>JALAZF010000232.1:6912519-9712538 GCA_022829125.1 Lathyrus tuberosus
TTTTTGCTTTTTCTCCTTCTTGTGCCTTTTCCCCTTCTTGTGGCTTTTTCCATTCTTTTGTCTTTTTCCCTTCTTTTGCCTTTTTCCCTTCTTTTTTCTCTTGGTGATGATTTCCTTGTATCCCGTTTCTCCTTTGGTGTGAGATCTCCTTTTCCTTTCCTTTTCCTTTTTGACTCTGAGGGATGTTGAAGGTTTAGGGTTGTTGAAGGTTTAGGGTTTTAATGTTGTTGAGGGTTTAGGATTTTAGTGTTGTTGAGGGTTTAGGGTTTATTTGTTGTTGTTCTTCAATGTCAAGAACAACAACTTTTTATCGTATCGTTTGTAAAATCCCCCCGAAATTGTAAGAAATAGACTCTACTTATAGGACAAATTAAGTTAAACAAAAAAGGAATTAATAAATTTGAACCATCAACAAAATCAAAAGTCCATAAATCAATTTTATGTGATTTTTAATTTTGTTATCAATCATATTAACTTTTTTCTAAAATTAACTATTATCCTAAAAATAAAAAGAACAAAATCTTTTCCAATACTTTTTATTTTATGATTTTTTGAATATTTTTTGAGTAAAAAGTAAAAAAAGTGAAAATTAATATTTTTTTAAAAATGCCTAATAAATAAATAAGAAAATTAAATTAAAAAAGATGGGAAATGCAATTTTTGTGATTTTGATTTTGTAATAATTCTTTATCAATCACATTGATTATCAAAATAAATAATAATTAAAAATATACTAATATAACCATAACCATGTAAAAATAAAATAAATAATAAATATAACAAAAAACCAAATTAATAAATAAATAAAAACAAAATAAATAATAATTAATAACCATAATTCCGACTGATCGACCCATCTCCCAATTAAGTTTAAATCTCACTAACCTTAATTAATGATAACAGAAAATGACCCTTAATGAAATAAATAAAATAAGTAATAATTATAAATAATAAATAATAATGAATTAAAATAAAATAAACTACCATTCTCCTTAAATTAGTAAATCCTAAAATCATCCAAAATCAAAAATACAAATTATCCCTAATCAATAATTAATTTAAAATAATATACTTAATCTCTAAAACTTAATAAAAATTATTCCTAATTAATAATTAAAAATAATATACTGAATTTTTAAACCTATTTAATTAATTCTAATGAGCCTTAGAAAATAGTAAAATAAATAAACACTGATACATTTAATCCTTTAAAATAAATCAACCACAATATTCAAAAATAAATTAAAAATAAATAATTCTGAAATAAAATCCTGATTATTATACTATAAAATTAATAAAGCCCAAACTTCCTAACTAACTCTAAAATGATTGCCTCTAAAATAAAATAAATCCTAACAAATTATTAAAATTAAAAAATCCCCCTTTAAATAAAACAAAAAATAAAAAAAAACCCTTTATACCACACTAATTCCAAAATGGGCCTAAAAGTGCTAGCAATCTTAGGAGCCCACGGACATCTAAATGACACCCTCTAGTAGCACAAAAATCCAAAAATAGTAACAAACCACTGGTCAAAATTTAGGGTACTACAATAAAAATATTATAAAAATGGTTCATCTAATTATACCATGTTAAAGTTCTGCCCATTAGCTTTCCAACGCTTCGAACGGTTCGTCATTTGGATTAACGGTTAAAAAGTTATGACTGAAATCGTTTCTGGCGTTTTTCTGCCTATGAGATGACCCCAGGGTCGACGCGCAGGGTACTTAGGTCGACGCAAGGCCTATGAGTCGACTCATACTGTTGAAATTTCCACAATATTACATTCGGGTAGCATCAGGTCGACCCAGGGAGTTCTAGTGGTCGCACACTGTTCCAAACCCCAAAAATCACTTTTTTCAAAAGCACTTTCACCACATATTTTCACACCAAAGTCTATACCATAACCCCCATCACCCTAGAACCGATTTTATATCAACATAACATCCTAAAACTTGATTATGCTATGTTTTACTCATGGATTAACAACAAATCATCATCAATTTCATACTTCCGACTCGAAACTCTAAAACTCAACAATCGAGGAACTTTCAACAATTTCCAAAACAGAATTACTACACACATATATGTACAAAATTCATCACATATCAGTTAGAAAAACATCGTGTGTCACACAATCAATTAACAATTTCATCATTGATTAAATATGCATAGTGATCATCACATAGAACAACATCTCACCCATAAGGCAAAACCTAACTTTTACCCACCATTCAACATATTAACCCTTATATTCATAGTAACCCTTACCTCGAAATCAAGCTTTCTAAACTTTCACAGATGGTGGTTCCTCTTCTTCTCCTCTAGCCATAGTCTTTCTCACTGTCAGTTCCAAAACACGTATGATCGGAAAATGATTCCAATCCTTTCCAATTCCTTTCTGCCCTTCAATTGTCTACACACTTAATATCTCATTTTCTTTTATTTCATTCTATTATTATTATTATTATTTTTTTGATCCCATCTAATTAAAATAATAATAATGATAATTCTCAACAATATTTAATTAAATTAATATTCACCTAATATTAAATAATTAACTAATTATCACTAATATATTCTATTTAGTCTTACTTCTCACACCACCAATCCCTACCCAAATGCTCACACACTCCTCCACCCTCAATGTCTACTCTTAAGGTTACTACCCCACACTAAGGGCATCCCCAAACACAACAATACACACAAAATCACAATTATACACACAACTTCACGTAATTAAATTACGAAAAATGATTTAAAACAAAACGGGTGCTACAAATCTAGCATGTATAATTGCCTCTATTGAGAGGCTTTTGGTGAGCCTAGATTTTCTGCAAAGATATGACATAACAAATAGATATAAATAAATAAAGATGAGATGCCTCATTAAAAACCTTGCTCCCTGGAGAGCGCAGAGGGAAAAGTGTGAACCTCCTCAAAAGTATGGTCTTACAATCTGTAGCGAGTGATTTTGGATGTGGTTACGAAGCACGATCGCTCTGGTACTACAGTTCGATTCATTTTTTATCCTATTGAAGATGATGAAGGAAGGAAAATAGATGTCTCCAATTAACCCTGCTTGCATACTGAGGTTAAACAGTCAAAACTGTTGGTTTACAGATGCCATCCAGATGTGGGTTTCTCTTAGGTTATTTTTTTAGAATGGTACCTGATGCTTTTTGGTTGATGTATGAAAGTATGGGATTTTGGGGTTTTTTGTTTAGTGTGCTCGCTAAGATTTTTTCTTTCGATCTTATGCCTACGTATTCCCATTTTCCGAAACAGGGAAATTAGAGCGATCGTAGTTCCTCCTATTCTATGGGAGGAAATGGTGTTTTGGTGTCTTGTTCAAAGACCAAGACGTGAAGCTAAAGGGGGTTTATATCTTGTTCAAAGCCCAAGATGTGAAGCTAAAGGGTCTATTTGTATCTTGTTTGAAGCCCAAGATGTGAAGCTAAAAGGTTTCGTCTTTAGAGAGAATTTGTCATCTCTAAAGAGGGGTCTGTCTGTCAACTGTTGGGTGACTGATTACAAAGGAGAATTACTTTAACCGGGATATATGAATCCGGCAATGCCATAATTTCCTTCATAAGGGATTTTTATCCTGAAGAAGAAGACTTTAAATCAGTGTAGAGCAATTCCATCTTTCCTTAGGAATTTCTCATGCTAAAAGAGGGACAGTGGCATGGATGTAGATAATCCAGAGGCTTGCCGCTTACAGCAATTAGATGAAGAGAAAGGAGTTGTTGATGTTTGTATACTGTGAACGAGGCATAGCTTTGATGCTAAAAGGTTGATTGGTTCAACCGGGGTTTTCTTATACAAAGCCTAAGAGGAGGCTAATGGCCTAACAAGAGGGTGTTTTTATGTGTCTCGTACGAAGCCCGAGATGAAGGCTAAAAGGGTTGACTCAACAAGAGAGTGCTTTTGTATCTCGTACGAAGCCCGAGATGGAGGCTAAAATGTTTGACTCAACAAGAGAGTCTTTTGTATCTCGTACGAAGCCCGAGATGGAGGCTAAAATGTTTGACTCAACAAGAGAGTCTTTTGTATCTCGTACGAAACCCGAGATAGAGGCTATGGTTACTGTTTCAGTTGAGTGACAGGTCCAATATGCTGATTTAAAGAGAAAATCAGTTCTTATATGAGTAATATTTGCACTCAGGGATTTTGATTCGAGGATCAAGGATATTTCCTTTTCTTTGAGGAAATGGGAAATCCAAAGGGTATTGAGACTGTCCGAGTCCGCGGGTTTTATTGTTGAAATGAGCTTGAGAATGTCTTTGAGACTCAAGGAAAATAGATTGTCCAAGTCTGGAGTTTCATCTTTTGTACTATGTTTTGAGAAACAGTAGTAGGGTCTAGACTCTTTGAAAGACTGTTCTATTAAGATGACTAATTTCTGTTCTTATACCTCAAGGAGGTCGTCGAGACAATTTATACGAAGCCCAAGAGGAGGCTAGAAACTTTTAAGAAGCTGAGGGACAATTTGTACGAAGCCTAAGAGGAGGCTATCATTCCCGGAGGAAGAAATCACTTATACGAAGCCTAAAAGGAGGCTGTGAATACTTCTAAGAAGCCGACGGGTCCTTGTACAACGCCCAAGAGGAGGCGGGGGTGCTTTTAAGAAGCCTGTGGGTCCCCAAACCCCGAGAAATTCAAGACAGGCTATTCACAGGGAATAGATCAAGCCAGGAAAGTTAGAGAATTTCGAAGAAACTCAAGAGATACAATTCACGGAGAAGATATCATCTCTGGGGAGTAGAGTTTCTTGACAATTCCTAAGGAGGACAGCCGAAGAGAAAACTGTATCTGGTGCTCCTATGGGGGATCTAGTTTTGTCTATTTCTAAGAGTGATCGATACGGCTTTACCTAGTGCTAGACGTAGTTGCCGGGGAAACTCTAAATATCTATACTATTATTACACAGTTGATATGAGTTTATGAAAGAAGACTTACAGCGAAACAGCCCCACAATACAGTTATATGTATATGAAATCGGTAAATGAAAGCGTATAAACACTTACTCAGTTGTAGAGCTTCCATGCTATTTGGTTAGTTGTTCAACAAAGAAAAACTTTGATAACAATATTATATTCAAAATCAAAGGAGAAAGTGCTTTGAAAAGAAAAATTATTGGGGCTTACATCTCAAGGAGAGGCCCAATATTTTATCAGTGATTGTACAATTATTTTTGTACAGAGGGACTTATACAAGTGAATGAGGCCAAAAAAAGGTTTTCTGTACAAAGGGATGGGTCTTACACTCTCTCAAGAGGCCCAAATTGTTTAAAGAAAAAGAAGTGGGTCTTACTACTCGAGGGTAGGCCCAAGTGAAAATGTTTTGAAATGGCGATCGCGCCAGGATTTTGAAATACAACGGGACTTATACAATAAGTGAGGCCCAAGATAGGGTTGTATTTAAAAAGGGTTGGGCCTTACACTCTATTATAGGCCCAAAAGTTTTGAATGGGTCTTATAGCTCGAGGAGAGGCCCAAAGTTTGGTTTTTAAACCGGCGATCGCGCTGAGGTTTTCTTTTAACGCAGAGGGACTTATACAACATCTGAGGCCCAAAAAAAAGTTTTGGTTAAAAGGGGATTGGGTCTTACACTCTATTAGAGGCCCAAAAAGTTTTGAATGGGTCTTATAGCTCGAGGAGAGGCCCAGATGGTTTTTGAAACGGGCGATGATCGCGCCGAACTTTTTGAAATACAACGGGACTTATACAATAAGTGAGGCCCACAAATAGGTTTGTATTTACAAAGGATTGGGTCTTACACTCTATTAGAGGCCCATGAGTGTTTGAAAATGATTTGTGAGGGTGAAAATCAAAGAAACCCTAATTTGTTTTCTTTTAAAAGTAAATATTTAAAGAAAATCAAACAAAATACCAAATAAATTTGAATAAACCATTTGTGATTTTGTTTAAGGTTCGAAAAAAAAAATGAGAGATAATCATAAGGAATATTTAAACTTATTAGGTTTTGATTTTCAAAGTAAATATTCACTTTTAAAATGTTTAAAAACAATTAAAAATGAATTTATTCACAAAAATATTAATTATATTAAATAAATAATATAAATCTAATTTTTTTTGTGGAAAAAAATATTTCAACATTTTTGTGATTTTTTGCAAAAGGAATCAATAAAAAATAATTAAAATTGAAGGAGTTATTAATTTTTCAAATTATTTAAAATAAATAAGAAAAATAACAAAAATGGGAAAAAGTAGTAAAAAAAGGTCTGGGGCGAGGGGGATTCAAACCCCAGACCTTTCACTCGCTCAATACACACAAACCAGCTGATCAACCACTAGGGCGCAATGCCAATTCAAATATAACATGGCAAACAATAATTATATAGTAAACAAGTTGGATTTTCTGAAAATGGCGCCATGGCCATCTTCTTCCTCCAGCTCGTGCATGAAGCACCCTATCTCTCTCAATTCTCAACCATTGGACATGATTCAAACATCAAACTCATGCGTTTTTTCACAAGGAAGAAGATGGCAATACCCAATTTTATTTATCTTCAGTGTATAACAAATTATATCATTGTGGCCGTATGAACCCTAACTTTGCAAAAGCAATCGAGCAGACATGATTATGAGTGTTATGATCAAAGTTTTTGAGGGAAAATAATCAACATATGATGGCAATCAATTGGCAAAAATATCATGCGAGGAAATATGCATGGATTATGGAGTTGGAGTTTTGAGGCTTACCTTAATGCAAGCTGAAATGGAACTTTGCACAGATGGTGTTCCAGATGTGATTTAATAATCCCTACAGCTTCAATGGATGTTGTGGAGTGTGTTGCAAGCTTTGGAACACTTCGAAACTCTTTGGATCAAGCTGGAGCACTCCAACTGCATAATTTAGGCATAATGGCTTGGTTGAAGGGTGATTTTGAGCCTGAGGTGTTACAGTTGGTGTTTAAGTGTTTGGACACCTCAAATACATCATATGTGATGTGTTTGAGCAATTGGAATGGATTGCTTATGGCTGCAACTCAAAACCCGATAGTGGTTGCTCAAAAACTAAGAAACTTGAGGCATAAGGAAGAATGAGAGAAAGCAGTGATGTAACTGGCTTTGGTGTGAGTTGAATGATCCATTGGAACCTCTATTTATAGGTGATCAACTCTTGTCTTGGAGGAATAGTGAATGGCTGCTAGATCAGATCACATTCAAGGGGATTGGCTTGGTGGTATTTTTTCTCATGCAAGGCAAACTAGCCTCTCCTAAGAGCAGGGCTCTGTCTTGACCAAATTCACATTCTTCAGATGTTTTTATTGTTTTTTAATCAAAGAACTTGACTGAGTAGAGTGGCTTTGTTGAAAGTGTCCTATTTCACATAAATGCCTTTGAATTCAAGGCATAATGTGCCAAAATGCATTAATCTCAAGTTGGAAGATCCCTTGGCTTTTGGACTCAGCCCTATCAGTTGGTTCAGTTGGTTTATGATCAGATTGAATGCATGTGGCATAGTGATCATTACTTTTGACTCAGAAATCGTGGATGGCAAGAAAACTCACAAACTGATTTTTCATGGCAGCCTTGACATGGTGTGTTGTGGCAGTCATAACTCTTGGCACAAGTGGAATGGTTTCATGCTATTGAGTTGCTTGGATTGTAGGAAATATGTGTAACAACTTTGATGTTCATACCATGAATTGATTCAGCTTGTAACTGTGTGAAAAAATCTCACAAGTTTTGGTGTTTCCAACAAAAATCTGTCTTGGACAGAATTTTTCTAAGTGTTGGAAAATGGTGTTCTTTCATGTTTCCAGCCATTTTGGCTCACTCATCGCTCAAAATCCACAATGAATTGGAGTGAGGTTTAGTTGAAGTTTTTGTAGAGGGCCATGAGGGCTACAAATCAAGGTTTGGATGGGGAAAAATGACTTTGTGGTTTAGGAGTTATGATCCTCCAAAGTTGGTACCTTTGCCACTTTGTTCATAACTTAGAAAATTTTCTAAGTTTTTATGGTTACCCCTTTTACAAGTTATCCCACTTTCTTTGATTTTTCTTGATAAATGATGATTCAAATCATTCATAAACAACATTTTAGGGTTAAAAAACCATTTTTGTGAAAAATCTAAAAAAGTCAAAGTTTGACTTTTGTGCACAGTTGACTTTTTGTCAGATGAATTCCAAACTGTGCAATCCTTTATGAAATCAAGTCCTTGACCTAAATCAAACTTGATGGATTGATTCCATAGGTGTTATAGGGTGTATTGAATCATGTCTTAGGGTTTGGGAGCATGTTTTGGTCAAAAGTCAAAGCCATAGTTGACTTTTCTCACGAAACCCTAATTGTGGTTCAGATGAAATTGAGACTTGTTGCTCAAGCTTCTTGGATCAATACATTGTTGTAAATGGATCAATGTGGTATGTTGGAGACCCTCAAATCATGTCTTGAGGTCTTGGCTCATGACTTGTCCCAAAAGTCAACTTAGGGGTGAATTAGGTAAAGAAATCCTAATTCCTGATTTTTGATGAATGCATCCCCTGAGGCAAAATTGACTTGATGATTGGGTTTATGATGTCCCTTGGAGCATCATAGGTTATGCTTTGAAGCATTGGCTCATGCCCAGAGGAAAATTTCCATCTGGAGGCCCTGGTCGACCAAAACCCTAATTTGGTGACACTGGCGATCTTGAGGCTTGATCCACCTAAAAGGGAGCATTCTTGTACTTAATCCTTGAAGTGGGAGTCCTTTTGATCCTATGTGGATGTTTGAGAGGTTTAGACAAGTTGAAGATCATGTCATTCCTTGATTGATCCTTTGTCTAAAGCTCAGAGAGGGCTTGAAACCCTAATTATTGATTGTAATGAATGCTCACCAATTCCTTGAGGAGCTTGATGAGGCATGATGGTTCATCCATATTGTGATGATGATTTACACAATGATGGAAAATCTTAGTGGTAAAAATTTGGGGTATGACAGATGCCCCTATTTAATCTTCTTGGACCCGAAGGTGTGAATGACGAAGGTATTCGGGCATCCGGGGTGCAAGAGGATTAAATATCGGAATAACCGAAATTTTGATGGTGGTTTATGAATGGCAGCTTGCGCATTCATATTCTTTTGCTAAGCAATGATACTTAGAAAAGGTAAACTTCCTCTCGATCCTGGTTTCCTACCAAGGAACTAGTCTTAGTTTCTGATTTAAACTTCCCCTTGATCCTGGTTTCTTACCAAGGAACTAGTCTTAGTTTCTGAAATGAACTTCCCCTCGATCTTGGTTTCCTACCAAGGAACTGGTCTTAGTTTCTGAAATGAACTTCCCCTCGATCCTGGTTTCCTACCAAGGAACTGGTCTTAGTTTCTTTAATGAACTTCCCCTCGATCCTGGTTTCCTACCAAGGAACTGGTCTTAGTTTCTTTTGTCAATAAACTTTCTTGACAAGGGATGCTATGCGTAGTGGTTTTCCTCAAACTTCTCGCCGAATTTTCCTGGGGAGATGCCATTTGACGGAAAAAGTTTTGATGTCAGACTTGTTGGGGAACCCATCTGTCTAAGTTGTAGAGTTGCACAAACTTCTCTTTTGGAGATGCCATTTGTTTCTACTGGGGAAAGCGAGTTTCCTGAGAGACTGCTTCCGTTTGGGGTCTTACATCATACTTTTCTCGGGATCTTCCCGGAGAAATGCCATATGATGTGATCCAATTTTGAGGTGCCGATGACCTTTTCATCAGTGGTATTTTCGGAGAAAAACTGTCGTACTGCCGAATCTCTGCTTAAGAAGCTTTCTCTGGGGATTTTCCTTAATCCAGGAAAGCAAGGATACCATATTCAATGGCGAAGAGTGATATTTGTCGAAAGTTTCTCTGGTCCTTCAGAGTGGTCAAGACCCAACTTCAATCCAGAAATAAACTGGAGGCGAGATTGTTCAGGTGTGACACTTCCTGACGAGGAAAGAATCGACGACTCAATTGAGAGGACTGTTATCACTAGGGGATAAGGCCGACTAGAGTGATAGTGATGCAATATGAATATGAATGTAAATCAATAATGCATGATGTATGTATGTATATGCTGACAAAACTGACACGACATACAGACTAATGGACACGGCTGGATACTCGGCCATCGCGGGGCGAAGAAGTACCGTTGGTTCAGAATAGTAATTCCACCTTGCTTAGGAGAAATAGTCCCTACTGGGAGCTATGTTAGTCGGGCTTAGGAGATAAGAACTCGACCGAGGGTGTCAGATGGAATAGTCGCATCCGACACAGTTGATCCTTCATTCAGGCGTACTGGTTTAGATGGAGTACTTTGATTCTGTACTTTGAAGTTCGCTTACTTCTGGAGAGGCGAGCGATGTTCTTTCAATGTTCAACAGTCAAAAGGAATTGACATCTTTATTTTAAAAGCAGAAAAAGTTTAACAAGTAAATTCATTTTGTTTTATTTCAAGAATCGTTGATCATGTTAACATGTCGTTCTGTAAAGCTAAAAAAAATGAGAATTACAAACAAAAGCACAAGGGCTCAAATTTTATTGATAAGATGGAAATCAGCCAAGCGCGTGATTCCATAGAGTATTTACAAAGTTAGAAAATGGTAATTTACAGGGAAAAGGGCTACGTTGAAACATAACGACCACTATTCTTCTACCAACTTTGAATTCGGGACATCCTGAGCTTCTGACGAAGATGACCTTGACTGGAGTTTTCCTGACGGATGATGTAACTGCTGCTGAAGGATTTTCCTTTTTGCTGAGCGTAGTTACTTGCCATTATCCCTAATTTTTGCCTGGATTGTACTTTGAGATTTCCAATCCACCGGGATGATTTTTTATTTATTTTGCCTCTAATTTTTTCCTGGACCGCCCTTTCGGGTTTTCAATCCACCGAGACGTTTTTTTTTTAGTTTAGGTGAAGTATTTCTTGACTACATCAACATTCATGGGGTAGGCAAATTCCTCTCCGTCCATGGTTGCAAGTCTCAAGGCGCCGCCTGAGAAAGCTTTCTTGATCACGTAGGGGCCGTCATAATTCGGAGTCCATTTGCCCTGAGAGTCAGTGAGGAAAGATTGTATCTTTTTTAGCACAAGTTCTCCTTTCCTGAAGACGCGAGGTCGAACCTTTTTGTCAAACTCCTTCTTCATTCTCTGCTGATACAACTGACCGTGGCATAGTGTCGTGATTCGTTTCTCTTAGATCAGATTCAGTTCGTGGTGTCGATTTTGACACCATTCAGCTTCTGTAAGCTTAGCTTCCATCAATACCCGGATTGATGGGATCTCTACTTGTATGGGGAGCACTGCTTCCATGCCATATACTAGAGAGAAAGGGGTTGCCCCTGTTGAAGTGCGGATAGATGTTCGATAACCGTGAAGAACAAAGGGTAGCATCTCGTGCCAATCTTTGTAGGTTACAACCATCTTCTGAACAGTCTTCTTGATGTTCTTGTTAGCCGCTTCTACTGCCCCATTCATCTTGGGTCGGTAGGGAGATGAGTTATGGTGTTCGATCTTGAATTCTGCGCACAACTCTTTCATCATCTTATTGTTCAAGTTAGATCCATTATCTGTAATGATCTGACTCGAAACACCATAACGGCAGATGAGATTGTTTTTGATAAATCAAACCACCACTTATCGGGTTACATTGGCGTATGAAGTTGCTTCGACCCATTTGGTGAAGTAATCAATGGCTACCAGGATGAATCGATGTCCGTTCGAAGCCTTAGGTTCGATCATGCCAATCATGTCGATTCCCCATATGGAAAAAGGCCATGGGGAAGAGAAAACTTTGAGATGTGATGGCGGTACATGAATTTTGTCGAAGTATATCTGACACTTATGACACCTCCTCATGTACTTGTAGCAGTCGGATTCCATGGTCAACCAATAGTACCATGCTCTTAGAATTTTCCTTGCCATTGTGTGTTCGTTGGCATGAGTGCCAAAGGATCCTTCGTGAATTTCTTTTATCAGCATGTCTACTTCTGGTCTGTCCACGCATCGAAGCAATACCATGTCGAAGTTTCTCTTATAGAGAGTATCACCGCTCAGGAAGAAGTTTCCAGCCAGTCTTCTGAGGGTCTTTCTATCTTTCCTGGATGCCCCGGGTGGGTACTCTTGTCTCTGAAGGAAGCATTTGATATCATGATACCAAGGTTTGTCGTCTATGACTGCTTCGATCGTGAAGACGTAAGCGGACCGTTCAAGGCGCATTATGTCAATCTTAGGTATGTCATTCCATTGGCCTACACTAATCATGGAAGAGAGAGTGGCTAAGGCATCAGCCATGTCATTCTCCTCACGAGGGATGTGATGAAACTCAATCCTATTGAAGAAAGGTAGCAACCTTCTTACATAGTCTTTGTAAGGAATCAATCCTGATTGGTATGTGCTCCAATCTCCTTTGATCTGATTGATGACCAGAGCTGAGTCGCCATATACGTCCAAGTTTTTGATCCTTAAATCAATCGCTTCTTCGAGACCCATGATACAAGCTTCGTATTCGGCCTCATTGTTCGTACATTTGAACGTAAGTCTGGCAGTGAAAGGAATGTGGGTACCCTGAGGTGTTACAATGATTTCCCTAATTCCGTTTCTATAATGATTGACTGCTCCGTCAAATATTAGTCCCCATTGGGAACCTGGTTCTGGCCCTTCACTGGGTAGCGGTTCATCGCAATCTTTCATCTTTAGATACAGACATCTTCGTCTGGGAAGTCAAACCCGATTGATTCTTGATCGTCAATCGATTGATGAGCCAAATGATCGGCTAAAATACTTCCTTTAACGACTTTTTGAGCATGGTACTCTATGTCATATTCGGATAACAACATCTGCCAACGGGCAATCCTTCCCGTGAGAGCAGGCTTTTCAAAGACGTACTTGATTGGATCTATCTCGGAGACCAACCAAGTAGTGTGACGAATCATGTACTGACGAAGACGTTTGGCTGCCCAAGCCAAAGCGCAACAAGTTTTCTCGAGCATAGTGTATAGAGTTTCACTGTCAGTGAATTTCTTACTCAGATAGTAAATGGCAGACTCTTTCTGTTTGGTTTCGTCTTGTTGACCAAGTACACATCCCATTGAGTCCTCTAGGACTGTGAGGTAGATGATCAGTGGTTTTCCTTCCACTAGAGGTGATAGAATCAGTGGATTCAATAGGTATTCCTTGATACTGTCGAAGACGGTTCGACAGTCCTCTGTCCAAACACAGTCATGGTTCTTTTTGAGTAATTTGAAGATCGGCGAACACGTCGCGGTCATAAGGAATATGAATCTGGAGATGTAGTTCAAATGTCCCAGGAATCCTCTGACTTGTTTTTCAGTTTTCGGGGAAGGCATTTCTCGAATGGCCTTGACCTTGTCAGGATCAACCTCAATTCCCTTCTGGCTGACGATGAACCCTAATAGTTTCCCTGAACGGGCACCGAAGGTGCACTTGTTGGGATTCAAGCGGAGTTTGTACTTTCTCAACCGCTCGAATAACTTTGACAGATGGGTCACATGCTCCCCCTCTGTTTTAGATTTGGCAATCATGTCATCGACATATACCTCGATTTCTTTATGTATCATGTCATGAAACAGAGTAGTCATGGCCCTTTGATAGGTTGCCCCGGCGTTCTTCAAAGCGAACAACATTACCTTGTAACAAAGGTACCCCATGGGGTAATGAACGAAGTTTTCTCCATGTCTTTCGACGCCATTTTGATCTGGTTATAGTCCGAGAATCCATCCATGAAGGAGAAAACTTTGAACTTTGCTGTACTGTCTACCAACATGTCAATGTGTGGTAAAGGAAAGTCGTCCTTTGGACTAGCCTTGTTTAGATCCCTGTAGTCGACACACATTCTGACTTTTCCGTCCTTTTTGGGAACGGGTACGATGTTGGCTAACCATTGAAGATATTCTAACGTGGCGAGGAAACCCACGTCGATCTGTTTCTGTACCTCCTCTTTGATTTTGATGGCCATGTCTGGGTGAGTTCTTCTCAACCTCTGCTTTACTGGAGGACACTCTGACCTTAACGGTAAATGATGTTCCACGATGCTGGTGGCATATCCTGATAGGACCAAACAAACACATCGGGGAATTATTTGAGAAGCTTTATCAAACTCTCTTTGGCAGTTGGACTGAGTAGTGCCCCAATCCTAATTTCTTTTCTCTCTTTTTCTGAACCCACGTTGATCATTTCCAACGACTCTTTGTGAGGTTCAATGGACCTTTCCTCCTGTCGGAGTAATCGAGAAATCTCTTCTGGAATTTCGTTGTCAACTTCTTCTTCAGCCCCAAATACCGGGAACTTAAAGTCGGGAGAAGGCATCAGATCGTATGTTTCAACGGGGTTTAAAACAAGCAATCTGCACGACATGATGATTTGTATTTAGAAGAGATAGAGAAAATGCAAGTGTGTGTAGTGATTTTTTTATTACTGCTTGTTTTTATTATTTGAATTATTTTTTAGGATTACCATTTTCTGAGAAAAGCAAAAAGAGAAAATAGCAATTAATGCGGAAATTACAGAACGACGTTATTTTATTAATGAACAAGTCAATCCTTGAAACTACAGCCCTATAAAACAAAACTTTAACGCTTTGGGCGAAGCGAAGAGGGAAAATTTACAGAAAGCGAGCCCTATCAAGACATCCGTTTCACCTGGGCAGGGTGAAAGGTTAAAGACGACAATTACTTTGACTTATGAACAATCTTCGGAACATCGACAACAACCTATTGGCGGCGAACTCCTCGGTGAATCACAAAGTCTGGCACCTTCCTTGATTTGTCTTCAGAAATAATGCTGATTTCTGGTGGAGCTGGATCATTTTGTAGAGTATTTGTGCTCTCAGCTATATTTCCCCATCCAGTTGGCTGGATATCTTCGAGCCTGATACGAGAGCTTTCGGGAGCGTGTACTTGACCATGTAGTCGTATTTTCCACTCGGTTGTCCCAAGGTGTCCCACACTTCTTTGGAACTGGAGGAGTCATCCTTCTCGATGACGTTGACCTCGGGAAAAGCATAGTTAATGAATTCTAGTCCTGCAAACGTTGCGAATTCATCGTCATGTTGAGTAGTTTTTGAATGACCTGAGTGTTGATCCCATGACATGGTGGGGACGCAGGTATTCTTTTCAATGATGCTCAGCTGATTTTCATTGTTTGGCTGACTTTCTTTCCCCAAGTCTCCTGGGTACGGCTGCCACATTGGCAGACCATCCATCGGGCCATAGTAGTTGTGGTCAAAGCTGACCGTCATCGGAGTGTCTTCCTCTAATGAATTTGGTGGGGCACGATATCCTTCCGGATCACAATCTCCGTATATCATTTAGACATCTGACCTGGGTATAAATCTCGGACTCTGTGCAGGATAGCAAAATGGCGTAGGCACCTTTTCCTGAGACATATAACCGTCCTTGTTGAGGTAGGACCTCCATTCTTCATCTGTGTCAGAAGGATCCTCCTCATTGATAGTGTGTACTTCTTGAGTCACTCGTGAAGGAAGCCTCCACTATGGAAGAAGTCCAGAATGGGACGAAGACTTTCATCGCTGGCAGCTGTTTGGGTACAGGTTACAGAAAAACCAAGACCCTTATTTGTTTTATTGTCGATAGGAATGACAAGCTGTCCCCATCCTGTTGTATTGGCACCCTCAACCGCTTTGATAGCATCTTTGTATGAGGAAATCGAAGTTCCCCCTTTGGATTGATCGCTACTGTGTAGTGAAAGCGTTTGGAACTGGGTTTCAATTATCCCTTCTGGTTCCACATAGGTGGATGACGATAAATTGCTTACAAGCAAAGCCTGTTCCCCACAGACTGTGACGAGTTGACCATTCTGGATGAACTTTAGCTTTTGGTGGAAGGTCGAGGTGACCGCTCTAGCCTAATGTATCTAAGGTCTTCCTAATAAACAAATGTACGTTGCCCAGATGTCTATGACCTGGAAAGTGACTTGAAAAGTGTGAGGACCGATAGTTGTGGGAAGGTCGACTTCGCCGATAACCGTTTTTCTGGATCCATCAAATGCTTTGAAGACGACCTCGCTGATTCTCATCGGAGGGCCTTTGAATGATAATTGCGTCAAAGTGGACTTCGGCATAACATTCAAGACTGACCCTGTGTCTATCAGTATGCTGGCCAAAGCATCTTCCTGGTAGTTAACTGTGATATTGAGCACCATGTTATGACGGCGACCCTCTTCCGGTAATTCCTCATCACTAAACCCCAAATTATTGCAGGAAGTGATGTTAGAGACAATGCTATCGAACTATCTGATTGTTACATCCTGTTCCACAAAGGCTTCCTCCAAGACTTTCTGTAGAGCCTCCCTGTGCGCTTCTGAACTGAGTAACAGTGATTATACCGAGATCTTTGAAGGAGACTGTAACAGCTGATCAACAATGCTATATTCACTCCTTTGGATAAGCTTCAGCATCTCATCATTGTTTTTTGAAAGGTCGGGATTACTGGATTGACCGATGGGTGGATTAGGAATTTCCGTCTGAAGTTCCTTCTCTTTGAACTCTCTAACTCCTCTGTTGAAGATTCTACCACTTCGTGTTACACGACTAATGTATGCAATATTCACGATGGAGGGTAATGGGATGTCTATTCCATTTTCCATTATCGTTACACCGTATTTGTAAGGGATAGCCTTAGTTGATTCATACGGTAGTGGTCCCGGTAGATAGATGATTATGGGAACCTTCTGGTTTTTCTGACCATCGCAAGTAACCTCGATTCATTCCTGGTTAGGAACTCTCGATTCGTCAAGTAGAGGAATGATAGAACAAACATTCCTGGTCCTCTGATGATCTGAGATTACGACAACGTCCTCGACTTGATCGGCGAGGTAGTTCAGTGTCCAATTGATGGGTCCAGAACCCGGATATGGGGAATCTCTCGACGATCCACCTGACCCTGAAGAGTTGCTCGCACAAGGTAGCATCCTTGGTTACTCTCTGAACAGACTCTACAACGTTCATAGTTGTGTGGTGGCACCTGGCCACGCCCACTTTGAATACAATGCAACCTCACTAGGTTAGCTTCCACAGATCGGACATCCTGACTTTAACGTCGAATAGGGTTCCTGTTATTGATACTAATTTGTTGAGTGTCTTCATCCATATAGATGGGAAGCCACCAATGATTTAACAAGTGCTGAAGTGCCTCCTGGACAAGGGCACAACCTTATTCGTTTTCGCAACCCACTTTACAGCTGTGATAATCATGTGATACCAGGAACCCGAGTCGGACCTGCTCAGCATGTAACTCTACCAAGTTGGTATTCATTAAGAGAATATCAAAGATATGAACCATGTTGATTTGATAGGGATTCCTATAATGGTAGTCCTGGATCTATCCAAGATCCATCTGACACTGGAGGTCCTCTTGTACAAAAGAGCATCCCTGTTGGTTTATCGAGAAAGTCAGACAAGAACTGTAATCGTGCCGCGGCAGATTATGATACTGGCTTTGCCTTGAGTGCATTGCCACCAAGTTGACATTCATCGCATGGATGTCGTGGTTTTGAACGATGTTAGAATTCGTATAGACCATGTTAACTCCACGAACTCGGTGCTCTTGGATCCATCCGAGATCCATCTGTTCCTGTAGGGCTGATTGCACTACATAACACCCTCGATTGCTTTTAGAGCAGACATCGCATTGATGATAATTATGAGGAGGCACATGGCCATATCCACTCTGTCTATAATTCATCTTGACCAGATTGGTCCTCGACAAGAGTACATCGTGAATTTGATAGACGTTGTTAGACTTTGCCTCTATCAAGTTGACTGCAGCTTTCTCGTGTTGAGGCAACGGGTTCGTGAGAACATTTGGATTTGTATCTTTTAAAGATAAGAGCCCGCTCCTAACAAGCTTTTGCACGTCAGATTTGAAATTAAGACAATTCTCTATGTTATGCCCTGCTCCTCCTTGATGATAAGGGCATGTCTGATCCACCTTAAACCAAAAAGGTGGATTTTCTGGTACTGTAAGAGGGGACTTAGTCTGGATGTACCCCATAGCCAGTAGTAACGGAAATAGTTCTGTGTATGATATGGGTATAGGATCAAATCCTTGTGGCCGCGTTGTAAGGTTTTTGTTGTATTGAGGACGAATCTGCTGAAGAGGTTGTTGTGTCCTTTGCTGCTGATTAGGTTGGCTCTACACAACCTGAGGCTGATACGTAGGAATAGGCGCGGGGTTAATAGTAGGAGTTACAGCTGCTACTGGTTGATAACGTCGCCTTTGCTTTCCGAGAGAGATATTCCCAATATCTTGCTCTTTTTTCTTAGGGATAGCACTACCGTATCGTTTGGTACTACTTGATGATCCAGCGTCTTTTACCAAACGTCCTTCTCGGACGGCTTCCTCAAAATGAACTCCCATACCGACCATCTCGGTGAAATCACTGGGCGCACTGGCAACCATTATGTCGTATTAAAATGAGCTTAAGGTCTTTAAGAAGATCTTTGTCATCTCTTTTTCCTCAAGAGGTGGACAAATTTGGGTGGCGATCTCGCGCCATCTCTGAGCGTACTCCTTAAAGGTTTCCTTGTCCTTTTGTGACATTGATCTGAGTTGATCTCTGTCTGGTGCCATGTCCAAATTGTACTTGTATTGCTGGACGAAGGCAGTGCCAAGATCTCGGAATGTGCTAATCGTAGTACGGTTTAAACCCATGTACCATTTTAATGCGTCACCGGTTAAACTATCCTAAAAGTAGTGATTCAGTAGGTCCTGATTTTCTATCTGAGCTGACATTCACCGAGCGTACATCACCAAGTGACTCTGAGGGCAAGAGTTACCCTTGTATTTTTCAAAGTCGGGCACTTGGAACTTGTGTGGAACTTTCACATTGGGGACCAAGCAGAGGTCCGCGGTGTCCTTTCCAAATAGATCCTAACCGCGAATGGCTTGCAGTTCCTTCTGCATTTCCAAGAACTGTTCCTGGAATTCATCCATTCTATCGAACATAGTTTCCTTTCTACCATAAGGTATTTGTGGAATCTGTCCTTCCGGGACAGTGTGCACCACAGGGGGTGGTACCGTGACTACGGCGGTGAATCTTGGCGCTTCCCGAAGTTTGTAACCTTCAGGAGTCCTCAATATGCCTCTAGCATCTTCGTTTTCCCGAAGTTTGTAACCTTCAGGCCCAGCGGCTTCTGCTATAATTCCCTGATCCTCAGTGATCGGCGGAACATATCCTTCTGGGATATAGTTAACAGGCATGCCCCAGGGACGATCTTTCGGCATCTGATACCTAGGATCATACTTCTCTACTATGGGCGCCGAGGTGATCTCTGAGATCACAGTCCTTTGTTACTGAGCTTCTGCCATGGCTTGCATGTCGTTACGAAGCTTTCTCATATCCTCTCTCAGAGTATCGATCTCTTCTTTCAACTCTCTATTCTCTTCCTCAAGATCATCCATCTTTTTCTGACGATTGGCCCGAGTATTATACGAATGAGACAGTTTGACTCTAGAAACGAGAGACAAACGTGAGATTCGTAGGTAAGAGGAATACGTTATTGGAGAATGATGAATGCAATGATTATATTAATTGTTTTTTTGGTTTAATCAAAATAAACTTTGACAATTAGATTGCAAATATCAAACAGTGGGGGGGGGGGGGGGGGGGACCCCGTTTTATTGAATTCAAAGATCGTGGAAATGGAAATACAGTAGATTACAAGATGCGGAAACAGAAACCTAAGCTAATGGGCCCAGAGTCCTCTTGGGTACTGATTCTGGTACTTTCCTCTTCTTGGACCGGGGCTCTTGGGCCGTTGTCGGGTTGTCATTCCTTTTCCAGGTGAAAGGAGTGAGCACATTCCTTTGGTCATCTTGGTTCTCTATAGCATGTTACTCTAAAATCTCAATCAGAGCATCCTTATCTTTCAGTAACTGCTGTATTTTGATACACCCCACATTGAGAATGCAGTATTTGTTCTTCCAAGACCTCCTCTCCCATTGAACTTTATTGAGACTAACCTGGAGTTTTTCCATTTCAGTCATGAAGTACATGACAGATTCCCTTGGCGGAAGAACTCCGTGATGAGGATAAGGCATCTTTAGCTTGAGAGCTCTAGTTTGTACCCAGTGGAGATAAGGCTCCACCGAGACACAGTACGATTTTCCTAGAGACTCCCGTCCTTTCTTATGGACATGTTTCCAAGCAAGCACTATTTCTGTCTTTAGTGCTCTGTCATTTTCTCCTTCCTTGAAGAAAAGACCTTCCAGATGAGCGTTGCGTGGGACATGCCTCATCGGGTATCCAAATTGACGACGAACGAGAATTGGATGGTAATTGATTCCTCCTTTAGTTCCTATGAGGGGTATGTTGGGGAAGTTTCCACAATGGTCAATGATCCTGATTCCCTCATAAATCCTATTACACCAATCTATGTCAGAGTTGGTAAGAGACATGATTTTCTGCGACCAGCGTAAAGCACTCTTATGATCCCAAAAAGCAGCAGACTTAGGCAAATGGGAGATAAACCATTTGTATAGCAGAGGTACACAACATGTGATATCCCCTCCACTGTACAAATTTCCTAAGTGTACGGAATGATATGTGTCTGCGAGCAAGGTCGGCACAGGGTTTCCAATGAGAAAAACCTTAATGGCATTGATATCGACGAAGTTATTAATGTTGGGCAACAGAAATAACCCGTAGGTGAGTAAAACAAAGATGCTTTCAAAAGCAGTCACGTTCCCTATACTAGCGAAGTACAGGGCCTTCGTTGTCAGAAACTGGGCTGGAAAACCTTGGATGCCACCCTTAGTGGTCATGTGAGTCTTGACTTCTGACTCATCCAAATAAATTGCTCTTGCAATGGTTTGATCCTTTGGAATTTCTTTCAGTCCAAAAAATGGAGCTCGATCAGTGATGTGTAAATCGATTAGATGAGAATACTCCTCCAGCGTTGGTGCTAGCTGATAATCCAGGAATGTAAAGCAGTGATAAACCGGATCGTAAAACTGAATGAGTGCTTCCAGGATTCCCTCAATCACATGGACTCTTAACAGAGGTAGCAGACCTCCGTACTTGGCTCTGAAAGCCTCTTGGTGTGTGATCATTCTCGCCAAACCTCTCAAATCCTCTAGTTTTGGAACCTTGAAGGTATACTTGTGAGTTCTCCTTCTACCAAAATCCATGAGTGCAATCTTTTTCTCTGACATTTGCAATCATTGTCTTAGTTTAGTTTGAAAAAGAGAGACTAGAAGAGAAAATTTTTCTTTGTTTTAATGTGTTTTTTTTAAATGAATGCATGAATGCAGCATACAAAAACATAGAAAAAATATGGGGTCAAAGGGTCGTTGTCATGGAGTCAAGGCTCTACCCATCCCAAAGGTTTACTAGTGATTTTTGTACCTGTCTCTCATCATCATCAACTCTTGTCGAGAAAACACCAGCGGGCCGGGAACTGTGCTAGGTGGTGTTTTTTGAAGAGTCCTCAGAAGAGGGTGGCATCGCATGACAACTATTTCTGATAGCTCCTGCGCCACTAAAAGGATATTTCCTAGGTGTATACTCAATCTTTCCACATGCGGCATCACACGCATTCCCATTAGCAGAAAAATAAACACATATATCAATTAGGAAAAGCAGTATATATATTTATCCTAATGTCCTAGACTTTTAAAAGTTATGAATCCTATGTTTCTAACAGAAAATGGCTCCCCGGCGGAGTCGCCATTCTGTGGTTCATTCCCAATTTAAAGGTTTTGACCTAAGATCCTAGTGAAGTCAACAAAAGTCCTATTCCAGTGAAAACACTGCCAAGAAAAGGATTTGTCCAAGGTTTTCACCTTAGATTATAAGAACGAGAAGAATTCGGCCCTACGGTGGGCGCCACTTTTCTATGGTGGTACCACCTTAAAGTTTCTACGTAAGAGGTGGGAAGAGAACAAAAGATTCGTCTGGTCCCCAGTGAAGTCGCCATTCTTCTGTAGCGAGTGATTTTAGATGTGGTTGCGAAGCACGATCGCTCTGGTACTACAGTTCGATTCAGTTTTTTATCCTATTGAAGCTGATGAAGGAAGGGAAATAGATGTCTCCAATTAACCCTGCTTGCATACTGAGGTTACACAGTCAAAACTGTTGGTTTACAGATGTCATCTAGAGTGTGGGTTTCTCTTAGGTTATTTTTTTTAGAATGGTACCTGATGCTTTTTGTTTGATGTATGAAAGTATGGGATTTTGGGGTTTTTTGTTTAGTGTGCTCGCTAAGATTTTTTCTTTCAATCTTATGCCTACGTATTCCCGTTTTCCAAAACAGAGAAATTAGAGCGATCGTAGTTCCTCCTATTCTATGGGAGGAAATGGTGTTTTGGGGTCTTGTTCAAAGCCCAAGACGTGAAGCTAAAGGGGGTTTATATCTTGTTCAAAGCCCAAGATGTGAAGCTAAAGGGTCTATTTGTATCTTGTTTGAACCCAAGATGTGAAGCTAAAAGGTTTCATCTTTAGAGAGAATTTGTCATCTCTAAAGAGGGGTATGTCTGTCACAATTGTTGGGTGACTGATTACAAAAGAGAATTACTTTAACCGGGATATGTGAATCCGGAAATTCCATAATTTCCTTCATAAGGGATTTTTATCCTGAAGGAGAAGACTTTAACTCAGTTTAGAGCAATGCCATCTTTCCTTAGGAATTTCTCATGCTAAAAGAGGGACAGTGGCATGGATGTCGATAATCCAGAGGCTTGCCGCTTACAGCAATTAGATGAAGAGAAAGGAGTTGTTGATGTTTGTATACTGTGAACGAGGCACAACTTTGAGGCTAAAAGGTTGATTGGTTCTACCAGGGTTTTCTTATACAAAGCCTAAGAGGAGGCTAATGGCCCAACAAGAGGGTGTTTTTATGTGTCTCGTACGAAGCCCGAGATGGAGGCTAAAAGGGTTGACTCAACAAGAGAGTGCTTTTGTATCTCGTACGAAGCCCGAGATGGAGGTTAAAATGTTTGACTCAACAAGAGAGTCTTTTGTATCTCGTACGAAGCCCGAGATGGAGGCTAAAATGTTTGACTCAACAAGAGAGTCTTTTGTATCTCGTACGAAGCCCGAGATGGAGGCTGTGGTTACTGTTTCAGTTGAGTGACAGGTCCAATATGATGATTTAAAGAGAAAATCAGTTCTTATATGAGTAATGTTTGCACTCAGGGATTTTGGTTTGAGGATCAGGGATATTTCCTTTTCTTTGAGTAAATGGAAAATCCAAAGGGTATTGAGATTGTCCGAGTCCGTGAGTTTTATTGTTGAAAGGAGCTTGAGAATGTCTTTGAGACTCAAGGAAAATAGACTGTCCAAGTCTGGAGTTTCATCTTTTGTACTATGTTTTGAGAAACAGTAGTATGGTCTAGACTCTTTGAAAGACTGTTCTATTAAGATGACTAATTTCTGTTCTTATACCTCTAGGAGGTCGTCGGGATAATTTGTACGAAGCCCAAAAGGAGGCTAGAAACTTTTAAGAAGCCGAGGGACAATTGGTACGAAGCCTAAGAGGAGGCTATCGTTCCCGGAGGAAGAAATCACTTATACGAAGCCTAAGAGGAGGCTGTGAATACTTCTAAGAAGCCGACGGGTCCTTGTACAATGCCCAAGAGGAGGCGGGGGTGCTTTTGAGAAGCCTGTGGGTCCCCAAACCCCAAGAAATTCAAGACAGGCTATTCACATGGAATAGATCAAGCCAGGAAAGTTCGAGAATTTGGAAGAAACCCAAGAGATGCAATTCACGGAGAAGAGATCATCTCTGGGGAGTAGAGTTTCTTGACAATTCCTAAGGAGGACAGCCGAAGAGAAGACTGTATCTGGTGCTCCTATGGGGGATCTAGTTTTGTCTATTTTTAAGAGTGATCGATACGGCTTTACCTAGTGCTAGACGTAGTTGCCGGGGAAACTCTAAATATCTATACTATTATTACACAGTTGATATGAGTTTATGAAAGAAGACTTACAGCGAAACAGCCCCACAATACAGTTATATGTATATGAAAGCGGTAAATGAAAGCGTATAAACACTTACTCGGTTGTAGAGCTTCCATGCTGTTTGGTTAGTTTTTCAACAAAGAAAAACTTTGATAACAATATTATATTCAAAATCAAAGGAGAAAGTGCTTTGAAAAGAAAAATTATTGGGGCTTACGGCTCAAGGAGAGGCCCAATATTTTATCAGTGATTGTACTGTAATTTTTGTACAGTGGGACTTATACAAGTGACTGAGGCCAAAAAAAGGTTTTTTGTACAAAGGGATGGGTCTTACGCTCTCTCAAGAGGCCCAAACTATTTAAAGAAAAACAAGTGGGTCTTACTACTCGAGGGTAGGCCCAGGTGAAAATGTTTTGAAATGGCGATCGCGCCGGGATTTTGAAATACAACGGAACTTATACAATAAGTGAGGCCCAAGATATTATTGTATTTACAAAGGGTTGGGTCTTACACTCTATTAGAGCCCCAAAAGTTTTGAATGGGTCTTATGGCTCGAGGAGAGGCCCAAAGTTTGGTTTTTGAACCGGCGATCGCGCCGAGGTTTTCTTTTAGCGCAGAGGAACTTATACAACATCTGAGGCCCAAAAAAATGTTTTGGTTAAAAGGGGATTGGGTCTTACACTCTATTAGAGGCCCAAAAAGTTTTGAATGGGTCCTATAGCTCGAGGAGAGGCCCAGATGGTTTTTGAAACGGGCGATGATCGCGCCGAACTTTTTGAAATACAACGAGACTTATACAATAAGTGAGGCCCACAAATAGGCTTGTATTTACAAAGTATTGGGTCTTACACTCTATTAGAGGTCCATGAGTGTTTGAAAATGATTTGTGAGGGTGAAAATCAAAGAAACCCTAATTTGTTTTCTTTTAAAAGTAAATATTTAAAGAAAATCAAACAAAATACCAAATAAATTTGAATAAACCATTTGTGATTTTGTATAAGGTTTGAAAAAAAATGAGGGATAATCACAAGGAATATTTAAACTTATTAGGTTTTGATTTTCAAAGTAAATATTCACTTTTAAAATGTTTAAAAACAATTAAAAATGAATTTATTCACAAAAATACTAATTATATTAAATAAACAATATAAATCTAATTTTTTTGTGGAATAAAATATTTCAACATTTTTGTGATTTTTTGCAAAAAGAATCAATAAAAAATAATTAAAATTGAAGGAGTTATTAATTTTTCAAATTATTTAAAATAAATATGAAAAATAACAAAAATGGGAAAAAGTGGCAAAAAAAAGGTCTGGGGCGAGGGGGATTCGAACCCCAGACCTTTCACTCGCTCAATACACACAAACCAGCTGATTAACCACTGGGGCGCAATGCCAATTCAAATATAACATGGCAAACAATAATTATATAGTAAACAAGTTGGATTTTCTGAAAATGGCGCCATGGCCATCTTCTTCCTCCAGCTCGTGCATGAAGCACCCTATCTCTCTCAATTCTCAACCATTGGACATGATTCAAACATCAAACTCATGCGTTTTTTCACAAGGAAGAAGATGGCAATACCCAATTTTATTTATCTTCAGTGTATAACAAATTATATCATTGTCGCCGTATGAACCCTAACTTTGCAAAAGCAATCGAGCAGACATGATTATGAGTGCTATGATCAAATTTTTTGAGGGAAAACAATCAACATATGATGGCAATCAATTGGCAAAAATATCATGCGAGGAAATATACATGGATCATGGAGTTGGAGTTTTGAGGCTTACCTTGATGCAAGCTGAAATGGAACTTTGCACAGATGGTGTTCTAGATGTGATTTAATGATCCCTACAACTTCAATGGATTTTGTGGAGTGTGTTGCAAGCTTTGGAACACTTTGAAACTCTTTGGATCATGCTGGAGCACTCCAACTACATAATTGAGGCATAATGGCTTGGTTGAAGGGTGATTTTGAGCCTGAGGTGTTACAGTTGGTGTTTAAGTGTTTGGACACCTCAAATACATCATATGTGATGTGTTTGAGCAATTGGAATTGATTTCTTATGGCTGCAACTCAAAACCCGATAGTGGTTGCTCAAAAACTAAGAAACTTGAGGCTTAAGGAAGAATGAGAGAAAGCAGTGTTGTAACTGGCTTTGGTGTTAGTTGAATGATCCATTGGAACCTCTATTTATAGGTGATCAACTCTTGTCTTGGAGGAATAGTGAATGGCTGCTGGATGAGATCACATTCAAAGGGATTGGCTTGGTGGCATTTCTTCTCATGCAAGGCAAACTAGCCTCTCCTAAGAGCATGGCTATGTCTTGACCAAATTCACATTCTTCAGATGTTTTTATTGTTGTTTAATCAGAGAACTTGACTGAGTAGAGTGGCTTTGTTGAAAGTGCCCTATTTCACATAAATTCCTTTGAATTCAAGGCATAATGTGCCAAAATACATTAATCTCAAGTTGGAAGATCCCTTAGCTTTTGGACTCAGCCCTATCAGTTGGTTCAGTTGGTTTATGATCAAATTGAATGCATGTGGCATAGTGATCATTACTTTTGACTCAGAAATCGTGGATGGCAAGAAAACTCACAAACTGATTTTTCATGGCAGCCTTGACTTGGTGTGTTGTGGCAGCCATAACTCTTGGCACAAGTGGAATGGTTTCATGCTATTGAGTTGCTTAGATTGTAGGAAATATGTGTAACAACTTTGATGTTCATACCATGAATTGATTTAGCTTGTAACTGTGTGAAAAAATCTCACAAGTTTTGGTGTTTCCAACAAAAATCTGTCTTGGACAGAATTTTTCCAAGTGTTGGAAAATGGTGTACTTTCATGTTTCCAGCCATTTTGGCTCACTCATAGCTCAAAATTCACAATGAATTGGAGTGAGGTCTAGTTGAAATTTTTGTAGAGGGCCATGAGGGCTACAAATTAAGCTTTGGATGGGGAAAATGGCTTTGTGGTTTAGGAGTTATGATCCTCCAAAGTTGGTACCTTTGCCACTTTGTTCATAACTTAGAAAATTTTATAAGTTTTTATGGTTACCCCTTTTACAAGTTATCCGACTTTCTTTGATTTTTCTTGATGAATGATGATTCAAATCATACATAAACATCATTTTAGGGTTAAAAAACCATTTTTGTGAAAAATCTCAAAAAGTCAAAGTTTGACTTTTGTGCACAGTTGACTTTTTGTCAGATGAATTCCAAACTATGCAATCCTTTATGAAATCAAGTCCTTGACCTAAATCAAACTTAATGGATTGATTCCATAGGTGTTATAGGGTGTATTGAATCATTTCTTAGGGCTTGGGAGCATGTCCTGGTCAAAAGTCAAAGACACAGTTGACTTTTCTCGCGAAACCCTAATTGTGGTTCAGATGAAATTGAGACTTGTTGCTCAAGCTTCTTGGATCAATCCATTGTTGTAAATGGATCAATTTGGTATGTTGGAGACCCTCAAATCATGTATTGAGGTCTTGGCTCATGACTTGTCCCAAAAGTCAACTTAGGGGTGAATTAGGTCAAGAAACCCTAATTCCTGATTTTTGATGAATGCATCCCCTGAGGCAAAATTGACTTGATGATTGGGTTTATGATGTCCCTTGGAGCATCATAGGTTATGCTTTGAATAATTGGCTCATGCCCAGAGGAAAATTTCCATCTGGAGGCCCTGGTCGACCAAAACCCTAATTTGGTGACACTGGCGATCTTGAGGCTTGATCCACATAGAAGGGAGCATTCTTGTGCTTAATCCTTGAAGTGGGAGTCCTTTTGATCCTTTGTGGATGTTTGAGAGGTTTAGACAAGTTAAAGATCATGTCATTCCTTGATTGATCCTTTGTCTAAAGCTCAGAGAGGGCTTGAAACCCTAATTATTGATTGTTGTGAATGCTCACCAATTCCTTGTGGAGCTTGATGAGGCATGATGGTTCATCCATATTGTGATGATGATTTACACAATGATGGGAAATCTTAGTAGTCAAAATTTGGGGTATGACACAATCGACAATGTTTCAATACTCTCCTATGAAAAATGTCAACTAGGTAAACAAATAACAAAAGATATGAGAACTACATAAATGAATGACAAAAACAGAATAACCGCATAAACGCTTATAGATAAAAAGGGAGCATTTCCCCTTAGTTTCAGGCTTCATTGTCTCGTGAGGTCAGATGGGAAGGCTTATTCCTCTTGTCCGCGTTACCGAGCAGCGTTATCTTATGACTAGAATTCTTTACTCCTGCACTCAAAAAATGCACCCTCTTTAACTTAAGGATTTGCACGTAATTTTCACTTGCGATCTCCTGGTCCCCTCAGAAATTTCCCACTCGCCCATTATGGAGCGTACATTTCATGCACAAATACAAGGTAGATAAAACGGATCCCAGCCAGTTAAAGGATGGTCAATTAATAATCATATTATGCGACCATCGATCCCATAAAGGGTTTCAAGTCTTCGGGATTGAGACGTAATCTCTCAAAGGTGTCCCGATACAATATGTTGGTGGAGCTTATCTGGTCTACTAGAACTCTTTTGATCTTCCATTCTTTGCATTTGACGGTGATGACCGTGGGATCATCGTTGTGAGGGTGGATGCTGAATCCAACACCCCAAAATTTTATTTAGAATTTTTATTAAATTATTCATGAATTTCTTTATTGTTTGTGTGTTATTTTTTTAGAATAATAATAATAATAATATAAATTAAGAGTTTATTTATTTTAAAATAATATAAATTTAAGAATTATAATTATTTAGAGATTATGGGTGAATAAAGATAAAATTATGAAATAAAAGGGAGGTGGATAGAATAAAATAAAAATTAAAGGGGAATAGTGGAAAATAAAAAAAATAAAATGGAGCTAGGGTTTTATTAGAATGAGGGAGATTGTGAGTATATGTAGCGGTTGGGAAAAAGGAGAAAAAATGAAGACCTAGAGAGGAGAGAAAGCAAAGTAGGATCTCCGATCACAAAGAACTCAAAGTTTTCTGTGTAATCAAGGTAAGTGGAAGATTATTCTATAATGGTGTTTGCACTTAGAGATAGTGGAGATTCTCTTGACCCCTTTATTTTCTTTTATGATTATTGTTCTTGAATCATGAAAGGTTTGTGCAAAACCTTTCTAATTTTGTTGTGTATGTGATTCCGATTATTCTCTGTTTAGGATGAATTTTCGTGTAAAAATGTGTTGAAGTTTGAGTATTGATGTTTATATGAGTATGTGATGATTTAATGAATAAACATGAATGGTTGATGTTACACATATATATATATATATATATATATATATATATATATATATATATATATATATATATGTTTAAATTGCATTACTTTTATGTGAAACTTGTTCAATAGTGTGTGATGAGTTATGGATTTGGTACTGACATGAAACCAAAGAAAGTTGAGGCCTAGATATGTTTTTAATGGAAAAATGCAGAAATCACGTTCTACAGCGGTGACGTGTGTCAACTTTGTGACGGTTCAACCGTCATCGCATCACGGAAGAATACATCAGGATGTTAGCAATGACAGGCGTCATCTATATGACGATCCAACCGTCAGTGCCTCATGAGGGGCGCAATTTCCCCTAGATCGTCAGCGATGAAGAGTAAGTATACCCAGAGGATGATGGTCGTCATGGCCATGACGGGCCGACCATCAGCTCTGTGTTTAGGGAGTTTGAATGTTTGACTTGATTTTTCGCATCGATTTTGATTATTCGACTTATTTCATGCTATTAAGTGATAATTGTTGAGAAAAGAGTTATGTTTGTTATGATCAATTTAAATGATAGACACCTTGTGAGTAGTCGATGTTGAATACTGATAGTTTAGGTTCAAGGCAAACCAATGTTTAGCCCTAATCGACAATGTTGATATGTTTAGGTTCAAGATTAACCAGTGTTAGCCTTACCAAGCAGAGTTAATATATGGTGTGAGAGGCTTAGATGGAGAACTGCATTTAATTGTGACATCATTCATCATCTATACTAGACATAGCTTAGAAACTCGGTCCACTATTTAGGAATTCAGTCTAGTATTTAGGACTTCACTCCAGTGTTTAGGACTTCGGTCCAGTGTTTAGGATCACTCAGTAGCCTACCTCTGATATCCAGTGATACGTACTGCATGCATGGGAGTAGAGGAAATAAGCATTGCATAAATAATTTTGTCTATGTTGTGAATTGTATACACACGTTGGTTATAAAGGATGTTGTGCATTATCCTTGTTGTTTTTTCACCATTTTAATTTATGGAATGTACTCTCATCCCTTCTTGTTTTCATATATGTACTTTATGCAGATAATTCCAAGGTTAGGACTGAGGAGTGATAGCCATTATTTTGTGGAGAATGGCATAATAGCCTCTTCAATTTGTTTTGTTTATGTTTTATGTTTTTCCCAGACCTTGTCGGCTATTAATACTATTCTGTTTTTGCTATGATATTATAACATCAGGTTGGGAATACTTTGCTATGTCTTATCAATTGTTTTAAAACTGAATTAATATGCTATGTTTTGGATTTAAACACCTCATTGAAATAAAAAGTTTAATGTTTTGTCAATGTGGCAAGATGATCAAGGGAGGAGAGTGAAGGTTCCAATTCATAAATTTTGCAAGAAATATAAGGTAAGGGTGGGAATTGGGTTCAATAATAGGGGTATGGATTGAACGGTAGATTAAGGCTTAATCTTCTTTGTGTTATGATGAACTGTTGATATAATTGTGATGATAATTCGATTTTCATGTGACATAATATGAATTGAAATTGTGTGTGATGATGTCTTGTTGTTGTGTCCTTGAGATTAAGTGAATCCATGAAAATTGATAGAATATTGAGTGAATTAGGGCATGAATCTAAGTAGTTGAATCATGAGAAAAATTGATAGATTGATGTTAATTACCATGAGATATGTGTTGTTCTTGTTAGACAACTTATAGAGATGATTTTGAATAAAATTGGGACTGGTTTAGGGGTTGAAGATAAGATTTGGGTGAAAATCCCGTAACATTGAAAAACTGGAATTTTTGGAAAAATATGCAGGACCAATCAATTGCTCCATAATGAAAATAGATTTCTCCACTCCCTTTTTGAAAAATTAAGTAACAATAGCGTCAACCAATCAATTTATCCCTTGGCAGCAATCTATTGCTATAGTGTTTTGATCCATCTAATGTTTTAATCATAACTTTTGATATGTATGTCCAAATGACGCCCTGTTTGAAGCATTAGAAAGCTAATAATCAAGGCTATAAAATGGTAGTGGTTGGTGAGATGTTTGAATATTATCCATTTACTTACTGTTCCATAATTGTATTTGATTGTTCATATGTTATTTTTAACTATGAGATGCTTTGACGTTTTACCTCATAACTTTTGACCTGTAAGTCCAAATGACGCCTGTTTGGACGTTAGAATGATAACACTCAGAGTCATAGAATAATAGTGATAGGAGAAAGGTTTATATATTATTTCTATATCTACTATGTTTGTGAAGTTGATTGTTTATATGTTCGGTTGATGAATCAATGCATTGTTGTGATAGTGTCGTGTGATAATGATGTTGATATTTTGATGTTGTCGTGATAATGTTGTGAATGTGTTGATGATGTGGTTGTAATGTTGATGTGGTGTGTGTTCTGGACTGGACCGTGATTTCCTACAATCAAACAGGCCCAATCCATACGACTTGAAGAAGCCCAATAAAATCCTAGAGAAGGACACATGACTGCCATACGCGAGGCCAAAGGCATGTCGGGCACCCTGAGGATCCGAGGACACTTGAGCATCCGAGGACAAAGGAAGACATCACACCCTTATGAAATGGACCTCCTCGACAGATTAACTTCTCCCCGCGAGAATACTCCCAATCCTCGTCGACTCATGGGTCCTCGACAAACATGGTTCGCCTCTATTAGGTCATGTCTAAACCACGACCATCACATCTCCTCAACATTGTAGACTCTCCCCCGAGGAGCCCATCAACGGTCTTATCTACACAGATACGTTTCATGTAACTGTCTAATAATGGCATTAAAGGGACAGTTACACTAGGGTGTTGACCACGAGCTGGTCATTATTACTACACGTAAGCCTTAACAGTTACTTGGAATGGGTCACACGCTGGTCCCACCCGTTGCAAGTAACCGTTGACCGCGCGCTGAGGGTCTCCTATAAATACCCTCTCACTTGAGAGGGTCGGGATAAGTTAACTTTTTACTCTCACTCTCTTTCTCTATATTTGTTGTGCACTCACTGACTTAAGCATCAGAGTGTCCTACAGGTACACCCCCCGGTTGTCTCTCATCATCATTGAAGTAGCAATTATTCCAGATGCAGTTGGCCATCTTCAAACAGTCTGATCCAGGTACGATCAGTGGCGCCGTTTGTGGGAACATTCATAAGCTCCCCCATTTTTCCCTCGCGATAAACCAAAGTTTCCTCATTCCCTCGCGCCGTCCACTTCTTGAATCACCCGTTCATATATCGAATTGACGGCCTCGGGGGTGACCGACTTCACAAAATAATAACGCCACTTGAAATCTCGAACAGAGTCCAAGTAGGTATGAAATAAATCTTTATTTTGTTTGAACGACACCTTGCCGTGTCGACCATCTGTTGTAGACCGCTGTAGATGAAAAATTTGAAAGAAAAGGGGCACCGTTGCTCGGATATCCAAGTATTTACAGACAAGCTCAAAAGCCCGGAGAAAGGCCAATGAGTTCGGGTGGATTTGCGATGGAGCCAATTTTAACCATTTGAAGACCCCCTCTTGGAAGTCTGTGAATGGGAGCCTCCACCCCGCCTCTTGAAACATAAACTCATACACCGGAAAGGGTATTCCCATGTAAGGTGTACATATACGTTGGTCCTCGTTGGGACGGTACACCTTCCAGGATTGCTCAGAACCGAGCAACCTATGCTCGACAGTTTTCAAAACCCATTTTCGTCGGGGAATGTAAAGACAGACGACATAGTAAGGGCCTTATCGTACACCCAGTCCTCAAACGGATGCTCTTGTCTAAAAGCCATATGGGTCATCGGAATTTCAGTTTGGATATCCTCTTGGAATTCACCTACGGCCACTTCAGCAGCCAATCTGTCCATCAACCTGAAAAACAGAAGGGAACAGGTGAATTCGACGAGTCATACCAAACTAGACGGTCGGAGACGAATAACGGATGTCCCGGGGAAACTCATCGCTTCCCCGGAAAATCTTGCCCCTTTTCCCCGCGAAATCAATGAAAAAGAGTAATTGTTGGGAACCCAAAACATTATCAGGCCCCCGCGATGTTCATCACATTCCCCGAAAATTTTCTACAAGTCCCCAGAATATTCATCCAGCTCCTCGTTTTTATTCAATGGAAACAAAAACAGAGAAAATCTCATACACTCGTTCTCTTAAAACAACCAAAGATTCCTGCCGTACTCGCTAGGAATCTTTTCATTTCTCACGAGAACTTCATCAGTTCATCAGAGAAACAATCTCAAGCAAGCTAAACTAAAAAAAGATACCAGAGAAAACAACAGTTTTGAAGAAAATACCTTGTAAATGGTGGAATAGGGTTCAGGCACGGCGTAGCGCGGCGGTTAATGGTGAACTTGTGGTGGTTGACGACGGCAAACGGAGGATGAGAAAACGGAGAAAGAAGAGGAAACGATTCTTGAACGAAAGGGCGAAAAATGAGAAATGAAAGGAAGAGAGAGTATTTATAGATAAATCACGGAACTCGAGAAGCCTGCAGCACTCGAGTACTCTACCCTAGGCAGCCACCCTATGCAATGATGACTAGTGACATGTGGCACACTGACACCGGTCAAAAACCCACGCGTGTCCTTTCCTCATCCCATCGTTTCAAAACAGAAACTTCTCATCTCCCCAATACTTCAATCATATGCAACTCTTCGTTGACCACAAGCTGTCAGTGCCCGCCTCATGATAATTGCCCGCATGATATCAATTCCCGACGTCATGATAATCATGGGAATTTTGACCATGCTGATATCCTCCTTGGATCATCCCTTGGCATTTCCCCGACACGATTATTGACCCTCAAGTCATTACTATGATACCTCAAAGCAACGACTTGGGGGGGCTCCTGTTCTGGACTGGACCGTGATTTCCTACAATCAAACAGGCCCAATCTATACGACTTGAAGAAGCCCAATAAAGTCCTAGAGAAGGACACATGACTGCCATACGCGAGGCCAAAGGCATGTCGGGCACCCCGAGGATCCTAGGACACTTGAGCATCTGAGGACAAAGGAAGACATCACACCCTTATGAAATGGACCTCCTCGACAGATTAACTTCTCCCCGCGAAAATACTCCCAATCCCCGTCGACTCATGGGTCCTCGACAAACATGGTTCGCCTCCATTAGGTCATGTCCAAACCACGACAACCACATCTCCTCGACATTGTAGACTCTCCCCCGAGGAGCCCATCAACGGTCTTATCTACACATATACGTTTCATGTAATCGTCTAATAATGGCATTAAAGGGACAGTTACACTAGGGTGTTGACCACGAGCTAGTCATTATTACTACACGTAAGCCCTAGCAGTTACTTGGAACGGGTCACACGCTGGTCCCACCCGTTGCAAATACCCTCTCACTTGAGAGGGTCAGGATAAGTTAACTTCTTACTCTCACTCTCTTTCTCTGTATTTGTTGTGCACTCACTGACTTAAGCATCGGAGTGTCCTACAGGTACACCCCCCCCCCCCGACTGTCTCTCATCATCATTGAAGTAACAATTATTCCAGACGCAGTTGGCCATCTTCAAACAGTCTGATCCAGGTACGATCAGTGTGGAACATGAATATCAAGTTGTGAGAATTATGTGTTGTTGTTACAATATTGTATGTTTATGAGTTTGCCTATGTGAGTTGCTGATGTTGATGTATGTTGTTGTTGGTTGTAGTAATATTAATTAATGTTGTGTATGGTGTATGATGTTATGAGGATGTTGTTACTGATGTTGTATATTCAAATATATGCATGCTATTTTGATGGTGATTATGTTGTTGGTGGCATACACGGTCAAAAGAGGGGCCAATGTGTATGTGTTATTGTTGTATGTTGAGAATCCATGAATTCATGTTCTCACAACTTTGGTTCTTTTTAGTGAGCCTCAATCCTATGGTGATGGATCTGGTGCGAGCAGCAAATTCCTATTATGGGGGATTAGTGAAGCATTACCTATGGTGATGGTAATAATTTTTGGTGATCCTCGATCCCATTGTGATGGATCAGGTGCGAGTAGGTAATTCCTATTATGGGGGACTAGTGAAGCGTTACCTATGGTGATGGTATAAATTTTGGTGTGCTCTGGTTCTAAGAGGGAATCGATCCTACGGTGGGGATAATGGAGTGGAATGAACCTGTGCGTTCATAATTTGGTACCACATGCATGTTGAGTCAGTTGTTGGATGCATTGCACTTGAGTTACATTTGGTGATTTCCTGGATGTTATGTTGTGTGGATGAGAATACTTGAAATGCATATGTTGTTGTATTTGGCGTGTGATGTTGTTAGATTAATCTACTTCCGATTTTCTTTTACTGTTATTATTGAAGTGTATTCTCACCCCTTCTGTTTGAATGTTGCCTTTACATGGGCATCATACAGATACTCAGGAGTAGCATTGATGAAGTAAGTGGAAGATAGCTTTGGAGTTACTTCTGTAGTTTATCACTTTTATATAGTGGTTCCTTGCTCCGATCTTGTAACATCGGTTTGGGATAAACACTTGATTTGATATTTGTATTATTGTTGTCAAAGTTACAAACTATTTGTGTTGTTAATATTTTTAAGTTGTTTTGAGTTGATTGTCATACTCTTTTGATTATGCTATTAAGTTTAAATTCATGAGACTTAATGTCTTGGGTTACAATTCTACAGTTGTATATTTATTAGTAATTATGTTGCGATGATACTGTAAATTCTTGGGCGAGCATGCAAGGACAGGTACTGAATGCCTTGTTATACAAGCACTTGAGTCAAATTAGATGTGTTGGATGTTGTGTAACATCCCAAGTACAAATTAGATGTGTTGGATGTTGTGTAACATCCTAGGTATAAATATGTGCATTTGAATTTATTTCAGTGGTAACCTGTGTTACAGAGCAGGTCATGTGTTTTAATGTGTGTGACACCCTTGTGGTTATGTTTTCTAATTAAAATATTTGATTATTGTTTTGGGGTATAGAAGGGTGTTACACTACCCACTATAAGAATGTGAATGAGAAGAGACTTTTACTAATCAGAATCAAAGCAAGTTGTATGCAAAATTAAGTGACAAGGGAAGTCAGAAAGCTACAAATGAGAATAGAAATAGTGGGAGAGGTACTCCTTTTACTCTGAGGTGTGGAAGGTATGGAAAGTTAGGTCATCGTGTCACTGAGTGCAAGAATACAACTCCAAAATGTTTCCATTATGGAGAGCAGGGTCACATCAGTACCTACAGTCAGAAGCCGAAGATAAGACCTAGTGCAGGTTAGTACACTCAGGCCCATGGGAAAGTTTTTTATCGTAGTGGTGCTGAATCCTTAAGATAATATAATTTGACTAAGGTTATGTGTTTAATAAATGGTATCTCTTTAATTTATATCATTAATACGAGTGTGGCACATTCGTTCGCATCACATGATTGTGTTAACAGGTTAAACCTATAAGTGTCTCGTATGAAGTGTGTAGTGTGTCTAAATTGACCCCTATCCATTTATGGTAAGGATTTTGGAGTCAACTTGATTTGTTTACCTCTAAGTCAACTAGATGTTATTTTGGGAATGAATTGGTTATTGTTCAACCATGTTCACCTAAATTGTTTTGATAAAGTTGTGTCGTTTCCTGAGTTAGAATGGAGTGAGGCTTCGAGATATATATTCGCTGACCAAGTAGATATTTCCTTGAAATAGGATGCTCAAGTGTTCATGATAATAAATTACATGAAAAAATAAAGTGCAAAGTTTTGATTGCTAGTTTTCCTGTTTTGTGCGAATTCCTAGATATTTTTGCTGATGAGATTGATGATATGCCTCCTAAACGTGAAGTCAAGTTTGTAATAGATCTTTTTGCCTGGTACTAGAACTATATCTATAGCATCATATATAATGTTTGCATCGGAGTTGAATAAACTAAAGAAGCAATTAGAAAACTTGTTAGAGAAGAAGTTTGTCAGGCCAAGTGTATCGCCTTGGGGAGGGCCAATGATTTTGGTTAAGAAGATATATGGAAACATGAGGTTATGTGTGGATTATGGGTAGTTGAATAAGGTCACTATTAAGAACCGATATCCTGTCTCGAGGATTGACAGTATCATGGATCAACAGGTAGGAGCTCGTGTTTTTAACAAGATTGATTTAAGATCATGTTACCTTCAAATTTGGGTAAATTTGGGAGGATATACCTAAGACTGTGTTCAGAATCTGTTATGGTCATTATGAGTATTTAGGTATGCATTTCGACGTCTCTAATGCACCATGAGTATTCATTGAGTATATAGGACTTTTCACTCTTGCTTGGATCAGTTTGTCGTGGTGTTTACAGATGATATCCTGGTATACTACCGATCAAGGGAAGAGAATGTAGAACATCTGGGAGTTGTTTTACAAACTTTAAAGGATAAGAATGCATATGCCCAGCTGTCCAAGTGTGAATTTTGGCTAAGAGAGGTAGGTTTCCTTGTGCATGTGATCTTTAGTGGGGGTATAGCGGTGGATCCGTCTAAAATAGACCCAATGTGGTAGTGGGAGACACCTAAGTTGGTTACTGAGATCAGGGGTTTTCTGGGTTTGGCCAGTTATTATAGGAAGTTCATTGAAGGATTTTCGAAGTTGGCTTTTCCTTTGACCTAATTGACCCAAAAGGGACATGTTTATGTTTGGGATCTCCATTACGAAAAGAGTTTCCAAGAGCTCAAGAAGAGGTTAACATCAGCACCAGTCTTGATTTTCCCAGACCCGAGTGAATCTTTTGTTGTATATTGTGATACATCCAAGATGGGTTTAGGTGGTGTGCTTATGCAGAAGAGTCAAGTTGTAGATTATTCTTATAGACAACTCAGGATTCATGAGAGGAATTATACTACCCATGATTTGGAGTTAGCATATGTGATATTTGTACTTAATATTTGGAGGCAATATCTCTATGGTTCGAGGTTTGAGGTTTTCAGTGTTCATAAGAGTCTGAAGTATCAATTTGATCAAAAGGAGTTGAATATAAGGCACATAATGTGGTTAGAGTTTTTGAAGGATCATGATTTAAAGTTGAATCACCATCGAGTAAAGCTAACGCGGTTGCATATGCGTTAAGTAGGAACTATTTACATATGTTGGCGCGAATGGTTAGAGAGATGGATTTAATCGAAAAATTTAGAGATCTAAGTTTGTTGTGTGAGGTTATGCCAAGAAGTGTGAAGCTGGGTATGTTAAAGTTAACTAGCAATGTACTATCACAAGTCAAGAATGGTCAGAAGTTGGATATGAGACTGTTTGATCAATTGATACTGATTGATTAAGGAAAGAGAATGGATTTTAAGGTTCCATAAGATAGGATCATTAAGTTTTGGGACAAGTTTGTGTACCAGATATACCGGAGCTTAAAAAGAGGATTTTGGAAGAAGGTCACAAGATTAGTTTGAATATTCATCTAGGAGCCACAGAGATGTATTAATATCTTAAGAGAATGTTGTGTTGGCTAGGTATAAAGAAATACATTGCAATATTTTAGTACTCTTGCTTAATCTGTCAGAAACCGAAGATAGAACATCAGAAATCGTAGAAATTGATACAAACTTTGAGTATCCCTGAATGGAAGTAGGATAATATCTCCATGGATTTTGTAATGGGATTTCCTAAGACCACTAAAGGAATTGATTTTATAGGGGTTATAGTGAATAGACTAACCAAGGCAGCTCATTTTATTCCGATAAAGACCACTTTCTCATTGCAGAAGCTAGACAAGATTTATAGAGGTGAGATAGTAAGGTTACATGGAATTCCCTCTAGCATGGTTTCAAATAGAGATATAAGGTTCACGTCAAGGTTTTGGAAAATTTGCAAACAACCATGGGAACCAAGATGAAATTGAGTTCTCCTTACCATCCGCAGATGGAGGGTCAAACGAAAATAACTATCAAGTCCTAGGAAGATCTATTAATGGCTTATGTTATGGAGTAAGGAGGTAGTTGGGATAGTTATTTTTTGGTGATTGAGTTTACCTATAACAACAGTTTCCATTCTAGTAACTAAATGGCACCTTTTGAGGCCTTGTATAGAAGGAGGTGTAGAACAACCTTGTATTGGTTCGAATCGGGTGAAAGCATTGTTCTCGAACCTAATGTAGTTCTTCAGACTACTGAGCAGATTAAGATGATTCAAGAAACGATGAGGACATCACAAATCAGGAAATTGAGTTATCATGATAAGTGTAGAAAAGCCCTCGAATTTCATGTTCTTGAGAGTCACTCCAGTGACTATGGTTGGTTGGGCATTGAAGTCTCAAAAGCTTACTTCTTGTTTTATTGGTCCTTATCAAATCCTTAAAAGAGTCGGTGAAGTTTCCTATCGAGTTGCACTACCATCATCCCTTTCAAACATTCATAGTGTCTTTCATGTCTCTCAACTTTGTAAGTACATTCCGGATCCATCTCATGTGAGTCAATTGGATGACGTTCAAATAAGGGATAACCTGACTTATGAAGCACCACCCTTGCGAATTGAAGATCGAGGGGTAAAACACTTAAGGGGGAAGAATTCCCTTTGGTTAAGGTTGTGTGGGAAGGATCTGTTGAGGATAGCCCAACGTGAGAGGTTGAGAGCTAGATGAATAAGTCTTATCCATAGTTGTTCTCCTCTGGTAAATTTTCGAGGATGAAAATTCTATAAGTTGGAGAGAGTTGTAAAACCCTAAAATTTTATTCAGTTATTGATGAATTTCTTAATTATCTGCGTGTTATTTTTTTAGAATAATAATAATAATAATATAAGTTTAGAGTTTATTTATTTTAATATAGTAGAAATAATAAAAATATAAGAATTATAAATATTTAGAGATTATGAGTGAATTTAGAGAGATTTATGAAATAAAAGGGGGTGGATAGAAAAAAATAAAAATTGAAGGGGATTAGTGGGAAAAAAAAAACTAAAATGGAACATGGTTTTATAATAATTAGGGAAATTGTGATTTTACGTATTGTCATATCCCAATTTTGTCCTACCATCTATCTATTATTTAACTTAGTATGCATTTTGCATCTTTTACGTTTTTAGGACTAGATCTAGTTAGAACTTAGGAACTATCTGACGAAAGTTCCATATTGCATCACATTGTATCATTCTTAAACCATACTAGTTGCATTCATGTCTCATTTGCATTCACATCTTCATCCATAATAAGTCACCTGGCATATGGCCATTGTCATTCGTGGTTTGATTTTGATTGTCATTATCTTTTAAATTTGAAGCTCTTTAAGCTAGTATTTGTTTTCATTTTTTCTATGATTTTTGCATTGTCTTCATTTGAGGTCTCATACCATAATTTATGCATATGTGTGGTATTTTGGATCGAACTCTAGTGTCGACAAGGGTGGCTTCATGGTTCGACACATGGTTTAGTATGAAGTCAAAGTTTGTTCACATACTGATCTTGTATCTTGTAGTTGAAGTATGCTCAAGCATGCAGTAGTCGAAATGCTAGGATTGTTAGCATGTGGAATTGGGCCTTGCCTGTAAGCCCAATTGTTAAGTTAGTTTGTAATATAAGTTAGCTTAGTATTCTATAAATAGACTAGTTCTCTCAGGTTGTTGAGAGAGGTTAATTATTGGTATTCACTTGTAATCTTTGAATCCTTATTGAGAAAGTGAATAGTAAAACAGATTTAACCAATTCTCTATTCTTTTTCCTTCTTCTCTTTTCCTTTGTGAAACCTAATAGGGTTTTCTTGTGTTTGTTCAAGAAACTCAATATTTTTCTCATAACTTTGTTTTGTTATTGACAACGTTAATTCACAACAAACTGGTGTGGTAAGTATGGAGGAGAAGATGTCGTCAACAAAGTATGAGATTGAGAAATTCACTGATGTGAATGATTTCGATTTGTGGCGCTTGAAGATGCAAGCCCTTCTTGTTCAACAGGTTTTTTTAGAAGTGTTGAAAGGATCAAAGAAGATGGATGTTACCCTAATAGAGAAGGAGAAGACAATGATGGTCGAAAAAGGCCATAGTTCCATTGTATTGAGCCTTGGTGATAAGGTTCTCCGGCAGGTTTCGAAGAAGAAAACTGCAGCGGGTGTATGGACAAAACTTGAAGGTTTGTACATGACGAAATCATTGGTTAATCGTCTCTACATAAAGCAAGCTTTGTATTCATTCAAGATGAGCGAAGAAAAATTTGTGGCTGAGCAGTTGGATATGTTCAACAAGTTAATTCTTGATTCTTAAAATATCGAGGCCAAGATTGATGATGAAGATCAAGCGTTGCTGTTGTTGTTCTCTTTACCTAAATCTCATGCTCACTTCAAAGAAACTCTCTTGTATGGAAGAGAGTCATTGACCTTTGAAGATGTTCAATCTACCTTGTACTCTAAGGATTTGAATGAACGAAAGGAGCACAAGTCATCTTCTATTGGTGAAGGTTTTTCCGTTAAGGGGAAATTCTTGAAGAAATATGGTAGGTTTGAGAAAAAGAAGGGTAAAGTTCTACAAAATTCTTATGGTGGTAATTCTCCCACTATTAAGTGTTATCATTGTAAGAAGGAGGTTCATACTAGAAAATTATGCCCTGATTGACTGAACAATCATGGTAGAAAGGATAATGGTAATGCTACCATTGGGCCAGATGGTTATGAATTATCTAATGTCCTGGTGGTTTCAAGCAGCGACTCTAGCAAGGAGTGGATTATGGATTCAGGGTGTACTTGGAACATGACTCCAAACAAATACGTGTTTGAGGAATTGTGTGATCAAGATGCTGGATCAGTGCTGTTGGGAAATAACAAAACTTGCAAAATTGGAGGTATTGGACCTGTGAGGTTCAAGCTCCATGATGAATGAATAAGGCTATTGACTGATGTTAGGTATGTACCTGATCTTAAGAGGAATTTGATTTCTCTTGGTGAATTCGACAAGAAAGGATATGTTTTTAAAGGAGAGCAAAGCATCCTAAGGGCAATGAAGGGGTCGGAGGAAGTCTTGAGAAGCGTGAAGAAACAAGGCTTGTATACCCTTGAGGCTGAGGTTGTAAGTGGTTAAGCAGATGTGCACGAAACTTGTGTCGGATACTGAGTTATGGCATAAGAGACTTGGCCATGTCAGTGAAAGAGGCCTGGTTGAATTGTTTAAACAAAATCAGCTGGGTGGTGACAAGGTCAAAAAACTGGAGTTTTTTGAACCTTGTGTATTTGGTAAATCCTTTAGAATGAATTTTAACAAAGGTAAACAAAGAACACATAGATCTCTTGATTACATTCATGTTGATCTTTGGGGGCCTACAAGGACTCCTTCACACTCAGGTGCAAAGTATTTTCTAATTGTATTTGATGATTACTCTAGAAAGTTATGGGTATTCATCCAGAAGACTAAGGATGAAACTTTTGAAAATTTCAAAAGTTGGAAGACTCTATTCGAAAACCAAACTTCCAGGAAGGTCAAGAGGTTGAAGACCGACAATGGTCTTGAATTTTGCAATGACGCGTTCGACAACTATTGTGTTGCGCCTGGTATTGCAAGTCTCAAAACTACTACAGGGACTCCCCAACAAAATGGTTTAGCTAAAAAGTTTAATCGAACCATTCTAGAAAGGGTGAAGTGCATGTTGGTAAGTGCAAGATTGAAGAAGGTGTTTTGGGCAGAAGTTGTTGTGACTGCAACTTACCTGATAAATAGGTGTCCCTCGACTTCCTTGGGAATGAAGACACCTGAAGAAGTCTAGTCGGGACATTCACCTAGTCTCGACAGACTTAGAGTATTTGGCTGCTTAGCCTATACTCACATTAGGCAAGACAAGGTCGAACCTAGAGCTCCGAAATGTATGTTCCTTGGATACCCTAAAGGAGTCAAATCTTATAGGCTGTGGTGCATAAAGCTAGGTCACAAGAGGTGTATCACAAGTCGAGATGTAGCTTTTAATGAAGCTGAGATGACTTTCAAAAAAACTGATGACATTGGTTAAAGTTCAAAGATTTTTGAAGAAGAGCTGGAACAAGGAGAGATTCCTGTTGAGGTGGAGCATAGTGGTGTTGAATTGCATGACCCAGATGAAGTTGAAAAAGAAACAGAAGCTACTGTCAAAGACGAGGAGACTGATAATGACTACCTTCTAGCAAGAGACGGGTCGAGAAGAGTCATCAAGCCACCTCATAGACTTGGTTATGCAGATCTCATAGCTTATGCCTTAATTTATGCAAGTGAGGTCCTTGATGAAGAACCTAGAAATTATAAGGAAGTTATTACGAGTCGAGACAAGACTGAATGGATGAAAGCCATGGATGATGAGATCAAACCTCTCCATGATAATAACACTTAGGAGCTGATTGAGAAACCTGCAGGAGCCAGGTTAGTTAGTTGTGAGTGGATTTTTAAGGTTAAGGAAGGAATCGAAGGAGTGATGTCGAAGCGCTTTAAGGCAAGGTTGGTTGCTAGGGGGTTTACTCATAAAGAAGGTGTCGACTTTAATGATGTGTTCTCACCTGTTGTAAAGCAAAGATCCATTAGAATGTTGTTAGCCATGATGGCTAAGTTCGACCTAGAACTTGAACAAATGGATGTGAAGATAGTCTTCCTGTATGGTGATCTAGATGAAATGATCCTGATGAGGCAACCTGAAGGGTATGTAGAAAAGGGAAAGGAAGATTATGTGTGCAAGCTGAATAGGTCTTTGTATGGCCTGAAACAATCTCCTCGGTAATGGAATAGGAGATTCGACAAGTTCATGGCACACATTGGTTTCATTAGGAGCCATTTCGATCATTGTGTTTACTTCAGATTTCGACCTAGAAATTCATTTGTTATTTTGTCGCTTTATGTGGATGGCATCCTCATAGCAAGCAACAGTGTCGAAGATGTTATGAAGGTAAAGGCTGAACTCAATAAGGAGTTCGACATGAAGGATTTGGGAGCTGCCTCCAGAATTCTTGGGATTGACATCCATAGAGATAGAAAGCAGTCAAGATTATGCTTATCTCAAGAGACATATCTGAAGAAGATTCTCAACAAGTTTGGTATGTCGAATTCAAATCCTGTTCTAACACCGACTAATTCTCAGTACAAGCTGAGTACGACTCAAAGTCCTAGTACTGAAGTCGAAAGATCCTATATGAATAGCATCCCATGTGCTAGTATAGTAAGTTCTTTTATGTATGATATGGTCTGTACGAGGCCAGACATAACGTATGATATGTGAGCCTTGTAAGCAGGTATATGGCCAATCCTGGGAAGGCGCAATGGCAAGCATTAAAGTGGATTCTTAGGTACATCAATGGATCTCTGAGAAGAGTCCTGATTTATGGTGGAGCTTGTGGTGATGATAGCAAAGTCGAAATTGAAGGATTTGTCGACTCCGATTATGCAGGTTGTATGGATTCCAGAAAATCTATTTCTGGATATGTGTTCACTATGTTCGACACAACAATCAGTTGGAAAGCCACACTTCAGAAGGTTGTTTCCTAATCAACTACTGAAGCAGAATATATTTCCCCCACTGAAGTTGTGAAAGAAGCATTGTGGCTTGAAGGTTTTGCTAAGAAGCTGAAACTTAAAGGTTGAGTTATCACTGTTAAATGTGATAGTCAAAGTACAATACACTTTTCGAAGAATTCAGCCTATCATGAGTGAACAAAGTACATCGATGTGAGGATGCACTTCATCAGAGAGATAATTGAGCATGGAGAAGTCCAAGTGCTAACGATTTTGAATGATGACAATGCTGCTGATATGATCACCAAGACATTGTCGCGTAGCAAGTTTTTCCACTGTATGCAGTTGATAAAGCTGCATGATGAAAGCTAGTTTGTTCCATTGTTTTGTGTAGAGTTTGTTCCGAGGTGGAGAGTTGTGGTATTTTGGATCGAACTCTAGTGTCGACAAAGGTAGCTTCATGGTTCGACAAAAGGTTTAGTATGAAGTCGAAGTCTGTTCACATACTGATCTTGTATGTTGTAGTCAAAGTATGCTTAAGCATGCAGTAGTCGAAATGATAGGATTGTTAGCATGTCGGATTGGACATTGCTTATAAGCCCAATTGTTAATTTATCTTGTAATATAAGTTAGCTTAGTAGTCTATAAATAGACTAGTTCTCTCAGGTTGTTGAGAGAGATTAATTGTTGGTATTCACTTGTAATCTTTGAACCCTTATTAAGAAAGTGAATAGTAAAACAAATTTAACCAATTCTCTATTCTTCTTCCTTCTTCTCTTTTCCTTTGTGAAACCTAATAGGGTTTTCTTGTGTTTGTCCAAGAAACTCAATCTTTTTCTTATAATTTTGTTCTGTTATTGACAACATCAATTAACAACAATATGCTCTACATATTTTTGGTCCTTTAGTTTTTATTCAAACTAAATTTATACACACACCGTTGTGATTTAGATTATAAGTTTGGCATTCATTAAGGAAAAGAGATTTCTAATTGATTTTAGTTGCAATACACTTAAGTCTTTGAGCATGGCCAAAATAAAGTATATCAGTCTATAATTTTGATTTTTAAAGTAAGTACCTTTTTTTAGTTTAATAAAAGTGCATTACATATGATTTTTAACTAGTACATAGCTTGCATGGTACATACATTACATATATGTATTGGAAATAATACAAAAGAAGAAATTGAAAAAGAATTAAAAACAATAGAAAGAAGCTAAGTCTTGAATCTTTTAGCCCACACACGGTTTTCTTGCATCATTCCATACTTATCTACACTTGCCTTGCTCATCACCATCATCTTTGCATAAAATGAACATACCATGCATCATAACATACATTCCAAAAGAGAAAATAAAAAAGAATTGAAAAAGAAAGCGGTACACACGAGTTTGTTTGCAACAACACGAGGTTATCATTCAGCTCAACACAACATACCACAACATACACTAAGTAAACATCATCCAAACATTCACATAACACATTCAACATATATAAAATTGAACCAAAATAAATTAAATTAAAAATGAAAACAATTGTAAGTAGTAACAAAAAGCGTGACTCTATCATCTCATCATCCATCACACAAGCACATTCATACCTTTTCCTCGCCGGAGTTGCAAAGCTCTGAGGAGGTCTTCCTCTTCCATGATTCTTTGATTTTTCTTTGTTATTCTTTGTTGTTTGTATCCATAGCACGTTTGGTTGTGATGTTGTATGCTTTTGAAATGCTAATTGCTAAAATTTAGTTGTTAGGGTTTATTTGGGATTGTTTTTTATCTGTAAATTTGTTATGTTATTTGGTTGAATTGAGGTTAGATTCTGTTTTAAGGCATTATTTTGGCTAGGGTTTGTATAAACTATTTTTGGATTTGGGCAGTTTTTGTGGTTTTTGAGTTTTGGCACATGAACACCATCGTGGTGTTCATAACATCCACCGTGTTAATCTTCTTTGGTGGAGGTTTTTCTTTGGTTTAAGTGTTTGTGTGGTAGCTGATTCAATCGATTTCAAATTAACGCAAATCAAATCATGATTCATATCTAGAGTATTTTTTTTAAATCAACATAAAAACACTTAATCACTTTTGAATATCTTTTCACAACTGATGAAAAAGGAACAGTCTAGTGTCTACTATTCTTTTCCACGGTTGTTTGGATACGAGCTATCTAGCTCGACTAGCCGAGCAATCGTCATCTATTTTAAAATCTTAACCTGATTCATCTCAAACCTCTTTCGCAATCAAATCTGAAGCGATCTTATTTTCGTAATAATTTGGACGAAAAAGGAATGGTATAGTGTCTAGTATTCTTTTCCTCGAATACTTAGATATGAGTTGTATACCTCGGTCATTTGAGTATTTGTTGTCCATTCAAAACACCTTAACCATATCAAACTCTTTCACAATTAAAAGGATGAAAAATGATCAGTCTAGTATCTACTATTCTTTTCCCCGATTGTTTATATACAAGCTGTCTAGATAGACCATTCAAGCATTCATCATCCACTCAAAAACAAACTTCAACATATCAAACTTACTTTTCTTATCTCCCCCGCACAATCGAAAACCTTTTACAAAAGAACATTGTTTAGTATGTTCTTGCGCGATATAAACAAACACTTAAAGCCTTCAATTGCGAGCACAAAAATGTTTACCGGCTAGAATGCGTTCTAAACATTAGTTCTATAAAATAAACCAACCAATACGTAGTTTTCTACGAATAAATACGTTGCTTTAAATTCCTCATCGCACCTAAGGATAAATAGGAGCAAGACCCGCATGTCGCATCTCGAAAAATACAATCCTTGGTGAAGCGTTGTGCGTTCGAAGAAAATTGATTCGAACAGAGTCGCCACTGAACTTCATTTATTTCAAAGAAAGAAAGGGAAAATATCGATAAAAGCTTTTAAAGAAAATAAAGATGGCCTTCGCAACCATATTCAGGTTTGGGAGTCGATTACGCAAGGGGAAGGTATTAGGACCCCTCACGTCCGTTGTACTCAATGGGAACCTTTTAGTTAAATTTGTGATTGAATGTTAGATTACATTAATTATTTTCTTCGAATGATAAAATGTAAAAGGAAAAGAAAACGGGTCGCAAAAAAAGTTTTTATTAGGGTGTGTGACAAAATTGCAATTTTTTCTCCTACGTATCCTTAGGCACAATGAAGAACTCCAAGCTTCGTAGTTCGACACAAGACAAAAGATATTTTTGGAGTTTTTGTTATAGTGATTGATGAGATGTTGAATCTCTCTCCTACGTAACTCTAGGTGTGATGGAGAACTCATAGCTACATAATTCTTGGTAGAAAATGAGTGTTGGTTGATTAATTTTAGAGACAGAATTGTTTAGGTTGCATTCTAGCGGTTTAAACATTGGCTTGTATGCTCGCGTTTGTATACGCGTTAGAAAGGACCAAACAATGTTCTTTTGAAAGAGTTTCGATCGCACTAGGGTGAGAAAAGATAGGTTTGATTGGTTGAAGTTTATTTTATTGAACAAGTGTTTAGATAGTATTCTAATGGTTAAATGTTGGCTTGCATGCTCAAGAGGGAGGTTTAAGCGCTAGTTTATATACGCATTAGAAAGGATTAGACAGTGTTCTTTTGAAAAAAATATTTTGATCACACGGGAGCGATAAAATGAGTTTAATGGGTTTAAGTTTATTTAGGTGAATGACGAATGCTCGGTGAGAACGAGACGTGAGCCTTAGGACCGATTATTTGGGATTCCACTAGAATGCTAGATCCTAACAATAATTTTTCCTTTAAGGTATTTATGAAATATGTTTGATGGAAAATGTACACTTGATAAGAACGAGACGTGTGCTTTGGAGTTGATTGTTTAAAGGTTCCAATAGAATGCTAGACTCTAACGGTTCCTCTTTTTGTCCAAGTTTGTGTTAAATGTTTTAGAAACGAAAGAATGAAAAAATGGCTAGCCTAAGACGTGTGCATGGGCGGTTTTAAGGTCCGGCCAGCCTGGGCATGTGCCCAGGCTCTGGCCAAAAAAACTTATTTCTTTACACCACAATTTTGTAAATTGCGACGGTTAAAAAGTACTATTACAGCGGTCTAAACCGCCACAATTAACGAAAATGCAGAAAAATACAAATTTCACCCAAAAATTAAATTATGAAAGTACTATTACGGCGGTTTAAACCGCCACAATTAATGAAAATGCAGAAAAAATACAAATATAAACCAAAAATTAAATTATAAAAGTGTTATTACGGCTGTTTAAACAACCATAATTAATGAAAATGCAGAAAAATACAAATTTAAACCAAAAATTAATAAAAAAATATATTAGGACTCTATGCAATTCTATAAAAAATATATAAAAAATATATTAGGACTCTATGCAATTCTAAAGATCAATTTCTACAATTATAAATGAAAATATTCGATTTAAAAAAACAATAAAAACAAAATTCACTGTAAAGGAACTGACGTGTCAAAATAAAGACGGTCAAAAGTGTCATTTTTCTATTAACACTACGTCAGTTTATAAAACTGTCATATTTTAAAGTAAATAGTGGCGGTTTTATTAAACGCAATTTTAAAACCGTCATATTTCATACAAACTTTTGCGGTCTTTAAATTTTTGCCCAGGCTTCCAAATTTTTTTGGCTCCGCCACTGGACGTGTGCCTCGAGACCGATCATTTGAGGATTCAAGGAATGCGAGACTCCAAGATTCCTCTTCTTTCGTGTTTGTTTAAGAAAAGATTTTCAAACTTCGAGTAAGCGGAAGAGAAACCTCAATGTTGATCGAGGGTTTGCCGTGATAGTGAAAAATGGTTTGATTTATGAAAATTATTCTACGTTGGATCTAGAGTTATTTTTGTTCTTTTTGAAAATGGTTGATTTTATGCCAATCTTGAATTAACAATTAACTAACGCAATAAGAATAAAATAAAGGAAAGCGATAAAATTACTACACCTCATGGGAATGGGAGTACATTTCGTCGAATGGGGATATAATAAAGCAATTAAAATACAAGCTTATTAAACAAGTAAACAAGTGAATTATCATTTAATCAATTAATTAAGCTAATACAAATTAATTAGCAAAAGCTAATTAATCTTAATTAACATAATCAACTAAATAAAAGAAGATTTACTTAATTGATTAAATGTAAACAACAAAGAGCTCATTGTAAGTAGGGATGGCAGGCAGACCCAAACCTATGGGGCCCACCGGCACCCGAACCCGAGTCAACAGGTGAAAACCCGAGTTGACTGGGTTCGGGTTCGGGTGCCACTCGATATTTAGGGTGCGGGTTTGGGTAGTGTGAAACCCGCGCCCGAAACCCAAACCACACCCACTTTGATTGTAGACTTTAATTTTAATTGTAATGTTAAGATGTTAAAAACCTTAATTTTAATTGTAATGTTACCAAATTTTATGGAAAGTTGTAATTTAATTCCTTAATTTCTTTGAGAGACCTTGATGGAATTCTTGTGCTTCAAATTTCAATGTTGCTGTTGTATTTTTGTGATTTTGCTACGGGTTCGGGTTTGGATGAAAAACCCGAACCCAACGGGTGTGAGCGTGGGTGTTATTTTGCCACTCGAATAACCTTTGGTTTCGGGTTCGGGTTCGGGTGGTGATTTCAGGTGCGGGTTTGGGTAGTGTGAAACCCGCACCGACCCGACCCATTGTCATCCCTAATTGTAAGAAGGCCTTAGAGAAAGCCAAGGGATTGGAAATAAACTAAAATCTAGAGTACTGAATTTAACTCTAAGCTAACTTAAAGTGAATTCATGTAGGAATCACTCTATAAAAAGTCGAGCAAAATGATATTACAAAGTCGAACTTGCAACGCAATGGGAAATCCAGCAACTCGATAAACTATATACAATATTTACAATGGAAAAATAAACTGAAAGTTAATGTACTGAATTTAACACTAAGCTAACTTAAGATGAATTCATGTAGGAATCACTCTATAAAAAAACGAGCAACCGAATCTATGTGTCCAAACGATTTTGAAAAACTAAATTGGCTTTAAACTTTGAAATCGCAACACAATGATAAAGCAAACGAGAGCATATACTTAAAATATTTATGTATTACATGGAAACTATCTACTTAAAATATAATACACCAATACATAGAAATAAAACTTAACTATCATAACAAAATTTAAAATGGAAAGAAATAATGCTGAAGCAAATCATTAAATAAAACCAAAAGAAATAATATATATATATATATATATATATATATATATATATATATATATATATATATATATATATATATATATATATATATATATATATATGTATATGTATAGCCAGCCCAACCCATTTTGAGGCCTAAGGCGGATTCAAAAAATAAAGCTTGGCTTAAATGCACTTTTGATCCCCATAGTTTGATGATTTTTAAATTTTAATCTTTCCATTTAAAAATTCAGCTTTTTAGTCCCCAAACTTTACATCACTTGTGATTCCGTTGGTCCCTTTCTAGTTTAGCATACGTGTCATTGATGATTAGGATAAAAAATTCTTTTTTGATGACGTGTCAATGCTGACTGGAATAATGTATTAATTAATAATTTTAATTAATAAATTAACTAATTATTAATATTTTTAATTATGTTTTTATTTTAGAATTAATTAATTAAAATTTGTAATGAAACATATTGGGCCCAACCTTTATAATCCATATTCACATGGTACTTTTTCAATTCAAATATTATTGAATGAATAACCATTATAAACACTAAAATGTTTTTTTAAATAAAACGATGTAGGACTGTTGAGAACAACACCTAAGAAGCAACCCATGAAAACAAATATAATGCATCAACACTTGTAATAAAGAATACCAGCAATGGAAGAGAAATGCGTCTTAAATAATGCAAACAGTAGTATGTATTTTACTAAGTTAATACCAATTGAACATATAGTTAGCATTAAACATCACTCAATTCTTAGATTTTCATTATCATTTCTATACTTCCTCCAAGCTAGTTTGTTGTTGATGAATTGTTTCTTCCTTCTCAATATACTTTTTGACAATCATGCCAATATGTTCACTAATCCAAGTGTTGGCCTTTGGAAATGAAGAAGATATGTTTTGAATTTGGCCACAAACATCTTTGAGAGATCTAGATCCTTCAAGAAGGAGGCAACCAATTTACTATTCCTTTGCTGCAAACCAATTTACTATTCCTTTGCTGCAACCAATTTCTCAAGACTGACAACAACCCCTCAACATGAAAATTTAAACTGATTATGATAAACTTGATTATTAAACAAGGTAGCAACCATAAGAAAAACGAATTTATAAGCATATTCAAGACTGACATGCATAGTTTCCCATGTCGTTAATGGCATTATCATTAGAAGTGTTTATATTTTCTTGTTGCAATAATATCATAGTGAAATTATTTGCAACTCATTATGAAGTTATCCATATAAAATTAGTTGAGGATATTCCACAATGAATAAAACAAATATATATCTTCTTTCTAAGTTATAATGGTGTCAAAGGTATCAAATTATATGAGTTTAAGATAGTGGTCTGTTGTTCCATTTACTAAGCTTAGCATGTTCCATTTACTGTAATAGTCTAAACATCAGTGTAATACATCAGTGACCAATACATCAGTGTAATAGCAGTGACCAATTACCAAATACAAAGACTTTTAAACATTAATATTTGAGCGCTTTGTTCTATTTGAAGCACTCAATTCTGAGGTGCACGAAGAGTATTGGTATTTTCTGTAGATTCTTAACATGTTAACAAGTTACGAAGAGCATCTTCCATGTTTTGGCAAGAATATGTTGAATTTCTGAGAGTTTACTTCTATGATTGTTGTCTAACATTCAGTAGCTTAGATGTACATATTGATTGTTGCCAAACATTCAGTATTATATATGTTCAAAGTCCCACATTGTTTGATTTGGATTTTGTGTTAGTGTTTATATATCATAAACTAGCTTCATAAGATATCATGTTATGGGTTGGAGAAATGGTCCAAAAATATGGGCTTTCAGCCCAAATAATTTATTTTAAACTTAACATTAAATTAAATAATTTCTAAATAAATATTTAAAATAATTTAATTAAAATTATTAAACTACTAAGTAAAAAATTATTAAATAATAAATTATCCTAATCAATTGCCAAGTCATTAAAATTAAAATAATAATAATAATAAATAAGCTTAGTCATCAATACCATTAAAATAAATTATTTTATTCTAATAATCAATGCCACGTACGTAAAATTGGAGGAAGACCAACCAAATCCCAAATGAGATAAAGTTTAGGGACAAAAAAACTGTTTTTTAAAATATAAAAGTTAAAATATATTAAAGTAGGGGGATTAAAAGTACATTTAAACCATAAAGCTTTTATAAATGTTTTTATAAAATTATTATTATTTTATTCAATTCTTTTGTTATATGAAAATTATTTATTAAATTATTATAAAATCAATTTATTTAATTTTTTGAGATATCATAAATTTTAAATTTTAAACGGCTTTTAAAGCTTTATATTAATTTGATTAAATATTCTAGTTGATATTAATTTAAATTAAAATAAAAGAATATTCTATAATAGACCAATTATAAAAATAAATAAATAAATAAAAAGATTATAAATTAAGCCAAAATGTAAAAATAAAATAAAATACAACTTAATCGTCAATATATTATTTTATATAAAATCACTCTCACAAATATAAAATTATTAATGAACTAATAGTTTATACTAAAAATAATATATAAAATATTTTTAATATTTAGCACAAAACAAAAGACCTATTTTATATATAAAAAATTTCAAATTCACGTGATCACATGATCATTAATAATCAATTAAAAAAATATAATCATTAATAAGACATAAAGCTAAATGATTGTTGCACATTGATACTTACACTATATGTTGAAAATTGCAACACACAGAAAAATAAGTATTGATTAAGTGTATACACAATTAAATGAATGGAAAAAAGTATCACTAAAATAACACATTCCAATATACATACTACTCCGTCCCATATTATAAGCAAAAATTACTTTTTAGATACATTGAATAATTAATGTATCTGGTCTATATATAGACCAGATACATTAATTATTCAATGTATCTAAAAAGTAACTTTTGCTTATAATATGAGACGGAGGGTGTAGCTAAACAAAAAAAAAGGCTTTACCTGCTCCTAGGGCCGAGCATATATATATATATATATATATATATATATATATATTGAAGAAAAAGTTGGGAAGAGTTTTTTTTTACGGTTAGTGTTAGGTTTATCGTTGTTGTTGATATTCGATGTAGTGATGGATCGGTGAATGGAGTTTACATGGCACCAGAAACGGAAATAAAAAAACGGAGGGATTTCCTTAATTTGTTTAACGTGCCAAAAAAAAACAAGTCCAAGGAGACCTTCTCCCTATAATCTCTCCCCTTCTACTGGATGTCCTTTTTTTTTGGTTTTTTTGAGATCAGTAGCAATCTTCCTCTACTTTCCTCTCACATGCGATTTTTCAAGAGAGAGGAATTGTTTCTGTTTCTTCCAAAAGCCAATCCACCAACCTAGGTCTACCTGGCACATGTATCAGCAGGGAGTATATGGCGTTTTTATTGTGATGATGGAATACCAAGATGCGCCGCGTGGAAAAGTTTCGTTGGTCACCTCCTTCCATTCTACAACATCAATAATATATATATATATATATATATATATATATATATATATATATATATATATATATATAACCGACGTCTACAAGTTCGATGTCGAAATTTTTCGCCCATTAATTTTACGTGCATTTGAAAATTGATTTAACCGGTCTGTCTGTATATTCGAAAATTAATTTTGATCAACAGTTTAGACATTATGTGATTAAATGCATGTTATGCTATGCATATGATGCAAAGTAAAGTAAAGTCAGATGCATGAAAGTTTAAGATGCCTAGACAAATTTGGGTTATGACAGTTGCCCATATTTAATTGCCTTGAATCAGAAGGTATGAATGACAGCGGTCTTCGTACATTCGTGGTGGAAGAGAATTAAATACGAATATAACCCAAATTTGATCCTAAAAAATGGACATCAAATGTAGAGGTGAAATGCAGAGATGAAATGCATAGATGAAATGCAAAGATGAAATTAAATTCTCTAACAAGTTGATGGAAAAGTATTCATCTAGGTAATATCATCATCAAAGGGTTGATGACATCATCAAAGGGTTAGCAAAAAAGAACTTTACTAGGCAGTGACATCATCAAAGGGTTGATGGAAAGGACTTCACTAGGGAGTGGCATCGTCAAAGGGTTGACAGAAAAATATTTTTTTAGGTAACATCATCATCAAAGGGTTAATGGCATCATCAAAGGGTTGACAGAAAAGAATAAGTTATAGAACATCATCATCAAAAGGTTGATGGAAAAGAATTCACTATGGAGTGACATCATCAAAGAGTTGATGGAAATGACTTCACTAGGGAGTGACATCATCAAAGGGTTGATGGAAGAAATTCATTATAGACTATCATCATCAAAGGGTTGATGGAAAAGGATTATCATCATCAAAGGGTTTATGGAAAAAGATTGTCATCATCAAAGGGTTGACACAAAGGACTTCACTAAGGAGTGACATCATCAAAGGGTTGGCGGAAAGGACTTCACTAGGAAGTGACATCGTCGAAGGATTGATGGAAAAAATGTGTTATGTATGTTTTTTAATTTGTAATGACGTAATGCTTCACCTCAGTGGAAATACTATGCACGATGCATGGAATGTCATGATTAATGCATGTGGGAACGCAAATGAATGATTGGATTTTTGTGGGGCTTGATCTTCTTTCCTCAGTAAGGTCAAGCAAAACTGAATATGTGAGGTACCTATGGAGATTGGATTTTGGTTTATTTAATATTGTTTGATTATGGATTATTAATGAACTTGGTTTTGAAAATAATGCCAATGGGGATTGGACTTTTGTTTATGGAAATGCCAATGGAGATAGAACTTTGGATTTTGGTTGCCAATATGGATCGAACTTTTGTTTTTTTTTTTTGTTGCCAATATGGATTGAACTTTGATTGGTGAAAAGGTTTGACTTCCCGACACTCGTTCTTTGATGATGCGATGATTGGATAATAAATATGGATGCTCTTGGTGCCCTAAGTTTGATCCCTTGCTGATGAGCTATGTGTTTGCTCCTGAGAGAACCTTAACTTCTTTGCCTGATTTGCCATGACAGCCTAGAAATGATTTCATGAGCGTAGCGACATGATCCATGCATGACAATTATGATTTTGCTCTGCCATAAGGCTTCCTTCTCGGAGGAGATAGGATGATGTATTTGCGCAATCTCTTTGACACATACTTTAAACTCAACGGTTATTACTGTCTAGCACAACCTGCTTGACCAACTTGAAAGTATAGTGGGAACATGTCCCTTTGAAACTTGCTTGCCCCAGTCTATAGGGTATTTGAAGGAGATTTCCTCGAATGGGAAGTTGGGAACATCTATGCCATACCTAGCCTAAACCTATTTGGCCAATGTTTTGCCCTTGATTGAGCCTTTGAGGGATTTGCCCTAGACTGACTAGGTATTTTGAAATGATTTTCCTCCTTGATCGGTTGATGCTTAAAGATTTATTTTAGACTGACCAGCTCTTTGTTCAACACAAACATTGAATGTCATTACCCTAATCCATATGGTTATGAGGTGGTCTTGATTCGAGTTAGTATCGACGAATGATTAAGTTCTTTCAGATTGCTCTTTGTTGGAATTTCCATAATGTCAAGTACTGATTTGCAGTTAAAATTGTTCATTCATAAATTGTAATTTTAATGTTGTTCTGGACTGGACCAATGGCTAGAATTGGCCCAATCCACCTCTGCTCCAGAGCGGCCCAAATTGCCTAAGCCCAATCCACAGAGGGGCAAAAGTGACATTTCTGCCCCTCCAACCGGGCAAGGAACGCAACGTTCCTCCTCGGCTTCTATGCCCGTCACGCACGGCTTCCTCGCTGCCCGAACAGCAAAGGACAGGTGCCCGGAACCGCGTTTATGCCCGACATAACGGCTAGTTTCTGACACCCTGCCCGACATAACGGCTAGTTTGGGCAGTTACCTATTCTTTGGGGAAAACGGTTATTTCGCCCCGAAAATAGGACCGTTAGCCACGTGCTGGGGGCTCTATATAAACCCTCTCGCTTGAGAGGGTCAGGTATCACATTTTTCACCCTAAGAACACACTTTGTACTTGCTCCTTTTCTCTGACCTTTTCTTACTTGAGCGTCAGAGTGCCTTGCAGGTACACCCCCTCCTCCCCCCATTCACAAGCCGAACAACTTGCACGTCTGATGACCAGCATCCATCCGAGCACCACGCCATCTGACGACCAGCTTACGTGGACCTGTTCGAACACTTCGGATCAGTGGCGCCGTCTGTGGGAACTACTTGTTCTCCCCTTCTTTCTTTCCTCCTCAGAAACTAAAAGATCAAAACATACTTTCTTGATCCGCCCACATATGCCGCTCAGAACTCCGCGAAAGGTGCCGACGCTACGGTTCTCATTCCCGTCAACAAGATGGACGTTAACGGCAGTTCGTTGTTACTTTCTGATCCCCGTTTCCTTCGAGACGGGGCCACTGCGTCTCCAACTCCTCCTCCCACCGAGCAAGGAGGCAAACAGCTATCGTTAGGGTAACAACCAATTCCTGGCCCTCCCAGCGCTGACCTGGCCGTTGCAGCCCTTCTGGAAGCCGTCAACCGCACAAACCTCCTTATCTTGCAGCAAGGAGAAAGGATAGGAGCTCGAGGAAGCATCTCTTCCAAGATCCTCTCCTCCCAAGAGAAAACACCAGAGATCAAGAAGCCCGCCACCTAGGCGCGGGGAAGACCGTATGACGAGGCACGAGCCTGAACCACAACGCATTCGCAAGCGCGACCAGATCTCCCCGCGGGATCAGTCACCACCAAGACACAAGAGAACGAGGTAGGACATACATTCTCCACCGGTCAGACCTCGCGACCGGCCACGATCACCCTCACCTCGCAGAGACCGCCGCCGCGAGCGTAGACAACGGTCACCATCAACTTCAAGCTCGGACAGCGACGACGAGCCTCGCGGCCCGTTGTCCCGCCGGATCCTGGCCACCCGTCTCCCTAAAGGACTAGAGAAGCCTCCGTCTCTAGGGACTTATGATGGAACCACGGACCCAGACGAGCACATAGAAAACATAGATGCTCTTCTGGACTACAGAGGTGTACGAGGAGCCATCAAATGCCGCCTGTTCCCAACCACGCTCCGGAAGGGAGCAATGACCTGGTACAAACAGCTGCCTGAGGAATCCATCACATCCTGGAGGCAGCTCGGGAGGATCTTCTCCCGTCACTTTACCGCATCATGACGCCATCCAAAGACTGAGGCGTCCCTCGGAGCTGTCGTGCAGGGAAGAGATGAGCCTCTTCGGGACTACATTGAGCGGTTCAACAAGGAGGCCGTACAAGTGCCAACGACTGACGAGATGAAGAAATTCCTGCTCGAGCAGGGATTATGTCCCGGCTCAGACTTCGCGAAAGCCATCGGCCTCGATCCGCCGAGGAACCTCAACGCCCTCCTCCACCAAGCCCAGTCGCATATCCAGTACGAGGAGAAGGTCGCTGCCCACTCTGTCCGGGCCTCCCGTTACCAGGAAGGTGCCCGGTCATCCAGAGCTGAAGAGACCTCGACATCCTGTCGAGGAGATAAAAGACGCGACGATCGGACTCGCGATGCACGCGAGCAGAAAGGACCTTCTGGGCGGTTCCATGAGTATACCCCCCTCAATACCTCGAGGGAGAAAATCTTGTCCGATGTGCCAACTCAGAGTTCAAGCAGGCAGGAGTCCGTTTCCCCAAACAGCTGCCGGCCAGGCCGGGTGTAGACAAATCCAAGTATTGCCGCTTCCACCAGAGCCACGACCATACGACGGAAGAATGCATCCACCTCAGGGATGCCATAGAGATCCTCATTCGCGACGGCCACCTGAAGCAGTTCGCGAAGAAGAAAGAAGCTCCCCGGCAAGAAACCCAGGAGAGCAAGAAGGCTGCAGAAGAGACTCCACCCTCCGATGACACCAACGTACAGGTCGCTATGTCCATAACTCGGCCAGAGGACTTCTGTATCCCTGATAGTCTGCCCGCCTCCACGTTCCTCGGCGCTCACAGCCCGTGGGAGACCTTCCCGTCAGCCATGGTCATCTCCGGTGGTGGATTCAACAAAATCACGGTCGGTTCAGTCAAAAGGAAATTCGAGCAACTGATCAGTAAAAGCTCCAACGAAGTCACCACGCTGGATACCACTCACAAAGGATCCTCTCCCATTTCCTTCTACAAGGAGGAGCTCCTCGGCGGGTCACTGAACTCAAGCATCCCGCTTCTCATCCGGGGAAGGATGGCGAACTTCGACGTTTGCAGAATACTCGTGGACCAGGGCAGTTCAGTTGATATCATGTACAACCATTTGTTCGAAACACTGCAGCTGGACGACTCTCACCTTACTCCATACGTTGGATCCGACCTGTAGGGATTCAACGGAGCAGTAACAAGGCCCCGAGGTTACGTAGAGCTCATCGTCACCTTCGGTTCAGGAAAGACAACCCGAGCAATCAAAGCACAGTTTCTGGTAATTGAATGCCCGTCACTATATCAGTGCATTTTTGGAAGGCCAACCCTGGCAGAGTTGATTGCAGTGCCTTCCACCGTACATCTCAAGATGAAGTACTACACTTCTGAAGGGATAGTCGCCACCCTCCACGGCGACATCGAAGCTGCCCGTCGATGCTTTAAAGCAGCATCAAAAGGACTAAGCACCATCTCGGCAAGGTCGAGGACCTCTGGTCGTCCTCCTCTGCCCAGCAGCTCCGAACAGCCAAAACCACTCCCCCAGGTCGAATCCATCCACTTGGACAGCCGTTTCAGCGAGGAGGATCACGCTAAAGACCTGACGACTTCGGGCAGCCAGTCTAACAACAGCGGCCATCTCCTACGCCCTATCCCAGATGGCAACTTCGAGATCGTTCTGTTCGGAGAAGACCCCCAACGGGGAGTGAAGATCGGAGCAGACCTCCCTGACCTGGCCAAGAGACAACTGAAAGCGTGCCTCTGGGAGAACGCAGACTTGTTCGCATGGAGCGCCGCTGAAATGCCAGGATTGGACCCCTCCGTCACTTGCCACCAGCTTACGATTGATCCGGCCGTCAAAGCCGTTGCCCAGCGCAGAAGGAAACAGTCCCCGGAGAAGATGGAAGCCGTGGAGAAAGCCGTCAAAGACCTTCTAGAAGCTAGGTTTATTTCTGAGGCCAAATACACTACATGGCTCACAAATGTTGTACTTTTAAGAATAAATAATGGCAAATGGAGGATGTGCGTTGATTATACCGATGTTAATAAGGCCTGTCCGAAGGACGCCTACCCCCTCCCCAATATAGATAAGCTCGTAGATAACTCCACAGGTTTAAAACTTTTATCGTTCCTCGACGCCTACTCGGGCTATAACCAAATCCCAATGGCCGCGAGCGATAAAACTTACACGACCTTCATGACCGAATCTGGCAACTATTACTACAACGTAATGCCCTTCGGACTGAAGAACGTCGGCGCTACGTACCAACGAATGATGAACAAAGTCTTCCAAGGACAAATAGGCGACATGCTCGAGGTATACATGGACGACATGATTGTCAAGTCCCACGAGGAACTAGATCATGTAGCCCATCTTCGCAAAATTTTCGAGCAAGCGAGAAAGTATCAAATGCGTTTTAACCCAGAGAAGTGCACGTTCGGCGTACGGGCAGGAAAATTCCTTGGCTTCTACCTAACGGAACGAGGAATAAAAGCTAACCCCGACAAATGTCGGGCATTCTCTGAGTTCCCAATGCCCACGTCTAAGAAGAACATCCAGTCTCTCAATGGGGTACTCACCTCGTTGTCCCGCTTCGTCGCAAAATCCGCCCAACACGCCCTTCCTTTCTTCAAGCTCTTGAGAAAAGAAGCAGCGTTTGAATGGGCCGAAGAGTGCGAGGCGTCCCTCCTTCACTTGAAGCAAGCTCTTTCGAAATCGCCCGTGTTATCACGGCCAGATACCGGGGAAATCTTGTTCCTATACCTCGCCGTCACTGTCGAGGCCGTTAGCGCCGTTCTCATTCGCGAGAATCCTGGCGGGCAAAAGCCAGTATACTTCACGAACAAAGCGTTGCAGGACGTGGAGTTGCGATATTAGCAGATAGAGAAGGTAGCATTGGCCCTCGTCAACGCTGCCAGACGACTGAGACACCATTTCTTGGCCCACACGATCGTAGTAAGGACGGATCAGCCCATCAAGCAATTGCTGGGCCGACCAGACATGGCCGGTCGAATGCTCAAGTGGTCGTTGGAGCTGTCCGAATTCGATGTCCGGTATGAAAGCAGAAAAGCTCTTAAAGCACAAGCCCTGGCCGACTTCGTGGCGGAAGTAACCTTCTCAGACTCCTCACCTCACATAGCGAACAGATGGACCGTCTACGTGGACGGAGCATCCAGCTCGAGCGGCAGCGGGGCAGGAGTAATTCTGGAGAACGACGAAGGGACCATAGTCGAGGCTTCTCTCACATTGTCCTTTCCCACGTCGAATAACCAGGCCGAGTACGAGGCCTTCCTCGCCGGGTTGCGCCTAGTCGAAGACCTAGGGGCTGAAGAAATCGTCATCTGCACGGACTCCCAGCTCGTTGCCCACCAGATATCCGGGGAGTATCAGGCCAAAAATGACAGTCTCTCTGATTACCTCACCCTGGTCAAGGAAAAAATGTCGAAGTTCAGAATGGTAGAAGTGAGACATGTTCCACGCGAGCACAATGTGCGAGCAGATGTCTTATCCAAACTAGCGAGTGTAGCGAGCGATTTTGGACGCGGTTCTTAAGCGCTGGTCGCTCTCTGCGGTTTTGAGCTTAAACTACAGGTCGATTCATTTTTTATCCTATTGTGAGCTGAATAAGGAAGGGAAATAGATGTCTCCAATTAACCCTGCTTTGCATACTGAGTTTAAACAACGGCCTGTTAGGTTACGAATGCTATCAATGTGGGGGGGGCCTTTGTACTGGTTATTTGTATTTTCGCCAATACTGGTTTTTATCTAGACAGAAGGTTTCTGGCAGGGAACAAGGATTAGGATGTTAGGACTGGCGTTTTTGAATTACTGCTTTTGATTGATGGAGATATGGGATTTGGGTTTTTTGTTCAGTGTGCTCGCTAAGATCTTTTCTTTCGATCTTATGCCTACGTATTCCCGTTTACCGAAACAAGGAAATCAGAGCGTTCGTAGTTCCTCCTATGCTATGGGAGGAAATGGTTGTTTTTGGTGTCTTGTTCAAAGCCCAAGACGTGAAGCGAAAGGTGGTTTGTATCTTGTTCAAAGCCCAAGATGTGAAGCTGAAAGGTCTCAGCTTTAGAGAGAATTCGTCATCTCTAAAGAGGGGTTTGTATGTCACAACTGTTTATAAAGGAGAATTACTTTAACCGGGATACGCGGATCCTAGCAATGCCATAATTTCCTTTAAAGGAGATTTTAACCTAAAGGAGAAGACTTTAACTCAGTGTAGAGAAATTCTATCTTTCCTTAGGAATTTCTCATGCTAAAAGAGGGACAATGGCATGGATGTAGATGATCCAGGGGCTTGCCGCTTACAGCGATTAGATGAAGGGAGTTGTTTGATGTTTGTTTACTGTGAACGAGGCACAGTTTTAATGCTAAAAGGTTAATTGGATTAACCAGTGGTTTTCTTATACAAAGCCTAAGAGGAGGCTATTATGTGTCTCGTACAAAGCCCGAGAGAGAGGCTAAAAGGTTTTGACTTGACGATGGAGTCTTTTGGTATCTCGTATAAAGCCCGAGATGGAGGCTATTTGACTCAACAAGAGAATCTTTTTGTATCTCGTACGAAGCCCGAGATGGAGGCAAAAGGGGTAATTGACTCAATGAGGGAGTCTCTTATGTTTGACTCCACTGGGGAGAATCATTGTACAAAGCCCAAGAGGAGGTTATGGTGACTGTTTCAGTTAAGTGACAGTTCCAATATACCGATTTTAAAGAGAAAATTAGTTCTTATATGAGCAACATTGTACTCAGGGATTTGATTCAAGGATCCAGATTATTCCTGTTCTTTAAGGAAGCGGGAAATCCGAAGGGTATTGAGACTGTCCGAGTCTACGGGTTTCCTTCCTATTCTTGAAGGGTGCTTAAGAATGTCTTTGAGACTCAAGGAGATTAGACCGTCCAAGTCTAGAGTTTCATCTTTTGTACTATGCTTTTGAGAAACAGTAGTAGACTCTATGAAAGGACGTTTCTATGAAGATGACTAAGTTCTGTTCCTATACCTTTAGGAGGTCGTCGGGACAATTTGTACGAAGCCCAAGAGGAGGCTGGAATCTTTTAAGAAGCCGAGTGGTCCTTGTACTAAGCCCAAGAGGAGGCTATCATTCCCGGAGGAAGAGATCATTATACGAAGCCTAAGAGGAGGCTGTGAATACTTCTAAGAAGACACAGGGTCCTTGTACTAAGCCCAAGAGGAGGCGGGGTTGCTTTTAGGAAGCCTGTGGGTCCTTGTACGATGCCCAAGAGGAGGCCGATGCTTTTAAGAAACCCGTGGGTCCCCAAACCCCGAGAAATTCAAGGCAATGCTATTCACCGAGAATAGATTAAACTCAGGAAAGTTCGAGAATTTGGAAGAAACTCAAAGATGCCATTCACGGAGAAGACATTCATCTTTTGGAGTAGAGTTTCTTGACAATTCCTAATGAGGACAGCCGAAGAGAAGACTGTATCTGGTGATCCTATTGGGGATCTAGTTGTCTATTTCTACGAATAAACGAAACGGCGTCACCTAGTTCTAGACGTAGTTGTCGGGGAAACTCGAAATATCTATACTATTATTACACAGTTGATATGAGTTTATGAAAGAAGACTTACAGTGAAACAGCCCCACAATACAGTTATATGTATATGAAAGCGGTAAATGAAAGTAATAACCACTTACTCGGTTGTAGAGCTTCCATGCTGTTTGGTTAGTTGTTCAACAAAGAAAGATTGAAAATAACAGTATATTCAAAATCAAAGGAGAAAGTGCTTTGAAATAAAAAGATTTGGGCCTTATAGCTCAAGGAGAAGCCCATGGTTTTATCAGTGAGCGCACTGTTTAAATTTCTACAGAGGGACTTATACAAGTGACTGAGGCCCAAAAAGGTTTTCTGTAGAAAGGGATGGGTCTTACACTCTCTCAAGAGGCCCAAAAAGGTTTAAAGAAAAAGAGTGGGGCTTATAACACGAGGGTAGGCCCAGATGATTTTTCCGTTTAAAAATGGTGACCGCGCCGAGGTTTTCTTTTAACGCAGAGGGACTTATACAATAAGTGAGGCCCAAATGGTTTTGGTTAAAAGGGGATTGGGTCTTACACTCTAATAGAGGCCCAAAATGTTTTGAATGGGTCTTATAGCTCAAGGAGAGGCCGAAGGTTATTTTGAAAAGGCGACGATCGCTCCGTTTGTTTTTGACGGTATCGGGACTTATACAATACACTGAGGCCCAAAAATGATTTGGTCAAAAAAGGATTGGGTCTTACACTCTATTAGAGGCCCAAAATGTTTTGAATGGGTCTTATAGCTCAAGGAGAGGCCCAAGGTTATTTTTAAAAGGCGACGATCGCGCCGTTTGTTTTTTACGGTATCAGGACTTATACAATACACTGAGGCCCAAAAATGATTGGGTCTTACACTCTATTAGAGGCCCAAAGTGTTTGAAAAAAGTTTGATGAGAGTTGAATTGATTCAAAACCCTAATTTGTTTTCAAAGTATATTTTAAATTGAATAAAAATTCAATTAAAAGGATCAATGCTTGTTAAATATGTGAAAACAAATTATGATCTTGGATCAATGTTCCAAAAAATCATGTTTCTTCCTACAAAATGATTGAAATCAAATTAGGGTTAGAAAACAAAGGGAGAAAAAATATTTTAAATGCTAAAAACACATAAAACATTAATTCTTTGCAAAAATGTCAAATATATGAAATAAATAATATTTTTGGGGTTTTTTGGTAAAATCAAATATTTAAACATTTTTGTGAATTATTGCAAAAAGAACCAATCAAAAATGATAAAAATTGAAGGAGTTATTAATTTTTCAAATCATTAAAAATAATAATATGACAAATAACAAAATAAAAAAGTGATAAAAAGAAGTCTGGGGTGAGGGGGATTCGAACCCCAGACCTCTCGCTTACCAATACTCATAAAACCAGCTGATGAACCGCTGGGGCGCAATGCCAATTCATTAATAACATGGCAAGTGAAAAATATATATCAAACTTAGTTGGAAAACCTGAAGAATGGCGCCATGGCCATCTTCTTCCTCGAGCCCGTGCGTGAAGCACCATATCTCACTCATCTCTCAACCATTGGACATGATTCAAACACCAAACCCGTGCGTTTTTCCACAAGGAATAAGATGGCAATACCCAATTTTATTCATTTTCAGTGTGGAGTAAAATAATCATGATGAACACAGATGAACCCTAATTTGCAAAAGCAATCGTGCAGGCATGGTTATAAGGTTTATGATCCAATTTCTTGAGGCAAAACAATCAACACATGATGGCAATCAAATGGCAAAAATCTCATGCGAGGAAATATGCATGGATCATGGAGTTTGAGTTTGAAGCTCACCTTGATGCAAGCTGAAATGGAACTTTGCCCAGATGGTGTTCCAGTCGTGAATTGATGATCCCTACAGCTTCAATGGATGTTATGGAGTGTGTTACAAGCTTTGGAACACTTTAAAATTCTTTGGATCAAGCTGGAGACCTCCACCTGCAAAATTGAAGCATAATGGCTTGGTTGAAGAGTGATTTTGAGCCTGGGGTGTTACAGTTGGTGTTTAAGTGTTTGGACACCTCAAATACATCATATGTGATGTGTTTGAGCAATTGGAATGGATTGATTGTGGCTGCAACTCAAAACCTGATAGTGGTTACTTAAAAACAAGAAAACTTGAGGTTTAAGAAAGAATGAGAGAAAGCAGTGCTGTAACTGACTTTGGTGTGAGTTGAATGATCCATTGGGACCTCTATTTATAGGTGATCAACTTTTGTTTTGGAGGAATAGTGAATGGCTGCTGGATCAGATCACATTTGCATGGATTGGCTTGGAGGATTTCTTCCCAAGCAAGGCAAGCTAGCCATTCCCAAGAGCAGGGTTATGCCTTGACCAAATTCACATTCTTCAGATGTTTTTAATGTTGTTTAATCAGAGAAATTGACTGAGTAGGGTATCTACCTTGACAATACACTATTCCACAGTAATGTACTTTGAATTCAAGTCAAAATGTGCCAAAGTGGATGAACTTCAAGTTGGAAGATTCCTTGGCTTTTTGACTCAGATTTATCAGTTGGATCAGATGCAATGTGATTGGTTTGAACACAGGTGGCATAGTGATCCTTAGTCTTTGGCTCAAAATCGTGTGTGGCAAGCAAACATGCAAACTGATTTTTCCAAAATAGCTTGCAGCAGCATGACTTTGGGCATGGATTTCTCATGGCTTAAGTCGAATCAATTCATGCTGTTGAGCTCTTTGAATTCTTAGCAACATATGCAACAACATTGATGTTTAACTTTGGACTTGATTCAGCTTGCATCTATGTGAAAAGATCTCACAAGTTTTGGTGTTTCAACAAAATCTGTCTTTGGACAGAATTTTTCTAAGTGTTGGAAAATGGTATATTTTCATGTTTTTAGCCACTTTGGCTCACTCATAGCTCAAAATCCATAATGAATTGGAGTTAGGCCTAGTTGAAGTTTTTGTAGAGGGTAATGAGAGCTACAAATCCATCTTTGGATGAAAGAAAATGGCCTTGTGGTTTAGGAGTTATGGTCCTCCAAAGTTGGTACCTTTGTCACTTTATTTTTAACTTAGAAAATTTTCTAAGTTTTTATGGTTACCCCTTTTACAAGTTATCCAACTTTTCTTGATTTTTCTTGATGAATGATGATTCAAATCATACATAAACATCATTTTAGGGTTAAAAATCCATTTTGGTGAAAAATCTCAAAAAGTCAAAGTTGACTTTTGTGCACAGTTGACTTTTTATCAGATGAATTCCAAATTGTGCAATTCTTCAGGAAATCATGTCCTTGACCTAAATCAAATTTGATGGACATGTTCCATGGGTGTCATGGGGTATATTGAGGTATGTCCTAGGGCTTGGGAGCTTGTCCTGGTCAAAAGTCAAAGTTATAGTTGACTTTTCTCTTAAAACCCTAATTGTGGTGCAGATGAAATTGAGACTTGTTGCTCAAGCTTCTTGGATTAATCCATTGTTCTAAATGGATAAATATAGTTCATTAGAGACCCTCAAATCATGTCTTGAGGCCTTGGCTCTTGATATGTCCCAAAAGTCAACTTAGGGGTGAATTAGGTCAAGAAACCCTAATTCTTGATTTTTAATGTATGCATCCCCTGAGGCCAAATTGACTTGATGATTGGGTCCATGAGGTTCCATGGAGTATATTAGGTTGTGTTTTGGATCTTTGGCTTGTGTCCAGATGAAATTTTTCCATCTGGAGGCCCTGGTCGACCAAAACCCTAATTTGGTGATACTGTCGATCTTGAGACTTAATCCACCTAGAAGGGAGCAGCCTTGTGCTTAATCCTTGAAGTGAGAGTCCTTTTTGATCCATTGTGGATGTTTGAGAGGTTAGACAAGTTGAAGATCATGTCATTCCTTGATTGATCCTTTGTCTAAGGCTCTGAGAGGGCTTAAAACCCTAATTTTGATGGTAGTGAATGCTCAACAACCCTTGAGGCATTTGATGATGCATGATGGTTCATCCAAATTGTGATGACGATTTGCACAATAATGGGAAATCTTAGTGGTCAAAATTTGGGGTATGACAGATGCCCCTATTTAATCTTCTTGGACCCGAAGGTGTGAATGACAAAGGTATTCGGGCATTCGGGGTGCAAGAGGATTAAATATCAGAATACCCAAAATTTTGATGGTGGTTATGAATGGTAGCTTACGCATTCATCTTCTTTAGCTGAGCAATGATGCTTAGAAAAGGTAAAACTGCCCCTCGATCCTGGTTTCCCACCAAGGAACTGGTCTTAGTTGCTGAAATGAACTTCCCCTCGATCCTGGTTTCCTACCAAGGAGCTGGTCTTAGTTTCTTTTGTAAACTTCCCCTCGATCCTGGTTTCCTACCGAGGAACTGGTCTCAGTTTCTTTTGTAAACTTCCCCTCGATCCTAGTTTCCTACCGAGGAACTGGTCTCAGTTTCTTTTGTAAACTTCCCCTCGATCCTGGTTTCCTACCGAGGAACTGGTCTCAGTTTTTGATTTAAACCTCCTCTCGTTCCTGGTTTCTTACCAAGGAACTGGTCTTAGTTTCTGTTGTAAACTTCCCCTCGATCCTGGTTTCCTACCAAGGAACTGGTCTTAGTTTCTTTTGTCAATAAACTTTATTGACAAGGGACGCTATGCGTAGCGGCTTTCCTTCAAACTTCTCGCCGAATTTTCCTGGGGAGATGCCATTTGACGGAAAAAGGTTTGAGGTTAGACTTGCTGGGGGTACCCAGTCGTCTGAGTTGTAGAGGTGCACAAACTTCTCTGTTGGAGACGCCATTTGTCGATTATACTGGGGGAAAGCGAGTATCTTGAGAGACTATTTCCACTTGGGGATCTTACATCATACTTTCCTCGGGATCTTCCCAGAGAAATGCCATATGATGGGTTCCAATTTTGAGGTGCCGATGACCTATTCATCAGTAATTTTCGGAGAAATACTGATGCACTGCCGAACCTTTGCTTAAGAGGCTCTCTCTGGGGATTTTCTTTAATCCGGGAAAGCAAGGATATCATCATCAATGGCGAAGAGTGACATCTGTTGAAGGTTCTCTGGCCTTTCAGAGGTTCAAGTTATCAAAGTGGTCGAGTGCCGACTCTGATCTAAAGATACACTGGTGGCGAGATTGTTCAGACACAACGTTTCCTGACGAGGAAAGAACTGACAACTCGATTGAGAGAACTCCTATCACTAGGGGTTAAGACCGACTAGAGTGATAGCGATGCAATATGAAATGTATATGCAAATCAATAATGCATGATGTATGTATATGCTGACAAAACTGACGCGACACACAAACTAAAAGATGAACATGACTGGATACTCGGCCATCGCGGGGCGTATAGAGATATCGCTGGTTCAAGATAGCAATTCCACCTTGCTTAGGAGAGATAGTCCCTGCGGGGAATACCGTTGATCGGGCTTAGGAGGTAAGAACTCTGCCGTGGTGTGTCAGACGAAACAAGGTCTCTGACATAGTTGATTCCTTCATTCAGGCGTCCTGGGTTAGAAGGAGTACTTTGATTCTGCACTTTGAAGTTCGCTTACTTCTGGAGAAGCGGTTGATGTTCCTTTGATGTTCAACAGTCAAAAGAAGTTGGCATCTTTCTTTTAAAAGCAGAAAAAGTTTTAACAAGTAAATTCATTTTTGTTTTATTTCAAGAGCCGTTAATCATGTTAACAACGTCGTTCTGTAAAGCTAAAACAAGCAAGAATTACAAACAAAAGCACAAGGCTCAAATTTTATTGATAAGATGGAGATCAGCCAAACGCGTGATTCCAAAGAGTATTTACAAAGTTTAAAAATGGCAATTTACAGGGAAAAGGGCTACGTTGAAACATAACGACCGCTATCCTTCTACCAACTTTGAATTCAGGGCATCCCGAGCTTCTGTCGAAGATGACCTTGACTGGATTTTTCCTCTGATGGATGATGTAACTGCTGCTGCTGAGGGACTTGCCTCTGTTGGACATAGTTACTTGCCATTACCCCTAATTTTTGCCTGGATTGTACTATGATGTTTCCAATCCACCGGGATGATTTTTTTTCTTTGTCTCTAACTTTTGCCTGGACCGCCCCTTCGGGTTTTCAATCCACCGAGACGTTTTTTTAGTTTAGGCGAAGTATTTCTTGACTACATCAACATTCGTGGGGTAGGCAAATTCCTCTTCGTCCATGGTTGCAAGTCTCAAGGCGCCGCCTGAGAAAGCTTTTGTGACCACATAGGGCCCATCATAATTCGGAGTCCACTTGCCCCGGGAATCAGTGAGAAAAGATTGTATCTTCTTGAGCACAAGGTCTCCTTTTCTGAAAACACGAGGTCGGACCTTTTTGTCGAACGCCCTCTTCATTCTTTGCTGATACAGTTGACCGTGGCATAATGCCGTTATTCTCTTTTCTTCGATCAGAGTCAGTTCGTCGTGTCGACTTTGACACCATTCAGCTTCGGTGAGCTTAGCTTCCATCAATACCCTGATTGACGGGATCTCTACTTCTATGGGGAGAACTGCCTCCATGCCATATACTAGAGAGAAAGGGGTTGCCCCTGTTGAAGTGCGGACAGATGTGCGATAACCATGAAGAGAAAAGGGTAGCATCTCGTGCCAGTCTTTGTAAGTTATAACCATCTTTTGAACGATCTTCTTGATGTTCTTGTTAGCCGCTTCTACCGCTTCGTTCATCTTGGGTCAGTAGGGAGACGAGTTACGATGTTCGATCTTGAACTCTGCGCACAACTCCTTCATCAGCTTATTGTTCAAGTTAGATCCATTATCAGTAATGATCTCGCTTGGAACACCATAACGGCAGATGATATTGTTTTTGATAAACCGGACCACCACTTGTCGGTTTACATTGGCGTATGACACTGCTTCGACCCACTTGGTGAAGTAATCAATGGCTACAAGGATGAATCGATGTCCGTTCGAAGCCTTAGGTTCGATCATGCCAATCATGTCGATTCCCCATTTGGAAAAAGGCCATGGGGAAGAAAGAACTTTGAGATGTGATGGCGGTACATGAATTTTGTCGGAGTATATCTGACACTTGTGACACCTCCTCATGTACTTGTAGCAGTCGGATTCCATGGTCAACCAATAGTACCCTGCTCTTAGAATTTTTCTCGCCATTGTGTGTCCGTTGGCATGAGTGCCAAAGGATCCTTCATGAATTTCTTTCATAAGTGTGTCTGCTTCTGGCCTGTCGACGCATCAGAGCAAAACCATGTCAAAATTCCTCTTATAAAGAGTGTCGCCGCTCAGGAAGAAACTGCCTGCTAGTCTTCTGAGGGTCTTTCTGTCTTTTCTGAGTGCCCCAGATGGGTACTCCTGTTTCTGAAGGAAGCATTTGATATCATGATACCAAGGTTTGTCGTCTATGACTGCTTCGACCGTGAAGACGTAAGCGGCCGTTCAAGGCGCATTATGTCGATCTTAGGTATGTCATTCCATTGACCTACGCTAATCATGGAAGAGATAGTGGCTAATGCATTAGCCATGTGATTCTCATCACGAGGGATGTGATGAAACTCAACTCTGTTGAAGAAAGGTAGCAACCTTCTTGCGTAGTCTTTGTAAGGAATCAATCTTGATTGGTATGTGTTCCAATCTCCTTTTATCTGATTGATAACCAAGGATGAATCGCCGTATACGTCCAAGTTTTTGATCCTTAAATCAATCGCTTCCTCGAGACCCATAATAAAAGCTTCGTATTTGGCCTCGTTGTTCGTACACTTGAACGTAAGTCGAGCGGTGAAAGGAATGTAGGTACCCTGAGGGGTAACAATGATTGCCCCAATTCTGTTTCCATAATGATTAACTGCTCCGTCAAAGATAAGTCCCCATTGGGAACCTGGTTCTGGCCCTTCACTGGGAAACGGTTCATCGCAATCTTTCATTTTTAGATACATGACATCTTCGTCTGGGAAGTCAAACCCGATTGATTCTTGATCGTCAATCGGTTGATGAGCTAAATGATCGGGTAAAATACTTCCCTTAACAGCTTTCTGAGCGTGGTACTCTATGTCATATTCTGATAACAGCATCTGCCAACGGGCAATTCTTCCCGTGAGAGCAGGTTTTTCGAATACGTACTTGATTGGATCCATTTCGGAGACCAACCAAGTAGTGTGACGAATCATGTATTGGCGAAGACGTTTGGCTGCCCAAGCCAAAGCGCAACAAGTTTTCTCAAGCATCGTGTACCGAGTTTCGCAGTCGGTGAATTTCTTGCTCAAATAGTAAATGGCAGACTCTTTCCGTTTAGTTTCATCTTGTTGGCAAAGTACACATCCCATCGAGTCCTCTAGGACTCTGAGGTAAATGATCAGTGGTCTTCCTTCCACTGGAGGTGATAGAATCAGAGGATTTAACAGGTATTCCTTAATACTGTCGAAGGCAGTTTGGCAGTCTTCTGACCAAACGCAATCCTGGTTCTTTTTGAGTAATTTGAAAATTGGCGCACATGTGGTGGTCATAAGGAATATGAATCTGGAGATGTAGTTTAAACGTCCCAAGAATCCTCTGACTTGTTTTTCAGTTTTCGGCGAAGGCATTTCTTGAATGGCCTTGACCTTGTCAGGATCAACCTCAATTCCTTTCTGGCTGACGATGAACCCTAGTAGTTTCCCTGAACGGACACCGAAGGTGCACTTGTTGGGATTCAAGCGGAGCTTGAATTTTCTTAAACGTTCGAACAATTTCGACAGATGTTCAACGTGCTCACTCTCTGTTTTTGATTTTGCAATCATATCATCGACATATACCTCGATTTCCTTATGTATCACGTCATGAAACAGAGTAGTCATGGCCCTTTGATAGGTTGCCCCGGCGTTCTTCAAACCGAATGGCATTACCTTGTAACAAAAGGTACCCCATGGGGTAATGAACGAAGTTTTCTCCATGTCTTTCGGCGCCATTTTGATCTGGTTATAGCCCGAGAATCCATCCATGAAGGAGAATACTTTGAACTTTGCTGTGCTGTCAACCAGCATGTCAATGTGTGGTAAAGGGAAGTCGTCCTTTGGACTTGCCTTGTTCAGATCTCTGTAATCAACACACATTCTGACATTTCCGTCCTTTTTGGGAACGGGTACGATGTTGGCTAACCATTGAGGATATTCAGCTGTAGCGAGGAAACCTGCGTCGATCTGTTTCTGTACCTCCTCTTTGATTTTGATGGCCATGTCCGGATGAGTCCGTCTCAACCTTTGTTTTACTGGCGGACATTCCGACCTCAATGGTAAGTGATGTTCCACGATGCTGGTATCCAACCCTGGCATATCCTGATAAGACCAAGCGAATACATCGGGAAATTCTTTGAGAAGCTTTATCAAACCCTCTCTGGCAGTTGGACTGAGCAGTGCCCCAATCCTGATTTCTTTTCTCTCTTGTTCTGAACCCAAGTTTACCGTTTCCAACGACTCTTTGTGAGGTTCAATGGACCTTTCCTCTTGTCTGAGTAGTCGGGAGATCTCTTCTGGAATTTCGTTGTCAACTTCTTCTTCAGCCCCAAATACCGGGAACTCAAAGTTGGGAGAAGGCATCGGATCGTATGTTTCAACGGGGTTTAAAACAAACAATCTGCATGACGTGATGATTCGTGTTTAGAAGAGATAGATAAAATGCAAGTGTGTGCAGTGTTTTATTTTACTGCTTGTTTTTATTGTTTGTTTTGTTTTTTAGGATTACCATTTTCTGAGAAAGCAAAAAGAGAAAACAACAATTAATGCGGAAATTACAGAACGACGTTATTTTATTAATGAACAAGTCTAATCTTGAAATTACAGCCCTATAAAACAAAACTCTGTCGCTTCGGGAAAAGCGAAGAGGGATAATTTACATAAAGCGAGCCCTATCAAAACATCCGTTTCACCTGGGAAGGGTGAAAGGTTAAAGATGGCAATTACTTTGACTGATGAACGGCCTTCGAAACATCAACAACGACCCATTGGCGGTGAACTCCTCGGTGAATCACAAAGTCTGGCACCTTCCTTGATTTGTCTTCAGAAATGACGCTGATTTCTGGTGGAGCGGGATCATTGGAATCTGTCTCCCAGGCAGAATTGTCGTAGGAGAATTCCTCTGTTACATTTTGCATAGCATTTGTGCTCTCAGGTACATCTCCCCATCCAGTTGGCTGGATGTCTTCGAACCTGATACGAGAGCTTTCGGGTGCCGTGTACTTGACCATAAAGTCATATTTTCCACTTGGTTGTCCCAGGGTGTCCCACACTTCTTTGGAACTGGAGGAGTCATCTCTCTCAATGACGTTGACCTCGGGAAAAGCATAGTTGATGAACTCAAGTCCTGCAAACGTTGCGAATTCATCTTCATGTCGAGTAGTTTTTTAATGACCTGAGTGTTGATCCCATGGCATGGTGGGGACACAGGTACTCCGTTCAATGACGGTCAGCTGATTTTCATTACTCGGCTGACTTTCTTGCCCCAAGTTTCCTGGGTAAGGTTGCCATATTGGCAGACCATCCATTGGGCCATAGTAGTTGTGGTTAAAATTATCTTTCATCGGAGTGTCTTCCTCTAATGAATTTGGCGGAGCACGACATCCTTCCGGATCACAACCTCCGTATATCATTTCGACATTTGACCTTGGTATAAATCTCAGACTCTGTGCAGGATAGTAAAATGGTATAGGCACCTCCTCCCGAGACATATAACCGTCCTCATTGAGGTAGGACTTCCACTCTTCATCCATGTCAGAGGGATCTTCCTCATTGATAGCATGTACTGCTTGAGACACCGGGTGAAGAAAACCTCCACTGTGGAAGAAGTTTTGAAGGGGATGAAGACTTTCATCGTTGGCAGCTATCTGGGTACAGGTTGCAGAAAAACCAAGACCCTTCTTTGTTTTATTGTCAATAGGAATGACAAGCTGTCCCCATCATATCGTATCGGTGTTCTTAACCGCTTTGATAGCATCGTTGTATGAGGAAATCGAGGTTCCTCTTTCGAATTGATTGTTCTCGCTCATCGACAGTTCTTGGAACTGCGTTCCAATAACCTCCTCGGGTTCTATACCAGTAGATGATGACAAGTTACTCACCAGCAAGGCTTGTTCCCCACAAACCGTGACAAGCTGATCGTTCCTGACGAACTTTAGCTTTTGGTGGAGGGTCGAAGTGACCGCTCCAGCCTGATGTATCCAAGGTCTTCCTAATAAACAACTATACGTTGCCCGGATATCCATGACCTGGAAAATGACTTGGAAAGTGTGAGGACCAATAGTTATGGGAAGATCAACTTTGCCGATAACGGCTTTTCTGGATCCGTCGAATGCTTTGACGACGACCTCGCTGACTCTCATCGGAGGGCCTTTGAATGATAATTGCATCAAAGTGGACTTCGGCATAACATTCAGGGCTGACCCTGTGTCTACCAGTACGTTGGCTAAAGCATCGTCCTGGTAGTTAACTGTGATATTGAGCGCCATGTTATGACGACGACCTTCTTCAGGTAATTCTTCATCACTAAATCCCAAATTGTTGCAGGAAGTGATGTTAGAGACAATGCTATCGAACTGTCTGATTGTTACATCTTGTTCCATAAAGGCTTGCTCCAAGACTTTCTATAGAGCCTCCCTGTGGGCTTCTGAACTGAGTAACAGCGATAACACCGAGATCTTTGAAGGAGTCTGTAACAGCTGATTAACAATGTTATATTCACTCCTTTGGATGAGCTTTAACATCTCATCATTATTTTTCGAAAGGTCGGGATCACTGGATTGACCGACTGGGGGATCGGGAGCTTCTGTCTGAAGTTCCTTTTCCTTTTTAAGTTCCCCAACCCCTCGGTTGAAGATTCTACCACTCCGTGTTACTCGACTGATGTCTGCAATGTTCACAACGGAGGGTAATGGAATTTCCTTTCCATTTTCAATTATTGTTGCACCGTATTTGTAAGGGATCGCCTTAGCTGATTCATACGGTAATGGTCCCGGCAGATAGATGACTACGGGAGCTCTCTGATTTTTCTGACCATCATAAGTAATCTCGATTCGTTCCTGGTTGGGAACCTTAGATTCGTCAAGTAGAGGGATAATGGTAAAAACATCCCTGGTATGGTAACGACCAGAGATGGGTCCAGAACCCGAATAGGGATGAATTTCTCCACGATCGACCTGACCTTGAAGAGCTGCTCTCACATGGTAACACCCTTGGTTACTTTCCGAACAGACGCTACAACTGTCATAGTTGTGTGGTGGCACCTGGCCATGCCCACTTTGAATACAATGCAACCTCACTAGGTTAGCTTCCACAGATCGGATATCCTGACTCTGATGTCGAGTAGGATTCCTGTTATCGATACTAATTTACTGAGTATCCTCATCCATGTAAATTGGCATCCACCCGTGATTTAACAAGTGCTGAAGTGCCTCCTGGACAAGGGTGCAACCCTGATCGTTTTCGCAACCTGCTTTACAGCTTTGATAGTCATGTGATATTAAGAATCCGAGTTGGACCTGCTCAGCATGTAACTCTACCAGGTTGGTATTCATCACGCGAATATCGAAGATTTAAACCATGTTGATCTGATAAGGGTTCCTATCATGGTAGTCTTGGATCCATCCAAGATCCATATGATGCTGGAGGGCCTCCTGTATGAAAGAGCATCCCTGTTTGTTTACCGAGCAAATCAGACAAGAACTGTAATCGTGCCGCGGCAGATTATGATACTGGCTTTGCCTTGAGTGCATTGCCACCAAGTTGGCATTCATTGCACAGATGTCGTGGTTCTGAATGACGTTAGAATTTGTGTAGACCATGTTAACTCCACGAACTCGGTGCTCTTGGATCCATCCGAGATCCATTTGTTCATGTAGAGCTGCTCGCACTACCGAACATCCTTGATTGTCTTTAGAGCAGATATCACATTGATGATAATTATGAGGTGGCACATGGCCATATCCACTCTGTCTACAATGCATCTTGACCAGATTGGTTTTCAACAAGAGTACATCGTGAATTTGATAGACATCGTTAGTCTCTCCTTCTATCAAATTGACAGCAGCCTTCTCATGTTGAGGCAGCGGGTTCGTGAGAACATTCGGATTCGTATCCTTCAAGGATAAGACCCCGCTCCTAACAAGTTTTTGCACGTCGGACTTGAAATTGAGACAAGTCTCTATGTTATGCCCTGAACCTCCTTGATGATAAGGGCAAGTTTGATCCACCTTAAACCAAAAAGGCGGATTTTCCGGTACTGTAAGAGGAAATTTAGTCTGAATGTGCCCCTTAGCCAGTAGTAATGGAAACAGTTCTGCATACGTCACGGGTATAGGATCAAATCCTGGCGGCCGCGTTGTACGGTTGTTATTATATGGAGGACGAGCCTGCTGAAGAGGCTGTTGTGTCCTTTGCTGGTCAGGTTGGCTCTACGCAACCTGAGGTTGATACGTAGGAATAGACGCGGGGTTGATAGCAGGAGTCACAGCTGCTACCGGTTGATAACGTCGCCTTTGCTTTCCGAGAGAGATATTCCCAATATCTTGCTCTTTTTTCTTAGGGAGAGCACTACCGTATTTTTTAGTACCGTTCGTCGATCCAGTGTCTTTTACCAAACGTCCTTCTCGGACGGCTTCCTCAAGACGTATGCCCATGCCGACCATTTCGGTGAAGTCACTGGGCGCACTGGCAACCATTCGGTCATAGTAAAATGAGCTTAAGGTCTTTAAGAAGATCTTTGTCATCTCTTTTTCCTCAAGAGGTGGACAAATTTGAGCTGCAATTTCACGCCACCTTTGAGCATACTCCTTAAAGGTTTCCTTGTCCTTTTGCGACATCGATCTGAGTTGATCTCTGTCGGGTGCCATGTCCAAATTGTATTTGTATTGTTGGACGAAGGCAGTACCAAGATCTCTGAAAGTGCTGACCGTAGTACGGTTTAAACCCATGTACCATTTGAGTGCGGCACCGGTTAAACTATCCTAAAAGTAGTGAATCAGTAGATCCTGATTCTCCGTCTGGGCTGACATCCGCCGAGCGTACATCACCAGATGGCTTTGAGGGCAAGAGTTACCCTTGTATTTTTCAAAGTCAGGCACTTGGAACTTGTGCGGGACTTTCACATTTGGGACCAAGCAGAGGTCTGCGGCGTCCTTTCCAAATAGATCCTGACCGCGAATGGCTTGCAGCTCCCTCTGCATTTCCAGGAACTGCTCCTAGAATTCATCCATTCTATTGAACATAGTTTCCTTCTTACCAGAAGGTGTTTGTGGAATATGTCCTTCCGAGACAGTGTGCACCACAGGGGGTGGTACCGTGACTACGGCAGTGAGTCTTGGCGTCTCCCGAAGTTTGTAACCTTCAGGAGTCTTCAGTATACCCCTGGCATTTTCGCTTTCCCGAAGTTTGTAACCTTTAGGCCCAACTGCTTCTATTGTGATTCCCTGATCTTCAGTGATCGGCGGAACACATCCTTCCAGGATATAGTTAACAAGCATGCCCCAAGGACGATCTTTCAGTATCTGATACCTAGGATCATACCTCTCCACTATGGGCGTTAAGGTGATCTCTGAGATCACAGTTCCTTGTAGCTGAGCTTCTGCCATGGCTTGCATGTCGTTATGAAGCATTCTCATATCCTCTCTTAGAGCGTCGATCTCTTCTTTCAACTCTCTGTTTTCCTCCTCAAGATCATCCATCTTTTTCTGACGATTGGCCCGAGTATTATACGAATGAGACAGTTTGACTCTAGAATCGAGACACAAACGTGAGATACGTAAGGAAGAAGAATACGCGATGTGAGAATGATGAATGCAATGATTATATTAATTGTTTAAGGTTTAATCAAAATAAACTTCGACAATTAGATTGCAAATATCAAACAGTGGGGAAACCCCTTTTTATTGAAGTTCAAAAGATTACAGGAATGGAAATACAGCAGATTACAAAGTGCAGAAACAGAAACCTAAACTAATGGGTCCTGAGTTCTCTTTGAAGAGAAATCAGGTGCTGATTCTAGGACTTTCCTTTTCTTGGACCGGGGCTCTTGGGCCATTGCGAGAGTGCGATACTTGTTCTTCCAAGACCTTCTCTCCTTTTGAATTTTGTTGAGAGTAACCTGAAGCTTTTCAGTTTCCGTCATGAAGTACATGACTGATTCCCTCGGCGGAAGAATTCCGTAACGAGGATAAGGCATTTTTAGCTTGAGAGCTCTAGTTTGTACCCAATGGAGATAAGGCTCCACCGAGATACAATCCGGTTTTCCTAGAGACTCTCGTCCTTTCTTATGAACATGCTTCCAAGCATGCACTATTTCCATCTTTAGTGCTCTGTCGTTTTCTCCTTCTTTGAAGAAAAGACCTTCCAGATGAACACCCAGTAGGATGTGTCTCATCGGGTATCCAAATTGACGGCGAACCAATACCGGATGATAGTTGGTTCCTCCTTTAGTTCCTATGAGGGGTACGTTGGGGAAGTTTCCACAACGGTCAATGATTATGATTCCCTCATAAATCTTATTACACCAGTCTATATTAGAGTTGGTAAGAGACATGATCTTCTGCGACCAACGTAAGGCACTCTTGCAATCCCAAAAAGCAGCAGACTTGGGCAAGTGGGAGATAAACCATTTGTAAAGCAAAGGTACACAGCATGTGATCTCCCCTCCGCTGTACAAATTTCCCAAGTGTACAGAATGATACGCATCTGCGAGCAAAGTCGGCACAGGATTTCCAATGAGAAAAACCTTAATGGAGTTAATATCGACGAAGTTATTGATGTTGGGAAACAAAAAATAACCCGTAGGTGAGCAAGACAAAGATGCTTTCAAAAGCAGTCACGTTTCCTATACTGGCAAAGTACAGGGCTTTCTTCGTCAAGAACTGGGCTGGCAAACCTTGGATGCCACCCTTAGTGGTTAGGTGAGTCCTGACCTCAGACTCGTCCAAATGAATTGCTCTCGCAATGGTCTGATTCTTTGGAATTTCTTCCAGTCCAGAAAATGGAGCTCGATCCATAATGTGTAGATCGATCAGGTGAGAATACTCCTTCAGCGTTGGTGCAAGCTGGTAATCCGGGAATGTGAAACAGTGATAAACCGGATCATAAAACTGAATGAGCGCATCCATGATTCCCTCAATCACATGGACTCTTAATAGTGGTAGTAAACCTCCGTGCTTGGCTCTGAAAGCCTCTGGGTTAGTGATCATCCTCGCTAACCTTCTCAAATCCTCTAGTTTTGGAACCTTGAAGGTATACGTATGAGTTCTCCTTTTACCAAAATCCATTAGTGCAATCCTTTTTTCTGATATTTGCAAAAACAGTCTTAGTTTAATTTGAAAAACAGAGAGACTAGAAGAGAAATTTTTTGAATGTTTTAATGTTTTTTAGATGAATGCATGAATGCAGCACACAAAAACATAGAAAAAACATGGGGTCAAAGGGTCGTTGTCATGAAGTCAAGGCTCTACCCATCCCAAAGGTTTATACTAGGGTGATTTTTGTACCTGTACTCATTATCATCAGCTCCTCCCAGGAAAGCAAAACAACAAGCGGATCGCCAGCGAGTTGTAGAGCAATCTTAGAGTAAGTGCCATTCACCGAGAATAGATCACCAGCCTCAAATGAGGTTAGTATCGCGTAACAACTATTTCCGATAGTTTCCGCACTACGAAAGGGTTTGGCTCCTCAGCTTCTCAGACTTAACAACCGGCCCATTGGCTAAGAGAGTGAATGGGTTGCGTTGGTCAGCCTCCACTGAGGTTGATGGTCGACCCCGTCGCCATCACTTATCTTAAGTGTATACTCAGTCTTTCCACATACGGCATCACCCGTATTCCCATTAGCAGAAAATAAACATGTATAGCAATTAGGAAAAGCAGTATATTTATTTGTCCTAAATATCCTAGACCTTTAAAGCTATGAATCTTAAGTTCCTGACAGAAAATGGGTTCCCCGGCAGAAGCCCCAATCTGTGGTATGCACACAAGTGAAGAGAAGGAAGACCGTGCCTAGATCTAACTTTTACAGGGCCCCACGGTGGGCGCCATTTTTTCTGTAGCGAGCGATTTTGGACGCGGTTCTTAAGCGCTGGCTGCTCTCTGTGGTTTTGAGCTTAAACTACAGGTCGATTCATTTTTTATCCTATTGTGAGCTGAATAAGGAAGGGAAATAGATGTCTCCAATTAACCCTGCTTTGCATACTGAGTTTAAACAACGGCCTGTTAGGTTACGAATGCTATCAATGTGGGGGGGCTTTGTACTGGTTATTTGTATTTTCGCCAATACTGGTGTTTATCTAGACAGAAGGTTTCTGGCGGGGAACAAGGATTAGGATGTTAGGACTGGCATTTTTGAATTACTGCTTTTGATTGATGGAGATATGGGATTTGGATTTTTTGTTCAGTGTGCTCGCTAAGATCTTTTCTTTCGATCTTATGCCTACGTATTCCCGTTTATCGAATGTCACAACTATTTATAAAGGAGAATTACTTTAACCGGGATACGCGGATCCTAGCAATGCCATAATTTCCTTTAAAGGAGATTTTAACCTAAAGGAGAAGACTTTAACTCAGTGTAGAGCAATGCTATCTTTCCTTAGGAATTTGTTATGCTAAAAGAGGGACAGTGGCATGGATGTAGATGATCCAGGGGCTTGCCGCTTACAGCGATTAGATGAAGGGAGTTGTTTGATGTTTGTTTACTGTGAACGAGGCATAGTTTTGATGCTAAAAGGTTAATTGGATTAACCAGTGGTTTTCTTATACAAAGCCTAAGAGGAGGCTATTATGTGTCTCGTACAAAGCCCGAGAGAGAGGCTAAAAGGTTTTGACTTGACGATGGAGTCTTTTGGTATCTCGTATAAAGCCCGAGATGGAGGCTATTTGACTCAACAAGAGAATCTTTTTGTATCTCGTACGTAGCCCGAGATGGAGGCAAAAGGGGTAATTGACTAAATGAGGGAGTCTCTTATGTTTGACTCCACTGGGGAGAATCATTGTACAAAGCCCAAGAGGAGGTTATGGTGACTGTTTTAGTTAAGTGACAGATCCAATATACCAATTTTAAAGAGAAAATCAGTTCTTATATGAGCAACACTGTACTCAGGGATTTGATTCAAGGATCCGGGTTATTCCTGTTCTTTAAGGAAGCGGGAAATCCGAAGGGTATTGAGACTGTCCGAGTCTACGGGTTTCCTTCCTATTCTTGAAGGGTGCTTGAGAATGTCTTTGAGACTCAAGGAGATTAGACCGTCCAAGTCTAGAGTTTCATCTTTTGTACTATGCTTTTGAGAAACAGTAGTAGACTCTATGAAAGGACGTTTCTATGAAGATGACTAAGTTCTGTTCCTATACCTCTAGGAGGTCATCAGGACAATTTGTACGAAGCCCAAGAGGAGGCTGGAATCTTTTAAGAAGCCGAGTGGTCCTTGTACTAAGCCCAAGAGGAGGCTATCATTCCCGGAGGAAGAGATCATTATACGAAGCCTAAGAGGAGGCTGTGAATACTTCTAAGAAGCCGCAGGGTCCTTGTACTAAGCCCAAGAGGAGGCGGGGTTGCTTTTAGGAAGCCTGTGGGTCCTTGTACGATGCCCAAGAGGAGGCCGATGCTTTTAAGAAGCCCGTGGGTCCCCAAACCCCGAGAAATTCAAGGCAATGCTATTCACCGAGAATAGATCAAAGTCAAGAAAGTTCGAGAATTTGGAAGAAACTCAAAGATGTCATTCACGGAGAAGACATTCATCTTTGGAAGTAGAGTTTCTTGACAATTCCTAATGAGGACAGCCGAAGAGAAGACTGTATCTGGTGATCCTATTGGGGATCTAGTTGTCTATTTCTACGAATAAATGAAACGGCGTCACCTAGTTCTAGACGTAGTTGCCGGGGAAACTCGAAATATCTATACTATTATTACACAGTTGATATGAGTTTATGAAAGAAGACTTACAGTGAAATAGCCCCACAATACAGTTATATGTATATGAAAGCGGTAAATGAAAGCAATAACCACTTACTCGGTTGTAGAGCTTCCATGCTGTTTGGTTAGTTGTTCAACAAAGAAAGATTAAAAACAACAGTATATTCAAAATCAAAGGAGAAAGTGCTTTGAAATAAAAAGATTTGGGGCTTATAGCTCAAGGAGAGGCCCATGGTTTTATCAGTGAGCGCACTGTTTGAATTTGTACAGAGGGACTTATACAAGTGACTGAGGCCCAAAAAGGTTTTCTGTACAAAGGGATGGGTCTTACACTCTCTCAAGAGGCCCAAAAAGGTTTAAAGAAAAAGAGTGGGGCTTATAACACGAGGGTAGGCCCAGATGATTTTTCCGTTTAAAAATGGTGATCGCGCCGAGGTTTTCTTTTAACGCAGAGGGACTTATACAATAAGTGAGGCCCAAATGGTTTTGGTTAAAAGGGGATTGGGTCTTACACTCTAATAGAGGCCCAAAATGTTTTGAATGGGTCTTATAGCTCAAGGAGAGGCCGAAGGTTATTTTTAAAAGGCGACGATCGCGCCGTTTGTTTTTGACGGTATCGGGACTTATACAATACACTGAGGCCCAAAAATGATTTGGTCAAAAAAGGATTGGGTCTTACACTCTATTAGAGGCCCAAAATGCTTTGAATGGGTCTTATAGCTCAAGGAGAGGCCCAAGGTTATTTTTAAAAGGTGACGATCGCGCCGTTTGTTTTTGACGGTATCGGGACTTATACAATACACTGAGGCCCAAAAATGATTTGGTTAAAAAAGGATTGGGTCTTACACTCTATTAGAGGCCCAAAGTGTTTGAAAAAAGTTTGATGAGGGTTGAATTGATTCAAAACCCTAATTTGTTTTCAAAGTATATTTTTAATTGAATAAAAATTCAATTAAAAGGATCAATGCTTGTTAAATATGTGAAAACAAATTATGATCTTGGATCAATGTTCCAAAAAATCATGTTTCTTCCTACAAAATGATTGAAATCAAATTAGGGTTAGAAAACAAAGGGAGAAAAAATATTTTAAATGCTAAAAACACATAAAACATTAATTCTTTGCAAAAATATCAAATATATGAAATAAATAATATTTTTGGGGTTTTTTGGTAAAATCAAATATTTAAACATTTTTGTGAATTATTGCAAAAAGAACCAATAAAAAATGATAAAAATTGAAGGAGTTATTAATTTTTCAAATCATTAAAAATAATAATATGAAAAATAACAAAATAAAAAAGTGATAAAAAGAAGTCTGGGGCGAGGGGGATTCGAACCCCAGACCTCTCGCTTGCCAATACTCACAAAACCAGCTGATGAACCGCTGGGGCGCAATGCCAATTCATTAATAACATGGCAAGTGAAAAATATATATCAAACTTAGTTGGAAAACCTGAAGAATGGCGCCATGGCCATCTTCTTCCTCGAGCTCGTGCGTGAAGCACCATATCTCACTCATCTCTCAACCATTGGACATGATTCAAACACCAAACCCGTGCATTTTTCCACAAGGAATAAGATGGCAATACCCAATTTTATTCATTTTTAGTGTGGAGTAAAATAATCATGATGAACACAGATGAACCCTAATTTGCAAAAGCAATCGTACAGGCATGGTTATAAGGTCTATGATCCAATTTCTTGAGGCAAAACAATCAACACATGATGGCAATCAAATGGCAAAAATATCATGCGAGGAAATATGCATGGATCATGGAGTTTGAGTTTGAAGCTCACCTTGATGCAAGCTGAAATGGAACTTTGCCCAGATGGTGTTCCAGTCGTGAATTGATGATCCCTACAGCTTCAATGGATGCTATGGAGTGTGTTACAAGCTTTGGAACACTTTAAAATTCTTTGGATCAAGCTGGAGACCTCCACCTGCAAAATTGAAGCATAATGGCTTGGTTGAAGAGTTATTTTGAGCCTGGGGTGTTACAATTGGTGTTTAAGTGTTTGGACACCTCAAATACATCATATGTGATGTGTTTGAGCAATTGGAATGGATTGATTGTGGCTGTAACTCAAAACCCGATAGTGGTTACTTAAAAACAAGAAAACTTGAGGTTTAAGAAAGAATGAGAGAAAGCAGTGCTGTAACTGGCTTTGGTGTGAGTTGAATGATCCATTGGGACCTCTATTTATAGGTGATCAACTTTTGTTTTGGAGGAATAGTGAATGGCTGCTGGATCAGATCACATTTGCATGGATTGGCTTGGAGGATTTCTTCCCAAGCAAGGCAAGCTAGCCATTCCCAAGAGCAAGGCTATGCCTTGACCAAATTCACATTCTTCAGATGTTTTTAATGTTGTTTAATCAGAGAAATTGACTGAGTAGGGTAGCTACCTTGACAATGCACTATTCCACATTAATGCACTTTGAATTCAAGGCAAAATGTGCCAAAGTGGATGAACTTCAAGTTGGAAGATTCCTTGGCTTTTTGACTCAGATTTATCAGTTGGATCAGATGCAATGTGATTGGTTTGAACACAGGTGGCATAGTGATCCTTAGTCTTTGGCTCAAAATCGTGTGTGGCAAGCAAACATGCAAACTGATTTTTCCAAAACAGCTTGCAGCAGCATGACTTTGGGCATGGATTTCTCATGGCTTAAGTCGAATCAATTTATGCTGTTGAGCTCTTTGAATTCTTAGCAACATATGCAACAACATTGATGTTTAACTTTGGACTTGATTCAGCTTGCATCTATGTGAAAAGATCTCACAAGTTTTGGTGTTTCAAAAAAATCTGTCTTTGGACAGAATTTTTCTAAGTGTTGGAAAATGGTATATTTTCATGTTTTTAGCCACTTTGGCTCACTCATAACTCAAAATCCATAATGAATTGGAGTTAGGCCTAGTTGAAGTTTTTGTAGAGGGTAATGAGAGATACAAATCCATCTTTGGATGAAATAAAATGGCCTTGTGGTTTAGGAGTTATGGTCCTCCAAAGTTGCTACCTTTGTCACTTTATTTTTAACTTAGAAAATTTTCTAAGTTTTTATGGTTACCCATTTTACAAGTTATCCAACTTTTCTTGATTTTTCTTGATGAATGATGATTCAAATCATACATAAACATCATTTTCGGGTTAAAAATCCATTTTGGTAAAAAATCACAAAAAGTCAAAGTTGACTGTTGTGCACAGTTGACTTTTTATCAGATGAATTCCAAATTGTGCAATTCTTCAGGAAATCATGTCCTTGACCTAAATCAAATTTGATGGACATGTTCCATGGGTGTCATGGGGTATATTGAGGTATGTCCTAGGGCTTGGGAGCTTGTCCTGGTCAAAAGTCAAAGTTACAGTTGACTTTTCTCTTAAAACCCTAATTGTGGTGCAGATGAAATTGAGACTTGTTGCTCAAGCTTCTTGGATTAATCCATTGTTCTAAATGGATCAATATAGTTCATTAGAGACCCTCAAATCATGTCTTGAGGCCTTGGCTCTTGATTTGTCCCAAAAGTCAACTTAGGGGTGAATTAGGTCAAGAAACCCTAATTCCTGATTTTTAATGTATGCATCCCCTGAGGCCAAATTGACTTGATGATTGGGTCCATGAGGTTCCATGGAGTATATTAGGTTGTGTTTTGGATCTTTGGCTTGTGTCCAGATGAAATTTTTCCATCTGGAGGCCCTGGTCGACCAAAACCCTAATTTGGTGATACTGTCGATCTTGAGACTTAATCCACCTAGAAGGGAGCAGCCTTGTGCTTAATCCTTGAAGTGGGAGTCCTTTTTGATCCATTGTGGATGTTTGAGAGGTTAGACAAGTTGAAGATCATGTCATTCCTTGATTGATCCTTTGTCTAAGGCTCTGAGAGGGCTTAAAACCCTAATTTTGATGGTAGTGAATGCTCAACAACCCTTGAGGCATTTGATGATGCATGATGGTTCATCCATATTGTGATGATGATTTGCACAATGATGGGAAATCTTAGTGGTCAAAATTTGGGGTATGACAGCGAGCACCAAGAGGAAAGGCGGAAACAGGTCAGTCATCCAAGAGATACTTCCCCGGTCCAGCATCAATAAAGGGTCCTCGACCCTACACGTACACGCGATCGGGGACAGCGACTGCTGGATGACGCCCGTGTACAACTACCTCACCAGGGACGAACTTCCGGACGACCCCAAGGAAGCCAGCACCATCAGACGAAGAGCTTGCTCGTACGTCATCCTCGAAAACAAACTCTACCGAAGGGGCTTCTCCATCCCATTACTCAAGTGCATAGAGGAGGAGGTTGTCCCCCACGTATTACGAGAAATCCACGAAGGCATTAACGGCCAGCACCTGGGAGGAAGGTCCCTTGCCCGCAAGGCCCTCCGGGCAGGGTATTATTGGCCAACCATGCAGCAAGACGCCAAGGAGCATGTGAAGAAATGCGACAAATGCCAACGACACGGGGATATGTACCTAGCTCCACCTAACGAACTGAAGAGCTTGAACTCCCCGTGGCCATTCGCCTGGTGGGGCCTGGACATCCTAGGACCCTTCGTAACCGGGTCCAGCCAAAACAAGTACCTGATAGTGGGCGTAGATTATTTCACAAAATGGATAGAAGCAGAAGCCTTAGCAAAGATAACAGCACTTAACATTCTACGCTTCTACAAGCGGAATATCCTTGCCCGTTTTGGGATTCCCCAAGCAATCGTTACGGACAATGGAACACAATTCACGGACAAGAAGTTCCAAGACTTTGTCGCACATCTCGGGACAAAGTAACACTTCGCTTCTGTAGAGCACCCCCAGACCAACGGGCAGGCAGAAGCGGCCAACCGCGTCATCCTTCGTGGCCTCAAGCGAAGACTGGATGAAACGAAGAGGGCCTGGGTCGAGGAGCTCCACAGTGTCTTATGGGCATATCGCACTACTCCCCAGTCCACCACCGGGGAAACGCCTTTCTGCTTAGCATATGGCATGGAGGCTGTTTTACCCATCGAAATCCACGTACCGTCCAGAAGGACCGAATCACCTCTAGACGAGAAAATGAATAACGAAGCGATAAGAGAAGAGCTCGACCTCGTCGAAGAAATCCGGACAGGAGCAGCCCTCCGCGAAGCGTCTCTTAAGCAAAAAATAGCAATCAGGCACAACGCCAAAGTTTTACGACGAGAGTTCGACGTGGGCATCCTTGTCCTACGAAGAAACCACAAGGACTATCGCGAAGGTAAACTAGCAGCCAACTGGGAAGGACCATACAGAGTCCGTGCCAAAATGGGAAATGGTGCATACTTCCTCAAAAACCTTAACGGGGATGCGCTCCCTCGACCTTGGAACGCTGAGAAACTTAAGCAATACTACAGCTAAAGTAACCATGGGCTTCCTCGCATCAAAGGACCACCAAACGGTCATCATGCTCTTCCAGGTACAAACGACGCATGCACACAAAGTAGAATCCCGCTCAAACAAACAAGCTGGAACTCTGCTCGTCGGCGGTCCTCAACCGAGCACCGCCTTCGCCCACGTACCATGATTGGCAGAACCCCAGCTCGCGATGAGACGTTCACGCCGCGACCTCAGGCCTCAATCGCGACCTGAGATCCGCAACCTTGCCAGGACTTTCCCCAGCTATTCGACCAGTTCCCCGCACTGGCGAATTCACACACAACGAGCTATCTTTCAAAAGAAAGCTCCACTAACGGACACACCCTCCGACGGACAGCCACACATGCATAACTAATATAAAGTACAGCAATAATGTGAAGTACAACAAAAATTGTAACATTAACCGAGCATTAAATAAAAAGGCCACAAGGGCCAAAGATTGTGCATATTACATAAAAAAGGGGGCCATGCCCCCCCCCCCCAAAATAAAATAAGTTACAAATTAATCAACGACACGCAGGCCGGACAAAATACCACAACAGAATAACCAAAGCTCCTCACTCGTCCGCTTGCTCGGCTGTTTCCTGGCTCGGGTCTCTGCTCCTCCTCGGGCTGAACCTCAGGGGTGTCAAGAACAAGGCCTGCGGGCAGGACGATGCGATCATCCTCCACTCGTGCAAGGAACTGGATACCATTGGTCGAAATGTCGAGCCCAGGGTTCACCACCCGCAACTAGGCCACGACACTTTCGAAGGACTCCGATGCCACAGCAATGCCGTCCTCCTCGGCCTGCAGTATGTTGGCGACCAGCTCAACCCGAGTTTTCAACACTTTTATCTCGTCCGGTTCATCAGCACCCGGGGCATTGGCCGCCATCAGCTCCTTGTTCAACTCCTCGGCCGCCTTCTTCTCCGCCTTCAGTTTGGCGACCTCCTCTTTCAGCTTGGTCGCCTCCTCTTCGGCCTTCTTCCTAGCCTCACGAGCACCCTTGACTTCTTCCTTTAGGGACGCCTCGGAGGCCCGGGCAGTAGTGAGTTCAGCCTCAAGCACAGAGTCCCCTTTCGCATAAACGGCCGCCATTTCCAGCATCCTCACCATGGCAGACGCATCCTGGGCCACCATCGCCCTCTTGCTCGCTCGGTCCATGCTTCCGAGGTTGAGTGACTCTGCCCGCGGAACAACCAAAGTGTTGCCCTCAAAGAACCTCCGGTCAAGGACGCACGGAGGGAGCTCAAACTTCCCTTTCTCAGGCGCCCGAGTCAGGTCCACGACATCCGACGACCTTTGCAGCTTCGCTCGCCCAGCCAGAGCCAGTGGAGAGTCCCGGGGAGCTGGAGTAGGAGAAGCAGAGGTCCCCACCACAGCTTGAGCAAGAGGAAGAGCACGAGCATTACCAACAGGACGGGCCTTGGGAGGAGCCGCTCCAGCCTTGCCCCTCGCCATGGCGTTCCTCACCACATGATCACGAGCTTGAGGCATCTCACCTACACGAATCAAAACAAGCACGTTAGTTACGGGGAAAGGAAATAACACAAACAAAATCTAAGTAACTATGACTGCCGAGCAACTTCTTAGCATCCGCAGGAGTCTTGCACTCCAGCAGTGCCTTCACGTTGATAAACCTGCGCTCAACCCTCTGGCTACCATCCTCCTCGAAGATGGGGTTACCCTTGCTCGTCCAACAGCTCGCGAGCTGAAAAGAGTTGACCCAGTTCACCAACCTCTCATAAGACGCGGCATCCTGCCCGCGTAGCGCGCTCGGCTCAAAGACATAAGCACTAGGCTTCTTTGAGAAGTGGTCAGGTGTCCAGCGGATCGGGAACTTGTACACTCTCTCCCCGATATACTTCCCTTCCTCGTTGATCAACTCCTCTCCGTTCTCATCCATCTCCACCTCCCAGACGTACACGCTGTCCTGGGCAGCCTCAGACAATGGCTCGACGATGAAGTACCGTCCCTTGAACGTTCGGATGGACTCCGAGAATGACTTGAACAACTTTTTGGGCTGCTTCAAAGAGACCCATCCGTACCTTTTCCCCGCCAGCTGCCGCTGTAGGTGGAAAATAGCAAAGAATAGAGGAATGGTGGTCCCCAGAGCAAGGTGCTCGCACACCAACTCAAAAGCTCGTATAAAGGCCAGCGAATTGGGGTGGAGTTGAGAAGGCGCTAGCTTCAGATGCACAAACACCGACCGTTGGAAGTCAGTGAAGGGCAACCTCAGCCCCAATTCCTTGAAAGCATATTCATACATCGAGAAGCAGTCCCCGAAGCTCGAGCAGACCCGCTCATCCGAATTAGGAAAAAGCACTCTCCATTCACCCGCTGGTCCTACCTCGGTAAATACGTCCGCCGGAGACCTCGCGAATGTGGAAATATGCTCGGAGGGCTCGGCCACTTCCCACTCGTCTGGACAGAATCCTTCAACGTCTTCTTCCATGACGTCCACCTCCCCTTCTCCCTCAACTTCGCTAGTTTCCCCCTCGACTTCGCTCGAGGAGTTCGATTCCATCGAGCTCGAAGACGCAGAACTCGAGACCGTTACGCTGCTACTCTCCTCGGAGTCCGTTTCCTCCTCGGATGTAACTGGGATAACTTCCCTCTCTGGCTCCATCGCCACTACGATCACCTGAAAAAGCAGAGAAAGACAGTGAATTCGACAGGAAATCAAATCCACCCTTCCACCGCTAAGTCAAGTGAAAGGGCGCGCAGAAGGCTAAGGACAACGTCCCCGGCCTAAGCCCTAACATCAAACGAAGAAGGAAAAACCTCCCCGCGAGGAGATGCCCGAGACATATCATCTTCCTACGAGGAACCTCCCCGTGCTCGTGCCTAGATTCCGTTTGAAGCTCCGCCAAAAACTGCAAAGCTCCACTGGAATCTGGAAACATTCCACCAGAAAATTCACCAATCCACCAGAAGGTGGTGAGACGCGGTGGTTACGACTCGCAACCACGACGTGGACCACCACGTTCACCGAACGCGCTACCTACTCTGGTGAGAGGCTTGATACAGCAGAAGGGCAGAACCGCCGCCCACCACCAACACTCGCCGGAAATCTACCTAGTTTGTCACCTAAAACTAACCCTAGCCGCATGCAATCTACCATTAACAATGAGAAAAAGTAAAACAAGCTGGAAATCAGAGAACTTACTTGATTTGAGTAGAAGAGAAAGGCTGCTCGAAACTTGGCACGGTGGTCTGTTGCTCTGAATACGGCGACGGGCAAAAACGCTAATGACAACGAAGAAAAATCAGAAGGGAAAAAGTGCAAAATGGGACAGCCTTCCCCCTTTTATACTGAGGGGCACGTGCACACACGCGCCCGTAGGTAATAATGACTGCCCACTAGCCATAATTACCTATTAACTGCTACGCAGGGCTCGATGCACACGTGGTAGCCCAACGTTTCCCATTCTGCCTGACGCTTTATCTTCCCGAATACCGGGCAATAGGTTCACGATCACAAACATCACGGGCACAGAGGGCCACGGGCACCTCGAGACAATCTTCCATGAGCTGTCCTTAAGTCATCACCCTCATGCTCGGGAGCAACGACTTGGGGGGCTCCTGTTCTGGACTGGACCAATGGCTAGAATTGGCCCAATCCACCTCTGCTCCAGAGCGGCCCAAATTGCCTAAGCCCAATCCACAAAGGGGCAAAAGTGACATTTCTGCCCCTCCAACCGGGCAAGGAACGCAACGTTCCTCCTCGGCTTCTATGCTCGTCACGCGCGGCTTCCTCGCTGCCCGAACAGCAAAGGACATGTGCCCGAAACCGCGTTTATGCCCGACATAACAGCTAGTTTCTGACACCTTGCCCGACATAACGGCTAGTTTGGGCAGTTACCTATTCTTTGGGGAAAACGGTTATTTCGCCCCAAAAATAGGACCGTTGGCTACGCGCTGGGGGCTCTATATAAACCATCTCGCTTGAGAGGGTCAGGTATCACATTTTTCACCCTAAGAACACACTTTGTACTTGCTCCTTTTCTCTGACCTTTTCTTACTTGAGCGTCGGAGTGCCTTGCAGGTACACCCCCTCCTCCCCCCATTCACAAGCCGAGCAACTTGCACGTCTGACGACCAGCATCCATCCGAGCACCACGCCATCTGACGACCAGCTTACATGGACCTGTTCGAACACTTCGGATCAAATGTGATATTCATGTAGGTTATGAAAAAATCATTTATTAAAATGATGTGGTTGTGTGTGACGAGTGGACCATTAGTCCAAACGTAGTGCTGATTTAGCTGGTGTGAAAGATACAACGTGAATATGACATCAATATAGAAGATTAGAAAGTCTCTAGGAGTCAGTTTACGCAACCTTGCTATGGTATGTTTTTAGAATAAACCTTGCCTCAATTAGGTATTTTAAGGGTTGTAACGTGGCCTGGTTCATGGTTCTTGAAACAAAGGATATAAGGCTCAAAATTTGATTTTAACCCACCCCTTCTTCTTAATAAACTCTAGTGCTTCGTTCAGTAATTTTGACAAACACATTTGTCTTCTAAGAGAGTTTGACAGTGTAAGAGTGAAGATGAAGATTCTCTTGAAATGGAAGTCACCTTGTTTTGTTTTTGTCATGGATGTCGGTGGCCTTTTGATTTTGATATGGTGGTCACCGAATCTTATTTTGCTTTGTTTGAGTATATGAGGACCTTTTTTGACTGTTTTTTTATCCCTAACTTTTGCCTGAACTACTTTATTGAAGCTTTTAGTCAAATGAGATAGCCCTAATTTTTGCCAAGGTCGCCTCTTGGGTGTTTGACTTAGCGGGCTTTCATTTTCTCCTTTTTAGTGATTTTTTTGTTTAAAGGGCTTCTGATTGCAATGTCGTTGGTTATTGAGGAACCACTACTACAAATAATGTGTATAACGTCGCACGCGAAAGAGATGTAGCATCGGGTAACGAACGATGACATGAAAAGTTGCCACTTAACACCCCAGTTAATTAAATTCGAGGGTAAAGTTATATGATCATGGGTTCAAACCCCAACATCTGTATTTTAATTATTTACACAAATAACTGCTCAAACCTCTCGGTTTATTTAAAAATCGAGGGGTTAGATAGTTTTTTTTATAAATAAATCCATCACATTGTTTACACAGAATATTAATAAATTAATTTGTTTACAAACTACATTGCTTACATAGAATATTACATTGTTTACACAAAATATTAAAGTAAAAATGTTGTTCTTCATCGTCATTGCTGTCGATGAAGAACAAATGTTAGATATCTTGGAGAATAGAAAATATTGGGGATCCTCGTTTCATTGATCTTGAGGAAGATCAAATGTTGAATGCAATGTATTCTCTATGGATTTTGCATTCATTTGTTTCTGATATTTAAAAAAAGAAAAAATAAAGGTTAGCTAAATAAAATAAATATTCAATTATATGATTATTAAGAACACAAACCTTAAACCCAGATAATTTTCTGCACTTGCAATCCATCGCTAATGGAAAAAAGTTAAAGTGGAGGATGTAGATAGTTTCAATCCCTTCATGACGTTTCTTTATCAATTTTAGATATCAAAAAACCTTTATAAATGAAATTTTTTAGGAATTACGCGGATCACTAATGATAGTTTATTGAGCGCTGATAATCTTGAAATGAATGACAAAGATTTGTTTAAGTACTTTAAATTATTCCTCAATTTCTATAAAAAAAAATTGAGGTGAACATGTTTTTTTAATTACATTGTTTACACAGAATATTGAATAAAAATAATACAGCAAAACCAGAATTTTGATGTAAGAAGTTATCTAGTTCAAATATTGCACGCATCTAATTTCTAAAGAGTTATCTAGTCCCAACATTGAATGCATCCAACTTATATTGAAAAAATGTTTCTCTACACTTGCAATCCATCATAGAGAACTTTTACAAGCTTCTAAATACAACAACAACAACAACAACAACAACATCAACCACATTTTGTGAGATGGATCCCAAAAGAATGATGTGATTTCTACTTCTAACGAGTTTGAAGCGGCTACATATAAGTTAGGATTAGGGTAAAATCTGTATAACGAGTGCTTTTATAGTAAAATGTTACGTATATTATACCTCGTTTATTATAGAAACCGACAGGCTATATCTTTTAGTTTGCAAAAATTATAATAAATAAAAATAGTTTCCTAGTTTTTTTCCCCTAGAAGTTTTTGAAAAACTGAGGTAACACGTGATTTTTATTTCTATAAAAAAAAATCATGGCGCCCATTGGAATCATAACCACTAGAGTATCTAAGATCATTCATATTAAAAAATCTAACGTATCTTTTGGATTTTCAAGGAGGCATTTGAGCTTCTCTGATTGTTTCACTTCCTATTCTCCACTTTATTTAAACACTATTCCTTGTTTTAACGTCTCAATTCCAACTCTTTGTGTCTTCAAACCTAGTTTTAAAGTCTTTTCTTTTCTTCAAAAATGTCTTCAACAACGCTAGATGAAAATCTTTTGTTCGTAATCAATGAAAAGTTTGTTGATTTCGATGATTTGAAAGACAAAGGTTTTGATCTAAGGAAAACTATTTGCAAACAAAAGTTGAACGTTACTTTGACATTCTTAATGGAGCCATCTACATTAATCTCATTAAAGAGTTTTTGTTAAATGCCTCCGTTGGGCCATCTGGCCATGATGCTGAGTCAATCCAGTTCTATGTCAATGGCTTTCTTGTCACAATTACTCAGTTACTTATTACTCAGACAATAAAATGTGAAGAAGAAGGTGTTTATGTTGAACATTATAGATTCAACAATGTCTTTAAGGACCAAATTCTTCTGATTTATGCAACCAACGATAATCTCAATAGTCCTGCTAGTCTACGACCAATTGGAAAAGTTTTGTATCAACTTCTAGTGTCAAATCTCCGTCCAAGAGAGAAAGAACTGGAAACGCTTACTAGGAATGACAAACATCTATTGTTATTCCTTACCAAGAACATCATAGTCAATCTTCTTCTTACCATTTTTAACTACTTAAAGGAAATGATAATCATCTCTAGGAATGAAATGACTTTCCTCATACCATATGGAAGAGTTCTTTCTGAACTTTTCTCTAAGTTAGGGATAGTTAATAGTGATACTATTGAAGTTGAGTGGAGTCATAAATTTGAATATGTGGAATAGTTATTTGTTGTTCCAATTTTAATTAAGGAAATATTTCCTTTCATATTATTTCCTATTCGTTTTTATTTATAACAATTTTTTTTTAGAAATACTAATTACAAAGAAAAAAATGAAAAAAAATTAACTAAGAAAAAAGGGAAGATTGGAAGGCGCCAAGTGAGATATCACTGAAAAAAATCTTAAATGCAGTTACTGGGATTCGAAGTGTGTTCCCTGATAGCAATGTTACCCCGGTTCTTAAAAAACACCGAGGTATTATGTTTAATATTTTTTTTTGGCAAAATACCCTTTTTAGTCCCTTAACTAAATGGACCCTTAAGTTTTAAAAGTGTCAATTTAGTCCTTTATCTCTTCAAACAGAGTCATTTTAGTCCTTTCCGTCCAATTTTCATTAACGGCGTCTATTTTGCACTAGTGGCATCTGGCGTGGCACCTGTTAATATGCGTGGCATCTGTCCATCATTAAGACAAATCAAAATTCCAAGAAAAATTCCAAAAAATACCCTTTAGTTAAGTTTCGAACCAAGGACCCTTTGATTGTTATACAACATAGTTTACCACTACACTACTTCACCTATTGAAGATTTAATTTACAAATGAAATATATATTTACATTTCATTTTTTTCGTAAATCTTGTTATCCAGTAAATAAAACCCTAAATCAAGGTATTTGGGTATGTGTTAACGGCGAAGAAGAAGAAAAGTTTTCTGCAACTGAATTTCATTTCTCTTGAATGGCATTTGGGTTTTGATTTATGGATTATGGGTTTTAATTTTTTGATTATGGGTTTCGATTTCAATTTCTTTAGTTTCTGGGTTTTAATTTATAGATTCTTGATTTCATTTCTCTTACAAATCTATTTCTGATTTGTGGTGTTCTTCATGCTTATCTGAAAAATTCGAAAATTCTGGTATATGGATTCTTGTTTAAATTCAGGAAATTAGCATTACATAAAAATCTATTTCTGGTCCGTGGTTCTTCATGTTTATCTGAAATTTTTGGATGAACTCCATGGACCATATCTAAACACACTGTTTGGTTGTCTCTTTATGCGATCGAAAAAGAAATTGTTAAGGTGTAAAATATGGTTGTAGCAAAATTATCCCTATCTTTCACGACACTAACAATCAATCCTGCTTCCCAACCCAGTTGTAATATCAGATTGGTTGCTCAATTTTGCAGGAAATTTCAGAAAGTTTGATTTTCCAGTGCTTAAAACAAAATTGACATAAACAATAAGTGAGTGTAAGTGAAATGTACAGTGTTAACATTTCAATTTATGATGAGGCCATGCTCATAACACAATAAAATCATAGTATGTGTAGAGGTTTCTTCTTACTCAATTTGCAGTTTGGAAAAAAATCATCTGAAGAAGATAAAGATTTATTACGTGGCATACATATGGCTTTCCCCTAGACAAAATAAAATTACACCTAACCATTTCAAATTCCACATCAGTGCCACATGGGTTATTTTATTGACTTTGACTAACTGAGTAAACGGAAAGGACTAACGTGACACATTGTGTATAATTGAGGGACCATTTTGGCACTTTTAAAACTTAAGGGACCAAAATGGACCCCGAGGAAAAGTTAAGGGAATAAGAAGGATATTTTGCCTATTTTTTTCAGAAGAGTTGGTGCTCACTTATTGCTATATTACCTTAGTTTTACATAAAATCGAGAGAAAATTTTGTTTTTTTTTTAAATCAAACTTGTCGCTCCCAGGACCTATAAGCTCGGTGTTTGGCATGTTCGAGGTGAAACCTTCGTCATAAAAAGTATTATTTGTAGTAGTGAACAACTGCTATAAAATTTTGGCTTTTTCATGAGTTCTCCAACACTTCAGGATGTGTGCGAAGAGTAGCATGTGGTTGATCCTCAGATTTGATGTATTCTCTTCCAATCTGAATGCGTAGTCAGGGTAATTGAACACCACCCTACCATAGGTTAACCGTTAGGGTTTATGGATCCTAAAGAAACACCTACTTCTAAGCTCTATGTGGTTAACTAGAAACTAAATCCTCATCTTTCCAGTGTTTGGGGATTTGAAACAATGTTTGTACATCATCAACAGGATTTTATCCGAAAGCATACCGTCAAAAATTATGGGTATTTCATTTTTGTCATACTCCCTCCAATCTTTGTTCAAAACAACAATTTGATAAAGCAAATGAAGTGGAGAAAAAATTGTTTGTGCTTTTTGCAATAAATGAGAAAAAATGAGTGAATACGAAAGGATTCGTTCAAAATATGCATGCTCATTTGATTAATCAATACCATTAATAAACAACAATATATAACAACAAATATCATTTAACAGAAAAAAATTACAAATGAAAATGATGATATGGCCTAATGATTTCCAGCATTGAGGAACTGAGCTTTCCTTTCTTGATTCACTGTTGGGCTAGCCTTTTCCAGAGTTGGAGGTCGTCTTGCTCATAGAGGCCGCTATTATGATCATCTCATGCCTATTCTCAGCAACCTCTTTCACAGTATTGAATGATGGTCCATCATGACGTGTTGTTGATATTGGGGACCGCAGACTTAAATGAAAACATTTTGGAATCAATTAGAGTCTATACCTTGCTCTTGAGCACCTTACGGTCTTCAGTTGAGTGCCCTGATTCCCCAGCTTGAAAGTCACACAGGGCGTTGGCGTTAAAGCATAATGGTTATGGAGGAAGCATCGAGTCCAGCTCCTTTGGCACTACCAATCCACCTTTAATCAAATATGGAAGTACTTGACTGTGCGACATTGGTAGTGGATCGATATGCCTCTCTAGTTTTTTTGGCCTTTGTCGGGAATGTTGAAGATGTTGATGTGGAGCATGTTGTCGTCGGTATGGTTAATGTTGTGGAGTCTTCTATTGATACTGAGGAGGTCTTCGATTTGTAGAAGGGTATTGACCATGTGGAGAGAATGGTGTCTAATATGGAGGCCCAGAAAGTTCCTGACTCTGAACAGCTGACGTGTATGGATATTGATAGTGAGGCACTGGAGCAGGAGTTAGTGGAGCTTCCCAAACTGCATTAATTTCACCCTCCTCTACCTCTTGGGAACTGTCAAGGGACTCACTCTCGATAGCCTGAATGCTCGATGTGTTTGGGATTTTTCCAGTTTTGAGCATGCTCTCGATGCGTTCTCCACCTATCACCAAATCAGAGAAGCTTGATCGTGCATACCTATCATCTTTTCTAGGTATGGGCCTTGTAGGGTATCCATAAATATATTAATTAGCTCCCTATCCAGCAAGGGTGGTTGAGCACGAGCAGCTAACTCTCTCCATCTTTGGTCATACTCTTTGAACGAATCATTGCTCGTTTGAGTAAGATCTTGCAATTAAGTACAGTTCGGAGCCATATATGTGTTATATTGGTAATTCTTGAGGAATTCCTTAGCTAAGTCTTTCCATGTGTGGACGTGACTTTGCTCTAGCTTCATGTACCATTTCAATGATGCCCCACTGAGAGTGTCTTGAAAATAGTGGATGAGCAACTTATCGTCACGAAAGTATGCGACCATATTCTGACAGTACATCTTCAAATGAGTCTTTGTATAGCTAATCCCTTTATACTTCTCGAAATTTGGTTTCTTGAACTTTGGAGGGATTACTACATTCGATACTAAGCATAGATCAAATGCGTCGAGCCCATAGGCATCGTGCCCTTTTATGGATATGAACTTTTCTTCCAACACACGACATCTCTCAGCAATCTTGACATTCTGTGTCATTCAGTATCTACCATTGTGTTTTCCCCTTGGGGATTCGGCGCGGAGAATGAAAATCATGATATCAAAAGCATCATGAGGTGAGGTATACCCATCTCGGACAGTGTGACGCTCTTGTACGACATGGTTCTCTATTGGGATATGCACAGGGTGAGGTTGATCAAGATCATTTACTTAAGGTGGAATAACATTCTCAGCAGCCGCAGTCCGCTGAATATTGTCCTCTCTTTGTACCAAAGCCATCATGGCCTCCACTAGTTGGTCTAAATGGTTCTTCATTAAGTCAACATCACCTTTTAACGCAACATGGCTTTGCTCCAATAGATCCATGATTCTTCAAGAGCTACTTCGAGTTTGATATGGATGTCGGGAAATCAATGGCTGGTTATGGGCAAAAGGTCCAAGGATGAGTTTTTTTTTCGGTTTTTGAAAATGATATGCATGCATGCAGATGAAATGTGAATGCATGATTTTTGTTTTTGATATGCAAAAATGCAATGTCATGCATGTATGGTTAAGATCTGGGATATCATGAGTAATTCAAAATAACCTATTAGGTAGGTTTCACTATAATGGACAATTCTAGGCTTTCTACTCATAAACCACTCTCAGGATAGTTTCTAAGTTGATGGATAGGGTTCCCAGAGTCACAGACCTTAATCGTACCAACGTTCTGAAACAGGCTAGTCGTTTTATGACTAGAGTGACGAAAAGGCCTATTCTGGGCGGGGTTTTCATGGTAGGCACACAAGGAGTAGTCCTTAGGGACTAACATTAATCGACCACCAAAGCAGACATTGTTTTAAGATGGGTCCCTAGAGTCATGGACCCTTTGTGAATCAACTTTATGTGACAGGCTAGCCATCTTATAATGAGATATATGAAAAGGTCAACTCTAGTCGGAGTCTTCATGTTAGGCACACAAGAAGTGGTCCCTGGGGACTAACACTACACAACTTCCATTCTAACCTATGTGTTATCTTCTTTTTTTCTAAAGGTTGGGTGTAGAGCTTTACTCAAGATATCATCTCAAATCCCACAGATAAACAAGATGATAAGCATATAATATGAAAAGAGAAAGCAGAAAGAAAACAACTATGTAAAGCATATAAAAAGAGAAAGCACGAAGAAAACAAATAAGTAAAATCCAACATTTATTGCAAATTTAACTAAATTAGGCTTGATTCTCTCTTGCTTGGAGCATACTCCCTAGCAGAGTTGCCAGCTGTTGCATCTTGAAAAATACGATCCTTCGTGAAGCGTTTGTGTGTTCGCAGAAAATTAATTCGAACAGAGTCTCTGCTGAACTTTTTTTATTCCAAATAAGGAAAGGGAAACTATATATAAAACCCTTTAAAGAAAATGAAAATGGTCATCATAACCATATTTGGGTTCGGGAGTCGATTATGCAATGGCAAGGTATTAGCACCTCTCACATTTGTTGTACTCAACGGGAACCTTTTAATTAAATTTACGATTGAAAGTTAGCTTACATTAATTGTTTTCTTCGAATGATAAAATGTAAAAGAAAAGTAAAAGGGGCCACAAAAAATGTTTTTATTAGGGTGCTTGACAAAATTGCGAGTATTGCACCTACGTATCCTCGAGTACAATGAGGAACTCAAAGCTTCGTAGTTCACCGCAAGACAAAATATATTTTTGGGTTTTTTGTTATAGTGCCTGACGAGATGTTGAATCTAGCTCCTAAATATCTCCAGGTGCGATGGATAACTCAAAGCTACGTAGTTCTTGGTAGCAAATTATTCTTGTTGATTGATTTTAGGGAACATATGTTTAGGTCACATTCTATAGGTTTAAACGTTGACTTGTATGCTCGCGCATAGGAGGCTTAAGTGCTTGTTTGTATACGCGTAAGAAAAGACTAAACAATGTTCTTTTCAAAAAGAGTTTTGATTGCACGGGGGAGAGAAAAGATAGGTTTGAATGGTTGAAGTTTGTTTTATTGAGCAAGGGTTTAGATCTTATTCTAACGGTTAAACGTTGGCTTGCACGCTCGCGGAGATTCTTAAGCGCTAGTTTGTATACGCATAATATTGTCCGCAAATGCACAGATTTATCACAGTAATATAAAAGATTTATGATCCCACAGAGACCAATGTTAACCTACCGTTATCTCTCATCCCTTTGTAAATCTAAGGCTATAGTGAATGATTTTTGGGTGCAAAAAGAAAATTAATATTTTTAGAAAATGGAATTAATTATAGAGGAGACCGGAATGTAACTCACATCAATCTTCAGTGCTCACATAGGTGCCATATTAAATAATTAAATCGGGATAATGTTTTGTTTTAGTGAAAAGAATTAATTTAAATAGACCGCTAGCTTTCGCATGGTCGGAACAGAGTTTTAACCTGAAATGGTAAGTTTTTTTAACTTATTCCAAATCATAGCCTTGGAATTCAATCTAATCTAATAGTCAATTAAGTAAAAGGCTAATTTAACCATTAGATTAGATTCAATTCAAAGGCTATGATTTGGAGTAATTTAAAAAAACTTACTCTTGGAGTAAGTTGATCCTCATATATACATATATATATATATATATATATATATATATAAACTGAAACAAAAACAATAGAAAAATTGATAAACTAAGGAATAATTTTTGCCTAATACAATACTAAAAGTTTGGATGCTGAAAACTGAAATTAAAATCCTATTTATAGATTTAGGCTGTCGCAACTGCGAAAAAACAACCGGCGAAGAAAAACAGAAGAGTTGCCACCGAACGTTGTTTATCTTGACGCAGGGAAAGAAAACGATCGAAGAAACCTCAAAAGGGAGAAGACATGGTCATCACAACCATAGTCTGGGTTCGGGAGTCGGTTACCAAGGGGAAGGTATTAGAACCCCCACGCGTCCATCGTACTCGATGGCATCCACGCTTGTTGTCTAATCAAATGGTGAGTTATCTAAAGCCTACTGCTAAAGGGAAACGGGAAAGGGAAAAATAAAAACGGACTCGCAAGGATCGTCGCAATCCTATGCCTACGTATCTTCGTGGACGAACGAAGAATCAGAGTCAACGTAGTTCTATGGACTACACACTAATGAGGGAAGGTTGCTCGCCAAGACATCACCGTCTTGTGCCTACGTATCCTCAATTGGACGAGAGAGAGGAAGTCAGAGCAGTCGTAGTTTGATCTACGGGTCGGTGGGTGTTTTTTTGAGCGACAAACTCTTTTCTGAAAATGATTTGAAACCCAACAATCCCGAAGGATAAAAATGATTTGAACTTGGTTTGTGCTTTTTAGGCAGAAGTGGATTGAAGTTAGTTTGAAACTCACATTGCACTAAAGTCTGTGACATAGGAGCGAATGCGTCGCATGGTCGCCCTCAATGGGACGTATGCTAAACACTCTAGAAAAGTGAAGGGAGACCCCTCATTCTTCATTTCCCATGTACTTAAGGCTCGTGGCGCACAATGCTCGTTGTATTTATTAAGTGTTTTGGATTGTTTTTGAGATGCGAAGAGAAGACTCAAAGTTGAAAGAAAAAGACACTAAGGGAGTTCCAACCTAGAAGTTATCATGCAATGGTGGCCCTATAGTTGAGGTAAGAAGGGGAATTCTACCAAATGTTAGCATACATGGATTAGCTCCTAATGTCTATCCTAGTCCAAGTTTAATAAAAAATTAAGTTAGACTAGGGAATCCTAAGGGAACATGCAAAAGCAAATCTAAGACTTAAACAAGTCTTAAGATTTGGGGGAGAAGAAAGAAGTAAGCGATGAAGGAGAAGATGCAACATTAAGTAACTCAAGAGATGAGATGAACACAAGTAATGAGCAATATCATATCTAATCATTCAAGACCAGCACCAACACCACATGTATACACTTCAAATCAAACTTCAAGAATGGAAGCCAAAATAATTAGGCAAGACAATGCACTAATGAACACACCAATGACTTAAAACCAAACAAGAAGTATAATCAATCATCAAGCAAAGTGAAGTGAGACCAAATGGTATGAGAACAAAGATGGGGCAGCAAGCAAGTCATGTATATCAATCTAAACATCAACTCATGAATGGCAAGAAGAAACATCAAGGATCAACTTCAAAGCATGTATCAAAACTTGGCAAACATTCACTTAAGTCATTCATACAAGCAACAAAAGATCATGTGAGACAATAAGTGAGAAAAAGTCACACAATGGACACCATATCAAGATGATCATAACCTTACATAGTCTATTCAAAGCAAACAAGAATCCCCAAGCATTCATATGATCATATGGGAAGGCATCACAAAGAAACTAGTTCAAGTACATCCAATGAGTAAGGCCAAAACATAGTCAAATTGGAAAATCAACCACAAATAGAAAAATGATCAAATGAAAATGATTCCAAATCCATAAATAATCCAAAACAGTACATGATCACATCAAATAATCATTTCAAGCTTCACTTAAGTACAAGTGGTCAAAAAGATCCAAACTAGGTCAAGTATCAAAAGCATTTCATTCAATGTTTAAGCCACATGTAAGCATCCACCAAAAATAGAAACATGCCTTATAAAAATACAAATAGATCCTCAAACACATTTTATATCCCTCAAGAATGAATATGCAAAATATCTCAACAAGAATCACAAAATTTCATCACCAAGTGAATCAAAACATCACACATACCAAGCTAATCGAGCAACAATCGAGGAGCATCAAAAGCCAAATGGAAAACAAGCAAGAATTGATCATCAAGGCATTAATATGACACTCAAACATTCCTCAATCAAGTATCAAGACATGGTAAAAAATCAGCTCAAAAAGGCATGGCAAAGTCATTCAAAACACAAACCCTAATTCAAGGGTAAACATGTCAACACCTCTCAATTTAAATTCAAAATAAAATAGAAAAATAAATTGAAAAATAAAATAAAAATCATGAAAATTAACTCAACATGCTAAACAATCAAAAACATATTTTTTTTTAGTTTTAAAAAGGTTTTATCAATTAAAAATAAAAATTAAATTGAAAGGGAAAAAAAAAAAAAAAAAAAAGAAAAGCAAGGCAGAGTAGGGTGTCTAAGCAAAAACAAACACAACATGATTCACTTCATACACGCTTGGGCTCAGAAAGTGTGGTGTGTGAATAGCAGAATTGCACAAAGCCCAGTCTAATAAGAGTCAGAAACAAATAAATAAAGGCTGCGTGGCATGCCCAGTCAGCCTCATTAATTGGGGTGGCATCCACGCAGCAGATCCAACGGCCATGATCTAAACATGTCACTAAATTTGAATTCAAAATATGGAGGCAGAGGCCATGTCACCATCTTCAACCTAGAGATGCCGGAGCCCTAGCTCTGGTCGTCTTCTCCGGCGAGGTGGCCTCCAGAGCCACCACCAACCACCCAGAAATGAAGAACAAAACCCATATCCTACTCCAATTTTCACGTAGATTTCAAATCTACCATCCATTTTCACAAGCAAGCATTGTAACATGGTGAATCGAAGAGAAAAAGAAACGAGCACGCCAACTTAAATTGCTCAGAAAAATACAACACACACATAATCATGTCCAGAAATGATCAAGCAACTTAGAAACAACAACCACAGGTCCAGAATACGCATGAGTTAAGAGGAAAAAGATGAGAAAGCTTACTGAGCGAAGATGGTACACTGCCTCTTCATTACTTCAAATAAGATCACCAAAAGTTGCAGAACACTTCCTTGGACCTTATAGATTACAGATCAAAGCTCAATTTACTCAGAATGTATTTGTAACTCCTCTATCAGATCCAAGCTAACAATGAAGAATTCTGAAGTTGTAGAGCTCAAAATAGTGAATACAGATGATGATCTTTGCAAACAGAAGCAAGATAATGCTTGATGGATGATGATTCAGCCAAGAAAATGAAAATATCTCTCAGAAATTGAATAATTCGAAGATGAGAAAATTGAGAGGATTTTGATGCTCATATCTGAAAATGGAGAGAATGAGGCTCAGGTTTGGAGTTTGTTGGTTTTATATGATGTGTTTTTAGGGTTGGCACGAAGCTACCTGGCTTGGAGTTTGTTATTTAGGTTTGGCAATGAAAATGTGAAAAATAGGTGCACATAGAGTTGGCACGGGTTTAGGGTTGTTTCAGGTTTGGAAGGAGGTTTTGAGTGTGCCTTTTGTGAGTGAAAAAGATCATGAGGGAAGCATGGAGTGGGATGGCACATGAGAAGAGACGGTGGGATGCAAAGTTTGTACAATTCCAACTTTCCATCTATGGTAAAAATAGTACATGAGGTATGCATTGCATGTTATGGAATGTTTAAACATTTTGAGCACAAATTGGTGATGTAATTCGTGCACATGATGGCATAAAGAAGCATGCTGCAAAATCAGGATCATGATTTGCCATGAAACCATAACATGAATGGTGTTGCACAAGTGCATGACGTCCACTTTGAATGAAGATTACTCAATGATCATGGCTCCAAATGGTTTGATCTTGATACCACCATAAAGTAGGAACAACATAGAACAATTTCTATGTCAATTGTCAAATGAAATAGGGCTTGGAACCATGTGAAATTATGACTTGAAGTTGTGTCCACCAAATATGCCAAAACACTTAGAAAAATTCTAAGTTTTTAACCATAATCACAACTTGAAACCTTGAACTTTAAGAAACCATAACTCTTGATTCTCACATCCAAATGGAGCATTCTTTACATCAATGGAAAGCTTGAATTACAATCTACAACTTTCATGTGGACAAGATTTCAAAATGGAGCTTGGATAATGGAGGAAATTGGCCTTGAAAGTTGTTAAACAAGCATGAGAACTTTCCAAAAATAGTAACTTTCTAAAAACAATAATTTTCCAAAAATGGCAACCTTTCCAAATTCTTGATTTTTGATAATTCCTTTGACATTTCTTGATCAAATCCCATCCATTTGTCATATTTGACTTGAAAAACACAAAGTTGGTCTCAAAAAGTCAGGAGTTGACTTTTTCACTGCCCCATTGACTTTGTCCCTGATTTTACTGATTCTCAATCATCTGATAAATTGATAACCCTCTGATTCAAATTGATGATCAATCTTCCATAACTAGACACTTGAGAACATATATGAGGCCATGGAATCAAGTCTTGCTCAAGGAATCAGAAATAAACTAATTTTATCACAAACCCTAATTTTGGTCCTCACAGTCTAGGAGATGAGTGCATATCTTCAAAACCCTAATTCCTCTGATCAGGATGTGGAATTCTTTAAACAGAGATGATGTGTGAGACAAAATGATGAAAAATCTTCCAAATCCTTTCCCACAGAAGTGCCACACTCCCAGATGTTCACAACCCTAGCTTGATGATCAACAGATAGGAGGAGGTGATCCACTTCAAACCTCTTGCCAATTTCAATCATTTGATGAGGTGATAGACATATTAAGATGCCCTGAGGCCTAAGAAACCTTTGTAGCTTAATTGATGGTGATATTAAGAACATCTCTTCCCCTGATACTTTGAACAATATTCATCTATGCACACATGATCTCTTGCTTGAACCTCTAAAAAAACATCTTTTCCTTTTGAGCTGGACAAACATACCTTGATCCCATGCTTAGAAACAATGATATGCACAAATGATAATGCAAAATGAAATGAAACATAAGCCAGTTAGTGTTAGAAAGAGGAGGGCAAATTTTGGGGTTTTATAGTTGCCCCTATTCAATCTTCTTGGACCTGAAGGTATGAAAGCAACGACTTTCAGACAATTCGGATAAACAGAGATTAAATAATAAAATAACCACACAAATTTGCAACCTGCAAAGGGAGGGACGACTCCGCTGGGGAACAAGTACTAAGAGGTAAAAACCATAACACAGACACGTGTCAAAAGAACACAAACAAGTGCCAAAGATCAATACAGACGGGTATTGAAGCAAAAAGATCAAACACAGACGAGTGTCAAAAGAATAATACAGACGAGTATTGAAGCAAAAAGATCGAACACAGACGAGTGTCGAAAGAATAATACGGACGGGTATTGAAGCAAAAAGATCAAACACAGACGAGTGTCGAAAGAACAATACGAACGAGTATTGAATCAAAAAGATCAAACACGGACGAGTGTCAAAAGAACAATACAGACGGGTATTAAAGCAAAAAGATCGAACACTGATGAGAGTCGAAAGAACAATACGGATGGGTATTGAAGCAAAAAGATCGAACACAGACGAGTGTCGAAAGAACAATACGGATGGGTATTGAAGCAAAAAGATCGAACACGGACGAGTGTCGAAAGAACAATACAGACGAGTATTGAAGGAAAAAGATCGAACACGGACGAGTGTCGAAAGAACAATACGGACGGGTATTGAAGCAAAAAGATCGAATACGAACGGGTGTCGAAAGTCAATACGGACGGGTATTGAAACAAAAGAGATCGAACACAGACGGGTGTAGAAAGTTAATACAGACGGGTATTGAAACAAAAGAGATCGACCACGGATGGGTGTCGAAAGTCAATATGGACAGGTATTGAAACAAAAGAGATCGAACACAGACGGGTTTCGAAATTCAATACGGACGGGTATTGAAGCAACCAGTACAAAGGAAAATTGGTAAGATCAAAACAAACATGGACAGGTGTTTAAATCTCAATACGGACGGGTATTGAGGAAATAAAAGCAAACACGGACGAGTGTTTGAATCAATAAGGGCGAGTATTGATGAAATAAGAGCAAACACAGACGAGTGTTGACTGTGGCAGACTAAAACGAGATTAATGCCTCTAATTCCTGAACATCACCCTACTCTGGGGGATAATTTGAAAGACCTCCTAGACGAAGGGGTGAGAAGAAAACAAACCACAGACTACTGACCCTGACAAACAACTCTGCAAGGGGATACCAGATAGTCTCTTTGGATGACCAAATCCATTATTTAGGGAATAAAATTGAATGATATCACCTGAATTACCGTGTTTCCTACTGGGGAGACGCCTGGCAAAGGAGAACTCAAACCTAGCCTATGCTTCGAATGCATATGTTTGAATTTTTCTATGGCGTAATACTCCATACGAAATGGAAATGCTACGCTTTTGGGGGATGCACTGCACATGATGCTTATGCTATGCAAAAGAGACACCTCAGCGAAATAAACGCTTAAAAAGAAGGCAACTCCACTGGGGACAACAAACTAAATTGTCTCTTGAGGTCACAAACCTGCTGAAGAAAAGTACACTGAACGACTTCCCTGTTTAACCACCTCTACTGAAGATGAAACCCAAAGAGAACTTCCCCTCTGACGGGGATTACAAATAACCCTTGTTGAAGATAGAACCCAAAATCTGATACTGAAAAGTGCCAATAACAATTGGAAACAGTTTATCTTGTGAGGATCTTGATGCTTGTGATGTACTTTTTGGTAATCTGCTTTTCATATATACTTTGAATGTCACAAAAGAGTTACTCACTAATTTCATATTCTTGAAGCTTAGAATTAGAAGTTTGCTTGCACTTTGTATCCAGAGAACCTTTGAGATTGCATGCTCTGTTTGGTTTTTGCTTTGAAGTTTCCGTTTTAAATTCTTGATTTTGCTCGGAGTGCAAAAGTTCAAGTGTGGGGGAATTTGATCAGTGTATTTTGATGTGCATTCCTCTATGTTTAGACTTAAGCATTTCTATGGGTTGCTTTGTTTATTTTTCTATTTTATGATGTTTTTATAATAAAATTTATTTTCAGCCTTATTTGATTTTCGTTTGTTATTTTCAGCGTTAGCAGCTTTCAATAAAAAATTCATAAATGGAGCTACAGGAATCAGATTGAGGCGTTATAATATTAGTTAGAAAGCTAAGATAAAGAGCTACAACTTTCTTTTTGAAGCCAGAAGCTGATTCAGATCATAGATGCCTCGGAAAATTCGTTGAAGTTTCACTCATAAGAAACAATTAGTTTTAGACCGTTTTTGGGCCTTTTTTCTGGTTTTTGACCCAGTTGGGTTATGACCCGATTTCCTTGTTTCATGTATAATTAGGGAAGCGTGTTACTGTTTACATTACCTTCTATTCATGAAAAAAAACATTTTGGCTTTTGACGAATTTCATGGAGAACTAATCACTGGATTCATCTACTGTAATCGGTTTCCACCGCAACCTTGAGGTTCTATAATTTTCAATCAATTGCTTTTACCTTTTAATATTATGCTATATATCTTGTTTGCTTTATTCAATTATATAGAACAAATATTGATTAATTTTGATTGCACCTAATATTCATCTACTTTATCGCGTTTGCTTAATCCACGTATGTTGATCGTGTTTGCTTAATTCACGAAAATTTAATTCGTTTGCTTAATTCGGAATTTAGGAATATAAGTCTTATAGGGTCATTTGCGCTTGTTAATTGATACTATTATCGAAAAGGGATTAGAATCAGCTTAGGCATGGAAATTATGTGAATCAATGATAAGTTGGGAAACCGAAACACTAGATAAATCATTTAGCTTATTTTTATAATCACTTATTTTAATCGCTTAATTGCTCTGTCATTTTAAGTCGACCTTAAAACCATGAACCCCCCAATTCTATTCCTATTAGTTAAATTAAACAAGAATCCTTGCGATACAACTCGAGCCATTGTCGCTAAACTACAGTTTTAAAAATCACTCGTTTTGATCCGTGCGCGACAATGGATCAATCAGCCTTTTGATTCTCAGTCCGGGGTACATGATGAAATTCCACCCTATCAAAGAACGGTAATAACCTTCTGGCATAGTTCTTATAAGGCACCAAATTTGCATGACGAGTCTCCCATTCTCCTTTGATCTGATTAATCACCAACGCAGAATCACCAAACACATCGAGGTTCTTGATTCTCAAATCAATAGCTTCTTCCAACCCCATGATGCATGCTTCACACTCTGCCTCATTATTGGTGCATATGAACGCTAATCGGGCAGTGAAGGGTATATGAGAACCCCTTGGAGTTGTAATGATCGCTCCGATTCCATTACCATATGAATTAACGGCCCCATCAAATACTAAGCTCCACTAAGATCCAACTTCAAGTCCTTCGTCAGGAAAAGGTTCATCACAGTCCTTCATCTTCATAAATATGATATGCTCATCTTGAAATTCAAACTTCATCGGTTGATAATCCTCGATCAGTTATTGAGCAAAATATTCTGACAGAACACTTCCCTTACTGGCCTTCTAGGAAACATACTGAATATCGTATTCTGTCAAAACCATCTGCCAACGAGCTATTCTCCCAGAAAGTGCTTGCTTCTCAAACACATACTTAATCGGATCCATATTTGAAATCAACAGGGTTATGTGGTTTAACATATACTACCTCAAATGCTTAGCTGCCCAAGCGAGTGCGCAACATGTTTTTTCCAGCATAGAGTACCTTGACTCACAATCGGTGAACTTTTTACCCAGGTAGTAGATAGCATGTTCTTTTTTACCTGTCTCGTCGTGTTGACCGAGCATACACCCCATTGAAATCTCAATAACCATAAGATACATAATCACAAGTCTTTCTGGCACTGGAGGCATGAGGATCGGAGGTTCCTGCAAATATTCTTTTATTTTATCGAATGCCTTTTGACAATTTTCATTCCACCCGACCTCTTGATCTTTTCTCAGCAATTTGAATATTGATTCACATGTGGCTGTAAGATGAGAGATGAATCTAGCAATGTAGTTCAATCTCCCTAAGAAACCACGAACCTCTTTTTCCGTTCTCGGTTTAGGCATTTTTTGTATTGCTTTTACTTTAGCAGGATCTACCTCGATACCCCTTTCGCTAACAATAAATCCCATCAATTTACCAGATCTCACACCGAAGGTACACTTGTTCGGATTCAACCTCAGTCTGAATTTCCTCAACCTTTCAAACAATTTCTGTAAATGCACCAAATGTTCTTCCTCTGTTTGTGACTTCGCGATCATGTCATCAACATAGACTTCAATCTCTTTTTGAATCATATCATGAAAGAGAGTATTCATCGCCCGCTGATAAGTTGCCCCAGCATTCTTCAATCCAAAGGGCATTACCTTGTAGCAAAATGTTCCCCACAGTGTTATGAACGTCGTCTTCTCCATGTCCTCTGGGGCCATTTTGATTTGGTTATACCCAGAGAAGCCATCCATGAAGGAAAATATGGAATATTGATCGGTGTTGTCCTCTAACACATCAATGTGGGGAAGCGGGAAATCATCTTTTGGGATTGCTCTATTCAAGTCTCGATAATCAACACACATCTTGAACTTTCCATCTTTCTTCGGTACAGGAACAATATTAGTAACCCACGGAGGATAATTCGTTACAGCAAGAAAACCAGCGTCTAACTGTTTCTGAACCTCTTCTTTGATTTTGACAGCCATGTATGTTTTGTTCTCCTTAATTTCTGCTTAACCGGAGTACAACCCTCTTTAAGCGGCAACCGGTGTACAACAATATTCGTGTCAAGCTCGGGCATGTCTTGGTAAGACCAGGCGAAGATATCCACATACTATCGAAACATCTCAACCAATCTACCTTTAACACTGTCCTCCAAGGCGGCCCTAATTCTTACCTCTTTTCTCACGTCCTCGGTGCCCAGATTAACAGTCTCAATGTCCTCCTGACGAGGTAGAATAATCTGTTCCTCCCGTTTCAGTAGTCTGGCTAATTCTTCAGGCAAGTCACAATCTTCGTCAGCCTCTTCTTTAGCCTGATAAATGGGATTGTCGAAGTCATACTGAGCCATAGCTGAATCATTATTGGTAGAATCTGAACAAATAAACCTGCATGATTGATGTTTTATGTTTATTATGAATGCAACAAACAAAAACACATTTCCATTTTACTTTGAATGAATACAAAAAGTAAAAATAGAAAAACAGGGATCAAAACATTTGAATGCGAAAAACGTCCTTTATTAATGATGAAATTGAAAGCAAAACATCATGGCCCTACAGAAAAGAATCACTATGTCTTGGGAAGAACGTAGGACTTAACATATGCAGAAAACAATAACAATTACTCTTTGCTGGTAACTTGGACGATTTCCTCAGAAGACCAGTTGCACAATTCTGACCATGAATGCAAGGACGGATCCAGTTATCCATATCACAGTCACTGTCACCTTTATCCCCGATTACGTTGATCCTATTGAAGAAAACTCCAGTACTTGTGAACTGAATTAGACCGTTGTAACTCTGAGGCTCTTGAGATCGTTTGGGTGGCTTGTATCCCAAACCATACGTATCCTTCTTCATCCACACGTCTATCACCTGACCCCATTTCTAGGAATTTCCAGCTTCTAGCACTGCACGTGAATCCTTGAAAGAGGACATTGAAACTTCAGGCTCCTTAACCTCCACCGGAGGCTCCTTATAAATTTGGACAGCCTTAAAAGCCTGGCATAAAGTTTCATGTATCTCCCCCTCCATCTCTACATACTTGAATGTTGACAAGTGACTCACCATTATATCTTCGCCACAAACTGTAACCACATGACCTTCCACCATATACTTCAACTTTTGGTGCAATGTTGACGTTACTGCCTGAAGATGGCTGGTTTACATGCTGAGTGAATCGCACACTCAAAGATAACACAGAGTCGCCACCGAACTTTATTTAGTCCCGAAGGACAGGGAAAATATTGATAAAACCCAAGGGGAAGAGAAATTGGAATGGGGGTCGGTTATGCGAAAGGAAGGTACTAGCACCTTACGCATCCTTCGTACTCGACGGGAACCATTTCGCTTGCTTCTAGGCTTGGATGGGTTATCTATCTAAAGGCTTCTAGCTAAAAGAAAGAGGAGAGAAGAAAGGGGAAAGAGAAAAAGAAAGGAAAGAGAGTGCTCACGGAGGATTATGGCCTTCGTGCCTACGTACCCTCATAATGCAATAAGGAAATCAGAGCGTCATAGTTCATGGAACCAGGGGACAGAAAGGAAGGAAGAAAGGGAGAAGGAAAGAAAGGTGGAAGTGTGCTAGCCAAGACATCGCGTCTCGTGCCTACGTATCATACATTCAGAAGAATTCAGCATCAGAGCTTCCGTAGTTCAGGGAACCAAACGGAAAACAAAACAAGAAAGAAACAGGAAAACAAGAGAAGTGGTGTCAAAACCAAGAGCAAAAGTGAAAGAAAAAATCTACTGGGTGTAGCGAGCGATTTTGGACGCGGTTCTTAAGCGCTGGTCGCTCTCTGCGGTTGAGCTTAAAACTACAGGTCGATTCATTTTTTATCCTATTGTGAGCTGAATAAGGAAGGGAAATAGATGTCTCCAATTAACCCTGATTTGCATACTAAGTTTAAACAGCGGTCTGTTAGGTTATGGATGCTATCAATGTGGGGGGCCTTTGTACTGGTTATTTGTATTTTCGCTAATACAGTTTCTTTCTTTTTATCTAGGCAAAGGGTTTCTGACGGGGAACAAGGATTAGGATGTTAGGACTGATGCTTCTGAATTACTGCTTTTGATTGATGGAGATACGGGATTTGGGTTTTTTGTTGATTGTGCTCACTAAGATCTTTTCTTTCGATCTTATGCCTACGTATTCCCGTTTACCGAAACAGGGAAATCAGAGCGTTCGTAGTTCCTCCTATTCTATGGGAGGAAATGGGTGTTTTGGTGTCTTGTTCAAAGCCCAAGACGTGAAGCGAAAGGTGGTTTGTATCTTGTTCAAAGCCCAAGATGTGAAGCTGAAAGGTCTATTTGTGTCTTGTTCAAAGCCCAAGACGTGAAGCTGAAAGACCTCGGCTTTAGAGAGAATTTGTCATCTCTAAAGAGGAGAGAAGGAGAATTACTTTAACTGGGATACGCGGATCCGAGCAATGCCATAATTTCCGAAGAAAGGGTTTTAACCTGAAGGAGAAGACTTTAACTCAGTGTAGAGCAATGCCATCTTTCCTTAGGAATTTCTCATGCTAAAAGAGGGACAGTGGCGTGGATATAGATGATCCAGAGGCTTGCCACTTACAGCGATTAGATGAAGGGGAAGGAGTTGTTGATGTTTGTATACTGTGAACGAGGCACAACTTTGATGCTAAAAGGTTGATTGGATCAACCAGTGGTTTTCTTATACAAAGCCTAAGAGGAGGCTAATTTCCGCTAGGAAAATCATTATGCAAAGCCTAAGAGGAGGCTATTTTGTGTCTCGTACAAGGCCCGAGAGAGAGGCTAAAAGTTTTTGTTTGGCTCAATATGAACCTTTTTGTATCTCGTATAAAGCCTGAGATGGAGGCGAAAGGGGGGTTGACTCAACGAGGGAGTCTCTTATGTGTCTCGTACAAAGCCCGAGAAAGAGGCTAAACGTTGTTTGACTCCGCTGGGGAGAATCATTGTACAAAGCCCAAGAGGAGGCTAAGGTTACTGTGTCAGTTAAGTGACAGGTCCAGTATACTGATTTTGAAAGAGAAAATCAGTTCTTATATGAGCATCACTGTACTCATAGGTTAGATCTGAGGATCGGGGTTGTTTCCTTTTCTTTGAGGAAACTGGAAATCCAAAGGGTGTTGAGACTGTCCGAGTCTGCGGGTTTCCTTCCTATTTAACGAAGGGGTCGCTTGAGAATGTCTTTGAGACTCAAGGAAGTTAGACTGTCCGAGTCTAGAGTTTTATCTTTTGTACTATGTCGTGAGAAACAGTAGTAGACTCTATGAAAGGACTGTTCTATGAGGATGACTAAGTTCTGTTCCTATACCTCTAGGAGGTCGTCGGGACAATTTGTACGAAGCCCAAGAGGAGGCTGGAAACTTTTAAGAAGCCGACGGGTCCTTGTACGAAGCCCAAGAGGAGGCTATCATTCCCGGAGGAAGAGATCATTATACGAAGCCTAAGAGGAGGCGGTGAATACTTCTAAGAAGCCGTAGTGTCCTTGAATAATGCACAAGAGGAGGCTGATGCTTTTAAGAAACCCGTGGGTCTATCATCTCCTTTCCATTAGGAGAGATAACTCTTTTAAAGATAAAAACCACTGGTAAACGTGCGAGGTTTACTATCCAGCGACTTTTAGCTTTTAAAGAGGGCTCCTTAGTTAAGGTCCAAGATTATGACCGTAGTGGGTACCCAAACCCCGAGACATTCAAGGCAAGCTATCCACAAGGAATAGATCAAGTCAGGAAAGTTCGAGAATTTGGAAGAAACTCAAAGATGCCATTCACGGAGAATACATTCATCTTGGGGAGTAGAGCTTCTTGACGATTCCTAAGGAGGACAGCCGAAGAGAAGACTGTATCTGGTGCTCCTATTGGGGATCTAGGCGTCTATTTCTACGAATAAACGAAACGGCGTCCCCTAGTTCTAGACGTAGTTGCCGGGGAAACTCGAAATATCTATACTATTATTACACAGTAGATATGAGTTTATGAAAGGAGACTTACAGTGAGCAGCCCCACAATACAGTTTATAATATGAAAGCAGTAAATGAAAGCGATAACCACTTACTCGGTTGGAGTGCTTCCATGCTGTTTGGTTAGTTGTTCAACAAAGAAAGATTGAAAACAACAGTATATTCAAAATCAAAGGAGAAAGTGCTTTGAAAAAGAAAGTTTTGGGGCTTACAGCTCAAGGAGAGGCCCAGGGTTTTATCAGTGAGCGCACTGTTTGACTTTGTACAGCGGGACTTATACAAGTGACTGGGGCCCAAAAAGGTTTTCTGTACAAAGGGATGGGTCTTACACTCTCTCAAGAGGCCCAAAAAGGTTTTAAAGAAAAGAGTGGGGCTTATAACACGAGAGTAGGCCCAAATGATTTTTGTTTAAAATGGTGATCGCGCCGAGGTTTTCTTTTAACGCGGAGGGACTTATACAATAAGTGAGGCCCAAAATGTTTTGGTTAAAATGGGGATTGGGTCTTACACTCTAATAGAGGCCCAAAGTGTTTTGAATTGGTCTTATAGCTCAAGGAGAGGCCCAGATGATTTTTATTTTTAAACGGGCGACGATCGCGCCGTTTACTTGTACAGAGGGACTTATACAATAAGTGAGGGCCAAAAAGTTTTTGTACAAGGGGGGATGGGTCTTACACTCTCTCAAGAGGCCCAAAGAGTTTGAAAATGATTTATGAGGGTTGAATTAATCCAAAACCCTAATTTGTTTTCAAAATGTATTTAATTGAATAAAAATTCAATTAAAATGATAAAAAATTGTTTAACACATGGAAAACAAATTGTGATCTTGGATTAATGCTTCAAAAATTAAGTATTGACCTACAAAATAATTAGAAAGCATTAAAAGTTGCAAAATCAATGTAGAAAAAATATTTAAAATGCCAAAAACAATCAAAATATTAATTCTTTACAAAAATATCAATTATATGAATTAAATAATATTTTTGGTATTTTTTGTGAAAATAAAATATTTTAACATTTTTGTGAATTATTAAAAAAAGAATCAACTCAAAATCATTAAAACTCAGAGAGAAATTAATTTTTGAATCAATTAAACAAAATCACAAAATTCAAATATTTGAATTTCTAAAAATGGCGCCAAGAACAAGCTGAAGAACACGCGCGTGTTCTTGGTTTCTCAGATTTGCATTTTCTATCCAATCTCCACGAATACGTAATCATATCATGCAATCCACATATCATTATGCTCGCCTCAACCTCACGATCATGTCTATGTACTTTAATTTCATTTAAATTAAACATACAACAAGAAATCACGAAGAGACCTCAAGAACCCTAATTTCTGCATGAAGGCTAGGATTTTTGATACACGATTCAAACAATGCAATTAATTGAGGGAAAACATTCCATGCATGATTATGAACATGTGACCAAATTATTGTGCGAGGAAATATGCATAGATTGAGAGATGCCCAAGTATGTGCTTACCTCTAAGTCGTGACAACAAGTTCAAAGTGATTTTTGATTTGGAGGTGTTACAGATGAGTTGTGATGATCTGAACAGCTTCCCTACACCCTATGGATTGTGTTTGGATGGTTGGACTTGATTGAAATTGGCTGGATCACTTTGTGGTACCTCAGCTGTAACTTGTTTGAAAATTTGAGCAACCAGCTGGTGATTTTGTGAAATTGGTGTTTTAGAAGTGATCTAAGTGTTTGATCAGCTCATATGTGATGTATGTGAGGTGTGTGAGTGATTGGTTTGATTAGAAAAGCTCTCAAACTCAAAACCCGATAGTGACTTGCCTTAGAAGGCAAAATTGGAGTGAAAGAAGAGATTTTGAGGAAAGCATCTGTTAGATGGCTTTGGTGTACTCAAACTGATCACAATTGAGCTCTATTTATAGTAGAGTAAGTTTGTTTTGCAAGGAATAGTGCATGGCAGCTGGTAAGTAGGTTTGGCCAATGTTGGCAAATGAAAATCCAAGTCTCCTCTAGCCATTGACTAGAGGTTAGGGCACAGAGCTTTAGTCCCCTTGGTCTTGGATAAGTCTTGACTAATTTCAGATGAGAATGGCTCAGTCCATGCCACCTTGATGGTTCCATTGAATGCCTCATTCCAAATTTGAAGTCTTGTCCCTATTTTGGCCATTCTAGGTTCAACATGCTATTTCTTGTTCCATGGACTTTGGAGGCTTGGCTCAGTGATTGTCCCCTTTAGATTCAATCCTCTGAGGTGTCCAAGTGGACAGGAGCAATTGAATTTGGCTGATTTTGGCAAATCGACCAAAGTTGCAAATTCTGCCTTGCCTTGACAGATTTCAGCAAGGCAACTTGGCAATGTTGTATCTCATGGTGTAGGTTGAATTTGGCAATGTTCTTGGCCATTTTGGAAAGCTTTTACATGATACAACAACTGTTTGAACAAGTTTGGTTTTGATCTCTTTTGATTCCAAGTGAAAAATTCCCCTACATTTGGCAAAAAGTGAGGCAGAATCTGACTTAGTGAAAATTTCACTAAGTGTTGGAAAAAGTGACATTTTCACTTTTCAGCCACTTTGATCACTCCATAACTCAAAATCCTTAATGAATTGGAATGACTTGTAGTTGAAGTTTTTGTAGGTGATAATGAGGGCTACAAATCCATCTTTGGATGAGAAAAAATGGCCTTGTGTTTTAGGAGTTATGGTCCTCCAAAGTTGGTACCTTTGCCACTTTATTTTTAACTTAGAAAAATTTCTAAGTTTTATGGTTACCCTTTTTACAAGTTATCTCACTTTTCTTGATTTTTCTTGATGAATGATGATTCAAATCATACATTAACATCATTTTAGGGTTAAAAATCCATTTTGGTGAAAAATCTCAAAAAGTCAAAGTTGACTTTTGTGCACAGTTGACTTTTTATCAGATGAATTCCAAACTGTGCAATTCTTCAGGAAATCATGTCCTTGACCTAAATCAAACTTGATGGACATGTTCCATGGGTGTCATAGGGTATATTCAATCATGTATTAGGGTTTGGGAGCATGTCCTGGTCAAAAGTCAAAGTTACAGTTGACTTTTCCCTTAAAACCCTAATTGTGGTGCAGATGAAATTGAGACTTGTTGCTCAAACTTCTTGGATCAATCCATTGTTCCAAATGGATCAATATGGTGTATTAGAGACCCTCAAATCATTTCTTGAGGTCTTGGCTCATGGTTTGTCCCAAAAGTCAACTTAGGGGTGAATTAGGTCAAGAAACCTTAATTTCTGATTTTTGATGAATGCATCCCCTGAGGCAAAATTGACTTGATGCATGGGTTCATGAGGTTCCATGAAGTACATTAGGTTATGTTTTGTATCATTGCCTTGTGCCCAGATGAAAATTTCCATCTGGAGGCCCTGGTCGACCAAAACCCTAATTTGGTGACACTGTCGATCTCGAGACTTGATCCACCTAGAAGGGAGCAGCCTTGTGCTTAATCCTTGAAGTGGGAGTCCTTTTTGATCCATTGTGGATATTTAAGAGATTTGACAAGTTGAAGATCATGTCATTTCTTGATTGATCCTTTGTCTAAGCACTCATAGAGGGCTTGAAACCCTAATTTTGATTGTAGTGGATGCTCACCCATCTTTGGGGAGACTGATGAAGCATGATGGTTCATCCATATTGTGATGATGATTTTCATAATAATGGGAAATCTAAGTGGTCAAAATTTGGGGTATTACAGATGCCCCTATTTAATCTTCTTGGACCCGAAGGTGTGAATGACGAAGGTGTTCGAGCATTCGGGGTGCAAGAGGATTAAATATCGGAATATCCGAAATTTTGATGACTATGAATGGCAGCTTGCACATTCATCTTCTTTTGCTAAGCAACGATGCTTAGAAAAGGTAAACTTCCCCTCGATCCTGGTTTCCTACCAAGGAACTGGTCTTAGTTTCTTTTGAACTTCCCCTCGATCCTGGTTTCCTACCAAGGAACTGGTCTTAGTTTCTTTTGAACTTCCCGTCGATCCTGGTTTCCTACCAAGGAACTGGTCTTAGTTTCTGATTTAAACTTCCCCTCGATCCTGGTTTCTTACCAAGGAACTGGTCTTAGTTTCTGATTTAAACTTCCCCTCGATCCTGGTTTCTTACCAAGGAACTGGTCTTAGTTTCTTTTGTCAATAAGCCTTATTGACAAGGGACGCTACGCGTAGCGATTTTCCTCAAACTTCTCGCCAAATTTTCCTGGGGAGATTCCATTTGATGGGAAAAGATTTGATGTCAGACTTGCTGGGGACCCCAGTCGTCTGAGTTGTAGAGTTGTACAAACTTCTCTGTTGGAGACGCCATTTGTCAATTCTACTAGGGAAAGCGAGTCTCTTGAGAGACTATTTTCGTTTAGGATCTTCCATCATACTTTTCTCGGGATCTTCCCGGAGAAACGCCATATGATGGGGTCCAATTTTGAGGTGTCGATGACCTTTTCATCAACGACTTTTCGGAGAAATACTGATGTACTGCCGAATCTCTGTTTAAGAGGCTTTCTCTGGGGATTTTCCTTAATCCGGGAAAGCGAGGATATCATCTTCAATGGCGAAGAGTGACATCTGTTGAAGGTTCTCTGATCTTTCAGAGGTTCAAGTTATCAAGGTGGCCAAGTACCGACTCTGATCTAAAGATACACTGGTGGCGAGATTGTGCAGACGCAACACTTCCTGACGAGGAAAGAACTGACAAACTCGATTGAGAAAACTGTTTATCACTAGGGGACAAGACCGGCTAGAGTGATAACGATGCAATATGAAATGTAAATGCAAATAAAAAATGCATGAAGTACGTATGTATATGCTGACAAAACTGACGCGACATACAGACTAATGAATGAACACAATTGGATACTCGGTCATCGCGGGGCGAAGAAGTACCGTTGGTTCAAAATAGCAATTCCACCTTGCTTAGGAGAAATAGTCCACGCGGGGAGCTATGTCGATCGGGCTTAGGAAATGAGACCTCGGCCGAGGGTATTAGACGGGAAAACCGCATCTGATACAGTTGATCCTTCATTCAGGCGCACTGGCTTAGAAGGAGTACTTTGATTCTGCACTTTGAAGCTCGCTTACTTCGGGAGAAGCGATCGATGTTCTTCTGATGTTCAACAGTCAAAAGAAATGCCATCTTTAATTTAAAAGCAGAAAAAGTTTAACAAGTAAATTTATTTTTGTTTTATTTCAAGAATCGCTGATTAAGTTTAAACAACGTCGTTCTGTAAAGCTAAAACAAGTAAAGAATTACAAACAAAAGCACAAGGGCTCAAATTTTATTGATAAGATGGAGATCAGCCAAACGTGTGATTCCAAAGAGTATATACAAAGTTAGAAAATGGTAATTTACAGGGAAAAGGGCTACGTTGAAACATAACGACCACTATCCTTCTATCAACTTTGAATTCGGGACATCCCGAGCTTCTATCTAAGATGACCTTGACTGGAGTTTTCCTCCGATGGATGGTGTAACTGCTGCTGAGGGACTTGCCTCTGTTGAACATAGTTACTTGCCATTATCCCTAACTTTTGCCTGGACCGCCCTTTCGGGTTTTCAATCCACCGAGACGTCTCTTTTTTTTTAGTTTCGTCTTATTGGCCAAGTACACATCCCATTGAGTCCTCTAGGACTGTGAGGTAAATGATCAGTGGTCTTTCTTCCACTGGAGGTGATAGAATTGGAGGATTCAACAGATATTCCTTAATACTGTCGAAGGCAGTTTGGCAATCTTCTGACCAAACGCAATCCTGGTTCTTTTTGAGTAATTTGAAAATCGGCGCACACGTCGCGGTCATGAGGAATATGAATCTGGAGATGTAGTTCAAACGTCCCAGGAATCCTCTGACTTGTTTTTCAGTTTTCGGAGAAGGCATTTCTTGAATGGCCTTGACCTTGTCAGGATCAACTTCAATTCCTTTCTGGCTGACGATGAACCCTAGTAATTTCCCCGAACAGACACCGAAGGTGTACTTGTTGGGATTCAAGCGGAGCTTGAATTTTCTTAGACGTTCGAACAATTTTGACAGATGTTCAACGTGGTCATCCTCTGTTCTTGATTTTGCAATCAAATCATCGACATATACCTCGATTTCTTTGTGTATCATGTCATGAAACAGAGTAGTCATGGCCCTTTGATAGGTTGCCTCGGCATTCTTCAAACCGAACGGCATTACCTTGTAACAAAAGGTACCCCATGGGGTAATGAACGAAGTTTTCTCCATGTCTTTCGGCGCCATTTTGATCTGATTATAGCCCGAGAATCCATCCATGAAAGAGAATACTTTGAACTTTGCTGTGCTGTCAACCAACATGTCAATGTGTGGTAAAGGAAAGTCGTCCTTTGGACTTGCCTTGTTCAGATCTCTGTAATCAACACACATTCTGACCCTTCCGTCCTTTTTGGGAACGGGTACGATGTTGGCTAACCATTGAGGATATTCAGATGTAGCAAGGAAACCCGCGTCAATCTGTTTTTGCAGCTCCTCTTTGATTTTGATGGCCATGTCTGGGTGAGTGCGTCTCAACCTTTTCTTTACTGGCGGACATTCTGATCTCAATGGTAAGTGATGTTCCACGATGCTGGTATCCAACCCTGGCATATCCTGATAGGACCAAGCGAATACATCGGGAAATTCTTTGAGAAGCTTTATCAAACCCTCTCTGGCAGTTGGACTGAGCAGTGCTCCGATCCTGATTTTTTTTCTCTCTTTTTTTGAACCTAAGTTTACCGTTTCCAAAGGTTCTTTGTGAGGTTCAATGGACCTTTCCTATTGTCTGAGTAGTCGGGAGATCTCTTCTGGAATTTCGTTGTCATTTTCTTCTTTAGCCTCGAATACCGGGAACTCAAGGTTGTAAGAAGACATCGGATCGTATGTTTTAACTGGGTGTAAAACAAGCAATCTGCATGACTTGATGATTCGTGTTTAGAAGAGATAGAGAAAATGCAAGTGTGTGCAGTGTTTTGATTTTACTGCTTGTTTTTATTTTTGAATTGTTTTTTAGGATTACCATTTTCTAAAAAAGCAAAAAGAGAAAACAACAATAAATGCGGAAATTACAAAACGACGTTATTTTATTAATGAACAAGTCGATTCTTGAAACTACAGCCCTATAAAACAAAACTCTGTCGCTTCGGGCAAAGCGAAGAGGGAAATTTACAGAAAACGAGCCCCATCAAAATATCCGTTTCACCTGGGCGGGGTGAAAGGTTAAAGATGGCAATTACTATGACTGACGAACGACCTTCGGAACCTCGACGGTAACCCATTGGCGGCGAACTCCTCGGTGAATCACAAAGTCTGGCACCTTCCTTGATTTGTCTTCAGAAATGACGCTGATTTCTGGTGGAGCAGGATTATTGGAATCTGTCTCCCACGCAGAGTTGTCGTAGGAGAATTCCTCTGTTGAATTTTGCATAGCATTGGTGCTCTCAGCTGTATCTCCCCATCCAGTTGGCTGGATATCTTTGAGCCTGATACGAGAGCTTTCGGGAGCGGTGTACTTGACCATATAGTCGTATTTTCCACTCGGTTGTCCCAAGGTGTCCCACATTTTTTTGGAACTGGAGGAGTCATCCCTCTCGATGACGTTGACCTCAGGAAAAGCATAGTTGATGAATTCTAGTCCTGCAAACGTTGCGAATTCATCTTCATGTTGAGTAGTTTCTAAATGACCTGAGTGTTGATCCCATGACATGGTGGGGACACAGGTATTCTGTTCAATGACGCTCAGCTGAGTTTCATTGTTCGGCCGACTTTCTTGCCCCAAGTTTCCTGGGTAAGGCTGCCACATTGGCAGGCCATCCATTGGGCCATAGTAATTGTGATCAAAGCTGTCTTTCATCGGAGTGTCTTCCTCTAATGAATTTGGTAGAGCACAGCATCCTTTCGGATCACAATCCCCGTATATCATTTCGACATCTGATCTTGGTATAAATCTCGGACTTTCTGTAGGAAAGCAAAAAGGCATAGGCACCTCTTCCTGAGACATATAGCCATCCTTGTTAAGGTAGGACTTCCATTCTTCATCCGTGTCAGAGGGATCTTCCTCATTGATAGCATAAACTGTCTGAGACACTGGGTGAAGGAAACCTCTACTGTGAAAGAAATTTTGAAGGGGATGAAGACTTTCATCGTTGGCAGCTATCTGGGTACAGGTCGCAGAAAAACCAAGACCCTTCTTTGTTTTATTGTCATTAGGAATGACAAGCCGTCCCCATCCTTTTGTATCGGTACTCTCGACCGCTTTGATAGCATCGTTGTTTGAAGAAATCGAAGTTCCTTCTTTGAACTAATTGTTCTTGCCCACCGAAAGTGCTTGGAACTGAGTTCCAATAACCTCCTCGGGTTCTATACAAGTAGATGATGATAGGCTACTCACAAGCAAGGCTTGTTCCCCACAAACCGTGACAAGTTGATCGTTCTTGACGAACTTTAGCTTTTGGTGGAGGGTTGAAGTAACCGCTCCAGCCTGATGTATCCAAGGTCTTCCTAATAAACAACTGTATGTTGCCCGGATGTCCATGACCTGGAAAGTGATTTGGAAAGTGTGAAGACCAATAGTTATGGGAAGATCAACTTCGCCGATAACTATTTTTCTGGATCCGTCGAATGCTTTGACGACGACCTCACTGACTCTCATCGGAGGGCCCTTGAATGATAATTGCATCAAAGTGGACTTCGGCATAACATTCAGGGCTGACCCTGTGTCTACCAGTACGTTGGCTAAAGCATCATCCTGGCAGTTAACTGTAATATTGAGCGCCATGTTATGACGGCGACCCTCTTCAGGTAATTCCTCATCACTAAATCCCAAATTGTTGCAGGAAGTGATGTTAGAGACAATGCTATCGAACTGTCTGATTGTTACATCCTGTTCCACAAAGGCTTGCTCCAAGACTTTCTGTAGAGCCTCTCTGTGTGCTTTTGAATTGAGTAACAGTGATAATACCTAGATCTTTGAAGGAGTCTGTAACAGTTGATCAACAATGTTGTATTCACTCCTTTGGATGAGCTTTAGCATCTCATCATTGTCTTTTGAAAGGTCGGGATTACTGGATTGACCGACTAGTGGATCGGGAGCTTCTGTCTGAAGTTCCTTTTCTTTGTTGGATTCTCCAACCCCTCGGTTGAAGATTCGACCGCTCCGTGTTACACGACTGATGTCTGCAATATTCACGACGGAGGGTAATGGAATTTCCTTTCCATTCTCGATTATTGTTGCACCGTATTTATAAGGGATTGCCTTAGCTGATTCATACGGTAGTGGCCCCGGTAGATAGATGACTATGGGAACCTTCTGATTTTTCTGACCATCATAAGTAACCTTGATCCGTTCCCGGTTGGGAACTCTAGATTCGTCAAGTAGAGGGATGATGGCAAAAACATCCCTGGTCCTGTGATGACCAGAGATTGTGACAACATCCTCAACTTGCTCGGCAAGGTAGTTCGGCAACCAAATGATGGGTCCTGAACCTGGATATGGACGAATTTCTCCATGATCGACCCGACCCTGAAGAGCTGCTCTCACAAGGTAACACCCTTGGTTACTTTCCGAACAGACGCTACAACTGTCATAGTTGTGTGGTGGCACCTGGCCACGCCCACTTTAAATACAATGTAACCTCACTAGGTTACCTTCCATTGATCGGACATCCTGACTTTGACGACGAGTAGGATTCCTGTGATTGATACTAATCTGCTGAGTATCTTCGTCCATATAGATTGGCATCCACCAGTGATTTAACAAGTGCTGAAGTGCCTCTTGGACAAGGGTACAACCTCGATCGTTTTTGCAACCTGCTTTACAGTTTTGATAATCATGTGATATCAAGAATCCGAGTCGGACCTGCTCAGCATGTAACTCTACCAGGTTGGTATTCATTACGCGGATATCGAAGATCTGAACCATATTGATTTGATAGGGATTCCTATCATGGTAGTCTTGGATCCATCCAAGATCCATCTGACGCTGGAGGGCCTCTTGTATGAAAGAGCATCCCTGTTTGTTTACCGAGCAAATCAGACAGGAACTGTAATCGTGTCGCGACAGATTATGATACTGGCTTTGCCTTGAGTGCATCGCCACCAAGTTGACATTCATTGCACGGATATCGTGGTTCTGAATGACGTTAGAATTCGTGTAAACCATGTTAATTCCATGAACTCGGTGCTCTTGGATCCATCCAAGATCCATTTGTTCCTGTAGAGCTGCTTGCACTACAGAACATCCCTGGTTGTCTTTAGAGCAGATATCACACTGGTGATAATTATGAGGTGGCACATGGCCATATCCACTCTGTTTACAATGCATCTTGACCAGATTGGTCTTTAACAAGAGTACATCATGAATTTGATAGACATTGTTAGTCTCTTTCTTAATCAGATTGACTGCAGCTTTCTCATGTTGAGGCAGCGGGTTCGTGAGAACATTAGGATTCGTATCTTTGAAAGATAAGAGCCCGCTCCTAACAAGCTTTTGCACGTAGGATTTGAAATTGAGACAATTCTCTATGTTATGCCCTGAACCTCCTTGATGATAAGGGCACGTCTGATCCGCCTTAAACCAAAAAGGTGGATTTTCTGGAACTGTAAGGGGAGACTTAGTCTGAATGTGCCCCTTAGCTAGCAGTAACGGAAACAGTTATGCGTACAACATGGGTATAGGATCAAACCCTGATGGCCGTGTTGTACGGTTGTTGTTATATGGAGGACGAGCCCGCTGAAGAGGCTGTTGTGTCCTTTGCTGGTCAGGTTGGTTCTGCGCAACCTGAGGTTGATACGTAGGAATAGGCGTAGGGCCGATAGCAGGAGTTACAGCTGCTACTGGCTGATAACGTCGCCTTTGCTTTCCGAGAGAGATATTCCCAATATCTTGCTCTTTTTTCTTAGGGAGAGCACTACCATATTTTTTAGTACCGCTCGTCGATCCAGTGTCTTTTACCAAACGTCCTTCTCGGACGGCTTCCTCAAGACGTACGTCCATGCCGACCATTTCGGTGAAATCACTGGGTGCACTGGCAATCATTCGGTCATAGTAAAATGAGCTTAAGGTCTTTAAGAAGATTTTTGTCATCTCTTTTTCCTCAAGAGGTGGACAAATTTGAGCGGCAATTTCACGCCACCTTTGAGCATACTCCTTAAAGGTTTCCTTGTCCTTTTGTGACATTGATCTGAGTTGATCTCTGTCGGGTGCCATGTCCAAATTGTATTTGTATTGTTGGACGAAGGCAGTACCAAGATCTCTGAATGTACTGATCTTAGTACAGTTTAAACCCATGTACCATTTGAGTGCGGAACCAGTTAAACTATCCTGAAAGTAGTGAATTAGCAGGTCCTGATTTTCCGTCTGAGCTGACATTCGCCGAGCGTACATCACCAGATGGCTCTGAGGGCAAGAGTTACCCTTGTATTTTTCAAAGTCGGGCACCTGAAACTTGTGCGGGACTTTCACATTTGGGACCAAGCAGAGGTCCGCGGCGTCCTTTCCAAATAGATCCTGACCGCGAATGGCTTGCAGCTCTTTCTGCATTTCCAAGAACTGCTCCTGGAATTCATCCATTCTGTCAAACATAGTTTCCTTCTTACCAGAAGGTGTCTGTGGAATCTGTCCTTCCGGGACAATGTGCACCACAGGGGGTGGTACCGTGACTACGGCAGTAAGTCTTGGCGCTTCCCGAAGTTTGTAACTTTCAGGAGTCTTGAGTATGCCCCTGGCATCTTCGCTTTCCCGAAGTTTGTAACCTTCAGGCCCAATGGCTTCTGTTGCGATTCCCTGATCTTCAGTGATCGGCGGAACATATCCTTCCGGGATATAGTTAACAGGCATGCCCCAAGGATGATCTTTCGGCATCTGATACCTAGGATCATACTTTTCTATGATGGGCGTTGGGGTGATCTCTGAGATCACAGTTCTTTGTAGCTGAGCTTCTGCCATGGCTTGCATGTCGTTACGAAGCTTTCTCATATCCTCTCTCAGAGCGTCGATCTCTTCTTTCAACTCTCTATTTTCTTCCTCAAGATCATCCATCTTTTTCTGACGATTAGCCAGAGTATTATACGAATGAGACAGTTTGACTCTAGAATCGAGACACATACGTGAGATTCGTAGGGAAGAAGAATACGCGATGTGAGAATGATGAATGCAATGATTATATTAATTATTTTTTGGTTTAATCAAAATAAACTTCGACAATTAGATTGCAAATATCAAACAGTGGGGAAATCCCTTTTTATTGAATTCCAAAGGATTACAGAAATGGAAATACAGTAGATTACAAAGTGCAGAAACAGAAACCTAAACTAATGGGTCTCGAGTCCTCTTCTTTGACCGGGGCGCTTGGGCCGTTGTCGGGTTGTCATTCCTTTGCCAGGTGAAAGGAGCGAGCAAATTCCTTTGGTCATCTTGATTCTCTACAGCATGCTGCTCCAAAATTTCAATCAGAGCATCTTTCTCTTTTAGTAGTTGCTGTATTTGGATACACTCTACGTTGAGGGTGCGGTACTTGTTCTTCCAATATCTTCTTTCCTTTTGAACTTTGTTGAGAGTAACCTGAAGCTTTTCAGTTTCCGTCGTGAAGTACATGATAGTTTCCCTTGGTGGAAGAATTCCGTAACGAGGATAAGGCATCTTTAGCTTGAGAGCTCTAGTTTGTACCCAATGGAGATAAGGCTCCACCGAGACACAGTCCGGTTTTCCCAGAGACTCTCGTCCTTTCTTATGAACATGTTTCCAAGCTTGCACTATTTCCATCTTTAGTGCTCTGTCACTTTCTCCTTCTTTGAAGAAAATACCTTCCAGATGAACACCTAGTGGGATGTGTCCCATCGGGTATCCAAATTGACGAAGAACCAATATCGGATGGTAGTTGATTCCTCCTTTAGTTCCTATGAGGGGTACGCTGGGGAAGTTTCCATAACAGTCAATGATTATGATTCCCTCATAAATCCTATTGCACCAATCTATATCAGAGTTGGTAAGAGACATGATCTTCTGCGACCAACGTAAGACACTCTTGCAATCCCAAAAAGCAGCAGACTTGGGCAAGTGAGAGATAAACCATTTGTAAAGCAAAGGTACACAGCATGTGATCTCCCCTCCGCTGTACAAATTTCCCAAGTGTACAGAATGATATGCATCTGCGAGCAAAGTCGGCACAGGGTTTCCAATGAGAAAAACCTTAATGGCGTTGATGTCGACGAAGTTATTGATGTTGGAAACAAAAATAACCCGTAGGTGAGCAAGACAAAGATGCTTTCAAAAGCAGTCCCGTTCCCTATACTAGCGAAGTATAGAGCCTTTTTTGTCAAGAACTGGGCTGGCAAACCTTGGATGCCACCCTTAGTGGTCATGTGAGTCCTGACCTCAGACTCGTCCAAATGAATTGCTGTTGCAATAGTCTGATTCTTTGGAATTTCTTCCAGTCTAGAAAATGGAGCTCGATCAGTGATATGTAAATCAGTCAGATGAGAATACTCCTCCAGCGTTGGTGATAGCTGGTAATCCGGGAATGTGAAACAGTGATAAACCGGATCGTAGAATTGAATGAGCGCGTCCATGATCCCCTTAATCACATGGACTCTTAACAGTGGTAGCAAACCACTGTGCTTGGCTCTGAAAGCCTCTGGGTTAACGATCATCCTTGATAACCTTCTCAAATCCCCTAGCTTTGGAACCTTGAAGGTATACTGGTGAGTTCTCCTTCTACCGAAATCCATTAGCGTAATCCTCTTCTCTGATATTTGCAATCACAGTCTTAGTTTAATTTGAAAAATAGAGAGACTAGAAGAGAAAGTTTTTTGAATGTTTTAATGTTTTATTACATGAATGCATGAATGCAGCACACAAAAACATAGAAAAAACATGGGGTCAAAGGGTCGTTGTCATGAAGTCAAGGCTCTACCCATCCCCAAAGGTTTATACTAGGGTGATTTTTGTACCTGTACTCAATATCATCAGCTCCTCCCAGGAAAGCAAAACAACAAGCGGATCGCCAGCGAGTTGTAAAGCAATCTTAGAGTAAGTGCCATTCACCGAGAATAGATCACCAGCCTCAAATGAGGGTAGTATCGCGTAACAACTATTTCCGATAGTTTCCGCACTACGAAAGGGTTTGGCTTTTCTAGGTGTATACTCAATCTTTCCACATACGGCATCACCAGCATTCCCATTAGCAGAAAAATAAACACGTATAGCAATTAGGAAAAGCAGTATATATATTTGTCCTAATCATCCTAGACTTATAAAGCTATGAATCCTAAGTTCCTGACAGAAATGAGTTCCCCGGCGGAAGCCCCAATCTGTGGTATTCACACAAGTGAAGAGAAGGAAAAAGGAAAGAAGCTGAAGAGATAGGCCCCGCGGTGGGCGCCACTTTTCTGTAGCGAGCGATTTTGGACGCGGTTCTTAAGGGCTGGTCGCTCTCTGCGGTTGAGCTTAAAACTACAGGTCGATTCATTTTTTATCCTATTGTGAGCTGAATAAGGAAGGGAAATAGATGTCTCCAATTAACCCTGCTTTGCATACTGAGTTTAAACAGCGGTTTGTTAGGTTACGGATGCTATCAATGTGGGGGGCCTTTGTACTGGTTATTTGTATTTTTGCCAATACAGTTTCTTTCTTTTTATCTAGGCAAAGGGTTTCTGACGGGGAACAAGGATTAGGATGTTAGGACTGATGCTTCTGAATTACTGCTTTTGATTGATGGAGATACGGGATTTGGGTTTTTTGTTGATTGTGCTCGCTAAGATCTTTTCTTTCGATCTTATGCCTACCTATTCCCGTTTACCGAAACAGGGAAATCAGAGCGTTCGTAGTTCCTCCTATTCTATGGGAGGAAATGGGTGTTTTAGTGTCTTGTTCAAAGCCCAAGACGTGAAGCGAAAGGTGGTTTGTATCTTGTTCAAAGCCCAAGATGTGAAGCTGAAAGGTCTATTTGTGTCTTGTTCAAAGCCCAAGATGTGAAACTGAAAGGCCTCGGCTTTAGAGAGAATTTGTCATCTCTAAAGAGGAGAGAAGGAGAATTACTTTAACTGGGATACGCGAATCCGAGCAATGCCATAATTTCCGAATAAAGGGTTTTAACCTGAAGGAGAAGACTTTAACTCAGTGTAGAGCAATGCCATCTTTCCTTAGGAATTTCTCATGCTAAAAGAGGGACAGTGGCGTGGATATAGATGATCCAGAGGCTTGCCACTTACAGCGATTAGATGAAGGGGAAGGAGTTGTTGATGTTTGTATACTGTGAACGAGGCACAGCTTTGATGCTAAGAGTGGGGCTTATAACACGAGGGTAGGCCCAAATGATTTTCGTTTAAAATGGCGATCGCGCCGAGGTTTTCTTTTAACGCGGAGGGACTTATACAATAAGTGAGGCCCAAAATGTTTTGGTTAAAAGGGGGATTGGGTCTTACACTCTAATAGAGGCCCAAAGTGTTTTGAATGGGTCTTATAGCTCAAGAAGAGGCCCAGATGATTTTTATTTTTAAACGGGCGACGATCGCGCCGTTTACTTGTACAGAGGGACTTATACAATAAGTGAGGCCCAAAAAGTTTTTGTATAAGGGGGGATGGGTCTTACACTCTCTCAAGAGGCCCAAAGAGTTTTGAAAATGATTTATGAGGGTTGAATTAATCCAAAACCCTAATTTGTTTTCAAAATGTATTTAATTGAATAAAAATTCAATTAAAATGATCAAAAATTGTTTAACACATGGAAAATAAATTGTGATCTTGGATTAATGCTTCAAAAATTAAGTATTGACCTACAAAATAATTAGAAAGCATTAAAAGTTGCAAAATCAATGTAGAAAAAATATTTAAAATGCCAAAAACAATCAAAATATTAATTCTTTACAAAAATATCAATTATATGAAATAAATAATATTTTTGGGATTTTTTGTGAAAATAAAATATTTTAACATTTTTGTGAATTATTAAAAAAAGAATCAACTCAAAATCATTAAAACTCAGAGAGAAATTAATTTTTGAATCAATTAAACAAAATCACAAAATTCAAATATTTGAATTTCTAAAAATGGCGCCAAGAACAAGCTGAAGAACACGCGCGTGTTCTTGATTTCTCAGATTTGCATTTTCTATCCAATCTCCACGAATACGTAATCATATCATGCAATCCACATATCATTATGCTCGCCTCAACCTCACGATCATGTCTATGTACTTTAATTTCATTTAAATTAAACATACAACAAGAAATCACGAAGAGACCTCAAGAACCCTAATTTCTGCATGAAGGCTAGGATTTTTGATACACGATTCAAACAATGCAATTAATTGAGGGAAAACATTCCATGCATGATTATGAACATATGGCCAAATTATTGTGCGAGGAAATATGCATAGATTGAGAGATGCCCAAGTATGTGCTTACCTCCAAGTCGTGACAGCAAGTTCAAAGTGATTTTTGATTTGGAGGTGTTACAGATGAGTTGTGATGATCTGAACAGCTTCCCTACACCCTATGGATTGTGTTTGGATGGTTGGACTTGATTGAAATTGGCTGGATCACTTTGTGGTACCTCAGCTGCAACTTGTTTGAAAATTTGAGCAACCAGCTGGTGATTTTGTGAAATTGGTGTTTCAGAAGTGATTTAAGTGTTTGATCAGCTCATATGTGATGTATGTGAGGTGTGTGAGTGATTGGTTTGATTAGAAAAGCTCTCAAATTCAAAACCCGATAGTGACTTGCCTTAGAAGGCAAAATTGGAGTGAAAGAAGAGATTTTGAGGAAAGCATCTGTTAGATGGCTTTGGTGTACTCAAACTGATCACAATTGAGCTCTATTTATAGTTGAGCAAGTTTTTTTTGCAAGGAATAGTGCATGGCAGCTGGTAAGTAGGTTTGGCCAATGTTGGCAAATGAAAATCCAAGTCTCCTCTAGCCATTGACTAGAGGTTAGGGCACAGAGCTTTGGTCCCCTTGGTCTTGGATAAGTCTTGACTGATTTCAGATGAGAATGGCTCAGTCCATGCCACCTTGATGGTTCCATTGAATGCCTCATTCCAAATTTGAAGTCTTGTCCCTATTTTGGCCATTCTAGGTTCAACATGCTATTTCTTGTTCCATGGACTTTGGAGTCTTGGCTCAGTGATTGTCCCCTTTAGATTCAATCCTCTGAGGTGTCCAAGTGGATAGGAGCAATTGAATTTGGCTGATTTTGGCAAATCGACCAAAGTTACAAATTCTGCCTTGCCTTGACAGATTTCAGCAAGGCAACTTGGCAATGTTGTATCTCATGGTGTAGGTTGAATTTGGCAATGTTCTTGGCCATTTTGGAAAGCTCTTATATGATACAACAACTGTTTGAACAAGTTTCGTTTTGATCTCTTTTGATTCCAAGTGAAAAATCCCCCTACATTTGGCAAAAAGTGAGGCAGAATCTGACTTATTGAAAATTTCACTAAGTGTTGGAAAAAGTGACATTTTCACTTTTCAGCCACTTTGATCACTCCATAACTCAAAATCCTTAATGAATTGGAATGACTTGTAGTTGAAGTTTTTGTAGGTGATAATGAGGGCTACAAATCCATATTTGGATGAGAAAAAATGGCCTTGTGGTTTAGGAGTTATGGTCCTCCAAAGTTGGTACCTTTGCCACTTTATTTTTAACTTAGAAAAATTTCTAAGTTTTATGGTTACCCCTTTTACAAGTTATCTCACTTTTCTTGATTTTTCTTGATGAATGATGATTCAAATCATACATTAACATCATTTTAGGGTTAAAAATCCATTTTGGTGAAAAATCTCAAAAAGTCAAAGTTGACTTTTGTGCACAGTTGACTTTTTATCAGATGAATTCCAAACTGTGCAATTCTTCAGGAAATCATGTCCTTGACCTAAATCAAACTTGATGGACATGTTCCATGGGTGTCATAGGGTATATTCAATCATGTATTAGGGTTTGGGAGCATGCCTGGTCAAAAGTCAAAGTTACAGTTGACTTTTCCCTTAAAACCCTAATTGTGGTGCAGATGAAATTGAGACATGTTGCTCAAACTTTTTGGATCAATCCATTGTTCCAAATGGATCAATATGGTGTATTAGAGACCCTCAAATCATCTCTTGAGGTCTTGGCTCATGGTTTGTCCCAAAAGTCAACTTAGGGGTGAATTAGGTCAAGAAACCTTAATTTCTGATTTTTTATGAATGCATCCCCTGAGGCAAAATTGACTTGATGCATGGGTTCATGAGGTTCCATGAAGTACATTAGGTTATGTTTTGGATCATTGCCTTGTGCCCAGATGAAAATTTCCATCTGGAGGCCCTGGTCGACCAAAACCCTAATTTGGTGACACTGTCGATCTCGAGACTTGATCCACCTAGAAGGGAGCAACCTTGTGCTTAATCCTTGAAGTGGGAGTCCTTTTTGATCCATTGTGGATATTTAATAGATTTGACAAGTTGAAGATCATGTCATTTCTTGATTGATCCTTTGTCTAAGCACTCAGAGAGGGCTTGAAACCCTAATTTTGATTGTAGTGGATGCCCACCCATCTTTGGGGAGACTGATGAAGCATGATGGTTCATCCATATTGTGATGATGATTTTCATAATGATGGGAAATCTAAGTGGTCAAAATTTGGGGTATTACACCGGGGATAACAAAGAGAATTGATGTCGAAACCAAGAAAGTAAGAGCAAAATGAATAGAAAGGACTCCGCTGGGGAGAGAAAATATCAAAGAGCTGCTAGGAATAGAGGGTAAGCGACCCGGCTGGGGATCCAAACAAAAGGATGGTGTCAAAACCAAGGAATAAAGGAGATCCGGTATATTAACTGACTGGCAGTGGTTACTCGAAGAAAAATAGTAAGACTCTGGCGGGGAAAAGAGGATGGCGTCAACAGACGGACTGTGATAAACCAAGAGAGAGAGAGTGCTGAACCAAGATAAGGTGTTTGACTCTGAGGGGACATTGGTATGTTAACTGATAAATAGTGGTTAATCGAGGAAACAAGGATTGCAACTCTGTGGGGATAGAGAAGCATTGGTTTTAACAGAGAAAACTGTGATTAACCAAAATAACGGGTGTAAGACCAATCGAAGGTCGTAACCCAAAAGGGGTGTTGGTTGATTGAGCAAACAACACTTGACCAACGAAGAAGGGTATTGAACCAAAAGAGGTTGCCAACCGCTTGGGGGTTCGGTTTTTAACAGAACACTGTGATTAACCGAGAAAAATGAGTGATTAACCAAGAGAATGTGATTAACTCAAAAAGGGGTTTCAGTATTTTAACATACAGACTATGATTAATTGAAGCAAAGGGTGATTAACCGAAGATAGGTGATTAACCCAAGAGGAAACTCAGTGTTTTAACAGACGGAATGTGGTTAACTAAGAAAGAGTGCAAACATTGGTGTTTTAACTGACAGACAATGATTAACTAATAAAGGGAGAAGAACCAAAAGAAGGTTACGAACTCCGCAAGAGAATTCGACCGTAACAGGAGTACTGTGTTTAACCGAAGAAAGAGAAGAGAGACTCTCCAGGGGAATCACATAACAATGATTGACCGCAAGAAAAGGATAGGGTATTGAAACGAAGAAAGCTTGCTAACCCAATGAACAAAGGATCGTAACCAAGAAGAATGGTGATTGATCAAAAGAGAGGTCGAAAGACATAGGAGTGATCAAGGATCGAAAGAAGTTGCAAAGAGAGAAGAGTGATCAAGGATTGAAAGAGATTGCAAAGAGAGAAGAGTGATCAAGGATCCACTCGACTGGGGAAAGAAAGCACATTACCGCCTGGAGATAGAGATGACTAAGCCAAGCATAGGGTCATTCGTCCCCTACCTGAAGTAGTCAGAATGAGAGTAGGAATTCTACCTTCTCATTCCTTCTCTAACACACAGGATGTAATGCAGAAATTGAACGGGACAGCCCAACAACTCCAAGTTGTACAGTGCTCCCGCCTGAAGAAATAGACAGCGTAACAACTCCAATTGGTACAGTGCTCCGATGTAGGGCGCAACGCGAAACTCCAACTTCACGGGGGGTCGAGAGAGAAAGCTCTAAAGGAAGCCTAAAGAGAGGAAAGGGGAACATCAACTAATCGAAATATGGTTTCGATTAATTAATCAACGGGAAAGGCCATGCCAACAATTTTCCAAAGTGAGTGAAAAATCATTAAGGCAAAAGGTGTGAATTAGTGATTATACAAGATTAAGCTCATCCGTGAAGAATGAAACTTAATGCAAAGCCAAGAAAGGGAATACAAAACAGTACCAAATGATTAACAAATATGCAACACAAAATCATGTTATGTGATCAAAGAAAAATGCAAGAATGATTATATTCACACAATGTTAAGAAACTATTTGAATAATCGAAAGTGTGCGACAAAAGTTCATGAATAAGCTTCAAACAGAAGTTAAATGACATTTAAAACATCCATAAAATCCAGCATGACAATCAATGGAAGTTAAAATGAGGAAAGCATGGCAAACACACTTGAAAAACACCAAAAAAGGCACCCTGTTATAGTGGTAATCGATTACTCTCTTTGAGTAATCGATTACTTGCTTGAAAAACAGCAAATCTGGCAAAATTTGTGCAGAGTAATCGGTTACTCTATTTGAGTAATCGGTTACTCAGTTGGAAAAAATAGCGTCGGTGCAAATTTGTGAAGAGTAATCGGTTACTCTCTTTGAGTAATCGATTACCACTGTAGTAGTGGCAAAAAAACAGTAAAAACAGGTTTTCAAAAGCAACTTTCAACACATAATCACTTATACAAACTACCACATGCTAGGACACAAATTTGTGCACAAAAATTGAACTTGAAAACAACAGATAAGCAGTGATAGAATCAATTAACACATCAAGATCATGGATCAAATAATGCAAAATCAATTCACACGGAAAACATCGAAACTACACCGCGAATGATACGAAAATGCGCGAAACAGAAAAATGAAAGAGATCTACCAACCTACAAGGCTGAGATGTGCCTTGGTAATTGTTACAATGTGATCTTGATAAAGATAATCAAAGAAAACCAGAGGAATCTTCAATTAGTAGACGAAACGTATCGAAACCGATCAAATCGCGACGAATGCTCCAAAATGCGAATTCGAACTGTTGAATGTAGAAGCAAATACTTGAGATTAATCCACAAGCTAAAATAACTCCAAAAATCCAAGTAGAATAGCAAGAAGGATGAAGGTTGAGTTCAAGAAATAATCACTTTCAATGTGAAAAGTGATTATCCATCAAGAATTAAGAGCTTTTTATGAGGTCTTGGAAGAGAATTGAGATGAAGATGAAGAAGGAGTAGAGAAATTAGAGAGAATGTGAGAAAATTGAGAGTGAAATGTGAGAAGTTTGGTGAAAAATGGTAGAGAGAATGGTTTTTCTCTTGAAAAGTGAGTGAAGGTGTGCTCATATAGATTTTTGGTTTGGAGTGTGATAGGGTTGGACTTAGCTTTGGGTTTGGAGTTAGGGTTGGAGTTAGTTGGACTTGACTCACCGAGTCAAGGCGGTTAACTCGATTAGTTAGAACCAACTCGGTAACAATCCCAAGGTAAACTCCAACATCCAATGATCCACATTACTTGGAACACAAGGAACATGGTACACTTGATTGGAAGTGAAGCATTGGAATAAATTTGAGTGAATTCTTGAAGACTCCAGAATGTTCCACATGCTACTAGACCAATGTAGAATCCAAGACCAAAGTGTGTGCAAAGGTGCTGTCATGAAAAAGCAGCAGAATTTGCAAACTGACACAGGGTAATCGATTACCATATTTGAGTAATCGATTACTCTAGCCAAATTTGCCCAAATTTCGCTTAAAAATGGTGTTGTGGTCCCGGCTTCGATTTTCCACTTCTTGTTTTGATAAATAGGCATGGAAACCCTTATTTTGTACTTGTCTTGATGATATGATGACCTTGTGAGGATATGATTAATCGGGCTTGAAAAACCTGAATATTCCTGCAACAAAATCAAAGAGAAATAATGCGAATGCGTATGCCAGCGATGCAAATGCTTATGCTCATGCAAAAAGGACAAAAAGGGAGGTCAAATTTCGGGTTACGACACTGCCCCAACGCCGTGGATCTAAGGGCGACCCAACAAACAACTGTACGCAAGTTGGATATCCATGATGTAGAACATAGTGTTGAAAACTTCTGGGCCAACCTTAATGGGTAACACAATCTCCCCAAATACATACCTCTTCGACCCATCAAAGGCTTGCACCACTAAATCGCTGGCGTGCATATCAAACCCCATGTATCCAATTTCATTAAAGCTTTCTTTGGCAACACGTTCAACGAAGACCCTGTATCGACTAACACGCGAGACATCAAAGAACCTCTGCATTCCAAAGAAATATGCAAAGCATTATTATGATTCCTCCCTGCCGGAGTCAAGTCTAAATCTGTGAAGCCCAAACCATTTCTGGCATTTACATGCGCTACAACCCCTTCCAGCTGATTCACTGATATTTCCTGTGGTACATAAGCGGTATTCAAAACTCTCAATAAAGCATTTCTGTGTGATTCTGAGCACAACAATAGCGACAAAATGGAGATCTTTGACGGCGTTTGATTGAGCTCGTCTACAATCTTGTAATCACTCTTTCTTATCAATCTCCTGAATTCTTCTACATTTTCTGAAAAAGAGTTATCAACCTGCTTTGATACCGAATCATTCACAACTGGTCTTTGTACAGAATCATCAACTACTTGCTTTCCCTTGTCCAGCCTTGAACTACCCAGTTGGTCATTAGATGGAGAAAAAACCCTACCACTCATTATGATAGCTCCAGCCTCAACAGTATTTTCAATTCCTGAGCCCACAAATGACGGCCCTACCAGCTCCTGCTTCTTCCCATTACAGAACACCTTAGCCCCATAATTCTCTGGAATGGCCTTGGTACTCATAAGGTATTGGTCCTGGGACAGTGATGATAATCGGCGCTGGCTTTGCCGGCGCTGAAATATTAATTGTTTTGTATGGAATGGATATTGTGGCAATATCATCCCCCTCATCAACAAATTTCCTCTGACTGTTAACGCGGTCGAATTGCAACTGCCCATCATTGATCAACTTCTGGATACCGGAGATTATAGCAAACATTCTGGACAACCAGCTGCGCACCCGGGAAATACTCCCCCTTTCAACAATCTCTCTTTAACCAGCGACAGAGGAGTACTCAGCTCATTCACATCAACTATCAAATCCAAAGGTTCCCCATCTTCAACAGCATTAACCCTCGGCCCACCATGATTTGGCATAGGGTTCAAAATAACATTCGAAGTATCATTGGTGAAGTTTATGGCTTTCGAATCCACCAAATCCTGCACTTTGCGATGAAAAGCTCTACATCTTTCAATTGTATGCCTTGGGGCACCAGAGTGAAAATCACAGTGCGCATTAGCGTCATATCCGAGTGGTAGCTTCCCAGTAGGTGGGGCTAAAGTACGGAGCTCAACTAAGCGTAGCTGCAACAAATGTTGTAGCAACTGGGCATAAGGCATAGGTTGAGGATCAAAACGCCTTTCAGCATTCCTCTACCTATTCTGATACTGGTTAGGAACATTCCCCTGTTGCTGAGGTGCAACCGGGATGGCCACGGAAGCAGCCTGTTGGGTAAAGTTCTGATGAACTCTTCCCTTACCACGATAAGATGTAACAGAACTTGCATCCCCTTCTTTCTTCTTATAATTCCCAGCTTATGGTTTCTTACCTCCTCCAGATGAGGATCCATCGTTGGTCAGTATCTTTCCAGACTTAATTTCGCTCTCCACTCTTTCATCGGCTATAACCAAATCTAAGAACCCAGCAGATAAACAACCTACCAATCTTTCATAGTAAGGCCCCTGAGGAGTGGCCATGAACATATCAATCAATTCCCTCTCCACCATGGGAGGTTGAACCCTGGCAGCCAGTTCACACCACCTCTGGTCATACTCTTTGAAGCTTTCATTGTTCGTTTGTGAAAGGCTCTGTAGTTGCATACGATTTGGAATCATATCAGTGTTATACTGATAGTGTCTGACAAATGCTTCAACCAACTCGCGCCAACTACGAATACGACTTCTTTCAAGCTGCATGTACAATTCCAAGGATGCCCTAGCCAGACTATCTTGGAAGAAATGCATTAAAAGCTTCTCGTCCTCCGAGTAGGAAGACATCTTCCTGTAATAGGCCTTAACTTGAGTCTTAGGGTATGTAACTCCAATATATTTGTCAAAGGTAGGCACCTTGAACTTAGGAGGGACCTTCACCCCCGAAACCAATCCCAAATAATCCATACCCAGACCCAACGAGTTCTGGCTCTCGTAAGCCCTCATCCTTTCCTCAATCATTTTGAACTTTCTGTCAGCATCAGACGGGTGGCCAGCATCCCCACCTTGCATAGAAAAAACATCATCTTATTGATCTTCCATCCAGTGATGGCCCCCAACGCCATGCACTGCACACACACTATTACCACCTCCGACCACTGCAGGGATTTCAACAGTTGCTCCTCCGCCCGAAGGAATAACAACATTAGGGATAGGAACACCTCCGCCCGGAGGAACAACATGGACACTATCATTACCTCCTCCGCCCGAAGGAACAACATGAGTCGGAATACCTCCATGAACAATTCCTTCTTCATCAACCCGTGCTATCAAGGGCTGAACAAGAGTCCTCAATTGCTCTTGGCCTTGGGTTATATTCTGCATCAAGTCCATAAATGGATTCATGCGGCTGCGGACTTCCTGGAGCTCAGCTTGAACCTGATCCATGACTCTTCGTTGATTATTGCGATTAACGTAGCGGTGAGTGCGAAATTCAGCAATTCTGCTACAAAACATCTGGCAGAGATAAGGAACCCAAACAGAAACACCTGTTATACACATGAGTATGAAAATGCAAATGCAAATGACATGTTTGAGTATTTACAGGGCGATCCACCCCTTTATTCCAGTTTAATAATAACCAACAAGATGGAACGGAAAACCAACAATATCTGTTCATATACTAGAAAGCCGAAGAACAATTATCAGTCAATACATACAACCCAAAATAAAGAAAGATGTCCGAATACAATAAGCAGGGATCCCAACCAACAAGCCTGGCGGTGATCAAATACAACAGAAAAGAAAACTAAGGCATATCATCAAAGTCCACCATGGTCAACCTTTTCCAATTTCTTCGCTCCTCACACCAAGCTTGCACCTCTCTGAAGAGCTTTCTTGTATCGGGATGTTTCGGCCTCTCGATCAATTCTTGAATAAGAACATCACGCTTGTGCAAGATTTCTTCCAAGTACTGACATCGCTCTTCCCAGGCGTCTTCACCAAAAACATCTTCCAGCTTAGGACCCTCACCTCTTGGTTTTTTCACTTCAGCTCGAACCTTAAGCCGTTTTATGGCTGATAAGGCTTCATTGAATTGTTCTTTAGTTATTTGCCTCTGAAATATCTTTGTTCTGATTTCTTTCTCTTTCTTTCTAAGATTCGTCTTCAACCTCTCGATCTAATCTAGAAACTCATCTTCCTTTTTCTTGTTAGCAGCCATTGCAGTGTCTCGGTGATCATTAAACTTTTGAATTCTAACCAAGGCTCTTGTCAGTTCTGCCTTCTTGGACTGAAGCATGTTATGGGCACTTCTCAAATCTTGACCTACCCGTTGCCTGATTGTGATCTCTTCAGCTAACTCTTCCCCCTTCTTGGCTAGAAGTTCTGTCCTCACCCTAGTAGTGTAGATAACTTTGTTTCGATCATGCTTCAATCTACTGATCTCTCTCTTCAATTCATCACTTTCTTTACGCAGCTTTTCTTTCTCAGCCCACAACTTGTTATACATTTCCATCTCAATCATAGTGGGATGTTCAATCATCAGGGGGTACGAAGGTGGCTCTACGGAGAAAGGCAAAATCTCCTTTTCTACCCTCTTATGTATCCACTCTTCATATGGAGGAAAAGTTCTGTTGTTGCTCCTCCCAAAAGAAGCTTTTCCTTTCTTATGAACATTTTCCCACGCATTTACGGCTTCCTTCAGCAAATCTGGGTTAACTTCCCCACTTAAAAATAAGGATTCTCGAACATCCTCCTCTTTTGGTGGTTCTCTCAAGGCGTACCCGAATTACCTGACAACAAGAATAAAGTTGTAATTGATTCCCCCTTTTCTTTCTATCAGAGGCACGTTCGGGTAATTTAAATAACTGACGATGATCTCTTTACCCAACAAATCACGGTTGACCCATACCAGATTATCTGCTCTTAAACCCATCAGCCTTTTAGACCATTCTAACATCCCTCGAGTATCCACAAATGCCCCAGACTTAGGAAGACGATCAGCAAACCACTTGTAGAAAATTGGTGCACAGCAAGAGATGGGCCCTCCTCTCCTCTTTTCATTCTTATAATGCAACGAGTGGTACAAATCACCAAGCAGGGTAGGTATCAGATTCTTCATGATAAATATCCTGACAACGTGCATATCCACGAAATCCTTCACATTTGGAAATAAAACATTCCCATAAACACACAAGGCCAAGATTGCATTGAAGACTGTCCAGCTTCTAGCCTTAGCATACATATCAGCTTGACCGACTAGGAACTTCATATGAAACCCTTTACAATCTCCTTTACTAGCGACATTACTTTCCAAAAGAGACTGATCCAAGTGCAGAGCAGCATCGACCTTTTCTAGATTAGGAACTTTCTCAAAATAATAGAAAGGCGCTTCCTCCTTGATAGAAACACCCAATATAAGAGCAAATTCCTCCAATGTTAGAACCAGAATATAATCAGGAAATAAGAAACACCGTAGTGGAGGGTCATAGAATTGCACTAGAGTGTGTAGAGCCCTAAACTCATACTCAGTGATGTTGTGGACAAAATTCAGATTCTTTCCATAATCTTTCCTGAAGTCTGCTAAAACACCGGGATCTGCCAAAGCCATCAACTTGAGAACAGAATCCAAAGCAGGTTCCGGGAACTTGTACACTATGATATTCTTCTTCTTTGCAGAACTCATATCTGACAATCTTTGGAAACCGGAATCAAGGATAGGATGCAAACCCTGAAAATAAACAAACATGTTAGAATGCAAAAATGATGATGCAGATGCACACACGGGATCAAGGTATCCATAAAGCTCTTCATTGTTGTTGTACTATTGACTGAATAAGACCCAGATTCCACTCTGACCAGAATACCAGAAACCTAGAAATCCAGAATAATGGACCAGTCAGAATAGCAGGATTCCGGGATGATATGTCCACACTGATAAGAAAATCAGAATACCGGGTAGGTTGGAGGTCAAAGTTACCTATAAACCTGTAAACACCCAACTCCTCTCACATGTGGGTTTTAAAAAACCGAGGATCCTCAGCTTCACAGACTCTCAGGTCGAGAAATGATGATACGGTCACCATTTCTGGTTTGGCATCATCACCAATAGAGGAGGCCTCAACTGATTCCCCTAAAAAAGGTCATCCTATAGCAAGTTCCCAGCCTCGGGTCCTCAGATCAAGAAGCATAATGGGTTTTACATTTCTGTTTGCCATTATTACCTCTCGGGAGGAGTGCCTCAACTGAGTTCTCGGGAATGGTCGCCAGAGTCAACAGCACTCTAGGTTACATTTTATCGTCTGCCCCAACCCGCAGGATAGAACATCACCAAAGAAAACTTCATCTGGATGTGGAATTTTGGTGTATACTAAGTCTAGCCAGACGCCACACAAGTCACACTACTTTCCACTCTAATCCTAGGTGTATACTCAAGCCTGGATATTGGGCTTATCTCTCATGGAACCAACCCACCCAACAACACAACAACATCAGAGCAATATGATAATGATAATCAAATGCGATAAATGCGGTAAAATACAGTAATATACCACAAATAAGGTACAACAGTAAACACCCAATGAAATAAACAGAAGAGTCGGCACCGAACGTTATTTATCCCAACGCAGGGAAAGGAAACGATCGAAGAAACCTCAAAAGGGAGAAGACATGGTCATCGCAACCATAGTCTGGGTTCGGGAGTTGGTTACGGGAGGGGAAGGTATTAGCACCCCCACGTGTCCATCGTACTCGATGGGATCCACGCTTGTTGTCTAATCAAAGGGTGAGTTATCTAAAGCCTACTACTAAACGGAAAAAGGAAAGGGAAAAACAAAAACGGACTCGCAAGGATTGTCGCAATCCTATGCCTACGTATCTTAGTGGACGAACGAAGAATTAGAGTCAACGTAGTTCGACGGACTACACACTAATGGGGGAAGGTTGCTCGCCAAGATATAGCCATCTTTGTGCCTACGTATCCTCAATCGGACGAGAGAGAGGAAGTCAGAGCAGTCGTAGTTCGACCTACGGGTCGGTTAGTATTTTTTATGAGCAACAAGCTCTTTTCTGAAAATGATTTGAAACCCAACCATCCCGAAGGATAAAAATGATTTGAACTTGGTTTATGATTTTTAGACAGAAGTGGATTGAAGTTAGTTTGAAACTCACATTGCACTAAAGTCTATGACATAGGAGCGAATGCGTCGCATGGTCGCCCTCAATGGGACGTATGCTAAACACTATAGAAAAGTGAAGGGAGACCCTTCATTCTTTATTTCCCATGTACTTAAGGCTCGAGGCGCACAATGCTCGTTGTATTTATTAAGTGTTTTGGACTTGTTTTTGTGATGAGAAGAGAAGACTCAAAGTTGAAAGAAAAAGACACTAAGGGAGTTCCAACCTAGAAGTTATCATGCAATGCTGGCCCTATAGTTGAGGTAAGAAGGGGAATTATACCTAATGTTAGCATACATGGATTAGCTCCTAATGTCTATCCTACTCCAAGCTTAACCAAAAAATAAGTTGGACTAGGGAATCCTAAGGGAACATGCAAAAGCAAATCTAAGACTTAAACAAGTCTTAAGATTTGGGGGAGAAGAAAGAAGTAAGAGATGAAGGAGAAGATGCAACATTAAGTAACTCAAGAGATGAGATGAACACAAGTAATGACCAATGAAAACATAATATCTAATCATTTAAGACAAGCACCAACACCACATGTATACACTTCAAATCAAATTTCAAAAATGGAAGTCAAAACAATTAGGCAAGACAATGCACTAATGAACACACCAATGACTTAAAACCAAACAAGAAGTATAATCAATCATCAAGCAAAGTGAAGTGAGATCAAATGGTATGAGAACTAAGATGCGACAGCAAGCAAGTCATGTATATCAATCCAAACATAAATTCATGAATGGCAAGAAGAAACATCAAGGATCAACTTCAAAGCATGTATCAAAACTAGGCAAACATTCACTTAAGTCATTCATACAAGCAACAAATGATCATGTGAGGAAAGAAGTGAGAAAAAGTCACACAATGGACACCATATCAAGAGTATCAGAAGCTTACACATGTTATTCAAAGCAAACAAGAATCCCCAAGCATTCATTGGATCATATGGGAAGGCATCACAAAGAAACTAGTTCAAGTACATCCAAGGAGTAATGCCAAAACATAGTCAAATTGGAAAATCAACCACAAATAGAAAAATGATCAAATGAGAATGATTACAAAGCCATAAATAAGAAAAAAAAGTACATGATCACATCAAATAATCATTTCAAGCATCACTTAAGCACAAGTGGTCAAAAAGGTCCAAACTAGGTCAAGTATCAAAAGCATTTCATTCAATGTTCAAGCCACATGTAAGCATCCACCAAAAATAGAAACATGCCTTATAAAAATCCAAATAGATCCTCAAACTCATGTTATATCCCTCAATAATGAATTTGCAAAAGATATCAACAAGAATCACAAAATTTCATCACCAAATGGATCTAAACATCACACATACCAAGCTAATCTAGCAACAATCGAGGAGCATCAAAAGCCAAATGGAAAACAAGTAATAATTGATCATCAAGGCAGAAATATGACACTCAAACATTCCTAAATCAAGTATCCAGACATGGTAAAAAAATCAGCTCAAAAAGGCATGGCAAAGTCATTCAAAACACAAACCCTAATTCAAGGGTAAACATGTCAACACCTCTCAATTTAAATTCAAAATAAAATAGAAAAATAAATTGAAAAATAAAATAAAAATCATGAAAATTAACTCAACATGCCAAACAATCAGAAATATATTTTTTTTTTATTTTTAAAAAGGTTTTATCAATTAAAAATAAAAATTAAATTGAAAGGGAAAAGAAATAAAATAAAAAAGAGAAGGAAGACAAGGTAGGGTGTATAAGCAAAAACAAACACAACATGATTCAGTTCATACGCGCTTGGGCTCAGAAAGTGTGGTGTGTGAATAACAGAATTGTACAAATCCCAGTCCAATAAGAGTCAGAAACAAACAAATAAAGGCTGCGTGGCAATGCCCAGTCAACCTCATTAATGGAGGTGGCATCCACGCAACAGATCCAACAGCCATGATCTAAACATGTCACTGCATTTGAATTCAAAATATGGCGCCAAAGGCCATGTCATAATCTTCAACCTAGAGACACCGGAGCCCTAGCTCCGGTCGTCTTCTCCGGCAGCTGACCGCCAGAGCTACCGCCAACCACCCAGAAATGAAGAACAAGACCCCTATCCCACTCCAATTTTCACGTATATTTCAAATCTACCATCCATTTTCACAAGCAAGCATTGTAACATGGTGAATCGAAGAGAAAAAGAAACGAGCACGCCAACTTAAATTGCTCAGAACAACACAACAAGCACATAATCATGTCCAGAAATGATCAAGCAACTTAGAAACAACAACCACATGTCCAGAATATGCATGAGTTGAGAGGAAAAATATGAGAAAGCTTACTGAGTGGAGATGGTCCACTGCCTCTTCAATACTTCAAATAAGATCACCAAAAGTTGCAGAACACTTCCTTGGACCTTGTAGATTACAGATCGAAGCTCAATTTACTTAGATTGCCATTGTAATTCGTCTACTAGATCCAAGCTAACAATGAAGAATTCAGAAGTTGCAAAGCCCCAAATAGTGAATACAGATGATGATCTTTGCAAACAGAAGCAAGATAATGCTTGATGGATGATGATTCAGCCAAGAAAATGCAAAAATATCTCAGAAATTGAAGAATTTGAAGATGAGAAAATTGAGATGATTTTGATGCTCAGGTCTGAAAATGGGGAGAATGAGGCTCAGGTTTGGAGTTTGTTGGTTTTATATGATGTGATTTTAGGGTTGGCACAAAGCTACATAGCTTGGAGTTTGTTATTTAGGTTTGGCAATGAAAATGTGAAAAATAGGTGCACATGGAGTTGGCACGGGTTTAGGGTTGTTTCAGGTTTGGAAGGAGGTTTTGAGTGTGCCTTTTATGAGTGAAAAATATCATGAGGGAAGCATGGAGTGGGATGGCACGTGAGAAGAGAGGGTGGGATACAAAGTTTGTACAATTCCAACTTTCCATCTATGGCAAAAATAGTACATGAGGTATGCATTGCATGTTATGGAATGTTTAAACATTTTGAGCACAAATTGGTGATGTAATGCGTGCACATGATGGCATAAAGAAGCATATTGCCAAAATCATGGTCATGATATGCCATGAAACCATAACATGAATGGTGTTGCACAAGTGCATGAGGTCAAATTTGAATGAGGATTACTCAATGATCAAGGCTCCAAATGGTTTGATCTTGATACCACCATAAAGTAGGAACAACATAGAACAATTTATATGTCAATTGTCAAATGAAATAGGGCTTGGAACCATGTGAAATTATGACTTGAAGTTGTGTCCACCAAATATGCCAAAACACTTAAAAAAATTCTAAGTTTTTAACCATAATCACAACTTGAAACCTTGAACTTTAAGAAACCATAACTCTTGATTCACACATCCAAATGGAGCATTCTTTACATCAATGGAAAGCTTGAATTACAATCTACAACTTTCATGTGGACAAGATTTCAAAATGGATCTTGGATCATGGAGGAAATTTGCCTTGAAAGTTGTTAAACAAACATGAGAACTTTCCAAAAATAGTAACTTTTTAAAAACCTAATTTTCCAAAAATGGCAACCTTTCCAAATTCTTGATTTTTGATAATTCCTTTGACATTTCTTGATCAAATCTCATCCATTGGTCATATTTGACTTTAAAAACACAAAATTGACCTCAAAAAGTCTGGAGTTGACTTTTTCACTGCCTAGTTGACATTATCCCTGATTTTACTGATTCTCAATCATCTGATCAATTGATAGCCCTCTGATTCAAATTGATGATCAATCTTCCATCACTAGACACTTGAGAACATATAGGAGGCCATGGAGTCAAGTCTTGCTCAAGGAATCAGAAATAAATTGATTTTATCACAAATCCTAATTTTGATCCTCATAGTCTAGGAGATGAATACATATCTTCAAAACCCTAATTCCTCTGATCAGGATGTGGAATTCTTTAAACAGAGATGATGTGTGAGACAAAATGATGAAAAATATTCCAAATCCTTGTCCACAGAAGTGCCACACTCCCAAATGTTGACAACCCTAGCTTGATGATCAACATATAGGAGAAGGTGATCCACTTCAAACCTCTTGCCAATTTCAATCATTTGACGAGGTGATGGACATATTAAGATGCTCTGAGGTCTGAGAAACCTTTATAGCTTAAGTGATGGTGATATTAAGAACATCTCTTCCCTTGATACCTTGAACAATATTCATTTATGCACACATGATCTCTTGCTTGAACCTCTAAAAAAACATCTTCTCCTTTTGAGGTGAACAAACATACCATGATCTCATGCTTAGAAACAATGATATGCACAAATGATAATGCAAAATGAAATGAAACATAAGCCAGTTTGTCATACCCCAAATTTTGACCACCCAGATTTCCCATCATTGTGCAAATCATCATCACAATATGGATGAACCTTCATGCCTCATCAATCTCCTCATGGATTGTTGAGCATTCACTACAATCAAGAATTAGGGTTTCAAGCCCTCTCAGAGCACTTAGACAAAGGATCAATCAAGAAATGACATGAACTTCAACTTGTATAGCCTCTTAAACACCCACAAAGGATCAAGAGGACTCCCACCTCAAGAATCAAGCATAAGTTTGCAGCATTCCAAGTGAATCAAGCCTCAAGATCGCCTGTGTGACCAAATTAGGGTTTTGGTCGACTGAGGCCTCCAGATGAAAATTTTCCATCAGGGCATGAGCCAATGCCTCAATGTATGGTCTAACAAACTCAAAAGGATCTCAAAAGCCCATCCACAATGGCAAAATCACCATGAAGGTCCATCTATCAAAAAATCAAGAATTAGGGTTTTGACCTAATTCAACCCTTGAGTTAACTAGTGAAGTGAGGCATGGCTTGAGGCTCCAAAATGAACTTCAAACACCTCAAATACATCATATTGGCATGTTTACAAAATTTGATTGACTCAAAGAGCTCAAGTCATAAGCCACAAGAGCTCAAAACCATCTGATCACAAATTAGGGTTTCTAATGGAAAAAGTCAACCATATCCTTAACTGTTGACCTACCCTTGATCTCAAACCTTGTGGACGGGTCCAAGAAATTCCTAAATACCCTTGGAGTCCATCCATGAAGTTTAATTGAACCCAAGAATTGATTTCACAAAAGGATCAGAAAGTCAAAATTTCATCTGATAAAAAAGTCAATTGTACAAAAATCCAAGTTAAACTTTTTGGATTTTTGGTCAACCAAGGTTCCTTAACCCTAAAATAATGTTAATATGTGATTTGAATCATCATTCATCAAGAAAAATAAAAGAAAATGAGTTAAATTGTTAAAGGGGTAACCATAAAAAACTTAGAATTTTTCTAAGTTATGAAACAAAGTGGCCAGGGTACTAACTTTGCAAGACCATATCTCCCAAACCCTAAGGCCTTTTCTCCCATTCAAAGCTTAGATTGGAGTTTATGTTACATACTTAAAATATGTCAACTAGACCTCATTCCAAATCATCATGGATTTATTGTTTGAGCAAAATCACAAAAAACATGAAAATGACATTTTTCCCACACTTAGTGAAATTTTCACTAAGTCAGAATCTGCCTTATTTTTTCCAAAATGTAGAGGCATTTTTCATTGTAATTCAAGTTGATTCAAAACCAAAGTTGGACATCATGTTGAAATAAGATATGTCAGCTTTCCAAAATGTCCAAGAACTTCATCAAACTCCACCTGAGCTAGAGGTTATGACAGATGCAACATGCCTTGCTGCAAACTGTTTTTGCAAGGCAGGTTTGTGCCTTAGTGCTCGAATTGATCAATTTGGGCAAATTCAAACATGGTTATCCATCTGCACACCTCAAGGGGGAACAACCAAGGGACAAACACTGATCCATAAGCCTCCCAAGTCTTTGGAACTACATGTAGGTGGGCCACCCCTAAAAAGCTAAAGATGCCTGAAGACTCCAATTTTATTTTAAGACATTCAATGGATGCATAGAGCTGGCATGTATCAGTCCATGATCAACCAAATGAGTCAAGATAAGCTCATACAACAGAGGACCTAAACCTGCAAAGTTTGGCACAAGTTAATGGCTAGAGGAGACCCTTGACCAAAGAACCAAGGCATTCAATACAATTTGATCCAAGCTGCCAAACACTATTGATGCCAAAACAAATTTGCTCTACTATAAATAGAGCTCATTTGTGCTCAAATTAAGTACACCAAAGGTCTTAAACAGATGCCTTTCTCAGAATCACAACTTTCACTCCAAAAATACCTTCTAATACAAGTTACTATCGGGTTTTGAGTTAGAGCGTGTTTCCAATCAAACCAATCACACACACACACACCTCACAAACATCATATGTGAGCTGATCAAACACTAAAACAACATCTGGAACACCAAATTCACAAAATCACCATCCATCTGCTCAGGCTTTTAGCAGAGTTGCAGTTAGGGTGCCACAACCAGTTCCAGCTCATTTCAAATCAATCCAAGCATTCAAACACATCCTTTGAGGTACAAGGAAGCCGTCCAAATCATTGGAACTCATCTGTAACACCTCCAAACCAGAATTCGATTCTCAATTGAAGAGGTAAAACTTGAACTCTCAAACTCAATGAATCATGCATCATAAACATGTTTTCTTGTTACCATTGTGTTTCTGGATGTTTTTAGATCATTTACCCTCAATCAATTGTTGTTTACAATTCGTGTATAGGATTTCATTGAGTTCATGCCAATTTTAGGGTTCTTCAGGTTTTATCATGATATGTTCCAATTCAATTAATTTCAATAAAATTGGGTATTGCCATTGTGTCCTCATCTAAAAACGCACGATTTTCATATTTGGATCATGTGAAATGATTGAGAGATGAGGGAGATAGGAGCCTTCACGTATCTGAGCTTGAGGTTGAAGATGGCAATGATGCCATGCTTCAGATATCCAACATGTTTTACTATATAATTTTCACTTGCCATATTATTCTTGAATTGGCATTGCGCCCCAGTGGTTGATCAACTGGTTTGTGTGTATTAGCGAGCGAGAGGTCTGGGGTTCGAATCCCCCTCGCCCCATACCTCTTTTTTATCACTTGTTTCATTTTTTTACTATTTTTATTTTTCATATTATTTTTATTAATAACTTTGAAAATTAATTTCTCATTCAATTTTAATCATTTTTTATTGGTTCTTTTTCTGAAAAATCACAAAAATATTAAAGTATTTTATTCTACAAAAAAATCAGATTTATATTATTTATTTAATATAGTTGATATTTTTGTGAATAAATTCACTTTTATTGTTTTTAAACATTTAAAAAGTGAATTTTTATCTTGAAAATCAAAATCAAATGAGTTCTAAATCATCTTGTGATTAAAACTTCATTTTTCAAACCTTAACCAAAAATCACAAGTAGTTTATTTAAACTTATTTGGCATTTTTATCATTTTTTATTAATTTTCTTAAAAGGATTACTTTAAAAAAAATGAAATTAGGGTATTTTTTTTATTTTTGATCCTAATCAAACCTTTAAAAACACTTTGGGCCTCTAATAGAGTTTAAGACCCAATCCTTTTCTTAACCAAAACCTTTTTGGGCCTCAGACATTGTATAAGTCCCAACACATTTTCAAAAACCTCGGCGCGATCGCCAGTTCAAAATCAAATCTTTGGGCCTCTCCTTGAGCTATTAGTCCCATTTATTTTTATTAAAATCTTTTTTATGGGCCTCTAATAGAGTGTAAGACCCAACCATCTATTGTACATAAAGTAATTTTGGGCCTCAGTCATTGTATAAGTCCCAGTACAATTTTCAAAACAACTGTGCGATCACTGTTTTTCATCTGGGTCTCTCCTTGAGTTGTAAGTCCCATCTTTCTTTTTCAAAACATCTTTGGGCCTCTTGAAAGAGTGTAAGACCCAACCCTTTTATAAATAAACCTTTTTGGGCCTCATTCGTTGTATAAGTCCCAATACGATCTTTGAAACAACGGTGCGATCACTGTTAAACCTTGAGGCTCTCTGTGAGTATAAGCCCCAATAATCTTTTCAAAAACAACTTCTCTTTTAATTTAGATTCAAATATACAGTTGTTATCAAAACTTTCTTTAATTTCTTTGAACAACTAACAATACAACATGGAAGCTTGCTCACCTGTAAGTTTTTATCAGTTTTCTTTTACATGCTTTAATATATATAACTGTATTGTGGGAAGCTGCTCCTCTGTAAGTCCTTCCTTCGTACCCTTTTAAATACTTGTCATATATCAACTGTATATATACTAGTATATCTATTTAGAGTTTTCCCCGGAAACTAGGTCTAGACCTAGGTAAAGCCAGTTGGTCACTCTTTGATACAGTTAAAACTAGATCCCCATAGGATTTCCAGATACAGTCTTGCCTTCTCTTGGGCTTAAACAATATGGAACAAAGAGAAAGGTAGTATTCTTGGTGAACCTTTTCTCAGGCTGTCACTATTAGAACTTGTCAAAGAAATTCAGTTTCCCCAGAGAGGATTAATTCCCGGTGAAACTTCTCTTGAATTTCTTCAAACCCTAGAACTGTTCACTAAAGAAAAGATTATTCCCGGTGAAACTTTTCTTGAACTCTTCTTAAGTTTGGACCCACAGGCTTCCTAAAAGCATCCCCTCCTCCTCTTGGGCTTTGTACAAGGATCCTCCGGCTTCTAAGAAGTTCTCATGCCTTCTCTTGGGCTTAATACAAGGACCCGAAGACCTCTTAAAGGTATAAGACAGAACTTAGTCATTCTTTGCTAGAGCAGTCTTTCCAGTGTCAAATCTCAGACCAATTGAGGGTTGATTCTCATCCCTTAAAATACTTGTCTCCTCTTGGGCATCATAAAAAGATAAACTCTTCCATACCAATAGACTTGGACAGTCTAAATCTCCTCTTGAGTCTCAAAGACATTCTCAAGTTCCCTACAAACATAGGAGAAACCCCGACCATTTTGGATCAATCTCCCATAGAGTTAAAACCCATGGGTTCTAAAACCCAGTCTCTCTCCTAAAATCCCCCTGCCAGGGTCAGTTTATCATCAGTATAACACTATCAGAACCTCAAGGCATCTGATATCTCAACTCTTCTGTAACCCTTAGCAAGAGTTGATTCCCCATTTAGACCTGCCTCGGGATCTCAATAATCCCCAGCAGAAGATAGCCTCCTATTAGGCTTTGTATAATGATCTTTACTCAGTATAGCCAGCCTCCTCTTGGTCTTTGCACAATGATTCTCCCCAGCGGAGCAAACCTTTTCAGACTTTCTTGTTGAATCAATCACCTTTTTAGACTCTCTTGTTGAGTCAATCAACTTTTCAGGCTCTCTTGTTGAGTCAATCAACTTTCAGACTCTCTTGTTGAGTCAATCACCTTTTTGGACTCTCTTGTTGAGTCAACCCTTTTTGCCTCAATCTTGGGCTTCGTACAAGACAAATAAAAACACTCTTTTGTTGAGTCAATCTTTTCCAGCCTCCTCTTAGGCTTGGTATAAAGATTTCCCCTAGCAGAAACCAGCCTCCTGTTAGGCTTTGTATAATGATTTCTCTAGCTTGTTCAGCCACAATCCTGGGCTTCGTACAAGACAGATAAAAGCACTCTCTTGTTGAGTCAAACCCTATTAGCCTTAATCTTGGGCTTTGTACAAGACATAAATCTTCATAACCCTCTCTTAAGCTTGGGACAAATATCTTCCCCAGTGGAGTCAATTCCTCTTAGCCTACTTTTAGGCTTTGACAAATAAAATTCCTAAGCAGAGTCAAACTTATCTCCGCCTCAATCTTGGGCTTTGTATGAGACACCTATAATACCCTCAGTTGAGTCAGTACAGACTCATTTTAGCCTCAATCTTGGGCTTTGTACAAGACAAATAAAGATTTCTTTCCCACATAGTCAGTTTCTTTTTAGCCACAATCTTGGGCTTTGTACAAGATAGATAAAACCTCTCACCAGTAGAGTCAGTTTCCCCTTTTAGCCTCAATCTTGGGCTTTGTACAAGATAAACAAAATATTTTCCTCATAGAAGTCAACTTTTAGCCTCCTCTTATGCTTTGTATAATGATATCCCCCAAAGAGTCAGTCTCTTTTTAGCCTCAATCTTGGGCTTTGTACAAGACAGATAAACACTCCCTCATTGAGTCAGCCATTTCTAGCCTCCTCTTAGGCTTTGTATAAGGACTTCCCCTGCGGAGTCAATCAACCTCTTAGCTTCAACCTTGGGCTTTGATCAAGGCACACAAAAATCAACATCCCCTCAGAGGAAATCAAAATCCCTCTGTAGGAAGCCATTTCTCTGTTTATCACTTATCAAAACAGACATTCAAAACAAACCCTAACCCCAAATAGCTGCTATAAGTGGCACACTTGCTGATACAAATATCCAAGCTGTCGTCCATCTTTTATCCTGGTAAATCCTCTCTTTCATCTAATTGCTTTAAGTGGCAAGCCTCTGGATTATTTACATCCATGCCACTGTCCCTCCCTTAGCATGAGAAATTCCTAAGGAAAAATGGCATTACGCTGAGTTAAAGTTTTCTCCTTCAGGATAACACCCCTATAAAGGAAGTTATGGCATTGCTGGATTCTCATATCCCAGATAAAGTAATCCTCCTTTATAAACGGTCACCCAACATTTGTGATAAACAGACGAGATGTCTCCCTTTAGAGATGACAAATTCTCTCTCAGTCAAACCTTTTAGCTTCAATCTTGGGCTTTGAACAAGACATAAATACTCAACCTTTTTGCTTCAATCTTGGCCTTTGAACAAGACACCAAAACATCTTTTTCCTCCCTTAGAATAGGAGGAACTACGATTGCTCTGATTTCCCTGTTTCGTTTAAACGGGAATACGTAGGCATAAGATTGCGAACTCTTAGCGAGCATACTAATAAAAAACTCTAGGTCCAGTACCTTCATACCAATCAAAACTTAGGTCCAGTACCTTACCAAAAACATCGGAAAAACCCGAACAACAACAAAAACTCACTCTCCCTCTCATATTTCCCAAGAAACTTTCCCAACCCATTAACGGATAAACACCATCAAGTACAAAGCGAAACCTAAAGCTAACAACCTGTGGATAACCACATATAGGATGGGCAATTGACAACTCCCCATTGAATAACCTGACCCCGAACTCCCCAAATCTCTTTAAGAGTTTGTTCAGTTAAACATTCGCGTGCAAGGTTAGTTTTAGATAGCTTCCCTTTCCCTTCCAGCTTCATGGGATAAATAAGAAATCAGAAAGTAGCACCCCCCTTCTCTTCATTGAGAAAACCCAATTCCCGCAATAAGCGCGTCACCAACAAAAATCGCGCGCTACAGGAAAATGGCGACTCTGCTGGGGAACTCTTTGATCTGTCTAAGACTAGGATTATAGCTCTTAAGAGGTCTAGGATGTTAGTTTTAGAAATGAATATATATATATATATATATCGCTTTTCCAACTTGATATCCGTGTTTATTTTTCTGCTAATGGGACTGCGGGTGATGCCGCATGTGGAAAGTTTGAGTGATACCTGTAACGCCCATTTATTTAATTAATTGTTTTATTAAATATCTTAGTATTATTTGTTTGATTTGTGTTGGTTCTCGAAAATGTTGTGTTGAGTCGCTATGTTGGTTTTGGTTAAATTAATTAATTTAAGTTGTGTTGGCTTTAGTTGGATTAATTTAATTAAGATAAATTAAGTTGTATTGCGGTTATTTGATTAATTAAGCCGATTAAGTAGTAGATATAATATTAGAACTAATACTAAATTATATTATGTGGGCTGTAATTAGAAGTAGTAATAGTGGGGGTGTAGAATGTGGCCCAATAAGACAATTAGAATATTAGAGTTATTATATTAGGTTTTAAAAATAAAAAGAAAATTAGAAGTGGCAGTAAGTGGAAATTAAGAGAAAGAGGGAAGTAGCAGTTGCAACACAGAGGTTACGAAAGAGAGGAACAAGGGTTTGGAAACGGAACACGGAGAGACCGCGAGAACGAGAATTCGATTGGAGATTTATAGCGACCTTCAATCCAAGGTAAGGGTGGGGTCCTGACTCTATAATAGGGTATTTGATGAATGATATGTGGGGTTGGATTTGTAGAATTACCTCTGTCTGTGTTGTAATGACTGTCGTGGATATTGAAATACGATTGGTATTGATGAATTGGTTGTAGGAAAATTGGTCTATGTTGCTTTAAGATGAAACTTTATTGCGTTCTGTGTACTGTGAGAATTGAATTTGGAACTGTTCTGGGAGAGGTTGTGAAGTGGAGAGAACGGGAACGAAATATGCTAAAATTAGAAATTAAGGATTATTGTTTTAAAAATAAATAAAGGGGAGGGGGATGGCGCAAGCCACCCCCATGTGTAAGGGAATGGTGGCGCAAGCCACTTGGGGCATGTATGGATGGTGGCGCAAGCCACCTTATCTTCATGAAGCATGGTGGCGCAAGCCACCTTTTGGTTGAGGGAGTTAGGGTGGCGCAAGCCACCTGTATCCTTGTGAATTAGTGGCGTAAGCCACTTGTAGGTATTGTTTAGCAGAAAAAAAAGGATAATAATGTTAGTAATCAAACTAGTGGATTAGTAGGTTTAGCAGAAAATTAATATGTCAATAACAGTAGATAAATAAGTGATACTAGAAAACAGAAATTAGCAGGAAATTAATGTAACCATTGTTAGTTTCAGTTAGTAGAAAATATAACAGCAAGGGTATGAATTAGCAGGTTCTCTAGTAGCAGTAACAATGTTATTTGGTAGGAGAATAATCTAGCAGTATACATAGTAATATAGCAGAACATGTAAAATGACAGTACTAGAATAGTCTTAATAAATATTAAAGCAGAGTGAAAAAAAATCAGTAACTTTGACAGAAGAATAATTAAACGGTTTAATAGCATTGTCCGAGTAAATTCGAGTAAACGTTTGTAACATAATTTTGTTGAATGACACGGATTATGGTGTAGATTGTAGTGGCATTGTTATGTTTGGTTATAAAGTTGCAAAAATGAATTTTGTTGCATTGCCTCTAAATAGTGGCAAGACATAAATTGTAGGCTTAATGCCAAAGTTGAAATGTGGTTGTAAATGTTATTGTAGTTGCTGTTGTGTTCATATTGTTGTTGCATACATAACATATCAAGTTGGAGCCTATGCTCGGTAAGTTGGCCTGGATTGGCAAATTTAAGTTGAAGGCTTATGTCTTGTTGATGCCTCTATTAATTGGCAGATTTCTAAGTTGGGAGTTTTGCTTCACTGGAACCACATACATGTGCATAGTTTAAGTCGCATTTCATGTTGCATAATTGTTGTTTTGTTGTTGTTTGATGTTGATAATAATGTTGTGAAGCGGTGATTTTTATATAATCTGGACTAATATATTATTTATCATATATCCGATTATATTGTTTGATATCTCACCCCTTCTGTGTATGGTGATGGTTTATACGCCATCCTGCAGGTAATCCGGAGTGAAGGTTGTCTACCTTCATTAGTTCGAGTCGGTGGCGTCGCTCTGATACGTAACACTCGGGGGGATGAACGCGTGTTTCTTTTACTGTTGATTTTATTATTGTTGCAGAATTTTAAGTTGCTTTCTTTAAAGACTTGTTATTTTGAAGTCGTTTTAAGTTGGATAAAATTGTTATGTCCTTTAAGTTGAAGTTTTTGAATCTGCTGCTTAATTATAAACGTTGTTTTGTTTCAAAGACTAAAATGATGTGTTTCGTATTCAGGTTATATGTGATTATAAGCCGTTGTTATGAGTTGTATGTGTAGCATCCCATGTGTATGTTGGAATTTTGAAACTCTGATTTTATATTATTCGATGGGTAGAAATGGGGTGTTACATTAGTGGTATCAGAACAGGTCGGTCCGTCCGGCCAAGTTGTTGAGTCGTAGTTTGTTTGACAACCGAGTATTGTTAACTAGTTCTAACCTTTGTTTATGTTATAGTGATAAGTTAAAATGGCTGGAAGGAACGATGCTACAATTACTGCCGCATTGGAATCAATGGCTCAGGCTTTGCAGAATCAGCCGAACGCTAACGAGAATGCTGGATCTCGCAATTTGGCAACTTTTCAGAGGGAGAATCTGCCTACCTTCAAGGGCAAGTATGATCCTGATGGAGCGTTGGATTGGTTGAAAGAGATGGAGAGAATCTTCCGTGTGATGGACTGCACTCTAGCGTAGAAGGTTCGATATGGGACTCATATGCTAGCAGTCGAGGCTGATGACTGGTGGCTAGAGACTCGTCAGAGGTTGGAAGCTGCAGGTGAAGGTATCACTTGGGCTGTGTTCCGAAGGGAGTTCCTGAGGAAGTATTATCCAGAGGATGTTCATGGTAAGAAGGAAATCGAGTTTCTTGAGCTGAAACAAGGGAGTATGTCAGATACTGAATATGCTGTAAAGTTTGATGAGTTGGCTAAGTTTTATCCGCACTATAATGGGGATACTGCTGAATTTTCAAAATGCATCAAGTTTGAGAGTGGGTTGCGCCCAGAGATCAAGAAGGCAATTGGATATCAAAAGATTCGTGTCTTCTCTGATTTGATTGATAGTTGCAAAATTTTTGAAGAGGATAACAATGCTCATTATAAGATCATTAATGAGAGGAAGAGCAAGCACCAACAGAATCGTGGCAAGCCTTATGATGCTCCAGCTGGAAAAGGTAAACAGAAAGTGGCTGATGGCAAGAGGACTAGTGGGGGAGATGCTCCTGCTGGCATAACTTGTTTTAAATGTGGGAAACCTAGTCATAAGAGTAATGTGTGTACTGATGAGGTGAAGAGGTGTTTCCATTGTGGTAAGACTGGACATGCTATATCTGAGTGCAAGCATAAAGATATGATTTGTTTCAACTGTGGTGAAGAAGGACACATTGGTAGTCAGTGTCAGAAACCAAAGAAGGCGCAAACCGGTGAGAAAGTGTTCGCCTTGGCTGGGACTCAGACAACTATTTAGGACAGACTCATCAGAGGTACATGTTTCATTAATAGTACTCCTTTAATCACTATGATTGATACTGGTGCTACTCATTGTTTTATTGCTACTGAATGTGTTGAAAGATTGGGTCTTGTGTTGTCTTCTATGAAAGGAGAAATGGTCGTCGAGATTCTGACTAAGGGATCGGTGACTACTTCTCTTGTGTGTTTAAAGTGTCCTTTGACGATCTTCGACAGAGACTTTACTATTGATTTGGTGTGTTTGCCGTTATCTGGGATGGATGTAATCTTGGGAATGAACTGGTTAGAATATAACTATGTTCATATCAATTGTTATAACAAGTCAGTGAGATTTTCTACTCCTGAAGAGGAAGAAGCTGGTTTGTTGTCTTTTAGGGAGTTACAACAGTTGATGCAAGAAGGAGCTCAGATGTTCTCAGGGATGGCTTCGTTATCTGTTGAGAGCCGAGCTGTAATTGAGGAGTTGCTAGTGGTGCATGAATTTCCTAAAGTTTTCCCTGATGAAATTCCTAATGTGCCGCCAGAAAGAGATGTGGAATTTGTAATTGACCCTGTACCTGGTACCAGACCTGTTTCTATGGCACCATATAGGATGTCTGCATCTGAATTGTCAGAATTAAAGAAACAATTGGAGGATTTGCTTGAAAAGAAGTTTGTGAGGCCAAGTGTATCGCCGTGGGGAGCTCCAATGTTGTTAGTAAAGAAGATAGATGGAAGTATGAGGCTTTGTGTTGATTATAGGCAATTAAATAAAGTGACGATTAAGAACAAGTATCCGCTTCCGAGAATAGATGACTTGATGGATCAATTGGTAGGTGCTCGGGTGTTTAGCAAGATTGATTTGAGGTCGGGATATCATCAGATTAAAGTGAAAGATGAAGATATTCAGAAGATGGCCTTCAGAACACGTTGTGGACATTATGAGTATTCAGTGATGCCTTTCGGTGTTACTAATGCGTCGGGAGTATTCATGGAGTACATGAACCGTATATTTCATACTTATTTGGATCGGTTTGTGGTGGTGTTTATTGATGATATATTAATTTACTCTAAATCGGAAGAAGAGTATGCAGAACACTTAAGACTAGTATTGCAAGTTTTGAAAGGGATGAAGTTATATGCAAAGCTGTCCAAATGTGAATTTTGGTTAAAGGAAGTTAGTTTTCTTGGTCATGTCATTTCGGGTAATGGCATTGCTGTGGATCCATCTAAAGTAGATGGTGTGTTGCAATGGGAAACTCCAAAGTTGGCTACCGAGATTAGAAGCTTTTTAGGACTAGCCGGTTATTACCGAAGGTTTATCGAAGGATTTTCTAAGTTAGCACTTCCGTTGACCAAGTTGACTTGTAAAGGTAAAGCTTTTGTGTGGGACATTCAATGCGAAGAAAGTTTCATGGAATTGAAGAAGAGATTGACATCGGCTCTAATTTTGACATTACCTAATCCAGGAGAACCTTTTGTGGTATATTGTGATGCTTCTAAGATGGGTTTAGGAGGTGTACTTATACAGAATGATAAGGTAGTTGCTTATGCGTCGAGACAGTTGAGAACTCATGAAAAGAACTATCCTACGCATGGTTTAGAACTTGCTGCAGTTGTTTTTATGCTGAAGATTTGGAGGCATTATCTTTATGGTTCTAGATTTGAAGTGTTTAGTGACCATAAGAGTTTAAAGTATTTATTTGATCAGAAGGAATTGAATATGAGACAACGAAGATGGTTGGAATTATTAAAAGATTATGATTTTGGTTTGAACTATCATCCAGGTAAAGCTAATGTTGTGGCTGATGCCCTAAGTCGGAAAACTTTGCATATGTCGGCGATGATGGTTAAAGAATTAGAATTAATTGAGCAATTCAGAGATATGAGCTTAGTTTGCGAAGTGACACCGCAGAGTGTGATGTTGGAGATGCTGAAGATTAACAATGATTTTCTGGATAGTATCAAGGAAGCTCAGAAGTTAGACGTGAAACTAGTAGATTCGATGGTTGGAATCGATCAATCTGAGAATGATGATTTCAAGTTAGATGCGCAAGGTGTGTTGAGATTCCGAAATCGAATTTATATTCATGATGATGCAGAGACGAAGAAAGTAATTCTCGAGGAAAGTCATAGGAGCAATTTGAGTATTCATCTGGGAGCTACAAAAATGTATCAAGACTTGAAGAAATTGTTTTGGTGGCCGGGGATGAAGCGTGATGTGGCTCGATTTGTGTATGCATGTTTAACTTGTCAGAAGCCGAAAGTTGAACATCAGAAGCCTGCGGGGTTGATGCAACCATTAGAAGTTCCAGAATGGAAATGGGATAGCATTTCAATGGACTTTGTGACGGGATTACCTAATACTTCAAGAGGACACGATTCGATTTGGGTGATTGTTGATAGGCTTACGAAGTCGGCTCATTTTATTCCTATTAACATCAGCTTTCCAGTATCAAAGTTGGCGAAGATTTATATTAGCGTAACTGTAAAGCTGCATGGTGTTCCTCTGTGTATTGTGTCTGATAGGGATCTGAGGTTTACGTCTGATTTTTGGAAGAGTTTGCAAGAGGCGTTGGGTTCTAAGTTGAGGTTGAGTTCGGCGTATCACCCTCAGACGAATGGTCAAACTGAGAGGACTATTTAGTCGTTGGAGGATTTGTTGAGAGCTTGTGTTCTTGAGCAGGGAGGTTCGTGGGATACTTATCTTCCATTGATCGAGTTCACATATAATAACAGTTACCATTCCAGTATTGGAATGGCACCTTTTGAAGCGTTATATGGTCGGAGATGTAGGACTCCTTTATGTTGGCATGAATCTGGAGAAAGTGTAGTGCTTGGACCTGAAATCGTTCGAGAGACTACTGAGAAGGTGAAGTTAATCCGAGAAAAGATGAATTCTTCCCAAAGTAGGCAGAAGAGTTATCATGACAAACGAAGAAAAGATTTAGAATTTCAAGCAGGTGACCATGTGTTTTTGAGAGTTACACCTGTGACAGGTGTTGGGCGTGCATTAAAGTCTAAGAAGCTTACTCCTCGTTTTATTGGTCCATATCAGATTTCAAACAGAGTTGGAAATGTTGCTTATAGAGTGGCTTTACCGCCTAATCTTTCGAATTTCCATGATGTGTTTCATGTGTCACAACTCCGGAAGTATGTTCCAGATCCATCTCATGTAATTCATATGGATGTTGTGCAAGTACGGGATAATCTTACTATGGAAACGATGCCTGTACGGATCGCGGATCGGGGAATGAAGACTCTAAGAGGCAAGGAGATTGCGTTGGTAAAAGTAGTCTGGTTAGGAGCTGCTGGAGAAAGTATGACGTGGGAGTTGGAAAGCAAGATGCGGGAATCCTATCCCGAGCTGTTTGAACAAGGTAAATTTTCGAGGACGAAAATATTCTAAGTGTGGGAGAGTTGTAATGCCCGATTATTTAATTAAATATCTTCGTATTATTTGTTTGATTTGTATTGGTTGTCAAAAATGCTGTGTTGAGTCGCTATGTCGGTTTTGGTTAAATTAATTAATTTAAGTTGTGTTGGCTTTAGTTGGATTAATTTAATTAAGATAAATTAAGTTGTATTGCTGTTATTTGATTAATTAAGCCGATTAAGTAGTAGATATAATATTAGAACTAATACTAAATTATATTATGTGGGCTGCAATTAAAAGTAGTAATAGTGGGGGTGTAGAATGTGGCCCAATAAAACAATTAGAATATTAGAGTTATTATATTAGGTTTTAAAAATAAAAAGAAAATTAGAAGTGACAGTAAGTGGAAATTAAGAGAAATAGGGAAGTAGTAGTTGCAACACAGAGGTTACGAAAGGGAGGAACAAGGGTTTGGAAACGGAACACCGAGAGACCGCGAGAACGGGAATTCGATCGGAGATTTAGAGGACCTTTAATCCAAGGTAAGGGTGGGGTTCCGACTCTATAATATGGTATTTGATGAATGATATGTGTGGTTGGATTTGTAGAATTACCTCTGTATGTGTTGTAATGACTGTCGTGGATATTGAAATATGATTGTTATTGATGAATTGGTTGTAGGAAAATTGGTCTATGTTGCTTTAAGATGAAACTTTATTGCGTTCTGTGTACTGTGAGAATTGAATTTGGAACTGTTCTGGGAGAGGGTTGTGAAGTGGAGAGAACTGAAACAAAATATACTGAAATTAGAAATTAAGGATTGTTGTTTTAAAAAAAAAAAAAGAAAAAAAAAATAAAGGGGGGGGGGGGGGGGGATGGCGCAAGCCACCCCCATGTGTAAGGGAATGGTGGCGCAAGGCACCTGGGGCATGTATGGAAGGTGGCGCAAGCCACCTTATCTTCATGAAGCATGGTGGCACAAGCCACCTTTTGGTTGAGGGAATTAGGGTGGCACAAGCCACCTGTATCCTTGTGAATTAGTGGCGCAAGCCACTTGTAGGTATTGTTTAGCAGAAAAAAAAAGGATAATAATGTTAGTAATCAAACTAGTGGATTAGTAGCTTTAGAAGAAAATTAATATGTCAATAACAGTAGATAAATAAGTGATACTAGAAAACAAAAATTAGCAGGAAATTAATGTAACCATTGTTAGTTTCAGTTAGCAGAAAATATAACAGCAAGGGTATGAATTAGCAGGTTCTCTAGTAGCAGTAACAATGTTATTTGGTAGGAGAATAATCTAGCAGTATACATAGTAATATAGCAGAACATGTAAAATGACAGTACTAGAATAGTCTTAATAAATATTAAAGCAGAGTGAAAAAAAATCAGTAACTTTGACAGAAGAATAATTAAACGGTTTAATAGCATTGTCCGAGTAAATTCGAGTAAACGTTTGTAACATAATTTTGTTGAATGACACGGATTATGGTGTAGATTGTAGTGGCATTGTTATGTTTGGTTATAAAGTTGCAAAAATGAATTTTGTTGCATTGCCTCTAAATAGTGGCAAGACATAAATTGTAGGCTTAATGCCAAAGTTGAAATGTGGTTGTAAATGTTGTTGTAGTTGCTGTTGTGTTCATATTGTTGTTGCATACATAGCATATCAAGTTGGAGCCTATGCTCGGTAAGTTGGCCTGGATTGGCAAATTTAAGTTGAAGGCTTATGCCTTGTTGATGCCTCTATTAATTGGCAGATTTCTAAGTTGGGAGTTTTGCTCCACTGGTACCACATGCATGTGCATAGTTTAAGTCGCATTTCATGTTGCATAATTGTTGTTGTGTTGTTGTTTGATGTTGATAATAATGTTGTGAAGCGGTGATTTTTATATAATCTGAACTAATATATTATTTATCATATATCCGATTATATTGTTTGATATCTCACCCCTTCTGTGTATGGTGATGGTTTATACGCCATCCTGCAGGTAATCTGGAGTGAAGGCTGTCTACCTTCATTAGTTCGAGTCGGTGTCATCGCTCTGATACGTAACACTCAGGGGGATGAACGCGTGTTTCTTTTACTGTTGATTTTATTATTGTTGCGGAATTTTAAGTTGCTTTCTTTAAAGACTTGTTGTTTTGAAGTCGTTTTAAGTTGGATAAAATTGTTATGTCCTTTAAGTTGAAGTTAGTGAATCTGCTGCTTAATTATAAATGTTGTTATGTTTCAAACACTAAAATGATGTGTTTTGTATTCAGGTTATATGTGATTATAAGCCGTTGTTATGAGTTGTATGTGTAGCATCCCATGTGTATGTTGAAATTTTGAAACTCTGATTTTATATTATTCGATGGGTAGAAATGGGGTGTTACAATACCTAAGATAAGTGATGGCATAGACGGGTGGTCTTACAGGGAGTGATTCCTGAATAAGCGATCCTGGTAGACCATCAAATCAGTGGAGATACCCTTTCCAGATTCAATGTCTAGTGACTTTGGTTGCAAAAGAAGATTGTTCGATTGGGGTATCCATGAAACTGAGGATTTAGTAGACTGAGACCATGTGACTATTTTGTAGCGTGGAAGCTATCGAAAATAGTTGTCACGCGATACTACCCTCATTTGAGATTACCCTAAGATACTACAGCTCGCTCGGGTGAACCAGCTTGCTATTGTTATCCCAAGAGGGGTCAATGATTTTGAGGACAGGTACAAAATTCACCATAGTACAACCTTTGGGAATGGGTAGAGCCATGACTCAATGCTCGTGACGCTGAACCGTTGAACCCATGTTTTTTCTATGTTTTTGTGTGCCGCATTCATGCATTCATTTCATTAAAATACTTTAAACAAAGAAAAAATCTTCTTTTCTAGTCTCTCTCTTTTTTCAAATTAAACTAAGACAATGATTGCAAATATCAGAGAGAGAAATCGCGTAATGGATTTCGGTAGAAGGAAAACTCACAAGTACACCTTCAAGGTTCCAAAACTAGAGGATTTAAGAGGGTTGGCAAGGATGATCACCAACCCTGATGCTTTCAGAGCTAAGTACGGAGGACTACTGTCTCTATTAAGGGTCCATGTAATTGAAGGAATACTGTCTACTCTAATTCAGTTTTACAATCCGGTTTATCATTGTCTCACATTCCCGGATTATTAACTAGCACCAACACTGGAGGAGTATTCTCACCTGACTAATTTACCCATTACTGACCGCTCCCTTTTCTGGACTGGAAGAAATTCCAAAGGATCAAACCATTGCAGGAGCTATCCATTTGGACGAGTCAGAATTCATGACTCACATGACCACTAAGGATGGAATCCAAGGTTTACCGGCCAATTTTTTGATAGAGAAAGCCCTGTACTTTGCCAGTATAGGAAATGTTACTGCTTTCGAAGATATCTTTGTTCTACTCACATAGGGTTGTTCCTTTTTCCCAACATTGATAACTTCGTTGATATCAATGCCATTAAGATATTTCTGATTGGAAACCTCGTACCAACCTTGCTCGTAAATGCTTATCATTCTGTACACTTGAGGAATTTGTACAGTGGAGGAATGATCACATGCTATGTACCCTTGCTATATAAATGGTTCACTTCTCACTTGCCCAAGTCTGCTGCATTTTTGGACCATAAGAGTACTTTACGTTGGTTGCAGAGAATCATGTCTCTTACCAACTCTGACATCGATTGGTACAATCGAATCTATGACGGGAAAAGAATCATTTATCGTTGTGGAAACTTCCCTAATGTACCCCTCATAGGAATTAAAGGGGGAATCAACTATCATCCAGCTTTAGTTCGTCGTCAATTCGGATACCCGATGAGACATGTCCCGCATGATGTTCATCTGGAAGGTCTTTTCTTCAAGGAAGGAGAAAATGACAGGGCACTAAAGACAGAAATAGTGCATGCCTGGAAACATGTTCATAGGAAAGGAAGAGAGTCTCTAGGAAAACCGGATTGTGCCTCTGTGGAACCTTATCACCACTGGGTACAAACTAGCGCTCTCAAGCTGAGGATGCCTTACCCTCGTCAAGAAGTTCTTCCACTAAAGCAATTTGTCCTTTATTTTATGTCTGATACGGAAAAACTCCAGGTCGCTCTCAACAAAGTTCAATGGGAAAAGAAGTCTTGAAAGAATAAGTACCGCATTCTCAATGTGGAGTGTACCAAAATGCAGCAACTGTTAAAAGAAAAAGACACTCTGATCAAGATTTTAGAGCAACATGCTGTAGAAAGTCAAGAAGACCGAAGGAATTTGCTTGCTCCTTTCACTTGGTGAAGGAATGACAACCCGACAACGGCTTAAGAGCCCCGGTAAAAGAAAAGGAAAATACCAGAACCAGCACCTGAGCTCTCCTCAGTGAGGACTTAGGATCCATAAGTCTAGACATTTCCTTTTACAGCACTTTGTAAAATAATGTATTTCCATTTCCGCAATCTTTGAATTCAATAAAATGGGGTTCTCCCCACTGTGTGATATTTGCAATCCAATTGTTGAAGTTTCTTTTGATTAAATTTTTTTAAAAATATATTATTGCATATCATTCATATCATTCATCATTCTCACGTAACGCATTCTTCTTAACTACGAATCTCACGTCTGTGTCTCGATTCTAGAGTCACACTGTCTCATTCGTACAATACTCGGGCCAATCGACAAAAGAAAATGGATGATCTCGAGGAAGAGAACAGAGAGTTGAGAGAAGAAATTGACACTCTGAAAGAAGATTTTATAAAACTTCACAATAACATACAATCTCTGGCAACAACTCAGATACAACAACAAAGGATTGTGATCTCAGAGATCACATCTACGTCCATAGTGGAAAAGTATGATCCTCGGCACAACATGCCTAAATATCGTCCCTGGGGAATACCACTCAACTATATCCTGGAAGGATATATTCCGCTGATCACGGAAGATCCGGAAACTGCAGCAGGAACCGCTGGGCCTGAAGGTTACAAACTTCGGGAAAGCGAAGATGCAAGGGGCATGACAGCAACTCCTGAAGGTTACGAACTACGGGATAGGGAAGCACCAAGAGTCATAGCCGTAATGACTATACCACCACCCGTGGTACACACTGTCCCGGAAGGACAGATTCCACAGATACCTCCTGGTGGAAACGAAAGTATGTATGACAAATTGAATGAGTTCCAGGAACAATTCCTGGAGATGCAGAAGGAACTGCATGCCATTCGTGGTTAGAATCTATTCGGAAAAGACGCCGCAGACCTTTGTTTGGTCCCCAATGTGAAAATTCCGCACAAATTCAAGGTGCCCGAATTTGAGAAATACAAGGGCAACTCTTGCCCTCAAAGTCATTTGGTGATGTACTCTCGGAAGATGTCAACTCAGACAGAGAACCAACAGCTACTGATCCACTACTTCCAAGACAGTTTAACCGGTGCCGCACTCAAATGGTACATAGGTTTAAACCGCACTAAGATCGTCACATTCAGAGATCTTGGCGCTGCCTTCGTTCAACAATATAAGTATAACCTGGACATGGCACCAGACAGAGATCAACTCAGAGCCATATCGCAGAGGGACAAGGAAACCTTTAAGGAATATGCTTAAAGATGACATGAAATTGCCGCCCAGGCTTGTCCACCTCTTGAGGAAAAAGAGATGACAAAAATCATTTTGAAAACCTTGAGCTCATTTTACTACGACCGAATGGTCGCCAGTGCGCCCAGCGATTTCACTGAGATGGTGAGCATGGGAGGACGTCTGGTCAAAGATACCAGACCATCAAGCGGTACCAAAAGATACGGTAGTACTTTCCCTAAGAAAAAAGAGCAAGATATTGGTAATATCTCTCTCGGAAAGCAAAGGCGACGGTACCAACCAGTAGCAGTTGTAACTCCTACTATCAACCCTGCGCCTGTTCCAACGTATCAACCTCAGGTTGCTTAGAGCCAGCCGAATCAACAACAATACCAGCAAAGGACATAACAACCTCTTCAGCAGGCTCGTCCTCAGTACAACAACAACCGTACAACGCGACCACCAGGGTTCGACCCTATACCAATGTTGTACGCAGAACTGTTTCCACTACTACTGGTCAAGGGGCACGTCTAAACCAGGTCTCCTCTTAAAATACCAGAAAATCTGCCTTTTTAGTTTAAAGCGGATCAAACTTGCTCTTACCATCAAGGAGGACCGGGGCATAACATAGAAAATTGTCTCAGCTTCAAATCCAGTGTGCAGAAGCTTGTTAGGAGCGGGGTCTTATCCTTCAAAGATACAAATCTAAATGTTCAAACGAACCCACTGCCTCAACACGAGAAGGTTGCAGTAAATTTGATAGAGGAAGAGTCTAACCACAGTTATCAAATACAAGATGTACTCTTATTGGGAACCAACCTGGTCAAGATGCATTGTAGACAGAGCGGATACAGTCATGTACCGTCTCATAATTATCACCAGTGTGATACTGCTCTAAAGACAATCAGGGATGTTCTGTGGCGCAATCAACTCTGCAAGAACAGGTGGATCTCGGGTGGATCCAAGATCACCGAATCCGAGAAGTCAACATGACTTATGCAAATTCCAACATCATTCAAAACCACGACATCCGTGCAATGAATGTCAACTTGGTGGCAATGCACTCAAGGCAAAGCCAACATCACAACCTTCCACGACACGATTACGATTCCTTTCTGGTCTGCTCGGTAAACAATTAGGGATGCTCTTTTGTACAAGAGGCCCTCCAGCGTCAGATGGATCAAGAATGGATTCAGGATTACCGTGATAGAAGTCATTATCAAGTTAATATGATCCAAATCTTTGATATTCGCTTGATGAATACCAGCTTGGTGGAATTACACGCTATGCAAGTCCAGCCCGGTTTTCTGACTTCCCACGATTATCAGAACTGTAAGGTATGTCGTGAGAGTGACCAAGGATGTGTACTCGTTCAAAGAACACTGCAACACCTGTTAAACCACTGGTGGCTTCCGATCTATCTAGATGAAGACACACGATAAGTTAGTATGACTAACGGAAACCCTACTAGGCATCAAAGTCAGGATGTTCGATTTATGGAAACGGATCTAGTAAGGTTACACTATATACAAAGCAGACGTGGCCAGGTGCCACCACACAACTATGAGCGCTGTAGAATTTTCTCAGAGGATGACCAAGGATTCTACCTCGTGCGAGTAGCCCTTCAGAGTCAGTTGGACCACAAAGAGGTTCAACCATGTTCAAGCTCTAATTCGATACAAGACTATCTTTCCAATCGAGGCAAGGATGTTGTCTTAATCCCTAAACGAGAAGTGGCCCAAGATGTATGCGCCATAATCCCTTTACTCCATGAATCAAGAGTTCCCCTTGATAGTGGAAGGATTCTCAACCTCGAACCAATTGAGGCCGGCTATGATGGTAAAAAAAAAATCAAAAGGATCCTGTAGTTATCTATCTGCCGGGACCAGTACCGTACAAATCCGATAAAGCTATCCCTTACAAATACGGTGCAATAACAATTGAGAATGGAAAGGAAACTCCATTACCCTCCGTCGTGAATATTGCAGACATCAGTCGAGTAACACGGAGCGGTCGGATCTTCAACCGAGGAGTTGGGGAACCCACCAGAGAAAAGGAACCTCAAATAGAAGTTCCTAATCAACTAGTCGATCAATCCAGTGATCCCGACCTTTCAAAGAACAACGATGAGATACTGAAGCTCATCCAGAAGAGTGAGTACAACATTGTAGACCAAATGTTGCAAACTCCTTCAAGAATCTCTGTGCTATATATTTTACTCAGTTCCGAAGCTCACCGGGGAGCTCTACAGAAAGTCTTAGATAAAGCCTTTGTGGAACAAGATGCGACAATAAGACAATTTGACAACATCATCTCCAACATCACTTCCTGTAATAATCTGGGATTCAGTGATGAAGAACTGCTGAAAGAAGGCAAACATCACAACATGGCACTAAATATTACAGTTAACTGCCAAGACGATGCATTAGCCAGCGTACTGGTAGACACCGGAGCAGCTCTAAATGTTATTCCAAAGTCTAATCTAATGCGACTATCATTTCAAGGATCTCCGATGAGGGGCAGTGAGGTCGTCGTCAAAGCATTTGACGGATCCCGAAAAACAGTTATCGGCGAAGTCGACCTTCCCATAACTATCGGTCCTCACACTTTCCAAGTCACTTTCCAGGTCATGGACATTCGGGCAGCATACATCTGTTTATTAGGAAGACCTTGGATACACGAGGCTGGGGCAGTCACTTCAACACTTCACCAGAAGCTGAAGTTCGTCAAGAATGACCAACTAGTCACAATCTGTGTGGACCAAGCCTTGATCATGAGCAACTTATCATCGTCTACTTGTGTAGAACCAGAAGAGGTTGTTGGAACCCAGTTCCAAGCACTTTCGGTGAGCAATGATAACCAATCAGAAAAAGGAACATCGATTTCCTCGTACAAAGATGCTCACGAAGTGATGAAGAGTAACAATGCAAAAGGATGGGGACAACTTGTTATTCCTACTGATAATAAGACAAAGAAAGGTCTTGGTTTTTCCTTAACCTGTATTTAGACTGCTGTAGCGTGATTTTTGTGGTTTCGGATCATTATCGTTTTGGTACTACAGTTCGATTCATTTTTTATTCTATTGAGCTGATTAAGGAAGGGAAATAGATGTCTCCAATTAACCCTGCTTGCAAACTGAGGTTAAACAGTTAAAACTGTTGGTTTACAGATGCTATCAAAATAAGGGGGGTTCTCTCTTAGGTTTTTTTGCTTAAAAACAGTGTCTAGGCTATTGGTAAGATGTTAGGTCTGATGCTTTTTGATTGATGTATGAAGGTATGCGATTTATGCTCGCTAAGATTTTTGTAATCGTATGCCTACATATTCCCGAAACAGGGAAATCAGAGCGATCGTAGTTCCTCCTATTTTATGGGAGGAAAGAGGGTTGTTTTTGTGTCTTGTTCAAAGCCCAAGACATGAAGCTAAAGGGGTGATTTGTATCTTGTTCAAAGCCCAAGATGTGAAGCTGAAGGGTCTTGGCTGAGAGAGAATTTGTTATCTCTAAAAAGGAGTTGTTGATGTTTGTATGCTATGAGCAAGGCACAACTTTGATGCTAAAAGGTTGATTGACTCAACCGGGGTTTTCTTTATACAAAGCCTAAGAGGAGGCTAGAAGTTTGACTTTTTTGGAGGAAAGTATTATTTCTGTCTTGTACAGATCCCAAGATCGAGGCTGAAAGGGGTTCACTCAACAAGAGAGGATTTTCATGTGTCTTGTACAAAGCCCAAGATGGAGGCTAAAGGAGTTGACTCAACAAGAGAGTCTTGAACAGGTGATTGACTCAACAAGAGAGTCTTTTATACTCCACAAGAGAGTGTTTTGTTGTCTCGTACGAAGCCCGAGATTGAGGCTAAGAGGGGATTGACTCAATAAGAGTGCCTTTTACACTCAACAAGAGAGTGTTTATGTGTCATGTGCGAAGCCTAAGACGAAGGCTGAAGAAAAGGGTTTGACTCAACAAGTGAGTCTTTTATACTTAACAAGAGAGTTTTTATGCGTGTCTTATACGAAGCCCAAGATGGAGGCTAAAGGTGTGACTCAACAAGAGAGTCTTTTATACTCAACAAGAGAGTTTTTTGTATCACGTACCAATCCCGAGATGGAGGCTAAAAGGAAGACTCAACAAGAGAGTCTTTTATACTCAACAAGAGAGTGTTTTATATCACGTATGAAGCTCGAGATGGAGGCTAAAAGGAGGTTGACTCAACAAGAGAGTCTTTTATACTCAACAAGAGAGTGTTTTATATCTCATACAAAGCCCGAGATGAAGGCTAAAAGGTTTGACTCAACAAAAGAGTCTAAAAAGGTTAGCTCTACTAGGGAAAATAATTTGTACAAAGCCCAAGAGGAGGCTATTTGTGCTGGTGACTGTTTCAGTTAAGTGACAGGTCCAGTGTGTTGGATAAAAGAGAAAATCAGTTCTTATAAAGATCATAGGTAAGGTTGTGCTTTGATATTAATTAGAGGATCTGGTTTATTTCCTGTTCTTTAAGGAAACGGGAAATCCCACGAGTATTGAGACTGTCCAAGTCTACTGGTGTTTTGAGAAACCGATTCTCAGATAGTGAAGGATCTTTGTAAGATGCCCAAGAGAAGGCTGGTATGTTAAGGGATGAAGGTCAGCCCATTAACTGGTCTGATACCTGACTCAAAAAGACAACTCTAGCAAATTGATGACTAGGTTCTGTTCCTATACCTGTAAAGGTCTCTGGGTCCTTGTACTAAGCCCAAGATAAGGCGTGAGAGCTATTAAGAAGTCGAAGGGTCCTTGAACAAAGCCCAAGAGGAGGCGGGGATGCTTTTAAGAAGCCTGTGGGTCCCCAAACCTCGAGAAGTTCAAGACATGCTATTCACTGAGAATAGATCAAGCCAGGAAAGTCCGAGAATTTGGAAGAAACTCAAGAGATGCCATTCACGGAGAAAAGATCATCTCTGGGGAGTTAGAGCTTCTTTGACAATTTCTAAGAGTGACAGTCTGAGAAAGGGTTCACAAGGAATGCTGCATTTCACGTCTCTATATTGTTTAACCCCAAGAGGAGGGAAGACTGTATCTGGTAATCCTATGGGGATCTAGTTTTGTTTGTATTCAAGAGCGACTAACAGGGCTTTACCTAGTGCTAGACGTAGTTGCCGGGGAAAACTCTAAATAGCTATACTAGTATTACACAGTTGATATGTGACAAGTATATAAAAGTTGGTGAAAGAAGACTTACAGTGAAACAGCCCCACAATACAGTTATATATATGAAAGCGGTAAATGAAAGCGGATAAACACTTACCCGTTATAGAGCTTCCATGTTGTTTGGTTAGTTGTTAAACAAAGAAAATTGGATAACAACATATTCAAAATCAAAGGAGAAAGTATTTTGAAAAGATTGTTGGGGCTTACAACTCAAGGAGAGGCCCAAGGTTTTATCAGTGATTGCACTGTTGTGTGAATTTGTACATGGACTTATACAAGTGACTGAGGCCCAAAAGATTTTCTGTACAAAGGGATGTGTCTTACACTCGCTCAAGAGACCCAAAGGTGTTTAAAGAAAAAGGAATGAGGCTTATAACACAAGGGTAGGCCCATATGATTTTGTTTTAAAATGGTGATCGCGCCGAGATTTTTGAAAGCACCGTGGGTCTTATACAATGACTGAGGCCCAAAATATTTTGGTTTCAAAAAAGGGGTTGGGTCGTACGCTCTATTAGAGGCCCAAATATTTATTTTTGTACAAGTGGTGGTGGGGCTTACAGCTCAAGGAGAGGCCCAAATGATTTTTAAAAGAGGCAGCGATCGCGCCGTTGTTTTTGAAAATACAATGGGACTTATACAATGACTGAGGCCCAAAAGGTGATGTATTTACAAAGGGGTTGGGTCTTACACTCTATTAGAGGCCCAAAGTGTTTGAAAAAAGTTTGATGAGGGTTGAATTAATCAAAACCCTAATTTGTTTTCAAAATGTATCTTAATGGAATAAAAATTCAATTAAAATGATCAAAATTGTTAAGCATGTGAAAAACAAATTGTGATCTTGGATTAATGTTTCAAAAATCAAGTTTTGATCTACAAAATGATTGGAAATCACTAAAATTTGAAAAATCAAGATGGAGAAAATATTTTAAATGTCAAAAAATAATTAAAATATTAACTCTTTACAAAAATATCAAGTATATGAAATAAATAATATTTTTGGGATTTTTTGGTAAAATAAAATATTTTAACATTTTTGTGAATTATTGAAAAAAGAAACAACTCAAAATCATTAAAACTCAGAGAGAAATTAATTTTTGAATCAATTAAATTAAATCACAAAATTCAAATATTCTAATATTCAAAAAATGGCGCCAAGAACATGGCAAGAACACGCATCACCCTCTGTTTCTGCAGATTTACGTTTTCTCTCCAATCTCACAGAATACTTGATGATATCATGCAATCTACATATCAATCTACTCTTTTTCACCTCACGATCATGTCTATGGTCTTTAATTTCATTTATTTTAAGCATGGAATAAGAAATCAAAGAGAAACCTCAAGAACCCTAAAATTTGCATGAAGGCTCAGAAATTCCATACACGATTCAAACAAATTAATTGATTGAGGGTAAACACTCTATGCATGATTATGAACATATGGGAAAATTATTGTGCAGCAAGATATGCATGGATCATAGAGTTAGAAGAGCTCATGCTTACCTCTTGCAGCTGGTGATCGTGTTTTGTGTTAGAGGTGTTACAGCTAGGTTCCAATAATATGGATAGCTTCCCTAGGTGCCATGTGATGTGCCTGAGTGCTTGGAATGGTTTGAAACAAGCTGGAGCTGAAGAAGGTATCCCAACTGCAACTTGGTTAAAACCTTGAGCAGTTGGCTGGTGATTATGAGAAATTAGTGTTCCATATGTTGTTTAAGTGTTTGGATCACTTCTATATGATGTTTATGAGGTGTGTATGTGATTAGTTTGGTTGGAATATCTCTCAAACTCAAAACCCGATAGTGACTTGCTTTGGAAGGAAATTTTGTAGTGAAAGAAGAGATTTTGAGGAAAACATCTGTTTGATGGCTTTGGTGTACTCAAACTGATCATAAATGATGTCTATTTATAGTGCAACAAGTTTGTTTTGCAAGCAATAGTGAACGGCAACTGCTGCAGTGGTTTGGCCAATGTTGATCAATGGGAATTCAAGTCTCCTCTAGCCATTAACAAGAGGTTAGGGCACAGGCTGCTGGTTCCCTTGGTCTTGGATAAGTCTTGACTGAATTCAGTTGGAAATGGCTCAGTCCATGCCACCTTGGTGCATCCATTAAATGCTCTAAACTAAAATTGGAGTCTTGTCCATCTTTTAGGCATTTCTAGGTTTGACATGCTACTTCTGGTTCCAAGGACTTGGCAGGCTGATGGATCAGTGTTTGTCCCTCCTTGGTCCCCCTTGAGGTGTTCAGATGGATAGATTTGTTTGTCATTTGAACAAACTGACCAAATCGAGCAAAATGCACAAATCTTCCTTGCCTTGACAGTTTGCAGCAAGGCATATTGGCATGGTCATATCTCATGGCTCAGATTGAGTTTGGTGAAGTTCTTAGTCATTTTGGAAAACCCTCATATGATACAACATATGTGTGATCATAGTTTGTCTTGATACCTTTTGGATCCAAGTGAAAAATCCCCCTACTTTTGAAAAAAGAAGCAAGACAGATTCTTACTTAGTGAAAATTTCACTAAGTGTTGGAAAAAGTGACATTTCATGTTTTCAGCCATTTTGATTATTCCATAACTCCAAATCCATGATGAATTGGAATGAGGTGTGTCTGAAGCTTTTGTAGAGGGCCATGAGAGCTACAAATCTAGCTTTGAATGGGGAAAAATGGCTTTGTGGTTTAGGAGTTATGATCTTCCAAAGTTGGTATCCTAGCCACTTTGTTCCATAACTTAGAAAATTTCTAAGTTTTTTATGGTTACCCCTTTTACAAGTTATCCCACATTCCTTGATTTTTCTTGATGAATGATGATTCCAGTCACACATTAACATCATTTTAGGGTCAAAGAACCATAATTGACCAAAAAATCAAAAAGTCAAACTTTGACTTTTGTGCACAGTTGACTTTTTGTCAGATGAACTCCAAACGGTACGATCCTCTATGAAATCAAGTCCTTGACCTAATTCAAACTTGATGGAACTGTTCCATGGGTGTTATATGGTGTATTAAATCATGTCCCAAGGTTTGGGAGCATGCCTGGGTCAAAAGTCAAAGGCGCAGTTGACTTTTCCCCCAAAACCCTAATTGTGATTCTGATGAAATTGAAACTTGTGAATCAAGCTTCTTGGATTAATCCATTGTTGCAAATGGATCAATGTAGTGTGTTAGAGACCCTCAAATCCTCTCTTGAGGTCTTGTCTCATGTTTTGTCCCAAGAGTCAACTTAGGGGTGAATTAGGTCAAGAAACCCTAATTCCTGATTTTTGATGTATACATCCCCTGAGACTAAATTGACTTAATGATTGGGTTTATGATGTTCCATGGAGCATCTTAGGTTGTATTTTGAAGCATTGGCTCATGCCCAGAGGAGAATTTCCAACTGGAGGCCCTGGGTGACCAAAACCCTAATTTGGTGACACTGGCGATCTTGAGGCTTAATCCACTTGGAATGCTACAACCTTGTGCTTGATTCCTTGATGTGGGAGTCCTCTTGATCCATTGTGTATGTTTGAGAGGTTTAGACAAGTTGAAGATCATGTCATTCCTTGATTGATCCTTTGTCTAAGGCTCTGAGAGGGCTTGAAACCCTAAGTTTGATTGTAGTGGATACTCACCCATCTTTGGGGAGACTAATGAGGTATGATGGTTCATCCATATTGTGATGATGATTTACAATATGATGGGGAGTCTTAGTGGTCAAAAATTGGGGTATAACAGATGCCCCTATTTAATCTTCTTGGACCCGAAGGTGTGAATGGTGAAGGTATTCGGGCATTCGGGGTACAAGTGGATTAAATATCGAAATACCCAAAATTTTGATGGTGGTTATGAATGGTAGCTTATGCATTCATCTTCTTTAGCGAAGAAATGATGCTTAGAAAAGGTAGAACTTCCCCCCAATCCTGGTTTCCTACCAAGGAACTGGTCTAAGTTTCTGGTATAAACTTCCCCTCGATCCTGGTTTCCTACCAAGGATTTGTTCTCAGTTTCTGATATAAACTTCCCCTCGATCCCGGTTTTCTACCAAGGAACTAGTCTCAGTTTCTGATATAAACATCCCCTCGATCCTGGTTTCCTACCAAGGAACTGGTCTCATTTTCTGATATAAACTTCCCCTCGATCCTCGTTTCCTACCAAGGAACTGGTCTCAGTTTCTGATATAAACTTCCCCTCGTTCCTGGTTTCCTACCAAGGAACTGGTCTCAGTTTCTGATATAAACTTCCCCTCGATCCTGGTTTCCTACCAAGGAACTGGTCTCAGTTTCTTTTGTCAATAAACTTTATTGACTAGGGATGTTGTTCTAGCGGTTTTCCTCAAACTTCTCGCCGGATTTTCCTGGGGAGACGCCATTTGATGGAAAAAGACTTGACGTCAGACTTTATTGGGACCCCATCTGTTTGAGCGTAGAGGTACACAAACCTCTTTGCTTAGAGACGCCATTTGTTGACTCTACTGGGGAAAACAAGTCTCTTGAGAGACTGTTTCTGCTTGGGGATATTACATCATACTTTTCTCTGGATCTTCTCTGAGAAATGTCATATGATGTGATCCAATTTTGAGGTGCTGATGACTTTTTCGTCAGTGGTTTGTTTGGAGAAAAACAGTTGCATCGCCGAATCTCTGATTAAGAGGCTTTCTCTGGGGATTTTCCTTAATCTGGGAAAGTGAAGATATCATCTTCAATGGCGAAGAGTGTCATTTGTCGGAAGCTCTCTGGCCTTTCAGAGGTTCAAGTTATCAAAGTGGTCAAGGGCCGGCTTCACTCCAGAAATAAACCGGAGGCGAGGTTGCTCAGACGCGACATTTCTTAACAGGGAAAGAACTGACAACTCGACTGAGAGGACTTTTATCACTTGGGCACAAGACCAACTAGAGTAATAGTGATGCAATATGAATATGAATGTAAATCAATAATGCATGATGTATGTATGTTTATGCTGACAAAACTGACGCGACATACAGACGAGTAGATGAACACGACGGGATACTCAGCCACAGCGGGAGATGAAAAGTATCACTGGCTCACGATAGCAATTCCGCCTTGCTTAGGAGAGATAGTCCACGCGGGGAAAATCATTGGTCGGGCTTAGGAGGTAAGAACTCTGCCTGGGGTTTCAGATGAAACATGGTCTGTGACACAATTGATCCTTCATTCAGGTGCACTGGTTAAGAAGGAGTACCTTGATTCTGCACTTCGGAGCTCAATTGCTTCTGGAGAAGCGATCGATGTTCTTTCGACGTTCAACAGTCAAAAGAATTGCCATCTTTATTTTGAAAAGCAGAAAAATTTTAACAAGTAATACATTTTTGTTTTACTTCAAGAATCATGATCATGTTAAAATGTCATTTTATAAAGCTAAAATAAATGAGAATTGCAAACAAAAGCACAAGGGGTCAAATTGTATTGATAGGATGGAAATCAGCCAAGTGCGCGATTCCATAGAGTATGTACAAAGTTTAGAAAATGGTAATTTAAGGGAAAAGGGCTACATCGAAACATAACGACCACTATCCTTCTACCAACTTTGAATTCCGGACATCCTGAGCTTCCGTCGAAGATGACCTTGACTAGAGTTTTTCCTGATGGATGACATGACTGTTGCTGAGGGATTTGCCCGTGTTGAACATAGTTACTTGCCATTAATCCCTAACTTTTGCCTGGATTGTACTGTGATGTTTCCAATCCACCGAGATGATTTTTGATCATGTCTCTAATTTTTGCCTAGACCGCCCTTTCGGGTTTTCAATCCACCGAGACATTTTCTTTTTAGTTTAGGCGAAGTATTTCTTGACTACATCAACATTCGTGGGGTAGGTAAATTCCTCTCCGTCCATGGTTGCGAGTCTCAAGGCACCGCCTGAGAAAGCCTTCTTGACCACATAGGGGTCGTCATATTTTGGAGTCCATTTGCCCCGGGAATCAGTGAGAAATTATTGTATCTTTTTGAGCACAAGGTCTCCTTTTCTGAAGACGCGAGGTCAGACTTTTTTTTCAAACGCCTTCTTCATCCTTTGTTGATACAACTGACCATGGCATAGAGCCGTCATTCGCTTCTCTTCGATCAGATTTAGTTCGTCGTGTCTGCTCTAACACCATTCAGCTTCTGTTAACTTGGCTTCCATCAATACCCAGATTGATGGAATCTCTACCTCTATGGGGAACACTACTTCCATGCCATATACTAGAGAGAAAGGGGTTGCCCCTGTTGAACTACGGACAGATGTGCGATAACCGTGAAGGGCAAAGGGTAGCATTTCATGCCAGTCTGTGTAAGTTACAACCATCCTTTGAACGATCTTCTTGATGTTCTTATTAGTCGCTTCTACCGCTCCATTCATCTTAGGTTGGTAGGGAGATGAGTTATGGTGTTAGATCTTGAACTCTACACACAACTCTTTCAACATCTGATTGTTCAAGTTGGATCCATTATCGGTAATGATCTGGCTTAAAACACCATAACGGCGGATGAGATTGTTTTTGATAAATCGGACCACCACTTGTCGGGTTACATTGGCGTATGATGCTACTTTGACCCACTTGGTGAAGTAATCAATGGCTACCAGGATGAACCGATGTCCGTTTGAAGCCTTGGGCTCAATCATGCCAATCATGTCGATTCCCCATATGGAAAAAGGCCATGGGGAAGAAAGAACTTTGAGATGTGTCGGCGGTACATGGATTTTGTCTGAGTATATCTGACACTTGTGACACTTCCTCATGTACTTGTAGTAGTCAGATTCCATTGTCAATCAATAGTACCCTGCTCTTAGAATTTTTCTCGCCATTGTGTGTCCATTGGCATGAGTGCCAAAGGATCCTTCATGAATTTCTTATATCAGCATGTCTGCTTCTGGTATGCCTACGCATCGGAGCAAGACCATGTCAAAATTTCTCTTATATAGTGTATCACCGCTCAGGAAGAAGCTGCTTGCCAGTCTTATAAGGGTCTTTCGGTCCTTTCTAGATGCCCCGGGTGGGTACTCTTGTTTTTGAAGGAAGCACTTGATATCGTGATACCAAGGTTTGTCGTCTCTGACTGCTCCAATCATGAAGATGTAGGTTGGCCGTTCAAGGCGCATTATGTCAATCTTAAGTAATTCGTTCCATTGGCCTACATTAATCATGGAAGAGAGGGTGGCTAATGCATCAGCCATATGATTCTCTTCATGAGGAATATGATGAAACTCGATTCTGTTGAAGAATGGTAACAACCTTCTCGCGTAGTCTTTGTAAGGAATCAATCCTGATTGGTATGTGTTCCAATCTCCTTTAATCTGATTGATAACCAGGGTTGAGTCACCATATACATCCAAGTTCTTGATTCATAAGTTGATTGCTTCTTCGAGACCCATGATACAAGCTTCCTATTCAGCCTCGTTGTTTGTGTACTTGAATATCAGTCTGGCGGTGAGAGGAATGTGGGTACCCTAAGGTGTTATGATGATTGCCCCAATTTCATTTCCGTAATGGTTGACAGCTCCGTCAAAAATTAGTCCCCACAGGGAACCTAGTTTTGGCCCTTCACTGGGTAGCGGTTCATCGCAATCTTTCATTTTCAAGTACATGACATCTTCGTATGGGAAGTCAAATCCAACTGATTCTTGATCGTCAATCGGTTGATGAGCAAAATGATCGGCTAAAATACTTCCCTTAATGGCTTTCTGAGCGTGGTACTCTATGTCATATTCTGATAACAACATCTGCCAATGGGCAATCCTTCCTGTGAGAGCAGGTTTTTTCAAAGACGTACTTGATCGGATCCATTTTGGAGATTAACCAAGTAGTGTGGCGAATCATGTACTGGCGAAGACGTTTGGCTGCCCAAGCCAAAGTGCAGCAAGTTTTCTCAAGCATGGTGTACCGAGTTTCACACTCGGTGAATTTTTTGCTCAGATAGTAAATGGCAAACTCTTTGCTTTTGGTTTTGTCTTGTTGACCAAGTACACAACCCATCGAGTCCTCCAGGACTGGTAGGTATATGATCAGTGGTCTTCCTTCCACTGGAGGTGATAGAAGCGGTGGGTGCAACATATACTCTTTGATACTGTCGAAGGCAGTTTGGCAGTCATCTGTCCAAACGCAGTCCTAATTCCTTTTGAGTAATTTGAAAATCGGCGCACATGTCATGGTCACGAGGAATATAAATCTGGAAATGTAGTTCAAAAGTCCCAGGAATCCTCTGACTTGTTTTTCAGTCTTTGGAGAAGGCATTTCTTGAATGGCCTTGACTTTGTCAGGATCAACCTCAATTCCTTTCTGGCTGACGACGAACCCTAGCAGTTTCCCTGAGCGGACACCAAACGTGCACGTATTGGGATTCAAGCGGAGTTTGTACTTTCTCAACCGCTTAAATAGTTTTGACAGGTGGGTCACATGCTCCTCTTCCGTCTTAGATTTGGCAATCATATCATCGACATATACCTCGATTTCTTTGTGTATCATGTCATGAAAAAGAGTAGTCATGGCCCGTTGATAGGTTGCCCCGATGTTCTTCAAACCGAATGGCATTACCTTGTAACAATAGGTACCCCATGGGGTGATGAAGGAAGTTTTCTCCATGTCTTTCGGCGCCATTTTTATCAGATTATAGCCCGAGAATCCATCCATGAGGGAGAAAACTTTGAACTTTGTTGTATTGTCTACCAGCATGTAAATGTGTGGTAAAGGAAAGTCGTCCTTTGGACTAGCTTTGTTTAGATCTCTGTAATCTGCACACATTCTGTAATTTCCGTCCTTTTTCAGGAACTGGTACTATGTTGGCTAACCATTGAGGATATTCTGATGTGGCGAGGAAACCTACGTCAATCTATTTTTGTACCTCCTCTTTGATTTTGATGGCCATGTCTGGATGAGTTCGTCTCAACCTCTGTTTTACTGGCGGACATTCTGATCTCAATGGTAGGACCAAGCGAATACATCGGGAAACTCTTTGAGAAGTTTTGTCAAGCTTTCTTTGACAGTTAGACTGAGCAGTGCCCCAATCTTGACTTCTTTTCTCTCTTTCTTTGAGCCCAAGTTGACCATTTCCAACGGCTCTTTATGAGGTTTGATGGACCTTTCCTCTTGTCTGAGTAATCGGGAGATCTCTTCTGGAATTTCTTCATCATCTTCTTCTTCAGCCTCAACTACCGGGAATTCAAAGTTGGGAGAAGACATCGGATCGCGTGTTTCAACGGGGTTTAAAATAAGCAATCTGCATGACGTGATGATTTGTGTTTAGAAGAGATAGAGAAAATGCAAGAGTATGTGCAGTGAATTTTTTAACTGCTTGTTTTTATTATTTGAATTGTTTTTTAGGATTACCATTTTCTGAAAAAACGAAAAGAGAAAACATTAATTAATGCGGAAATTACAGAACGATGTTTATTTATTTATGATTTTGTCGATTCTTGAAACTACAACCCTATAAAACAAAACTATGTCGCTTTGGACGAAGCGAAGAGGGATATTTACAGAAAGTGAGCCTTATCAAAACATCAGTTTCACCTAGGAAGGATGAAAGGTTAAGATAAAGATGGCAATTACTTTGACTTATGAACAATCTTCGGAACATCGACTGTAACCCATTGGCAGTGAACTCCTCGGTGAATCACAAAGTCTCGTATCTTTTTTCTTGGCTTGTCTTCAGAAATGATGTTGATTTCTGGCGGAGCTAGATCATTGGAATCTGTCTCCCAGGAAGAGTTGTCGTAGGAGGATTCCTCAGTTGTATTTTGCATAGTATTTGTGCTCTTAGGTGTATCTCCCCATCCAGTTGGCAGGATGTCCTCGAGCCTGATACGAGAGCTTTCAGGAGCGGTGTATTTGACCATGAAGTCGTATTTACCACTCGGTTGTTCCAAGGTGTCCCACACTTCTTTAGAACTGAAGGAGTCATCCCCTTCGATGACGTTGACCTCGGGAAAAACATAGTTAATGAATTCTGGTCCTGTGAACTTTACGAATTCATCGTCGTGCTGGATACTTTTCGAATGACCTGAGTGTGGATCCCATGACATGGTGGGGACGCATGTATTCTTTTCAATGATGCTCAGCTGATTTTCATTGTTCGGCTGACTTTCTTGCCCCAAGTCTCCTGGGTACGACTTCCAGATAGGCAGACCATCCATCGGGCCATAATAGTCGTGGTCAAAGTTGTCTTTCATCAGAGTGTCCTCCTCTAATGAATTTGGTGGAGCACGGCATCCTTCTGGATCACAATCTCCGTGTATCATTTCGACGTCTGACCTTGGTATAAATCTTGGACTCTGTGCGGGATAGCAAAATGGCATAGGCACCTCTTCCTGAGACATATAACCATCCTCGTTAATATAGGACTTCCATTCTTCCTCAGTATCGGAGGAATCTCCCTCGTTGATGGTATGTACTTCTTGAGACACTGGGTGAAGGAAACCTCCACTGTGGAAGAAGTTCTGAATTGGATGAAAACTTTCATCGTTATTAGCTGTCTGGGTACAGGTTGCAGAAAAACCAAGACCCTTCTTTGTTTTATTATTGGTAGGAATGATGAGCCGTCCCCATCCCTTTGCGTCGTTACTCTCGATTACTTTGAGAGCATCTTTGTATGAGGAAATCTATGTTCCCCTTTCTGCTTGATTATCATTTCTCACCTAAAGTGCTTAGAACTGAGTTCCAACAACCTCCTCCGGTTCTACATAGGATGATGATGATAAGTTGCTCACTATTAAAGCTTGTTCTCCACAAACCGTGACGAGTTGGTCGTTCTTAACAAACTTCAGCTTCTAGTGAAGTGTCGAAGGGTCTGCCCCAGCCTGGTGTAACCAAGGTCTTCCTAATAAGCAACTATATGTTGCCCGGATGTCCATGACCTGGAAAGTGACCAGCAACGTGTAGGGACCGATGGTTATGGGAAGGTCGACTTCACCGATAACCGTTTTTCGAGATCCATCAAATGCTTTGACTACGACCTCACTGCCTCTCATCAGGGATCCTTTGAAGGATAGTTGCTTCATAGTGGACTTCGGCATGACGTTGAGAGCCGATCTGGTGTCTACCAATACGCTGGCTAAAGTATCGTCCTGGCAATTAACTGTGATATTGAGCACCATGTTGTGGCTTTTGCCTTCTTCCAGCAATTCCTCATCACTTAATCCCAAGTTGTTGCAGGAAGTGATGTTAGAGACGATGCTATCGAACTGTTGTATTGACACATCTTGTTCCACAAAGGCCTGCTCTAAGATTTTCTGTAGAGCCTCTCTGTGGGCTTCAGAACTGAGCAAAAGAGATAACACAGAGATTTTTGAAGGAGTTTGCAACAGTTGATCAACAATGTTGTACTCACTCTTCTAAATGAGCTTCAACATCTCATCGTTGTTCTTTGAAAGGTCAGGATCATTGGATTGACCGGCTGGTGGACCAGGAACTTCTGCCTGAGGTTCCTTTTCTTTGCTGGGTTCTCCAACTCCTCTGTTGAAGATTTGACCGCTCTGTGTCACTCAACTGATGTCTGTGATATTCACGAAGGAGAGTAATGGAGTTTCCTTTCCATTCTCAATTTTCGTTGCATCGTATTTGTAAGGGATCACCTTAGTTGATTCATACGGTAATGGTCCCGATAGATAGATAACTACAGGAGCCTTCTGATTTTTCTGACTGTCGTAGGTAACTTCAATCAATTCCTGGTTAAGAACCTTCGATTCGTCAAGTAGAGGAATGATGGTACAAACATCCTTGGTCCTCTCATGATCAGAAATTATGATAACCTCTCTGATTTGATCAGCGAAATAGTCTGGCGTCCAGTTGATGGACCCAGAACTTGGATATGGATGGATTTCTTTGCGGTCCAACTGACTCTGAAGGGCTGCTCGCACGAGGTAACACCCTTGATTATTTTCCGAACAGACCCTAGAGCGCTCATAGTTATGTGGTGGTACCTGGCCACGCCCGCTTTGAATGCAGTGTAACCTTACAAGATCTGTTTCTGTAAACTGGACATCCTGACTCTGATGCCGAGTAGGGTTCCCGTCAACCACACTGATTTGTTATGTGTCTTCATTCATATAGATTGGAAGCCACTAATGGTTTAGCAAGTTTTGCAAAGTCCTTTGGACGAGAGCGCACCCTTGGTTACTCTCACGGCATACTATACATCTCAGATATTCATGTGAAGTGAGAAAACCGAGTTGGACTTGCTTGGTGTGTAACTCCACCAAGCTGGTATTCATCAAACGAATATCGAAGATTTGAACCATGTTAATCTAATAAGGATTTCTATCATGGTAGTCCTAGATCCATCCAAGATCTATCTGACGCTGGAGGGCCTCCTGTACAAAAGAGCATCCCTGTTTATTTACCGAGCAAGTCAGACAGGAATTGTAATCGTGCCGCGGTAGATTATGATACTGGCTTTGCCTTGAGTGCATTGCCAATAAGTTGACTTTCATTGCACGGATGTCGTGGTTCTGAATGATGTTGAACTCGTTTAAGTCATGTTGACTCCACGAACTCGGTGCTCTTGGATCCATCCGAGATCCAATTGTTCTTGTAGAGCTGCTTGCACCACAGAACATCCTTGATTGTTCTTAGAGCATATATCCCACTGGTGATAATTATGAGGTGGCACATAGCCATATCCGCCCTGTCTACAATGCATCTTGACCAAGTTGGCCCTTAATAAAAGTACATCATGAATTTGATAGATGTTGTTAGATTCTCCCTCTATCAAATTCACTGCAGCTTTTTCGTGTTGAGGCAGTGGGTTCGTGAGAACATTTGGATTAGTATCTTTGAAAGATAAGACCCCGCTCCTAACAAGCTTTTGTACGTCGGATTTGAAACTGAGACAGTTTTCTATGTTATGCCCCGGTCCTCCTTGATGGTAAGGACAAGTCTGATTCGTTTTGAACCAGAAAGGCGGATTTTTTGGTATTGCGAGAGGAGCCTTGGTCTGGACATGCCCCTTGACCACTAGTAACGGAAACAGTTTTGCGTATAACATGGGTATAGGATCAAACCCTGGTGGTCGAGTTGTACGGTTATTGTTATATGAAGGACGAGCCTGCTGAAGAGGCTGTTGTGTCCTTGATTGATATTGTGAATTAGGTTGGCTTTGAGCAACCGAAGGTTGATATGTAGGCGCAGAGTTGATAGCAGGAGTTACAACTGCTACTGGTTGGTATCGTCACCTTTGCCTTCCGAGAGAGATATTCCTAATATCCTGCTCTTTTTTCTTAGGGAGGGTGTTACCGTATCGTTTTGTATTACTTGATGATCCAGCGTCTTTAACTAAACATCCTTCTCGGACTGCTTCCTCAAGACAAACTCCCATGCTCACCATCTCGGTGAAGTCACTGGGCGCACTGGCGACCATTCTGTCGTAGTAAAACCAGCTCAAGGTTTTTAAGAAGATCTTTGTCATCTCTTTCTCCACCAGAGATGGACAAATCTGAGCGGCAATTTCACGCCATATCTGAGCGTACTCCTTAAAGGTTTCCTTGTCCTTCTGTGACATCGATCTGAGTTGATCTCTGTCTGGTGCCATGTCTAAATTATATTTATATTGTTGAACAAAAGTAGCGCCAAGATCTCTGAAAGTCGCGATCTTAGTGCGATTTAAACTCATGTACCACTTTAATGCGGCACTGGTTAAACTATCCTGAAAATAGTGGATCAGTAGCTCCTGGTTCTTTGTTTGAGCTGACATTCGTCGAGCGTACATCACCAGATGACTCTGAGGGCAAGAGTTACCCTTGTACTTTTCAAAATCGGGCACCTGGAATTTGTGCGGGACTTTCACATTAGGGACCAAACAAAGATCTACAGCGTCCTTTCCAAATAAATCTTGACCGCGAAGGGCTTGCAGTTCTTTCTGCATCTCCAGGAATTATTCCTGGAACTCATTCATTCTGTCGAACATACTTTCGTTTCTACCAGCGGGTATCTGTGGAATCTGTCCTCCTGGGACAGTGTGTACCACGGGTGATGGTATAGTCAATATGGCTGAGACTCTCGGTGCCTCCTGAAGCTTGTAACCTTCAGTAGTTGCTGTCATGCCCTTGGCATCTTCTTTTTCCCGAAGTTTGTAACCTTCAGGCCCAACGGCTCCTGCTGAAGTTTCCGGATCTTCAGTGATCGGCGAAACATATCCTTCCAGGATATAGTTAATAGGCATGCCCTAGGGACGATCTTTTGGCATTTTGTACCTAGGATCATACTTCTCCACTATGGGCGTTGATGCGATCTCTAAAATCACAGTCCTTTATTGTTGCATCTGAGCTTCTGCTAGAGCTTGCATGTCGTTATGAAGCCTTCTCAGATCCTCTTTCAGAGTGTCAATATCTTCCCTCAACTCTCTGTTCTCTTCCTCGAGATCATCCATCTTTTTCTGACGATTGGCCCGAGTATTGTGCGAATGAGATAGTTTGACTCTAGAATCGAGACGCATACGTGAGATTCGTAGGTAAGAAGAATGCGTTAAGTGAGAATGATGAATGTAATGATTATATTAATTGTACATTTTTTTTGTTTATTCAAAGTAAACTTCGACAATTAGATTGCAAATATCAAACAGTGGGGGAAACCCCATTTTATTGAATTCAAAGGATTGCAGAAATGGAAATACAGTAATTTACATAGTACTGCGAAAGGAAATCTAAGCTATTGCTGGTTCTGGTACTTTACTTTTCTTCGACTGGGGCTCTTGAGCCGTTGCCGGGTTGTCATTCCTTTGCCAAGTGAAATGAGCGAGCAAATTCCTTTAGTCATCTTGGTTTTCTACAGCATGTTGCTCTAAAATCTCAATCAGAGCATCCTTTTCTTTTAACAGTTGTTGTATTTTCTTGCACTCCACATTGAGAATACGGTACTTGTTCCTCCAAGACCTCCTCTCTTGCTGAACTTTGCTGAGAGTAACCTGAAGTTTTTCCGTCTCAGACATAAAATAAAGGGCAGAATCCCTTAATGGAAGAACTTCTTGGCGAGAGTAGGGCATCCTCAGCTTGAGAGCTCTAGTTTGTACCCAGTGGAGATAAGGCTCCACCGAGACGCAGTCTGGTTTTCCCAGAGACTCCCGTCCTTTTCTATGAACATGTTTCCAAGCATGCATTATTTTCGTCTTTAACGCCCTGTCATTTTCTCCTTCCTTGAAGAAAAGACCTTCCAGATGAGCATTATGCGGAATATGCCTCATCGGGTATCCAAATTGACGACGAACTAAAACTGGATGATAATTGATTCTTCCCTTAGTTCCTATAAGGGGTACATTTAGGAAATTTCCACAACGATCAATGATTCTGATCCTGTCATAGATTCTATTGTACCAATCGATGTCAGAGTTGGTAAGAGACATGATTCTCTGCAACCAACGTAAAGTATTCTTTTGATCCCAAAATGCAGCATACTTGGGCAAATGGGAAGTGAACCATTTGTATAGCAGGGGTACACAGAATGTGATCATTCCTCCGCTATACAAATTCCTCAAGTGTACCGAATGGTAAGCATCTGCGAGCAGAGTCGGTACAGGGTTTCCAATCAGAAAAATCTTAACGGCGTTGATATCTACAAAGTTATCAATGTTGGGAAACAAAAATAACCCGTAGGTGAGAAAAACAAAGATGCTCTCGAAAGCGGCCACGTTCCCTATACTAGCAAAGTATAGAGCCTTCTTTGTTAAGAATTGGGCTGGCAAACCCTGGATTCCACCCTTAGTGGTCATGTAAGTCCTGACCTCTGACTCATCCAAATAGATTGCTCTTGCAATGGTTTGATCCTTAGGAATTTCTTCTAGTCCAGAAAATGGAGCTTGATTAGTAATGTGCAGATCAGTTAGGTGAGAGTACTCCTCCAGCGTTGGTGCAAGCTGATAATCCGGGAAGGTGAAACAGTGGTAGACCGGATCGTAGAACTTGATTAGTATGGACAAGATTCCTTCAATAACGTGGACCCTTAATAGGGACAGCAGTCCTCCATACTTGGCTCTGAAAGCCTCGTGGTTGGTGATCATTCTTGCCAGACCTCTTAAATCCTCTAGTTTTGGAACCTTATGAGTTTTCCTTCTACTAAAATCTATTAGCGCAATCCTTTTATCTGATATTTGCAATCATTGTCTTAGTTTAATTTGAAAAGAGAGACTAGAAGAGAAGATTTTTTCGTTTTAAAGTTTTTTAAATGAATGTATGAATGCAACACACAAAAACATAGAAAAAACATGGGGCCAAAAGGTCGGTGTCATGAAGTCAAGGCTCTACCCCCCCCCCCCCAAAGGTTTATACTGGTGATTTTTTGTACCTGTCCGCAAAATCATTGACCCCTCTTGGGATAACAACAGCAAGAGGATCGCCAGCGAGCTGATGTATCCTAGAGTGATCTCAAATGAGGGTAGCATTGTGTAACAACTATTTCCGATAGCTTCCGCGCTACAAAATGGCTTAAGTCAACTAAAAACCCCAGCTTCTCAGATAACCCAGTCGACCACACTACTTTCAACAACCGAAGTCGTATAGGCAATGTATCTGCTAAGGGAGTCTCCACTAAGTTTGATGGTCGATCGGGGACTCTTAACTGGGATTCACTCCCTGTAAGATTACCCGCATTACCATCACCTATCTTAGGTGTATACTCAATCTTTCCACGTACGACATCACACGCATTCCCATTAGCAGAAAAATAAACACAGATATCAATTAGGAAAAGCAGTATATATATTTGTCTTAATCATCCTAGACCTCTAGTCTTATGATCCTATATAGACAATGATCCCCAGCAGAGTCGTCATTTCTGTGACATGAATTTAGGGTTCCATCCCTTGAGAAAGCAAGAAAGAATGCCTCCCACTGTGGTCTCCACTTTTCTGTAGCGCGATTTTTTTGGTTTCGAATGACTATCGCTTTGGTACTACAATTCGATTCATTTTTTATCCTATTGAGCTGATTAACAAAGGGAAATAGATGTCTCCAATTAACCCTGCTTGCAAACTGAGGTTAAACAGTCAAAACGGTTGGTTTACAGATGCTATCAAAATAGGGGGGGTTCTCTCTTAGGGTTATTTGCTTAAAAACAGTGTCTAGGCTATCGGTAAGATGTTAGGTCTGATGCTTTTCAATTGATGTATGAAGGTATGGGATTTTGGGTTTTTGATTAGTATGCTCGCTAAGATTTTTGTAATCTTATACCTACGTATTCCCGAAAGAGGGAAATCAGAGCGATCGTAGTTCCTCCTATTTTATGGGAGGAAAGAGGGTTGTTTTGGTGTCTTGTTCAAAGCCCAAGACATGAAGCTAAAGGGGTGATTTGTATCTTGTTCAAAGCCCAAGATGTGAAGCTGAAGCGTCTTGGCTGAGAGAGAATTTGTTATCTCTAAAGAGGAGTTGTTGATGTTTGTATGCTATAAGCAAGGCACAACTTTGATGCTAAAAGGTTGATTGACTCAACTGGGGTTTTCTTTATACAAAGCCTAAGAGGAGGCTAGAAGTTTGACTTTTCCGGAGGAAAATATTCTTTCTGTCTTGTACAGAGCCCAAGATCGAGGTCGAAAGGGGTTCACTCAACAAGAGAGGATTTTCATGTGTCTTGTACAAAGCCCAAGACGGAGGCTAAAGGAGTTGACTCAACAAGAGAGTCTTGAACAGGTGATTGACTCAACAAGAGAGTCTTTTATACTCCACAAGAGAGTGTTTTGTTGTCTCGTACGAAGCCTGAGATTGAGGCTAAGAGGGGATTGACTTAACAAGAGAGCCTTTTACACTCAACAAGAGAGTGTTTATGTGTCTTGTACGAATCCCAAGACGGAGGCTGAAGAAAAGGGTTTGACTCAACAAGAGAGTCTTTTATACTCAACAAGAGAGTTTTTATGCATGCCTTGTACGAAGCCCAAGACGGAGGCTAAAGGGGTGACTCAACAAGAGAGTCTTTTAGACTCAACAAGAGAGTTTTTTGTATCTCGTACGAAGCCCGAGATGGAGGCTAAAAGGGTGACTCAACAAGAGAGTCTTTTATACTCAACAAAAGAGTGTTTCATATCTCGTATGAAGCCCGAGATGGAGGCTAAAAGGAGGTTGACTCAACAATAGAGTCTTTTATACTCAACAAGAGAGTGTTTTATATCTCGTACGAAGCCCGAGATGGAGGCTAAAAGGTTTGACTCAACAAGAGAGTCTGAAAAGGTTAGCTCTACTGGGGAGAATCATTTGTACAAAGCCCAAGAGGAGGCTATTTGTGCTAGTCACTATTTTAGTTGAGTGACAGGTCCATTGTGTTGGATAAAAGAGAAAATCAGTTCTTATAAAGATCATAGGTAATGTTATGCTTTGATATTGATCAGAGGATCTGGTTTATTTCATGTTCTTTAAGGAAACGGGAAATCCCACGAGTATTGAGACTGTCCAAGTCTACTGGTGTTTTGAGAAATCGATTCTCAGATAGTGAAGGATCTTTGTATGATGCCCAAGAGAAGCCTGGTATGTTAAGGGATGATGGTCAACCCATTAACTGGTCTGATACCTGACTCAGAACGACAGCTCTAGCAAATTGATGACTAGGTTATGTTCCTATACCTGTAGAGTTCTCCGGGTCTTTGTACTAAGCCCAAGAGAAGGCATGAGAGCTTGTAAGAAGTTGAAGGGTCCTTGTACAATGCCCAAGAGGAGGCGGGGATGCTTTTAAGAAGCCTGTGGGTCCTCAAACCCCGAGAAGTTCAAGACATGCTATTCACCGAGAATAGATCAAGCCAGGAAAGTCTGAGAATTTGGAAGAAACTCAAGAGATGCCATTCACGGAGAAAAGATCATCATTGGGGGGTTAGAGCTTCTTTGACAATTTCTAAGAGTGACAGTCTGAGAAAGGGTTCACAAGGAATACTGCCTTTCATGTCTCCATATTGTTTAACCCCAAGAGGAGGGAAGACTGTATCTGGTAATCCTATGGGGATCTAGTTTTGTTTGTATTCAAGAGTGACCAACAGGGCTTTACCTAGTGCTAGATGTAGTTGTCGGGGAAAACTCTAAATAGCTATACTCGTATTGCACAATTGATATGTGACAAGTATATAAAAGTTTGTGAAAGAAGACTTACAGTGAAACAGCCTCACAATACATTTATATATATGAAAGCGGTAAATGAAAGCGGATAAACACTTATCTGTTGTAGAGCTTCCATGTTGTTTGGTTAGTTGTTCAACAAAGAAAGTTGGATAACAACATATTCAAAATCAAAGGAGAAAGTATTTTGAAAAGATTGTTGGGGCTTACAGCTCAAGGAGAGGCCCAAGGTTTTATCAGTGATTGCACTGTTATGTGAATTTGTATAGGGACTTATACAAGTGACTGAGGCCCAAAAGGTTTTCTGTACAAAGGGATGGGTCTTACACTCTCTCAAGAGGCCCAAAGGTGTTTAAATAAAAAGGAATGGGGCTTATAACACGAGGGTAGGCCCAGATCATTTTGTACAATGACTGAGGCCCAAAATATTTTGGTTTCAAAAAAGGGGTTGGGTCTTACACTCTATTAGAGGCCAAAAGATTTATTTTTGTACAAGTGGCGGTGGGGCTTATAGCTCAAGGGGAGGCCCAGATGATTTTTAAAAGAGGCGACGATCGCGCCGTTGTTTTTGAAAATACAGTGGGACTTATACACTGACTGAGGCCCAAAAGGTGATGTATTTACAAAGGGGTTGGGTCTTACACTCTATTAGAGGCCCAAAGTGTTTGAAAAAAGTTTGATGAGGGTTGAATTAATCAAAACCCTAATTTGTTTTCAAAATGTATCTTAATGGAATAAAAATTCAATTAAAATGATCAAAATTGTTAAGCATGTGAAAAACAAATTGTGATCTTGGATTAATGTTTCAAAAATCAGGTTTTGATCCACAAAATGATTGGAAATCACTAAAATTTGAAAAATCAAGATGGAGAAAATATTTTAAATGTCAAAAAATAATTAAAATATTAATTCTTTACAAAAATATCAAGTATATGAAATAAATAATATCTTTGGGATTTATTGGTAAAATAAAATATTTTAACATTTTTGTGAATTATTGAAAAAAGAATCAACTCAAAATCATTAAAACTCAGAGAGAAATTAATTTTTGAATCAATTAAATAAAATCACAAAATTCAAATATTCAAATATTCAAAAAATGGCACCAAGAACATGGCAAGAACACGCGCCACCCTCTGTTTATGCAGATTTGCGTTTTCTCTCCAAGCTCACTGAATACTTGATGATATCATGCAATCTACATATCAATCTACTCGTTTTCACCTCACGATCATGTCTATGGTCTTTAATTTCATTTATTTTAAGCATGGAATAAGAGATCAAAGAGAAACCTCAAGAACCCTAAAATTTGCATGAAGGCTCAGAAATTCCATACATGATTCAAACAAAGCAATTGATTGAGGGTAAACACTCTATGCATGATTATGAACATATGGCAAAATTATTGTGCAGCAAAAACTGCATGGACCATAGAGTTAGAAGAGCTCATGCTTACCTCTTGCAGCTGGTGATCGTGTTTTGTGTTAGAGGTGTTAAAGCTAGGTTCCAATGATGTGGATAGCTTCCCTAGGTGCCAAGTGATGTGCCTGAGTGCTTGGAATGGTTTGAAACAAGCTGGAGCTGAAGATGGTATCCCAACTGCAACTTGGTTAAAACCTTGAGCAGTTGGCTGGTGATTCTGAGAAATCAGTGTTCCAAAAGTTGTTTAAGTGTTTGGATCACTTCTATATGATGTTTATGAGGTGTGTGTGTGTGTGATTGGTTTGGTTGGAATAGCTCTCAAACTCAAAACCCAATAGTGACTTCCTTTGGTAGGCAATTTTGGAGTGAAAGAAGAGATTTTGAGGAAAGCATTTGTTTGATGGATTTGGTGTACTCAAACTGATCACTAATGATGTCTATTTATAGTGCAACAAGTTTGTTTTGCAAGCAACAGTGAATGGCAACTGCTGTAGTGGTTTGGCCAATGTTGATCAATGGGAATCTAAGTCTCCTCTAGCCATTGACTAGAGGTTAGGGCACAGACTGCTGGTTCCCTTGGTCTTGGATAAGTCTTGACTGAATTCAGTTGGAAATGGCTCAGTCCATGCCACCTTGGTGCATCCATTAAATGCTCCAAACCAAAATTGGAGTCTTGTCCCTCTTTTAGGCATTTCTAGGTTTGGCATGCTACTTTTGGTTCCAAGGACTTGGGAGGCTGATGAATCAGTGTTTGTCCCTCCTTGTCCCCCCTTGAGGCGTTCAGATGGATAGATTTGTTTGTCATTTGAACAAATTTTCCAAATCGAGCAAAATGCACAAATCTGCCTTGCCGTGATAGTTTGCAGCAAGGTATATTGGCATGGTCATATCTCATGGCTCAGATTAAGTTTGGTGAAGTTCTTGGTCATTTTGGAAAGCCCTCATATGATACAACATATATGTGATCATATTTTGTCTTGATACCTTTTGGATCCAAGTGAAAAATCCCCCTACTTTTGGAAAAAAAAGCAAGACAAATTTTGACTTAGTGAAAATTTCACTAAGTGTTGGAAAAAGTGACATTTCATGTTTTCAGCCATTTTGATCACTCCATAACTCCAAATCCATGATGAATTGGAATGAGGTGTGTTTGAAGCTTTTGTAGAGGGCCATGAGCGCTAAAAATCCAGCTTTGAATGGGGAAAATGGCTTTGTGGTTTAGGAGTTATGATCTTCCAAAGTTGGTACCCTAGCCACTTTGTTCCATAACTTAGAAAATTTCTAAGTTTTTTATGGTTACCCCTTTTACAAGTTATCCCACTTTCCTTGATTTCTAAGTTTCGTGTATGAGATTTCTGAACCTTCATGCAGAATTTAGGGTTCTTGAGGTTTCTCTTTGATTTCTTATTCCATGCATAAAATAAATTAAATTAAATACCATAGACATGATCGTGAGGTGAAAACGAGTAGATTGATATGTAGGTTGCAAGATATAATCAAGTATTCAGTGAGATTTGATAGAAAACGCAAATCTGCAGAAACAGAGGGTGGCGCGTGTTCTTGCCCTTGTTCTTGGCGCCCTTTTTGAAAATTCAAATATTTGAATTTTGTGATTTTATTTAATTGATTCAAAAATTAATTTCTCTCTGAGTTTTAATGATTTTGAGTTGATTCTTTTTTTAATAATTCACAAAAATCTTAAAATACTTTATTTTATCAAAAAATTCCAAAAATATTATTTATTTCATATAATTGATATTTTTGCAAAGAATTAATATTTTAATTGTTTTTGACATTTAAAATATTTTTTCCTTCTTGATTTTGCAAATTTTAATGATTTCTAATCATTTTGTAGGTCAAAACTTGATTTTTGAAATATTAATCCAAGATCATAATTTGTTTTTCACATGATTAACAAATTTGATCATTTTAATTGGATTTTTTATTCAATTAAAATACATTTTTGAAAATAAATTAGAGTTTTTGATTAATTCAACCCTCATTAAACTTTTTCAAACACTTTTGGGCCTCTTGAGAGAGTGTAAGACCCAATCCTTTGTAAATAGAAACAATTTTGGGCCTCAGTCTGTTGTATAAGTCCCGATACCGTCAAAAGGGATCCGACGCGATCGTCGCCTTTTTTCACGAAAAAACCATGGGCCTCTCCTCGAGCTATAAGACCCATTCAAAAATAAAATCATTTTGTGCCTCTAATAGAGTGTAAGACCCTACCCCTTTTGAAAACCAAAATAATTTGGGCCTCAATCATTGTATAAGACCCACGGTGTTTTCAAAAACCTCGGCACGATCGCCAGTTTAAAACAAATCATCTGGGCCTACCCTCATGTTATAAGCCCCATTTCTTTTCTCTAAAGCATTTTTGGGCCTCTTGAGAGAGTGTAAGACCCATCCTCTTTGTACAGAAAACCTTTCTTGGGCCTCAGTCACATGTATAAGTCCCTGTATAAAACAACAGTGCGATCACTGATAAAACCCTGGGCCTCTCCTCGAGCTATAAGCCCCAACAATCTTTTCAAAGCACTTTCTCCTTTGATTTTGAATATAATATTGTTATCAAAGCTTTATTTGTTGAACAACTAACCCAACAACATGGAAGCTCTACAATCGAGTAAGTGTTTACCCGCTTTCATATGTATATAACTGCACTGTGGGGCTGTTTCGGTGTAAGTCTTCTTTCATAAACTCATATCAACTGTGTAATACTAGTATAGATATTTAGAGTTTCCCCGGCAACTACGTCTAGAATTAGACAAAACCTCGTCTCCTTACACCCGACGTTCTCCCGGATATTTCAACATAACCTAAACAGTGAAATTATCTTAGATAACTAGGTCTAAGGAAATCCTCCTTTGAACAGTTCATTATACAGAAGGCCATTGTTCCAAGTGAAACCCCTTCTGGAACTGTTCATCAGCCTCCTCTTGGGCTTAGTGCAAAGACCCACAGGCTTTCTAAAAGCATCCCTGCCTCCTCTTGGACGTTGTACAAGGACCCGTCGGCTTCTTAGAAGTTTTCACAGCCTCCTCTTAGGCTTCGTATAATGATTCTTCCTCCGGGAAGATAGCCTCCTCTTGGGCTTCGTACAAATTGTCCCTCGGCTTCTTAAAAGTTTCCAGCCTCCTCTTGGGCTTCGTACAAATTGTCCCGACGACCTTCTAGAGGTATAGGAACATAAATTAGTCATCTTAGTAGAACAGTCTTTCAAAGAGTCTAGATCTTATTACTATTATTCCTTAAGCATAGTACAAAAGATAAAACCTATAGACTCGGACAGTCTCCATCCCTTTGGATTTTCCCATTTCCTTGAAGAACGGGAAATAACCCTGATCTTCCGACCATAACCCTAAGGATAATCTTTCTCTTCATAAGAACTGATTTTCTCTTTTTAACTAACATACTGGATCTGTCACTCAACAGAAATAGCCAAATAGCCTCCTCTTGGGCTTTGTACAAATGATTCTCCCCAGCGGAGCTAACCTTTTCAGACTCTCTTGTTAATTCATCAACTTTTAGCCTCAATCTTGGGCTTTGTACAAGACAGAAAAGCACTCTTGTTGAGTCAACCTTTTTTAGCCTCCGTCTTGGGCCCTGTACAAGACACATAATCACTCTCTTGTTGAGTATAAAATACTCTCTTGTTGAGTCACCAACCTTTTAGCCTCCATCTAGGGCTTCGTACGAGATACAAATCACTCTCTTGTTAAGTATAAAAGACTCTCCTGTTGAGTCACCCAACCTCTAGCCTCCGTCTTAGGCTTCGTACGAGACACACAAAAAGACTCTCTTGTTGAGCCAGTCCCCTTTTAGCCTCAATCTTGGGCTTTGTACAAGACAGAAAATACTCTCTTGTTGAGTCAATCAACCCGTTTAGCCTCTCTCTCGGGCTTCATACGAGACATATAAAAACACCCTCTTGTTGGGTCAATAGCCTCCTCTTAGGTTTTCTATAAGGAAACCCCGGTTGAGTCAATCAACCTTTTAGCATCAAAATAGTGCCTTGCTCACAACATACAAACATCAACAACTCCCCTTTAGAGATGACAAATTCTCTCTAATGTCAAAACCCTTTAGCTTCACATCTTGGGCTTTGAACAAGATACAAATAGACTCTTTAGCTTCATATCTTGGGCTTTGAACAAGATACAAACCACCTTCAGCTTCACATCTTGGGCTTCGAACAAGATACAAATCACCCTTTAGCTTCACGTCTTGGGCTTTGAACAAGACACAAAAACACCATTTCCCCCCATAGAATAGGAGGAACTATGATCGCTCTGATTTCCCTGTTTCGGTAAACGGGAATACGTATGCATAAGATTGAAAGAGAAATATTAGCGAGCGCACTAATCGAAAACCCAAAAATCCCCTACCTCCATCAGATCTGGCACAATATCCTAACCCCAATTCCTCGTAAATAGTCCCGTCATTTCACCCTTAATAATGTAGGCAAAAAGAGGCCCCATTTCCATATAGCATCCGTAACCTAACAGACCGCTGTTTAAACTCAGTATGCAAGCAGGGTTAGTTGGAGACATCTATTTCCCTTCCTTCATCAACTTCAATAGGATAAAAAATGAATTGACCTGTAGTCCCCCAGACCGACAGTGATTAAGAACCATGTCCCAAAACCGCTCGCTACAGAAAAGTGGCGCCCACCGTGGGGCTCTTCTTTCTTTCTCACAATTTAAGGTGAAAACCTTGGACAAGTTATTTTCATGGCAGTTCCATCAGGGATTGTCATTATTGCTAGGATCAGCCCTCACTAGGATCTTAGGTGAAAAACCTTTAAATTTGGGAGGTACCACAGAATGGCGACTGCGACGAGGAGCCATTTTCTGTCAGGAACATAGGATTCACAGCTCTTAAAAGTCTAGGATTTTAGGACAAATATATATACTGTTTTTCATAATTGATATCTGTGTTTATTTTTCTGCTAATGGGAATGCGTGTGATGCCTCATGTAGAAAAGAATGAGTATACACCTAGGAAAAACCACTTTCAGTAGTGCGGAAGCTATCGGAAATAGTTGTCACGCGATACTACCCTCTTCTGAGATTCTTCGAAATACATCACCTAGCACGGTTCCCGGCCCGCTGATGTTATCTTGAGAATCAATTATTTTGAGAGACAGGTACAAAAATCACTAGTATAAACCTTTGGGATGGGTAGAGCATTGACTTCATGACACCGACCGTTTGACCCCATGTTTTTTCTATGTTTTTGTGTGCTGCCTTCATGCATTCATTTTAAAAACATTAAACAAAAAAAATCTTCTCTTCTAGTCTCTCTTTTTCAAATTAAACTAAGACAATGATTGTTAATGTCAGAGAAAAAGGATTGCGCTAATGGATTTCGGTAGACGGAAAACTCACAAGTACACCTTCAAGGTTCCAAAACTAGAGGATTTGAGAGGTTTGGCGAGAATGATAACTAACCCTGACGCTTTCAGAGCCAAGTACGGAGGTCTATTACCTCTGTTAAGGGTTCATGTAATTGAAATAATCATGGAGGCACTCATTCAGTTTGACGATCCGGCCTATCACTGTTTCACATTCACGGATTACCAGCTCGCACCAACGCTAGAGGAGTACTCTCACCTAACTAATCTACACATTACTGATCAAGCACCATTTTCTGGACTGGAAGAAATTCCAAAGGATCAAATCATTGCAAGAGCAATCTATTTGGATGATTTAGAAGTCAGGACTCACACGACTACTAAGGGCGGCATCCAAGGTTTGCCAGCCCAGTTCTTGACAAAGAAGGCTCTGTACTTTTCCAGTATAGGGAATGTGGCCGCTTTCGAAAACATCTTTGTTTTTCTTACCTACGGGTTATTTTTGTTTCCCAACATTGATAACTTCGTTAATATCAACGCCATTAAGATTTTTCTCATTGGAAACCATGTACCAACTCTGCTCACAGATGCGTATCATTCTGTACACTTAGGGAATTTGTACAGCGGAGGAATGATCACGTGCTGTGTACCCCTGCTATATAAATGGTTTATTTCCCACTTACCCAAGTCTGCTGCATTTTGGGATCATAAGAGTGCCTTATGTTGGTCGCAGAAGATCATGTCCCTTACCAACTCTGACATAGATTGGTGCAATAGGATTTATGACGGGATCAGGATCATTGACCGTTGTGGAAATTTCCCCAACGTACCCCTCATAGGAACTAAGGGAGGAATCAATTACCATCCAGTTTTAGTTCATCGTCAATTTGGATACCCGATGAGGCATGTCCCACGTAATGCTCATCTGGAAGGTCTTTTCTTCAAGGAAGGAGAAAATGACAGGGCAGTAAAGATGGAAATAGTGCACGCTTGGAAACATGTTCATAAGAAAGGACTAGAGCCTCTAGGAAAACCAGACTGTGTCTCAGTGGAGCCTTATCTCCACTGGGTATAGACTAGAGCTCTCAAGCTAAAGATGCCTTATCCTCGTCACGAAGTTCTTCCGCCAAGGGAATCTGTCATGTACTTCATGACTGAAACGGAAAAACTTCAGGTTACTCTCAACAAAGTTCAATAAGAGAGGAGGTCTTGGAAGAACAAGTACCGCATTCTCAATGTGGAGTGCACCAAAATACAGGAAGTACTGAAAGATAAGGATGCTCTAATTGAGATTTTGGAGCAACATGCTGTAGAAAATCAAGATGACCAGAGAAATTTGCTTGCTCCTTTCACTTGGCAAAGGAATGACAACCCGGCAACGGCCCAAGAGCCCCGGTCAAAGAAAAGGAAAGTACCGGCACCCGAATTCTCCTCAGAGAGGACTCGGGACCCATTAGCTTAGGTTTCTATTTCCGCACCTTGTAATCTACTGTATTTCCATTTCCGCAATCTTTTGAATTCAATAAAACGGGGTTTCCCCACTGTTTGATATTTGCAATCTAATTGTCAAAGTGTATTTTGATTAAACAAAAAAAAATAATTAATAATCATTGCATTCATCATTCTCACGTAACATATTCTTCTTACCTACAAATCTCACGTTTGTGTCTCGGTTCTAGAGTCAAACTGTCTCACTCGTACAATACTCGGGCCAATCGTCAGAAAAAGATGGATGATCTTGAGGAAGAGAATAGAGAGTTGAAAGAAGAGGTCGAAGCTCTGAGCGAGGATATGAGAAAGCTTCGTAACGATATGCAAGCCATGGCAGAAGCTCAGCTACAAAGAACTATGATCTCAGAGATCACCTCAACGCCCATAGCGGAAAAGTATGATCCTAGGTATCAAATGCCGAAAGATCGTCCCTGGGGCCTACCACCTAACTATATCCCGTAAGGATATATTCCGCCGATCACTGGAGATCCAGAAATTTAGCGGGAGCCGCTGGACCTGAAGGTTACAAACTTCGGGAAAGCAAAGATGCCAGGGGAATACCAATAACTCCTGAAGGTTACAAACGTCGGGAGGCACCGAGATTTGCTGCCATAGTAAAGGTACCACCCCCTGTGGTGCACACTGTACCGGAAGGACAGATTCCGCAGATACCTTCTGGTAGAAAGGAAAGTATATTCGATAGAATGGATGAATTCCAGGAGCAATTCCTGGAAATGCAAGCAATTCGCGGTCAGGATATATTTGGAAAGGACGTCGCGGACCTTTGTTTGGTCCCCAATGTGAAAGTCCCAGACAAATTCCAAGTGCCCGATTTTGAAAAGTACAAGGGTAACTCTTGCCCTCAAAGTCACCTGGTGATGTACGCTCGGCGAATGTCAGCTCTGACAGAGAACCAGGATCTACTGATTCACTACTTTCAGGATAGTTTAACTGGTGCCGCACTCAAATGGTACATGGGTTTAAACCGCGCTACAATCAACACTTTCAGAGATCTCGGCACTGCCTTCATCCAACAATATAAATACAATTTGTACATGGCACTAGACAGAGATCAACTCAGATCAATGTCGCAAAAGGACAAGGAAACCTTTAAGGAATACGCTCAGAGATGGCATGAAATTGCCGCCCAAATTTGTCCACCACTTGAGGAAAAAGAGATGACAAAGATCTTTTTAAAGATCTTGAGCTCGTTTTACTACGACAGAATGGTTGCCAGTGTGCCCAGTGACTTTACCGAGATGGTCGGCATGGGAGTTCATTTTGAGGAAGCCGATCGAGAAGGACGCCTAGTAAAAGACACTGGATCATTAAGCGGTACTAAAAAATACGGTAGTGCTCTCCCTAAGAAAAAAGAGCAAGATATTGGAAATATCTCTCTCGGAAAGCAAAGGCGACGGTACCAACCAGTAGCAGCTGTCACTCCTGCTATCAACCCTGTGCCTGTTTCTACGTATCAACCTCAGGCTACGCAGAGCCAACCTAATCAACAGCAATTTCAGCAAAGCACACAACAACCTTTTCAGTAGGCTCATCCTCAATACAACAACAACCGTACAACGCGGCCACCAGGATTTGATCCTATACCTGTATTGTACGTCGAACGGTTTCCTTTATTACTGGTCAAGGGACATGTCCAGACCAAGGCTCCTCTTACAGTACCAGAAAATCCGCCTTTTTGGTTCAAAGCGGATCAGATTTGCCCTTATCATCAAGGAGGACCAGTTCATAACATAGAAAACTGTCTCAGTTTCAAATCCGATGTGCAAAAGCTTGTTAAGAGCGGGGTCTTATCTTTCAAAGATACGAATCCAAATGTTCTCACGAACCCGCTGCCTCAACACGAGAAAGCTGCAGTCAATTTGGTAGAAGGAGAATCCAATAACGTCTATCAAATTCATGATGTACTCCTATTGAGGGACAACTTGGTCAAGATACATTGTAGAAAGAGTGGATATGGTCATGTACCACCTCATAACTATCACCAGTGTGATATCTGCTCTAATGATAATCAAGGATGTTCTGTGGTACAATCCGCTCTACAGGAACAATTGGATCTCAGATGGATCCAACAACACTGAGTTCGTGAAGTTAACATGGTTTATACGAATTCCAACGTCATTCAAAACCACGACATCTGTGCAATGGATGTCAATTTGGTGGCGATGCACTCAAGGCAAAGCCAGTATCATAACTTGCCACGACACGATTATAATTCCTGTCTGACTTGCTCGGTAAACAACAAACAGGGATGCTCTTTTGTACAAGAGGCCCTCCAGCGTCAGATGGATCTTGGATGGATCCAGGATAACCATGAGAGGAATCCCTATCAGATCAACATGATCCAAATCTTCAATATTCTCTTGATGAACACCAGCCTGGTGGAGTTACATACTGAACAAGTCTGGCTCGGGTTCCTGGTATAACATGATTATCAGAGCTGTAAAGCAGGTTGCAAAAGCGATCAGGGCTGTGCCCTTGTCCAAGAAACACTTCAGCACTTGTTGCACCATTGGTGGCCTCCAATCTATATGGATGAAGACACCCAGCAAATTAGTATCACTAACGGGAATCCTACTAGATATCAAAGTCAGGATGTTCGGTCGATGGAAACAGACCTAGTAAGGTTACACTATATTTAAAGCGGGCGTGGCCAGGTGCCACTACACAACTATGAGCGGTGTGGAGTTTGCTCAGTGGATAATCAAGGATGCTACTTCGTGCGAGCAGCCCTTCAAAGTCAGTTGGACCGCAAAGAGATTCAACCATGGTCAAGTTCTGAATCAGTCAACTATTTCGCTGATCAAATCGAGGATGTTGTCATAATCTCTGATCATCAAAGGATTAGGGATGTTTGTGCCATCATTCCTCTACTTGACGAATCGAGAGTTCCCAACCAGGAACGGATCGAAATTACTTATGATGGTCAGAAAAATCAGAAGGTCCCCATAGTCATCTATCTACCGGAACCGCTACCGTATGAATTAACTAAGGCTATCCCTTACAAATACGGTGCAACAACAATCGAGAATGGAAAGGAAATTCCATTACCCTCCGTCGTGAATATTGCAGACATCAGTCGAGTAACACGGAGCGGTCGGATCTTCAACCGAGGAGTTGGAGAACCCAGCAAAGAAAAGGAACCTCAAACAGGAGTTCCTAATCAACCAGTCGGTCAATCCAGTGATCCCGACATTTCAAAGAACGACGATGAGATGCTGAAGCTCATCCAGATAAGTGAATACAACATTGTTGATCAATTGTTGCAAACCCCTTCAAAGATCTCAGTATTATCACTATTACTTAGTTCTGAAGCGCACAGGGAGGCTCTGCAGAAAGTCTTGGAGCAAGCCTTTGTGGAACAGGATGTAACAATCAGACAGTTCAATAGCATTGTCTCTAACATCACTTCGTGCAATAATTTGGGATTTAGTGACGAGGAGTTACCCGAAGGGGGTCGCCGTCATAACATGTCGCTCAACATTACAGTCAACTGCCAGGACGATGCTTTAGCCAGCGTACTGGTAGACACAAGGTCAGTCCTGAACGTTATGCCGAAGTCCACTTTGATGCAATTACCATTCTAAGGACCTCCGATGAGAACCAGTGAGGTCGTCGTCAAAGCATTTGACGGATCCAGAAAAACTGTTATCGGCGAAGTCGATCTTCCCATAACTATCGGTCCTCACACTTTCCAAGTCAATTTCCAGGTCATGGACATTCGGGCAACATACAGTTGTTTATTAGGAAGACCTTGGATACATCAGGCTGGAGCGGTTACTTCGACCCTCCACCAAAAGCTAAAGTTCGTCCAGAACGGCCAACTTGTCACAGTCTGTGGAGAACAGGCCTTGCTCTTGAGTAACTTATCATCATCTACTTGTGTAGAACCCCAGGAGGTTATTGGGACGTAGTTCCAAGCGCTGTCGGTGGGCAAGGACAATGAATCCCAAGGAGGAACCTCGATTTCCTCATACAAAGATGCTATCAAAGTGGTCGAGAGTACCGATACAACAGGATGGGGACATCTTGTTATTCCTACTAGCAATACAACAAAGAAGGGTCTTGGTTTCTCTTTAACCTGTACCCGGACAGCTGCTAACAATGAAAGTCTTCATCCCATTCAGGATTTCTTCCACAGTGGAGGGTTCCTTCACCCAGTGCCTCAGGCAATCCATGCTATCAATGAGGAGGATTCCTCCGACACAGATGAAGAATGGAAGTCCTATCTTAACGAGGATGGTTATATGTCTCAGGAAGAAGTGCCTACGCCATTTTGCTATCCCGCACAGAGTCTGAGATTTATACCAAGGTCAGATGTCGAAATGATATACGGGGATTGTGATCTGGAAGGATGCCGTGCTCCGCCAAATTCATTAGAGGAAGACACTCCGATGAAAGACAGTTTTGACTACACCTACTATGGCCCAATGGATGGTCTGCCAATGTGGCAACCTTATCCAGGAGATTTGGGGCAAGAGAGTCAGCCGAATAATGAAAATCAACTGACCGTCATTGAACAGAATACCTGTGTCCCCACAATGTCATGGGATCAACACTCAGGTCATTCAGAAACTACTCAACATGACGATGAATTTGCAACATTTGCGGGACTAGAATTCATCAATTATGCTTTTCCCGAGGTCAACATCATCGAGAGGGATGACTCCTCCAGTTCAAAAGAAGTGTGGGACACCCTGGGACAACCAAGCAGAAAATACGACTATATGGTCAAGTACACCGCTCCTGAAAGCTCTCGTATTAGGCTCGAAGATATCCAGCCAACTGGATGGGGAGATACAGCTGAGAGCACCAATGCTAGGAAAAATGCGACACAGGAATTCTTCTACGACAACTCTGCCTGGGAGACAGATTTCAACGATCCTACTCCACCAGAAATCAGTGTTCTTTCTGAAGACAAATCGAGGAAGGTGCCAGACTTTGTGATTCACCGAGGAGTTCGCCGCCAATGGGTTGTCGTCGAGGTTTCGAAGATCGTTCATCAGTCAAAGTAATTGTCGTTTTTAACCTTTCACCCTGCCTAGGTGAAACGGATGTTTTAATAGGGCTCGCTTTCTGTAAAATTTCCCTCTTCGCTCCGCCCAAAGGACAGAGTTTTGTTTTATAGGGCTGTAGTTTCAAGAATCGACTTGTTCATAAATAAAATAATGTCGTTCTGTAATTTCCGCATTAATTGTTGTTTTCTTTTCGCTTTTCTCAGAAAATGGTAATCCTAAAAAATAATTAAAAATAAAAATAAGCAGTAAAACAAATACACTGCACACTCGCATTTTCTCTATCTCTTCTAAACATGAATTATCACGTCATGCAGATTGCTTGTTTTAAACCCAGTTGAAACGTACGATCCGATGCCTTCTCCCGACTTTGAGTTCCCGATATTTGGGGTTGAAGAAGAAGTTGACAACGAAATTCCAGAAGAGATCTCTCGACTACTCAGACAGGAGGAAAGGTCCATTAAACCTCACAAAGAGCCGTTGGAAACAATCAATGTGGGTTCGGAAAAAGAGAGAAAAGAAATCAGGATTGGGGCACTGCTCAGTCCAACTGCCAGAGAGGGTTTGATAAAGCTTCTCAGAGAATTTCCCGATTTACTCGCTTGGTCCTATCAGGATATGCCAAGGTTGGATACCAGCATCGTGGAACATCACTCACCATTGAGATTGGAATGTCCGCCAGTAAAGCAGAGATCGAGACGCACTCACCGGACATGGCCATCAAAATCAAAGAGGAGGTACAAAAACAGATTGACGCAGGTTTCCTCGCCACATCAGAATATCCTCAATGGTTAGCCAACATCGTACCCGTTCCCAAAAAGGACGGAAAGGTCCGAATGTGTGTTGATTACAGGAATCTGAACAAGGCAAGTCCAAAGGACGACTTTCCTTTACCACATATTGACATGCTGGTTGACAGTACAGCAAAGTTCAAAGTTTTCTCCTTCATGGATGGATTCTCGGGCTATAACCAGATCAAAATGGCACCGAAAGACATGGAGAAAACTTCGTTCATTACCCCATGGGGTACCTTTTGTTACAAGGTGATGCCGTTCGGTTTGAAGAATGTCGGGGCTACCTATCAAAGGGCCATGACTACTCTGTTTCATGACATGATACACAAAGAGATAGAGGTATATGTCGATGACATGATTGCAAAATCTAAGACAGAAGAGGAGCTTGTGACCCACCTGTCAAAACTATTCGAGCATTTAAGGAAGTACAAACTCCGCTTGAATCCCAACAAGTGCACCTTCGTTGTCCGTTCGGGGAAACTCTTAGGGTTCATCGTCAGCCAGAAAGGGATTGAGGTCGATCCTGACAAGGTCAAGGCCATTCGAGAAATGCCTTCTCCGAAAACTGAAAAACAAGTCAGAGGATTCTTGGGACGTTTGAACTAAATCTCCAGGTTCATATTCCTTATGACCGCCACGTGTGCGCCAATTTTCAAATTACTCAAAAAGAACCAGGATTGCGTTTGGTCAGAAGATTGCCAAACCGCCTTCGACAGTATTAAGGAATACCTGTTTAATCCGCCGATTCTATCACCTCCAGTGGAAGAAAGACCACTGATCATTTACCTCACAGTCCTAGAGGACTCAATGGGATGTGTACTTGGCCAACAAGATGAAACCAAACGGAAAGAGTCTGCCATCTATTATCTGAGCAAGAAATTCACCGACTGCGAGATTCGGTACACGATGCTTGAGAAAACTTGTTGTGCTTTGGCGTGGGCAGCCAAATGTCTTCGCCAATACATGATTCGTCACACTACTTGGTTAATCTCCGAGATGGATCCAATCAAGTATGTCTTTGAAAAGCCTGCTCTCACGGGAAGGATTGCCCGTTGGCAGATGTTGCTATCAGAATATGACATAGAGTACCATGCTCAAAAAGCCATTAAAGGGAGTATTTTAGCCGCTCATTTGGCTCATCAACCGATTGACGATCAAGAATCAATCGGGTTTGACTTCCCAGACGAAGATGTCATGTATCTAAAAATGAAAGATTGCGATGAACCGTTACCCAGTGAAGGGCCAGAACCAGGTTCCCAATGGGGACTTATCTTTGACGGAGCAGTTAATCATTATGGAAATAGAATTGGGGCAATCATTATTACCCCTCAGGGTACCCACATTCCTTTCACTGCCAGGCTTACGTTCAAATGTACGAACAATGAGGCCGAATACGAAGCTTGTATTATGGGTCTCAAAGAAGCGATCGACTTAAGGATCAAAAACTTGGACGTATACGGTGATTCAGCCCTGGTTATCAATCAGATAAAAGGAGATTGGAACACGTACCAATCAGGACTGATTCCTTACAAAGACTATGCAAGAAGGTTGTTACCCTTCTTTAACAGAGTCGAGTTTCATCACGTCCCTCGTAATGAGAATCACATGGCTGATGCATTAGCCACTCTCTCTTCCATGATTAGCGTAGGTCAATGGACTGGCCTACCTAAGGCTGACATAATGCACCTTGAACGGCCCGCTTACGTCTTCACGATTGAAGCAGTCATAGACAACAAACCTTGGTATCACGATATCAAATGCTTCCTTCAAAAACAAGAGTACCCATCTGGGGCACTCAGAAAAGACAGGAAAACCCTCAGAAGATTGGCTGGAAGCTTCTTCCTGAGCGGTGATACTCTCTATAAGAGGAACTTTGACATGGTCTTGCTCCGATGCGTCGACAGACCAGAAGCAGACATGTTGATGAAAGAAATTCCTGAAGGATCCTTTGGCACTCATGCCAACGGACACACAATGGCGAAAAAAATTCTGAGAGCATGGTACTATTGGTTGACCATGGAACCCGACTGCTACAAGTACATGAGGAGGCGTCACAAGTGTTAGATATACTCTGACAAAATTCATGTACCGCCATCACATCTCAAAGTTCTTTCTTCCCCGTGGCCTTTTTACATATGGGGAATCGACATGATTGGCTTGATCGAACCTAAGGCTTCAAACGGACATCGGTTCATCCTGGTAGCCATTGACTATTTCACCAAGTGGGTCGAAGCAGCGTCGTACGCTAATGTAACCCGACAAGTGGTGGTCCGATTTATCAAAAATAATATCATCTGCCGTTTTGGTGTTCTGAGCCAGATCATTACTGATAATGGATCTAACTTGAACAACAACATGATGAAAGAGTTATGTGTTGAGTTCAAGATCGAACACCATAACTCATCTCCCTACCGACCCAAGATGAACGAAGCGGTAGAAGCGGCTAACAAGAACATCAAGAGGATCATTCAAAAGATGGTTGTAAACTATAAAGATTGGCACGAGATGCTACCCTTTGCTCTTCACGGTTATCGAACATCTGTCTGCACTTCAACAGGGGCAACCCCTTTCTCTCTAGTATACGGCATGGAGGCAGTTCTCCCCATCGAAGTAGAGATCCCATCAATCCGGGTATTGATGGAAGCAAAGCTTACAGAAGCTGAATGGTGTCAAAGTCGACACGACGAACTGAATCTGATTGAAGAGAAACGAATCACGGCACTATGCCACGGTCAGTTGTATCAACAAAGAATGAAGAAGGCGTTCGACAAAAAGGTTCGACCTCGTGTCTTCAGAAAAGGAGACCTCGTGCTCAAGAAGATACAATCGTTTCTCACTGACTCTCGGGGCAAATGGACCCAAAATTATGACGGCCCCTATGTGGTCACGAAAGCTTTCTCAGGCGGCGCGTTGAGACTTGCAACCATGGACGGAGAGGAATTTGCCTACCCCACGAATGTTGATGTAGTCAAGAAATACTTCGCCTAAAAAAAAAACGTCTCGGTGGATTGAAAACCCGAAAGGGCGGTCCAGACAAAAGTTAGAGACATGAAAAAAATCATCCCGATGGATTGGAAATCTCATAGTACAATCCAGGCAAAAATTAGGGATAATGGCAAGTAACTATGTTCAACAGAGGCAAGTCCCTCAGCAGCTGTTACATTATCCATCGGAGGAAAACTCCAGTCAAGGTCATCTTCGACAGAAGCTCAGGATGTCCCGAATTCAAAGTTGGTAGAAGGATAATGGTCGTTATGTTTCAACGTAGCCCTTTTCCCTGTAAATTACCATTTTCAAACTTTGTATATACTATTTGGAATCACGCGTTTGGCTGATCTCCATCTTATAAATAAAATTTGAGCCCTTGTGCTTTTGTTTGTAATTCTTATTTGTTTTAGCCTTACAGAATGGCGTTTTAACAGGATTAGCGATCCTTGAAATAAAACAAAAATGAATTTACTTGTTAAAACTTTTTCTGCTTTTAAATTAAAGATGGAAATTGCTTTTGACTGTTGAACATCGGAAGAACGTCGATTGCGTCTCCAAAGGCGTTTGAATTTCAAAGTGCAGAATCAAAGTACTCCTTCTAGGCCAGTACGCCTGAACGAAGGATCAACTTTATGAGATGCGGTTTTACCATCTGATACCCTTGGCCGAGTTCTTATCTCCTAAGCCCGATCAACGGTATTCCCCGCAGGGACTATTTCTCCTAAGCAAGGTAGAATTGCAACTTTTTTTGACCAACGGTACTTCTTCGCCCCGCGATGGCCGAGTATCCAGTCGTGTTCACTCGTCAGTCTGTATGTCACGTCAATTTTGTCAGCATATACATACATACATACATCATGCATTTGATTTGCATTCACATTTCATATTGCATCACTATCACTCTAGTCGGTCTTGTCCCCTAGTGATAACAGTCTTCTCAATCGAGTTGTCAGTTCTTGCCTCATCAGGAAATGCTGCGTTTGAACAATCTCGCCTCTAGTGTATCTCTGGATTAGAATCGGCACTCGACCACTTTGATAACTTGAACCTCTGAAAAGCCAGAGATGCTTTCTATAGATGTCACTCTTCGCCATCGAAGATGATATCCTTGCTTTCCCGGATTAAAGAAAAATCCCCAGAGAAAGCCTCATAAGCAGAGATTTGGCAGTACAGCTGCCTTTCTCCGAAAGACCGCTGATGAAAAGGTCATCGGCACCTCAAAATTGGAGCCCATCATATGGCATTTCTCTGGGAAGATCCCGAGAAAAGTATGATGTAAGACCCCAAGCGGAAGCAGTCTCTTAAGACACTCATTTTCCCCAGGTAGAATCGACAAATGGCGTCTCCCAAAACAGAGAAGTTTGTGTACCTCTACAATTTAGACGAATGGGTTCCCCACCAAGTCTGACATCAAAACTTTTTCCACTCAAATGGCATCTCCCCAGGAAAATTCGGCGAGAAGTTTGAGGAAAAACGCTACAAATAGCATTCCTTGTCAAGAAAGTTTATTGACAAAAGAAACTAAGACTAGTTCCTTGGTAGGAAACCAGGATCGAGGGGAAGTTTAAATCAGAAACTAAGACCATTTCCTCGGTAGGAAACCAGGATCAAGGGGAAGTTTAAATCAGAAACTAAGACTAGTTCCTTGGTAGGAAACCAGGATCGAGGGGAAGTTTGAATCAGAAACTTAGACCGGTTCCTTGGTAGGAAACCAGGATCGAGGGGAAGTTTAAATCAGAAACTAAGACCAGTTCCTTGGTAGGAAACCAGGATCGAGGGGAAGTTTGAATCAGAAACTTAGACCAGTTCCTTGGTAGGAAACCAGGATCAAGGGGAAGTTTAAATCAGAAACTTAGACCAGTTCCTTGGTAGGAAACCAGGATCGAGGGGAAGTCTACCTTTTCTAAGCATCATTGCTTAGCAAAATAAGATGAATGCGTAAGTTACCATTCATAACCATCAAAATTTCGGGTATTCTGATATTTAATCCTCTTGCACCCCGAATACCCGAATACCTTCGTCATTCACACCTTCGGGTCCAAGAAGATTAAATAGGGGCATCTGTCATACCCCAAATTTTGGCCACTAAGATTTCTCATCATTGTTCAAATCATCATCACAATATGGATGAACCATCATGCCTCATCAAATTCCTCAAGGGTTGTTGAGCATTCACTACAATCAAAATTAGGGTTTCAAGCTCTCTCTGAGTGCTTAGACAAAGGATCAATCAAGGAATGACATGATCTTCAACTTGTCTAACCTCTCAAACATCCACAATGGATCAATAGGACTCCCACTTCAAGGATTAAGCACAAGATTCCTCCCTTCTAGGTGGATCAAGCTTCAAGATCGCCAGTATCACCAAATTAGGGTTTTGGTCGACCAGGGCCTCCAGATGGAAAATTTTCATCTGGGCACAAGCCAAAGATCCAAAACATAACCTAATATACTCCATGGAACCTCATGGACCCAATCATCAAGTCAATTTGACCTCAGGGGATGCATTCATCAAAAATCAGGAATTAGGGTTTCTTGACCTAATTCACCCCTAAGTTGACTTTTGGGACAAATTATGAGCCAAGAGCTCAAGACATGATTTGATGGTCTCTAATATACTATATTGATCCATTTGCAACAATGGATTAATCCAAGAAGCTTGAGCAACAAGTCTCAATTTCATCTGCACCACAATTAGGGTTTCGCGAGGAAAGTCAACTGTAACTTTGACTTTTGACCAGGACATGCTCCCAAACCCTAAGACATGATTCAATATACCCTATGACACCCATGGAACATCTCCATCAAGTTTGATTTAGGTCAAGGACATGATTTCCTGAAGAATTGCACAGTTTGGAATTCATCTGATAAAAAGTCAACTGTGCACAAAAGTCAACTTTGACTTTGTGAGATTTTTCACCAAAATGGATTTTTAACCCTAAAATGATGTTAATGTATGATTTGAATCATCATTCATCAAGAAAAATCAAAGAAAGTGGGATAACTTGTAAAAGGGGTAACCATAAAAACTTAGAAAAATTTCTAAGTTATGGAGAAAGTGACACTAATGTGCCAACTTTGGAGGACCATAACTCCTAAACCACAAGGCCATTGTTCCCCATTCAAAGCTTGATTTGTAGATCACATTGCCCTCTACAAAAGCTTCATAGTGACCTATGTCCAAATTCCTCATGGATTTTGAGTTATGGAGTGATCAAAATCAAGAAGAGTCACTTTGTTCCAACACTTAGTGAAAATTTCACTAAGTCATAATCTGCCTTTACTTTTTTCCAAATGTAGGGGGATTTTTCACTTGGATTCAAAAGAGATCAAAACCAAACATGTTCAAACAGTTGTTGTATCATGTATGGACTTTCCAAAATGGCCAAGAAGATTACCAAATTCAATTTGAGCTATGAGATATGACATTGGCAAGATGCCTTGCTGAAATCTGCCAAGGCAAGGCAGATTTTTGCACTTTTGCTCGATTTGCCAAAATCAGCCAAATCCAAACACTCATATCCACTTGGGCACCTCTGAGGATTGAATCTAAAGGGGACAATCACTGATACAAGCCTCCAAAGTATTTGGAACAAGAAATAGCATGTAGAACCTAGAATTGCCAAAATAGGGACAAGACTCCAATTTTGGATTGGAGTATTCAATGGAAGCATCAAAGTGGCATGGACTGAGCTCTTAGCAACTGAATTCAGTCAAGACTTATCTAAGACCAAGGGAACCAGTAGCCTGTGCCCTAACCTCTAGTCAATGGCTAGAGGAGACTTGGATTTTCATTTGCCAACATTGGCCAAACCTACTCAGCAGTTGCCATTCACTATTCCTTGCAAAACAAACTTGCTCTACTATAAATAGAGCTCAATTGTGATCAGTTTGAGTACACCAAAGCCATCAAACAGATGCTTTCCTCAAAATCTCTTCTTTCACTCCAATTTTGCCTTCTAAGGCAAGTCACTATCGGGTTTTGAGTTTGAGAGCTTTTCCAATCAAACCAATCACACACACACACACCTCATATAGATCACATATGAGCTGATCAAACACTTAAATAACAACTGGAACACTGATTTCTCAGAATCACCAGTCAATTGCTCAAGGTTTTAACCAAGTTGCAGTTGAGATGCCATGAAGTGATCCAGCTAATTTCCATCAAGTCCAAGCATTCAAACACACTCCATAGGGTGTAGGGAAGCTGTTCAGATCATCACAATTCATCTGTAACACCTCCTACTCAGAAATAAATTTGCTCTTGCTGTCACGACCTAGAGGTAAGCCTAAACTTGGTCATCTCTCAATCTATGCATATTTCCTCGCACAATACTTTTGCCAAATGTTCATAATCATGCATGGAATGTTTCCCCTCAAGTAATTGCTTTTTTTAAATCGTGTATCAAAAATCCCAGCCTTCATGCAGAATTTAGGGTTCTTGAGGATTTTTCGTGATTTCTTGTTTTATGCTTAATTTAAATGAAATTAATTGTCATAAACATGATCGTGAGGTTGAAACGAGTTGATTGGTATGTGGATTGCATGATATGATCAAGTATTCAGTGAGATTGGATAGAAAATACAAATCTGGGAAACTCAGAACACGCGCGTGTTCTGGCCCTTGTTCTTGGCGTCATTTTCCAGCATTTGAATATTTGAATTTTGTGATTTTTATTTAATAGATTCAAAAATTAATTTCTCTCTGAGTTTTAATGATTTTGAGTTGATTCTTTTTTAATAATTCACAAAAATGTTGAAATATTTTATTTTCCCAAAAAATCCCAAAAATATTATTTATTTCATATAATTGATATTTTTACATCGAATTAATATTTTAATTATTTTTGACATTTAAAATATTTTTTCCCTCTTGATTTTGTAAAGATTAATGACTTCTAATTATTTTGTAGGTCAATACTTGATTTTTGAAGCATTAATCCAAGATCATAATTTGTTTCCCACATGTTAAACAATTTTTGATCATTTTAATTGAATTTTTATTCAATTAAAATACATTTTGGAAATAAATTAGGGTTTTTGATTAATTCAACCCTCACAAATCATTTTCAAAAAACTTTTGGGCCTCTATTAGAGTGTAAGACCCAACCCACTTGTACAGAAATATTTTGGGCCTCACTTATTGTATAAGTCCCTCTGTACATTTTTTAATTCGGCATGATCGTCGCCAGTTTAAAAATAAACCATTTGGGCCTCTCCTCGAGCTATAAGACCCATTCAACACTTTTGGGCCTCTAATAGAGTGTAAGACCCAACCCCTTTTAACCAAAAACAATTTTGGGCATCACTTATTGTATAAGTCCCTCTACGTTAAAAGAAAACCTCGGCGCGATCGCCATTTTTAACGAAAAATCATTTGGGCCTACCCTCGTGTTATAAGCCCCACTCTTTTTCCAAAAACTTTTTGGGCCTCTTGAAGAGAGTGTAAGACCCATCCCTTTGTACAGAAAACCTTTTTGGGCCTCAATCACTCGTATAAGTCCCTCTGTACAAATTCAACAGTGCAATCACTGGTAAAACCCTGGGCCTCTCCTTGACCTGTAAGCCCCAAATCTTTCTTTTCAAAGTACTTTCTCCTTTGATTTTGAAATATACTGTTGTTTTCAATCTTTCTTTGTTGAACAACTAACCAAACAGCATGGAAGCTCTACAACCGAGTAAGTGTTTATATGCTTTCATTTACCGCTTTCATATACATATAACTGTATTGTGGGGTTGTTTCGCTGTAAGTCTTCTTTCATAAACTCATATCAACTATGTAATAATAGTATAGATATTTAGAGTTTCCCCGGCAACTACGTCTAGCATTAAGCTCGTTGATCACTCTTAGAAATAGTCAAAACTAGATCCCCATAGGATTACCAGACACAGTCTTCCCTCTTCTTGGGGTTAAACAATATGGAGACATGAAAGGCAGCATTCTCGGTGAACCCTTTCATAGACTGTCACTCGTAAAAGTTGTCAAAGAAACTCTATTCCCCGAGATGATCTTTTCTCCGTAAATGGCATCTCTTAAGTTTCTTCCAAATTCACGAACTTTCCTGGCTTGATCTATTCTCGGTGAATGGCTTGTCTTGAATTTCTCGGGGTTTGGGGACCCACAGGCTTCTTAAAAACACTTGTCAAGAAACTCTATTCCCCAGAGATGATCTTTTCTCCGTGAATGGCATCTCTTGAGTTTCTTCCAAATTCTCGAACTTTCTTGGCTTGATCTATTCTCGGTGGATGGCTTGTCTTGAATTTTTCGGGGTTTGGGGACCCATCGGCTTCTTAAAAGCATCGGCCTCCTCTTGGGCATCGTACAAGGACCCACAGGCTTCCTAAAAACATCCCCGCCTCCTCTTGGGCGTTGTACAAGGACCCGTCGACTTCTTAGAAGTATTCACAGCGTCCTCTTAGGCTTCGTATAATGATCTCTTCCTCCGGGAATGATAGCCTCCTCTTGGGCTTCGTACAAGGACCCGTCAGCTTCTTAAAAGCTTCCAGCCTCCTCTTGGGCTTCGTACAAATTGTCCCGACGACCTCCTAGAGGTATAGGAACAGAACTTAGTCATCTTCATAGAATAGTCCTTTCAAAGAGTCTACTACTGTTTCTCAAAGCATAGTACAAAAGATGAAACTCTAGACACGGACAGTCTAATATCCTTGAGTCTCAAAGACATTCTCAAGTGACCCCTTCGTTAAAATAGGAAGGAAACCCGTAGACTCGGACAGTCTGAATACCCTTTGGATTTCCCGTTTCCTCAAAGAAAAGGAAATATCCCTGAATCAAATCCTTGAGTACAGTGTCACTCATATAAGAACTGATTTTCTCTTTTAAAATTAGTATATTGGATCTGTCACTCAACTGAAACAATTACAATAGCCTCCTCTTGGGCTTTGTACAATGATTCTTCCCAGCGAAGCAAATGTTTAGCCTCTCCCTCGGGCTTCATACGAGATACAAAAGACTCCCTCGTTGAGTCAAACAACATTTAGCCTCTCTCTCGGGCTTTGTACGAGACACATAAGAGACTCCCTCGTTGAGTCAATCACCCCTTTCGCCTCCATCTCGGGCTTTATACGAGATACAAAAAGGTTCTTATTGAGCCAAACAAATTTTAGCCTCCATCTCGGGCTTTGTATGAGATACAAAAACACTCTCTTGTTGAGTATAAAAGATCCTCTTGTAGGATCAACCCCTTTTGGCCTCTCTCTCGGGCTTTGTACGAGACACAAAAACACCCTCTTGTTGGGCCCATAGCCTCCTCTTAGGCTTTGTATAAGAAAACCACTGGTTGATCCAATCAACCTTTTAGCATAAAAGTTGTGCCTCGTTCACAGTACACAAACATCAACAACTCCTTCCCCTTCATCTAATTGCTGTAAGCGGCAAGCCTCTGGATCATCTACATCCATGCCACTGTCCCTCTTTTAGCATGAGAAATTCCTAAGGAAAGATAGCATTGCTCTACACTGAGTTAAAGTCTTCTCCTTCAGGTTAAAAAACTCCTATAAAGGAAATTATGGCATTGTCGGATTCACACATCCCGGTTAAAGTAATTCTCCTTTATAAACAGTTGTGACATACAACCCCCTCTTTAGAGATGACAAATTCTCTCAAAAGTCAACACCCTTTTAGCTTCACATCTTGGGCTTTGAACAAGATACAAATAGAACCTTTTAGCTTCATATCTTGGGCTTTGAACAAGATACAAATCACCTTTTTAGCTTCACGTCTTGGGCTTTGAACAAGACACCAAAACCCCATTTCCTCCCGCAGAATAGGAGGAACTACGAACGCTCTGATTTCCCTGTTTCGATAAACGAGAATACGTAGGCATAAGATTGAAAGAAAAATCTTAGCGAGCACACTAAACAAAAACTCAAAATCCCATACTTTCATACATCCGTCCTAACATCTTAACCCCCCCCCCCCCCCCCCCACCAATCGACCGAACACCAGTTTTAAAAAAATAAACCTAATAGAGACCCTGAATCTTTGTAGCATATGTAAACCAACAATTTTAACTGTTTAACCTCAGTTTGCAAGCAGGGTTAATTTGAGACATCTATTTCACTTCCTTCATCAGCTTTAATAGGATAAAAAATGAATCGAGCTGTAGACACCAAAGAGCGATAGCGCTTCGCAACCGCGTCCAAAATTGCTCGCTACACCAGGAACTCTTTTTTTTTAACAAAATAACCTAAGAGAGACCCACAATCTTAATAGCATCTGTAAACCAACAGTCATCTATTTAAACTCAGTATGCAAGCAGGGTTAATTGGAGACATTTATTTCCCTTCCTTAATCAACTTCAATAGGATAAAAAATGAATCGAACTGTAGTACCCCAAAGCGATAGTGCTTCGCAACCACACAAAAATTCGCGCTACAGAAAAATGGCGACTTCACTGGGGATGAAGAGATCTTGTTCTCTTCCCATCTCTTAGGTAGAAACCTTAAAAAAAAGTGCCATAGAAAAGTGGCGACCATAGTGGGAGGCATTCTTTCTAGCCTCTTTTAAGGTAGAAAACCTTAAGTTCTCAAAGTGTCACAGAAATGGCGACTCTGCTGGGGAGTCATTGTCTGTATAGGATCATAAGACTAGAGGCCAAGGATGATTAAGACAAATATATATACTGCTTTTCCTAATTGATATCTGTGTTTATTTTTCTGCTAATGGGAATGCATGTGATGTCGCATGTGGAAAGATTGAGTATACACCTAAGATAAGTGATGGCATTATACGGGTAATCTTACGGGGAGTGAGTCCCAGTTAAGAGTCCTCGGTCGACCATCAAACTCAGTGGAAACTTCCTTTGCAGATGCATTGCCTATACGACTTCGGTTGTTGAAAGTAGTGTGGTCAATTGGGTTATCTGAGAAGCTGAGGTTTTTAGTAGACTGAAACCATTTTGTAGTGCGAAAGCTATCGGGAATAGTTGTCACACGATACTACCCTCATTTGAGATCACTCTAAGATACATCAGCTCGCTGGTGATCCGCTTGCTGTTGTTATCACAAGAGGGGTCAATGATTTTGAGGACAGGTACAAAAAATCACCAGTATAAACCTTTGGGGATGGGTAGAGCCTTGACTTCATGACACCGACCCTTTGACCCGATGTTTTTTCTATGTTTTTGTGTGCTGCATTCATGCATTCATCTAAAAAACATTAAAACAAAGAAAAATATTCTCTTCTAGTCTCTCTTTTTCAAATTAAACTAAGACAATGATTGCAAATGTTAGATAAAGAGGTTGCGCTAATGGATTTCGGTAGAAGAAAAACTCACAAGTACACCTTCAAGGTTCAAAAACTAGAGGATTTGAGAGGTTTGGCGAGGATGATAACCAATCCTGAGGCTTTCAGAGCTATGTATGGAGGGTTATTGTATCTATTAAGGGTCCATGTAATCGAAGGAATCATGTCTACACTAATCCAGTTCTATGATCCGGTCTATCACTGTTTCACATTCCCAGATTATCAACTAGCACCAACACTGCAGGAGTACTCTCACCTGACTGATTTACCCATCACTGACCAAGCTCCGTTTTCTGGACTGGAAGAAATTCCATAGGATCAAACCATTTCAAGAACAATTTATTTGGACGAGTCAGAGGTCAGGACTCACATGACCACTAAGGCTGGAATCCAGGGTTTGCCAGCCTAGTTCTTGACAAAGAAAGCTCTATACTTTGCTAGTATAGGGAACGTGGCCGCTTTCGAGAGCATCTTTGTTTTGCTCACCTACGGGTTATTTCTGTTCCCCAACATTGATAACTTCGTAGATATCAACGCCATTAAGATTTTTCTGATTGGAAACCCTAAACTGACTTTTCTCACAGATGCTTATCATTCGTTACACTTAAGGAATTTGTACAGAGGAGGAATGATCACATGCTGTGTACCCCTGCTGTTCAAATGGTTCACTTCCTATTTACCAAAGTCTGCTATGTTTTGGGATCAAAAGAATACTTTACATTGGTCGCAGAGGATCATGTCCCTTACCATCTCTGACATCAATTGGTACAATCGAATCTATGACGGGATTAGAATCATTGACCATTGTGGAAATTTCCCAAATGTACCCCTTATAGGAACTAAGGGAGGAATCAACTATCACCCAGTTTTAGTTCGTCGTCAATTTGGATACCCAATGAGGCACGTCCCGCGTAATGCTCATCTGGAAGATCTTTTCTTCAAGGAAGGAGAACATGACAGAGCACTAAAGACGGAAATAGTGCATGCCTGGAAACACGTTCATAGGAAAGGAAGAGAGTCTCTAGGAAAACTAGACTGTGTCTCGATGGAACCTTATTCCACTAGGTATAAACTAGAGCTCTCAAACTGAGGATGCCTTACCCTCGTCAGGAAGTTCTTCCATTAAGGGACTCTGTCCTTTATTTTATGTCTGAGATAGAAAAACTTCTGGTTACTCTCAACAAAGTTCAACAGGAGAAGAGGTCTTGGATGAACAAGTACCGTATTCTCAATGTGGAGTGCAAGAAAATACAACAACTATTGAAAGATAAAGATGCACTGATTGAGATTTTAGAGCAACATGCTGTTGAAAATCAGGATGACCAAAGGAATTTGCTCGCTCCTTTCACGTGGCAAAGGAATGACAACCCGACAATGACTCAAGAACCCCGGTCAAAGAAAAGGAAAGTACCAGAACCCGCACCTGAGCTCGCTTCAGAGAGGACTCAGGACCATAAGTTTAGATTTCCTTTTGCAGCATTATGTAAATTACTGTATTTTCATTTCCGCAATCCTTGAAATCAATAAAACGGGGTTTCCCCACTGTTTAATATTTGCAATCTAATTGTCGAAGTTCACTTTGAATAAACAAAAAAAATATATATACAATTAATATAATCATTACATATCATTCACCATTCTCACATAACGCATTCTTCTTACTGACGAATCTCACGTTTGCGTCTCAATTCTAGAGTCAAACTGTCTCATTCGTACAATACTCGGGCCAATCGTCAGAAAAAGATGGATGATCTCGAAGAAGAGAATAGAGAGTTGAGGGAAGAGATCGACACTCTGAAAGAGGATCTGAGAAAGCTTCATAACGACATGCAAGCTCTAGCAGAAGCTCAGATGCAACAACAAAGGACTGTGATCTCAGAGATCACATCAACTCCCATAGTGGAAAAGTATGATCCTAGGTAAAAAATGCCGAAAGATCGTCCCTGGGGCATGCCTATTAACTATATCCCGGAAGGATATATTCTGCCGATCACTGAAGATTCGGAACCTTTAGCAGGAGCCACTGAGCCTGAAGGTTAAAAACTTCGGGAAAGCGAAGATGCCAGGGGAATGACAGCAACTCCTGAAGGTTACAAACTTCGGGAGGCACCGAGAGTCTCAGCCATAATGACTATACCACCACCCATGGTACACACTATCCCAGAAGGACAGACTCTGCAGATGTCTTCTGGTGGAAATGAAAGTATGTTCGACAGAATGAATGAGTTCCAAGAAACAGTTCCTGGAGATGTAGAAAGAACTGCAATCCCTTCGCGGTCAGGATTTATTTGGAAAGGACGCCACAGACCTTTGTTTGGTCCCTAATGTGAAAGTTCTGCCTAAGTTCCAGGTACCCGATTTTTAAAAGTACAAGGGTAACTCTTTCCCTCAAAACCATCTGGTGATGTACGCTCGACGAATGTCAGCTCAGACAAAGAACCAAGAGCTATTGATCCACTATTTTTAGGATAGTTTAACCGGTGCCGCATTAAAATGGTACATGGGTTTAAACCGCACTAAGATCTCCACTTTCTGAGATCTTGGAGCTGCTTTCGTTCAACAATATAAGTATAACCTGGACATGGCACCAGACAGAGATCAACTCAGATCGATGTCACAGAAGGACAAGGAAACCTTTAAGGAGTACGCTCAGAGATGGCGTGAAATTGTCGCCCAAATTTGTCCACCTCTTAAGGAAAAAGAGATGACAAAGATCTTCTTGAAAACCTTGAGCTCATTTTACTACGACAGAATGGTCGCTAGTGAGCCCAGTCACTTAACTGAGATGGTGGGCATGGGAGTTCGTCTTGAGGAAGCAGTCTGAGAAGGACGGTTAGTTAAAGACGCTGGATCATCAAGTAATACAAAATGATACGGTAGTACTCTCCCTAAGAAAAAAGAGCAAGATATTGGGAATATCTCTCTCAGAAAGCAAAGGCGACGATACCAACCAGTGGCAGCTGTAACTCCTGCTATCAACCCTGTGCCTATTCCTACGTATCAACCTCGGGTTGCTCAGAGCCAACTGATTCAACAGCAATATCAGCAAAGGACTCAATAGCCTCTTCAGCAGGCTCGTCGTCCATATAACAACAACCGTACCACGTGACCACCAGGGTTTGAGCCTATACCGATGTTGTACCTAGAATTGTTTCCACTCTTACTGGTCAAGGGACACGTCCAAACCAGGTCTCCTCTTTCAATATCGGAGAATCTGCCTTTTTGGTTTAAAGCGGATCAGACTTGCCTTTATCATCAAGGGGGACCAGGGCATAACATAGAAAATTGTCTCAGTTTTAAATCTGATGTGAAAAAGCTTGTTAGGAGCGGGGTATTATCTTTCAAAGATACGAATCCAAATGTTCTCACGAACTCGCTGCCTCAACCCGAGAAAGCTGCAGTAAATTTGATAGAAGGAGAGGCTAACAACAGCTATCAAATTCATGATGTACTCTTATGAAGGGACAACTTGGTCAAGATGCATTGTAGACAGAGTGGATACACACCTCATAATTATCACCAGTGTGATATCTGCTCTAAAAACAATCAGGGATGTTCTGTGGTACAATCAGCTCTACAGGAACAGTTGGATCTTGGATGGATCCAAGAGCATCGAGTTCGCGGAGTTAACATGACTTATGCAAATTCCAACATCATTCAGAACCACGACATCCGTGCGATGAATGTCAACTTAGTGGCAATGCACTCAAGGCAAAGCCAATATCATAATCTGCCGCGGCACGATTACAATTCCTGTCTGATTTGCTCAATAAACAATCAGGGATACTCTTTTATACAAGAGGCCCTCCAGGGCAGATGGATCTTGGATGGATCCAGGACTACCATGATAAAAATCCTTATCAGATCAACATGGTTTAAATCTTTGATATTTGTTTGATGAATACCAGCTTGGTGGAGTTACACGCTACACAAGTCCAACTCGGTTTTCTCACTTCACATGATTATCTAACTGTACAGTATGCCGTGAGAGCGACCAAGGATGTGCTCTTGTTCAGAGAACTTTACAACACTTGTTTAACCACTGGTGGCTTCCGATTTATGTGGATGAAGACACGCAACAAATCAGTGTGCTTAATGGGAACCCTACTCGGCATCAAAGTTAGGATGTCCGATCTCTGAAAATAGATCTAGTGAGGTTACACTGCATTCAAAGCGGACGTGGCCAGGTGCCACCACATAACTACGAGCGCTGTAGAGTCTTGTTGGAAAATAACCAAGGATGCTACCTCGTGCGAGCATCCCTTCAAAGTTAGTTGGACCGCAAAGAGATTCAACAATCTTCAGTTTCGGGGTCCATTAACTAGACGCCAGACTATTTCGCCGACCACATCAAAGATCTGGTTGTAATCTTTAATCCTGAAAGAACCAAGGATGTTTGTACCATCATCCCTTTACTTGACAAATTAAAGGTTCTTAACCAAGAACTGATTGAAGTTACTTACGACGGTCAGAAAAATCAGAAGCCTCCTGTAGTTATCTATCTACTAGACCACTACCGTATGAATCAACTAAAGCTATCCCTTACAAATACGGTACAACAACAGTTGAGAATGGAAAGGAAATTCCATTACCCCCCGTCGCGAATATTGCAGACATCAGTCGAGTAACACGGAGCGGTCGAATCTTCAACAGAGGAGTTGGAGAACCTAACAGAGAAAAGGAACCTCAAACGGAAGTTCCCAATCCACCAGTCGGTCAATCCAATAATCCCGACCTTTCAAAGAACGATGATGAGATGCTGAAGCTCATCCAAAGGAGTGAATACAACATTGTTGATCAACTGTTACAAACTCCTTCAAGGATCTCCGTGTTATCTCTTCTACTCAGTTCCGAAGCCCACACAGAGGCTCTACAGAAAAAGTCTTAGAACAAACCTTTATGGAACAGGATGTGTCAATACGACAGTTTGACAATATCGTCTCTAACATCACTTCCTGCAACAACTTGGGGTTTAGCAATGAGGAATTTCCAAAAGAAGGCAAAAGCCACAACATGGCGCTCAATATCACAGTCAACTGCCAGGACGATGCTTTAGCCAGCGTACTCGTAGACACCGAATCGGCTCTCAACGTCATGCCGAAGTCCAATCTAATGCGACTATCATTCAAAGTATCTCCGATGAAAGGCAGTGAGGTCGTCGTCAAAGCATTTGACGGATCCCGAAAAACAATTATCGGCGAAGTCGACCTTCCCATAACTATCGGTCCTCACACTTTCCTAGTCACTTTCCAGGTCATGGACATCCGAGCAACATACATTTGCTTATTAGGAAGACCTTGGATACACCAGGCTGGGGCAGTCACTTTGACACTTCACCAGAAGCTAAAGTTCGTCAAGAACGACCAACTGGCCACAGTCTGTGGAGAGCGAGCCTTGACCGTGAGTAACCTATCAACGGCCACTTGTGTAGAACCAGAGGAGTTCGTTGGAACTCAATTTCAAGTGCTTTCGGTGAGCAATAAGAATCAATCAGAAAAAGGAACATCGATTTCCTCATACAAAGATGCTCTCAAAGTAATCGAGAGTAACAATGCAAAGGGATGGGGACAACTTGCCATTCCTACTGATAATAAAACAAAGAAGGGTCTTGGTTTTTCTTCAACCTGTACCCAGACTGATGCTAACGATGAAAGTCTTCATCCCATTCCGAATTTCTTCCACAGTGGAGGTTTCCTTCACCTAGTATCTCAAGAAGTATATACCATCAATGAGGGAGATTCCTCTGATACAGATGAAGAATGGAAGTCCTATCTTAATGAGGACAGTTATATGTCTCAGGAAGAGGTGCTTATGCCATTTTGCTATCCGGCACAAAGTCCGAGATTCATACCAAGGTTAGATGTCAAAATGATATACGGAGATTGTGATCCGGAAAGATGTCGTGCTCCACCAAACTCATTAGAGGAAGACACTCCGATGAAATACAGCTTTGACCACGACTACTATGGCCCGATGGATGGTCTGCCTATCTGGCAGTCGAACAATGAAAATCAGTTAAGCATCATTGAAAAGAATACATGCGTCCCCACCATGTCATGGGATCAACACTCGAGTCATTCAGAAAGTATCCAGCACGGCGATGAATTCGCAAAGTTTGCAGGACTAGAATTCATTAACTATGCTTTTCCAGATGTCAACGTCATTGAAAGAGATGACTCTTCTAGTTCCAAAGAAGTGTGGGACACCCTAGGACAACCAAGTGGAAAATACGACTTCATGGTCAAGTATACTGCTCATGAAAGCTCTCGTATCAGGCTCAAGGACATCCAGCCAACTGGATGGGGAGATTTGCCTGAGAGCACAAATACTATGCAAAATACAACTGAGGAATCCTCCTACGACAACTCTGCCTGGGAGACAGATTCCAACGATCCTGCTCCACCAGAAATCAGCATTATTTCTAAAGACAAATCAAGGAAAGTACCAAACTTTGTGATTCACCGAGGAGTTCGACGCCAATGGGTTGCAGTCGATGTTTCGAATATTGTTCATAAGTCAAAGTAATTGCCGTCTTTAACCTTTCACCCTGCCCAGGTGAAACTAATGTTTTGATATGCCTCACTTTCTGTAAATGTCCCTGTTTGCTCCGCCCAAAACGGTAGAGTTTTGTTTTATAGGGCTGTAGTTTCAAGAATCGACTAAATCGTAAATAAAATAACGTCGTTCTGTAATTTCCGCATTAATTGCTATTTTCTCTTTTTGCTTTTTCAGAAAATGGTAATCCTAAAAAACAACTCAAATAATAAAAACAAGCAGTAACAAAAAAAAATAATAATACACTGCACACACTCTTGCATTTTCTCTATCTCTTATAAACACAAATCATCACGTCATGCAGATTGCTTATTTTAAACCCCATTGAAACGTACGATCCAATGCCTTCTCCCAACTTTGAATCCCCGGTATTTGAGGCTGAAGAAGAAAATGACGAAGAAATTCCAGAGGAGATCTCCCGATTACTCAGACAAGAGGAAAGGTCCATCAAACCTCACAAAGAGCCTTTGGAAACGGTCAACTTGGGTTCAGAGGAAGAGAGAAAAGAGATCAGGATTAGGGCACTGCTCAGTCCAACTGTCAAAGAAAGTTTGATAAAGCTTCTTAAAGAGTTTCCCGATGTATTCGCTTGGTCCTATCAGGATATGCCAGGGTTGGATACCAGCATCGTGGAACATCATCTACCGTTGTGACCAGAATGTTCCCCAATAAAACAAAGGTTGAGAAGAACTCATCCAGACATGGCCATCAAAATCAAAGAGGAAGTACAGAAACAGATTGACTCGGGTTTCCTTGCTACATCAGAATATCCTCAATGGTTTGCCAACATAGTACCAGTTTCAAAAAAGGACGGAAAGGTCAGAATGTGTGTATATTACATAAATCTAAACAAGGCTAGTCCAAAGGACGACTTTCCTTTACCACACATTGACATGCTGGTTGACAGTACAACAAAGTTCAAAGTCTTCTCCTTCATGGATGGATTCTCGGGCTATAATCAGATAACAATGGCACCAAAAGACATGGAGAAAACTTCCTTCATCACCCCATGGGGTACTTTTTGTTACAAGGTAATGTCGTTCGGTTTGAAGAACACCGAGGCAACCTATCAATGGGCCATAACTACTCTATTTCATGACATGATACACAAATAAATAGAAGTATATGTCGATGACATGATTGCAAAATCTAGAACAGAGGAGGAGCTTGTGACCCACTTGTCAAAACTATTTGTGCGGCTGAGAAAGTTCAAACTCCGCTTGAATCCCAATAAATGCACATTCTGTGTCTGTTCAGGGAAACTGCTAGGGTTCATCGTTAGCCAGAAAGGAATTGAGGTTGATCCTGACAAGGTCAAGGCCATTCAAGAAATGCCTTCTCCAAAGACTGAAAAACAAGTCAGGGGATTCTTGGGACGTTTGAATTACATTTCCAGATTTATATTCCTCATGACCACGACATGCGCACCGATTTTCAAATTACTAAAAAAGAATCAAGACTGCATTTGGACAGATGACTGCCAAACCGCCTTCGACAGTACCAAGGAATATCTGTTGAACCCACCAATTCTATCACCTCCAGTGGAAGGAAGAGCACTAATCATCAACTTAACAGTCTTGGAAGACTCGATGGGTTGTGTACTTGGCCAACAAGACGAAACCAAAAGGAAAGAGTCTGCCATTTACTATTTGAGCAAGAAATTCACCGACTGCGAGACTCGGTACACTATGCTCGAGAAAACTTGCTGTGCTCTGTCTTGGGCAGCGAAACATCTTCGCCAGTATATGATTTTTCACACTACTTGGTTAATCTCTGAGGTGGATCCAATCAAGTACATCTTTGAAAAGCCTGCCCTCACGGGAAGGATTGCCCGTTGCCAGATGTTGTTATCAGAGTACGACATTGAGTACCATGCTCAGAAAGCTGTCAAGGGAAGTGTTTTAGCCGATCATTTAGCTCATCAACCGATTACGATAAGGAATCAGTCGAATTTGACTTCCCAGACGAGGATGTCATGTATTTGAAATGAAAGACTGCGACGAACTGCTACCCAGTGAAGGGCCAGAACCAGGTTCCCAATGGGGACTAATCTTTGACGGAGTTGTCAATCATTATGGAAATGGAATCGGGGAAATCATCATAACACCTCAGGGTACCCACATTCCTTTCACCACCAGACTTACGTTTAAGTGCACAAACAACGAGGCCGAATACGAAGCTTGTATCATGGGTCTCGAAGAAGCAATCGACTTAAGGATCAAGAACTTGGACGTATACGAAGACTCAGCTTTGGTTATCAATCAGATCAAAGGATATTCGAACACATACCAATCAGGATTGATTCCTTACAAAGATTACGCGAGAAGGTTGTTGCCCTTCTTCAACAGAATCGAGTTTCATCATATCCCTCGTGAAGAGAATCACATGGCTGATGCATTAGCCATCCTCTCTTCCATGATTAGTGTAGGTCAATGGAGCGACTTACCTAAGATTGACATAATGCGCCTTGAACGGCCCGCTTATATCTTCACGGTTGAAGCAGTCATAGACGACAAACCTCGGTATCACGATATCAAATGCATCCTTCAAAAACAAGAGTACCCTCCTGGGGCATTAATAAAGGACCGAAAGACCCTCAGAAGACTGGCAAGTAGCTTCTTCCTGAACGGTGATACACTCTATAAGAGAAACTTCGACACGGTCTTGCTCCGATGTGTAGAGAGACCAGAAGCAAACATGCTGATAAAAGAAATTCATGAAGGATCCTTTGGCACTCATGCCAATGGACACACAATGGCGAGAAAAATTCTAAGAGCAGGGTACTACTGGCTGACCATGGAATCCGACAGCTACAAGTACATGAGGAAGTGTCACAAGTGTCAGATAGACTCAGTCAAAATCCATGTACCGCCAACGCATCTCAAAGTTCTCTCTTCCCCATGGCCTTTTTCCATATGGGGAATCGACATGATTGGTATGATTGAGCCCAAGGCTTCAAACGGACATCGGTTCATCCAGGTAGCCATTGACTACTTCACCAAGTGGGTCGAAGCAGCGTCATTCGCTAATGTAACCCGACAAGTGGTGGTCCGCTTGTCGCAACTGCGAAAAAACAACCGGCGAGAAACAAGAATAGAAAATTCGCCACCGAACATTTTTTATCCCAACGCATGGAAAGGAAACAATCGAAGAAAACCTGAAAGAGGGAAAGACATCGTCGTCGCAACCATAGTTCGGGTTCGGGAGTCGGTTACCTGAGGGGAAGGTGTTAGCACCCCACGTGTCCATCGTGCTCGATGGGATCCACGCTTATTCTCTAAACAAAGGGTGAGTTATCCTAAAGTCTATGGCTGAACAAAAAAAATGGGGAGGGGGGAGACCAAGACGGACTCCCAAGGATTATCCAATGCCTACGTATCTTCGTGGACGAACGAAGAATCAGAGTCAATGTAGTTCGACGGAATAGGGGAAGGTTGCTCGTCGAGATATCGCATCTGGTGCCTACGTATCCTCAATCTAACGAGTGAGAGGAAATCAGAGCAGTCGTAGTTAGACTTAACAAGGTCGTTAAGTGTTTTTTATGTGAGAGACGAGCTCTTTTCTGAAAATGGTTTGAAACTTAACGATCCCGAATGACAAAAAGGGTTTGAATTTGTTTTGTTTTTTTAGACAGAAGTGGATTGAAGTTAGTTCGTAACTTGCATTGCACCCAAGTCTAAAACATAGGAACGAATGCGTCGCATATCGTCCCTAACAGGACATACACTAAACACCCTAGAAGAACAAAGGGAGACCCCCCATTCCTCACTTCCCACATACAAGGCTCATGTGCAATACACGTTAACCTTATTAAGTGTCTTAGAAGTGTTATGAGATGAGAAGAGAAGACTCAAGAAAAAGAAAACACTAAGGGGAAATCTATCTTAATGTTGTCATGCAAAAGTGGCCCTATAGTTGAGGTTAAAAGGGAAACATCTACCTAAGTTAGCATGCATGGATGAAAGACTAATGTCTAACCTACTCCTAGCTTAATCGAAAATTAAGTCGGACTAGGAGCCTTAAGGGAACAAGCAAAAGCAAGGCAAAAAGAAAACGATAAATCAAAACAGCGGCTACAACAGCGCTCCAGCACCTGCACAGCAGTAAAATCCAGCCAACACACCAAACAACATTCAACAGCTCATGTTCAGCACACAAAACATGTGTGAAAAGGCAAACAGCAGCACACACAACATCACATATGCACCTAGACAGCAGTGGAAAACAGGGTATCAAGCACGTATTTGAAACGAATACTCATGCAAGCAACGATTGCAAGTAGACACACAAAGCATGGCAAACCAATCATAAAGGTTGCAAGCATCAAGAATGAATAACATGATCATGTTAACAATTTAAGAACAATTACTCAACAAAGATTGCAGAACTCAAACATTGATCAAAACATCATGCATAAGTAACCACGGAAACAAACAACAATCACGCATCACATGTCCAGCAAGTTGAGTCTCAATTAAGAACTAACACAATTCAAATGTGTGTGCATCATGTTTACTGCATCAATTAGTCAACAACGCAAACATAAACATTTACCGATGGACTAAGAATTGTGTGTCGAAGAATTGTGTTCATGCAATGGTGTGAGGTGAAACAGCTCAAGAATAATCCACAAATCATCAACATATCGATCAATGAAGTTTAGACATGCAAGAGACCTCAAACAAGCAAGAAAATGCAAGAAAAACACACTCTGCTTCAGTGGTAATCGATTACTCACATAGGGTAATCGATTACTCAATTGAAATTTGGCTAAAAATGTGAAAATAAGGCAGAGTAATCGATTACCCTGTTTGAGTAATCGATTGCTCAATTGAGATTTAACTAAAAACGTGAAAATAAGGAAGAGTAATCGATTACCCTGTTTGAGTAATCGATTACCATTGAAACAGAGGTAGAAAATCAACTTGGAAAAGCACTTTTCAGCAGCAAATCACTTATGCAATCAATTCCAATGATCATGTAATCAACAATGCACGAAAATTAAACTCAATCACAGCATTCAAACATCTCTTAGATCCAATAATCAAATTCAAACAAATGGATCAAAATCAACAACAACCAAAGATCTACATTGCATAAGCTAAAATTAAGCTAAATCAAGCATAGATCTAAGAAAAAACAACCAACAAAACTGAGAATTGCTTTGGTAAGTGTTGCAAACAGAATTTGATGAATCCAAGCAAGAAATTCCAAGATCTATGAGCTCCTTGCAAGCAAAAGCTGAAAATCCAAGCAATAAGCTACCAATTCTCCAAAATCACTTCTAATAAGCACTTCTGGAATTTCAGATCTAGATCCAAACGAAAATCACCAATGGAAAGCAAAAATGAAGTGGTAATGAGGGGCTTTAGCTCAAGAATTAACAAGTTCCAATGAAGAACTTCTTAATCTCTATGGAAGAGCTTTGAGTGTGGTTGAAAATAGAGGTTGAGAATGAAAAAGGGAGAAAGAGTTGAGAAAGAATTCTGAAAATTGAGAGTGAAAAATGATCAAGGTTTTTTTTAGAGGTTTGGAGTTGATTAGATTAAATAACCCCTAGGTTAGGAGTTAAGCTTGGGTTTGGATTGAGGTTTAGTGGGTAGAATTTAGGGTGAAAATGAATTAGGAAAGGAAATGAGGAATTAGAGTGGAAAGAATTTGAATTCTTGGGTGGAAAATGATAAAAATATATCAGTTCTAGATCCTTCCCACACATGCACAAGCCAAGCACATGACCACAAATGATAAAAAATTCTGCAGTGCTGAAAATTGCCATATTTTTGCAATTTCGCCCAGAGTAATTGATTACTCACTTTGAGTAATCGATTACTCAGTTCAAAAATTCAAAAATTTGGCGCCAAAAGGAGGTAATGTTGCAGAATTTCCTGTTTTCACCCGTTCTGAGTCATGTTAGACCTCTGAAACTTGCCATTTGATATTAACACTGAATCATGCCTGAAATATGCTGTGAACTCTGTTTCATGCTCGGAATACTGCCGAAAATAATCGTCTGGTGCTGAATCGCTGATCAAAAAATGACTGCCAGAGCTTCTGATTATCAAATCATCTAATGAGCAAAATAAAGGCTCAAAAAGACTTTGAAAGGCATCTGCTTGGCCTTAAACACTACTGGAATTGATGGTACCATGAACTACCAGAAAATACCTTGATCCCATGCCCAAAAGAACCACGTAAATGCAGAAATAATGATGCAAGATGAGATGAAACATAAGCCAGTTAGAGTTAGAAACACGAGGGCAAATTTTGAGGTGTTACAGCTGCCCCTATTCAAACTTCTTGGATCCGAGGGTATGGAAGCAAAGGCTTCCAGATAGTCGAGATACACGGAGATTGAATACTAAAATAACAAAAGATGTCAAATCACAACACGGACGAGTGTCAGAAATCAATACAGACAAAGTATTGAATAAATTGAAACAAACATGGACGAGTGTTGACTGGGCTGGGGATAAACACGGATGAGTACCAAATATTGATCAAACTGTTACGAAGATTACCACCAGCTCTGCTTGGGGATATCACTGAACTTAACCTGCTGCTGGGGGAAGTAACTTTACCCTTACCCTGCTGAGGATTAGCTCAAACTGTCGTCGACAAGACTATACTTCCTGACCGACTGGGGAAAGTAAACACCAAAACTCTGTGGGGACGATAACATCTTTTCCCGAGAAGATATTCCACCAGTCTTCTGTTGGGGATACCATAACATCCACCCTGGAGCAATTAACTTCTAAATGCTTGTTGGGGAGTAATAAATCAATCCCAACATCGGCCGGGGAAGCAATCCTCTATACTCTGGCTGGGGAGAGCAACAATCTGCTGAGGATAATGAAATCTCGAAGCTGGGGGGGAGTAACTCTACTGGGGAGAAACTATGCTACCCTGCACACAATAACAACAGAATATTCTATATGTAAAAATGGTTACCTCGATTACCATCCACGATATCCGTTGCCTGAGCAATTTCCATTGTTTTCCGATATGCTCCGCAAAGCTTAACATTTTCGCATGCAATGTTTATCAAAATATCGGATGTTTTCACAAACAAAACAGCAAAAGCAAAAACGTAAATGGAAAGCTCTTTGAGTGAAAATGAAAATTTTATTGAATGAATTGGCCTGTAAATAGGCATTTACATCTGCAAGCAATTCCTAAAAAGAGGTAATTGCGTAAAAGTAAAAAGAAAATACACATGTCGGCAATGTGGGAACAGATATCCACCATGATTCAATTCAGCTTTGACTCATATGCCTTGCTTATCCTCAGATGCTTTGACTTTCTAAGAGACTGACTAGACTGATTCCTTTCCTTAAAAATTTACACGTATCAAAATTGCTCACATATCGAACGCAGATCGTAGCCTCTCGCATTCAAATCCCTAACTTTTTCCTGGATCGCCCTTTTCGGGTTTTCAATCCACCGGGATACCCATTTTTGCCAACGTTGCCTTTTCAGGTTTTCAACTTTACGGGTTTATTCCTTTTTTCATTTTATCCCTAATTTTTGCCCGAACCTCTTTCTTTTTTATGGTTCGCCGGGAGGCCCTTTTTTGCCAGGATCTTCTTTTTATGTCCAGCAGGTCTCTTTTCTGCAAAGTATTTTTTTACTAAGTCTGCGTTCACAGGGGACGTAAAATCTTCGCCATCCATAGTCGAGAGTAATAAGGCTCCACTAGAGAAAACCTTTCTTACTACATATGGCCCTTCGTATTTTGGAGTCCATTGGCCCCTGTGATCTGTCTGAGGTGGAAGGATCCTTTTCAAAACCAACTCGCCTGTCTGAAAACACCGAGGACACACTTTCTGATCAAAGGCTTTCTTCATCCTGCTCTGATACAACTGGTCATGTGCAATGGCTGCCAATCTCTTCTCTTCGATAAGATTCAACTGATTCAACCTAGCACGTACCCACTCAGCTTCATCAAGCTTCACGTCTGCCAGAACTCTCATAGAAGGAATCTCAACCTCTAATGGTAGAACCACTTGCATACCATATACCAGTGAGTAAGGAGTTTCCCCAGTTGATGTGCGTACCGAAGTACGATAACCGTGTAGAGCGTAAGGCAACATCTCATGCCAGTCTTTATACGTTACCACCATTTTCTGCACAATCTTCTTGATATTCTTATTGGCTGCTTCAACAACCCCATTCATCTTCGGACGACAGAGAGAAGAATTGTGATGTTCAATCTTAAAGCTCTGACATATCTCCTTCATCATCTTATTGTTCAAATTTGAACCATTATCGGTAATGATTCTCTCTGGGACTCCATAACGACAGATGATGTCCTTCTTTATAAACCGGGCTACCACTTGTCTGGTGACGTTGATACGAGGCTGCTTCCACCCACTTTGTGAAGTAATCAATGGAAACCAATATGAAACGATGCCCATTGGAAGTAGTCGGCTCAATCTTTCCAATCATATCAATGCCCCACATGGCAAACGGCTAAGGAGATGACAGTACATTCAGAGGAGTAGGCGGTACGTGCACCTTATCAGCATAAATCTGGCATTTATGGAATTTCCAGCCGTATTTGAAATAGTCAGACTCCATAGTCATCCAGTAATACCCGGCCCTCAACAATTTTCTAGCCATAGCATGCCCATTGGCATGAGTACCGAAAGATCCCTCGTGAACTTCTTCCATTAACAGGCATGCCTCGTGTTCATCAACACAACGTAGCAAGACCATGTCAAAGTTCCTCTTGTACATCACATCATCTTCATTCATAAAGAAGTTTCCCGCCAACCTCCTTAGAGTTTTCTTATCCTTGGTAGACGCACCCTCTGGATACTCTTGACTCTTCAGAAAACACTTGATGTCTTGATACCAAGGCTTACCATCTGATATATCTTCAACTGCAAACACAAAAGTTGGTCTATCCAGACGCATGATTCTGATTGAGGGAGTCTCGTTCCAACGATTCACCTGATACATTAAAGACAGTGTTGCCAACGTATCTGCCATCTGATTTTCCAACCGGGGTATATGATGAAATTCAACCCTATCAAAGAACGGCAACAACCTTCTGGCATAGTTGTTGTAAGGCACCCGACTTGCCTGACGAGTTTCCCACTCTCCTTTAATCTGATTAACCACCAACGCAGAATCACCATAAACATCAAGGTTCTTGATTCTCAAATCAATTGCTTCTTCTAACCCCATGATGCATGCTTCATACTCTGCCTCATTGTTGGTGCATATGAACGCTAATCGGGCAGTGAAGGGTATATGAGACCCCTTCGGCATTGTAATGATTGCCTCGATTTCGTTGCCATATGAGTTGATGGCCCTATCAAAGACCAATTTCCACTGAGATCCAATTTCGGGTCCTCTCCAGGCAAAGGCTCTTCACAATCTTTAATCCTCAGAACCATAATATGCTCATCTGGAAATTCAAACTTCATTGGTTGATAATCCTCGATCGGTTGTTCAACAAGGTATTCTGACAAAACACTACCCTTGATGGCTTTTTGGGAAACATATTGAATATCGTATTCTCTCAAAACCATCTGCCAACGGGCTATTCTTCCAGAAAGCGCCTGCTTCTCAAACACATACTTGTTCGGATCCATTTTCGAAATCAATAGGGTTGTGTGGTTTAACATATACTGCCTCAAACGCTTAGCTGCCCAAGCGAGTGCACAGCATGTTTTTTCCAGCATCGAGTACCTCGACTCACAATCAGTGAACTTCTTGCTCAGGTAGTAGATGACATGCTTTTTTCTACCTGACTCATTGTGAACGAGCATACACCCCATTGAGTTCTCAAGAACCATAAGGTACATAATCAACGGCCTTCTTGGTACTGGCGGCATAAGGACCGGAGGTTCCTGTAAATATTCTTTTATCTTTTCAAATGCCTTTTGACAATTTTCATTCCACCTGACCTCTTGATCTTTTCTTAATAATTTGAATATTGGTTCACACGTGGCTGTAAGATGAGAGATGAATCTAGCGATGTAGTTCAATCTCCCTAAGAAACCAAGAACCTCTTTTTCTGTTCTCGGTTCAGGCATTTCTTGTATGGCTTTTACTTTAGCAGGATCAACCTCGATACCTTTTTCACTTACAATAAACCCCAACAATTTTCCAGATCTCACCCCGAAGGTGCACTTGTTCAGATTCACCCTCAGCTTGAACTTCCTCAACCTTTCAAATAGCTTCTGAAGATTTACCAGATGTTCTTCCTCTGTTTGTGACTTCGCAATCATACCATCAACATAAACTTTGATCTCTTTGTGAATCATATCATGAAAGAGAGTCACCATTGCCCGCTGATAGGTTGCCCCAACATTTTTCAATCCAAAGGGCATTACCTTGTAGCAAAACATTCCCCACTGTGTTATGAACGTCGTCTTCTCCATGTCCTCTGGGGCCATCTTAATTTGGTTATACCCAGAGAAGCCATCCATGAAGGAAAATACAGAGTATTCAGCAGTGTTGTCCACTAACACGTCAATGTGGGGAAGCGGGAAATCATCTTTTGGGCTTGCTCTATTCAAATCTCTGTAGTCAACACACACCCTGACCTTCCCATCTTTCTTAGGTACAGGCACAATATTAGCAACCCACGGAGGATAATTTGTCACAGCGAGAAAACCAGCATCCAACTGCTTCTGAACCTCTTCCTTGATTTTGACAGCCATATCCGTTTTCGTCCTTCTCAGTTTCTGCTTAACCGGAGTACAGCCTTCTTTGAGCGGTAGCCAGTGTACCACAATATCAGTGTCAAGCCCAGGCATGTCTTGGTAAGACCAGGCGAAGATATCCACATACTCTCGAAGCATTTCAATCAATCTTCCCTTGACAATGTCTTCCAAAGCAGCCCCATTCCTTATTTCCTTTTTAGCGTCCCCAGTTCCCAGATTAATAGTCTCAATTTCCTCCTGATGAGGTAGAATGACCCTTTCCTCTGTTTCAGCAATCTGGCCAATTCTTCTGGTAAGTCGCAATCTTCGTCAGTCTATTCTTCAGCCTGATAGATAGGATTATCGAAGTCATACAGAGCCATAGCTGAATCATTATTGGTGGCACCTGAATAAAGAAACCTGCATGATTGATGATATATGTTTATTATGAATGCAACAAACAAGAAAACACATTGCCATTTTGATGTGAGTTGATGCAAAAAGTAAAAACAGAAAGACAGGGATCAAAACATTTGAATGTGAAAACGTCCTTTATTAATGACAAAGTAAGCAAACGAAAACGTCGAAGCCCTACAGACAAGCATCACTACGTCTTGGGCGGAACGTAGGATTTAACACAAATAGAAAACAAAGGCAATTACTCTTGACGGGTCACTTGGATGACTTTCTCAAACGACCAATTGCACAGACTTTGACCAGGAGCGCAGGGGCGGATCCACTCATCCATGTCGCAATCACTATCCCTCTCATCATCAATGGCATTAACCCGATTGAAGAAGACACCAGCACTTGTGAACAGGACTGGACCATAAAACTTAGGAGGCCCTTGGGCTGGTCGGGGTGGCTTATACCCCAGTCCATAAGTATCCTTCTTCACTTGAATATCAATGATTTGGCCCCACTTCTGGGAACTACCAGCTTCACATCGCGTGCGTCTTTGAAAGAAGACATTGAAACCTCTGGCTGATTTACCACTTCGGGTTGATTAACTACCTTAGGCTGACTGACTATCTTTGGAGGCTCCTCGGGAATTTTCACAGCCTCAAAGGCTTGGCACAGAGTTTCATGTATCTCACCATCTACCTTCACGTACTTGAAGGTTGATAGGTGACTCACCATGATGTCTTCCTCACCACAGTTTGTCACAACATGCCCATCCACCATGTATTTCAGCTTCTGATGCAACGTAGACGTTACTGCCCCAGCACTATGGATCCACGGACGACCCAATAAACAACTATAGGCAGGTTGAATATCCATGATGTAGAAAGTGGCTTCAAAAATTTCAGGACCAACCTTGATCGGCAACACAATTTCTCCAAAAACAGACCTCTTAGAACCATCGAAAGCACGCACCACCAAGTCACTTGGCGTGCAAATCAGCCCACGGGTATCTAACTTCTTCAGAGCCTTCTTCTGCAACACATTTAAGGATGACCCAGTGTCAACTAACACATGTGACATTAAGGAGCCTCGCCATTCCACTGAAATATGGAGAGCATGGTTGTGATTCCTCCCAGCTGGAGTCAGATCTAAATCAGTGAAACCCAAACCATTACCAGCATTCACGTGAGCCACAACCCCCTCTAGCGGATTAACGGATATTTCTTGAGGTACATAGGTTGTGTTCAAGACCTTCAGCAACGCATTCCTGTGTGCCTCAGAGCACAACAACAGAGATAGGATGGATATTTTGGACGGCGTCTGATGCAACTGATTAACAATCTTGTAATCACTCTTCCTGATCAATCTCATAAATTCTTCCACATTTTCTGAGAATGAAGTGTCAACTTGTTTCGCTGCGGAATCATTTACGACCTGCTTCTATACAGAATCATCCATCACTTATTTCCCTTTATCCTGCTTGGAAACGCCAATCTGATTATCTGATAGAATAAAGACTCTACCACTCCTGGTGATAGCCCCTGCGTCAATAAAATTATAAACCTATGAACTCACAGCTGATGTTCCTACCAATTCCTGCCTCTTACCATCAACAAATACCTCAGCCCCATAGTTCCAAGGGACGGCCTTGGTACTTTCATACGGGACAGGCCCATGAACCGTAATGACGACCGGTGCTGGTTTTGCCGGTGCTGATATAGTTATTGTCTTGAAAGGAATTGTTATAGTAGAAACATCATTCTCTTTGTCAATAATTTTTCTCTGCTGATCAAATTTGTCAAACTGTAACTACCCTTCATTAATCATTCTCTGAATTCCTGATCTCAACAAATCATAACCGTTTGATTGAAACCCACATTCAAAATAACCCTCATCACAACCAGGGAATACCCCTCCCTTTAGCAATGTGTGTTAGCATCGTAGCCCGGAGGTAGCCTCCCAGTGGGCAGAGCCAGTGTGCGAAGCTCAACCAAATGCAGATGTAACAAGTGTTGCATCAATTGAGCATATGACATGGGCGGCTGATCAAAATGCCTTTCAGTATTCCTTTGTCGGTTTTGATACTAGTTTGGCTGCCTGTTTTGGTACTGATTAGGAGTATTCCTCTGCTGCTGAAGTACAGCCGGAATGGTTGCAGCTGGAATAGTTACAGAGGCAACTTGCTGATTGTAATTTTGTCGTGCTCTTCCCCTACCATTGTACGATGAAATAGAGTTTGTATCTCCTTCTTTCTTCTTGTAGTTTGCATACGGTTTCTTCCTTCCTCCCGATGAGGACCCTTCATTACCTGAGATCTTTCCAGCTTTGATCCCGCTTTCTACCATTTCTCCAACTAAGATCAAGTTAGCAAACTTTTCGGGCATGCAAGGTACCAGCTTTTCATAATAATGACCCTGCAGGGTAGCCATGAACATATTTATCATCTCCCACTCTAACATGGGAGGTCGCACCCTTGCTGCTAATTTTAGCCACCTCTGGGCATACTCTTTAAAGCTCTCGCTATTCTTCTGCGACAAATTTTGCAACTGTGTCCTATTAGGAGCCATATCAGTATTATACTGATAGTGCTTAACAAAAGCCTCCACCAATTCCCTCCAGTTGCGAACATGAGATCTCTCCAACTGCATGTACCATTCCAAAGATGCCCCAGACAAGCTATCTTGGAAGAAATGCATCAATAACTTTTCATCATTAGAATAGGCAGCCATTTTCCTTGCATAGGCTCGGACGTGAGTCTTTAGGCAAGTAACACCATTATACTTCTCAAAAGTAGGCACCTGAAACTTGTACGGAACTTTGACGCTGGGGACCAGTCCCAAATCCTCCATATTCAAACCCAGGGAATTCTGATTCACAACCCCTTTCAACTGTTCTTCAATCATCCTGATTCTTTGATCATTATCAAGTCGGGGGTCAGCATCCCCACCTGGTATAGAAAATATATCATCTTGCTGATCATCATACCAACGACCGTGCACTGCACAGACACTGTTGTCTCCTCCTACTATAGAAGGAATCACATTCTCGCCTCCACCCGAAGGGATAACAACACTAGCAACGGGACCACCCTGAACGTCATTACCAACAATACCTCTGCCCGGAGGAACAACATTGTTATGAAGGCCACCATGAAGAACACCGTCTTCGTCGACTCTTGTAACCAAGGGCTGGACCAGAGTCCTCAACTGTTCTTGCCCATGGGCAACGCCTTGCATTAACTCCATAAACTGGGCCATACGAGTCCTCATCTCAATCAACTCAGTTTGCACCTGATCCATGAGTTTCTTCTGATTTTGTCTAGTAGAGTAGCGGTGAATGCGTTGATCAGTAATCCTGTCTGAAGAAAAGAACAAGATAAGAAGACCAGAGATAAGTACCTACTATGCAAAAATGATTATGAATATGTAAATGCAAATGCAAACATCATATTTAAATATTTCCAGGATGTATCCACTTTGATTCCAGCCTTTGAAACCGGGCAAGGGATTAGACACAGCACCGGAAAATAAATCCAGACCCAAAAATGTAGCAGAGTCAAAACAATGGAAGCAAACCCCTTTGAGAACAAGAACCGTTGAGACATAAATGATTGAACCAAACATTTCAATATCATATCGCAAGAATTCATACAAACAGGTCTGACGTAATCAAAGGCGAGTCCATCAACAATCCTGATGGTAACCACAACAAAAGATAAACAACAATATCACTTTAAATCAATTCCAAACAAGCTGGCTTCAACTTCCTTAAGAAGGTTCACAGTGTCAGGATGAGTAGGTCGCTCTATCAGCCCTTTAATCATCCTGTTTCTCCGGTCAATATCCAGATTCAGTCTATCAATCTGCTCTTCAACATCTTTGTCTCCTCGCTTTATTCTTTTGACTTCGGCTTGCACTTTGAGCTCTTCAATTTCCTTCTGGGCCTCCTTCCACCTGTCAGAGAAGTGCTTTTTTTCTGCTTTCTCCCTTTGAAGTTCTTCTTTCAGCTCCCCATTTTCAATCTTGACCTCTTCCCACATCCCCTGATAGGTGGCAAGTTTGGCTTCTGATTTGGTCAAGAGCTTCTTGGTTTCCCGGTGGGCTATGCTAGAAGATTCTGTAGTCGTGCTGAGCTCTGTTAACAAGGTCCTTCTCTTTCTCTTCCAGGAACTTCATCACTTCTTGAACTTTCCATTTCAATTCCAAGCTATCATGTAGAGCACCCTGCAGCCGACTACTCATGTCAGAATTTTCTACCCTCAATTCATACACCAACTCCTGTTGCTTGTTAAACTCTTCGATGGGTACAGTGAGCCTCTCCTCCACAATCTCAGGATACAAGGGAGGCACCTAGTCAAATGGTAAATAGAAATCTTCCACTCTCTTCTTAATCCAGTCTACATATGGAGAGAAAGCTTGATTGTTGGATTTGTTCAAAGCAATTTTTCCTTTCTTCGGCCTACTGAGCCATGCTTCGGAAGCCTTCTGCATCGTAGCCAAACCATCAGCTACGTGAAAATACAAAGATTCCTCCAAGTCTTCCTCAGCCGGTGGCTCCTTCAGAGCATATCCGAATTACCTGATGGCCAAAGAGGGATTATAATTGATGCCTCCTTTTCTTCCTATCAACGGAACGTTGGGGAATTCACCACAACTATGCAAGATGTCTTTACCAAGTAAACCACGATCCACCCAGACAATATCCTTAGCAGCTAGACCCGTCATACGTTTACTCCAATCCAGAGAAGTTTTAGTATCCACGAAAGCACCTGACCGAGGTAGACGGTTCGCGAACCACTTATAGAATAGAGGTGCACAATAATGAACCATCCCACCACGTCTCTTCTAGATCCTGCTATACAAGGCATAATGAAGATCCCCCAACAAGGTCGGCACTGGATTCTGAGTTGTAAAGTTCCGGATAGCATCCGTATCAACAAAATCAGATTCATTAGGAAAAAGGACAATGCCATATACACAGAGAGCCATTATTGCATTGAAAGTTGTCCACCTCTTCTCCTTAGCTGCTTCTTGAGCCTTCTTTACCAAGTATGCCAAGTGATAACCATGAAACTTTCCCTTATTGGAAATGTCAGCCTTCAAAGTTGATTTGCTCAAATAAAGAGAAACCACAAGTTTGAAGTCGAGGTCTGCCTTGGAAACACATAAAGGAGCACCTTCTTTAATGGAAATCCCCAGGATGTTTGTGTACTCTTCCAGAGTAGGGACCAATACATAGTCTGGAAACACGAAGCATCTCAAGGAAGGATCATAGAATTGCATCAAGGTGTACAAGCCATTATACTCATACTCACCGATGTTATGAACAAAAGATAAGATCCAACCACATTTCTCTTTGAAAACTCCCAACACTTTAGGGCCAGCCATATCTTGTAAACTGCCAATCTGACCAAGAGTGAGCTTCGGGAACTTGTAGACAATGATATTCTTCTTCTTCCTCTCAGTGTCCATCCCTAGGAATACCCGTTGACTGGAATCAAAAGTCAAATGCTACCTGGAAATGAAAAATGTGAATGTCAGAAAAAAAATGATGATGCAATGCAAAGCATGGGATCAAGGTTGCCACATAAACTGGACAACTGCTGCACTGAACTGACTAGATAGTCTCAAGGCTTTGCACCAAATACCCAGAACACTAGAGTAACCACACTGATAAGCTCAATCTGATAAGAAATCCAAAGTATTGGGTATGGGGAAAGTCAAGGTTACCTGCAAACCTATAAACAACCTGCCCCTCTGACATGTGGGTTATAGAAAACAAAAGGCCCTCAGCTTCTGGCACTGAGGTCGAGAAGCAATAGTACATTCATCCCTCATGGTACAGTACTATCGCCAATCGAGGAGTGCCTCCACTGGTTCTCTTTCAAAAAGGATATCCTATAGCAAATTCCCAGCATTGGGTCATCGGATCAAGAAGTGTAATGGATTTTCCATTTCTGGTTTTCCATTATCACCTCTCGGGAGGAGTGCCGTTACTAAGTCCTCAGGAATGATCACCAGAGTCGACAGTTCCTCAAGAGAATAACTATTGGCATGTATCAACATACAGTAGCAGATATCTCCCGATAGAACCTCTTCTGGCTGTAGGTCTCGTGAACTCCCGACGTGGCCAACACCACGGGAGCGTCACGCCTGCCCACACTAATACCTATGTGTATGCTCAAGCCTGGGTAGTGGGCTTAACTCTCATAAATCCCAGCCTACCAAACAGAAAATCCAGTATAGCGCAACACAGTCCAACATATCACAATAATGAAATGAAATGCAATAAATGCGGTAAAAACAGTAAAATACAACAAATATAGCACAACAGTAAACACCCAACAAAAATAAACAAACAAGCGCTAGGATTGACTCGCAAAGGGGATGGACCAACAGGAGGTCAACCTGTCCCCAGCAGAGTCGCCAGCTGTCGCAACTGCGAAAAAACAACCGACGAGAAACAAGAACAGAAGAGTCGCCACCGAACGTTATTTATCCCAACGCAGGGAAAGGAAATAATTGAAGAAAACTTGAAAGAGGGAAAGACATGGTCGTCGCAACCATAGTCCGGGTTCGGGAGTCGGTTACGCGAGGGGAAGGTGTTAGCACCCCACGCGTTCATCGTACTCGATGGGATCCACACTTGTTGTCTAAACAAAGGGTGAGTTATCCTAAAGTCTATGGCTGAACAAAAAAAATGGGGACGGAGGAGACTAATACGGACTCACAAGGATTATCCAATGCCTACGTATCTTCGTGGACGAACGAAGAATCAGAGTCAACGTAGTTCGACGGACTACGGGGGAAGGTTGCTCGCCGAGATATCGCATCTCGTGCCTACGTATCCTCAATTAGACGAGAGAGAGAGGAAATCAGAGCAGTCGTAGTTCGACCAAACAAGGTTGGTAAGTGTTTTTTATGTGAGCGATGAGCTCTTTTCCGAAAATGGTTTGAAACTTAACGATCCCGATGGACAAAAAGGGTTTGAATTTGTTTTTTTTTTTAGACAAAAGTGGATTGAAGTTAGTTCGTAACTTGCATTGCACCCATGTCTAAAACATAGGAATGAATGCGTCGCATATCGTCCCCAACAGGACGTACACTAAACACCCTAGAAAAACGAAGGAAGACCCCCCATTCCTCACTTCCCACATACAAGGCTCATGCGCAATACACGTTAACCTTATTAAATGTCTTAGAAGTGTTATGAGATGAGAAGAGAAGACTCAAGAAAAAGAAAACACTAAGGGGAAATCTATCTTAATGTTGCCATGCAAAAGTGGCCCTATAGTTGAGGTTAAAAGGGAAATCTACCTAAGTTAGCATGCATGGATGAGAGCCTAATGTCTAACCTACTCCGAGCTTAATCGAAAATTAAGTCAGTCTAGGAGCCTTAAGGGAGCAAACAAAAGCAAGGCAAAAAGAAAACGATAAATCAAAACAGCGGCTACAACAGCGCTCCAGCATCTGCACAGCGGTAAAATCCAACCAACACACCAAACAACATTCAACAGCTCATGTTCAGCACACAAAACAGGTGTGAAAAGGAAAACAGCAGCACATACAACATCACATATGCACCAAGACAGCAGTGGAAAACAGGGCATCAAGCACGTATTTGAAACGAATACTCATGCAAGCAACGATTGCAAGTAGACACACAAAGCATGGCAAACCAATCATAAAGGTTGCAAGCATCAAGAATGAATAACATGATCATGTTAACAATTCAAGAACAATTACTCAACAAAGATTGAAGAACTCAAACATTGATCAAAACATCATGCATAAGTAACCACGGAAACAAACAACAATCACGCATCATATGTCCAGCAAGTTGAGTCTCAATTAAGAACTAACACAATTCAAATGTGTGTGCATCGTGTTTACCGCATCAATTAGTCAACAACGCAAACATAAACATTTACCGATGGACCAAGAATCGCGTGTCGAAGAATCGCGTTCATGCAATGGTGTGAGGTGAAACAACTCAAGAATAACCCAAAAATCATCAACATATCGATCCATGAAGTTTAGACATGCAAGAGATCTTAAACAAGCAAGAAAACGCAAGAAAAACACACTCTGCTTCAGTGGTAATTGTTACTCACATAGGGTAATCGATTACTCAGTTGAAATTTGGCTAAAAACCTGAAAATAAGGCAGAGTAATCGATTACCCTGTTTGAGTAATCGATTACTTAGTTGAGATTTGACTAAAAACGTGAAAATAAGGCAGAGTAATCGATTACCCTATTTGAATAATCGATTACCACTGAAACAGAGGTAGAAAATCAACTTGGAAAAGCACTTTTCAGCAGCAAATCACTTATGCAATCAATTCCAATGATCATGTAATCAACAATGCACGAAATTAAACTCAATCACAGCATTCAAACATCTCTTAGATCCAATAATCAACAACATCAAGAATCAAATTCAAACAAATGGATCAAAATCAACAACAACCAAAGATCTACATTGCATAAGCTAAAATTAAGCTAAATCAAGCATAGATCTAAGAAAAACCAACCTACAAAGCTGAGAATTACTTTGGTAAGTGTTGCAAACAGAATTTGATGAATCCAAGCAAGAAATTCCAAGATCTATGAGCTCCTTGCAAGCAAAAGCTGAAAATCGAAGCAATAAGCTACCAATACTTCAAAATCACTTCCAATAAGCACTTCTGAAATTTCGGATCTAGATCCAAATGAAAATCACCAATGGAAAGCAAAAATGAAGTGGTAATGAGGGGTTTTAGCTCAAGAATTAATAAGTTTCAATGAAGAACTTGTTAATCTCTATGGAAGAGCTTTGAGTGTGGTTGAGAATGAAAAAGTGAGAAAGAATTGAGAGAGAATTCTCAAAATTGAGAGTGAAAAATGATCAAGGTTTTTTTTAGAGGTTTAGAGTTGATTAGATTAAATAACCCCTAGGTTAGGAGTTAAGCTTGGGTTTGGAGTGAGGTTTAGTGGGTGGAATTTAGGGTGAAAATGAATTAGGAAAGGAAATGAGGAATTAGAGTGGAAAGAATTTGAATTCTTGGGTGGAAAATGATGAAAATAGATAAGTTCTAGATCCTTCCCACACATGCACAAGCCAAGCACATGGCCACAAATGATCAAAAATTCTGCAGTGCTAAAAATTACCATATTTTTGCAATTTCTCCCAGAGTAATCGATTACTCACTTTGAGTAATCGATTACTCAGTTCAAAAATTCAAAAATTTGGCGCCAAAAGGAGGGAATGTTGCAGAATTTCCTGTTTTCACCCGTTCTGAGCCATGTTAGACCTCTAAAACTTGCCATTTGATATTAACACTGAATCATGCCTGAAATACGCTGTGAACTCTGTTTCGTGCTCAGAATACTGCCAAAAATAATCTTCTGGTGCTGAATCGCTGATCAAAAAATGACTGCCAGAGCTTCTGATTATCAAATCATCTAATGAGAAAAATAAAGGCTCAAAAAGACTTTGAAAGCCATCTGCTTGGCCTTAAACACTGCTGGAATTGATGGCGCCATGAACTACTGGAAAATACCTTGATCCCATGCCCAAAAGAACCATGCAAATGTAGAAATGACGATGTAAGATGACATGAAGCATAAGCCAGTTAGAGTTAGAAACATGAGGGAAAATTTTGGGGTGTTACACCGCTTTATCAAAATCAATCTCATCTGTCGTTATGGTGTTCCAAGCCAAATCATTACGGATAATGGATCAAACTTGAACAATAAGATGATGAAGGAGTTGTGCGCAGAGTTCAAGATCAAACACCATAACTCATCTCCCTATCGACCCAAGATGAACGAAGCAGTAGAAGCGACTAACAAGAACATCAAGAAGATTGTTCAAAAAATGTTTATAACCTACAAAGTCTGGCACGAGATGTTACCTTTTTCTCTTCATGGTTATCGTACATCTGTTTGTACTTCAATAGGGCAACCCATTTCTCTCTAGTATATGGCATGGAAGCAGTGCTCCACATAGAAGTAGAGATCCCATCAATCTGGGTTTTGATGGAAGCTAAGCTAACAAAGGCTGAATGGTGTCAAAGTCGACATGATGAACTGAATCTGATAGAAGAAAAATGAATAACAGCACTATGCCATGGTCAGGTGTATCAGCAAAGAATGAAGAAAGCGTTTGACAAAAAGGTCCGACCTCGCGTCTTCAGGAAAGGAGACCTCGTGCTCAAAAAGATATAATCATTCCTCACTGATTCTCGGGGAAAATGGACTTCGAATTATGACGGTCCCTATGTGGTCAAGAAAGCTTTCTCAGACGGCGCCTTGAGACTCGCAACCATGGACGGAGAGGAATTTTCCTACCCCACACACGTTGACGTAGTCAAGAAATACTTCGCCTAAATAAAAAAGAAAAACTTCTCAGTGGATTGAAAATCCAAAAGGGCGGTCAAGGCAAAAATTAGAGACATAATAAAAAATCATCCCGGTGGATTGGAAATCTCCAAGTACAATCCAGCAAAAAGTTAGGGATAATGGCAAGTAACTATGGGGCAAATCCCTCAGCAGCGGTTACACCATCCATCAGGAAAACTCCAGTCAAGGTTATCTTCGACAGAAGCTCAGGATGTCCAGAATTCAAAGTTGGTAGAAGGATAGCGGTCGTCATGTTTCAATGTAGCCCTTTTCCGTTAAATTACCATTTTCTAAACTTTGAAAATACTCAGTGGAATCACGCGTCTGGCTGATTTCCATCCTATAAATAAAATTTGAGCCTAGGTGCTTTGTTTCATCTCCCACCGTGGCCGAGTATCCAACCGTGTTCATCTATTAGTATGTATGTCGCGTCAGTTTTGTCACATAAACATACATACATCATGCATTATTGATTTACACTCATATTCATATTGCATCACTATCACTCTAGTCAGTCTTGTTCCCTAGTGATAAACGTCTTTTCAGCCGAGTTGTCAGTTATTTCCTCGTCAGGAAGTGAATCATCTAAACACTCTCCTCCAGTTTCTTCCTGGATTGGAGTTGGTCCCTTGACCACTTTGATAACTTGAACCTCTGAAAGGCCAGAGAACCTTCAGCTAACGTCACTCTTCACCATTGAAGATGATATCTTAGCTTTCCCGGATTAAGGAAAATCCCCAGAGAAAACCTCTTAATCAAAGATTCGGCAATACAGCAGTTCTTCTTCGAAAAATTTTGCTGATGGAAAGGTCATCGGTACCTCAAGATTGGATCACATCATATGGCATTTCTCCGAGAAGATCCCAAGAAAAGTACGATGTAATACCCCAATCGAAAGCAGTCTCTCAAGAGACTTGTAACACCCCCAATCTATACCCCCAAGCTATTAAAGTGATAAACAAAATAACAAAATTTCATCAGAGTATATTTACAATTTCACGGCATAGACCGAGGGGTCACATCAATTTGAAACAAACATACAACACCTGCTCACAGAGATATGCAACAATTCAGGTAGTAATACACCCACAATTCAAATACAGAATAAAAGCGGAAAATCCGTAATTGAATCTCATATATATATATATATATATATATCATAGAAGTGTATGCGTCATTTACAACCATACATGTACAATCCAAAAGATACATATACATAATACAAATAATCACAACGGCCTCTCTAACTACCCGGTGTCACATATCAGAGTCGACCGACAAAAGAATGAATACCCTAGCTTCACAAAAGACCTCCAGCAACTCTAATCTGCAATGCCTCATAGAGCATTATAAAACAGCAGAAGGGTGAGAAAAACAATCATAATATAATTGCATATAATTATATATTAACACAGAAATGCACAAGTAAAATATTCTCACCACAAACGCACCACAAACAAATACAACACAACCCAGTACAATTATCAGGTATCCAATACCAATGCACATCAATCATACACAATGCACTCATCATCACTACAATTATACATATTCCATTCCATCAATCACATTCAGAATTCTATACACAGTTAATCCATGATTTATGCACATGCACAGAGACCGACACAACGACTCTATGCATATGCCATGCGGTACCGACTTCCAATATTTCTCATCACTAGTTCACTCAGGAACTCTGCTGGAACCATCACTCGTTACTTAGTGTAATTCCCCGTCACTCACACCCCACACGGGCACACGACGTTTATGGATCGCTCACACCCCACACGGGCACACGATCCAGTTGCTCACACCCCACACGGGCACACGATCGTCTATAATCATCGCTCACACCCCACACGGGCACACGACGTTATAGCGGATTCCCTCTGGAACCAAACCGTTGCTCACACCCCACATGGGAACACGACATTACAAGAATGCATATCATGATGCTTGGCATACAATGACTCATGACATTTAAAATGCACACATATATGCACTCATCTCAATCAACAAAATCATGCTTTACACTCAAGCCCAAAACAATGCATTTAATTGCCATACGGCCACAAACCATCATCACGACATTTAAACACATGCATCCAACATATTTCACAAGCAAATCGTATGATAACCCATCAATTACACCCAATTAACCGGCAAAAGTCGACAACAATACCACACATTTTCTAATTCCCGACATAATTTAATCGGCCAACAATCTCAAAACCATCCTCATAAAAAAAGAACATTTTATAAGCTTTCTAATGCATCAAACCTCGCCTCAAACCGAACCACAGATCAAAAGTTATGCAGAAAACAAAATTGCACACACAGCCCTGTTCGCTAGGCGAACCCAATAGCGAGCATTCGCTACCACCTTCGCTAGGCGAATGTCCAGCGAACCCACTACCAGCTAGAAAACAGACACAAAGTTCGCTAGGCGAACCAAGGCAATAACCACCAGACCCAAAAACATACAAAGTTCGCTAGGCGAACAACTCAGCGAACCTTCGCTGACCTTTGCTAACTGGTTCGCTAGGCGAACCCGCGAAATTTCATTCGCTACCACCTTCGCTCCAGGTTCGCTAGGTGAACATGCGAAAACTCAGAATTTTTCAGCGCTGTTTGAAAACCCAAAATGAGATTTTTTACAACCAAAACATTTTCAAAACATCATATATCAATCAGAACTCAATACAATAATGGCAACAAGCATTCTACCACATTTACGTCGATTTCCAACTGGGAAAGTATCGATTTCTCACAAAATTCTCATTCCAACCTAGAATTCCAAAGCTATGTAAAACAAGAAACATACAAGCAAACACATACATAATCATACACAAACATAGTATAATCGAGTTTCGCACCCTTACCCGATTTAATCGTGTTTAATAAAGTTGGGAGATTGGTTTCTTCTTTTCTCTCTTTTTCTTCTCTTCTTCTTTCTCTCTATTTTTCTTCTTCTCTTTCTATTCTATCATATTCCAACTTAACAAAATAAACCAAAATGCCCAAAATACCCCCACACTCAATTATCTCGCAAACGCTCCCAAAACGCGATAAAATATAATCTCGATGAAAAATAACATATTTTCACATAAAAGTCAGAAATAAAATAATATAATAATAAAATAATCAAAACAACTCAATTAATTAAAAAGACCAAACTGACAAAATTGACTGGGGCATTACAACTCTCCCCCACTTAGAAATTTTCGTCCTCGAAAATATACCTGAGATGAACAACTCTGGATACGACTCCCGCATCCGACTCTCCAACTCCCAAGTCAAATTGCCCTCAGCAGTGCCTCCCCACGCTACCTTCAACAGTGCAATATCCTTGCCCCACAACCGCTTCAACTCGCGATCTAAAATACTCACCGGTAAAGCCTCGACCGTAAGGTTCTCCCTTACCTCAACCTCATCCATCGGAATCACATGCGACGGATCCGGAACATACTTCCGAAGCTGTGAAACATGGAACACATCATGCAAATTCGACAAACTCGGCGGCAACGCCACCATATAAGCCACAACACCCACTCTCGCAGATATCTGGTAAGGACCAATAAACCGAGAAGTAAGCTTCTTCGACTTCAATGCTCTACCAACACCCGTTACCGGCGTAACCCTAAAAAATACATGATCGCCCTCTTGAAACTTAAGATCCTTCTGTCTCCGATCATGATAACTCTTTTGCCTACTCTGGGAAGCCTTCATTTTCTCACGAATAAACTTCACTTTTTTCGTAGTCTGTTGCACCAACTCTGGTCCAACCACCATCCTCTCACCAGATTCATGCCAACACAACGGTGTCCAACATCTTCGTCCATATAATGCTTCAAACGGTGTCATTCCAATACTAGAATGGAAACTGTTATTATACGTGAATTCAATCAACGCAAGATAACTATCCCACGCACCACCTTGTTCCAAAACACACGCTCGCAGCAAATCTTCCAAAGACTGAATCGTCCTCTCCGACTGCCCATCCGTCTGCGGATGATAAGCCGAGCTCAATCTCAATTTAGAACCCAACGCCTTCTGCAAACTTTCCCAAAATCTCGAGGTAAACCTTGGATCTCGATCAGAAACAATACTTAATAGAACTCTATGCAACTTCACAATCACACTGATGTAAATCTCCGCTAACTGCTCCAAAGAAAAACTGATGTCAATCGGAATGAAATGAGCCAATTTAGTCAGCCTATCAACAATCACCCAAATAGCATTATGCCCTCGCTGTGTATTCGGCAACCTCGTTATAAAATCCATAGAAATGCTATCCCATTTTCATTCCGGAATATCCAACGGTTGCAACAAACCACTACGCCTCAGATGTTCCACTTTCGACTTCTGGCACGTCAAACAAGCATACACAAACTGAGCCACATCTCCTTTCAATCCAGACCACCAGAAAATATTTTCAAATCTTGGTACATCTTGTTCGCTCCCGGATGTATACTCAAATTACTCCGGTGTCCTTCTTCCAAAATTATCCGTTTCAAATCCGAATCGTCCGGAATACAAATTCGCCCACTGAACCTCAAAACACCATTAATATCCACTTGAAAATCACCACTCGCATCTTTTCCACCAACTAACATCAAATCCACCAATTTCACATCCAACTTCTGCTTCTCACTTACCGTCATCAGAAAATCATTAGTAACCTTCAACATACCCAGCCTCACACTAACCGACGACACTTCACATACCAAACTCAAATCTCTAAATGATTCCAAAAGTTCCTACTCCTTAACCATTAAAGCGGACATATGCACCGATTTCTGAATCAACGCATCGGCTACCACATTAGCTTTACCAGGATGGTAATTCAAGCCAAAGTCGTAGTCCTTTAAAAATTCCAACCATCTTCGTTGCCTCATATTCAATTCCTTCTGATCAAACAAATATTTTAAACTTTTATGATCACTAAAGACTTCAAACCTCGCACAAAAAAGATAATGCCTCCAAATCTTCAACACAAAAACCACAGCCGCTAATCCAAATCATGTGCAGGGTAATTCTTCTCATGCACTCTCAACTGCCTGGAAGCATACGCCACAACCTTACCGTCTTGCATTAGCACACCACCTAGACCAATCAAAGACGCATCACAATACACCACAAATGGTTCAGTATGATTCGGCAAAATCAAAATCGGAGCTATCGTTAATCTTCTCTTCAGCTCATTAGAACTTTCCTCACACCGAATATCCCAAATGAACGCTTGCCCTTTACAAGTCAACTGGGTCAAAGGAAGTGCTAGCTTAGAAAAACCTTCAATGAACCTTCGATAATAACCGGCCAAACCCAAAAAGCTTCAAATTTCAGTAATAGATCTCGGAGCCTCCCATTGTAGAACTACTTCTACTTTAGATGGATCCACAACAATACCATTACCTAAAATCACGTGTCCAAGAAAACTCACTTCCGACAACCAAAATACACACTTTGACAATTTGGTAAAAAGCTTCTTTTCCATCAAAACCTGCAAAACAATACGCAAATGCTCCGCGTGCTCCTCCCGAGACTTAGAATAAACCAATATGTCGTCAATAAACACAACAACAAATCGATCCAAATGCTCGTGGAAAATACGATTCATGTACTCCATAAACACACCTGGCGCATTAGAAACCCCGAACGGCATCACAGAATATTCATAATGACCGTAACGTGTCCTAAAAGCCGTCTTCTGAATATCTTCCTCTTTCACCCTAATCTGATGATACCCCGACCTCAAGTCAATCTTACTGAACACACAAGCACCAACTAACTGATCCATCAAATCATCAATTCTTGGAAGAGGATACTTATTCTTAATCATCATCTTATTCAACTAGAGATAATCAATACACAATCGCATACTTCCATCTTTCTTTTTCACCAATAAAACTGGAGCACCCCAAGGAGAAACACTTGGCTCACAAACCTCTTCTCCAACAATTCATTCAACTGCTTCTTTAACTCAACCAACTCAGATGCCGACATACGATAAGGTGCCATAGAAACAGGTCTAGTACCAGGAACTAGATCTATCGAAAACTCCACCTCTCTCTCTGGCGGCACATCTGAAATATCCTCAAGAAACACTTCAGGAAAATCACACACAACAGGGAATACCTCGAGTGAAACTTGACTATCCACAGTCAACGACGCAAAAAACCCAAACAACTGAGCTTCATCCGCCAAAAGTTTCTTCAACACTTTGGTAGACAAGAAACTCGAATCTTCATCTTCCTCAAAAGAAGGAAACCTTACTAACTTATGATAACAATCAATATGAACTCTATTGAACTGTAACCAATTCATTCCCAAAACCACATCTAAACCCTCCAACGGAAAACACACCAAATCCATCTCAAAGTCTTTACCATAAATGGTCAAAGGACAACTTAAACAAACCAAGGAAGTAGTTACTGACCCCATTGCTGGAGTATCAATAACCATCTCACCATCCATCAAAGACAACACAAGATTCAAACGCTTAGCGCACTCAGACGAAATAAACGAATGAGTCGCTCCAGTATCAATAATAGCAACTAAAGGCGTATTATTAATAAAACAAGTACCTCTTATCAGACGATCTGCATTAGTAGTCTGAGTCCCCGCCAATGCAAACACCTTCCCACTAGCTGGAACTTGCTTTGGTTTCTGACACTTTGTACTAATATGACCAGGTTCACCACAGTTGTAACATTTCACCACATTCTTTCTGGCACAATCAGCAGCAACATGTCCTAAACCCCCTCAATTAGTACACTTCCTCAAATCTTTCTTACATTCGTACTGACGATGTCCCATATCACCACATCTATAACACCTCAGAGGACTAGACATACCTCCACCACTTGATCTTCTTTCAAAAGTACCCCCTTGTTTACCCTTATCAGCTGGTGTTACATACGGACCACTACGGAACTGTTGCTTCCCTTTTCTGTCACTCACACTCTTATAGTGAGTAAAACGAGCCTTACTATCCTCTTCATAAATCCTATAACATTCCACCAAATCAGAAAACCTTCGAATCCTTTGATAACCGATTGCCTGCTTAATCTCAGGACGTAATCCGCTCTCATACTTCACACACTTAGAAAACTCTACAGTCGCTTCAGCATAATGAGGATAAAACTGTACAAGCTCCACAAACTTTACAGTATAATCAACAACAGACATATTACCTTGTTTCAATTCCAAGAACTCAATTTCCTTCTTTCCTCTTACATCATCGAGAAAATACTTCCTCAGAAACTCCCGGCTAAACAATTCCCAAGTAACTTCTTCATCCCCAGCTTCCAACACTTGACGAGTACTAACCCACCAGTCATCTGCTTCTTCCTGTAACATGTGAGTTCCCAGTCTCACCTTACTGTCCTCAGCACAATCCATAACTCAGAAAATCCTTTCAACCTCTTTCAACCAAATCTGTGCACCATCAGGATTATGTCTCCCTTTAAAGACAGGCGGTCTGTTCTTCTTGAACTCATCATTACCCGCAGCATTAGGTGCACCCTGCACAGCCCGAGCCATTGCTTGCATAGCAGCAGCCAAAGCAACATCATTCCTACCAGCCATATTCTGTTCATTTCCAATAACAGAAACTATGGTTAAACAAACAGCTCACCCCAAACGCCAACACCGACAAAGGACTGACACAACCAGACACAAACTGACATGGACTGGCTCTGAAACCACCTAATGTAACACCCCCAATCTATACCCCCAAGTTATTAAAGCGATACACAAAATAACAAAATTTCATCAGAGTATATTTACAATTTCATGGCATAGACCAAGGGGTCACATCAATTTGAAACAAATATACAACACCTGCTCACAGAGATATGCAACAATTCAGGTAGTAATACACCCACAATTCAAATACAGAATAAAAGCAAAAAATCCGTAATTGAATCTCATATATATATCATAGAAGTGTATGCGTCATTTACAACCATACATGTACAATCCAAAAGATACATATACATAATACAAATAATCACAACGGCCTCCCTAACTACCCGGTGTCACATATCAGAGCCGACCGACAAAAGAATGAAGACCCTAGCTTCACAAAAGACCTCCAGTAACTCTAATCTGCAATGCCTCATAGAGCATTATAAAACAGCAGAAGGGTGAGAAAAACAATCATAATATAACTGCATATAATTATATATTAACACAGAAATGCACAAGTAAAATATTCTCACCACAAACGCACCACAAACAAATACAACACAACCCAGTACAATTATCAGGTATCCAATACCAATGCACATAAATCATACACAATGCACTCATCATCACTATAATTATACATATTCCATTCCATCAATCACATTCACAATTCTATACACAATTAATCCATGATTTATTCACATGCACAGAGACCGACACAACGACTCTATGCATATGCCATGCGGTACCGACTTCCAATATTTCTCATCACTGGTTCACTCAGGAACTCTGCTAGAACCATCGCTCGTTACTTAGTGTAACTCCCCGTCGGGCATACGATGTTCCCCATCGCTCACACCCCACACAGGCACACGACATTTATGGATCGCTCACACCCCACACGGGCACACGATCGTCTATAATCACCGCCCACACCCCACACAGGCACACGACGTTTTAGCGGATTCCCTCTGGAACCAAACCGTCGCTCACACCCCACATGGGAACACGACATTACAAGAATGCATATCATGATGCTTGGCATACAATGACTCATGACATTTAAAATGCACACATATATGCACTCATCTCAATCAACAAAATCATGCTTTACACTCAAGCCCAAAATAATGCATTTAATTGCCATACGACCACAAACCATCATCACGACATTTAAACACATGCATCCAACATATATCACAAGCAAATCGTATGATAACCCATCAATTACACCCAATTAACCGGAAAAAGTCGACAACAATACCACACATTTTCTAATTCCCGACATAATTTAATCGGCCAACAATCTCAAAACCATCCTCATAAAAAAAGAACATTTTATAAGCTTTCTAATGCATCAAACCACGCCTCAAACCGAACCACAAATCAAAAGTTATGCAGAAAACAAAATTGCACACACAGCCCTGTTCGCTAGGCGAACCCACTAGCGAGCATTCGCTACCACCTTCGCTAGGCGAATGTCCAGCGAACCCACTACCAGCTAGAAAACAGACACAAAGTTCGCTAGGCGAACCCCTTGGCGAACCAAGGCAGCAACCACCAGACCCAAAAACATACAAAGTTCGCTAGGCGAACATGCGAAAACTCAGAATTTTTCAGCGCTGTTTGAAAACCCAAAATGAGATTTTTTACAACCAAAACATTTTCAAAACATCATATATCAATCAGAACTCAATACAATCATGGCAACAAGCATTCTGCCACATTTACGTCGATTTCCAGCCGCGAAAGTATCAATTTCTCACAAAATTCTCATTCCAACCTAGAATTCCAAAGCTATGTAAAACAAGAAACATACAAGCAAACACATACATAATCACACACAAACATAGTATAATCGAGTTTCGCACCCTTACCCGATTTAATCGTGATTAATAAAGTCGGGAGATTGGTTTCTTCTTTTCTCTCTTTTTCTTCTCTTCTTCTTTCTCTCTATTTTTCTTCTTCTCTTTCTATTCTATCATATTCCAACTTAACAAAATAAACCAAAATGCCCAAAATACCCCCACACTCAATTATCTGGCAAACGCTCCCAAAACGCGATAAAATATAATCTCGATGAAAAATAACATATTTTCACATAAAAGTCAGAAATAAAATAATATAATAATAAAATAATCAAAACAACTCAATTAATTAAAAAGACCAAACTGACAAAACTGACTGGGACGTTACAAGACTCGTTTTCCCCTCGGTAGAGTCAATGAATGGCATCTCCAATGGAGAAGTTTGTACACCTCTACAACTCAGACTACTGGATTCCCCAGCAACTCTGACAACAAATCTTTTTCCATCAAACGGCATCTCCCCAACAAAATTCGGCGAGAAGTTTGAGGAAAACCACTATGAACAACGTTCCTTGTCAAGAAAGTTTATTGACAAAAGAAACTTAGACCAGTTCCTTGGTAGGAAACTAGGATCGAGGGGAAGTTTACACCAGAAACTTAGACCAACTCCTTGGTAGGAAACTAGGATCGAGTGGAAGTTTATTTTGGAAACTGAGACCAGTTCCTTGACTGAAGACCAGGATCGAGGGGAAGTTTATTTCAAAAACCTAGACCAGTTCCTTGGTAGGAAACCAGGATCGAGGGGAAGTTTTTACCTTTTCTAAGCATCATTACTTAGCAAGAGAAGATGGATGAGCAAGCATCCATTCATAGACACCATCAAAATTTTGGGTATTCCGATATTTAATCCTCTTGCACCCTGAATGCCCGAATACCTTCGCCATTCACACCTTCGAGTCCAAGAAGATTAAATAGGGGCATCTGTCATACCCAAAATTTTGACCACTAAGATTCCCCCATCATTGTGCAAATCATCATCACAATATGGATTGACCATCATACCTCATCAGTCTCCCCAAAGATGGGTAAGCATCCACTACAATATAACTTAGGGTTTCCAGCCCTCTCAGAGCTCTTAGACAAAGGATCAATCAAGGAATGACATGATCTTCAACTTGTCTAAACCTCTCAAACATCCACAATGGATCAAGAGGACTCCAACATCAGGAATCAAGCACAAGGTTGTAACATTCCAAGTGGATCAAGCCTCAAGATCGTCAGTGTCACCAAATTAGGGTTTTGGTCGACTGAGTCCTCCAGATGGAAATTTTCCTCTGGGCATGAGCCAATGCTTCAAATCATAACCCAAGATACTCCAAGGGACCTCATAAACCCAATCATCAAGTCAATTTAGTCTCAGGGGATGCATACGATAAAAATCAGGAATTAAGGTTTATTGACCTAATTCACCCCTAAGTTGACTTTTGGGACAAAACCTGAGCCAAGACCTCAAGAGAGGATTTGAGGGTCTCTAACACACTACATTGATCCATTTGCAACAATGGATTGATCCAAGAAGCTTGGTCAATAATTTTCAAATTCATCAGGACCACAATTAGGGTTTCGAGGGAAAAGTCAACTGTGCCTTTGACTTTTGACCCAGGCATGCTCCCAAACCTTGGGACATGACTCAATACACCCTATAACACATATGGAACATGTCCATCAAGATTTATTTAGGTCAAGGACTTGATTTCATAGAGGATCGCACAGTTTGGAGTTCATCAGACAAAAAGTCAACTGTGCACAAAAGTCAACTTTGACTTTTTGAGATTTTTCACATATGGTTCCCTAGCCCTGAAATGGTGTTAATGTGTGATTGGAATCATCATTCATCAAGAAAAATCAAGAAAAGTGGGATAACTTGTAAAAGGGGTAACCATAAAAAACTTAGAAATTTTCTAAGTTATGGAACAAAGTGGCTAGGGTGCCAACTTCCATGGATCATAATTTGTGATCCAAACAACCATTTTGGCTGATCCAAAGATGGATTTGTAGCTCTCATGGAATACTTTAAAAGTGTCAACTACACCTTATTCCAATTCATCATGAATTTTGAGTTATGGTTGGATCAAAATGGCTGAAAACATGAAATATCACTTTTTCCAACACTTAGTGAAATTTTCACTAAGTCAGAATCTGTTTCACTTTTTCCAAAATGTAGGGGCATTTTTCACTTGGATCCAAAAAGTTTCAAAACAAAATATGATCACACATATTTTTTATCATATGAGAGCTTTCCAAAATGGCCAAGAACCCCATCAAACTCAACCTGAGCTAAGAGTTATGACAGTGGCAACATGCCTTGCTGCAACTGTCATAACAAGGCAGATTTGTACATTTTGCTCGATTTGGGAAATTTGTGCAAATGACAAATAAGTTTATCCATCTGAACACCTCAAGGGGAGACCAAGGAGGGACAAACACTGATCCATCAACCTCCCAAGTCCTTGGAACCAAAAGTAGCATGCCAAACCTAGAAATGCCTAAAAGAGGGACAAGACTCCAATTTTGGTTTGGAGCATTTAATGGATGCACCAAGGTGGCATGGACTGAGCCCTTTCCAACTAAATTCAGTCAATACTTATCCAAGAACTAGGGAACCAGCAGCCTATGCTCTAACCTCTAGTCAATGGCTAGAGGAGACTTGGATTCCTATTTATCAACATTTTCCAAACTTCTGCAGCAGTTGCCATTCACTATTGCTTGCAAAACAAACTTGATCTACTATAAATAGAGCTCATTTGTGCTCAGTTTGAGTACACCAAAGCCATCAAACAAATGCTTTCCTCAAAATCACCTTCTCACTTCCAAATTTGCCTTCCAAAGCAAGTCACTATCGGGTTTTGGGTTTGAGAGCTATTCCAATCTAACAAATCACACACACACCTCACATATATCATATAGAAGTGATCCAAACACTCACATAACATCTGTAACACTAAAATCACAAAATCACTTGCCAACTGCTCAAGTTCTTGATAGAGGTGCAGTTGAGGTACCATCTCAAGTTTTAGCTTGTTTCAAACCACTCCAAGCATTCAGACACATCACTTGGCACCTAAGGAAGCTGTGCAAATCATTAGAACCAGCTTGTAACACCTCTAACACAAAACACGATCACCAGCTGCAAGAGGTAAGCATGAGCTCTTCTAACTCTATGATCCATGCATATTTTTGCTGCACAATAATTTGGCCATAGGTTCATAATCATGCATAAAGTGTTTACCCTTAATCAATTGCTTTGTTTGAATCGTGTATGGAATTTCTGATCCTTCATGCAAATTTTAGGGTTCTTGAGGTTTCTCTTTGATTTCTTATTCCATGCTTAAAATAAATGAAATTAAAGACTATAGACATGATCGTGAGGTGAAAACAAACAGATTGATATGTAGATTGCATGATATCATCAAGTATTCAGTGAGATTGGATAGAAAATGCAAATCTGCAGAAACAGAGGGTGGCGCGTGTTCTTGCCATGTTCTTGGCGCCTTTTTTGAAAATTCAAATATTTGAATTTTATGATTTTATTTAATTGATTCAAAAATTAATTTCTCTCTGAATTTTAATGATTTTGAGTTCATTATTTTTTTAATAATTCAAAAAAATGTTAAAATATTTTATTTTACCAAAAAATCCCAAAAATATTAATTATTTCATATACTTGATATTTTTTCAAATAATTAATATTTTATTTGTTTTTCAACATTTAAAATGTTTTTTCTCCCTTGATTTTACAAACTTAATTGATTTCTAATCATTTTGTGGATAGAAACATGATTTTTGAAACATTGATCCAAGATCACAATTTGCTTTCACACATGTTTAACAATTTTGATCATTTTAATTGAATTTTTATTCAATTAAAATATATTTTGAAAACAAATTAGGGTTTTGATCAATTCAACTCTCATCAAACCTTTTCAAACTCTTTGGGCCTCTAATAGAGTGTAAGGCCCAACCCCTCTTAAAAACCAAAATATTTTGGGCCTCAGTTATTGTATAAGTCCTGATACCGTCAAAAAGTTCGGCGCGGTCGTCGCCTTTCTAACAAAAATCATTTGGGCCTCTCCTCGAGTTGTAAGCCCCACCACTTGTAGAAAAATAAATTATTGGGCCTCTAATAGAGTGTAAGACCCAATCCCCTTTTAACCAAAACAATTTTGGGCCTCAGACATTGTATAAGTCCCTCTGCGTTAAAAGAAAAAATCTCTGCGCAATCGCCAGTTCAAAAACAAATCATCTGGCCCTACCCTCGTGTTATAAGCCCAATTTATTTTCTTTAAATTTCTTTGGGCCTCGAATATTTTGTTTATTTATTATTTTATATATTTGTAAAATGTGAATGTGGGATTTAAATAACAATTATATTATTAACTCTAAAAATTTTTTAAATTATAAAAATGAATGAAATAATAAAGATTTTTTTTTTTAAATATTACCAATAGATTGTAATGATGTAGATATTTATTATAGCTTGAAATAATATAACACTCGCATAAAGCATATGGTTGCAATGAGTCTAGTAATAATAACGATGGAAAATAAAATCTACTAATAGTCAGATAATCACGATAATAACAATAAAGATAAGGCTGCGGTAAAGGTAAAGATAAACGATCATAACAAGCATGTGGTAAGTCTCCCCCACACAAAGTGTGAGCTATGACCCAGAGCTCCTGAATATCTTCTAGGAAGATTGTCGGCGGACACCCTGAGTCATGTGAGGACAAGGTCCCCGTGTTTCTGCAAGCTGGTGTCTGAGATCACAAATTTCCTGGTCTAAAAGATCATATGATGAAGCATTTGTTGCGTCTGAGGTTTATATCTGTAAGGTGAGCTCGGCGCATTCTTCGCGAAGAGAAATTATCTCCTTGCGCATAGCGTCAAACTCTGAATATATGTCCCTGCGTTGCAGATTAACGTTAGAGGAATAGACAGTAGTCTTTTCAGGATTGGGTGTAGGGTGTTACTCAGGCACAGGTGGGTTCCTAGGTCGGATAGGGTGTTACTCAGTAGTACAAAAGAGCATCAGAATCTCTTCTTCGGTAACCTGGTTCTCAGTTTCTCTTCTACCAAAGAAAGTCTCGGCTAGGATCATTTGGAAATAAGGGAAAGCTGGATTATGGATTTTGTTTGCTAATTGGGTGGAAGGATCAGGTCCTCCTCCCCCGGTGATTTTTCTCCAGAATCCATCAAGCTCATCTTGCATAACATTGATTTCATGCATAAAATGGATTGCATCCATGCCACACTGAAAACCAAGTAATCTAGCAAAATCCCTGTGGTTCAGTGCATACTCGTTTCCAAATAGTCTGAATCTTATGCTTCCACTTTTGTAACCTCTTCCACTATAAGGGTCATAAATGAGTGAACTGAGGAACTCTAAGGTTAGATGCTTATAGGTTACATTCATTGCTTCAGAATACTCATCCCACTGGAGCTGGTGACAAAGGTACCTCAACTAGCCTCAATACCTAAGGTTGTTAGACGGTTTGAGTCAGGGTACCTAGTGGGTAGGATTAGTCTCTCAGAAAGGACTACATATTTCTTCCTCTGTTCGTCATCTCTGAACACAATGTGCATGTCATCATAGCTCTGCATCCTGAAAAGAAAGTTAGTGTAGAATATCTGAGATAATGTGATATGTAACCTGTAAACATAGACGTTTCATAAGTCAGTCCAGTTAGTCAAATAATATAAATAATAAATCTTTTTCTTATTTTTCTGAAATAAATTATATGCATAAAATAAAAAATAATGAAAAGAAAGCTGTGGGTTGCCTCCCACGCAGCGCTTGTTTAACGTAGTTAGCTGGACGACTGAAAAAATTACGTTGTGGATGTTGCTATAGGTGGGTCTATTAGAGTGTAACCAGAGTAGTAAGTAGGGATGTCACCTCCATAGTAGGGTTTCAATCTTTGTCCATTCACTAGAAAGGGACTACATGAATGATTTGCAATTTCAAATGCTCCCGATTTCAGGACTTTGGTGACTTCATAGGGTCCAGTCCATCTTGAGCATAACTTACCTGGAAACAATCGTAACCTAGAATTGAAAAGAAGTACAGGATCGCCTACGTTGAACTCTTTTTTGGCAATCCTTTTGTCGTGCCATGCTTTGGTTCTTTCTTTATATATTACAGCATTTTCATAAGCGTTTCAGCGTAACTCTTCTAATTTGTGAATATCTAGAATGTGTTTGTCTCCGGCTGTTAAGTAGTCCATATTAAGAGCTTTTATGGCCCAGTAGGCCTTATGTTCAAGCTCAAAGGGTAAATGGAAAGATTTTCCGTAGACTAATTGATAAGGGGATGTTCCTATAGGGGTTTTAAAAGCGGTTCTATAAGCCCACAAGGCTTCTTGTAGTCTTAAGGACCAATCTTTTCTAGAAATTGATACAGTTTTTTCTAAGATTTATTTTATTTCCCTATTTGATACTTCTACTTGTCCACTAGTCTGCGGGTGATAAGGTGTGGCTAATCGGTGTTTAACTCTGTATTTCTTTAAAAGGTTTTCGAATATCCTACTCCTAGATATGAAGTCCGATCCTTCATCGCTTATTACTAATCGAGGTACTCCAAACCTAGGGAATATATAGTTTTTAAACATTTTAATGACTACACAAGTATCGTTGGTGGGTGAAGCTATAGCTTCAATCCATTTAGATACGTAATCAACAGCTACTAGGATATACTTGTTTCCCATCGAAAATGGAAAAGGTCCCATAAAATCTATACCCCAGACATCAAAGAGTACTACCTCCTGAATATTTCTCAGAGGCATTTCATCTCTTCTTGAGACGTTCCCAGTGCGTTGGTATCTTTCACATCTTACAATGTAGGCATGAACATCTCGCCATAAAGTTGGCCAGAAAAGACCCGCTTGAAGTATTTTAGCGCATGTTTTGGATGAGCCTAAATTTCCACCGTATGGTGAAGAGTGACAATGTTAATTATAGTTTCTACTTCTTCTTCAGGGAAACAGTCACGGAAAATTCCCTCTGTGCCTCTCTTGAATAGAAGGGGTTTGTCCCAATAGAAGTGTTTCACGTCATGAAAGAACTTCTTCTTCTGTTGGTAATTTAGATCAGGGGGTATGATATCAGCTGCTAGATAATTAACAAAATCTGCGTACCAAGGTACGATTGTTACTGCAAGAGTTTTTTCAATGTCTATTTCTAAATAGGGGTCAGGATCACTTTCATGGACTGTTCTAACTGCCCCTACTAATCTATCGTATGCGAAATCATCACTGATAGGAACGAGATCTGGTTTTAGATATTCAAGCCTCGAAAGGTGGTCAGCGACCACATTTTCGGTGCCTTTCTTATCTCGGATCTCTAAATCAAATTCTTGAAGTAAAAGGATCTAACGTAGTAATCTAGGATTAGCATCTTTTTTACTTATCAGATATCTTATCGCAGCATGATCAGTGTAGACTATGATTTTTGCTCCTACTAAATAGGATCAGAATTTGTCGATTGCAAAGACTACTGCCAGGAGTTCCTTCTCGGTTGTAGCATAATTAAGCTGAGCCGCATCTAAAGTTCTACTGGTGTAGTAAATTACATGGAGTTTCTTATCCTTCTTTTGTCCTAAAACAGCACCAATAGCGCAATCGCTAGCATCGCACATAATTTCAAAAGGTTGGTTCCAATCAGGAGGTTGAATTATGGGTACGGAAATCCATGCTTGTTTTAAGTATTTAAAGGCTTCAAGACATTTATCATCGAATTTGAATTCGGCGTCTTTCATAAGTAAGTTGGTTAATGGTTTAGTTATTTTGGAGAAGTCTTTAATGAAGCGCCGGTAGAAACCGGCGTGTCCAAGAAAACTTCGGATTTCTCTAACAGCTTTGGGTGGTTGAAGGTTTTCTATAACTTCTATTTTAGCTTTATCAACCTAAATGCCTCTTTCGGATACTATGTGTCCTAGTACTATGCCTTCAGTAACCATAAAATGGGATTTTTCCCAGTTTAGAACAAGGTTGACTTCTACGCATCTTTCCAGGATTTTCTCGAGGTTTGTTAAATAGTTTTTAAAACTGGATCCACATACCGAGAAATCGTCTATAAATACTTCCATGATCTCATCAAGGAAATCTGCGAAGATTGACATCATACAGCGTTGGAAGGTTGTAACACCCCCAATCTATACCCCCAAGCTATTAAAGCGATAAACAAAATAACAAAATTTCATCAGAGTATATTCACAATTTCACGGCATAGACCGAGGGGTCACATCAATTTGAAACAAACATACAACACCTGCTCACAGAGATATGCAACAATTCAGGTAGTAATACACCCACAATTCAAATACAGAATAAAAGCGGAAAATCCGTAATTGAATCTCATATATATATATATATATATATCTATATATATCATAGAAGTGTATGCGTCATATACAACCATACATGTACAATCCAAAAGATACACATACATAATACAAATAATCACAACGGCCTCCCTAACTACCCGGTGTCACATATCAGAGCCGACCGACAAAAAAATGAAGACCCTAGCTTCACAAAAGACCTCCAGCAACTCTAATATACAATGCCTCATAGAGCATTATAAAACAGCAGAAGGGTGAGAAAAACAATCATAATATAATTGCATATAATTATATATTAACACAGAAATGCACAAGTAAAATATTCTCACCACAAAGGCACCACAAACAAATACAACACAACCCAGTACGATTATCAGGTATCCAATACCAATGCACATCAATCATACACAATGCACTCATCATCACTACAATTATACATATTCCATTCCATCAATCACATTCACAATTCTATACACAATTAATCCATGATTTATGCACATGCACAGAGACCGACACAACGACTCTATGCATATGCCATGCGGTACCGACTTCCAATATTTCTCATCACTAGTTCACTCAGGAACTCTGCTGGAACCATCGCTCGTTACTTAGTGTAACTCCCCGTCGGGCATACGATGTTCCCCGTCGCTCACACCCCACACGGGCACACGACGTTTATGGATCGCTCATACCCCACACGGGCACACGATCCGATCGCTCACACCCCACACGCGCACACGATCGTCTATAATCATCGCTCACACCCCACACGGGCACACGACGTTATAGCGGATTCCCTCTGGAACCAAACCGTCGCTCACACCCCACATGGGCACACGACATTACAAGAATGCATATCATGATGCTTGGCATACAATGACTCATGACATTTAAAATGCACACATATATGCACTCATCTCAATCAACAAAATCATACTTTACACTAAAGCCCAAAACAATGCATTTAATTGCCATACGGCCACAAACCATCATCACGACATTTAAACACATGCATCCTACATATATCACAAGCAAATCATATGATAACCCATCAATTACACCCAATTAACCGGCAAAAGTCGACAACAATACCACACATTTTCTAATTCCTGACATAATTTAATCGGCCAACAATCTCAAAACCATCCTCATAAAAAAAGAACATTTTATAAGCTTTCTAATGCATCAAACCACGCCTCAAACCGAACCACAGATCAAAAGTTATGCAGAAAACAAAATTGCACACACAGCCCTGTTCGCTAGGCGAACCCACTAGCGAGCATTCGCTACCACCTTCGCTAGGCGAATGTCCAGCAAACCCACTACCAGCTAGAAAACAGACACAAAGTTCGCTAGGCGAACCAAGGCAGCAACCACTAGACCCAAAAACATACAAAGTTCGCTAGGCGAACAACTCAGCGAACCTTCGCTGACCTTCGCTAACTGGTTCGCTAGGCGAACCCGCGAAAATTCATTCGCTACCACCTTCGCTCCAGGTTCGCTAGGCAAACATGCGAAAACTCATAATTTTTCAGCGTTGTTTGAAAACCCAAAATGAGATTTTTTACAACCAAAACATTTTCAAAACATCATATATCAATCAGAACGCAATACAATCATGGCAACAAGCATTCTACCACATTTACGTCGATTTCCAACCGGGAAAGTATCGATTTCTCACAAAATTCTCATTCCAACCTAGAATTCCAAAGCTATGTAAAACAAGAAACATACAAGCAAACACATACATAATCATACACAAACATCGTATAATCGAGTTTCGCACCCTTACCCGATTTAATCGTGTTTAATAAAGTCGGGAGATTGGTTTCTTCTTTTCTCTCTTTTTCTTCTCTTCTTCTTTCTCTCTATTTTTCTTCTTCTCTTTCTATTCTATCATATTCCAACTTAACAAAAAAAACCAAAATGCCCAAAATACCCCCACACTCAATTATCTCGCAAACGCTCCCAAAACGCGATAAAATATAATCTCGATGAAAAATAACATATTTTCACATAAAAGTCAGAAATAAAATAATATAATAATAAAATAATCAAAACGACTCAATTAATTAAAAAGACCAAACTGACAAAACTGACTGGGGCGTTACAAAGGTAGCTGGGGCATTGCATAGTCCAAATGGCATTCGTCTGTAAGCAAATGTTCCATTGGGACATGTAGAGGTTGTTTTCTCCTGATCATCAGGATGAATGGGTATTTGGAAAAATCTGGAGTACCCATCTAAATAGCAAAAGTATGAATGCCTAGCTAAACGTTCGAGCATTTGGTCAATGAATGGAAGTGGGAAGTGATATTTCCTAGTAACCTTATTAAGTTTTCTGTAATCGATACACATCCGCCAACCATTTTCTATACGTTTGGCTATTTGTTCTCCTTTTTCATTTTGTACAACGATGACACCTCCTTTCTTAGGTACCACATGTACGGGGCTTACCCATTTACTATCGGATATTTGGTATATTATTCCAGCCTCTAACAACTTTAACACTTCCTTTTTTACTACGTCACTCATTATAGGATTTATCCTTCGTTGATGTTCTCTAGAGGGTTTTGCATCTTCCTCCAGCATAATTCGATGCATACACACGGAAGGAGTTATTCCTTTGAGATCGGAAATTTTATAACCTAGAGTTGAGGGATATTTTCTTAAAACATCTAAGAGTTGATTGGTCTCAGGACCATCTAACGTGGCACTGACTATGACTGTGCGGTTTAATTTTTCATCCAAGAACTCATATCTTAAATTCTTAGGTAGCTCCTTAAGCTCTATTGATGGTTTTTTCGAACATGGCATATGATCTGGGGTAAGTTCCAAGCATTCGTAAAGACTGTTTTCAATGTAAGGTTCAGATAATCGTTCAAATCCGTCGTCCTCCATAATGGGGATTGAAGGTAGTTTGATGATTTCTACTGGATCTTCTTTATCCAGTTCTCTTATGCATTCATCAATTATATCGATGGCGTAACATGAGTCATCTATGGCTGGTGTATTTAAAAATTGGGATAGCATAAATTCTACTTTTTCATTACCTACCTCGAATGTCATTTTTCCTTTCTTGACATTTATTATTGCTCCAGCTGTTGATAAAAAGGGTCTACCTAAAAGGATTGGAATCTTATCGTCTTCTTTAATGTCCATTACGACGAAATCTGTTGGAATATAAAGTTGACAAAGTCTAACTGGGACGTCTTCCTAAATGCCAATTGGATATTTAACTGATCTGTCGGCTAATTAGAGAGACATTCTAGTCGGTTGCATTTCTCCTAGGTTTAACCTTTTACAAACGGCTAAAGGCATTAAACTTACACTTACTCCTAAGTCCAGAAGTGCTTTATCAATAACTTGGTTTCCCAAAACACAAGGTATAGAAAAACTTCCTGGGTCTTTCTCTTTCTTAGCAAGCTTATTCTCAGCAATTGAATTACATTCTATAGGTTTAGGATAATCTAATCTTCGTTTATTGGTTATAATGTCTTTAAGGAATTTGGCATAAGATGGTATTTGGGTAATAGCTTATGTGAATGGAATCTCTACGTGGAGTTTCTCAATCACTTTTATGAATTTCTTATATTGGTTATCTATTTTGGTTTGTTTAAGTCTTTGTGGGTATGGAATTGGAGGTTTGTAAGGAGGGGGTGGTACATAAACTTTTTAATTCTCTTCTCTTTCCTTCTCCTTAACTTTTGTATCCTTAGATTTCTCAGGTTCCACCGATTTCTCAATTCCGTTCTCAGGTGTGATTACAACCTCTTTCCTAGGAGGTTCTGGATTATTCAACCTAGGGTTTATAGGCCCATCGTAAGTGGTCCCGCTCCTTAGGGCGATAGTATTTGCGTGCTCTTTAGGGTTAGGTTGAGGTTGTCCAGGGAATTGTCCTCCTGGGGTAGCATGAGTAGATTGTTGTTGTGCTACTTGAGAGATTTGGGTTTCAAGCATTTTGTTATGGGTAATTACAGAATCGAGTTTAGTACCTAACTGAGTAATTAGTCCATTCATATGAATGTTTTGGTTCATGAAATCCTTGTTCTGCAGTAATTGAGCTGAGATGAATTCGTCCATCTTTTTCTCAAGATTTGACTTCTGAGGGGCATATGATGCAGGTTGGTTGGGTCTTTGAGTTTGGAAACCGGGTGGTCTTTGAGGTGTTGAACTTTGAGTAGGGTTATTATTCTTATAGGAAAATTTTGGGTGATTCCTCCATCCAGGATTGTATGTGTTTGAATAAGGGCTTCCTTGGGCGTAATTGACCTGATATGTGGTATTCTCAGCTAAAAGGTTGCATTCAGATACAGTATGTCCTGAGGTTCCACAGATTTCACATCCTCAGATAAGAGACACCTCTCACTCCCCCTCAATCACATGCAGTGATAACTACAGAAAAGTACAAAGTTTAGAAGAACACACTTCAAAGACAATACTTGATCTTGCTTAAAAGCTTCAATCAAGAATAAGGCACTCGTACTTAAAAGCTTAGAGTGGACAACTTACAACTCAAAGATTCAGTCCAATTCACATATCTAAACGATGAATGAATGACTCACAATAAAATAACCAACAAAAGACTTACACCCTAATACTTGAAAACACAGCTTTCAATATCTTCACTCTACTTTGCAAATAGGGTTAGCACGTCTTTAAATATAACCAATCTTCTTGGGCTTGGGCATTAGCAAATCTCAGATTTAATTCACAATTAAAATTGATTTAAACTCCAAATTTTTTTGCCCGAAAATAGCAACAAACTCTTCTTCAAAATAACAGAATGCGCTTGCTTCAAATAATGTCACGCCATGATTTTCGCATGCAATCACAGAACATAAACACACAAAAGATTGTAAATAAAGCGCAACAAATAAAACATAACATTCTGAGCAGAAAGATCTGCCAACAGATGTTAGGGCATCAGGCTTGACATCATGAACAAAGCCCTGTAAAAATAAGAGAGACCACCTACAGAATGTTAGGAACACATGTCAAGACATCAAGTATAACACCTTGATGTAACACCTTGTTTTAGCAAAATTGCTGCCAATACAGAACTAAAACCTATGATTTGGTGGGCACGCAGTTATTCTTTTCAATATTGCTCAGCTGATAAGCGTCATTTGGCTGACTCTTTTGCCCCAAGTCTTCTGGGTACGGTTTCCAGATAGGCAAGCCATCTAGTGGGTCACAATAGTCGTAGTCGAAGTTGTTCTTCATCGGAGTGTCTTCCTCTAATGAGTTTGGTGGAGCACGACATCCCTCAGGATCACAATCTTCGTATATCATCTGGACGTCTGATCTTGGTATATATCTCGGATTTTGCGTGGAAAAGCAAAATGGCGTATGCGCCTCTCCCTGAGACATATAACCATCATTGTTGAGATTGGACTTCCACTCATCATCTGTATCAAAGGAGTCACACTCATTGATGGTGTGTACTTCTTGAGACACTGGGTGAAGAAAGCCTCCACTGTGGAAGAAGTCCTTAATGGGATGAAAACTTTCATCGTTAGTAGCAGTCTGGGTACAGGTTGAGGAGAAACCAAGACCTTTCTTTGTCTTGTTATCCATAGGAATGACAAGTTGTCCTCGTCGTTTTGCGTTATTACTGTCAATCACTTTGAGAATGTCATTGTATGAGGAAATCGATGTCCCTTTCTCTGATCGATTCTAATTGCTCACCGAAAGTGCTTGAAACTGGGTTCCAATAACTTCCTCAGGTTCTACACAGGAGAATGATGCTAAGTTGCTCACTATTAAGGCTTGGTCTTAGCATACTGTGACTAACTTGTCATTCTTAACGAACTTCAGCTTCTGGTGAAGTGTCGAAGTGACTGTCCCAGCTTCGTGTATCTAAGGTCTTCCTAATAAACAGCTGTATGCTGCCCGGATGTCCATGACCTGGAAAGTGACTTGGAAAGTGTGAGGACCGATGGTTATGGAAAGATCAACTTCGCCGATAACTATTTTTCTGGATCCGTCAAAGGCTTTGACGATGACCTCGCTGCCTCTCATCGGAGATCCTTGAAATGATAGTCGCATCAGAGTAGATTTTGGCATAACATTCAGAGCTGATCCTGTGTCTACCAGTACACTGGCTAGAGCAACGTCCTGGCAATTGACTGTAATGTTAAGCGCCATGTTGTGATTTTTCCCTTCTTTCGGCAGTTCTTCATCACTGAATCCTAAATTATTGCAGGAAGTGATGTTGGAAATGATGCTGTCAAACTGCCTTATCGTCAGATCTGGTTCTACAAAAGCTTGCTCCAAGACTTTTTGTAGAGCTTCCCTGTGAGCTTCGAAACTAAGCAGGAGAGATAGCACATAGATTCTAGATGGAGTTTGCAACAGTTGGTCTACAATGTTGTAATTGCTTTTCTGGATGAGCTTCAGCATCTCATCGTTGTTCTTTACCAGTTCTGGATTACTGGATTGCCCGACTAGTTGATTGGAAACTTTTGTTTGAGGTTCCTTCTCCTTGGTTGGTTCTCCCACTCCTCTGTTGAAGATCCGACCGCTCCATGTCACTCGACTGATGTCAGCAAAATTCACGACTGAGGGCAATGGAGTTTCCTTTCCATTTTCGATTGTTGTTGCAACGTACTTGTAAGGGATAACCTTATCTGATTCGTATGGTATTGGACCTGGCATGTAGATAACCACGGGAGCCTTTTGATTTCTCTGACCATTGTAGGCAGCCTCAATTGGTTCGAGGTTGAGAATCTTTCTACTATCAAGAGGGATTCTTGATTAATGGATTAGAGGGATTATGGCGCATACGTCTTTGGTCCTCCCATGATCAAAGATTATGACAACGTCTTTGCTTTGATCAAGGAAATAGTCTGGTATCCTGTTGGTCGACCCAGAGCTTGAACAAGGTCGAATCTCTTTCCAGTCTAACTGATTTTGAAGAGCCGACCGTACGAGGTAACACCCTTGGTTGTTCTCTGAACAAACTCTACAGTGCTCGTAGTTGTGTAGTGGCACCTGGCCACGCCCGCTTTGTATGCAGTGCATCTTTACTAGATTTGTTTCCATCAAGAGGACATCCTGACTTTGATATCTAGTAGGATTCCTGTCAGTCATACTGATCTGATGTATAGCTTCGTCCAAGTAAATTGGAAGTCACCAGTGGTCCAACAAGTGTTGAAGTGTTCTTTTGACGAGTGCACACCCTTGATCGTTCTTATGACACTCTTCACAGTCTTGATAATCATGTGATGCTAGAAAGCCGAGCCTGACTTGCTTAGCGTGTAATTTTACCAGACTGGTATTCATCAAGCGTATGTCAAAAATCTGAATCATATTGACTTGATGGTTATTTCTATCACTATAATCCTGAATCCATCAGAGATCCATCTTATGTTGGAGGGCCTCTTGTACAAAAGAGCATCCCTGATTGCTTATTGAGAAGATCGGACAGGTATTGTAATCGTGCCGTGGAAGATTATGATATTGACTTTTCCTTGAGTGCATCACCACCAAATTGACGTTCATCGCAAGAATGTCGTGGTTCTGAATAATGTTGGGATGTGCATGGGCCATGTTGACTTCCCGAATTCGGTGGTCTAGGATCCAACCTAGATCTATCTGTTCTTGTAGAGCTGATCACACTATGAAACACCCCTGATTATTCTTTAAGTAGATATCACACTGGTGATAATTGTGAGGTGGTACATGACCGTACCCGCTCTGTCTATAATGCATCCTGACCAGATTGGTTTCTAATAGGAGTACATCGCGAATTTGATAACTGCGGCTAACCTCTTCCTCTATCAAGTTTACTGCAGTCTTTTCATTTTGAGGCAACGGGTTCGTTTGAACATTTGGATTAGTATCTTTGAAAAATAAGACCCCATTCCTGACAAGCTTTTGCACATCATACTTGAAGCTGAGACAGTTCTCAATGTTGTACCCTGGTCCTCCTTGATGGTAATGGCAAGTTTGATCCACTTTGAACCAAAAAGGCAGATTTTCTGGTACTATAAGAGGAGACCTAGTTTGGACATGCCCCTTGGCCAGTAAGAGTGGAAATAATTCTACGTACAACATTAGTATAGGGTCAAACCCTAGAGGTCGTGTCGTGCAATTGTTATTATACTGTGGATGAGCCTATTGAAGAGGTTGTTGTGTCATTTGCTGATACTGTTATTGACTTGTTGGCTTTGAGCAACCTGAGGTTGATACGTCGGAACCGGCATTAGGTTAATAGCAGGAGTTACAGCTGCTACTGGTTGATACCTTCTCCTTTGCTTTCTGAGAGAGATATTACCAATATCTTATTCTGTTTTCTTTTGGAAAACACCACCGTATCTTTTGGTACTGCTTGATGATTATGTGTTTTTGACCAAACGTCCCTCTCGGACTGCTTCCTCAAGGCGCACTCGCATGTTTACCATTTCAGTAAAGTCGTTGGGTGCATTTGCAACCATTCGGTTGTAATAGAAGGAGCTTAAGGTTTTCAAAAAGATCTTGGTCATCTCTTTTTCCTCAAGAGGGGGACAGATCTGGGCAGCAATTTCACGCCATCTTTGAGTGTATTCCTTGAAAGTTTCTTTGTCCTTCTGTGACATTGGTCAGAGATGATCTCTGTCTGGTGCCATGTCTAGGTTATACTTATACTGCTGAACGAAGGCTACGCCAAGATCTCTAAAAGTAACGATCTTGGTGTGGTTTAAACCCATGTACCATTTGAGTGCGGCACCGGTTAAACTGTCTTGAAAATAATGGATCAGTAGCTGTTGATTTTCTGACTGAGTTGACATTTTTCGAGCGTATATCACCAAATGACTTTGAGGGAAAAAGTTTCCCTTGTATTTTTCAAAGTCAGGCACCTTGAATTTGTGCGGTATTTTCACGTTAGGGACCAGACAAAGGTGTGCGGCGTCTTTTCCGAATAAATCCTGACCGCGAATGGCATGCAGTTCCTTCTGCATCTCCAGGAATTTCTCCTGGAACTCATTCATCCTTCCGTACATGTCTTCGTTTCCACCAGAGATTACTTGTGCAATATGTGCTTCCGGGATAATGTGTACCGCTGGTTGTGGTATAGTCATTAAGGCGGTGAGTCTTGGTGCTTCCATGCCTCGAAGTTTGTAACCTTCAGGAGTTGCTGTCATAACTCTTGCGTCTTCGCTTTCCCGAAGTTTGCAACCTTCAGGCCCAGCGGTTCCTGCTGTAGTTTTTAGGTCTTCAGTGACCGGCGGGATGTATCCTTCAGGGATAAAGTTGATAGGCATACCCCAGGGGCGATCTTTAGGCATGTTGTACCGAGGATCATATGTTTCCACTATGGGTGTAGATGTCATCTCTGAGATCACAGTCCTTTGTTGTTGCCTCTAAGCTGTTGCCAGGGATTGCATGTCACTATGAAGTTTTTTCATATCTTCCTTCAGAGCGTCGATTTCTTCTCTCAGCTCTTTGTTCTCTTCCTCGAGATCATCCATTTTCTTTTGTTGATTGGCCTGAGTATTGTATGAGTGAGACAGTTTGACTCTAGAATCGTGACACATACGTGAGACTCGAAGATAAGAAGAATGCATTATGTGAGAATGATGAATGATATGTAAATTTATATATATTTATTGTTTTTTTTGCTTTAATCAAAAGGAAACTTCAACAAATAGATCGCAAATATCATACAGTGGGGGAGACCCCTTGTTTTATTGAATTTGAAAGATTGCAGAAAGGGAAAATACAGTATTTTACAAAGTGCTGTAAAAGGAAATGTATAAGCTTATTGATCCCGAGTCCTCTCTGAAGAGAGCTCAGATGCTAGTTATGGTATTTTCCTTTTATTTGACCGAGGCTCTTTAGTCGTTGTCGGGTTGTCCATCCTTTTCCAAGTGAAAGGAGCGAGCAGATTTCTTCGGTCTTCTTGATACTCCACAACATGTTGTTCTAGTATCTTAATCAGAGTATCTTTTTCTTTTAACAGTTCCTGGACTTTGGTACACTCCATATTGAGGATACGGTACTTGTTTTTCCAAGATTTTTTCTCCCGTTGAACTTTGTTGAGAGCTACTTGGAGTTTTTCTGCGTCAGACATGAAATAACGGACAGATTCCTTTAACGAAAAAACTTCTTGACGAGGGTAAGGCATCCTCAGCTTGAGAGCTCTAGTTTGCACCCAGTGGAGATAAGGTTCCATGGAGGTACAGTTTGTCTTCCAAGAGACTCTCTTCCTTTCTTGTGAACATGTTGCCAGGCATGCATTATTTCCTTCTTTAGTGCCCTATCATTTTCCCCTTCTTTGAAGAAAAGACCTTCCAGATGAACATTATGCGGGATATGCCTCATCGGGTATCCGAGTTGATGGTGAACTAAAATTGGATGATAGTTGATTCCTCCTTTAGTTCCAATGAGGGGTATGTTAGGGAAATTTCCTCAACTGTTGATGATCTCTATTCCCTCATAAATCCTATCATACCAATTTATGTCAGAGTTGGTAAGAGAAATGATCCTTTGCAACCAACGTAGAGTACTCTTGTGATCCCAAAATGCAGCGGACTTGGGTAAATGGGAAATGAACCATTTGTAAAGCAAGGGTATACATCATGTGATCATTCCTCCGCTGTACACATTCCTTAAGTGCACAAAATGAAAAGCATCTACAAGCAGGGTTGGTACGGGGTTTCCAATCAGAAATATCTTAACAGCGTTGGTGCCAACGAAGTTGTCAATGTTAGGAAAGAGGAATGACCCGTATGTGAATAGGACAAAGATATCTTCTAAAGCAGTAACATTTCCTATACTGGCGAAGTACAGGGATTTATCCATCAAAAACTTGGATGGTAAACCTTGGATTCCTCCTTTGGTGGTCATGTGAGTCCTAACTTCTGACTCGTCCAAACAAATGGCTCTTGCAATGACCTGATCCTTTGGAATTTCCACCAGTCCAGAAAAAGGAGTTTGATCAGAGATAGGTAGATCAGTCAGATGAGAGTACTCCTCTAATGTTGGTGCCAGTTGGTAATCCGAGAACGTGAAGTAGTGATAAACCGGATCGTAGAACTGTATCAGCGTAGACAGGATTCCTTCAACTACATAGACCCTTAATAGAGACAACATCCCTCCGTGCTTAGCTCTGAAAGCATCAGGGTTGGTGATCATCCTTGCCAACCCCCTTAAATCCTCTAGTTTTGGAGCCTTGGAGGTGTACGTGTGCGTCTTTCTTCTACCAAAATCCATAACGCAATCTTTCTCTCTGATATTTGCAATCATTGTTTCAATTTATTTTGAAAACGAAAGAGAAAGAGAAAGGAGGAGATTTTTTTTTCTTTGTTTAAGAGTTTTTAAAATGAATGCATGAATGCAGCACACAAAAACATAGAAAAAACATGGGTTCAAGGGTTCAACGTCACGAGCATGGAGTCATGGCTCTACCCATCCCCAAAGGTTGTATTCTGGTCAATTTTTGTACCTGTAGAACGGATCCTAAGGTTCCCAAAATCATTTACGCCGTAGGGATAACAACAACAAGCTGGTTTACCCGAGCGAGCTGTAGCATCCTAGGGTAATCTCATTTGAGTGTAGTATCACGTATCAACAATTCCCGATAGTCATCGCACTACCAAGTGGTCATAAGGTTAATGCCTACTAAATCCTCAGGTTCATAGGTGTCGCATTAGGAAAACTCTTCTTTCACAACGATCGTGTTTAGCAGGCTGAATCCTAGGGCCCTCACCTGATTTGGTGGTCTACCAGGTTCACTTATTCGGGATTCACTCCCTATAAGGCCCCTCGTCTATGCCACCCCTTATCTTAGTTTTCTCTCAAACTTTCCAGATGCGTATCAATCGCATTCCCATCGACAGAAAAATAAACACGGATATCAATTAGGAAAAGCAATATATATATATATAGTATAGTATGATTGCTAACAACCTAGACCTCTTAGGAATTCTAATCCTAGTCCGGGACAGATAAAATCAATCCCTAGTAGAGTCGCCATTTTCTTGTCGGGAAAATGGCGATTAAGACCTATAAGATTAATCCTATGATTATCCCCAACAGATTCGCCGATTTTCTGTCGGGAAAATGGCGATTAAGACCTATAAGATTAATCTTATGACTCCCCAGCAGAGTCTCCATTTTTCTGTAGCGTGCAATTTTTGTCGGTGACGCGACCACCTTATTGCCATGGGTTTCTCCTCACCGCAATGGTAGGAGTTGGGTGCTACTTTCTGATTTCTTATTTATCCTATAAAGCTGGAAAGGAAAGGGAAGCTATCTAAAACTAACCTTGCACACAAATGTTTAACTGAACAAATGCTTAAGAGTTTGGGGGGTCCGGGGTCAAGTTATACAATGGGGAATTGTCAATTACCCATCCAATATGTGGTTATCCACAAGTCATTAGCAATCATACTTACTGCTTTCTACTTACTGGTGTTTGTCTGTTATGGGTTGGGAAAGTTTCTCCTTTGGGGGTGTTTGAGAGAGAGAGTTTTTGTTGATGTCGGGCTTGCCGATGTTTTTGATGAATGTGTGAAGGTACTGGACCTAGAGTTTTTGATTGGTGTGAAGGTACTGGACCTAAAGTTTTTTATTGGTATGAAGGTACTAGACCTAAAGTTTTTTATTAGTATGCTCGCTAAGATTTTGCAATCTTATGCCTACGTATTCCCCTTAAAGAAAACAGGGAAATCAGAGCAATTGTAGTTCCTCATATTCTATGGAAGGAAAGATGTTTGGTGTCTTGTTCAAAGCCCAAGATTGAAGCTAAAGGAGTATTTGTGTCTTGTTCAAAGCCCAAGATTGAAGCTGAAAGGTTTGAGTGAGAGGGAATTTGTCATCTCTAACGGGAGACATCTCGTCTGTTTATCACAACTGTTGGCGACTGATTATAAAGGAGAATTACTTTAACCGGTACATGTAAGTCCAGCAATGCCATGATTTCTTTTATAGGGGATTTGTCTTGAAGGAGAAAACTTTGAATCAACAAGTGTGCCACTTATAGCAGTTATCTGGGATTAAGATTTGTTTTGATTTTTGTTTTGATTTGTGATATATAGAGAAATATCTTCCTATAGGGAGGTTTTTGATTTCCTCTGAGGGGATGTTGGTTTTTGTGTGCCTTGATAAAAGCCCAAGGTTGAAGCTAAGAGATTGATTGACTCCACTAGGGAGTTTATTATCTATCTTGTACAAGGCCCAAGATTGAGGCAAAAAAGAGACTGACTCTTTTGGGGAGATCATTATACAAAGCCTAAGAGGAGGTTGGAAGTTGAGTTTTTCGGGGAAATATTTTGTCTATCTTATACATAGCCCAAGATTGAGGCTAAAGACGGTTTTTGATTCCACTGGGGAATATTTGTATGTTACTTGTACAAAGCCCAAGATTGAGGCTAAAAAGGGAACTGACTCTACTGGTGAGAGGTTTTATCTGTCTTGTACAAAGCCCAAGATTGTGGCTAAAAGAAGAAACTGACTCTACTGGATAGTATGATTTGTCTTGTACAAAGCCCAAGATTGAGGCTGAAAAGAGGATTGACTCTGCTTAGGTATATTTATATGGTGTCTTGTACAAAGCCCAAGATTGAGCCTGAAAGATATTGAGTGACTTAGCTGAAAATATTTATGGGTGTCTTGTACAAAGCCCAAGATTGAGGCTGAAAAGGTTGACTCAACAAGAGAGTGTTTATGTGGGTGTCTTGTACAAATCCCAAGATTGAGGCTGAAAGAAGACTGACTCTACAAGAGAGTGTTTAAAAGGTGATTGACTCCACAAAAAGAGTGTTTTAAGGCTAACTCTGCTAAGGAAAATCATTATACAAAGCCTAAGAGGAGGCTGTCTTCTGCTGAGGATTATTGAGATCCAGAGGCAGGTCCAAAGTGGGGGAATCAACTCTTGCTGAGGATTACAGAAGAGTTGAGGTATCAGATGCCTTGAGGTTCTGATTTGGGATAGTGTTACACTAATGATAAGATGGCCCTAGCTGGGGAAATTTAGGAATAAGGACTGAGTTTTAGAACTTATGAGGGTTTTAACTCTACTGGAGATCGATCAAATAACAAGGGTTTCTCCTGTATTTGTAGGGAGCTTGAGAATGTCTTTGAGATCCAAGAGGAGATTAGACTGCCCAAGTCTACTGGTATAGAAGAATTTATCTTTTTATGATGCCCAAGAGGAGGCTGGTGCTTTAAGGGATGAGAATCAACCCTGAAATTCGTTTGAGGTTTTGACTATTTGGAAAGACTGCTCTAACAAAGGATGACTAAGTTCTGTCCTATACCTTTTAAGAGGTCTTTAGGGTCCTTGTATCAAGTCCAAGAGAAGGCATGAGATCTTCTAAGAAGCCGGAGGGTCCTTGTACAAAGCCCAAGTAGAGGCGTGGATACTTTTAGGAAGCCTGTGGGTCCAAACTTAAGAAAAGTTCAAGAAAAGTTTCCCCGGGAATAATCCTTTCTTTAGTGAACAATTCTAGGGTTTGAAGAAATTCAAGAGAGGTTTCATCGGGAATTAATCTTCTCTTGGGGAAATGAATTTCTTTGACAATTTTCTAATAGTGACAGTCTGAGAAAATTTTCACCGGGAATAATGCCTTTCTCTTTGTTCCATATTGTATAAGCCCAAGAGGAGGCAAGACTGTATCTGGAATTCCTATGGGGAACTAGTTTTGACTGTGTTGAAAGAGTGACCACCGACTTTATCCAATCCTAGACCTAATTGTCGGTGAAAACTCTAAGCAGATATATACAAGCATATATATACATATGAAATATAGACTGTATATAAAAGAAGGTAAAAGGACTTACATGTGAGCAAGCTTCTAGCACAACAAATATATATATATATATATATATATATATATATATATATATATATGTGTGTGTGTGTGTGTGTGTGTGTGTGTGCAAGTATGTAAAAGAAAGTTGTTTAAAACTTACAGGTGAGCAAGCTTCCATTGTAACAGTTGTATGGTTAGTTGTTCAAAAAATTAATGAAATTTTTTATAACAACTATGAATTTGAACCTAAATAAAAAACGAAAGTTGTTTTGAAAATAAGATTGGGGCTTATACTCAAGGAGACGCCCAGAAATAACAGTGATCGCACCGTTGTTTTGAAAACTGTATCGGGACTTATATAATGACTGAGGCCCAAATTATTGTATTTACAAAGAGGTTGGGTCTTACACTCTATTAGAGGCCCAAAAGTTTATTTTTGTACAAGAGGTGGGGCTTACAACTGAAGGAAAGGCGCAGAAAACAACAGTGATCGCACCGTTGTTTTGGAAATTGTATTGGGACTTATACAATGACTGGGGCACAAAATTATTTATGTACAAAAGAGAGTTAGGTCTTACACTCTATTAGAGGCCCAAGGTGTTTGAAAAAATATAAGAAATGGGACTTACAACACAAGGGTAGGCCCAGATGTTTGTGTTTTGAAATGGCGATCGCACCGTTATTTTTTATGTACTGGGACTTATATAATGATTGAGGCCCAAAAAAGGTTTTGTACATTAGGGATGGGTCTTACACTCTATTAGAGGCCCAAACTGTTTGAAAAATGTTTGAAAAATCAAAATTTAGAGGAAACCCTAATTTTGAATTTAAAAGATATAATTTTCAAAGGAAATTAAATAAAAAATGATATAAAATACCAAATATATTCAAAAACAAGTTGTACACTTTGAAAAATATTTTGAAAAATCATGTTTATTCACATGAAAGTTTGAAATTCATTTGAAATGAAAAGATCAAAATGGGAATTTCATTTTAAAATGTTTAAAAACAAATAAAATGAAATTAATTACAAAAACTCTAACTATATTAAAAAATAATATAAATTGGATTTTTTTTGTAAATTAAAATATTTAAACATTTTTGTGAATTTTGAGAAAAAGAATCAATTCAAAAACACAAATATTCAGAGAGAAATTAATTTTTGAATCAAATAACAAAAATATCAAAATATTCAAAAATTCAAAATTTTGAAAAAGGGCGCCAAGAACACTAAGTTCTTGCCCGCGTGCCCTGTTTCTGCAGATTTGCGTTTTCTCACTTTTCTCCATGATTTCTCAATGGTTTTGCACGATTCAAGTACCAATTTGTTCGTTTTTGAACAAGGATCATAACCATATAGTTTAATTGCATTTATATTAAGTATAGAGGAAGAAATCAACCTAAAACCTCAAGAACCCTAATTTCAGCATGAACACAATGAAATTCCTTACACGATGGATTCATGGCAATTGATTGAGGGTTATTACTCTACATACATGCATAAACCAGATAGTAACTCAAAAATTCATTCATGATGCATGGATCATAGAGTTTGAAGGGTTTAGGCTTACCTCTTGCAGCTGGTAATCGAGTTTGATGATGGAGGTGTTTAAGATAGGTTCCAATGATCTAGACAGCTTCCATAGGTGCCAAGGAGTGTGTTTGAATGCTTGGAGTGGATTGAAATGAGTTGGAACTGGTTGTGGTACCTCAACTGCAACTCTGTTAAGAACTTGAGCAATTGGCTGGTGATTTTGTGAATTTGATGTTCCAGATGTGATTTTGTGTTACGGATCACTCATATGTGATGTTTATGAGATGTGTGTGTGTGTGATTGGTTTGGTTGAAATCACTCTCAATCTCAAAACCCGATAGTGACTTGAGTTAGAAGGCAAAATTGGAGTGAAGAAGAAATTTTGAGTAAAGCATCAGTTTGGGCGCTTTGGTGTACTCAAACTGATCACAAATGAGCTCTATTTATAGTAGAACAAATTTGTTTTGGCTGCAATAGTGAATGGCAACTGCAGCAGGTCTGTGGCAAATGTTGATCAAATGAAATCTCAAATCTACTCTAGCCATTGACTTGAGGTTAGAGCACATGCTATGAGTTCTCTGGTTCAGGGATAAGGCTTGACTGAACTTGGATAATATTGTCTTGATGAATGCCACCTCTATGCATAAGTTAAATGCTTGGAAACAAAATTGACCATTTAAAGCATCTTGAATTTTAGGGGTGTCATGCCTAAACATAGATCCATGGACTTGTGAGGCTGGTGGATCAGTGTTTATCCCTTGGTTGTTCCCCCTTGAGGTGTGCAGATGGATACCCTTGATTGTTATGGCACAAATTGATCAATTCGAGCAACAATGTACAAATCCGCCTTGCAAAAATCAGTGAAAAATGCCATTTTCAGTGGATCAAATCTCCTTGCTCAGGTTGAGTTATGGGAGGCTCTTGTACTTTTTAAAGAGCCCTCATATGGTACTATCAATGTATGATCATAGTTTGTCTTGAAACTATTTGGATTCCATTGAAAAATCCTCATGAACATTGGTGTTCAAGGCTGGTAACTTAGGCAAATTTTTACTAAGTGTTGAAAAATGTCATTTTCTTCATTTTTGTCATTTTGATCACTCCATAAATTAAAATCCATGAAGAATTGGAGTTTGAGGTAGTTGAAGATTTTGTAGAATGTAGGAAGACCTATAAATCAAGCTTTGGATCACCCAAAATGGCTGCTTGGATCACAAGTTATGATCCTTGGAAGTTGGTACCAAAATCATTCAAATTTAGTAACTTAGAAAATTTTTCAATTTTTCAAGATTACCCCTTTTACAAGTTATCTAGGTTTCTTGATCAATTCTTGTTCAAATGACATTATAAATCATATTTTATGAAAATTTGAGTCAAAAGGATCATTTTTGCCAAAAAAGTCATGTTTTGACTTTTGGCTCCGGAGCGGTTCGGCGCGTAAAAACCCTAATTCCCGACTTTTGGGGAATGCATCCTCTGAGGGTAATTTTGCTTTGTAAATGGATCCTTAGGGTTATTTTGAGCATATTGAGTCACATGTTGAAGTCTTGGCTCATTCTCTTGTGAAAATCTCACTCTGGAGGTCCTAGTCGTCCAAAACCCTAATTTGGCGCATTGGGTGTTTCGAGGCTCAAAACACTTGGAATGTTACAACTGTGCTTGATTTTTGATGTGAGGGTCCTCTTAATTCTTTGTGGATGTTTTAAGAGGTTATACAAGTTAAAGATCATGTCATTTCTTGATTGAGCTTTTGTCTAAATGTTTTGGGAGGGCTCTAAAACCCTGATTCTTGATTGTGGTGAATACTCAGCCATCTTTGAGAAGATTGATGAAGCATGAAGGTACATCCATATTTTGATAATGATCCTCACAATGATGGGAAATCTTGGTGGTCAAAACTTGGGGTATGACAATAAGGTTTGAGCTATCTAAGAAATGCCAGCTCCACAAACTAAAACACAAGTTAGATGTTTTCTTGGACGCCTGAACTACATTTCCAGGTTTATTTCCAATATGACTCCCACGTGTGAACCTATATTTATATTGGTCCGTGAGGATCAGACTGTTTATTGGAGTTCTAATTGTCAGCAAGCCTTCGACAAGATTAAGGGTTATCTACAAGAACCTCCTATCTTAATCCCACCTGTCCCAAGAAGACCACTCTTCATGTATCTGACTGTACCGGAAAGATCAATGGGTTGCGTGTTGGGCTAACATGATGAGACCGAACGTAAAGAGCAAGTCATTTACTACTTAAGAAAGAAATTCAATGATTATGAAAGTCGATATTCACTTTTAGAGAAGACTTGCTGTGCTTTAGCTTTGGCCGCCAGACGTCTGATGCAATACATGATCTGTCATATGACTTTGCTGATCTAAAAAATGGATCCAATAAAGTACATTTTTGAAAAGCCTGCTCAGACTGGGAGAGTTGCCCATTGGCATATGCTGTTGTCCGAATATGACATCCCATACATCACCTAGAAATCTATCAAAGGGAGTATCTTGTCAGATTATCTCGCCGATCAGCCTGTGGAAGATTATGATCCTCTCAAGTTTGAATTTCCAGATGAAGATATCATGGTGGTGAAAGACTGTGAAGAACCTAGCCCTGATGAAAGAATCGAACCAGGTTCCCGTTGAAAGATGATGTTTGATGGCTCTTCTAACTACAGTGGGCATGGCATAGGGCCCGTTTTCATGAATCCTGGTGGTGGTTACACTCAATTTGCAGCAAGACTTTGTTTTGAATGTACGAACAACATCGCTGAATATGAAGCACGCATTCTAGACCTTGAAGCACCTATTGATATCCGAATCAAAATCTTAGAGGTCAGTGGGGATTCAACTTTGGTTATCTATCAAGTTAAGGGTGAATGGGAAACTCGAGATGAGAAGTTGATTCCATATCGTGCCTATATTGTGGAGCTGATCCAGTTCTTTAATAAGATCACTTTCCATCATGTTTCAAGGTCGAAAAACCATATAGCTGATGCTTTGGCTATGCTAACCTCAATGTGGAAGGTCAAATTTGTTAATGAAGCACCACTTATCAGTTTTGAGCGCAAGACTGAGCCTGCCTACTGCCAGTTGGTTGAAGAAGAAGTTGATGGAAAGCCATGGATTTATGATATCAGGAATTATCTGAAGAATCAGGAATATCCAGCTAACGCTACATCTCTTGATAAGAAGACTCTAAGGAGATTGGCATCCAAGTTCTTTCTCAACAATGATGTGCTTTACAAGAGGAATCACGATATGGTCTTGCTTAGATGTGTTGACAGACGAGAAGCAGACCTGTTGATTCGAGATATTCATGAAGGGTCATTTGGAACTCACACCAATGGACATGCCATGTCCAAGAAGATTTTGAGACTTGGATATTACTGGTTAACCATGGAGACTGATTGTATCAAATATGCCAGAAAATGCCACAAGTGCCAAATTTATGCTGATAAGGTGCATGTACCTCCAACATTGTTAAATGTGTTGTCATCACCTTGGCCTTTCTCTATATGGGGCATTGACTTGATTAGGGCAATCGAGCCTAAAGCTTCCAACGGTCATCAGTTCATATTGATGGCTATTGATTACTTCACAAAGTGGGTTGAAGCTGCATCCTACACCCACGTAACCAAGCAAGTGGTTGCTCATTTCATCAAGAAAGAGATTATCTGCCGTTATGAAATTCCAAGTAGAATCATAACAGATAATGGGACTAATTTGAATAACAAGACGATGAAAGAGTTATGTGAAATTTTCAAGATTGAGCACCATAATTCTTCTCCCTACCGTCCTAAGATGAACGGAGCCGTTGAAGCTGCAAATAAAAACATCAAGAAGATTCTGCAGAAAATGGTGAAGACTTATAAGGATTGGCATGAAATGTTGTCATTTTCCTTACACATATATAGAACATCCATTTGAACTTTGACAGGGGAAACCGCTTTCTCTTTGGTGTATGGGATGGATGTCATTCTTCCCATTGAAGTTGAAATACCATCTTTAAGGGTCCTGATGGAAACCAAGCTTGATGAAGCATAGTGGGTTCAAGAAAGACTTGATAAACTGAACCTTATTGGTGAGAAGCGCATGACTGCAATGTGTCACGGTCATTTGTATCAAAGGAGGATCAAAAGAGCATTCGACAAGAAGGTTCGTATCCGTGAATTCTGAGAATGAGAACTTGTACTCAAGAAAATCTTGCCAGTTCATAAGGATACGCGTGGAAAATGGGTTCCCAACTATGAAGGCCCATTTGTGGTGAAAACAATCTTCTCAGGAGGTTCACTGATTCTCACAACGATGGACGGTGAACAGATTACGCACCCTGTGAATTCTGATGTAGTGAGGAAATTTTATGCCTAAATAACCCGCAAAGTCGAAAACCTGGAAAGGCAACTTAGGCAAAAATGGGTATCCCGGTGAAACATAACCTATGAAGGAGATTCAGGCAAAAGTTAGGGATAAAAAAAAATAAGAGCTCGCTAAGTTGAAAACCCAAAAGGGCGGTTTAGGCAAAAATGAGCGTCCCGATGGATTGAAAACCTGGGAGGGCGATCCAGGAAAAAGTTAGGGGCAAAAGGCATTTTACTGTATCAGATTGGTTGTCACTATTGCAGAAGAATCCAAGCAGAAGTCCAAGCTTGCTGCTCTCGTCAGAAGAAAGGTTTTGGTGGATTCTTAGTTATTAGGGCTAGTAGTTTTCATTGGATTCAATGTAACCTTTTCCTATTGCCATTTTCAAATTGTAATGTTCCATGGAGCTTTTCCATTTACAAGCTACCATACTTGAATAAAATCAGATTTTGGACCATTCAGTTTTTGTCATTTACCGTTTTCTCTACTTTTCCTTGTTATTCAAAATGTCATTTATTTGTTAATAATGATTTTGAAAGAGGAAAGTTTTGAATTACAAACAGTTTTTTGAAAACATAATGAAAACATCAATTTCCTTTGGCTTGTGGAATGATTTAGTGAAATCACATGTTCCCCAAGAGGTCTTAAGGTGGCAAAAGCATTGTTAGACCATTGCATGAAATCCTCATTGAAGCATGACTTAATTGACAATACCTCTTCAGATTGATCCTCTAGTCAGGAGTGGTTACCAAGATCGAAGCGAATCTCCCCAGTATCCTCCATGTGATACATACCTGAATGTTGAAGACTTTATCCTCAGAGGAGTTCTCCTTTACTTTCGCTGAAGTTATATTGTCTCTCCCCAGCAAGCTGCCATAGCATCATACTTCCTCAAGTGAAGTGGGTGTATTTCCCAATGAATCTCCGGACACCTTTGTTCCCCGGATTCAGTGTGACTCTTTGTTTCACCAGCAGAGTGGATATGTTTATCTATTTCCTCTTGAGTCTCTGGTTTCTTTGCCTCTCTTTAGAGTCAGCTCTTGCATATCACTAAGCATTTGCATCATGCCATATCACGTGTATTTAGCATCTTTCCAAGTCTTTGTTGTTGGCTATAGCCCTCTGACCCCAAGCCTAGTTGTAACTGGCACTTCTTTTAAGATCATTGGTCGTCACCAATTTCCTGCTTAAATTCGGTTGTCACCAGCATTTTGTTGAACTATGGTTGTTATTTATTTATCCTTGAAGTCTAGTTGTCGCTAGCATCTCAATTTTATAACCCAATCGTCATTGGTACTATTGAATCTAGTCATTACCACATCCTTGAAGTCTAGTCGTTACTAGCAGTCTCTGGTGAAATTCTAATTGTTATTGGCACTCGTCGTAAATCCAATCATTATTGGTATATCTTGTCTGGTTGTCACCGGTTTCCCCTTTAAAGTCTAGTTGTTACTAGCTCCCTATTTGATTTTGCTTGTCTAGTTGTCACCAGTTTCCCCTTTGAAGTCTAGTTGTTACTAGCTCCCTATTTGATTTTGCTTGTCTGGTTGTCACCAGTTTCCCCTTTGAAGTCCAGTTGTTACTAGCTCCCTATTGATTTTCCTTGACTGGTCGTCACCAGTTTCCTCTTTGAAGCCTAGTTGTTACTAGTGTTCATTTTGATAATTGTTTGTCTAGTTGTTACCAGTGCTCCCGTGAAGTTTAGTTGTTACTAACACCGATGTTTGCAAATCCAATTGTCATTGGCATATTTAAGTTTGCTGTTATCAGTTCATGTTCATCTGGTTGTTACCAATATCCCTATGAAGTCCAGTTGTTACTGGAATTAGTTAAAATCCAATCGTTATTGGTATCTAAAGTCCAGTTGTTACTGGCATTGCTTTAAAATTCAATTGTTATTGGTACCTAAAAGTCCAATTGTTATTGGCGCTGTCTAAAATCCAATGGTTATTGGTACCTAAAATCCAATTGTTGATGGTACCTAAAGTCCAATTGTCATTGGTTCTCTTATCCAATCTTGTTATTGATATTGGAAGTTTGGTTGTCACCAACGTCACCCTGGAAGTCCAGTAGTTACTGGCATTGACCTGTTAGAAGCCGGTTGTTACCCTTGCTTGTGGTCTAAGTCCAATTCATTTGGTACATACAGAGTTTGTATTTCCCTTTCTTTTTATGTGGTTCTTGAAGATCCCGTTTGAACTCTTAATTTTAAGAAATTTCGAGAAGGTTAAATGTTTCCCAATGTTTGCATGGTCTCTTGTCAAAAGATCACTTCTCCATTCGTTTGATCTCTTGATTAGAAAATCATTTTCTTGTTTGATTTTCTTGTTAGAAGATCAAACCTTTGTTTGAATTAATCCCCAGTGGAGATCACACTTCTTTCTAGTTTTATCCCCAGTAAAGAGTGTAATACCCCAAAATTTGCTCTCCCCTTTTGTCATCATAGCATGGCATTATCATTTATCATATCATATCCATCTCATTAGCATTGCATTGCATTTAACATAGAAAGATGAAGCATAGCATCCCTCTTACCATCAAGGCATGTGATCAGGTGGAAGGTGGACAATCAAGGGATCATTCAAAGCACAAAAAGGTTAATCAAGCTGGCTCAAGGCAAGCCAAGAGGTCTCTCATAGCTCATACCATCTCAATTAATCTTCCAAAACCTCAAGGAAGTGAGATTCAATGGGAGATTGAAGCACTACATCTTTCACTATGCAAGAGGTTCAAAAATTGAAGGAAAACCCTCAAAAGAGATAGCCCATTGATCCAAAATCATCCTCAAATGGTATATCTCATCATCCTATAAGAGGATACACAACATACTCTGAGGGATTTGAAATTGAAGACTGCACATTTTTCTCCTAGGAGATGGGTACCAAAATTAGGGTTTCCAATAAAATCAGGGAATCTCTGATTTTTTGGACCAAACTTGATGTTATGGTATTTCATATGTCCCTAAGTGTATGGATGTGGAAAATTGCTTCTCAATTGGTTTTGGAAGTGGTTCAATTGGAAGAAAGATAAAAAATCAGAGAATTTGGGGCCAAGTCAAATAATCAGAGGAAAAAGTCAACTCTTGACTTTTTGAGGCCAAATTCATGAAATTCATGTTACATGTGACCAAGGTACAAAATTTGATCAAGAAACTCCAAAGGGATCACGAAAAATCAAGAAATTGCAAAACTGCCAAAAATAGAAATTTTGGAGTTTCCAAAAATAGTAAATTTTGGCCATTTTGCACCAAACTTTGAACCAGGGCCATTCAAAATTGAGGCATCAAATAAAAATTCCACCAGGCCACAATAAAATATCTTGTTTCAAGCTTCAAATCCATATAAATAACAGCTCCATTGGATAAAAATTGAGTGAGATATGATTGATCAAAGTTTGAGCAAAGTAGGTCCAAAATCAGGCCATGACCAAGTCTTGCCGGGCCCATGCGCCATCATTTTTACAAACACTTGGTGGGCCAAATGTCAAGCTTAATTTCCCATGGATGGAAGCTCCAAACGAAAAAATGTTGAACATCAAAGTTGTTCATCTCAATGTCCTCTTCAACTTTGATGTTTGACATTTTTCCATTTGAGCAAGTTATGATGGAGTTATGACAGTCCCAAGTTGACTTGTTCATGCTGAATTTTTCAAGTCAGATTGCCATGCCACCCTACCAACTTGCCACGCCCATGCACCAGTTCTGAACTATGATGTTTGGAGTCATTTTACACTATCCTACAAGCCTCTATTCAATTCAATTTCAACATCAAAATTATTCTCATATATCTACTCTTTCATTTGCCACAAAAATTACACATTTTCATTCAATAAAGTGAGAGAATTTCATCATCAAACTTGCTTGTTTTAATTGATTTTATGCTGCTATAAAAACAGAAAAATAACATTGTTGTTGTTGTTAATTCAAGTATTCATATACACACTACATACCATTCCACTTTCCATTTCATTAAGCTAAAAATTTCCTTACATCACTACCATCCATTTTAAACCCCACCATACATTTCATGAACTCACCCACACCATAATAAATTTTCCCAACTCACCTCTAACTGTCATGACTCAGTTAGTTAGAACTCACTCAGTTAACCCAACTCCAACTCATTTAACCAATTCATTTAACCACCATGGTTACCATTTAACTCAAGATATAAATAAAAATACACTTCACAATTTCAGTCTCTCTCTCATTTTCCCACATTTCTCAGAACTCACTCTCAATCATTCTCTCAATTTTCTCTCTAATCTCACTCATTCCTCACACTTTTCATCACAATTTCTCAAGAAATCTCAAATTTCTCTTTCACTCTCAAGAATTCAGATCCAGATTTCTCTTTCGTTTCTCCATCATTTTCAAAGATCTTTGAAGCAGAATCATCTCCATAATCTCCTCTTTCTACTGTATGCATTAGATTCGATTGAATCCACCATCGAAAAATATCAAGTTTCACTCATCACTTCCAATTTCTACTCCAAGCAAGTGTTGGATCTGGTTTTCGCCTTTATTTGGCTTAGAGTGTTGATTTGGAGATCTTGCAAGAAGATTTTGGATTTCTAAAACGAAAAAAGTGCATCACACAAGGTTAGAGATTTTGAAACCTTTTCTTTAGTTCATCATATTTTTAGAGATTTACTATGTGAAATTAGCACTCATGCATTGCATCTGGAAGTCCTGAAATGATGGCACACCACTGTTGTTTAATTTGAAGATTATGTGACTTTGTGATTTTTGTGAAATTGGTGCTTGGATGTGTCACTTTCGTGCCATTTTTCTTGATGTTAGAATGATCTTTTGGTAATTTAATTGGTATATTCATGATCTACGAAGTCTGGGCTTCAGTTTGGTATCTTATTTTGTTAATTTTCATCAAGAAATAAGGGAGTTATGTGGTGTAGAAGTTTGGAAGAAATGCTGCATTTTTAGAAATTCTGCACTTGTTGCATGAATTAATTATGCAGAAAATGAGGTGTCAATGTTTTATTGGTGGTGTTCTTCCACTCTAATGATTAGATAATGATGGAATAATGATTAGAAAGAGAGAGAGGACAAGTGGTGCAATTCGGTTGGTGCTTGATGTCACTTTTCGGCGGACCAATAGAATAATAGCAGCACATTAATGACTTTCATCAGCCCTCACGTGCTGAATTTTGTTATTCCTTCAGCTTGTTCGCGTGTGGGAGTGTCCACGTTAGGTTGGGTGTGCGTGCGTTTTGAGCCTTTATGTGATCGTCACGCATGATCATGCGTATGAGATGGAGTCCGCATGCTAGCTAAAATAAACACCACCACATGCGATTTTCTGGTTTTAATGAATTACTATTTGCTTTCTGCACCCTTTCTTTTTTAGGCCCATGTTTTTACACTAGAGAAATTACTATGGTTACACCCCCTTGCCAATTCTCTTGCATTTTATTTTTCATTTCGTGCATGTTTCAATTTTATTTTTTAAAAATACTAAAAATCATTATAAAATTCTGGAAAAATTCATGAACATTATTAAGACATTTATGAAATTTTTGATGTTTTTATTTCGTGATTTTATTATATTTTTGCCACTGTTTCTTAATTTTCTTTGAATTTCCATTTGTATGCATTCCAAATATGATACATGAATTTGTGGAATTTTGTTCTTGCTCATTACAAACTATTTTGACCTGATTCTTTTTGAATTGATTCACTAATACATTGAAGTGTGTTATATGATTTTTGTTTAATTTTTTAGATCACTTTATGACATGTTTTGATACTTGTTTTTGCACCATTTTGCATGACATTTTAATTTGACCTAATGCATTGTTTGACATCATTTTGCCTTGGTTCCTTGCATGCTACTTTGATATGTGATTCACCTCTGATTAGTGAACTTCAATACCATGTTTTCATAATTTTCATGAGGCCATTTGATTTTTGTTTGATGCATTTCATTTAAAGCATTATAACATGTCCCACCATTGTAATCTTTGTGCATGTTTGCATGTTTTCTTTTGTGCATACTTGCATGATCATTTTCCTATTTTGTGAACTACATTCTTGACATTATAGGTCATTGATACATATCATATGTCATATTTGCATGTTGGTTATCATTTGAACCTTGTGCACCTTTAACATGTTGTGTTTGTACTTGTGTTTTCTTTTGAACTCCCATTCCAATTCTACTTCTTCTATCACTTCTTAATTGTTTTGATGTGTCATGCATGATTACTTGTGAGATATTTGTGAATCATTTTTCATTTCATTTCAATTCTGATCCTTGGATTACATGTTCCATTTATGCATGTTTCTTCCATTTCTTTTCATCTTTCATTCTCCCTTTTCTTATGGTATCATGTTCTAATGTCATGGATGATGTTTGTTGCCTATCCACTTGAGTTTGCTTGATGATAATCATTGGTTTTCCATATGATGCACATTCTGGTTATGACCTTAGGATTTGATTTCTCATCTAATTCTTTTGAGTTTTATGGTGCATTAAATGTTCTTTTATTCCTTATACTTCTTATACATGTTTACTAACCATGTAGGGGCTTTGGTAAGTTGCAATTGAGTGTGGATAAGGAATCCACATTCAAATTTCTTTCCTTTCATCTCTTTTACAATTCCATTTTGTGTTTTGTTAAGCACTTATGTGCTTTCTTTTAATAACTCATCACTTTCCCTTTGTGAATTACAATTCATCTTCTACTTTAGAAGTGAATTGTTTAATTCTTTCTTTCCTTGGATTTTAGGTTGAAACCTCACAAACCATTAGGATCACTCCCTTTAATCTTCAATTAGGATTGAGTCTTAGTCCACATAGGTTTTACCTTTTCTCCTCTCTTGAGTCTTTCATCTTCTCATCTCAAAGAAAACTCAAAACATCTAATAAAGGTAGGCATTTATTGTATTTAGGCTTTTCACATAAAGAAAATATTATAAGGGGTCTTCTCTTATAATCTTAAAATGTATAGCATACAACCCATCTTGGGTCAATGTGTTAAACATTTGATCTTGTGTGAGGGACTTAAATGCAATACTTGTTGGAGGTAAATAAAAAAACACTTCTTCATTTCTTAATCAACAAAAACACTTAATAAACACAAGTATGCTAGTGTGTTTGAACCTTGACAATTGAAACTAAGTGTGGGGGTCTTCTTCATATTTAGTGTACTTTCTTACTCATTCCATCTTGGAATGTGAGAAGGTACACATTCCAAGGACTAAGATTTGGATACACTATCATATGCAAACAAATAACAAAACACTTCTTTCTAAAAGACAAAAACAAACAATAACGTATTTCCTTCGGGAATTCTTTTCTCACCTCATTCACTCTTAGCGTACGAACGCGCTTCTACTCGTTCTCTTGCAAGATGGTAACGTACTCGGACCAGCGAGCCTGCAACACCTGAGCTAGAACGTAAGCCGTTCTCTAAAAAACACAAACAATCCATCCCTAGTGAGGGGAACTACGTCGCTCTGATTCTCATGCTCCCAATGAGATACGTAGGCAGTGGGGTAGGGCCCATGCGAGCACTTCTTTTATTTTCCCTACATTTGTTTCCCGTTCCTTTTCTTTTCTTTCTCCTTTCTTTCTTTCAGTTCCTTTTCCAGTATCCTTTCTTTACACCCTTTGATCGAGACAAGCAAGCGTGGATCCCATCGGGTACGATGGACGCGTGGGGGTGCTAATACCTTCCCCGCGCGTAACCGACTCCCGAACCCAGTTCTCTTGGTCGTAAGACCATGCTTTTCCTTTCTCTCAGGTTTACGCGGTGTTTCCTTTCCCTCTCTTGGGATAAATACACATTGCTGGCGACTCTGTTTCGGTGCCACTTTCGCGTTTGTACTTGGATGAAAATCCCGGGAGCGACAAAGAGTCTGTATGTTTGCCTTTCGTTCTAGAGTGTCACCCGGTCATGTCTGAACCTGTTGATTAACTGCTTTGAATATTCCCTAGTGGAGAGTATCTGCCTTGGTTCTATCTCCAGTGAGGATTTTTGCTTCTAAGTGTCATATGGTCATGTCTGAACCTGTTACTTGATCACTTTAGACTTCCCCAGTTTTGTTTTTGTTCCCTGGTGTTTTCTTGGTCATCCCCAGTGAGTTGTTACCCCTTGGTGGGTGACCTTCTTCCCTTTTGCTTCATGTTTTCGTCTGCATTTTGCATAATCATAGTATCATATTACCATGCGATAGTTCATAGCATCTCAGCATTTGTATAGTTTCTCTTGTCCTTAGCATAGCATTGCATCTAAGGGCAAAATTTTCGGTTTGCTATATTTAAATACCTTTCACCTTGATCTTATGAGGACTAACATCGCTCATGCCATCCGGTAAAGTTATTTAAATAGGGACAACTGTCATACCCAAAATTTTACCCCTTAGATTTCATCATCATTTGTATAAGCATCTTAGGTCAAATCATCCTCGCATAACTAACTAAGATATCAAGCTTTGTGGTTTTGTTTCTTTTTTGGAATTAGGGTTTTGTACAAGAAAGGGAAAGCTCTGATTAATCAAGATTTGAAGAAGGGATCAACCAAACAAGTCTTCACATACTTTAAAGGTCCCTAAGATGCCTTTGGCTCAATACATTTAATTTCAAGGGTTTTCTAAGTGAATGGGAGAGATTTTGAATTCATATGATTAAAAAGTCAACTGAGGCTCCATAAAAGTCAACCATTGAATTTCTTGGTCAAACATGAGCATTTCAAGCCATATTCCATGATCCCATGTGTTTAGATCATGAAAAATCAAGTGGAATCATAAAATCAGGAGAATTGTGAAAATTAGGGTTTTTGGTGAAATTTTCTGAGTATGAAAATCAAGGATTCTAGACATCTTTCAAGGACCATATCTCGCACATCCTTAGGCAAAATGGATCAAACCAATACTCATTTTAAAGAGGACATTCCCTACTACAAGTTTATAGAAGGAAGTTCAAAAAATGAAAGGATTTGATGTTATGAATGGTTAAAGTTGGTAGAAATCATGATTTGGCATTTACACTTAGAAATTTTCTAAGTCCTAAAATTCAGCTTTTTGCACCAACTTCAAGCTAAGGCTTCATTGGTTTCTTGACCTCAAATCAAGATTAATCAAACATGAAAGTTATTCCTTGTTCTTCAAGCTTTCCAGGCATATAAAGAACTCTCCAATTGGATCAAGAAGTCAAAAGTTATGGTGTCTCAAAGTTTGAGGATTTTGGGCACAAGTTAGGCAACTTACCCAAGTTGCCTAGGCCCCATAAATCATGTTTTTGCTCAACTTTCAATATCTCTTTTTAATGGTTCCAAGCTTCAAATCCAAATATGTTAAAAATCAAAGTTGTTCTCCTCCATCTCAGCTTTCCAAGCATATAAAGAACTCCTCAATTGGAGTTCTACAACTCAAGATATAGTGTGATGAACATGGGTGCCAAAGCTTGACACAACTTGCCCAAGTCATGACTAAGCCATGCGTGCCAAGCCCTAGGCCAGAATGTTGGACCACTTTTCATATCCAATTTCCATCATGCTACAAGCTTCATTTCAAGAAATCTTCCACATGAAACTTGTTCACTTACATGCGTACTTTCCAAAGAGCTTAGAATCTCCCCAATTGAGCCATTATTCATGGAGATATGAGGTGCTAAAGTGAGTATCATGGACATGTTCGTGTCTTGCCACCATGCCAAACATCTTGAAATAATTCTTGCCAAAAACTTTGCAGCATCCTTGCCTCAATTCATGCGCATAAGACATGTAATTGATGATCCCAAACGTTGCCAAAATAAGCTCTCTTTCATATGAAATACAAAAAGCATCTTATGACATAAACATGGAAGTGTGAAAATACCAAACTTGTGCAGCAAGACCTATGGCATTTCCCTCTCACCACGTTGCACTCTCTGGACACAAACAAACAAGCCACAATCAAACAAAACCTGAACATTGACCCTAACTCGTGTAACATCACCATCCAACCTCCTTTCTCCATACTTTTGACCAAAAAGAAAGATCACTATTCTGACTTAAAAACCTTTTCATTCTACTCATATTATAAGGGATATACAATACAAAAAAAGGGACAGAAAAGGGAGAGCAAGAAAAAACGAGAGAGAGGGAGAGAGAGAGAGAGAAAGAGGGAGAGAGAGAGAGAGAGAGAACATCACACTTTCACATTGAAATTTTCAGAAATTAAAAACACACTCTCACTGAATTTTCCATTCATTTCCTTACATTCATCATCTCTCTGAAAGTACAAGGAAGCTCTTTGGATCATTTAGAAGGCCATCTCCACCATAAACCGAGCTCTAAAAGCTTCACGTTTGGTAAAAACCTCTTCAAACTTTCTCTTTCGTTTTCACGTGCAATCATTCTATTTTTACATGTATTTGAATGTGTGATTAGTAGTAGAACGTTTCAGGGTGGTATTTGGTTCACTTTGAACACTTTCAGTTTTGTGGCCAATTTTTCGTGGCCTGATTTAGGTGTGTTAGAGACTTCGAATGAGAAAAATAATGTTAGAAACTGATTGTACACAAAAAATGCTTGAAAATGGTGTAAGATTCGAAGGATTTTGGTGAGGTTTCACCTCTGCAACTCCGGCGACCCACCGGAGACGACGACTGGAGCCCTAGCTCCAGCGTCTTGCGTGTTAACTCTGATCCACCCCTATGACCATCCACGTGCATGCCACTCAGTGCCATGTAACTCATTTTTGTCCCCGCGTGTCATTTTTTTTTCTTTTTTGAAGTTTATAGTTTTGTTGGGCTTGGGCATGCATCACTTTTCTAACCACACCACCCTCTTTTGAAGCCCAATGCGCTAAAAGCTTAGTTTCCTTTGTTATCTGAAAAATACTGTTGCACCCCCCTTGCCCTCCTTTTCTTCTTTTATTTTCTTATTTTTTTATTCCAACTTTCTATTTTATTTTTGACTTTATATTTACTTAAAAATTCCCAAAAATTATTTTTAGACACTTTGCTGCCTTAAGCTATTTTTGGTATTTTTATTTATTTTTAGAATTTATTTCACTATTTTATTTAAATAATTTTGTGTAGTGTGTTTACCAAAACACCCTTGATTTAGGGTTTTCATTTTGATTGCCTTCCATGTGTTTTTTTAATCTGATTTTTTGTAAACATGTGACATATTATTAAGGTATGTTTGAGTATTTTTGTTGACCATTGATGTTGTTGTTTGATTAGTTTTTAAATTAATTTTGTTAAGCCTCTATTACTTTGGTACCTTGAGTCTATTAGTTGATTTTGAATAAGTTTTTGTGCCAATATTTTGATGATATTTTGGACACATATTCTTGAATGTGTGGACATGAGTTAGAGTCTTTATTTTGATTTTATTTGGCCATTTTCCCATTTTTGATTGGTGTGTCAAATTAGGGCTTGTTTCTTGCATGTCGTGGTGTTATCTTGACCTAGTTTCTTGGCATGTTCTTTGAGTGAGTTTTCTTGATGATTTTTGCTTGAATGTGATTTGTATATGGTGTGTATACAATTTCCCACTTGGTTTTTGAGCTCTAATTTCCATGTTTTGAAGTATCTTTGCATTTATCTTTGTGTGGGCTAGTTTGTAGCAAGTATGCTTGTGTTTTGATGCATGGTAGATATGCTTGTAATATTTTCTTGATCATTTGAGTATATTGAGTATGGCATGGTGTAGCTACTGGCCTTCCTTGATTGTTATCTTACTTGGTCCATTTAGCTTTGATACTTTGTTCATTGGTTTGATTAGGATTCCAAAACTTTGTATGCCAGTGATTTATCTGTTTACTACAAACTCTTGATATGTCATAAGGATTGATATTTGACACTTTTTTTATATCATTAGTTGATCATCCTCTTTAGCATGTGCTTGTTCACTTTTCCATTTCATCTATGATTGTCATCTTCTTGCTTTGAGCTCTATCGTTTAATCACTTGTTGTTACAAGTTGTTTGTCCTTTATTTCAAAGGAAGGTCTTCGTATTGACTTGTAAGTCATATTTTAGGATAGTTTATACCACTTACTACTCACCATGTGACCTTGTTAGGATCATTTTCCTTGGCCTTGTTAGGGCCATCTTCCATTTTTAACCTAGCCTTAGGTTAGGGTTTGTAAACCCTATGTAAGTACTATTGTCATAAGTACTTAGTCATCCATTCTTGGCCTTATTAGAGCCACTTTGTCTTACTACTTAGAACTAAATTTAGAATTTGTAAACTCTATGTGAGTACCATTGTCATGAGTACTCACTTTCTCCCTTTTGACTTTATTAAAAGTCAATACATTAGTTAGTCTTTCAACTTAGAATTAGAGAGTTTATTAACTCTATGTAAGTATCCATTTTATGAATACTTACATCCCCTTTGAACCTTGACCACACTAAAAAGTTCCTCACCCTTAGTTAGGTGAATTAAGATTGCTCTAATTCCATCCCAGTCAGGATACGTAGGCACGAGATGCGATGTCTTGGCGAGCATACTTTGTATATACCCTAGGTCTTTACCTTAGCACATTCCCTTAGCATAACAAAAATACTAGCAAGAGGTTCCTGTAGAGTACTACAGATACTTAGGATGCTAGCACCTTCCCTAGGTATAACCAACCCTCAAACCGTATATCTCTATCTTTGTTGTTACATAGCGCACTTAGGGTTTTCTTCGATCTTTACCCTTTCCTTTGGATAAATCAAAGCTCGGTGGTGAACTTCATGATTTATAATTCAAGTTAACTAATAGCTTGATATCCGATTCTCACCGCAACAACTGCTATGATGGAAGCATTGGTGGCTGCTTAGAATCGGCCACCCCCTCCTCCTCCGTCTTTGACTCCTGTACAAAGGACAGTCATTTTTGAGATTGACTCTACTGTTGCGGTTATTGAAGATGATCAAGAATATGAAATTGATCCCTTGGAGTGGGAGCCATACCTTGATGATCCTGGATACGGTTCGAAGATAGCAGATGCGTACGTTCCCTTTTATTCTCCTCAATCGAGGCTTAAAGAACTTGAATATGAAGTTAGTTCCATCATTAAAGATGATCCAGAGGAAGAATTTCCCAATTTCATGACACATGGACAGATCTTCCTGAATTGGATAGTTGTTGACGTTCCCACAGTTATTCATATTTCAAAGTAATTTTTTTTTGTTTCTTTCAAAAATCCTTTCACTCTGCCTAAGGTGAAAGTAAATTTGTGAGGGCTTTGTTTCAACTTTTATCATCATCAATAAAATGTTATTTTGTTTATCCATGTTATGTTTTTCCTTTTTACTTTATTTCTGAAAAATGGTAACATAAAAAACCAAAAAAAATAATAATGTAATAATCACTTTTATCTGCATAATACTTGCACTTCTTGTTCATATTCTAAAATCAAACATAAAATCATTGTGCAGATTGATTGTTAAACCCATTAAAAACAATGACCCTATGCCTTCTCCCAACTTTGAGTTCCCTGTGTTTGGAGCTGAAGAAGAGGATACTGAGGAGATTCCAAATTAAATTTCTCGATTGCTTGAGCACGAGAAAAAGCCATTCAGCCTCATGAAGAGCCGGTGGAATTGGTTAATTTGAGTTCAGAGGAAAATAGAAAAGAAGTCAAGATTGGGGCACTGCTTTCGTCATATGTTATAAAGAGGATGGTAGAGCTTCTTAGAGAATATGTTGAAGTATTTGCTTGGTCCTATCAAGACATGTATGGTCTTGATACTGATATTGTGGAGCATAAATTTCCACTGAAGCCTGAATGTCTGCTAGTGAAACTGAAATTGAGAAGAACTCATCCCGATATGGTTGTGAATATCAAAAAGGACGTTCAGAAGCAGATTGATGCTGGTTTTCTTGTGACTGCTGAGTATCCTCAATGGGTGGCCAATATTGTGTCTGTTCCGAAGAAAGATGGAAAAGTCCGAATGTGCGTTGATTATAGAGATTTGAATAAAGCAAGTCCGAAAGATGATTTTCCATTACCACACATTGATATGTTGGTAGATAATACTGCTAAATTCAATATCTTTTCCTTTATGGACATATTTTTTGGTTATAATCAAATAAAGATGGCACCTGAGGATATGGAAAAGACAACATTCATTACACCCTAGGGAACATTCTGTTACAGAGTGATGCCCTTCAGTTTGAAAAATGCTGGTGCAACGTACCAGAGAGCTATAACCACTTTGTTCCATGATATGAAGCATAAATAAATTAAGGTTTATGTGGATGATATGATTTGTAAGTCGAAGACTGAAGACGATCATATTGAGTACTTATTGAAGCTGTTTCAATGTTTGAGAAAGTTTAAGCTCCGTTTGAATCCTAATAAATGCATTTTTGGTGTCCGTTTTGGAAAGTTGTTGGGCTTTATTGTCAGCCAGAAAAGCATTGAAGTTGATCCTGGTAAAGTTAAAGCTATTCAGGAAATACCTGGGCCCAAAACAAAAAAACAAGTAAGAGGATTCTTGGGACGTTTGAATTATATTTCCCGATTTATATCCAATGTGATTGCTACTTGTGCGCCGATCTTCAAGCTTCTCCGCAAAGATTGGGGTTGTGTATAGATAGAGGATTGTCAGAAAGCTTTTGAAAGTATTAAAGAGTATCTTCTTGAACCTCCGATTTTTTCTCCTCTCGTGCAAGGAAGACCTCTTATTATGTATTTGACTGTGTTGGAAGAGTCTATGGGTTGTGTTCTGGGTCAACAAGATGAATCTGGTCGTAAAAAGAATTTGCCTGTTTTTATTTTAGCAAGAAGTTTACCGATTATGAGTCTCGGTACTCAATGCTTGAAAAGACATGTTGTACTTTAGCTTGGGTTGCCAAGCGCCTACACCAGTATATGTTGAATCATACAACTTGGTTGATATCCAAAATGGATCCAATTAAGTATATCTTTGAAAAGCCTGCATTGACTAGAAGGATCGCTCGTTGGCAAATGTTGTTGTTAGAGTATGATATTGAGTACCAAACTCAAAAAGCAATAAAAGGAAGTGTTTTGGCTGGCCATTTGGTACACCAGCCAATTGAGGATTATCAACCTATCAGGTTTGATTTCCCTGATGAGGATGTGATGTATCTAAAGGTTAAAGATTGTGAGGAACCATTATCTGAAGAAGGGCCCGAGCCTGGATCCCAATGAGGTTTGATTTTTGATGGAGTTGTTAATGAGTATGGCAATGGTATTGGGGCAATAATTATTACTCCTCATGGTTCTCATATTCCTTTCACTGCAAAGTTGATGTTCACTTGCACAAATAATGCGGCTGAGTATGAAGCGTGTATTATGGGCCTGGAAGAAGCTATTGATTTAAGAATCAAGATTCTTGTTGTAACTGGAGATTCAGCCCTGGTGATTAATCAAATTCAATGGGAGTGAGAGACACGTCAACCTGATTTGATTCCTTATCATGATTATGCAAGAAGGTTGTCAACTTTCTTCAATAAGGTTGACTTTCACCATATACCAAGAGAAGAAAATCAAATGGCAGATGCTTTAGCAACATTATCCTGTATGATATTGGTGAATCAGTGGAATGATGTGCCGAGAATCAATGTTATGCGTCTTGATACACCAGCTCATGTGTTTGCAGTTGAAGAGGTCGTTGATGATAAACCTTGGTATCATGATATTAAATGCTTTATTCAGAATCAAGAGTACCCACTTGGGGCATCCAAGAAAGATAAGAAGACTTTAAGAAGATTGGTTGGTAGTTTCTTCATGAATGATGGTGTGTTGTTTAAGAGAAATTATGACATGGTCTTGCTCAGATGCGTGGATAGACACGAAGCAGACATGTTGATGAAAGAATTTCATGAAGGATCCTTTGGTACCCATGCCAATGGACATGCAATGGCTAAGAAGATGTTAAGGGCGGGTTACTATTGGTTGACAATGGAGTCTGACTGCTGTAAATATGTGAAGAAGTGCCATAAGTGCCAGATTTATGCTGACAAAATTCATGTGTCTCCAACTCCTCTCAAACTTATCTCTTCTCTATGGCCTTTCTCTTTGTGGGGCATTGATATGATTGGAATGATTGAGCCCAAAGCGTCGAACGGACACCGTTTCATATTGGTGGCTATTGACTATTTTACCAAGTGGGTTGAAGCGGTATCATATGCCAATGTAACCAAGCAAGTAGTTGTCCGGTTTATCAAGAACCAAATCATCTGTCGGTATGGTGTTTCGGGCAAGATTATCATTGATAATGGGTTGAATATGAATAACAAGATTATGAAGGAATTATGTTATGAGTTTAATATTGAGCATCATAATTCTTCTCCTTACAGACCTAAGATGAATGGGGCTATTGAAGCTGCTAATAAGAACATTAAGAAGGTCATTCAGAAGATGGTTGTCACATACAAGGACTGGCATGAGATGCTCCCTTTTGCTTTGCATGGGTATCGTGCATCCGTCCGCCCTTTAACAGGGGCAACCCATTTCTCTCTTGTTTATGGTATGGAAGCAGTGCTCCCAGTAGAAGTAGAAATCCCTTCTATGAGAGGTTTGATGGAAGTTGAATTGTCTGAGGCTGAATGGTGTCAGAGTAGATATGATCAGTTGAATTTGATTGAGGAGAAAAGAATGATGGCCTTGTGTCATGGATAATTGTATCAACAAAGGATGAACAAGTCTTTTAACAAGAAGGTTCGACCTCGTGTTTTCAAAGAAGGAGACCTCGTGCTCAAAAAGATCTCGACTTTTACTATTGATTCTAGGGGCAAGTGGACTCCTAATTATGAAGGCCCATATGTTGTTGAGAGAGCCTTCTCTGGCGGTGCATTAATTCTTACAACTATGGATGGTGAAGAGTTCACTCGTCCTATGAATGCTGATGCAGTCAAGAAATACTTTGCCTAAAATAATAAAAAGAACAGCTCACTAAGTTAAAAACCTGAATGGGAGACTTAGGCAAAAATGAGCTTCTCGGTGAGCTGAAAAACCGAAAGGACGGTCCAGGCAAAAATTAGAGACAAAAACAGAAATAATCATCCCGGTAGATTGAAAACCCGAGAGGGCAATCTAGGCAAAAGTTAGGATATGGCAAGTAACTGCATTTGGCCAGTCTTGATCATTGGAAGCGACATTGCATGTCAATGATTCTCATTCAACCATTCTCATCGGAAGATTTGAGCACAATTGATTTCAAAGTTGTTAGGGAGAATAGTGGTCACTATATTTCAATGTAACCCTTTTCATGTATTTACCATTTTTAAACTTTGTAATGATCCATGGAGTTACGCTATTTTCGGACTACCATTCTATTAATAAAATTTGGGTCTTTGTCCTCTTTGTTTACAATTCTTACTTTATTTTTATTCGCAAAATTTCATTTATTGTTGATGATGATTTTTGAAACAAAATGTGAATAATTGATTTAAATTTTTAAAATTATAAAAACATTTTCCTTTGATTTATGAATACAAAAAGGAATGTCAACGGTTATTCCAAGAATGGTAAGATCGTGAAGCACAAATCTTATTATTTTCCTCAGCAGGATTTGTTCTTACTCCCCAGTAGAGTTTGTTGATATTTCCTTATCCGAGTTTGTTCCTATGGATATAACTAGTTGTTGAAAAAATGATGGGTTCCTTCAAAGGTTTGTTGTGATGTCTTGAATTTATAAGGTCCGATGTTGTTTGGTTTTTCCCCAGCTAGGTCTTGGCCCAGATCTTCCCCAGCTGATTATGTTATGGTCCGGCAATTGAGCAGTTTTGAGGTCCACCCCTCCTTTACAATAGACCCCATGCAGAGATTCATCTTTTGCTATCCCCAGCAGAAGTCATATGAGGAATCCCCACTCAGAGTTTTACTCTCTAGACGTGTTGTTGTTGCTTTGAATGTCCCCAAACTGAGAGCAATGTTATTTCCCTCTAAGGAGTATTGACATAGTGACTGCTTGTCGGGTTTTTTCTTGTCTTGTGGATGTCTTTCTCTCCAGGTTGTTCTACCCAGAGATTTATCCTTGTTGATTCCCTAGTGGAGGCAGTGTATTATTGTTTCGAATGCTTCCCAAGCATAGAGAAATGATGTTAACTTCTTATTTTTCCCGGCAAGTCCAGGATGTATTTCTCTCCAGATTATTTTATTCAGATTTATCCTCCTAGTGAAGATTGTACATCACTATTTCGGATGATCCCCAGTGAAGTCACTGATGACGTCTTTATTTAAGGAGTACTGATATATTAGTCACCTGTTGGGTTTTCTCTCATTTATGATGAGTATTGATCTAAAATCCCCCACGGCTTGACCCTTTTTCTGTTTTCCGCAGCAAGCCCAGGATGCTTTGCTCAGATTTGGTTAATCCCCAGAGAGGTTTCTTATATCTCAAGCATACCTGCCTCGCTTTCCCAGTAGAGTTTGTGTAAATGTTTATATGTTCACAATCACCAGCGGATCCATCGTTTTTCGCAGTAGATCTCCTCTTCTTATTGAAGTGGAAGTTCATGTGAATTTTTTATCATCCCCAGGAAAAGTTAGAAAGATATGGGTTGTTATGATTCCCCAACAACTTTCCTTTCATCCTCGAAGCAGATTTCATGTTGTCATCCTCTTTGTGGATCATTGATGTTAAAAGATAGACATTTGGGTTTCTCCCCAAGCAGATTTTTCTATCTAGCAAGTTTCGAGCCTTGTAGTAGAATTTATTTTCCTTTGATGGCTTTTGTTTACCTCTTGCAGGACTTCTTCATCTGAATCCCTAGCAGAGTTTCTAATGATATCTTCATCTTGTTGAAATTAGCCGAGTATTCAGTGGTGTTGTGATGTTTATTCACCCTCTCTCTATCCTTATGTATGTTTTGTCAGCATATTCATACTCATATGTATTGCATGCGCATCATTTATTGTGCATATCATATTGTTGTTCCTTGCTCTTCGGTGTTGTTCTCCCCGTAGAGCATGTGTGTCCTCTCTCCATTAGAGTGTCAACCCGTAAGTAGAAAATGACTATCTTTGTTAATTCCCCACTGACTTTATGCCTTGTGGAAGATATTTGTTTTAGCCTTCCTCCCCAGTTCATTTGTCTGGATGGAATTAATCCCTAGTTGAGATATTTCCTCACCGGGTAGAGTCTTGTTTGATCGTTTCTCTATGGTTTATTCCTGGATTGATCTTTGGTCCCTTGCTCTGACATTTGAGCTTATTACCTTTGTCGTATTGCCCTTATTTCGTAGTAGGTAATATAGCTTGGTTGATTAACCCGCTGTAACTATCACTTGGTTGATAGCTGGTAATCCTTTTTCTTTTGAGTTTATTACCTTTGTCGTCCTGCCCTTTTGTTGGTAGTAGGTAATATTTCTCGTATCCTTTTGGTTGATTACCTCGTCGTAACTATCACTTGGTTGATAGTTTGTAATCCCTTTTCTTTTGAGCTTATTACCTTTGTCGTCCAACCCGTTAGTTGGTAGTAGGTAATATAGCTTGGCTTGGTTACCTTGTCGTTGCTATCACTTTGTTGATGGTTGGTAATCTATCTCTTTTTCGAGTTCATTACCTTTGTCGTACTGCCCTTAGTTGGTAGTAGGTAATATTTCTCGTATTCTTTTGAGTTTATTACCTTTGTCTTCCTGCCCTTTTATTGGTAGTAGGTAATATTTCTCGTATCCTTTTGGTTGATTACCTTGTCGTAACTATCACTTGGTTGATAGTTGGTAATCCCTTTTCTTTTGATTTTATTACCTTTGTCGTCGTGCCCTTTTTTGGTAGTAGGTAATATTTCTCGTATCCTTTTAGTTGATTACCCCGTCGTAACTATCACTTGGTTGATAGTTGGTAATCCCTTTTCTTTTAACCTTATTACCTTTGTCGTAATGCCCATTTAGTTAGTAGTAGGTAATATAGCTTGGTTGATTACCTCGTCGTAGCTATCACTTGGTTAATAGTTGCTAATCCCTCTTGTCTTTTGAGCTTATTACCTTTGTCGTCCTGCCTGTTAGTTGGTAGTAGGTAATATAGTTTGGTTTGGTTACCTTGTCGTAGTTATCACTTTGTTGATAGTTGGTAATCTCTCCTTTTTAGAGTTTATTACCTTTGTCGTCCCGCCCTTTGTTGGTTGTAGGTAATATTTCTCACATCCTTTTGATTGCCTTGTCGTAGCTGCCACTTGGTTGGTAGTTGGTGATCCTTCCTTTTGATCATGCTATTACCGGATTTCTGGTAGTAGATGATCTTTTCCCCAACGGAGATTTTTCCCTCCCCTGTTAGGATGATTTTCCCCTCTTTTATTTCTTGTGTTGGTAATTCTCCTTCATTGGAATCTTACTCTTTAGTTTTCCCCTGCGGAGTGTTTTCGTATTTCTTTTGCTCCCCAGCTTTTGTTTGTCTCCTGTGGCATATATTCCCCAAGAGGCCTTGTGTATGCATACCATCTGCATAATCACATCATTTGTGGTCTCTTAGGCCCAAAAATTGAGTTTATTGTTATATTTAAGTCTCTTATATCTCGTTGAGACAAAGATGTTCATCTTCGTATCTCCGGATAGAAGAAACTTAAATAGGGGCAGTTGTAATACCCTAATTTTTACCCCTAGTATCCCATATATCATTTGCATCTCATACCACAAACAAGATCATAAGCTTTGGTTCTCTTACCCTCCTATGTAGGTTTGCTCTTGAGGGAGATCACCAAGCACCGTTGTTTTCTTGTTTGCTTTATATTTGTTTATGTTTATGTTTACTAACCTTAATTAAAATCCAAAAACTATGTTTGTTTTTCCTTTAGTAACTTTTTCAAGAAGAGTTTGGAATCAAGAATATCATATATCAGTTCCTCAGCTCAAATGAAATTCATCTGAACAAAGTTAAAGTGGATCTGTAAATAATTCAGAATCATTTGATCAAGAGTTTTCCAAGATTTAATTGATTATTATTCAAGAGACTCCAAGGTTCGTGTGTTTATTTACATGCCTTCTTTTACAAGTCAGAAGAATCGAGCCATAGCCAAGACAGCACATCAAAAAGCAAAATTTTTCCCTTTTTCACTGTGTTAATCGATTAACACATTTGTACATGCAAATGGTTAATCGATTAACCAGTGCGTTTTTGTGAAAAATGAGCCAAATTCAAATTCTGCAGCATTTAGCACCAAATTTTCACCTTGTTTCATGATCATAATTAATTCCCACCATACACCCTCATTAATCACCACTTGATCTTGATTTTGCCTCCAAATTTAAATTCCAAGCCTAATTTTGGTTCCAAACCGGACTCTAATCCACCAAAACTTCCAAGCCTAAATCCTATAAATAGAAGCCTCATTTCATTCATTCTACAAGCTTTTGATAGCCAAATTCACCTTGCAAAAATTTCTCTCAATTCTTCATCTACCCAAATTCGACAAAGCTCTTTCTTCCATTGAAAGTTAGTACGTTCTTCATTAGAGCTTACTAATCTTGAGCTAAACCTCCTTCAAAACACTTTTTCATCATCAATTTATGTAGATCAAGGCTTTGAAGTGTGGTTCTTGAAGTTGATTTGAAGTATTTTCAAATTTGAAGTGGTAATTCACTTATTCCACCATTGTTGTGCTTGATTCATCTTCCACAATGTGATCTCTTGTTGATTCTTGTTGCTTGATCTTTGGATCTTGCAAATTGTGTTACATTGGTGTTATTTGTTGTTGTTTTATTTAAATTTTCGTGCTAATTTGCATTCATGATCATGAGGTGTTTGAAAAAATGATTGGATCATGAATGCTGAATTTGTTTTTGCTGTCATAGCTGTGTTAATCGATTAAAAAATTTGCACATGCAAATGGTTAATCGATTAACCAGAGCCAGATTTGTGTTTTTGGCTTGTTTTGGGACTGTTTTGTGTTCTTTTCTTTCTTCTTCCATTTCTTTTTTATCTTTGCCTTGGTTTGCAATTTTAAAGGTCATATTCCTCTTTAAATTCAATAGACTTAGGGTGTAGATGAAGTTGGATAAACATTCACTAATTCAAATCTATCTTTAAAGTGAATTGTTCAATTCATTTTAGGTGGTTTGAGTTAATGATATGGTTAGTGCTTTAATCCACCAAGATGAGTGGTTGAACTTAAAGATGGAATGATTTTTAAATTGTGATTCAATTTTGCTTTCCCATCCCTTCTTCTTTTTCTTTTGATCGATGAAAATCTTTGATAACTGTGGAACTTATTTTTAAGTTCTTGATGAAGATGAGATCGTTACCTCATTTCTTTTCGTGCGGTATTGTTTTCGGAGAGTGATCTACATATCACTTCTCTAGCATGCATTAGCACTAACATTATTATTGACCGGCCTCAGATAGTCGTGACTTCAACAAAAGTCTGATTTACGATTGCTTAACATAGCACTAAATTGTCCCAAAATCGAAAAACTGTTGTGATTTGTAAGTGAATTATCAGTCTCTTATTCTTCCATGGCACAGTTTGAAATAGATTGGATTTTAGTTGTTACCCGTGGGGGTTACTTGGCATACTCTTTGATTTTATCCGAGTTGGGGCCCTCCCCATAGTAATGTATGAGACCATGTTTTCATTCTCATGGATGTCTAGTCGAGCATTTCCGAAAACACAACAAAACTTGTTCTCTAATTTTGGATCACTTTTTTCTTTATATTGTTATATTAATTTATTTATGTTTATGTTTCCTTCTTGCTCTTTATCTCTCATTATTTTTTATGCTTTTATGTCATCATATCATATCATATTATTTGTTTATGTTTCCGCTATTTTTCCTTTGTCCACTTGGACCATTTGTTTATATTTATGCTCTTTTTCTCTTATCCATTTAGACCAAAAACATTAATAAAGGCTTAACCCCTAAAAAACTTCTTCTCTTAATGGTGTACTATGGTTACTATCCTTTGCATTGGACATGGAACTTTAGACTTGTAACTAGGATCTTAACCTATGCTTGGAAGTTTGTGATGGTAAACTTTGGATTTTTGGTTACTTGGAGTTCTCTTTTGAAGACCTATCTTGATCAAGGCCTAATATAAAGGAATGAATGCTTATGTTATGGAGCTTGCTTGTGTAGTTCGACCGTTCTTATCCTTAGCTTTTATCTTTTTGCTTTAGGATAGTTACTTCTTCTCCACCCCTTCTTTAATTTTCAAAATCTTCTCCCTTTTTCAAAACCTTCTTGTTTTCAAAACTTAAACCTCTTTCATAATAAACCTTAACTTTGTTTAAGTGATTTTCAAACTTTGTTTTATTTAATAAATGTCAATCAATGTTGATCATACTTTAACTAATTTCAATATGACATAAAAAATACAAAAACTCATTCAAACTTTTTGTACTTTTGTGCACTTTTTCTTTTAAAATTTTCAAAAGGATTAGACATGAGTAATTTTCTTTGATGATATGTAAAGCTCCTAACCATGGTACTTTGTGTAAAGTATGGTCATTTTCCACTTAGATGTTGACGTGATTAGTCTTGTTGATTTTTATCCAAGCAAATCCTCCATCTTAAAGTAATGCAAATGCCTCTTTCGCATACTTGTGGGTAATTAGTTGAGTAATCTCTCTTGAGAATGACAAGTTGTCTTTTCAAGAAAAAATCAACCATAACAAACCAATTTTGTTATTTGTACCATGAACTACGAGGTTTTGATCCTATATTGCACTTTGTGGGTACGTAGGCATGAGGCTATAAGTCTCTCCAAACACAAAAATCTTAAAAAATATTTCTCTTCTCATCTCCTCAATCTCATTTTAAACAAACCTTTTCAAACCAAAAAGCGTAGATATTTCAAAGGGTTCTAATAGAGTACTATAGACGTTTTGGGTGCTAACGCCTTCCCTTAGCGTAACCAACCCCCTTACCCATTCTCTATTTGTTCTTGTTTAGAATTTGTTTAGGGTTTTTCGCTCTTTTTTCTTTCCTTTTGGATAAAATAAAAGTGCAGTGGCGACTCTTGTTTTATGAATTAAGTTAATCAATATCTTACACTCACAATTTCCCTGCTACACTATGGGTAAAGAACACTTGATAGTGATCAAGGTTCCAAAGGGGAAGTAAGTATTTATAATAATAACACTTACATGACTTAACAAATTCAAAAGGTTTACAAAAACTAAACTAAGTCTATGTTGAAAGGTTAATGGATTAACAAAGTCAATAGGGGTAGTTGAGGTAAGGCTAAGCTACCTATGACATAAAGTCAACAAGAGAAATATTTCCTTTGGATTTAGGCAACAAGAAAAAAGAAGAGGAAGAGAGCTAACAAGCTAACATCACTAGGGGATGACTTGACAAAATCAAAATAAATATAAGCATATGAGTAATAATGGATGAGATGAACAAGGATGATATTCAAACATGATATCAAAGTAAACATGACAAAGGATGACATTCAACATGAAATCAACTAAAGATGAATAAAGAATGATAAAAATGATGACATCAATCAAAGCATACAACTCACGACAAAGATGACATTCATACATGCTGTCAACTATGAGATGTCATGAGATATAACAAAGTTGAAATGAACATGGTAACAATCAATACACAAAGATACGACAACATTCAAGTCAAGACTTAACAAAGTCACAAGTCAACCTGGTAATAAACAAGGTAAACACATAAGCATGGATTATACATAATCAAATGTGTATGTGATTTAAACAAGAATCAGGTGCCATGATATATTAAGATGTTCATTCAAGGCATGTTCATAACAATAACATGTAAGTATGAGGTATGAACACATAAGTAACAAAATATGAGCATGTAAAAGAATGTGACAATATTTAACAACAACATCATGAAGGATATAACAATATCATGGTCATGGATATAACAATTCAACATATGAATCATGGATGAAAAGTTCAAGTATACAACTAGGGTAAGCATGAACTAAGGTCAAGGCTGGGACATGGATTAGGGTTTACTAACACCACTTAACCATGAATACAATTTAAGAAATCAAACTATCATGGACAAGTTATAACAACACTTAATCACGAATACAATTTAAGACGTGGCTTAGAACATCAAGGTAACAACCAAGGGTTCATTTCAAATATTCATTATGATCACAATCAAGTCTAAGCATTTCAAAAGGTTTAAACATAACAAGTATGAAGTTTAAGAACCAAACAATGCCATGGTATCAAAGCTAAGGCACATCATAAACATATGATCAAAGATGACTCAAACACAAAGTAAACAAGCATTCAATGTTTCAATATAGTGTAGGTATCATGTCAAAGTTAAAGGGAAAGTTTCACAATCAAACATGAAGAAACAAGTTATGTACACATGAAAATCATGCATTTAAAGTTCACAAAACTTAGGCAAAAATAAAAAGGATCATGTTACTAACACCACACAAAGTTCACATAATGTTAATGACATTCACAAGTATCAACATGACCAAGCAAAATCAAGGAATCAACCAAAAGGAATCACTTAATGGCCTAAAAGTATTTTAAAAAGTACCTTACTTTAACTAGGTGAAAATGGTTGAAAATAAAATATTTTTGGGAATTTCTTCATGGATTCATAAATAAGGCATCACAAATAAGAGGCATGCAAAAAATCAACTCAAAATAACGAAGGGTTTGAGAGTTATGATCAAATGAAAATGGGAAAAACATGAAAAAAAAAGTAGTAAAAATAAAGGAAATGTCACACAAGAGGTTTGAACCTGCACTCTCTTGGTTGCAGGCCCAAAACCTAGCCACTGAGCCTTATGACTTGGCTTAATAAAACACACGTGCAGTTGTCATACCCCAAATTTTGACCACTAATATTCCCCATATTGTGCAAATCATCATCACAATATGGGCGAACCATCATACCTCATTAGTCTCCCCAAAGATGGGTGAGCATTCACTACAATCAAAGAATTAGGGTTTCAATCCCTCTCAGAGCACTTAGACAAATGATCAATCAAGGAATGACATGATATTCAACTTGTCTAAACCTCTCAAACATCCACAATGGATCAAGAGGACTCCCACGTCAAGAATCAAGCACAAGGTTGCAACATTCCAAGTGGATTAAGCCTCAAGATCGTCAGTGTCACCAAATTAGGGTTTTGGTCGACCAGGGCCTCCAGTTGGAATTTTTCCTCTGTACATGAGCCATTTCTTCATAATACAACCTAATATGCTCCAAGGGACATCATAAACCCAAGCATCAAGTCAATTTTGCCTCAGGGGATGCATTCATCAAAAATCAAGAATTAGGGTTTCTTGAACTAATTCACCCCTAAGTTGACTTTTGGGACAAAACATGAGCCAAGACCTCAAGAGAGGATTTGAGGGTCTCTAACACACTACATTGATCCATTTGCAACAATGGATTAATCCAAGAAGCTTGAGCAACAAGTTTCAATTTCATCAGAACCATAGTTAGGGTTTCGAGGGAAAAGTCAACTGTAGCTTTGACTTTTGAGCAGGACATGCTCCTAAACCCTAAGACATGATTCAATACACCCTATAAAACCCATGGAACATGTCCATAAAGTTTGATTTATGTCAAGGACATGATTTCCTAAAGGATTGCACAGTTTAGAATTCATCTGACAAAAGTCAACTGTGCACATAAGTCAAACTTTGACTTTTTGAGATTTTTCATAAAAATGGTTTTCTAACACTAAAATGATGTTAATGTGTGATTGGAATCATCATTCATCAAGAAAAATCCAGAAAAGTGGGATAACTTGTAAAAGGGGTAACCATAAAAAACTTAGAAAATTTTCTAAGTTATGGAACAAAGTGGCTAGTGTACCAACTTTGGAGGACCATAACTCCTAAACCACAAGGCCGTTTTTTCCCATCCAAAGCTTGATTTGTAGATCTCATTACCCTCTACAAAAGCTAAAAACTGACCTCTTTCCAAATTCCTCATGGATTTTGAGTTATGGAGTGATCAAAATCAAGAAAAGTCACTTTTTTCCAACACTTAGTGAAAATTTCACTAAGTCAGAATCTGCCTTCACTTTTTTCCAAATGTAGGGGGATTTTTCACTTGGATCCAAAAGGGATCAAAACCAATTATGCTCAAACAATTATTGTATCATGTAAGGGCTTTCCAAAATGGCCAAGAACATCACCAAATTCAACTTGAGTCATGAGATATGACATTGGCAAGTTGCCTTGCTGAAAACTGCCAAGGCTAGGCAGAATTTTGCACTTTTGCTCGATTTGGCAAAATCAGATAATTCCAAGCCTTGTCATCACTTTGGACACCTCTGAGGATCAAATCTAAAGGGAACAAACACTGATCCAAGCCTCCAAAGTCTTTGGAACAAGAAGTAGCATGTCAATCCTAGAAATCCCTAAAAGAGGGACAAGACTCCAATTTTGGAATGGAGCATTCAATGGAAGCACCAAGGTGGCATGGACTGAGCCATTTGCAACTGAATTCAGTCAAGACTTATCCAAGACCAAGGGAACCAGCAGCCTGTGCCCTAACCTCTAGTCAATGGCTAGAGGAGACTTGGATTCTCATTTATCAACATTGGCCAAACCTCTGCTGTAGTTGTCATTCACTATTGATCCCAAAACAAACTTTCTCTACTATAAATAAAGCTCATTTGTGCTCAGTTTGAGTACACCAAATCCATCAAACAAATGTTTTCCTCAAAATCTCTTTTTCTTGGCCAAAATGCCTTCTTTAGCAAGGTAACTCTGAGTTTTTGAGTTAGAGAGCAATTCTAACCAAACCAATCACAAACACACACCTCATAAACATTATATGTAGGTGATCCAAACTCTCACAAGTGACCTGTAACACCAAAATCACAAAGTCACCTCTCAAAACCTCAAAATAGGCCTTTTGTGCATTTTTTAAGCCATGTCTTGATTCAGTCACTTTCCAAACCAGATAAAACCTCAAACACACTCCAAATATCATCCTTGAACTGTCCCAAATGGTTCCCCCCATCTGGAACACCATTTGAGAGAGTTGCCATTTTGGTCACTTTTGACCCCTTTTGTAAGAAAGGGCCAGTTTGTGTTTTTGCAGGTACTAGCTGATTCCAATCATCCTAAAAGCTTCTAAGAGATCATTTGAGGGTGTCTAAAGCATCAAATCATTTTTGGAATAAGGGACTTGACAGATTGCACAAAAATTCCAAAAAGCTCAAAAGAGAGGTAAGCCTCATGACTTGAATCCTCCAAAAGATGCCTTGCTTTGAAGTCCACTGATCATGCACACCTCATACATGTTATATATGTTGTGTTTGAACCAATTTAACATGTAATTCATGCATGTATCAAAGTGTAACATAGAAAATGCAATTATAGGCCTTTTTCAAAACCCCTATCAAATTTTGAGGAGGGAGTGTGATCTGAAAGAATTACCACCACCTTGGACTCCTTGTGAAATTCTAGGCCAGATGTATATAAATTTTGTCCCCAAACATGGAGAAATGAGAAAGTTATGGGCCTTCCCGTTTCTAGGCAAAACTTGTCTTACCTTGCCTTGGGCCAGGCCTAAAACCAAGGCATGCCTTGTATATTTCTGGTTTCACTTCAAGCAATGGATGTATCACCACCACTGTGGTAAGGCACGCGCCCTATGACCTTGAGGTCGTGGGTTCAAACCCCACCCATGCCATTTTGTGTTTTCTCACATTTTTGCTATTTTTCCAATATTTTCATGTTTTGTTAATTAATTGGAAAATTAATAACTCCTTCAATTTTAATTATTTTTTATTAGTTCTTTTTGCAAAAAATCACAAAAATATGGAAATATTTTATTCCACAAAAAAATTAAGTTTATATTATTTATTTAATATAATTAGTAATTTTGTGAATAAATTCATTTTTTATTGTTTTTTAAACATTTTTAAAGTGAATATTTACTTTGAAAATCAAAACCAAATGAGTTTTAATATCTCTTGTGATTAAAACCTTATTTTTTCAAACCTTAAGCAAAAATCACAAGTGGTTTATTCAAACCTATTTGGTATTTTTCATTGATTTTCTTTGAATATTTACTTTTAAAGGAAAGCAAGTTAGGCTTTTGTTGAGTTTCACCTTAACAAATCATTTTAAAACACCTTTGGGCCTCTAATAGAGTGTAAGACCCAATCCTTTGCAAATAAAAAACTTTTTGGGCCTCACTTATTGTATAAGTCCCGTTGTATTTCAAAAGTTCGACGCGATTATCGCCCGTGTAAAATTAACCTTGGGCCTCTCCTCGAGCTATAAGACCCATTCAAAATAAACTTTTGGGCCTCTGATAGAGTGTAAAATCCAACCCCATTTTAACCAAAACCTTTTTTTGGACCTCAGATATTGTATAAGTCCCTCTGCGTTAAAAGAAAATCTCGGTGCGATCGCCAGTTTAAAACAAAAATCTACTGGGCCTACCCTCGTGTTATAAGCCCCATTTCTTTTTGGGCCTCTGATAGAGTGTAAGACCCAATCCCCTTTGTACATAAAACCTTTCTTGGGCCTCAGTCACTTGTATAAGTCCCTGTACAAAACAACAGTACGATCACTGATAAAACCCTCGGCCTCTCTTTGAGCTGTAAGCCCCAACCATTTCCTTTTCAAAGCACTTTCTCCTTTGATTTTGAATATACTGTTGCTTTCATTTACTGCTTTCATATGTATATAACTGTATTGTGGGGCTGTTTCACTATAAGTCTTCTTTCATAAACTCATATCAACTGTGTAATAATAGTATAGATATTTAGAGTTTCCCCAGCAACTATGTATAGCACTAGGTAAAGCCCCGCTGATCGTTCTTAAAAATAGACAAAACTAGATCCCCCATAGGAGCACCAGATACAGTCTTCTCTTCGGCTGTCCCTCCTAGGTATTGTCAAAGAAACTCTAACTCCCCAAGGATGATCTTTTCTCCATGAATGGCATCTCTTGAGTTTCTTCCAAATTCTCGAACTTTCCTGGCTTAATCAATTCTCGGTGAATAGCAAGTCTTGAACTTCTCGGGATTTGGGGACCCACAGGCTTCTTAAAAGCATCCCTGCCTCCTCTTGGGCATTGTACAAGGACCCGCCGACTTCTTAGAAGTTTTCACAGCCTCCTCTTGGGCTTCATACAAAGGGTCCCTCGGCTTCTTAAAAGTTTCCAGCCTCCTCTTGGGTTTCGTACAAATTGTCCCGACGACCTCCTAGAGGTATAGGAACAGAAATTAGTCATCTTAATAGAGCAGTCTTTCAAAGAGTCTAGATCTTGATACTACTTTCCCTTTAGCACGGTACAAAAGATAAAACTCTAGACTTGGACAGTCTAAGACCCTTGAGTCTCAAAGACATTATTAAGTACCTTTCAGAAACAGGAAATAATCCCGATCTTTTGATCAACTCCAATGTATGAGTACAACATTACTCATATAAGAACTGATTTTCTCTTTTATCCATCATACTGGTCACTCAACTGAAACAGTCACCAGCCCCTTTTCGCCTCCGTCTTGGGCATCGTACAAGACACAAAACACTCTCTTGTTGAGTATAAAAGATTCTCTTGTTGAATCACCCCTTTAGCCTCCATCTCGGGCTTCGTACGAGATACCAAAACACTCTCTTATTGAGAATAAAAGACCCTTTTGTTGAGTCATCAGACTTTTAGCCTCCGTCTCGGGCTTCATACGAGATACCAAATCACTCTCTTGTTGAGTATAAAAGACTCTCTTGTTGAGTCAAACCCCTTCAGCCTCCATCTCGGGCTTCGTACGAGATAAAAATCACTCTCTTGTTGAGTATAAAAGACTCTCTTGTTGAGTCAAACAACCTTTAGCCTCCATCTCGGGCTTTGTACGAGATACAAAAAACACTCTCTTGTTGAGTATAAAAGACTCTCCTGTTGAGTCAAACAACTTTTAGCTTCCGTCTTGGGCTTCGTACAAGACACACAAAAAGACTCTCTTGTTGAGTCGAATCCTTTTAGCCTCAATCTTGGGCTTTGTACAAGACAGAAAGAACATTTTCCCAGAAAATTCAACCTTTCAGCCTCCTCTTAGGCTTTGTATAAGAAAACCCCGGTTGAGTCAATCAACCTTTTAGCATCAAAGTTGTGCCTTGCTCACAGCATACAAACATCAAACAGCTCCCCTTTAGAGACCACAAATTCTCTCTAAAGTCAAAACCCTTTAGCTTCATATCTTGGGCTTTGAAAAAGATACAAATAGACCCTTCAGCTTCACATCTTGGGCTTCGAACAAGATACAAATCACCCATTTAGCTTCATGTCTTGGGCTTTGAACAAGACACCAAAATAACTTTTCCTCCCATAGAATAGGAGGAACTACGATCGCTCTGATTTACCTATTTCAGTAAACAGGAATACGTAGGGATAAGATTGAAAAAGAAATCTTAGCAAGCACACTAATCAAAACAAACCAATGTCCTTTACCTCCAACCTGGCACAGTATCCTAACAAAAGTCCCCGTAAATAACCTTAGCATCTCCTTATTTCAAATAAACCAAAGAGAGGCCCCCCACATTGATCGCATCTGTAAATTAACAGACCGCTGTTTAAAATCAGTTTGCAAGCAGGGTTAGTTGGAGACATCTATTTCCCTTCCTTCATCAGCTTCAATAGGATAAAAAATGAATTGACCTATAGTTACCCCAAGAGAGACAGCGCTTAAGAACCGCGTCCAAAATCGCTCGCTATAGAAAAATAGCGCCCACCGTGGGGCCCCTTTATTTCATCTCTTGGGTAGGAACCAAGGAAGGTAGGTTTCACTAAGGATAGGATTCTTTTGTTGACCACACTAGGATCTTAGGTCAAAACCTTTAAAGTTGGGAAGGAACCACAGAATGGCGCCTCCGCCGGGGATCCGTTTTCTGTCAGGAACATAGGATTCATAGCTCTTAAGTCAAGGAAATTAGGACAAATATATATACTATTTTTCCTAATTGATATTTGTGTTTACTTTTCTACTAATGGGAATGCGTGTGATGCCGCATGTGGAAAGATTGAGTATACACCTAGGAATAACCTCTTTTAGTAGTGCGGAAGCTATCGAAAATAGTTGTTACGCGATACTACCCTCTTCTGATGATTCTTCGAAAAAACATCACCTAGCACGGTTCCCGACCCGCTGGTGTTTTGTCGAGAAGAATTGATGATGTTGAGAGACAGGTACAAAAATTACTAGTATAAACCTTTGGGATGGGTAGAGCCTTGACTTCATGACAATTAAACAGGAAAATTTTCTCTTCTAGTCTCTCTTTTTCAAATTAAACTAAGACAATGATTGCAAATGTCAGAGAGAAAATGATTGCGCTCATGGATTTCGGTAGAAGGAGAAATCATAAGTATACCTTCAAGATTCCAAAGCTAGAGGATTTGAAAGGTTTAGCAAGGATGATAACTAACCCTGACGCTTTCAGAGCCAAGTACGGAGGTCTGCTACCTCTGTTGAGGGTCCATGTAATTAAAAAAATCATGGAGGCACTCGTTCAGTTTTACGATCCGGTCTATCACTGTTTCACATTCCCGGATTACCAGTTAGCACCAATGCTGGAGGAGTACTCTCACCTGATTGATCTGCACATTACTGATTAGGCTCCATTTTTTGGACTGGAAGAAATTCCAAAGGATCAAACCATTGCGAGAGCAATTTATTTGGACGAGTCAGAAGTCAGGACTCACATGACTACTAAGGGTGGCATCCAAGGTTTGCCAGTCCGATTCTTGATAAAGAAGGCTCTGTACTTTGCCAGTATAGGGAACATGGCCGCTTTCGAAAGCGTCTTTGTTTTACTTACATACGGGTTATTTTTGTTTCCCAACATTGATAACTTCGTCGATATCAACGCCATTAAGGTTTTTCTCATTGGAAACCTTGTACCAAATTTGCTCGCCGATGCATATCATTCTGTAGACTTAGGAAATTTGTACAGTGGAGGAATGATCAAGTGCTGTGTACCCCTGCTTTATAAATGGTTTATCTCCCATTTGCCTAAGTCTGCCGATTTTTGGTATCATAAGAATGCCTTACGTTGGTCGTAGAAAATCATGTCTCTCACCAACTCTGACACCGATTGGTGCAGTAGAATCTATAACGGGATCAGGATCATTGACCGTTGTGGAAACTTCCCCAACGTACCCCTAATTGGAATTAAGGGAGGAATCAATTACCATCCAGCATTGGTTCGTCGTCAATTCGGGTACCCGATGAGGCATGTTCCGCGAAATGCTCATCTGGAAGGTCTTTTCTTCAAGGAAGGGGAAAATGATAGGGCACTAAAGATAGAAGTAGTGCACGCTTGGAAACACGTTCATAAGAAAGGACGAGAGTCTCTAGGAAAACCAGACTGTGTCTCGGTGGAGCCTTATCTCCACTGGGTACAAACTAGAGCTCTCAAGCTAAAGATGCCTTATCCTTGTCACAGAGTTCTTCCACCAAGGGAATCTGTCATGTACTTCATGACTGAAACAGAAAACTCCAGGTTGGTCTCAATAATGTTCAACAGGAGAGGAGGTCTTGGAAGAGCAAGTACCGCATTCTCAATGTGGAATGTACCAAAATACAGCAACTACTGAAAGATAAGGATACTCTAATTGAGATTTTGGAGCAACATGCTGTAGAAAATTAGGATGACCAAAGGTATTTGCTCGCTCCTTTGACTTGGCAAAGGAATGACAACCCGACAACGGCCCAAGAGCTCTGGTCAAAGAAGAGGAAAGTACTAGAATCAGCACCCGAGTTCTCCTCAGAGAGGACTCGGGACCCATTAGCTTAGGCTTCTATTTCCGCACCTTGTAATTTACTGTATTTTCATTTCCGCAACCCTTTGGAGTTCAATAAAATGGGGTTTCCCCACTGTTTGATATTTACAATCTAATTGTTGATGTTTATTTTGATTAAACAAAAAAACAATTAATATAATCATTGCATTCATCATTCTCACGCAATGTATTCTTCTTACCTACGAATCTCACGTTTGTGACTCGATTCTAGAGTCAAATTGTCTCATTCGTACAATACTCGGGCCAATCGTCAGAAAAAGATGAATAATCTTGAGGAAGAGAACAGAGAGTTGAAATAAGAGATCGACTCTCTAAGAGAGGATATGAGAAAGCTTCATAACGACATGAAAGTCATGGTAGAAGCTCAGCTACAAAGAACTGTGATCTCAGAGATCACCTCAACGCCGATAGTAGAGAAGTTCGATCCTAGGTATCAAATGCCGAAAGATCGTCCTTGGGGTATGCCACCCAACTATATCCTAGAAGGATATATTCCGCCGATCACTGGAGATCCGGAAACTTCAGCAGGAGCCGCTGGGCCTGAAGGTTACAAACTTCGGGAAAGCAAAGATGCCATAGGCATAATGAGGACCCCTGAAGGTTACAAACTTCGGGAAACGCCAAGATTTGCTATCGTAGTAACGGTACCACCCCCTGTGGTGCACACTGTCCCAGAAGGACAGATACCTTCTGGTAGAAGGGAAACTATGTTTGACAGAATGGATGAATTCCAGGAACAGTTCCTAGAAATGCAAAAGGAACTGCAAGCTATTCACGGTCAGGATTTATTTGGGAAGGACGCCGCAGACCTTTGCTTGGTCCCCAATGTGAAAGTCCCGCACAAATTCCAATGCCCGATTTTGAAAAGTACAAGGGTAACTCTTGCCCTCAGAGCCACCTGGTGATGTACACTCGACGAGTGTCAGCTCAGACAGAGAATCAGGATCTACTGATTCATTACTTTCAAGACAGTTTAACCGGTGTCGCACTCAAATGGTACATGGGTGTAAACCGCACTGAGATCAGCACTTTCAGAGATCTTGGCACTGCCTTTGTCCAACAATATAAATACAATTTGGATATGGAACCTGACAGAGATCAACTCAGATCAATGTTGCAAAAGGACAAGGAAACTTTTATAGAGTACGCTCAGAGATGGCGTGAGATTGCCGCTCAGATTTCTCCACCCCTGGAGGAAAATGAGATTACAATGATCTTCTTGAAGACTTTGAGCTCATTTTACTACGACAGACTGGTTGCCAGTGCGTCCAGCGACTTCACCGAAATGGTCGGTATGGGAGTTCGTCTTGAGGAGGCCGTTCGAGAAGGACGCCTAGTAAAAGACGCTGGATCGTCAAGCGGTACTAAGAAATGCGGTAGTGCTCTCCTTAAGAAAAAAGAGCAAGATATTGGGAATATCTCTCTCGGGAAGCAAAGGCGACGTTATCAACCAGTAGCAGCTGTAACTCCTGCTATTAACCTCGCGCCTACATATCAACCTCAGGTGACGCAAAGCCAACCTAGTCAACAACAATTTCAGCAAAGGACACAACAGCCTCTTCCGCAGGCCCGTCCTCAACACAACAACAACCGTACAATGCGGCCACCAGGATTTGATCCTATCCCCGTATCGTATGCAAAACTATTTCCGTTATTACTAGCCAATGGGCATGTCCAGACTAAGTCTCCTCTTACAGTATCGAAAAATCCACCTTTTTGGTTTAAGGTGGATCCGACTTGCCCTTACCATCAAGGGGGCAGGGGCATAACATCGAAAGTTGTCTCAATTTCAAGTCTGACGTGCAAAAGCTTGTTAGGAGCGGGGTCTTATCTTTCAAAGATACGAATCCGAATGTTCTCACGAACTTGTTACCTCAACATGAGAAGGCTGCAGTCAATTTGATAGAAGGAGAGTCTAACAACGTCTATCAAATTCATGATGTACTCTTACTAAGGGCCAACTTGGTCAAGATGCATTGTAGACAGAGCGGATACGGCCATGTGCCACCTCATAACTATCACCAGTGTGATATCTGCTCTAAAAACAATCAGGGGTGTTCTGTAGTGTAATCCGCTCTACAGGAATAGTTGGATCTCGGATGGATCCAACAGCACCGAGTTCGCAGGGTTAACATGGTCAATACAAATTCCAACATCATTCAGAATCATAATATTCTAGCAATGGATGTCAACTTGGTTGCAATGCATTCGAGGCAAAGCCAATATCATAATCTGCCACGACATGATTACATTTCCTGTCTGACTTGCTTGGTAAATAAACAGGGATGCTCTTTTGTACAAGAGGCCCTCCAACGTCAGATGGATCTTGGATGGATCCAAGACTACCATGATAGGAAACACTATCAGATCAACATGGTTCAGATCTTCGATATTCGCTTAATGAATACCAACCTGGTAGAGTTACATACTGAGCAGGTCCGACTCGGGTTCCTGATATCACATGACTATCAAAGCTGTAAAGCGGGTTGCGAAAACGATCAAGGTTGTGCCCTTGTCCAGGAAGCACTTCAGCACTTGTTAAATCACTAGTGGATGCCAATCTATATGGATGAAGATACTCAGTAAATTAGTATCAATAACAGGAACCCTACTCGGCATCAAAGTCAGGATGTCCGATCTGTGGAAGCTAACCTAGTAAGGTTACATTGTATTCAAAGCGGGCGTGGCCAGGTGCCACCACACAACTATGAACGTTGTAGAGTCTGTTCAGAAAGTAACCAAGGATGTTACCTTGTGCGAGCAGCTCTTCAGGGTCAGGTGGATCAGGGAGAGATTCACCCATATCCGGGCTCCGGACCCATCGTCTAGACGCCGAACTACCTTGCTGATCAAATTGAGGACGTTGTCATAACCTCTGATCATCAGAGGATCGGGGATGTTTCTACCATCATCGCTCTACTTGACGAGTCGAGAGTTCCCAGCCAGGAGAGGATCGAGATTACTTACGATGGTCAGAAAAATTAGAAGGCTCCTGTAGTTATCTATCTGCCGGGACCACTACCATATGAATCAACTAAGGCAATCCCTTACAAATACGGTGCAACGATAATTGAAAATGGAAAGGAAATTCCATTACCCTCTGTCGTAAATATTGCAGACATCAGTCGTGTAACACGGAGTGGTAGAATCTTCAACAGAGGAGTTAGAGAACCCAGCAATGAAAAGGAACCTCAGACAGAAGTTTCTAATCCACCAGTCGGTCAGTCTAGTGATCCCGACCTTTCAAAGAGCGATGATGAGATGCTGAAGCTCATCCAGAAGAGTGAATACAACATTGTTGATCAACTTTTGCAAACTCCTTCAAAGATCTCGGTATTATCGCTGTTATTTAGTTCAGAAGCGCACAGGGAAGCTCTACAGAAAGTCTTGGAGTAACCCTTTATGGAATAGGATGTAACAATCAGACGGTTCGATAGCATTGTTTCTAACATCACTTCCTGCAATAATTTGGGATTTAGTGATGAGGAGTTACCCGAAGAAGGTCGCCGTCATAACATGGCGCTCAATATTACAGTCAACTGCCAGGACGATGCTCTAGGCAGCATACTGGTAGACACAGGGTTAGCCCTGAATGTTATGCCGAAGTCTACCTTGATGCAATTATCATTCAAAGGACCTCCAATGAGAACCAGCGAGATCGTCGTCAAAGCATTTGACGGATCCAGAAAAACGGTTATCGGCGAGGTCAATCTTCCCATAACTATCGGTCCTCACACTTTCCAAGTCACTTTCCAGGTCATGGACATCTAGGAAACTTACAGTTGTTTATTAGGAATACCTTGGATAAATCAGGCTGGGGCGGTCACTTCGACCCTCCACCAAAAGCTAAAGTTCATCCAGAACGACCAACTCGTCACAGTCTATGGAGAACAGGCCTTGCTCGTAAGTAACTTATCGTCATCAACCTGTGTAGAACCAGAGGAGGTAATCGAAACCCAGTTCCAGGCACTTTCGCTGCACAATGACAATCAATCCACAGAGGGAACTTTGATTTCCTCGTACAAAGACGCTATCAAAGCAGTCGAGAGTACCAATACAACAGGGCAGGGATAGCTTGTCATCCCTACTGACAATAAGGAAAAGAAAGGTCTTGGCTTTTCCTCAACCTGTACTCAGACGGCTGCAAACAATAAAAGTTTTCATCCCATTCAGAACTTCTTCCACAGTGGAGGTTTCCTTCACCCAGTGACTCAAGAAGTCCATACCATCAACGAGGCAGACTCCTCCGACATGGATGAAGAATGGGAGTCTTATCTTAACAAGGACGGTTATATGTCTCAGGGCGAAACGTAGACTCCCTTTTGCTTTCCTACACAGAGTCCGAGATTTATTCCAAGGTCAGACGTCGAAATGATATACGGAGATTGTGATCCGGAAGGATGTCGTGCTCTGCCAAATTCATTGGAGGAAAACACTCCGATGAAATGCAACTTTAACCACGACTACTATGGCCCGATGGATGGCCTGCCAATGTGGCAACCTTACCCAGGAGACTTGGGGCCAGAAAATCAGCCGAACAATGAAAATCAGATGAGCATCATTGAAACGAATACCTGCGTCCCCGCCATGTCATGGGATCAACACTTAGGTCATTCAGAAAATATCCATCATGATGATGAATTCGCAAAGTTTGCAGGACTGGAGTTCATCAACTATGATTTCCCTGAGGTCAACGTCATCGAGAGAGATGACCCCTCCAGTTCCATAGAAGTGTGGGACACCTTGGGACAACCAAGTGGAAAATACGATTTCAAGGTCAAGTACACCGCTCCTGAAAGCTCTCGTATCAGGCTCGAAGACATCCAGCCAACTGGATGGGGAGATATACCTGAGAGCATAAATACTATGAAAAATACAACTGAGGAATCCTCCTACGACAACTCTGCTTGGGAGACAGATTCCAATAATCCTGCTCCACCAGAAATCAGCGTTATTTCTGAAGATAAATCAAGAAAGAAGGTGCCAGACGTTGTGGTTCACCGAGGAGTTCACCTCCAATGGGTTGATGTCGATGTTCCGAGGATCATTCATAAGTCTAAGTAATTGCCGTCTTTACTTTAACGTTTCACCCTGTCCAGGTGAAACATATGTTTTGATAGGGCTCACTTTCTGTAAATGTCCCTCTTCGCTTTGCCCAAAGCGACAGAGTTTTGTTTTATAGGGCTGTAGTTTCAAGAATTGACTTGTTCATAAATAAATAACGTCGTTCTGTAATTTTCGCATTTAATTGTTGTTTTCTCTTTTTGCTTTTCTCAGAAAATGGTAATCCTAAAAAACAATTCAAATAATAAAAACAAGCAGTAAAAACAAAACACTGCATACACTCTTGCATTCTCTCTATCTCTTCTAAACACAAATCATCACGTCATGCAGATTGCTTATGTTAAACCCCGTTGAAACATACAATCCGATGCCTTCTCCCAACTTTGACTTCTCGGTATTCAAGGCTGAAGAAGAAAATGACAACGAAATTCCAGAGGAGATCTCTCGGCTGCTCAGACAAGAGGAAAGGTCCATTGAACCTCACAAAGACTTGTTGGAAACAGTCAACTTGGGTTCAGAGGAAGAGAGAAAAGAAATCAATATTGGGGCACTACTCAGTCCAACTATCAAAGAGAGTTTGACAAAGCTTCTCAGAGAATTTCCTGATGTGTTCGCTTGGTCCTATCAGGATATGCCAGGGTTGGATACCAGCATCGTGGAACATCATCTACCATTAAGATCAGAATGGCCGCCAGTAAAACAAAGGTTGAGACGGACTCACCCGGACATGGCCATCAAAATCAAAGAGGAGGTACAGAAACAGATTGACACGGGTTTCCTCACCACAGCAGAATATCCTCAATGGTTAGCCAACATCATACCCGTTCCAAAAAAGGGCGGAAAGGTCAGAATGTGTGTAGATTACAGAGATCTAAACAAGGTAAGTCCAAAGGACGACTTTCCCTTACCACACATTGACATGCTGGTAGACAGTACAACAAGGTTCAAGGTTTTCTCCTTCATGGATGGATTCATAGGCTATAATCAAATCAAAATGGCGCCGAAAGACATGGAGAAAACTTCGTTCATTACCCCATGGGGTACATTTTGTTACAAGGTAATGCCGTTCGGTTTGAAGAACGCCGGGGTGACCTATCAAAGGGCCATGACTACTCTGTTTCATGACATGATACACAAAGAAATTGAGGTATATGTTGATGACATGATCGCCAAATCTAAGACAGAAGAGGAGCATGTGACCCACCTGTCAAAACTATTCGAGCAGTTGAGAAAGTACAAACTCTGTTTGAATCCCAACAAGTGCACCTTCGGTGTCCGTTCAGGGAAACCCTTAGGATTCATCGTCATCCAGAAAGGAATTGAAGTTGATACTGACAAGGTCAAGGCCATTCAAGAAATGCCTTCTTCAAAAACTGAAAAACAAGTCAGGGGATTCCTGGGACGTTTGAACTACATTTCCAGATTCATCTTCCTTATGACCGCGACCTGTGCGCCAATCTTCAAATTACTCAAAAAGAATCAGGACTGCTTTTTCACAGAAGAATGTGAAATCACCTTCGACAGTATCAAGGAATACCTGTTGAACCCACGGATTCTATCACCTCCAGTGGAAGGAAGACCACTGATCATTTACTTAACAGTCTTGGAAGACTCAATGGGTTGTGTGGCCAACAAGACGAAATGAAAAGGAAAGAGTCTGCCATCTACTACCTAAGCAAGAAATTCACTGACTGTGAAACTCGGTACACTATGCTTGAGAAAACTTGTTGTGCCTTGGCTTGGGCAGCCAAACGTCTTCGCCAGTATATGATTTGTCACACTACTTGGTTAATCTCCGAAATGGATCCAATCAAGTACGTCTTCGAAAAACCTGCTCTCACGGGAAGGATTGCCCGTTGGAAGATGTTGTTATCAGAATATGACATAGAGTACCACGCTCAGAAAGCCGTTAAAGGAAGTATTTTAGCCGATCATTTGGCTCACCAACCGATTGACGATCATGAATCAGTCGGATTTGACTTCCTAGACGAAGATGTCATGTACTTAAAAATGAAAGATTGGGATGAACCTCTACCCAATGAAGGGCCAGAACCAGGTTCCCAGTGGGGACTGATCTTTGACGGAGCAGTTAAAAAGTATGGAAATGGAATTGGGGCAATCATTATAACCCCTCAGGGTACCCACATTCCTTTCACTGCCAGACTTACATTCAAGTGTACAAACAACGAGGCCAAATACGAAGGTTGTATCATGGGTCTCGAAGAAGCGATCGACTTAAGGATCAAAAACTTGGATGTTTATGGCGACTCCACCCTGGTTATCAATCAGATTAAAGGAGATTGGAACACATACCAATCAGGATTGATTCCTTACAAAGATTACGTGAGAAGGTTGTTACCCTTCTTCAACAAAATAAAGTTTCTTCATATTCCTCGTGAAGAGAATCACATGGCTGATGCACTAGCCACTCTCTCTTCCATGATTAGTGTAGGCAATGGAACGACTTACCTAAGATTGACATAATGCACCTTGAACGGCCTGCTTACATCTTCACGATCGAAGCAGTCATAGACGACAAACCTTGGTATCACGATATCAAATGCTTCCTTCAGAAACAAGAGTATCCACCTGGGGCATCCAGAAAGGACCGAAAGACCCTCATAAGGTTAGCAAGTAGTTTCTTCCTGGGCGATGATACACTCTATAAGAGGAACTTTGACATGGTCTTTCTTCGATGCGTCGACAGACCAGAAGCAGACATGCTGATAAAAGAAATTCATGAAGGATCCTTTGGCACTCATGCCAACGAACACACAATGGCGAGAAAAATTCTAAGAGCAGGGTACTACTGGTTAACCATGGAATCCGACTGCTACAAGTACATAAGGAAGTGTCACAACTGTCAGATATACTCAGACAAAATCCATGTACCGCCAACGCATCTCAAAGTTATTTCTTCCCCATGGCCTTTTTCCAATGGGGAATCGACATGATCGGCGTGATTGAGCCCAAAGCTTCAAACGAACATCAATTCATCCTGGTAGCCTTTGATTACTTCACCAAGTGGGTCGAAGCAACGTCATATGCCAATGTGACCCGACAAGTGGTGGTCCGATTTATCAAAAACAATATCATTAGCCGTTATGGTGTTCCAAGCCAGATCATTACTGACAATGGATCCAACTTGAACAATAAGATGATAAAAGAGTTGTGCGCTGAGTTCAAGATCGAACACCATAACTTATCTCCCTACCCACCCAAGATGAACGGGTCGGTAGAAGTGGCTAACAAGAACATTAAGAAGATCATTCAAAAGATGGTTGTAACTTACAAAGATTGGCACGAGATGCTGCCCTTTGCTATTCACGGTTATCGCACATCTGTCCGCACTTCAACCGGGGCAACCCCTTTCTCTCTGGTATATGGCATAGAGGCAGTACTTCCCATAGAAGGGGAGATCCCATCAATCCGGGTATTGATGGAAGCTAAGCTCACAGAACCTGAATGGTGTCAAAGTTGACACGACGAATTAAACCTGATCGAAGAGAAGCGAATCACAGCACTATGCCACGGTCAGTTATATCAACAGAGAATGAAGAAGGCGTCTGACAAAAAGGTCCGACCCCGCGTCTTCAGGAAAGAAGACCTTGTGCTCAAGAAGATACAATCATTTCTCACTGATTCGCGAGGCAAATGGACTCCGAATTATGACAGCCCCTATGTGATTAAGAAGGCTTTCTCAGGCGACGCCTTGAGACTCGCAGCCATGGATGGAGAAGAATTTGCCTATCCCACGAATGTTGATGTAGTTAAGAAATACTTCGCCTAAAAAAAGAGAAAAAAACGTCTCGGTGGATTGAAAACCCGAAAGGGCGGTCCAGACAAAAATAAGAGACATAATCGAAAATCATCCCGATGGATTGGAAATATCAAAGTACAATCCAGGCAAAAATTAGGGGTAATGGCAAGTAAATACGTCTGACAAAGGGGCAAGTCCCTCAACAGCAGTTACATCATCCATCAGAAAACTCCGGTTACGGTCATCTTCGATAGAAGCTCAGGATGTCCAGAATTCAAAGTTGGTAGAAGGATAGTGGTTGTTATGTTTCAACGTAACCCTTTTCCCTGTAAATTACCACTTTCTAACTTTGTAAATACTCTATGGAATCACGCGTTTGGCTGATTTCCATCCTATCAATAAAATTTGAGCCCTCGTGCTTTTATTTGCAATTCTCATTTGTTTTAGCTTTACAGAATAAAGTTCTAATGTGATTAACGATTCTTGAAATAAAACAAAAATGAATTTACTTTTCAAAAATTTTCTGCTCTTAAAATAAAGATAGCATTTTATTTTGACTGTTGAGCATCAGAAGAACATCGGTCGCTTCTCCAGAAGTAATCGAACCTCAAAGTACAGAATCAAAGTTTTCCTTCTAAGCCAGTGCGCCTGAATGAAGGATCAACTGTGTCAGAGACCATGTTTCATCTGACACCTCCGGAAGAGATCTTATCTCCTAAGCCCGACCAACGTAGCTCCCAACAGAGACTGTCTCTCCTAAGCAAGGCGGAATTGCTACTCTTGGACCAGTGATACCTCTTCGTCCCCAGCACTGGCTAAGTATCCAGTCGTGTTCATCCATCAGTCTGTATGTCGTGTCAGTTGTGTCAGCATATACATACATGCATCATGCATTATTATTCACATGCATATTCACATCACTATCACTCTGGTCTGTCTTGTCCCCCCAGTGGTAAAGTCCTCTTGTCAATCGAGTTGTCGGTTCTTCCCTCGTCAAGAAGTGACACATCTGAGTAATATCTCTCCAGTCGAGACGGTTTTTGACCACTTTGATAACTTGAATCTCTGAAAAAGGGCAAGAAATTCCTTCAACAACGTCACTCTTCGCCATTGAAGATGATGTCTTTGCTTTCCCGGATTAAGGAAAATCCCTAGAGAAAGCCTCTCAACTAAAGACTTTCAGCAGCACATTGGTTCTTCTCTCCAAAAAGTCAATGTTAACAAGGTCATCGGCACCTCAAAATTAGATTACATCGTATGACATTTCTTTGAGAAGATCTCGAGAAAAGTATGATGTAACATCCCCAAGCAGGAAACAGCCTCTCAAGAGACTCGTTTTCCCCAGTAGAGTCGACAAATGGCGTCTCCAACAGAGAAGTTTGTACCTCTATACAGTCAAAACTTGTTCCGTCAAATGGCATCTCCCCAGGAAAATTCGGCGAGAAGTTTGAGGAAAACCGCTACAAGTAGCTCCCCTTGTTAATAAAGTTTATTGACAAAAGAAACTAAGACCAATTCCTTGGTAGGAAACCAAGAACGAGGGGAAGTTTACATCGGAAACTAAGACCAGTTCCTTGGTAGAAGACCAGGAACGAGGGGAAGTTTACATCGGAAACTAAGACCAGTTCCTTGGTAGGAAACCAGGAACGAGGGGAAGTTTATATCGGAAACTGAGACCAGTTCCTTGGTAGGAAACCAAGAACAAGGGGAAGTTTACATCGGAAACTAAGACAAGTTCCTTGGTACAAGACCAGGATCGAGGGGAAGTTTATTTCAGAAACTGAGACCAGTTCCCTGGTAGGAAACCAGGATCGAGAGGAAGTTTTTACCTTTTCTAAGCATCATTGCTTAGCAGAAGAAGGTGAATGCATAGGTTGTCATTCAAGACCACCATCAAAATTTCGCGTATTCCGATATTTAATCCTCTTGCACCCCAAATGCCCGAATACCTTCGCCATTCACACCTTCAGGTCCAAGAAGATTAAATAGGAGCATCTGTCATACCCCAAATTTTGACCACTAAGATTCCCCATCTTTGTGCAAATCATCATCACAATATGGGTGGACCATCATACCTCATTAGTCTCCCCAAAGATGGGTGAGCATGCACTACAATCAAAGAATTAGGGTTTCAAGCCCTCTCAGAGCACTTAGACAAAGGATCAATCAAGGAATGACATGATCTTCAACTTGTATAAACCTATCAAACATCCACAATGGATGAAGAGGACTCCCACGTCTAGAATCAAGCACAAGGTTGCAGCATTCCAAGTGGATTAAGCCTCAAGATCGTCAGTGTCACCAAATTCGGGTTTTGGTCGACCAGGGCCTCCAGTTGGAATTTTTCCTCTGGGAATGAGCCATTGCTTCATAATGCAACCTATGATACTCTAAGGGACATCATAAACCCAAGCATCAAGTCAATTTTGCCTCAGGGGATGCATTCATCAAAAATCAAGAATTAGGGTTTCTTGACCTAATTCACCCCTAAGTTGACTTTTGGGACAAAACATGAGCCAAGACCTCAAGAGAGGATTTGAGGGTCTCTAACACACTACACTGATCCATTTGCAACAATGGATTGATCCAAGAAGCTTGAGCAACAAGTTTCAATTTCATCAGAACCACAGTTAGGGTTTTGCGGGAAAAGTCAACTGTAGCTTTGACTTTTGAGCAGGACATGCTCCCAAACCCTAAGACATGATTCAATACACCCTATAACACCCATGGAACATGTCCATCAAGTTTGATTGAGGTTAAGGACATGATTTCCAAAAGGATTGCACAGTTTGGAATTCATTTGACAAAAGTCAACTGTGCACAAAAGTCAAACTTTGACTTTTTGAGATTTTTCATAAAAATGGTTTTCTAACCCTAAAATAATGTTAATGTGTGATTGGAATCATCATTCATCAAGAAAAATCAAGAAAAGTGGGATAACTTGTAAAAGGGGTAACCATAAAAAACTTAGAAAATTTTCTAAGTTATGGAACAAAGTGGCTAGGGTACCAACTTTGGAGGACCATAACTCCTAAACCACAAGGCCATTTTTTCCCATCCAAAGCTTGATTTGTAGATCTCATTACCCTATACAAAATCTAAAAACTCACCTCTTTCCAAATTCCTCATGGATTTTGAGTTATGGAGTGATCAAAATCAAGAAAAGTCACTTTTTTCCAACACTTAGTGAAAATTTCACTAAGTCAGAATCTGCCTTCACTTTATTCCAAATGTAGGGGGATTTTTCACTTGGATCCAAAAGGGATCTAAACCAATTATGATTAAACAGTTATTGTATCATGTAAGGGCTTTCCAAAATGGCCAAGAACATCACCAAATTCAACTTGAGTCATGAGATATGACATTGGCAAGTTGCCTTGCTGAAAAACTGCCAAGGCTAGGCAGAATTTTGCACTTTTGCTTGATTTTGCAAAATCCGATAATTACAAGCCTTGTCATCACTTTGGACACCTCTGAGGATCAAATCTAAAGGGAACAAACACTGATCCAAGCCTCCAAAGTCTTTGGAACAAGAAGTAGCATGCCAAACCTAGAAATCCCTAAAAGAGGGACAAGACTCCAATTTGGAATGGAGCATTCAATGGAAGAACCAAGGTGGTATGGACTGAGCCATTTGCAATTGAATTCAGTCAAGACTTATCCAAGACCAAGGGAACCAGCAGCCTGTGCCCTAACCTCTAGTTAATGGCTAGAGGAGACTTGGATTATCATTGATCAACATTGGCCAAACCTCTCCTGTAGTTGCCATTCACTATTGATCCCAAAACAAACTTGCTCTACTATAAATAGAGCTCATTTGTGCTCAGTTTGAGTACACCAAAGCCATCAAACAAATGCTTTCCTCAAAATCCCTTTTTCTTGGCCAAAATGCCTTCTTTAGCAAGGTAACTCTGAGTTTTTGAGTTAGAGAGGAATTCTAACCAAACCAATCACACACACACACCTCATAAACATCATATGTAGGTGATCCAAACTCTCACAAGTGACCTGTAACACCAAAATCACAAAGTCACGTCTCAAAACCTCAAAATAGGCCTTTTGTTTATTTTTCAAGCCATGTCTTGATTCAGTCACTTTCCAAACCAGATAAAACCTCAAACACACTCCAAATATCATCCTTGAACTGTCCCAAATGGTTCCCCCCATTTGGAACACCATTTGAGAGAGTTGCCTTTTTTGTCACTTTTGACCCCTTTTGCAAGAAATGGCCAGTTTGTGTTTTAGCAGGTACTAGGTGATTCCAATTATCCTAAAAGCTTCTAAGGGATCATTTGAGTGTGTCTAAAGCATCAAATCATTTATGGAACAAGGGACTTGACAGATTGCACAAAAACTCCAAAAAGGTCAAAAGAGAGGTAAGCCTCATGACTTGAATCCTCCAAAATATGCCTTGCTTTGAAGTCCACTGATCATGCACACCTCATACATGTTATATATGTTGTGTTTGAACCAATTGATCATGTAATTCATGCCTGTATCAAAGTGTAGCATAGAAAATGCAATTATATGCATTTTTCAAAACCCCTATCGGATTTTGAGGAGGGAGTGTGATCTGAAAAAAATACCACCACCAATGGATTTCTTGTGAAATTCTAGGCCAGATGCATATAAATTTTGTCCCCAAACATGGAGAAATGAGAAAGTTATGGACCTTCCCGTTTCTAGGCAAAACTTGCCTTGCCTTGCCTTGGGCCTGGCCTAAAACCAAGGCATGCCTTGTATATTTGTGGTTTCACTTCAAGGAATGGATGTATCACCACCCCAGTGGTATGGCGCGCGCCCTATGACCTTGAGGTCGTGGGTTCAAACCCCACCCATGCCATTTTGTGTTTTCTCACATTTTTGCTATTTTTTCCAATATTTTCATGTTTTGTTAATTAATTGGAAAATTAATAACTCCTTCAATTTTAATTATTTTTTATTGGTTCTTTTTGGAAAAAATCACAAAAATATGGAAATATTTTATTCCACAAAAAAATTAAGTTTATATTATTTATTTAATATAATTAGTATTTTTGTGAATAAATCCATTTTTTATTATTTTTTAAACATTTTAAAAGTGAATATTTACTTTGAAAATCAAAACCAAATGAGTTTTAATATCTCTTGTGATTAAAACCTCATTTTTTCAAACCTTAAGCAAAAATCACAAGTGGTTTATTCAAACCTATTTGGTATTTTTCATTGATTTTCTTTGAATATTTACTTTTAAAGGAAAGCAAGTTAGGGTTTTGTTGAGTTTCACCTTAACAAATCATTTTAAAACACTTTTGGGCCTCTAATAGAGTGTAAGACCAAATCCTTTGCAAATACAAAACTTTTTGGGCCTCACTTATTGTATAAGTCCCGTTGTATTTCAAAAGTTCGGCGCGATTATTGCCCGTGTAAAATTAACCTTGGGCCTCTCCTCGAGCTATAAGACCCATTCAAAATAAACTTTTGGGCCTCTGATAGAGTGTAAGACCCAAACCCCTTGTAACCAAAACCTTTTTTTGGGCCTCAGATATTGTATAAGTCCCTCTGCGTTAAAAGAAAATCTCGCCGCGATCGCCAGTTTAAAACAAAAATCAACTGGGCCTACCCTCGTGTTATAAGCCCCATTTCTTTTTGGGTCTCTGATAGAGTGTAAGACCCAATCCCCTTTGTACAAAAAACCTTTCTTGGGCCTTAGTCACTTGTATAAGTCCCTGTACAAAACAACAGTACGATCACTGATAAAACCCTGGTCCTCTCCTTGAGCTGTAAGCCCCAACCATTTCCTTTTCAAAGCACTTTCTCCTTCGATTTTGAATATACTGTTGTTTTCATTTCTTTGTTGAACAACTACCAATACATCATGGAAGCTCTACAACCGAATAAGTGTTTATCCATTTTCATTTACCGCTTTCATATGTATATAACTGTATTATGGGGTTGTTTCACTGTAAGTCTTCTTTCATAAACTCATATCAACTGTGTAATAATAGTATAGATATTTAGAGTTTCCCTGGAAACTACGTCTAGCACTAGGTAATGCCCCGCTGATCCTTCTTAAAAATAGACGAAACTAGATCCCCCATAGGAGCACCAGATACAGCCTTCTCTTTGGCTGTCCCTCCTAGGTATTGTCAAAGAAACTCTAACTCCCCAGGGATGATCTTTTCTCCGTGAATGTCATCTCTTAAGTTTCTTCCAAATTCTCAAACTTTCCTGGCTTGATCTATTCTCGGTGAATAGCATGTCTTGAACTTCTCGAGATTTGGGGACCCACAGGCTTCTTAAAAGCATCCCCGCCTCCTCTTGGGCCTTGTACAAGGACTCGCCGGCTTCTTATAAGTTTTCACAGCCTCCTCTTGGGCTTCGTACAAAGGGTCCCTCGGCTTCTTAAAAATTTCCAGCCTCCTCTTGGGCTTCGTAAAAATTGCCGCGACGACCTCCTAGAGGTATAGGAACATAAATTAGTCATCTTAATAGAGCAGTCTTTCAAAGAGTCTAGATCTTGCTGCTACTTTCCCTTTAGCACAGTACAAAAGATAAAACTCTAGACTCGGACAGTCTAAGACCCTTGAGTCTCAAAGACATTCTCAAGTACCTTTCAGAAACAGGAAATAATCTCGATCTTCTGATTAACTCCAATGTATGAGTACAACATTACTCATATAAGAACTGATTTTCTCTTTTATCCATCATACTGGTCACTCAACTGAAACAGTCACCAGCCCCTTTTCGCCTCCGTCTTGGGCATCGTACAAGACACATAACACTCTCTTGTTGAGTATAAAAGATTTTCTTGTTGAATCACCCCTTTAGCCTCCATCTCGGGCTTCGTACGAGATACCAAAACACTTTCTTATTGAGTATAAAAGACTCTCTTATTGAGTCACCAGACTTTTAGCCTCCGTCTCGGGCTTCATACGAGACACCAAATCACTCTCTTATTGAGTATAAAAGACTCTCTTGTTGAGTCAAACCCCTTCAGCCTCCATCTCGGGCTTCGTATGAGATACTAATCACTCCCTTGTTGAGTATAAAAAACTCTCTTATTGAGTCAAACAACCTTTAGCCTCCATCTAAGACTTTGTATGAGATACAAAAAACACTCTCTTGTTGAGTATAAAAGACTCTCCTGTTGAGTCAAACAACTTTTAGCTTCCATCGTAGGCTTCGTACAAGACACACAAAAAGACTCTCTTGTTGAGTCGAATCCTTTTAGCCTCAATCTTGGGCTTTGTACAAGACAGAAAGAACATTTTCCTGGAAAAGTCAACCTTTCAGCCTCCTCTTAGGCTTTGTATAAGAAAACCCCGGTTGAGTCAATCAACCTTTTAGCATCAAAGTTGTGCCTTGCCCACAGCATACAAACATCAAACAGCTCCCCTTTAGAGACGACAAATTCTCTCTAAAGTCAAAACCCTTTAGCTTCATATCTTGGGCTTTGAACAAGATACAAATAGACCCTTCAGCTTCACATCTTGGGATTCGAACAAGATACAAATCACCCATTTAGCTTCATGTCTTGGGCTTTGAACAAGACACCAAAACAACTTTTCCTCCCACAGAATAGGAGGAACTACGATCACTCTGATTTCCCTGTTTCAGTAAACAGGAATACGTAGGCATAAGATTGAAAGAGATATCTTAGAGAGCACACTAATCAAAACAAACCAATGTCCTTTACCTCTAACCTGGCACAGTATCCTAACAAAAGTCCCCGTAAACAACCTTAGCATCTCCTTCTTTCAAATAAACCAAAGAGAGGCCCCCCACATTGATCGCATCTGTAAATTAACAGACCGCTGTTTAAAATAAGTTTGCAAGCAGGGTTAGTTGGAGACATCTATTTCCCTTCCTTCATCAGCTTCAATAGGATAAAAAATGAATCGACCTGTAGTTACCCCAAGAGAGACAGTGCTTAAGAACCACGTCCAAAATCGCTCGCTACAGCAGTACATGAAATAGCATGCCCAAATATGAAAAATAAAACAAAACAAAAGGACTGGGGCGAGGGGGATTCGAACCCCAGTATTTAGCTTCACAAATGCAAAAAAACCAATATAGCGCAATCCCTCACTCATGAACCAAATGGAAACTAAAAAATATAAAATAAACTTGCTTCAAAAATCAGAAAACACACATCATTTTCATCACCTTCTTCTTCCTCCATTTTTGAAATTTTCAAATTCTGAACTCTCTCAAATCTTAATATTTTTCAATGATGTAAAAATGAAAAGTGTTTGGATTTTCATGAGAAGTATGATGATATCATTCAATTGAGCTAACAATCAAAGAATATAAAATTAACTCATCAAACCTAGCATGAACCCTAACTGTTTAGAGAAACAAAACTTCACCTACACACATGATTTATTGCAACTGACTTAGGGCAAACTATCTACACATTAAATGCTACATTTTTACTTCAGAAATCAATCACAAATGATGCATGTATGATGAGTTTCAAAGTTGAGAACCCTTACCTATTGGAGCAAGGTCCAATGCCTCTTTAAACTTATTACAGAAGTGGTTTGATGATCCAAAAAGCTTCTATGGACCTCCTTGATGCTTTTGGAATACTTGAAACACTTTGGAACAACTTCGAATTCTCTGCACGAATTCTCTTGCTAGGAAGGAAAAATGCAAACTTGAAATGCAAGAAAATGGTGTTACAGTCACAAAACAATGCTTGGAATAGTTCAGGACATATTTATGGAAAGTGTTTGAAGGATCAAAATGATTGGAAAAGGTCAAAATATTTATCTGGCTTGGATAATGCAGAAAGTCAACCAAACTTATTATTGAGAGTTGACTTTTTGATTCTACGGGTTTTGGATGAATGTGATGGTTTGGATAGCTTAGTTAGATGTTTTGTGATGTGTTTGGATGGTTATATTGAAGGTTTTATGGTTGGAAAAGGTTTTCGGTGTGTTTGTGCAAATGGAGGATTTTTGAAACAAGTGGAGGTCTTGATGCCAATTCTGATGTGGGAGAGGTTTTCAGTGCTTTGAGGTGTAATTGTTGTGTATTTCTGAATGAGGAGGGAGCCTCTATTTATAGGGAAAGGGCTAAGGAATTGAGGTTGTGCAGAATTCAGTTTTGTGGCAAAATGGTTTGGTTGGAAACCAACTTGTAGTTTCATGGATTTCTCATGGTTCCAAGGCATAGTACAAACTTTCTAGAGTTGTCGGAAGGTTTAGAAATCTTACTTCTATACAAAGAAAAGATTGAGCGTAGAAGAGACAATTTGGAGCTCAAGAGAAGTGGACTTTGTGATTAAAGTCACTTTATCAAATTGGAAGTGTGAACTTTCTTCCCAAAATGGAATGATCATTTACACAAAGCCTAAAACACTTTGATAATGCATTTGGGTCTGTGTAATCCATCAATTATGTGAAGATTTAGAAGTAACATGACCTGTAAATTGAGATTGAGTAGGTTTGGCTAGGTTTTGGCATAAGGTTTTGGCATGTACATGACCTAAGACCAAGTTTGAAGTGTCAATCCCTTCTTCGAAACTCCTAGCTCACATATGATAAAAATGTGTTCTTGGACTCTTTGGAAAGCTTGAAACATGCTCTACAACTTTCATGTTTTGAGTTTTTCTTGAATCAAAATGGATCATGGTGGAAAATGGCCTTAAAGTTGGCTCCAAGACAAGGCATATTTTGTTGAAAAATTTTCTAAGTGTCCAAGTTCAAAAAGTGTGGAACCTCCAACTTCATGGCTTTATATCTCTCAATCTATGAACTTTTTGGGAATTCATCCTCAATCATGTCTAGGTCAAAAGTCAAAGATGCAGTTGACTTTGGCTCCAAAACCCTAATTTGTGGACCAGATGAATTTGAGGCTTGATAAACTTGTAATGAGGCCACAATACACTTGATTGTTGATGTAGGGTAGCTTTTGATCATGAGAACTTGATATATTGATGATCAATCCAAAACTTTGAATGATCAACCAAATCTCCTTGATGCAAACCCTAATTCACAGGCAAAAGCAAAGCAAGACAAATCTTGATAATCTTAAGGGTTAGCTATGCAAGAATGATAGACCTGGAATATTTTGGATGTTATGCAAATGATGATGGAATCTAGGGGTAAATTTTGGGGTATGACACATATCATATTATATTATAATCATTTTGTGAAATATTAGGGCCAAAAATTGTGCATGTTTGTATTTAAGTGTCTCATATCTCGTCAAGACAAAGATTTCAATCTCCATATCTCCAGATAGAAGAACCTTAAATAAGGGCATCTGTCACAACCTAATTTTTAACCCTAAGATCCCATCTCATTTGCATCATTTTGCATAACATCAATCATCTCATGTTTGTGTATGTTCTATGCATCACTAACCCTTTTGGATACAAGAACATGTGTTTTGGTTTTGCTATGATCATAGCTAGGGTTTTGACTCTCTAGAAGCTCAAGGCTTGACCAGTCAAAGGATGGTGGAATCCTCAACATATCAAGCCCTAGTTCATTCAACATTGTCTAAGGGTCTCATCTCATCAATAATCAAATGCAAGATTACATTGAATCAAGATCGACAAGCCCCAAATCATCTGGTGCACCCAAATTAGGGTTTTCGACCTAATTTAATCACTGGGTTAACTTTTAAAGTAATGCATGATCCAACACCTAAAAATATATTTCAAGGAACTCAAATGCATTATAGTAGTCCATTCATATGGTTGGATTGATCCCAATAAATTTGATTCATGAGCAATGGAAGGATTCAAGTTCATCAGATGAAAAGTCAATTGTTCCTCAAAGTCAAAGTTTGACTTTTAAGAGTTTTGGTCAAACAAGGACTCCACAAGTCAAGGAACGTGAGGATATATGATTTGGATCATTATCAATCAAGAAAATCAAATAAAACATCCAAAGATCATGATTTGTAAAAATTAGGGTTTCTTGAACTTTTCTTAGTTATGAAAATCCTATGATTTTTGCCCTACTTCCTAAGTCTATAACTTCCTCCTCAAGCAACCATTTTCTTTGCTCCAACGACCAAATTGAAGATCTTGTTTCATACTTCAACTTTGTCATGGGGGTTGGATTCCATAAAATGCATAGATAAAGAGATGTGAAGCCATGAAGTGGAAGGTCCATTTGCTTTTGAACTAAAAACACTTAGTGAAATTTTCAACAGATTCTGACCTTATCAAGTAGCTGATTTTGCAAGCATTTTTCACTATGATCCCAATTGATTCAAGGAAAGTGGTCACCATTAAATTTGTAGAGGATGTTTCAAGCTTTCCAAAGATTCCAAAAACATGAATTTATCACACTTGGGCTAGGAGTTTCGAAGAGATGAAGTTGGCCTCCCAAAACTGATTCCTAGGTCATTTTCATGGCAAGCTTCATGATCAAATCCAAGTCTAAGCTACATAATCCCACTTTTCAGGCCATCTTACTTCTAAATCTCACCATAATCAGAGATTTACACAAACCTTTGGTGCATTACACAAGGAATTGAGGTTTTGTCCAAGTCTTGATACCATTTATGGAAGTTTGGCATAAAGCACCATATCCATTTTGATAGGTTTCTTTTTACTAACAACTTGTGCATTGAGCCTCCAAGTTGTTTTCTCAGACCACAAGCAATCTCTAATGTTCAAAAACAATCTCTAGAGGTCAAAAAAGCATGCCTATACTCCACATTTCACTCCACCATTTCATCATTACCAAGAATGAATTTTGGTGCAAATTGGAACCAAACTTCCAAACTAGCATTCCAATTGAACCAAACCTAATTTCTGCAAGTTACACAAACCACCTAGAGCCTCTATAAATAGAGAACTAAACCTCAGAACACAACACACCATGATTTGCATAACAACCTCCATTGTAGCAAAACTTCCATTTCCATAAAACTCTCCAATCTTCATTACAGTCACCAAACCCTCAAACAAAACATCTTCACACACCACAAAACACTTGTTGAAGATGTCTAAACCCCTAATTCACCATAAAACTCCTAAATCAGAAAGTCAACCTTCATCACCACATTTGTTGACTTTTTAGCCAAAACAACATAACTCTTCATCCAAGCCATTTCCATTCAATATAATCCTTCAAACACCATCCATAAACATCACACTAACTGTCCAAACCCTTACATTGCATCTATAACACCATCTTCATCAAGATCAAATTCTCATTTTTCACATTTGCAAGAGGAATCGTGTAAGGAGGTGGGAGTTGTTTCAACACAAACCAAGCATCCTAAAATCATCCAGATGTCCATAGAAGCTTTTTTAATCATCAACCTTCTTTTGGAAGCTTGATTAAAGAGGCATTGGACCTACTCCTATAGGTAAGCTTTGAACTTTTGAAACTATGTGATCCTTGCATCATTTTCATTCATTTGAGTTACACACATACTTGCCATAATGTAGAGATCATTTCCCCTATGCTAATTGATGTGTATCTTTGATGTATGGAATTTCATCTTAGGTTTTCATTTTAGGGTTCATACTAGATCGGTTTTAATTATTTGCAATGTGATAAAAATTAATGCAATTTAATAGCACCATTGTATTCCTTGTGAATTTTCCAGCAACTTTTATTTTTACATCATGTAATTTCATTGAGAAACAACAGAGTTAGGATTTTCAAAATTTTAAAAAGTGGTGGAGGAAGAAGATGAAGGAGATGGCGCACTTTGGTTAATTTTAAAAAGTTTGTTTATTATTTATTTTTCAGTTTCCATTCTAATTCTAAATTGGCATTGCGTCGTGTTCGTCATGTGGTTGGTTTGTGTGTGTTAGCATGTGCAAGGTCTGGGGTTCGAATCCCCCTCACCCCAGACCTTTTAGTTATTTTATTTTGTATGTTTTTCATGTATTCTTCATATATTATATCATGCGAGCGTTACCTTATCACACTAAAGCACATGGCCTGGTGGTAGAATTTTTAGGCTGTGGGTAAGGGTGTGTGGGTTCAACCCTTGTAGGCAGCATACCATTATTTTTATCACTTGTTTACTTCATGTTTTTTCTCATTTTCTTCCAATCATTTCCATATGTTTCCTCCATCTTTTTGAGCTGATTTTTTACACACTCGTTACTTCATGTTTTTTTTCTCATTTTCTTCCAATCATTTCCATATGTTTCCTCCATCTTTTTGAGCTGATTTTTTACACACTCGTTATTTGTCTTATGTATTTTATGAATGCATGAAAAAATACCAAAAATAATACTTATTTTGCCCATTTTTATTAGGTTGAAAACTTTTTCTTTTATGTATCTTTTAGTTCTTTTAATGATGTTTCTTTGATTGTTTCTTTGACTTAATTGATCATGAGTGTTTGTGTGATCATATCATGCCTTATACCATGTTTAAATGTTGTGACTATGTTGTTCACTTTGACTAAATGTGTGAAATTGTTAACATGTTCACAAGTTTCTTGAAGTAAGCTTACATCTTCTAGGGTTTAAGATTGATCTTGTGTTTGACATGCCCTCGCTTCTCTTCTTTGACTTGTGTATATATTGATTCCTTTTAGGACTAAATGTTGTTTTCACCATGTTCATTATGATTCTTGCCTTTCATGTTCGCACTTGTATGCTTTGATCTTTTTGATGTTCATTTGTTTTCAAGTATTTTCTTTCATAAACTCCCACAATGTTGAGCATGTCTCTTGCCTTATGTTTGTTAATGAGTTGTTTCATGTAATGTTATGTAAGTCTTTATCATGTCTTGTTTATATTCACCATGTCTCAACGCCTAAAATCATGCTAATGTTTTGTTCATAATGTTTATCAATTTATGCATGTTTATGTGATCATTCATGTTGCCTAATTCCAAGGGAGGGGGCTTGTTGTTGATATCTTTGCCATTTGCATTTGCATCTTTACATCTTCTTATACATATATCTCTCTTGTAATCCTAGACCTTGCTACCCCTTAGGAAGTCTCCCTTAGGATTACCTTTAACTTAGACATTCAATTAGGGTTTTCCCTTTTACAAACTCAAAATTACTTTCAATAAAAACCTTGACTTTAGGTCATTGATCCTTTTCAAACTCTTTTCTTATCAAATGCTTCAAGACATCTTAAGCATATTCAAAACTCTTTCACAAAGACTAAAAAACACAAACTTCAATTCAAATCTTTTGCTACTTTGGCTTTTCAATTTAAAACCTTTTCAAATAGACTAGACATTAGTCATCCTTAGTTAAGATATAAATCTCCTACCTCATGACATTGTTAGAAAGATGATTGATTATTTTCCTCTTGAGAGAGGCATGTGGCATACTTGTTGTTATATATCCAAGTTGGAGCCCTTCTCTTAATGTGAAGCAAAGATCCCTCTTCCACATGTTTGTGGTGGTTTAGATTAGTATTCTCCTTAGGATGACAACTTGTGTCTTTAATAAAATCCACCATAACAAACCTTTTTCAATTTATACCTCAAACTACGAGGTTTTGATCCTTCATTGGTATGTAGGAACAAGACTTTGTGTCTTTCCAAACACTAAAAACAAAACAAAATATTTCTCTTCTCATCTTCCCAATCAATCCCAAATAACAAACAATTTAAACAATAACACAAATTCAACAAGAGGTTCTTCTAGGATACTATAGATACTTAGGGTGCTAATACCTTCCCTTAGTATAACTAACCCCGAACCTTAGATTCTCTTTATTGCTTTGTTTTTTATTGCATATTATGGGTTATTATTTCTTTACCCCTTCCCTTGGATAAATTAAAGATTGGTGGTGATATCTTAAGATTTATGAATCCTAGTTAATTTAATAGCTATGGTCTCCAATTCTCACCGCATAACATAGCACGCTGATACATTGCCCTTGCATTCTTTAAACCAAAGGGAATCCACCTTATAGAAAAAAGTTCTCCACGGGGTAATGAACGTTGTTTTCTCCATGTCTTCTGGGGCCATCTTGATTTGGTTGTACCCAGAGAATCCATTCATGAAGGAAAACACTGAAAATTGAGTTGTATTGTCTATTAACACATCAACGTGAGGAAGTGGAAAATCATCTTTAGGGCTTGCTCTGTTCAGGTCCCTATAATCAACACACATCCATACCTTACCATCTTTCTTAGGAATGGGCACAATATTCGTAATCCATTGAGGGTAATTGGTAACAAATAGGAAACCTACATCAAGTTGTTTCAGAACTTCTTCCTTATTCTTGACATCCATATTTGGCTGGGTCCTTCTGAGCTTCTGCTTGATTTGAGGACAACCCTCTTTAAGAGGCAATCAGTGCACGACAATATCCGTATCAAGTCCAGACATATCTTGGTAAGACCATGCAAAGACATCAACATACTCTCGCAGGATCTCTATCAACTTTCTTTTCACACCCTCTTCTAAAGCAGCCCCAACCTTGACTTTTTTCGTCGCATCCTCGGTGCCAAGGTTCACAACTTCCATGGATTCCTAGTGTGGTTGAATAACCTTTTCTTCCTGCATTAACAATCTGGTCAACTCTTCGAGGAGTTCACAATCTTCTTCACACTCTTCTTCAGCATGGTAAATTGGATTTTCAAAGTCATAATAAGCCATAGCAGCATCGTTATCGATGGGATCCAGAGTACTGGATCTGCATGAATGATGGTTCATGCTTTTATTTTAGAATGCGAGTGATAAAAGGAAAATGAAAAAGAAAACATTGCCATTTTTTTGAAAAAGATATAAAGTAAAAAAGAAATACAAAGAACAAAATATTTGAATGCAAAACGTCCTTTATTAATGATAAAAATTGCAAATGACACAATGAGGCCCTACAAAAGTTCACTACTCCTTAAGCAGAGTGTAGGAATTATCATATGTGATTAAAACAAAGGAAATTACTCTTGATTAAGAGTGACGGGGATGATATCCACGAATGACCAATTGGTGAGCTCTTGTCTTGGTACACACGGGTGGATCCAATTATCCATATCATAATCATTGTCAGCATCGTCATCCACAGCATGAATCTGACCATCATGAATAACACCAACACTGGCAAACTTAATAGGAACCGCAGGACCTTGAATCTTTGAAGTAGTACCCTTCTGAGATATCTGAAAAGGCTTGTAACCAAGACCAAACTTGTCTTTCTTCACAGGTAGATCAAGCACTTGACCCCATCCTTCATATTGACTGGCTTCAACCACAACTTTAGCTTCCTTCCAAGATATCATAGAAATCTCAAGCTTCTTAACCTCTGGAGGAGGAGTCTTCGTAACTTGCACAGCTTTGAATGTCTGACAAAGAGTCTCGTGAACTTCGCCTTCTACCTCAACATACTTGAAAGAAGTCAAATGACTCACTATAATATCTTCCTCGTCACAGACAGTGACAATTTTACCATCGACCACGAACATGACCTTCTGATGGAGAGTGGAGGATACAGCTCCCATTGAATGAATCCATGGACGTACCAAAACACAGCTATAAGCCGGCTGGATATCCATGACAAAGAAGGTAGTATTGAAACTCTGTCCCACCTTGATTGGCAATTCCACTTCATCGAAAACTGACCTCTTTGATCCATCGAAAGCTCTGACGACCAGATCACTAGGCCTACGCACCACTCCTACTTCATTCAACTTCATCAGCGCTTTTTTGGGAAATACATTGAGAGAAGATCCAGTGTCAACCAACACATTGGATAAAATAGCATTAGTGAATTCCATAGAGATATACATGGCTTTGTTATGATTTCTTCAATCAGGAGTCAAGTCAAAATCAGTGAACCCCAAACCATTACTGGCATTTACATTAGCAACAACCCCTTCAAGCTAATTAATGGTTATCACTTGAGGCACCTAAGCAGCATTCAGAATCCTCAACAAAGCGTTTCGATGAGCCTCAGAACATAGCAACAGTGATAAGATAGAAATCTTGGAAGGCGTCTGATTAAGCTGGTCAACCACCTTATAATCCCTTTTCTTGATAATCCTTATTAGTTATTCGACATCTTTAGATAAAGACGCTTCTGGAGTTGGATTTTGTACTGGGTCATCAATTGCCATCTGTTTTTCTTTAGCCTTAACTAAAGCATCAACACCATTATCTTGAGAAGTCTACGAAGGAGAAAATATCCGACCACTACGAGTGAAGCGACCAGCACCAACAATATTACCCACATCTGATTCATCAACTATGGGAGACTCAATCTCCTGCTTATGCCCTTGGTAATATACTTCAGCACCATAATGACATGGCACTACTTTAGTACTTTCATAAGGAACATAACCGGGCATAGTAATCACAAACGAAGGCTGCTTTGCTCACACAGGAATTCGAGCTGGAGAATACGGAATGGAGATAACCGCAACATCATTGTTAACAACACTTTTGTCAGCAGAGATCCTATCAAACTGAATGAGACCTTCATCAATCATCTTCTGAATACCAGCTCTCAGGACATCACAACCCTTTGGCTGAATAACACAATTCTTGCAATAGAAGGAACAACCTAGAAACACCTAACCCTTAAGTAATTGCTCTTTAATAAAATACAAAGTAGTCTTTAACATATTCACATTGATGACTAAGTTCAAACCATCAGCTCTTTCAATAGCATTCACAATTGGAGCTTTATGTTGCGGCATGGAATTCTGAATAACATTCGGACTGTTGTTTAGAGTGAACTCAATAGCTTTGGAATCAATCAAATCTTGTACTTTGAACTTCAAAGCTTTATAGTATTTAACATTGTGACCGGGTTCCCCATAGTGGAAATCACATCTAGCATTAGCATCATAGCCAAAAGGAAGCTTTGCGGGAGGGGGACCCAAAGTACGAAGTTTAATTAATTAAAGTTGAAGCAGATGTTGAAGCAACTGAGCAACGACATTGGAATTGGATCAAAATTTCTCTTAGGCCTTCTCTGCCTATGCTGATAATTCTGTTGTGGTACATATGGTTGTCGATGTTGTTGAGGTTGTTGTGTTGCAGTTGGAATAGACACAGCGGCCACATGCTGATATGGCGCCTGATAAGCTTGTCCTTTGCCTTGATAGGAAGACATAGCATTAGTCTCCCCTTCCATCTTCTTAGGGAATCCAACATACAGTTCCTTTCCTCCTCCTAAGGAACTAGTAGCAACTTGAATCTTTCCCAGCTTAATACCACTCTCAACCCTTTCTCCAGCCATGACCAAGTCAGAAAAATAAACAAAAGTACTCCCCATCATTCTGTCATAATAAGGACCTTGTAGAATACTCATAAACATGTGAACAAGATCTCTCTCCATCAAGAGAGGTTAAACTCGTGCTGCCAACTCGAACCATCTCTAGGCGTACTCCTTGAAGCTTTCATTGGACCTCTGGGCAAGACTCTGAAGCTGAGTCCTATTGGGTGCCATATCAGTGTTAATATTGGTAGTGCTTGATGAATGCTTCAGTAAGCTCTCTCCAGTTGTAGATATAAGTCCTTTCCAATTGCATATACCACTCCAATGATGCTATAGCCATGCTATCTAGAAAAAAATTGCATCAACAGCTTCTCGTCATCAGAATAAGCGGGCATCTTTCTGTAGTAACCCCTAATGTGGGTCTTAGGACAAGTTGTTCCCTTGTACTTGCCAAAGTCATGAACTTTGAACTTAGGAGGAATCTTCACACCTAGTACCAGACCCAGGTCATCAACATCCATTCCCAAAGTGTTATGGCTCTCCATATCCCTCAACCTCTCTTTGAGCATATAAAATTTTCTCTCTGCTTTAGTGGGAAAATCCATGTCGGCATCATGCATAGAGAACACATCATCCTGATCATCCACTTATAACAGACGAGTAGGAATCTCAACTGTCTTCTTTCTTTGTTGTGCCACAAACGCCTCGCGGATAGGGGTAGGACCAGCATTATTCCGGGGAGGATCGACAACATGTGGTGGGTTCACACCACCACCCAGAGGATTACCAACAACATATTAACCTGGGTTTTCAATTTCAGGTTCAGTAATAACAACAGCAGGCCTCTGCACAAACTCCCTCAACTCGTCTTGACCACGAGCCATGTTTTGAATCACGTCCATAAATTGACCTATCTGGATCCTCATCTGAGCTCGCATCTCCACCATGTCTGCTTACAACTGTTCCATAATCAGTCTTTGATTATTGCATGTTGAGTAGCGATGAAAGTTTGGATTTGCAATTCTGCTTTCTCTAAAAACCAAATCAGAATAAGAAAACCATATGAACACCTGTCATAAATGCATGTATGTGTGAAAACGCATGAGTGTATGCAAATTCCATGTTCAAATATTTCCAAGGAAACCTTACACTTTGATTCAGGTTTTAAGCAAAAGAAAACGAGATATGGACAGATCACTTGCGAAACAAACTCATATCATAAATTGGTAAGAAAAGAAACAGTAATATACTGAGTTCATACAAAAATCGGCCATAGGCACAATACAAAAACAAAGGATCCCAATCAACATGTCTGATGGTGATCATAACAACAAAAGAGTACACAACCCTAAGATACATCCTCAATCTATACATGGGCAAGTCCACCCCAACCAAGGTGCTTCTTGCTACAATCCTGAGCTTCCTTGAAGAGCTTCTTAGTTGCATCATGCTTTGGCCTTTGGATCAATTCTTGAATAAGCACATCTCTCCTATTGATGATACCCTCCAAGTAACGGCATTGCTGCTCCCAATGATCATTATCTTCTAGCAGTTTGTTGATGTCAACCCCCTCATCATGGGCTTTAAATCTAGGTCCTTCGCCTTCAGCTTAAACTTTGAATTCTTCAATCTCTACTAAAGCCTTGTCCAAGTGAAATTGGCGTCCAATGATTTGATGATCAACTTCTTTCTTTTGTCCTCTTTGAGTTCTTCTACTTTGATCTTGAGCTACTTCTTCAAGTCTTCAATCTGGGCTCTGTATCGATCCTCCATTTCCTTACAGGATTTAATGAGACTTTCCCACTGCTTGTTCAACTTGAAACTCTCTTGCTCTGCTTTAACCAAAGCTTCCTTCTTATCCATAATGACGAGAGAATCACCCTTCAGATCTGTACCAATTCTCTGCCTCTTCTTACTTTCCACTTCAACCATCTCATCCTTCTTTTTTAGTAACTCATCCTTCATCTTGACTTCATGAGGTAACTTACTTTCCTCGTGACTAGCGCTATAGACTTCCCTCTTCAACTCTTCGTTCTCTTCACGAAGCTCTTGGTTGACGGTCACGAGTTTAATGTATTTTTCCATGGACACAGAAGTGGGTGGAATAGGAACCTGTGGATATACGGGAGGCTCCATAGGAAAAGGCATGTAATGAGCTTCAACCCTCTTCTTCACCCATTCAACATAGGGTGGGTAGGCCATACAATCCTTCTTTCCAAAGAATGACTTTCCTTTCCATTGAATCTTGCGCTAAGCATTCACAGCTTTCTCCATCAACTCAGGATTTTCAACTACATTATAGAACAGAGACTCATTAACATCCTTAACATCTAGTTGACCTTTCAAAGAAAAGCCCAATTGCCTCTTAGAAAGAACTGGGCTGTAATTAATACCACCCCTCACTCCCATAAGAGGTACATTTAGGAACTCTCCACAGCTGTAAAGGTCCTCAACACCATCCAGTCTTTTGTCATACCAAATAATATCTTTTACGGTAAGACCCATCAATCTTTGTAACCATTTCAAAGAATTTTTAGTGTCCACAAAAGCACCCTCATGTGGAAGATGACTCATGAACCACTTGTAGAGAAGTGGAGCACAACAAAGAACAAGCCCCCCTCTCTTCTTCTCATTCTTGGTATCCACGGAATGATAGACATCACCAAGAAGAGTAGGCATTGGGTTCTTCAGCATAAAGATACGAATGGAATTCATATCTACAAAATCTGCCACGTTTGGAAAGAGGATGATCCCATAAATACAAAAAGCCACTATTGCATTGTAAGCACTCCAACTGTAGGCATCATCAAGAACATTGGCTATACCCACCAAGAAACTCAAATGAAATCTATAAAGGCCTCCCTTAACCTTAAGGTTGTCTTCCACATCAACTTTGCTCAAATAAAGAGCGGCTACAATCTGGTGATACTTGGGACCTTCCATGGAACTATGGAAAGGCACCTAATTCTTAATAAGGATCCCCAAGATGAGAGAATACTCCTCCAAGGTAGGAGCTAGCTGGTTGTCAGGAAAGGTGAAACATCTCAAAGGAGGGTCGTAGAACTGAAGCAAAGTGTGAATGTCACCCTTCTCGAAAGACGTGATAAGAGTGTGAAGAATGTTCAAGATCTTCCTAAACTCATCCTTGAAATCATCCATACTGCTTGAAGTAGCCCTAGCAGCCAAGTCATGAAGAGAATCCAGAGCAGGGGTCTAAAACTTGTAACCAATATTACTCTTTATACCAGTGTCCATCTCTGAGGAAGACTCAATAACAAAATTCAAAGATAAGATTCCTGGAAATAAAAGAACATGTATTTTACAAATATGACATGATGTTATGAATGCAAGGACATGGGATCAAAGCCTCCACATATTCTGGATAATTGTTGTACTGATAACGGACTAGGTTCAAAAGTTCGCCTCTATAAGAAACACAAGAAACCCGGGTAGGATGGAAGTCAAAGTTTCCTGAAAAAAATCCATTCCCTCTCACATGTGGGTTCTAGTCTTGGACAGAAGTTCCTAACAGGTCCTCGGCTTCTCTGGCTCTCAAGTCGAAAAGTAATAACGTCTTTACGATTGCTCGCAAGGCATTACTACCCCTCAAGAAGGCCTCCACTGAGTTCCAAAAAAGGTCTCCAAAGTCGTAAGTTCTCTATGAAAACACTTTGTCTACTGCATAGGCATGGAAGACAAAGATATGTCCAAGAAACCTCGTCTGAATATGGGTCTCATGCCAACTATACGTATCAAGCGCTACGCAAATCAACACGACTATCCACTCTAATCCTATGTGTATCCTCAAGCCTGGGCAGTGAGCTTATCTCTTGGAAATAACCCATCCCTACAGTACAACAGTATATAGGATAATATGAATGGCAAATATACAATGAATTCAATGAATAAAGCAAATAAAGCATAAGGATAAACATCCAAAGAAAAGAAAACAAACAAGAGCTAGGACTAACTTGCTTAAGGATAGTCCCCAGCAGAGTCGCCAGATGTCTCTACGCGAAAAAATACACAGAGTTGCCATCGGACTTTATTTATCCCAACGGGGAAAGGTAAACATCGAGAAAACCTCAGGAGGGAAGACATGGTCTCGCAACCAAATTCAAGTCCGGGAGTCGATTAAACGAGAGGAAGGTGTTAGCACCCCTCGCGTCTGTTGTACTCAATGGGATACACTCTTGTTGTTCTAATCAAAGGGTGTGTATATTTAAAGCTTAACTTTCTAAGGGAATGCATGAATGAGATAAAAGGGGAAAAACAAAAGATTTTTATTATAGAGGTCGTTTGAGTTTTACAACTTAGTGCCTACGTATCCCAAAGGGAATCGGAACTCTATAGTTCTTGTAGAAAAAGGTTGCTTTGTTTGGTGTTTTTTAATGGACGATGTTAACGTTTGCATTCTAGCAGTTAGGTGTTGTCGCTCGTTGTGTGGAGACTCACATGTTACCTGTATTGCGGTTGAACGAAAATAACATATCTTTTTTGGAAAGGTTAAAGAGAAAATCCTGAAGGAAAATGATTTGAATTTGTTGAAGTGTTTTGTTAAGAGGTGAATCAAATTATTTGAGATACGTATTATACTAAAGTCTATGACAATGAGAGCGAATACTTCGTACAAATGAGCCAAGCGTCTCACGTAAAAATACTCTAAGAAGAGGTAAGGAAAACTTATGTTCATCTTTTCTCATGTACTTAAGGCTCGTGACACATCATACGTATCGTATTTGTTAAGTATTTTTGTATTTTTGACTGAAAAAAGATTTTAGTCTTAAGAGAAAATGGGTGCAACACAAAGAAGAAAATATAATGGGGAAACTTGATCCTAGATGTTTCCATGCTAAATGGACCTAAAGTTGAGATTGGAGGGAAGCCCTAATTAATGTTGTCATGGAAGATGGACCTGTGGTGAAGTTCAAAGGAAAAATTCTAACCTAACATTATCATACAAAGATTAAGATTTTAAAGTTTATCCTACTTCAATCTTAATCAAAAATTAAGTTGAACTAGGAGGCCCTAAGGGAACATGTGTACACATAAGCAAGCAACCAAACAAGGTTTAGCTCAAGTGTCAAGAATACTCAACAAGAGAAATCAAGATCAAAGCATGGAAGCATCAAGCATAAAATAGAATCGGAAAAATAAAAAATAATTAACCAAGTTAAATATAAATATTTAATAAGATTAATCAAGGATTTAATTAATCAATATTAAATATAAATATTTAAAATAATTAATAATTGTGAACATATTTTAATATAAAGAAAAAATAACAAACTAATTAAACTAAAAAATATTTAATAAAATAAGTAAGAAAAGAAAATATTAAAAATAAATACCTAACAAAATGTTAAAAAAAAAAAAACAATTTTCCTTTAATATCATTTCTTTAGAAAAAAAAACTTAACTAAGTAAAAGAGAATATTGTTAGAAAAAACTTATTAATAACAGTAACTTTAATTGAAACTAAAAGCTAAAAAAACAAGAATAAATGAAAAAATGGGCTAGTGACAAAAAAAAAATCCTGTAAGAATAAATGCCCATAAGGAAGGCACTCCACCCCATGAAAAAGCGGGTCAGGTCCTCTTGACACGAACCTAGTCCGGCCAGCAAAAAGGGTTATGAAATAACCCAAACAAAAAAATTCCAGCTGCTTCATCACCTAAAACACACAGGCTCAACAATAGGAAAGGAGAAAAAAGAAAATGATTCAGAGCTTCCAACTGTTTCCTCCCACAATTTGCTCTCCCTCTCTCACTTGATCTCCTCTCAATCGTATCTCTGCTAATCAAAGTTTTTCTTTTTTTTCTCTCAATCTGCGGCCTCACAATTCTCAATCTCACTCAATTTTGAAACTCAAACACCCTTCCTCTAGATTCAATTTCTCAATCTCCTCTCATCTCTCTACATTCAAAATGAAACGGAAAGCGGTAATACAAGACAAGCAATGGCTATCGTATCAGAAACATGTATTCACCTCAACTAAGAACGATTCAATAACATAAGGAGAATAAAATTACCGCAGGTAACTCTAATACTCTCTTTCGCTCTGTTTTTCTTGCTTTCTTTATTTCATGTTGTTGAGGTTGTGTGTGATTTTCAATTTGTCTCAGATGTGTGTATGGTTATGAACATATGATGGAGTCTAGATTTTATTATCTTTGAAAATATGTTGGTGGCTGCTAGGTTTTTGATAGATGATGGCTGCTCTCTAAACTGATGAATGAACCCTTGTTAAAATAGTATGGAACTAGGGTTTATGATGTTTGAAAACTGGTGTGGAATCTTTATTTTTGCAATGTCTGCCATCACTTTCTTAGATGCTCAAATATGTCCTTGCTAAATTGGTGAAATTCTGCCCTACTGTATTTTCTACCATATTCTGACCTTGCTTTTTTTTTTGTTTATGAAATCTGAATTTTGGTGGTACCATGTATATTTCTTGCTTGGATTGAAACTTGGACTGAACTTACTTGTATGGGTGATGAATGCTGAATTGCATATGAGAATGAAATGAGTTGAAAATGTGGATTTTGAAATTGCTGAATTGGAATGCCATTGTTGTTGATTTGAATGTATCATGATTTTGAATTAGATGAATGGATATGGTTTGTGATGGTTTAGATTGGAATTGAATGTTTTGGTTTTGAATTGAATTGAATTTTTTGTTTGAGAATGGCTTGAATTTGAATTGTGAATGGTATTATGAATGATTTTTTTTGTGAATTTTGGAGTTGATGAAATTGGGATGGTCTTTGAATTGGTTTGGTTGTGTTTTTTTAATGAATGGAATGAATATGTCATGTTTATTTTTGAATTCTGAATTTGGTTTGAATATGGTTTGAATTGGTTTTGAATTGTGAATTGTGATGTGTAAAATAGGAATTAATTTTTTAATTGAACTTGGAGTGAATTGAATTCTGATCTCTTTTCCTTATTTCATGTGTGCATGTTGCTTGAGGTGGGGGCAAGGAGATGGAAGCTTGAAGATAAGGTCATAGATTATGTTTGGCTTGGAAGACTTGGCATGTGACTTGGTTTATGAAGTTGGCATAATGATGAAGGCTTTATGAAGAACTTGGAGTGATGGAACTAATTATGGACCATGATTGTTTGAGGCTTATGACTGGCACCAAACTTGCAACAAACTTTGTACTCCTTTGTGTAGCGCGATTTTTGTGGTTTTGAATCACTATCGCTTTGATACTACAGTTTGATTCATTTTTTATCCTATTGAGTTGATTAAGGAAGGGAAATAGATGTCTCTAATTAACCCTGCTTGCATACCGAGGTTAAATAGTCAAAACTGTTGGTTTACATATGCTATCAAAAAGGGGGATTTTTCTTAGGGTTATGCTTTTAAAAACAATGTCTAGGCCAGTGGTAAGATGTTAGGTCTGATGCTTTTCGATTGATATATGAAGGTATGGGCTTTTGGGTTTGTTTATTATGCTCGCTAAGATTTTTGTAATCTTATGCCTATGTGTTCCCGAAACAGGGAAATCAGAGCGATCGTAGTTCCTCCTATTCTATGGGAGGGAAGAGATGTTTTGTGTCTTGTTCAAAGCCCAAGACGGGAAGCTAAAGGTGGTTTGTATCTTGTTCAAAGCCCAAGATGTGAAGCTAAAGGGATCCTGACTGAGAGGGATTTTGTCATCTCTAAAGAGGAGTTATTGGTGTTTGTATGCTATGATCAAAGCGTGATTTGATGCTAAAAGGTTGATTGATTCAACCGGGGACTTCCTTATACAAAGCCTAAGAGAAGGTTGGAAGTTTGACTTTTCCGGGGGAAATGTTCTTTATGTCTTGTACAAAGCCCAAGATCGAGGCTGAAAGAGTTCACTCAACAAGAGAGGATTTTCATGTGTCTTGTACAAAGCCCAAGACGGAGGCTAAAGGAGTGACTGACCCAACAAGAAAGTCTTTTATACTCAACAAGAGAGTGATTTGCTGTCTCATACGAAGCCCGAGATTGAGGCTAAAAGGGGATTGACTCAACAAGAAAGTCTATTATACTCAACAAGAGAGTGTTTATGTGTGTCATGTACGAAGCCCAAGACGGAGGCTAAAAAGGGTTTGACTCAACAAGAGAGTCGTTTATACTCAACAAGATAGTTTTTTGTATGCCTTATACGAAGCCCAAGACAGAGGCTAAAAAAAAGAAGGTTTGACTCAACAAGAGAGTCTTTTATACTCAACAAGAGAGTTTTTATGTGTGTCTTGTACGAAGCCCAAGATGGAGGCTAAAGGGGTTGGACTCAACAAGAGAGTCTGAAAAGGTTAGCTTCGCTAGGGAGGATCATTTGTACAAAGCCCAAGAGGAGGCTATCTTACTGCCGAAGGTCACTGAGATTCCTAGGCGGGTCCAAGTGTAGGGAACTCTCATGAGAGAGATTGGGTTTCTGCTTATGTTTTGGAGGAACTCGAGAATGTCTTTGAGACTCAAGAGGTTTAGACTGTCCAAGCCTAGAGTTTTATCTTTTGTACTATGCCCAAGAGGAGGCACGGGGATTAAGGGATGAGTATCAACCCTATAACGGCCGAAGCTTTGACACTGGAAAGACTGCCCTAGCCAAGGATGACTAAGTTATGTCTTATACCTTTAAGAGGTCGTCAGGGTCCTTGTATTAAGCCCAAGAGAAGGCATGAGAACTTCTAAGAAGCCGAAGGGTCCTTGTACAACGTCCAAGAGGAGGCGGGGATGCTTTTAGGAAGCCTGTGGGTCCCCAAACCAAGAGAAGTTCAAGACATGCTATTCACCGAGAATAGATCAAGCCAGGAAAGTTCAAGGATTTGGAAGAAACTCAAGAGATGCCATTCACGGAGAAAAGATCATCTCTGGGGAGTTAGAGTTTCTTTGACAATTTCTAAGGGTGACAGTATGAGAAAGGGTTCACCGAGAATGCTGCCTTTCACGTTTCCATATTGTTTAACCCCAAGAGGAGGGAAGACTGTATCTGGTAATCCTATGGGGATCTAGTTTTGTTTGTATTTAAGAGTGACCAACAGGGCTTTACCTAGTGCTAGACGTAGTTGCCGGGGAAACTCTAAATAACTATACTAGTATTACATAGTTGATATGTGACAAGTATATAAAAGTTTGTGAAAGAAGACTTACAGTGAAACAGCTCCACAATACAGTTATATGTATGAAAGCGGTAAATGAAAGCGGATAAACACTTACCCGTTGTAGAGCTTCCATGATGTTTTGTTAGTTGTTCAACAAAGAAAGTTGGATAACAACATATATTTGAATTCAAATTCAAAGGAGAAAGTGTTTTGAAAAGATTGTTGGGGCTTACAGCTCGAGTAGAGGCCCAAGGTTTTATCAGTGATTGCACTGTTGTTTTGAATTTGGTCAGGGACTTATACAAGTGACTGAGGCCCAAAAAAGGTTTTCTGTACAAAGAGATGGGTCTTACACTCTCTCAAGAGGCCCAAAGGTGTTTAAAGAAAAGGAAGGGGGCTTATAACATGAGGGTAAGCCCAGATGATTTGATTTTTGAACTGCCGATTGCGCCGAGATTTTTCTTTTAACGCGGAGGGACTTATACAATATCGGAGGCCCAAATAGTTTTGGTTAACAGGGGGTTGGGTCTTACACTCTACTAGAGGCCCAAAGAGGTTTTTTTTGTACAAGAGATGGGGCTTACAACTCAAGGAGAGGCCCAAATATTTTGAAAAGAAAAGAAATGGGGCTTACAACTCAAGGAGAGGCCCATGGGTTTTTGTTAAAAAGGCGACGATCGCGTCGAATTTTTTTGATGGTATCGGGACTTATACAATACACTGAGGCCCAAAAAGGTTTTCAAAAAGGGTTGGGTCTTACACTCTACTAGAGGCCCAAATATTATTTAAAAAAGTTTTGTTTGGGTGAAAATCAAGGAAACCCTAATTTCATCATTTTAAAAGTAAATTCTCAAGGAAAATCAATAAAAAATGATAAAATACCAAATAAGTATGAATAAACAACTTGAAATTTTTGGTTGAGATTTGAAAAATGATGTTTTAATCACAAGATGAATTAAAATTCATTTAGTTTTGATTTTCAACAGGAGGATTCAATTTTAAAATGTTTAAAAACAATTAAAAATGAATTTATTCACAAAAATACCAACTATATTAAGTAAATAATATAAACTTGATTTTTTTGTGGAATAAAATATTTCAACATTTTTTTTATTTTTTACAAAAAGAACCAATCAAAAATAATTAAAATTGAGGGAGTTATTAATTTTTCAAATCATTAAAAATAATATGAAAATAATAAAAAAAAGTGGAAAAAGCATTAAAAAAGTGGTATGGGCGAGGGGGATTCGAACCCCAGACCTCTTGTGTGCAGTGCGTGCCTCCTACCACTGGGGTGGTGATACATCCGTGTATTGAAACACAACCACAAATATACAAGGCTTGCCTTGTTTTTGGCCTGGCCCAAGGCAATGCAAGACAAGATTTTGGTTAGAAACGTGAAGGCCATAACTTTCTCATTTCTCCATGGATTGAGGCAAAATTTATATGTATCTGGCCTAGAATTTCATAAGGAATCCAATGGTGGTGGTGGTTTTTCCAGAAAACAAATCCTCCTCAAAACCCGATAGTGGTTTTGAAATAGGCCATGTTTTGCATTTTCTGTGCTACCTCTTGGTACAGCTATGAATTACATGATAAATTGGTGCAAACACAACACATATAACATGTATAAGAGATGCATGATCAGTGGACTTCAAAGCAAGGCATATTTCAGAGAGTTCAAGTTGTGATGCTTACCTCTTTAGGAGCTTTTGGAGCTATCTACCAAGTGTTTTGTTCTAGAAATGTTCTGATGCTTTGGACACCCTCAAATGATCCCTTAGAAACTTTTAGAGTGGTTGGAACCAACTGGAAACCTCGGGAATGGAAATTGGCCCTTTCTTGCAAAAGGGGCAAAAGTGGCCAAAATAAAAACCCTCTCAAATGGTGTTCCAGATGTTGGGAACCATTTGGGACAGTTCAAGGATGATATTTTGAGTGTGTTTGAGGTTTTATCTAGTTTGGAAAGTGACTGAATCAAGACATGGCTTGAAAAATGCACAAAAGTCCTATTTTTAGGTTTTGAGAGGGGACTTTGAGATTTTGGTGTTACAGGTCACTTGTGAGAGTTTGGACAGCTTAGATATAACATATTGGATGTGTTTGGATCATGAGCTGTGATGGAAATGCTCTCTAACTCAAAAAGTCAGAGTTACCTTGCTAAAGAAGCTATTTTTGCTTAGAGAAAGAGATTTTGAGGAAAACATCTGTTTGATGGCTTTGGTGTACTCAAACTGAGCACAAATGAGCTCTATTTATAGTGTGTCAAGATTGTTTTGGCTGCAATAGTGAATGGCGACTGCTGCAGAAGTTTGGCAAATGTTGATCAATGAGAATCCAAGTCTCCTCTAGCCATTGACTAGAGGTTAGAGCACAGGCTGCTGGTTCCCTTGTTCTTGGATAAGTCTTAACTTAATTCAGTTGGAAAGGGCTCAGTCCATGCCACCTTGGTGCATCCATTGTATGCTCCAAAACAAAATTGGAGTCTTGTCCCTCTTTTAGGCATTTCTAGGTTTGGCATGCTACTTTTGGTTCCAAAGACTTGGGAGGCTTATGGATCAGAGTTGGTTCCTCATTGGTCCCCCCTTGAGGTGTTCAGATGGATAGATTTGCTTGTCATTTGCAAAATTTGAGCAAATCGAGCAAAATACCCAATCTGCCTTGTTATAACAGTTGCAACAAGGCATATTGCCACTGTCATAACTTCTTGCTCAGATTGAATTTGGTGAAGTTCTTGGTCATTTTGGAAAGCCCTCATATGATACAACATATGTATGATCATAGTTTGTTTTGACACTTTTTGTATCCAAGTTAAAAATGCCCTTACATTTTGGAAAAAGTGAAACAGATTTTGACTTAGTGAAAATTTCACTAAGTGTTGGAAAAAGTGACATTTCATGTTTTCAACCATTTTGACCCAACCCTAACTCAAAATCCATGATGAATTGGAATGAGGTGTAGTTGAAGCTTTTGTAGAGGGCCATGAGAGCTACAAATTCATATTTGAATGGGGGAAAATGGCCTTGTGGTTTAGGAGATATGATCCTCCAAAGTTGGTACCCTAGCCACTTTGTTCCATAACTTAGAAAATTTCTAAGTTTTTATGGTTACCCCTTTTACAAGTTATCCCACTTTTCTTGATTTTTATTGATGAATGATGATCCAGTCATACATTAACATCATTTTAGGGTCAAAGAACCATAATTGTGAAAAATCTCAAAAAGTCAAAGTTGACTTTTGTGCACAGTTGACTTTTTGTCATACGAACTCCAAACTGTGCGATCCTCTATGAAATCAAGTCATTGACCTAAATCAAACTTGATGGACATGTTCCATGGGTATTATAGGTGTATTGAATCATGTCCCAAGGTTTGGGAGCATGGTTGGGTCAAAAGTCAAAGGCACAATTGACTTTTCCAGCGAAACCCTAGTTGTGGTCCTGATGAATTTGAAACTTGTTGATCAAGCCTCTTGGGTCAATCCATTGTTGAAAATGGATCAATATTATTTATTAGAGACCCTCAAATCATGTCTTGAGGTCTTGGTGATGCGTCCGCAAGAGCACGGAAATATCGAAGTAATATAAAAGATTGTTGAACCCACAGAGACCAATGTCAACCTACTGTAATCTATCGTTTCTTTGTAAAGCTAAGACTGATGAGTATTTAATTAAGATGAAACTAGAACTAAAACTAAAAATGAAATTACAAAATACGATAATAAAGAGAGGCCGGAATATGTATTTCGCGTTCCTAAAGGACTTTGTAGAATCCGGGGCCTAATTACAACTATAACTTAGTTCCGTAGAATATACCGACTTAAAAACCCCGCCTCACGCTCTCGCGGTATTAACTAAAGTCATGTTCCCTAATCCCAAGATTTTTCTCTCGCTCGCCCGGTAACTAGGAAATATATTTTGAAAGCCAATAATATCCTAAACGTATCTAAAGCGCTCTCGCTGTATTTAGATATGTTGCCTAATTTCCACTATCCCGTTCGACCCCCACGCTCTCGCAGTGCTGACTCTAACCTTAATTAATTTCTCACTCTCGTGACAAAATCGTGTTAAATAACCTCTCACTCTCATAACAAAGCTATTTAAATTAGACTTGGAAATTAAAACCAAAACAGAATTTTAATCATAAGTTCGCACCTATTATTTTCTACTGAGTCCCGTCGGTAACGACATTCCTCATACGTCGGACTCAAGAATATTTAGAAAGACATAGATAGGAAAACAAACATGCAATTACGGTAATAAAACATAATGAGAAACATGATTTAGCAATTAAATTAGAAAACAATAGCAGTAAATAAAAACCTGGAATTAAATAGATGCTGAATTATAATACGCCGAAGGCTCCGAATCAGAGTACAGAAGTTCAATGCAGAAATAAAATCCTAAGACTAATTCATAATAGCCCCCAAAAATCTGGAAAGCTATTACGTTTACATGGTGAAAGAAAACTGCCCAAAAACTAAACAAGGAAAATTCTATCCAAGAAAAGTCGACCCCTCTCAATGGAGGTTTCCTTCTCTTTTTATACTGGCTTGATCTTCCGGAATAATAGGTGAATCGCGTGAGAATCGGACGAACGAAGACTGGGTTTTGGTTTAGCGAGGACTGAAGACATGGAGAGAAAAAAAAGGGAAAGTGGGAAGTTTTATCTCCTAAGAGATAGGTGGCTGGTGCCACCGCTTCCACACTCTCCTCAAGTGGCGGGTGCCACTTCTACTAGGTGGTGGGCGCCACCTTCATTAGGTGTGGCTTGCGCCACCCTTTTGTTGTGTGGTGGGCCCCACCTTTTTATTTTTATTTTTTTCTTTTCTTTCTTTTTTTTTTCTTCTCTTTAATTCTTCTTTTCTCCAATTCTTCATATTTCTTCTTTCTTTTCATTCTTTTATAATTAAATCCCAAGCTACCTGAAAAAAGAAATAAGTACCGGCATAATAAAATATAAATCAAGGAAAATAAATAAAACGAAACTAAAATCCATGTGAATCGGGTCTAAAAATACGATACATTTTCGTGTTATTAAACTCCCTCACACTTAAGCATTTGCTTGTCCTCAAGCAAACCATGACTCGTAAGAAAAACAGTGCATACAGATACTCATCATGGGCTACCAACTGCACTTCGGTTAGGTTTGTGTCGATAGGTACTTGCTCACGCACTAAGGATATCGTGACAACACAATTCCGCATTTGCGTTCATTAACCTCCCTCCTATACAAACCAATCTGAATCATGTCATTATACCTAAGCCTAACTCACTCATCCTTATTTATCCCTTTTCGTTCTGGCGCAATCACATTAAGCCCGTTATCTTTTCACACTCATGGTAGGATAGCTTGTTAGTGACTACGATCTCATCATTTTTTTTCTCTCTCTTTTGCACATTGGTTTAAATATCAATAAAATAAAGAAGTTTGCACCGTTGGGCTAAATGATCGGGTGGGGATCACCTAACTTAGAAGGAGCATTTCTTTTCATTCATTCTTTTTTTTCTTCTTAATTTACCTTTTAAGCCTGAGATCATACACTTATTTGCATCGGCTTCCTACTTAGTGCATGCGTAGGATGGTGCTAACTGCTAAATAAACTACTTAGGGACTACTAAAGGGGTGAGAACTTAAGGCTATGGCATAACAAGTACTCAAATCTATTTCCATAATTTAGAGGCTCACGGTGTTAAAACGATACTGATCTTGCGGAATTTTCCCAAGTCTCACAATCTAACCTCAATTTCGTCTGTAACCTAAGATTTTCAAAAGAAACACTATTTTTAACTCAAAAATTTTCAAAATATTCGGTATGGCTAAAGAGAATGGGGAAATTAATAGACAACATAAAATCACGCATAAAGACTCGACAGCACATGCACAGATGGACGAAACATTAAAATAGAAAAAAATTTAAAATCATGCTAGAAAACAGTAAATCTAACTAGAAAGCGGTAAAATGAAAGCGGTAAATGTTCCTCCCCCACACTTAAACCAAACATTGTCCTCAATGTTTTGATAAAAGGTGGTAAAGGAAGGATAGAACCTGTATGAATGCCACGACCAAATTTGCTCTGATACTTCCCATGTTGTCCCTGTCTTCACTGGCCTCTTCTACTCCGACGTCTTGTACTACGAGTTATATGAGTTTGCTGAAACTTCACTTTACTGAAGCCGCTCATCATACTACCTGTTTCCGAAGGAAGTACCTGCAAAAAATGTTAGAAAAATACGGTGCGGTGTGTGCAGGTGGAACCTGACCATGCGGAAGGACAAGGAGGAGGTGAGTTACGAACTAGAGAGATATGCCCTCTCCTATCATACTCATCATTGGTGTCACCACCAGCAGCGACATTCGTAGGAATGTCCGTGGGCACCAGGTCATTTTAAGGGGTTGTCATCTAGAGATTCTTCCGCCTAAATGCAGCTGAGACGTGACAAGCGATACAATTCTTTATTTTCTGCAAACACAAACAGTAAAACATTAAATTAAAAGCTCGTGGGTTGCCTCTCATGCAGGGCTTTGTTTAACGTCGATAGCTTGATGGCTAGGAGTGTTAATCTTCGGTTTCCATGGCCATTTATCAAGCCATCTCACATATCCCTCACCTTTTCTTTTCTTCCTTCTGTGGGGCGGTTCATTCTTTTGAACTTGTGGTGGTGGTTCTGGATCTATCCTAAGTATTAGCTTTTCGAGTTTGGGCTTAGTTATCTCATCCACCATCTCAAAGTCTAACCTTACCCTCTTAGCAGTAATGATATCCCTAGTTTCATGGTCCTCGAATTTTCTCTTTTTATGCGTGACCTCTAACAAAGATGCATTGGTGTGGATATTTTCCAATACCTCTGCATATGTTTTGGATTGGGATTCTACCTTAGCTTCCACAAACCTTTGCGAGAAAGTAATTGGTGGGGTATATGGAGGAGGAACGACATTAGGTGCTTCCTTCGCTACCTCTTTGACAACCTCCCTTACGGATGGTGTCGATGGATTTTTCTCAATCTCTACTCTCTTCTCACCAGAACTCTCCTCAACCTCATTATCACTCTCCTCACCCTCATTATCACTCTCCTCGAGATTCTCGATTTATTTTTCATTAATGGTTGTTACAACATCCACATGCTCCTCAGGGGAGGGTCCTATAGGTGTATGTTCAAGCAGGGAGATTTGAGTCTCTAATGCCTCAGTGTGAGTTGCGAGGGACTCGACCATAGTGTTTATCTGCCTAAGGGTTTCATAAGTATCGAGATGTTGTATTCTAAGCTCTTCATTCTGGAGATTTTGTGTCTCCACAAAGTGCTCCATCATAGATTCTAACCTAGAATAAGTTGTTGTTTCAATGAAATCCTCCATTAATGTTTCGAGGTTGGAATTAACAGATTTTTGTGGTTCCTCAAAATATTGGGAATGGTGATCGTAGAGGAAATTTGGGTGCGGTTCCTCGAGATATTGGAAGTGAGTCAGTGTCGCATTGAAATCCTGCATTAATATTTTTAGGTTGGAATTATGAGATTCTTGCAACTCCTCAAAATGTTGGGATTGGTAGTTGCAGAGGCAATTTGGGTGAGAATGAGTTAGTGATGCGTTGAAATTCTCCATTTGTATTTCAAGGTTGGAATTATGGGATTCTTGCGATTCCTCAAAATACTGGGAGTGGTGACTTTAGAAAAAATTTGGGTGATACATAGTAATGAGGGCCTTAGTCTATACGGTGTAACAACGGAATAACAATATTGACTGTTGGTCCCCGACAACGGCACCAAAAACTTGATGCGTCCGCAAGTGCATGGAAATATCGAAGTAATATAAAAGATTGCCAAACCCACAGAGACCAATGTCAACCTACTGTAATCTATCGTTGCTTTGTAAAGCTAAGGTTGATGAGTATTTAATTAAGAGGAAACTATAACTAAAACTAAAAATGAACTTAGAAAATACGATAATAAAGAGAGGCTGGAATATGGATTCCGCGTTCCTAAAGGAATTTTTAGAATTCGGGGACTAATTACAACTATAACATAGTTCCGTAGAATATACCGACTTAAAAACCCCGCCTCACGCTCTCGCGGTAATAACTAAAGTCATGTTCCCTAATCCCAAGATTTTGCTCTCACTCGCCCGGTAACTAGGAAATATATTTTAAAAGCCAATAATATCCTAAACGTGTCTAAAGCGCTCTCACTGTATTTAGATATGTTGCCTAATTTCCACTATCCGGTTCGACCCCCACGCTCTCGCAGTGCCGGCTCTAACCTTAATTAATTTCTCACTCTCATGACAAAATCGTGTTAAATAACCTCTCACTCTCATGACAAAGCTATTTAAATTAGACTTGGAAATTAAAACCAAAATAGAATTTTAATCATAAGTTCGCACCTATTATTTTCTACCGAGTCCCGTCGGTAACGACGGTCCTCATATGCCGGACTCAAGAATATTTAGAAATACATAGATAGGAAAACAAACATGCAATTACAGTAATAAAACATAATGATAAACATGTTTTAGCAATTGAATTAGAAAACAAGAGCAGTAAATAAAAACCTGGAAATAAATAGATGCTGAATTATAATACGCCTGAAGGCTCCGAATCAGAGTACAGAAGTTCAATGCAGAAATAAAATACTAAGACTAATTCGTAATAGCCCCCAAAAATCAGGAAAGCTATTACATTTACATGGTGAAAGAAAACTGCCTAAAAACTAAACAAGGAAAATTCTGGCCAAGAAAAGTCGGCCCCTCTCAATGGAGGTTTCCTTCTCTTTTTATACTGGCTTGATCTTCCGAAATAATCGGTGAATCGCGTGAGAATCGTACGAACAAAGACTGGTTTTTGGTTTAGCGAAGACTGAAGACGTGGAGATAAAAAAAAGGGAAAGTGAGAAGTTTTATCTCCTAAGAGATAGGTGGCTGGCGCCACCTCTTCCACACTCTCCACTAGTGGCGGGTGCCACTTCTACTAGGTGGTGGGCGCCACCTTCATTAGGTATGGCTTGCGCCACCCTTTTGTTGTGTGGTGGGCCCCACCTTTTTATTTTATTTTTTTATTTTTTTTCTTTTCTTCTCTTTAATTCTTCTTTTCTCCAAGTCTTCACATTTCTTCTTTCTTTTCATTCTTTTATAATTAAATCCCAAGCTACCTGAAAATGGAAATAAGTACCGGCATAATAAAATATAAATCAAGAAAAATAAATAAAACGAAACTAAAATCCATGTGAATCAAGTCTAAAAATACGATACATTTTCGTGTTATCACTTGGCTCATGTTTTGTCCCAAAAGTCAACTTAGGGGTGAATTAGGTCCAGAAACCCTAATTCCTGATTTTTTATGAATGCATCCCTTGAGGCAAAATTGAATTGATGATTGGGTTCATGATGTCCCATGGAGCATCTTGAGTTGTGCTTTGAATCATTGGCTCATGCCCAGAGGAAAAAATTCCATCTGGAGGCCCTGGTCGACTAAAACCCTAATTTGGCGACACTGGCGATCTGGAGGCTTAATCCACTTGGAATGTTACAGCCTTGTGCTTGATTCTTGAGGTGGGAGTCCTCTTGATCCATTGTGGATGTTTGAGAGGTTTAGACAAGTTGAAGATCATGTCATTTCTTGATTGATCCTTTGTCTAAGAGCTGTGAGAGGGCTTGAAACCCTAATTTTGATTGTAGTGGATGCTCACCCATCTTTGGGGAGACTAATGAGGCATGATGGTTCATCCATATTGTGATGATGATCTGCACAATGATGGGAATTCAGGTGGTCAAATTTTGGGGTATGACAGATGCCCCTATTTAATCTTCTTGGACCCGAAGGTGTGAATGGCGAAGGTATTCGGGCATTCGGGGTGCAAGAGGATTAAATATTGGAATACCCAAAATTTTGATGGTGGTTATGAATGGCAGCTTGCCCATCCATCTTCTTTTGCTAAGTAATTATGCTTAGAAAAGGTAAAAACTTCCCCTCGATCCTGGTTTCCTACCAAGGAACTGGTCTCAGTTTCTGATGCGAACTTCCCCTCGATCCTGGTTTCCTACCCAGGAACTGGTCTCAGTTTCTGATCTAAACTTCCCCTCGATCTTGGTTTCCTACCAAGGAACTGGTCTCAGTTTCTGATTTAAACTTCCCCTCGATCCTGGTTCCCTACCAAGGAACTGGTCTCAGTTTCTGAAATAAACTTCCCCTCGATCGTGGTTTCCTACCAAGGAACTGGTCTCAGTTTCTGATTTACACTTCCCCTCGATCCTGGTTTCCTACCAAGGAACTGGTCTCAGTTTCTGATTTAAACTTCCCCTCGATCCTGGTTTCCTACCAAGGAACTGGTCTCAGTTTCTTTTGTCAATAAGCTTGCTTGACAAGGGACGCTATTCATAGCGATTTTCCTCAAACTTCTCGCCGAATTTTCCTGGGGAGATGCCATTTGATGGGAAAAAGTTTTGATGTCAGACTTGCTGGGGACCCCATTTGTCTGAGCTGTAGAGGTACACAAACTTCTCTGCTTGGAGACGCCATTTGTAGACTCTACTGGGGAAAACGAGTCTCTTGAGAGACTGCTTCCGCTTGGGGATATTACATCATACTTTTCTCGAGGTCTTCTCAGAGAAATGCCATATGATGTATCCCAATTTTGAGGTGCCGATGACTTTGTTAACATTGATTTCTTGGAGAGAAGAACCAACGTGCTGCTGAGAGTCTTTAGTTGCGAGGCTCTCTCTGGGATTTTCCTTAATCCGGGAAAGCAAAGATATCATCTTCAATGGAGAAGAGTGACGTTTATTGAATGTTTTCTTGCCTTTTCAGAGGTTCAAGTTATCAAAGTGGTCGAAAGCCCGCTAAAATCCTGAAATAAACTGGAAGAGGGATTGTTTGGACGCAATGTTTCCTGACAAGGACAGAACTGACAACTCGATTGAGAGGACTTTTATCACTAAGGGATAAGACCGACTAGAGTTATAGCGATGCAATATGAATATGAATGTAAATAAATAATGCATGATGTATGTATGTTTATGCCGACAAAACTGACTCGACATACAGACTGATAGATAAACATGGCTGGATACTCTGCCACAGTGGGAGATGAAAAGTATCACTGGTTCATGATAGCAATTCCGCCTTGCTTAGGAGAAATAGTCAGCGCTGGGAAAACCGTTGGTCGGGCTTAGGAGATAAGAACTATGTCGGGGATGTCACGACACAAGGTCTTTGACAGAGTTGATCCTTCGTTCAGATGTACTGGTTTTGAAGGAGCACTTTGATTCTTCACTTTGAAGCTCGAATACTTCTGGAGAAGCGATCGATGTTCTTTCGATGTTCAACAGTCAAAAGAAATTGCCATCTTTATTTTAAAAGCAGAAAAAGTTTAACAAGTAAATTCATTTTTGTTTTATTTCACGAATCGTTAATCATATTAAAACGTCGTTCTATAAAGCTAAAACAAATGAGAATTGCAAACCAAAGCACGGGGGTTCAAATTTTATTGATAGGACGGAGATCAGCCAAATGCGTGATTCCATAGAGTATTTACAAAGTCAGAAAATGGAAATTTTATGGGAAAAGGGCTACATTGAAACATAACGACCACTATCCTTCTACCAACTTTGAATTCTGGGCATCCGTAGCTTCCGTCGAAGATGACCTTGATCGATATTTCTGCGAATGGCTCGACCGTTGAGGAGTTAAACTGATCAGGCGTAGTTACTTGCCATGAATCCCTAATTTTTGCCTGGATAGTACTTTGAGATTTCCAATCCACTGGGATAATTTTTTGCTTGTGTCTCTAATTTTTGCCTGGACCGCCCTTTCGGGTTTTCAATCCACCGAGACGTTTTTTTTCTTTTTTTTTTAGTTTAGGCGAAGTATTTCTTGACTACGTCAACATTAGTGGGGTAGGAAAATTCTTCTCCATCCATGGTTGTGAGTCTCAAGGCGTCGCCTGAGAATGCTTTCTTGACCACATAGGGGCCGTCATAATTCGGAGTCCATTTGCCCCGAGAATCAGTGAGAAATGATTGTATCTTCTTGAGCACAAGGTCTCCTTTCCGGAAGACGCGAGGTCAGACCTTGTTGTCAAATGCCCTCTTCATTCTCTTTTGATACAAATGACCATGGCATAGTGTCGTTATTCGCTTTTCTTCGATCAAATTTAGTTCGTCGTGTTTGCTTTGACACCATTCAGCTTTCGTTAACTTGGCTTCCATCAATACCTGGATTGATGGGATCTCTACTTCTATGGGGAGTACTGCCTCTATGCCATATACTAGAGACAAAGGGGTTGCCCCTATTGAAGTTCGAACAGATGTGCGATAACCGTGAAGAGCAAATGGTAGCATCTCGTGCCAGTCTTTGAAGGTTACAATCATCTTTTGAACAATCTTCTTGATGTTCTTGTTAGCCGCTTCTACCGCTCCGTTCATCTTAGGTCGATAGGGAGATGAATTATGGTGTTCGATTTTGAACTCAGCGCACAACTCTTTCATCGTCTTGTTGTTCAAGTTAGATCCATTATCAGTAATGATCTGGCTTGGAACACCATAAAGGCGGATGATATTGTTTTTGATAAATCGGACCACCACTTGTCGGGTTACATTGGCGAATGACACTGCTTCGACCCACTTGGTGAAGTAGTCAATGGCTACCAGGATGAACTGATGTCCGTTTGAAGCCTTAGGTTCAATCATGCCAATCATGTCCATTCCCCATATGGAAAAAGGCTATGGGGAAGAAAGAACTTTGAGATGCGTTGGCGGTACATGGATTTTGTCAGCGTATATTTGACACTTGTGACACTTCCTTATGTACTTGTAGCAGTCGGATTCCATTGTCAACCAATGGTACCCTGCTCTTAGAATTTTTCTCTCCATTGCGTGTCTGTTGGCATGAGTGCCAAAGGATCATTCATGAATTTCTTTTATCAGCATGTTTGCTTCTGGTCTGTCTACGCATCGGAGCAAGACCATGTCGAAGTTTCTCTTATTGAGCATGTCGCCGCTCAAGAAGAAGCTTCCTGCTAGCCTCCTGAGGGTCTTTCGGTCCTTTCTGGATGCCCCAGGCGGGTACTCTTGTTTCTGAAGGAAGCATTTGATATCGTGATACCAAGGTTTTTCGTTGATGACTGCTTCCATTATGAAGATGTAAGCGGGCCGTTCAAGGCGCATTATGTCAATCTTAGGTAAGTCGTTCCATTGACCTACACTAATCATGGAAGAGAGAGTGGCTAATGCATCAGCCATGTGATTCTCTTCACGAGGGATATGGTGAAACTCGATTCTGTTGAAGAAAGGTAACAACCTTCTTGCATAGTCTTTGTAAGGAATCAGTCCTGATTGGTATATGTTCCAATCTCCTTTGATCTGATTGATAACCAGGGCTGAGTCGCCATATACGTCCATGTTCTTAATCCTTAAATCATCGCTTCTTCGAGACCCGTGATACAAGCTTCGTATTCGGCCTCATTGTTTGTACACTTGAACGTAAGTCTAGCGGTGAAAGGAATGTGGGTACCCTGAGGTGTTATGATGATTGCCCCAATTCTGTTTCCATAATGATTGACAGCTCCATCAAAGATAAGTCCCCATTGGGAACCTGGTTCTGGCCTTTCACTGGGTGGCGGTTCATCGCAGTATTTCATTTTTAAATACAGGACATCTTCGTCTGGGAAGTCAAATCCGACTGATTCTTGATCGTCAATCGGTTGATGAGCCAAATGATCGGCTAAAACACTTCCTTTAACGGCTTTTTGAGCGTGGTATTCTATGTCATATTCTGATAGCAACATCTGCCAACGGGCCATCCTCCCCGTGAGAGCAGGCTTTTCAAAGACATACTTGATTGGATCCATTTCTGAGATTAACCAAGTAGTGTAACGAATCATGTACTGGCGAAGATGTTTGACTGCCCAAGCCAGAGCGCAACAAGTTTTCTCAAGCATGGTGTAACGAGTTTCACACTCGGTGAATTTCTTGCTCAAATAGTAGATGGCAGACTCTTTCCTTTTGGTTTCTTCTTGTTGGCCAAGTACACAACCCATTGAGTCTTCCAAGACTGTTAGGTAGATGATCAGTGGTCTTCCTTCCACTTGAGGTGATAGGATAGGTGGATTCAATAGATATTCCTTCATACTGTCGAAGGCAGTTTGGCAGTCTTTTGTTTAAACGCGGTCCTGATTTTTTTTAGTAATTTGAAGATCAGCGCACATGTCGTGGTCATGAGGAATATGAATCTGGAAATGTAATTCAAACGTCCCAGGAATCCCCTGACTTGTTTTTCAGTCTTTGGAGAAGGCATTTCTTGAATGGCCCTGACCTTGTCAGGCTCAACCTCAATTCCTTTTTTGCTGACGATGAACCCTAAAAGTTTCCCTGAACGGACTCCAAAGGTGCACTTGTTGGGATTCAAGCGGAGTTTGTATTTTCTCAGACGCTCGAATAATTTTGACAGGTGGGTCACATGCTCCTCCTCTGTTTTAGATTTGGCAATCATGTCATCGACATATACCTCGATTTCTTTGTGTATCATGTCATGAAACAGAGTAGTCATGGCCCTTTGATAGGTTGCCCCGACGTTCCTCAAACAGAACGGAATTACCTTGTAACAAAAGGTCTCCCATGGGGTGATAAAGGAAGTTTTCTCCATGCCTTTCGGCGCTATTTTTATCTGATTATAGCCCGAGAATCCATCCATGAAGGAGAAAACACTGAACTTTGCGGTACTGTCTACCCGTATATCAATGTGTGGTAAGGGAAAGTCGTCCTTTGGACTAGCTTTGTTTAGATCTCTATAATCTACACACATTCTGACCTTTCCGTCCTTTTTGGGAACTGGTATTATGTTGGATAACCATTGAGGATATTCTGATGTGGCGAGGAAACCCGCATCAATCTACTTCTAGACTTCCTCTTTGATTTTGATGGCCATGTCTGGATGAGTTCGTCTCAACCTCTGTTTTACTGGTGGACATTCTGATCTCAATGGTAGATGATGTTCCATGATGCTGGTATCCAACCCTAGCATATCCTGATAGGACCAAACGAATACATCGGGAAACTCTTTGAGAAGCTTTATCAAATCCTCTTTGACAGTTGGACTGAGCAGTGCCCCAATCTTGACTTCCTTTCTTTCCTCTTTTGAACCCAAGTTGACCATTTCCAACAGCTCTTTGTGAGGTTCGATAGCCCTTTCCTCTTGTCTGAGTTGTCGGGAGATCTCTTCTGGAATTTCTTCGTCATTTTCTTCTTCAGCCTCGAATACCGGGACTTCAAAGTTGGGAAAAGGCATCGGATCGTATGTTTCGATGGGGTTTAAAACAAGCAATCTGCATGACGTGATGATTTGTGTTTAGAAGAAATAGAGAGAATGCAAGAGTGTGTGAAGTGTATATTTTTTTTTAAAAACTGCTTGTTTTTATTATTCGAGCCGTTTTTTCGGATTACCATTTTCTAAAAAACTAAAAGAGAAAACAACAATAGATGCAGAAATTACAGAACGACGTTACTTTATTTATGATCAGTCGAAACTTGAAACTACAGCCCTATAAAACAAAACTCTGTTGCTGTGGGCGAAGCGAAGAGGTACATTTAAAGACAGTGAGCCCTATCAAAACATTTGTTTCACCTGGGCAGGGTGAAAGGTTAAAGTAAAGACGACAATTACTTTGACTTATGGACAGTCTTCGGAATATCGACCACAACCCATTGGCGGCGAACTCCTCGGTGAATCACAAAGTCTGGTACCTTCTTTCTTGGCTTGTCCTCAGAAATGATGCTTATCATACCCTCATTTTCACCCTAGCCCTACATATCATACATTTATCATATCATGGAGCATATCAAGCATGGACTGGTACAGAAGAGTTGCAAGTGAGGGTGATTACTTCGAGAAAAGTGTTTGATCTGGTTTAATTGGTTCTCTATCCACTTCCCAGGAGGAGGTTTAACCTAGTCATAATCAAGCCAAGGCAAAGAGGGATTGCACCTATGGGTTACCTCTGGTCATGGACCATCTTGATCAGGAAAACCATCAAATGACTAAGTTCAAGATTTTGACAATATGAGTAACCTGATGCTTAGGGGTTTGTTCTCAAAGGTAATTCATTTGGCCATCATTTCACTCAATGGGAGAATTGAGGTTTTGGATCATGACATCATGGACATCCTTTTCATTAAAAGTTCAACAAGCTACCAGGTCACCTTGGGGTATCATGCCAATTATTTCCCCATGCTCCAAGATCTATCATTCTCAAAGAAAACTCTTCAAGAGCATTGTTAGTGGTGAGAGATTATCCATGATGGAAGGCCTTTGTCAAGACAAGTTATTTTCGTGGATTAATTTATAAGTGCAAGTTTGGGTAGCAAGGCATCATCATTATCTATTTGCTCGTCATGAAGGTCGATTTAAATTGGAGTTGAAGATTAAATAGAATTCATTCAAATGACCAGTGGGTTGAGCTTAGAATGCCTAAAAAGGTTCAATTCAAAATCGATTCCAAAAAGTCTAAGTCATGATTTCTAGACGTGCTTAAAAGATTTGTCAAGTGGCAAACCTTATGAGTTTTTAGCATGTGATTGGATCAGGGTAAGCCATGGCTAAGAATTCCAAGACAATGTTGCATTTTGCTAGAAAAATTACAAGTTGTGTGATTAATTTTGGATAGATTCCACGAGTGAATTCACAATGGCGACAATGTTCCAATTCAAAATACTCACTTCAACAAGTCATAAAAAATTACAAGAAGTGAAAAATTTTGATTCAAGGTCTCTACAAACAACATCCCAAATTCCAATTCAAGTGATTACAACAATATTTCAAAACAATTTCCATTCCATATCCAAAAAGTTCACATCCACGACCATTCTTTCAAGATCCTAATCCTAAAGCTACACTAAACAAATGCCTCCCAGCTGCTCCAAGCCCTACGCAAAGTTTCATGCCCACCTTAAATGCATCGGTCCAGCATCTTTTGACTCTCCAGTCACCATTCCAACTTTAGCCAAATCGTACAGACCTTGCTCTTCCGTCCTGAAAGAATGTGAACAGTGTCAGACATCACACATAAATAGTCAAATCATAAAAAGAAGAGATTGATTCCTAGACACTTAGTTCTCATTTCAACTCATCAAATTTCCAACTTCAAACCAAACCAAGAATTATCCAATTCATGCCATGCTACAATACAAACTCATACCAACTCACATCATAACACCAATTTCACTCACTTTTGCTAGGGTACACATGATCACAATCAAAAGTTCATCATAGTCAACATCCAAGTCATAGCTCAAAACTGTACCAATTCAAAAACACAAACCAAATTCATCAAAATTCAATCCACGCTTGATCATACCATTTTCATGTCACAAATTCAGCTTATGTCACAATTCAAAAACAGTTTTTCAAAAAAACATTGTTAAAACGAATTCCAAAATTCAAGTCACACCAAATTCATGTCTCATGTCATATTCCAAATCAAAACCAGTTGTGTCATATTTCATTTTCAATTCACCAAATGCAAATCTTATCAACTCAAAGGCCTAACCAATTCCTAAACATCATTATCAAATCATAGAACCATTTCATTTCAATCTAATCTGCATCTATCAATTCTAGACAAGTCAATTCAATTCACAAATTCACATTGCATTGTCACATTTCACACACTTTGGTCACACAATTCAGAGTTTTCACATTCATAACCTATCCATTTTCATTGTGAAATTGTAATTCACACACACATCAGAATCAGAACAATAAAGCAAGGCAGAGGGACCACCAAGAATAGTCCATACACAAAATGACAAAAGTGCAGAACTCAGAGAATGCAGAGAAATTCAGAAATAACAGACACAGCAGGAGACATGAAAATAGAAAGCATCTTTCTAGTATCAAAAGTTGTTAACAGACTTGGCTGGAAGTAAAAATGCTTCAGCAAATTCAAACACCACAAAACCCTAATTTCCACCTTATATAAACAACAGTAGACAGGATTAAAAAGGGGATCATAAACCAAACATCAAAAAGGGCTCTCAAACCCTAGAGCTTGAGTTTCGAAATACAGAGGAAACCCTAAAGTTCCTACACACAAACCTCAACGGGTGTTGCAAGGAGTGGTAAGGGAGAGGAGGAACAATCGTTACCTGAGCTCGAGGTCTTCAAGGGTGAGTGATCTTTCAGCCATTAATCACTGTTTATGCCGTTCTTGTATTTACCGTCTAATTGTTGTTGACCTTTTCTTTTAAAATCTTCTTTCATTCGCATATCGTATTTTCTTCCTTCTCATTTCTGGTCTTGTTAGCAGTTTTTGGGTTAGGTTTTTTGAAAAGGAGAGGTTCGATCTAGCATTTTCGCTAGATTTTTTGTTGAAATCAAGGGCGGATTTGGGTTGAGGACGCATTTTTAGTGGGGGTTAGTGTTTAAGTTGAGGCGAGGCTTTGTGTTTGCAGAGAATTTTCTTGAGAGTGAGAGAGTGAGAACATTGAGAGTGGTTGGGTAAAAACGTGAAACCTTGTTTTTAAGAAAAACGTTGGAGGCCTTCTAGTTTGTCCGTGAGTGTTTTCTATTGAGTAGGCATTTGAGATGGTAACACATGTCACCGTTGTCGCTCCCGAAAGATTCGCATCCAATGGTACAAACGCGAGAGTGGCGCGGAAAACACAGAGTTGCAGCAATGTGTATTTATCCCGAGAGAGGGAAAGGAAACACTGCATAAACCTGAAAGAAGGGAAAGAACATGGTCTCACGACCAAGAGAAACGGGTACGGGAGTCGGTTACGCGAAGGAAAGGTGTTAGCACCCAACACGTCCATCGTACTCGATGGGATCCATGCTTATCGTCTGCATCAAAGGGTGTCGTCGTCTGGAGCTCCACTGCTACGGGACTGGAGAAGGAACGAGAATAGAGAAATGAAGAAGAAAAAGAAAAAAAGAAGTGACTCGATAGGACGGTATCGTTGTCCTAGGCCTACGTACTCCCTCAGTGCAATGGGAAAGTCAGAGTCAACGTAGTTCGGACGGGAACTGTGGGGGAAGGTTGCTCGCCAAGACAATCGCTGTCTTGTGCCTACATATCCTCAATTGGACGAGAGAGAGGAATCAGAGCTAATGTAGTTCGTGGGTACGACCACAGATAGGTAAGTGTTTTTTACGTGAGCGATGAGCTCTTTTCTGAAAATGAAGTTTGAAACCCAACAATCCCGAAGGATAAAAAGATTTGAATTTTTTTGGTGTTTTTTAGACATAAGTGTTTTAAGTTAGTTCATAACTTTCATTGCACCAAAGTCTATGACATAGGAACGAATACTACGCGCATCGTCCCCAACAGGACGTACACTAGGTACCCTAGAAGAGTGAAGGGAAACCCCTCATTCCTCACTTCCCACGCTTAAGGTTCGAGCGCAATACACGTTAACTTTTATTACGTGTCTTGAAGAAGTTTTGAGATGAGAAGAGAGAAAACCCAAAGGAAACTCTAAGGGGAATTAAGAGTCCTAATGTTATCATGCATGGGTAACCTATGGTTAGTGAGGCTTAGGAGAGACGACTATCTAAAGCCTAATGCTAATCCTACTCCAAGCTTAATCAAAAATTAAGTTGGACTAGGTAGCTCTAAAGGGAAAAGAATCCAAGACTTAATCAAATCTTGAGATCCATGGGATGAGGAAGAGTGAGAGAGAAGAAAGGAGCATCTTAAATGCTAAAGCAAACACGAGTATGAAAGCTTAAAAGAGAAAGGAGAAGTTAGAATGTGGATGACCTAAACATATGCCTAAACATGTTATACAAGTGTAACATAAGGCATACAAGAAAGTATCCAAGCATTAAGAACCATTAGAAGAAGAAGAAGGAAGCATATAACTGAAACATGTTAAAGGATGCAACATGAAACATGAATAGCATATGACATGAATACAAAACTCCAAGGTCAGAAACATACATCAAATGAGATGCAAAGAAGAGATATGGCATGGCATACACAAACCAAACACAAGTCAAGAAGAGGCATAGATGAGAAGAAGTGAAAAGATAAGTCACAAGAGGCATGTAAATCAAACATTGAACATGTGCACAAAATATGCAACAACCTCACACCAATGACCTATAATGATAATCACATGACTAATAATGATTCAAACATGGCTCATGAAGTCAAAGAAACAATCCCAAACAACGGCACAAGTGCCTTCTCAAACAAGTAACCAAACATGACCCAAAGATGTGCATAAAAGAGACCTCAAACAAAGAGCAATCAAACAATTATCAAATCAACTTCATAAATTACCAAATTAATTATCCAAACACCTCAACTAGAAGCAAACATCATATAAAAAACTCATGCAAAAATTCATAAGATAAGGCCTTCAATCAAACATGCAAAGTCACAAAGGAATTATGCACTAATATGCAAAAGAAAAGGACCAAAATGCAATATGAAAAAGCTTTAAAAATGAAGAAAAAATGTTTTTATTCACTTCAACATGTTAATGAAACAATTCAAAAAGAATGGGTTCAAAATGTTTTATGTTCTATGAGTAATAAAATCTACAAGTTAAGGTGTGCACATATGAAATAATCCAAAAAAGAAATCAATTAAACAATTAATTCAGACACCAAAAATAAAATAAAAAAGGAAAATAAATTTTGGAAAAATTTTATAAAACTAAAAGTATGCTTCATGAATTTTTTTCATAATTTTTGGATGCATAAAAATGATTTTTAAAACTAAAATGCAAATGCAACAATTAATAAAAATGAAGGAAAATAAACATGGAGGTGCAATCAGCAAGAAAACACGTTGAAAAGTAAACATGGGCTCAATGGAAGGGTGTAAAAAGCAAAGCCCAAAGCTAATGGTCCACTAGCGAAGTCAACAGGTACACATGGATTCAGTCAAACATTCAGATTCAATATCAGCCATGAGATCAATCTTGCGCATCACACACAGTCACACTTCACACAAGTAAACAGGATCAATGGCACAAATCACCAAGCATACCATAATTAACATACACACGCGCGCATTTAAATACTCAGCACACCATAGGAACCCACGTGACAGGCACATGCATTTTTTAATGCGTTGGCTAAAATCAGGCCACAAGATTAATCAAACGCATCAGATCAGTCAAACAATTCACAAAGTAAGCAAGATGTGAGGCTGTGATTGAGTGTACACAAGAATAACCATGGGGTAACAAACACACAAACCACAAAAATAAAATCATAATAAAAGCAATGTGGCAACATGAGAACCACTGGATCCAGCCAACGGACGGCTTTGATTGCATCTTCCTCCTTCAAACCTTTGATCAGAAATGGCTCATGAGTATACCATTTTGATCAGAAAAACATGAGGATCACAAATACCATGCTCATTTAATCAAACAACCAACATATAAGGCAAATCGAACAAAAGAAAGTTTAAGTCCAAAACTTAAATCAACAAATACTCTCATGATACACGTCCAAACTCAAAATAAAATAGATCAACATGCTCAGTACACACCACAGATCATTATGCACATAAGAAAAACAAGTTCTATGATGATGAATTTCACACCAACCTGAACCTTGGAGAGCTCAAAATACCACAAGAACGCCTTCCAAAAGCTGCAGATCAAGTCCTTGGAACCTCTAATTGCAAAATAAATGCAACTAGAGCTTGGAATCGTGCTAGATCTTGAGGTTTGAACTTGTATCCTCTTGAACTGAACTTGATGAAAACCTCAGTATGAGCTCCAATCAGTGGTTGATTCTTGCTCTATTCTCTTCACTGATCAAGAATGTGAAGAGAAATCTCAAAGAAACTCCAAGGAGAGTGAGTTTTGAAGAGAGAAAGTGTGGGAGAAAAAATTCAAAACTGAGCAGATGAGAGTCTCTGACCTAGCTGTGAGGGCATGAGTTAGCTTATATACTCTTGATTATTCCCCTGATTATAATTAGCAAGTGATTAATCCTTTAGTTAGTGAGATTGGATGAATTTGCAATTTTGCACTTTGTGCTTAAACCCTTAATTCTCACGTGCCAACTCATGCTTTCTCTCATGAATCCCTCACACATACCTTGCTGGTCACAAATGGATTGGAATTGGGACTTGAAATGTCTTGGTTTGCAAGTTTCAATCCATCTTGTAAAATTGCACTTTGTTGAATAAGTGAGAAATATAACATGAAATGAATTGATTCAAAGGCCAAATCTGATCCAAATGAGATATACTTTTATGTTGTAATGTGACATGAACCATTAGAAGCCCTTACAAGTCCATTGGTATCAAAATACAAAAGGTGGAAAAAATGGTACATGGAAAACCATCAAAATGCACCTTGCATTGTTTTGACCATAACTTGAGTTCTACAAATGATATGGAGATGTTCTAGTACTTTTTGGAAATGGCAGAGAAAGATATTCAACTTTCATGTTGGAGGAAAATTCATTTGAAGCTTCCTTGATGTCAGGTTGAATGTAGTGGAAAAATTGCCAAAAATGGAAAGTTTTCATTATAGGTCATTTTCCAAATTTAGTAACTTTTGCACAAACTCTTGATTCTTGATGAATGGCATGAATCTTGACAATTGAAGACCATATGAGGATGTGAGACCTTGAAAACCATGAAAAGAACCTCAAAATTCCACAGTTGACTTTCTCCTTTACAGTTGACTTTTCTTGGTTCACAAACAACTAATCCACTGAACATTCTTCACCATGAACCATTAGCCAAGTCTCCCTCCATGAACACTTGTGAGCATAAAGACCTCATGAAACCATGCTTGAACACACCAAGCCCTCTAAGAAGTCCTTTGAGTCAAAAACCCTAACTGGTCCCTCTGATTAGGAGAGAAAGATTCACTTGAAATCCTTTGCCAATCTTGATCTTATGAAGATATGATGAACTCCATGGGCCACATTGAAGCTTGAGACTTGAGAACATGGACCAAGTACCTTGATCCCATGCTAAGAACCATGCTATTCACAAATGCTAATGCAAGAAATACAAAGAAACATAAGCCAATTAGCTAAAAACAACAAGGAAAATTTTGGGGTGTTACAGCTGCCCCTATTCAATCAACTTGGTCCTGAAGGTATGATAGCAACGGCTGTCATGCGTTCAAAGGATTCAGGGAGATTGAATACCAAAAGAAAACCTGAAATTTGCAATCCTCAAAGGAGGGACGACTCCACTGTGGAACAAGCAATAAATGCTGCACTGTCACAACACGTACGAGTGTTGAAAACCAATACATACGATGTATTGAAAAGTCTTGAAATAAACACAAACGAGTGTTAACTATGTTGGGAATAAACATGGACGGGTGTCAAGGAATCAAAGATATCAGGTACGGACGGGTATAAAAGGGTTCAATACGGACGGGTACTGAAAAGGTACGCGGACGGGCGCCAAATGTCAATGCAGACGGGCATTTAAACAAAGGTTCAAACACGGACGGGTGTTGAAAGAACACGGATGGGTGCCAAATGTTAATGCGGACGGGCATTGAAATAAAGGTTCAAACACGGATGGGTGCTGAAAGAACACGGACGAATGTCAATGTGGACGGGCATTGAAACAAAGGTTCAAACACGGACGGGTGCTAAAAGAACACGGACGGGTGTAAAAATATTCAATACGAACGGGTATCGAAAAGGTACACGGACGGGTGCCAAATGTCAATGCGGACGGGCATTGAAACAAAGGTTCAAACACGGACGGGTGCTGAAAGAACACGGACGGGTGTAAAAATATTCAATATGGACGGGTATCGAAAAGGTACATGGACGGGTGTAAAAGGATAAATTTACTGGGGATTAATCTCGTTGGGGAACGGAAAGCAACACGGACGAGTGTCAACAAAAGGTCAATACGGACGGGTATTGAAACAAAAGGGGATAAGGCGACCTTTCTGGGGATTGAAATGCAAACACGGACGAGTGTCATCAAAAGTTCAATACGGACGGGTATTGAAATCACACCGGTTCAAACACGGACGGGTGCCGAAGGAAACACGGACGAGTGTCTGACGGTAAAGAAAATCTGGGGGGATAAACCAAAGGACCGCCTGGACGAAGGGGTAAAAAGAGATCATGGATCAACAATCCTGACAAATAACTCTGTAAGGGAATGTCAAATATTGCTTAACCCAACACCTGTGGAATAAAGCCAAAAGATATCTCCTGAAATCCGGCTTTCCTGACGAAGGAAAACTCAAACCTGGCTTATGCTTCGAATGCATATGTTTAAATTTTGCCGTAATGCTCCACACGAATTGGAAATGCTACGCATTTAGGAGGATGCCATGCAAAACAAATGCTGATGAAATGCAAAAGAGGTGCCTCAGCAAAATAAATGCTGAAGGCGAAGGCAAACTCTACCAGGGATGACAAAATAAATTGTCCTCCGAAAGAACAAACCGAGGAGAACTTCACCCTGCTAGGGAAGATCAAAATCACCAATTCTGCTGGAGATGGACGAAACATCCGAGAGAATACCCACTCTGCTGGGGAGGGAGATGAATACTGAAGATGGAAACTCCTCCGCTGGGGATGTCCAACTATTTCAGAACTTGGATTTAATGCCTGCCAAGCACGATTGGACTTAAGACCTGTTGGGGATACCAACCACCACCAGACTCTGCTTGGGGATGTCAGTGAGCTTAACCTACTGTCAGGGAAGTAACTTTACCCTCACCCTGCTGGGGATTAGATCAAGCCGTTGTCGTTGAGAATGTACTTTCTGACCAACTGAGGAAAGTAGATACCAGGACTCTGCGGGGATAATAACATCTTTGTCTACGAACTTCCTGCTCGAGATACCACAACATCCACCTTAGAGCAATCAACTTCTAAATGCTTGCTGGGGAATAATAATCCAAACACAACTTCAGCTGGGTATACAATCCTCTGTAATCCTACTGAGGGGGATGATCCTCTTATGTCCTGCTGAGGGGGACGATCCTCATCGACACATCTTCTTGGAAGAAAAAATAGTTGTCAACATCCACTCTGCTAGGGGATAAACACACTGTTTCCTGACTAGCTGAGGAAAAAACGACTGCCCCATATTCCGTGGGGAAACACCATCTTTGATCAAATCAGATACTCCATCAATCTCTTGCAGGAGAGGTTGTAAAAATGACAACTTCTGGCTACCTGTTGAGGAAAGATGAGCCAAATCACAATTCCGGCTGGGGTGAACCTCTTATATCCTGCTGAGGGGGACGATCCTCTATGACTCCGCTTGGGGAATTACTTCTTTATACTCTGTTGAGGAAGACGATCCTTGATACTCTGATGGGTAAGAGTAATAAACTGTTAAGGACGATCAGACTTCAAAGTTGGGGAGAGCAGCTCTACTGGGGAGGTACCAATGAAGATTGGACTTGGAATTACTTGAGATGACTAGATCTGACCGTTGAGGAAAAGAACACCCTGACTCCCCATCATCTTTTTGACGATATTCTATCGTCTTACCTTGTTGAGAGTGAGGGTTCCATCAGTACTGCTAGAGATAAGAAACCTTCATAAAAGCCCTTTTCGAACATAGGACAAATCTCTGCTTGAGGAAGAATAACAATTTCCACACCTTACTGGAAAAAGATACACTCTGGCTCTTTGCTGGAGGGAAAAGACTCCAATGGTCCCACACTGGGAACACCTCAGTGCTGATTGTCAAGAGCGAAACACAGTTCCTTTAACTCTCCACCTTGCCCCAGACCACAGGGTCTACTTGAAGCAATCATCTTAAGAGGATTTTACAGAAAACCTGGCGTTCAACAATGCCCCAGGGTTTTCAAACTCTTAGAGATGTATCCGGTCTGGACATAACTGTCCCATACTTCATTATTCGTGAAGTAAACCACCTCGAGAGGGTTCGTAATGACCTGAAATGTTCTGCCACAGTATTCTGAACCTTGTGGAGGTGTTATTGATTGACTGTGTTCTGAAGGGAAAAACTTATCGCGCCCTTGAAGTGACCTGCCTCAGTACAAGCCTTGCAGTACATTTGTCTCTGACCGACTAGTCTTTGAGAGATTTACCGAATCTCGACGTGATTGCCGCAGTTTACATGCTTGTGGAGAGATTTATCGGATCTCGACATAATTGCCCCAGTTCGAAGAAATTTTCTCAACATGAATGGCCCATGGTTGATTGTACTCTGAAAAGACCTTCTCAACTTGAATGCCCCAGCTTGGCTACATTTTGAAGAGATTTCCCGGTGTGATTGTCCCAGATTGGTTGCATCTCAACACAAATGGCTGGGAACGCCTTTTTCCCACATAATCTTTCAGCAACCTGTCTTCTGGAGTCTCAGGCACCTCAACTTGGCCAGCTTAAGCTTCTCGGTTGATGCTCATCGTGTGAGCTTCTTTGATGTCAAACAAATGTATGCAAGCAGAAAATATTTATTCTGAGAATGATTATTCAAATGCAACACATATGTTAATCTTGAAGTTTTATTGAAAATATGTCACACACCCGAGTTACGACACTTATTTTTGAAAGGAAAGCAATACGCACATGCAACACCAACAAAAATCTTATTATCACAACTCGTGGGAGTCAGGAACGCTATCTCTTTGAAGTACGCCTTCAGACTAAACCCTGTTTCAATTAGGACTTTTAAGGGTTGTAGCGTGGCCTAGTTCGCGGTTTGAGAAAAAAGGATTTATGGCTCAAAGTTTATTGGTGCCCACCCACTCTTCGTGATGTTCTCCAGTCCTATGTTCAGCTAATTTGACACAAGCGCTCGTCTCTCAAAAGGTTTCCCGATTTCTAGGGAATCTATGCAACTGGTGATTCGACACCTGACGAGGTTTTGGACTAACAGTCGCCCCTTTTTGTCTTTTGTGTCTATAGTCACACGACTTTGTTCTTATCGAGGATTTTCTTTGTAATCCTTTTGGCTTTTCACTTTCTCATTCTTTTGCTTTTTATTCCCTAATTTTTGCCTGGACTGACTCTTTTGAGTTTTCAATTTTGAAGTCCAGCGGGATGCTTTAACTTTTGCCTAAGTCACTTGCTTTCAAGTTTTTCGACTTAGCAGGCTTTTTCTTTTTCTCTTTTTTCTCTTTTTTCTCCTTTTTTTTTAACAAGTCGTGTGACACTGTTTTTCCTGACTTGTTTGAAAGGGCTGTGACTATTTCACTCTTCGGTTGGTGAGGAATAACCATTGTGGTTCTACACCTCTTAACCTCTTGATAGTGGAATGGAAGGTAATGGATCCTCAGATGTACACTCCTTCTGAAAGTTGAATACTTGGTCAAACTAACTGACGCCTACCCTGCCCCTGGGTTAAAATTGAGGATTTTTCGTTTTCAGAAAGAACTCCTACTACTAGGCTCAAAGGGGTTGACAAAGGTCTATCTCCTTATCTCTCCAGTGTTTGTGAATTGGAAACGATGCCTGTACATCCTTAACAGGGTTTTATCCAAAAGCGTACCATTAGAAATCTGCGTTCTTATTTCGTCATCCTCCCTCCAAGAGTCTAGGCAAGAAAGATAGTATTGTAGTGCATATAGACATGACATGAGTGCATAAAAGTAAGATACTTCAGGAACAACACATCATTGCATTAAAATCCACATTCAAACACAAACAAGTTTTTACATGCAGACAATGTTTAAACAAACAAAGGAAAGCTACATATGAAAATGCAATAAAGAAACTAATGATTGCCATTGTTGAGGAAACTTAACTTCGTCTGGACTTATTGCTTCTGATGACGCTCTTGCAATCTGGTGCTCACTCTGATAAAGAAGCTTCACCTCGTGGGGGTACCATCTGGGGTGATGACCTTTGAGTCGATCAAGCCTTGCACCTTATGCTGGAATACATTACAATTATCAATTGTGTGCCCAAACGTTCCCGAATGGAACTCACAGCTAGCGTTCATGTCAAAGTCTGGAGGAATAGGGTATGGTACTGGCATGGTATTCCTCATTTGAATCAGAGAGTTCTTGAGCAGACGAGAAAACAACTGACTATAAGGAATAGGAATAGGATCAAATATCCTCTTGGGCCTTCTTAGTCTCGGTTTCCCCTGCTGCTGATAATTCTGCTGCCGATGCTGATTCGGGCACCGAAACTGCCCCTGTACTTTCCTTTCCACATTCGGCTGAGGCACAAACAAAGGTTGCTGACGTAGAGCTTCTGCAGCAAAAGGTTGTGGAGAAAGTCCATGACATGAGGTGGATCCTGCAAAGAGGGGAGGAGTCTCTACTTCCTTTGCAATAATTGGGGTAAAATCACCTTGTATGCTCACGCCGCCCGACGTGAATTCAATTGCCCCTGCATTAATCAAATCCTGGACTTGGTGCTGAAAGGCCCTACATTTCTCCACAGTATGCCCTGGTGCCCCAGAATGGAAATCACAATGGGCTCTTGCATTGTACCCTGGTGGGGGATTACCAGTAAGAGGAGCCAAAGTCCTTTTCTGTACCAGTTACAACTGAAGGAGATGCTGCAATAGCTGAGAATATGGCATAGGGAGCGGATGAAAAACTCTTTCAGACTGCTTCGGTCTCTGTGCACACTTTTTATTCTTAGACTTATCTTGGGAGACAAGACCTGGTTGCTGTTGGGAAAGTTCTGGAACTTCAGATTGTGGAGGGGATTCACGAGGAAATCCATGATCTAACGAAGACCCCAAAGAGATGGGAGAATTAAGGACTTCTGTTGCAGAAGCGAGCACATGACTGTTTTCCTTCTTTAACACTGTTTTCAAGATTTCCATGACCAAACCCATCTGAGTCTTCATCTGATTAACCTCCTCCCTCAGCACCTTCTGGTCTTGCATGAAAGTTTGCATATTCCCCATAAATTGCCCCATCTAGCCTTGCATTTTCCTCAACTCATCTTGAATTTGCTCCATGACTGCCTTGATTAAGCCTGGTAGAATACCGATGAGTTGGTTGATCAATCCTGACTGACAAAAAGAGAGCATAATAAAACCAGAGAATCTGAGATAACCTGCAATACAAAAATGATTATGATTATGCAAATGCGAATGCAAAATGCAAACAAACATATTTGAACATTTCCAGGACATATCCGCTTTGATTCCATTCCATGAAAACAGGCAAGGGATTAGACACACTATCGGAAAATAAATCCGAACCCAGAAATACCACCGGATCAAACCACAGGGACAAACCCTCTCTGAAAACCAGAACTTCCAGAGCACAGATAATCAAACCAAATATTCCATTACTGAAAACAAAGTGATTCTTACAGACAGATTCAAGCATAATCAAAGGTGATTCCATCAACAATCCTGATGGTAATCCCGAAAAAGATAAACAACAAAATCAAGTACAAATCAATTCCAAACAAACCAGCTTCAACTTCCTCAAGAAGGTCCACAGTGTCAGGATGTGTAGGTTGTTTTATCAGTCCTTTGATCAACTTGTTCCTCTTTGCAATCTCTTGGTTCAATTTAATAATCTGCTCTTCAGCGTTGTTGTCTTCGCGCTTCGACTTTTTGACCTCGGCTTACAACTTGAGCTCTTCAACTTCCTTCTGTGCTTCTTTCCACTTGGCAAAGTAACGATCTTTCCTTGCTTTCACTACCTGAAGCTCTTCTTTCAGCTCTTCATTCTCAATCTTGGCCTCCTTCCACATATCCTGATATGTGGCAAGCTTGTCTTCAGCTTTAGTCAAAAGCTTCTTGTTTTTCCTTTTAGCTTTGCCTGACGATTCAGCAGCCATACTGACCTTTTTGAAGTGTTGAGCCCTATCAGCAAAATCCCTCTCTCTTTTTTCTAGATGCGCAGTCATGTCTTGAACTTTCCATTTCAACTCCAAGTTGTCCTGTAGAGCACTCTGTAGCTGACTACTCATATCAGAGTTTTCCACCCTCAGATCAGATACCAACTTTCGCTGCTTGTCGAATTCTTCAAGTGGTATAGTGAGTCTCTCTTCCACAATCTCTGGATACAAGGGAGGCGCCCGATCAAAAGGTAAATAGAACTCTTCTACCCTCTTCTTCACCCATTTAACATATGGAGCGAAAGCTTGATTATTGGGTTTCCCCGAAACAATTTTACCTATCTTCCGTCTGCTGAGCCAAGCTTGAGAAGCTTCTTGTGCTGTAGTCACACCATCAGTCATATGAAAATACAAAGATTCTTCCAAATCTTTTCCAACTGGAGGATCTTTTAGGGCGTATGCAAATTGCCTGATAGCCAAAGACGGGTTATAGTTAATACCTCCTTTTCTTCCGATCAAGGGTACATTAGGATACCTTCCACAGCTATGCAAAATATCAGTCCCCGCTAATCCTTTATCCACCCAAAGAATATCTTTAGCAGCTAAGCCCATCAGAAGCTTAGTCCACTCTAAAGAAGTCTTTGAATCCACAAAAGCACCAAATTAGGGTAACCGTTTGGCAAACCACTTGTAAAAGAGAGATGCGCAACAACAAACCACCCCACCTCCTCTTTTCTCATTCCTGTTGTATAGAGCGTAGTGGAGATCACCTAACAAAGTCGGCACCGGATTCTGAGCTGTAAATATCTGAATAGCATCCGTATCGACAAAATCGGATTCATTAGGGAATAACACAATGCCATATATACACAGAGCCAATATTGCATTGAAAGCCATCCACCTTTTCTCCTTAGCTTCTTCTTGAGCCCTCTTCACTAAGTACTCCAAGTGATAGCCTCGAGATCTTCCCTTCTTAGAAAAGTCAGCCTCCACTGTAGATCTGCTCAAATAAAGAGCCTCAGCCACTGCTTGGAAATCACAATCTCCTTGGGAACCACAGAAAGGAACTTCTTCTTTGACAGGAATCCTCAAAATGTTGGAGTATTCCTCCAGGGTAGGAACCAACACATAATCTGGCATCACAAAGCACCTCAAGGAAGGATCATAAAACTGTATCAAGGTGTGTAGCCCATTGTATTCATATTCACTTAGACTCCAAACCAGGGATAATATCCAACCATGCTTCTCTTCAAAGGCTCCCAAAACTTTTGGACTAGCTATACTCTGTAAACTGTTCAACGGACCAAGAGTGATCTTCGGGAACTTGTAGACGATGATGTGCTTCTTACCCCTCTTAGTGTCCATCCCTATGAACGCCCCCGACTGGAATCAAAGACTATATACTACCTGAAAATGCACAAACATGAATGTCAGAAAAATGGAATGCAATGCGAAGCATGGGATCAAGGTATCCACACGAACAGGCTGCACTGTGCTGACTGAACAAATCAAGGCTCTGTACCAAAACCCAGAACAACAACCACCATAGTGATAAAACCAGAAAACCAGGTAGGTTGAAGGTCATGGTCACCTGCAAACATGCAAACACCCATCCCTCTCACATGTGGGTACTAAGATCCTCAATATCCCGGGCTCTCAGGTCGAGAAATGATGATACGTTCACCATTTCTAGTTTAGCATCATCATCAATCGAGGAGGCCTCAACTGATTCACCAAAACAAAAGATCCTCAGCTTCGGAGGTTTGAGAAGCAATAGCACATTCAGCCCGAAGGATACAATGCTACCGCCAATCAAAGAGGTCGTCCGCTGATTCACTTTCAAAAAAGAAAGGATCCTATGGCAAGTTCCCAGCATTGGGTCCTCGGATCGAGAATGTGCAATGGATTTGCCACAGAACGTGGTCTGCCATTGTCACATCTCGGGAGGAGTGCCGTTACTGAGTCCTCGGGAATGGTCATCAGAGTCGACAATTCCTCAAGAGAATAACTACTGGCCTGTATCAACATACAGTAGCAGAAAGCTCCTGATAAAACCTCGTCTGATTGTAGGGATCGTGATCACCCGCACATGGCCAACACCACGGGAGCGTCACGCCTGCCCACGCTAAAACCTAGGTGTATGCTCGAGCCTGGGTATTGGGCTCATCTCTCAAAACCTCCCAACCTGCCAAACAGAAAAATAGCACAGCGCAGCACAGTAATATCCAGCATAACAATGCAATGCAGTAAAATGCGGTAAAACAGTAAAGCAGTAAAGCAAAAATATAGTAAACAGTAATACAGTAATATACAACGAAATAAAGCACCACAAAATAACACCTAATGAAATAAAACAGACAAGCGCTAGGATTGACTCGCTAAAGGGGATGGACCAGCAAGAGGTCAACCTGTCCCCAGCAGAGTCGCCAGCTGTCGCTCCCGAAAGATTCGCATCCAACGGTACAAACGCGAGAGTGGCGCGGAAAACACAGAGTCTCAAGCAATGTGTATTTATCCCGTGAGAGGGAAAGGAAACACTGCATAAACCTGAAAGAAGGGAAAGAACATAGTCTCGCGACCAAGAGAAACGGGTACGGGAGTCAGTTACGCGAAGGGAAGGTATTAGCACCCAACACGTCCATCGTACTTGATGGGATCCACGCTTGTCGTCTGCATCAAAGGGTGTCTTCGTCTGGAGCTCCACTGCTACGAAACTGGAGAAGGAACGAGAATGAAAAGAACGGAGAAACATAGAAGAAAAAGAAAAAAAGAAGTGACTCGATAGGACGGTATCGTTGTCCTAGGCCTACGTACTCCCTCAGTGCAATGAGAAACTCAGAGTCAACATAGTTCGGACGGGAACTGTGGGGGAAGGTTACTCGCCAAGACAATCGCTGTCTTGTGCCTACATATCCTCAATCGGACGAGAGAGAGGAATCAGAGTTAATGTAGTTCGTTGGTACGACCACAGATGGGTAAGTGTTTTTTACGTGAGCGACGAGCTCTTTTCTGAAAATGAAGTTTGAAACCCAACAATCCCGAAGGATAAAAAGATTTGAATTTGTTTGGTGTTTTTTAGACATAAGTGTTTTAAGTTAGTTCATAACTTGCATTGCACCAAAGTCTATGACATAGGAACGAATACTTCGTGCATCGTCCCCAACAGGACGTACACTAGGTACCCTAGAAGAGTGAAGGGAAACCTCTCATTCCTCACTTCCCACGCCTAAGGTTCGAGGGCAATACACGTTAACTTTTATTACGTGTCTTGAAGAAGTTTTGAGATGAGAAGAGAGAAGACCCAAAGGAAACTCTAAGGGGAACTAAGAGTCCTAATGTTATCATGCATGGGTAACCTATGGTTAGTGACGCTTAGGAGAGATGACTACCTAAAGCCTAATGCTAATCCTACTCCAAGCTTAATAAAAAATTAAGTTGGACTAGGTAGCTCTAAAGGGAAAAGAATCTAAGACTTAATCAAGTCTTGAGATCCATGGGATGAGGAAGAGTGAGAGAGAAGAAATGAGCATCTTAAATGCTAAAGCAAACACAAGTATGAAAGCTTAAAAGAGAAAGAAGAAGTTATAATGTGGATGACCTAAACATGTGCCTAAACATGTTATACAAGTGTAACATAAGGCATACAAGAAAGTATCCAAGCATTAAGAACCATTAGAAGAAGAAGAAGGAAGCCTATAAACGAAACATGTTAAAGGATGAAACATGAAACATGAATAGCATATGACATGAATACAAAATTCCAAGGTCAGAAACATACATCAAATGAGATGCAAATAAGAGATATGGCATGGCATACACAAACCAAACACAAGTCAAGAAGAGGCATAGATGAGAAGAAGTGAAAAGATAAGTCACAAGAGGCATGTAAATCAAACATTGAACATGTGCACAAAATATGCAACAACCTCACACCAATGACCTATAATGATAATAACATGAGTTATAATGATTCAAACATGGCTCATGAAGTCAAAGAAACAATCCCAAACAACGGCACTAGTGCCTTCTCAAACAAGTAACCAAACATGATCCAAAGATGTGCATAAAAGAGACCTCAAACAAAGAGCAATCAAACAATTAGCAAATCAACTTTAGAAATTACCAAATTAATTTTACAAACACCTCAATCAGAAACAAACATCATATAATAAACTCATGCAAAAATTCACAAGATAAGGCCTTCAATCAAACATGCAAAGTCACAAAGGAATTATGCACTAATATGCAAAAGAAAAGGACCAAAATGCAATATGAAGAAGTTTTAAAAATGAAGCACAAATTTTTTTATGCACTTCAACATGTTAATGAAACAATGCAAAAAGAATGGGTTCAAAATGTTTTATGCTCTATGAGAAATAAAATCTACAAGTTAAGGTGTGCACATATGAAATAATCCAAAAAAGAAATCAATTAAACAATTAATTCAGATACCAAAAATAAAATAAAAAAGGAAAATAAAATTTGGAATAATTTTATAAAACAAAAAATATGCTTCATGAATTTTTTCATAATTTTTGGATGCATACAAATGATTTTTAAAACTAAAATGTAAATGCAACAATTAATAAAAATGAAGGAAAATAAACATGGAGGTGTAATAAGCAAGAAAACACGTTGAAAAGTAAACATGGGCTCAAAAGAAGGGTGCAAAAAGCAAAGCCCAAAGCTAATGGTCCACTAGCGAAGTCAACAGGTACACATGGATTCAGTCAAACATTCAGATTCAATATCAGCCATGAGATCAATCTTGCGCATCACACACAGTCACACTTCCCACAAGTAAACAGGATCAATGGCACATATCACCAAGCATACCATAATTAACGTACACACGCGCGCATTTAAATACTCAGCACACCATAGGAACCCACGTACAGGCACATGCATTTTTTAATGCGTTGGCTAAAATTAGGCCACAAGATTACTCAAACGCATCAGATCAGTCAAACAATTCACAAAGTAAGCAAGATGTGAGGTTGTGATTGAGTGTACACAAGAATAACCATGGGGTAACAAACACACAAACCACAAAAATAAAATCATAATAAAAGCAACGTGGCAACATGAGAACCACTGGATCCAGCCAACGAACGGCTCTGATTGCATCTTCCTCCTTCAAACCTTTGGCCGGACGGAAAAAAAAACCAGACGCCGGAGCCCTAGCTCCGGTCGTCTCCTCCGGTGAGCATCAACATCAAACTTCCCAGAAATGGCTCATGAGTATACCATTTTGATCCGAAAAACATGAGGATCACAAATATCATGCTCATTTCATCAAAAAACCAACGTATAAGGCAAATCGAACAAAAGAAAGTTTGGGTCCAAAACTTAAATCAACAAATACTCTCATGATACACGTCCAAACTCAAAATAAAATAGATCAACATGCTTAGTACACACCACAGATCATTATGCACATAAGAAAAACAAGTTCTATGATGATGAATTTCACACCAACCTGAACCTTGAAGAGCTCAAAATACCACAAGAACGCCTTCCAAAAGCTGCAGATCAAGTCCTTGGAACCTCTAATTGCAAAATAAATGCAACTAGAGCTTGGAATCGTGCTAGATCTTGAGGTTTGAACTTGGATCCTCTTGAACTGAACTTGATGAAAACCTCAGTATGAGCTCCAATCAGTGGTTGATTCTTGCTCTATTCTCTTCACTGATCAAGAATGTGAAGAGAAATCTCAAAGAAACTCCAAGGAGAGTGAGTTTCGAAGAGAGAAAGTGTGAGAGCAAAAATTCAAAACTGAGCAAATGAGTGTCTCTGACCAAGCTGTGAGGGCATGAGTTAGCTTATATACTCTTTATTATTCCCCTGATTATGATTAGCAAGTGATTAATCCTTTAGTTAGTGAGATTTGGATGAATTTGCAATTTTGCACTTAGTGCTTAAACCCTTAATTCTCACGTGCCAACTCATGCTTTCTCTCATGAATCCCTCACACATCCCTTATTGATCACAAATGGATTGGAATTGGGCCTTGAAATGTCTTGGTTTGCAAGTTTCAATCCATCTTGCAAAATTGCACTTTGTTGAATAAGTGAGAAATATAACATGAAATGAATTAATTCAAAGGCCAAATCTGATCCAAATGAGATGTACTTTGATGTTGTAATGTGACATGAACCATTAGAAGCCCTTACAAGACCATTGGTACCAAAATGCAAAAGGTGGAAAAAATGGTACATGGAAAACCATCAAAATGCACCTTGCATTGTTTTGACCATAACTAGAGTTCCACAAATGATATGGAGATATTATAGTACTTTTTGGAAATGGGAGAGAAAGATCTTCAACTTTAATGTTGGAGGAAAATTCATTTGAAGATTCCTTGATGATGAAAAGTCAGGTTGAATGTAGTGGAAAAATTGCCAAAAATGGAAAGTTTTCATTATAGGTCATTTTCCAAATTTAGTAACTCTTGCACAAACTCTTGATTCTTGATGAATGGCATGAATCTTGACAATTGAAGACCATATGAGGATGTGAGACCTTGAAAACCATGAAAAGAACCTCAAAATTCCACAATTGACTTTCTCCTTTACAGTTGACTTTTCTTGGTTCACAAACAACTGATCCACTGAACATTCTTCACCATGAACCATTAGCCAAGTCTCCCTCCATGAACACTTATGAGCATAAAGACCTCATGACACCATGCTTGAACACGCCAAGCCCTCTAAGAAGTCCTTTGAGTCAAAAACCCTAACTGGTCCCCCTGATTAGGAAAGAAAGATTCACTTGAAATCCTTTGCCAATCTTGATCTTATGAAGATATGATGAACTCCATGAGCCACCTTGAAGCTTGAGACTTGAGAACATGGACCAAGTACCTTGATCCCATGCTAAGAACCATGCTATGCACAAATTCTAATGCAAGAAATGCAAAGAAACATAAGCCAGTTAGCTAAAAACAACAAGGCAAATTTTAGGGTGTTACAACCGTCAAGGCTGATCTGGCATTATCATCAACCCTTATACCTCATCCTGTGTGTGTCAACCTGGGAGAACCACCATACACCCTCGCCCATGGAACACTTGTTTTATTTTGACCAAGTCATATCTTAAATCTAACAGTTGTGGTTTCATGCGCATGACATTTCAGCGGACTCTGTCCACATTGTCACTCATCCGTCCTGGGTTTCTTTTTTGGGGTTTGGGCTTTGTTTGTTTATTTTTCCTTGTTGCACCCCTTTCTGCTTTTGATATCCAGCCCATGAGGCCTTTTTTTGTATTGATTTTTTTTAATTAATTTTATTTTCTATTTCTCTTTTATTATTTGTTTAATTCATAAATAAAAAATTATAAAAATGTGTGTATTGTTAATTATCTTAAATATATTTATTTAGTATTAATTAATTAAATTATTAAATAATTTTATTAAATATTCATATTTAATTTAGTTAATAATTTTGTGTGTTGTTTAGTTTGGTTTAATTGTGTAATGATCGATTATTTATTTTGGTCATACGATTTTCTCATACGATATGTTTATACCATGGTAATAATTGATTAATCTCTTAGATACACATTCAAAACCATTTTCAAAATAAATTCTCGATTCAACGTCGAGCCGCCTTTCACCCTTGTAAATCGACTGCCTCGCGCGTCGCCATCGACCTTATCCTAGTCAATTAGGTCCTCCATCCCGTTTAGTCCATTTCCTTTAACCGATTTAAATGCAAACTCACAACACTTCCTTAATAAGAGAATAAGGCTCTCTTTGTATTGAACTAAAGAGAGAGGATTGGGTGAAGACCTTTTCCTCTTCAAGTATTAGGATGCTCACTTTAGAGTGTGTGGTCTCGATACTCGTCTTTCAATACGAAGACGTGACTATATTCACCGCCCATTCTTCCAATAACCCTTTTCTCTCTTTATTTCATCTCCTTGTGTCTAAAAACCTTGGTCTTGTACCAAGTGCTTTTTTAAACTTCTTTTTCTCAATAAACTTAGATGGTCGTGGAGTGGTTAGGCGAAGGCCTTCTCCTATCCCAAGTGCTTGACATTACCTTTAGGGTTCACTGTCGTAAAGTACTTACCATCTAAAACCAAAAACACTTCCTTAATAAGAGAATAAAGCTCTCTTTGTATTGAACTAAAGAGAGGGGATTGGGTGAAGACCTCTTCCTCTTCGAGTGTTAGGATGCTCACTTTAGAGTGTGTGGTCTCGATACTCGTCTTTTAATACGAAGACGTGACTATATTCGCCACACCATTTTCACAATAAATCTTTTGAGATAAAGAATTGGGTACTACTCGAAGGGGTTCCTATCCGAGGACTTATTTCACCCTTAAAACCAACTTTCAACAAATCAAATGTGACATCTTGCCTTGATGGCGAAAATCAACCTTTTCAAAAAGGACATGTTACGTCCGTTCTACCACAAATAGGTAACGCATAAGACTCCACGAGCGATCCGCAAAACACCTAACTGCTAGAACCCGCACGTTAACATCGTCCATAAAAAACACCAACAAACCGTAGTCGGTCGAACTACGATTACTCTGATTCTTCATTCTTGTCCGAATGTAAGATACGTAGGCACAAGATTGTGATGATCTTGACGAGCCACCTTCTATCCATCTTTCGTTTTCCACCCCCTTCCATTTTCTTCACCCGTAGTCCTCCGAACTACGTGGACTGTGACTTTCCCATTGCACGAGGGAATACGTAGGCATAGGACCGCGAAGTCCTATCGAGTCTCCTTTTCTTTAATTTTCTTTCACATTCTTTGGTTATCACCCTTCTTTTTCCCTCTTAGAACACATCTTAGAAAGCAATATTCTTAGCAAACATCCTTACACATAGACAAGCGAATGGTTCCCATCGAGTACGATGGATGTGAGGGGTGTTAATACCTTCCCCTCGCATAACCGGCTTCTGAACCCATAATTTGGTTGCGAGACCATCTTATTCTTTCCTTCTATTGGTTTTCTCGATGTTTTCCCTTCCCCTCATGGGATAAATAAAGTTCGATGGCGACTCTCCTGTTTCTTCCTCTTTTCGCCTCCGGTCGACTATTTTTCGAGTAGCGACAGCTGGCGACTCTGCTGGGGAATGGTTCACCCTAAGCAAGCCAAGCCTAGTTTGTTTGTCATGTGTGTACTTTTGTTTGCTTTATTATTGCTTTATTATCTTGTGTTTCTCTTATCTGTTGGGTATATTGGGGATGGTTGGTGAGGAGAAAGGCTTTCTACCCGAGCTTTTCGAGTATACACTAAGCTAGGAGGTGGTTGCTTACTGATTTGCGAGACTTAGGACTCGTTGAGTTGGTTTGACTTCCACCGCTCAAATGAGGCCCCTTTGGGAATGATTATGTCTTACGATTAGTCGTAATGGCGTCTTTGTTTCCGACCTGGGAGTCCGTGATTCTGAGGACCTTTAGAGCCCAATTCCAAAGGTTACTAAGGCATAACTCTTTGTTCATCCTTTGAAGGGATTACCGTCTTACGAATAATCATTATGATGGAAAACTTTTGAGGTTTAGTGCATGGGAACTTGTTTAAAAACCCTTGGAATGCCCTGTTATAACCCAATAGATAACCTACCCGAGGTGAGGGATATCTTGTGGTGCTGTCATGCAGAATCTATGACCTTGACACCTGTAGTGTGAACCTCTGATTCAGTGATCTTTGATCCCATGTCTTATTGCATTCATAACATTGCATTTTCATAAGCATCTTGCGTCATTTGGCATATCATTCTCCGACCTTAAACAGTGAGTTTATCCATCCTCTAACTTTAACAAGCAGTTGACTTCTCGACGCTCGTATTCGACTCAAAGCAGCCAAAAGTCAATCATGGAGCAATTACAAGCGGAGATGGTGGAGATGCGTACTTAGATGGGGGCCCAGATGGGGCAGTTCATGGTGGATATACAAGCTTTGTCCCAAGGTCAGAAATTTCTATGGGAGGAGGTTAGCCAATTGAAGACTCAGATGAGCCTGATCATGGAACTTCTAAAGTCAACGTTAAGGAAAGAAGGCAATCCTACACCTAATTCTACAACAGAAGCTGTTGTTCCTCATCTTCCCGTGGAGTCTCTCCCAAATCATGAATTACCTTATGGGTTTACTCCGCAAGCCAGGGTTTCAGAATCTCCATGTCATCAGCAGCCATTTCCTGTTCCCCAAGGGAATCCTAAGAGCAGAGAATCTGAGCAGAGGTCGAGGGAACCCTAGAAGAAGTTTGATCCAATTCCAATGCCATATGCGCAGTTACTCCAACACCTGCTCAAGCTTCAGCTAGTTAAGCTTTGTACTTTAGAACATCCTCCCACAAAGATTCCTCTTGGCTATAATGTGAATACTAGGTGCAATTTCCATTCTGGAGCACTTGGACATAGCATTGAGGACTGTAAGAAATTCAAGTACAAGGTCCAAGAGCTCATTGATTCAAAGATAATCAAGTTTACGCCAAGTGGAACGAATGAACAAGGAATTCCTACTCCAGATGCTGCAAAAAGGATGGACGCTCCTTCCCTTTCTCCCGGATCTACCTCAAGACAGGGGCATATTCCACGATCGCAAGTTCTGGAACCTCCGCGTCAGCAACCTTTACGTGTTTCCCAGCCAAATCTGAAGAGAAAAATGTATGGACAGGGTGGATGCCCAAATCAATATCCACAACAAATCTGCTCCCAGAAGAGGCGACAAAGACCGAGAAGGCCAGAGAGACAGTTTGATTTGCTACCAATGTCATACAGTCAGGTGTTGCCAAATTTGATCAAAGAAGGACTGTTAGTGCCAAAAGAGTTGAAACCGGTGCCTTTTCCATACCCACCAGAATTTGACGCTAACGCCCGATGTGATTTCCATTGTGGCGCAATGGGGCATTTGACTGAAGAATGTAAGATGCTCAAGCACAAGATTCAAGATATGATTGAGTCCAAGTTGATCTCAGTGCCGCCTCAAGGCCTACAAGTTAACTCTTTATCTGGTCAGGTGGGTTCGTCCGTTTCGGTTATGGAAGAAGCTTCTAAGAGTATGTGAAGCAGACCATCATAATGGTCTCGATAAGTAAGAAAGATAGCCCAACAGCAACTCAAGAGGAAAAGCCCAGTCCCCAATGTTGGCAATTTTTAGATCTTGTTATTTCTTTGCATTTGTACTTTCTTTCTTGTTAAGTTCTATTTGCTTTTAGACATTGTTGTTTATTAATGGTATTGTTAATGCATTTTTTTGAACAAGTCCATTCGTATCCACTCATTTTTTCTCATATATTGCAAAAAAATCACAAAAAAAAAAATTTCCCACATTTCACTCCCTTTATCAGTTGTTGTCTTAGTAAAGATTTGAGGGAGGATGATGAAAATGAAATACTCATAATTGCTAATAGTATGCTTTCGAATAAAATCCTGCTGATGATGTACAGGCATTGTTTCAAATCCCCTAAACACTGGAGAGATAAGGAGTTAGTCCCTAGTCAACCCCTTCGAGCCTAGAAGTAGGAGTTTCCTTCTGATTTCTAAACCCTTACGCTTAACCTGGGGCATGGGTAGTGTTCAGTTATCCTGATTACACATTCGAATTTCAAGATGAAACATCTTGTTATGGCGGTTATTCTTCAAAGACCAAAGACTTGGCAGTCCTGACCCTTAAAAAAAAGAAGAGAATCTGCTAAGTCTGCCACCCCAAAGATGAAACTTAGGCAAAATTAGGCTAATCCCGATGGACTCGAAAAGTGAAGTCGTTCCATGTAAAAGTTAGGGATAAAAAAAAATAAAGCAAAAGAGGCCCTCAAATCCTCAACAAAAGTAAAACCCGATTCAGTGGCCACCAAAATGGATTAGAAAGGTCACTGACATCCACGAAAACAAAATAAGGTGACTTTCATTCCAAGCAAATTCGCCATTACACTGTCAACCCTTTTGGAAGATAAATGTGTTTAGTATAACTGAACGTAGGACTGGAGTTCATCACGAAGAAGGGTGTGTATAAATCAAAATTTGAGCCTAATATCCTTTGTTTCAAATAACCGTGAGTCAGACCATGTTACAACCCTCGAAAGGCCTATTTGAGGCGGGGTTTATTCTGAAAGCGTACTAAAGCAAGGTTGCGTAAACTGACTCCCCACAGATTTACTAATCTTCATCATTGGTGTCATATTCTTGCTATATCTTTTGCACACCAGTAAATCAACACTGCGTTTGGACTAATGGTCCATTTGTCACACACTTTCACATCATTCCAATAAATGATTTCCTTCAAAACTTGGATGAATGTCGCATTAAAATTACCATTTCTAAGTAGACAATTTTAATTGCAAGAAAGTACTTGACATTAAAAAGATTCTGACAAAGTGCATTCAGAGAGAAACTTGATAATTTGTTGGCGCTGACTCGAATCAAGACCTTCTCATAAACTTGTGAATCAGGGGCAAGTTATCTCAGACCATGCCATGGTATAGTCATCCCCAAAGCTTCCATTTCAGGAGGATTCATTCAAAAACCCTGCAGACTGGGGCAGATAAATTGCCAAGAGGCAGTTTCCCTCTACACTTTCAAGATTGGCCAAGCAGACCCTGTTGGACTCTAGCAAATGTTGAGTTTGCAACAAGTGTCAGAAAGCCTTGGTCCAGAGCAAAAGCGTAACCAACATGCATTAGTCACGTCGATATGCACATACTATCATCTGCAAAGCCATCATGGCATCTCAGTTAGGATTGAGATTCTCCTAGAAGCAAGCACAACTTATGCAAATGACCAAACTTGGAGCATCAGAAGCCTCCACATCTACCGTCCAATCGTAGTATCATCAGGTTTCGAGTGTCGGGAAGTTAAGATCATTCCCCATCCAACCCAAAGCCTAACCATACTTGGCACCTCCCATCATAAGCCCGAACATACTCGGCACCCTTAACCAGATACAAATCCCACCCTGCTTGCACAACTTTAAAGTCCAGTTCTCGTCTGGCAAACCATAAAACCAGTTCCCGTCTGGAAAACCAAAACAAAACACCAGTTCTCGTCTGGTAAACAACTTCTATGCCAGTTCCCATCTGGTCGCCTATTCTTTAGCCATTTTAAAACCAGTTCTCGTCTGGTAAGCACCGTTTCAAAGTCTAGTTCCCGTCTGGCCAACCATAAAGTCATTTCTCGTCTGACAACTTAACCTTTTGCCACCATTTCTCGTCTGGTAGTCTACCCCTTAAAAACCAGTTCTCGTCTGGTAACCCATTTAAAAGCCATCTTCGGTTGGTATCCTTCACCTTACCCATCTCCTTTTCCCCAGCAAGCATTTCAACAAAAGTCCAACTATTCCTTGGCACCTTAACCAAAGCCCAACCATTCCTTGGCACCTTAACAAAAGCCCAACGACGTTTGGCATGACCGTCACTCCAGACTCTCACCTTCTCATATCCCCAACATTTTTCATACATTTTTGCATCATTTGCATGCTTGTTTAGCCAGTTCTTGTAAAGGATAGGGGCATTCTTGTGGACATTGTCTCCCCCATCGATTGCTACTTCCAACTCCTTTCGTGCCTTTCGCATGAGTATTTCCTTACCTTACCTTTCATAGGGGATTTCATTGCCTTACGCATGAAATCTTATTCTTTCGCTTTCCTTTCGTAAGCGTTCTCGCTGCCTTACGCACGCGACAAAACTTTGTATTAGGTATCTTCGATCAATTTGGACGCTTGATGCCTATGTGGCCAAGAACTGAATGGTCGCAACTCAGAGAATGTCACCTCCGTCGTTGTGCCTGTGAGGTCTATGATATTCTGATACCCGAAGCAAGTTGTCTCTTATTTATGCAGGAAGATGGTTATTGCCCATAACTTACCTTTTGTGAGTCCTTCTTGTCGTTTTTCATGATGTGTCTCCTCTTTGCCTTTTGCAATGTGTTTAACTTACCTTTACTAAGAGTCTTCTCGTGCATTTCACGCATTTTTCTTCCTGGCTTACCTTTTATGGGTCTCCTATCTACCTTTTGTAGAAGGAATTGTCTCCAAACCTTTCGTTCTTGGGTCTTTTCTACCTTTCGTAGAAAGGAATTGTCTCCTAACCTTTTGTTCTAGGGTCTTCTCTACCCTTCGTAGAAAGGAATTGTCTCCTAACCTTTTGTTCTGGGGTCCTCTCTACCTTTCGTAGAAGGAAATTGTCTCCAAGCCTTTTGTTCTGGAGTCCTCTATACCTTTTGTAGGAGGAATTATTCTCCAAACCTTGTGTTCCAGAGTCGTTTCTGCTATTGCAGAAAATAGTACGATCGTCTTCTCCAAAGGGAATCTCCTCTACGTGATGTAGCAAGAATCTTTTTCTCTCCTAACCTTTCGTTCTGGGGTCCTCTCTGCCTTTAGCAGAAGGAAACTTTTTCTCCTAACCTTTTGTTCAGGGGTCCTCTTTGCCTTTTGCGAGAGGAGAACCAATATCTCATCCTTTATTCCTGAGTCCTCTCTACCTTTCGTAGGAGGAATATCTCATCTTTTATTTCTTGAGTCCTCTCTACCTTTCGTAGGAGGAATATCTCTCTTAATTTTTTACCCTTGAGTCTTCCTTACCTTTTTGTAGAAGGGGTGTCTCATTACTTTATTCTTGAGTCATATCTACCTTTCGTAGAAGGAATATCTCAACCTTTTTATATCCCTAAGATGCTACAGGGATGCCCCCCTTTCAAGACTGGCAAAGCACTCATATTGATTCCTCATCGCATCTCAAGCATATCATCATATCCCTCATAACCAATCGCCTTTTTCCCAATGACAGATGCCTTTTTCAAGCCATCCCACCAATTCATCACTTTCATTCCACCTACTTTTTCGACTGAAAACTCCGGGTATTCTTATATTTAATCTTCTTGTTCCTTGAATGTAAGGAAGCCTCTGCCACTCTTACCTTCAAGTCCAAGAAGATTAAATAGGGGCAACTGTCATACCCTCATTTTCACCCTAGCCCTACATATCATACATTTATCATATCATGGAGCATATCAAGCATGGACTAGTACAGAAGAGTTGCAAGTGAGGGTGATTACTTCGAGAAAAGTGTTTGATCTGGTTTAATTGGTTCTCTATCCACTTCCCAGGAGGAGGTTTAACCTAGTCATAATCAAGCCAAGGCAAAGAGGGATTGCACCTATGGGTAACCTCTGGTCATGGACCATCTTGATCAGGAAAACCATCAAATGACTAAGTTCAAGATTTTGACAATATGAGTAACCTGATGCTTAGGGGTTTGTTCTCAAAGGTAATTCATTTGGCCATCATTTCACTCAATGGGAGAATTGAGGTTTTGGATCATGACATCATGGACATCCTTTTCGTTAAAAGTTCAACAAGCTACCAGGTCACCTTGGGGTATCATGCCAATTATTTCCCCATGCTCCAAGATCTATCATTCTCAAAGAAAACTCTTCAAGAGCATTGTTAGTGGTGAGAGATTATCCATGATGGAAGGCCTTTGTCAAGACAAATTATTTTCGTGGATTAATTTATAAGTGCAAGTTAGGGTAGCAAGGCATCATCATTATTTATTTGCTCGTCATGAAGGTTGATTTAAATTAGAGTTGAAGATTAAATAGAATTCATTCAAGTGACCAGTGGGTTCAGCTTAGAATGCCTAAAAAGGTTCAATTCAAAATCAATTCCAAAAAGTCTAAGTCATGATTTCTAGACGTGCTTAAAAGATTTGTCAAGTGGCAAACCTTATGAGTTTTTAGCATGTGATTGGATCAGGGTAAGTCATGGCTAAGAATTCCAAGACAATGTTGCATTTTGCTAGAAAAATTACAAGTTGTGTGATTAATTTTGGATACATTCCACAAGTGAATTCAAAATGGCGACAATGTTCCAATTCAAAATACTCACTTCAACAAGTCATAAAAAATTACAAGTTGTTTGATTAATTTTGGATACATTCCACAAGTGAACTCAAAATGGCGACAATGTTCCAATTCAAAATACTCACTTCAACAAGTCATAAAAAATTACAAGCAGTGAAAAAGTTTGATTCAAGGTCTCTACAAACAACATCCCAAATTCCAATTCAAGTGATTACAACAATATTTCAAAACAATTTCCATTCCATATCCAAAAAGTTCACATCCACGACCATTCTTTCAAGATCCTAATCCTAAAGCTACAATAAACAAATGCCTCCCAGCTGCTCCAAGCCCTGCGCAAAGTTTCATGCCCACCTTAAATGCATCGGTCCAGCATCTTTTGACTCTCCAGACTCCATTCCAACTTTAACCAAATTGTACAGACCTTGCTCTTACGTCCTGAAAGAATGTGAACAGTGTCAGACATCACATATAAATAGTCAAATCATAAAAAGAAGAGATCGATTCCTAGACACTTAGTTCTCATTTCAACTCATCAAATTTCCAACTTCAAACCAAACTAAGAACTATCCAATTCATGCCATGCTACAATACAAACTCATACCAACTCACATCATAACACTAATTTCACTCATTTTTGCTAGGGTACACATGATCACAATCAAAAGTTCATCATAGTCAACATCCAAGTCATAGCTCAAAACTGTGCCAATTCAAAAACACAAACCAAATTCATCAAAATTCAATCCACACTTGATCATACCATTTTCATGTCACAAATTCAGCTTATGTCACAATTCAAAAACAGGTTTTCCAAAAAACATTGTTAAAACGAATTCCAAAATTCAAGTCACACCAAATTCATGTCTCATGTCATATTTCAAATCAAAACCAGTTGTGTCATATTTCATTTTCAATTCACCAAATGCAAATCTTATCAATTCAAAGGCCTAACCAATTCCTAAACATCATTACCAAATCATAGAACCATTTCATTTCAATCTAATCTGCATCCATCAATTCTAGACAAGTCAATTCAATTCACAAATTCACATTGCATTGTCACATTTCACACACTTTGGTCACACAATTCAGAGTTTTCACATTCATAACCTATCCATTTTCATTGTGAAATTGTAATTCACACACACATCAGAATCAGAACAATAAAGCAAGGCAGAGGGGACCACCAAGAATAGTCCATACACAAAATGACAAAAGTGCAGAACTCAGAGAATGCAGAGAAATTCAGAAATAATAGACACAGCAGGAGACATGAAAATAGAAAGCATCTTTCTAGTATCAAAAGTTGTTAACAGACTTGGCTGGAAGTAAAAATGCTTCAGCAAATTCAAACACCACAAAACCCTAATTTCCACCTTATATAAACAACAGTAGACAGGATTAAAAAGGGGATCATAAACCAAACATCAAAAATGGCTCTCAAACCCTAGAGCTTGAGTTTCGAAATACAGAGGAAACCCTAAAGTTCCTACACACAAACCTCAACGGCTGTTGCAAGGAGTGGTAAGGGAGAGGAGGAACAATCGTTACCTGAGCTCGAGGTCTTCAAGGGTGAGTGATCTTTCAGGCATTAATCACTGTTTATGTCGTTCTTGTATTTACCGTCTAATTGTTGTTGACCTTTGCTTTGAAAATCTTCTTTCATTCGCATATCGTATTTTCTTCCTTCTCGTTTCTGGTCTTGTTAGCAGAGCTTTTTGGGTTAGGTTTTTTGAAAAGGAGAGGTTCGATCTGGCATTTTCGCTAGTTTTTTTGTTGAAATCAAGGGCGGATTTGGGTTAAGGACGCATTTTTAGTGGGGGTTAGTGTTTAAGTTGAGGCGATTCGAGGTACCCTCGCCGGAGAGGATGGCGGTTTCCTCCGCGGATCAACTTCTCCAGCGAGCTCTTTGACTTTTCCGGCGAGGCTTTGTGTTTGCAGAGCATTTTTTTGAGAGTGAGAGAGAGAGAAAACATTGAGAGTGGTTGGGTAAAAACGTGAAACCTTGTTTTTAAGAAAAACGTTGGAGGCCTTCTAGTTTGTCCGTGAGTGTTTTCCATTGAGTAGGCATTTGAGATGGTAACACATGTCACCGTCAAGGCTGATCTGGCATTATCATCAACCCTTATACCTCATCCTGTGCGTGCCAACTTGGGAGAACCACCGTACACCCTCGCCCATGGAACACTTGTTTTATTTTGACCAAGTCAGATCTTAAATCTAACAGTTGTGGTTTCATGCGCATGACATTTCAGCGGACTCTGTCCACATTGTCACTCATCCGTCTTGGGTTTCTTTTTTGGGGTTTGGGCTTTGTTTTTTTATTTTTCCTTGTTGCACCCCTTTCTGCTTTTGATATCCAGCCCATGAGGCCTTTTTTTGTATTGATTTTTTTTAATTAATTTTATTGTCTATTTCTCTTTTATTATTTGTTTAATTCATAAATAAAAAATTATAAAAATGTGTGTATTGTTAATTATCTTAAATATATTTATTTAGTATTAATTAATTAAATTATTAAATAATTTTATTAAATATTCATATTTAATTTAGTTAATAATTTTGTGTGTTGTTTAGTTTGGTTTAATTGTGTAATGATCGATTATTTATTTTGGTCGTACGATTTTCTCATACGATATGTTTATACCATGGTAATAATTGAATAATCTCTTAGATACACATTCAAAACCATTTTCAAAATAAATTCTCGATTCAACATCGAGCCGCCTTTCACCCTTGTAAGTCGACTGCCTCGCGCGTCGCCATCGACCTTATCCTAGTCAATTAGGTCCTCCATCCCGTTTAGTCCATTTCCTTTAACTGATTTGAATGCAAACTCACAACACTTCCTTAATAAGAGAATGCGGTTCTCTTTGTATTGAACTAAAGAGAGAGGATTGAGTGAAGACCTCTTCCTCTTCAAGTATTAGGATTCTCACTTTAGAGTGTGTGGTCTCGATACTCATCTTTCAATACAAAGACATGACTATATTTACCACCCATTCTTTCAATAACCCTTTTTCTCTTTATTTCATCTCCTTGTGTCTAAAAACCTTGGTCTTGTACCAAGTGCTTTTTTAAACTTCTTTTTCTCAATAAACTTAGATGGTCGTGGAGTGGTTAGGCGAAGGCCTTCTCCTATCCCGAGTGCTTGACATTACCTTTAGGGTTCACTGTCGTAAAGCAATTACCATCTAAAACCAAAAACACTTCCTTAATAAGAGAATAAAGCTCTCTTTCTATTGAACTTAAAAAAGGGGATTGGGTGAAGACCTCTTCCTCTTCGAGTGTTAGGAAGCTCACTTTAGAGTGTGTGGTCTCGATACTCGTCTTTCAATACGAAGACGTGACTATATTCGCCACACCATTTTCATAATAAATCTTTTAAGATAAAGAATTAGGTACTACCCGAAGGGGTTCCTATCCGAGGACTTATTTCACCCTTAAAACCAACTTTCAACAAATCAAATGTGACATCTTGCCTTGATGGCGAAAATCAACCTTTTCAAAAAGGACATGTTACGTCCGTTCTACCGCAAACAGGTAACGCATAAGACTCCACGAGCGAGCCGCAAAACACCTAACTGCTAGAACCCGCACGTTAACATCGTCCATAAAAAACACCAACAAACCGTAGTTGGTCGAACTACGATTGCTCTGATTCTTCATTCTTGTCCGAATGTAAGACACGTAGGCACAAGATTGTGATGATCTTGACGAGCGACCTTCTATCCATCTTCTGTTTTCCACCCCCTTCCATTTTCTTCACCCGTAGTCCTCCGAACTACGTGGACTCTGACTTTCCCATTGCACGAGGGAATACGTAGGCATAGGACCGCGAACTCCTATCGAGTCTCCTTTTCTTTTATTTTCTTTCACATTCTTTGGTTATCACCCTTCTTTTTCCCTTTTAGAACACATCTTAGAAAGCAATATTCTTAGCAAACATCCTTACACATAGACAAGCGAATGGTTCCCATCGACTACGATGGATGTAAGGGGTGCTAATACCTTCCCCTCGCATAACCGGCTTCCGAACCCGTAATTTGGTTGCGAGACCATCTTATTCTTTCCTTCTTTTGGTTTTCTTGATGTTTTCCCTTCCCCTCATGGGATAAATAAAGTTCGATGGCGACTCTCCTGTTTCTTCCTCTTTTCACCTTCGGTCGACTATTTTTTTAGTAGCGACAACGCTGATTTCTGGCGGAGCTGGATCATTGGAATCGGTTTCCCAGGCAGAGTTGTCGTAGGAGGATTCTTCAGCTGTATTTGGCATAGCTTTTGTGCTCTCAGGTGGATCTTCCCATCCAGTTGGCTGGATGTTTTCGAGCCTGATACGAGAGCTTTCAGGAGCGGTGTATTTGACCATAAAGTCGTATTTACCACTTGGTTCTCCCAGGGTGTCCCACACCTCTTTGGAACTAGAGGAGTCATCTCTCTCGATGACGTTGACCTCGGGAAAAGCATAGTTGATGAACTCTAGTCTGCAAGTTTTGCAAATTCATCGTCGTGCGGGGTATTTTCAGAATACCCTTAGTGTTGATCCCATGACATGGTGGGGACGCAGGTATTCTTTTCAATGATGCTCAGCTGATTTTCATTGTTCAGCTGATTCTCTTGCCCCGAGTCTCCTGGGTACGGCTGCCAAATTGGCAGGCCATAATAATCGTGGTCAAAGTTGTCTTTCATTAGAGATTCCTCCTCTAATGAGTTTGGTGGAGCACGACATCCTTCTGGATCACAGTCTCCATATATCATTTCGACATTCGACCTTGGTATAAATCTCGGACTCTGTGCAGGATAGCCAAATGGTGTAGGCACCTCTTCCTGAGACATATAACTGTCCTTGTTAAGATAGGACTTCCATTCCTCATCAGTATCGGAGGAATCTCCCTTGTTGATGGTATGTACTTCTTGAGACACTGGGTGAAGGAAACCTCCACTATGGAAGAAGTTCTGAATGGGATGAAGACTTTCATCGTTAGCAGCTGTCTGGGTACAGGTTGCAGAAAAACCAAGACCCTTCTTTGCTTTATTATCAGTAGGAGTGACAAGTTGTCCCCACCCTTTTGTATTGTTACTTTCAATTGCTTCGAGAGCATCTTTGTACGAGGAAATCGAGGTTCCTTTTTCTGCCTGATTATCATTGCTTACTGAAAGCGCTTGGAACTGGGTTCCAACAACCTCCTCGGGTTCCACACAAGTGGACAATGAAAGGTTACTCACGAGCAAGGCATGTTCTCCGTAGACCGTGACGAGTTGGTCGTTTTTGACAAACTTCAGCTTCTGGTGAATTGTCGAAGTGACTGCCCCAGCCTGGTGTATCTAAGGTCTTCCTAATAAGCAATTGTATGTTGCCCGGATATCCATGACTTGGAACGTGACTTGGAACGTGTGAGGACCTATAGTTATGGGAAGATCAACTTCGCCGATAACTGTCTTTTGGGATCTTTCAATTGCTTTGACGGTGACATCACTGGCCCTCATCGGAGATCCTTGATAGGATAATCATATCAATGTAGATTTCGGCATAACATTCAGAGCTGACCCGGTATCTACTAGCACGCTGGCTAATGCATCATCCTCGCAGTTGACTGTAATATTGAGCGCCATGTTGTGACACTGGCCCTCTTCTGGCAGTTCTTCATCACTGAATCCCAAGTTATTGCAGGAAGTGATGTTGGAGACGATGCCATCGAACTGTCTGGTCGTTACATTCTATTCCACAAAGGCTTGCTCTAAGACTTTCTACAGAGTTTCCCTATGGGCTTCGGAACTGAGCAAAAGCGATAACACTGAGATTTTTGAAGGAGTTTGTAACAGCTGATCGACAATGTTGTACTCACGCTTCTGGATGAGCTTCAGCATCTCATCGTTGTTTTTTGAAGGAGTTTCCCTACGAGGAAATCGAGGTTCCTTTTTCTGCCTGATTATCATTGCTTACTGAAAGCGCTTGGAACTGGGTTCCAACAACCTCCTCGGGTTCCACACAAGTGGACAATGAAAGGTTACTCACGAGCAAGGCATGTTCTCCGTAGACCGTGACGAGTTGGTCGTTTTTGACAAACTTCAGCTTCTGGTGAATTGTCGAAGTGACTGCCCCAGCCTGGTGTATCTAAGGTCTTCCTAATAAGCAATTGTATGTTGCCCGGATATCCATGACTTGGAACGTGACTTGGAACGTGTGAGGACCTATAGTTATGGGAAGATCAACTTCGCCGATAACTGTCTTTTGGGATCTTTCAATTGCTTTGACGGTGACATCACTGGCCCTCATCGGAGATCCTTGATAGGATAATCATATCAATGTAGATTTCGGCATAACATTCAGAGCTGACCCGGTATCTACTAGCACGCTGGCTAATGCATCATCCTCGCAGTTGACTGTAATATTGAGCGCCATGTTGTGACAGTGGCCCTCTTCTGGCAGTTCTTCATCACTGAATCCCAAGTTATTGCAGGAAGTGATGTTGGAGACGATGCCATCGAACTGTCTGGTCGTTACATTCTATTCCACAAAGGCTTGCTCTAAGACTTTCTACAGAGTTTCCCTATGGGCTTCGGAACTGAGCAAAAGCGATAACACTGAGATTTTTGAAGGAGTTTGTAACAGCTGATCGACAATGTTGTACTCACGCTTCTGGATGAGCTTCAGCATCTCATCGTTGTTTTTTGAAGGAGTTTCCCTACGAGGAAATCGAGGTTCCTTTTTCTGCCTGATTATCATTGCTTACTGAAAGCGCTTGGAACTGGGTTCCAACAACCTCCTCGGGTTCCACACAAGTGGACAATGAAAGGTTACTCACGAGCAAGGCATGTTCTCCGTAGACCGTGACGAGTTGGTCGTTTTTGACAAACTTCAGCTTCTGGTGAATTGTCGAAGTGACTGCCCCAGCCTGGTGTATCTAAGGTCTTCCTAATAAGCAATTGTATGTTGCCCGGATATCCATGACTTGGAACGTGACTTGGAACGTGTGAGGACCTATAGTTATGGGAAGATCAACTTCGCCGATAACTGTCTTTTGGGATCTTTCAATTGCTTTGACGGTGACATCACTGGCCCTCATCGGAGATCCTTGATAGGATAATCATATCAATGTAGATTTCGGCATAACATTCAGAGCTGACCCGGTATCTACTAGCACGCTGGCTAATGCATCATCCTCGCAGTTGACTGTAATATTGAGCGCCATGTTGTGACAGTGGCCCTCTTCTGGCAGTTCTTCATCACTGAATCCCAAGTTATTGCAGGAAGTGATGTTGGAGACGATGCCATCGAACTGTCTGGTCGTTACATTCTATTCCACAAAGGCTTGCTCTAAGACTTTCTACAGAGTTTCCCTATGGGCTTCGGAACTGAGCAAAAGCGATAACACTGAGATTTTTGAAGGAGTTTGTAACAGCTGATCGACAATGTTGTACTCACGCTTCTGGATGAGCTTCAGCATCTCATCGTTGTTTTTTGAAGGAGTTTCCCTACGAGGAAATCGAGGTTCCTTTTTCTGCCTGATTATCATTGCTTACTGAAAGCGCTTGGAACTGGGTTCCAACAACCTCCTCGGGTTCCACACAAGTGGACAATGAAAGGTTACTCACGAGCAAGGCATGTTCTCCGTAGACCGTGACGAGTTGGTCGTTTTTGACAAACTTCAGCTTCTGGTGAATTGTCGAAGTGACTGCCCCAGCCTGGTGTATCTAAGGTCTTCCTAATAAGCAATTGTATGTTGCCCGGATATCCATGACTTGGAACGTGACTTGGAACGTGTGAGGACCTATAGTTATGGGAAGATCAACTTCACCGATAACTGTCTTTTGGGATCTTTCAATTGCTTTGACGGTGACATCACTGGCCCTCATCGGAGATCCTTGATAGGATAATCATATCAATGTAGATTTCGGCATAACATTCAGAGCTGACCCGGTATCTACTAGCACGCTGGCTAATGCATCATCCTCGCAGTTGACTGTAATATTGAGCGCCATGTTGTGACAGTGGCCCTCTTCTGGCAGTTCTTCATCACTGAATCCCAAGTTATTGCAGGAAGTGATGTTGGAGACGATGCCATCGAACTGTCTGGTCGTTACATTCTATTCCACAAAGGCTTGCTCTAAGACTTTCTACAGAGTTTCCCTATGGGCTTTGGAACTGAGCAAAAGCGATAACACTGAGATTTTTGAAGGAGTTTGTAACAGCTGATCGACAATGTTGTACTCACGCTTCTGGATGAGCTTCAGCATCTCATCGTTGTTCTTTGAAAGGTCGGGATCATTGGACCGACCGACTGGTGGATCAGGAACTTCTGCCTGAGGTTCCTTTTCTCTGCTGGGTTCTCCAACTCCTCTGTTGAAGATCCGACCGCTCCGGGTTACTCGACTGATGTCTGTGATGTTCATGACGGAGGGTAATGGAATTTCCTTTCCATTCTCAATTATGGTTGCACCGTATTTGTAAGGGATAGCCTTAGTTGATTCATATGGTGGTGGTCCCAGTAGATAGATAACTACAGGAGCCTTCTGATTTTTCTGACCATCATAAGTGATTTCAATTAGCTCCAGGTTAGGGACTTTTGAAGCATCAAGTAGAGATATGATGGCACAAACATCTTTATTCCTTGGATGATCAGAGATTATAATAACGTCCTTGACTCGATCAGCGAAGTAGTCCGGCGTCCAATTGATTGGCCCGAAACTTGGACATGGTTGAATCTCTTTACGATCCAACTGACTTTGAAGAGCTGCCCGCACAAGGTTGCATCCTTGGTTATTCTCCGAGTAGTCTCTAGAGCGTTCATAGTTGTGTGGTGGCACTTGGCCACGTCCGCTTGGGATGCAGTACAACCTTACCAGGTTAATTTCCATAGATCGGACATCCTGACATTGACGTCTAGTAGGGTTCCTGTTAGTCACACTGATTTGTTGCGTGTCTTTGTCTAGATAGATTGGAAGCCACCAATGGTTTAACAAGTGTTGTAAAGTCCTTTGAATGAGGGCACACCCTTGGCTGCTTTCACTGCATACTTTACAACTCAAATAATCGTGAGAAGTGAGAAAACCAAGTTGGACTTGCTTGGCGTGTAACTCCACCAAGCTGGTATTCATCAAACGAATATCGAAGATTTGAATCATGTTGACCTGATAAGGATTTTTATCATGATAGTCCTGGATCCATCCAAGATCCATCTGACGTTGGAGGGCCTCTTGTACAAAAGAGCATTCCTGATTTTTACCGAGCAAATCAGACAGGAATTGTAATCGTTTCGTGGCAGATTATGATACTGGCTTTGCCTTGAGTGCATTGCCACCAAATCGACCTTTATTGCCATAACGTTGTGATTCTGAATAATATTGGAATTTGTGTAGGTCATGTTGACTCCACGAACTCGGTGTTCCTAGATCCATCCGAGATCCAACAGTTCATGTAGGGCTGATTGCACCACAGAACATCCTTGATTGTCTTTAGAGCAGATATCACACTGGTGATAATTATGAGGTGGCACATGGCCGTATCCGCTCTATCTACAATGCATCTTGACCAAATTGACCCTCAATAAGAGTACATCATGAATTTGATAGATGTTGTTAGACTCTCCCTCTATCAAATTGACTGTAGCCTTCTCATGTTGAGGCCGCGGGTTCGTGAGAACGTTAGGATTTGTATCCTTGAAGGATAAGACCCCACTCCTAACAAGCTTTTGCACATCGGATTTGAAGCTGAGACAGTTCTCTATGTTATGCCCTGGTCCTCCTTGATGGCAAGGACAAGTCTGATCCGTTTTGAACCAGAACGCCGAATTTTCCGGTATTGCGAGAGGAGCCTTAGTCTGGACATGCCCCTTGACCAGTAGTAACAGAAATAGCTCTATGTACAACATGGGTATAGGATCAAACCCTGGTGGCCGTGTTGTACTGTTGTTGTTGTATGGGGGACAAGCGTGTTGAAGAGGCTGTTGTGTCCTTTGCTGGAATTGTTGTTGATTCGGTTGGCTTTGAGCAACCTGAGGTTGATACGTAGGTACAGGCGCAGAGTTGATAGCAGGAGTTACAACTGCTACTGGTTGGTATCATCGCCTTTGCTTTTCGAGAGAGATATTCCCAATATCTTGCTCTTTTTTCTTAGGGAGAGCACTACCGTATCGTTTTGTACTACTTGATGATCCAGCATCTTTAACTAAACGTCCTTGTCAGGCCGCTTCCTCAAGACGAACTCCCATACCGACCATTTCGGTGAAGTCGCTGGGCGCACTGGCGACCATTCCGTCGTAGTAAAATGAGCTTAAGGTTTTCAAGAAGAGCTTTGTCATCTCGTTTTCCTCAAGAGGTGGACAAATCTGAGCGGCAATTTCACGCCATCTCTGAGTGAACTCCTTAAAGGTTTCCTTGTCCTTCTGTGACATCTATCTGAGTTTATCTCTGTCCGGTGCCATGTCCAGGTTATACTTATATTGTTGAACGAAGGCAGCACCAAGATCTCTAAAAGTGGCGATCTTAGTGCGGTTTAAATCCATGTACCATTTTAATGCGGCACCGGTTAAACTATCCTGAAAGTAGTGAATTAGTAGCTCCTAGTTCTTTGTCTGAGCTAACATTCGCCGAGCGTACATAACCAAGTGGCTTTGAGGGCAAGAGTTACCCTTGTACTTTTCAAAATCGGGCACCTGGAACTTGTGTGGAACTTTCACATTAGGGACCAAACAAAGGTCTGCGGCGTCTTTTCCAAATAAATCCTGGCCGCGAAGGGCTTGCAGCTCTTTCTGCATTTCTCGGAACTATTCCTGGAACTCCTTCATTCTGTCATCGACACTTGTGTTTCCAATAAAATGTATATGTGGAACCTGTCCTTCCGAGACAGTGTGCACCACGGGTGATGGTATAGTCATTATGGTCGAGACTCTCGGTGCCTCCCGAAGTTTGTAACCTTCAGGAGTTGCTTTCATGCCCCTGGCATCTTCGCTTTCCCGAAGTTTGTAACCTTCAGGCCCAGCGGCTCCTGCTGCAGTTCCCTGATCCTCAGTGATCGGCGGAACATATCCTTCCGGGATATAGTTAATAGGCATGCCCCAGGGACGATCTTTCCGCATTTTGTACCTAGGATCATACTTCTCCACTATGGGCGTTGATGTGATCTCTGAGATCACAGTCCTCTGTTGTTGCATTTGAGCTTCTGCTAGAGCTTGCATGTCGTTATGAAGCTTTCTTAGATCCTCTTTCAGAGTTTCAATCTCTTCCTCGATTGGCCTGAGTATTGTACGAATGAGACAGTTTGACTCTAGAATCGAGACACAAATGTGAGATTCATAAGTAAGAAGAACGCATTACGTGAGAATGATGAATGCAATAATTATATGTCAATTAATTTTTGTTTAATCAAAATAACCTTCAACAATTGGATTTCAAATATCACACAGTGGGGAAGACCCCGTTTTATTGAATTCAAAGAGTGTGGAAATAGAAATACAGTATTTTACATAGTGCTGTAAAAGGAAATCTAAACTTATGGGTCCTGACCGGGGCTCATGCTCTGGCTCTGGTATTTTCCTTTTCTTTGACCGGGGCTCTTGGGTCGTTGTCGGGTTGTCATTCCTTTGCCAAGTGAAAGGAGCAAGCAAATTCCTCTGGTCTTCTTGATTCTCTACAGCGTGTTGCTCTAAAATCTCAATCAGAGCATCTTTATCCTTCAGTAGTTACTGTATTTTCTTGCACTCCACATTGAGAATACGGTACTTGTTCCTTCAAGCCCTCTTCTCCTGTTGAACTTTGTTGAGAGTCGCCTGAAGTTTTTCCGTATCAGACATAAATTAAGGACAGGGTCCCTTAATGGAAGAACTTCCTGACGAGGGTAAGGCATCCTCAGCTTGAGAGCTCTAGTTTGTACCTAGTGGAGATAAGGTTCCACCGAGACACAGTCTAGTTTTCCTAGAGACTCTCGTCCTTTTCTATGAAGGTGCTTCCAGGCATGCACTATTTTTGTCTTTAGTGCTCTGTCGTTTTCTCCTTCCTTGAAGAAAAGACCTTCCAAATGAGCATTACGCGGGATATGCCTCATCGGGTATCCAAATTGATGTCGAACTAAAATCGGATGATAATTGATTCCTCCTTTAGTTCCTATGAGGGGTACATTAGGGAAGCTCCCACAACGGTCAATGATTCTGATCCCGTCATGGATGCGATTGTACCAGTCGATGTCAGAGTTGGTAAGAGCCATGATTCTCTGCGGCCAATGTAAAGAACTCTTAGGATCCCAAAATGTAGCAGACTTAGGTAAATGGGAAGTGAACCATTTGTACTGCAGGGGTACACAACATGTGATCATTCCTCCGCTGTACAAATTCCTCAAGTGTATAGAATGATACGCATCTGCGAGCAAAGTTGGTACAGGGTTTCCAATCAGAAAACCCATAATGGCGTTGATATCCACGAAGTTATCAATGTTGGGAAACAAAAATAACCCGTAAGTGAGCAAGGCAAAGATGCTCTCGAAAGCAGTCTCGTTTCCTATACTAGCGAAGTATAGAGCTTTCTTTATTAAGAACTTGGCTGGTAGACACGGGATTCCCCCCTTAGTGGTCATGTGAATCCTGGTTTTTGACTCGTCCAAATAGATTGCTCTTGCAATAGTTTGATTCTTTGGAATTTCTTCCAGTCCAGAAAACGGAGCTTGATCAGTAATGTGTAAATCAGTCAGGTGAGAGTGTTCCTCCAGCGTTGGTGCTAACTGATAATCTGGGAACGTGAAACAGTGATAGACCGGATCGTAAAACTGGATCAGCGTAGCCAGGATTCCTTCAATTACATGGACCCTTAATAGAGATAGCAGACCTCCGTACTTAGCTCTGAAAGCCTCGGGGTTGGTGATCATCTAACCCTCTCAAATCCTCTAGTTTTGGAACCTTGAAGGTATACTTGTGATTTTTCCTTCTACCGAACTCCATTAGCGCAATCCCTTTGTCTAACATTTGCAATCATTGTCTCAGTTTAATTTGAAAAAAAAAAAGAGACTAGAAGAGAAGATTTTTCTTTGCTTTTTTAATGTTTTTTAAATGAATGCATGAATGCAGCACATAAAAACATAGAAAAAACATGGGGTCAAAGGGTCGGTGTCATGAAGTTAAGGCTCTACCCATCCCCAAAGGTTTTATACTGGCGATTTTTGTACCTATCCGCAAAATCATTGACCCCTCTTGGGATAACAACAGTAAGCAGATCTCCAGCGAGCTGATGTATCTTAGAGTGATCTCAGATGAGGGTAGTATCGCGTGACAACTATTTTTGATAAAATCCTCAGCTTCTCAGATAACCCAGTCGACCACACTACTTTCAACAACTGAAGTCGTATAGGCAATGTATCTGCAAAGGGAGTCTCCACTGAGTTTGATGGTCGACCGGGGACTCTTAACTGGGATTCACTCCCCGCAAGATTACCCGTATAATGCCATCACCTATCTTAGGTGTATACTTAATCTTTCCACATGCGGAATCACACGCATTCCCATTAGTAGAAAAATAAACACGGATATCAATTAGGAAATGCAGTATATATATATATATATATATATATATATATATATATATATATATATATATATATATATATTTGTCCTAACATCCTAGACCTCTGAATCCTATGCTCCTAACAGACAATGGCTCCCCAGCAGATTTGCCATTTCTGTGACACTTTGTGAAATTAAAATCTCATCCCAAGAGAGGCAAGAAAGAATGTCTCCCACTGTGGTCGCCATTTTTTCTGTAGCGCGGTTGTTGTGGTTTCGAATCACTATCACTTTGATACTACAGTTCGATTCATTTTTTATCCTATTGAACTGATTAAGGAAGGGAAATAGATGCTTCCAATTAACCCTGCTTGCATACCGAGGTTAAACAGTCAAAACTGTTGGTTTACAAATGCTATCAAAAAGAGGGGGTTTTCTTAGGGTTATGCTTTTAAAAACAATTTCTAGGCCATTGGTAAGATGTTAGGTCTGATGCTTTTCGATTGATATATGAAGGTATGGGATTTTGGGTTTATTTATTAATATCGCTAAGATTTTTGTAATCTTATGCCTACGTATTCCTGAAACAGGGAAATCAGAGCGATCGTAGTTCCTCCCATAGATGTTGTGATCAAAGCGTGATTTGATGCTAAAAGGTTGATTGATTTAACCGGGGACTTCCTTATACAAACCCTAAGAGGAGGTTGGAAGTTTGACTTTTTCGGGGGAAATGTTCTTTATGTCTTAAACAAAGCCCAAGATCGAGGCTGAAAGGGTTCTCTCAACAAGAGAGGATTTTCATGTGTGTTGTACAAAGCCCAAGACGGAGGCTAAAGGAGTGACTGGCCTAACAAGAAAGTGATTTGCTGTCTCGTATGAAGCCCGAGATTAAGGCTAAAAGGGGATTGACTCAACAAGAGAGTCTTTTATACTCAACAAGAGAGTGTTTATGTGTGTCTTGTACGAAGCCCAAGACGGAGGCTAAAAAGGGTTTGACTCAACAAGAGAGTCTTTTATACTCAACAAGAGAGTCTTTTATACTCAACAAGAGAGTTTTTTGTGTGTCTTGTACAAAGCCCAAGACGGAGGCTAAAAAAAGAAGGTTTGACTCAACAAGAGAGTCTTTTATACTCAACAAGAGAGTTTTTATGTGTGTCTTGTACGAAGCCCAAGACAGAGGCTAAAGGGGTTGGACTCAACAAGAGAGTCTGAAAAGGTTAGCTTCGCTGGGGAGGATCATTTGTACAAAGCCCAAGAGGAGGCTGTCTAACTGCCAAAGGTCACTGAGATTCCTAGGCGGGTCCAAGTGTGGGGAACTCTCATGAGAGAGATTGGGTTTCTGCTTATGTTTTGGAGGAACTTGAGAATGTATTTGAGACTCAAGAGGTTTAGACTGTCCAAGTCTAGAGTTTTATCTTTTGTACTATGCCCAAGAAGAGGCACGGGTACTAAGGGATGAGTATCAACCCTACAACGGCCGGAGCTTTGACACTGGAAAGACTGCCCTAGCAAAGGATGACTAAGTTCTGTCTTATACCTTTAAGAGGTCGTCAGGGTCCTTGTATTAAGCCCAAGAGAAGACATGAGAACTTCTAAGAAGTCGAAGGGTCCTTGTACAACGCCTAAGAGGAGGCGGGGATGTTTTTAGGAAGCCTGTGGGTCCCCAAATAAAGAGAAGTTCAAGACATGTTATTCACCGAGAATAGATCAAGCCAGGAAAGTTCAAGGATTTGGAAGAAACTCAAGAGATGCCACTCACAGAGAAAAGATCATGTCTGGGGAGTTAGAGTTTCTTTGACAATTTCTAAGGGTGACAGTCTGAGAAAGGGTTCACCGAGAATGCTGCCTTTCACGTTTCCATATTGTTTAACCCCAAGAGGAGGGAAGACTGTATCTGGTAATCCTATGGGGATCAAGTTTTGTTTGTATTTAAGAGTGACCAACAGGGCTTTACCTAGTGCTAGACGTAGTTGTCAGGGAAACTCTAAATAACTATACTAGTAATACACAATTGATATGTGACAAGTATATAAAAGTTTGTGAAAGAAGACTTACAGTGAAACAGCCCTACAATACAGTTATATGTATGAAAGCGGTAAATGAAAGTGGATAAACACTTACCCGTTGTAGAGCTTCCATGTTGTTTTGTTAGTTGTTCAATAAAGAAAGTTGGATAACAACATATATTTGAATTCAAAATCAAAGGAGAAAGTGTTTTGAAAAGATTTTTGGGGCTTACAACTCGAGGAGAGGCCCAAGGTTTTATTAGTGATTTCATTGTTGTTTTGAATTTGTACAGGGACTTATACAAGTGACTGAGGCCCAAAAAAGGTTTTCTGTACAAAGAAATGGGTCTTACACTCTCTCAAGAGGCCCAAAGGTGTTTAAAGAAAAGGAATGTGGCTTATAACACGAGAGTAGGCCCAGATGATTTGATTTTTGAACTGGCGATTGCGCCGAGATTTTTCTTTTAACGCGGAGGGACTAATACAATATCGGAGGCCCAAATAGTTTTGGTTAACAGAGGGTTGGGTCTTACACTCTACTAGAGGCCCAAAGAGGTTATTCTTTGTACAAGAGATGGGACTTACAACTCAAGGAGAAGCCCAAAGATTTTGAAAAGAAAAGAAATGGGGCTTACAACTCAGGGAGAGGCCCATGGGTTTTTGTTAAAAAGGCGACGAGCGCGTCAAATTTTTTTGATGGTATCGGGACTTATACAATACACTGAGGCCCAAAAAGGTTTTCAAAAAGGGTTGGGTCTTACACTCTACTAGAGGCCCAAAGATTATTTAAAAAAGTTTTGTTTTGGTGAAAATCAAGGAAACCCGAACTTCATCATTTTAAAAGTAAATTCTCAAGGAAAATCAATAAAAAATGATAAAATACCAAATAAGTTTGAATAAACAACTTGTGATTTTTGGTTTAGATTTTAAAAAGGATGTTTTAATCACAAGATGAATTAAAATTCATTTAGTTTTGATTTTCAACATGAGGATTCAATTTTAAAATGTTTAAAAACAATTAAAAATGAATTTATTCACAAAAATACTAACTATATTAAATAAATAATATCAACTTGATTTTTTTGTAGAATAAAATATTTCAAAATTTTTGTGATTTTTTGCAAAAAGAACCAATAAAAAATAATTAAAATTGAGGGAGTTATTAATTTTTCAAATCATTAAAAATAATATGAGAAATAATAAAAAAAGTGGAAAAAGCATTAAAAAAAGGGGTATGGGGCGAGGGGGATTCGAACCATAGACCTATTGTGTGCAGTGCGCGCCTCCTACCACTGGGGTAGTGATACATCCATGTATTGAAACACAACCACAAATATACAAGGCTTGCCTTGTTTTTGGCCTAGCCCAAGGCAAGGCAAGGCAAGATTTTGGTTAGAAACGTGAAGGCCATAACTTTCTCATTTCTCCATGGATTGAGGCGAAATTTATATGTATCTGGCCTAGAATTTCATAAGGAAACCAATGGTGGTGGTGGTTTTTCCAGAAAACAAATCCTCCTCAAAACCCAATAGTGGTTTTGAAATTGGCCATGTTTTGCATTTTCTGTGCTACCTCTTGGTACAGGTATGAATTACATGATAAATTGGTGCAAATACAACACATATAACATGTATAAGAGATGCATGATCAGTGGACTTCAAAGCAAGGCATATTTCAGAGAGTTCAAGTTGTGATGCTTACCTCTTTAGGAGCTTTTGGGGCTATCTACCAAGTGCTTTGTTCCAAAAATGTTCTGATACTTTGGATACCCTCAAATGATCCCTTAGAAACTTTTAGAATGGTTGGAACCAGCTGGAAACCTCAGGAATGGAAATTGGCCCTTTCTTGCAAAAGGGGCAAAAGTGGCCAAAATAGCAACCCTCTCAAATAGTGTTCCAGATGTGGGGAACCATTTGGGACAGTTCAAGGATGATATTTGGAGTGTGTTTAAGGTTTTATCTGGTTTGGAAAGTGACTGAATCAAGACATGGCTTGAAAAATACACAAAAGTCCTATTTTGAGGTTTTGAGAGGGGACTTTGAGATTTTGGTGTTACAAGTCACTTGTGAGAGTTTGGACATCTTAGATATGACATATTGGATGTGTTTGGATCATGAGCTGTGATGGAAATGCTCTCTAACTCAAAAACTCAGAGTTACCTTGCTAAAGAAGGTATTTTTGCCTATAGAAAGAGATTTTGAGGAAAGCATCTGTTTCATGGCTTTGGTGTACTCAAACTAAGCACAAATGAGCTCTATTTATAGTGTGTCAAGTTTGTTTTGGCTGCAATAGTGAATTGCAACTGCTGCAGAAGTTCGGAAAATGTTGATCAATGATAATCCAAGTCTCCTCTAGCCATTGACTAGAGGTTAGAGCACAGGCTGCTGGTTCCCTAGTTCTTGGATAAGTCTTGACTGAATTCAGTTGGAAAGGGCTCAGTCCATGCCATCTTGGTGCATCCATTGAATGCTCCAAAACAAAATTGGAGTCTTGTCCCTCTTTTAGGCATTTATAGGTTTGGCATGCTACTTTTGGTTCCAAAGACTTGGGAGGCTTATGGATCAGAGTTGATTCCTCCTTGGTCCACCCTTGAGGTGTTCAGATGGATAGATTTGCTTGTCCTTTGCAAAATTTGAGCAAATCGAGCAAAATCCCCAAATCTGCCTTTTTATAACAGTTGCAGCAAGACATATTACCATTGTCATAACTTCTTGCTCAGATTGAGTTTGGTGAAGTTCTTGGTCATTTTAGAAAGCCCTCATATGATACAACATATGTGGGATCATAGTTTGTTTTGACACTTTTTGGATCCAAGTGAAAAATGCCCTTACATTTTGGAAAAAGTGAAACATATTCTGACTTAGTGAAAATTTCATTAAGTGTTGGAAAAAGTGACATTTCATGTTTTCAGCCATTTTGACCCAACCCTAACTCAAAATCCATGATGAATTAGAATGAGGTGTAGTTGAAGCTTTTGTAGAGGGCCATGAGAGCTACAAATCCAGCTTTGAATGGGGGGAAATGGCCTTGTGGTTTAGGAGATATGATCCTCCAAAGTTGGTACCCTAGCCACTTTGTTCCATAACTTAGAAAATTTCTAAGTTTTTATGGTTACCCCTTTTACAAGTTATCCCACTTTTCTTGATTTTTCTTGATGAATGATGATTCCAATCATACATTAACATCATTTTAGGGTCAAAGAACCATAATTGTGAAAAATCTCAAAAAGTCAAAGTTGACTTTTGTGCACAGTTGACTTTTTGTCAGACGAACTCCAAACTATGCGATCCTCTGTGAAGTCAAGTCCTTGACCTAAATCAAACTTGATGGACATGTTCCATGGGTGTTATAGGGTGTATTGAATCATGTCCCAAGGTTTGGGAGCATGCCTGGGTCAAAAGTCAAAGGCACAGTTAACTTTTCCCGCGAAACCCTAGTTGTGGTTTTGATGAATTTGAAACTTGTTGATCAAGCCTCTTGGGTCAATCCATTGTTGCAAATGGATCAATTTGGTTTATTAGAGACCCTCAAATCATGTCTTGAAGAATGACACTTTGTAACCTTGAAGTTCAAGTAATGAAATATACCATTTGCTTGTAATCTTGACCCCATTAAAACTTGCATTCTTGGCATGACTTTTGGAATGAATTTTGATAATTTTGACATGAATTTGAATTTTTCCCTTTTAGAATCTTTTTAACTCATTTGTAGTTTCTTGAATTCAAACAATGGAATGATGACTTGAAATTGATTTAAAGTGTAATTTGGAATCAAATTGAATCCTTTTAACTTGAATTTTGCACTCTTGGTTTGAAATCTTGAAAATTTCTCATGGCTTGAAAAACAATTCAAAGTAACTTGAAAAATTCTCATGGCTTGAAAAGCAATTCAAAGTAACTTGAAATGATTCTCATAGCTTGAAAATAACTCATGCTTATCGCTTGTACGATTTAATCACGACTTGAACCTTAACTTGAACTTTATGGCTTGAACGTAAATTAATCTTGTCTTGGAAATGAACAGCCATATGAATGAGGCCAGTCTTGAAACAATTCACCCATGGCATAAGAAAATGGATTCCAATTGTGGCATTGGGTTAACTTAAAACATGACCATGAGTTGCTCTTGATACCAACCATGGCTTGAATTTTAAAACTTGAAATAAACCTTAATTCCAACATGACTTGGATTGAACATATGCCTCGATCACCAATTGATTATGCCATGAACTTCTTGAAACCACCTCAAGCTTGGATCTTAAAACATGAATTATCATAACTTGAACCTTGAAGAATCCTTGAAGATGAATGGCTAAGAAGAGGATAGGATCGTATAAATCCTAAGTCCAATGAAATCCAATTGCCTAATTTAACACCATTGAAAATCCTAATCCACTTGCTCTTGATGAATATTGCTAGAAGAGAACCTTGCAGCTTGAGGAAAGGTAAGTTCACTGATCAAGAATCCAGAAACCCTAGTTTCTAACCATAACTGATGAAGAAGCAACTTGAATCAACCTTGAATGAAAATAAGAGCCTCACAGTAATAGATAAACCCTAAGCTTGCACATAACACCTTGATCCCATGTCTTAGGAACTCAACGAAATGCATGATTGTGATTATTATGACCTAGTGGATAATGCATATGAATGAGAAGCAAAAGCCAGTTATGGTTAGGAGCAAGAGGGAAAATTTTGGGGTGCAATACATATGATTCCAGTCTTCAAACCTTTTGCTAATATTTGTATTCCAAGTAAGCTTAGGTTCAAAATCTGAAAGACTTGAGTTGACTCTTCAGAGTCTGAAAGTTTGGTTTTGATCCTTCAGATTCAGAACATGTTTGCTTCCCTTTAATGGTTCTTCTGGTTGATTAACTTGATTAACATCAAGGTTAATGTCTTTTGATCTTTCACACTTGAATAACCATTAGTAAACCCTATTGTTCTTTCATAATTTTGTTATCATCAAAACCTTTTAAGGGAATGAATAAATCTTGTTCGAACAATCTCCCCCTTTTTGATGATGACAAACAAATATATTTAAGAATAATGGTTGATGATTTAATTATCAAAGTCTGGGGTTGGTAAGCTCCCCCTAAGTTAGATAGTTCTTTAAGGTGAGGTTTGTAAGTTCCCCCTAAGTCTGATACTCCATTAAGAGGAGCTTTGTAAGCTCCCCTTAACTCTTTATCTATGTTAATTGAATCTTATAAATTTAATCAACAAATTCTAACATCAGGGTCTGAGGTTTGTAAGCTCCCTCTGAGTTTGACAAACCTTAAGTCGAGATTTGTAAGCTCTTCCTTTAGTCTGACAGTTAGGTCAGTCCAAAAAGACATCTAAAATCCTGATCCGACATTCTTAGTGATTTTATACACAAACCAGTCAGAAGGATCTTCCTCGTTAGAACCCAGAAGGGAAACTTTTTTCCACCAAGATGAGGAGTTCCATAAGACAATAGAGGCACTAAAACGGGAAAAGGATATCTCTCCAAAAACCAACCTTTATGAAGGGAAGTCACGATATAAAACATAGTGGAAAATAAAATATTCTCTTAAGTTGATCTTTACAAATGAGGATGATGAGTAATATAATGATTATCACATGTGGCGATTAACACGTTTGATGCAGAGTCGGAAAAATGATCACAAGCACTGAACAAATAACAACGTCTCTACTCAGTCCACACGGAGAGAGAGAGAGAGAGAGAGAGAGAGAGAGAGAGAGAGATATGGTTCAAAATCTAAATTTCATCAAAAGCATGCCAAAATAAAAGAAGCAATATTTAACCATAATTTGATATTTTATCAAGTTTTAATAAGTTATAATTAAATTTTAGACTATGTACAATAGTTTATCTTGTACATTGTCAAAGACGTCTTATCTATAATAAATAAGTTTTTTTTTATTTTCACTCTCATTTAAGGAGATTCACTTTGTACACCCTCATTTTGAGTTAAAATTCTAATGATGATATTCAACTTAATATTATCGATTTATTTTTTTATTTGTTTAGAATTTGCTTATCTTTCGATTTAAAGGCACGATGTTTTTTTAAAGACAAAATATTATTATTAATGTAGAGAAAAATTCAAAGAAAGTTCGATGAGGAGACAATTGACAAGATGTAACAAAAACTTCAATAACAAAATCCAAGAAATAACAATACAAGAGGAGAGAAATATAATGCCAAAAACAAACAAGCTTCTATAAGTCAATTTTAAAAATATCAATGAGAATGGTCACAAGTTCAAATCTCACTTTTTTTTACTTTTAGAGTTTATTCTCTTTTATTTATTTCTAAATTTTTTGTTTATTTTCAAATCACAAAAATAATATTTTTTATTATTTATTTATTAGTTTTTGTATTTTTATTAATGCATTTTTTTTTAAAATATTAATTTTTATTAAAATCATGATTTTATGCATAAAATAGTCATAAAATCATAAAATAAAATAAAAATTAATAAAAAAAAATTTCCTCATTATCATTATTAGATTAAATAAGATCAATCAAATATCTATCAAATACAAATTTTCCTATATAATTAAATCAGATATTTAATGAAGCGATGAGAAACACAAGAAATGAGAGTTTGAATTGGGTTTCACCAACAATGATATTTTTTGCGGAATTAAAGATCAATGCTAACAAGAGAATAAAAATAAATTGACACGATTATTTTTATCATGGTTCACTGTTAACAAAGTTACTCCAGTCCACCCACCAAGATGATTTCGCCTTAGACAAAGACTTAATCTTATAATCTAGAAAGATTACAACCTCTAAGTGTTAGAAAACAACTTAGCTCTCTCAAGTATCCAGACTAAAGACTTAGTCACTTGAGGAATCTACACTTTGAAAAGTGTTACAAAAGTGTGTACAAGAATTGCTTATAAACAAGCGGATGACACAATTGAAGTACAATAACACAAAAGTGTTTCTAGCAAGATATGAACAGCAGCACCTTGCTAATTTACAAAACTATCTTAAGAATAATCTCCTAGAGATTTCCATCGTGTCAGCTTGAGTTTTGTGAGTTTAAAAGCTTCTTTTAATGCTTATCTCATTTCTTGTAGAGCAACGCTCTAATTTGGTTGAGCATTGAACATCTTCTTCTTGAGCTTATAACTTGGTGTTTGCTTTCGCCTTGCACACATACTCTCATGTTTTCTTTAGCTTTTTTCCTTCTTGTTCTAGTTACTCTCTCATGATTTTCTCTTTGCCTCTTGCAACATTCAGCGCTTCGACACTTTGCATTTTCACTCGGCTCACAGCAACAGCTGTATAAGCTCACCAGCATGCCAGCTACGGCAGCATGTGTAGTACCCCAAAATTTGCCCTACCTTTTTCTGGCTTATGTTTCTTTTTCATTATGCATTTTTTAGGTCATAGTTCATAATTATTCATTTGCATTGGTTCTTGAGACATGGGATCGAGGGGTTTTCTTATTATCAGTATTTTCCTATTCAGAGGTACAGAGGTTTTCTTATCCAGAGGAATTATCAAAGGCTTTGAGTCAGAGGTTCATTGGTGTGAATCAGGTTTTAATTTCTTCTCAGTTCAAATCATCTTCTTCGAGATTTATCAGCATACCAGGGAGAATTGGAGTTTTTGTTTACAGTTGAGCTGGTGGATAGTTATCGGTTGAGATTCTTCAGTGGATCATGTGAGTGGCCAGATTGTTCAATGGTAGCTGTGACTATTTTGTCAGAGGCTTGTGGAAGGTTGGTGGTTGGTTTTGAATTCAGTTGGTTATCCATTCTCTACCCATAATCCATATCCAAATCCATTGTTTTTAATCCATCAACCATTTTCTTTTTTATCCACTTACCTTTTCTTTTATTCATAAACCATTTCTACTTTCTAAATCCATTTTATCATATCCACATTTCCAAATATCCATTTTCAAATCCAGTTTAAATTCATACCATAATCATTCTCTACCAATTTCCAACACCATCAATCTTTTTTGATTCAACACGTGGAAGAGAAATAATTGCAATAGCTTTTAAGGTCCCATATCATTGCAGCTAATGGCAGTAGGGATTTTATCAATTCATAACGTGAGAAAAAAACATGGCAAGGTTCTAGTGGCAAAGTCATAACAACCAAAAGGAGAACTCTACAAAGCCCACCTCAGAAAATAAAGAAAAAATAGAAATTACATAGCAGTATCCAAAATTAGAAAAGAAAAGGTACATAATAGCAGAATTTTCAAGGAAGAAACACGTCACAAGAGCGAAGACGCAACGCATTGTAACCACCAAGCCATCAAACTCGTGACCATTCCTACACGATTTTTCTCTAACAAAATTTCACCCAGGATACCTATTCTACCCTCCCCAAACTTGCATATAAAAGCTACTGCTCACGATTCGATTCAACTCTCTCAGAGCTTCATCACATTCAATGTAAAACCTCCAGAAACCACAACACTTCAACCTTCATCCTTCCACATAGTTCAATTCACCTGCAAAACCATTCTTCAACCAAATTCCACCATCTTCATTTAACCTTCATCTTCATTCACAAAGCTGCGAAAAACCACTGATACGCCACTGATTCTACCGACTTGTTCATCCGTCCATTTCAAAAAAATCACGAACTATCCCAACCATATTCTTCAACATCATCTCTTCAATAACCTTCTAAGTTTTCTGCAAAAAAAAGAAACCACCACAAAGCAGCATCACTAAGTTTCTCAGAATCCACAATAAACTCATCACAATTCCACATTCAAGAGTTCATAATCGCAGAAGCAGATTCACATTAACAGCAACAACTACTTCAGATCGAAGAAGAGGAATGAGATGGTGAATTGCAGCAACAAAGAAAGAGAAAAACAAGGTTGAGCCGGAAGAAGTAACGATACGGAAGCAGGAGAAAATGAGATCGGAAACTTACCGTTGCTGAAGTCGGAATCGTCGGACTGGCTCCGACCTTGTGAGTTCGTTCTTCTAACTCAAATCTTAATCATATGTTGTTTCCTTTGTGAATGTTTGATTTTCGAGTAAGGTATTTATGATTGTTTGATGTTTGAGCAAGATATTTGTGGCTTGCTGTTGATTCGATCTGTGTCATGTACGTTGAGCGAGTTGAGCGATTGTAGGTTGAGCGATCGATAGCGAACGGAGGAAGTAGGGCTTCCGGTGGAGCTTGTAACGACGGAGAAGAAGGAGATACGTGTCGCCGGAGATTTTCGCGATGGAGGGGACGTTGATGTGAACGTTGTGGTAGGGGCTTGTGATTTTCCGCCGCTGCTGTTGTTTGGGTTATGGCGCTGTGAGGGATGCGTGGAGGTGATGGCGGCGGTGAAGTTTGTGCGTTTCGACGGAGGGTTTGGATTATAGAGAGGAGATTCATCTGTGGAAGCCATGAACGGAGGAGGCGTCAAAGATGATGGTGACGGAGCTCCGGAATAAGGAGAGCGGCGGAGGGAGTTTGTTTTTTGAGGGAGGTCGCCGGTGTTTTGAAGGAGAATGGCAAAGGTTGAACGAAGACGAAAGGAGAGTGTGAGGTTACGGCGGCGGAATGTCGAGGAAAGAGAGAAAGTTAAGAGATGCAGGAGAAATGTGGAAGTAGAGTTGAAGGCTTTAGGTTTTTTTTTAGTTAGTTTCAGTCTTGTTGTTTTGTTTCGGGCCTTAGGCCCAATGTGTATTTACATTTCGCACCACCATTCTCCTTCCTGAACCCCATTATTAGCTGAAGAGAATTTCTTGGGCTTGGCAGCCAAAGCCCATCCGCCTGGCCCTGCTTTTCCCACCTTCAAAATCAAATTGCACCCCTCTTGGTCTTTTTGTTTTGTTAATTGTTTTTTTTAATTGTTTTGATTATTTGGGTTTTGATATTTGTTTTTTTTGGATTTAGCTAATTAAATATAGATAATATTTTTAGTTTAGATTTAATCTTGACTTAGAACTAGAAGTTTAATTAATTTAGGATTAACTTTAGAACTAGAAATTAACTTGATTTAATCTTAGATTTAGATACCTTTTTTTTTATTAACTCTTAGGTTAATTTGTGACTAACTTTTAATCTTGTTTTAATTAGCACTTTATTTTAACTTGGTTATTTTTTGTTAATTGTTGACCTTGATTTTAATTGTCTATCTTGATTAATTTCTGATTAATTCCTGATTTGGTTTTATTCTCGATTCTCTCCTTGTGATTGAGCTGTCTGGTGTTTACTTGTTGGTTACCTCCTGTGCTTCGCATGCTCCCTTAAGGCTCCTAGTCCGACTTAATTTTTTATTAAGCTCGGAGTAGGATAGACATTAGGCTCTCAATCCAAGCATGATAACATTAGGTTAGCTCCCTTCTAATCCTTGACCTTAGGGCCATTTTGTATGATAACTTGTAGGATTCAGTTTCCCCCTTAGACTTTCCGTGAGTCCCGACTCTTTTCTCTCGCACCCGTACGATCGAGATTGGTCTCGTTTTCCCAATTCGTGGTCGTTCCCACGAACTACATGAGCTCTGATTCCTCTCTCTCGTCCGATTGAGGATACGTAGGCACGAGGATCCCTATCCTTGGCGAGCACTCTTCTCTCGCACCCTTGCGATCGAGACCCTTCTCTCGCACCCGTGCGATTGAGACCCTTCCATCCTTTCCTTTCTCCCCTAGTGAGGGGAACTACGTCGCTCTGATTCTCGCGTGCGAGCGAGATACGTAGGAAGGAGATCGTGCGAGATCTCTCCGAGCACATTTCTTTCACAACCTTTCTTTATCACCTCTTTGTCTCTTTTCGACCCGTAGGTCGAACTACGACTGCTCTGATTTCCTCTTTCTCGTCCGATTGAGGATACGTAGGCACAAGACGGCGATGTCTTAGCGAGCAAACCTCCCCCCAGTTCCCGTCCGAACTACGTTGACTCTGACTTTCCCATTGCACCGAGGGAATACGTAGGCGTAGGACGAGCGATGTCCTATCGAGTCACTTCTTTTTCTTTTCTTCTTCGTTTCTCCGTTCCTTCCGTTTTCGTTTCTTCTTGTTTCCAGTAGCAGTGGAGCTCCGGACGATGACACCCTTTGATGCAGACAACAAGCGTGGATCCCATCGAGTACGATGGACGTGTTGGGTGCTAACACCTTTCCTTCGCGTAACCGACTCCCGTACCCGTTCTCTTGGTCGTGAGACCATGTCTTTTCCCTTCTTTCAGGTTTATGCAGTGTTTCCTTTCCCTTTCTTGGGATAAATACACATTACTGGCGACTCTGTGTCTTCTGCGCCACTCTCGCGTTTGTACCGTTGGATGCGAATCTTTCGGGAGCGACAACATGTCTTCAAGCATTTAGATCTTCAATATATAGAGTTAGAGAATAGTTTCATTGGAGGGTATAATAGAAAACATATTACAACTGTAATATTCCAATGTTCACTTACAGGAATAGTCACGTCACAAAACAACAGAGTTGTCCTTGCGCCACCTATTCTAGGTAGAGGTCACACACAACTTTGTACTTTTATATTCATTGAAACACGTAAACCATTATTGATCTTCTGTCTTCTAATCTTCAGAGGCTTCAGATGTATATTTGATGAAGCATGTAGTGTAACACCCTTTTCTACCCCCACAAATGTTGCAGCAGAAACAACTCAAATATCAGAGTAAAGTATCAAAATCACCTCAAGGGTGCACATTTCTCATTTAAATCAAATAATACACTTGCCCTGTAAACAAAAGGGTTTTCCTCTAAATAACTCAAAAGCCTTCACATGGCAGCGGAACTCAAAATTCTCAATTAAAAGGTTTTCAAAAAACATCGTAATAATCCAAAAAGGTTTTTAAAATATAAAACCATATCATCAAATGACAACAAAAATAAGGAAACAACATAGTTCGACTCAAAGGACCCCAACCCAATGTTACACTATCAGAGCACGATCCTCTAAATCGACCAAAAGTAAATAAACTTCAAGGTGCTTGAAGCATCAATGGCTAAACCTGATCACCTGCACGTTAACCACGTGGAGGCAACATTCAAACAGGCAGGGTGAGTAATCACAATTCATAATAATCATTATAAAACAAGATATACATAAAATGGTATTATCTTCATATACAACATCTTTAGGGTCATCACAAGGAAACATCAAAATCACAAACAACATCATAAAATACAACAATTCCAATTAAATGCAAATGCACAACAAGACTCATGCATGTGGTACCAATCGTCATAATCGATGGACACTAGGCCATCAGCCCTCCAAAGATCCCCGTCAATAGGATCGATCCCGCATTTGGAACCGGAGCACGTCATAATTACCTCTTATCCGCATAATGGGAATGAAGCGTCGTCACAGAGTATGCATATGATTGTATGATACACAACATCACTAATCGTCATCATCAAATAAACATCATAATGTGCATCATTATTCTATAATTCTCATATGAATCATGTCATCATATATTCATCAAAACATCACAAATCAGCACCTCAATACCATCAAGAACATCATGGTAAATCATCATAAATATCACAGCATCAAACACCAGAACAACACAGCAACAGAAACGAAATTTCGCGAACAACAGATGTTCGCTCCAGGATTCGTTAGGCGAACCTGTTCACTAAAACCTTCGCTTGGCGAAGCGTCCAGCGAATCCCACAGACACCACACCAAAACACCAAAAAAACAACCTTTGTCATACTCACTGGTTTATTCGCTGGGCGAAGCTACTCGCTGATTCACTCGCTTAGCGAAACTTCCAGCGAACCCCCACTACCACTCCAAAATCATCTCAGTACCTACACTCATGTTATCGCGCATTCGCTGCGATGTTCGCTTTGCGAACCTTGACGAACATTCGCCTAGCGAAGCGATGGTTCGCTTAGTGAACCTGCGATTACAATAATCGCTGCTACGCACCAGTGATTCCACACCCTCAAAGGTACCTGCGATTACAGCTCTAAATGACCCAAAAACATCCCTATAACAGTTCTAATGCATCACGGAGGTCAACGGTATAAAACCTACGTCTATTAGGTCGATTAGGACACCTCTGGGAAACCTTAAATCCCCTAAACCTTCAAAACTCTCAAGCTTACTATAAACCCCATAAATCCCTTTCTCACACAAAATCCCACATATCATCAAAAAGGGTTTTGCCACGAAGGCTCATTTTTACCCGAATCAATTCAACCCTTAATAATCCATCATCGGTCCTCAAAATACCTCTAAATCATCAACAACTCATAAATCCTTCAAAAATCCCAAAATCCCCAAAATCCACTTCAATTACACCGAATCCTATAATGAAAACAATGAAAGGTAATTACTCCCCATACCTCAGATTGTCGATCCGATGTGTTCTCTCTTGAGCCTTTGGAAACCTTCACGAATTCCTCGCCTCTTTCCTTTTTCCTCAAAGCTCTCACTTCTTTCCTTCTTTTCACGTTCAACAAAAAAAAACTGAATCCTATTCTCAAATTCTCCTTTTATATCCATCCTAACCCTTGGGCCTCAAAATTGGGCTTTCTCTATAATGCCCTCACTAATTCTCCTCTAATGTCCACCATACCCTTAATTCCTCTAATATTATTTAAAATAAATAATAATACAATATATTCCGTAATATATACTATTATTTAATTAAATAACCAAAACTTCACAAAAACACTGACATCGACTCGAAACACCAAAATTCACAGAAATCCAAGAATATAATATTTAAATCAATTAAATAAATATTCTTACTAAATTTGGGGTGTTACATGTAGAGAGATCAATACTTGTAACTTCAGAACCTAAGTCTTCAGAACTCAGATCTTCGTTCAGCAGAACTAACTTAAGAGTCTTCAGCACTTGGTCTTTAGAAGTGATGTCTGTCACACCCCAAAATTTTCCCTACCCTTTTCACCTGTATCTAAAGAACTTTATACCACATACCTAGCATTCATAGCAAGCATTCATGATCATTCATAAGCATTAGGACGCCCTATGTGTGGGATTTACAAGATACTTGGATCAAGGCTTTTCCTATGCCTTGAAGTCCTCTTTCTCAAGTAATATCAAAGGCTTTTCACATCCTTCTCAACACATCAGTTGTCAAGATTCATCCATACACAAGGTTTGCATTTTGTCATCCTCTTCAGAAGGAATCAAGCCTCAGTTCCTCAAATCAAAGTTTTCTTCATTATGCACCTCAAGAACATGAAATTAGGGTTTTTATCAACCTTCTCACTTCTCAAGCAATCATTCCTCCTTTAGGGCTTTCTCAGGGTTTTCTGTGGTGATCAGTGAATATATGTCTTGTGATTTGATTACTGAGGAAATATGGACATGATTTGGGTATTCATTATGATTCAAGACATATTTTATATCTCAAGTTGGTTATTGTTTGTTCTACAAGTTGACTTGCGCTAAGGATTTAAAACTAAGGTTCTAGGGCTGGAAGCATGTGATATTTGGCCTAGGTGATTTCATCTATCAAGAGCCTCAATTTCGTTATAAGATCATGAATTATTACCTAGTTATGAAGTTAAGGGTTGGTTTAAAACTGAGGACTAGCTCATTTCTTATTGGTCAAGTATCACTTGGGTCATTCATCAAAGGTGCAAGTTCATTCAAGTTTGTACAAGTAAAGATGGAATTTGGTTTCTTATGGAACAAGTGTCATGGATTAAGATTGATTCAAACTCATTTCAAGGTTTTAGATCAATTTATAATAGAGGGAAAGTTTGTGAATTCAAATTCAAAAGCTTTCAAGATCCAAAGATAAGTTCAAGGAAAGTCAAACTTTATTAAAATTCCAAAAGGTCAATTACAAGGAAAATTGGAATACAAAATTGCATTACAAGGAAGAATACACAAATACAAGAAAATTAGAGCTTTTAACCTAAGTTAACTTTTGCTCAACTGTTGACTTTTTGGTCAATCCTGAATGCTTTGACCTATTCCTAAACTCCAATCCCCTAGAACTTCTTCTTGCACCAGCAACTTCATTTGGATATACAAGCCTAGTCATGATCTTGATGTCACACCCATGTCAAGCCAAGTTTGCCTCATTTAAAGCCATAACCCGCCTGCAAAACATCAGCAGCAGTATTGTGTCATCAACATTACCCATCAATGCATCATCATACATTCCAAACCACAACAGATGTACATACGTAAACACATTAAAGCAATATCAGGTACACACAATCAGGAGGTAACAGGAAGTTATATGAAAAAATCAGCATGCATTCAAGGTATATCACTGCCATGTAAAGAACATATTCACATCACAACAAGAGTTCATGACAGTCCATCACAACTCAAGACATAGCCAAATAAATTGACAGTTCAGGTATTTTAATCCATTACAATGCAACTTAAACTAACAAATTAACACCATCACATTTCATAATTAACCAACAATAATCCAACAATTCAAATAACTTATCAAGGCATAACTGACTTTTCAAGCAAGAGGCCAAGCAGTGATAGTCCAATTAACACAACTGTTTTTGATAAACAGAGTTAACTAATAGCAAATTATTGTCATAACAGTTTTCAAATAGGATCTCAATGCAACTAACCTCTAGCTGTTAATATCAACTTGTAACTAACTTTGTTTCATCCAACTAACATCCTAACTGAACCCAAATCACTTCCAACTGACAATAACAGATTTTACTTCACAAAAATAACTTCCAACTAACAGTTATTGACAGCTAAGCAATCCTAACCAACATCTCTAACTAATTGCTAACTGTTTTCATCATCTAAAAACTAACTTACATACACTGACTAACTACCTCTAACCAGCCTCAATTCAGTTTCTAACCTCCAGACTCGTATCCTCTTCATCACTTCACACTCTGATTTTTCTCTCACCTTTTCAATCCCCTCCAATCTCTTCTTCACCTTACTCTCCTCAATACATTTTCTCTATAAAATCACCTTCTGCATTTCATCATTCTGCTTCTCCCTCAATCATTCAACTCCCCACGCATTACCTTTTTCATCTTCCCCAATCTTCACATTGCAATTCTCTCTACAATCTTATCCTTCCCCATTTACCACATTGCAATTCTCCTTCAAGCGACTTCAATCTTCATCATTAACTCTTCTTCTGCAAAAATCTCCATTAACTTCATCATCTTCACCTCAACCTCCAAAGCTTCATCTAAACTTCATCATTCCTCATAACCAATCTTCAACGCACACACACCTCACCTAATACTACACTCACGAAGACTCAAGCTAACCTATAGACTAAGGTTGCAAAGGAAGAAGAAGAAGATAAAGCTAAAGCAAATAAAAGAGGCATATCTGAAATCTCCTTGCCATCGTCATCGTCTTCTCCAGAACTTTCAATTTGCACCGTCGTCAAGGTAGATTGCTCTTCCTTCGCACTTTTTCTGTTGCTTTTCCCTCATTTGTTGTGTATCCTCTGAGCTTAGGGTGCCTCGCGCATGAGATCTCTGTCGTCTCCGTTCACCGGCGCACTTAGGATTTACTTCAAACACGGATTGCATAGTCGTTGCTTGGGTTTAGGTCAAATTAATTTGGGATTAGTGTAGAGGCAGAGGAAGTGTCGCAATGTGAAAAACAACCGGCAGAAAAACAGACTCGCCATCGAACGTAATTTATCTCGACGAGGGAAAGGAAACGATCGAAGAAACCTCAAAATGGAGAAGACAGGGTCATGCAACCAAGTCTTGGGTTCGGGAGTCGGTTACGCGAGAGGAAGGTATTAACACCCCCTCGTGTCCATTGTACTCAACGGGATCCACACTTGTTGTCTAATCAAAGGGTGTGTTATCTAAAACCTACTGCTAAACGAAAACGAAAAGGAGAAAAACAAAAGGAGACTCAATAGGACTTTGTCGTCCTATGCCTACGTATCCCCTCGTACAATGGGAAAGTCAGAGTCAATGTAGTTCAAAAGACTATGGGTGAATGAGGGAAGGTTGCTCACCAAGACTTCATCGTCTTGTGCCCACGTATCCTCAATCGGACGAGAAAGAGGAAGTCAGAGAAATTATAGTTCTACATACAAGTCAGTAAGTGTTTTTTATGAGTGACGTCAAGTTCGCGTTCCAGCAGTTAGGGTCGATGCCTGTTTGCTGTAGAACGGAAATAACACACTCTTTCTGAAAATGCTTTGACAGACAATCCCGAAGGATAAAATGATTTGCAGTTTGTTTGTGAATTTTAGACAAAAGTGAATTGTATTGGTTTGAGATTCTTATTGCACTAAAGTCTATGACATAGGAGCGTATGCGTTGTAAGATCGCCCCCAAACGGGACGTATGCTAAACACTCTAGAAAAGTAAGGAGAGACTCCTCACTCATCATTTCCCATATACTTAAGGCTTGTGGCACACAATACTCGTCGTATTTATTAAGTGTTTTGAAATTGTTTTGAGAAGAGAAAGAAGACTCAAATGGAAAAAGAAAATCTAGGGGAAACTCACCTAAATTTTATCATGCAAATGCCTATATAGTTAAGTATGAGAGATAAGTCTACCTAATGTTATCATACCAATGATGGACCTCAGGTTGAGGTTTAAAGGGACTACCCTAATGTTGTCATGCAAAGGATTGAAAGCCTAATGTCTATCCTACTTTGAACCTAATCATAAATTAAGTTCAAACTAGAATCCCTAAGGGAGCATGTGAATGAACACAAGTAAACATTAATCAACCTCAATCTCAAACAACAAAAGATCCAAAACTCAAAAGAGAAGAAATGAGATGAATAGAAGAGAGAAGCCTTAATTCATCAAGGAAAAGGATCAAAGATAATCAAGTGAGCAATGCATAAGCCTACAAGTCAAAAAATTAAGCTTCAACATTTAGCAAACCAAACCAAGTATGATTACACATTATGAGAAACAAGTAAGGGCAGTAGCAACATCACATCATGTTCAACTCATATGAAGAATTAGGAGAGGAGCAAAAACATACAAGGCATGCATCACATGAACACCCAAACAATTGTCCACACATAACTCATACAAAACTCACTTCAAAATATTAGCCAAGTGGAATTAAAGTTTGAAACCAAGTAGGGGCAGCAACATAATCATGAACGTTACCTCATGAATTGCAAGAGGAAATATCAAAGAATGAGCTCAAAACATGCATCAAGACTAGCCAAGCATATACCATGATCATTCTCAAAGGAAAAGAGGTGTTCAAATAAAGCACAAAGCACAAATGGTCAAGATGCATAGCATATCACCAAGGTCAGAAGCATACTCAAATGATACACACCATATTCATTTCCAAGATATCACACAAGTTCAATAAGGATCATGCTCAAAAGGCTAGGAAAACACCATTCAAATCACCCATGAAAAGAGCAAAGACGATCATGTGAAGAAAATAATGAAAAGTGATCATACAATGAACATCACAACATGAAAATCAAATCCTCAAACATGTCATTCAAATCACACAATAGTCTACAAGCATCCAACACAAGAAACCATCTTGAGAAACATCAAAGGAGTAAGCTTAAAACCTCATCATCTTGAAAATTCCACCAAAAGTAGGAAAATAACCAAAAGAAAATGAATCCAAAGCCAAAATCAAGTCAAGACAGTACATGATCACATTCAATAATCATTTCAAACTTCAATCAAGCAGAAGTGGTCAAAATGATTTCGAACTAGGTCAAGTATCAAGTGTGCCAATCCAAAACCAAGCTACAATTAGGCATCAATCAAAAATAGAAAAATGACCTAATAAATTCCAAAAAGAGACTCTAACTCATGTTATATCCATCAAGAACAAGTGAACAAAAGATATCAAGAAGAATTGCACAAGTGCATCCCTAATTGAATCAAACAATCTCATGTAGGAGGTTAATCGAGCATGCATCGAGGATCAATTCAAATCAATCAAGAACCAATCAAAAACTCTACATACAAACATAAAATCATCCCTCAAACACTCATAAAATATGTATCAAAACATGGTAGAGAAATTGGATCAAGAAAGCAATCGAATGCCTCATAAGATTAAACCCTAATTCAAGGGCAAAGTTGGAAAACCACCTCACAAATTAATTCCCAATAAAATGGCAAAATAATTGAAAAAAATAAAATAAAAATGTGAAGATTATCTCAAGACACCAAAGGATCAGAAACATATTTTTAATCATTTTAAGAATGAATTAAACAATTAAAACAAAAATTAAATTGAAAATGAATGAAAATAGCAAATAAAAAAGAAGAAACAAGCAATGGGGGTGTATTAGCAATTCTGGAAAACAAAGGACACAACACACACGCGCACATGGGCTAAGAAAAGGGTGGTGTGAATATAAAAATGGGCAAAGCCTAACCTAAAAACTCACATAAGACCTCAGAAGAATCAAAACGATTTGTTTCATTAAAACACGTTGGCAGCCACTAATCCACATCATGCACACATGGAAGCCACACAAGCAGTTCAGAGGGTCAAACATGCCACCTCATCCAAACACCTCAAATGCCAAAGCCCTAGCTCCGGTTGTCTTCCCCTGTGAGCTTCACCAGAGCTCAGGCCAGACTTTATCAAAATTCACAAAACCATACGTCATCTTGAAGAGAAAATCACGAGGATCTCAAATCTGGCTTTCATTTTCATTTAAAATATCTTAAACAACAAGAAAATTGAGCACGAAGGTCACATATACAACCTGCAACTTCCATAAACAAACACAACGAGGTTCCAAACATGGCCTACACATGGTAGGGCTTTAGATGCAACCAAAATGAGTCTTAATATGCATCTAAAATGGAAGATCTAAGTTGAAGAAAAATTACCTGATGGAGAAGCTTCGTTGGCTCTTCAACACATCTGAAAACTTGTGGAAAACTTCACTAACTACTTTAATAACCTTCAAGAATGATGAATCCACCCAGAAAATGAAAGAAACTTGCATCAAGAGTGTGATTTGAAGCTTGGGAAATTTGAGAGAAAATGAAGTTTTGTGATCTGAAAAATTGTGAATCCCTCTAGGTTTGGAGTGAAGAAGCTTAAATAGGAGTGTTTTTAGGGTTGGTATAAGGCCAGGAAACGAGCCAAAGGGTAAGAGTTGGTTATACCTTGGTTTGGAGTGAAAATGAGAAAAATGCATGTGTTAAGTGTAGGCTCGGGTGTGCTATGGTTTTAGGTGCATCTTGTGTGATTTTTTAGAGTGGAATGGAGCATGAAAGTTGTGAATGGGTGATGAAAAGTTTTGGCATATAGGAATAGTAACTTGGTGCACAAAAAAACCTTGCCAATTTTGGCAAAGATTTGAATTTTGAGGAAGCATGAGGTGTGTGCATTGTTTGGTCACTTTTGGCAAGGTTCCTTGGCAATAAAAGTGTAGTACAAGTCGTGTGGAAAAGGTAACAAATTCATGCTACTAGAAATATCTATAATGTGCCTCCAAATAATGCATCAACATCAAACTCATGTCCACCATTTCTAATGATCTTAACTTGATTAATTCAACACCAAATCATGCAATCTTGTGCTCAAAAGAAACTAGGGAGATCAAGGAACAAAACTGGATTTGAAGTGGCGTCCAAAAACTAGCTCATAACACTTAGTGAAAAATTTACCAAGTTACCATATTTGCCAACTTTTGGACCATGTATTGTAAGCACCATAACTTGAGTTACAAAGGGCCAAATGATGAGTTTTAACTATGGTTGGAAAACTTGAAGAAAGCTCTACAACTTTTATGTTTAATGAAAGTTGAATTGGAGCCTTGATCATAGTGAAAAAAAACCTTGGAAGATTGGTTCATGAAGTTGGCAAGCCATTTGCTAAATTTGGCATAATGAAAACCCTAACTTTGTGACCTCATAACTTGAGTTCTACACATCCAATGGAGGAGTTCTTGTACTCAAAAGAAATCTTGGAGAATGAAGAACAACTTTGATGTTTGAGGGAAGATGAGATGAAGCTTTGATCATGGGGAAAATTTCCCTTGAAAAACCAATGTTGAACTTGAAAATTGACACTTAGAAAAATTCTAAGTACAAAAGTTCACATTTCACTTTTTCCTCATACTCATGACCTCATAAATTTTCACTCATGAATATTTTGAAAATATTTCTCTCTTCAAACTTGTAGTACATGATGTCCTCTTTAATATGATAACAAGTTTGCCCCATTTTCATCAAGGATGAAAAAGTTATGGATGTTGCAATATGGCTAGAAATTGAGATTGTCCATACTTAGAAATTTTCCACTAAAACCCTAATTCACCCAATCTCTTGATTTTATATTTCTCCTTGATTATTCTTGATCCAAACACAAGATAACTCTTAAGATGACATGGCATGCCCCTGATCAACCTCAAAATCCAAGACTTTGACTTTGTAAAGCCCTAATTGACTTTCTTGATCAGATGAAACCCTAATCCTTCTTCCACTGACTAAGGCTCATTCTATGACTTGTGATGAGACATGATACATGTAAGGAACCCTTGGGATATGTGTTGAGCCATATAAAAATGCCTTTCTCAAGAAGATAGCCACAGGTTCTCTTTGACCAAACCCCTAATTCATGAACAAAAGATAGGAGGATATGATCAATGCTTGTAAACCTAATCCAGATGATTGTGTGAGATGGTTGAGAATGCCTTGATAATGAAAGGACTTTGAAGCTTAAGAATGCCATAAGATGGAGTACAATCCCTTGCTTTAGCTTTGAGAATCATACCCTCTTCTTGAGAGCCAACCAAGATACCTTGATCCCATGCTTAGAACTAATGATATGCACAAATGATGATGCAAAATGAAATGAAACATAAGCCAAAAAGGTTAAGAAAAGATAAGGAAAATTTTGGGGTGTTACAAAGAGGATCCTTTTAGATAGTTTGGTTTGTGAATAAGAAGTCCGCAACCGCCCGAGGCGATTTCCGGCGCGGCAGACAATTAGATTTCAGCTTTGTTTAAACTGAGAAAGAGAGTGAGATGAGACGAAGTGAAGTGTAAGAGAGAGTATAATTTTTTTCTGAACGTGAAGAATGAGGGTTTAATTCTAAACCCTAGTTGATTTCTTTGGGTCGTGTGGACGCAGGCCCAACCTGAATTCTTTCCATACCCCTTGGTGGAACCTGCACCCCTTGTGCTGAAGGTTTTGTGGGGCAAATGGGCTTATTCTAAGCCCAACATCGAAATTCAATTTGCACCACCAATTCACTATTCTACCCCCAGCTTATAATTAAATTAATTTTAATTAATTGATTAATTGTCATAATTGATTATTAATGCTAATTGTTTTGTGATAGTCGTTTTAATTGAATTAGTTTTTCTTGATTAACAGTGTTGATTAAATATGGTGCCTTGTTGCTTGAACTCTTGATTAGTGTTTATTGAATTTCAATATTAATTGTTTTGTTTGTGAATCTTCATTATGAAAAATCATGTAGATCTTGATTAGTCAAATTGGTTGAATGTTACCATGTTCACGTGCTGATTAAATCTTGGATGTTGAATTTTGTGACTAAGATTGTGAATCCTGATTTAATGAGCATGTCATCTAATTAATTAGGTTTTGTGGGTTCCTCTTGATATCATGTTCATGATTGATGATCTTGCTTGAATATCACTGGATTGCTTGTTTCAACTTCCTGATTTAATTACATATGAATACTTGTTTCCATGCATAGCATATTTTCATTGTTTACTTCATACTAACTGCTCTTATTTGTTTTGTGAGGTATTCACCTGGGCTATATCTACATTGGACATTTGGATATTTATTGATTGTACATAATCATTGTACCCTGTTTTAGATTAGGGTTTTCTCCCCCCTTGGTGGGCTTCTCATACATCCCTCTCCCCGATTACAATGTAATAGTTTTTTACCTTTACTTTCTTGTATACGTCGGTATGCTTTGCATGTTAATAGGTTAGAAAAGATAAAATCGAAAACATTTAGAAAACAATTTCAAAACAAAAAGGCAAATAAAGACTTGATCCAATGTCGAGTCACTTTTCAAACTAATTAAATGAATTGCTCATTCCTCCATCACCTTAGGGTTTCCTTCCAACTCCTCTACCAACTCCACTCCATTCCATCTAAACCCTGCAAGCCTAGTATGCACATACCATAAGTCGATTGTCTTGCGCATCGCCACCGACCTACCTTGATTCAGTCTACCATCTTTTCCATATCATCTTCATCCTCTTCCATCCAGAAAAACCTTTAAACCAAACCAAGATTTTAATCAGGTCCTCTTAGGGTGAACATGAGTGGTTAGGATACTATTGTCCCCTCAACTCTTGAGTATTTGATTGTGGGCCGTACTTAGCCTATGGTTGGATACTCTTCCCCCTCTAAGTACCTACGATTAAACTCGTGAAAATAAAAAAAACTTTTCAAATTACCTTCGCCTTAGGGCATAATTTTCAAAACCTCCCAAAAGGGCACATTACCTCCGTTCTACCGCAATACAAGCAACGCTTAACTGCTAGAACGTGATCGTTAATCTCGCCCACAAAACAACAAGCCTTTTCTCTCGCCCCAGTGCGATCGAGACCTTTTCACCTGTAGTCCCACGAACTACGGACGCTCTGATTCTTCATTAGTCAATGAAGATACATAGGCATAAGGGCCCCAATCCTTGGCGAGCAAACTCCCACCAATTCACATGTAGTCCTTCGAACTACGATGACTCTGACTTTCCCATTGCACGAGGGAATACGTAGGCATAGAATTGCGAGATCCTACCGAGTCCCCTTTTTGTTTTAACCTATCCCATTCTTTTTTTGGCAAGTAAACCTTAGATTCGACACCCATTCACGTGTAGACTACCTAGATGGTTCCCATCGAGTACGATGGATGTGAGGGGGTGCTAATACCTTCCCCTTGCATAACCGACTTCCGAACCCATATCTTGGTCGTGAGACCATCTTTCTTACTTAGGTTTTCTCGATGTTTTCCTTTTCCCCCATTGGGATAAATAACATTCGATGGCGACTTCTCTGATTTTTCGCGTAGCGACAGTTGGCAACTTCACTAGGGATAATTTCCCTAAGTAAGTCAAGCCTAGTCTAGGTTATATTCTTCGCATGATTGGGTGTTATTTATATTGCCCTACTTGCTTTATTTATCATTAATCTATCTTGACATATCTATTATATTTCTCTTGTGGGAATGGGTTACATGATCATGATGTGTGATAAGCCCAATACACAGGCTTGGAGTATTCACCTAAGATAGTTAGGGAGATTCGTACTAAATCGTCAAGGTGTAGTTATCTTGGGGGAAAGGTATGAATATCCCACCTAGAGTAGATTTCTTTTGGAAGTTTGGTTGGCACGTGAGTCATTTCGCATTGACGACCTTTCTTTCAAAGGGAGCCTATGACTCTAGGGACCTTTAGCAAACCTTGGCTTTTCGAAGTTGAGGGCAACCTCACTTATAGGAGATTCCCTTGGGACTATCATTGGCTTTGCAAGTTATTTTTGCACTGATGAGGGTATTCTCAAAACAGATCTATGATTCTAAGAATCTTCATGAAGGCCTTAGCACCCACCGGTGATGGGACATGGGTTTTATGCAGGTAACCAAGCCTCAACATACCTCATTACATCGGACCTTTGAACCTATGTTGAGAAGAATGTTCAGATTATCCAGAATACGTCGAACCTTTGAATCTGTGATGCTACATCTCATCTCATCACATCATCAAAAATAATGTAGCACATGCATTCTCCTAGGGGAAATAAAACTTTTTGTATACCTTCATGCATCATTTCGCATTTCATAAAACAAAATCAAAGAACCTCTTACCACCTTCTGTTCCTAGCAGGTAGATGACTTCTCGACACAAGTTCAGAACTAGAAGCATGTCTTAGATCATTATGTAAGAACTTCAGAAAGGCCAAGAACTATTGAAGGAGGATGTCAAGCAGCTGAAAACTCAAATGAACGTGGTTATGGAGATTCGGCAAACCTTGATGAGGAAGGAATGTAACTCTGCACCAACGGCTGCCATAAATATGGTCACTCCTTTGCATCTTCTTGGCTCCACCTCAAGTCATGAGCTGCCTCATGGATATCACCCACAACCTGGACTTCCAAGGCTTCCCTATCAACAACCATCATTTGTTCCTCAGTCATTGCCTATTCCTTAGCCATCTCCTGTTCCTCAGCCAAATCAGCAGGGCCAAGCCCAGAACCAGATTCGGTATCCAAATCAGCAGCGAAATAATACTCAACAAGGACAGAGAAAAGCAAGGAGGCCAGAAAGGCAGTTTGACCCAGTTCCTATGTCTTACGGTCGACTTCTCCCTCTTTTACTCAACAGTTTGCTAGTTCAGCTAAGAGAGTTTAAGCCTCCTCCAAACCCTCTTCCTCCAGGTTATGACACAAATTTCAGGTGTGAGTATCACTCTGGAACACCCGGGCACATGATCGAGGATTGTAAAGCCTTGAAGCATAAGGTACAAGACCTGGTCGATTCAAAGGCTATCATGTTCGCACCAAGCGGTCTGAGCATACTCAACAATCTCACACATCTGCATGCAAGAACATCTACAAGCTCATAACCAGCGCAAAGGCAGATTTGATAAGAGCTTCCCGAGGGACTGTCATCAACTTCTGTTAGCAGAACAACCTCAATCTATGGGTGGATAATAAGGCCAATCATGCCAGCCATCATTTCTTCATTCAATCATTTTCATGTGTAATTTTCTTTCTGTTAAGTGAAAATTCATTTGTAAAGACTCATCTGTTTGTAGATGATAATGATAATGAAATAAATATGCATGTTTTGAATAAATTCATTTGTGTTCACTCTTATTTTTCATTGATATCAAACGCTTGTTTAAGCAAAATCCGAGGGAGGATGATGAAAACGAAAGACGCAAAACTTTCGGTTGTATGCTTTTGAATAAAACCTTGATGATGATGTACAAGCATTGTTTCAAATCTCTAAACACCAGAGATATAAGGAAGATAATCCCTCGTCAACCCTGTTGAACCTAGAAGTAGGAGTCCTCGTTGCCTTTCGCAAGAGAAAGTTATTGTTTCTCCTAACCTTTTTTTCAGGAGTCCTTTCTACCTTTTGTAGAAGGAATATATCTAATCAATAACTGTTTCTCCTAACCTTTTGTTCAGGAATCCTCGTTGCCTTTCACAAGAGGAAGTTATCGTTTCTCCTAACCTTTTGTTCAAGAGTCCTCGTTGCCTTTCGCAAGAGGAAGTTATCATTTCTCCTAACCTTTTATTCAGGAGTCCTTTCTACCTTTTGTAGGAGGAATATTATTCGCCAATTGTCGTTTCTCCTATCCTTTTGTTCAGGAGTCCTTTCTACCTTTTGTAGGAGGAATATTATTACACAATCAAATTTATCTCCTAACCTTTTGTTCAGGAGTCCTTTCTACCTTCTGTAGGAGGAATATTATTACCAAATCATGGTTTCTCCTATCCTTTTGATTAGTAGTCCTCTCTGCCTTTTGTAGAAAGAATATATAATCAACCTTTTTTCCTAAACTTTTTGTTCAGGAGTCCTTTCTACCTTTTGTAGAAGGAATATATCTAGCCAATCATGGTTTCTCCTAACCTTTTGTTCAGGAGTCCTTTCTACCTTTTGTAGGAGGAATATTATTACACAACTAAATTTCCCTCCTAACCTTTTGTTTAGGAGTCCTCACTGCCTTTCGCAGAAGGAATGTTTCAATCAAGTTAACCCCTCCTAAACCTTTTGTTCAGGAGTCTTCTTTGCCTTTAGCAGAAGGAATTTTCGATTACAGTTGAATAGTCAACATTTATAATTATACTTGTTTCCATTCTGAGAATCCTACGGATATGTCTCCCATTTCAGGACTGACAAAAGCATAGCATGCATTGCATATCATAGCATCTCCATCATAAAAGAAACCTTGTTTTCCCCAGTAAGATCATTAATCCTCAGTAAATAAAACTACCAAAAAAGTCACCCATCACTTCATGATCCCCAACTAGTCAATTTCCATTCCAAATACATCATTACCCCCAACGGGAAAATTTTTGGATATTTTATATTCAATCTTCTCTTACCTCGAATGTCTGAAAGCCATTGCTATCTGTACATTCAGGTGCAAGAAGATTCAATAGGGGCAGCTGTCACACCCCAAATTTTGCCCTACCCTTTTCACCTATATCCAGAGAACTTTATACCCTATACCTAGCATTCATAGCAGGCATCATGATCATTCATAAGCATTGGGACACCCTATGTATGGGATCTGCAAGATACTTGGATCAAGGTTTTGCCTATGCCTTGAAGTCCTCATTCTAAAGTAAAATCAAAGGTTGGATTCACGTCCTTCTCAGCACATCAGTTGTCAAGATTCATCCATACACAAGGTTTGCATTTTGTCATCCTCTTCAGAAGGAATCGAGCCTCAGTTCCTCAACTCAAGGTTTTCTTCATGATGCACCTCAAGAGCACGAAATTAGGGATTTTATCAACCTTCTCACTTCTCCAGTAATCATTCCTCCTTTAGGGCTTTCTCAGGGTTTTCTGTGGTGATCAGTGAATAAATGACTTGTGATTTTATTACTGGGGAAATATGGACATGATATGGGTATTCATTATGATTCAAGACATATTTGATATCTCAAGTTGGTTGTTCTTTGTTTTACAAGTCGACTTGGGCTAAGGATTTAAAACTAAGGTTTTAGGGTTGAATGCATGTGATATTTGACCTAGGTGATTTCATCTATCATGGGTCTCAATTTCATTATAAGATCATGACTTATTACCTAGTTATGAAGTTAAGGGTTAGTTTCAAATTGAGGACTAGCTCATTTCTTATTGGTCAAGTTTCACTTGGGTCATTCATCAAATGTGCAAGTTCATTCAAGTTTGTACAAGTGAAGATGGAATTTGGTTTCTTAAAGAACAAGTGTCATGGATTAAGATTGATTCAAACTCATTTTAAGGTTTTAGATCAATTTATAATAGAGGGAAAGTTTGTGAATTCAAATTCAAAAGATTTCAAGATCCAAAGATAAGTTCAAGGAAAGTCAAACTTTATTAAAATTCCAAAAGGTCAGTTACAAGGAAAATTGTAATACAAAGTTGCATTACAAGGAAGAATACAAAAATACAAGAAAATTGGAGCTTTTAACCTATGTTGACTTTTGCTCAACTGTTGACTTTTTGGTCAACCAGCTGACCAAAGTCAACCATGAATGCTTTGACCTATTTCTAAACTCCAATCCCGCAGAACTTCTTCTTGCACCAGCCACTTTATTTGGATATACAAGCCTAGTCATGATCTTGATGTCACACCCATGTCAAGCCAAGTTTGCCTTATCCAAAGCCATAACCTGCCTGTAAAACATCAGCAGCAGTATTGTGTCATTAACATTACCCATCAATGCATCATCATACATTCCAAACCACAACAGATATACATACGTAAACACATTAAAGCAATATCAGGTACACACAATCAGGAGGTAACAGGAAGTTACATTAAAAAATCAGCATGCATTCAAGGTATATCAACACCATGTAAAGAACAGATTCACATCACAGCAAGAGTTCATGATAGTCCATCACAACTCAAGACATAGCCAAATAAATTGACAGTTCAGGTTTTTCAATCCATTACAATGTAACTCAAATTAACAAACTAACACCATCACATTTCATAATTAACCAACAATAATCCAACAACTCAAATAACTTATCAAGGCATAACTGACTTTTCAAGCAAGAGGCCAAGCAGTGATAGTCCAATTAACACAACTGTTTTTGATAAACAGAGTTAACTAACAACAAATAATTGTCATAGCAGTTTTCAAACAGGATCTCAATGCAACTAACCTCTAACTTTTAAGATCAACTTGTAACCAACTTTGCTTCATCCAACTAACATCTTAACTGAACCCAAATCACTTCCAACTAACAATAATAGATTTTACTTCACAAAACTAACTTCCAACTAACAGCTATTGATAGCTAAGCAATCCTAACCAACATCACTAACTGACTGCTAACTGTTTTCAACATCTAACAACTAACTTACATAAACTAACTAACTACCTCTAACAGATTTCTAACTACCTCTAACCAACCTCAATTTAATTTCTAACCTCCAGACTCGTATCCTCTTCATCACTTCACACTCTGATTTTTCTATCACCCTTTCAATCCCCTCCAATCCCTTCTTCACCTTACTCTCCTTAATACATTTTCTCTATAAAATCACCTTCTGCATTTCATCATTCCGGTTCTCCCTCAATCATTCAACTCCCAATGCATTACCTTTTTCATCTTCCCCAATATTCACATTGCAATTCTCTCTGCAATCTTATCTTTCCCCATTTACCACATTGCAATTCTCCTTCAAGCGACTTCAATCTTCATCATTAACCCTTCTTTTGCAAAAATCTCCATCAACTTTATTATCTTCACCTCAACCTCCAAAGCTCCATCTAAACTTCATCATTCCTCATAACCACTCTTCAACGCACATGAACTACACCTAATACTACGCTCACGAAGACTCAAGCTAACATATAGATTAAAGTTGCAGAGGAAGAAGAAGAAGAAGATAAAGCTAAAGCAAAGAAAAGAGGCTTATATGAAAGCTCATCGCCATCGTCATCGTCTTCTCTAGAACTTTCAATCTGCGCCATCGTCGAGGTAGATTGCTCTTCCTTCGCACTTTTTCTATTGGTTTTCCTTCATTTGTTGTGTATCCTCTGAGCTTAGGGTCCCTCACGCAAGATATCTCTGTCGCCTCCGTTCACCGCCGCACTTAGGGTTTACTTCAAACACGGATTGAGTAGTCGTTGCTTGGGTTTAGGTCAAATTAATTTGGGATTAGTGTAGAGGCAGAAGAGAGGATCCTTTTAGACGGTTTGGTTTGTGAATATGAAGTCCACCGCCATTGGAGGCAATTTTCGGTGCGGCGGACAATTAGATTTCAGCTTTGTTTAAACTAAGAAAGAGAGTGAGATGAGAGAGAGAGAGAGAGAGAGAGAGAGAGAGAGAGAGAGAGAGAGAATAGATTTTTGCGGAACGTGAAGAATGAGGGTTTCATTCTGAACCCTGGATGATTTTTTTGGGTCGTGTGGGCGCTGGCCCTGAAGGTGCGAGAAAGACACAAGAAAGGGGGGTTTGAATTGTGTATTTACTCTTTTTGTAACAATTTGCATTTTGTTAGAGAGGCGCTCAAGAACCTTCAATGTTGTTGAGAGATTCTAATCTCTTAACTATGGAGCATGAGAACCATATAGGTTCTGATCATAAGATACAATACTCAGAACTTGCAGTGCGGAAGCATATCAGAGATAGGCTGCAAGGTTCTGACTTTGCTTAATATGAGGTTTTGATATTCAATGCAGAAACATAAATAGAGATACTAAGCAAGTGAGTAAAGGACACACGATATATCCTGGTTCACCACGCGGGCTAATCCAGTCCACCCTTCTCAGGTGATTTCGCCTTGAACACAAGGACTTAATCCACTATAACCAAATCATGATTACACTTGCACGGGCCACGCCGGTGACTAACAACTCGCACAGCCGCACTGTGACTAACATGCAATGAACCGTTCAGGGATTTAACTTAATGAATATAACGAACATTGACCGAGCAGACCCACTGTTGGGATTTCACAGCTAGTCGTTCAGGGAGTCACCACAATGAATATAACGCTACTGACCATATTTCAGGATTTTCCATAATGACACCCAGCCATTGTCATCTCAAGTATCTGATCACCACGTGATCTACTCAAGGGCCTCAACTCACAGCTGAACCGTTCAGGGATCCCATCAGGATATAACGTTCACTTGAGGAGTCTAAATTCATTTAGTTGAATTGGCAAACTGGAGATTACAGATTGTGCTTCTTCATAAGCAAGTTTCTCCTAAGTTTAAGTACAAAGAACACACACATGTGTTCAAGCAAGATTTGAGCAACAGCTCCTTGCTTTCCTAAGAAACTACAAAGATGTATTTAGATATTACAATTGTTGACATCTTGTAGATCTTCTTCTTCTTCGTCTTCTTGGTTGAGCAAGCTTGAGCAGCAACTCCTTGCTTCAGATCTTCAATGCAGTCCTGACGAGAAGGTAGGTTGATGACTTGACAGATCTTCAATGTTGTCTTCTTCATCAACAACTTCTATTTTTTATTGTTGTTGTTGTGTTGATTTGTCTTCTTGAGTTTCAACAACATTTGCCATTGGTGAAATAATGATAGCTTTTGAATATTCTAAGTGTTACAACGAGAACTCATCGTTGTTGTTATCTTCACAATGACTTGGTCAATTTTGTAGATGAACATTTAGTTCATGATTCTACAAGTGATCGACACATCAGAAGCAAAAACTCTTTCCATTAAATAGCCAGTAGAAATATAGCTGTTTGAGAACAATGTTGGTTGTTTGGAAAAGAGACGTTGTGATATAATGAGTTGTACTGACACATCTCCTTTTTGCAGCGGGAGAAGTGACCGAACATCTTTTCTTGGGCAGTGTGTACATTTAACTCACAACGGTAATATTTAGACTTTAAAATTTCAGTGGCTTCTAATGTTAATTTGATGAAGCATGAGTAAAGTCTTCTTAGTAGAATATCTGATGCTTCAAGTCTTCAGTCGATTGAAGAAGTCCATTAGGAATCAGTCTTCAGAACTTCAGCACTTGGTCTTTAAGAACATTATTCTTTTCTGCTTCAAGTCTTCCGAATCTTCAGAGACTGTCTTCAGAGTCTTCAGAACTTCTTATTTGAAACCTTGATCTTCAGAACTCATCAGTCTTCAGATTCTTTCTGCACTTGGTCTTCAGCGCCTTTAGCCATCCGAGCTTCAAGTCATAGGAGTCTTCCGTACTTTGGTTCTTTCAGAGTGTACTTCTTCAGAATCTCAATCACTTTCAGAGAGTATCCACAAGAGCATTGCAACAGCAATCTTGGCATCCTTGGATCTGGCTGATCATGACTAGATAAAGAAGCGTTCTTGTTTCTCGCGACTTTAGTCACACATAGTAACTTCGCATATGTATATATTCAATCATAGTACATCTAGCCGGTGCATGTTGGTTCTGATGTCTTTAGTTCTTATGATCTGCACACAACACACATTAAACCATAAAATGGTTCTTTCACAAATTCTTATTATTATCATCAAAACATAGATTGACTTGTAGAGACAATTCTTTCTCTCATAATCTCCCCCTTTTTGATGATGACAAAACCAAGTATTTTGATTGAACATTTTATACAAGGTAATCACCAAAACAAACAAATTCAGAGTTTGGAACAACAGCCCCCCCTGAATGAGTTATCCTCAAAGTTTCATTTGAGATCATCTAGGATTTTATGTAATCCAAAGATATACAGAGTAACAACTTGAGTTGTCAGAACAGGAATAGAAAAGAGTTACTTCTCTATATTGTCTTTAGGAAAACGAAGAGTCTTTAGCATCTGAACTAGTTTGCCAGAACTTCCATCTTCAGATCTTCAGAACTCAGTTTTCTTTGTTGTCGTATCAGAGTTTATTATCTTCAGAGACATCTGAAGCAATTCTACTTTTCAACAGATTATGTCATAAGATCAGAACAGTTCTTGACTGATAATCATTGCCTTGCTATCTATCAGAGATAGACACTGTCTTTAAATGAAACACCCCCTGAGTTTCAGACTTTATGAAGATTTGAGATTTTGCAATTTGATCTTCAGGGCAGTCTCCCCCTAATTCCTATAAGTCAAATATTGGGATCTTCAGAATCATAATTTTGGATGGTAAGGTTTTAAACACAATGTAGATCATGACTATTTTGACTTTTGAACACAGGTCTTCATCTCAGAACCTTGTTAAAGTCATACTTAGTAGTTTATCAAAGCTTAATTTCTGATCAGATACCAATTGAAGGTTTAATTAAAGTGATTAATCAACGCTTGATTCTGAATCTGATACTCATGATTTAATTTTGATCTGTTACCATGTGATGTGCTGAGTCTTATACCAGAGTATGTTAAGTCTGATACTAAGTGGAGGACTTCTTCTCATACACTTGAGAGGTAATTCATTAGAGTGCTGATATTGATACCAATGAAGGTATTTTGACAGTAATCCACAACTTTGCTCTGATTGATGAGTCTGATACTAATCTTTGTGTACTGAGTCTGATTACTAATTGTTGATTTAGTCTGATACTAAATCGTTTTCATTTTGATTTGTTTCTGGTAAACATCAGAACAACTTCTTCTTAGATCTTCAATCCGGATCTTCAGACAGTTCTTGACTTCTGATTTGCACAGATCTTCTGAGTGAGCATCTTGAAATGTATGTTTAGTCTTGACTGCTTTCAGAGTTTTCTTACTTCTTTTCTGAGCTAAGTGAGATAAGGATTACGATAAATATGATTCTTCCAGCTTAACCTGTTTCTTAGAATGCCTAGTGAACTTGTTTAGAGTTCCTCGGATAACATTAAACAACAAACGTTAGTAGCAACGCATTTTATATGAGTACTTTGTTTGAGTTCTGCATGCTTTGAGATTTCCTTCTTTCAATCAAAATCAATATATTTCTCCCCCTTTTTGACATCATCAAAAAGTGCTAGAGCATATGAGCAATTAAGCATATATCTATCAATCAATTAAAATCAAGAATATGAATGATACCAGCTGAAGGTAATGGAAGCCAATTGTGAAACTAGTGTTCATGTATTTTAAAGGCAAATAGGTTTATTTTACTAACTTTTCGTTATGGAAAAATTAATCTGAAGAACAGTTAAAAATAACCAACAAAGAGCTCATTAAAATATTAAATGCATTTAAACATAGATACCATACAGTCATAATAAAGGTTTAAGTACCCAACACATAATACAGCGTTACTAGTTAATCATAAGGTAATCTAAACTGACGTAGTCCTAAAGGATTGCTTATCTAATCATCAAGGTCTTCAATTCTGTCTACCCTATCACATCTGTTTACTACAGGCGATGGTCCTGGTCCGAGTTTGCTAATTAATCCCCAGGCTTTTTCTTTAAATAATATTTCAGATATTATCCTTCCGTAAGGAATGTAGGGCTGTATCTGATTTCTTGAAGTTTTGATAGCATGTCTCATGTGGTTAAAAATGGTTTTGGGAAGGTTAATTTTAAAGTGGTGAGTTAGAAGAAAAGTGAGGATCCTGTCATCATGTGTCATATTGTGTCTTGCAGATGCACTAGGGATGAGATTGGTCAGTGAAAATTTGAACCAAATTTTTGGAGTAAAGAGAAGTTTCTCAGGATTATTTGGATCATATGTATCCGAGTCATCGAATAGGATTCTGCATCTTTTCACCATACTTAGATCTGATTGAAAGTCTTCAATCGTGACCCCGTCAGAGACACAACCAATGATATTTTCTATTGAGGCAATAGAAATGACAATGGGGTGACAGTATACTTCAGACCATATAGAGTTGCCGTCACTGCTTATTTTTGCATAGTACCATAATTCCTTAACTAGGTCGGGATAGATGGGACAGTTCAGTAATGCATAATAGCACTGCCAGGATTGAACTTGCGTGCTTCTAATGATTTCTAGACCATCATCTTTAAGACGACTAATGTTGGGTCTTTTCTCAGAGATAAGGAGAAGGTTTTCTTTGTTTCCAAGGAAGGTTGGACCGTTTCTTTGGAAGTTCATTGTTTTGGTGAAAGGAGAACTTAAGTGGATTTTTAGTGTGATGTGAAGAGACAGACAATCCAAGTATTTATAGATTAATTAGGATAATGAATCTTAGTGTAACAGATCTAGTTAACTATTTTCTAGAAGGGTTACAATTACTTGGGTATACTAAGGGTTGTAATCGTGTTTGATAAGAACGCGGAGTAGTTACTGATTTATTGGGAAGTGTAAGGAGTTAGTAACTGCTTTGCGTTCATTATATTAATGAAGATTTCTTGGGAAAAAGAATTATTTTAATAGTAGTGATATGACATTTTATGCAATATTTTAATGGTTTATTAAGATTTTTATTAGTGGTTGCCAGACAACATAAATATCACAAGACAGAAGCTAACATATATATATATATATATATATCCTATTGTCTAATAACATAGATGGTACATGCTTGCACTTAAATATCTAGTATCCTAATCTATTTCAGATTGTCAACTAATTTGTTTTCTGAGAGCCAGGTACTGTCAAAAGTTTCACAAGAATTTTCAACAAAGGCATTATCAGGACCGCATCTAATCCTGCTAATTGTCTGCAGAACTCCTGTTTTAAAAAATACTTCAGTTAAGACTCTTCCGTAAGGGATCGTAGTTTCAAGTGTAGTTCTTGACACGAGAATGGTGTCCTTGAGATGGTCAAATATAATTTGGGGCAGATTTATACGAGCTTGCTTAAGAAGACACATGATTAGGAGCTTGTCATCATGATACAGAAGGTTTTTATATGTGTTTCAAGGTTTGATGTTTGTTAGAATGAATTTAAACCAGCCTCTGGCATGGGGCAGGAGTTTCTCAGGATTAGTTGGTTCGACGGCAAAACCTTTATCAAACAAGTAGTGTAATTTTGCATCAGGAGTGCATCGAATGGATGCATGATTGGGAGTGATACCTTCCAGTGGACATTCAATGGCTTCAGCGATTTTTGAAGCGTTGAAGGAGAGAGGGATACCATAGATGTCTGAAGAAATGGTTAGACCATCATGGCTGACAGCAGCGTTGATCCAAAAGGTTTTTACGATGTTTGGACAAATGGGACCTCTAAGTATATGAATGTACCCATTCCAATTTTGTGAATGAATGCCCAGATGAAAATTATGATCAACATCCATTAGCTTAGGTTGTTTTTCACTAATGATTTCAAGAGAGTTGTCTTCGCCAAAGAAGGTTCTTGGAGTCAAGGATAGGTTTGCCATGAAAATGGTGAGGAAGCCTTTTGAGGAGATTAAACCAGGAGTTAGAGAAGTGTGAGTTTTAATAAGTTAGAAACTGAGGATAATAAACATATAGAATAAGACTTATATTATTAATGAGTAGGGGTAGCTAAGATGAACAGATACTCTTTTGTTATAGAGAGGGTAAAAAAGGATACGGTTTGCAGTTTAGTTTTTATCCTAGACCATATATATATATATAAAAAGTTTGACTAAGCACAGATTGTAGTGCAAGGATTTTGCTGTTTATATAATTCAAAATTAATGATCAAATCTTCTTAGTGAATTATTTTAGTTGAGAGATCATGCTTCTATGATGCTCATCAATCGAGCGGCTGACCTCTAACATACGTGTTTTACGGCTAGGACGTTTCTAGTAAGAATTAAGAAAAAAAAAGCTTTTTGTACATAACTGTCTCTATGGGATGAGCTAATGAGTGTCAGTCATTTTAATTTTTAATATTTGTTGGATTATTTAAACGACTCAAAAGAGAGAGAGAGAGAGGAGATATTAGGTTCTAAAGAAGTGTTGGCTGAAGCATACCTATGGGTTATAGGATACGACTAGACACTGATAGAAGAAATCTTTTACTCAGGACAGATTTCTCTAGAGGATATATGCACACATAGGATCTCAGGCTTTATTACGTTGTCAGAGATATGTTTTCAAAAGATTCGCATTTATTATGGTGTTCCCTTTGCGTGTAGATTTTGTTAAGGGATTTTCTTTTATCTAGCAATTTTTATAGCTAAGTTTTAACAGATATTGTTATAGTGGAATTATTTTCCTGAAGAGATATGTAATGAGTCCTAAACATTTAACTAGTCATGACAATTTATAAAAGTATTTTATGGGTTTACATATTATAAGAGAAAGAGAAGGTGTACCTTAGGGATGCTTAACTTTTTGAAGAGAATCTTTTAGCTAAACCTTTTTGTGAAAGCATTCCTTTCTGAATCTTTGAGCATCTTTCTGATTCTGCCTATTTCCGAGTAAGCTGCAGAGATTTCTTGGGTTCTTCAAGTTACGCTTGTGTTCTGACTTCTGAGGAAAAATAATATTTTCTTGGAATGTGATCCTGGTCGAATTATAGCTTTCTCTCTTTTCTTGTTCAATCTTGTCCATCAACTCTCTAGGTTATAATCACCGAGATTAAGAGTTAACATGATCAGAGTGACCGCTTCATCTGAACTTAGCCAATTACATGCACTCCTTTTGGTAAGGCAATGTAATGAATGTTCTGAAGGAAAGTTGACATTCATATACTTGGGAGAAGTACTGAGTGAATAATAAATTCTCTTTGATGACCTCATTCATAAGCAACAGATTACATCAGTTTTTGATTACTTCTCACTCCTCATTTCCTTGATCCATAGAACCTGCTTGGTTCCGATATAGTTCTTAAGTTATGGATCTGAATCTTAAATGACAAACTTTAAGAATTGGTTGAGTTCTCCTTTCATAGCCTGAATTCAGTTCGTGTTTGAGAGAATTTCTTTTCTTCGAAAGATGATTGATTTCATAAGATTAGTGAGAACCTTTGGGAGGTTATACACAAAAGAATTATCATAACAGCTTCTGACTTGTTCCTCAAGCTTGTTTCAGAACTTGTTCAGAACCAAAACATCATCACGCAACACATGTGTACATCACTAGACATGGTTAGCATGAAACTTCTTGTTCTCACAATGCTGATCAACTTATTTGGGTTTTGGTCACGTATATCTATGAGTTACCTAATTTCTTCGAAAGAACATTATTAATGTCATATTTTAAGACATCAGTTAGAGAACCTAGATGTCTGGATTGATAGCTTCTAATTTCATAGCTCAAGAGGTTCTGAGAACACTTGATCTGACGAAAATCATATTATCAATTTTTTATTCCATTAGGATAATCTCAAGTTTAGAGATTGATTTCTGAATCAATTAAGGCTTAAGAGTTCGTTCAGAATCTTTCCTAATAATCTGAGTTTTTCAGATTCTGGCTTTAACAGATTTCATTCTGAAATTCAAGATCTTAGAACAGCAATCTTCCTTCTTTACATGAAGAGGTTCTGAATGAGTTTCAAATGAGAAAGTCAAGGGTGGACCTAATCCGTTTCTTGAAAACATCTCAAAAACTCATAAAGAATTAATCTTCAGCAAACAAGATTCCTTGCTTTCTGATGATTCATCTTTTAAGTATATACGTGGTTTTATCCACACGTATTTTTCAGGAAGAGCATTCAACAGATACAGTTTCTTATCTGATGAATTTATTTTATCAGCTGATTCTTCAATTTTAATGACTTCATCTAGAATCAGTGAATTGTTCAAGAAGTAATCAGATTGAATACAATTTTGTACACAGTCAACTACTGAGTTGTTACAGAATTGTAAGTGGATTTCAATCTCACCCAGAGTACTTCTACGCACCACATCTGGATCTTTTTCTGACACTGTTAAGTGTTTGATGTGAATCAATAACAGAACCATGCTCTGATACCAATTGAAGGTGCGAGAAAGACACAAGAAATGGGGGTTGGAATTGTGTATTTACTCTTTTTGTAACATTTCGTATTTTGTTAGAGAGACGCTCAAGAACCTTCAATGTTGTTGAGAGATTCTGATCTCTTAACTATGGAGCATGAGAACCATATAGGTTCTAATCATAAGATGCGATACTCAGAATTTGCAGTGCGATAGCATATCAGAGAAAGGTTGCAAGGTTCTGACTTTGCTTAATATGAGGTTCTGATATTCAATGCAGAAACATAAATAGAGATACTAAGCAAGAGAGTAAAGGACACACGATATATTCGGGTTCACCACGCGGGCTAATCCACTCCACCCTCCTCAGGTGATTTCGCCTTGAACACAAGGACTTAATCCACTATAACCAAATCATGATTACACTTGCACGGGCCACGCCGGTGACTAACAACTCGCACAGCCGCACTGTGACTAACATGCAATGAACCGTTCAGGGATTCAACTTAATGAATATAATGAACATTGACCGAGCAGACCCACTGCTGGGATTTCACAGCTAGACATTCAGGGATTCTCCACAATGAATATAACGCTACTGACCATATTTCAGGATTTTCCACAATGACACCCAGCCATTGTCATCTCAAGTATCTGATCACCACGTGATCTACTCAAGGGCCTCAACTCACAGCTGAACCGTTCAGGGATCCCATCATGATATAACGTTCACTTGAGGAGTCTCAATTAATTTAGTTGAATTGGCAAACTGGAGATAACAGATTGTGCTTCTTCATAAGCAAGTTTCTCCTAAGTTTAAGTGCAAAGAATACACACATGTGTTCAAGCAAGATTTGAGCAACAGCTCATTGCTTTCCTAAGAAACTACAAAGATGTATTTAGATATTACAATTGTTGACATCTTGTAGATCTTCTTCTTCTTCGTCTTCTTGGTTGAGCAAGCTTGAGCAGCAACTCCTTGCTTCATATCTTCAATGTAGTCCTGACGAGAAGGTAGGTTGATGACTTGACAGATCTTCAATGTTGTCTTCTTCATCAACAACTTCTATTTTTTATTGTTGTTGTTGTGTTGATTTGTCTTCTTGAGTTTCAACAATAATTGCCATTGGTGAAATAATGATAGCTTTTGAATATTCTAAGTGTTACAACGAGAACTCATCGTTGTTGCTATCTTCACAATGACTTGGTCAATTTTGTAGATGAACATTTAGTTCATGATTCTACAAGTGATCGACACATCAGAAGCAAAAACTTTTTCCATTAAATGGCTAGTAGAAATATAGCCGTTTGAGAACACTATTGGCTGTTTGGAAAAGAGACGTTGTGATATAATGAGTTGTACTGAGACATCTCCTTTTTGCAGCGGGGGAAGTGACCGGACATCTTTTCTTGGGCAGTGTGTACATTTAACTCACAACGGTAATATTTAGACTTCAAAACTTCAGTGGCTTCTAATGTTAATTTGATGAAGCATGAGTAAAGTCTTCTTAGCAGAATATCTGATGCTTCTAATGTGAATCCTGATTTAATAAGCATGTCATCTGATTAATTAGGTTTTGTGGTTTCCTCTTGATAACATGTTTATGATTGATGATCTTGCTTGAATATCACTGGTTGCTTGTTTCAACTTCCTGGTTTAATTACATATGAATACTTGTTTCCATGCATAGCATCTTTTCATTGTTTACTTCATACTAACTGCTCTGATTTGTTTTGTGAGGTATTCACCTGAGCTATATCTACATTGGACATTTGGACATTTATTGATTGTACATCATCATTGTACCCGGCTTTAGATTAGGATTTTCTCCCCCCTTGGTGGGCTTCTCATACATCCCTCTCCCTGAATACAATGTAATAGCTTAGGACCTTTACTTTCTTGTATACGCCGGTGCTTTGCATGTTAATAGGTTAGAAAAGATAAAATCGAAAACGTATAGAAAACAATTTCAAAACAAAAAGGCAAATAAAGACTCGATTCAACGTCGGGTCACTTTTTAAAAGGTCTCGATCGCACTGGGGAGAGAGAGAAGGTCAAGTTAGTGGTCTCAATCGCGCGGAGGCGAGAGAAAAGGGAAGTTAGTTATTAGTGTGCTCGCCAAGGATAGGGATCCTCGTGCCTACGTATCCTCATTAGGGAATGAGGAATCAAAACATCCGTAGTTCACAGGCTACGATTAAGAAAAGGTCTCGATCGCACGGGGGCGAGAGAAAAAAGGATTGGTTAGTCGGTCTCGATCGCACGGGGGCGAGAGAAAAGGTGAAATTAGTTAATAGTTTGCTCGCCAAGGATAGGGATCCTTGTGCCTACGTATCCTCGTTAGGGAAGGAGGAATCAGATCATCCGTAGTTCACGACTACGGGTTTGTTGGTGTTTTTTATGGATGATGCTAACGTTCGTGTTCTAGCAGTTAGGTGTATTGCCACTCGCTCGTGAAGTCTTACGCGTTACCTATTTGCGGTAGAACAGACGTAACATGCCCTTTTCTGAAAAGGTTGAGTTTTCGCCATCAAGGCAAGATGTCACATTTGATTTGTTGTGATTGATTTTAGGGGTGAAATAAGTCCTCGGATAGTAACCCCTTGCAGGTAGTATCCAATTCTTTATCTCAAAAGATTTATTATGAAAATTGTGTGGCGAATATAGTTACACCTTCGTATTGAAAGACGAGTATCGAGACCACACACTCTAAAGTGAGCATCCTAATACTCGAAGAGGAAGAAGTCCTCACCCAATCCTCTCTCTTTAGTTCAATACAAAGAGAACCTTATTCTCTTATTTAAAGTGTTTTGATGTTAGATGGTAAGTACTTTACGACAGTGAACCCTAAAGGTAGTGTCAAGCACTCAAGATAGGACAAGGTCTTTGCCTAACCACTCCACGACAATCTAAGTTTATTGAGAAAAAGTTTTGAAAATGCGCTTGGTATAAGACAAAGGTTTTGACTTAGGAAGAGAAGATAACGAAAGAAATGGAATGAGATGAAAGGGTGGTGAATAGAATAGGGTAGGTTGATGGCGATGCGCAAGGCGATCGACTTACAAGGGTGAAAAATGGCTTGACGTATAGAGAATTTATATCGAACATAGTGTGGCGAATGTAGTCACGTCTTTGTATTGAAAGACGAGTATCGAGACCACACACTCTAAAGTGAGCATCCTAATACTCGGAGAGGAAGAAGTCTTCACTCAATCATCTCTTTTTAATTCAGTACAAAGAGAACCTTATTTTCTTATTTAAGGTATTTTATTTTGGGATGGTAAGTGCTTTACGACAATGAACCCTAAAGGTAATGTCAAGCACTCGGGATAGGACAAGGCCTTCGCCTAACCACTCCACAACCATCCAAGTTTATTGAGAAAAGAAATTTTGAAAGTGCACTTGGTACAAGATCAAGGTTTTTACAAGAAGAGAAGGTGAAATAGAAATATTATGACAAGACGAAAGATTTCTGAGTTAGATGAATAATGAGCACCAGAGAATTGTCAGGACAAGTATTGAAATCACAAGATCAAATAAATATAGTCAAGTCTCTAAGCACAAAAAATCCAATCTACAAGTCATCAAATCCACAAGGTTAGAAGTTAAATTGATAAAGAAATCAAGCTAAATAAAATCTAAGTGCTTCTACGCAATTAAATTCTAAATCAAAAGATTAATCGAAAAGGCTAATTAAAGAAATTTTTTTGAGTTTTTATTATTATAACAAATGAGTTAAATAGCTATCATTAACTAAATATTAACAATTAGCAATAATTAACGAAATAAAAAATAAAAAATTACATATTAGAATTAACAATATTAACAAAATGATTAACAATAGTATTGACAAAATAATTAGCAATATCACTTAACAAAATAATTAATAATATTAGTTAAAAAGTTATTAAAAAAAGATAACAAAGATATTAAAAGAATAAACAAGATTATTAAAGCGAATTAAAAAACATTATTAATAAAAAATATTACAAAACTTTATTAACAAAATACTAACCAAAATAATTATTAAAAAAAAACAACAAAATAATTAACAATTTAATTAACAAAAAATTTATTCAAGATTTTTACAAAATAATTAATAAAATAGGAAAGGTGTAAAGAGTGACTAAGAAGGTGCCTTAGGATTTTAGATGGGCCATGAAACAAGTCAGCAACAACACTAGCCCAATAGCAAATTCCTAAAACTCAAAATAAAAGAAGATAAGAGAATAATAAAAAAAATGAAATATATAATAATAATAATAAAAAGAAAACATAAAACGTGAATTCTCAGCACGACAAATTGAAAATAAAAAAGCAAATGTTTAGAATCACCACCTCATTTCCTCTCTCGATCTCACGTTCTATTCTGTCTCCCTTTAGATCTTGCCGCTTCTCTCTGTTCTTTCTAACTGTGGTGCAACGACGACGACCCTCAATCCTTCTATCTTGACTTGCTTCTTCCTCACTTGCGATCTCGTTGGTTCCTCGTCGGATCCCTCACCGGATTCCCGTTGTGTCTGTTGTATTTCTTGTGGTTATTTTACAGATGAGGTTATGAATTTGAAGGGAAAATAGTTCATCTGCAATGTGAATTGAGGTGCTAAACTGTGAAGGTGATTGCGTAGTTGATGTGAGCGGTGCTTGAGGTTGTAACAGCAAGTGGTTGGAGTTACGAGATGGTGCCGACGCTGTGAAGGGCAAGGCGTGTATATGATGGTTCTCTTTAGCAAGGAAATGGAGATGTGAAATTTTTGTGGTGGTCTTGGTTTTGTGTATGTTGTTTCATGTTGTGAGATTCTCAAGAGTGATAGCGTGAAAAGGTTCCTCTGATGGAAAAAAATGGTGACTTGAACAAGGTGGTTGAAGGGAGAGTATCTGGTTTATGCTGAGTAATGGCCAGATTTATTTTTTAGGTTTTGATCATTTGAGTGAAAACAAAAGGGACAAGTGTAGCGGCTAGGTCTTAGGAATTGGTGTCCTCTCCTTGGATCTTTCAGCATCTTCCTACTTATATGGGGTGTTTTTAGGGTCTTAACTTTCATGACAAATCCACAAATACCCTTCTGCAAACTTAATGAGCAAGAATGCTCAAAATAAAAAGAAATGAATAAAATAAATGAAAAAGGACAAATAATTTAAATATTATTAAAAAGGAAAAAAGAATGATTAAATAAATCACAATTAACTAAAATAAAAATCTCCATCATCTAAACAAATTAAAATTAATTTAATAAAAAAATTATTTAACTAAGAAAAAATAAAAACAAAATGATAAAATAAAATAAAGTTAACTAAAATAAAATCCTAATTAACTAAGATATTTAAATTAATTCTAAATTAATTAAAGGGTTATTTAACTAAAAATTACAAAAAAAATGAATAAAAAGTCGGGTATCGAAATTCCCGAAGATGGAAAAAGACTGCACTAAAATTATCAGCGCGGAATAAACCACTCAGAAAAATACAGCGTTTTGTCCGATTTTGAAATTAGTCGGGACCGGTAGAAATGATCAGACTGAACAAAATGTGACCGAAAACTCGTTGAAAAATAAGATGAGCGCGTCAGGTTAAACTACGTGAACAATAGATCAATATCACTGGCTTCTGCAAGCTTAAACCTGAAACTTTCGTACACTAATTTTATGCACGGTTGACTTTTGGTTTGACCAATTCATCTGTACATCCGACAAGTTTATTCTGGATGACATTTTAGGCATTGTGCTCGGTGAAAAGCAAGCTATACTATACAGGTGATGCAATGAAGATGGAGTTAGATGAATGCAGGTTTAAAATGCCTGGTCAAATTTTGGGGTATGAGAGTTGCCCTTATTTAATTTTCTTGGACCTGAAGGTATGAATAGCATCGAATTTTCAGGCATTTGAGGTAGAAGAGGATTAAATACTAGAATACCTAGGATTTTGACAGATTAGAAAAATGGAAAAATGCAGTGATATGCTTGAGGCGCAAGTGGATGGTATGCTATGATATGCTTGAAAGGCAGTGCGAAATGAGCACGAGTGCTTTGCCAGTCTTGGAAAGGGAAACATCCCTGCAGATTTTCTAGAGGGTGTGGTAGTAGTACATCTATAATCTGAAACCTCTTATGCAAAAGGCAGAGAGACGCCTCGTAATAGGCAATTATAACTGGTTGGGAGATATTACTTCTACAAAAGGTATAGAGGACTCAAGAATAAAAAGTTACGAGAAATATTCCTTCTACAAATGGTAGAGAGGACTCAAGAATAAAAAGTTACGAGGGATGTTCCTTCTACAAAAGGTAGTGAGGACTCAAGAATAAAAAGTTACAAGAGATTATTTTTTTAACAAAGGTAGTGAGGACTCAAGAATAAAAAGTTACGAGAGATATTCCTTCTACAAAAGGTAGTGAGGACTCAAGAATTAAAAAGTTACGAGAGATATTCCTTCTACAAAAGGTAGAGAGGACACTTACAAAAGGTAAGCTGAAAAGAATCTGTGCAGAAGGCACGGGAGGACTTACAAAAGGTAAGTTGAATCCATTGCGAAAGGTAAGGGGGGATACTTCGTGAAAAAGACACAGAAAGACTTACAAAAGTTAAGTTGAGGGCAATAACCATCTTCTTGCATAAGGCAAAGGAAACTTGCATAGGGTATTAGAATATCATTGACCTCACAGGCACAACGGTGAAGATGACATTCTCTGAGTATAGCGAACATTCAGTTCTTAGCCACACAGGTATCAAGCGTCCAAATTGTTCGAAGATACTCAATACAAAGTTTTTTCGCGTGCAAATAGCAGAGAGAACGCTTACAAAAGGAAATCGAAGGGATAAGATTTCGCACAAAAGGTCGTGAAATCACTTACAAAAGGTAAGTGAAGAGATACCTCATGCAAAAGGAACAGAAGGACTTAAAAAAGGTAAGTGAAAGGGGTAAACACCCTGAAAGAATCCTGACAGGATGTCCACAGGAAATTCGCGTCTTCGGGTATAACTGGCAAAGCGTGCATGTGATGATGCAGAATGTATGTATGCAAAATTCCGATGTATGTTTGGGTTGCTGGGGATACAAGGATATGAGAGTCTGGAGTGCTGGTTGCATAAATTATGGTTGGGGTTTGGTCTGGCGTGCCAAGGAAGGTTGTGCTTAGGTTTTGGGGTGCCAAGGAGGGTTGAGCTTAGGTTTTGCAGTGCCAAAGGTTGGGCTTAGGTTTTTGGGTGCCAAGGATGGTTGGGCTTAGGTTTTGGGGTGCCAAGGAAGGTTGGGCTTAAAAGAGAATGTCGGCCAAAGGCAGACTTACAACAAGGGTGTCAGCTGATGGAGGACTTACAACAGAAGAAACTGTAGATTAAAAGGCGACTCCACTGGGGAAGAAAATGGTAAACAAAGGGGTAAGATCAACGAATCTATGGCCTTGGGAATTAATATCAAGTAAGATCGTCATCAAAGGGTTGACATCGTCAAAGGGTTGATGGTAACGAACCTGACATCGCCAAAGGATTGACGGAACAAAACAACTGCCATCGTCAAAGGGTTGACGAAAAAGAATAAATTCGCCAAAATGACACATCGTTAAAGAGTTGACAGAAAGAAAATAGTCATCGTCAAAGGGTTGACGGGAAGATAACTGACATCGTCAAAGGGTTGACGGAAAGAAACAACTTAGGTAGGAACCTCATCAAGGGATTGATGGGAACGAATTTATCTTCGTCAAAGGGTTTACGGAAAGGTATGTATTTAAGAGTCGTCATCAAAGGGTTGATGGAAAAGAATATATTTGAAAAGTCATCATCAAAAGGTTGATGGAAAAGGAAATTTGTCTTCGTCACAGGGTTGACGGAAAAGAACATATTTGAAAGGTCGTCATCAAAGGGTTGATGGAAAAAAGACGGACATCGTCAAAGGGCTGACGGTAACGAAAACTCAAGTGGTAATCTCATCAAGGGGTTGATGGAAAAGAAAATTTGTCTTCGTCAAAGGGTTAACGGAAAATAATATATTTGAAAGGACATCATCAAAGGGTTAATGGAAAAGATATGATTGAGGGTAAGATCGATGGATCTGCGGCCCTGGGTGTGAGATTGAAATATCTATTGGGGAATGAGCTCGACATTCTCTATAGAAATATGAGGATATGTGATCCAGGGATTATGATTGTGTCAAGCGTGGTTGGGCTTTGAAAGTAGTGTTGAAAATTTTTTAGGAGGTGCCAAGCTATGTTGGCCATTGATGGTTGGGGTGCCAATAGGGATTGAACTTTTTGTGTTTACCATTAGAAATTGGGCTTTTGATTGAGGTGCCAAAATGGATTGGGCTTCTGGCTTAGGTGCCAAGTAAGGTTGGGCTTTTGAGTTTATGAAGATGCCAGCAAAGTGGGCTTTTGGTGGTTGCTAATAGGGATTGGGCTCTGAATTTTCTGGTTCAGTTTAATAAGGCTTCATGCTATGCTATGCTAGACGGATGATATGCATGAGCAAAGCGACATGACTAATGCATGATAATGATTTATGCAATGATATGACGGGTCAACTAGTAGCTTTGAGGTAGATCAGGTACGGTTGAAGTTGCAAAGTGTCTTGTCTGGTTACAAGGTTATTGGTTAAAAGGTTAGGGAATGTGTTCAGCGTGACTTCCTGACATTCGTCTTGAACTTGGAGGTTGACAGAACTTGCTTGAGTAGCTCTGGAGATATGGAGAGGAAACGTTCCTTTGGCACCAGTCTTGCACCAGTCTGCGAGATCTTTGTAAGAATCTGCCTCGAAAGGAAACCTGAGACTTCTGTACCCTGATAATTTAAGATGGACTGCCCCAGTATTCTAAACCTTGAAGGGTTACTTCAGATTAATCGCCTTCTGGACAAGGTTAACTTTTGTGCTCTTAGGGTGGCCTGCCCCGGCTTGGCTGAATCTTTTTCTCAACGAAGTCTTTAAATGATTTTCCCCTTGACTGATTGATTTGACCTTCGAGAGATTTGTCGAATCTCGACCTGATTTCCTGTGATTAACTGGTCTTTAATAGATTTGTCGAATATCGACCTAACTGCCCAAGATTGCCTGAATCTTGGAGTGGCTTGCCTTCCTGCTCAACGGAGTACTCGGACGTTTTGCATATTAGCTTGGTCAACCCTTTTATTGCAGAAACTTTCTTGGGGCCGAGTGCTTACTCACGAGTAAAACTGATCATTTTGAAAATAATAATTTTAATGCAATACATATGACAGTTTTGAAATCCAAGTCTGTTTAATGGAATTATGTTGTGATATATAGTGAACGAACCACTGATTGGAATGTCACATGAATGGCAAACAAATCCTTTTAGTAGTCAGCTTCGACTTGATTTTACCGAAGTATGCTTTCAAAACAACCCTGCTTCAATTAGGTCTTTTGAGGGTTGTAGTGTGGCCTGGTTCATGGCTTGATAAAAAAGGATTTATGGCTCAAAGTTTTGTTTTAACCCACCCATTCTCCGTGATGTTCTCCAGTCCTATGTTCAGCTAATTTGACACACGCATCTAGAGTTTGACGATGTAAGAGTGAAAATGAAGATTCAAGATTTGGTTGAAATGATAGTCACCTTATTTTTCTTTAGCCATGGATGTTAGTGACCTTTTGATTTTTGACATGGTGGTTACTGAATCTTATTTTGCTTTGAGGATTTGAGGACCTCTTTTGATTTTCTTTTCATCCCTAATTTTTCATGGACTGATTTGTTTTTTCAAGTCCATCGGGATTGCCTTGATTTTGCCTAAGTCTCCTCTTGAGGTGTTCAACTTAGCATGCTTTATTTTTTTCTTTTTTTTTTTTTTGATTTTTTTTGGAAAGGCTTGTAACTGCCAAGTCATTGATCATTGAAGAATAACCGACATATCTGCATAAACTGAACACTACCCTACCCCAGGTTAAGCTTAAGGGTTTAGAGATCCGAAGGAAACTCCTACTCCTAGGCTCGAAGTGGTTAACTAGGTATTAACTCCTTATCTCTCCAGTGTTTGGGGGATTTGAAGCAATGCATGTACATCATCAGCAAGGTTATATTTAAAAGCATACAATCGGAGGTTTTGCATCTTTTGATTTCATCATCCTCCCTTGAATTTTGCTTAAACAAGCGTTTGACATCGATAACAAAGAGTATGAGTGAACACGAATGGATTTAATCAAAACATGCATATTCATTTCATTAATAAAACCATTTTTAAACATCAGTGTCTTAAATCAAGTAACACTTAACAAAAAAGAAACTACAAATGCAAAGTAAAGACATGATCTAAAAGATTACCAGCTTCGAGGGACTGGGCTTTCCTTTCTTGATTCGCTACTGAGTTAGTCATCTTTAAAGTTGCTCGTCGAGATCAATCCGATAATCCTCTTCACGTCTATTCTCGACAATTTCTCCCATAACTAGGACTGATGGACCTGCTTAACCAAGTGAAGGATTGTTGATTCGAATACCCTGAGGCGTGAATGAGAACATCTCAGAGTCGAGTAGAGTCTGAACCTTGCTCTTAATCACCTTACAGTCTTCAGTTGAATGCCCCAGTGCCCCAGCATGGTAGTCACATCGAGCGTTGGAATCAAATTCTGGCGGGTATAGAAAAAGCACTGGGTTCAGTTCCTTCAGCACTATCAATCCACCTTTGATTAAATCTGGAAATATCTGACTATACAACATCGGCATCTGAGTGAAATGCCTTTATGGCTTTCTTGGCCTTTGTCGGGCGTGCTGACGCGACTGATGCAGAGCGTGCTGATGCCGATATGACCCTTAATACTTAGGAAGTCCTTGGGAGAATGGTATCTGACATGGAGACCTAGAAGGTTGCAGACTTTAAACTGTTGAAATGCTTGAGTACTGAGATAAGGTATCGGAGGTAGAGCTTGTGGAGCTTTCCAGATAGAATTAATTTCATCATCCTCTTCTTCCTCTTGGGAACTGACAACTGATTCACTTTCACTAGCTAGGATTTTGCAAGGCGCCTTGGATCTTTCCACTCTTGAGGATGCACTCGGTGCGTTCTCCGACTAATACCAAGTCAGAAAAGTTCGACGTCCTAGCGCCAACCATCTTTTCCAGGTATGGACCTTGCAAGGTATTCATGAATAAGTCAACCAACTCTCTGTCTAAGATTGGTGGTTGAACACGGGCAACTACCTATCTCCATCTTTGGGCATACCCTCTGAAGGATTCGTTGTCCTCTTGAGATAAGGCTTGTAACTGCATGCGGTTGGGAGCCACGTCCAGATTGTATTAGTACTGCTTCACAAAGGCGTTAGCTAGGTCCGACCATGATTAGATGTGGCTGCTCTCTAGTTGCATATACCAACTCAGTGATGCCCCACTCAGACTGTCTTACAAATAGTGAATCATGATTTTGTCATTATGAACATGTGAGGTCATTCTTCTGCAATATATCACCAAATGCTGCTTTGGACAGCTATCCCCTTTGTACTTATCAAAATTTGGTGTCTTGAACTTTGGAGGTATTACAAGGTTGGGTACCAAACACATGCTTGAAGCATTCAGATCCAAAGCATCATGACCCTTTATGGCGTTAAGCTTCTCTTCCAACACACGACATTTTCCCATAATCTTAACAGCTCGCGGGTCCTTGGTTTTCATCACGGGGACCATCCCTTAGGGATTTGGCTCAGAGAATGGAAAATTATGATATTCCATGGAATCAAGAGAAGAAGAACGTCCTTCTCGGACAATGGTATGTTCACGTATAATAGGATTCTCAACAGGGATCCGCACAGGCTGAGCTTGAGCAACATTGTTCACTTAAGGTGGAACAACATTCCCAGTTGCTGAAGTTCTTTGAATGTTGCCATCTTTCCTTGCCAAGGTTGTCATAGCTTCCACTAGTTGGTCCAACTGGCTTTTCATCAATTCAACATCCGCTCTTATCGCAAACTAGTTCTGCTCTTCAGAGGCCATGATCCTTCAAAATCTACTTCAAGTCCAATACGGGTGTCGGAAAGTCAACTGCGGGTTAATGACAAAGGATGGATGAGCTCTCTTGGTTTTGGTTGGAGAATGATATGAAAAATAATGCTTATGCTTATGCTTATGTAATGTCATGAATACAATAAACATGGGATCAAAGATCAGTGAATCAGAGGTTCATATCACGGGTATCTCTCCCCTCAGGTAGGCAATCTATTGGTTTATAACAGGGTATTCCAAGGACTTTCAAACAATGTCCCATGCACTAGCCTTCAAAAGTTTTCCATCATAACGATGATTCGTAAGACGGTAATCCCTTCAAAGGATGAGCACAGAGTTATGCCTTAGTAACCTTTGGATTAGGGTTCTACAAAGGTCCTCAGAATCACAGACTCTCAGGTCGGAAACAAAGATGTTATTATGACTATTTGTAAGACATAATCATTCCCAAAGGGGCCTCATCTGAGCCGTGGAAGTCAAACCAACTCAACGAGTCCTAAGTCTCGCAAATCAGAATGCAACCACCTCCTAGCTTAGTGTATACTCGAAAAGCTCGAGTAGAAAGCCTTTCTCCTCACAAACCATCCCCAATAAACCCAACAGATAAGAGAATGTAATCAAAGTAATAAAGAAATAAATAAGCAAACAAATCACACATACGACAAACAAACTAGGCTTGGCTTGCTTAGGGTGAACCAGTCCCCAGCAGAGTCACCGGTTGTCGGTACTCAAAAAATAAACGACCGGAGGCAAAAAGAAAAAGAAAACAGAGAGTCGGCATCAGAATTTATTTATCCCGTGAAGGGAATGGAAAACATCGAGAAAACCCCAAGAAGGAATGATAAGATGGTCTCACAACCAAATTATGGGTTCGGAAGCCGGTTATGCAAAGGGAAGGTCCCCCCCCCCCCACATCCATCGTACTCGATGGGAACCATTCGCTTGTCTTATGTGTAAGGATGTTTTCTAAAGGATTGCTTTCTAAATAGTGTTCTAAGAGGGAGAGAGAAGGGTAAGGAACAAAGTAAAGAAAAGAGTAATGGAAAAAAAGGAAAAGAAAAGGTTGTAAAAAAAAGGAGACTCGATAGGACTTCTCAGTCTAATGCCTACGTATTCCCTCGTGCAATGGGAAATTCAGAGTCAACATAGTTTGGAGGACTACGGGTGAAGAAAATGGAAGGTAGCTCGCCAAGATCATCGCAATCTTATGACTACGTATCTTCACTTGCAAGAAGTGAAAAATCAGAGTGTTCATAGTTCGTGTGACTACGGGTAAGAAAAGGTCTCGATCGCACTGGGGCGAGATAGAAGTTCAAGTTAGTGGTCTCAATCACGCGGAAGCAAGAGAAAAGGGAAGTTAGTCGTTAGTGTGCTCGCCAAGGATAGGGATCCTCGTGCCCACGTATCCTCATTAGGGAATGAGGAATCAGAGCATTTGTAGTTCCCAGGCTACGGTTAAGAAAAGGTCTCGATCGCACGGGGGTGAGAGAAAAAAGGTTTGGTTAGTTGGTTTCGATCACGCGGGGGCAAGAGAAAAGGTTAAATTAGCTGTTAGTGTGCTCGCCAAGGATAAGGATCCTTGTGCCTACGTATCCTCATTAGGGAAGGAGGAATCAGAGCATCCATAGTTCACGGCTACGGGTTTGTTGGTGTTTTTTATGGATGATGCTAACGTCCACGTTCTAGCAGTTAGGTGTATTGTCGCTCGCTCGTGAAGTCTTATGCGTTACCTGTTTGCAGTAGAACGGACGTAACATGCCCTTTTCTAAAAAGGTAGAGTTTTCGCCATCAAGGCAAGATGTCACATTTGATTTTTTGTGATTGATTTTAGGGGTGGAATAAGTCCTCGGATAGTCACCCCTTACGGGTAATACCCAATTCTTTATCTCAAAAGGTTTATTGTGAAAATTGTGTGGCAAATATAGTTACGTCTTTGTATTGAAAGACGAGTATCGAGACCACACACTCTAAAGTGAGCATCATAATACTCAAAGAGGAAGAAGTCTTCACCCAATCCTCTCTCTTTAGTTCAATACAAAGAGAACCTTATTCTCTTATTTAAAGTGTTTTTATGTTAGATGGTAAATGCTTTACGACAGTGAACCCTAAAGGTAGTGTCAAGCACTCGGGATAGGACAAGGCATTCGCCTAACCACTCCACAACCATCTAAGTTTATTTAAAAAAAGTTTTGAAAATGCGCTAGGCATAAGACCAAGGTTTTGACTTAGGAAGAGAAGATAATGAAAGAAATGGAATGAGTTGAAAGGGTTGTGAATAGAATAGGGTAGGTTGATGGCGATGCACAAGGCGGTCGACTTACAAGTGTAAAAAATGGCTCGACGTATCAAGAATTTATTTCGAACATGGTGTAGCGAATGTAGTCACGTCTTCGTATTGAAAGACGAGTATCAAGACCACACACTCTAAAGTGAGCATCCTAATACTCGGAGAGGAATAAGTCTTCACTCAATCCTCTCTTTTTATTTAAGGTATTTTATTTTGGGATGGTGAGTGCTTTACGACAGTGAACCCTAAAGGCCTTCGCCTAACCACTCCACAACCATCTAAGTTTATTGAGAAAAGAAATTTTGAAAATGCACTTGATACAAGACCAAGGTTTTGACAAGAAGAGAAGATGAAATAGAAATACTATGACAAGACAAAAGATGTCTGAGTTAGATGAATAATGGCACCGAAGAATAGTCAGGACAAGTATTGAAATCACAAGATCAAATAAATATAGTCAAGTCTCTAAGCACAAAAAATCCAATCTACAAGTCATCAAATCCACAAGGTTAGAAGTTAAATTGATTAAGAAATCATGCTAAATAAAATCTAAGTGATTCTACACAATTAAATTATAAATCAAAAGATTAATCGAAAAAGCTAATTAAAGAAAATATTTTTTGAGTTTTTATTATTATAACAAATGAGTTAAATAGCTATCGTTAACTAAATATTAATAATTAACAATAATTAACGAAAAAATAAAAAAAAATTATAGCTTAGAATGAACAATATTAACAAAATGATTAACAATAGTATTGACAAAATAATTAGCAATATCACTTAACAAAATAATTAATAATATTAGGCAACAAAGTTATTAAAAAAAAGGTAACAAAGATATTAAAAGATTAAACAAGATTATTAAAATGAATTAACAAACATTATTAATAAAAAAAATTACAAAACTTTATTAACCAAGTACTAACAAAAATAATTATAAAAAAATAACAAAATAATTAACAATTTAATCAACAAAAAATTTATTCAAGATTTTTACAAAATAATTTATAAAATAGGAAAGGTGTAAACGAGTAACTAACAAGGTGCATTTAGGATTTTAGATGGGCTATGAAACAAGTCAACAGCAACACTAGCCCAAAAACAAATTCCAAAAACTCAAAATAAAATAAGATAAGAGAATAATAAAAATAATGAATTAAATAATAATAATAATAATAATAAAGAAAACATAAAAGCTGAATTCTCACCACAAAAAATTGAAAATAAAAAAGCAAATGTTCAGAATCACCACCTCATTTCTTCTCTCGATCTCACATTCTATTCCGTCTCTCTTTAGATCTCGCCCTTCTCTCTTTTCTTTCTCACTGCGTTGCAACGGCGACGGCCCTCAATCCTTCTCTCTTGACTCGTTTCTTCCTCGCTTGGGATCTCGTCGATTCCTCGTCGGATCCCTCACCGGATTCACGTTGTTGTCGTTACTCTTCTGGTGACTGGTTGTGTGGTAATTATGAAAGTTATTGTTGATGAAGCTCCTACGTAAATGAGTTGGTGTTGTGGCTGGTGAATCTGAGACGGACGGTTTGCGGGATGGAAGGGTTGTCGCGGTGATTAAAGGTGGTTGTGTGTGAAGATTGCAGATCAGTTGTGGGGGTGTTCAGTGATTATGGAGGTGGTCGTTTGGATCGGATTTCCAGGTGATTGATGAGCGGAGACAACGAGGTTGTTGTTCGAAACATGCTGGCGTAGATTTCCGTAGTGGTTCGTTTGAAGCATGCTTGCAAGGAGTTTTCAGAAAAGTTGTGTTGGTTTGTTGAACATGGCTTTTTGTGTTGGTTTATTCACCGTTTTTTACAGGAATAATGTTTGTTGGGGTCAATATGAAGTTGTGTGGTGCCTCAACATGAAGTTGTGGTTTTTGGCAAATGAAACTATGGTACAGCCTCTGGTCACTATTATAAGCAATAAAATTTTTTTTTGGTTCATTGAATATTTGGTATATCTGATATATAATAATGTCCAGATACATTCTTTATTCAATGAATCTAAAAATATTTTTGTTGCTTATAATAGTGACCGGAGGGTGTATGTGGGAGTGTGTTGTTGTTCATATTGTGTCTGCAGATGGTTGATGAAGAATAAATTAGTATTGGGTCTGTTGTATTTCTTGTGGTTATTTTACATATGAGGTTATGAATTTGAAGGAAAAACAGTTCATCTGCTATGTGAATTGAGGTGCAGAGCTGTGAAGGTGATTGCGTAGTTGATGTGAGCGGTGCTTGAAGTTCTAACAGCAAGTGGTCGGAGTTACGAGATGGTGCCGACGCAGTGAAGTGTAAGGCGTGTATATGGTGGTTCTTTTTAGCAAGGAGGTGGAGATGTGAAGTTTTTGTGGTGGTCTTGGTTTTGTGTATGTTGTTTCATGTAGTGAGGTTCTCAAGAGTGATAGTGTGAAAAGGTGTCTGTGATGGAAAAAAATGGTGACTTGAACAAGGTGGTTGAAGGGAGAGTATCTAGTTTATGTTGAGTAATGGCCAAATGTATTTTTTAGGTTTTGTTCATTTGAGTGAAAATAAAAGGGACAAATGTAGCGGCTAGGTCTTAGGAATTGGTATCCTCTCCTTGGATCTTTCAGCATCTCCCTACTTATATGAGGTGTTTTTAGGGTCTTAAATTTCATGAGAAATCCACAAATACCCTTCTGCAAACTTAATGAGCAAGAATGCTCAAAATAAAAAGAAATGAATAAAATAAATGAAAAAGAACAAATATTTTAAATATTATTAAAAAGGAAAATAGAATGATTAAATAAATTAAAATTAACTAAAATAAAAAATATTCATCATCTAAACAAATTAAAATTAATTTAATAAAAAACTTATTTAACTGAGAAAAAATAAAAACAAAATGATAAAATAAAATAAAGTTAACTAAAATAAAATCCTAATTAACTAAGAAAATTAAATTAATTCTAAATTAATTAAAGGATTATTTAACTAAAAATTACAAAAAAAATGAATAAAAAGTCAGGTATCGAAATTCCCGAAGATGAAAAAAGACTGCACTAAAATTATCAGCGTGAAAATAAACCACTCGGAAAAATACAGCGTTTTGTCAGATTTTGAAATTAGTCGGGACCAGTAGAAATGATCAGACTGAACAAAATGTGACCGAACGTCGAAAAATAAGACGAGTACGTCAGGCTAAACTACGTGAACAATAGATCAATATCACTAGCTTCTGCAAGCTTAAATCTGAAACTTTCGTCCACTGATTTTATGCACGGTTGACTTTTGGTTTGACCAATTCGTTTGTACATCCGACAAGTTTATTCTGGCTGACATTTTAGGTATTGTGCTCGGTGAAAAGCAAGTTATACTATACAGGTGATGCAATGAAAGATAGAGTTAGATGAATGCAGATTTAAAAATGTCTGGTCAAAATTTGCGGTATGACAACATAATCCCAAGAAAATCTCTAATCCTAAGGGGCCATGTTAAGCACGAAGCAACGTGAGAACTAAGCGTGGTTATCAAAAGAAAATCGTCTTATAATGACATCACATACTCTTCACTTTCCTGACAACGGGCTAATGAAGTAAACTCTTCAGTTTCCAACGGTCAAAAACAAACTCAAATATGAGAACTTCAGATACATGAGAACTTCACTTGTCAGAAGCCTCGCATCTCAGAAGTAAGACGCTACGACTCAAACATTAGAAATATATTTTTCTATTCTAGAGGACATATATATTCTGAGATACTTCTTTTCATTATGGACATAGGACAGAGTTCACATGTGAGAATGAGAACAAGTTTATCTTCAGCAAGGAATTTGAAATAGATAACAACCATAAGAAAGGATTGTATAAAACGTTTTTTTTAAGAAATAGTTCATTTCTTAACATAATCTCAAGGTTTTAATCCTAGAGTATAAAAATAGATTCTTATATAATTAAGTAAAAAGTAGTAAGAGTTAGAAAAACGTTACTTAATTATCTAGTAGACTGTAGATATCCAGCTTGCTTCTGTATCTTGAAGATGTGCGTGCTTTTTCAGAATCACCACTCAATTTTCTTCTACAGTTGAAGACGTTGTTGATGATGTCTCTAGCTGGACCGCTAGAATAAATTCTCCTTAGAAACTGTCTTCACAAAATCTTCTTTCTTCCTTTAGATCTTGAATAAGATGCAGAGGAGTATTTGAATCTTGTGCAGAGACTCCTTTAGATCTTCACAAAATCTCCTGATGTTTGTTGTATCTAGATCATCAGAGGGATCTGAGTAATCCCTTTAGCTTTCTTCTTTTGATCAACCGCTTCTGTTTTCACCATGACTTGTTTCCAGAAAGTCAATATATTCAATCAACTAATTCTTAATTCCAGATTTAGAAAGCCAGATGCCATATGCTGAGAGAACTAGTTGAATTCTTCTTGCGTCACTGGAGTACAATCTTTGATCAGACTCTCTTCCTTAACAGATGCAGATATCATCATGAACATCAAACCAAGAAATGTTTCTTCAGAGGGTTTGTACTGGCTTAGTCTTATCACCCAGAATCTATACTTCAGAGAGTAAAGACTTCTGTCTAAGCTTTCTCAGGGAAGTAAGAACTGCGACGGCTTCTGATTAAGCATCTTTTGATTTCTTCATCTTGTACTTCTTCAGCAGCTCTATTACCTTCAGCATCTGAAAAGATAATTTCCATATTTGCAATCTTCCAATAATCTTTGGGTTTTAACTACCAAGCTTATCATCAAATCTGACATCAAATTGATTCATCTGCAGAAGTACTTCAACTCCAAGTACATGTAGGCTTTGAGCATTCTAATCATGATGCATCAGAAGTGGTCTGAAAAGATATCTGTTTAGAATAGCATACTACACCTTCCTTGGAAATGCTTTGTTATGATAATTTCAAATATCATGATTTTAGCCATTTATTTTCAAGATCCTATTCTCTCGTTTTCATCTGTATCTGGTTGTAAAGAACTAGGACATGGAGAACCCATTTTCACCAATTAGCTTCTCAAGCTGTTTGACCTAAGTCTGTTTAACAAGATTATTTCTAACCTTGAACATTCTCAGACAATCACTTTGCATCGAGAGAAGAGAACACAAAAGGATTCATCTTTGTGTCAAGATCCTTCACCAAAGTTTATTCTATAGATACTAACCGTAACTGAATCAATACTTCATACATGGTATTTCGTTGGTTCAGATATTTCAGTGTATAGAAATTTGTGCAAGCAGTCAGAATCTTGGTGACAAGGCCAGAGCTTTAACTGAGCTATCGAGAGCTTCTGCAACAGAGATAGTTTCTGCTGAATCAGAAACTCCTTCATCTTCTGGAGGAATTTTATTCATCAGACATTCTAACGCAAGCCAATCAGTGCTACATTAGTTGGTTCTTCATCTTCATCATCTTCTTAAAACTCAGAATCATTCCATGTTGGCAATCAATTGTCTAGGTGTTTTAGATCTGTTTCCATGAGATCTTCTTTCATAGCGATCAACTCATCTGAGAGAAGTGACAACACATCTTCTTCTGTATTGTTCGATCATTTAGACTTGAAGTCGCTTTGATCTTCTTCTGACAGAGATGTTGTTCAGATCTTCTGCAAACTTGAGAGTAATTACCAAAAGTCTTTATCTAGACAGAGAGCTTCTGATAACTTTCTTCAAGTGATCTGACGAAGAGTAGCCTTAATTCAAAACCCAGAGTTCTACAATCGACGCCTTAAAATTTTGAGAACAACATCTCACAGTTTCAGTGTTCTTCGTCTTTGAAGTCTTCATGCTACTGAATCAAAACAAGAGCAATTGTTTTCTTGATTTAAAAGAGTTCTTGATGAGTTATTCTGAGAAAGTCAAATAGACATGGCAGTCTGGTTTTGAAAACATCTCATACTCAGTAAGAGTTAACTTTCAGAAATCAAGGAACTTCTTGCTTTCTGATGATTCTTGTCATCCTTTTCCAACTGATCATTCAGATTTACTTTCAGCCTTTTACCAGCTTCATTTGAGGGAGATATGCAGCTATCAACTACCATATTCAAATTATCACTATCACCATTTAGAAAGAACTTTCTAGTTCAGCTTTCCAGTACTCAACCTTTTCACCAACATTGGTGGAAGATAAAAACTGAGAGTATTTAAGACATGGAATAGCAGGTGGTGGAGTAGAAACCATCAAGGTGTTTCTCAAAGCTCGTCTCGATCTTTATCTGACATGGTTAAGTGTTTGGTAAACATCAATACCAGAACCAGAGCTCTGATACCAATTGAATGGGTGAGAAACACAAGAAAGGGGGTTTAAATTGGGGTTCAACAATAATGATATTTTCTGCAGAATTAAAGATCAATGCTAACAAGAGAATAAAAATAAATAGACACAGTTATTTTTATCATGGTTCACTGTTAATAAAGTTACTCCAGTCCAACCACCAAGGTGATTTCGCCTTAGACAATGACTTAATCTAATAATCTAGAAAGATTACAACCTCTAAGTGTTAGAAAACAACTTATCCCTCTCAAATATCCAGACTAACGACTTAGTCACTTGAGGAATCTACACTTTGAAAAGTGTTACAAAGGTGTGTACAAGAATTACTTCTAAATAAGCGGATGACACAATTGAAGTACAATAACACAAAAGTGTTTCTAGCAAGATATGAATAATAGCTCCTTGCTAATTTACAAAACTATCTTAAGAATAATCTCCTAGAGATTTGCATTGTATCAGCTTGAGTTTTGTGAGCTTAAAAGCTTCTTTTAATGTTTCTCTCATTTCTTGTTGAGCAGCGCTCTAATTTGGTTGAGCATTGAGCATCTTCTTCTTGAGCTTACAACTTGGTGCTTGATTCCGCCTTGCACACATACTCTTGTGTTTTCTTCAACTCTTTTTCTTCTTATTTTAGTTACTCTCTCATGATTTTCTCTTTGGCTCTTGCAACATTCAGCACTTCGGCATTTTGCATTTTCACTCGGCTCACAGCAACAGTTGTATAAGCTCACCAGCATGCCAACTACGGCAGCATGTCTTCAAGAAATTAGATCTTTAATATATAGAGCTTGAGAATAGTTTCGTTGGAGGGTATACTAGGAAAAATATTCCAATTGTAATATCCCAACGTTCACTTACAGGAATGGTCACGTCATGATACAACAGAGTTGTCCTTGCGCCTCATATTCTAGGTAGAGGTCACAGACTACTTTGTACTTTTATATTCACTGAAACATGCAAACCATTCTTGATCTTCGGTCTTCTAATGTTCAGAGGCTTCAGATGTATATTTGATGAAGCATGTGGAGAGATCAATACTTGTAACTTCAGAACCTAAGTCTTCAGAACTCAAATCTTCGTTCAGCAGAACTAACTTAAGAGTCTTCAGCACTTGGTCTTTAGAATTGATGTCTTCTGAGACTTTAGGGCTTGTTCAGCAGAACCTCGTCTTTAGAATCTTCAGAACTTGTTTAGCACATATTTGTCTTCAGATTCTTCAGAACTTCGTTTAACAGAACCTTGTCTTTAGAGTCTTCAGAACTTGATCTTCAAAAATGATGTCTTTAGAATCTTCAGAACTTCGTTCAACAGAACATTGTCTTTAGAAGCTTCAGAACTTGTTCAACACATATTTGTCTACAGAGTCTTTAGAACTTTGTTCAACAGAACCTTGTCTTCAGAGTCTTCAGAACTTGTAGCGATAGAAGCACATCTCTCAGAAAGCTTTCAAGGCTTACTTACAAAGTCATAATCAGAAGCTTTAGTACAAACGTTCTTCAGAACCGTTGGATTTAGAAGCATTCTTGAGTATTAACTTTATCTTGTACACAACGCATGTTTTCTTCCAGAGTGTTTAGATCAAAGTCTGATGACATCACACACCTTTCTATCAAAGACATATCTTTTTTACCAAAAGCTACACACTAGACAGAAACTATAGAATACCGAATTGTTCTCTAAGATAACATCAGCAGTTATCATCAAAACTTCAAGCCATATGCAGAACCACTCTTGTTCTTACATTTAATCCTTGCCTTAATTCTACCCTATAAATATGACTCATTTTTTCATATTTTGATCATCCACAATTTACAAATTTATTATCCCTAAAGTTATTCTTCACATCGAAGAACAACAGCACTAAAACCCTAGGCTTCAGACATCCCAACAGTTCAAATTCCAACAAGTTTTGGCGGTAGAAAAACCTCCTCCCTATGAATTCATGATATCTTTGCTTGGAGCCTTGATATTTTAATTTAATTTTGTTTAAAGTTTTCGTTTAGTTCACAATTGAGTGTTTTGATTTAGTTATGTTTTAGTATTTAGTTTTATGGGTTGTAACAAGGATTACCGAACCTGTCCTGCATAGTTAACTTGTATATGCATAAGCATACATATTAATAATTACATTCTCACACATAAATATAAATATAAAGAAAACCCATAAACTAATTTTAAAATATGTCAAATTAAAAAAACATAACTAGTTTTAAGTCCAAACAATAGTATCCAAAATCCTGGAAAACAGACTCAAGCATAATCGTGCCTTGTTTAGAAAATCATACGAGATATTTTTCGCCATTTTTATTATTTTCATGGTTTTTTTCATTATCTCCACCATTAGCCTTCCACAATATCTCTGCTTATTTAACACTCACGTACACCAATATCATTTTCTTCATCCTTTCCAACCTGAAACGGAACTATATTTTCAAGGAAAGATCTTGAATCACCTAAGACACAAATAACAACCAACTCAAATTCACTAGAATTAGTAAGAGTCAATGCTAAACCAAGAACAATACCTAGAGCAGAATCAAAACATAACTAAAACAGAAACAATAACAACACCATCACAATAAACACTCAAGTTCAAATCATAAAACAATTGTTTTAATGTGAACACAAAGCATGAAGGCCTAATACAGTGTCAACAACACCAAAAAATCGGGAAAAGGGAAAAGATCCAAAATAGAGGAAATAATCGAATCATAACAACGCACAGCTACCACCAAACGGATCTACCGTCGGACATCATCATCTTCGCCGCACATAACCACTCTCCGGCGACAACCCCACGCCCTTTGCCTTTCGACCGCTGCTCGCTGCACCTCTCCTCCTTTTTTCCGACCGTTGAGGTTCTGTTAAGCTTTTTGCCCTTATTTTTCTGCTTTCGTGAATTGAGTTCAGATTGTGATGTTTGTGGATGTCGTATTTTGATTCATTGTGTGGAAAGTGTTTAAGTTTATGAAGAGGATAGAAAATTCGGTTTTGGTATGAGAGAGAGATAGAGAGTCCGAACTGAGAGGGGAGAGAATTGAACTTGAGGTAGCTTTCCCTTGATTTCTTTTTACCTGTTGATTGCATCGCTTGAGACCAAAGAGAAGGAGGGAGAGAGAACCAGTTTGTGGTAAGACTAAAAGGATGAAATTGATCAGCAAAGAAATCACAACGTGTTATGTAAACAATCTTTCGGAGGACATCAATGGGAAAGATATTAAAAGATCGTTCGCAAGATAGGGAAAAGTTGTGGACGTGTATTTGGCAAAAAGAAGAAACAAATCTGGTAGATTCTTTGGTTTTGTTAGATACGAAGGAGTGGAGGACTTGGAGTGGTTAGAGAACAAACTCAGCAATGTATGGTTCGGTACCTATAAAACATGGGTGAACATTTCAAGATTTGAAAGGAAAGAAATACAAGGATTTAAGAATATGGAGGATAGAAACAAGAAGATTCCCAAAGCAGATCAAAAGGAAGAAACTCAAACATGGGCTAGATTATCAATGACAGTAAGTGAAAAAGAAATGCAATGGGTGTCATACCCCAAATTTTGACCACTAAGATTCCCATCATTGTGCAAATCATCATCTCAATATGGATGTACCTTTGTGCCTCATCAGTCTCCCCAAAGATGGGTGAGCATTCACTACAATCAAAGAATTAGGGTTTCAAGCCCTCTCATAGCACTTAAGACAAAGGGTCAATCAAGAAATGACATGATCTTTAAATTGTCTAGCCTCTCAAACATCCACAAGGGATCAAGAGGACTCCCACACCAAGAATCGAGCACAAGGTTGCAGCATTCCAAGTGGATTAAGCCTCAAGATCGCCAGTGTCACCAAATTAGGGTTTTGGTCGACCAAGGCCTCCAGTTGGAATTTTTCCTCTGGGCATGAGCCAATGCTTCAAATCATACCCTAAAATACTTCATGGGACCTCATAAACCCAATCATCAAGTCAATTTAGCCTCAGGGGATGTATTCATCAAAAATCAGGAATTAGGGTTTCTTGACCTAATTCACCCCTAAGTTGACTTTTGGGACAAAACATGAGCCAAGACCTAAACACATGATTTGAGGGTCTCTAACACACCCCATTGATCCATTTGCAACAATGGATTGACCCAAGAAGCTTGATCTACAAGTTTCAATTTCATCTGGACCACAATTAGGGTTTCAAAGGAAAAGGCAACTGTGCCTTTGACTTTTGACCAGGACATGCTCCCAAACCTTGGGACATGATTCAATACACCCTATAACTCCTATGGAACATATCCATCAAGTTTGATTTAGATCAAGGACTTAATTTCAAAAAGGATTGCACAGTTTGGAATTTTTCTAAGTTATGAAATAAAGTGGCTAGGGTGCCAACTTCCAAGGATCATAACTTGAGATCCAAGCAACCATTTTGCCTGATCCAAAGATGGATTTGTAGATCTCATGGCATACTTCAAAAGTGTCAACTACACCTCATTCCAATTCCTCATGGATTTCAAGTTATAGAGTGATCAAAATGGCTGAACACCCAAAAATGACATTTTTTCAACACTTAGTGAAATTTTCACTAAGTCAGAATCTGTTTCACTTTTTTCAAAATGTAGGGGCATTTTTCACTTGGATCCAAAAAGTTTCAAAACAAACTATAATCACACATGTGTTGTATCATATGAGAGCTTTCTAAAATGTCCAAGAACCCCATGAAATTCCATTTGAGCTAAGAGTTGTGACAGTGGCAATATGCCTTGCTGCAACTGTCATAACAAGGCAGATTTGTGTATTTTGCTCGATTTGAACAATTTGTGCAAATGACAAACAAGTTTATCCATCTGAACACCTAAGGGGGAGACCAAGGAGGAACAAACACTTATCCATAAGCCTCCTAAGTCTTCGGAACTACAAATAGCATGTCAAACCTAAAAACCCTAAAAAGGGGACAAGACTCCAATTTTGTTTTGGAGCATTCAATGGATGCACCAAGGTGGCATGAACTGACACTATTCCAACTGAATGAGTCAAGGATGATCTCTGAACTAGAGAGCCAAAGGCCTGTGCTCTAACCTCTAGTCAATGGCTAGAGGAGACTTAAGATTCCAAAGTGACACAATTGGCCACAGACCTGTACCAGTTGACATTCCCTATTCCTTGCAAAATAAACTTGCTCTACTATAAATAGAGCTCATTTGTGATCAGTTTAAGTACACCAACGGCCTACAACACTTGCCTTTCTCAAAATCATCTTCTCACTCTCAAAAATGCCTTTCTTAGCAAGTCATTATCGAATTTTTCAATAGAGAGCAATTCCACTTAAACCAATTGCTCTAACACCTCATAAACATCATATGTGAGCTGATCAAACACTAAAAACACAATTGTAACACTGATTTATCAGAATCACCAGCCAGTTGCTCAAGTTTTCAACCAAGTTGCAGTTGAGATGCCATAAAGTGATCCAGCCATTTCCAATCAAGTCCAAGCATTCAAACACACTCCATATGGTGTAGGGAAGCTGTTCAGATCATCACAACTCATCTGTAACACCTCCAACTCAAAAATCACATTGCTCTTACTGTCACGACCTTCAAGTAAGCCTAAACTTGGTCATCTCTTAATCTTTGCATATTTCCTCGCACAATACTTTTGCCAAATGTTCATAATCATGCATAGAATGTTTCCCCTCAATTAATTGCTTTGTTTGAATCGTGTATCAAAATTCTCAGCCTTCATGCAAATTTTAGGGTTCTTGAGGTTTTGTCTTGATTTCTTATTCCATGCTTAAAATAAATGAAATTAAAGACCATATACATGATCGTGAGGTGAAAACGAGCAGTTTGATATGTGGATTGTGTAATTTCATCAAATATTCAGTGAGATTGGAGAGAAAATGCAAATCTGGGCAAAACTCAGAGCACACGCGTGTTCTTGGGTGTTCTTGGCGCCCTTTTTCCAAAATTCAAATATTTGAATTTTTTGATTTTATTTAATTGATTCAAAAATTAATTTCTCTCTGAGTTTTAATGATTTTGAGTTAATTCTTTTTTTAATAATTCACAAAAATTTTAAAATATTTTATTTGACCAAAAATTCCCAAAAATATTATTTATTTCATATACTTGATATTTTTGCAAAGAATTAATCTTTTATTTGTTTTTAACATTTAAAATATTTTTTCCTCCTTGATTTTCCAAACTTAATTGGTTTCCAATCATTTTGTGGATAAAAACTTGATTTTTGAAACATTGATCCAAGATCACCACTCATTTTTCACATGTTTTCAATACTTTTTATTAATTTTATAACAAAATTAGGGTTTTGATTAATTCCACTCTCACAAATCTTTTCCAAACACTCATGGGCCTCTAATAGAGTGTAAGACCCAATCCTTTTTTAATTAAAACCGTTTTGGGCCTCAGATATTGTATAAATCCCTCTGCGTTAAAAAAGCAAAATCTCGGCACGATCGGCAGTTCAAAATCAAATCACCTGGGCCTACCCTTGTGTTATAAGTCCCCTTTCCTTTCTTTAAATAATCTTTGGGCCTCTATTAGAGTGTAAGACCCATCCCCTTTATAAATACACCACCTTTTGGGCCTCAGTCATTGTACAAGTCCCACTGTGATTTTCAAAATCTCGGCGCGATCGTCGCCTTTTAAACAAAAGTCATTTGGGCCCACCCTTGTGTTGTAAGTCCCATTTCTTTTCTTTTTTTCAAAAACTTTGGGCCTCTTGGTAGAGTGTAAGACCCACCCCCTTTGTACAGAAAACCTTTTTGGGCCTCAGTTACTTGTATAAGTCCCTGTACAAATTCAAAACAACAGTACAATCACTGTTAAAATTTGGGCCTCTCCTTGAGTTGTAAGCCCCGATCTCTATTCAAAATACTTTCTCCTCTGATTTTGAATCCAAATGTATAGTTGCTATCAAAACTTTCTTTAATTTCTTTGAACAACTAAGAAAATAGCCTGGAAGCTCTACAACGGGTAAGTGTTTATCAGCTTTCTTTTATCTGCTTTCATATAAATAACTGTATTGTGGGGCTGTTTCACTGTAAATCTCCTCTCACACCTTTTAAATACTTATCATATATCAACTGTATATATACTAGTATAGTTATTTAGAGTTTTCCCTGGCAACTAAGTCTAGAACTTGGTAAAGCTCGTTGGTCACTCTTGAATACAAACAAAACTAGATCCCCATAGGATTCCAGATACAGTCTTCCCTTCTTTTGGGGTTAAACAATATGGAACAAAGAGAAAGGCAGTATTCTCGGTGAACCTTTTCTCATACTGTCACCCTTAGAGATTGTCAAAGAAATTCTACTCCCCGGAGTTGATCTATTCTCCATGAATATCATCTCTTGAGTTTCTTCCAAATTCTTGAACTTTCCTGGAATGATCTCTTCTCTGTGAATTGCATTTCTTGAACTTCTCTTGGTTTGGGGACCCACAGACTTCCTAAAAGCACCCCCGCCTCCTCTTGGGCTTTGTACAAGGACCCTCCGACTTCTTAGAAGTTCTCATGCCTTCTCTTGGGCTTAATACAAGAACCCTGAAGACCTCTTACAGGTGTAGGAACAGAACTTAGTCATCCTTCGTCAGAGTTGTCTTTCTAAAAAGAGTCAACACTCTCAGACTAATTTTAGGGTTGATACTCATCCCTTAAACGAGTCGGCCTCCTCTTGGGCATCATACAAAAGATAAAACTCTACCAATAGGCTTGGACAGTCTAAACATCCTTGAGTCTCAATGACATTCTCAATTCCCCTCCAAAACATAGGAGAAACCCCGGATTCTGGACTAATCTCCAGGAAGAATTAAAACTCGTGGGTTCTATAACCCCGCCTTTCTTCCGAATTTCCCTGACCAGGGTCAATATAACACTATCTTAAATCAGAGCCTCGAGGTTTCTGATCTATCTTCTCTTCTACATTCCCCTGCAAGAGTTGATTCCCCATTTGGACTTGCCTCGGGAATCTCAAGAATCCCCTGCAAAAGCTAGCCTCCTCTTAGGCTTCGTATAAGGACCCATTCCTCAGGATACCTAGCCTCCTCTTGGGCTTTGTACAATGATTCTACCCAGCGGAAATTATCCTTTTCAGACTCTATTTTTGAGTCGATCAATTACTTTTCAGACTCTCATGTTGAGTCAATCACCCTTTCCGACTCTCTTGTTGAGTCAGGCTCTCTTATTAAGTCAGTCACCTTTGAGCATTCTCTTGTTGAGTCATCCCTTTTAGCCTCAATGTCGGACTTTGTACGAGACAGATAAAAACCATTCTCTTGTTGGGACCATCTTTTCCAGCTTCTTTTTAAGCTTAGCATAAAGATTTCCTAACAGAGATAGCCTTCTCTTAGGCTTTGTATAAAGATTCACCTTAGCAAAGTTAGCCTACTCTTAGGCTTTCTCCAGCTTGTTCAGCCACCATCCTGGGCTTCGTGCAGGACAGATAAAAACACCCTCTTGATGAGTCAAATCCGTTTAGCCTCCGTTTTAGGCTTTGTACAAGACATATAAAACACTCTCTTGTTGAGTATAAACGACTCTCTTGTCAGTTCAATCTCCTTTTAGCCTCAATCTCGGGCTTCGTACGAGACAACAAATCACTCTCTTGTTGAGTATAAAAGTACGCTCTTGTTGAGTCAATCACCTTTTCAGACCCTCTTGTTGAGTCAACCCTTTTAGCCTCCATCTTGGGCTTTATACAGGACAGATAAAAGTACTCTCTTGTTAAGCCAAACCCTTTCAGCATCCATCTTGGGATTTATACAAGATACATTCTCCCCAACGGAGTCAAAATCTCTTTTAGCCCCAATCTGGGGCTTTGTACAAGACAGAAAGAACATTTCCCCCAGAAAAGTCAACCCTTTAGCCTCCTCTTAGGGTTTGTATAAAGAAATCCCCGGTTGAGTCAATCAACCTTAGCATCAAATTTGTGCTTTGCTCACAGCATACAAATATCAATGATTCCCTTTTAGAGATAACAAATTCTCTCCCAGTCAAAACCTTTAGCCTCTATCTTAGGCTTTGAACAAGACACCAAAACCTCTTTTCCTCCCATAGAATACGAGGAACTACGATCGCTCTAATTTCCCTGTTTCATTTAAACAGGAATACGTAGGCATAAGATTGCGAAATCTTAGCGAGCACACTAATCAAAAACTCTAAACCCAGTCCCTTCATACCTCAATCAGAAAAACATCAGATCTAACACCTTACCGAAAGCCTCATAGTCCAGACCCCCTACTCTTAAAAAAATAGCCTAAGAAAGACCCACTATTTTGATAGCATCTGTAAACTAACAGTCATCTATTTAAAATCAGTATGCAAGCAGGGTTAATTGGAGACTTCTGAAATTCTGGTACCAAATATGTGATGTTACGTGTGATGTCACAACATCAATATCTGCTGTATAAACAAGACAATAATAGAACTGAAAAGCACACAAGGATTGTTCACCCAATTCGGTCTAACAACCTACATCTGGGGGCATACCAAGCCAGGAAGGAAGTCCACTATTAGTAGTATCAAATTACAGACTCAACAAACCAGTTGACAATCTACCTAATTTAATCACTACCCAATGACCCTTCTATCTAAGTCCTCCCTAGATAAGAGACTCCATCTCACTCCCAATCATAGCAATGATGTCTAGCAGTCAACTTCACCGCCACTGCATCAACAGCTTGATTACCAACAACTTGACAAACACAGAAAACTAGAAGACATACTTCCATGACACACCTTGGAGTTGTTTCCAAGCTTCCTCCAATAACAATACCATACTCATTACCTACAGGTTTCTGAGTAATACCACAGTGACCATCTCACAACCCGAGAGGTTCACTTAGACAAAGCCCTAATGATCTACATCTTGGACTCGTGCCTATTCTAGATTACAAGTATTCTATTTATAACTTTTTCCCAACTGGATTTGGGCCTTCAAATCACAACAAATCTTCTGCACCAAATCTGCAAAAGATTCTGCTACTAAATAGATCTTCAATCAAATCTTCAATCAAATCTTCATAATTAATTCTAATTATTCTCCATATCTTTTTGCATGAAAATAGCAACAAACTAATCTTCAACACAACTGAAAAAGATTGCTTCAGAATAAATCCACTCCAATAAATTCGTCTGCAATCTTTCTAACAAAATCTCCCAAGATATAGCAACTAAATCGCAGCCCTAAAAACACAAACAGACTGAACCTAATGTTCTGTCAACTGATGTCAGGACATCGGGTTTGACATCAGCACACAAAACTGCAACCCTAACAAACTTAACACAAACTGAATGTTAGTAACTCATGTTAAGACATCAGACATGACATCATTAACAACAACATTGTTTTACCAAATTTCCAGCCAATAACAAGAACTAACAACATCTATTTCCCTTCCTTAATCAGCTAATAGGATAAAAAATGAATCGAATTGTAGTACCAAAGCGATAGTGATTCGAAACCACAAAAATCGCGCTACAGAAAAAATGGCGACCACAGTGGGAGGCATTCTTTCTTACAATTTTAGGTAGAAACCTTGAACAGGTCATTTTCACTGTGGCCGCCAGAAAAAATGGGGACCACAATGGGAGCGATCATTCTTCTCCCATTCCTTAGGTTAAAACCTTAAGTGCCACAAAAAATGGCGACTCTGCTAGGGAGCCATTGTCTGTTTAGGACTAGGATTATTATAGCTCTTAAGAGGTCTAGGATGTTAGTTTTAGGATAAATATATATATTACTTTTCCTAATTGATATATGTGTTTACTTTTCTGCTAATGGGAACGCGTGTGATGCCGCATGTGGAAAGATTTAGTAAACACCTAAGATAAGTGATGGCACTAGACGAGTAATCTTAAAGGGAGTGACTCCCAAATAAGAGACCTCGGTCGACCATCAAATCAGTGGAGATGGCCTTTGCGGATTCAATGCCTATACGACTTCAGTTGTTGAAAGCAGATTGTTCGATTGGGTTATCTGAGAAAATGAGGATTCTAGTAGACTGAAACCATTTTGTAGTGCGGAAGCTATCGAAAATAGTTGTCACGCGATACTACCCTCATTTGAGGCTACTCTAAGATACTACAGCTCACTGGCGATCCGCTTGCTGTCGTTATCCCAAGAGGGGTCAGTGATTTTGAGGACAGATACAAAAAATAACCAGTATAAACCTTTGGTGATGGGTAGAGCCTTGACTTCATGACACGGAACCTTTGACCCCATGTTTTTTCTATGTTTTTGTGTGCTGCATTCATGCATTCATCTAAAAAACATTAAAACAAAGAAAAATTTCTCTTCTAGTCTCTATTTTTCAAATTAAACTAAGACAATGATTGCAAATGTCAGATAAAGAGATTGCGTTATGGATTTCGGTAGAAAGAGGACTCACAAGTACACCTTCAAGGTTCCGAAACTAGAGGATATGAGAGGATTGGCAAGGATGATCACCAACCCTGACGCTTTCAGAGCTAAGTACGAAGGACTGCTGTCTCTGTTAAGGGTCCATGTAATTGAAGGGATCCTGTCTACACTAATCCAGTTCTACGATCCGGTCTATCACTGTTTCACATTCCTGGATTATCAGCTAGCACCAACACTGGAGGAGTATTCTCACCTGACCGATTTACCCATTACTGATCACGCTCCCTTTTTTGGACTGGAAGAAATTCCAAAAGATCAAACCATTGCAAGAGCAATCTATTTGGATGAGTCAGAAGTCAGGACTCACCTGACCACTAAGGGCGAAATCCAAGGTTTGACAGCCCTATTTTTGATAAAGAAAGCCCTGTACTTTGCTAGTATAGGGAATGTGCCTTCCTTTGAGAGCATCTTTGTTTTGCTCACCTACGAGTTATTTCTGTTTCCTAACATTGATAACTTCATTGATATCAATGCCATTAAGATATTTTTGATTGGAAACCCTGTACCAACCTTGCTCACAGATGCTTATCATTATGTACACCTAAGGAATTTGTACAATGGAGGAATGATCACATGCTGTGTACCCCTGCTATACAAATGGTTTGTTTCCCACTTGCCCAAGTCTGCTGCATTTTGGGATCAGAAGAGTATTGTACGTTGGTCACAGAGAATCATGTCTCTTACCAACTCTGACATCGATTGGTACAATCGAATCTATGACGAGATCGGGATCATTGACCGTTGTGGAAATTTCCCTAATGTACCCATTATAGGAACTAAGGGAGGAATCAATTATCATCCAGTTTTAGTTCGTCGTCAATTCGGATACCCGATGAGGCATGTCCCGCGTAATGCTCATCTGGAAGGTCTTTTCTTCAAGGAAGGAGAAAATGACAGGGCACTAAAGACAGAAATAGTGCATGCTTGGAAACATGTTCATAGGAAAGGAAGAGAGTCTCTAGGAAAACCGGACTGTGTCTCGGTGGAACCTTATCTCCACTGGGTACAAACTAGAGCTCTCAAGCTGAAGATGCCTTACCCTCGTCAGGAGGTTCTTCCATTGAAGGAATCTATCCTTTATTTTATGTCTGAGACGGAAAGACTTTAGGTTACTCTCAACAAGGTTCAACAGGAAAGGAGGTCTTGGAAGAGCAAATACCGCATTCTCAATGTGGAGTGTAAGAAAATACAGCAACTATTGAAAGATAAAGATTCTTTGATCGAGATTTTAGAGCAACATGCTGTAGAGAATCAAGAAGATCGAAGGAATTTGCTCGTTCCTTTCACTTGGCAAAGGAATGACAACCTGACAACGGCTCAAGAGCCCCGGTCAAAGAAAAGGAAAGTACCAGAACCAGCACCTGAGCCCTCCTCAGAGAGGACTCAGGATCCATTAATTTAGATTCCTTTTACAGCACTTTGTAACTTACTGTATTTCCATTTCCGCAATCTTTGAATTCAATAAAACGGGGTTTCCCCACTGTTTGATATTTGAAATCCAATTGTCGAAGTTTCTTTTGAAAATGACAAAAAATAACTAAATATAATCATTGCATATTATCCATCATTCTCACATTAACGCCTTCCTCTTCTCTACGAATCTCACGTTTATGTCTCAATTCTAGAATCAAACTGTCTCATTCGTATAATACTCGGGCCAGTCGACAGAAAAAGATGGATAATCTCGAGGAAGAGAACAGAGAGTTGAGACAAGAACTCGGCGCTCTGAAAGAAGATCTGAGGAAACTTCATAATGACATGCAAGCTCTGGCAGAAGCTCAGCTACAAAGGACTGTGATCTCAGAGATCACCTCAACACCCATAGTGGAGAAGTATGATCCTAGGTATAACATGCTGAAAGATCATCCCTGGGGCATGCCTATTAACTATATCCCGTAAGGATATGTTTCGTCGATCACTGCAGATCAGGGAACTGCAACAGGAACTGCTGGGCCTGAAGGTTACAAACTTCGGGAAAGCGAAGATGCCAGGGGCATGGCAACAACTCCTGAAGGTTACAAACTTCGGGAAGCACCAAGAGTCTCTGCCGTAATAACTGTACCACCCCCCGTGGTGCACACTATCCTGGAAGGACAGATTCCACGGATACCTTCTGGTGGAAATGAAAGTATGGACGAGAAAATGAAGGAGTTCCAAGAACAGTTCCCGGAGATACAGAAAGAGCTGCAAGCCCTTCGCGGTCAGGATATATTTGGAAAGGACGCCGCAGACATTTGTTTGGTCCCCAATGTGAAAGTTCCGCACAAGTTCAAAGTGCCTGAATTTGAAAAGTACAAGGGTAACTCTTGCCCTCAAAGTCATTTGGTGATGTACGCTCGGAGGATGTCAACTCAGACAGAGAACAACCAGCTACTGATCCACTATTTTCAAGATAGTTTAACCGGTGTCGCACTGAAATGGTACATGGGATTAAACCGCACTAAGATCGCCACTTTCAGAGATATTGGCGCTGCCTTCGTTCAGCAGTATAAGTATAATTTGGACATGGCGCCGGACAGAGGTCAACTCAGAGCCATGTCACAGAAGGATAAGGAAACCTTCAAGGAGTACGATCAGACATGGCGTGAAATTTCCACCCAGATTTGTCCACCTCTTGAGGAGAAAGAGATGAAAAATATCTTCTTGAAAACCTTGAGCTCATTTTACTACGACAGAATGGTCGCCAGTGCGCCCAGTAACTTCACTGAAATGGTCGGCATGGGAGGTCGTCTTGAGGAAGCAGTCCGAGAAGGACGTTTAGTAAAAGACCCTGGATCATCATGCAGTACCAAAACATACGGTAGTGCTTTCCCTAAGGAAAAAGAGCAAGATATTGGCAATATCTCTCTCGATGAGCAAAGGCGACGGTACCAACCAAGGGCAGCTGTAACTCCTACTATCAACCCTGCACCTGTTCCTATGTATCAACCTCAGATTGCTCAAAGTCAACCGAATCAACAACAATTTCAGTAAAGGACACAACAACCTCTTCAGCAGGCTCGTCCTCAATACAATAACAACCGTACAACGGGACCACCAGGGTTCGACCCTATACCCATGTTGTACGCGGAACTGTTTCCATTATTACTGGTTAAGGGGCATGTCCAAACCAGGGCTCCTCTTGCGATTCCGGAGAATCCTCCTTTTTGGTTCAAAGCGGATCAAACTTACCCTTACCATCAAGGAGGACCGGGGAATAACATAGAAAACTATCTCAGTTTCAAATCCGATGTGCAGAAGCTCGTCAGGAGCGGGGTCTTATCCTTCAAGGATACAAATCCAAATGTTCAGACGAACCTGTTGCCTCAACACGAGAAAACTGCAGTAAATTTGATAGAGGGAGAGTCTAACCACAGCTATCAAATTCATGATGTACTCTTATTAAGGGCCAACCTGGTCAAGATGCATTGTAGATAGAGTGGATATGGTCATGTACCATCTTACAATTATCACCAGTGTAATATATGCTCCAAAAATAATCAAGGATGTTCTGTGGTGCAATCAGCTCTATAGGAACAGTTGGATCTCGAATGGATCCAAGATCACCGAATTCGTGGGGTAAACATGACTTATACAAATTACAACGTCATTAAAAACCACGAAATCTGTATGATGAATGTCAACTTGGTGGCAATGCACTCAAGGCAAAGCCAGTATCATAATCTGCTGTGACACGATTACAATTCCTGTCTGACTTGCTCGGTAAACAAACAGGGATGCTCTTTGGTACAAGAGGCCCTCCAGCGTCAGATGGATCTTGGGTGGATCCAGGACTACCATGATAGAAATCCTTATCAAGTTAACATGATTCAAATCTTCAATATTCATTTGATGAATACCAGCTTGGTGGAGTTACACGCCAAGCAAGTCTAACTCGGATTTCTCACTTCACATGATTATTTGAGTTGTAAAGTATGTTGTGAGAGTAACCAAGGGTGCGCTATCATTCAAAGAACTTTACAACACTTGTTGAACGATTGGTGGCTTCCGATCTATCTAGACGAAGACACGCAACAAATCAGCGTGACAAACGGGAACCCTACTAGACATCAAAGTCAGGATGTCCGATCTATGGAGATAGACCTAGTAAGGTTACACTGCATTTAAAGCGGACGTGGCCAGGTGCCACCACACAACTACGAGCGCTGTATGTAACACCCCAATTCCCCATCATAAATAAATAACAATTAATAAAATCAGAGTAACTAAAAATTTATTTTTCCGACAGAAACAAGGATGCCACATTTTAAAATAAGAATACACACTCCCTGCTCATAAATTTGATACATAGCATAAAATAGGTTACCCTCAATTGGGAAACTTTTCCATATAAAGGTAATACCAAATATATTCAACAATTATATACATAAATAAAATAATCGTTTCCCCGACTCCCGTGCTACGTATCAGAGCAGACACCAAGACCTAAGTAAAGACGAAGATCTAACTCTTCCACTTGCCTCCACGCCTCTAAAGCTGACAATCTGCACTATGCCATAAAAAGCATATTCCAGCAGAAGGGTGAGAAATAACAACTATAACAAGATTGCATAATAATATGCCACAACACAGATAAATTCACATATATAATATTTCTCACCAATTACATCACATACTAACACATATAGCATGCCACCAATACAAAACATATCACACATAATCCCACCACGATTATGACATATGGAACCACACCACCACATCACCACAAAATATAACATATATTAATCATACCGACATAATCACATATTCACACATAATGCATATGTTTATACACAAAACATATCACTCACAACCAATGCATTCATCTCTTATGCAAACTAATTCACCAAGGCTATCACAAGCTCACACATAATCAATCCATTTATAATTCTCACCACAATTCATCCCAACTCACTCATATACATCACAATGTATATATATATATAAATATATATATATATATATATATATATATAATCAAGCATATTCATCATGCATACTTTCACAATCCTTAATCATTCCACATAAACATACACATTTACGTTTACTCACCAACACATCATTATAAAGATGATAAATGCAAATCATAGAGACCGACTCACGACTCTATGCAAATGCAATGCGGTACCGACTCAACCTCGTAATTCATTAGTCCCCCAGGAACTCTTGGAATCATCGCTTGTTACATAGAGTAACTCCCCGTCGGGCCTACGATGTTCCCCGTCGCTATAAACCATTATTTCAGGGCGAACGACGTTTATGGATTGCTTTCGACCACTATTTCAGGGCGCACAATCATTTGTGATTAATCGCTTCTACCATTATTTCAGGGCGTAAGACGATAAAACTGATTGTGATTAATCGCTTCTACCATTATTTCAGGGCGTAAGACGATAAAACTGATTGTGATTAATCGCTTCTACCATTATTTCAGGGCGTAAGACGATAAAACTGATTGTGATTAATCGCTTCTACCATTATTTCAGGGCGTAAGACGATAAAACTGATTGTGATTAATCGCTTCTACCATTATTTCAGGGCGTAAGACGATAAAACTGATTGTGATTAATCGCTTCTACCATTATTTCAGGGCGTAAGACGATAAAACTGATTCATCTATGAATCTTCCAATGCAAGAATGCATATCATGATACTTGACACATTAATGACTCATGCCAACATCAAATGCTCATGCATTAACAATAATCATGTATTTCAAGTACATATAAAGTAATGCACACAATTGCCCAAAATGGCCACAAACACCAATATACCATTCCACAACATCAAATTCCCATCAAAGAATCATCACACAAGCCATCTCATAACATATCATAATATGTCTTACAATATTGAAAAATAACTCAAAATTCCATTTTTACGGTTTCTCGAAAAAGTCGGCTAAAAGTCGGCCAAAAATAATATTTTCTATCATCATCAAAAAGTGCTCATCGACAGCTTCGATTCGGTATAAAGAACACTTAAATACGATAAACAACGAAGAAGATATGAATATTTCAAAATAACGCAAAAACATAAACCGGACGCCCGACACTACGAAACGGTTCGAAAAAACTGTACCAATTGGACTAGGTTCAGACCTCAAAACTATTTTTCCTAGAAAGAACATCTCGTTAGCTTCCCAACGCTTCGAACGGGGATCAAAACCGACTTACGGTTCAAGAGATATGAATTTCCGAAGTTTTCCGAAAAATCAGGATTTTCCACCTACAGCATGCGTCCGTACGCCTGCGGGCTGCTACGGATTTCGGCTATTTTGCCCGAAAATCCGACCGATTCAATTCTATGATACGAAACAAATACACAATAATCCTTACCAAATATATATCAACGTTTTAGGACCATAAAACGATAATTCTACGACGTTCGATTTTCACCAAAATCTCACATTCTCAAAACCCAAAAATGTCAAAACTCACAATATCAACCGATTTCAACCAAACGAGTTTCTATAATCTCGGTCTAACCTCATACGACTAATCTACGCAATTTATTTCGAAATTCATCCGTGAAAACATCGATTTCTAACCATTTTTACCATTTCGACCTAAAATGAAAACTATATGAAACTATCCAAAACAATCAAGAAAACATACACATATACATACACAAGCAATATATAATTGAAACTTCTCACCCTTACCCGATTATTCGCGCTTGAAACGGAGTTCCCGCGATTTTTTCCCTTTTCTCCTCTTTTCTCTCTTCTTCCTCTTCTTTTCTCTTTTCCTTCTTTCTTTCTCTTTTTCTCTTCCTTACTATTTTTCTCTCTTTTCTTTCTATTTATATAAAAACATAAAACTTACCCAAGCAAAAGACCAAAATACCCCTCAGCTCAAATATCTCTCAAACGCTCTCAAAATGCGATAAAACATCAACAACGATGAAAAATAATATATTGCCAAATAAAAGTCAATAATAAAATAATCAAATAGACTCGATTAACTAAAACTGACAAAAACTGGGGCGTTACAATTCTCCCCCACTTAGACATTTTCGTCCTCGAAAATCTAACCGATACGAACAACTCCGGATACGACTCTCGCATCCGACTAACAAACCAACATGCCAACAAAAGTCACACCACGGATAACACAACTGACAAACCACCTTGCTAACTACCACAACGACACGACAACGACGACAACTACAACGACAAGATGCAAAGCCCATACAATGCACTTGACGACAAACTCACAACTCAAAGAAAAGCCAAGATACCAACACACAGGTTCACTCTAGAACCGAAACACAACAAGATCGTTACCCTACCCTAGGTAACACTCCCCTAATTCCCCACACAGGAATTAGCTACACACACTCGAACCATCACCATGGAAACGAGGCAATCAACACAAACAAGAACATAAAGTTACACGACACCACAAGGTCTCAACAACATCAACAAAACCAGAACACCAACATCCTTGTCACACAGCCATACTACAACAATGCTACGATTCACCAATCGAACATAAATCAAAACATCCATTTACATAGTAGCCCATGGATAACATTTAAATCTTTCACCTAATACTTCCATTCTGAAACGTCCAAAGGTCTCATCATTTCTACATATTTCCAATATGCAACTTATGAACTCTTACAAATCCCACACGTAATTACAAAACGTGTCACATCACTCTTCCGCTGCGCATTCTAATCACTCGTAACCATCAAAACTACCAGTCTTACGTCCGAAATCTAACTCTTTCTCATATTCACCAAAAATCATTGTTCACTTTTAATATACCCAACCTCGCACTCTACTGCGTTATCTCCCACACCAGACACAAGTCTCTGAACTGCTCAAATAATTCTAATCATCTGACCATCAAAACAACCATGTGTAAAAACTTCCAACTTAACTCTTTGGGCACAACATTAGCTTTTCCCGAAGGATAGTCCAAACCACATTCATAACTCGTCACAAATTCTAACCATCCTCATTGTCTCATACTCTGTTCCTTCAAACCAACCAAGTACTTTAAACTTTTGCGATTACCAAACACTTCGAACCTTATAACCATAAAGATAATACTTCCAAATTTCCAACACAATACGACCGCAACCAATTCCAAATCCTGAATAGTATAGATCCTCTTATAAATCCTCAATTGTCGTAAAGCATAAGCCACGACTTTACTCTCTTGCATTAGCACACTAGCTACACTCATCAAAGACACATCACAAAACCTCACAACCGGTTCATTAGGATCACACAGAATCAAAACTGAAGCCGTAGACAACTTCTACTCCAGCTCACCAAAACTTACTCACAACGAACATCCAAACAAACGACTCACCCTTTGTAAGTCAACTGAGATACCAGAAGTACGAACTTAACAAAGTCTTCCATAACCTGTAATAACAACCAACTGAGTCCAAAAGTTTCTAATCTCCTTAACCAATTTCGGAGCCTCTCAATGTAGAACTACATCTACTTCCGATGAATCCCTTACCATACTCTCCTCTGAAATAACATATCCAAGAAAACTAACCTTTTTCAACCCAAATTCTCACTTGAATAACTTAGCATAAAACTTCATCTCTTTTTGACACTTGTAATTCAAATCCCAAACACTCTACCTGTTCTTCCTTTGAGTTTACAATAGATCCGAATATCCTCCATCAAAGCCATTACGAACTTATCCAATTAAATATGGAAGATACGATTCCTCTACTCCATAAGCATTAGAGACGCGTTACTAACACCAAATACCATCACTATACGTTGCAATTCCCAACCAAAATCCAAAAGATATAAATCCTTAAAGCTTTTGCAAAACTTTTCACTGGGTAACTGGTTACTCACATACAAGCTTAACCGAGTAAATAACAACCTATTCCGAGGATAACAAACCTAACCAGTCACATTAAATCGATCAAAGGCTCAACTCACACAATTCACCACTCTTATCAAACATTCCAAACAATTGTAATTCACTCAAACTCAACCAAACCATTCTAGTCATCTGTTCATGAAAGTGGACACTTATTCTCAATCATTACCCTATTCAACTATTAGTAATCCATACCCAATTTCTTCTCCTGACCGTCCAATTCCGCAATTCCAACATGTATCAACAACCAACCAAAAAGAATTCTCAAACACAATGTTACATCCAAAAACACATCTGAAAATTATGCCCAACTGACGGCCCATCACTGCGACTTCCTGCCAATTCCCAGAACACTACCATCACAGACAAAACAAACATATTATTCCCATCTACTAAGAGTTTCCTACTTACTTAGCAGATATAAACCTCAACTATTCACCTTCGTCCAATTAAGTTCAATCTCTACTCTCTGTGAAGCAGTCCTTAAATAAAACCCAATCATTCTCTCTCAATGACTTCCCAACTGGACTAACACACCAAAACCTCTAATCCATTTCATCTTCCGATATTAGCATCTTCATCGACTCATCAAAACAATCTGTAATCATCTCCTTAAATTCCAAACAATTCATTTCACACACTATCAAAGCCGGAAAGACCCGCCTATTCCATCCAACATAATTTCCGTCTGCTATCAACAAGAGATTAAGGGTGATCAATTCCTCAATTTGTCAATAGACAGCCGACAATCACGATGGGGCATAAACCGTCTTTACCAAACTATAATAACATTTCTTACATCCTGTACACAAAACTACCTAAGGCACAAATCCTTAGTTGACATAAACCTTACCTCCGCATCCCCTTCGGAACTGAGAACAACATTGTCCGAACAACACTTACAATCTTGCAATTCACAATACACTGAGCCAACGCTCCACACCTGAAGCAACATGGAGAAGTACCAACTTCTCCCCCACTTATCTCAAACTCAATCCTGAAAACAAAGGATTAGAAAACCCAGAAAGTACTGACAGTGTTCCACACACCTATCACGTACTAAGAGATAAACAACAACGACAGTATTCAACTGTCACACCAACTGACTCAATAGCTTGGCCGGACGGACCGACCTGCTCTGATACCACTAATGTAACACCCCAATTCCCCATCATAAATAAATAACAATTAATAAAATCAGAGTAACTAAAAATTTATTTTTCCGACAGAAACAAGGATGCCACATTTTAAAATAAGAATACACACTCCCTGCTCATAAATTTGATACATAGCATAAAATAGGTTACCCTCAATTGGGAAACTTTTCCATATAAAGGTAATACCAAATATATTCAACAATTATATACATAAATAAAATAATCGTTTCCCCGACTCCCGTGCTACGTATCAGAGCAGACACCAAGACCTAAGTAAAGACGAAGATCTAACTCTTCCACTTGCCTCCACGCCTCTAAAGCTGACAATCTGCACTATGCCATAAAAAGCATATTCCAGCAGAAGGGTGAGAAATAACAACTATAACAAGATTGCATAATAATATGCCACAACACAGATAAATTCACATATATAATATTTCTCACCAATTACATCACATACTAACACATATAGCATGCCACCAATACAAAACATATCACACATAATCCCACCACGATTATGACATATGGAACCACACCACCACATCACCACAAAATATAACATATATTAATCATACCGACATAATCACATATTCACACATAATGCATATGTTTATACACAAAACATATCACTCACAACCAATGCATTCATCTCTTATGCAAACTAATTCACCAAGGCTATCACAAGCTCACACATAATCAATCCATTTATAATTCTCACCACAATTCATCCCAACTCACTCATATACATCACAATGTATATATATATATAAATATATATATATATATATATATATATATATATAATCAAGCATATTCATCATGCATACTTTCACAATCCTTAATCATTCCACATAAACATACACATTTACGTTTACTCACCAACACATCATTATAAAGATGATAAATGCAAATCATAGAGACCGACTCACGACTCTATGCAAATGCAATGCGGTACCGACTCAACCTCGTAATTCATTAGTCCCCCAGGAACTCTTGGAATCATCGCTTGTTACATAGAGTAACTCCCCGTCGGGCCTACGATGTTCCCCGTCGCTATAAACCATTATTTCAGGGCGAACGACGTTTATGGATTGCTTTCGACCACTATTTCAGGGCGCACAATCATTTGTGATTAATCGCTTCTACCATTATTTCAGGGCGTAAGACGATAAAACTGATTGTGATTAATCGCTTCTACCATTATTTCAGGGCGTAAGACGATAAAACTGATTGTGATTAATCGCTTCTACCATTATTTCAGGGCGTAAGACGATAAAACTGATTGTGATTAATCGCTTCTACCATTATTTCAGGGCGTAAGACGATAAAACTGATTGTGATTAATCGCTTCTACCATTATTTCAGGGCGTAAGACGATAAAACTGATTGTGATTAATCGCTTCTACCATTATTTCAGGGCGTAAGACGATAAAACTGATTCATCTATGAATCTTCCAATGCAAGAATGCATATCATGATACTTGACACATTAATGACTCATGCCAACATCAAATGCTCATGCATTAACAATAATCATGTATTTCAAGTACATATAAAGTAATGCACACAATTGCCCAAAATGGCCACAAACACCAATATACCATTCCACAACATCAAATTCCCATCAAAGAATCATCACACAAGCCATCTCATAACATATCATAATATGTCTTACAATATTGAAAAATAACTCAAAATTCCATTTTTACGGTTTCTCGAAAAAGTCGGCTAAAAGTCGGCCAAAAATAATATTTTCTATCATCATCAAAAAGTGCTCATCGACAGCTTCGATTCGGTATAAAGAACACTTAAATACGATAAACAACGAAGAAGATATGAATATTTCAAAATAACGCAAAAACATAAACCGGACGCCCGACACTACGAAACGGTTCGAAAAAACTGTACCAATTGGACTAGGTTCAGACCTCAAAACTATTTTTCCTAGAAAGAACATCTCGTTAGCTTCCCAACGCTTCGAACGGGGATCAAAACCGACTTACGGTTCAAGAGATATGAATTTCCGAAGTTTTCCGAAAAATCAGGATTTTCCACCTACAGCACGCGTCCGTACGCCTGCGGGCTGCTACGGATTTCGGCTATTTTGCCCGAAAATCCGACCGATTCAATTCTATGATACGAAACAAATACACAATAATCCTTACCAAATATATATCAACGTTTTAGGACCATAAAACGATAATTCTACGACGTTCGATTTTCACCAAAATCTCACATTCTCAAAACCCAAAAATGTCAAAACTCACAATATCAACCGATTTCAACCAAACGAGTTTCTATAATCTCGGTCTAACCTCATACGACTAATCTACGCAATTTATTTCGAAATTCATCCGTGAAAACATCGATTTCTAACCATTTTTACCATTTCGACCTAAAATGAAAACTATATGAAACTATCCAAAACAATCAAGAAAACATACACATATACATACACAAGCAATATATAATTGAAACTTCTCACCCTTACCCGATTATTCGCGCTTGAAACGGAGTTCCCGCGATTTTTTCCCTTTTCTCCTCTTTTCTCTCTTCTTCCTCTTCTTTTCTCTTTTCCTTCTTTCTTTCTCTTTTTCTCTTCCTTACTATTTTTCTCTCTTTTCTTTCTATTTATATAAAAACATAAAACTTACCCAAGCAAAAGACCAAAATACCCCTCAGCTCAAATATCTCTCAAACGCTCTCAAAATGCGATAAAACATCAACAACGATGAAAAATAATATATTGCCAAATAAAAGTCAATAATAAAATAATCAAATAGACTCGATTAACTAAAACTGACAAAAACTGGGGCGTTACACTGTAGAGTATGCTCGGAGAATAACCAAGGATGCTACCTCGTGCGAGCAGCCCTTCAAAGTCAGTTGGACCGCAAGGAGGTTCAACCGTGTTCGAGTTCTGGATCAATCAACTGGACGCCAGACTATTTCGCTGATCAGATTAAGGATGTTGTCTGATCATGAAAGGACCAAAGATGTTTGTGCCATAATCCCTCAGCTTGACGAATCAAGAATTCCTTTGGACAGTAGGAAGGTTCCTAACCAGGAACTTATTAAAATTACTTACAATGGCCAGAAAAATCAAAAAGCTCTTGTACTTATCTATCTACTAGGACCGGTACTGTATGAATTAACTAAGGATATCCCTTACAAATATGGTGCAACAATAATTAAGAATGGAAAGGAAATTCCATTACCCTCCGTCGTGAATATTGCAGACATCAGTCGAGTAACACGGAGTGGTCGAATCTTCAACCGAGGAGTTGGAGAACCTACCAAAGAAAAGGAACCTCAAATAGAAGTTCCTGATCAAGGAGTCGGTCAATCCTTCAATCCCAACGATGAGATGCTAAAACACATCCAGAAGAGTGAGTACAACATTGTTGATCAGCTGTTGCAAACTCCTTCAAAAATCTTTGTGTTATCTCTATTACTCAGTTTCAAAGCTCACAGGGAGGCTCTACAGAAAGTCTTAGAGCAAGCCTTTGTGGAACAGGACGTAACAATACGACAATTCAACAGTATCATTGCCAACATCACTTCTTGCAACAACTTGGGGTTTAGTGATGAGGAATTGCCAGAAGAAGGCAAAGGTCATAACATGGGGCTCAATATTACTGTTAACTGCCAGGATGATGCTTTGGCCAGCGTACTGATAGATACCGGATTGGATCTCAATGTTATGCCGAAGTCCACTTTAATGCGACTATCATTTAAAGGACCTCCGATGAGAGGCAGTGAGGTCGTTGTCAAATCATTTGACGGATCCCGGAAAACGGTTATCGGCAAAGTCGACCTTCCCATAACTATCGGTCCTCACACTTTCCAAGCATTTTCCAGGTCATGGACATCCGAGCAACACACAGCTGTTTGTTAGGAAGACCTTGGATACACCAGGCTGGGGCAGTCACTTCGACACTTCACCAGAAGCTGAAGTTCGTCAAGAATGACTAACTCATCACAGTCTGTGGAGAACAAGCCTTGATCGTGAGTAACCTATCGATATCTACTTGTGTAGAACCCGAGGAGGTTGTTGGAACCCAGTTCTAAGCACTTTCGGTGAGCAATGAGAATCAATCAAAAAAAGGAACGTCGATTTCCTCGTACAATGATGCTCTCAAGGTGATCAAAAGTAACAACACAAAAGGATGGGGACAGGTTGTCACTCCTACTGATAACAAAGCAAAGAAAGGTCTTGGCTTTTCATCAACCTGTACCCAGACTGCTACTAAAGATGAAAGTCTTCATCCCATTCAGAACTTCTTCCATAGTGGAGGTTTCCTCCACCCAGTATGTCAAGAAGTACATACCATCAACGAGGTAGACTCCTCTGATACAGATGAAGAATGGAAGTCCTATCTCAATGAGGACGGTTATATGTCTCAGGACGAAACGCTTATGTCATTTTGCTATCCTGCACAGAGTCTGAGATTTATACCAAGGTCAGATGTCAAGATGATATACGAATATTGTGATCCAGAAGAATTTCGTGCTCCACCAAACTCATTAGAGGAGGACACTCTGATGAAAGACAACTTTGACCACGACTATTATGGTCCAATGGATCGCATGCCTATCTGGCAGTCGTACCCAGGAGACTCGGGGAAAAAGAGTCAGCCGAACAATGTATATCAGCTGAGCATCATAAAAAAGAATACCTGCGTCCCCACCATGTCATGGGATCAACACTCGGGGCATTCTGAAAATATCCAGCACGACGATGAATTTACAAAGCTCGCAGGGCTAGATTTCATCAACTACGCCTTTCCTGAGGTCAACGTCATCGAAAAGGATGACTCCTCCAGTTCCGAAGAAGTGTGGAACACCTTAGGACAACCAAGTGGGAGATACGACTTCATGGTCAAGTACACCGCTCCTGAAAGCTCTTGCATCAGGCTCGAAGACATCCAGCCGACTGGATGGGGAGATCTACCTGAGAGTACAAACATTATGCAAGATATAACAGAAGAGTTTGTCTACGACAACTCTGCATGGGAGGAAGACTCCAACAATCCTGCTCCACCAGAAATCAGCGTTATTTCTGAGGACAAGTCAAGAAGGAAGGTACCGGACTTTGTGATTCACTGCCAATGGGTTGCTGTCGATGTCCCGAAGATCGTCCATAAGTCTAAGTAATTGACATCTTTAACCTTTCACCTTGCCCAGGTGAAACGGATGTTTTGATAGGGCTCACTTTCTGTAAATGTCCCTCTTCGCTTCGCCCAAAGCCACAGAGTTTTGTCTTATAGGGCTGTAGTTTCAAGAATCAACCAGATTATAAATAAAATAACGTCGTTCTGTAATTTCTGCATTAATTGTTGTTTTCTCTTTTCGCTTTTTCGAAAAATGGTAATCCTAAAAAATAACAAATACTAAAAACAAGCAGTTTTCAGAAAATACACGCACACACTCTTGCATTTCTCTCTGTCTCTTCTAAACACAAATCATCACGTCATGCAAATTGCTTGTTTTCAACCTCGTTGAAACATACGATCCAATTCCTTCTCCCAACTTTGAATTCCCGGTATTTGAGGCTGAAGAAAAAGAGGACGTAGAAATTCCAGAGGAGATCTCCTGATTACTCAGACAAGAGGAAAGGTCCATCAAACCCCACAAAGAGCCGTTGGAAATGGTCAACTTGGGTTCAGAAGAAGAGAGAAAAGAAGTCAGGATTAGGGCACTGGTCAGTCCGACTGTCAAAGAAAGTTTGATAAAGCTTCTCAAAGAGTTTCCCGATGTATTCGCTCGGTCCTATCAAGATATGCCAGGGTTGGATACCAGCATCGTGGAAGTGGAACATCACCTACGTTTAAAATCAGAATGTCCGCCAGTAAAATAAAGGTTGAGACGGACTCATCCAGACATGGCCAACAAAATCAAAGAGGGATTACAGAAACAGATTGACGCGGGTTTCCTCGCCACATTAGAATATCCTCAATGGTTAGCCAACATAGTACTAGTTCCAAAAAAGGACGGAAAAGTCATAATGTTTGTAGACTACAGGGATCTGGACAAAGCAAGTCCAAAGGATGACTTTCCATTACCACACATAGACATGCTAGTAGACAGTACAGCAAAGTTCAAAGTTTTCTCCTTCATGGATGGATTCTCGGGCTATAATCAAATCAAAATGGTGCCGAAAGACATGGAGAAAACTTCATTCATTACCCCATGGGGCACTTTTTGTTACAAGGTAATACCGTTCGGTTTAAAGAACGTCGGGGCAACCTATCAAAGGGCCATGACTACTCTATTTCATGACACGATACACAAAGAAATCGAGGTATATGTCGATGACATGATTTCCAAATATAAGACAGAAGAGAAGCATGTGACCCACCTGTCAAAACTATTCGAGCGATTGAGAAAGTACAGATTCCACTTGAATCCCAATAAGTGCACATTCGGTGTTCGTTCAGGGAAATTTTTAGGGTTCATTGTCAGCCAAAAAGGAATTGAGGTTGATCCTGACAAGGTCAAGGCCATTCAAGAAATGCCTTCTCCAAAGACTGAAAAATAAGTCAGGGGATTCCTGGGACGTCTGAACTATATTTCCCGATTTATATTTCTCATGACCGCGACATGCGCGCCGATCTTCAAATTACTCAAAAAGAATCAGGACTGCATTTAGACAGAAGACTGCCAAACCGCCTTCGACAGTATCAAGGAATACCTATTGAACCCACCGATTCTATCACCTCCAGTGGAAGAAATACCACTGATCATCTACTTAACAGTCTTGTAAGACTCAATGGGTTGTGTACTTGGCCAACAAGACGAAACGAAAAGAAAGGAGTCTGTCATTTACTATTTGAGCAAGAAATTCACCGACTGCGAGACTCGGTACACTATGCTTGAGAAAACTTGTTGCGCTCTGGCTTAGGTAGCCAAACGTCTTTTCCAGTATATGATTCGTCACACTACTTGGTTAATCTCCGAAATGGATCCGATCAAGTATGTCTTTGAAAAGTCTGCTCTCACGGGAAGGATTACCCGTTGGCAGATGTTGTTATCAGAATACGACATCGAGTACCATGCTCAGAAAGCCATAAAAGGGAGTGTTTTGGCCGATCATTTGGCTCATCAACCGATTGATGATCAATAATCAGTCGGGCTTGACTTCCCAGACGAGGATGTCATGTACTTGAAAATGAAAGATTGCGATGAACCGCTACCCAGTGAAGGGCCAAAACCAGGTTCCCAATGGGGACTAATCTTTGACAGAGTTATCAATCATTATGGAACTAGAATTAGGGCAATCATTATAACACCTCAGGGTACCCACATTCCTTTCACCGCCCGACTGACATTCATGTGTACAAACAACGAGGCTGAATACGAAGCTTGTATCATGGGTCTCGAAGAAGCGATCGATTTAAGGATCAAGAACTTGGATGTATATGGTGACTCAACCTTAGCTATCAATCAGATCAAAGGAGATTGGAACACATACCAATCAGGATTGATTCCTTACAAAGACTACACGAGAAGGTTGTTACCATTCTTCAACAGAGTCGAGTTTCATCATATCCCTCGTGAAGAGAATCACATGGCTGATGCATTAGCCACCCTCTCTTCCATGATTAGTGTAGGTAAATGGAATGACATACCTAAGATTGACATAATTCGCCTTGAATGGCCCGCTTACATCTTCACGATTGAAGCAGTCATAGACGACAAACCTTGGTATCACGATATCAAATGCTTCCTTCAGAAACAAGAGTACCCACCTGGGGCATTAAGAAAAGATAGAAAGACCCACCGAAGGTTGGCAGGCAGCTTCTTCTTGAGCGGTGATACACTCTACAAGAGAAACTTTGACATGGTTCTGCTCCGATGCATAGACAGACCAGAAGCAGGCATGTTGATGAAAGAAATTCACGAAGGATCCATTGGCACTCATGCCAAAGGACACACAATGGCGAGAAAATTCTGAGAGCCAGGTACTATTGGTTGACCATGGAATCCGATTGCTACAAGTACATGAGGACGTGTCACAAGTTTCAGATATACACTGACAAAATCCATGTACCGCCAATGCATCTCAAAGTTCTCTCTTCCCCATGGCATTTTTCCATATGGGTAATCGACATGATTGGTATGATTGAACCCAAGGCTTCAAATGGACATCGGTTCATCCTGGTAGCCATTGACTACTTCACCAAGTGAGTCGAAGCAGCGTCGTACGCCAATGTAACCCGATAAGTAGTGGTCTGATTTATCAAAAACAATCTCATCTGACGTTATGGTGTTCCAAGCCAGATCATTACTGACAATAGATCTAACTTGAACAACAAGATGATGAAAGAGTTGTGCGTTGAGTTCAAGACTGAACACCATAACTCATCTCCCTACCGACCCAAGATGAACGGAGCGGTAGAAGCGGCTAACAAGAACATCAAGAAGATTGTTTAGAAGATGGTTGTAACCTACAAAGACTGGCACGAGATGTTACCTTTTGCTTTTCACGGTTATCGTACATCTGTCCGCACTTCAACAGGGACAACCCCTTTCTCTCTAGTATATGGCATGAAGGCAGTGCTTCCCATAGAGTTAGAGATCCCATCAATCCGGGTATTGATGGAAGCCAAGCTAACAGAAGCTGAATGGTGTCAAAGTCGACACGACGAACTGAATCTGATAGAAGAAAACCGAATAGCGGCACTATGCCATGGTCAGTTGTATCAATAAAGAATGAAGAGAGCGTTTGACAAAAAGTTCCGACCTCGCGTCTTCAGAAAAGGAGACCTTGTGCTCAAGAAGATACAATCATTTCTCACGGATTCCTGGGGCAAATGGACCCCGAATTATGACGGCCCCTATGTGGTCAAGAAAGCCTTCTCAGGCGGTGCCTTGAGACTCGCAACCATGGATGGAGAAGAATTTTCCTATTCCACAAATGTTGACGTAGTCAAGAAATACTTCGTCTAAATAAAATAAAAATAAAAAAACATCTCGGTGGATTGAAAACCCGAAAGGGCGATCCAGGCAAAAATTAGAGACATAATCAAAAATCATCCCGGTGGATTGGAAATCTCAAAGTACAATCCAGACAAAAGTTAGTGATAATGGCAAGTAACTACATCTGACAAGGGGAAAATCCCTAAGCGGCAGTCATGCCGTCCGTTATGAAAACTCCAGTCAAGGTCATCTTCGACGGAAGCTCAGGATGTCCAGAATTTAAAGTTGGTATAAGGAAAGTGGTCGTTATGTTTCAATGTAGCCATTTTCCCTTAAAGTACCATTTTCTAAACTTTGTAAATACTCCCTGGAATCACGCGTTTGACTGATCTCCATCCTATCAATAAAATTTGAGCCCTAGTGCTTTTGTTTATAATTCTTATTTGTTTTAGCTTTACAGAATGATGCATTTAAACATGATTTATAATTCTTGAAATAAAACAAAAAATGAATTTAATTTTCTGCTTTTAAAATAAAGATGGTAATTTCTTTGGACTGTTGAACATCGAAAGAACGTCGATCGCTTCTCCAGAAGTAATCGAACTTCAAAGTGCAGAATCAAAGTACTCCTTCTACACCAGTACACCTGAATGAAGGATCAGCTATGTCAGATGCGAATGTCCCATCTGACTTCTCCAGAAGAGTTCTTATCCCCTAAGCCCGACCAAAGTTGTTCCCCACAGGGACTACCTCTCCTAAGCAAGGGAGAATTGCTATTTTGGACCAAATGGTACTTCCTCGTCCCCTACAGTGGCCGAGTATCCAGTCGTGTTCATCCGTCAGTTTGTATGTCGTGTAAGTTTTGGCAGTATATACATACATACATCATGCATTATTTATTTGCATTTACATTCATATTGCATCACTATCACTCTAGTCGGTCTTGTTCCCAAGTGATAAAAGTCCTCTGTCAATCGAGTTGTCGGTTCTTCCTCGTTAGGAAGTGAATCATCTAAGCAATCTCTCTCCAGTTTATCTCTGGATTAGAGACGGTCTTCAACCACTTTGATAACTTGAACCTATGAAAAGCAAGAGAACTTTCGATGAACGCCACTCTTCGCATTGAAGATGATATCTTCGTTTTCCCGGGTTAAGGAAAATCCCTAGAGAAAGCCTCTTAATCAGAAGATTCGGCAATACAATAGTTCTTCTTCGGAAAGTTCGCTGACGAAAAAGGTCCTCAGCACCACCAAATTGGATTACATCACATGGCATTTCCTCCGAGAAGATCTCGAGGAAAAGTATGATGTAATATCCCCAAGCAGGAAATAGTCTCTCAAGAGACTCGTGTTCCCCAGTAGAGCCGGCAAATGGCGTCTCCAACAAAAAAGTTTGAACACCTCTACCGCTCAGACGATGGGTTTCCCCAGTAAGTTTGACATCAAAACCTTTTTCCGTCAAATGGCATCTCCCCAGGAAAATTCGGCGAGAAGTTTGAGGGAAACCGCTACAAATAGCGTCCCTTGTCAAGAAAGTCTATTGGCATCAGAAACTAAGACCAGTTCCTTGGTAAGAAACCAGGATCGAGGGGAAGTTTACATCAGAAACTGAGACCAGTTCCTTGGTAGGAAACCATGATCGAGGGGAAGTTTATTGACAAAAGAAACTGAGACCAGTTCCTTGGTAGGAAACCAGGATCGAGGGGAAGTTTATATCAGAAACTGAGACCAGTTCCTTGGTAGGAAACCAGGATCGAGGGGAAGTTTCACCCTTTTCTAAGCATTATTGCTTAGCAAAATAAGATGGATGAGCTAACGGCCATTCATAACCACCATCAAAATTTCAGGTATTCTGATATTTAATCCTCTTGCACCTCGAATGCCCGAATACCTTCGCCATTCACACCTTCGGGTCCAAGAAGATTAAATAGGGGCATCTTTTATACCCCAAATTTTGACCACTAAGATTCCCAACATTGTATAAATCATCATCACAATATGGATGTACCTATGTGCCTCATCAGTCTCCCCAAAGATGGGTGAGCATTCACTACAATCAAAGAATTAGGGTTTCAAGCCCTCTCAGAGCACTTAAGACAAAGGATCAATCAAGAAATGACATGATCTTAAAATTTTCTAGCCTCTCAAACATCCACAAGGGATCAAGAGGACTCCCACATCAAGAATCAAGCACAAGGTTGCAGCATTCCAAATGGATTAAGCCTCAAGATCGCCAGTGTCACCAAATTAGGGTTTTGGTCGACCAAGGCCTTTTTCCTCTGGGAATGAGCCAATGCTTCAAAGCATGCCCTAAAATACTTCATGGGACCTCATAAACCCAATCATCAAGTCAATTTAGCCTCGGGGGATGTATTCATAAAAAATCAGGAATTAGGGTTTCTTGACCTAATTCACCCCTAAGTTGACTTTTGGGACAAAACATGAGCCAAGACCTCAACACATGATTTAAGGGTCTCTAACATACCCCATTGATCTATTTGCAACAATGTATTAACCCAAGAAGTTTGATCTACAAGTTTCAATTTCATTTGGACCACAATTAGGGTTTCAAGGGAAAAGTCAACCGTGCCTTTGACTTTTGACCATGACATGCTCCCAAACCTTGGGACATGATTCAATACACCATATAACACCTATGGAACATATCCATCAAGTTTGATTTAGATCAAGGACTTGATTTCACAAAGGATTGCACAGTTTGGAATTCATCTGATAAAAAGTCAACTGTGCCCAAAAGTCAAGTTTGACTTTTTGAGATTTTTCATAATTATGGTTCCTCAACCCTAAAACAATGTTAATATGTGATTTGAACATCATTCATCAAGAAAAATCAAAGAAAGTGGTATAACTTGTAAAAGGGGTAACCACAAAAACTTAGAATTTTTCTAAGTTATGAAATAAAGTGGCTAGGGTGCCAACTTCCAAGGATCATAACTTGAGATCCAAGCAACCATTTTGGCTGATCCAAAGATGGTTTTGTAGCTCTCATGGAATACTTCAAAAGTGTCAACTACACCTCATTCCAATTCTTCATGGATTTCAAGTTATGGAGTGATCAAAATGGCTGAAAACCCAAAAATGACATTTTTTCAACACAGTGAAATTTTCACTAAGTCAGAATCTGTTTCACTTTTTTCAAAATGTAGGGGCATTTTTCACTTGGATCCAAAAGGTTTCAAAACTAACTATGATCACACATGTGTTGTATCATATGAGATCTTTCCAAAATGTCCAAGAACCCCATGAAATTCCATTTGAGCTAAGAGTTGTGACAATGGCAATATGCCTTGCTGCAACTGTCATAACTAGGCAGATTTGTGCATTTTGATCGATTTGAGCAATTGGTGCAAATGACAAACAAGTTTATCCATCTGAACACCTCAGAGGGAGACCAAGGGGGAACAAACACTGATCCATAAGCCTCCCAAGTCTTTGGAACTACAAATAGCATGCCAAACCTAAAAACCCTAAAAAGGGGACAAGACTCCAATTTTGTTTTGGAGCATTCAATGGATGCACCAAGGTGGCATAAACTGACACTATTCCAACTGAATGAGTCGAGGATGATCTCTGAACTAGGGAACCAAAGGCCTGTGCTCTAACCTCTAGTCAATGGCTAGAGGAGACTTAAGATTCCAAAGTGACACAATTGGCCACATACCTCTACCAGTTGCCATTCCCTATTCCTTGCAAAAAAAACTTGCTCAACTATAAATAGAGCTCATTTGTGATCAGTTTAAGTACACCAAAGGCCTACAACACTTGCTTTTCTCAAAATCATCTTCTCACTCTCAAAAATGCCTTTCTTAGCAAGTCATTATCGAATTTTTCAGTAGAGAGCAATTCCACTCAAACCAATTGCTCTAACACCTCATAAACATCATATGTAAGCTGATCAAACACTAAACACACAACTGTAACACTGATTTCTTAGAATCACCAGCCAGTTGCTCAAGTTTTCAACCAAGTTGTAGTTGAGATGCCATGAAGTGATCCAGCCTTTTCCAATCAAGTCCAAGCCTTCAAACACACTCCATATGGTGTAGGAAAGCTGTTTAGATCATCACAACTTATCTGTAACACCTCCAACTCAAAAATCACATTGCACTTGCTGTCACGACCTTCAAGTAAGCCTAAACTTGGTCATCTCTTAATCTTTGCATATTTCCTCGCACAATACTTTTGCCAAATGTTCATAATCATGCATAGAATGTTTCCCCTCAATTAATTGCTTTGTTTGAATCGTGTATCAAAATTCTCAGCCTTCATGCAAATTTTAGGGTTCTTGAGGTTTTGTCTTGATTTCTTATTCCATGCTTAAAATAAGTGAAATTAAAGACCATAGACATGATCATGAAGTGAAAACGAGCAGATTGATATGTGCATTGTGTAATTTCATCAAATATTCAGTGAGATTGGAGGGAAAATACAAATCTGGGCAAAACACAGAACACGCGCGTGTTCTTGGGTGTTCTTGGCGCCCTTTTTCCAAAATTCAAATATTTAAATTTTGTGATTTTATTTAATTGATTAAAAAATTAATTTCTCTCTGAGTTTTAATGATTTTGAGTTGATTCTTTTTTTAATAATTCACAAAAATGTTAAAATATGTTATTTTACCAAAAATTCCCAAAAATATTATTTATTTCATATACTTGATATTTTTGCAAAGAATTAATCTTTTGTTTATTTTTTAACATTTAAAATATTTTTTCCTCCTTGATTTTCCAAACTTAATTGGTTTCCAATCATTTTGTGGATAAAAACTTGATTTTTGAAACATTGATCCAAGATCACCACTCATTTTTCACATGTTTTCAATATTTTTTATTAATTTTTTAACAAAATTAGGGTTTTGATTAATTCCACCTTCACAAATCTTTTTCAAACACTCATGGGCCTCTAATAGAGTGTAAGACCCAATCCTCTTTTAACCAAAAGCGTTTTGGGCCTCAGATATTATATAAGTCCCTCTGCGTTAAAACAGTAAAATCTCTGCGCGATCGCCAGTTCAAAATCAAATCACCTGGGCCTACCCTTGTGTTGTAAGTCCCCTTTCCTTTCTTTAAATAATCTTTGGGCCTCTATTAGAGTGTAAGACCCATCCCCTTTATAAATACACCACCTTTTGGGCCTCAGTCATTGTATCAGTCCCACTGTGATTTTCAAAATCTTGGCGCGATCGTTGCCTTTTAAACAAAAGTCATTTGGGCCCACCGTTGTGTTGTAATTCCCATTTCTTTTCTTTTTTTCAAAAACTTTGGGCCTCTTGGTATAGTATAAGACCCACCCCTTTGTACAGAAAACCTTTTTGGGCCTCAGTCACTTGTATAAGTCCCTGTACAAATTCAAAACAACAGTATAATCACTGTTAAAATTTGGGCCACTCCTTGAGTTGTAAGGCCCGGTCTTTGTTCAAAATACCTCCTCCTTTGATTTTGAATCCAAATTTATAGTTGCTATCAAAGCTTTCTTTAATTTCTTTGAACAACTAACAAAACAGCACGGAAGCTCTACAACAGGTAAGTATTTATCCGCTTTCTTTTATCTGCTTTCATATAAATAACTGTATTGTGGGGCTGCTTCACTGTAAGTCTTCTCTCACACCTTTTAAATACTCGTCATATATCAACTGTATATATACTAGTATAGTTATTTAGAGTTTTCCCCGACAACTACGTCTAGAACTAGGTAAAGCCCGTTGGTCACTCTTGAATACAAACAAAACTAGATCCCCATAGGATTCCAGATACAATCTTCCCTTCTCTTGGGGTTAAACAATATGGAACAAAGAGAAAGGCAGTTTTCTCGGTGAACCTTTTCTCAGACTGTCACCCTTAGAGATTTTCAAATAAATTCTACTCCCCAGAGTTGATCTATTCTCCGTAAATAGCATCTCTTGAGTTTCTTCCAAATTCTCGAACTTTCCTGGAATGATCTCTTCTCTGTGAATTGCATTTCTTGAACTTCTCTTGGTTTGGGAACCCACAGGCTTCCAAAAAGCTCCCCCGCCTCCTCTTGGTATTTGTACCAGGACCCTCCGGTTTCTTAGAAGTTCTCATGCCTTTTCTTGGGTTTAATACAAGGACACTGAAGACCTCTTACAGGTGTATGAACAGAACTTAGTCATCCTTCGTCAGAGCTGTCTTTCTAAAAAGAGTCAACACTCTCAGACCAATTTTAGGGTTGATACTCATCCCTTAAACGAGTCGGCCTCCTCTTGGGCATCATACAAAATATTAAACTCTACCAATAGGCTTGGACAGTCTAAACATCCTTGAGTCTCAAAGACATTCTCAAGTCCCCTCCAAAACATAGGAGAAGCCCTAGATTCTGGACTAATCTCCTGGAAGAATTAAAACTCGTGGGTTCTATAACCCCGCCTTTCTTCCGAATTTCCCCGACCAGGGTCAATATAACACTATCTCAAATCAGAGCCTCGAGGATTCTGATTTATCTTCTCTTCTGCATTCCCCTGCAAGAGTTGATTCCCCATTTGGACTTGCCTCGAGAATCTCAAGAATCCCCTGCAAAAGCTAGCCTCCTCTTAGGCTTCGTATAAGGACCCATTCCTCAGGATACCTAGCCTCCTCTTGGGCTTTGTACAATGATTCTACTTAGGGGAAATTAACCTTTTTAGACTCTCTTGTTGAGTCGATCAATTACTTTTCAGACTCTCTAGTTGAGTCAATCACCCTTTCAGACTGTCTTGTTGAGTCAGGCTCTCTTGTTGAGTCAGTCACCTTTGAGCACTCTCTTATTGAGTCATCCCTTTTAGCCTCAATCTCAGGCTTTGTACGAGACAGATAAAAACCATTCTCTTGTTGGGACCGTCTTTTCCAGCTTCCTTTTAAGCTTAGCATAAAGCTTTCCCTAACAGAGATAGCCTCCTCTTAGGCTTTGTATAAAGATTCACCCTAGCAAAGTTAGCCTACTCTTAGGCTTTCTCCAGCTTGTTCAGCCACCATCTTGGGCTTCGTGCAGGACAGATAAAAACACTCTCTTGATGAGTCAAATCCATTTAGCCTCCATCTTAGGCTTTGTACAAGACATATAAAACACTTTCTTGTTGAGTATAAACGACTCTCTTGTCGGGTCAATCTCCTTTTAGCCTCAATTTCGGGCTTCGTACGAGACAGCAAATCACTCTCTTGTTGAGTATAAAAGTACGCTCTTGTTGAGTCAATCACCTTTTCAGACCCTCTTATTGAGTCAAACCCTTTAGCCTCCGTCTTGGGCTTTATACAGGACAGATAAAAGTACTCTCTTATTGAGTCAACCCCTTTCAGCCTCCATCTTGGGCTTTATACAAGATACATTCTCCCCAACGGAGTCAAAATCCCTTTTAGCCTCAATCTTGGGCTTTGTAAAAGACAGAAAGAACATTTCCCCCAGAAAAGTCAACCCTTTAGCCTCCTCTTAGGCTTTGTATAAAGAAATCCCCGGTTGAGTCAATCAACCTTTTAGCATCAAATTTGTGCTTTGCTCACAGCATACAAATATCAATGATTCCCCTTTAGAGATGACAAATTCTCTCCTAGTCAAAACCTTTAGCCTCTGTCTTGGGCTTTGAACAAGACACCAAAACCTCTTTTCCTCCTATCCCATAGAATAGGAGGAACTATGATCACTCTGATTTCCATGTTTCGTTTAAACAGGAATACGTAGGCATAAGATTGTGAAATCTTAGCGAGCACACTAATCAAAAACTCTAAAACAAGTCCCTTCATACCTCAATCAGAAAAACATCAGATCTAACACCTTACCGAAAGCCTCACAGTCCAGACCCCTACTCTTAACAAAATAGCCTAAGGAAGACCCTCTATTTTGATAACATCTGTAAACTAACAATCATCTGTTTAAACTCAATATGCAAGCAGGGTTAATTGGAGACATCTACTTCCCTTCCTTAATCAGCTTAACAAGATAAAAAAATGAATCGAACTGTAGTACCAAAGCGATAGTGATTCGAAACCACAAAAATCGCGCTAAAATGGGCAAAAAGAGGATTTGTAGGTTGTGTACGCGAAGTAGACGAAATTCACAGACTGCAACAACGTATGATAGATGAGGGCATAAACACTGTCAAAGTTATTCCTATAGGTGGAGAAAAGGTTTTCTTAAAAGTAGATGAAGAGGAGGATTTCAAAGAGTTAGTAAACGAATCAAAGCATTTCTTTAACAGTTGGTTCAATGTGGTTAGGGAATGGGAATCTAGAGATGTAAACGCAGTAAGATTCACTTGGTGTCACATATACGGGGTCCCGATTCATGCTTGGTGGCAAAAGACTTTCTCATATCTAGTTATTACATTGCGAAGTTTTATTAAACTTCATGCATTAACAAAAAATTTGCAAAGTTTTGATGTGGCTCGAGTCATGATTAGAACTCAGATATTAAAGTTCATTAACATGTCAAATAGAATACATATCAATGGGGAAATGTACACGATACGAATAATAGAAGAACTCTGTGAATGCTACGGAACTCATGTCGATCCAAAAACGCAGGTATACTCCGACGAAGTTGACAAATACGACACAGATAACTTCGATGATTCATTCATCCCTCAATCTGTGTCCTCCATGGAAGACGAAGGGATCCGAAAAAGGTTAGAGGAGAACTTTTGGCATATATTGCAAGAAGAGGAGAAAAGCAATCATGATGAAAGTGAGGAGCTCGGGGATAATAATAATGGCGTGAAGACGAAAGATAATAGGGTAGGATATAAAGAAAATACGGTGATAATTGATGGAGTAGATATGAAACAAGACAATAAAGCAACACGGCAGGGGAGAAAAGAAGGAAAACAAAAGTCAGATAATAGGTCGGCATTGATGGCAAATGATGTCAATGATGAGAGAGAAATGGAACAGTCATTAAATATTAATAATGGAGAGAGATGTGAAGAATCGAAAAAAGAAAATGTCTAACAAAAGGATCCTATAGAAGGGGAATGTGAATCGAGTCATTGTAGGCCCAGGAATGTGAATAATATTGTTTCAGAAAGTATTATGTTGGAAAAGTTAAAGAAGTTGGGCCAACTTAGAAATGCAAGCCCATTAGGCGCTACGATTTACAACACACACGCAGCGGACAAGTTGGATAGTCCGAACCATGCCACTAAATCACTCCAAACTAGCGAATTAAAAGTCCAAGATTTGGAAAATAGCATAACAGTACTGAGTCAAAAAGCAGATAAAGATCATCCATCCAAAAACACAATTGAAAGAAGGGGAAAATTAAGATTGAAAGAAATTGAGGGAGTAGGGAGAGTTGATGGAGGTAACACTGAAAATAATTTAAAAGTGAATAACAAATTGGAGATGGATAGCAGTGAGCAAAATAAAAACAAAGAGAAACAGATCTATAAAGATAGAAGAAGAAGAACACCTGAAATTTTGAAGGCTAAGAAGAAAGCGATAAGGAAAGGGAAAAAGGTTATGACTAAGTGTAACGGAAGTCAAAGAAGCATTACTCAAAAGCATGTATGTCTAAACTCATACGTGAACTTAAATGGTAGTGTAGCTGACAGAAATAGCTGGGTTATGTTTCATGGCAATGCGATAGAAGTGGCAAAAGATGTTTGGGATTTAGGAAAAGAAATTAGGCTGGTGCATAAATGAGAGGAAGGTGAAATAGTGCAAGAATTAATACTAGGGGTAAGAGGTGGGGGAGAGAAGGAGTAGAACTTCGTTTCCTCTCAGGTTTGGGGTGTGTTGTTTATTAGATTATGAAGATTATAAGCTATAACATAAGAGGGTTAGGAGGTTTAGCCAAGAAAAAGGAAATTTCCAGCATCGTCAAAGAACATAAACCATCTTTTGTATGCATTCAAGAAACCAAGATGGAGGTCGTAGATAGATTGGTACGTGGGGCAATATGGGGTGAGAATAATTTCGATTTCGCTAGTAAACAATCTGAAGGGAGATCAGGTGGGATTCTGACTATATGGGACAACAGTAGATCCAAAGTTCAAAAGGTTACAATTCTGGAACATGTAGTATGGGTGACAGGAGAATGGGGTGAAGAGAACAGAAAAATAAATGTAGTAAATATATATGCACCTTGTAATGATAGAAGGAAACGAGTATTGTGGGAAGAATTAAAAGCCATGATAGAGGGAAAATGGAGAATGTATATGTATTCTAGGAGACTTTAATGCAGTCAGAAATGAAGAGGAGAGAAGAGGGTCTTATTTAGTTAGCATAAATGAGGAGCCTGGGGTTTTTGATAAATTCATATCAGATTCAGATCTTATTGACCTGCTCCTTCTAGGTAGGAAGTTCACTTAGTCCAGACTGGGGGGAGGGGGGCAGTTATGAGCCGCATCGATAGATTCTTGGTTTCGGAAAAATGGGGCAGAGAATGGCCTAATTTCTCTCAATGGGCTTTAAACAAGGGTCTCTCCAATCATTGTCCCTTATTGTTGTGCGATACAATACAAGATTGGGGTCTAAGACCGTTTCGAATGCTAGATTGCTGGAAACAAATAGAAGGCTACCATAGTTTTGTTCGAGATCAGTGGCAAAGTTTGAAGGTGGAAGGTTGGGGTATGTTTGTTTTGAAGGAAAAACTCAAGATGATAAAGGAAAAAATGAATGAGTGGCACAAATCACATACATAAAATTTGGAGGAAAAGATCAAGGTAGCAAAAGAGGAATGTAACAGTTTAGAATTAAAGAGCGAAGTAGAGACGTTGTCACTAATAGAGGAAAATCGCAAAAGAGAAGTGTTGGCAGAAATGTATAAATTGTCGAGCCTCAATGAAAGTATCCAATGTCAAAGATCTCGAAATAGGTGGTTGAAAGAAGGAGATGCAAATACCAAATATTTTCATGGGTGCATCAACAGGAGAAGAAAAGAGAATGAAATACAGGTTCTAGAAGTGGAAGGTAGAATGGTAAAGGAAGTGGCAGACATAAAGAAAGCAATAGAAGACCATTTCAAAAATATCTTTGCAAGTAGAAGAACGGAATTACGACCAGATGATTTGGTGTCTGCAAAATTAGAGGAAGTGGATAAGGATGGCTTAGTACAGGAATTCACGAAAAACGAAGTTAGGGAAGCGGTGTGGGAGTGCGAAAGTTTTAAAAGTCCTAGACCGGACGGAGTCAACTTTGGATTTATAAAAGAATTTTGGGATCTGATCAAAAGTGATTTTTTGAGAATGATGATGGAATTTCACACAAATGGGCGAATGGTGAGAGGAGCAAATAATGCGTTCATGGTACTTATTCCTAAGAGAAAAAATCCTTCAAAAATTTCTGATTTCAGGCCAATATCTCTACTCGGTTGTATTTACAAGGTGATATCCAAGGTGTTGGCTAATATGTTAAAAAAGGTGATCGGTAAAATTGTTTCAGAAATGCAATCAGCGTTTATTAAGGGCAGACGGATTCTGAACGGAATATTAGTGGTGAATGAAATTGTTGACGAGGCAAGGAGAAGGAGGAAAGAAGTTGTGATGTTCAAGGTGGATTTTGAAAAGGCGTATGATTGTGTAGATTGGAAATTTCTAGTTAATTTGATGGAAAAATGGATTTCCCTTCAAAATCGTGTAATTGGATTCTTGAATGTTTAAGCTCTTCATCAATATCGGTGTTAATCAATGGAAGTCCAACAAACGAATTCAAGATGGGATGAGATCTTAGGCAAGGGGACCCGCTATGCCCATTCATGTTCCTAATTGTAGCAGAAGCATTTAACGTGATGATGAAGAAGGTGATAGATATGGGGAGATTTTAAGGCTACAAATTTGATGAAGGCAGTGAGAGGTTTACCCATTTACAGTATGCGGATGATATTATGCTCATATGTGAAAAATCGTGGTCAAACATAAGAACGATTAAGGGTATAACTATGTTATTTGAGTTGATGTCCGGGTTGAAAGTCAACTTGAGAAATAGCAAGTTAGTGGGAATTAATGTCGCTCAGGAATGGATATCGGAGGCAGTGATGGTCTTAAATTGCGGCATGAGTTATCTACCTATTACGTACCTTGGTCTACCAATTGAAGCAGATGCAAAACGGATGGATACATGGGCGGGAGTGATAAATACGGTGGAATCAAGGTTAGCCTCTTGGAAGAATAAACATCTTTTAATTGGTGGTCGAATAGTCATCCTGAAATCGGTCTTATATGCGATCTCGGTTTACTTTCTCTCCTTCTTCAAGGCTCCGGCAGGTATCATTCTCAAATTAGAATCTAACTTTAAACAATTTCTTTGGGGGGGTTGCGTAGATGAAAGAAAAATAAATTGGGTCAATTGGGATATGGTGTGTAGACCTATCGAAGAAGGGGGATTGGGAATTAGGAGGTTAGGATTCTTTAATACGGCATTATTAGGAAAATGGAAGTGGAGAATTAGAACAGAAAAAAGGGGATTATGGTTCTCCACTTTAGTTAACAGATACAGGATTTGCACGGAGACTCTAAGTCCAGGGGTGAGAGGTAGTTCTAGGTGGTGGAAGGAGATATGTGCTTTGAATATAGGGAGTTTAGAAGATACAAGTGATTATTCTGTGAAGGAAGTCTACAATAGTTTGCTGCCAGAAAGGGTATACTGAGACTAGGAAGCAGTGGTCGAAAATATGGGATAAAGCAATACCATCAAAGGTATCCTGTTTAGTTTGGAGGCTAGTATATAATAGGATCGGAATGTTAGATAATATAGAATGGAGGGGTATTGTATCTCAGGGACAGAACAGGTGCGTCGGCGGTTGTGAGAAAACAGAGTCGGTATCTCATCTATTTTTTGAGTGCCAATATTTTGCAGGTGCTTGGTACCTAATATGCAGCTGGATAGGAGTTGCAACAGCCCTACATAATGAAGGATGGCAGCACATGGAACAGTTTGAAAACTTGCTCGGAAGTGGAAAAGAATCATCCATAAAGCTGAGGGTGTTATGATGTGCGTGTATATGGTGCATCTGGAAACACAGGAATCACAAAATCTTTCGTAATGAAGAAATTCATACATCAAAGGTAATTGAGGAAGCAATATCATACTCTTGGAGACGGTTAAAATTAAAATCAAAGAAAATCATGGATGAATTCACAGTGTGGTGGTTAAATCCTATGATATGTTTGGGATAGGAATCTTTGTATCAGCTACAATGGAATGCCTCTTAGCCTCAAATAACCGTCTGATTTTATTGTTATAGTAAGCTAATGAAGTTCAGTCTGGTGTGGAGTATAGAAATCAAAATTGCTCGAGTCCTGATCTGTTGACAGTTAGTTGTTCTGTCAATTTGTATATATGCAGAAGTCTTTCCTTGCAGCCTATCCGGAGGTGCAGTTTAGGGTGCGTCGGGATTTCGAAAAGCGGTGTCTGTTGTATCTCAATTAAGTTTTGGGATAACTTCTTGGAATTACTGCATGCATTTTAGTCAGGGTCTGGTGGGTAGATTGGTTTTTTATGAGCATTAATTTTAGTAAATCTTTGTAATTAATTTTCAGTATCAGGAGATGCTTCTGGTTTTTGGAGGGCTATTATAACAGTGTTTTTTTTCGTACCAGTTTTGTCGGAATACTCATATTGTATGAACTTGGTGTAATGCTCTTATTGTGGCATAACTTATGTCGTTGTTTATTTAATATATCAAGTTTTTTGCCGTTTCAAAAAAAACACAATTAGGGTTTTTTGAGATCATGGACCTGGTTGTTGGACTTAGATCAGTATTATTGCTACCTCCCTTTTTTTCTTAGTCAACCTAAAGCACAGCTCCTAGATATTTGTTTATATTTATTTCCTTTTATAAATTTAAGTAATTTATAAATGATGAATAAACATGCCTCTAGTTTTATTAGTTTAAATTTCAAATATAAAAAAAATATATTAATTATAATTAGTTAGATTAATTTTATTAATTATAGTTCAATTAATTTTAAATCAGATTAATATTAGCTTAGTGTTAATCTTATAGGGAAATAAACACAAAAGGTAAAATATATATATATTCGAAACAATAATTACATTATTTAGTTAATTAATTAAGTCAGTTTAAATAGGATAATTAGCATATTTTTATTTTATAATAATTTAGTAATTATTTGTTTATAATCAATAAATAATAAAAAAGGAATAAAATAAAAATAATAATGGGATTAATTATGAGATATTAATAAAATAGGGAAATTAGGGATTAATGCATGGGATAATTATGGGATAAAATTATACGACAATTATTAGGGTTTCAAATCAGGGATAAAAATCGGGGATAAGGAATATGGGCTTTGGGTTTATTAATTTTTTTTTATATTGGAACAATTATATATATAATATCACTATGGGTAATTTTTTTAAAATCAAAGTAATGGTATTTTTACAATCAACCAAAAGGGATCAAATCAACTCAACCCACTCAAATCACGAGTCATATGCCCTTGCGCATTGAGGCATTTTTTCAAAAATCAAATCTTCTCCGCCCCCTATGTGTGAGAAATTTTCAAGGGATAAAAACAACCAACACACCACCGTTTTTAAGACGAACTACGATGCTCTGATCCTTCAATGAACTTGAGGGTACGTAGGCATAGAGTTGTAAGACTCTAGCGAGTACATTAAATCAAAAAAACATTTTTAGGTTTTCCTTTTCAATCAATCAACTTTCTCTTTTGTAAATATTAAAATAATTTTTCTTTAATAAATAAATAATAAAACAATGGATAAATGATAAGCAAATATCTTAAAGACACACTAACCCCAGAATTGAAGGAGGATCCCATTAAATATAATGGAGGTGAGGGGTACCTAGTACCTTCCTCTCACTTAACTGACTCACGATACTAGTCTCTCACCCTTAGTCATTAGGTTTTATCATTGTTTCCCTGTTGCTTAGGAACAAATAAAGGATGATGGCTACTCAGAATTTTTCCAGCCGTGACAAAAGATTACTGGGAAAGAAAGATAAAACACACACTTTCTATCTGGCCAAAATATTGATCCGCTATTGATTAATCTAAAGAATATGGTTGAAGTCATTCTATAAAAGTGCAAGAGTTCTCCTATGATCTACCCAAAAACCATTTTCAAGCTAAAAAAAATACTTTTCTCATTCTCTTCTTCCACTCGAATTTATATATGTTGTCCATTTTAAAATAAGTTCTAGCACGACTCTTACTCTATGTCTTTAATTATAAACTCCACTCATTTATATATGTTGTCCATTTAATAAAAGAAAACTTTCATATTGTTCCTGGTAAACACTTTTGGATAATCTCCCTGAAGCGTATCAGATGAGATCACAAATGCAATAGGAATTAGATTTTACTTGATTGCTTATGTTGTTGTGTGCTCTCGTTTTTCCTCCTCAATGGAGAGTCCTTTTATACCCATCTCACTTTTCGAGATCATTAAGAAGTGTCTCTTCAAGTTTCATTATTAAATAATGATAATAACGCCCGTCGTCATCATCATTACCATATAATGTCCTCTTTACCACTTTTTGTAACTCCCATGCAACCATAGAACTACCCATAGCCATTACATTGATTGTTCACACCGTCCAGAAATATGCCTCTGAGAACCATACAACCCAAGCTCGTACCTGTATCATATGTAGCAACTCGATAGTCATTATTTTATGCAAGTACCCGATATACTGATTTTTCCATGCTCGGCCTGATGACTTATACCTCGGCTTTAAGAATTCTGGGGTGTACATAAGCCCCCCGATCACAAGGTTCAAAGGGATGAAGTGTCGGATAGAGATGCCTAAAATTATTTCTTCTTGAATGGGTCGTACTTCCATTTAGTTTAGTTTAATCCAACAGTCATCTTGTGATCTACTAACATGTGATAGTGGGTTTTTAAGAGTAATGATGATGCTTATCTTGTCATATCTCCTCTCTCTCCTTGTCATGATGACTTTTATGGGGAAGCGAATTGCCATCATGGATCTAGTTCAATAGGGTTTCCAAACCATTTTAAATTTCTTTCCCCTGTTCTAACTTTATGTTTCTTTGCTCATCATTCTCGACCCTTATTCTTATTTCTTCAAGATTGTTGTCTAGGTTTTTATGCTTTCTGCCACTTGTATTCAAGCATGAATCTCAAGTATTACTTATTTGCCTTACTTATTCCTACTTAATTATTTTATCATGGTTATAATACGCGAGTGTGATGATTCAAGAAAGGTACTGATTCCCCGTAATGATCGAGAGAGAAGTAAACTATGGGATGCATGCATGAAAGAATGCAAGGGCCATATGGGGCAAGTAGAATTCGATCAAATCATTAAGGAAGTTAATGGCGAAATTTCTTTACCTTGTAGTGAAAATTATTCAGAATCTTCATCATCAGGTTCTGTGGACATTGTGTTGGAGATGACAACGTCTTTTATTAATAAAGAAGTCTTAAGCTACGACCACAACATGATTAATGATAGTGACATTTCTAAACTCCGATCTAACAAGCAAATTTCTTCAATTGGGAATGAAGAAGATGTCTTGTTGGAACCTTGTGTCGCAAGTGAAAGTGTTTGTATCAGACAAATACTTTTATTTTTATTCAACGGTAATTAAGGATTTTAATATCCATATCCCCTTTACTGATTTTGAATCCGATCTCCTCAAAACCCTAAATATCGCCCCTTCTCAATTACGCCCAAATGACTGGGGCTTTATTAAAGCCTTTGAAATCATTTGTGAGGCAGTGAACATAATCCCCGCTTTAGATTTGTTCTTTTCTTTTTAAAGCTAAAAGAGGTAGATAAAGGAGGCCGGGATTACCTTAATGGAATCCCATGGAAAAGTTTCCTTCAGCCTTATACTACCAACTACAAAGGCTTCAAAGATAAGTTTCTTCGAGTAAATAGTCGAAAAAGGTGCCCCCAAGTTATGTATGCGTTGGATGAGGGACATCACTTCCCAATTTACTAGATGGATAACCTATTGTCAGTGTCCAATTTTAACTATGACAAGTTACATGCTTTGGAGATTTGAGCTTTAGCTATTCTAGATGCCTTCCGGGTAGTAAAGGTCAAGGATTTACTAAACATGGCCGATGATCCAGAAGAAATCTCTAACTTCTTGGGTAATACTTATATGTCTCATATTATACTCTAGTGATCTCTTTATGTCACTTATTTGATCATTCATTTTCATCTAAAATGACAAGCTTTAAGCTGACGGACCAGAAGAAGTTGATGGTTCAAGCGAGGGCAAGGCATGGAGAACAATCTGCCTCTAAGATTGACTTGTCCGGTATTCAAACTCAGGTCCTAAAGAAAAGAAATTAGATGTTATGAAAGCAGCCTCAAGTGCTTCGGAGCCCTAAAGTGTCTCCTGCCCCCTCCTGGAAGCTCGAAGTCGAGTTCCCCTAAGAAGATGAAAACTTTGATGGGTGATCCTGTAAGTCACGTCGATTTGGATGTTACCACCTTGATGCAGGATTCTGGTGGCAGTTATAAAGCCAACCCGACAAAGGAATTCAAGTTTTAGTCCAATAGATTTGATGACCTAAAGTTCCTCTATGACCATTTGAATGTGACAAAGGACGTCGAGAAGGTGAAAACTATAGGGGCTCAACAGATAACCCAAAACATTGGGGCTTACCTAATGAAGTGTTCTGTTATGACCAGGGAATGTTTGAAGTTCGTGACGCCTATGAACATAATGAAATCCATCTTACAAAGGAGATAACTCAGTTGAAGGATACCTTGAAGGTTCATACCAACAAGGTGGAAGACCTGAAAAAAATTGTTGAAAGTGAAGAAAAAAAAAAGAAACTTCAGAGTCCAAACACCTGGAGCTTGAAGCAACCATAGCCAGCTTGATCCAAGATGTTGAAAAGACTCGAGAGGCTAACGAGATGCTGAAAAAAATCATTGCAAGAGGCATATATGGACATTTTTTCAGTCGGCGATGACGCTTTTGAGATAGCTAAAGCCCAAGCGTTATGCCTCTAGGCCGACCTCAATGTGTCTGAGATGGACTTCTTCAAGACCATGGTGGATGGCCAACTTGTGGATATTGAGGAAGTTTCTCCTAATGCTGATGTTTCTAAGGATGCTGCGACCAATGATCCAGCTCCCAATGTTCAAGAGGAGGATCAACATGATGCTTAAACTTATTTGTTTTTATCATTTGTCATCCATGGTGACACACATTTGTAATGTTTGGATAATTTCTTTTTTCGTCCTTGTACAATGTTTTAAGCCCTTCTGAGGCTTTTTTAAATGTATTATTAATATTTTGCATGAGTTTTATCACCGTTAATCCCTGATCATATGTATATCCCTGAGACATATTTTATATTATTAAGGTTAATATATTAGCGATATGCACCCAGATCCACGCCAGAGGCATGTCGACTCGGTCCTTTTAAATAGGTTAGAGAACTCAAGTAGATTAACCGACCCGTCAGAGATTTCTTTTAATTTGGACTTTGAATTCGGTCATAGGTTTTAGCTAACATAATCCGGTCATAGGTTTCTATTTACTTGACCGATTTGCCAGTGGTTCTATTTACTTAGGCTTTAAATTCTGTTAGAGGTTTTAACTAACATAACCAGATCAGAGGTTTCTATTTACTTGATCGATTTTCCATAGGTTCTTATTTACTTAGACTTAAAATTTGGCAAGAGGTTTTATTTAACATAACTCGGTCAGAGGTTCTTATTTACTTGACCTATTTTCCAAAGGTTCTTATTTACTTGGACTTTCAGTCAGAGGTTTTAATTAACATAACTCTATCAAAGGTTCTTATTTACTTGACTAATTTTCTAGTGGTTCGGCAATACCTGACACATGCATCATTTTAAGGACGAGCCCGATTTGTTCCGTGTAAAAATTGAAAAAAGTAACACGCATTAATATGAAATGAGGGTTCCTCATTAAAAACCCTTGCCCTTGTAAGGGAAAAGAGTGTTACCCATAATTTTTATTTAATAAGAACATTACATAGTTTTAACTATGATAAAATCTTAGGCTGGCGACATTCCAAGCCTTTGGTATTTCCATTCCTTCGAAGCTTTCAAGCTTATAAGCTCCATTATTTAGTCTCTGCCAGATTCGGTAAGGCTTTTCCCAGTTTGGGGAGAGCTTTCCTTTCTTCTTTGTATCTATAACCCTTTTTAAAACCAGGACACCCTCCTGAAAGATTCTTGGAAGGACTCTAGTATTGAACCTTCTGGCCATTCTTTGTTTTGTTGTAAACTCTCTAACATAAGCTATTGTTCAGATCTCATCTACATGATCGGCCAAGATGTCTAATCCTTTCTTGTTAAGATTATTATCAAAGTTTAATCGACGCCAGGTTAGAGTGTTAACTTCTACTGATATCGTTGCATCAGCCCCATACATCATTTGAAAAGAAGTCTCTTTAGTGGTTGAGTGAGGGGTAGTATGATAGGACCATAAAATCTCATGTAAATACTCAACCTAATGCCCATTTGGTTCATCTAGCTTTTTTTCCTTTCTGGATGGATGATCTTATTCGCTACTTCTACTTGGCCATTAACATGGGGATGTTCAATAGAAATAAACTGGTTATGTATGCCGAGGTGCCTGCAAAATTCTACAACAGACAAGCTCGTCAACTGCGTGCTGTTATCATAAACAATGATTCCTGGTAGACCAAAATGGCATATGACATTCCTCCAATAAAAACGCCTTACCATTTCCACCGTGATCTAGGATACGACTTCGACCTCCACCCATTTAGTGAAATAATCAACTGTAACTATAAGTAATTTTAGCTGCTTACGGCTAAAGGGAAATGGTCAATAATATCATATCCCCATTGGTAAAAAGGACTATGGGAAGTTAATAAATGTAATAACTCGGCAGGGAAATGTATGAAGGGAGCATAAATATGACATTTCTCACAATGGTTCACGAACCATGCACAATCTTATAGCATACTCAGCCAATAATACCCGACCCTGAGTATTTTCCCAGATAACGCCCTTCTCCCAATTGAGTTTCACACACTCCTTCATGCATTTCTTTCATTATAAGTCCTACTTTTTCTTTAGCAACACATCACAACATTGGAGACGATTTGTCCATTTTGTAGAGTTGGTCGGCTACCCCGAGGTATCAAGAAGATATCCTCTTGATGCGTCGGGCTTGAGTCTCTTCATCTGGTAGCTTGTCTTGAGTCAGATATTGAATGGTGGGTTCCATCTAGCCCTGCACGTTCTCCAGCACCATGATTTCCTTTGTTTCCATACTTGGCGCTTCCAAAGTTTCCTGGATCACTGATCTATTTAAGTTGGGGCCTTTAGTGCTATCTAAATAGGCCAGAGATTGGATCTGGCATTTTCCTCTCGGAGGATATGTGATATTTCAAATTTCATGAACCCCTTGGCCAGTTGCAAAGCCGGCTGTAGATATTTAAGTAATAGTGGATCTTTTGTTTGATAGTCTCCTTTAATTTGATTAGAAATTAATTGCGAATCAGTGTGAACCTACAAATAGGTAGCTCTGACTTCTTTAGCTAATCTCAAACCAACAATCATGGCCTCATATTCTGCTTGATAATTGTTGGATTGGAAATTAAAGTAGATAGATTGTTCTAACATTAACTCCCTTGGTCCCTCCAGTACCATTCCTACTCCGCTATCTTTAAGGTTGGACAAGCCATCTACTGATAGAATACACAGCTCGGGTAATTCTTCTAGAGTGGGAGAACTTAGCTATATTAGAAAATCTGCTAGTACTTTTGATTTGATACTATTCTTAGGTGTGAAGGTGATGTCGTACTCTGATAATTCTACAACCCATGCTACCATCCTTCCCGCCAAGTCTGACTTATTCAGAATTTGTTTTATAGGGTAGTTCGTCTTGACAATAATAAGATGGCCCTGCAAATACTGTCTAAGTTTCCTAACAGCGATCACTACTGCCAGAGCTAATCGTTTAATCTTTTAATAATGGATCTCTTCTCCTTTGAGAACCTTGTTGACAAAGTAGACCGACCTTTCACCTTCATCACTATCTTGAACCAATACAAAACCGTTAGCCTTGTCTAAGACTCCAAATATAGTGTAAGGGGTGAATTTTCCTTTGGACGGACCAAGATCGGTGGGGCAAATAAGAAATGTTTCAATCCATAAACGCTTTCTCATATTCTTCCGTCCACTAAAAAATAGTCAATTTCTTGATAGCTGCGAAGAAGTGGATGAACTTATCGCCTGCACAAGATAGAAATCGGGATAGGGCGACCAACCTCCCAATCAACTACTGAACTTCTTTTATCAATGTCGGACTTCTCATACTAATGATTGCCTGAAACTTGCCATGATTTACCTCTATCCCCGATGTGTCAGAATGAAACCCAGAAACTTGTCAACTTGCACCCTGAAAGTGCACTTGTCTGGGTTAAGCCTCATGTCAAATTTCCTTATTGACTCAAATGCCACTTCCATGTATTTTACACTATCCTTCTTCTCTGTGGTCTTGATCACCATGTCATCAATATATACTTCTAAGTTTCTCCCCATCTGTGATGAGAACACCATATCCATCACCCTTTGATAAGTAGCACTGACGTTTTTAAGATCGACTGACATCACTTCATAGTAATAATTGCTTCTGTTCGTCATGAATGTTGTTTTGGGAGCATCCACTAGGTTCATACATATTTGGTTATAACTTGAATAGGCATCAATAAAGTTGAGCAGGCGGAAACCAAATGCCCCATCGATGAGTCTATCGATGTGTGGCAATGGATAAGGATCCTTCGGGTAAGCCTTATTGAGGTCAGTCAAATCTATACACATATGCCACTTTCCGAATATCTTTTTCACCATGACGACATTAGACAACCAGATGGAGTATTTTATATTCTACCTCCTCTGTGACAACCTTTCTTTTATCTTCTTCATCTTTTCGCTTCCTCTGCGCTACGACTTTCGATGATGGATCAATAGAAAGTTGATGGCACATGATATTTGGGTCAATCCCCGACAAGTTTGAGTGTTTCAATGTGAAGAGGTCGACGGTGTCTCTCAAAAACTTGATGATGTCTGTCTTTTCTTCTTGAGATAGTCCTGAACTTATCTGCGTGACCTGAAAATCCTCAGCAGCGATCTGCGCCTTTTTTTAATCTCCAATGGGGGTTAAGCTATCATCCACCGGGTCCACTCGAGGGTCGAGGTCGACCATATTCACCTTTAAGGGACTTTCAGTTGTTGGATGATCTTATTAGGCATTATTTTTCAACTTTAGGCTATCCTTGTTGCATTTCCTGGCTAATCTTTGATCACCTTTAATTACCCCTAGACGCCCATCTTCTAGAGGGTACTACATGGTAAGATAAAGAGTGGACAGTGCAGCCTCCAGAGCGTTGAACATCGGCTTTCCAATGATGACGTTATATGGTGAGGATGTATTTACTATTAGGTATCTCACTTTGATGCCTTTGGCATTGTCTCCACTTCCAAAAAAAATCATGATCGGCAAGTGCTCTAGTACCTGGACTTATTCTCCATAAAAATCGACCAGGGTGCCTTTGAAAGGTAGAAGCTCGGACATATCCATGTTCATTCATTTGAAATCATTAGTATATCGGCAGAACTACTCGGGTCGATTAACACCCGCTTCACACTCCAATCATGAATTATTTTGTACTTTTATGACCATTGGGTCATTTCATGCGCTAGTACGCCTTCCGAATCCTATCTCGAAAAGTTGATAACGACAAATTTTTCTTCCTTTTCTGAAAACAATTTCAATGAAACATGCATTACTGACCGAATGTATCTCTTTCTAGCCTAGCTTGTTTCACCTCCACCAGCAAAACTTCTCGAGATACTGTTGAGTGTGTGGCGTGCTACCCTGGTTTCACACACATCCTCAGTAATTTTTCCCTTCTTGGTGGAGAGGTTCTCCAAGTCGGTTCTCTTTGACAAGGATCTCTCTTTCCTGGTGATCTTTCGACATCTTTCATGTATGACAACAACCAGCCTCTTTAGATCCGGATCTCAATTTCTCTTGTTAGCTGATGACAATCTTCAGTATAGTGGTCTCTCAGACGATTATAAGCACCAAGCATCCTTGTCTTTTCCCATTACATTGTTGGCCCTCTTGGGGTGACTAGGTTCTGGTATCAGTTTGAGATGGTACACTTTACGTAAGATAGTTTCTCCACTTTGAATTGAGTGGGGTAAAGTTCTCGGTGAAGTTTTCGTATGGCCTCCGGGAAGGATTTATCATCGATCTGTCCCTCAACCCATGCTTGTGGTGATCTTTCATAGACCCAGGTCTGTCATACCTAGGTTGTAACTTCTCCTTAACATCTCGGGATCTCTTCTCCATATTGCTTTCTTGACCCTTACTATAACATTATTCTCTATTCATTACTTCATCCCTGTTGATGATTGGCTATTACGCCAAAGACTCATTGAAATGGCCGACCAGGCCGTTCTAGAAGGCTCCCTAAAACATTTCCTGATATGGATGAGAATCTTGTATTGTTTCTTCATGGAATCGTGCCATATATTCATAGAGAGATTCAAAAGGCCCCTGGCGGACGTTGAACACACTGGTGGCAGACACTTTTCTATGATTGCTGGCAAAAAAGTGATGCATCATCTTCCTAGATAGGTCCTGGTAACCAGTGATTGAGAATCTAAGTAAGCTCATGTACCAATGTAAGGCCACCTATTTGAACTTCCCTGACATGAGCTTGCACTTCAAAGAGTCAAAAGCGCCAACTATCGCCATTTAATTGTTAATTAAAATTATATGCTCCTATGGACCGCTTTTTGCATCAAAGGATGGAAAATTTGGTGGTTTGAAATTCTCCAGGACTTGATCACCCCAAATTGCTTCCGAAAGAGGTTGAGGATCTAGGAGTTCCTCTTCTGCTTCCTCCTCCATAATGTTTTGTGTTTGCTGAAGTATGTGAACACTCACTTGCAAGGACTCAGTCTGCTGGCGCAAATTCTCCATAATTGTCAAAAGTTGCGCCATGTATGGTGGAGTGTGAGGTTTACTCCTATTGGTAGACGATCCATATATCGTGTTATTACTGTGTAAATGAAGTTTTTGTACGGTATGAGAAAGTTTTATCGAAGCTTCATGGTGGGCGCCAAATGTTCTTGATAAACACTTTTTGATAATCTCCTTAAAGCGAATAAGGTGGGATCAAAAACGCAATGGGGATTGGATGTTACTTGATTGCTTATGTTGTTGTGCGCTCTCCCCTTTTTCTCCTCAATGAGAAGTCCTTTTATACCCATCTCACTTCCTGAGATTATTAAGAAGTACCCATTTATGTTTCATGATTAAATGATGATAATAACGCCTGATGTTGTCATCATTACCATGTAACGTCCTCTTTACCACTTTCTGTAACTCTAATGCAACCATGGAACTATCCTATAACCGTTATACCGATTGTTCACACTGTCCGAAAACGTGCCTCCAAGAACCATACAACTCGGGCTCCTACTTGTACCATATGTAGCAACTCGATAATTGTTACTTTTTGAAATCCAAATGCGATTAAATGATTTCGTACTTCATTCCTTGTAAACCATTTGTTATTGTAACAATTAGCACAAGGACACGAAATCTCTTTCCCGCGGGGTTCTCCTTTGGTGTATGCATAATCTAGAAAAAAATCAAGACCATTTTGGTACTCTTTACTCGCAGGGTTTAACTTTGTCCATTCCTTGTCCATCGTGTTTACGAGGAGACTACCAAATATGAAAAAAAATATATATAAGGAACAGAAAATATTAATCTTTTGTGTTGAAACCGAAAATCCTGATTTTAGTTAGAAAATTTTAATAGTCGGAACATAGCATTTGTACGTAGCTCTGAAGTATGTGCTGAGGCCTACCAGACACGAAACCAGAATTTTATCCATACTTCAGTTAAACACATACCACTCAACTTCATAAACTATGGATCCCAGCGAAGTGCAACAGCAAACAAAATTCAGTATAATACAGCAGCCAAATCAGTCCGAAAACACACTGCCATTGGCCACAATACAACAACAAAAACTAAACTAAATACACAAGATAAAAACATCCAAAATGTCGGCTAATACCGAAACAAACTGGTGTGGTATGTGTAATGAACAATTAAGCAACTAAGTAACACCATTACATGATACACATATGACATGATTAAACAATATTAATGATCCCTTCCAACATCTCATCATGCAAATATCATATAACTACTATAGGAGTACTATCTATGCATTATAACTATAGCTATCATTATTTCTCAAGAATTTTGTTTACTCTAAATTAAATGTTAATATAAAACAATAGAAGATTTTCTAACCTTAGTGTAAAACAAGAATTTTGACTTGTCCAACCAACTTAGTTCAAAATGGTCTTCTAGTATAACCTTGTCTCCGAAATGTATAACCTAGATACAATATGAAGCTCAAATGAGAATATTGCAAAAAATACATATTCCAATGTGACAAACATAACACAAATTCAAATTATCTTCTGTTTTATGCTAATTGTTATTTGTATTCCAATGCGAAACATAACACATTCTGAATATGGACCATATCATATATTCTATGATATTGATCTCGCACTTTTCAAGCAGAATACAACGATATGCCATATATAACTAATAATAATCCTAAACATTTCAAGTCAAAATGCAACTAGGACAACTAATTAAGATAACAATATTGAGTGTTACAATATATGGGATTATTTAGATAGCCATGAACTATATCAGTAGTCTATATCATGTGAGTCTAAACACTAGAACAGTTGGCAAAGTTTCAAGTATGCAGTTAAAATTAGAACATTTGGCAAGGTTATTTTTTATTTGGAACCACCTGTCAAGGAAACCAGAAAAAAAATGTAGCAGTAATAATGCTCAACTCTATTCCATATCAATGTAAGCAACACCTTATAACTTCACCAGCCCTCTCTAAATTCAATAAAAGTTTCATACATGCATGTATTTTGAATCATAATTCAATTAGTTCTCTCAGCCTTATTCCTATTCAAATTTATTAATATACTTATAGCACCAACTAATGCCACTATTTTAGTACATAATTTTTTACAAGCAACTAATTCACATAAGACCAAAGAGTTGTTGATGCCTGCGGAAGGCCGAAACAACTTTGAGATAGGTCGTAACTGACCGAAATGGCAATGTAAATAGCCTGAAGCAGACCAAAACAACATTGTTGGTAGGCCCCAGACCAAAAATCTTCCTGCACTAAAACAAACCAGAAACAGCAGACTGGACTGGTTGTTGCAAACCATAAACTACAGAGCACACCCATCTTGACCATACTCTACGAAATCAGACTTCGACACAAAACGAGAACTAAATCACATATTTTAGTCATATGAATAACATATGCAAACATGAACATTACACAAGATGAATGGATACAAAATTAAACAATACACTCTAACTCACTGCATTATTTATCAGTAATTCTGCTCATCCCTTTTCCACATCAATTTTAGCCAGCACCTTATAACTTCATCACACAACTATAGACTCAATACAAGTTCTAAACATGCATGCATTTTTTTGAATACAGTACAGTCAAAGAGAGTAGAGACACTACTTCTTTACGAGGTAGATGAATTTGTTTCTCATATCAGTTCATTTTATGCATTTGTTTCATTGAACTTATATCTGAGGCATGTAGTGCATAGGTTTAGCAAGTAATTTCATATCACAAATCTTAAAATAAAATACATATAACAGCTAATTCAAACAATTTCGAGTTCTGTACAGATATAATTAGACGAGAGCATGCGCGGATATGTGAGATTCAACAAGTTCTCACCTTTTTACTTGGATGAATCAAAAACTCGCACACCGTTAGTATCACGTACGAAATTTGTGACCTACGAAAAAGAAAAAGGTTAGATTTTTATGCAGAGAAAAGAGAAAGTTGAATGAGAGCATGTAGAGACATATACAAGTTTAATGAGAGCTCGTAGATGAAAGGAGTTTTTGATGAAAGGAGTTTTTGATAGGGTTAGGAAATTACAGAAGCTCGGAAGAAGAAGAAAGGGTTAAGGGTTAGGAAATTGCAGAAGCTCGGAAGAAGAAGAAAGGGTTAAGGAAATTGCAGAAGCTGATCGGAAGAAGAAAGGGTTAGGGTTATTGAAATTTGAGAGGGAAGTGAAAATTTCAGAAAAGCGCTTATAGAAAGTGAAAATTAAGCACTAAATGGAAAAGAAAAATTTAATGGTGACTGGTTCGAATCCCGTTGGAGACATTATTCATGAAAAAAAATGTTTTACAATAACATATGAGAACGGTGTAAAAAATCCATATTTTATTAAAATAATTAAAAATTATATGAGAACGGTTATAATTCGTTCTTAATTGGAGTCGTTCTCTTTTTCCTATACAAGAACAAATTTTAGCCGTTGTATAAAATTTTAAATAAATATTTAAGCTATTGCAACGGAATCTAAAAATCGTTGCATATTATAATCTACAAGAACAATATTTTTACCTCCTAAAAATTAGGCGTTGCTATAGGATAAAAATGTTGTAGTGTCCGGTATACCAACTTTTCCATGCTCAACCCCAATAACTTATAACTCGACTTTGAGAATTCCGAGGTATAGACATATGTATTAATAATTAATTTTCAAAAAATACCTATATTAAATTTATATTTGAAAAACATAAATTTATTTTCTTTTTCCTATTATATCACTCATTATAAAGATATTTGTCTAAAAATAATGCATAATTCTAACCAATTTATTACTTTAATTATTTTTTAATATATTATTTTACTATTAAAAAAGAATAATAACTAAACACTTTCTTTTTATAAAATATTGAAAACAAAAATGTCTATTATTATTTCTGAAAAAAAAAAGTTATTTTAAGAATCTCAACCGTGAAATAGACACCCTTATATGACATACAAACATATCAACTACTCATTAAAAAAATAATAAAACAAATATTAAACTATACCCTAAAATTTTACTTCCATACATTTTTGTCTAGATAAATATCTCTATTATTTCTGCTAAAACATACTGGTAACCGTACACCCTTCAAAAGTTATTTGTCCTATCTTTTTGCCTTTAGAAAAATCAAATTTATTATTATTATTTTTATTTTATATATATATATATATATATATATATATGGTATCCGACCAGTTAGACCGACTATTTCACGTAGAGAAGGGACAACATTCTCAGGTTATTATTGATAAAAAACAACTCAAGCAAAGATATCACAAATCTTCTTCACTCTTGGACAAAACTAACCAATCGCTGGATAAATTTCCTTGCACTCTCAGATTCTGGTTTCAGCAAATGATAAACATGATTCTCATCTTTCTCTTCAAACAATTCCAATCTCCCATTCCATTCACTTTTCTTCACATTTTCCCAATACCAAACTCCTCTATCTCTTAACTTATCTTTTTCAGCTACACAAATAAGAATTCTAGAACAACCAAGTTTTTCCAAATTAGTTGCACCTTCTCCCAATGGATTCACCAAAGGGTTATCAATTCCATAAGGTGAATTTGGATAACACAAATGCCAAACTTGATGAAAATGATTATCCTCAGGCTCTATAATAGATTCTGAACCTATTGGATAAGAACTGTGAAAATAAGGGTGAATGAGAATTGCTCCTCGTATTTTAACATCAAAAGGTAATGATTCAGTTCCAGCTTGAATTGCAATGTTATGAGTAATATTACCACCAGCACTATCCCCACCAATGAAAACCCTAGCGAAATCGCCATGTTCAATCAACCATGGTTCTGGATTGTTGAGGGTGTTATTGGAATGAGAAGATACCCATTTGAGTGCAGTCCAACAGTCATGGTAACATGCAGGGATAGGATACTCAGGAGCAAGGCGATACTCGACCGAAACGATTATGATCTTTGCTTGTGATGCTAAGGTTTTCAAATGTTCATCGTAGAGTTGAGAAAATGCGGATTCGAAGAGGAAAGCGCCGCCGTGAAAATAGACTAAGATTGGAAGTTTGGAAGATGGGTTTGAGACTTTTGGAAGGTAGATTCGAGATGAAATTGTGGGATTGTGTGGGATTCTTATGTCTTTGGATGAATGACCTGTTTTTGGGTCATTGAGAATTGGAGGAAGAAAAGGAGATTGTATTGGTCTTTCTATTGAACCGTCGCTAAAGATGCGGATGAATGTTCCCATCTCGGTAACTATTTCTTTAGTGACGGTTTTTGGTGTGGTGGGTGTTGTAGAAGCCATGATCAATTGGGACTGCAAAGATTACTTGAATGGAGTTGAAGGTGTGATGTTTTTCATTGCGAAAATAAGTTGGAATTTATAAGATCAAGATTCATGCACTTGTGGGTAAGATTGTCATTTAATGATTAAAATAATATTTGGCAAATAGATATTTAATCATAATTTTACTAATTTATTTGTGTATAAAAATGAGATATCTTTTTATGGTCATAAAAGATGAGTTTTATGTTGGATGAAAATATATTTTTATTTATTTTAAAAAGTTTAATAGTGAAACTCAAATATGTTAAATTAGAAAGAAAAAAAATATAAAATTATATATTTTAATTTATCGTTCAACATATCAATTAAGATTTTAATGAATTGATTTTATAAAATAGTTATATTGGAGATCAATAAAAAACTATTATTATGTCATTTCATCCTACTTTATTTATATAATATATATATTTTAATTCTTTGAATAGATAATATATTTGTTTATTTACATTGATTATTCGATATATTTAAAAATAAAAAATTTATTATAAATAAAATCAGAACGAATATTTCATACAATTATTTAAAATATCTCAATAATTTATCTGAATATATGCCATTTATTAATTAGATGTCAATGCAAGATTATTTTATAATGATTTTACTTTTTTATTAAATATCTATACGGTTAGTATCTGACTTGCGCTTACAACAAAAATATAGGTTGGGTTAAAGTTAACATTGACGGGGCTTCAGCTGGTGATCCCATTCGTGCTGCTTGTGGTGGGATGTTTAGGGATTGTATGGGTGAGCATTTGGGAAGCTTTGCTTGTAATTTGCCGCCGTCAAATGCTCTTTCTGCGGAAATCATGGGGCTATTCTGCCTATGGAATATACGGTTAGTCGTAACTGGAACAAATTGTGGTTGGAGACGGATTCTTTGCTGCTTGTTAAAGCCTACAGTAAACCATCTGTAGTGCCTTGGAAATTAAGGAACAGATGGGACCACTGTATGACTATGATTAGAGTTTTTAATTTTTTGACTACTCATATTTACAGAGGGTAATCATTATGCAGATAAGTTAGCTAACTTAGATTTTTTAGTTTCTAATTTTACGTGGTGGTCAGATATACACGCTGATGTAGCGCTTGTTTTCAGTCGGAACAAGTTTGGAATTACTAATTTTAAAATTAGATAGGATTGAGGTTTCGGTTTTATGTCCCTCTCATTTTTATACCTATTATCTTTTTAAATTTATCCAGACGTATGCCCCTCTTTCATTTAAAAAAAAAAATAATGTGTTTATCACTTAAAAAAATAATAAGATTTGTTATTGTACTATATTGTAATTATAATTATTTTAATGTGTTATTGTATTAAATTGTAATGTGTTATTGTATTATATTGTAATTATAATTAGTCAAAACAATGTCAAATATTTTTGCATTTATGCCACACATTCAGTGTACCGAGAATCAGTTGCGATCAAATTGAAAACATTTCTCAAAATTTCAATGCGGTTTATAAAATTAATTAATTAATACCTCTTATATTTTATTTTAATCTAACGGTGTTAATTGATAATTTATATTTTTAAGAAAACAAAATATTTTTGAAAATATTTATATAAATAAAATTAGCATCATATAAATTGAATAATTTTTGAATTAGTAGATAAAGTTAAATTCCAATTTAACAACTTTTATTTTATTTCAATACTTTCTTTTTAAAATAATATTAATTTAAAATGTCAAATATATTAAAAAAAATAGATTTTAAAAAATGATTTTTAAATCTGTAAAACAAACAAGCTGAACCTAATGAGATGAATCTAACGAGTCGAACCGAGTTGCTCGTAAATTTATAACGAGTCGAGTTTGAGCTTAAAAAAAAGTTCGTATCAAATCCGAATTGAGATTTAAACTAAACCAATTCTTAACGAGTCGAACTGAACTGAGACGAGTTCGACTCGACTCGGCTCATTTTCAGCCCTAATTAAGAAGAAATTTATACAAAATAGACTAAAAATCCATAACTTTAAATTTTTTTCTAAATGGGTTTTTGATATAATCCCTTGTAATGTTTTTTTTTACGGCATTGCTATTCCTACACCACACTCACACCTACACCGTATGCACTGTTCACAAATACTGTGAACAGTGCCGTGAACAGTAAATTCGTACATGAATAGTGACGTGAATCGTGTCTGTGAACATTAAATTCGTACATGAATAGTGTGAAATGTAAAAAGTTGGTTAATGAATCCGTACATGAATAGAGTGAATAGTAAATCCGTGAACATTGACTTTTAATAATAAATCAAAATTGGTTAATGAAATGTAAAAAGTTGGTTAATATAGTGATGAAGTTGGTTAATAAATGTCCAGATATTAAAAAAAAAATTTACTAGTAAAATAAAGTTGGTTAATACAATGTAAAAAGTTGGTTAATGAAGTTATGAACTTGGTTAATAAACGTCCAAATGTAAAAAAAAATTTTAGCAGTAAAATAAAGTTGGTTAATGCAATGTAAAAAGTTGGTTAATAAAGTTATGAAGTTGGTTAATGTTAGAAATTCGGGTATGATAATCCTGGATAACTTCGAAGAATCGTGTTCGTACACTTTTCGAACAAAGTATTTCGACCCTATTCTTGCCTGGGTTCACGAAATCTTTGTGGGGATAATTCTTGAAGAACAATCTGTTTCTGGCAAAAGAGAACTGATCAGGAATGTAGAGAGAAAGTATGGTTTTTCCTGTAACCGAAACCTAGGCCAAATGACTCCTTATATAGGAAATCAATAACAGAAACCGAAAAGACACAACTGTTCAGAAAACGGTTATGTCGGTTGGGAAAGGGTTCAATTGTTCCTTGGAACCCCAACGGGGCGCTGCCCCGCACCCCGCCAGGGGCTTCGCCCCTTGGAACCCTGTTTCAATTATTCGCATTCAATTATACGTTGGCTCGTCGAGCGTGCACTCCGCACTACCCTAACTCGTTTCCAAGCTTAACGCATAATTGCATCGGCCTATAGTAAATCACATTACTACTAAAATACATTGATGCTACTAAAATCACCAACAGTTAATAACACAATTTCATATCAGTATTTTTTAATTCAAAAATAAAAAATAATATTTTTTTTATATTTGTTTTAAAATATATTTAATATTATAATATTTTACTGTTCACCGTATTAGTAAACAGTAAAATACGGTATAGGTGTAAAAAATGGTGTAAGAATAACATTTTTTTTTATATAGACAAGGTTTCATTAATAAGAATCAAAGTTGTAATTTAGTCTAATTTAAATTAATTTAAACTTTACTAGTATGGAAACATATCCTCTTCTGTTATATATGTCCAACCATCTCTCATGTTTCTTATCCAATGACTGAAAAACCTTAAAATTTAAATAAATAAATAAAATGAGCATTGAAGAGAGAGAAAAAATAGATTTTGATGCTTGAGATTGAAACAGATTTTGATGGTTGAGATTGAAACAGATTTTAATGGTTGAGAATGAAGCAGCATGGAAGCATATATAGATATTTCTTTAGACAAAAATGTATGTAAGTAAAATTTTAGGGTATCCCTTTAATATATAGTTTTATTATTATTTTTATTGAGTAATTGATACGTTTGTAATTCCATTCAAATTTTTTTTTAATGTTTTTAGTAGCGGTACTTATTTATTTTTTAAATTTTAAAAGAACTTTATAAATAAAATTTTAAATTTTAAATTGTTTTCAATATTTATTTTTAAAATATTATTTTAATTATTTCATTTTTTTACTATAATTATTTTTAAAAAATCACTTAAATTTGAAGTTATTTCAAATAAATTTTTATAAAAATTATTTTTGAAATAGATCTTTTTGAAAAAATTGTGATTTTAATTATGTTTTAATTTTTAATAATATATATTTATATTACACGATGTCAAAATTAGTCTTTTAATCTATAAAAATAGTTTAATTTTTATTTTAATATTTTAAAACACAATTTTATTAATTTTTTTTAAAGACCAAAAAAAATTAAATAAAAAAAAACTGTCCAAAATGGCGTCTATTTCATGGTTGAGATTCTCAAAAATAAGTTTAAAAAAATAGACAATTTGTTCCCAATATTTTATAAAAAGAAAGTGTTTAGTTTTTTTAATGCCAATATACTGCATATTAAGAAAAATAATTATAGTAATAAGTTTGTTAAAATCGTGTGTTATTTTTACATAATTATCTTGAAATTGAGAGTGATATAAATATATAATAAGAAAAAGAAAAGAAATTTATGTTTTTTTAAATATAAATTTAATAGAGGTATTTCTTGAAAAATAATTAATAATTCATATGAAATTTTAATTTTTTTTATTAAAATGGACAACATATATAAAAAAGTGGATTTTATATTTAAAGACATAAAGTAATAGTCACGCTAGAAAATATTTTAAAATATGAAATATATAAGTAGATGATTGCATTTTTCATATAAATATTTTTTATTCATCCATTAATTTTGAAATACAATCATACACAAGTAGAAGTTGTTTTTTTAGAGTATTTTATTCCTGAGAGTTGATTTTTAACTTTCTAACCAACATAAGAATCTATATGATACCTCTGTTTTTTATTATAAATCCATTTTGAAAAAAAATTTGTACCACAATATATATTGTTTTATAATACTAATAAATCATTAATGTTATTTTTCTTATTATACTCTTGAAATTTTATTATTCTTTCTTCTTTCAATTATGTAAATTTGTTTTTCCAATACCATTAATAAATAACAATTTTGTAAAATCTTTCATAATTTCTCTTTTCCATGCTACAATTATTACATTTCTTAATATGTGTGAAAAGTCAAAAACGACTTATACTAAAAAAGAGAGGGAGTAACATTTTTACTCTTAAGAATAATTTACTTGTATGAATATAATAACTAAATGCATGAAACCAATGTCCGGTAGACTCACATATCATGAAACCAGTCTTAAGTGTATCGTCATCAAATAGCCAATTATAGGCATAACACAGACTAACATTAAAATTGAAATTTCATATTAGAGAGAACCGTAGTGTGAATCAATGGTCAGATGTTTTCTGATACACAAGATCCTCATTTAGAGGCACATGTAGAGCATACTTCCATCTATGGTGGAATTATGATATGAATATAGTAACTAAAACTTTTAGGGAGAAAGAAAAGATTTTTAGAACATGTTTATTCTTAAGCACACAAGAAGGTTTATTTGTGATTGCTTCATGAAAATATGTTACAAGAGCTCTCCTTTTATAGCCAAGGAGGTACATAAAGGACAAAAGCAGTACTATTTACAAGCATGGCATTTTTAATACAATAGAAATGTCTTTTTCAAAAGTCTGACACACTTATCACTTATGGATACATTATTGTTATATTATTGCACAAAAAGACGAAAACCACTATTCATGCTTGTGACATATGAGGGACACTTGTTCAATTAGTCATTGAAAATGGGTTCATGAGAGGGGGACATATTCAGATCGGTTAAGTTTCCATCATAAAAGCAATCTCCACAGCAAAATGACTCATGCTTCCATATGTCATCCATCTTGTAAGTGTGATCCATTAATTTTCTAATAGCTTCTTCCACTTGACTTTCTGAGAATTCAACTTCCATTGGAGAATCTGGATTTTAATGTGTGGCTTGAGTTGAGCTTTCTTCAACTTCTGGTCTTCTGAACTTTTCATGACTTATGCAAGTTGTATTATCATTGAGATTCTTTGGATCATATAGATTGATGCAGTTAACATACATCATTAATTCCCTTGTGATTTTTAGACTGAGAGGATAATCATCAATGGTCTCCCATAGGTGAACATAACTCTAACAATCAAGTAGTTTAGTTGCAGGGTCTGTCTGATAGGGCCTGTGTAAAAAGAAAACATACTTGAGTTTGCCAATTGCTTCTAAAGGTAATGAATTCGTCTATGACTGGTTTTAGTTGATTTCCCCAGCACTATAATGGAGAGTACCATTCAAGAGTAGTCAAGATCAAGGACATGTGGTTTTCTGGATCCATTATGTGTTTTCACATGGCTTCGGTGGGAATAAGAACAAGCATAAAATACAAACTTGTGGTACGCCAGACATACCACAAATGTTTATTTGTGAATTTAACATATGGGTTTATTAAAATTGGTAGGGGAAAGGTGTGTATGGGAAATAAGGATTATGATTCGGGAGTTTATTCCTTATGATTTTTGTCATGTAATAGAAGAGATTGATCCAGGCATACTGTTTGAGCTGGGATGGTGATGAGGATATTGTTATTACTGGAGGAAGATTCTTGGTTGTGGATGCATGAGCTGGTAGTGGTTTGACCATAAGGATCAGAGGGAAAGTATGCTTAGCTGTGATGATTTGGATAGGTTTCATAGGCCGGGATAGTAGATCAGGGATAACATTATGAGTTCCTTTGATATGTTTTAAAAAGAAATCATATCTAGAAAACCAATATTTTAGGCGAAGGGTTTGAGGATCTGGTGGCGTTTTATTTTTGAATTCAAGGATCTTGGGAAAAGAAGAATTGTCCATCTAGACTTCAAACTGGTAGCCTCTTAGGTAGAAGTCAAACTTTTAGATTCCCATTTTTACGGTGAGAGCTTCCTTGTAAATTGTGTGATAGTGTTTTTCAGCTTCTTTAAATTGGCCACTAGCATGACCACAACTGTATCTTTTTCCTTCAAGTTCTTCTATTAAGACTGCTCCCCAATAGTGATCACTAGAATTAGTCTGCATAAATCTTTTGCCATTCCCAGGGATTTTCAGGGCAGGTGGAGTTTGTGCGATTTTCTTCAAAGCTTTTACTGCTTCAGTTAGCTTTGTTCCCCATGGTGGGGGGTTTTTCTTTAGAATTTAGGATAGAGGACTCGTGTATCTCGCCAGTTTTGACAGGAAATCTCTGATATAACTAATTATACCAAGAAATTGCTGAATTTGCTTAACCGTGAGATTTTCATCAGGAAAGTTTAACAGTTCTTGGGCAATATGAGGCTGGGGTTAATATTTCCCTTGGGAGAAATGCATCCCTAAAAAATCAATTTTTGTTTGGCCCAATTGACTTATCTTCTCAAAGAGCATCATTCCATTTTGTTGGGCTATCTGAAGGAATTGCCATAATAATTGTTTATGGGTTTTTTCATCTTTTGAGAACATTAACACATCATCAATATAGATGAGGATACTGTTGTGAATGGGCTCAAAAATTCTAGTCATGGTTTTTTGAAAAAGCGATGGAGCTACCTTAAGCCTAATTGGTAACACAATCCATTGGTATTGGGCAATAGGAATGCAGAATGTCGTTTTGTAACGATCCTCAGGGTCGATACCCAATTTCCAAAATCCTGACTTAATATCGAACTTAAAATAGATCTAGGCATCTTTGATGAAAACATTTAGAGGTTTGTAATCAATTACTACTAGTGTTACCATATAAAATGCTTGGCAAGCCCTTTCTGATTTGGTGGGTTCTATCAGACCTTGTTTGAGCAGTTGGTTGCATTCTTCTCTAGCTAATGTATAATATGATGGACTCGTTCATCGATGAGTGGCCTTGGTTGGATTAACATCTTCATTGAGCTTGAAAGGAAGTTAAACAAAAAAGTATTTATTTTTCCATAGAGGTTTTGGGTGGCGGAATTTTTCATGGTTGTCTGCACAAAGTTTGAGTAGGTTGGACATGATTTCCTCTTAGCCAGCAGGGATTTTAGAAAGTGAATATAGTTTTAATATCCCAAAATAAGGTTTGAATTCTATATTGAATTTGATTCCTGTAGGGAGAATTTGAAGTCTACTTGCTATTGAATAGACATCCATTCCTACTACAATATGTTTGTTTGAAAGACTGCTGCCAATGATCCTGGTCAAGGCTATACAGTTTGTGAAGAATTTAATTCTTATATTCTACTTGGTCATTAAATATGTATTGACAACTTTTCCATCTGCTCTTACAAGGTATGCAACATGTACCACCCATGATTCTGTTGGGAGAATTCTAGGATTCATCATTGTAATCTGAGCTCCAATGTCCATATAAGTTATAACCTTCTTCGAACAGGAAAATTTGGTGGCGAGGACATGAACTTCAGCACAAGGGAGTGATGGAGTAGGAAGAGAACTACCTATCTCTTTGAAGGAAAAAAACAGGGAGATATCTGTCATCTTTTAACTCCGAAAATGATGCTTCATCAGACAAAGATTCTTCGTAGAGGTTGAAGAGTGTTAATGAGTTGTGCGACTTAATGGGTATTATTAGGACATTCTTTAGAGGAATGCCCATTTTTTCCACAAATAAAGCTTCTCTAATTTTTATCCTTTCCTCTGAAAGGCTTTCTTCTAAAGAACTTCATAGTCTTCCTTTTCTTTCCCTTGAAGGTCCTATGAGATTTGGTGTATTTTTTAGGATGACGATGTTTTTTTTTTTTTTTTCAATGCTACACCTTTTGTCATTACGCTTAATCTCTAGATAGGGTTTCGTACATGCTTGGGTGAATTTTGAATTTTGTTCTATAACTTCTGAAAATTGATGATGAAAACTGCAAAGCTTTTCAAGTGCTTTTAATTTCACCTGGTGAATCAGGCCAAGACTCATGGTTTTAATATCCTTTTGAGCCGCAGCTAACATCATATAAATTTCTGGCTAGAGTTCTTGTGGTAGAGAGGATACATAGGTATTCTTAAGACTAGGGTAATTGTATCCATTAAGGACGTTATACCTCTGTGCCATCATGTGATAGTGTTTGTCGAGGTCCTTTGTTTTAAGGGAACAACACTTCATCTCAAAGAATTCCTGTATGTTTTTCCTATCAAATATCTCCATATCACTGATAAATTCACGGGGAAGCGCACCAAGAATATTAGCTATAGTTTCTAGACGATGTAACTCACTTGTTTACCATTCTTTCTTCTTGCATGCCATTCTACAACAAAATTCTTCAATGATCTTATACCTATTTACTTGTTTTCATCATCTGGGTGTCAAGCCAGGCTCCAAATTCAAGTAGTCTCTTTCTCTAGTGGCTGGGTGGTATATCATCAAAAGTGAACCAAGGAACACAATTTGGTTTAGTCCTTCCAGGGACTAGAGTTTCTTCAGGGGATTCTTCCTCAAAAAAGGATTATTCCTCATTTATATTTGCCATGAAGAGTCTTGGGATATAGTTGTCTTCAGATCCTGATTTCGATGAAAAAGATCTCGGTGTTTCACCAGCAGATGTTTCTTGATCAGAGTTGTTGTCACCATCTGAGGAGGACTCATCTCCCTTTTGTGCTGATGATTCAGCAAAATAGTAATTTTTCCAGGGTGATTCATAATTTCTAGTGATTGCCATTACTTAGAAACCTTTATCAAGAATTTGTTCTTCTTTTTGGATTTTTGGAGGAGTGTTTTAAGGGATATCTTAAGAATCTAAGGATGGAGCGCTCAAACAAGAAGCTTTGCCTTTTGTCTTGGAGGTTGAGGTAGTTGTAGTTCTGGCAGATTTTGGTTTGTAAGCTACAAGTATGTATTTGACCTGATCTGGTGGTGTTGAAACATAGGCAGGGTAGAAAGGAGAAGGCCTTTCTAATCGTTTGAAATATGTAGGAAAAGTATGAGGGTCAAAGAAAAAATTTTCAACAGGCTTGGGCTTTCTTTCATGAGAGGCTCTTAAGAAATCATCTATCTCTTTTACTTGGCCTTGTAGACTTTTTATTTCTCTTTCCTTTTGGTCAAATAATTTACCAAAAGTTATCTCTTCTAACATCTACTGCAAATCACAATCTAGCTGGGATACTTGGGCTTTCAAGCTTCTGTAATGTTTATGCATTTTTTGGGATAAAACATTAAGATATTCATCGGGTTTGTCTATTTTCTAAGCAATCTTGTTTACCCTTTTTGTCTAGATTTTGGAGAATATCATTTTGAGAAACCATGTTTTTCAGATTTCTAATTCAGAACTTCTTCAGCTTGAGTTAAAGGTTTAAGTTTTCCATCAGGTTGGACTTCACTAGGATGATTGAATGTTTTTGATGTTCTGCCTGAGATTGGATCCATCTTTCTTTCCAATGTAGGAAATCTTCGGTCGTACTCCAAAGTTGTGGCTGAGTATATAAAGCAAGGAATTTGGTGAACAATAGTTGAAGGATGTAGTGTTTACAATAGTCTGTCGATGACCATGTAATAAGAGTCGGATCATTAGGTGGTAACAACCCTTCTTTCCTGAGAATTTTAAGTCCTTCCTCGTAGATAGAGAGAGGTTTCTTCTTACCATGAATTCCTACCTATAGACCATTGTCTGGATCAGATCTCCTTTGAGGAGGCAAAGAGGGTTTACATTTTTCCTTTTTCTTTATTTTGGGAAGAGTGATATCTCGGTCAATATCATTGTCGTGCATCCAGCAGTCACAATCCGGGTCTCATCTTATTGGATCAACATCCCAGATGAAGTAGCCATCTTTTTTATTAGTGTAAATGGGTTTTCCCTCTATTGTAACAACATAGACAAGACACTAGTCTTCTTTGAAAACTGGTAGGATCATCATTGTTTGGAATATCAGAGACATTGAGCTTAACCTTTCGTATGGCTTCTTGAAAACCTTCTTGACCATCTTGTCAACAGATCTTCTAAAAGTAGGCTCTTGGGATTTGATAGGTCTTTTGTCAACATGGAGTCTCTCGTAGTTGGTTATCCATTCAAGGGGAATTAGTTGAGTTAATTCTTCCCTTGTGATCCTTCTCAGAGTCTGAACTATGGAGGGTATTGTAGCACCCCAAAATTTGTCCTACCTTTTTTTAACTTTTCTGGCTTATGCTTTACTCATTTGCATTCTATTGTAGGTCATAAGTTGCATATCATTGGTTGCAAAGCGTGGTATCTAGTGCTTTAAGGCGGATTATCCAAAGCAAGAGAACAAGAGCCAAGGGTCTTCAAACAAGCAACAAGGGTCTATTATATCATATATCACTCCCCTTGATCCCACAAGTCATTGAAAGGAAGGAAATCATCCAGAGGATTGAACAATGCATCATCTCTTATCAAAAACAGTCCAAATTAGGGTTTTGGGTTCAAGTGGTCTCTTGATGAAATTTTGATTCAAACTTGATCTCAATTTTTTCTACATGATATTAAGTGTCTAAGGATGGAAGATTGGCCATTGATTCATTTCAGAAGAGGTTCAATTGATCAGTTGCGTGATAATCAAGAAATTGGGGAAAAAGTCAACTGTGCAGTGAAAAAAGTCAACTCCTAACTTTTTAAGGTCAAATTCATGAAATTCAAGTTATATATGTTCATTGGACAAGATTTGATCAAGAAATGATGGGGGAATAATGAAAAATCAAGAAATCACAAAACTGCCAAAAATAGAAACTTTGGGGTTTCCAAAAATGGCAAGTTTGGACCATTTTGCACCACACTTTGAGGCTCTTTTTCTCTAAGATAAAAGATCCAAACCTCAGGCCCAAGTTGAGCCAATTAAAGTTCATGTTCTAAGCTTCAAATCCATATAAAGAACTCTTCCATCGGATCAAAATTGAGGGAGTTATGATTAATCAAAGTTTGGTAAAATCAAGGCAAAAACCAAGTCATGGCAAGGCAAGTGCAGGCCCATAGGCCATAATTTCATCGAACAGTTGGCGTGCCAAATGTCAAGCCAATTTTCTCCACCAAGGAAGCTTCAAATGAAAAATTGTTGAACATCAAAGTTGTTCCTTTCCATGCCCTTTTCAATGTTCATGTTGGACATTTTTTCATTTGAAGAAGTTATCAAGGTCATACGAGGGCTCGAACATAGGGGTCTCATGCTGAAAATTCCATAGGCACCAAGGCCTTGCTTGCAGCCCAAGTCATACACCAATGCACCAATTGTGGTTCCTTATTTTCCAAGCAACTGAGTTGATCCTAACTAACCGAGTTAACTAACTTGACTCGGTGAGTTGAGTCTAACTAACTCCGACCCTAGCTCCAAACCCAAACCTCATTCCAAACCTCATTCCAAACCACTTATACTCCAAACCTAAAATCTATTTAAGAGGTGCTTCACTCATTTTCAAGGCTTCAACCATTTTTGCTCCATTTTCACTCTCAATTCTCTCACATTTCTCTCTAATTTCTCTACTCATTCTTCATCAACTTCTACTTCTTTCTTCCAAAACCACACAAAAAAGCTCTTATTTCTTGAAGAATAATCACTTTTTACATTGAAAAGTGATTAATTCTTGAGCTTAAACTCCATCATTTGGTTTTCTTCGGTTGGATTTCTGGAATTTCAGCTTATTCTTCTTCAATCCAAAGGTTTCTCACCATTTATTTTGGTGCAAGTTCTATCTCGTTGAATTTTCGCGATTTTGTTCGGTTTCGACGCATTTCGGCTACTAATCGAGGAATCTCTGGTTTTCTTGAATTTTCTGCACCAAGATCACTTTGCAATAATTACCAAAGCAAATCTCCGCTTTGTAGGCTGGTTTTCCTCAAATCTACACTATTTTTAGCTTATTCACAACTTATTCGATGTAGACTTTTAGTGGATTTTTGATTTGGATTCGTATGCTTGAATGTGATTCTTGTTGTGGTTGATTATTGAGTTTAATTGATGGTTGAGGATCATAATTCAATGTAATTTTGTGCTTAATTGATTACATGATTATATGGATGTTTGGATAAGTGATTGATGCTTGAAAAGTGGTTATGAGAAGTGATTTTTGCAGGTCTGGTACTGTTCAGTCGATTTGCACCTTAGTGCAATCGATTGCACCTGTGTTTTTTCACTAGAAAGTGCATTCTGTAGCTGTGCAATCGATTTGCACCCTGCTGCAATCGATTTGCACCTGTAACTATGGTGTTTTTAGCTTGTTTTGAAGCATGTATTGATACCTATTCCACCTCTAACCTTCATGGCTTTGTGTGATGTATATTTGTGGAATTTTCTAAGGTTGTTAGCCTCTAGTTGCTGGATGTATGTGAATCTTTGATGCATGATTATCCAATTGTTGATTTGCTTGCATTCTTGAAGCACGTTCTTGAGGCATTTTGGTTCATGTGTGAATAATGACTTGTTGAATTTGTGTAATCTCTTGAAGATGATGGTGAGGTGATATATGTGAGTGTGATGCTGTAGTGTGCACAAGTTGGATCATGTATGCTTTTGCCTTGCTTGAACATGTGTTTTCCGTTGACAACGATCATGGTGTATGATTAATTAATCTTGATGCATGTTAATGTGAAATTGTCTTGCATGTTTAAATGCTATGGATGATGATTGTTGCTTATTCATTTGAACTTGTATGATGATATTCACTTGTTGTCAATATGATTCACATTCTGGTTGTGATGTTAAGATTTGATTCTTCATCTTGTTCTTTTGAACTTTATTGTGCATTAAGTTTTTTTTTACTTCTTATACATGTTTCCATGTTTACTAACCATGTAGGGGCTTTGGTAAGTTGAAATTGAATGTGGATAAGGAATCCACATTCAAACCTCTCTCCTTTCATCTTTTACAATTCAATCTTGTGTTTTGCTAAGCACTTATGTGCTTTTCTTTGATTAACTCATTACTTTCCCTTTTGAGTTACAATTCATCTTCTACTTTAGAAGTGAATTGTTTAATTCATTTCCTTCTTTAGACTTTAGGTTTTGCAACCTCACAAACCGTTAGGATCACTCCCTTGACTAATCAATTAGGATTGAGTCTTAGTTCACATAGATTTTACCTTTACCTCTCTCTTGAGTCTTTCATCTTCTCATCTCAAAGAAAATTCAAAATATGTAATAAAGGTAGACATTTATTGCATTTAGGCCTTTCATATAAAGAAAAGGTTATAAGGGGTCTTCTCTTATAATCTTAGAATGTGTAGCATATGACCCATCTTGGGTCAATGTGTTAAACATTTGATCTTGTATGAGGGACTTAAATGCAATACTTGTTGAAGGTACAAATAAAGAAAAACACTTCTTCATTTCATAATCAATAAAAACACTTAATAAATACAAGTATGCTAGTGTGTTTGAACCTTAATAATTGGAACTAAATGTGAGGGTCTTCTTCACACTTAGTGTACTTTCTTACTCATTCCATCTTGGAATGTGAGGATGTATACATTCCAATGATTAAGATTTAGATACACTATCATATGCAAACAAATGAAAAAACTTCTAAAAGACAAAAACAAACAATAACGTCTTTCCTTCGGGAATTCTTTTCTCACCTCATCCACTCTCAACGTACGAACGCGCTCCTACTCGTTCTCTTGCAAGATGGTAACGCACTCGGACCGGCGAGCCTGCAACACCTGAGCTAGAACGTTAGCCGTTCCTTAAAAAACACAAACAATCCATCCCTAGTGAGGGGAACTACGTCGCTCTGATTCTCATGTTCCCGATGAGATACGTAGGCAGTGGGGTAGGGCCCATTCGAGCACTTCTTTTATTTTCCCTACATTTGTTTCTTTTTGTCTCTCTTTTTCCTTTTCCTTTTCCGGTTCTTTTTCCAGTATCTTTTCTACACCCTTTGATCGAAACAAGCAAGCGTGGATCCCATCGGGTACGATGGACGCGAGGGGGTGCTAATACCTTCCCTTCGTATAACCGACTCCCGAATCCAGTTCTCTTGGTCGCAAGACCGTGTTCTTTCCTTCCTTCAGGTTTATGCGGTGTTTCCTTTCTCTCTCTTGGGATAAATACACATTTCTGGCGACTCTGTTTCGGTGCCACTTTCGCGTTTGTACTAGGATGAAAATCCCGGGAGCGACAGCTGGCGACTCTGCTGGGGACAGGTTGACCTATTGCTGGTCCATCCTAAGCGAGTCAATCCTAGCGCTTGTTTGCTTTTCTTTCATTGGGTGTTTACTGTTATCTTGTATTTGCTGTTTACTGTATTTTATTACTTGTACCATATTTACAGCATGTTAGCATTTACATTTCGTATATTATACTGTGTTGCACTGTTCTGTCTGTTTGGCGGGATGGGATTTCTGAGAGATGAGCCCATTACACAGGCTTGAGTATACACTTAGATTTAGAGTGGAGAGTAGTGGGACCTACGTGCCATCTGTGTACGTTGGGTAATCACAAAATTCACCGCTAGACGAGGCTATCTTGGGACCCATCATGGCGTGCGCATCTTGCGTATTCCAGGATGTTGATCTAGAGAGTTGTCGACTCTAGTGACCGATCATGAGGACCTTAGTGGAAACATCTCTCTTTAGTGGTGACAGTGGCAGACCACATTTTGTGGCAAACCCACTCGCACCCAAGGGCCCACTTTGGAACTTGCATAGGATGACTTTATTTTCTAAGGTGAGTCAGTGGACGACCTCTTTGATTGGCATAACATTGTATCCTACGGGCTGAATGTGCTATCGCTTCTCAAACCTCCGAAGCTGGCAAGCCTTGTTTTCTAGGAACCACATGTGAGAGGGGCGGGTTGTTTACAGGTTTGCAGGTAACCTTGACCTTCAACATACCCGGTATTTTGGATTTCCTATCAGTGTGGACTTATCAGCCTGGTATTCTGGTATTCTGATCATCCGGTATTCTGGTATTCCGGTATTCTCTTCAGAACAGACCCTCGAGCTTATTCAGTCAGCAGCACAGCAGTTATTCAGAATATATGGAAGCTTTGATCCCATGTCTTATTGCATTCATACTATTGCATTGCATTTGCATCTTGCATCATTTTGCATATCCTTCTCCAGGCCAGACCAGTGAGCTCATCCATCATTTATCTGAACTGCAGTTTGATTTCCCGACTTTTGTATTAGACTTGAATCAACCTTGGGAAGGATCATGAACTCTGGGGAATAGAATCAGTTTGTGACTAGGGCCGATGTTGAATTGATGAAGCATCAGTTGGAACAACTTATGGAAGCTATGGCCGCCATGACAAGGGGAGATGCCAATATTCAAAGAAATGAGAATGTCATTCCACCTCTGGCGAGCAATGTTGCCCAAACTCAGCCGGTACGGATCCCTGTCGAGAATCAAGTTGAGCAAGAACCTCATTTTGTCCGAGATGGACATTCATCTTCTCTTGATGCCACAGATTATCAGAGCTTTGCCTTCTCTATGCCAGATGTCCAAGGGGTAGTTCCGAAGATGAACCCTAAGGATCCACGATCTGTTGATGATGAAAGATACCTTGTGTTGGATGAGAAAATTAAAGCCCTGGAGAGGCGTGATACTCTTGATTTGAATGCTTCGAGCATGTGTTTGGTACCTGGCCTTGTAATGCCTTCAAAGTTTAAAATGCCGAAGTTTGAGCAATACAAAGGAGATAGCTATCCGAAGCTACATTTGGTGATGTTCTGCAGAAGAATGACCTCACATGTCGACAATGACAAGCTCATGATCCACTGTTTCCAAGACAGTCTGAGTGGGGCATCTTTGTATTGGTATATGCAGTTGCAGAGTGGTAGCATCCGATCATGGCCAGATCTAGCCAACGCCTTTGTGAAGCAATACAACTACAATCTTGACATGGCTCCCAGCCGAATGCATTTGCAAGACTTGTCTCAAGCAGATAACGAATCATTCCGAGAGTATGCTCAGAGATGGAGAGAATTAGCCGCTCGTGTTTAACCGCCACTTTCGGATAGAGAATTTGTTGATTTGTTCATGGATACCTTGCAAGGGCCGTACTTGGAAAAGATGATTGTCAATGGGGCAGCAAAATTTTCTGACCTGGTAATGGTGGGAGAACGCATCGAGAGACTGATCAATTGTGGAAAGCTCCAAGGCGTCTCAAACTTCCAAGCTAATGAAAATGAATCAGTTGTCAGTTCTTAGGAAGAATTCGAGGAAGAAACTAGTTCCATGCAGGAATCTTCACCACCTCGTTCTCAGTGTTCAGACATATCAACTGTTCATAGTCAACAATCTTATGGGTCTTCGTATCAAGGACAATATTCTTCTGTAAATCAGAGACCTCCTCGGAATCAACGGTCATATCGCCGTCAGCCGTGTCAGCATGCCCGACAAAGACCAAGAAAGCCAGAGAGACATTTCACTCATTTGCCAATGTCGTATAGTCAGATGTTGCCAGATTTGATCAGAGGTGGATTGATAGTGCCGAAGGAGTTGAAGCCAGTGCCTTTTCCGTATCCACCAGGTTTTGATGTCAACGCCCGTTGTGACTATCATGCTGGGGCACAGGGGCATTCAACGGAAGACTGTAAGGTGCTCAGGAGCAAGGTTCAGACTCTTCTTGACTCCAATATGTTCTCATTCACGCCTCAGGGTATTCAGATAAACATTTCTCCTTCATCCAGTCAGGTGGGTTCATCAGTCCAGGTTATGGAAGAAGTCACTGAGAGCAGTTGTGCAGATGAGTATCAGAATGACTTCGATGAGCAATTCTGAAGATGGCCAGCTCATTAGCAAATCAAGCTTGGAAAGCCCAGTTCCTCAAAGCTGGCGGTCATTTAGATCATGTCATTTCTTTGCATTTGTAGTTTCTTTTATGCTAAAAAGTGCAAACTCATTTGTAAAACTCATCTGTTTTTGATTGATAATGATAATGAAATGAATATGCATGTTTTGGTTAAATCCAGTCGTGTTCACTCATACTTTTTATCGATATCATATGCTTGTTTAAGCAGGATCTTAGGGAGGATGATGAAATTCAAAGACGCAGAACTTCCAATTGTATGCTTTTGGGACAAAACCCTGCTGATGATGTACAGGCATTGTTTCAATTCCTCAAACACCGGAGATATAAGGAAGATAATCCCGTGTAAACCCCTTTGAGCCTAGAAGTAGGAGTTTCTTTCTGAAAACGGAAAAACCCTCAATCTTAACCCGGGGCAGGGTAGGTGTCAGTTAATTTGACCACGCGTTCAAATTTCGAAAGGAGTGTCTCATTCGAGGATCAATTACATCCGCGGTTATCCCTCACCAACTGAAGAGTGAGACGGTCACAACCCTTTACAAGTCAAGACAAACATGTGTCACACGATTAGTTCAAAAAAAAAAAGAGAAAAAGAATCAAAAGAAAAAAGAAAGCCCGCTAAGTCGAAACTTGAAAACAAATGACTTAGGCAAAAGTTAGGGCATCCCGCTGGACTTCAAAATCGAAAAATTCAAAAGAATCAGTCCAGGCAAAAATCAGGGATATAAAAAAATCAAAAGAATGAAAAAGCGAAAAGCGGAAAGGATGACAAAAGAAAAATCCTCGAATAAAGAACAAATCGTGTGAATACAGACACCAAGGACAAAAGGGGTGACTGTCATTCCAAAAATCGTGCGGGTTCCTTCTATCCTCATACCATTCACTAACCTTTTTGAAAGGTGAGCGCCTGTGTCGAGTTAGCTGAACGTAGGACTGGAGAACATCAAGAAGATTGGGTGGGTTAAAAAAAAACTTTGAGCCTTATATCCTTTCTTTCTCGAACCGCGAACCAGTCCATGTTACAATATGCGAAAGACCTAATTGAAGCAGGGTTGTTTCGAAAGCATACTTTGGTAAAAATCGCGTCAGTTCTGACTCCTAAAAGGATCTTCTTACCATTCATGTTGGTATCAGTGACATTTTGATTAGTGTTTCATTCGCTATATGTCATAACATTTTTCTAGTGAACAAACTTGGATTTCAAAACTGTCATATGCATTGCATCAAAATTATCTTTTCAAAACGAATTGTTTTACTTGCGAGTCAGTACTTGACATCAGGAAAGTTTCTATAATGGAAAGATTGATTAATCTAAGGTGCAAAGTGCCCGAGTACTTCGTTGAGTCGGGGCAAGTCATACCAAACGGGCGATCCATTCCAAGATTTAGTTAATCTGGGGCAACTATGTTGAAAACCTAGGGAAATCAAGTCGAGATTCAACAAATCTCTCGAAGGTCAGTCAGTCAGAGGTATTCCTTCACAGATCAGCCAGTCAGGGGCACAAATCATTTCAAAGCTGGGGCAAGCCACCCCAAAAACCAAGAGGTTATTCTCTCTGGAGGACGGTTAATCAAAAGCCATGGGGCAATATATGTCGGATCTTCATGAGACATCCTGAAGACATGTTCATTTACAGGTTATGCTGCATCGGGGCACCTCTTTTGGTCATATCATACTTGCAAGTTCATGTTGATAGTTAACACGTGACGTCCCCAGCGGAGCTTCTCTCCCTAGCAGAGATAGCTGAAGTTTTGTCACATTCAGCAGAGCATTGTGAAGATTGTGAATCATTCTCCCCAGCAAGAGTTCATGAGTTCGCTCTCCCCTGGCCAGCTTGACAAAGTTTATTGCTCTTCAGCGAGAGTTCATATTACCGTACAGGATAAGAGTGTTGGATTTGTGCTTCCTCAGTTTGCGGTAAAAGTTGTTCCCGTCTCCCCAACGAAGTAAGGGTAAGAGGCAAGCATCAAACAAAGGAGTAAGTCTGATCTGGTCCCCTAGCAGAGCTGATATCATCAACCATTATCCCCAAGCAATCTTTTGAGTGGAGGTTAGCTTTCCCCAGCAAGTCAAAGGTCGATTGTCATTGGCACTTTTCTTCAGCAGATTACTGGGATGTTTCCTCCAGCAGAAGTTTGTTATTCATACTTTCATGCAGTACGAAGGTTTAGTCGGGATCTCAAGCAATTATGACACTGAAGGCGGTTCAGTTTGTTATCCCAGCGGAGTTAGCCTCGTCTCTTCAGCATTTATTTTGTTGGAGTGGTCCTGTTGCATATCATAATCATCATTGCATAATCATCAGCATAGCATTGCATGAAGCCTTGTAAAACCGAACAGAAATCCATAGCCCAACCTTGCTCGGCGCCCTCCATTCACAGCCCACTTTGCTGGCATCTCTCAAAAACCTGAAATCCTATCCCTATTGGCGTTTCCTTCAAACCAAAAGTCCAATCCCTATTGGCACTTCATACAAAATCCAATCCCCATTGGTACCCAGAAAGATTTCGCCTTTGAAAAAACAATCACCATCAGGTTTCACCTGTCCTAGCCAGCAAAGTCCAATCATTCTTGGCACATTCTTCTTTTCCCCGGTAGCCCAAGCATGCATCGGTATTCAGCATATAGTGATCATTGCATCCTCAAAATGCGTAGCATTTCCATTTGATGTGGAGCATTACGCCATAGAAAGAAAATTCAAACATATGCATGCGAAGCATAAGCCAGATTTGGTACCTTGCGTGAAAGCCCGAATCAATTTTCAGTCAAGACGGTGACATATCCCCAGCAGACATTACAATCAATCCCTCTGCCTTTAGGTCATAAGTCGATCTTACCCTCGACCATTCATTGTCCATCAACCCCTTGATGATGACATTTCGGTCAAGTTTTCTTTCCGTCAATCCTTTGACGATGTGTTCCGAGCTCAGGTTTCGTACCTTCGGATGTTTTCAGTCTTCTTCCCGTCAACCCTTTGACGATGTGTTCCGAGCTCAGGTTTTGTACCTTCGGATGTTTTCAGTTTCTTCCCGTCAACCCTTTGACGATGTGTTCCGAGCTCAGGTTTCGTACCTTCGGATGTTTTAGTTTCTTCCCGTCAACCCTTTGGCGATGTGTTCCGAGCTCAGGTTTCGTACCTTCGGATGTTTTAGTTTCTTCCCGTCAACCCTTTGATGATGTGTTCCGAGCTCAGGTTTCGTACCTTCGGATGTTTTCGGTTTCCTTTCTGTCATCCCCATGACAATGTGTTGCTTTCGGCCAGGTCTTCTTTCTGTCATCCCCATGACAATGTGTTCCCTCAGTCAGGTCTTCCTTCTGTCATCCCTATGACAATGTGTTTCCCTTGGTCGAGTTTTCTTTCTGTCATCCCTATGACAATGTGTTTCCTTCGGTCGAGTTTTCTTTCTGTCATCCCCATGACGATGTGTTTCCTTCGATTGAGTCTTCTTTCTGTCATCCATATAACAATGTGTTATCTTCGTTTGGGTTTCCTTTCTGTCATCCCTATGACAATGTGTCTCCTTCAGTCAAGTCGCCTTCCTGTCATCCCTATGACAATGTGTTTCCTTCGGTCAAATTTTCTCCCTGACATCCCTATGACAGTGGGTTATCTTTAGTCAGGAATTCTTTCCGTCATCCCCATGACGATGTGTTCCTACGGTGGAATTTTCTTTCTGTCATCCCTATGACAATGTGTTATCTTTGTTCAGACTTTCTTTCCGTCATCCCCATGACGTTGTGTTCCTACGGTGGAATTTTCTTTCCGTCATCCCCATGACGATGTGTTCCTACGGTGGAATTTTTCTTTCTGTCATCCCTATGACAATGTGCTTTCTTCGGTTAAGATTTTCTTTCTGTCATCCCCATGACAATGTGTCCCTACGGTGGAATTTTCTCCCTGTCATCCCTATGACAGTGGGTTATCTTCAGTCAGGTTTTTCTTCCTGTCCTCCCTATGACAATGTGTCCCTTGGTCGAGTCGTCTTTCTGTCATCCCTATGACAACGTGTTTCCTTTGGTCGGGTCTTTTTTCTGTCATCCCTATGACAATGTGTTGTCCTCGGTTGGGTCTTCTTTCTGTCATCCCTATGACAATGTGTTTCCTTTGTTCATTTCCTTGTTGTCATCCCTATGACAACGTGTTTCCCTTGGTCGAGTTGTCTTTCTGTCATGACGACGTGTCCTTTCAGTCGGGTTCCATTTTTCTTTCCGTCAAATCCCTTTGACGATGTGGTTCGCTGGGTAGGTTGTCTTTCCGTCTTATTCCCTTGCAAGGTGTGACTGGGCTCTAGTTTTATTGTTTCTCCACAAAGTGCAAATTTTACGGTTCTTTTTGTATTCAATCACCTTGTACCATGAATGTCTGAAAGCAGTTGCTATCATCCTTTCAGGTCCAAGTTGATTGAATAGGGGCAGCTGTAGCACCCCAAAATTTATCCTACCTTTTTCTAACTTTTCTGGCTTATGCTTTACTCATTTGCATTCTATTGTAGGTCATAAGTTGCATATCATTGGTTGCAAAGCGTGGTATCTAGTGCTTCAAGGCAGATTATCCAAAGCAAGAGAACAAGAGCCAAGGGTCTTCAAACAAGCAACAAGGGTCTATTATATCATATATCACTCCCCTTGATCCCACAAGTCATTGAAAGGAAGGAAATCATCCAGAGGATTGAACAGTGCAACATCTCTTATCAAAAACAGTCCAAATTAGGGTTTTGGGTTCAAGTGGTCTCCTGATGAAATTTTGATTCAAACTTGATCTCAATTTTTTCTACATGATATTAAGCGTCTAAGGATGGAAGATTGGCCATTGATTCATTTCAGAAGAGGTTCAATTGATCAGTTGCGTGATAATCAAGAATTTGGGGAAAAAGTCAACTGTGCAGTGAAAAAAGTCAACTCCTAACTTTTTAAGGTCAAATTCATGAAATTCAAGTTATATATGTTCATTGGACAAGATTTGATCAATAAATGATGGGGGAATAATGAAAAATCAAGAAATCACAAAACTGCCAAAAATAGAAACTTTGGGGTTTCCAAAAATGGCAAGTTTGGACCATTTTGCACCACACTTTGAGGCTCGTTTTCTCCAAGATAAAAGATCCAAACCTCAGGCCCAAGTTGAGCCAATTAAAGTTCATGTTCTAAGCTTCAAATCCATATAAAGAACTCTTCCATCGGATCAAAATTGAGGGAGTTATGATCAATCAAAGTTTGGTAAAATCAAGGCAAAAACCAAGTCATGGCAAGGCAAGTGCAGGCCCATAGGCCATAATTTCATCGAACTGTTGGCGTGCCAAATGTCAAGCCAATTTTCTCCACCAAGGAAGTTTCAAATGAAAAATTGTTGAACATCAAAGTTGTTCCTTTCCATGCCCTCTTCAATGTTCATGTTGGACATTTTTTCATTTGAAGAAGTTATCAAGGTCATACGAGGGCTCGAACATAGGGGTCTCATGCTGAAAATTCCATAGGCACCAAGGCCTTGCTTGCAGCCCAAGTCATACACCAATGCACCAATTGTGGTTCCTTGTTTTCCAAGCAACTGAGTTGATCCTAACTAACCGAGTTAACTAACTTGACTCGGTGAGTTGAGTCTAACTAACTCCGACCCTAGCTCTAAACCCAAACCTCATTCCAAACCACTTATACTCCAAACCTAAAATCTATTTAAGAGGTGCTTCACTCATTTTCAAGGCTTCAACCATTTTTGCTCCATTTTCACTCTCAATTCTCTCACATTTCTCTCTAATTTCTCTACTCATTCTTCATCAACTTCTACTTCTTTCTTCCAAAACCACACAAAAAAGCTCTTATTTCTTGAAGAATAATCACTTTTTACATTGAAAAGTGATTAATTCTTGAGCTTAAACTCCATCATTTGGTTTTCTTCGGTTGGATTTCTGGAATTTCAGCTTATTCTTCTTCAATCCAAAGGTTTCTCACCATTTATTTTGGTGCAAGTTCGATCTCGTTGAATTTTCGCGATTTTGTTCGGTTTCGACGCATTTCGGCTACTAATCGAGGAATCTCTGGTTTTCTTGAATTTTCTGCACCAAGATCACTTTGCAACAATTACCAAAGCAAATCTCCGCTTTGTAGGTTGGTTTTCCTCAAATCTACACTGTTTTTAGCTTATTCGCAACTTATTCGATGTAGACTTTTAGTGGATTTTCGATTTGGATTCGTATGCTTGAATGTGATTCTTGTTGTGGTTGATTATTGAGTTTAATTGATGGTTGAGGATCATAATTCAATGTAATTTCGTGCTTAATTGATTACATGATTATATGGATGTTTGGATAAGTGATTGGTGCTTGAAAAGTGGTTATGAGAAGTGATTTTTGCAGGTCTGGTACTGTTCAGTCGATTTGCACCTTAGTGCAATCGATTGCACCTGTGTTTTTTCACTAGAAAGTGCATTCTGTAGCTGTGCAATCGATTTGCACCCTGCTGTAATCGATTTGCACCTGTAACTATGGTATTTTTGGCTTGTTTTGAAGCATGTATTGATACCTATTCCACCTCTAACCTTCATGGCTTTGTGTGATGCATATTTGTGGAATTTTCTAAGGTTGTTAGCCTCTAGTTGCTGGATGTATGTGAATCTTTGATGCATGATTATCCAATTGTTGATTTGCTTGCATTCTTGAAGCATGTTCTTGAGGCATTTTGGTTCATGTGTGAATAATGACTTGTTGAATTTGTGTAATCTCTTGAAGATGATGGTGAGGTGATATATGTGAGTGTGATGTTGTAGTGTGCACAAGTTGGATCATGTATGCTTTTGCCTTGTTTGAACATGTGTTTTCCGTTGAGAACGATCATGGTGTATGATTAATTAATCTTGATGCATGTTAATGTGAAATTGTCTTGCATGTTTAAATGCTTTGGATGATGATTGTTGCTTATTCATTTGAACTTGTATGATGATATTCACTTGTTGTCAATATGATTCACATTCTGGTTGTGATGTTAAGATTTGATTCTTCATCTTGTTCTTTTGAACTTTATTGTGCATTAAGTTTTTTTTTTACTTCTTATACATGTTTCCATGTTTACTAACCATGTAGGGGCTTTGGTAAGTTGAAATTGAATGTGGATAAGGAATCCACATTCAAACCTCTCTCCTTTCATCTTTTACAATTCAATCTTGTGTTTTGCTAAGCACTTATGTGCTTTTCTTTGATTAACTCATTACTTTCCCTTTTGAGTTACAATTCATCTTCTACTTTAGAAGTGAATTGTTTAATTCATTTCCTTCTTTAGACTTTAGGGTTTGCAACCTCACAAACCGTTAGGATCACTCCCTTGACTAATCAATTAGGATTGAGTCTTAGTTCATATAGATTTTAACTTTACCTCTCTCTTGAGTCTTTCATCTTCTCATCTCAAAGAAAATTCAAAATATGTAATAAAGGTAGACATTTATTGCATTTAGGCCTTTCATATAAAGAAAAGGTTATAAGGGGTCTTCTCTTATAATCTTAGAATGTGTAGCATATGACCCATCTTGGGTCAATGTGTTAAACATTTGATCTTGTATGAGGGACTTAAATGCAATACTTGTTGAAGGTACAAATAAAGAAAAACACTTCTTCATTTCATAATCAATAAAAACACTTAATAAATACAAGTATGCTAGTGTGTTTGAACCTTAATAATTGGAACTAAATGTGAGGGTCTTCTTCACACTTAGTGTACTTTCTTACTCATTCCATCTTGGAATGTGAGGATGTATACATTCCAATGATTAAGATTTAGATACACTATCATATGCAAACAAATGAAAAAACTTCTAAAAGACAAAAACAAACAATAACGTCTTTCCTTCGGGAATTCTTTTCTCACCTCATCCACTCTCAACGTACGAACGCTCTCCTACTCGTTCTCTTGCAAGATGGTAACGCACTCGGACCGGCGAGCCTGCAACACCTGAGCTAGAACGTTAGCCGTTCCTTAAAAAACACAAACAATCCATCCGTAGTGAGGGGAACTATGTCGCTCTGATTCTCATGTTCCCGATGAGATACGTAGGCAGTGGGGTAGGGCCCATTCGAGCACTTCTTTTATTTTCCCTACATTTGTTTCTTTTTCTCTCTCTTTTTCCTTTTCCTTTTCCAGTTCTTTTTCCAGTATCTTTTCTATACCCTTTGATCGAAACAAGCAAGCGTGGATCCCATCAGGTACGATGGACGCGAGGGGGTGCTAATACCTTCCCTTCGCGTAACCGACTCTCGAATCCAGTTCTCTTGGTCGCAAGACCATGTTCTTTCCTTCCTTCAGGTTTATGCGATGTTTCCTTTCTCTCTCTTGGGATAAATACACATTGCTGGCGACTCTGTTTCGGTGCCACTTTCGCGTTTGTACTAGGATGAAAATCCCGGGAGCGACAGGTATGTCTTCTTTTCTGTTGGTGACAACCAATAGTGAATCATAAGAGCATCTTGAGAGAGGAAGATCTATCGAGTGATTCGGTAAGTGGTATATTATCTGGTCATGGAGGGTAGCTGACATGGCTTTTGGAACTTGGTCAAATCCAGTGATCTGTACCTATACTTTTAGTCTTGTGGATAAAGTATTATCATTAAGACTTACATTATAGTTTGGGAAAATGGTGAGGACAACACCTCCTACATGAAGTTTGGTTAACATAGTTCCTGATCGTGAAGGCTAGATCAAATCCTGTAGAATCAGGCCGCCAAGTGCGTCAGGGATGCTGGTCGTATGGAGAGGAGGGGGTGTACCTGCAAGGCACTCCGACGCTCAAGTGAGAAAGGGTCAGAGAAAAGGCGCAAGTACAAAGTATGAATTCTTAGGGTGAATATTGGATACCAGACCCTCTCAAGCGAGAGGGTTTATATAGAGCCCCCAACGCGTGGCCAACGGTCCTATTTTCGGGGTGAAATAATCGTTTTCCCCAAAGAATAGGTAACTGCCCAAACTAGCCATTATGTCGGGCAGGGTGTCCAAAACTAGCCGTTATGTCAGGCATATGAGTAGTTCCGGGCACCTGCCCATGGCTGTTCGGGGAGCATCGAAGTCGTGCGTAATAGGCAGTTATTCCTGGGAGGAATGTTGTATTCCTTGCCCGGTTAGAGGGGCAGAAAGGTAACTTTTTCCCCTCTGTGGATTGGACTTAGGAAATTTGGGCCGCTCTTGAGCAGAAGCGGATTGGGCCAATTCTAGCCATTGGTCCAGTCCAGAATAGGAGCCCCCAAGTCGTTGCTCCTGAGCATGGGAGTGATGACTTAAGAACTGCTCGTTGCTCCGGGGAGCTAGAATGGAGTTGTCGTTTGAAGACGAGGAGGATTGTCTCAAAGTGCCTGTGGCTTCCTGTGTCCGTGAGATTCGTGGTCGTAACCTTGTTGCTCGGTATTCGGGGAGATTAAGGGTCAGACAGAATTAGAAACATTGGGTTGCCACGTGTGCCTCGAGCCCCGTGTGGCAGTTAATAGGCAATGATGGCTAGTGGGTAGTCATTATGGCCTACGAGCGCGTGTTTGCAGGTGCCCCTTTGTATAAAAGGGGGAAAATCGTTCCATTTGGAACTTTTCCTTTCTAATTTCTCTTCGCTCTCTTCAAATTCCTGCTCGTCACCGTCTTCAGAGCCTCCGACCACCGTTACCAGCTTCCGAGTGTTGCACCCTAATTTTTGACCCTAAGATCCCTACCTTGTTCCTTGCATAGCATATTAGGTCTATCATTCGTGCATAACTAACTGCGTTATCTAGTTTTTGGATGTTTGTTTCATTTATGAGTACAGGTGCTGCTGTAGAAAGTTCAAGGTCTTGAAGGCTGCGCTGTGTGTGTGTTTGTGGAGGTTCCCTGGTCCTTGCAAGATGTGTGTGGATTCCTGTGAGATTGTGCCCTTCCCCTTTCTGGCCCCTAAGCCACTACCAAACCTTTTCTTACTTCAGACTCCTCAGTTTTCCTCCCCCAGAGTATTAAATCCTTATACCCTCCGATTTGAAATTGGTCCCTCAAGATTGGTCACTAGTTGTGTGGTAAATTTATATTACAAGATGACATCTCCCCCCTCCTGTAGACTCTTCAAGGTTGAAATATTGTGTTTGCTCAATGATGTTATGTTCTTAAGTAACGAAAATTCAATTTGGAAGAAGTAGAAGGTCGAATTCTAAATATGCAATCCCAAGTCCATGGTTGTCGCAAGTTTACAAGATCAAGTTTGAAGTTCACATTCGGTTCCAATATGAAACTCACGCTCTCCGCTCCAAGAAGAATATTTGGTTTCTTAAAGCTATCAAGTTCTCTTCAAGCAAGTTTGAAGATCAACAGAAATTAAAATGTTCAAGATATTTTGACCATTTAGTAGAAGTTGGAGTAATCCTTACAAAGCTTTAAGTTCATTTGTTATCATTGGTATCGGAGAGTGGAAGGCTATAGCCGGTTTGGTTGGGAAATTTTGGTCCTTAACATTACATTAAACTTTTAAAAAGACTATGTCTTATACTTTCCAAAAACTCGTGGGAATATATAAATGTTGCTTACAAAATTCAAATTCATGGTGAAACCCAAGTAACACTTACAAAGCATTGCTCACGGAGATCCAAATCGATTAGGCCGTTAATTTTAGATTAAGTTTACAAAAGTTGCTTTGTCCCATTTTGAGTTATTAAGCCATGATTAGTCGAATTAATTATGTGATGAATTTGAACTCAGTGACTTCTACATCAAGGCATTTATACTTTGTTGTTCGGTTGCCCTTTGGAAATTCATATTTCACAACTGATTTTATTCGCATGTAAAATTGGGACCGGCAAGAATGTGGCTACCCATTTGGCATTCACCTTTACCTTTGCGCGAGATTGTTCATACAAGTTATGGTATTATGCTGTTATACAATGTATTAGCACAGTTTTATACCTAAAATATTAAGCAAACGCTGTTTCAAAGATTACACTGGTAGCGTTTTGCTTTCACAAAAAGAGTATTCAATGCCTATACTTTTCTTAGGTAATAAGCTCAGCAGTGAAATCAAATGTATTTTGGTATTTCAAAGGATAAAAATAATTCATGGAGTTTACTACAAGAGGTATCAAGTACATATGTGATTGTGATAGTGTAAAGGCCTCTACCGGCACGATCTTGCAGCTGGCACCAGAATGGATTTTATGACTTCTTCCCGTTCGTTTCATACTTCACTTAAAGCACACGGCAGACCCAGTTCAGTATCAGGTCTAAGGCATTTGGCATCAAGTATTGTTACAAAAAGATTACAATTAGGATGAGTCTACCAGCTCTCTTACACACTGAAACTTGCCGTGTTCTCTCCCATTCTCCTAGTGATTCAATGGAAATAGGAAAGGTGAGCATGGACTTAGAAAGCCAGTATTCTCGTCCTTCAAAGCGGGATATGCAGTTAAGAGGCAAAGCATTAGAGATGTTAAGAAGTGTGACACTACATTCAACAACAGTATATTGACATGATTTTTGTTCAGTCACAAAATTGCGACTTCTAATTGCCGTAGAATGGAATAGAATTTTGGGCAATTTAAGTCCTAGCTAATTGATTCATTACTAGTCCATTAAATTGAAGTGAGATTTCGTACTACCTTTACATGAATGCCAGGAGTTTAGACAAGTGAAAGTTCAAGAGAAAAGCAACGTACGCCCCAGGACAACAGCATACGAAGTTCAGAGTGAAGTAGTGAGGTGTCCTAATGACGATGCATATCCAATAGTCGCCCAACTGGTTACTGTTATCACGATAGAGCTTTACCAAGGTCTCCTCTGATGATAGGTAGAATGCATTATATGCCTTCTATATGTTTGCCTGCAAGTGATCATACAAAAGTTAGAATCGCTACATCCTTCAGTCGCACTATACCGTTTTGAGGCAAAAGAGGAAGCATGAACTTTTCAATACTATATGGCCGAGCTGCCATTCACATAAGACACCAACATTAAACGATCTTAAGCCTTCACATACGTCCGAGGTATTAACACAAAAAATACAGAATGCAACTTATTCAAGGATTCAATAAAAATGGAAATTTGGCAACTCAACAAAACCCTCCATTTTCAACAGATTGGATAAGTGGACGGAGGATCTTTAACTCCAAATTCACTGAAATGTGAGGCCCTGGATGCTTGTTTGCATATGCCGCCAACGACTTGCATCGAGTCCCACACGCAAAATCGCCTGTCCAAAACAAGAGCCAAAGAATAACTCAAGAACTTTTGACACAAATCATTAACATTGGCTACGGTAATGGAGCTGAATACCAAACCCATTGAGCAGGAACTCATCATGTTTTGTGGAACGAATCCCAAACAAGGTCAAATGCCCCGTCTAAAATATTCCCCAATTGGTTTGAAGATGACTCCTACATTTATCAGAAACTCGACCTCAATCCAAGAAAACTGCAAGGTGGGCGAACCGTGACTGCTATGTTCAGAAGAAAGACGTGAAAAAATTAGCTTGGATTCTTGAAATGATTGAAAGAGAAGTTAAGAAAGCTACATGTAGTACTTACCATTACAGGTCGTGCCCTTTCAAAAGTTAAGGATCCGTAAAAGCTCCCAGAGTTGGTCACATGAAAAAGAAGAAAAGTATAAGCAGCAGCAACATTAATACGATATCCATCATTTTCCACAGTCGAATCAACATACATAAGCATCAATGAAAATATAAAAAATGTCCAATTCATTCAATTCAGGGGAAACAAGTAAGGAAAGGATCGGAGGGTTTATGACTCCCAAACACGATCAAACAAAATCCACAGCTATCAAACATGGTCAAATAAGAAGAGCAAGAATCAACATCATCAATATGGACAAAATCATGTTTAAGGCATTTTTGAAAACTTACCAAAACAATAGTGAGACTTTTCCTAAACCGGAGACTCAGACACGTTTAAACCAAATTGGAAAGATTTATCACAATTAGTAGGGCATTCGATTCCAAATCAAAGTATTCAATGTCATAACACCTATAAAGGGGCATCACATTTACACCAGAGGACACGAAAAACATATCACAGCATTCACACAAATCATACACAGACAGAGAAAAAATTCGCACCAGAAAAGATTCAGAATAACAAACCCTCACCAGTATTCGCTCAAAACATCGTGTAGAGTTACCAGATCAACAAAAGCCAAGATACCGTTTCGGAACTCAGAACCCGATTCACAAACACACACATCAGAACAAAACAAGGATTCACAACCACATACAAACGGCAACAATACACACACATTGCAGAGAATGACATACACACGAAAAAGAATAAGACTTATCTGAAGTCGAGATCGCGGTTGCTTTACTCTTCCTCGCCCATTTATCGCTTTTTTTCTTTATCTCCGCAAATCAAATGTACTTGTAATCAACAAAAATAGCGGATTGGGGATATCGGGATTGCGGGGGTTTGGGTTTTGATTTATGTGTGATTGTTCTATCGAGAGAGATGAGGGAGTTTTGATAGGTGGCGGCGATTTTTTTGAGCATTTAGGGTTTGATGGGGTCGTGAAGAAGATGAGAGAACGAGGGAGGACGACGAGAGAGAGTGAGCGATTTGTGGAGGGATTCTCATCTTCTGCTTTCCTTTCGTTTTTTTTTATTTTACAAATTAACTTTTTTAACAATTTAATTTAAAGCTTTAACTAATTATAATCTTTTACTAAAAAACCTTTTTTAACCAAGTTTAAAGTCTTTTATAATAAGTTTTTCAGTAATTAAAGTTAAAAAATTTTAATAATTAAAATTAACTTTTATGATAAAATGAAAAATGAACCTTTTTTATAATAGTAATTAATTTCAAACCTTTTTTTTTTTACAACTAAAATCTATTTTAACTAAAATAAAACCCTTTAACTCCTTTTAATAATAAGCAAAATAATAATAAAACTTACTTTTAATAATAAAATTAAAAATATAATATAACCTTTTCCTTAAAATAATAAAACCCTTTTTAAATAAATAATAAACCTTTTATAATGAATTTAGTATAATTTAAATTTTAACAAAAATAAAACTGTTTTCCTTTTATAACCTTTCTAATAGATTTTATTCTATAATTAAAAAGATATACCTTTTTAAAATATTGAAAACTTTTTACTAAAATAATAAATTAAAATCTTTTTTAATAAGAAAAAAACTTTATTAACCTTTCAATATAATTTTACAATTAAATAATAATAAGACTTTTATTTATAAAAATGCTAAAATTAAAACCTTTTCTAAATTAATTTGAAAACTCTTTAATAACTTTTTTTAATTAACTTTTTTAACATATCTTTGAAACTAATTATAATTAAAACCTTTTATAAATAAAAATCCTTAACTTTTTCAAATTAAAACATAATTCTTTAATAACAAACCTTTTAATAATAAACCTTAAAAATCCAAACTCTTTTCTTAAAATAAATCGTCCCCGGATTAGAAACCTCTCGCTTAGTCCTAGGTTCGTGAACGCTCGTGTGTAAACCTTCGTTTGCTTGCTTGTATGTTCTTTACTTAATTTATGTTTATGCTCTAAACCCTTTCAAAATATAAAAAACTCTCGATCCAACGTCGAGCCCATTTTCTACCCATGTAAGTCGATCGCCTTAGGGCATCGCATTCGACCTACCGATCACTGGACATAAGTCTAGCATCACTTTGCTAGCACACTCGCCTAAATAACATAATTAATCGCATTAATATCCAAGGGAAAATCCCATGCATGATAACCATGTTATTGTGCATGGTGCACATCATTTGCATCATAATCGACACCCTTAAGTTAAGACTATTAGACAACTTAGGATATATTTCCTAGGTTAGTCCCCCTTAGTTTTGATTTTTTAAATCAAACTTTAGCCCACCTAATTCTCCACACAAGAGAATTAGATGTTAATCATCTCAAAGAAAGGGACATACAATCCCATACCCCACAAATACAAACATTTTCAAAGAACTGTGGTGGTTTTCTTAAGATGATGACTCATCTTCTCTCCTAAACCTTTAAAACTTTTAGTATCCTTAATAAGGAACTACAAGTGCTCTGATTCCCTCCTGACAGGATATGTAGGCACAAGATGCGATATCTTGTCGAGCACACTTAGGATAAAAATAATAAATCACTTACCCTTAAACCATTAGCAAACAGATAACAAATAACATAATAAAATCAAGAGGTTCCTGTAGAGTACTACAGATATCTAGGATGCTAACACCTTCCCTAGGTATAACCAACCCCCGAACTTAGAATCTTAGTGCATTTGCATTGCATTGTGGGTATTCGGTTTTTCTCCCTTCCCTTGGATAAAATCAAAGACCGGTGGTGACATTAAAAAATGCGATCCTAGTTAACAAATAACTATGGTATCCAATTTTCACCGCGACAGAAATGGCGACTTCACTGGGGAGTCTCATAAGAGGGTTCCCCCTAACTTGGTTAATTATGTTTTTGTTATATGTTTGTTATCTGTTATGTTTGCTTGGGTTACTACTTGTGTGGTGAGACAAAGTCCTACACCTGGACTAGAGTGAAAATTATGATAGGAACGGTGAGACTTCAATGATACTTTGAGGGAGTCGATTCCTGAAAAAGTAAATTGAGACTTCACCACTCAGTCTAGGCCCTCTCGAATAAAATATTTGTCCAACGAGTTTATTCGTGAAGACGGTATGGTTTCGATCTAAAGGCCCTCGGGACTGGGGACCGTAGTTACCTTTAACCCAACTTGGCCTATTAGGGCGTAGTACGGGGACTATGCGGGAGTCTATTTCTGCGATAGTTGCTACGCGATACTACACTCAGACGAGATTCTCTTGAGAATATTATTGACTACCAAGTGATTTGGGAAATCGATAATATCCGAAAGATGGGTTGTAGACTCTGGGAACTTTGTAGAACCCGTTCGGCAGGTACATTTGAAACCATAGTACACACCTATTGGGATGGGTAGATCTTGGCTCCATGTTGTGACCCTTCAAACCTAGGACTCTTTGTGTGTGTGTGCTTTGTGCTTTGTGTGTTTGCATCCCTGCATTCATAAGCATCATATCATAAAGATTCATGGAACTTAGTCTTGTTTATAAATGTCATAAGGATATCATGGACTCTAAATTTTAAAAATAAAAAAAAAATGTTGAAATACACTTACAAGAGTCCTAACCTGGACGATCTAAGGGGATTGGAGACCTTATTGAAGGATAAAGAAGAGTTCGTGACCTTATATGGGGAAGCCCTTATTGATAAGGAAATACTATCTACTCTACTCCAGTCCATCACTATTGGTGACAACTCTTAAAGAATATTCTCAGCTAATGGAGTTACTCATTCAAGACAAGAATTACTATCTTCGGCAAATGTTCGAGCTAATATGACTACAAAAGGAGAAATTTTGGAAAGAAGTTACTCTAGTCCTTAATTGGAAGAAGAATTCAAACGAACACCGTTGGAGGAGTCTCCTTAGATCCATCATTACTAGCTTTTATTTAGCTTTTCCGTTATGACTCTTGGAAAGTGTACCGACGCGTTGTAAACAATTTTGTAATAAATCAGTCTTTTAGTATTCCAATAATAATAATTATAACCGTTTTAATATTAAAAAAAATGAGTCTTTTGATATTCCTTGGTAATTATAAATAGTTGAGTTCCATGAAACTTGTTGCATTCGCATTGCATCTTTAGCATTGCATCCTCTTTGCATACGTCTTTTCTCCACCTCGGCTTATTCAGTCTTATCTTTGTGTCGCTCAGCTGATCTTCTAGCATTCGTACCGAACTTGAAGTGTTTACTGGGGATAATGGATAAAACACAAAGTATGGATCCCATGTCAGGCTTCAAAGTGATGACTAATCCAATGTTCGGTTTTTCTCCTGACGATAATGCTCCACAAGTGGATGTCCCTACTCGATCTCAGCCTGTGCAAGATAACCTGGTTGGTCAAGTTAATGAAGGAGATTCCCGTTTTCTGAGGTATATGCCAAATCCCCAGAACATCCGTCCTATGACAACTGCGAATGATCCTAGATTGGGAGAAATTGAAAAAGGATTTCGTGACCTCCAAGAACAATTGAAGATATTGAAAGGACCTAATGCATCCGGTCTTAAAGCTCCTGACTTGTGTTTAGTTCCAGGCGTGGTTATTCCGCCGAAGTTCAAAATGCCTACCTTCGAAGTGTACAAGGGTGTTAGTTGTCCAAGGTATCATTTGACAATGTTTTGTCGAAAGATGACTACTTATGCCGATAATGACAAGCTGATGATCCACTGCTTCCAAGAAAGTTTATCTGGGGCATCATTGATATGGTATACGAAGCTAGAAAGGAATCATATCCAGTCTTGGGAAGACTTAGCTAACGCTTTTGTAAAGCAATACAATTACAATTTGGACATGGCTCCAAACAGTGACCAATTGATGAACATGAGTCAGAAAAACAACGAATCCTTCAGGGAATATGCACAACGATGGAAAGAATTGGCATCCCAAGTCCAACCACCACTTCAAGAGAAGGAGCTGGCCAAGATGTTTCTAAAAACATTATCAGACTCTTATTATGTCAGAATGATAGGCATTGTGCCCTTAGAGTTCTCTAAAATTGTGGAAGTCGGAGTAAACATCGAGAACGCATTCAAAAGTGGGAAAATTAAAGATGCCTCGAATAGTCAAGATGAGGAAAAGGAATCCGTTAGTGATTCTCGAAGGGAAAGAAGTGTTGAAGTTAATGCAATTTTGGATTCTCCTCAGACTTTGCAAGCTCCAGTTCCGGTGCCTTATCACAAACGTCGGTTTGCAGCACCTGTTCAGTGCCAGCAATCACTACCTCATGGACGTCCGTACAAACGACGAAGGTTGACTCCTCATAATCAACGTCAAAATCCACGAATTCGGAGCATGAATCACCAGAATCAACATCAGAATAAGCAGAGACCTTTGAGTAGTCCAGAAGAAAAGACTCATTGGTTTGACCTAATCCCAATGACTTATAGTCAATTGTGGTCTTACTTTTCCCGAAACTCAGTGATGGCACCCAGAAAGACCAGAGCCATGAAATCTCGCCCTCCTTGGTTCAATCCAGATACCAGTTGTGAATTTCATGACGGAGTGTTAGGGCATTCGATTGAAGATTGTAAGGTTTTCCAAGAAAAGGTCCAAGAAATGATTGACGATGAAGTGCTGACCTTCAAGAGAGGAAGCCCAATTGTGAATGGAGCACCTTTGTGCTGATGGACGTGAAGACTTATGAGAGTTCTTCCCAAACCAGTGGAATCAAGAGTAGAGCTCGCTCTCAGGATCATTAAGTTGTTTATGTATTTGCTCGCATTTGTTGTTATTTCTTTGATTATAAGCATGTTTTGCGTGTAAGAACTTGTTATTTTGAATAATTAATGCAACGAATAATGTTTGTCTTGAAGAAATCCATTCATTTCACTCTTTTTAAAATGTTTTTTCTATTTTATAATGCCAATGCTGCCCAATCTCTTGCCTCGGCGGAGAATTGAAGGGAGGATGATGAAATCAAACGCAAGATCTCTTGTTGTATGCTTTTGAATAAAACTATGCTAGTGATATAAGGCATTGTTTCGAAATCTTAAACACCGAAGATATAAGGAGATAAACCCTCGTTAACCCTTTTGAGCCTTTGAAGTAGTAGTTTTCTTCTACAAATCAAAAAACCTCATTCTTAACCTGGGGCAGGGTCATTTTCAAAAAGGGAGTAGAATATCACGAAGATTGGGTGGGCACAAACAAACTTTGAGCCGTATATCCTTTGTTTCTTAAACCGTGAACCAATCCATAATACAACCCTTAAAAGTCCTAATTGAAGCAAGGTTTATTTCTAAAGCATACTCACTGAGATATCGTTTCCTGACTCCTATGAGCTATGCTCAAATTTGTTGGCATTATAAAATCGGTAATTCAACCACAAATATTTTTAAATAAATTTTCAAGACAAACATACGTTGCATTATCTATTTCAGAATTAACATTTTCTACTTGCTAACATTGCTTGACATAGTAGAAATTAGCATACGTGTGACATTGATGAGCTAAAATTTAGTACTGTTTCAAGGAGATGATAGTATCCAGGGGCACGATACCTGAAGACTTTGGTGAGCAGGGGCAAGTTGTTTCCCAGCGGTTTCTTTCATTGACTCACCCCAAGGGGCAAGTTTGAAGACTCAGAATACCATCAACCTGGGGCAGTTACGTCGAGATTTGGTAAATCTCTCAAAGAATTTGAAGAATCGGTTACAGAACACAGTCAATCCGAGCCAATTACGTCGAGCTTCGACAATCTCTCCAAGAGTTTGAAAACATTGGGACAGTTGGACGCCAAGTTTTCTGTAAAATCCTCTTGGAATGACTTCTTCTTATAAACCAAGTGATCTGGGGCATTTGAGGAGTGAAGATTGCTTCTCATCCACAACAATTGTTGTTCAAAATGGCGACTACCATGCAGGTTATCAATACAGAGTTACATCAGTCTCACGACTTTATTCACTCATACCTCAAAGGGTTTCTATCCTAAGTGATGTGACGACTCTCCAGTAAGTCTTCGCTCCAGGTAGTCACGACTATTCCCCAATGAACCTCCACTTCAGGAAGTTATGGCACGTTTGACACAAGATTTCTCCAGTCAGCAGCCCAAGAATCCTCAGTGGATTTTCTCACAGCTTCAACCTTCCCCAGTGGAGCGAGTGTTTATTTCACTCCTCAATGGATTTTCTCACTATTGCAATCTTCTCCAGTGAAGGCGGATGTTTATTTCATCCTCTCGAAGTTTTTATCTCCGACATTTCCATCTACCATTGATCAAAGTTTCCCCGACGAAGCGGATATTTATTTTATCCAGTTACAACTTTCATTCAGACTACGTCAGTTCGCAGTGGATATTTATTTTATCCCACATTGAAGTCTTTTCGATCATGAGTTTGATTCGTTCCCAGTGAATCTTTCGCATTCCCAACAGGATCCAAGGTTCATCTTGACAATCCTAAGTGAAGTCACGATGTTCATCCCCAAGTGGAGTGCTCTCTTTTCCCCAGAGAAGTTTGAAGCCTTGAAGTATGACTGTGATCCCATATATGGCTTTCCATTCCTCCCTAGTGATGCTTCTTATATTGCGAAGATCGGCCGAGTATCCGTATTGAGATGCTTGTTTTTCGTCTCCAGTTTGCTTCTCCTTGTTTTTGTTTTGTCAGCATGAGCATAAGCATAGCATGACATTCTTTCATGTAGATTCATGGCATGTGCGCATTTTTGCATCTTGCATTCTTTGTGTTTGTTTGTTTGTTCTTTCACTTTGGTTGCGCTTATCCCCAAGTGACTGGGTTTTGTCTGCTCCCTCCAAGTAGAGTAGCCAGCCCTAGGCAGAAAGAGCACATCCTTTCTAATTCCCCACTGAGATTTGATCCTCGTGGAAGATGGTTGCTTTAGTTTTCTTTTCCATTTCTGGATAAAGATAAACCCGTGGAGTTCAATCCTCAATGGATGGAGTCTTGTTTGACCGTTTCTTTTCAGTTATTTCCTGAATTGAACTTTGGTCCTTGACAATCACATTTTTGGATATCTCTAGGCTATTGAACCTAGATCAAGCGTGCATTTATTTTGCACTTTGTCTCCCCAAGAAGAATTTGCTACAAAGATCTCTATGGAAGACAGAAGTTATTTCTCCAACAATATTATGAGATTTAAACCCAGACAACAAGTGGTAGCTCTTTATTTGAGCTCAGTTCTCTACCTGGATGACAAATGACAGTCTCCTCAAGACATTTTGTCTATCCCCAGTGAAATTATCAAGGTTACCAACCAGTCTCCATCAAATATTATCTCGCCGGAACTCCGTCAGAGAAATTCATCGAAGACTTTACAAGTGTTCTCTTTATTTGAGAATTCCTATCACCAGATTTTACTAGCTTCAACACAATTTCAACTACAACAATATTGCTCCACAGTGGTATTTTCCCCAGCGAGTCCACGACTCAATTTGCTTCCATCAAATGGCATCTCTTCGAGAAGTTTGGTGAAGATTCAAATGATCTTACTCTGTATTTGAGAAGACATATTTTACAAGTCAGCTGACCCACATCTCTTTTGAAGATCCCCGGTGAAGCTTCCAGGATCTCGGCAGTAGATTCCCTGGTTTACATTAAACTTCGACAAACAGTCGTTTATTTCCCTGGTTATTCTCGGCAGTAGATTTCCAGAAGACCTCGGCAGTAGGTATTTCCCTGGTTATTCTCGGCAGTAGATTTCCAGAAGACCTCGGCAGTAGGTATTTCTTATTTAAGTCTCTGGTTATTCTCGGCAGTAGATCTCTAGCAGACTTCGACAAACGGTCGTTGTTTTCGTGTTTGGTCAGATGCCTCACTTAGGCTACCGTGGTGGTAGTAGGCCATCTCTCCTTTGGTGTTTACCTCGCTTAGGCTATCATATGCTTGATAGTAGGTGGCACACCTTTCTTTTGGGTTGGACACCTATGCTTAGGCTACCGTGTTTGGTAGTAGGTGATCTCTCCTCCCTAGTTTATCACCTCTGCTTAGGCTATCCTGTGTGATAGTAGGTAATATACGCCATTTTATTTCAACTGGATACCCTCGCGTATGTTACCAGCTGTTGGTAGTAAGTTATCCTTCTAAGTTTTCTTGCCATGCACTTAAGCTACCCTGTGATTGTCATTTGGTGGTCTCTTTCCCCCCCAGTGGAGTCTTTTTCCCCGTGGAGTCTCGCTTTGCTAGTCGTCCTCGTCGGGTCTTTCTTTTCGCTGTGTTTTAGCGTTTCAACATCGGTTTTCCCCTGTGACATTATCTCTCACAGGATCTCTGTCTTGCATATCATATCATGTGCATTTGGCGGCATCTTAGGGCCAAAAATTTGTGCATGTTTGTATTTAAGTCTCTCCTATCTCGTCGAGACAAAGATTTCAATCTCCATATCTCTGAATAGGAGAAACTTAAATAGGGGCATCTGTTGTACCCTAATTTTTGACCCTAAGATACCTACCTTGTTCCTTGCATAGCATATTAGGTCTATCATTCGTGCATAACTAACTGCGTTATCTAGTTTTTGGATGTTTGTTTCATTTATGAGTACAGGTGCTGCAGCAGAAAGTTCAAGGTCTTGAAGGCTGCGCTGTGTGTGTGTTTGTGGAGGTTCTCTGGTCCTTGCAAGATGTGTGTGGATTCCTGTAAGATTGTGCCCTTCCCCTTTCTGGCCCCTAAGCCACTACCAAGCCTTTTCTTACTTCAGACTCCTCAGTTTTCCTCCCCCAGAGTATTAAATCCTTATACCCTCCGATTTGAAATTGGTCCCTCAAGATTGGTCACTAGTTGTGTGGTAAAGTTATATTACAAGATGACATCTCCCCCCTCCTGTAGACTCCTCAAGGTTGAAATATTGTGTTTGCTCAATGATGTTATGTTCTTAAGTAACGAAAATTCAATTTGGAAGAAGTAGAAGGTCGAATTCCAAATATGCAATCCCAAGTCCATGGTTGTCGCAAGTTTACAAGATCAAGTTTGAAGTTCACATTCGGTTCCAATATGAAACTCACGCTCTCCGCTCCAAGAAGAATATTTGGTTTCTTAAAGCTATCAAGTTCTCTTCAAGCAAGTTTGAAGATCAACAGAAATTAAAATGTTCAAGATATTTTGACCATTTAGTAGAAGTTGGAGTAATCCTTACAAAGCTTTAAGTTCATTTGTTATCATTGGTATCGGAGAGTGGAAGGCTATAGCCGGTTTGGTTGGGAAATTTTGGTCCTTAACATTACATTAAACTTTTAAAAAGACTATGTCTTATACTTTCCAAAAACTCGTGGGAATATATAAATGTTGCTTACAAAATTCAAATTCATGGTGAAACCCAAGTAACACTTACAAAGCATTGCTCACGGAGATCCAAATCGATTAGGCCGTTAATTTTAGATTAAGTTTACAAAAGTTGCTTTGTCCCATTTTGAGTTATTAAGCCATGATTAGTCAAATTAATTATGTGATGAATTTGAACTCAGTGACTTCTACATCAAGGCATTTATACTTTGTTGTTCGGCTGCCCTTTGGAAATTCATATTTCACAACTGATTTTATTCGCATGTAAAATTGGGACCGGCAAGAATGTGGCTACCCATTTGGCATTCACCTTTACCTTTGTGTAGGATTGTTCATACAAGTTATGGTATTATGCTGTTATACAATGTATTAGCACAGTTTTATACCTAAAAATTAAGCAAACGCTGTTTCAAAGATTACACTGGTAGCGTTTTGCTTTCACAAAAAGAGTATTCAATGCCTATACTTTTCTTAGGTAATAAGCTCAGCAGTGAAATCAAATGTATTTTGGTATTTCAAAGGATAAAAATAATTCATGGAGTTTACTACAAGAGGTATCAAGTACATATGTGATTGTGATAGTGTAAAGGCCTCTACCGGCACGATCTTGCAGCTGGCACCAGAATGGATTTTATGACTTCTTCCCGTTCGTTTCATACTTCACCTAAAGCACACGGCAGACCCAGTTCAGTATCAGGTCTAAGGCATTTGGCATCAAGTATTGTTACAAAAAGATTACAATTAGGATGAGTCTACCAGCTCTCTTACACACCGAAACTTGCTGTGTTCTCTCCCATTCTCCTAGTGATTCAATGGAAATAGGAAAGGTGAGCATGGACTTAGAAAGCCAGTATTCTCATCCTTCAAAGCGGGATATGCAGTTAAGAGGCAACGCATTAGAGATGTTAAGAAGTGTGACACTACATTCAACAACAGTATATTGACATGATTTTTGTTCAGTCACAAAATTGCGACTTCTAATTGCCGTAGAATGGAATATAATTTTGGGCAATTTAAGTCCTAGCTAATTGATTCATTACTAGTCCATTAAATTGAAGTGAGATTTCGTACTACCTTTACATGAATGCCAGGAGTTTAGACAAGTGAAAGTTCAAGAGAAAAGCAACGTACGCCCCAGGACAGCAGCATATGAAGTTCAGAGTGAAGTAGTGAGGTGTCCTAATGACGATGCATATCCAATAGTCGCCCAACTGGTTACTGTTATCACGATAGAACTTTACCAAGGTCTCCTCTGATGATAGGTAGAATGCATTATATGCCTTCTATATGTTTGCCTGCAAGTGATCATACAAAAGTTAGAATCGCTACATCCTTCAGTCGCACTATACCGTTTTGAGGCAAAAGAGGAAGCATGAACTTTTCAATACTATATGGCCGAGCTGCCATTCACATAAGACACCAACATTAAACGATCTTAAGCCTTCACATACGTCCGAGGTATCAACACAAAAAATACAGAATGCAACTTATTCAAGGATTCAATAAAAATGGAAATTTGGCAACTCAACAAAACCCTCCATTTTCAACAGATTGGATAAGTGGACGGAGGATCTTTAACTCCAAATTCACTGAAATGTGAGGCCCTGGATGCTTATTTGCATATGCCGCCAACGACTTGCATCGAGTCCCACACGCAAAATCGCCTGTCCAAAACAAGAGCCAAAGAATAACTCAAGAACTTTTGACACAAATCATTAACATTGGCTACGGTAATGGAGCTGAATATCAAACCCGTTGAGCAGGAACTCATCATGTTTTGTGGAACGAATCCCAAACAAGGTCAAATGCACCGTCTGAAATATTCCCCAATTGGTTTGAAGATGACTCCTACATTTATCGGAAACTCGACCTCAATCCAAGAAAACTGCAGGGTGGGCGAACCGTGACTGCTATGTTCAGAAGAAAGACGCGAAAAAATTAGCTTGGATTCTTGAAATGATTGAAAGAGAAGTTGAGAAAGCTACATGTAGTACTTACCATTACAGGTCGTGCCCTTTCAAAAGTTAAGGATCCGTAAAAGCTCCCAGAGTTGGTCACATGAAAAAGAAGAAAAGTATAAGCAGCAGCAACATTAATACGATATCCATCATTTTCCACAGTCGAATCAACATACGTAAGCATCAATGAAAATATAAAAAATGTCCAATTCATTCAATTCAGGGCAAACAAGTAAGGAAAGGATCGGAAGGTTTATGACTCCCAAACACGATCAAACAAAATCCACAGCTATCAAACATGGTCAAATAAGAAGAGCAAGAATCAGCATCATCAATATGGACAAAATCATGTTTAAGGCATTTTTGAAAACTTACCAAAACAATAGTGAGACTTTTCCTAAACCGGAGACTCAGACACGTTTAAACCAAATTGGAAAGATTTATCACAATTAGTAGGGCATTCAATTCCAAATCAAAGTATTCAATGTCATAACACCTATAAAGGGGCATCACATTTACACCAGAGGACACGAAAAACATATCACAGCATTCACACAAATCATACACAGACAGAGAAAAAATTCGCACCAGAAAAGATTCAGAATAACAAACCCTCACCAGTATTCGCTCAAAACATCGTGTAGAGTTACCAGATCAACAAAAGCCAAGATACGGTTTCGAAACTCAGAACCCGGTTCACAAACACACACATCAGAACAAAACAAGGATTCACAACCACATACAAACGACAACAATACACACACATTGCAGAGAATGACATACACACGGAAAAGAAGAAGACTTATCTGAAGTCGAAATCGCGGCTGCTTTACTCTTCCTCGCCAATTTATCGCTTTTTTTCTTTATCTCCGCAAATCAAATGTACTTGTAATCAACAAAAATAGTGGATTGGGGATATCGGGATTGCGGGGGTTTGGGTTTTGATTTATGTGTGATTGTTCTATCGAGAGAGATGAGGGAGTTTTGATAGGTGGCGGCGATTTTTTTGAGCATTTAGGGTTTGATGGGGTCGTGAAGAAGATGAGAGAACGAGGGAGGACGACGAGAGAGAGTGAGCGATTTGTGGAGGGATTCTCATCTTCTGCTTTCCTTTCGTTTTTTTTTTATTTTACAAATTAACATTTTTAACAATTTAATTTAAAGCTTTAACTAATCATAATCTTTTACTAAAAAACCTTTTTTAACCAAGTTTAAAGTCTTTTATAATAAGTTTTTCAGTAATTAAAGTTAAAAACTTTTAATAATTAAAATTAACTTTTATGATAAAATGAAAAATGAACCTTTTTTATAATAGTAATTAATTTCAAACCTTTTTTTTTTAACAACTAAAATCTATTTTAACTAAAATAAAACCCTTTAACTCCGTTTAATAATAAGCAAAATAATAATAAAACTTACTTTTAATAATAAAATTAAAAATATAATATAACCTTTTCCTTAAAATAATAAAACCCTTTTTAAATAAATAATAAACCTTTTATAATGAATTTAGTATAATTTAAATTTTAACAAAAATAAAACTCTTTTCCTTTTATAACCTTTCTAATAGATTTCATTCTATAATTAAAAAGATATACCTTTTTAAAATATTGAAAACTTTTTACTAAAATAATAAATTAAAATTTTTTTTAATAAGAAAAAAACTTTATTAACCTTTCAATATAATTTTACAATTAAATAATAATAAGACTTTTATTTATAAAAATGCTAAAATTAAAACCTTTTCTAAATTAATTTGAAAACTCTTTAATAACTTTTTCTAATTAACTTTTTTAACATATTTTTGAAACTAATTATAATTAAAACCTTTTATAAATAAAAATCCTTAACTTTTTCAAATTAAAACATAATTCTTTAATAACAAACCTTTTAATAATAAACCTTAAAAATCCAAACTCTTTTCTTAAAATAAATCCTCCCCGGATTAGAAACCTCTCGCTTAGTCCTAGGTTCGTGAACGCTCGTGTGTAAACCTTCGTTTGCTTGCTTGTATGTTCTTTACTTAATTTATGTTTATGCTCTAAACCCTTTCAAAATATAAAAAACTCTCGATCCAACGTCGAGCCCATTTTCTACCCATGTAAGTCAATCGCCTTAGGGCATCGCATTCGACCTACCGATCACTGGACACAAGTCTAGCATCACTTTGCTAGCACACTCGCCTAAATAACATAATTAATCGCATTAATATCCAAGGGAAAATCCCATGCATGATAACCATGTTATTGTGCATGGTGCACATCATTTGCATCATAATCGACACCCTTAAGTTAAGACTATTAGACAACTTAGGATATATTTCCTAGGTTAGTCCCCCTTAGTTTTAATTTTTTAAATCAAACTTTAGCCCACCTAATTCTCCACACAAGAGAATTAGATGTTAATCATCTCAAAGAAAGGGACATACAATCTCATACCCCACAAATACAAACATTTTCAAAGAACTGTGGTGGTTTTCTTAAGATGATGACTCATCTTCTCTCCTAAACCTTTAAAACTTTTAGTATCCTTAATAAGGAACTACAAGTGCTCTGATTCCCTCCTGACAGGATATGTAGGCACAAGATGCGATATCTTGTCGAGCACACTTAGGATAAAAATAATAAATCACCTACCCTTAAACCATTAGCAAATAGATAACAAATAACATAATAAAATCAAGAGGTTCCTGTAGAGTACTACAGATATCTAGGATGCTAACACCTTCCCTAGGTATAACCAACCCCCGAACTTAGAATCTTAGTGCATTTGCATTGCATTGTGGGTATTCGGTTTTTCTCCCTTCCCTTGGATAAAATCAAAGACCGGTGGTGACATTAAAAAATGCGATCCTAGTTAACAAATAACTATGGTATCCAATTTTCACTGCGACACCGAGCAGCACCTTTCTCCTACTTAAAACAAGTAAGTTTTCCGATCCTTTGCTTGCTCTACTTTTGTTTGTAGTTAGTGGTAGATTGCATGCGGTTTGGGCTAGCTTTAGAGGACAAAATAGGCAGATTTCTGGTGTCTGTTGGTGGTGGACGGTGGTTGTGCCATTTTCCACCTCTGACAAGTTGCAGGACGCGTCTGTACGCCTTAGTTAGGAAGGCGGTTGACGGTGTCGTCGCGACGGCGACGTTTGCGTAACCGATATTATTTTTTCATCTTCTGAGAGAATGATGAGTTTTCCGGCAGAACACCCCAGATTCCGGCGAGGCTTCGTAATTTCCGGCGGAGCTTCGAATGGAAGCTGGGATTGAGTGCGGGGAAGTTCCTCACTAGGGGATGATTAGTCTCGGGCGTCTCCTCACGGGGAGGTTTCAGCTTTTCTTTTGATGTTAGGGCTTAGGCCGGGGACGTTGTCCTCAGCCCTTTGCGCGCCCTTTCACTTGACTTAGCAGTGGAAGGGTGGATTTGATTTGCTGTCGAATTCACTGTCTTCTCTGCTTTTCAGGTGATCGTAATGGTGACGGGGCCAGACAGAGAAGTTATTCTAGATACGTTCGAGGAGGAAAGTGGCTATGAGGAAAATAGCAGCTCGACGGCTTCGAACTCGGCGACATCGAGTTCCTCGAGCAATGTTGGGGAGGAAGAAGAGTTGGACGTCATGGAGGAAGCCGTCTAAGGGTTCTCCACGGAGGAGTGGGAGGTGGCCGAACCTTCCGAGCATGTATCCACGTTTGCAAAGTCCTTGGTGGACATCTTCACGGAGGTAGGACCGGAAGGGGAGTGGAAGGTGCATTTCCCTACTTTGGACGAGTGGGTCTGCACGGACTTCGGGGACCATTTCACCGTGTACGAATACACCTTTAAGGAGCTGGGCTTGAGGTTGCCGTTCACTGATTTCCAGCGGTCAGTGTTCAAACATTTGAAGTTGGCCTCTACACAACTGCATCCTAATTTGTTGGCCTTCATCCGGGCCTTCGAGTTGGTATGCGGGCGTCTTTCCTTGGGGGCTACTCTCCCTCTGTTCTTTACTATTTTCCATCTTCAAAGGCAGCTGACGAGGAAGAAGTACGGATGGGTTTCCTTGAAGCAGCCTCGTAAACTGTTCAAGCCGTTTTCAGAGTCAATCCGAACATTCAAGGAATGGTACTACGTCGTTGAGCCCATGTCCGAGGTTTCCCAGGACAGTACATATGTCTGGGAGATCGAGGTTGACGAGGACAGAAAAGAGCTGCATAACGAGGAGGGGAAGTACATTAGGCGGAGGCTCTACAGGTTCCCCATCCACTGGGCACCCGACCATTTCGCCAAGAAGCCCAGCAAATACGTCTTCCAACCTAGCGAGCTGCGCGGGCAGGACGCTGTGGCATACGAGGCGTTGGTGAAGTGGGTTGATGCCTTCAGGCTTGCTGAGTGTTGGATGAGCAAGGGCAACCTAATTTTCAAGGAGGATGGAAGTCAGAGGGTCAAGCGTTGATTCATCAACATTAAGGCACTGCTGGAGTGCAAGACTCCTGCAGAAGCCGAGACGCTGCTCGGTAGTCTTAGTTACTTAGATTTTGTTCATGTTATTTCTTTTCCTCGTATCTAACATGTTCGTGTTTTGCTTGTGCATGCGAGATGCCTCAGGCTCATGATCGGGTTGTGAGGAATACTTTGGCGAGGAACAAAGTTGGAGCGGCTCCTCCGAAATCTCGGTTTGCTAGTGCCTGTGTTCCTCCTCCGGCGCAATCTGCTGCGGGGACCTCCACTTCTCTAACTCCTAGTCCCCGGGCATCTCCCTTGTCTTTGGTCGGGCGACCTAAGAGGCAAAGGTTTAATGATGCCGTGGACCTTACTCGAGTAGCGGAGAAAGGGAAGTTCGAACTTCCTCCCTGTATCCTCGATATGAGGTTTTTTGAAGGCAACTCTCTGGTGGTTCCCCGGGCAGAATCTCTTCGCTTGGAAGGCATGGATCGCCCGAGCAAGAGGGCCCTGGTAGCCCAGGACACTTCAGCCTTGGTCCGGATGCTAAAAATGGCGGTTGTTTATGCTGAAGGGGACTCTGCAACTGAGTCCGAACTCAATGCTGCCCATGCTTCTGTGGCATCCCTTAAGGAGGAGCTCAAGGGTACCGGCGAGGCTCGGAAGAAGGCTGAAGGGGAGGCGGCCAGGCTAAAGAAGGAGAACTCTACGCTGGCAGCGGAGAAAAAGGCTGTCGAGGAGCTGATCAGGGAGCTGAGGGCGGCCAATGCCCCGGGTGTCGACGAGCCGGACGATGTGAAAAAGTTAAAGACTAGATCCGAGCTGGTTACTCGTATGTTGTTGGCCGAAGATGATGGCATCGCCGCTGCGGAGGAGTCCTTCAGAAACGCTGTGGCTCAGCTGCGCGTGGTGAACCCTAGGCTTGAAATTTCTGCTGAAGGCACTCACTACTTGGCGCGCGTTGAGGATGGTCGTATTGTCGTGCCCGACGACCTCATTGTCGATACCCCCGAGGATCAGCCCGCAGAGGACCAGGGACACGAGCAGGAGTCTACCGAGCATGCCGATGAATGAGGAGTTTGTTATTTTGATGTTGTTGTAACCTGTCCGCCCTGCGTGCCGTTGAATCATTGTAATTTATTTTTGGGGGGCATGGCCCCCGTTTTATGTAACAACGTACAATCGTGGCCCTTGTGGCCACCCATTATGTTAACTTATTCTGTTTCTGGCTTTGCATGATTTTACTTACGTTTATTTTTGCTAAGTGTTGTATGCATGCTTGCTGTGAATGTATGTCCGCCCGTGACAGGGAGTTTTTGACTTGTGCGAATATTTTAGGGGGTTTGCTCGTAATAGATGTGTTTGACAGTGTGGGGAACTGGTCGAACAGCCGGGGAATATCCTAGCCGGGGAGCGAAGCTCAGGTCGCGTTTGAGGCCTGAGTTCGCGGCGTGAACGTCCCATCGCGAGCTGGGGTTCTGTCATTCATGGTACTTTGACGATGGTGATGCTCGATCAAGGACCGCTGTCGAGCATATACCCGGCTCGTTCCTGAGCGGGGTTATGCTTTAATCGTATGCGACGCTTGCACCTAGACACGCATAGTGGTCGGTAGCTGATGTTTGTCGTTGCGACGGGTCAAACCGAGGGTTAGCTGTAATATTGTTTTAGCTTTTTAGCATTCCATGGTCGAGCAAGTTGTTCCCCAGTGAGATGTTCTAGGTAGTAGGCCCCGTTTTCCGTTGTTGCCCAGATGCGATAGGGTCCTTCCCAATTGGCTGCTAGTTTGCCTTCGCGAGAGTATTTGTGGTTTCTTCTTAGGACAAGGCTTCCCACGTCAAACTCTCACCGTATCACCTTGGCGTTGTGCCTGATGGTAATTTTTTGTTTTAGTGAGGCTTCGCGGAGGGCTGCCCCGGTTCTGATTTTCTCGACGAGGTCGAGTTCTTCTCTTAAAGATTCGTCATTCATCTCCTCATCTAGGGGCGACTCTGTCCGCCTAGAGGGCACGTGAACTTCGATGGGAATTACAGCCTCGGTCCCGTATGCTAGGCGGAAAGGTGTTTCCCCGGTCGTTGAGTGTAGAGTTGTATGGTATGCCCAGAGTATGCTGTGCAGTTCCTCGACCCATGCCTTCTTTGTTTCGTCTAGCCTTCGCTTGAGGCCTCGAAGGATGACTCGGTTAGCTGCCTCATCCTGCCCATTTTTTTGGGGGTGCTCGACAGATGCGAAGTGTTGCTTCGTGCCCAGTTGGACGACGAAGTCCTGGAACTTCATGTCCGTGAATTGCGTCCCGTTGTCCGTTACTATCGCTTGGGGAACACCGAAGCGTGCAAGGATGTTTCATTTTTAGAAACGCAGAATGTTGAGGGCAGTTATTTTGGCTAGAGCTTCTGCTTCTATCCATTTTGTGAAATAGTCCACGTCCACTATGAGATATTTGTTCTGACTTGATCCCACCACGAAGGGTCCTAGGATGTCCAGACCCCACCAGGCGAACGGCCACAGGGAGGACATGGACTTGAGCTCGTTAGGCGGAGCCAGGTGCATGTCCCCGTGCCGTTGGCATTTGTCGCATTTCTTCACGTGTTCTTTCACGTCGTTTTGCATGGTCGGCCAGTAGTACCCTGCTCGGAGAGCCTTGCGAGCAAGGGACCTTCCGCCGAGATGTTGAGCGTTGATCCCTTCGTGGATTTCGCGCAGGATGTGTACGAACATTTCCTCCTCGACGCATTTGAGCAGTGGAATGGAGAAGCCCCGCCTGTAAAGTTTATCTTCGACCAGGACATAAGAGTAGGCTCTTCGCTTGACTATGCTGGCCTCTTTTGGGTCGGACGGGAGCTCGTCTCTGGCGAGATAGTTGTAGACTGGGGTCATCCAACAGTTATTGTCGCTGATCACTTGCACGTCAAGTGTCGGGGAAGCCTTCTCGATGCTGGGCCGAGGAAGTACTTCTTGTATGACGGATTTGTTCTCGCCTTTCTTCTTCGTGCTGGCTAGTTTGGACAGCACGTCTGCTCGTACGTTATGTTCGCGGGGAACATGTTTCACTTCCACTGTTGTGAACTTCGCCATTTCCTTCCTTACCAGGGCCAAGTATTCGGTTATGTTTTCATTTTTGGCTTGGTATTCTCCCCGGACCTGGAGGGCCACGAGTTGTGAATCCGTGCAAATGACGACTTCCTCTGCGTCCAGGTCCTCGGCTAGGCGTAACCCAGTGAGGAAGACTTCGTATTCAGCCTGGCTGTTGGAGGTTGGAAAGACAGTATGAGTGATACCTCGACGATAATTCCTTCGTCGCTCTCCAGTATGATGCCCGTGCCGCTTCCTGCCGAGCTTGAGGCGCCGTCGACGAAGATGGTCTACTTGCGCGCTTCACTCGTGGGGGAGTCTGCGAATGTCATCTCCGCGACGAAATCGATCAGAGCTTGGGCCTTAAGGGCTTTCCTGCCTTCGTATTGGATGTCGAATTCGAACAGTTCCAGCGACCATTTAAGCATTTGGCCGGCCATATCTGGTCGTCCGAGCAGCTGCTTTATTGGCTGATCTATTCGAACCACGATCGTGTGAGCTAGAAAGTAGTGTCTTAATATTTTGGCTGCATTGACGAGGGCCAGCTCCACCTTCTCTATCTATTGGTATCTTAACTCTGGTCCCTGCAATGCTTTGCACATGAAATAAATGGGCTTCTGTCCGTCGGGTGTCTCGCGGATGAGAGCGGCACTCACTACTTCGGCAGCTATGGCCAGATATAGGTACAACGTTTCACCATTGTCCAGGCGAGAGAGGACCGGTGGCTCTGAGAGTGCTCGTTTTAGATGGAGAAGGGCCTTGTCGTACTCGTCGGTCCATTCGAACGTAGCCTCTTTGCGGAGGAGCTTAAAGAATGGTAGGGCGTGCTGGGCAGACTTGGCCACGAAACGAGATAGTGACGCGAGCATCCCGTCGAGGGACTGGATGGATTTTTTGGTCTTGGGCGTAGGGAATTCGGAGAATGCCCGACATTTGTCGGGATTGGCTTTGATTCCTCATTCTGTTAAGTAGAAGCCGAGAAATTTGCCTGCTCGGACTCCGAACTTGCACTTCTCCGGATTAAAACGCATCTTGTATTTCCTGGCATGTTCGAAGACCTTTCGTAAATGGGCAGTATGATCGGTTTCCTCGTGGGACTTTACGAACATGTCGTCCATGTATACTTCGAGCATGTCGCCTATTTCTCCCCGGAACACTTTGTTCATCATTCGTTGGTACGTTGCTCCGGCGTTCTTCAAGCCGAAGGGCATTACGTTGTAGTAATAGTTGCCCGATTCGGTCATGAAGGCCGTATATTTTTTGTCGGACATTGCCATTGGGATTTGATTGTAGCCCGAGTAGGCATCCATGAACGATAAAAGTTTAAAACCAGCAGAATTATCAACAAGTTTATCAATATTGGGGAGGGGGTAGGCATCCTTCGGGCATGCCTTATTGAGATCGGTATAACCAATGCACATGCGCCATTTTCCATTAGATTTATTAACCAATACAATGTTGGACAGCCAAGTGGTGTACTTGGCTTCCGAAATAAATTTGGCCTCGAGGAGGTCCTTTATAGCTTTTTCAGCAGCCTCCATTTTCTTTGGAGACTGCTTTCTTCTACGTTGTGCTACGGCCTTGATGGCCGGGTCAATTGTCAGCTGGTGACAGGCGACGGATGGATCCAAGCCGGGCATTTCCGTGGCGCTCTATGCGAAGATGTCGGCATTCTCTCTGAGGCATGCTTTGAGCTGCTTCCTCGCAATGTCAGGCAGGTCAGCTCCGATCTTCACTCCCCATTGGGGGTCTTCGCCGAACAGAACTATCTCGAAGTTACCATCCGGGATTGGGCGCATCGGATGGGAGTTGCTGCTGGATGACGTGGACGGGATGGCTTAAGCTGCTCGTTCCTCTGGTTGGCCCTTGGGGAAGCAACTGTCGAGGTCGATAGAGTCGACCTGGGGTAAAGGCTTGGCCTCCTCGGAGCTGCTTGGCAGTACTGGCTTGTTCGATACCTTTGGCTTGGGCGCAATGGTGTTGAGTCCCTTTGTAGCCACTTCGAAACACCGCCGGTAACTTCTATATCACCGTGGAGTGTGGCGACCATCCCTTTCGAAGTGTAATACTTCATCCTCAGGTGGACGGTTGAGGGCACCGCTACCAACTCGGCCAGAGTTGGCCTTCCGAAAATGCATTGGTAAAGCGACGGGCAGTCGATTACCAGAAATTGCACCTTGATGGATCTGGCCATTTTAGCTGATTCGAAGGTCACGATCAGCTCGACGTATCCCCACAGCTTTGTCACAGACCCGTTGAATCCCTACAAATCGGACCCTACGTAGGGGGTAAGGTGCGATTCGTCCAGCTGAAGCATTGAGAATAACTGGGAGTACTTGATGTCAACGGAGCTGCCCTGGTCGACGAGTATTCTGCGAAGGTCAAAGTTTGCCATCCGAGCTCTGACGAGCAAAGGTATGCTTGAGTTCGGCGAGCCGCCGAGGAGTTCCTCCCAGTAGAAGGAGATGGGGGCGGAGCCCTTCTGTGCCCGGTCAAGCGTGGTCACTTTGCTGGAGCTGGTGTTGATCAGGTGGTCGAACTTCCGTTTCACGGAGCCCACAGTGACTTTGTTGAATCCCCCGCCAGAAATGACCATGGCAGAGGGAAAAGTCTCCCACGGGCTGTGGGTCGCGAAATAAGCAGGGGCGTTGAGGCCGTCTGGGACGTAGAAGTCATCTGGTCACGATATGGACATTGCGACCTGTACGTTGGCATCATCCGAGGTGGGTACCTCTTCCTCGATCTTCTTGGACTCCTGGGCATCCTGCCAAGGAGTGTCCTTCTTCTTTGCGAACTGTTTCAGGTGCCCGTCCCTAATCAGTATCTCTATGGCATCCTTCAGATGGATGCAGTCTTCCGTAGTATGGACGTGACTTTTATGGAAGCGGCAGTATTTTGACTTGTCCATGTTTGGTCTGTTCGGCAGCTGTTTGGGGAAACGGACCCCGGCTTGTTTGAACTCCGAATTGGCACATTCGGACAGAAACTTTTCCCTAGAAACGGTCAGGGGAGTGTAGTTGTGGAAGCGCCCGAAGGGTCCCTTGCTGTCACGGGAGTCCCTCGGACGGTCCTCGTGTCTTCGTTCATCCCGACGAGATGTTGAGGCTTCTTCTCCTTTGGCGGCCCAAACGTTCTCCTGACGGCGAGACGCTCGGACGTTGCAGGCCGCAATCTTCTCCTTGTACTGGATATGAGATTGGGCTTTGAGGAGGAGAGCGTCTAAGTTCCTCGGTGGGGCGAGGCCGATGGCTTTAGCGAAATCAGAGTCCGAGAGGACCCCTTGTTCGAGCAGGAACTTCTTCATTTTATCTATCGTCGGGACCTGCACTACTTCCTTGTTGAACCTCTCGATGTATGCTCGGAGAGGTTCGTCTTTCCTCTGGATTATGGCTCCGAGGGAGGCCTCAGTTTTGGGGTGGCGGCGAGATGTTGTGAAGTGCCGCGAGAACATCCTGCCGAGCTGTTTCCACGAGGTAATGGACTCCTCGGGCAGTTGCTTATACCATGTCATTGCTCTTTTTCGGAGCGTGGTCGGGAACAGTCTGCACTTGATGGCGCCCCGTACTCCACGGTAGTCTAGTAGCGCATCGATATTCTCGATGTGCTCGTCTGGGTCGGTGGTCCCGTCATACGTGCTAAGTGACGGGGGTTTCTCCAAGCCTTTTGGGAGACGGGTAGCCAAGATCTCCTGGGACAACGGGCCACGAGGCTCGTCGTCGCTTCTAGAACTGGTGTATGATGGTGACTGGACGGGATACTCGCGTCGGCGGTGCCTTCGCGGGGAAGGTGAGCGATTCCTTCGAGGGAAAGGTGAGCGGTTCCTTCAAGGAGAAGGTGAGCGTGCCCGTCCTTTGGAATTGATCGTAGGAGATTCATCGTTCCTTCGAGTCTTTTTATGGTCATGAGTGTGCTGGTCACGCGGGGAGATCTGGTCGCGCTTTCGGGCTATACGAGGATCAGATTCTTGGCGCAGTCTTCGGTCAATTTCTCTCCGTGGCTGCGGGCTTCTTGATCGTCGCGAGTTCCTCTGCTTAGGAGGGGATCTTGGACGACGAGACTCTTCCAGTGCCCCGATCCTCTCGTTCTGCTGCAGGATCAGGGTGTTAGTTTTGTTGAGTGTCTCCAGGAGAGCTGGCATGGCCGGGTCGGCGTTGGGCGGAACAGGAACGGACTGGAGGTCAAGAGAAGGTTGATCGTTGTTTCGATCAGCAGGGGTAGGGGAAGGAGAAGTAGTGGCTCCATCCCTGAGGAAACGAGCATCTCGGAGGAGAGATGATTGGCTGTCAACGTCAGATTTGTTGACGGGGAGGATGGTGGTTTGTAGAGCATCCTGGGTGGGTTCTTGGGAGGCCATGATCGTGATGATGTTCGAGAATTATTTTGATCTTCGGTTAAAGAAAGATGGGGAGAACAAAGTTTCCCACAGACGGCGCCACTGATCGTGAAGGCTGGATCAGATCCTGTAGAATCAGGTTACCAAGTGCGTCAGGTATGCTGGTCGTATGGAGAGGAGGGGGGTGTACCTGCAAGGCACTCCGACGCTCAAGTGAGGAAGGGTCAGAGAAAAGGCGCAAGTACAAAGTATGAATTCTTAGGGTGAATATTGGATACCTGACCCTCTCAAGCGAGAGGGTTTATATAGAGCCCCCAGCGCGTGGCCAACGGTCCTATTTTCGGGGCGAAATAACCGTTTTCCCCAAATAATAGGTAACTGCCCAAACTAGCCGTTATGTCGGGTAGGGTGTCCAAAACTAGCCGTTATGTCGGGCATAGGCGTAGTTCTGGGCACCTGCCCATGGCTGTTCGGGGAGCATCGAAGCCGTGTGTAACGGGCAGTTATTCCGGGGAGGAATGTTGTATTCCTTGCCCAGTTGGAGGGGCAGAAAGGTAACTTTTGCCCCTCTGTGGATTGAACTTAGGCAATTTGGGCCGCTCTGGAGCAGAAGCGGATTGGGCCAATTCTAGCCATTGGTCCAGTCCAGAATAGTTCCTATCACAATATTTTCATAGTGGAACTAGCTTGAATCCTGTATAGTTATTTTTCAAAAGACAAGTTGGTTCTTCCTTCCATGAAGAGAAAGGACGAGCTTGACAGCCCTAAAGTGTAAGGCTGTATATCCTTTAGTCTTTCAGTGGTTTATGAGATACTAGGAAATCTCCAAATATATGTATTGCTCCTGGTTCGTAGCTCTTAGGCTGCATTGGTCTAGTCTAGATGACTGAACATATTCTTTCATATGAGGGCAGTTTATAGAGATAAGTTTTCAGATGGATCTGGTAACACTTATTTGTATTTTGAAGATGTTATACAGACTTAATAGAGGAGGCAATGTTTTGGAAATTTGAGCATCTTCTGGAACATGAGAGCACTCAATAAGGTTTTCTACTTTATGAGAATTAGTCTTTTTACAGAGTTTAGGAAGCGATAAAGAAGAAGTAATAGGTTGAGTGTATGGTTCAGGTGTTTCCATGTTTAAGTGGTTTTTTCCATACTCACTCTCTTTATTATATTCATACCATATGCACCCCTTCTATCTATCTAGGAGCCTCACATATCATGAAACCATCCTTAATTGTATCGTCATCAAATAGCCAACAATAGGCATAACACAAACTAACAATTAAAACTAAAATTTCATAATAGCGAGGACCATAGTATGGATCAATGGTCACATGTTTTCTAATACACAAGATCCTCATTTAGAGGCAGGTGTAGAACATACTTCCATCTATGAGGGAATTATGATATTAATATAATAACTAAAGCTTTTAGGGAGAAATAAAAGACTTTTAGAACATGTTTGTTCTTAAGCACACAAAAAGGTTTTTTTTGTGATTGCTTCATGAAAATATGTTACAAGTGCTCTCCTTTTATAGCCAAGGAGGTACATAAAGGACGAAAGCAACACTATTTACAAGCATGACATTTTTAATACTATAGAAATGCCTTTTTCAAAAGTCCAACACACTTATCACTTATGAATACATTATTGTTATATTATTGCACAAAAAGACAAAACCCAATATTCATGCTTGTGACATATAAGGGACACTTGTCCAATTAGTCATTAAAAATGGGTTCATGAGAGGGGGGACATATTCTGATCAGATAAGTTTCCATCAGAAAAGCAATCTTTATAGCGAGATGACTCATGCTGCCAGATGTCATCCATCTTGTAAGTGCATTCCATTAATTTTCTATTAGCTTCTTCCACTTGAATTTCTGAGAATTCAACTTCCATTGGAGAATCTAGATTCTGCTGTGTGGCTTGAGTTGAGTGTTCTCTAACTTCTGGTCTTCTAAACTTTTCATGACATATATAAGTTGTACTATCATTAAGATTCTTTACATCATATAGATTGATGCAGTTAACATACTCCACTAATTCCCTTGTGATTTTTAGACTAGGAAGATAATCATCAATGGTCTCCCATAGGTGAACATAACTCTTACAATCAAGTCGATTAGTTGCAGGGTCTGTCTGATAAGGCATGTGTAAAAAGAAAACAAACTTGAGTTTGCCAATAGCTTCTAAAGCTAATGTTTGCTCTTTGACTTCGTCTATGACTGGTTTTAATTGATTTCTCCACCAAAGTAATGGAGACTACCATTCAAGAGTAGTCCAGTTCAATGACTTGTGGTATTCTGGATCCATTGTGTGTTATTACATGGCTTCAGTGGGAATAAGAACAGGTATAAAATACAAACTTGTGGCACACCTGATATTACACAATTGGGTTTTTGTGAATTTAACATTTGAGTTTATTAAAATTGGTAGGAAGAGAGGTGTGTATGGGAAATAAGGTGTATGATTCGGGAGTTTGTTCCTTATGATTTTTATCATGTAATAGAAGAGATTGTTCCTGGCATACTATTTGAGCTGGGAAAGTGAAGAGGATATATACCGTTATTCCTGGAGGAAGATTCTTGGTTGTTGATGCATGAGCTGGTATTGGTTTGACCATAAGAATCATAGGGAAATTGTGCTTGGCTGTGATGATCTGGATAGGTTTCATAGGTCGAGATAGTAGACCAGGGATAACATTTTGAGTTCCTTTGATATGTTTTACAAATAAATCATATTTGGAAAACCAATCTTTGAGCCGAAGGGTTTGAGGATCTGGTGGCATCTTATTTTTTTGAATTCAAGGATCTTGGGAAAAGAAGAATTGTCCATCTGGACTTCAAATTGATAGCCTCTTAGGTGGAAGTCAAACTTTTGGATTTCCATTTTTATGGCGAGAGCTTCCTTGTACGTGGTGTGATAATGTTTTTCAGCTTCTTTAAATTGGCCATTGGCATGACCACAACAATATCCTTTTCCTTCAAATTCTTCTATCAAGACTGCTCCCCAATAGTGATCACTAGCATCGGTCTGCAAAATTCTTCTGCCATTCCCAGGGATTTTCAGGGCAGGTGGAGTTTGTCAAATTTTCTTTAAAGATTTTACTACTTCAGTTTCCTTTGTTCCCTGTGGTGGGGTTTTTTTTCTTCAGAATTTGGGATAGAGGACTCACCTATCTCGTCAGTTTTGGGAGGAAATCTCTGATATAATTAATTATACCAAGAAATTGCTGAATTTGCTTAACTACGGGATTTTTATCAGGAAAGTTTAACAGTTCTTGGGAAATATGAGGCTGAGATTGATATTTCCCTTGGGAGAAATGCATCCCTAAAAAAATCAATTTTTGTTTGGCCCAATTGACTTTTCTTCTCAAAGAGCATCATTCCATGTTGTTGGGCTATCAAAAGGAATTGGCCTAATAGTTATTTATAGGGTTTTCATCTTTTGATAACAATAACACATCAATAATATATACGAGTATACAATTGAGAACGGGGTCAAAAATTCTAGTCATGGTCTTTTAAAAAAGCGATGGAGCTACCTTAAGCCCAAATGGTAACACAGTCCATTTTTATTGGGCATAAGGAATGCATAACTCCGTTTTGTAATGATCCTCAAGATTGATACCCAATTGCCAAAATCCTGACTTAATATCAAACTTAGAATAGATTTGGGCATCTTTGATGAAAATATTTAAGGACGAGGCCTTTGTAATGGGAAATTTATCATCTTTGAGAAAATGATTTAGATGTTAGTAATCAATTTTTAGCCTCTCTTTTCCTCTCAATTTTTCAGACCTCTTTTCCACATAAAATGCTTGGCAAGTGCATTCTGATTTGGTGGGTTATATCAGATCTTGTTTGAGCAGCTGGTTGCATTCTTCTCTAGCTAATGTATAATCTGATAGACTAATTTCTGGACAAATAGGCCTAGTTGGATTAACATCTTCATTGAGTTTGAAAGGAAGCTGAACAAAAAAACTTTATTTTTCCATAGAGGTTTTGGGTGGCGGAATTTTTCATGGTTGTCTGCACAAAGTTTGAGTTGGTTGGACTTAATTTCTTCATAGCCTACATGGATTTTAGAAAGTAATATACTTTTAATATCCTATAATAAGGTTTGAATTCTCTCTTGAATTTGATTCCCGTGGGGAGAATTTGAAGTCTACTTGTTGCTGAATAGACATCCATTCCTACTACAATATTTTTGTTTGGAAGACTACTGCCAATGACCCTGGTCCAAACTATTCAGTTGGAAAGAATTTAATTCCAATATTCTCCTTGGTCATTACTTCTGTCTCGAAAACGTTTCCATCTGCTGCTACAAAGTATGCAGCATGTGTCACCCATGATTCCGTTGGGAGAATTCTAGGATTCATCATTGTAATCTAGGCCCCAGTGTCCATATAAGCTATAACCGTCTTCGGACAGGAAAAATTTGTGGCGAGGACATGAACTTCAACACAAGGGAGTGGTGGAGTAGGAAGAGAATTGCCTATATCTTTGAAGGAGTAAACATGGAGGTATCTGTCATCTTTTAACTTTGAAAATGATGCTTCATCAAACAAAGAGTCTTGAAGGGCAAAAATTATTTCTTCATCAGCTTAGCTTTGTTCAGAATACAAAGATTCTAAGTCTCATTCTAGAGGCTGAAGAGAGTTAATCAATTTTGCGGCTTTATGGGTATTATTAGGACATTCTTTAGAGAAATGCCCCTTTTTTCTACAAATAAAACATCTCTGATTTTTAACCTTCCACTGAAATTCTTTCTTCTAAAGAACTTCATAGTCTTCCTTTTCTTTCCCTTGAAGGTCCTATTAGATTTGGTGTATTTTTGATGATGATGTTTCTTTTTTGTTGCACAACTACACCTTTTGTCATTACACTTAATCTCTAGCTAGGGCTTCTTACATGCTTGGGTGAATTTTGAATTTTGTTATATAACTTCTAAAAATTGATGATGAAAACTTCAAATCTTTTCAAGTGCTTCTAATTTCACCGGGTGAATTTGGACAAGACTCATGGTTTTTATATCCTTTTGAGCTGCGACTTACATCTTATGAATTTTTTGTTGGAGTTCTTGTGGTAGAAAGAATACATAGGTATTCTTAAGACTAGGGCCATTGTATCCATTAGGATATAATACCTCTGTGCCATCCTGTGATAGTGTTTGTCGAGGTCCTTTATTTTGAGGGAACAACACTTCATCTCAAAGAATTCTTGTATGTTTTTCCTATCAAATACCTTCATATCACTGATATATTCACGGTGAAGCACACCAAGAATATTAGTTGTAGTTTCTAGACGATGTAACTCATCTAGTTTGAAAGCTCCAAGATTGTGATACCATTGTGTCATCTTGCTTGTCATTCTACAACAAAATTCTTCAATGATCTTATAGCTATCTGCACTTGTTTATATCATCTGGGTGACAAGTCAAGCTCCAAATTCAAGTAGTCTCTTTCTCCAGTGGCTAGGTGGTATATCATCAAAAGTGAACTAAGGACCGCCATTCAGTTTAGTTCTTTCAGGGACTAGAGTTTTCTCCAGGGGAATTGATCAGTACATTTTGATACACATTCTTCTAATATTATACTTAGGCATTCTTATAGTTTATTTTATTAGTTTTAATATTTTAGTGTGTTTTTTATAATTTATTTCTGACTTTATTTTATTTTCGCACTTTATTTTCAGCTTAAATTGTTATCTGATACCTGTTCATTGTGCAGACCATAAAATAATCTACGAAAATTAGATTGATGCATTCTAATAGGAGTCGTAAAGATAAGATAAAGTTCTACAAGTTTTGTGTTGAAGTATAAAGCTAATTTGGAGTGAAGAAGAATCAAATAATTCGTTGAAGTTTCAGACTTTAGAAAAAAAACTAGTTTTAGGTCGATTTTTATATTTTCCGACCCGGTTGGGATGAGAACCTAATTGCTTGTTTCTTTATACCTAGTAGCAGTGGTGCTACTGTTCATCACCATTTTTACTATTCTTTATTCACGAAAATAACTGCGTTGTACGATAGTAATGGAGAACTAATCCTCTCACGGTTGATCTACTCTAATCGCGTCTCCATCATACTTTGAGGTTCTTATATTTCCTAATTAAATCTATTTTCCTTTCAATTCTTCTCTTTGATATATTTTTTTCTTAATTTGACTTCTCTTAGAGTTGATTGATTTATTTCGATGATTGTATGTTCCTATACCTTAATCGCGTTTGCTTAATCCGTGTTTTTTTATCGTGTTTGCTTAATTCACGATTGTTATAACCCGCCTGTCTTCTTAATTCCGAAATTAGGAATATATATTTTGTAGTATCAATTGTTCTTGTTTGATTGATATTTTAATTGAAAAGGGAATAGAGTCTGCTTAGGGATTGAGAATTATTTAGATCGATGATAAGTGGGAGACCGAAATAGTAGATCAACTTATTTCATAATCAACTTATTTCATAATCACTTTTTCTCAATCAAATCAAAACCCCTTGTCGCTCCCGGGATTTTCATCCAAGTACAAACGTGAAAGTGGCACCGAAACAGAGTCGCCAGCAATGTGTATTTATCCCAAGAGAGGGAAAGGAAACACTGCATAAACCTGAGGGAAGGGAAAAGCATGGTCTCACAACCAAGAGAAACGGGTAAGGGAGTCGGTTACGTGAGGGGAAGGTATTAGCACCCCCACGCGTCCATCGTACTCGATGGGATCCACGCTTGTTGTCTCAATCAAAGGGTGTCATCATCTGGAGCTCCACTGCTACTGGAAAGGAGAAGGAACGGGAACGGAAGAGAGCGAAGAAACGAGGGAGGAAAGAAAAAGAAGTGACTCGATAAGACATCGCTCGTCCTGTGCCAACGTATTCCCTCGTGCAATGGGAAAGTCAGAGTCAACGTAGTTCGGACACAAACTAAGGGGGGAGGTTGCTCGCCAAAACATCTCCGTCTTGTGCCTACGTATCCTTAATTGGACTAGAGAGAGGAAATCAGAGCAGTCGTAGTTCGACCTAAAGAGGTCAGAAAGAGATAAAGAGGTGATAAAGAAAGGTTGTGCTCAGAGAGATCTCGCACGATCTCCTGCCTACGTATCTCCATTAACCAATGAAGAATCAGAGCGACGTAGTTCCCATCACTAGGGATGACTTTCCTTTGTATGTGTTTTTTAACGGAAGACGCCGAGGTTCGCGTTCCAGCAGTTAGGTGTCGCAGCTCATTGTACGGAGTCTTAGGCATTTACCTGTTTGCGGTAGAACCGAAGTGACGTATCCTTAAGAATGAAGTGAAGGAGGTGAGAGAAGAATTGTTGTTTGTTTTTGTCTTTTAAGAAGAAGTGTTTTGAAGTTAGTTCATAACTTACATTGCACCAAAGTCTACCATGCGGGAACGAGTGAGTCGCATGGTCGCCCCCAAATGGAACGTATGCTACACACTCTAGAAGAGGGGGGAGACCCCTCGTTCTTCATTTCCTACACTTAAGGCTCGAGCACAATATACGTTAATCCTTTATTAGATGTTTTCGCTTTTTGTTTTGAGATGAGAAAGAGAGACTCAAAGGTGAAAAGAAAACACTAAGGGGAATTCTAACCTAATGTTGTCATGCAAAGATGGCCCTATAGTTAAGTTAAGAAGGGAAACATCTACCTAAGTTAGCATGCTTGGATGAAAGCCTAATGCCTATCCTACTCCGAGCTTAATCGGAAATTAAGTCGGACTAGGGAAGCCTAAGGGAAAAAGGAAAAGCAAGGCAAAAACCAAGGTGATAAATAAAAAACAGCAGCTACAACAGCGCTCCAGCACCTGCACAGCGGTAAATTCCACAAACACACCAAACAACATTCAACAGCTCATGTTTCAGCACACAAATAGGTGTAGAAAGGCAAACAACAACACATTCAACAGCATGTATGCATATAGACAGCAGTAAGAAACAGGGCAGCATGCAAAGCGTCTAAACAAGTACTCATGTAAGCAATGATTGCAAATAGAAACACAAAGCATGGCAAACCAGTCATACAAGTTGCAAGCATCAAGAACGAACAACATGATCACGTTAACAATTTAAGAACAATTACTCAACAAAGTTGCACAAATCAAACATTGATCAAAATATCATGCATAAGCAACCGCGGAAACAAACAACAATCACGCATCACATGTCCAGCAAGTTTAGCATTAATCAAGAATTAACACAATTCAAATGTGTGTGCATCGTGTTTATCGCATCCATTAATCAACAACGCAAACATAAACATTCATCGATGGAAATCAAAAGGTCGCATGTCGAAGAATCGTGTTCATGCAAGGGTGTGAGGTGAAATAGCTCAAGAATAACCCACAAATCATCAACATATTAATCCATGAAGTTTAGACATGAAAAGGATCTCAAACAAGCAAGAAAATGCAGGAAAATCACATTCTGCAGCAGTGGTAACCGGTTAGCAGATATGCTGTAACCGGTTACACAGTTTAAAACAGCAAAAATTACGCAGAAAACAACAGGGTAACCGGTTAGCAGATATGCTGTAACCGGTTACGCAGCTGCAGAATTCAAAAATAATTGTTCATAATCACTTTTCAGCAGCTTATCACTTCTCCAATCACCTGCATGTTAGGGCGTCTCAATATGCACGAAAATTACATCTCAAGAACAGCAAACATAAATCAATCAACCAGCAACAACAATCAAATCCACAATCCAATGGATCAAACACGACAAACTCAAGATCTACATCATAAACAAGCAAAATAAGCTAAAATGAAAAGTAGATATGAAATTCACCAACCTACAAAGCTGAGAATTGCTTTGGTGAGTGTTGATAAGCTGCAATTGATGAATGTAAGCAAGAATTTTAGAGATCCAATGCAATCTTTAAGAGAAAATGCAAAATATATGCAATGTGATGAACTTGCTTCAAGCTTCTCCAAAAATCACTTCCAAGAACTTAGATCCAAAAGTAAAACACTAGTAAAACCAGAATTCCTTCAAGGAGTAATGGATGGATGAAGGTTTAGTTCCAAGATCAACAAATTTCAATGCAAAATTTGTTGAACTTTGATGGTGGAACTTTGAGTGAGGGTTTGGAATGAGAGAAAAGTTGAGAGAAAAATGGAGTGATATGTGTAGAAAATTCAGAAAATGGATCCCCTTCCTGAGAGGTTTGGAATGAATTGATTTAAATAACCCCTAGGTTAGGAGTTAAGTTTGGGTTTGGAGTGAGGTTTTGTGGGTGGAAATTGGGGTGAAAAATGAATTAGGAAAGGAAATGAGGAATTGGGGTGGAAATTGTTGGAAGGAATTTGAATTTTGGGCGGAAAATGATGAAAATATCAGTTCTAGATCCTTCCCCCACATGCACAAGCCAAACACATGATCACAAATGATGCAAACTGAATTTTTTCAAATTTTGCCCAGAGTAACCGGTTATAGCATATATGCTAACCGGTTACTCAGTTCAAAAAAACTGAAAAATGCGCTGAAAACTAAGGAGTAACCGGTTAACAGATATGTTGTAACCGGTTACTCAGTTCAAAATTTGAATTTTGGTGCCTTTGGAGGGAAAATTGGAGAATTGCCTGATTCAACTTGTTCTGAGCCCTGTTAGACCTCTGAAACTTGCCCTTTGATATTACCATTGAATCATGCCTGAAATATGCTGTGAATTCCTTTCCGCCCTTGAAATAACCTGCTGAAAATAATTGTCTGGTGCTGAATCACTGATAAAAAATGACTGCCAGAGCTTCTGATTATCAAATCATCTAATGAGCAAAATAAAAGCTCAAAAAGACTTTGAAAGCTATCTGCTTGGCTCTGAACATTGTTGAAAATGATACTGGAACTAATGACGCCATGAGCGGCTAGAAAATACCTTGATCCCATGCCTAGAAGAACCATGCAAATGCAGAAATGAGGATGCAAATGAAATGAAGCATAAGCCAGTTAGAAATAGAAATAAGAGGGCAAATTTTGAGGTGTTACAGCTGCCCTATTTAATCAACTGTGGACCTGAAAGGATGAGAGCGAATGGCTGTCAGGAATTCAAGGTACATAGGGATTAAATACAAAATAACCGGAAAATTTGCACTCTGCGAGGAGCGAAAATGTAAACTGGAGCTCAGTCACACTTCGTCAAAGGAATCTGACGGAAAGACAACATACCCAGTGAACCACATCGTCAAAGGGGTTTGATGGAAAGAAGATGGAAACCCAACCGAAGGGACACATCATCAAAGTAATTTGACGGCAGGAAGACTCAACGGAAGAAACACATTGTCATAGGGATGACAGAAAGAAGACCTGGCCGAAGGCAACACATTGTCATGGGGATGACAGAAAGAATACTAAATCGAGGGACCACATTGTCATAGGGATGACAGAAAGAAGACCTGACTTGGGAAGCACATCGTCAAAGGGGTTTGACGGAAAGAAGACCCGACTGAGGGAACACATCGTCAAAGGGGTTTGACTGGAAGACAAAACCTGACCAAAGGAAACACATCGTCAAGGGGTTAACGGAAAGAAAATTTGACCGAAGATAACATATTGTCATAGGGATGACAGAAAGGAAACCTGAACGAAGATAACACGTCGTCATAGAAATAATGGAAAGGAAACCACATCATTATAGAAATGACAGAAAGGAAACCTGTTTTTGGAATGTCGTCATCAAAGGGTTGATGGACAAGGACTGATCGAGGGTAAGATCGACGTATGACCTACGACCCTGAAGAAAGGTAAGCAGAGGGGTAATTGAAATGTCTGCTAGGGATATGTCACTGTCTTGACTGAAAGTTGATTTGGGCTTTCGCGCAAGGTACCAAATCTGGCTTATGCTTCGCATGCATATGTTTGAATTTTCTTTCTATGGCATAATGCTCCACATCAAATGGAAATGCTACGCGATTTGAGGATGCAATGATTACTATATACTAAAAGCCGACGTATGCTCGGGCTGTCGGGGAATGAAGAGTGTGCCAAGTATGATTGAACTTTGCTGGCTAGGACAGGTGAAACCCGATGGTGATTGTTTTTTCGAAGGCGAAATCTTTCTGGGTACCAATGGGGATTGGATTTTGAATGCAGTGCCAATAAGGATTGGACTTTTGCTTTGAAAGAGATGCCAATAGGGATAAGGCTTCAGGTTTTTTTGAAAGATGCCAGCAAAGTGGCCTGTGGAAGGATGCCGAGCAAGGTTGGGCTATAGATTTTCTATTTGGTTTCACAAGGCTTCATGATATGTTATGTGAATGATATATGTGATAATGATTATGTCATGATGTTTGTGACAGGACCATTCCAGCAAAATAAATGCTGAAGAGACGAGGCCAACTCCACTGGGGGATAACAAACTGAATCGCCTTCAGTGTCATAAATGTTCAAGATCCCGACTAAACCTCCGTTCTGCAGGAAAGTAAGAATAAAAGATGTCTGCTGGAGAAACATCTCAGGAATCTGCTGAAGAAAAGTGCCAATGACCATCTGCCTTTGACTTGCTGGGGAACATCCACCACCACTAACAGATCTGCTTGGGGAATAATGGTTGATGATATCAGCTCTGCTAGGGGACAAGATCAGACTTATTCCTCCATTGGAGACTTACCCTTTACCCTTACTCTGTTGGGAGTACGGAAACAACTTTACCGCAAACTGGGGAAGTACAAACCCAACATTCTTATCCCGCACGGGAATATGAACTCTTGCTGAAAAGCAGTAAGCTTCCCCAAGCTGGCTAGGGAAGAGCGAACACATGAACTCTTGCTAGGGAGAATGATTCACAATCTTCATATGCTCTGCTGAGTGATAAAACTTCAGCCATCTCTGCCGAGGCGAGAAACTCTACTGGGGACGTCTCGTGTTAACCATCAACGTGAACCCTGCAGATGTGATATGACCAAAAGAGGTGCCCCGATGCAGCATAACCTGTAAATGAACATGTCTTCAAGATCTGGCATATCTTGCCCCATGACTTTGATTAACCGTCTTTTGAGAGGACAAATTCTTGTGCTCTTGGGGTGGCCTGCCCCAGCCTTGAAATGCTTTGTGCCCCTGTCTGGCTAATTTGTGAAGGAGTACCTTTAACTGACCTTTGAGAGATTTATTGAATCTCGAATTGATTGCCCCAAATCAACTGAATCTTGGAATGGATCGCCCATTTGATATGACTTTCCCCGGCTCAACGGAGTATTCGGGCACTTTGCACCTTAGATTAATCAATCTTTCCATTGTAGAAACTTTCCTAATGTCAAGTACTAACTTGCAAGTAAAACAATTCATTTTGAAAAGATAATTTTTATGCAATGCATATAACAGTTTTGAAATCCAAGTCTGTTCACTGGAAAGATGTCATGACATGCAGTGAACGAATCACTTATTAGAATGTCACATCAATACCAACATGAATGGTAACAAAGTCCTCTTGGGAGTCAAAATTGACGCGGTTTTAACCGAAGTATGCTTTCGAAACAACCCGGCTTCAATTAGGTCTTTCGAAGGTTGTAACATGGCCTGGTTCGCGGTTTGAGAAAGAAAGGATATAAGGCTCAAAGTTTTATTTTAATCCACCCATTCTCCTTGATGTTCTCCAGTCCTACGCTCAGTTAACTCGACACATATGCTCACCTTTCAAAAAGTTATGAACGGTATGATCAATGGTTAAGGAACCCACACAGTTTGCAGAGTGACAGTCACCCCTTTTGTCTTTGGTATTTGTAGTCACGTGATTTGTTCTTTACTCGAGGATTTTTCTTTTGTAATCCTTTTGTTTTTCATTCTTTTGTTTTTGAAATCCTTGATTTTTGCCTGGACTGATTCCTTTTGAATCTTTCGATTTTGAAGTCCAGCGGGATGCCCTAACTATTGCCTAAGTCACTTGTTTTCAAGTTTTGACTTAGCGGGCTTTCTTTTTTTCTTTTGATTGATTTTTTTTTTGAACTAATCGTGTGACACAGGTTTGTCTCGACTTGTAAAGGGTTGCGACAGTCTCACTCTTCGATTGGTGAGGGATAACCGTAGATGTAATTGATCTTCGAATGAGGCACTCCTTTTAAAATTTGAACGCATGGTCAAATTAGCTGACACCTACCCTGCCCCAGGTTAAGATTGAGGGTTTTTCATTTTCAGAAATAAACTCCTACTACTAGGCTCAATGGGGTTTGCAAGAGATTATCTTCCTTATGTCTCCGGTGTTTAGGAATTTGAAACAATGCCTGTACATCATCAACAAGGTTTTTGTTCAAAAGCATACAATCGAAAGTTTTGCGCCTTTCAATTTCGTCATCCTCCCTAGGATCCTGCTTAAACAAGCATATGATATCGATAAAAAGTATGAGTGAACACGATTGGATTTAATCAAAACATGCCTATTTATTTCATTATCATTATCAATCAAAAACAACAAGTTTTACAAATGAGTTTGTACATTTTAACAGAAAAGAAACTACAAATGCAAAGAAATGATATGATCTAAAAGATTTCCAGCCTCGAGGAACTGGGCTTTCCAAGCTTGATTTCCCACAGAGCTAGCCATCTTCAGAATTTCTCGTCGAAGTCAGTTTGATAATCATCTGCACAATGGCTCTCAGTGACTTCTTCCATAACATGGACTGATGAACCCACCAGACTGGATGAAGTAGAATTGTTGATCTGAATACCTTGAGGTGTGAACGAGAACATATTGGAGTCAAGAAGGGTCTGAATTTTGCTCCTGAGCACCTTACAGTCTTCAGTTGAATGCCCCGGTGCCCTAGCATGGTAGTCACAATGGGCGTTGATATCAAAACCTGGTGGGTACGGAGGAATCACTGGACCAATCTCCTTTGGCACAATAAGTCCACCTCTGATTAAATCAGGCAACATCTGACTGTATGACATTAGCAACTGAGTGAAATGCCTCTTTGGTTTCCTTGGTCTTTGTCGGGCGTGCTGACGTGGCTGACGGCGATATGATCATTGACTCTGAGGAGGTCTCTGATTTGCAGAAGAATATTATCCTTGATATGGAGACTCAGAAGATTGCTGACTCTGAACAATTGATATGTCTGAACACTGAGAACAAGGTGGTGAAGATTCCTGAATGGAACTATTTTCTTCCTTGAATTCTTCCTGAGAACTGACAACTGATTCATTTTCATTAGCTTGGAAGTTTGAGATGCCTTGGAGCTTTACACACTTGATCAGGCTCTTGATACGTTCTCCCACCATCACCAGGTCAGAAAATTTTGCTGCCCCATTGACAATCATCTTTTCTAAGTACGGACCTTGTAAAGTATCCATAAAAAGGTCAACCAGTTCTCTATCCGAAAGTGGCGGTTGAACACGAACGACTAACTCTCTCCATCTCTGAGCATACCCTCTGAATGACTCATTATCTGCTTGAGACAAGTCTTGCAAATGCATTCGGCTGGGAGCCATGTCAAGATTATAGTTGTATTGCTTTACAAAGGCGTTGGCTAGATCTGACCATGATTGGATGCTACCACTTTCTAACTGCATATACCAACTCAAAGATGCCCCACTCAGACTATCTTAGAAACAGTGGATCATAAGTTTATCATTGCCGACATGTGAGGTCATTCTTCTGCAGAACATCACCAAATGTAGCCTCGGACAACTATCTCCTTTGTATTGCTCAAAATTCGGCATCTTAAACTTTGGAGGCAACACAAGGCCAGGTACCAGGCACATGCTCGAAGCATTCAAATCAAGAGTATCACGCCTCTCCAAGGCTTTGATTTTCATCTCCAACTCATAGTATCTTTCATCATACTGAACAACCCTTGGATCCTTAGGTTTCATCTTTGGAACTACCCCTGGACATCTGGCATAGAGAAGTCAAAGCTCCGATAATCTGTGGCATCAAGAGAAGAAGAATGTTCATCTCAGAAGATGGTACGCTCGTGTATAGCATGATTCTCAACCGGGATCTGCACAGGCTGAGCTTGAGTAACATTGTTCACCGGAGGTGGGATAACACTCTCAGTTCTCTGAACATTGGCCTCTCCCCTTGTCATGGCTGCCATAGCTTCCACAAGTTGGTCCAACTAATTCTTCATCAAATCAACATTGGCCCTAGTCACAATCTGATTCTGCTCCCCTGAGTTCATGATCCTTCCCAAGGTTGATTCAAGTCTAATACGAAAGTCGGGAAATCAACTGCGGTCAAGGACAAAGGATGAATAAGCTCTCTGATCTGGCCGGAGAAAGATATGCAAAATGATGCAAGATGCAAATGCAATGCAATATGAATGCAGCTGACATGGGATCAAAGCTTCCACATATTCTGAATAAGTGTTGTGCTGCTAACTGAATAAGCTCGAGGGTCTGTTTTGAAGAATATACCGGAATACCAGAATATCCGAATAACCAGAATACCAGAATACCAGGCTAATAAGTCCACACTGATAGAAAACCAGAATACCAGGTAGGATGAAGGTTACGGTTACCTGCAAACCTGCAAACACCCAGCCCCCCTCACATGTAGGATCTAGAAAACCGAGGATCCTCAATATCCCGGGATCTCAGGTCGAGAAATGATGATACGTTCACCATTTCTGGTTTGGCATCATCATCAATCGAGGAGGCCTCAACTGATTCCCCTAAAAAAGGTTATCCTATAGCAAGTTCCCAGCATTGGGTCCTCAGATCGAGGATGTGTAATGGGTTTGCCATTTCTGGTCTGCCATTATCACAACTCGGGAGGAGTGCCGTTACTGAGTTCTCGGGAGATGGTCGCCAGAGTCGACAATTTTCCAAGTTACATTCCATCGTCTGCCCCAAATGTGTAAGATAGAATATTACCAAAGAAAACCTCGTCTGGATGTGGAGTTTTCATGTATACTACGTCTGGCCAAATGCCAAACAAGTCACACTTCTTTCCACGCTAATCATAGGTGTATGCTCAAGCCTGGGTATTGTGCTTATCTCTCAGAGCATCCCAACCTGACAAACAGAAAACCAGTATAGCACAACACAATCCAGTATAATAATGAAATGCAATGCAATAAATGCGGTAAAAATAGTAATACAGTAAAACAGTAATACATTAATACAGTAATGTACAACAAAACAAAGCACCACAACAAACACCCAATGAAATAAAACAGACAAGCGCTAGGATTGACTCGCATAGGGAACCAGAGTCCCCAGCAGAGTCGCCAGCTGTCGCTCCTGGGATTTTCATCCAGGTACAAACGCGAAAGTGGCACGGAAACAGAGTCGCCAGCAATGTGTATTTATCCTAAGAGAGGGAAAGGAAACACGACATAAACCTGAGGGAAGGGAAAAGCATGGTCTCACGACCAAGAGAAATGGGTAAGGGAGTCGGTTACGCGAGGGGAAGGTATTAGCACCCCCACGCGTCCATCGTACTCGATGGGATCCACGCTTGTTGTCTCAATCAAAGGGTGTCATCATCTGGAGCTCCACTGCTACTGGAAAGGAGAAGGAACGGGAACGGATGAGAGCGAAGAAATGAGGGAGGAAAGAAAAAGAAGTGACTCGATAGGACATCGCTCGTCTTGTGCCTACGTATTCCATCGTGCAATGGGAAAGTCAGAGTCAACATAGTTCGGACACGAACTAAGGGGGAGGTTGCTCACCAAGACATCGTCGTCTTGTGCCTACGTATCCTTAACGGACTAGAGAGAGGAAATCAGAGCAGTCGTAGTTCGACCTAAAGAGGTTGGAAAGAGATAAAGAGGTGATAAAGAAAGGTTGTGCTCGGAGAGATCTCGCATGATCTCCTGCCTACGTATCTCCATTAACCAATGAAGAATCAGAGCGACGTAGTTCCCCTCACTAGGGATAACTTTGCTTTGTTTGTGTTTTTTAACGGAAGATGCCAAGGTTTGCGTTCCAGCAGTTGGGTGTCGCAGCTCGTTGTACGGAGTCTTAGGCATTTACCTGTTTACGGTAGAACGGAAGTGGAGCATCCTTAAGAATGGAGTGAAGGAGGTGAGAGAAGAATTTTTGTTTGTTTTTGTCTTTTAAGAAGAAGTGTTTTGAAGTTAGTTCGTAACTTACATTGTACCAAAGTCTACCATTCGGGAACGAGTGAGTCGCATGGTCCCCCCAAATGGGACGTATGCTACACACTCTAGAAGAGGAGGGGAGACCCCTCGTTCTTCATTTCCTACACTTAAGGCTCGAGCACAATATACGTTAATCCTTTATTAGATGTTTTTTATTTTTGTTTTTAGATGAGAAATAGAGACTCAAAAGTGAAAAGAAAACACTAAGGGGAATTCTAACCTAATGTTGTCATGCAAAGATGGCCCTATAGTTGAGTTAAGAAGGGAAACATCTACCTAAGTTAGCATGCTTGGATGAAAGCCTAATGTCTATCCTACTCCGAGCTTAATCGGAAATTAAGTCGGACTAGGGAAGCCTAAGGGAAAAAGGAAAAGCAAGGCAAAAACCAAGGCGATAAATCAAAAACAGCGGCTACAACAGCGCTCCAGCACCTGCACAACGGTAAATTCCAGCAAACACACCAAACAACATTCAACAGCTCATGTTTCAGCACACAAATAGGTGTAGAAATGCAAACAATAACACATTCAACAACATGTATGCATATAGACAGCAGTAAGAAATAGGGCAGCATGCAAAGCGTCTAAACAAGTACTCATGTAAGCAATGGTTGCAAATAGACACACAAAGCATGGCAAACCAATCATACAAGTTGCAAGCATCAAGAACGAACAACATGATCACATTAACAATTTAAGAATAATTACTCAACAAAGTTGCACAAATCAAACATTGATCAAAACATCATGCATAAGCAACCGCGAAAACAAACAGCAATCACGCATCACATGTCCAGCAAGTTGAGCATTAATCAAGAATTAACACAATTCAAATGTGTGTGCGTCGTGTTTATCGCATCCATTAATCAACAATGCAAACATAAACATTCATCGATGGAAATCAAAAGGTCGCGTGTCGAAGAATCGTGTTCATGCAAGGGTGTGAGGTGAAATAGCTCAAGAATAACCCACAAATCATCAACATATTAATCCATGAAGTTTAGACATGCAAAGGATCACAAAAAAGCAAGAAAATGAAGGAAAATCACATTCTGCAGCAGTGGTAACCGGTTACACAATTCAAAACAGCAAAAATTACGCAGAAAATAACAGGGTAACCGGTTAGCAGATATGCTGTAACCGGTTACACAGCAGCAGAATTCAAAAATAAGTGTTCAGAATCATTTTTCAGCAGCTTATCACTTGTCCAATCACCTGCATGTTAGGGTATCTCAATATGCACGAAAATTACATCTCAAGAACAGCAAACACACATCAATCAACCAGTAACAACAATCAAATCCACAATCCAATGGATCAAACATAACAAACTCAAGATCTACATCATGAACAAGCAAAATAAGCTAAAATGAAAGGTAGATATGAAATTCACCAACCTACAAAGCTGAGAATTGCTTTGGTGAGTGTTGATAAGCTGCAATTGATGAATCTAAGCAAGAATTTCAGAGATCCAATGCAATCTTTAAGAGAAAATGCAAAATATATGCAATGTGATGAACTTGCTTCAAGCTTCTCCAAAAATCACTTTCAAGAACTTAGATCCAAAAGCAAAACAATAGCAAAACCAGAATTCCTTCAAGGATTAATGGATGGATGAAGGTTTAGTTCCAAGATCAACAAATTTCAATGCAAAATTTGTTGAACTTTGATGGTGGAACTTTGAGTGAGGGTTTGGAATGAGAGAAAAGTTGAGAGAAAAATGGAGTGAGATGTGTAGAAAATTCAGAAAATGGATCCCCTTCCTGAGAGGTTTGGAATTAATTTATTTAAATAACCCCTAGGTTAGGAGTTAAGTTTGGGTTTAGAGTGAGGTTTTGTAGGTGGAAATTGGGGTGAAAAATGAATCAGGAAAGGAAATGAGGAATGAGGGTGGAAATTGTTGGAAGGAATTTGAATTTTGGGTGGAAAATAATGAAAATATCAGTTCTAGATCCTTCCCTCACATGCACAAGCCAAACACATGATCACAAATGATGCAAACTGAATTTTTTCAAATTTTGCCCAGAGTAACTGGTTATAGCATATATGCTAACCGGTTACTCAGTTCAAAAAAACTGAAAAATGCGCAGAAAACTAAGGAGTAACCGGTTAGCAGATATTCTGTAACTGGTTACTCAGTTCAAAATTTGAATTTTGGCGCCTTTTGGAGGGAAAATTGGAGAATTGTCTGATTTAACTTGTTCTGAGCCCTGTTAGACCTCTGAAACTTGCCCTTTGATATTACCATTGAATCATGCCTGAAATATGTTGTGAATTCCTTTCCGCCCTTGAAATAACCTGCTGAAAATAATTGTCTGGTGCTGAATCACTGATAAAAAATGTCTGCCAGAGCTTCTGATTATCAAATCATCTAATGAGCAAAATAAAAGCTCAAAAAGACTTTGAAAGCTATCTGCTTGGCTCTGAACATTGTTGAAAATGATACTGGAACTAATGACGCCATGAGCGGCTGGAAAATACCTTGATCCCATGCCTAGAAGAACCATGCAAATGCAGAAATGAGGATGCAAATGAAATGAAGCATAAGCCAGTTAGAAATAGAAATAAGAGGGCAAATTTTGAGGTGTTACACCCCTCTTATTTCAAATTGATATTAGTAGGTTAATCATAATCCAAGAGTCCTTGAGATATGATATTCGAGTGTCGTTTCTGTTTTACTGCGTTTTGTCTTAAACTAGATTTTGACCCGCGTGCGATAGTGAATCAAATTAGCACCATTGTCGGGGATTCTTGTAGATTTTAACCAATATTATTAGAGTAATAGGTGTTGTGTTTTAGAGTTCTTGCCCTAGCGTTCTGGCATTCTGGCCTTTTCGCATTTTAGCATTAAAAAAAAAATCGGTTCTTAGCAAAATTATATCAGATTAGTCCGATTCTTTAGAAAAAATCAGGGATCAAAAGCCTTTAATAAGGACTAAATAGTGGGTGTCCCCCTAAAGATCCAAAATTTATCATTTTTCTATTTTTTAATGATTTTTTTAGTGTTTTTATAGTTTCAGAAAAATCCGAAAAAAATCTTAAATTTCTTAAATGACTTAATTAAATTAAATTACTTGTTTTTGTATTTTTTTAATCTTATTCTAATCGTTTTCTTTGCTGTCCAATTATTTCTGCTTAATAGGGACATTGTCGATATTTTTCTAATTGTTGCTACATTGCTGAATTAGTTCTGTGTTTTCTCATTCTCTGCTGATTTTTTTTCCTATTGAGTTTAACATGGTTGATCAAAGAACTCTGAGAGAACTTGTTGCCCCTTATGTGAATTGTAATGCTTTATGTATTGAATATCCTGATGTTGCTGCACCTTTCGAATTGAAATCTGGTTCAATACACTTGTTGCCAAGGTTTAGTGGTCTTGCAGATGAGAATCCACACAGGCATTTGAAGGAATTCCAGGATGTGTGTTCTAAACCTTTAAGATCTGGAGGAACCACAGAGCATCACATCAAACTGAGAGCATTCCCGTTCTCACTTCAAGGAGCTGCAAAAGATTGGTTATATAATCTTGAGCCGAATTTTGTAACAACCTCGAATGATTTAAAGAAAGTCTTCCTAGAAAGTACTTTCCTGCCTCCAGAGCTACATCAATCAGAAAATAAATATGTGGTATTAGACAGCTTGACATGGAGTCATTGGCCGAATATTGGGGTAGATTCAAGCAGTTAGTGTCGAGTTGTCCATAACACCAGATTTTTGAATAGTTACTTATTTAGTACTTCTATGAGGGATTGCTACCAATGGAGAGAAACATTTTAGATGTCGTTAATAGTGAGAACGGGAATGCACAACCTAGCCAACTACAATTGATGTTACCATTACCACCACCACAAAACCCTCCACAAGTAACTACCTCTACACCTTCCGGACCTTCACTTGAGGAACTTGTCAAGCAAATGGCCGTAAATAGTCTCCAATTTTAGCAGTGGACAAATTCTAGTATTCAAACTTTGCAGACACGGTTTGGACAGCTTGCCACTTTAATGAATGCCATGCAGCAAGCTCAATGATCAAACCAACTACTTTCCCAAACAGTAGTGAATCCAAAAGGCCCTAATGTGAGTGCAATTTCTTTGAGATCCGGAAAGAGTTTTGAACCAGCCCCATCCTTATCCCCAACACCAGAGAAAAATAAAAATGTTGTTGAGCCCATGCCTGATTCGAAAGTTGTTGTTGAGAAATAGTATGTACCACAAATTCCTTTCTCACAGAGAGTTGTGAGAACTAAAAAAATGGATGAGGAGGATAAGGATAAGGAAATATTGAATGTATTCAGAAAAGTGGCGGTGAACATCCCACTTCTTGATGTTATTAAGCAGATTCCCAAATATACAAAATTTCTGAAAGACTTATGTACTCACAAGAGGAGATTGAAAGGAAGAGAGAGTTAATATGGGAAGAAATGTTTCATGTAACACCCCAATTTTTAGTAATTATTTATTTATATTAATTAATTGAGTGATTTTATGAATTAAATGAATTATTTAATTTATTGAATTTATATGAATTATTTTATTTATATAAATTAATTGATTTATTGGATTTATATAAATCGATTAATTTATTTGAGTTATTTGGATTAATTGATTTATTGGACTTATTTGAAATAATGAATTTGTTTGGATTTATTTGAAATAATTGATTTATTTAGTTATTTGATTTATTTGGATTATTTAAATTAGGTAATTTATTTAATTTATTCTATTTGGAATATTGTAGAATTTCTAGAATTTAGTTGGGCTTATGTGGTGTGTGACTAGTAAGTGAGAATGAGTGAAGTTAGGCTCAATTTGTTTAAGACAAAATTAGGAGTAAAGAGAATAGAAAGATAGTAAGAAAGTGGGATCAAGAGAAGAAAGGAGAAGAAAAGTGTAGAGAGAAGGAGAAGAGTGGAGAAGAAGAGGACTTAAATCCAAATTCAAGAAATTCATTCAAAACTAAGGTAAGAGTATGTTTTTATATAATTATTGAGATTGTTTGATAGTGTAGATTAGGTAAAAAGATGTTTAAGATGAAACCCCTAATTTTTTATGAATTTAAAATTGTTAGATTTTAGTGATAATTTTTTAGATGTGATAATTAATTGTGTTTAGAATTGATATGTTGTTATATTATAAAGACTCATACTACATTTTTGGAATAAATGATTTGATAAGTGATACTTCTCATGTTTACCCTGTAGCGCCTATTAGAGGCCACAAGAACAGGATGGATTGTTAAGCATTAATTAATTATGATACCTATCACCCTCCCTTACTCATGTAGATACACCTTAGTTGCAAATCGGAATTGTAATGCATTAAATACTGTAATATCACTTGAATGCAAAATGTAATGTGATAACAATGTAGTGGCTTCATGGATTTTCGTACTGTAGCATACACATTGCATTTGGAAATGAAAAACAATAATTTTATAGAATAAGGAACATGTGGGTGCTTCATGTAATAAATTCTAGGAACAGTAGCCTTGGAACCAAATAACGATGTTTCATGATGGTCTTATTTGGCTTGATGATAAGTAATTAATTCCTTGAAAAGCTAATACATATCAACTTGCACAAAAGGTGACAACGATAGGTGATGATACTTAATACTCGTTCCGTTTCAAATTATAAAATGTTTTGAGCTTTTTACATAAATTAAAAAATTTAATTATTATTTTAGAGAAAAGACAAATTATATATAATTTTACATAATGTTTTTCATAATTATATAGAAGAGAGAAATTAAAAGAGTTGAAAGAATAAATAATAATAAATATTTGAGGGTATATTGGAGAAGATAACATTTATATTGCATTAGAAATGTAAAATAATTTATAATTTAGAATAAATTTTTTTGGCAAAGTGATTTATAATTTGGAATGGAGGGAATACTCTGTAGCACTATATTACTTTATGGCCACTTGGTAGCGCACCCCTACATCACTAAGAAAACAAAAAGTGATCTTTCAGTACAAGAAACCTGTATATACCACTTATTGAAAATGGGAAGTCTCCATATATATATATATGGCTAAAATATAGTTTTGATTCTTTTGTTTGTCAAAATTCATGGTTTTGGTCCCTCTATTTTAATTTTTAACAGTTTTGGTCTCCCATCTTTCACTGTTCATGTACTGTTCATGTACGGACCAAGTACTGTTCATCATTTTTTTGGGCAAAAATTAGGGTGGGGACTAAAACTGCTAAAAAAAAAATAGAGAGACCAAAATCGTAAATTTTAACAAACAAAGAGACCAAAACTGTATTTTAGCCTATATATATATATATATATATATATATATATATATATATATAAAAGTTATGTACATTAGCGCACACTCACTCCCGTTTCATAAAAAGTGTTTTATTTATATTTTTTTTTTATTTCAAAATAATTGTCTATTTACATTACTAATACATCATTTATTATTATTTTTTCACTACTATACTCCTATTGACTAACTTTCACTTTATCCAACAACTTTATTAACTATATTTAATAAGGGTATTCTAATAAATGATATTTGTTTTTTCATTAAAATCAATACATTTGTTTTTTCATTAAAACAATACATCTAATCATTTTCTTAAAAACTGCGTATTGTTCAAATATGACATTTTTTATGAGACGGAAGGAGTACCAACGAATTGTGATAACCTTATTCATCCTACTGTAGCAAAATAATATATATATTAAGTGGCTAGTGGGTGCTTGATAGTAAGTATATGTGAGAATTTAATCCTATTTGAACTAAATGTAGGATCCTGCAGTCATAGTGACTGCAGAGAATCCACATACGTATATGTGGCCAATATTTGCTAATAATTATCTTGATAATGGAAGCATGATTCTTTCCCTAACCAACCACTGGTAATAATCATGACATTGTATTTTGAACTTTCTTTGGGATGGAAACTTGTTTTTGATGGAATTACTAGCGGACAATTAACTGCAGAGAAATATTTTTATAGTCTCTTAATGCTGGAAGAAAATCCAAAAGTGAAGCAGGCTAAAAAATAGGTGCATGTTTTTTTTTTTGTTGGTTTTGGATAGTTACAAACTTTACTGTGGATGTGGCAAATGCCAAACCAATACCTCCCAAGGCCCGAAGGAAATAAGGTTTCCATTTTGTCAGAATTTAATACCTGTATTTGGTAGGAACTTTGAAAAGCACATGTAGTATATTATGTTATAGTAGTATATATTATGTATTGGAAATGAAGTGCCTTTCTTTCACTTTTCCCCACTTCAGTGCCTTTCTTTCACTTTTCCCCACTTCACTGTAGCGCACCAATTATATGCTATTAGTTAGATGATAGTATATATTTAAGTAAGTATGGAGTAACATGATTCATTTCCTTTCCTAAAAGCTGCGCATGACATTAAGAGAAATGGAGGAATAGTGAACTAACAATGTTATTAAAATTGAATTCTGCGCCAACCTGCAGCGCATGAATATATATGGGTACTTTAACAAATTCCATTTTTACCAAATATTAAATGCTTTGATTACCTACTAGTTACTCCCTCCGATCACAATTATAAGCCAAAATAATTATTTTCACACGTATTAAGAAAGTTAGTTAAATGTAATTAATTTTCTTGATTTTATGTACAATCAAAGTAAAATTTACGATAATATCCTTAGTTTATTTAATGAATCAACTACCAACATTAAATGCTTTTGAATTAAATTAAGGGTATAATAGTAATACAAACATTAATTAGTCTAAAATTTAATGACTTTTGCTTATAATAGTGACCAAGATTTAAGGTGTTTTTTTTGCTTATAATAGTGACCGGAGGGAGTATTAATTAGAAACATTTATTATTTCAATTAAATATTAATTATTTATTTAATTATTGATTATTTATTAAATACTAAATATTTATTAAATATAAATTATTTACTTATATATTAATTATTTATTTAAATATTGATTGTGTATTTAAATATTGATTAATATTTATAGTGGAATTTTATTGGACATTGATTCAATTATTGGTAATTGATTAATTATTATATATTTAATCGGTATCGTGTGTTTTGTGAATTGAGATTGAATTGTATTGATACTTGCGGATTACTTGTCAATTGCGGTGATGATTTGAAATAAGAATGCCATGATTTTTGAAAATGTGATTGTGTGTGCAATTGTGTGGTAATTCACATGTGATGAATTATTGAAGATATGCATGATATTAAGATTAGGGAATGGTCTTAATTGCATATGGTTGTTGATTGCATACGCATCATTTGTGTCAAGAGGCAATGCTTGCTAGTTCTGTGGGAGCTAGTGACTTGTCTCAAACCTAGAGTGGGGTTTGAAAGCTAGGAGACGGGCTTTTGTTTGTTATTGGTCTAGGGGACGGGCCCGATTTAAATGTAAAAATCGAAAAATAATAACAAGTGTGGGTACCACATGACATGAGTTGCATTAAGTCTTGCATTGAGTCTCATTGTGTATATGTTTGTTATATGAGATTATGTGTATTTATGTGAGTTGTTGAATTGGTGAAATTGTGGATGGCGTGGATATACTTGTGAATGGTATGGTTACTTGAGTAATACTTTGTTGATGAAACCTTGAAGTGTAAAAATAATTGTAATTATGTGTGTATGCTTTTAAATTAATTATTATCTTATGATTTCAATAATTATGTGAATTCTCACCCTTATGTTGGAATGATGTTTTATACGACATCGCTCAGGTACTGAGGAGTAGAGTTGCTTCTAGCACGAGGTAGTCGTTGGAGTAGCTGATTTAGTTTCTTTATTTATGTTGGGTCGAGCCGTGCTCTGATCATGTAACACTGGGATCGTTTTCGTTTTATGTTTAGAGATACATTATGTACTCTACTTTATGCTTTTATGTTTATTTGAATTGTATGAAGTTTTGGCTTTTATACCTAAGTATTTATTATGAATGAGATGAACATGAAACTTCATTATGTCTTTTAGGTTTGAAGCAAATCCGCTGCTACATGCTAAATGAAAGTTTATGAAAAACATGAATTTATCTTAAGTGTTAATGAGCATGACAGGTGTTTGTGTGATGTTTTGAAATTATATGTGACACCCTTTTGTGAGATGCATGATATTTACTCTGATTATTTATATATTTCCCGTGGGGTTTAGAAGGGTGTTACATTTCAGCCCTCATTTAGCCCACACTTGTATATGAAAAAGTTACAACTGAGCAAAATGTCTCAGCTCTCACCCAGGCCATGCCACAGAAATGCAAGGATCCAGGAACTTTTGCTATTCCATGTACACCATTGGAGATAGTAAATTCGAAAATTGCATGTTAGATTTAGGAGCTTCTATTAATGTTATGCCTACTTCTATTTTTAACAATCTTGATCTTGGTCCTTTGCAGAATACATGTTTAATTGTTCAGTTGGCAAACAGGAGCAGTGCCCGCCCTGCTGGAGTAGTTGAAAATGTACTTGTTCAAGTTAATGACTTGATTTTTCCTACTGATTTTTACATTCTAGACATGGAAGGAGAAACCAAGTCAAACAGGGCACCCATCATTTTAGGTAGGTCATTCATGAAAATAGAAAAAACAAAAATTGATGTTGATGATGGCACAATGTCCATGGAGTTTGGTGATATCATTACTAAATTTAACATCTTTGATGCTATGAAGCACCCCATGGAAGAACATTTTGTTTTTAATATTGAGTTACTTTCTGATTTAGTTGATGATACTTATTCTGAATTGTTGTCTGATTTTATTGACACAAATATTTGTTCTGTATGTGCTGAAATTGAGGTTGCCTTGTGTCATACCCCAAATTTTGACCACTAAGATTCCCATCATTGTGCAAATCATCATCACAATATGGATGTACCTTTGTGCCTCATCAGTCTCCCCAAAGATGGGTGAGCGTCCACTATAATCAAACTTAGGGTTTCAAGCCCTCTCAAAGCTCTTAGACAAAGGATCAATCAAGGAATGCCATGATCTTCAACTTGTATAAACCTCTCAAACATCCACAATGGATCAAGAGGACTCCCACATCAATAATCAATCACAAGGATGCAACATTCCAAGTGAATTAAGCCCCAAGGTCGCCAGTGTCACCAAATTAGGGTTTTGGTTGACCAGGGCCTCCAGATGGAATTTTTCCTCTGGGCATGAGCTAATTCTTCAAAGCATAACCCAAAATACTCTAAGGGACCTCATAAACCCCATCATCAAGTCAATTTAGGCTCAGGGGATGCATTCATAAAAAAAATAGGAATTAGGGTTTCTTGACCTAATTCACCCCTAAGTCGACTTTTGGGACAAAACATGAGCCAAAACCTCAAGACATGATTTGAGGGTCCCTAATACACTACATTGATCCATTTGCAATAATGGATTGATCCAAGAAGCTTGATACACAAGTTTCAAGTTCATCAGAACCACAATTAGGGTTTCGCGGAAAAAAGTCAACTGTGCCTTTGACTTTTGACCAGGACATGCTCCCAAACCTTGGGACATGATTCAATACACCCTATAACACCTATGAAATCAATCCATCAAGTTTGATTTAGATCAAGGACTTGATTTCATAGAGGATCGCACAGTTTGGAATTCATTTGATAAAAAGTCAACTATGCCCAAAAGTCAAAGTTTGACTTTTTGATTTTTTGATCAATTATGGTTCCCTAACCCTAAAATGATGTTAATGTGTGATTGGAATCATCATTCATCAAGAAAAATCAAGAAAAGTGGGATAACTTGTAAAAGGGGTAACCATAAAAAACTTAGAAAATTTCTAAGTTATGGAACAAAGTGGCTAAGGTACCAACTTCCAAGGATCATAACTTGTGATCCAAGCAACCATTTTGGATGATCCAAAGATGGATTTGTAGCTCTCATGGCATACTTTAAAATTGTCAACTACACCTCACTCCAATTCTTCATGGATTTTTAGTTATGGAGTGACCAAAATGACAAAAACATGAAAATGTCACTTTTTCCAACACTTAGTGAAATTTTCACTAAGTCAGAATCTGTTTCACTTTTTTCAAAATGTAGAGGCATTTTTCACTTGGATCCAAAAAGTGTTAAGACAAACTATGATCACACATATGTTGTATCATATGAGAGCTTTCCAAAATGCTCCAATTGGCCAAAGGTCTGCAGCAACCTCCATTCACTATTGCTTGCAAAACAAACTTACTCTACTATAAATAAAGCTCATTTGTGCTCAGTTTGAGTACATCAAAGCACTACAACACTTGATTTCCTCAAAATCTCTTTTTGTTAGGCAAAAATGCCTTCTTTAGCAAGGTAACTCTGAGTTTTTGAGTTAGAGAGCAATTCCATCACAGCTCATGATCCAAACACATCCAATATATCATATCTAAGCTGTCCAAACTCTCACAAGTGACCTGTAACACCAAAACCTCAAAGTCCCCTTCTCAAAACCTCAAAATAGGACTTTTTGGCATTTTTCAAGCCATGTCTTGATCCAGGCACTTTCAAAACCAGATAAAGCCTCAAACACACTCTAAATATCATCCTTGAACTGTCCCAAATGGTTCCCCACATCTGGAACACCATTTGAGAGAGTTACTATTTTGGTCACTTTTGCCCCTTTTGCAAGAACGGGCCAGTTTTCATTCCTGAGGTTTCCAGCTGTTTCCAATCATCCTAAAAACTTCCAAGACATCATTTGAGGGTATCCAAAGCATCAAATTGTTTCTGGAACAAAGCACTTGACAGATTGCCCAAAAAGCTCCTAAAGAGGTAAGCATCACAACTTGAACTCTTTGAAACATGCATTGCTTTGAAGTCCACTGATCATACACATCTCATACATGTTATCTATGTTGTGTTTGGACCAATTCATCGTGTAATTTATGCCTGTACCATGAGGTAGCACAGAAAATGCAAATAGAGGCCTATTTCAAAACCACTATCAGGTTTTAAAATGGGGACCTCATCTGAAAAAACCACCACCGCCATTGGATTCCTTGTGAAATTCTAGGCAGGATAGACCTAAATTTTATCCCAATCCATGGAGAAATGAGAAAGTTACAAGCTTCACGTTTTTGGCCAAAACCTTGCCTTGCCTTGCCTTGGCCAGGCCAAAAACAAGGCAAGCCTTGTATATTTGTGGGTGGGCTTTGATACACGGATGTATCACCACCCCAGTGGTAGGAGGCGCGCACTGCACACAAGAGGTATGGGGTTCGAATCCCCCTCGCCCCAGACCCCTTTTTAATGTTTTTTCCATTTTTTCTATTATTTTTCTTATTATTTTTAATGATTTGAAAAATTAATAACTCCCTCAGTTTTAATTATTTTTTATTGGTTCTTTTTGAAAACAATCACAAAAGTGTTGAAATATTTTATTCCACAAAAAAAATCAAATTTATATTATTTATTTAATATAGTTGGTATTTTTATGAATAAATTCATTTTTAATTATTTTTAAACATTTTAAAAGTGAATATTCTTCTTGAAAAATCAAAACCAAATGAGTTTTAATTCATCTTGGGATTGAAACCTCATTTTTCAAACCTTAACCAAAAATCACAAGTTGTTTATTCAAGCTTATTTGGTGTTTTATCATTTTTTATTGATTTTCTTTAAGAATTCACTTTTAAAAATGATGAAATTAGGGTTTTGATCGATTCCACCCTCATCTATCATTTTCAAACACTCACGGGCCTCTATTAGAGTGTAAGACCCATCCCCTTTGTAAATACACCACTTTTTGGGCCTCAGTCATTGTATAAGTCCCACTGTATTTTCAAAAACAACGGCGCAATCGTCGCCTTTTTAACAAAACCAACTGGGCCTTCCCTCGTGTTATAAGCCTCATTTCTTTTCACAATCTTTGGGCCTCTATTAAAGTGTAAGAACCAATCCCCTTTTAACCAAAACCATTTTGGGCCTCAGATATTGTATAAGTCCCTATGCGTTAAAAGAAAAATCTCGGCGCAATCGCCAGTTCAAAAATCAAACTAACTGGGCCTACCCTCGTGTTATAAGCCCCATTTCTTTTCTTTAAATTTATTTAGGCCTCTAATAGAGTGTAAGACCCAACCCCTTTTTTGAAACTAAAAACCTTTTGGGCCTCACATATTGTATAAGTCCCTCTGTACAGTTTTCAAAACAACGGTGCGATCATCGTTAAAACTTGGGCCTCTCCTCGAGCTGTAAGCCCCAACAATCTTTTCAAAGAACTTTGTCCTTTGATTTTGAATTCAAATATATGTTGTTATCAAAACTTTCTTTGTTGAACAACTAACAAAACAACATGGAAGCTCTACAACGGGTAAGTGTTTATCCGCTTTCATATGTATATAACTGTATTATGGGGCTGTTTCATTGTAAGTCTTCTTTCACACCCTTTTATATACTTGTCACATATCCACTGTGTAATACTAGTATAGTTATTTAGGGTTTTCCCCGACAACTACGTCTAGCACTAGGTAAAGCCTTGTTGGTCACTCTTAAATACAAACAAAACTAGATCCCTATAGGATTTCCAGATACAGTCTTCCCTTCTCTTGGGGTTAAACAATATGGAACAAAGAGAAAGCCAGTATTCTTGGTGAACCTTTTCTCAGACTGTCACTCTTAGAAATTGTCAAAGAAACTCTAACTCCCTATAGATGATCTTTTCTCCGTGAATGACATCTCTTGAGTTTCTTCCAAATTCTCAAACTTTCCTGGAATGATCTCTTCTCTGTGAATTGCATTTCTTGAACTTCTCTTGATTTGGGAACCTACAGGCTTCCTTAAAGTATCCCTGCCACCTCTTGGGCGTTGTACAAGGACCCTTTGGCTTCTTAGAAGTTCTTATGCCTTCTCTTGGGCTTAATACAAGGACCCTGGCGACCTCTTAAAGGTATAAGGTAGAACTTAGTCATCCTTTGCTAGAGCAGTCTTTCCCGCGTCTAAACTTCGGTCATTGTAGGGTTGATACTCATCCCTTAATGACCGCGCCTCCTCTTGGGCATTGTACAAAAGATAAAACTCTAGACTTGGAAAGTATAAACCTCTTGAGTCTCAAAGACATTCTCAAGTTCCTTTCAAACAATAGGAAAAAACCCCGATCACCCTGGATCAATCTCCAGCAGAAACCCGGTCTCTCTCATGAGAGTTCCCCACACTTGGACACGCTTCAGGATCTCAATAATCCTCAGCTGTAACTCAGCCTCCTCTTGGGCTTTGTCCAAATGATTCTCCCCAGCAGAGCTAACCTTTTCAGACTCTCTTATTGAGTCAACCACTTTTAGCCTCAGTCTTGGACTTTGTACAAGACATATAAAAACACTCTCTTGTTGAGTATAAAAGTCTCTCTTGTTAAGTCTATCTCTTTTTAGGCTCAATCTCCGGCTTCTTGCGAGATAGAAAGACACTCTCTTGTTGAGTATAAAAGACTTTCTTGTTGAGTCATTCTCCTTTTAGCCTCAATCTCGGGCTTCGTACGAGATAGCCAATCACTCTTTTGTTGAGTATAAAAGTCTCTCTTGTTAAGTCAATAAACCTTCAGACTCTCCTGTTGAGTCAATCACCTGTTCAAGACTATCTTGTTGAGTCAACCTTTTTAGCTTCCGTCTTGGGCTTTGTACAGGACAAATAAAAGTACTCTCTTGTTGAGTCAAACCATTTCAGCCTCCATCTTGGGCTTTATGCAAGATACATTCTCCCCAACGGAGTCAAAATCCCTTTTAGCCTCAATCTTGGGCTTTGTACAAGACAAAAAGAACATTTTCCCCGGAAAAGTCAAACTTCTAGCCTCCTCTTAGGCTTTGAATAAAGAAAACCCCGGTTGAGTCAATAAACCTTTTAGCATCAAATTTGTGCCTTGCTCACAACATACAAACATCAACAATTCCTCTTTAGAGGTGACAAATTCTTTCTCAGTCAAACCTTTAGCTTCATATTTTGGGCTTTGAACAAGATACAAACCACCTTTAGCTTCATGTCTTGGGCTTTGAACAAGACACCAAAACAATCCCTTTCCTCCCATAGAATAGGAGGAACTACGATCGCTCTGATTTCCCTGTTTTGTTATACGGGAATACGTAGGCATAAGATTGCAATATCTTAGCGAGCATACTAATCAAAAACTCAAAATCCAGTACCTCCATACATCAATAAAAAAACATCAGACCTAGTACCTTACCAAAATCCTTCTATACAGTCACGACACTGTGTTCTTAAATGAAATAACCTAAGACAGACCCCCCTTTTGATAGCATCTGTAAACCAACAGTTTTGATTGTTTAACCTCAGTATGCAATCAGGGTTAATTGGAGACATTTATTTCCCTTCCTTAATTAGCATCACAGGATAAAAAATGAATTGAACTATAGTACCAAAGCGATAGTGATTCGAAACCACAAAAATCGCGCTACAGAAGAATGGCGACCACAGTGGGAGATATTTATCTCTTGCAGACTTACAGTGGGAGGCATTTCTCTCTCACAGTCTTAGGTAGAAAACTTTAAACTCACAAAGTGTCACAGAAATGACGACTCTGCTGGGGAGTCATTGTCTATATAGGATCATAAGACTAGAGGTCTAGGATGTAGGACAAATATATATACTGCTTTTCCTAATTGATATCCGTGTTTATTTTTCTACTAATGGGAATGCATGTGATACCGCATGTGGAAAGATTGAGTATACACCTAAGATAAGTGATGGCATTATACGGGTAATCTTACAGGGAGTGAATCCCAGATACTGAAACCATTTTGTAGTGCGGAAGCTATCGAAAATAGTTGTCACGTGATACTACCTGAAATTCTGGTATCAGATGTGTGATGTTAAGTGTGATGTCACAACATCACAATCTGCTAAAATGAACAAGACAATAAAATAGTCAATTAACACAATGAATTGTTCACCCAGTTCGGTCTAACTACCTACGTCTGGGGGCTACCAAGCCAGGGAGGAAATTCACTATTAGTAGTATTAAATTACAGACTCAATAATCCCTGTTGACAATCTCCCAAGTTAATCACTACCCAATGACACTTCTATCTAAGAGCCTCTTAGATATGAGATACCACTCACTCCCCCTTAATCACCTCAGTGATACAACTCAAAGATTACAAAGTTCACAACTTGATCTTGCTTAAAAGCTTTGATCAAGAACAATACTCTCTTACTTAAAAGCTTTAGAGAGGACAATTACAACTCAAACAAACTATACCAATTCAAGCATGAATGGTTTACAAGACACCAACGAAAACTCTAACAACTGATACTCAGTATACACTCTCTAGTCTTCGTCCCTTCCAAGTAGGGTTGTGGCTGCTTTAAATAGAAACTAAAACTTGGGCCTGGACTCCTCAGAATATCTGATTTGATTTAAAAACAGATTTTATCTTCAAATCTTTTCATATCTTTCAGCCCTAAAAACAGCAACAAGATCTGCTCCAGATCTGATTGCAATAGAAATAATCTAATCCAAGATCTTCGCCTGGAATCTCTCAAACAGATCTCTCAAAACAAACTGATACACGTAGCCCTAACAAAACATGACAGACTGATGTTCTGTCAACTGATCTCAAGACATCATGTTTAACATCAGCACACAAAACTGCAACCCTAACAAACTTAATGTTAGTAACTCATGTTAAGACATCAAACATATGACATCTTCAACAACAACATTGTTTTACCAAAATTCTAGCCAATAACAAGAACTAACAATCTTCCCCTTTGGCTAATTTTGGCTAAAACAATCTCAGCCAACATCAGAGATACCTACAGCAAAAAAAACAATACACACGGCAACAACAACTTCCAAAGTTGCACAACACAAAACTTGGCTAAAACAATCTCAGCCAACATCAGAGATACCTGCAGCGAAAAAAACAATACACACAGCAGCAACAACTTCCAAAGCTGCACAACACAAAACTCCCCCTCAAACCTAGAACCACAAAAAAAAAGCTAGGCAATAGCAAACAACAACACTAGGCTAACTCTCCCCCTTTTTAGCCATAATTGGCCAACCACCAAACAATTAGTCCCTCTCACTACTGTAAAAAACTACCAGTTAGTCCTAGGCTAGCTCTCCTTTCAGTCAAAAGAAGGCATCACATGACAAGACAAATCATAGAACAAAAACCAGATAAACAAAACAATACCATTATCCAAGATACAAAATAGACATTCAAGGTGCAACAAAAAGATAAAACAAAAAAAATTGAACCAGCACAACTAGCTTAATCAATCTTCATCAGAATCATCAGTAGAAACATCTTCATCATCCTCCTTCTCAGTTGTTGAATCACCTTCAGCATTGACATTTGTGTTGACATCCTCATCATCTCCATCCTGTTCCAAAGACTTGATCCACTGCTCAAGTTTCATCTTCCTGGCAGTGCTGGTACTGATCACCACATTTAGATCCTTGCAGGAAGACTTCAATTCTTTTATCATATCAGCTTTGGTACATGCCTTCTTGACATCAGAACCTGATGTTGAGACAATATCTGGGACATGATTCCCTACAAACAACTTGGGATGCAAGGATAATGCAGACTCCCTCTTGCAAGCAGTATCTGAAGTAGTCAATATTCCAGGATGTTGCTTCAGGATCACTCCACAAATGAGAGAAGGAAATGTTATAGGCATTTTAATAACATTTGTTGAAGCATGCTTCACAGTCTGATCAAAGATGTAGGACCCATAATCAAAGTTTTTCTTTGTCCCAACAACATAAATCATCTTCCCCAAGCCAACAGAGATAGTAGTCTTGTGATTAGTGGGGACCCAATTAGCAGCACCTATCCTGTGCAGGACAACATATTTGACACTAAGAAGACTAGCAGACAGCTTTCATTTCAAAGGCCAAACCTTCACTTGAGTTGCAGTGATCTCCTTGCACACCTCATTGTCAGTAACTTCCAGCTCTCTACAATCTTGCTCATTTCTTCCTAGGTAGGTGTTGATAACCTCAGGAGAAAACTCAATACACTTACCTCTTACATAAACTTTTCTAAAGTCGACACTCCTTCTGTCAGTAATTTCCACAGTAATGTTTACAACAAACTCCTTAACTAGCCCATCATAGCATTTGGAGAACCTAGAAACAGTTTTTATCAACCCAACAAACTTAATCAGCTCCATAACTTCCTTAATCTCCAGAGCATCTTTGCCAAGCTCTCTTTCCAGAGCCAATCTTCTGTGACACACAAACTTCCACATGTGAGCACTTCCAGCATAGTGAAAAGAGATGTTGTCCACAGGTACATCAGGAACCTTATCAGCAATCCTCTTCAAAATGGACCTTCTCACTGGAGTGATGTCTTGAACATCCTCATCAACATCAAACTCAGAGTCAGAGTCTTCCCTTACCTTCCTCTTATTGGATGAGCCAGAAACCTTGCTCCAAGACTTTGCAGGGCCAACAACAGGGGTCTTCTTCTTTTTGCTTTCAGTTCTCACCTTAGGAGATGAATCAATAGTCTTCCCTTTTCTAGACTTCAATCTTTTTGCAATACCTGGAATTGCATTGCCAATAACCTCATTGTCTGACAAATTCTCAACATTCACAACCTCAACAGGCTTTTTTCCTTTGGGGCTAGAAGAAACTTCCCTAGCATGTGATGTTCTAACATCAGGTTCAACATCAACCCTAGCTCCAACATTAGGATCAACATCAGCTTCAGCTTCAGTTTCAACATCTTCAATGTCATCCTTTTTACCTTCATATTGCACAGCAGCCATTTGAGCCAAAGGTCTTGATATTCCAGCCACAAGAATCCCTTTCTAAAGAATCTTAGTAACAATCTGACCTATAGTTTTATTAACATCTACAGTCTCTTCCTCATTTTGATTTCCAACAGCTTGAGGAGTGGAGGTCCTAGGAGCAGATTTATCTCCAAACAGAATGCTAGTAACAAACTCTCTACTTTTTCTATCATCAAATTTTTTACCAGCAGAATGATCAGAAGATTTACCTGATGTATCATGAGAAGGCCTTTTTGTTTGCAGCTTGTCAGGTCTTGTTTTAGAAACTGGAATCATTGAGATAAGGGCTATATCCAAAGCTTCATCCTTAGAAACCCCTTTCGTCGAAACCCTAGGTTTTGTACGTGAGGGACTCTCGGGTGCAGACTTCTTTGAGGGAGACGACATTTGTTGAGACATTGTTCCTCTGTAGCAACTGATGAACAAAAATGTGTTGAGACTTCTATTCTTTGGAGAGAAGATGAACAGACTATGTGAATGAGGATTGATATAGCGTGTGGAGGCAAATTGAGGAAATGATTGTATAGGGTAGGAGGGCTGCTTTTGTTGAGCACTTAAAAGCCAATAACTATAATTCCCCCTCCAAAATGAGTAACATTTCAAATTTTTTAATTTTAATAAATGTTCAGCACACGTCATTAACCTCTGTTGCCTTTTATACATACCCAGTTTTCCTCTTACGACATCAAAATGTTTAACACATATATCCTTAGAGAAACTGTCATTACACCTCCTTGCTGTATGGTCAACCTCAATGATCTTGCTTTCCCTATGATTTCCTCTGATCAGATGTCTAACACCAGAGTGTTTGGTGATCCTTGGAATGTCACAGTAGGATGTCATGACATCATGCTTGACATTGTGATCGATCAGACTTTGTTTCACCTCTTGATGTTTTCCCTTTTTATCCCATAGATAGCAGTTGTCTTTGGACTTAGCACCCTTCATGAAAACTTCACCTTTCTCATTAGTGACAAGACATTCAGCTTTAGTAAAGTGAACTTTAAGTCCTTGCTCACATAGTTGACTAATACTGATCAAGTTGGCCTTCAATCCTTTGACCAATAACACATCATCTAGTCTAGGAGCACCTACACAGTTCAGTCTTCCCACACCCTTGATTTCTCCTTTGACACCATCTCCAAAAGTTACACAGCTGGAATAATGTTCAACATTCAACAACAAACTCTTCATACTTGTCATGTGCCTAGAGAAACCACTATCAAAATACCAGTCCTCTTTAGCAGAACCAGTTAAGGACATCTGAGCTAAAAAACAAGTGGCACCATCCTTGGGAACCCATTGCTTAACAACAGTAGGACTATCCTGATTCTGTCTAGGTTGGGGATTAGGTTAAGGATATCCATAGAGCTTGAAACAGAAAGATTTCAAGTGACTAAATCTTCCACAATAGTGACATCTCCAGCTTTGAAACTCTTCTCTAAAGTGATTAACATGCCTTCTCTCTTGAGGATGTTTTTTGTTATACTGTTGAGTCTGCCTTCTCCCATAGTATTGAGGCTGTCTCCTCCCATAGTATTGAGACTGTCTTCTGTAATGATGATTAAGCTGTCTTTTCCCATGATGATGGGGCTTTCTTTTCCCATACATTTTCCCATGATGTTGAGACATGGGTTAGGACATGTTATGTTTAGGTCTAGATGCATACATTTTCCCATGGTGTTGAGTCTTCTGATAAGGTACATATTGCTTGGGTCCTGACAGATGAGCTTTCCCTTGATGTTGAGATATCTGATGAGACAAGTTCTGTTTGGTACCAGAAGAACTAGCATCTGAAGAAGATTTATTTTCACCATTAAATCCTAGACCAGTCTTATCACCTGCTCCATTTCCAGCCTGAAGGATCTCATCCAGAGTGTCAGTTCCACTATTCAACATTCTGATGGATTTGGACATTTGATCAAGCTAGGATTTTAACAATAGAACTTCATTCTCAAGTTCAGCTTTATCAGCCTTAAGCTGGATTATAATTTTCTTCTGCTTCTCCCTTTCTTGACAAACCTCTTCACTTTTCAGACACAACTCTTTATAGGAGGTTGCTAGCTCTTCAAAGGTCAGATCATCATCACTAGACTCTCCATCAGAAGCACATATTCCAGTCAATGCCCTAACATGCTTGGTATTCTCTTCATCACTCTCACTCTCAGCATCAGACTAGGAAATATATAACCCCTTTTTCTGCTTCTTGAGATATGTAGGACATTCTTTTCTGACATGACCATAACCTTCACACTCATAGAATTGGACTCATTTGTCAAGATTAGGCTTCTCCTCAGCTGTAGTTCTCTTGTTGATGTCAGACGAGATGTTCTTAACATTAGGTCTATAGTTCCTGTCCATCCTTTTTAACACCTTATTAAACTGTCTTCCTAGAAGAACAATGGCATATGACAGCTCCTCCTGAGACTCATGACTTTTCTCTTTCTTAGCATCTTCAGTACTAGATACCAAATCTATGCTTTTGGTCTTCTTTTCAGGTTCCTCATCCATTCCTAATTCAAAAGTTTGAAGAGAACCAATCAACTCATCCACCCTCATCTTGCTGATGTCTTGAGCTTCTTCTATAGCAGTCACCTTCATTTTATATCTCTTGGGAAGGGATCTAAGAATCTTCCTTACCAGCTTCACCTCACTCATTTTCTCTCCAAGGGCACTAGAAGCATCTGACAGCTCAAGAATATTCATATGAAAATCATGAATGGTCTCATCATCCTTCATCTTCATATTTTTAAACTTTGTTGTCAGCAGTTAAAGTCTTGACATCTTAACTTTGGAGGTTCCTTCATGAGTAGTTTTCAAGACATCCCAAGCTTCCTTAGCCACTTCACAAGTGTTGACCAGCCTAAAGATGTTCTTGTTATTACCATTAAAAATGGCATTCAAATCCTTAGAATTTCCAAGCGCAAGTTCATCTTCTTCCTTGGTCCACTCTTCCTCAGGTTTCAGCTTTGATGTTCCATCCTTTTCAATAATAACAGGATGTTTCCATTCTTTTAAAACAGCCTTCCAAGCCCTGCTGTCCAAGGACTTCAAGAAGGTAACCACGCGAGGTTTCCAATAATCATAATTTGAGCCATCTAGAATAAGGGGTCTATTCACAAATCCACCACTCTCCTTGTCCATAGTACCAGAAAGTAACAACCCTAGATCTCACCCAGATGCAGAGCAGGATGCCTACTCTGATACCAATTGAAATTCTGGTATCAGATGTGCGATGTTAAGTGTGATGTCACAACATCACAATCAGCTAAAATGAACAAGACAATAAAACAATCAATTAACACAATGAATTGTTCACCCAGTTCGGTCTAACTACCTACGCTTGGGGGCTACCAAGCCAGGGAGGAAATTCACTATTAGTAGTATTAAATTACAGACTCAACAATCCCAGTTGACAATCTCCTAACTTAATCACTACCCAATGACACTTCTATCTAAGAGCCTCTTAGATATGAGATACCACTCACTCCCCTTAATCACCTCAGTGATACAACTCAAAGATTACAAAGTTCACAACTTGATCTTGCTTAAAATATTTGATCAAGAACAATACTCTCTTGCTTAAAAGCTTTAGAGAGGACAATTACAACTCAAACAAACTATACCAATTCAAGCATAAATGGCTTACATGACACCAACGAAAACTCTAACAACTGATACTCAGTAACACTCTCTAGTCTTCGTCCCTTCCAAGTAGGGTTGTGAATGCTTTAAATAGAAACTCAGACTTGGGGCTGGACTCCTCAGAATATCTGATTTGATTTAAAAACAGATTTTATCTTCAAATCTTTTCATATCTTTCGGCCCTAAAAACAGCAACAAGATCTGCTCCATATCTGATTGTAACAGAAATAATCTAATCCAAGATCTTCGCCTGCAATCTCTCAAACAGATCTCTCAAAACAAACTGATACACGCAGCCCTAACAAAACATGACAGACTGATGTTCTGATGTTCTGTCAACTGATGTCAAGACATCATGTTTAACATCAGCATACAAAACTGCAACCTTAACAAACTTAATGTTAGTAACTCACGTTAAGACATCAGACATATGACATCTTCAACAACAACATTGTTTTACCAAAATTCTAGCCAATAATAAGAACTAACACTACCCTCATTTGAGACTACTCTAGGATACTACAGCTCGCTGGCGATCCGCTTGTTGTCGTTATCGCAAGAGGGGTCAGTGATTTTGAGGACAGGTACAAAAAATACCAGTATAAACCTTTAGGGATGGGTAGAGCCTTGACTTCATGACACCGACCCTTTGACCCCATATTTTTTCTATGTTTTTGTGTGCTGCATTCATGCATTCATTTAAAAAACATTAAAACAAAGAAAAATCTTCTCTTCTAGTCTCTCCTTTTCAAATTAAACTAAGACAATGATTGCAAATGTCAGATAATGAGATTGTTAATGGATTTTGGTAGAAGGAAGACTTACAAGTACACCTTCAAGGTTCCAAAATTAGAGGATTTAAGAGGTCTGGCGAGGATGATAACCAACCCTGAGGCTTTCAGAGCTAAGTACGGGGGATTGTTGTCTCTGTTAAGGGTCCATGTAATCGAAGGAATCCTGTCCACGCTAATCCAGTTCTACGATCTGGTCTATCACTATTTCACACTCCTGGATTATCAACTAGAACCAACACTGGAGGAGTACTCTCACCTGACTGATTTGTATATTACTGACCAAGCTCCCTTTTTTGGACTGGAAGAAATTCCAAAGGATCAAACCATTGCAAGAGCTAACTATTTGGACGAGTCAGAAGTCAGGACTGATATGACCACTAAGGGTGGAATTCAGGGTTTGCCGGCCCAGTTCTTAATCAAGAAAGCTCTGTACTTTGCTAGTATAGGGAACATGGCCGCTTTCGAAAGCATCTTTGTTTTGCTTACCTACGGGTTATTTTTGTTTCCCAACATTGATATTTTCATTGATATCAACGCCATTAAGATTTTTTTGATTGGAAACCATGTACCGACCTTGCTCGCAGATGCTTATCATTCTCTACACCTAAGGAATTTGTATAGCGGAGGAATGATCACATGTTGTGTACCCCTGCTGTACAAATGGTTCATTTCCCATTTGCCAAAGTCTGCTGGATTTTGGGATCAAAATAATACTTTACGTTGGTCACAGAGAATCATGTCTCTTACCAACTCTGATATCAATTGGTACAATCGAATCTATGACGGGATCAGAATCATTGACCGTTGTGGAAATTTCCCAAATGTACCCCTTATAGGATCTAAGGGAGGAATCAATTATCATCTTGTTTTGGTTCGTCGTCAGTTTGGATACCCGATGAGGCATGTCCCGTGTAATGCTCATCTGGAAGGTATTTTCTTCAAGGAAGGAGAAAATGACAGGGCACTAAAGACATAAATAATGCATGCCTGGAAACACGTGCACAGGAAAGGATGAGAGTCTCTAGGAAAACCGGACTGTGTCTTGGTGGAACCTTATCTCCACTAGGTACAAACTAGAGCTCTCAAGCTGAGGATGCCTTACCCTCGTCAGGAAGTTCTTCCGTTAAGGGACCCTGTCCTTTATTTTATGTCTCATATGGAAAAACTTCAGGTTACTCTCAACAAAGTTCAACAAGAGAAGAGGTCTTGGAAGAACAAGTACCGTATTCTCAATGTGGAGTACAAGAAAATACAGCAACTGTCAAAAGAAAAAGATGCTCTGATTGAGATTTTTGAGCAACGTGCTGTAGAAAATCAGGATGACCAGAGGAATTTGCTCGCTCCTTTCACTTGGAAAAGGAGTAACAACCCGACAACGACTCAAGAGCCCCGGTCAAAGAAAAGGAAAGTACCAGAACCAGCCCCTGAGCTCTCCTCAGAGAGGACTCGGGACCCATAAGTTTAGATTTCCTTTTACAACACTATCTAAATTACTGTATTTCCATTCCGCAATCTTTGAATTCAATAAAACGGGGTTTCCCCACTGTTTGATATTTGCAATCCAATTGTCGAAGTTTATTTTGATTAAACAAAAAAATTTAATTAAAGTATAATTATTGCATTCATCATTCTCACATAACGCATTCTTCTTACCTACGAATCTCACGTTTGCGTCTCGATTCTAGAGTCAAACTGTCTTATTCGTACAATACTCGGGCCAATCGATAGAAAAATATGGATAATCTCGAGGAAGAGAACAGAGAGTTGAGGGAAGAGATCGACACTCTGAAAGAGGATCTGAGAAAGCTTCATAACGACATGCAAGATCTAGCAGAAGCTCAGATACAACAACAAAGGACTGTGATCTCAGAGATCACATCGACGCCCATAGTGGAAAAGTATGATCCTAGGTACAAAATGCCAAAAGATCTTCCATTGGGCATGCATGTTAACTATATCCCGGAAGGATATGTTCCGCCGATCACTGAAGATCAGGGAACCGCAGTAGGAGCCGCTGAGCCTGAAGGTTATAAACTTCGGGAAAGCGAAGATGCTAGGGGCATGACAGCAACTCCTGAAGGTTACAAACTTTGGGAGAGGGAATGACCTAGAGTCACTGCCATGATGACTATACCACCACCCGTGGTACACACCGTCCCGGAAGGACAGATTCCACAGATACCTTCTGGTGGAAATGAAAGTATGTTCGACAGAATGAATGAGTTCCAGGAACGGTTCCTGGAAATGCAGAAAGAGCTGCAAGCCCTTCGCGGTCAGGATCTATTTGGAAAAGACGCCGCAGACCTTTGTTTGGTCCCCAATGTGAAAGTTTCGCACAAATTCAAAGTACCCGAATTTGAAAAGTACAAGGGTAACTCTTGCCCTCAAAGCCATTTGGTGATGTACGCTCGGTGAATGTCAACTCAGACAAAGAACCAAGAGCTACTGATTCACTATTTTTAGGACAGTTTAACCGGTGTCGCACTCAAATGGTACACGGGTTTAAACCGCACTAAGATCGCTACTTTCAGAGATCTTGCCGCTGACTTCGTTCAACAATATAATTATAACCTTGACATGGCACCGGACAGAGGTCAACTCAGAGCCATGTCACAGAAGGACAAAGAAACCTTTAAGGAGTACGCTCAGAGATGGCGTGAAATTGCCGCCCAAATTTGTCCACCTCTTGAGGAAAAAGAGATGAAAAAGATCTTCTTAAAGACCTTGAGCTCATTTTACTATGATAGAATGGTCGCCAGTGCGCCCAGTGACTTTACTGAAATGGTGGCCATGGGAGTTCGTCTCGAGGAAGCAGTCCGAGAAGGACGTTTTGTTAAAGACGCTGGATCATCAAGTAGTACAAAACGACATGGTAGTGCTCTCCCTAAGAAAAAAGAGCAAGATATTGGAAATATATCTCTCGAAAAGAAAAGGCGACAGTACCAACCAGTAGCAGCTGTAACTTCTGCTATCAACTTTGCGCCTATTCCTACGTATCAGCCTCAGGTTGCTCAAAGTCAACTGAATCAACAGCAATATCAGCAAAGGACACAACAGCCTCTTCAGTAGGCTCATCCTCCATATAACAACAACCGTACAACGCGATCACCAGGGTTCGACCCTATACCAATGTTGTACACAGAATTATTTCCACTATTACTGGTTAAGGGACACGTCCAAATCAGGTCTCCTCTTACAGTACCGAAAAATCCGCCTTTTTGGTTCAAAGCGGACCAGACTTGCCCTTACCATCAAGGAGGACCAGGGAATAACATAGAAAACTGTCTCAGTTTCAAATCTGATGTACAAAAGCTTGTTAGGAGCAGGGTCTTATCTTTCGAAGATACGAATCCAAATGTTCTCATGAACCCGGTGCCTCAACATAAGAAAGCTGCAGTAAATTTGATAGAGGGAGAGTCTAACAATAGCTATCAAATTCATGATGTACTCTTATTGAGGGCCAACTTGGTCAAGATGCATCGTAGACAGAGCGAATACGGCCATGTACCACCTCATAATTATCACCAGTGTGATATCTGCTCTAAAAACAATCAAGGATGTTCTGTGGTGCAATCAGCTCTACATGAACAATTGGATCTCAGATGGATCCAAGATCACCGAGTTCGTGGAGTTAACATGACTTATGAAAATTCCAACATCATTCAGAACCACGACATCTGTACGATGAATGTCAACTTAGTGGCAACGCACTCAAGGAAAAGCCGGTATCATAATCTTCTGTGGCACGATTATAATTCCTGTCTGACTTGCTCGGTAAACAAACATGGATGCTCTTTTGTACAAGAGGCCCTCCAGCATTAGATGGATCTTGGGTGGATCCAGGACTACCATGATAGAAATCCTTATCAAGTTAACATGATTCAAATCTTCGATATTCGTTTGATGAATACCATCTTGGTGGAGTTACACGCCAAGCAAGTCCAACTCGGATTTCTCACTTCACATGATTATCTGAGCTATAAAGTATGTCGTGAAAGTAACCAAGGGTGCGCTCTCATTCAAAGAACTTTACCACACTTGTTAAACCATTGGTGGCTTCCGATCTATCTAGACAAAGACACGCAATAAATCAGTGTGACAAACGGGAACCCTACTTGGCATCAAAGTCAAGATGCCCGATCTTTGGAAATAGACCTAGTAAGGTTGCACTGCATTCAAAGCGGATGTGGCCAGGTGCCACCACACAACTAAGAGCGCTGTAGAGTCTGCTCGGAAAATAATCAAGGAGGTTACCTCGTGCGAGCAGCCCTTCAAAGTCAGTTGGCTCCCAAGGAGATTCAACCGTGTCCAAGTTCTGGATCAATCAACTGGACGCTAGACTATTTTGCTGATCAGATTAAGGATGTTGTCGTGATCTCTGATCACGAAAGAACCAAAGATGTTTGTACCATCATCCCTCTACTTGACGAATCGAAGGTTCTTAACTAGGAATTGATTGAAGTTACTCACGAATGTCAGAGAAATCCGAAGGCTCCGGTAGTTATCTATTTTCCAAGACCGCTACCGTATGAATCAGCTAAGGCGATCCCTTACAAATACGGTGCAACATCAATTAAGAATGGAAGGGAAATTCCATTACCCTCAATCGTGAATATTGCAGACATCAGTCGAGTAACACGGAGTGGTCGAATCTTCAATCGAGGAGTTGGAGAACCTAACAGAGAAAAGGAACCTCAAACGGAAGTTCCTGATCCACCAGTCGGTCAATCCAGTGATCCTGACCTTTAAAAAAATGAGGATGAGATACTGAAGCTCATCCAAAGGAGTGAATACAACATCGTTGATCAACTATTGCAAACTCCTTCAAAAATCTCTGTGTTGTCCCTATTACTCAGTTCTGAAGCCCACAGAGAGGCTCTACAGAAAGTCTTAGAACAAGCCTTCGTGGAATAGGATGTAACAATACGACAGTTCGATAGCATTGTCTCCAACATCACTTCCTACAATAACTTGGGGTTTAGCGATGAGGAATTTCCAGAAGAAGGCAAAAGTCACAACATGGCGCTCAATATCACAGTCAACTGCCAGGACGATGCCTTAGCCAGCGTACTAGTAGATACCGGATCGACTCTCAATGTTATGCCTAAATCCACTCTAATGCGACTATCATTCAAAGGATCTCTGATGAGAGGCAGTGAGGTCATCGTCAAAGCATTTGACGAGTCTAGAAAAACAGTTATCGGCGAAGTCAACCTTCCTATAACTATCGGTCCTCACACTTTCCTAGTCACTTTCTAGGTCATGGACATCCGAGCAACATACAGATGTTTGTTGGGAAGACCTTGGATACACCAGGCTGGGGCAGTCACTTCAACACTTCACCAGAAGCTGAAGTTCATCAAGAATGACCAACTCGTCACGGTCTGTGGAGAACAAGCCTTGATCGTGAGTAACCTATCATTGTCCACTTGTGTAGAACCCGAGCAGGTTGTTGGAACTCAGTTCCAGGAACTTTCGGTGAGCAATGACAACCAGTCAGAAAGAGGAACATCGATTTCCTCGTACAAAGATGCTCTTGAGGTGATCCAAAGTAACAATGCAAAGGTATGGGGATAACTTGTCATTCCTACTGATAATAAAACAAAGAAGGGTCTTGGTTTTTCTGCAACTTGTACCCAGACTGCCGCTAACGGTGAAAGTCATCATCCCATTCAGAACTTCTTCCACAGTGGAGGTTTCCTTCACCCAGTGTCTCAAGAAGTACATACCATCAATGAGGGGCATTCCTCTGACACAGATGAGGAATAGAAGTCCTATCTTAATGAGGACGGTTATATGTCTCAAGAAGAGGTGCCCACGCCATTTTGCTATCCCGTACAGAGTCCGAGATTTATACCAAGGTCAGACGTCAAAATGATATACAGAGTTGCAATCCGGAAGGATGCCATGCTCCACCAAACTCATTAGAGGAGGACACTCTGATGAAAGACAACTTTGACCATGACTATTATGGCCCGATGGATGACTTGCCGATGTGGCAGCCATACCCAGGAGAATTGGGGCAAGAAAATCAGCCAAATGATGATCAGCTGAGCATCATTGGAAAAAATACTTGCGTCCCCACCATGTCATGAGACCAACACTTAGGTCATTCAGAAAATATCTAGTACGACGATGAATTTGCAAAGTTTGCAGGACTAGAATTCATCAACTATGCTTTTCCTGAGGTCAACGTCATCGAAAGGGATGACTCCTTCAGTTCCAAAAAAGTGTGGGACACCTTAGGACAACCGAGTGGCAAGTACGACTTCTTGGTCAAGTAGACTTCTCCTAAAAGCTCTCGTATCAGGCTCAAGGACATCCAGCCAACTGGATGTGGAGATCTACCTGAGAGCATCAATACTATCCAAGATACAGCTGAGGAATCCTCCTACGACAACTCTGTCTGGGAGACAGATTCCAATGATCCTGTTCCACCAGAAATCAGCGTTATTTCTGAAGACAAAGCAAGGAAGGTACCAGACTTTGGGATTCACCGAGGAGTTCTCCGCCAATGGGTTGCAGTCAATGTTCCGAAGATCGTTCATAAGTCAAAGTAATGGCCATCTTTGTTTTAACCTTTCACCCTGCCCAGGTGAAACGGATATTTTGATCGGGCTCACTTTCTGTAAATATCCCTCTTCACTTCGTCCAAAGCGATAGAGTTTTGTTTTATAGGGTTGTAGTTTCAAGAATCGACAAGTTCATAAATAAAATAACGTCATTCTGTAATTCCCGCATTAATTGTTGTTTTTTTCTTTTCACTTTTTCAGAAAATGGTAATCCTAAGAAATAATTCAAATAATAAAAACAAGCAGTAAAAGAAAATACACTGCATACACTCTTGTATTTCTCTCTATCTCTTCTAAAAAACAATCATCACGTCATGCAGATGGCTTGTTTTAAACCCCATTGAAACATACTATCCGATGCCTTCTCCCAACTTTGAATTCCCGGTATTTGTGGCTGAAGAAGAAGATGACGAAGACATTCTAGAGGATATCTCCCGATTACTCAGATAAGAGGAAAGGTCCATTAAACCTCACAAAGAGTCGTTGGAAATGGTCAACTTGGGTTCAGAGGAAGAGAGAAAAGAGGTCAAGATTGGGGCACTGCTCAGTCGAGCTGTCAAAGAAGGTTTGGTAAGGCTTCTCAACGAGTTTCCCGATATATTCGCTTGGTCCTATCAGGATATGCCAGGGTTGGATACCAGCATCGTGGAACATTATCTACCATTAAGATTAGAATGTCCGCCAGTAAAACAGAGGTTGAGACGGACTCACCCAGACATGACCATCAAAATCAAAGAGGAAGTACATAAACAGATTGACGCGGGTTTCCTCGCCACATCAGAATATCCTCAATGGTTAGCCAACATCGTACTAGTTTCAAAAAAGGATGGAAATGTCAGAATGTGTGTGGATTACAGAGATCTAAACAAGGCCAGTCCAAAGGATGACTTTCCTTTACCACACATTGACATGCTGGTAGACAGTACAACAAAGTTCAAAGTCTTCTCCTTCATGGATGGATTCTCGGGCTATAACCAAATCAAAATGGCGCCGAAAGACATGGAGAAAACTTTGTCCATCATCCCATGTGGTACTTTTTATTACAAGGTAATGCCGTTTGGATTAAAGAACGTCGGGGCAACCTATCAAAGGGCCATGACTACTCTGTTTCATGACATGATACACAAAGAAATAGAGGTATATGTCAATGATATGGTTGCAAAATCTAAGACAGAAGAGAAGCATGTAGCCCACCTATTAAAAATATTCGAGTGTCTGAGAAAGTACAAACTCTGCTTGAATCCCAACAAATGCACCTTCGGTGTCCATTCAGGCAAACTTCTAGGGTTCATCGTCATCCAGAAAGGAATTGAGGTTGATCCTGACAAGGTCAAGGCCATTCAAGAAATGCCTTCTCCAAAGACTGAAAAATATGTCAGGGGATTCCTGGGACGTTTGAATCACATCTCTAGATTCATCTTCCTCATGACCGCGACATGCGCGCCGATTTTCAAATTACTCAAAAAGAATCAGGACTGTGTTTGGACAGAAGGCTGTCAAACTGCCTTCAACAGTATCAAGGAATACCTGTTGAACCCACCGATTCTATCACCTCTAGTGGAAGGAAGGCCACTGATCATCTACTTAACATTCTTGGAAGACTCAATGGGTTGTGTACTTGGCCAACAAGATGAAACCAAAAGGAAAGAGTCGGCCATTTACTATTTAAGCAAGAAATTCACCGACTGCGAGACTCGGTACACTATGTTTAAGAAAACTTGATGTGCTCTAGCTTGGGCAGCCAAACGTCTTTGCCAGTATATGATTCGTCACACTACTTGGTTAATCTCCGAAATTGATCCAATCAAGTATGTCTTTGAAAAGCCTGCTCTCACGGGAAGGATCGCCCATTGGCAAATGTTGTTATCAGAATATGACATCGAGTACCACGCTCAAAAAGCCGTCAAAGGGAGTATTTTAGCCGATCATTTGGCTCATCAACCGATTGATGACCAGGAATCAGTCAGACTTGACTTCCCAGACGAAGATGTTATGTATCTAAAAATGAAGGATTGCGATGAACTGCTACCCAGTGAAAGGCCGGAACCAGGTTCCCAATGGGGACTAATCTTTGACGGAGCTGTCAATCATTATGGAATTGGAATTGGGGCAATTATCATAACACCTCAGGGTACCCACATTCCTTTCACTGCCAGACTGACATTCGAGTGTACAAACAACGAGGCCGAATACAAAGCTTGTATCATGGGTCTCGAGGAAGCGATCGATTCAAGGATAAAAAACTTGGATGTATATGGCGACTCAACCCTGGTTATCAATTAAATCAAAGGAGATTGGAATACTTACCAATCAGGACTGATTCCTTACAAAGACTACGCGATAAGGTTGTTACCCTTCTTCAACAAAATCGAGTTTCATCATATCCCTCGTGAAGAGAATCACATGGCTGATGCATTAGCCACTCCCTCTTCCATGATTAGCGTAGGTCAATGGAACGACTTACCTAAGATTGACATGATGCGCCTTGAACGGCCCGTTTACATCTTCACGATTAAAGCAGTCATAGACGACAAACCTCGGTATCACGATATCAAATGCTTCCTTCAGAAACAAGAGTATCCACCTGGGGCATTAAGAAAGGACAGAAAAACCCTTAGAAGGCTGGCAGGTAGTTTCTTCCTGAGCGGTGATACACTCTATAAGAGAAATTTTGACATGGTCCTGCTCCGATGCGTAGACAGACCAGAAACAGGCATGTTGATGAAAGAAATTCACGAAGAATCCTTTGGCACTCATGCCAACGGACACACAATGGCGAGAACAATTCTAAGAGCAGGGTACTACTAGTTGACCATGGAATCCGACTGCTATAGGTACATGAGGATGTGTCATAAGTGTCAGATATACGCAGACAAAATCCATGTACTGCCAACGTATCTCAAAGTTCTCTATTCCACATGGCCTTTTTCCATATGGGGAATCGACATGATTGGCTTGATTGAACCCAAAGCTTCAAATGGACATCGGTTCATCCTGCTCGCAATTGATTACTTCACCAAGTGGGTCGAAGCAGTGTCATACGCCAATGTAACCCGACAGGTGGTAGTCCGCTTTATCAAAAATAATCTCATCTTCCGTTATGGTGTTCCGAGCCAGATCATTACCGATAATAGATCCAACTTGAACAACAAGATGATGAAAGAGTTGTGCGCTGAATTTAAGATCGAACACCATAACTCATCTCCCTACCGACCTAAGATGAACGGAGCGGTATAAGCGGCTAACAAGAACATCAAGAGGATTATTCAGAAGATGGTTGTAACCTACAAAGAGTAGCATGAAATGCTACTCTTTGCCCTTCACGGTTATCGTACATCTGTTTGCACTTCAACAGGGGCAACCCCTTTCTCCCCTTTCTCTCTAGTATATGGCATGGAAGCAGTGCTTCCCATAGAAGTGAGATGAGCTGAGTTAACAGAGGCTGAATGGTGTCAAAATCGACACGATGAGCTGAATCTAATCGAAGAGAAACGAATAACGGCACTATGTCATGGTCAGTTGTATCAGCAAAGAATGAAGAAGGCATTTGACAAAAAGGTCTGACCTCGCGTCTTCAGGAGAGGAGACCTTGTGCTCAAAAATATACAATCATTTCTCACTGATTCCCAGGGCAAATGGACTTCGAATTATGATGGCCCCTATGTGGTCGAGAAATCTTTCTCAGTTGGCGCCTTGAAACTCGCAACCATGGACGGAGAGGAATTTTCCTACCCCACAAATGTTGATGTAGTCAAGAAATACTTCGCCTAAAAAAACGTCTCGCTGGATTGAAAACCCGAAAGGGCGGTCCAGGCAAAAATTAGAGACATAATAAAAAATCATCCCGGTGGATTGGAAATCTCAAAGTACAATCCAGGCAAAAGTTAGGGATAATGGCAAGTAACTATGTCTAACACGGGTAAATCCCAAAGCAACAGTAATGCCATCGGTCAGGAAAACTCCAGTCAAGGTCATCTTCGACAGAAGCTCAGGATGCCCAGAATTCAAAGTTGGTAGAAGGATATCGGCCGTTATGTTTCAATGTAGCCCTTTCCCCTTAAATTAACATTTTCTAACTTTGTAAATACTCCATGGAATCAGCGTTTGACTGATTTCCATCCTATCAATAAAATTTGAGCCCTAGCGCTTTTGTTTGCGATTCTCATTTGTTTTAGCTTTACAAAATGACGTTTTAATGTGATCAACGATTCTTGAAATAAAACAAAAAATGAATTTACTTGTCAAACTTTTTCTGATTTTAAAATAAAGATGGCATTTTCTTTTGACTATTGAACATCGAAAGAACGTCGATCGCTTCTCCAGAAGTAATGGAGCTTCAAAGTGCAGAATCAAAGTACTCTTTCTAAACCAACACGCCTGGATGAAGGATCAACCGCGTCAGAGACTGTGTTTCATCTAACACCCCCGACAGAGTTCTTATCTCCTAAGCCCGACCAACGTTGTTCCCCACAGGGACTATCTCTCCTAACCAAGGTAGAATTGCTATTTTGAACCCGGTGGTACCTTTTCGTCCCCCGCAGTGGCCGAGTGTCCAGTCGTGTTCATCCATTAGTCTGTATGTCGTGTAAGTTTTGTCAGCATATACATACATACATCATGCATTATTGATTCATACATATTCATATTGCATCACTATCACTCTAGTCGGTCTTGTTCCCAACTGATAAAAGTCCTCTCAATCGAGTTGTCAGTTCTTTCCTCGTTAGGAAATGTTGCGTCTGAACAATCTCTCTTCCAGTTTACTTCTGGATTGAAGGTGGTTCTTTGACCACTTTGATAACTTGAACCTCTGAAAGGCAAGAAAACCTTCGACAAACATCACTCTTTGCCATTGAAGATGATATCTTCGCTTTTCCGGATTAAGGAAAATCCCCAGAGAAATCCTCTTAATCAAAACTTCGACAGTACGACAGTTTTTCTCTGAAAGATTCGCTGACAAAGAGGTCATCGGCACCTCAAAATTGGGGTATATTGTATGGCATGTCTTCGAGAAGGTCTCGAGGAAAAGTATGATGTAATATCCCCAAGCAAAAGTAGTATCTCAAGAGACTTGTTTTCCCTAGTAGAGTTAACAAATGGCGTCTCCAACAAAGAAGTTTGAACACCTCTACAGCTCAGACTGATGGGTTCCCTAGTAAGTCTGACATTAAAACCTTTTCCCATCAAATGGTATCTCCCCAGGAAAATTCGGCGAGAAGTTTGAGGCTGCTACGAACAGCGTCCCTTGTCAAGAAAGTTTATTGACAAAAGAAATTGAGAGCAGTTCCTTGGTAAGAATCCAGGATCGAGGGGAAGTTTATATCCGAAACTTAGACCAGTTCCTTGGTAGGAAACCAGGATCGGGGGGAAGTTTATATCTGAAACTTAGACCAATTCCTTAGTAGTTGATAAGTGCAAATTGTACCTATTTTTGTATATAAGTTTTGTTGTACTTATCGTTACTTTGTGTTAAAATTGGTTGAATAAACCCCCATTTATGTGTAAATACGTTTATTTTACGTTTTCGTGTGTATATTTCGTTTTCTTGTAAATATCATTGAGTTTAATTGATTTTATCTCATTTTTGTAGGTATTACAGGGATGAGATTTTGCCATTGTTGTATAGAGCATTGAATAAGCTTTCTAGTCAAACCGTGCGTCAATCGGAGTTACGGTTCAAAAGTTATAAAGAAAACAAGTTCTGATTTGCTGTCATGTTTGCTAGGCGAACTGGAGGCGAGCGTACTCGCTAGGGATTTCGCTAGGTGAACTCGGGGGCGAATGAAAAGTGCCCGGAAGCATGAAAAACACAATTCTAGAAGTAGCTAAGGCGGTTTATGTTCGCTAGGCGAACGGGGGCTCGCTAGGCGAACCCTGGAACACAATTTTCCTATAAACTTCATTTTTCAGCATTTTTTAGGTTATGGTTTTGGAGATTCTTGCTCCAACTCCATCAAACTTCATTTTTCAGTAGATTAGTTTAGAAAACAACATGGAAGCTGGCATACGGATGAACCGGGGTGGATTAATCGTCGATCAGCTCTGACAAACCGCGAGATGTTTGGTTCATTTCTCTTCTTCTTTGTGTTTTTCTTCTATGTTGGGTTGTGTATATGTATTGACTATGATCTCATGTATATTTGTCGCCCATGGCTTTGAATAAAACTTGCTTTACAAATCTTTATTGGTGATTGTCTCTGATTTTTGCTTTATGCGCGGGGTTTGAGTTGCGTTAGAGATAATCCTCGCAAACTTCGATTAGGGATGATTATCTGTTAGTTTCTGGATTCTAGAGATAGATTTAAGAGCTAACAATCTTCAATAGGGGTCGAAGCTTAATGCCTCAGTGTCTTGAGTCGCGTTCGAGAGTGTCGGCGAGGGTAACACAGTTGTGTTCTCAAATTTGCGTTAGACATAACCTTTGTTGTGAGCGATGCTGAGTGATATTGAGGAGTATTGTAGGTGGAGTATAACTGGTCGGTAAGTTTAAGTTTGTGAGGAGTCGGTTATGTTCATGCCGGAAAAGTTTGTCTTGCTGAAGAATGAATTTATTTTATGTTTTAATGTTTACTTTTCTGTTTTTAAGTTTAAAACCATTTTAATCCAAACTCATTAACGCGAGAGACTGTCGAATGACATTCTTTCCCTCAAACCGATCTCTGTGGACACGACATAAATCCCGGAGGGAATTCTTTCCAAAAATAAATATTTTTGCTGCTTGCCCTATTCTACATTCAATAGTAGTAAACCATGATCGAGGGGAAGTTTACATCAGAAACTGAGACCAGTTCCTTGGTAGGAAACCAGGATCGAGGGGAAGTTTATCTCAAAAGAAAACTTAGACCAGTTCCTGGGTAGGAAACAAGGATCGAGGGGAAGTTTTATCTTTTCTAACCATCATCGCTTAGCAAAAAAAGATGAATGTGTAAGCTACCATTCATAACCACCATCAAAATTTCGGGTATTCCGATATTTAATCCTCTTGCACCCCGAATGCCTGAATACCTTCGCCATTCACACCTTCGGGTCCAAGAAGATTAAATAGGGGCATCTGTCATACCCCAAATTTTGACCACTAACATTCCCATCATTGTGCAAATCATCATCACAATATGGATGTACCTTTGTGCCTCATCAGTCTCCCCAAAGATGGGTGAGCATCCACTACAATCAAACTTAGGGTTTCTGTCATACCCTAAATTTGTCCTACCTGTATATAACTTTCATCTGTACATCCATCCACTAACCATTATTCTGAAAATCCAAAAAATATATATATTGCTTCTGCTTTTATTTTCTCTTGCCTAGGTCCAGGTCCATTTGAGGCTATCAAGACAGTGTGTGTGTGTGTGTGTGTGTGTGTGTGTGTGTGTAGCTAAGATTAAGGTCTAGTTGGTTTTGACTTACTTTGTTTGGTCAGACAAAGATTGATTTCAAGGTCATGGCTAGGGCATGTAATTCAAATAATGGGGCTCTGAGCTTTCAGTTAAGGTTTTTGGGCTAATATAGGGCAAATGTGAGTGGATCAAATTCTCAGGCTATACTAAAGCAAGTGCTTCATAGTTGTTTGTCATCAGACATTAATTCATCTTTTTAATCAGGGTCTTAACCAGCAGTTCACGCTTCAAGCCATTATCTATTTTCGATTCCATGTCCATTCCAGTTCCAAAAATCCATATTCACTTTTTATCCATTTTATCTCTCTTTTCTAAACAATTGTCCATTTTCCATCCATTATTATCCAATTCAAACCCAATTTTCAATTTTCTTTTTATCCTTTTTTTTAAAGTCCATTTTATTAATCCATTTCATCCAATTATCCAATTATTTTGTTTTTTCTAACCATATCCATCTTCATTATCCATACAAGTCCATCATAAGAGAAATTGTAAGAATTCATTGGATCATCAATTTACAAAAGGCCCATCACTTTTGTCTACAACAACAAGAGTCCATATTGTGTTACATTTCAAAAAAAAAAACTCATAGCTCAAAATCACAAAAAAAATAAAATAAAAGAGAAGGGATCAAAATTTATAGAACCACACAATGACCATCTTGTAATAGCTACCACACCCACATTTTCCATATGCTGAGCTAACAAACCAAGCCATTACAACACCAAAAAACTGTCATCACGCACGACAAAAAACCTGTAGCAAAAATCACCAAAAGCGTCAACACTTCAAAATACAAAAATGATTCACCACACACCACTCAAGAATAACCGTTTCACAATGTTACCCAAACACAGTAACAAATTCACAAAAACGAATCCCATCCACCTACAACACGTCTGATCCTCAAAACCGTTACAAATTCGTACGGAATTACAATTTCCAGCTCACAGTTCATTTCCCATTTCACCCCCATTCTCCCTATAAAACAGGACCTCTCTCACTTTATTTGAAAAAAAAGCAAAAAAGCCAATAAACCTCTGCAGAAATTCCTCTAGAATCACTTTTTTTCAACTCCCTCAAACCTTCCATACCCACCACCTTCATTCTCCCTCAACCGAAACCGTTTCCAGAAAAAATATCCTTCAATCAGCAACCGTCTTCAATCATCCTTAAACCCTTCTTTACACGTCCTTCAACTATCTCCAACCCAAAACCTCCTCAACAATCTTTAACCTCAAACCTCAGATCCTTCTTCAACCTTCCTTCCATAAACCCCTCAACCCGCAACAACCATTCAACCCACCATCTACCAACAACAACTTACATTTTTCAATCCTTTTTCAATACCACTCTCAACCAAACCCGTTTTAAACCTTAAACACAGAATCGAAGCCAGAAGAGAGATGATGAGAGGATAGAGAGCGAAACTGACGCGAACTAAATGAGTAGAAAACAGACCTTTTCGAAGCTGGGACGAGAGCGAGACGTAGAATCGAAGGCGGAAGGGTTGGGAATGATTTCGTCGTGTGGGTTTTGAGGTTTTCGACCATGCTTCTCTGAGTCGTTGATGCGTGATGACGAAGAAGAAACATTTTCGTTCTTCTGAGCTTATTTGATTTACTCTTCCAGTTGTGGATTTGACTTGTACACCATAACCTGTTTCATTTTGTTTATACGTTTTTGTTTTCAAATCTTCTCCATAGTAAACATTGTTTTTTGTTTTAATGTTAGTCATTTGTGGATTCAACTAGCGTGTTGGGGCTTCATGGCCCAATTTAGATTCGATTTTCATGCTTTTTTTTTTAAAGAAAAAATCACATTGTTTGTTGAAGGATGATATTGGGCTAGGGCCCGCGTTGGATTCCATAATACACACCCTTCTGAGTCCAACGCCCCCTCCTTTATTTTTAACTAATTTTCTTTTTTTGGTTTACTATTTTTTTAACAAGTTTTTTTTGAGCTTTTAATCTTTATTCTTTTTATGTTTTTCAAGTTAAATCCATTTACTTTATTAGTTCATCTTATTATGGTTTCGATTCTATTTTATTTTAGGGCCAATGATATAAAAAATATCATGATTTGTGGATTTATTTCAAGTAGTTCTATAAATCTTACTTAATATGAGGCCTAATTATTTTCTTTTCGATTTATTTTTTTTACCATTCATTTTGGATCAATGAAAACCAAACATCAAAGATTTATCGATTTTCGATTTAAAATCTTGATAAAGGTGAGACCTTTTTTCTTTTTCTCGATTTTATTTCATTTCTTATGATTTTCATTTCACATATTCTTTTCTTTTCATTTTTGGTCAATGAAAGTCAAATATCGTTGATTATCGATTTCTCGATTAAATCTTGATTAAGACGAGACCACTTTGATTTATTTTCTATTTCCATCTCATTTTCTATTATCTTCTTCTATTTTCTCATTTTCAATCGATGAAGTCTTTCATTCACGAATGTTGGTGGTTGAAGCGATTAACCTTCATTATTTCAAATCTGTAGTGAGTGATCATCGAGATCTCTTTCTATACTTTGAGATCGTGATAGGTTACCTTCGATTAACCGACGAAAGTTTGTGATTAAGACAAGGTCTTCACCTTTTCTTTTCGTGTGGCACAATTTCATTGGAGAAAGATTCTCAATATCATCTCTCTATCGTGTTTTAGCACATAGATCAAATCGCGCATCCTCCTATTGTATGATCTTCGTCATAGATCGTGCTACGACGACTTAGTGCTACATTGGACCCGATTCATACGATTAACAACTAACCACCAACTTTAATTTCACAATATTCTTTCTTTATTTTTCTTGCTTATATTATTATTGTCCATATTATTATCGTATTGTTCATATCATATTCATACTTGTCCATCTAACCATTTTCTTGTTTCTTTTTCCATACCTTATTCGAAAATACATTAATAATTATCAAAACCCTAAAACAATAAACTGGTGGACTGTTGGTTACTATACTTCACTTGGAGATTTTGTCTGAGTCTTAGTTTAGGACACCATGCACACACACGGCTTTCTCTTGGGCTACCTTACAACGAGATCTTTTATTTCATGTCATCCCCTGTACTTTACATGTACCCTTCTCCTATTCTGATGTATGCATTCAATTTTTTTTTTATTGTGGCTCGTTACTAGGAGCACCCTCAGGGACTAGGATCGACTAAAACTTTTTCGTAAGCCCTTGATCCAACGTCAAGTGGCTCTTCCCCTATTGTAAGTCGAGCGCTTTTGCCTCACAATCGACCTTACCTTGAACCATTAGGACCTCCTTTCCATTAGTCCTCAACCCATTTTGTACGCAAATTCAAACCTCGATCAACATCGAGTATTTTTTTTTTCAAATCAAATCAATACATTTAACCATACTTAAACATCATTTCTTAAAAGGTGAGAAGGAGGGGGATCAAGTCTTTGGTCTTTCTCCTCAATTGTTTGGGTGCGAGTTCTCTTACTTGTGTGTGGACAATTGACGCCTCTAAAATACTTGCAACTCGACAACATTCAAACCTTTTTTCAAGTAATCTTTAATATACTAAATCATATATTCAAACAACTTCTTAAAAGGTGATGTGAGGGGGGCCAAGTCTTTGACCTTTCTCCTCAATTGTTTGGGTGCGAGTTCTCTTACTCGTGTGTCAATAATTGACACTTCTAAAAAACATAAACTTTAATTTCTCGATTATTTGGGTGCGAGTTCTCTTACTCATGTGTGAACAATTATCGCCTTTAAAACATCCAACACGTCAAACTCGCTCCTCTCGCTCCCGTGCGGTCGAGCCTTCCCAAAACACTAAGCCATCGCCCCGTGTGATCCATAACTCAAACACCTTTCCCAAAGAACATTGTTTAAGTCATTCTTTCGGGCATATAAACTCATGCTTCAGCCTCCCATAGCGAGCAGACAAGAAAATGTTTAGCAGTTAGAATGCAACCTAAACTCTCGTTCGCCTAAAACACGTCCTTATCAAACTATTTTCTCAATCAAATCTTTAACACACTTAATCCTTATTCAAACAACTTTTCATAAAGAACATTGTTTAGTCCATTCTTCCGCGCATATAAACTCGTGCTTCGGCCTCCCTTAGCGAGCAGACAAGCCAACGTTAAGTAGTTAGAATGCAAATTAAAAATTCGTTCGTTTAAAAAAACCAACCAACCGTAGTCCCACCAACTACGAATGCTCTGACTTTCCCATAGCACGAGGGAATACGTAGGCACAAGGGTTCTCAATCCTTGCCGAGCACCCTAATAAAAAACCACCCCATCTCCCCCTTAGAAAGCAATATCCTTAGAAGATAACAAACAAACCTAGCTAACTTTCTCACGAATCGAATCAAGAGGTTCCCGTTGAGTACAATGGACGTAGAGGGTGCTAGTACATTCCCTCTTGCGTAACCGACTCCCGAATCCGAATTTGGTTGTGATGACCATGTTCTTCTCCCTTTAAAGGTTTTATCGATATTTTCCTTTCCCTCTTTTAGGATAAATAAAGTTCGGTGGTGACTCTGTTTCGAACTGTTTTTTCCGCGTCCTTCGCGAGGATCATATTTTTCAAGGTACGACAGATGGCGACTCTGCTGGGGAATAGGCATTGCCCTATGCTAGAGAGAGTCAAGCCTAACTTGACTCGGTTCGTGAGTGTTAGATTCGCTTGTTTTTTATCTTCTCTTATTGTTTGATTGCTTGCTTGTTTGATTGTTTATTATCTACTTGCTTGCTTATTGTCATTATATCCTATTATTATCTTGTATGACACTGTTGGGGTTCTCTGATCATTGGTGCTTTGTGAGACGGCTCTACACCCGAGTTCGAGTATAACCCTAGGATTAGAATGGTGGTTGTGTAGTGTAGGCTTGTGTGGTCTCTTCCGCGTGAGTTGAAGCGAAAACCCCGCTTGGAGTAGATTACCTTGGAGATATTATTGTTGTGGTGAATCTTTTCCATGGCGGTAATATTTTCGAGGTGGGTCGTCGATCCCAAGGACCATTAACCCATTTACCCATGGTGGTTGGTAGTGTTAACTCCTTGTGGGTTAATGCGAACGCCCCAATCAGATGAGATCCCTTGAATGTATCGTTATCTTGACAATGATATTTTCAACCTCGATCTAAGATTCTGAGAACCCTATTTAGAACCTGTAGCGAGCGATTTTGGACGCGGTTCTTAAGCGCTGTCGCTCTTGGGGTAACTACAGATCGATTCATTTTTTATCCTATTGAAGTTGATGAAGGAAGGGAAATAGATGTCTCCAACTATCCCTGCTTGTAAACTAATTTTAAACAGCGATCTATTAATTTACAGATGCGACCAATGTGGGGGGCCTCTCTTTGGTTTATTTGAAAGAAGGAGATGCTAAGGTTATTTACAGGAACTTTTGTTAGGATACTGTGCCAGGTTGGAGGTAAAGGACATTGGTTTGTTTTGATTAGTGTGCTCGCTAAGATTTCTCTTTCAATCTTATGCCTACGTATTTCCGTTGACTGAAACAGGGAAATCAGAGCGATTGTAGTTCCTCCTATTCTATGGGAGGAAAAGTTATTTTGGTGTCTTGTTCAAAGCCCAAGACATGAAGCTAAATGGGTGATTTATATCTTGTTCGAAGCCCAAGATGTGAAGCTGAAGGGTCTATTTGTATCTTGTTCAAAGCCCAAGATATGAAGCTAAAGGGTTTTGACTTTAGAGAGAATTTGTCGTCTCTAAAGGGGAGCTGTTTGATGTTTGTATGCTGTGAGCAAGGCACAACTTTGATGCTAAAAGGTTGATTGACTTAACCGGGGTTTTCTTATACAAAGCCTAAGAGGAGGCTGAAAGGTTGACTTTTCCGGGAAAATGTTCTTTCTGTCTTGTACAAAGCCCAAGATTGAGGCTAAAAGGATTCGACTCAACAAGAGAGTCTTTTTGTGTGTCTTGTAAGAAGCCCAAGACGGAAGCTAAAAGTTGTTTGACTCAACAGGAGAGTCTTTTATACTCAACAAGAGAGTGTTTTTTGTATCTCGTACGAAGCCCGAGATAGAGGCTAAAGGTTGTTTGACTCAATAAGAGAGTCTTTTATACTCAATAAGAGAGTGATTTGTATCTCGTACGAAGCCCGAGATGGAGGCTGAAGGGGTTTGACTCAACAAGAGAGTCTTTTATACTCAATAAGAGAGTGATTTGGTGTCTCGTATGAAGCCCGAGACGGAGGCTAAAAGTTTGGTGACTCAACAAGAGTGTGTTTTATACTCAACAAGAGAGTATTTTGGTATCTCGTACGAAGCCCGAGATGGAGGCTAAATGGGTGATTCAACAAGAGAATCTTTTATACTCAACAAGAGAGTGTTTTGTGTCTTGTACGATGCCCAAGACGGAGGCGAAAGGGGGCTGGTGAATGTTTCAGTTGAGTAACCAATATGATGGATAAAAGAGAAAATCAGTTCTTATATGAGTAATGTTGTACTCATACATTGGAGTTGATAAGAAGATCGGGATTATTTCCTATTTCTGAAAGGTACTTGAGAATGTCTTTGAGACTCAAGGGTCTTAGACTGTCCGAGTCTAGAGTTTTATCTTTTGTAATGTGCTAAAGGGAAAGTAGCAGCAAGATCTATACTCTTTGAAAGACTGCTATATTAAGATGACTAATTTCTGTTCCTATACCTCTAAGAGGTCGTCAGGACAATTTGTACAAAGCCCAAGAGGAGGCTGGAAACTTTTAAGAAGCTGAGGGGCCCTTTGTACGAAGCCCAAGAGGAGGCTGTGAAAACTTCTAAGCTGGCGGGTCCTTGTACAACGCCCAAGAGGAGGCGGGGATGCTTTTAAGAAGCCTGTAGGTCCCCACATCCCGAGAAGTTCGAGACATGCTATTCACTGAGAATAGATCAAGCCAGGAAGTTCGAGAATTTGGAAGAAACTCAAGAGATGCCATTCACGGAGAAAAGATCATCCCTGGGGAGTTAGAGTTTCTTTGACAATACCTAGGAGGGACAACCGAAGAGAAGACTGTATCTGGTGCTCCTATGGGGGATCTAGTTTCGTCTATTTTTAAGAACGATCAGCGGGGATTTACCTAGTGCTAGACGTAGTTGCTGGGGAAACTCTAAATATCTATACTATTATTACACAGTTGATATGAGTTTATGAAAGAAGACTTACAGTGAAACAGCCCCACAGTACAATTATATACATATGAAAGCGGTAAATGAAAGCGGATTTACTCGGTTGTAGAGCTTCCATGTTGTATTGTTAGTTGTTCAACAAAGAAATGAAAACAACAGTATATTCAAAATCAAAGGAGAAAGTGCTTTGAAAAGGAAATGGTTGGGGCTTAGAGCTCAAGGAGAGGCCCAGGGTTTTATCAGTGATCGTACTGTTGTTTTGTACAGGAACTTATACAAGTGACTAAGGCCCAAGAAAGGTTTTCTGTACAAAGGGGATTGGGTCTTACACTCTATCAGAGGCCCAAAAAGAAATGGGGCTTATAACACGAGGGTAGGCCCAGTTGATTTTTGTTTTAAACTGGCGATCGCGCCGAGATTTTCTTTTAACGCAGAGGGACTTATACAATATCTGAGGCCAAAAAACGGTTTTGTTTAAAAGGGGGTTGGGTCTTACACTCTATCAGAGGCCCAAAAGTTTATTTTGAATGGGTCTTATAGCTCGAGGAGAGGCCCAAGGTTAATTTTACACGGGCGATAATCGCGCCGAACTTTTGAAATAGAACGAGACTTATACAATAAGTGAGGCCCAAAAATTTTTGTATTTGCAAAGGATTGGGTCTTACACTCTATTAGAGGCCCAAAAGTGTTTTAAAATCATTTGTTAAGGTGAAACTCAACAAAACCCTAATTTGATTTCCTTTAAAAGTAAATATTAAAAGAAAATCAATGAAAAATACCAAATAGGTTTGAATAAACCACTTGTGATTTTTGCGTAAGGTTTGAAAAAAATTAGGTTTTAATCACAAAAGATATTAAAACTCATTTGGTTTTGATTTTCAAAGTAAATATTCACTTTTAAAATGTTTAAAAAACAATTAAAAATGAATGTATTCACAAAAATATTAATTATATTAAATAAATAATATAAACTTAATTTTTTTGTGGAATAAAATATTTCTATATTTTTGTGATTTTTTGCAAAAAGAACCAATAAAAAATAATTAAAATTGAAGGAGTTATTAATTTTCCAATTAATTAACAAAACATAAAAATATTGGGAAAATGGCAAAATGTGAAAAAACACAAAATGGCATGGGTGGGGTTTTAACCCACGACCTCAAGGTCATAAGGCGCGCGCCTTACCACTAGGGTGGTGATACATCCATTGCTTGAAGTGAAACCACAAATATACAAGGCATGCCTTGGTTTTAGGCCTGGCCCAAGGCAAGGCAAGACAAGTTTTGCCTAGAAACGAGAAGATCCATAACTTTCTCATTTCTCCATGTTTGGGGACAAAATTTATATGCATCTGACCTAGAATTTCACAAGGAATCCAATGGTAGTGGTATTTTTTTTCAGATCACACTCCCTCCTCAAAATCCGATAGGGGTTTTGAAAAAGGCCTATAATTGTATTTTCTATGCTACACTTTGATACAAGCATGAATTACATGATCAATTGGTTCAAACACAACATATATAACATGTATGAGGTGTGCATGATTAGTGGACTTCAAAGCAAGGCATATTTTGGAGGAATCAAGTCATGAGGCTTACCTCTCTTTTGAGCTTTTTGGAGTTTTTGTGCAATCTGTCAAGTCCCTTGTTCCAGAAATGATTTGATGCTTTAGACACATTCAAATGATCCCTTAGAAGCTTTTAGGATGATTGGAATTAGCTAGTACTTACAAAAACACAAACTGGCCCTTTCTTGCAAAAGGGGTCAAAAGTGACCATACTGGCAACTCTTTCAAATGGTGTTCCAGATGGGGGGAACCATTTGGGACAATTCAAGGATGATATTTGGAGTGTGTTTGAGGTTTTATCTGGTTTGGAAAGTGACTGAATCAAGACATGGCTTGAAAAATGCACAAAAGGCCTATTTTGAGGTTTTGAGAGGTAACTTTGTGATTTTGGTGTTACATGTCACTTGTGAGAGTTTGGATCACCTACATATGATGTTTATGAGGTGTGTGTGTGATTGGTTTGGTTAGAATTGCTCTCTAACTCAAAAACTAAGAGTTACCTTGCTAAAGAAGGCATTTTGGCCAAGAAAAAGGAATTTTGAGGAAAGCATTTGTTTGATGGCTTTGGTGTACTCAAACTGAGCACAAATGAGCTCTATTTATAGTAGAGCAAGTTTGTTTTAGGATCAATAGTGAATGGCAACTACAGCAGAGGTTTGGCCAATGTTGATCAATGAGAATCCAAGTCTCCTCTAGACATTGACTAGAGGTTAGAGCACATGCTACTGGTTCCCTTGGTCTTGGATAAGTCTTGACTGAATTCAATTGCAAATGGCTCAGTCCATGCCACCTTGGTGCTTCCATTGAATGCTCTATTCCAAAATTGGAGTCTTGTCCCTCTTATAGGGATTTCTAGGTTTGGCATGCTACTTCTTGTTCCAAAGACTTTGGAGGCTTGGATCAGTGTTTGTTCCCTTTAGATTTGATCCTCAGAGGTGTCCAAAGTGATGACAAGGCTTGGAATTATCTGATTTTGCCAAATCGAACAAAAGTGCAAAATTCTGCCTAGCCTTGACAGTTTTCAGCAAGGCAACTTGCCAATGTCATATCTCATGACTCAAGTTGAATTTGGTGATGTTCTTGGCCATTTTGGAATGCCCTTACATGATACAATAATTGTTTGATCATAATTGGTTTTGATCCCTTTTGGATCCAAGTGAAAAATCCCCCTACATTTGGAAAAAAGTGAAGGCAGATTCTGACTTAGTGAAATTTTCACTAAGTGTTGGAAAAAAGTGACTTTTCTTAATTTTGATCACTCCATAACTCAAAATCCATGAGGAATTTGGAAAAAGGTTTGTAGAGGGTAAAGAGATCTACAAATCAAGCTTTGGATGGGAAAAAATGGCCTTATGGTTTAGGAGTTAAGGTCCTCCAAAGTTGGGACCCTAGCCACTTTGTTCCATAACTTAGAAAATTTTCTAAGTTTTTTATGGTTACCCCTTTTACAAGTTATCCCACTTTTCTTGATTTTTCTTGATGAATGATGATTCCAATCACACATTAACATCATTTTAGGGTTTGAAAACCATTTTTATGAAAAATATCAAAAAGTCAAAGTTTGACTTTTGTGCACAGTTGACTTTTGTCAGATGAATTCCAAACTGTGCAATCCTTTAGGAAATCATGTCCTTGACCTAAATCAAACTTGATGGACATGTTCCATGGGTGTTATAGGGTGTATTGAATGATGTCTTAGGGTTTGGGAGCATGTCCTGGTCAAAAGTCAAAGCTACAGTTGACTTTTCCCGTGAAACCCTAACTGTGGTTCTGATGAAATTGAAACTTGTTGGTCAAGCTTCTTGGATAAATCCATTATTGCAAATGGATCAATGTAGTGTGTTATAGACCCTCAAATCCTCTCTTGAGGTCTTGGCTCATGTTTTGTCCCAAAAGTCAACTTAGGGGTGAATTAGGTCAAGAAACCCTAATTCCTATTTTTTATGAATGCATCCCCTGAGGCAAAATTGACTTGATGATTAGGTCCATGAGGTCCTTTGGAGCATCTTAGGTTGTATTATGAAGCAATGGCTCATGCCCAGAGGAAAATTTCCAACCGGAGGCCCTGGTCGACCAAAACCCTAATTTGGTGACACTGACGATCTTGAGGCTTAATCCACTTGGAATGCTGCAACCTTGAGCTTGATTATTGAAGTGGGAGTCCTATTGATCCTTTGTGGATGTTTGAGAGTTTTAGACAAGTTGAATATCATGTCATTCCTTGATTGATCCTTTGCCTAAGCCCTCAGAGAGGGCTGGAAACCCTAAGTTTGATTGTAGTGGATGCTCACCCATCTTTGGGGAGACTAATGAGGTATGATGGTACACCCATATTGTGATGATGATTTGCACAATGATGGGGAATCTTAGTGGTCAAAATTTGGGGTATGACAGAACCCTTGTGTCGATGGTTGTGTAGTGGACGCCTCAGAGGAATCTTTCTCGTGGGGATGATACGAAGACCTCACCTAGAGTAGATTATTTCGAGGATATTATAGTCGGACAAATATTTGTCATGGCTATAATGTTTTCAAAATATATCCATAACTCTAGGCACCTACCCATTTAGAGTCTACATGTGGGAGATATGATGATCAAAGATATCTTGTGTCTAACTCCTTCCTCAGAATTAGATGTTGTTTTGATCCTGGAACCCTGCATTGCATACTCATGACATTAGCATAGCATTTTCCAACAAACTCATTTGATCCTCTGTCCATTTCCTGCTAGCTGATTTCCCGACGCTCTTACTGAACCTGTGGTAATTTAAAGCAAGTTCAAACGGAGATCAGAGGAGCATAGACAATTTGAACGTTGTGTTGGCTATGTCAGAGGATAGTTTTCAACATATTGGGATGAATGATTTTGGCCCCTTATTAGGTTTTGCTGTGTTGAATAACCCATTGTATGATTGTCAACCTGGTGATCATCCTCCACGAGTGAACATCCCTGCTCAGTCTCAGATGATGTCGCTGACTGGTTCCATGGAGAAAAGGTTTTGTGCCCTCGAAGGGAAGGTTCAAGCTATGAAAGCACGTGATACTTTTGGGCTCGATGCTGTTGATATGTGCCTAGTGCCAGACTTGGTAATTCCTCCAAAATTCAAAGTACCCAACTTCGAGAAGTACGCTGGTCTCAATTGCCCGAAGCGTCACTTAGTGATGTTCTGTCGAAGGATGACTTCTCATGTCCGCGACGACAAGTTGTTGATTTACTGTTTCCAAGACAGTTTAAGTGGTGCACCTTTGAATTGGTACGTGGATTTAGAAAGAAGTTGTATCCAATCATGGAAAGACTTGTCCGATGCTTTCCTAAAGCAATATGAATACAATTTGGACATAGCTCCCAGTCGCACGCAGTTGCAAAACCTATCTCAGAAGAGCAGTGAATCCATTAAGGATTATGCACAACGGTGGAGAGTGTTGGCAGCTAGGGTACAACCACCACTCTTGGACAAAGAATCGATTGACATGTTCTTGGATAGTCTGCATGCCACCTATCTTGAAAGAATGGCTGGCAATTCATTCTCAGGCTTCTCTGACCTTATAATAGTAGGAGAACGCATCGAGAGTTACCTCAAAGCGAAACAAGTCCAAGACGTCTCGAGTAATCAAGCTGGTGAGACTGAATCCTTTAGCAATCCCCAAGAGGAAGAGGATAATGAAACTAATGTAGTAATAGCAAATGTTGAGTATTCTCAGGGTACACCAGCAAGACTTTATGGCCCTTCAGCTTCTAGGCAGTTATTATCGTCAGCGCCATATCATCCTTATGGGCAACCTGTCAATCCTAGGGCGTCAGACCAGAAACCCATGATTTCTCCTCGTGCAAATCAACAAGCCCGTGGTTGAGGATATCATAATCAACATAGGCCTCGAAACAATTTGGAAAGAAGGACTGCTCCTCTCCACCCAGTTCCTATGTCGTACAGTTAACTTTTGTCGCATCTGGTCCAAAACTCACTGGTAGAGCCCAAAACTATCAAGCCTTTGCCAAAACCATACCCGCCTGGGTACGATCCCAATGTGTATTGTGAATATCATACTGGATCCATGGTGCATTTAACTGAAGATTGCAAAGCTTTTCAAGGCAAGGTGCAACAGTTGATTGACAATAAACACATATCATTTCCAGAAGGAAACTTGGTTGTGCACGTTAGCTTCTCGCCCAAATGAGTTCCAAGACTTCAAGAGGCATCCCCTAAAGCCAGTGGTTTAGACAGGAAGACTTCCTCAGATACTGGCAACCATTGGGCATTTATCATTTGCATTTGTAATTTCGTTATGTGAAATGCTACTTGTTTTTGAATATTGTTGTTTTGAATGGTAATATTAATGATGTGATCATGCATTTTCTGAATTAATCATGTCGCATTCGCTCATTTTTCTTTACCTATATATAAAAAAATAAAAATACAAAAAAACAAAAACAACAAAATTCTTCCATATACTTCATATCCACTCTCTTTATCAAACTTTTGTTTAGCAAATATTGGAGGGAGGATGACGAAAACAAGGTACCCATAATTGCTGATGGTATGCTTTCGGATGGAATCCTGCCAAGGATGTACAGGCATTATTTCAAATCCCCAAACACTAGAGAGATAAGGAGTTAGTCCCTAGTTAACCACTTCGAGGTTAGAAGTAGGAGTTTCCTTCGGATTTAAAAACCCTTATGCTTAACCTGGGGCATGGGTAGTTGTTCAGTTAATCCGACGACGTATTCGTATTACAAGATGAAATATCCCATCTAAGGATCAATTATATGCTGCTCTTCGCACACATCCTGACGTGTTGAAGGGGTCATGCAAAAGTTATGCCGTTTTTCCTCAATGACCAATAACTTGGCAGTCACAATCCTTCAACAAAATAAAAAAAAAACCTGCTAAGTCGAACACCTCAAAAGGAGACTTAGGAAAAAATCAAGGCAATCCCGATGGACTCGAAAAGCGAAATAAATCCATGAAAAAGATAGAGATAAAAAATGATACCAAAAGAGGCTTTCAAATCCTCAACAAAAACAAAATAAGGTCCAGTGGCCACCATGTCAAATTAAAGGGTCACTGAAATCCTAAACAAAAGCAAAATAAAGTGACTGCCATTTCAAGAAGACCTCGAATCCTCATCTTCACTACCGAGATGAATGTGTGTATCAATTTAACTGAACGTAGGACTGAAGATCATCACGAAGAAGGGGTGGGTACAAAACAGATCTTGGACCTTATATCCTTTGTTTCTATAACCGTGAACCAGACCATGTTATAACCCTCAAAAGACCTAATTGAGGCAGGGTTTATTCTGAAAGCATACTACAGCAAGGTTGCATAAACTGACTCCTACAAATTTGCTAATCACTTGTTTTGGTGTCATATTCTTGCTATATCTTTCACACCAACTAAATCAGCACCACGTTTAGACTAATGGTTCATTCGTCACACACTATCACATCATTCTAATAATGATTGATTTTCAAAACTTGCATGAGCATCGCATTAAAATTACCATTTGTGAACGAACAATTTCGAGCAAGTCAGTGTTTGACATCAAGGAAATTCCAACAAGGAGCAATCAAAGGGGGCTGGGTCATTCAACAATGTTGGCTGGAATTGACAACACCCTATGGAACAGGGGCATTGACATCCAATGATTATGGAATCAGTCAGTTTAAAGAAAGTCCCCGAAGCTTTAATTGATTATGGGGCAAATCATTCAGGAATCAGGTGGAACATGGTGAATCATCTCAAGACTCTACCAACCAGGGGCAGGTCACCCAAAGGTTCTTTTGACTAAAGGAAAACCCCTACAATGTTCAATCAACACAAGTTAAGTCGTTCCAACGCTCATTCTGGGGCAAGCTACCTCAAGGGTACTTCGAAGCCAAATATTCCAAGAGCCAGTCAATCAAGGAAGAATCCTTTCATGACTTGGAATCCTGGGACAAACCATCTCGAGTTCATCTCATGATACAATTGTTCTGAGGCACGCCATCCCAAGTTCATCTCATGGTACATCTGCTTCCAACTTCCTTTCAAGGACAAATCCTTTCACGACTTGGAATTCTGGGGCAAGCCATCTCGAGATCATCTCATGGCACAGTTGTTTCCAATTTCCTATCAAGGAAAAAGTTTTCATAGGCCCAGACTGGGGCAAGATGAGCCACACAGGGGCAAATCTCTCTGTTTTCTCTCAATCTGCACAAGAAAACACCGTCAAGTGACCTTTGAGTTCAAGACGAGTGTCGGGGAATCATGCTATCACCCCACAGATAACCTTTTGCCTTCCTTCTGACAAGAAACCTTCCTGCATAGGAACCTATTCATCCCTTATCCTCTACTGGGGCATATTTGGAACCTTCATATCATTGCATAAATCACTCATATGCATTGGTCATGTCGCTTCGCTCATTGCATAGACATGTGTATCATACCTCAAGCCTAACCTTCCAACAAGATTTGACGTCTCAAAGCCTGATACCGCAAGATTTGACACAAAAGTCCAATTTCATTTGGAAAATCATCCAAAAGCCCAACTTAGCTTGGCGACCCAAAAGTCCAACTTAGCTTGGCAATCCAAAGTCCAGTTCTCGCCTGGCAAACCAATTCAAAGTCCAGTTCTCGTCTGGCAAATCACTTTAAGGCCCTGTTCTCGTCTAGCAAACCAATTCAAGGTCCAGTTCCCGTCTGGCAAATCATTTTAAGGCCCAGTTCTCGTCTGGAAAATCAATTCAAGGTCCAGTTCTCGTCTGGCAAATCACTTTAAGGCCCAGTTCTCATCTGGCAAACCAATTCAAGGTCCAGTTCCCGTCTGGAAAATCTTTTAAGGCCCAGTTCTAGTCTGGTAAATACCCTTTTCTCACCAGTTCTCGTCTGGTAGACTATCCAAAGGTCAGTTCTCGTCTGACAAACAAATGTTTAAACACTAACTCTCGTCTGGTAATCTATCATCCAATCCAGTTCTAGTCTTGAAGATTAACCTAAAGTCCAAATTCATTTGGCAATTAACCTAAAGTCCAATTTCATTTGGCACATAACCAAAGTCCAATCCTGTCCAAATTCATTTGGCAATTAACCTAAAGTCCAATTTCATTTGACGCATAACCAAAGTCCAATCCTTTATTGGCAACTACTCAAAAGTCCACACTCGTTGGCACCTTCAAATCTACCCTTTAAAGTCCAGTCTTCATTGGCAACCATTAAAAGTCCACCGTCGTTGGCATCCTCATAACGCCAAAATTACCAAAGTCCAATTTTATTTGGCAATTACCAAATTCAATCCCCGTTGATACCCTCGACAAGGAAACTTATCCCCAGCGCACCCGATCATTTGTATTGTCATACGCATGTATAGTATCATATTCAATCATTTTGAGCATTTTAGTCTTTTGCATTCATACGTGCATTAGATTCTCCGGCAGTTGCATCTTAGCATGTGTTTCAGTGCATCATGTAATGCATGGCATATCCATCCCCAGCAACATAGCATAACAGGATCCAGGATCAGTTCGCAAGCATCTTGGTCGGTCCTCCTTCAAAGTCGGCAGTGTTCCTCTAAAAAGAGTTGATACCTCGCACGTGCTCATGGAATCCCAATCCCCAGCAAGTCATTCTTCAACCATGCAGTTGATATTGACAATCCCCAGCAGCTGTTGCTATTCTTACTCCCCAAGCAGAGGATATCCTAGAAAGTTTTTGTGAGCTTTCCCCTGCAGAGCCAGCACATTTCCTCCGACAGGAATCTTGCTCAACTATTCCTCAGCAAATTCACTGCAGAGATACTGCTTTGGTATCATCAAGGAACCTTATTGGATAAGGGACTGCTTCGACGACCCAGAGAATTGTCTGCCTTTAGAGATACTGTTTTGGTATCATCGAGGAACCTTAATGGATAAGGGACTGCTTCGACGACCTAGAGAATCGTCTACCTTCAGAGATACTGCTTTGGTATCATCGAGGAACCTTAATGGATAAGGGACTGCTTCGACGACCCAGAGAATCGTCTGCCTTCAGAGATATTGCTTTGGTATCATCGAGGAACCTTAATGGATAAGGGACTGCTCCGACGACCCAGAGAATCGTCTGCCTTTAGAGATACTGCTTTGGTATCATCGAGGAACCTTAATAGATAAGGGACTGCTTCGATGACCCAGAGAATCGTGTACCTTCAGAGATACTGCTTTGGTATCATCGAAGAACCTTAATGGATAAGAGACTGCTTCGACCACCCAAAGGATCTCAAGTTATTTTGTTCAGTTTGAACCCCGCTACTTCATTTTGTCCACTCTTACTCTATAGCATTTTACTCTTCGTAGGACAAATTTCAGGGGTCTTCTTGTATCTAATTGACTTCTACCCTTGAAATGAGCGCCATACAGCAGTTCATTCTCTAGGTTCAAGCCAATTATATAGGGGCATCTGTCATACCCCAAATTTGTCCTACCTGTATATAACTTTCATCTGTACATCCATCCACTAACCATTATTCAGAAAATCCAAAAAATATATATGTTGCTTCTGCTTTTATTTTCTCTTGCCTAGGTCCAGGTCCATTTGAGGCTATCAAGACAGTGTGTGTGTGTGTGTGTGTGTAGCTATGATTGAGGTCTAGTTGGTTTTGACTTACTTTGTTTAGTCAGACAAAGATTGATTTCAAGGTCATGGCTAGGGCATGTAATTCAAATGACGGGGCTCTGAGCTTTCAGTTAAGGTTTTTGGGCTAATATAGGGCAACTGTGAGTGGATTAAATTCTCAAGCTATACTAAAGCAAGTGCTTCATAGTTGTTTGTCATCACACATCAATTCATCCTTTTAATCAGGGTCTTAACCAGTAGTTCACGCTTCAAGCCATTATCTATTTTCGATTTCATGTCCATTCCAGTTCCAAAAATCCATATTCACTTTTTATCCATTTTATCTCTCTTTTCTAAACAATTGTCCATTTTCCATCCATTATTATCCAATTCAAATCCAATTTTCAATTTTCTTTTTATCCTTTTTTTTAAGTCCATTTTATTAATCCATTTTATCAAATTATCCAATTATTTTGTTTTTTCTAACCATATCCATCTTCATTATCCATACAAGTTCATCATAAGAGAAATTGTAAGAATTCATTGGATCATCAATTTACAAAAGGCCCATCACTTTTGTCTATAACAACAAGAGTCCATATTATGTTACATTTCAAAAAAAACTCATAGCTCAAAATCACAAAAAAAAATAATAAAAGAGAAGGGATCAAAATTTATAGAACCACACAATGGCCATCTTGTAATAGCTACCACACGCACATTTTCCATATGCTGAGCTAACAAACCAAGCCATTACAACACCAAAAAACTGTCATCACGTACGACAATAAACCTGCAGCAAAAATCACTAAAAGCATCAACACTGCAAAATACAAAAATGATTCACCACGCACCACTCAAGAATAACCGTTTCACAATGTTACCCAAACACAGCAACAAATTCACAAAAACAAATCCCATCCACCTACAACACGTCTGATCCTCAAAACCGTTACAAATTCGTACGTAATTACAATTTCCAGCTCACACTTCATTTCCCATTTCACCCCCAATTCTCCCTATAAAACAGGACCTCTCTCACTCTATTTGAAAAAAAAGCGAAAAAACCAATAAACCTCTGCAGAAATTCCTCTAGAATCACTTTTTTTCAACTCCCTCAAACCTTCCATACCCATCACCTTCATTCTCCCTCAACCGAAACCGTTTCCCAAAAAAATATCCTTCAATCAGCAACCATCTTCAATCATCCTTAAACCCTTCTTCATACGTCCTTCAACTATCTCCAACCCAAAACCTCCTCAACAATTTTTAACCTCAAACCTCAGATCCTTCTTCAACCTTCCTTCCATAAACCCCTCAACCCGCAACAACCATTCAACCTACCATCTACCAACAACAACTCACATTCTTCAATCCTTTTTCAATACCACTCTCAACCAAACCCGTTTCAAACCTTAAACACAGAATCAAAGCCAGAAGAGAGATGATGAGAGGATAGAGAGCGAAACTGACGCAAACTAAATGAGGAGAAAACAAACCTTTTTGAAGCTGGAACGAGAGCGAGACGAAGAATCGAAGGCGGAAGGGTTGGAAATGATTTCGTGGTGTGTGTTTTGATGTTTGCGACCATGCTTCTCTGAGTCGTTGATGCGCGATGACGAAGAAGAAACATTTTCGTTCTTCTGAGCTTATTTGATTTACTCTTCCATTTATGGATTTGACTTGTACACCATAACCTGTTTCATTTTGTTTATACGTTTTTGTTTTCAGATCTTCACCATATTAAACATTATTTTTTGTTTTAATGTTAGTCATTTGTGGATTCAACTAGCGTGTTGGGGCTTCATGGCCCAATTTAGATTCGATTTTCATGCTTTTTTTTAAAGTAAAAATCACATTGTTTGTTAAAGGATGATATTGGGCTAGGGCCCGCGTTGGATTCCATAATACACACCCTTCTGAGTCCAACACCCCCTCCTTTCTTTTTAACTAATTTTCTTTTTTTGGTTTACTATTTTTTTTAACAAGTTTTTTTTGAGCTTTTAATCTTTATTCTTTTTATGTTTTTCAAGTTAAATCCATTTACTTTATTAGTTTATCTTATTATGGTTTCGATTCTATTTTATTTTAGGGCCAATGATATAAAAAATATCATGATTTGTGGATTTATTTCAAGTAGATCTATAAATCTTGGTTAATATGAGGCCTATGTATTTTCTTTTCGATTTATTTGTTATTACCATTCATTTTGGGTCAATGAAAACCAAACATCAAAGATTTATCGATTTTCGATTTAAAATCTTGATAAAGGTGAAACCTTTCTTCTTTTTATCAATTTTATTTCATTTCTTATGATTTTCATTTCACATATTCTTTTCTTTTCATTTTTGGTCAATGAAAGTCAAATATAGTTGATTATCGATTTCTCGATTAAATCTTGATTAAGACGAGACCACTTCGATTTATTTTCTATTTCCATTTCATTTTCTATTATCTTCTTCTATTTTCTCATTTTCGATCGATGAAGTCTTTCTATTCACAAATGTTGGTGGTTGAAGCGATTAACCTTCATTATTTCAAATCTGTAGTGAGTGATCATCGAGATCTCTTTCTATACTTTGAGATCGTGATAGGTTACCTTCGATTAATCGACGAAAGTTTGTGATTAAGACGAGGTCTTCACCTTTTCTTTTCGTGTGGCACGATTTCATTGGAGAATGATTCTCAATATCCTCACTCTATCGTGTTTTAGCACATAGATCAAATCGCGCATCCTCCTATAGTACGATCTTCGTCATAGATCGTGCTACGATGACTTAGCGCTACATTGGACCCGATTCATACGATTAACAACTAACCACCAACTTTAATTTCACAATATTCTTGCTTTATTTTTCTTGCTTATATTATTATTGTCCATATTATTATCATATTGTTCATATCATATTCATACTTGTCCATCTAACCATTTTCTTGTTTCTTTTTCCATACCTTATTCGAAGACACATTAATAATTATCAAAACCCTAAAACAATAAACTGGTGGACTATTGGTTACTATATTTCGCTTGGAGATTTTGTCCGAGGCTTAGTTTAGGACACCATGCACACACACGGCTTTCTCTTGGGCTACCTTACAACGAGATCTTTTATTTCATGTCATCCCTTGTACTTTACATGTACCCCTCTCCCATTCTGATGTACACATTCGATTTTCTTTTGATTGTGGCTCGTTACTAGGAGCACCCTCAGGGACTAGGATCGACCAAAACTTTTTCTCAAGCCCTTGAACCAACGTCAAGTGGCTCTTCCCCTCTTGTAAGTCGAGCGCTTTTGCCTCGCAATCGACCTTACCTTGAACCATTAGGACCTCCTTTCCATTAGTCCTCAACCCATTTTGCACGCAAATTCAAACCTCGATCAACATCGAGTATTTTTTTTCAAATCAAATCAATACATTTAACCATACTTAAACATCATTTCTTAAAAGGTGAGAAGGAGGGGGATCAAGTCTTTGGTCTTTCTCCTTAATTATTTGGGTGCGAGTTCTCTTACTCGTGTGTGGACAATTGACACCTCTAAAACACTTGAAACTCAACAACATTCAAACCTTTTTCCAAGTAATCTTTAATATACTTAATCATATATTCAAACAACTTCCTAAAAGGTGATGTGAGGGGGGCCAAGTCTTTGACCTTTCTCCTCAATTGTTTGGGTGCGAGTTCTCTTACTCGTGTGTGAATAATTGACACTTCTAAAAAACATAAACTTTAGTTTGTCGATTGTTTGGGTGCGAGTTCTCTTACTCGTGTGTGAACAATTGTCGCCTTTAAAACATCCAACACGTCAAACTCGCTCCTCTCGCTCCCGTGCGATCGAGCCTTCCTAAAACACTAAGCCATCGCCCCGTGCGATCCACAACTCAAACACCTTTCCCAAAGAACATTGTTTAAGTCATTCTTTCACGCATATAAACTCGTGCTTCAGCCTTCCATAGCGAGCAGACAAGCTAATGTTTAGCAGTTAGAATGCAACCTAAACTCTCGTTCGCCTAAAACACGTCCAAATTAAACTATTATCTCAATCAAATCTTTACCACACTTAATCCTTATTCAAACAACTTTTCATAAAGAACATTGTTTAGTCCATTCTTCCGCACATATATACTCATGCTTCAGCCTCCCCTAGCAAGCAGACAAGCCAACGTTTAGCAGTTAGAATGCGAATTAAACACTCGTTCGTTAAAAAAAAACCAACCAACCGTAGTCCCACGAACTATGAATGCTCTGACTTTCCCATTGCACGAGGGAATACATAGGCACAAGGGTTCTCAATCCTTGCTGAGCACCCTAATAAAAAACCACCCCATCTCCCCCTTAGAAAGCAATATCCTTAGAAGATAACAAACAAACCTAGCTAACTTTCTCACGAATCGAATCAAGAGGTTCCCGTTGAGTTCAACGGACGTAGAGGGTGCTAGTACCTTCCCTCTTGCGTAACAGACTCCCGAATCCGAATTTGGTTGTGATGACCATGTTCTTCTCCCTTTAAAGGTTTTATCGCTATTTTCCTTTCCCTTTTTTGGGATAAATAAAGTTCGGTGATGACTCTGTTTCGAACAGTTTTTTCCGCGTCCATCGCGAGGATCGTATTTTTTGAGGTACGACAGTTTCAAGTCCTCTCAGAGCTCTTAGACAAATGATCAATCAAGGAATGAAATGATCTTCAACTTGTCTAAACCTCTAAAACATCCACAATGGATCAAGAGGACTCCCACATCAAGAATCAAGCACAAGGCTGCAACATTCCAAGTGGATTAAGCCTCAAGGTCGCCAGTGTCACCAAATTAGGGTTTTGGTTGACCAGGCCACCAGATGGAACTTTTCCTCTGGGCATGAGCTAATGCTTCAAAGCATAACCCAAAATACTCACCCAAAATACTCTAAGGGACCTTATAAACCCCATCATCAAGTCAATTTTGCCTCAGGGGATGCATTCATAAAAAATTAGGAATTAGGGTTTCTTGACCTAATTCACCCCTAAGTTGACTTTTGGGACAAAGCATGAGCCAAAACCTCTAGACATGATTTAAGGGTCCCTAATACACTACATTGATCCATTTGTAACAATGGATTGATCCAAGAAGCTTGATTCACAAGTTTCAAGTTCATCAGAACCACAGTTAGGGTTTCGCGGAAAAAAGTCAACTGTGCCTTTGACTTTAGACCAGGACATGCTCCCAAACCATGGGACATGATTCAATACACCCTATAACACCTATGAAATCAATCCATCAAGTTTTATTTAGGTCATGGACTTTATTTTATAGAGGATCGCACAATTTGGAATTCATCTGATAAAAAGTCAATTATGCCCAAAAGTCAAAGTTTGACTTTTTGATTTTTTTTATCAATTATGGTTCCCTAACCCTAAAATGATGTTAATGTGTGATTGGAATCATCATTCATCAAGAAAAATCAAGAAAAGTGGGATAACTTGTAAAAGGGGTAACCATAAAAAACTTAGAAATTTTTTAAGTTATGGAACAAAGTGGCTAGGGTACCAACTTCCAAGGATCATAACTTGTGATCTAAGCAACCATTTTGGCTGATTCAAAGATGGATTTATAGCTCTCATGGCATACTTTAAAAGTGTCAACTACACCTCACTCCAATTCTTCATGGATTTTTAGTTATGAAGTGACCAAAATGACAAAAACATGAAAATGCCACTTTTTCCAACACTTAGTGAAATTTTCACTAAGTCAGAATCTGTTTCACTTTTTTCAAAATGTAGAGGCATTTTTCACTTGGATCCAAAAAGTGTCAAGACAAACTATGATCACACATATGTTGTATCATATGAGAGCTTTCCAAAATGCTCCAATTGGCCAAAGGTCTGCAGCAGCCTCCATTCACTATTGCTTGCAAAACAAACTTGCTCTACTATAAATAGAGCTCATTTGTGCTCAGTTTGAGTACACCAAAGCACTACAACACTTGCTTTCCTCAAAATCTCTTTCTTTAGGCAAAAATTCCTTCTTTAGCAAGGTAACTCTGAGTTTTTGAGTTAGAGAGCAATTCCATCACTGCTCATGATCCAAACACATCTAATATGTCATATCTAAGCTGTTCAAACTCTCACAAGTGACCTATAACACCAAAACCTCAAAGTCCCTTCTCAAAACCTCAAAATAGGACTTTTTGGCATTTTTCAAGCCATGTCTTGATTCAGTCACTTTGAAAACCAGATAAAGCCTCAAACACACTCCAAATATCATCTTTGAACTGTCCCAAATGGTTCCTCACATCTGGAACACCATTTGAGAGAGTTGCTATTTTGGTCACTTTTGCCCCTTTTGCCAGAAAGGGCCAGTTTCCATTCCTGAGGTTTCCAGCTGTTTCCAATCATCCTAAAAGCTTCCAAGAGATCACTTGAGGGTGTCCAAAGCATTAAATTGTTTCTGGAACAAAGCACTTGACAGATTGCCCAAAAAGCTCCTAAAGAGGTAAGCATCACAACTTGAACTCTTTGAAATATACACGTCTCATACGTGTTATATATGTTGTGTTTGGACCAATTCATCATGTAATTTATGCATGTACCATGAGGTAGCACAGAAAATGTAAATAGAGGCCTATTTCAAAACCACAATCGGGTTTTAAAATGGGGACCTCATATGAAAAAATCACCACCACCATTGGATTCCTTGTGAAGTTCTAGGCAGGATAGACCTAAATTTTGTCCCAATCCATGGAGAAATGAGAAAGTTACAAGCTTCACGTTTTTGGCCAAAACCTTGCCTTGGCCAGGCCAAAAACAAGGCAAGCCTTGTATATTTGTGGGTGGGCTTTGATACACGGATGTATCACCACCCTAGTGGTAGGAGGCACGCACTGCACACAAGAGGTCTGGGGTTCGAGTCCCCCTCACCTCAGACCCCTTTTTAATGTTTTTTCCATTTTTTCTATTATTTTTCTTATTATTTTTAATGATTTAAAAAATTAATAACTCCCTCAATTTTAATTATTTTTTATTGGTTCTTTTTGCAAAAAATCACAAAAATGTTGAAATATTTTATTCCACAAAAAAAATCAAATTTATGTTATTTATTTAATATAGTTGGTATTTTTATGAATAAATTCATTTTTAATTATTTTTAAACATTTTAAAAGTGAATATTCATCTTGAAAAATCAAAACCAAATGAGTTTTAATTCATCTTGTGATTGAAACCTCATTTTTCAAACCTTAAACAAAAATCACAAGTTGTTTATTCAAGCTTATTTGGTGTTTTATCATTTTTTATTGATTCTTTAAGAATTCACTTTTAAAAATGATGAAATTAGGGTTTTGATCGATTCCACCCTCATCAATCATTTTCAAACACTCATGGGCCTCTATTAGAGTGTAAGACCCATCCCCTTTGTAAATACACCACTTTTTGGGCCTCAGTCATTGTATAAGTCCCACTGTATTTTCAAAAACAACGGCGCGATTGTCGGCTTTTTAACAAAACCAACTGGGCTTACCCTCGTGTTATAAGCCCCATTTCTTTTCACAATCTTTGGGCCTCTATTAGAGTGTAAGACCCAATCCCCTTTTAACCAAAACCATTTTGGGCCTCAGATATTGTATAAGTCCCTCTGCGTTAAAAGAAAAATCTCGGCGCAATCGCTAGTTCAAAAATCAAACTAACTAGGCCTACCCTCGTGTTATAAGCCGCATTTCTTTTCTTTAAATTTCTTTAGGCCTCTAATAGAGTGTAAGACCCAACCCCTTTTTGGAAACTAAAAACCTTTTGGGCCTCACATATTGTATAAGTCCCTCTGTACAGTTCTCAAAACAACGGTGCGATCATCGTTAAAACTTGGGCCTCTCCTCGAGCTGTAAGCCCGAACAATCTTTTCAAAGCACTTTCTCCTTTGATTTTGAATTCAAATATATGTTGTTATCAAAACTTTCTTTGTTGAACAACTAACAAAACAGCATGGAAGCTCTACAACGGGTAAGTGTTTATCCGCTTTCATTTACCGCTTTCATATGTATATAACTGTATTGTGGGGCTGTTTCACTGTAAGTCTTCTTTCACACCCTTTTATATACTTGTCACATATCCACTGTGTAATACTAGTATAGTTATTTAGAGTTTTCCCCGGCAACTACGTCTAGCACTAGGTAAAGCCTTGTTGGTCACTCTTAAATACTAACAAAACTAGATCCCCATAGGATTTCTAGATACAGTCTTCCCTTCTCTTAGGGTTAAACAATATGGAACAAAGAGAAAGACAGTATTCTCGGTGAACCTTTTCTTAGACTGTCACCCTTAGAAAATGTTAAAGAAACTCTAACTCCCCAGAGATGATCTTTTCTCCGTGAATGGCATCTCTTGAGTTTCTTCCAAATTCTCTAACTTTCCTGGAATCATCTCTTCTCGGTGAATTGCATTTCTTGAACTTCTCTTAGTTTGGGGACCCACAGGCTTCCTAAAAGCATCCCCGCCTCCTCTTGGGAATTGTACAAGGACCCTTCGGCTTCTTAGAAGTTCTCATGCCTTCTCTTGGGCTTAATACAAGGACCCTGACGACCTCTTAAAGTTATAAGGCAGAACTTAGTCATCCTTTGCTATAGCAGTCTTTCCCGCGTCAAAAGTCTGGCCATTGTAGGGTTGATACTCATCCCTTAATGACCGCGCCTCCTCTTGGGCATTGTACAAAAGATAAAACTCTAGACTTGGACAGTCTAAACCTCTTGAGTCTCAAAGACATTCTCAAGTTCCTTTCAAATAATAGGAAAAAACCTCGATCACCCTTGATCAATCTCCACCAGAAACCCGGTCTCTCTCATGAGAGTTCCCCACACTTGGACACGCTTCAAGATCTCAATAATCCTCAGCAGTAAGTCAGCCTCCTCTTGGACTTTTTCCAAATGATTATCCCCAGCGGAGCTAACCTTTTCAGACTCTCTTGTTGAGCCAACCACTTTTAGCCTCCGTCTTGGGCTTTGTACAAGACATATAAAAACACTCTCTTGTTGAGTATAAAAGACTCTCTTATTGAGTCAATCTCTTTTTAGCCTTAATCTCGGGCTTCGTGCGAGATAGAAAGATACTCTCTTGTTGAGTATAAAAGACTCTCTTGTTGAGTCAATCTCCTTTTAGCCTCAATCTCGTGCTTCGTACGAGACAGCCAACCACTCTATTGTTGAGTATAAAAGACTTTCTTGTTGAGTCAATAAACCTTCAGACTCTCTTGTTGAGTCAATCACCTATTCAAGACTCTCTTGTTGAGTCAACCTTTTTTAGTTTCCGTCTTGGTCTTTGTACAGGATAGATAAAAGTACTCTCTTGTTGAGTCAAACCATTTCACCCTCCATCTTGGGCTTTATGCAAGATACATTCTCCCCAACGGAGTCAAAATCCCTTTTAGCCTCAATCTTGGGCTTTGTACAAGACAGAAAGAACATTTTCCCCAGAAAAGCTAAACTTCTAGCCTCCTCTCAGGCTTTGACTAAAGAAAACCCCGGTTGAGTCAATCAACCTTTTAGCATCAAATTTGTGCTTTGCTCACAACATACAAACATCAACAATTCCTCTTTAGAGGTGACAAATTCTCTCTCAGTCAAACCTTTAGCTTCATATCTTGGGTTTTGAACAAGATACAAACCACCATTAGCTTCATGTATTGGCCTTTGAACAAGACACCAAAATAATCCCTTTCCTCCCATAGAATATGAGGAACTACGATCACTCTGATTTCCCTGTTTCGTTAAACGGGAATACGTAGGCATAAGATTGCAAAATCTTAGCGAGCATACTAATCAAAAACTCAAAATCCAGTACCTCTATACATCAATCAAAAAGCATCAGACCTAGTACCTTACCAAAATCCTCCTATACAGTCATGACACTGTGTTCTTAAATGAAATAACCTAAGACAGACACCCCCTTTTGGTAGCATCTGTAAACCAACAGTTTTGACTGTTTAACCTCAATATGCAAGCAGGGTTAATTGGAGACATCTATTTCCCTTCCTTAATCAGCTTCACAGGATAAAAAATGAATCGAACTGTAGTACCAAAACGATAGTGATTCAAAACCACAAAAATCGCGCTACACCTTGCATGTTGACATTTTTCCTACAGATGGAGTTGTAGATGAAGTTGTTTATATAACTGAAGCTCTCGACATCCCGACTTCCCCAATCAAACATTCCATTGAACAACCGCCTTCAAAATCACTTCTAGAAGATTTAAATTTTTCATCAAAGCTTGAAATTGAGCAAGAAGAGAAATTATTGCAGGAACATAAGAAGGGAATTGGATAGTCCTTGGTTGACACTCGTGATTTTATCCAATCCATGAGTATGCATTGGGTCTCACTTGAAGATGGAACAAAAGTAGTGAGGCAGCCCCTTAATCCTTTGATTCTTGATGTTGTGAAAAATGAAATCGCGTTCACGTGCCATTCGACACTTTTACTCATCGAAGGTCCTTCTTTGAACCTAGAATAAAAGATGAAGGCACTACTAAAAATTTCAAGAACAATGGACACTACCCAAAGCTACTCCACGAGAGCCCTACTTTAGAAGAAGAGACTGTAGAAGAGCTCTACTTGGGAAAGGCTATTTACGCGATCGTCTATCCGCCTTAACTCCTCGGGTGTGTTCTTTCCTATCTCTATACACTCTTATTTTATATTTTTGTTTTTTCATTGAGGACAATGTGTGTTTTAAGTGTGGGGGAGGGAACCATTTACTTTGTTTTATTTCATTCAGTTTCTTTGTTTTTGTTTGTTTTCTTACATAAAAAAATAAAATTAAAAATACATGCTTTTTCTTTGTTTTTTGAGTTACAATTGTGAGTATTTTCTTTATTCTATTGATTAAAGACTTGTGGTGTGATTGATTCTTTTTGTGCATTCTTAGTACGATATGTAGGACTAAACTATAAATTGTACATCATTTGTGTAAGATCATTTACCTTGTGAGATTTTGAGCCTAATAATGGATAACATTAAAAAATCCATTGTTTCTTTCTTGTGTGTTTCACCCATGTCTGTTAGTCTCTAGAACTTCTATTGACTTTTTTTGAAACTGTTTGTTTACTTTTGCACAATGAGATGATAAAAGAAATTTGTTTTTATTTTATTTTTATCCACTTAGCCAAAAATCCAACCCCTGAATAATATCATCCCTTGTTTGAAAACCCCCTTGAGCCTATTATCCCATTCTTTGTTAAAACTCATTACAAGTCTGAAAGTGAAAAACAATATTAGCACCATTCAGAGGGTTGAAAGAGTCTTGTTTGGAGTTGTGTGGGGTTGAAGAACTATAGTTGTGATATTTGATTTAAAAAGTTGACAGAAAAAGAAAAAAAATTGAATTGAAAATAAAATAGAAAAAGAAAAGAAGTATGCCATTACATGTTCCTTTTGAAAAAGAAAAAAAAAAGAATAAGAAGATAAAAGAGAAGAAAAATAGTGGAAAAGTTGTTGTTTGAAAGTGGATGAATGTATAGTTCAATTCCAGCAAGTTCTTTCATGTCTCTTTTCTCCCTTTGAATCTTAGCCTAGTTCCCCTTAGGATTTATCTCACCCGTACCCTGACCAAGTTACAACCGAATAAAAGTCCTTTTGATCTTTGTGTGCATGTATTTCAATTGTTATGTTAGAATCTTTTCAAGCTTATGGTAGTACTAATTTTCATGATGTGCTTTGAGTGTAAACAATATCCTAAACACTTGAGAGTTGAGTGAATTTCATCTTGTGAGGATCTTACTGCTTTTGATGTACTCTTTAGTAAACTGTTCTCTTATTTGCTTTAACTATCACAAGGAAGTTGATCACTAACTCCATACTCTTGAAGCTTAGAATTATACTTTTGCTTGCACTTTGTATTATAAAAACCTTTGGAATTGCATGTTTTGTTTGTTTTCTATTTTGAATTTATAATTTTGCTCGGAGTGCAAAAGTTCAAGTGTGGGGGAATTTGATCAGCGCATCTTTCTAATATTGTACTTAGAAATTTCTATAGTTTATTTTATTAGTTTTACTATTTTAGTGTGCTTTTATATTTAAGTTTATGTCTGAGATTATTTTATTTTCGCACTTTATTTTCAGGTTAAACTGTTATTTGATACATGTTCACTGTGCAGACCATAACTTGAGCTACGACAATCGAATTGATGCGTTCTAATATGAGTTAGAAAGCTAAGAGAAAGTGCTACAAGTTTTGTGTTTAAGTATAAAGCTGATTCAGAGTGAAATAGAGTCAAATAATTCGTTGAAGTTTCAGACTTTAGAAAAAAAACTAGTTTTGGGCCGGTTTTTATATTTTCCGACCCGATTGGGATGAGAAACTAATTGCTTGTTTCTTTATACCTAGTAGCACCCGTGCTACTGTTCATCACCATTTTTACTATTCTTTATTCACAAAAATAATGGCTTTGTACGATTGTAATGTAGAACTAATCCTTTCCCGGTTGATCTACTGTAATCGCGCCTCCATCATACTTTGAGGTTCTTATATTTCCCAATTAAATCTATTTTCCTTTCAATTATTCTCTTTGATATCTTATTTGCTTAATTTGACTTCTCTTAGAGTTGATTGATTTTTTTTTTATGATTGTATGTTCCTATACCTTAATCGCGTTTGCTTAATCCGCATTTGTTTTATCGTGTTTGCTTAATTCACGATTGTTATAACCCGCCTGTCTGCTTAATTCCTAAATTAGGAATATATATTTTTTAGTATCAATTATGCTTTTTTTATTGATATTTTAATTGAAAATGGAATAGAGTCCGCTTAGGGATTGAGAATTATTTGGATCGATGATAAGTGGGCGATCGAAATAGTAGATCAACTTATTTCATAATCAATTTTTCTCAATCAAATCAAAACCCCCTTCTTTCAAATTGATTTTAGTAGGTTAATCATAATCCAAGAGTTCATGATATAAGATATTTGAGTGTCGTTTTCCTTTTATAGCGTTTTGTCTTAAACTCGTTTTTTACCCACGTGCGACAGCAGATCTGGATTCTTCCTCAAAAAAGGATTATTCCTTCTTTTATATTTACCCTGAAGAGTCTTGGGATATAGTTGTCTTCAGATTCTGATTTCGATGAAAAAGATCTTGGTGTTTCATCAGCAGATGTTTCTTGATCAGAGTTATTGTCACCATCTAAGGAGGACTCATCTCCATTATGTGCTGATGATTCAGCAAAAAAGTAATTTTTTCTGGGAGATTCATAATTTCTAGTGATTTCCATCGCTTGGAAACCTTTATTGGGAATTTCTTCCTCCTTTTGGGTTTTTGGAGGAAGTGTTTCAGCGATATCCTAAGATTTTGAGGATGAAGCGCTCAAATAGGCAGATTTCCCTTTTGTCTTAGAGGTCGAGGTAATGGTAGTTCTGGCGGATTTTGGTCTGTAAGTTATAGGTATCTATTTTACCTAGTATGGTGGTGATGAAACATAAGCAAGCTAGAAAGGAGAAGGCCTTTCTGGTTGTTTGAAATATGTAGGAAAAGCAGGAGGGTTAAAGAAAGAGTTTTTAGTTGGCTTGGCCTTTCTTTCATGAGAGGCTCTTAAGAAATCATCTATCTCTTTTACTTAGCCTTGTAGACTTCTGATTTCTCTTTCCTTTTGGTCAAATGTTTTACCAAAAGTTCTCTCTTCTAACATCTGCTACAAATCACAATCTAGATGGGATACTTGGGCTTTCAAGCTTCTGTAATGTTTATGCATTTTTTGGGATAAAACATTGAAACCTTGAGATCCCTAAAAAAAAAGGGAAGGTGTAAACCCTCTCCACCTCCTCAAAGGAGATCTGGCCCAGACAATGTTCCATGGGTAGGAATCCAAGGTAAAATGAAACCCCTTTCTATCTATGAGGCAATATGAAAACATGGTCTCTCAAAATGAGATTCTCCAAAATCTTGACAAAAAGGTGGATAAGATTGCTGAGAAAATAGACGAAACATATCAGTATCTCAAGATTTTATCCCAAAAAATGAATAAACATTAATGAAGTACCATACATATGCACCAAGTGTGCTTTCTTTATGTATCAAACAAATTCCTTTTGCAGAATTTAGTGTAACTGTTTTGTTTTACATTGGAAGTAATTTCTGTAACAGACAACTTACATTGATAACAAATAATTCAACTTAAATCAAACATTAACAGCGATACATAACAAATGTTTTCATTGATAAAAAAAACTCAATTTACATTGCTACATAACAAAAGCTTTCATTTATAACCACAATTCAACTTACATCAAACTGTAACATTAAACACCTAAATCTAAACTGAGTTTATTACAACCATGACAGACATTCCTCTAACAGATCAACTTAAACAACTACTATGCCAATCCAACTTAAACTACTACTATGACAGACCAACCTAAACAACTTCTATGACAAACCAACCTAAACAAGTCCTATGACAGACCAAGTACTATGTATCAATTCCAACCAACCTAAACAACTAAATCAAAACAGACTTTGTTACATGGACATAAACAATACTGCAAAGATCAACCATGACAGACCAAGTACAATCGACATCCATAAATTTTTCCTCTTTTCCATTCGAATCTTTCTTTTCAATTTTTCTGTCTTGATAATGCTTCCATCTGCACCATACTTCTTCAAAACTCTGCCTTCAATTTCCTGAGCAATCTCCTTTGCAAGTTCACTCAAATAACCCTTTGTACCTTCACAATCACAACATGCAAAATCGTTAACAAAATCGTCCCACACAAACAAACCGCAACCATTCTGCAAATTAAATCAAACCGATGATTAAGACATACACAGTGATTAACAAATCAAATTAAAACATGGATTTAACAAGATGAATATCAACTAACCAAAGAATTTCGACATTTCTAGAATTTTCTGCTAGGATTTTCAACTGTGTTTGATACAAATATCTTCATCGTATCGTTGCAACCACATCTTGGCAAACTCTTTCCAAAATTTCCCCCAGACGATGATGTCCTGCTACTACCCATGTACACGACGACGGCGGACGAAGAAGATAGAAAAAGGGGAGGCAAACCCTAACAATTTCAAGGGGGTATTTGTAAACGCAAAAATATATACCCAGTCATCCATAAAAATTTAATCCAAAATGCCAACATGGACAGATTCTGATGGTCAAAACGGAATCTTCATTGCCACTTGGCCTCTGGGGGGTTTTCTGAGGGAATCTAACTACGATGAGGGGATTTTAAAAAAAAAACTTTACCAGGGGCTAAAATGAAAACTCGCTAACATTGCAGGGGGGTTGTGTATTTAACCCTAAATAATTTGATACAAGTACCAAAACTATTAGCGTCTAGGGCTAGCACTAGAGCCAATCAGGCATACCCCTAATACCCATAGATCTAGTATGACCATCATGCTTCTGCTGCACAAGAGACTTTGTTAGTGGGTCAACAACATTGTCAAGGGTAGGTACTCTGCATATCTTCCACTAGCCCCAATCTATTATCTCTAGAATGAGGTGATAAAACCTAAGTATGTGTTTGGATCGTTGGTGAGATCTAGGCTCCTTAGCTTATGCGATAGCACCATTGTTATCACAATAGAGATAAATGGGATCCACAATGCTAGGGACTATCCCAAGTTCACTAATGAACTTCTTGATTCAAACAGCTTCCTTTACTGCATTTGAGGCAACAATGTACCTGACCTCGATCATAGAATCAATAATTGTTTCTTACTTTGAACTTTTCCAGCTCACACTGCCACCGTTTAAGCAGAACACATAACTAGATTGTGATCTGAAGTCATCCTTATCTGTATGGAAGCTAGCATCAGTGTATCCAATTACAACAAGATCTTTCTGACCTCCATATACCAAGAATAAGTCCTTAGTCCTTCTTAAGTACTTAAGGATATTCTTGACAGCTACCCATTGATCATCACCGAGATCAGATTGGTACCTACTCGTTGTACTTAAAGCATACGAGACATCTGGTCGAGTACATAACATGGCATACATGATAATATTGTGGGAAAATTTGAGATTAAACTATTGATTAACTTAACTCGCAAAACAAGAGTCTCCATCGCACTTTTATTTATCCAATGGAAAGGGAAAAGAGCGAACAAACCTTAAAGAAGTTCTAAAACAAGAACAAATAAATAGAGACAGGGTAAGGGGGTTGGTTATGCAAAGGGAAGGTGTTAAAACCCAAAATGTCTATAGTACTACTCTATAGGGACCTATTTGTAAATCTATAATTTGGCTTATAAAAAGGTGTTGTTTGCAAAATATGGTGGAGGTGAGAAGAGAAGTATTTTTTTTTATAATTTTTGTGTTTGACAAGACCTCTTGAGCCTCGTGCCTACGTACCAACAAATTACAATGGAGAATCAAAACCTCATAGTTCTTAGTAAAAATAACAAAAATGATGTGTTATGATTGATTTTAAAGTGAACAAGACAAGTTGTCATTTTAAGGAGAATACTCAACTAGTCACGCACAAGTGTATGAAAATGGACTTTTGCATCACTATTGAGAAGGGCTTCAACTTGGATTAAAATCAACAAGTATGCCACTAGCTCTCTCAAGTGGAAATGAATCAACACTAAACATAACTATGGAGATAGGAGAATTACATCTCAACTATGAAAATGACTCATGTCTAAACCTTATGAAAAAGTTAAAAGGAAAAGTGTACAAAGGAACAAAATGGTTTGAATTGGTTAAGTGTTTTTTAAGTATTTTGGAAAATGGTCAAAGTATGCTTAAAATTTATTAGGATTTATTAAGAAATTTTTTTTGAAAATGAACTTGACAAAGTCAAGGTTTATTATGAAAGAGGTTCTAGTTTGAAAGAAGAAGGTTTTGAAAAAGGGAGAAGATTTTGGAAATTTAAGAAGGGGGGGGGGGAGATGACTAGACTACCTTAAAGCATAAAATAAAAGCTAAGGAAGGAAATATCTAACCAAGATACAAGCCTTTGACATAACAAGCCAAAACTCCCATCCCTTGGACTTAAGCATCCAAGATAAGCAAATAATATGCAGAGAAAACCAAGCATCAGAGATAACCAAGCATCAGATGAAAGCCAAATGATCCAAGCTAAGTATTCAAAGAGGTCTCTCAAGGTCAAAGTGCCAAATAAGATCCAAGGTCTTAAGATAATACTCCAAAGCATAGGTCAAGGATCCTAATTCTAAGTCCATCATCCATGAGCAAAGGAAAGTCACCAAAAATTCCAATGAGCACATTAAAAGTTTTAAAATGTTTAGCCTGTATTGATGTCTTAAAAAGAAAAAATAAAGTCCAAATGGACAAAGAGAAAAAGGCATAAACATAACTAAGATGAATAATATGATATGATAATGATAAGCATAAAAATAAATAGTATAATAATAAAAGCATAAAGATAAAGAACATAAAGGTAAACGAACATAAAGTAAAAGGCATAAAGTAAAGTTAGTACAATTAAAAGTTAGTGTTAATGAAGATATTTGGCCATTTAAAGTAGATTACCTAACTAATCAACCCAACAAGTATGAGATCTTTGCATCATTATTTGACAAAGGCTCCAACTTGGATAAAATAAACAAGTATGCCACTAGCTCTCTTAGGTGGAAAAGAATATACTCATTATGGAGATAGGAGATTTACATCTAAACTAAAGATGAGTTATATCTAATATTGGACCAATATGATCACTTTCTGCTTAGGGGCGAATTCAGCGCTATGTTAAGCAATCGTAGCACAATCTATAAGGAAGATCACTATGGGAGGCTGGTCAATAAAAATTTATGTACCAAACCTGTTAGAGATGTGATATGAAGATCAAACTCCTAAAACATGTAGCACAAGTCAAAACAAAGTTGATCAAATGATCAATCAAATGGTATATTTGAATTGATGAAAGTTCATTAAGTACCATCCAAAACCTGATGAACAATGTGGCACTCAACATCCTCTAATTGATCCAAAAAAGGGTGAAAAAGAAAAGGAAAGGGATGAAGAAGAGAGGAACCAACAAAAAGGAAAAACCAAATTGGATCCAAGTTATGATCAAGTCATCATCAAAATCAATCATCCATTTTGGTGGTTAGGGTTTTCACCCAATCAACACCCAAGATCCATTGAGTTTGATGAGACCTGTGGTCAAATCAACTAAGATCCAAGCCAATAGAAGTCAACAAAGGTCAAACAATATAAAAATGCAAAAATATGAATTAAATATGCATGAAAATCATTTTTAAAATGAATTTCAAAATGAAAATAAAGATGAAAATGCGAATGATGCATCAAATCAAATGAGAAATGATCAAGAAAAACCACACAAGTCAGAAACAATATGAGAATGATATATAAATTTTTTGAGAATTTCTTAATGCATGAAAATATTTTTTAACTAATTAAAATGCTTGAAAAAAGAAGAAAATGATGAAAAATATTAAATGAAGAAATAAAAATATGTAAAAATGTTCAGAAAATAGAGAAAAATTTTATGAGACTATGAAAAAAATGGAATTAAAAATGTTAATAGAACTATTTTTTATGATTTTTTTGAAATTAAATGGAAAAAAGAACACAAAGAAAATAAAATAAAATGCTGGAAAATACATGAGCCATTGATCTGATTAGATGGATGAGATCAGAAGGTCCACATCATGAGAAACACGATGGACCTTAAATGAAGGCACACACATGATCTAATTTAAAAACAAAACAAACTTAGGTGAGGAGGATGTTTCTCTGGTCGTCTTCTTCGGTAAGCCTCCACTGGAGAATCCACAAATGGTAAAGATATGTCTTGAGACCTATACCATTATAACTGTCTCATTGAAACGCATCCAACCATGGCCTAAAAACAAATTTATGATAAATGTATTAAGATAATTTTGAAGAAGAATAATAAGAATGCAAAACTGATTTTTAAAAATACAAAAGGTAAATGCTTCAATCAAACAAAATTGAGGATCCAGAGACCATCAGCACACCAAGGACTACATTGTTGTCTCAAATTTGAAGCAAATGGATGCTTCTAACTACCTGTTCGAAGAGATGTGAAATGAGCAAATCGGAGCAAGTCATGTGAGCAATTCAGAGCACCTCAAACCTTGATTTATGTTCCCTCAGTTTCAGAGAAGAACGATGAAGAGATTGGACATGAGAGATTGTGTTGAGAAGGCCTTTAAGTATGAAAACAAAATCTCACAAATGGAGGATTCAGGTGTGGTCTGGGCGGGGTGTTTTTGGCTCTCAAAAGCATGCCTCATGAATGGAATTTGTTGCTCTATTTATAGGGAGTGTAATGTTGATCTCATACGTGCCAAATGATGCTCAATTTGTGTGATTCCATGTGCAATATTGGGTGAGAAATGTGTTACTTGGAGAGCGTCAAAACTCCACTTAAACTTGCGTTTTATGAGTCATTTCACTTTTGGGAACTTCACTAAATATGTTTAAGTGAATAACTCGTGGTAATTTGGTTCATAATCAAGTTTTGGTTGATGCAAAATTCTGACCAAAAATGGAAATGCAGTTCCAAGTACCTCACTTTGAGTCACCATGAAATCTTGTACACATCACCTTTATGGATCATTATTTTTGCAATTAGCTCACATAATAACAAAGAGTACAATGTGATAAGAAAGTATTGATTTGGACATCTGAGCCAAAATTTATGACCATGTGAAGTTGACACAAAAATCTGGCAAACTAAACTTGAAAATTTCTAAGTCCAATGTCTCAAAATGACATGCAATGTATCAATAACTTCCATGGCCTTCCAAGCAAAATTTGGCTTTGACCTTTGAAGCAATCTTGTAGAGAGTATCACAAGGAGTATTGTACAAAAGAATGAGCTCCATATGTTAAAAATTGAGGAAGTTATGATCCTTGAAAGTTGAGAAAAAGTCACTTGAAAATAGGTCAAATTTCACTAAGTCCACAAATGACCTATAATGACTACACACTTTTGATGATCCTCCATGCATAATTGGATCTTGTCATGTAAATATAAATTGAAGCGGATGTTGAGAAGAGTCATATGCAAAAAGAAGCGTTCAAAAATATTGAGAATTGAAGGAGTTGTTCCCTTTGGAACTTTGACTTGAAAATGTTGACTTTTAGGTCAAACTTCCTTGAATCAACTTGTGATTTTGATATTTTCTTGAATTTCAAAGCACATGGGTCATCATATGAACTCAAAATAAGGTTCCCATGGATGTCCCTTGACTATATTGATAAAAGCTTGAGGTAGCTTATTGATGAAGGCATGGAAATAAACACATGAAACTTTGACTTTTCATGAGAAACAAGCTACTAAACCCTGAGATATCTTTGATCAAAAGGAGATTGAATGATGCTTGAGTTCAAACACTTTGAGATTAGAAGTCATGACTGTTATAACAATATTTGGTTAAGCCGGGTATCTCTAAGTTTTGATAATAAAAAAGTAGTATTTATGTGAAAACAATTTTGGTACTCTAACGTTTGTTTTTCTGAAGGATTAATAAATAGGCTCTGACTTTGATAGAGAAGGTTGTGACTTTGATAGAGACCATGTACAACGTCACTCTGATTTGACCAAAAGTCGCTTCTGCGCCAAAGAAGCAAGTATGCTTCTGATCTACTCACATTCAAAAAGATTCTAAGAAGACAATATGTGGCTGTTGCAATGCTCTCTTGGACTCTGCCTCTGAGCGTTACTCTGATGATTTACTTCTGAAGGATTTCTAGCTTCAGAAGTAATTATCTTCTTAATACTAAATGCTAAAGATTCTGAAGACAAGGTTCTGCTGAACAAAGTTCTGAAGACTTTGAAGACTTGAGTTTATGAAGACTAAGTGCTGAAGACTCTGAAGACAAGGTTCTGATGAACAACTTTCTGAAGACTCTGAAGATGTAAGTTTCTGAAGACCAAGGGTTCAGGAGACTGAGTGCTAAAGACTCTAAAGACAAGGTTCTGGTGAACAAGTTCTGAAGACTCAAGACTCTGAAGACCCAATGATCAACTCTTCTACTCATTCTTCAATCATATCTATTTAGAAGCCTCTAATGTACAGAAGATAAAATCAAACGTTTACGAGGGAAATAATACATATTCCGTATCAAACACGTTCATTTCCACTATCCTGATTTGGTGGTACAATGGACAACTTTTGTGTACGATTCTCATCCTTGCCTAACGACATTATTTCAAGTCGTCAGCTCTCTCAAGGATATTCCTGATCTTCCCTGCAACGGATCTCTTACTGGCTATATAAGGACTTGATCACTTAAAGAAAAACAATGCGCACAATAAACCAAAAATAGTGAAGCACCATAATAGAACGCAAGAACATTGTTCATATTGTATAAATTTTCTTTAAGTTATTTGAGCTATTCATAGTGTTTATATCTGCTTGTGTAGAAGCAATTCATTGTAAACATTAATTTCTTTCAACCAATTGTTTGTATTCCTTAAGGGACCAATTAGGTCAGAATCCTTAAGAAGAGACAGTTAGTCTTTGTGCTTGCTAATCACCTGCAGTTGCTAGTGCAGTGTAATCAGTTAATTATAGTGGATTAAGTCCTTGTGTATAAGGCGAAATCACCTTGGCGGGTGGACTGGATTAACTTGATAGTTTTCAAGTGAACCAGGATATATCGTGTGTCTTTATCTCTTGATTAATATATTTGTGATCTTTGTTTGAGTTTCACAAAAAGCTTTCATTTTTTAAAACCCAACTCAAACCCCCCTTTCTTGTGTTTTCTCACACCTTCAATTAGCATCAGAGCTCCGGTTCTGATTGTGATAAAAGTTTTATTAACACTTCACCATGTTCATTATCGATCTAGTATTTGTGTGAGATATCATGGCTACAGCTAATGTTAATCCTATTCAAGAAGAGAAAGATCATTACAGTGCCGAACCACCAGTCTTTGATGGTGAAAAGTTTGACTACTGGAAAGATAGAATTGAAATTTTCTTTCTTGGTTGCCACGTAGATCTCTGGGATCTTGTAGTTGTTTGCTACACTCACCCAGTTGATGCTGCCGGAGTAAAAGTGTTAAGAAGTACTACGACCAATCAACAATAGAAAGATTATAAAAATCATCACAAGGCAAGAACTATACTGCTAAATGCTATCTCTTATACTGAGTATGAGAAGATAACAAACAGAGATATTGCCAAATCCATCTTTGATTCTCTGAGAATGACTTATGAAGGAAATGCTCAAGTTAAGGAGACAAAGGCACTTGCCCTAATCCAGAAATATGAGGCATTCAGAATGGAGGAAGATGAAACAGTTGAGACTATGTTTTCAAGGTTTCAAATGCTGTTCTCGGGACTCAAAGTTCTGGACAAAGGATACTCAACTGTTGATCATGTCTAAAAGATCATCAGAATCCTTCCCAATAAATGGAGACCTATGGTAACTGCTCTAAAGCTATCCAAGGATTTGAACAACATAAGTCTTGAAGAACTTGTTAGTACTTTTACAAGTCATGAGATAGAGCTGGAGGAAGATGAACCTCAAAAGAAGAGTAAATCTGTTGCTCTTAAGTATAATCCTGAAAAGGCAAAGGCTTATCAAGCCGAGGAAGAATCAGAAGATTCTGATGAAGACTTAGAACATGAGCTATCACTTATCTCCAGAAGGATCAAAAAACTCTAGAAACACATGCAAGGAAATTTCAAAGGATCAAGAAGGAACAAAGGTCGTGCTGACTCATCATCCGGACAAAAGAAGCAGAGTTCTGGAAAAGAAGTCATCTGCTATGAGTGTAATGAGTCAGGTCATTACAAGAACGAGTGTCCAAAGCTTAAGAAAGACAAGAAGCCTAAGAAGAACTTCTCCAAGGCCAAGAAGGGACTCATGGCAACTTGGGATAACTCTGATTTTGAAGAAGAAAACTCTGATGAAGAACAGGCAAATGTTGTGCTAGTAGCAACAACAATCAACGCTGAAGTCTGTGGCGAACCAGAAGACAAAATGCTATTAGAACCAAAATCAGACTCAGACTCTAGCTCAGTGGTATTATCTAAACTCTCTCGTTGTGAATTAGAGTCACGTCTTTCAGAAATGCTGGAAAAATATCAAACTCTTCAAAGTAAGGATCTTAAAAAATCCCATGTAGTTACTTCTGAAGCTAGAGATAAGCTTGAACAGAATAATTCTTCTCTAAATGAAAATATTTTTTCTTTAAAAAATAGTAATTGTGCTTTGAAAAGCAAAATTTCCAAACTTGAAGAAGAATTAGTCTCCAATGTCTTCGACACTAGTTGTGTCAACAAGTATGATAGAGCATTCCAGTACTTTCTGGCTAAAATCATAGATAGAAGCAAAATAACTTCCATGATCTATGGAGTTAGCAGAAAAGGTTTGGGATATACAGAAACCTATGAAATTGACGAAAGTTAACCTGTAAAACCAAAACCTCTCTATGATCATTTCGTGCCTTCTGGTACTAAGCTTGATTATTCTGAGCTTGTGCAAGCACCTTCGCAAACACACAAATTTGATCTGAAACCTAATTATCATGCACAAATTCCACTTGATTATTCTGTTGCACGAAAATCCAAAGTTGTGAAAAACCTCGAGAAAACTAACAAAAGAGGACCCAGAAAGTGGGTACCTAAGGATAAGATAATCTATGTTGCAGATATCCTTAGCAGCTTAGTTGAAACACCAATCTTGGTCCCTGGACAGTGGTTGCTCACAACACATGATGGGAAGAAGGCATATGTTCCAAAGTTTGGAACTTAAGCCTGAAGGCTTCGTTGGTTTCGGAGGAAACCATAAGGTTAAAATCATTGGCTCTAGAACTGTTAGTAATGGTAAACTTCCTTCTATTACTGATGTTCTTCTGATTGATGGTTTGATGCATAACTTATTGTCAATTAGTCAACTTAGTGACAATGGTTATGATATCATTTTTAATCAAAAGTCCTGTAAGGCTGCCAGTCAGAAAGATGGCTCAATCATTTTTATCAGAAAGAGGAAAAACAACATTTTCAAGATTAAACTTTATGATCTCTGTGAACAGAATGTCAAATGCTTAATGTCTGTTAATGAGGAGCAATGGGTATGACATAGACGTTTGGGCCATGTTAGCATGAGGAGGATTTCTCAGCTAAATAAGTTTGAACTTGTCATAGGCTTACAAAATCTGGAGTATTCTTTAGATGCTCTTTGTGAAGCATGTCAGAAAGGAAAGTTCTAAAAAAATTCCTTCAAAGCAAAAAATGTTGAGTCCACCTCTAGACCATTAGAACCTCTACACATTGATTTGTTTGGACCAGTGAAAACGACTTCAATCAGTGGAAAGAAGTATAAATTAGTTATCGTTGATGACTATAGTCATTGGACATGGGTAAAATTCTTGAAACTCAAGGATGAGTCACATTCTGTGTTCTTTACCTTTTGCTCACAAGTGCAAACAGAGAAGGATTGCAAAATAGTCAGAGTCCGAAGTGATCATGGTGGATAATTTGAGTACAGATATTTTGAGAATATTTTTGATTCCCATGGAATTTCCCATGATTTCTCCTGTCCCAAAACTCCACAACAGAATGGAGTAGTGGAAAGGAAAAATAGGACTTTGCAAGAAATGGTCGTACCATGATCCAAAAAACTGACATGGCAAAGCACTTCTGGGTAGAGGCAGTAAATACAACTTGTTATATTTAGAACAGGATTTCTATCATACCTATTCTGGGTAAGACTCCTTATGAATTGTGGAAGAATAGAAACCCCAAAATCTCGTATTTTTATCCCTTTGGTTGTATTTGTTTTATGTTGAACACTAAAGAGAATGTTTGCAAGTTTGACTCCAAAGCTCAAAAGTTTTTATTGTTTGGATACTCTGAATGCTCTAAACGCTACAGAATCTATAACTCAAAAACACGAATTGTTGAGGAATCAATGCATGTCAGATTCGATGATAAGCTTGACCCTGAAAAGTCAAAGGTAGTTAAAAAGTTTGCATATTTGAAGATTACTTTATCAGAATCCAAGGAGGAAGATTCTAAAGAAGGAGACAAAGATGCATAAACTACAGAATCCGAAACAACCTTACCAGAAACAACGAATAGTCCATCTCATAAGAAGAAGAATAGACTAAAGACTTCTCATTCTGAAAAATTGATTCTGGGAGACAAAGCTGATCCAGTCAGAACTCGCTCATCATTCAAACCTTCTGAAAAAACTCTTTTGGGTTTGGTGTCCCTGATAGAGCCAACATCAGTTGTTGAAGCTCTTATGGAGAACGAGTGGATTCTGGCCATGCAAGAAGAGCTAAATCAATTCATCAGAAATGATGTTTGGGATCTTGTTCAGAAACCAAAAGGTGTCCATGTCATTGGAACAAAGTGGGTATTCAAAAACAAGTTAAATGAAAAATGTGAGGTCGTAAGAAACAAAGCACGACTGGTAACACAAGGTTATAATCTGCAAGAAGGGATAGACTATACAAAAACCTTTGCACCAGTTGCCAGGTTAGAATCTATTCGTCTCTTAATTTCCTTTGCAGTTGTCGTAACCCCAAAATTTGACCTCCCTCTTTTGATTTTTGCATAAGCATGTGCATTAGCATCGTCGATATATGCATTCGCACTTTTCTCTGTGTGTTTCTTGTTACAGGATCTGCAGATTTTCTAAGCCCGATTAATCACATCCTCTCAAGATCATCACATCATCAAAACAAGCTCAAAATAAAGGTTTCCATGTTTATTTATCAAAACAAGAGGTGGAAAATCAAAACCAGCATTTCAGCATCATTTCCAAGCAAATTTGGGTAAAATGGGCTGAAGTAACCGGTTACTCAGTGTATTTTTCACCAGAAATGCAGATTTTCAAGCAAGTAATCGGTTAGCAAATATGCAGTAACCGGTTACTCTGTACAAAGTTGCAGATTTTGCTGCATTTTTGGGACAGCAGGGGTGCACTCTCTTTGGTCTTTGTTTCTACATTATTCTAGAAACATGTGGAATATTCTAGACATTTCAAGGCTATTCAAGACACTTCACTTGCATTTATTCAATGCTTCACTCTAATTTAAGTGCACCATGTTCCTTGCTTTCCAAGCATGTCAACCTTTGGATGTTGGAGCTCACCTTGGGATTGTTACCGAGTTGATCCTAACTAACCGAGTTAACCGCCTTGACTCAGTGAGTCAAGTGTAACTAACTCCAACCCTAACTCCAAACCTCCCAAAGCTAAGTCCAAACCAAAGTCCAAAGCTCTCACACTCCAAGCCAAAAGTCTATATAAACAAAGCTTCACTCATTTCACAAACCCTCCACAATCATTCACACAATTTCACACTTTCTTCACTCTCTATTCTCTCACATTCTCTCTGAATTTTTCTACTACTTCTTCATCTTCATCATAATTCTCTTCCAAAACCTCACCAAAGCTCAATTTCTACATTAAAGGATAATCACTTTTACATCAAAAGTGATTATTTTTTGAGCTTAACCTTCATCACCATTCCATTCTACTGGATTTTGTGGAGCTTCACTAGCTTTTTGATTCATCTAAAGTGATCACTTCAAGCTTCCTCGGTGATAATTCTCACTTCAGAGTTTTCGCAATTTACTCGGTTTCAATATGTTTCGGCTATAATTGGACATTCCTCTAGTTTTCTTTGATTATCTTCATCATCTTTCTATTATACTTGAGTTTCTGGAGTTCTATTGACTTTTGGATTCATCTCAAGTGTTTGCTTCAAGATTCTACAGTTCAAATTCGTATTTCGGAGCTTCGTCGCAATTCGCTCGGTTTCGATACGTTTCGGCTAGAATTGAAGATATTCTCTGGTTTCCTTTAATTCTCTTCATCAAGATCACTTTGCAACATTTACCAAGGAACATCTCCGCCTTGTAGGTGTAATACCTAAAAAATTTACCCTCACGTTTTCTCAATAATTGGTCTATGCTTTACTCATTTTCATTCAATAGTATGTCATAGATGGCATAGCATGGCATTCAGCATAGGGCATGGTATCAAGGTATCTTTGTTATCCCCCAAGAGGAGGATGTGTCTCAAGGCCAAAGCAAGAGAATGTACTCAATCTTGTGGTGGTCAGGTTCGTCAAAGTCCCTTACCAAGTTTGCACAATCATCAGAGGCATCGGTCATTTATTTTGTCAGCGGATGGGTTAATCATTTCAGAATCAAGGTCATAAAGTAGGGTTGATCTGATCTTGTTCCAGACAGGTTCTATATCATGTTTCAGGCATCATTCAAGGGTATTATCAGTGGCTAAGGATTAGATATGAAGCAGGACTCAAAACAAGTTGCATTGAAGCAATTTTCACCATTTTGCCTTGGTCCAATCGATTTGCATAAATGTGCAATCGATTGCACCCCTTCAGTTTTCACTTTTTTTGCCTTTTCAAGGGTGTCCAATCGATTTGCACTGCTATGCAATCGATTGCACTGTGACAGATTTGCCTAAAACCTGCATTTTTCAGCACTATGCCAATTTCCAATGCACCACATTCACTTGGGATCAATGCTATATCAGTAGAAGGATCTAGAGAGCTGCAGAATTTGATTTCATTTCCATCCAATTTCCACTCTAATTCCACATTCCCTTTCCAAGTTATTTTTCATTTCCAATTCCAGTCACTCCAAACCTCACTTCCATTCCAAACCTAAGTCATATTTAAACCAATTTGATCCAAACCACACACAACCACACTTCATTTTTCTGATTTTTCTACACTTCTCATTCAGAATTCTCTCTCACTTTTTCATTCTCCACCTTCATCTTCAACCTCTCACCAAAGCTCCATATTCATAGATTCACAAATTCTTCATTGGAATTTGTGAATTCTTGAGCTAAACCTCCATCACATCCTCATTCTTGATTCAATTCTACAGTAGCAACTTATTTGGATCTAGGTTCAAGATTTTGGAATCACTTCTTGGAGAACTTTTGCTTATTTGTGGATTATTGCTTGGATCTTTAAGTGTTCTTGCTAAATCTTCATAGATCTCTGGATTTCTTACTTTGATTCATCAATTTTCATGTGCAACAATCACCAAAGCAAATCTCAGCTGTGTAGGTTGGTTTTTCTTAGATCTATGCTTGATTTAGCTTAATTTCAACTTATACAATGTAGATCCATGGTTTTCAATGTGATTTGATCCATTTGCTTGATTGGATTCATGACCTTGTTGTTTGATTGTTGAAGTGTGTGCTTGATTACTGATATTTGATGTGGATTTTGTGTATGTTTGATTACATGATCATTTTGATGTTTGAGTAAGTGATTGGTTCTTGAAAAATGATTATGAGAAGTGATTTTTGCAGGCCTGAGACTGTTCAGTCGATTTGTATCCTAGTACAATCGATTGCACCTGTGTTTTTTACTAAGATTTGCTTTCTGTAACTGTGCAATCGATTTGCACCCTGCTGCAATCGATTTGCACCTGTAACTTTTGTGTTTTTGGCTTGTTTGGAAGCATGTATTGATACCTATTCCACCTCTAACCTTCATGGCTTTATGTGATGCATATTTGTGGAATTTTCTAGGGTTTTTTAACCTCTAGCTGCTGGATGTATGTGAATCTTTGATGCATGATCGTTCGATTGTTGATTTGTTTGCATTCTTGAAGCATGTTCTGGAGGCATATTGGTTCATGTGTGATTAATGACTTGATAAACTTGTGTGATCTCTTGGAAATGAATGTGATGTGATACATGTGAGTATGATGTTGTGCTGTGCATAAGTTGGACCATGTATGTTTTTTTACCTTGCTTGAACATTTGTTTTCCTTTGAAAATGATTATGGTGTATGTTCAACTAGTCTTGATGTATGTTAATGAGAAGTTGTCTTGCATGTTTGAATTGGATGATCATGGTATGATTTAAGTTCTGACTTTGCTCCATTCTCACTTCATTTTGTTCACATCACCTTTGTATGAACACGATTTTACGACACGCGACTTTTGATTTCCATTGATGAATGGGCATGCTTACGTTGTTAATTAATTATTTTGATGATCACTTAATGAACACACTTTGAGCTTGTTAATTGCTAATTGATGATGATGATTGTTAGATAATTATGTGCATGTTCATTTTCTTTTGATTCCATGATGTGCATACTTGTTTCATTTGATCATGTGTTATATGTTGCATTCTTCCATGATGCTTGCAAGGTTATTCAATATGGTGTGTGGTTTGTTTATGATCATGTTTAATTGAACGATGTATGTTGTTTGATGCATGTTTGCTTTGCCTTGATTGAATCATATTCAAATGTGGTGCATGTTGTCCTGATTTCACATCTGAGTTTTGCATAAAATGTTGTCATATGTGCTGTCCATGTGTACATGTATGCTGGTTGACCTTTTTACACCTGTTTTTATGCTGGATTGTATGCTGTGAAATGCTGATTGGTGTTTGTGCATTGATTTCATTGCTGTTCTGAAGCAAATGTGCTGTTGTAGGTGCTGCCTTCTCTTTTTACTCATCTCTTCCCTTTGAATCTCAAGACTTGATTAAGTCTTGGATTCTTTTCCCCTTAGAGCTACCTAGTCCAACTTAATTTTTGATTAAGCTTGGAGTAGGATTAGCATTAGGTTTTAGGTAGTCGTTCCTCCCAAGCCTCACTAACCATAGGACATCCATGCATGATAACATTAGGACTCTTAGTTTCCCTTTAGAGTTTCCTTTGTGTCGCCTCTCTTCTCATCTCAAAACTTTTTCAAAACACATAATAAAGGTTAACGTGTATTGTGCTTGAGCCTTCTATGTGGGAAGTGGGGAATGAGGGGCTTCCTCTCACTCTTCTAGGATACCTAGTGTACGTCCTATTGGGGATGATGCGCGAAGTATTCGTTCCTGTATCCAAGACTTTGGTTCAATGCAAGTTACAAATAACTGTAAAAAACACTTCTTGCTTAAAAAACTTCAAACAAACACTAACGTCTTTCCTTCGGGAATTCTTTTCTCATCTCACTCACTCTCAACGTACGAACGTGCTCCTACTCGTTCTCATGTAAGACGGTAACACACTCGATTCAGCGAGCCTACAACACCTGAGCTAGAACGTAAGCCGTTCCCTAAAAAACACAATCCACCCCTAGTGAAGGGAACTACGTTGCTCTGATTCTCATGCTCCCGATGAGATACGTAGGCAGTGCGGTAGGGCCCATGCGAGCACTTCTTTTATTTTCCCTACTTTCGTTTCTCTTTCTCTCTCCCTTCCTTTTCCGGTTCTCCAGCTAGTGGTCCCTTTTCCTTTCCAGCAGCAGCGAAGCTCCAGGTGACGAAACCCTTTGATGCAGACAGCAAGTGTGGATCCCATCGGGTATGATGGACGCGTGGGGGTGCTAATACCTTCCCTTCGCGTAACCGACTCCCGAACCTATTCCTCTTTGTCGTAAGACCATGCTCTTTCCTTTCCCTTAGGTTTATGCGGTGTTTCCTTTCCCTCTCTTGGGATAAATACACATTGCTGGCGGCTCTGTTTCGGTGCCACTTTCGCATTTGTACTTGGATGAAAATCCTGGGAGCGACAGTAGGTTGGTGGATCTTATTCATTTTACTGTTTCGATCATTTTTGTATCATTCGCGATGTAGTTTCGTTGTTTTGCATGTGAATTGATTATACCATTGCTTGATCCATGATCTTGTTGATTTATTTAATTCTATTGTTGATCATTTACTGGTTCTAAACTTGATTTTTCGTGCATAATTGTTTGCCCTAACATTGGAGTGATTGCACAATCAATAAGTTGGCCAAAATCACTTTTTAAAACTGTCTTTTTTTGCCTCTGCAGCAGTGTTAATCGATTAACACTTTGCAGTGTAATTATGTTAATAAATTAACCACTGTAAATTTGTTGTTTTTCAAGTGTTAATCGATTAACACTTTACAGTTCAATTATGTTAATCGATTAACACTGAACTAGAATGCCATTTTCATGCTTTTTCAAGTGTGTTTGCCATGCTTTATCATTCTAACTTCCATGGATTGATATGCTTGATATTTATGGATGTTTTTAATGCTGTTAAATTCTGTTTAAAGCATATTTACATTAATTCAATGATTGATTTATCGATTATTTGCAATTATGCGTGTTCTTGATATTTGTTTGAACATGTTAATGCTTGCACTTTCTTTGACTACATGTTAACTTTTGCATTAATGATTTTCCATTCTCTTTGGTAAATTGTTAGCATATCAATTCCCCTTGATTAATTATTCGAAACTTTGTTTCGATTAGTTGATCCTTCCTTTACGCTTCTCTTTAGGTTTCCTGTAGAGCTTTCTTTCTCTCTTCCACCGCGGAGTCGGTGTTTCGCGCAATGCACTGGAGCACTGTACAACTTGGAGCTGTTATGCTGTCCGTGTCATTTTCTGCACTATACTTTGAGTGCTAGAGAAGGAATGAGGATGGAATTATCCTACCCTCATCCTGACTATTTCTTGGGTAAGGGCATTTGGTCCTCTCGCTGAGAATAGTCACCTCTATCCTTAAGTTGTAGTGTTTCTCCTTCCCCAGTCGAGTCGATCCTTGATCACTTGTGCTCTTCTCAATCTCTCGTTGATCCATCACTATTCCTCTTGGTTAAAGATCATTGTCCTTGGGTTAGTAAACTCTCTTTGTATCAATACCCAAGTTTCTTTTCTTGTGGTCAATCATTATTTTTTTGATTCCCCAGGAAAATTTCATTTCCTTTCTTCGGTTAAACACAATCTTTCTGTTAAAAAACCGTATTCCCAGGAGTTCGCAACCTTCTATTGGTTCTTCTCCCTTTGTTTGGTTAATCATTGCTTGTCAGTTAAAACACCAAATGTGCACGTCTCTTCAGTTAACCACAGTCTATCTATTAACATACTGAGTTTCCTTTTGGTTTAATCACCTTCTCTTGGTTAATCACCCATTTTTTCAGTTAACCACAGTCCGTCTGTTAAAATACTGAACCTTTTGAGTTAATCACCTTCTCTTGGTTAATCACTCGTTTCCTTTTCGGTTAATCACAGCCTTTCTGTTAAAACCGAAACCCTTGCGGAGTTCGTAACCTTCTCTTGGTTCTTCTCCATTTGTTTGGTTAACCATTGCATGTCAGTTAAAACACCAATTTGCATGTCTTCTTAGTTAATCACAGTCAATCTGTTAACATACTGAGTTTCCTCATGGGTTAATCACCTTCTCTTGGTTAATCACCAATTTTTCAGTTAACCACAGTCAGTCTGTTAAAACTCTGAGCCCTTTGAGTTAATCACTTTCTCTTGGTTAATCACTCGCTTTTTTTCGGTTAATCACAGTCTTTCTGTTAAAACCGAATCCCCAGCAGTAAGCAACTGTCTCTTGGTTTGAATACTTGCACCCTTGGGTTAGTAACCTTCTTTTGGTTCAAATACCCTTTCTTCGGTCATGTAATGTTTGTTCAGTCAATATACCGAACTCCTTTGGGTCACGACCTTTGCTTGGTCCCACACCCACCTTTTGGGTCACGACCTTTGCTTGGTACCACACCCATCCTTTGGGTCACGATCTTTGCTTGGTCCCACACCTGTCCTTTGGGTCACGACCTTTGCTTGGTCCCACACCCGTCCTGTGGGTCATGACTTTCGCTTGGTCCCACACCCGTTCTTTGGGTTAAGACCTTCGCTTGGTCCCACACCCGCTCTTTGGGTCACGACCTTCACTTGGTCACACACCCGCTCTTTGGGTCACGACCTTTGCTTGGTCCCTCACCCGTCCTTTGGGTCACGACCTTCGCTTGGTCCCACACCCGCTCTTTGGGTCACGACCTTTGCTCGGTCCAACACCCGTTCCCCGGTTAAGCACTGCTCATCAAATCACTCAGTTTTGTCCCAGTACGTTGATACCAATATTTTAATCCCCATAGAGTCAATCTCTAGCATTTCGCTTCTTGCTATGCCTGCGGAGTTTTCCATTGCTCTTTTTATCGATCTTTCTCTCTTGGTTTTGACACCAATGCTCTTGCTCTTCTCTCTTAGTTTTTACACCACTCCTTTACCTTGCGCTCTTAGTTTTGACACCATTCCTTGTTTTTTGAGCTCTTTTCCTTTTAGTTCCTAGCGGAGTTTCTTTCTTGGTTTTTACACCATCCTTGCACATTATTCTCTGTATAGTTATTGTCTTTTCCTTTGCATTCCTTTCTTGATTTTGACACCATTTCTTTTGCATCCCCAGCGGATCTTTCTCTATTTCTTCTGCTCTTGGTTTTGACACCACTTTCCTTTTCCTTTTCCATCTTAGTTCCCCGAACTACGGAAGCTCTGGTTTTGCATTCATTTGAATGTATGATACGTAGGCACGAGATCGCGATGATCTTGGCGAGCACACTTCCATCCTTCCACCTTCCTCCTCTCTGTCCCCTGGTTCCATGAACTACGACGCTCTGATTTCCTCATTGCACTATGAGGGTACGTAGGCACGAGGGCCCTAATCCTCCGGGAGCACTTTCTTTCTTTCTTTCTTTCCTTATTTCTTTCTTTTCTCTTTTCTCTTCTTTTCTTTTAGCTAGAAGCCTTTAGATAGATAACCCTGCCAAGCCTAGAAGCAAGCGAAATGGTTCCTGTCGAGTACGACAGATGCGTAAGGTGCTAGTACCTTCCTTTCGCATAACCGACCCCTGTTCCCGTTTCTCTTCTCATTGGGTTTTATCGATATTTTCCCCGTCCTTTGGGACTAAATAAAGTTCGGTGGCGACTCTGTTGTATCTTTGAGTATGCGATTCACTCAGGTATAAACCAACCATCTTTAGTTGGCGACTCTCCTAGGGGATTCTTGCTCCTGAGCTTTGCCTCATTTTGCTTGTCTCTTAGCTAGGTGGGACTCCCCATCTTCAGCTGGCGACTCTGTTGGGGAGTCCTTGCGCTCGCAGGTTGGGGTCTCGCCTAGTTTTGTTTGTTTTCTTGCTTGTTTGGGTGTTTATCTTTCGCACTTTGCTTGCTTTATCTTTATGCTTATTTACTGCTTTCATTTACTGCTTTGAATATTCATATGCTGCATATTCTGGATATCTGCTATATTTTCTACTGTTGTTGGGATGGGTAGATATTATTGGAGAGAAAAGTCCTAACACCGGGCTTTGTATACACATAGGCTAGAACGTGGATAGTCGTGAGGCATGCGTTTTGCGCGTTGGGTTATCACGAGAGCCACATCCCAGATCGTGATTCGCTTGAGAATATTTCCGTCCTGTGAGAATTCACTACGACGGGGGGTTTTCATTCTGAGTCCTATGGTTTGGGCGACCTTTATAGGGACCACCTTGTTGTGTCTATATCACACCTGTGAGGGGGATATGGGTTTTGCAGGAAAATAAGCCACTTCATACCTTTGTTCTCTCATGCGCGTTAGATCTTCCCATCTACACAGAGCTATATGGGCAGAGTATCCAGAAGATGTTGCATCTCTATCTTACATTATTGCATAATGTTATTGCATCAACACGTATGCCGAACTTTAGAACCTGAGTTATTGCATGACCATGTGTGTGCTGAACTTTTGCATCATCTAACCTTTGCATCATTGGATGTGCATATCTCATTTACATTCCACCTGCATACACAACATGTGCATACATACATTCGCATTGCATTCAAACCAGAGAAAGCTCACTTTCTTCCCTTCATCATCCCAAAGACAACAATTCTCCGATGCCGAAAGACAAAGGATCATGGAAAAGATTGGGTATGAGAACACGATTCATAAGGAAGGCAAGATTGACATGATTGCAGAACTACTTCTGGACAGTTTGACAATGAGCTCTTCGGATCAGGTTGTGATTGATGAGCAAGCCCAGAATGGACCAAAAGTGGATAAGATCATGAACACGGATGCAATCAATCTTCTGGTTCACCCCTTGCCTAATCAGAAGACCACTAAAGGCAATCAAAAACAGAAGCGTAAGCAAATCAGCAAAGGGAACAATAATCAAGGGAAGAGACGTCCTCGTCTGGATCCAATTCCCATGATTTACACGCATCTACTGCCTGCTCTGATTCATGCTGGGGCAATTGTTCCTAAAGAAATCAAGCCTGCCAAGTTTCCTTATCATCCTAAGCATGATCCTAATGCCACATGTGGATACCATCCTGGATATGTAGGGCATTCTACACAAACCTGTGCTGTCTTTAAGGACAAAGTCCAAGAGCTCCTTGATCAGAAGTTGCTTTGCTTTACAGAGAAGCCTTACCAGAAGTCTGCGCCTGTGATTGCCGAAACATCCGTTGAAGCTAAGAATAGAGGTCCTCCTACTCACGCACTGATTCCTCCAGTTGTTCAACCTGTTGGGCAGTACCCCTACCAGTCCGCTAATTCGGGAATGACTTTTGCCAATCTAGGGGCACTCTCTGCTGTTGCACCTCTAGTTGCTTATCCTGGGGCACCCTACACTCCGTATGGGATCCAATTTAGTCAGAATGCTAATCAGATGTTTAATCCAGGATTGATGCGCCCTGCTCAAGTGTTCCCGCACTATGTTGTTCATCAGATTCATCCTCAAGCACCTCTGGCTCCTACGTCATACTATTCATTTTCGCATGTTGTTGCAGCCCAATACCCACAACCACCTTAGCAACGGCTTCCTAAGGCTCATAATCAGTAAGCCCAAGCCCGAGAGCGCCAGAACCCACGCAAGTCCCAGAATAATCTAGAACGAAGGAATGCTCCTCTAGATCTGATTCCTGTGACATATAGTCAACTTCTCCCGTATCTGGTTCAAAACTCGCTGGTAGTTCCCAAAGCTCCGAAGCCTCCTCCAAAACCATTTCCACCTGGGTATGATCCCAATGTGCGGTGCAGATATCATGCTGGGTCAGTTGGACATTCGACTGAGGAGTGTAACGCCTTCAAAGCTAAGGTCCAACAGTTGATTGACAAGAAGCACTTAACCATTCAAGGTGAGAACCTGTGGGTGAACGGAAATCCCTTGTCCGTGTAACAGCCAAGATCGCAAAAGAATCCCTTGAATAAGCCTGTGAGCACTTCCTCAACATCGGCAATCATCATGTCATTCTATTTTTTCCATTTGTAATCTTTTTGTTTGTCAAGCATTGTTCACTTGTAAAACTTGTTTGTTTTCAGATGATAATAATAATGAAATGAATATGCATGTTTTGAATAAATCTACTCGTGTTCACTCATACTTTTTATCTGTATCACACATTTGATCAAGCAAAATCAATAGAGAATGATGAAATCAAAAGGACATGAGATTACTGTCTATACGCTTTTGAATAAAACCTTGCTGACGATGTAAGGCATTGGTTCCATTCCCAAACACCGGAGGTATAAGGAAGATAATCCCTAGTCAACCCCTTTGGGCCTTGAAGTATGAGTTTCTTTCTGTACACATAAAACCCTCAATCTTAACCAGGGGCAGGGTAGTCTTCAGTTAGTTTGACCATGCGTTCAAATTTCAAAACAAGTACCCCATCTGCGGATCAACCACATCATATCCCTCGCAAGAGGTCGGAAAAATCACAAATCCACAATGGTTATCCCTCACCGACCAAAGAAATGAGGCAGTCACAACTCACCCTACAAATCAAACACATGTCACATGATTTTGTTCGAGAGAAAAAAATCAAAATCACAAGAAAAAAAAAGCAAAAGAATAAAAGCCCGCTAAGTCAAAAACTCAAAAACAAATGACTTAGGCAAAAATTAGGGCATCCCGGTAGACTACAAATTCAAAATAATCAGTCTACGCAAAAATTAGGGAAAACAAAAAGAATAAAATAGAGAATCAAGAGAGAAATCCTCAATAAGAACAAGTTCGTGTGATCACATGTGACAAAAATAAAAGGTGAGTGACTGCCGATCCAAAACCCTCGTCGGTTCCCTTACCATCACATCTACTATTCAAAACTCTTTTGAAAGGTGAACGCTTATGTCAAACTAATTGAACGTAGGACTGGAGAACATCAAGGAAAATGGGTGGGGTAAAATAATTTTTGAGCCTTATATCCTTTCTTTCTTAAACCGTGAGCCAGGCCACGTTACAACCTGCAAAGATCAGTTGGTCAGGGGCATTCCTCCAAAGATCGATCGGACAGGGGCAAAATCACTTCGAGAGCTCATATTGAGGCAGGCCACCTCAAGAGCACAAGAAGTCAACCTCTCCAAGAGACGGTTAATCAGGGGCATAATATTCCGATACACCGGGGCAAGTTAACCTTGTGGCTGGGGTAACTCATGCAGATACCCAACAGACTAGGACAGAGACGGGCTACCAAAGTACAAGTTCTCTCCCTATTTTAAAGTAAGAGCAATGGGGTATCAGCAACTGCTGATCCTGAAATCGGTGTCGGGGAATCACGTCTTTGTGGCTTATACCCTAACCTCAACTCTTTCACCTCCCACAACAAAAGCATTAGAACCGTTGCATAGACCTTTCTCATGCATTAGTCATGTCGCTTCGCTCATACTTATTATTCATCTGGCGTAGCATGAAACCTTGGCATAAGCCCGGTCATGCTTGACATTCTTTTCAAACACCAATTACCGACATCGCATATCATTGCATCCTCAAACGCATAGCATAATCATCAACATAGAACGTTGCGCCATACAGGATCAAACATGTGTCCCAATCATTAGCCAGTTCTCCTCTGGTAGTCAGTTCTCACCTGACTTGTCTCTAAAAATCCCAGTTCTCGTCTGGCCAGGTTTTTTAACGTCCAGTTTTCATTTTGCACATCTTTTCTTTCCAAGTCCAGTTGGCGGCTGGCAAACTTTTTCCCTTATCTTAAGCCTGGCCCAAACATTCCTAGTTTCTCTGGTACGTCCAGACTCTGCAAACCTGCAGCACTGCGTCCTAACTTGCATCCTTGCATTGCATGATACTAAGTATCATGTAGAACAGCACGTAGCATATCATATGCATCAAGCATACTCCCTTTCTTTTGGCCTGATTCATCCTTCCAGTAGATTGTCAGTCAAACTTTCCACCTATCAATTATGCATTTGCACCTTTTCCTTTTTCCGCCGTCGGCTAAATTTTTGAGATACTCTTTTATTTAATCCCCTTTTACCTCGAATCATCGAAAAGCTGGGGCAATTTGAATATTCAGGTCCAAGAGGATTAAATAGGGGAAGCTGTCGTAACCCCAAAATTTGACCACCCTCTTTTGCTTTTTGCATAAGCATGTGCATTAGCATCGTCGACATACGCATTCACACTTTTCTCTGTGTGTTTCTTGTTGCAGGATCTGCAGGTTTTCCAAGCCCGATTAATCGCATCCTCTCAAGATCATCACATCATCAAAACAAGCTCTAAATAAAGGTTTCCATGTTTATTTATCAAAATAAGAGGTGGAAAATCAAAACCAGCATTTCAGCATCATTTCCAAGCAAATTTGGGTAAAATAGGCTGAAGTAACCGGTTAGCAGATATGCAGTAACCGGTTACTCAGTGTATTTTTCACCAGAAGTGCAGATTTTCAAGTAAGTAACCAGTTAGCAGATATGTAGTAACCGGTTACTCTGTACAAAGTTACAGATTTTGCTGCATTTTTGGGACAGAAGGGGTGCACTCTCTTTGGTCTTTGTTTTTACATTATTCTAGCAACACGTGGAATATTCTGGACATTTCACGGCTATTCAAGACACTTCACTTGCATTTATTCCAATGCTTCACTCTAATTTAAGTGCACCATGTTCCTTGCTTTCCAAGCATGTCAACCTTTGGATGTTAGAGCTCACCTTGGGATTGTTACCGAGTTGATCCTAACTAACTGAGTTAACCGCCTTGACTCAGTGAGTCAAGTGTAACTAACTCCAACCTTAACTCCAAACCTCCCAAAGCTAAGTCCAAACCAAAGTCCAAAGCTCTCACACTCCAAACCAAAAGTCTATATAAACAAAGCTTCACTCATTTCACAAACCCTCCACAATCATTCACATCATTTCACACTTTCTTCACTCTCTATTCTCTCACATTCTCTCTGAATTTTTCTACTACTTCTTCATCTTCATCACAATTCTCTTCCAAAACCTCACGAAAGCTCAATTTCTACATTAAAGGATAATCACTTTTACATCAAAAGTGATTTTTTTTAGCTTAACCTTCATCACCATTCCATTCTACTGGATTTTATGGAGCTTCAGTAGCTTTTGGATTCATCTCAAGTGATCACTTCAAGCTTCCTCGGTGATAATTCTCACTTCGGAGTTTTCGTCGCAATTTACTCGGTTTCGATATGTTTCAACTATAATTGGAGATTCCTCTAGTTTTCTTTGATTATCTTCATCATCTTGCTATTATACTTGAGTTTCTGGAGTTCTATTGACTTCTGGATTCATATCAAGTGTTTGCTTCAAGATTCTACGGTTCGAATTCACATTTCGAAGCTTCGTCGCAATTTGCTCGGTTTCGATACGTTTCGGCTAGAATTGAAGATATTCTCTGGTTTAGTTTAATTCTCTTCATCAAGATCACTTTGCAACATTTACCAAGGCACATCTCTGCCTTGTAGGTTGGTGGATCTCATTCATTTTACTGTTTCGATCGTTTTCGTATCATTCGCGATGTAGTTTCGTTGTTTTGCATGTGAATTAGTTATACCATTGCTTGATCCATGATCTTGTTGATTTATTTGATTCTATTGTTAATCATTTGCTGGTTCTAAACTTGATTTTTCGTGCATAATTGTTTGCCCTAACATTGGAGTGATTGCACAATCAATAAGTTTTCCAAAAACACTTTTTAAAACTATTTTTTTTGCCTCTGCAGTAGTGTTAATCGATTAACACTTTGCAGTGTAACTATGTTAATAGATTAACCCGTGTAAATTTGCTGTTTTTCAAGTTTTAATCGATTAACACTTTACAGTGCAATTATGTTAATCGATTAACACTGAACCAGAATGCCATTTTCATGCTTTTTCAAGTGTGTTTGCCATGCTTTATCATTCTAACTTCCATGGATTGATATGCTTGATATTTATGGATGTTTTTATTGCTGTTAACCTATGTTTAAAGCATATTTACATTAATTCAATGATTGATTTATCAATTCTTTGCAATTATGTGTGTTCTTGATATTTGTTTGAACATGCTAATGCTTGCACTTTCTTTGACTACATGATACATGATTTGTGTTGTATTTTAAATGTCATGTGGTACTATTTTGCACTCCCTCTCTTTTCTCTGCATTAAGTTTATTCTTCATGGATGAACTTAATTATGCATAATCAATAATTTACACCTTTTGCTTTAATGATTTTTCATTCTCTTTGGAAAATTGTTAGCATATCAATTCCCCTTGATTAATTATTTGAAACTTTGTTTCGATTAGTTGATCCTTCCTTTGCGCTTCTCTTTAGGTTTCCTGTAGAGCTTTCTTTCTCTCTTCCCCCGCGAAGTTGGAGTTTCGCGCAATGCACTGGAGCACTATACAACTTGGAGCTATTATGCTGTCCGTGTCATTTTCCGTACTATACTTTGAGTGCTAGAGAAGGAATGAGGATGGAATTATCCTACCGTCATTCTGACTATTTCTTGGGTAAGGGTATTTGGCCCTCTCGCTGAGAATAGTCACCTCTTTCCTCAAGCTGTAGTGTTTCTCCTTCCCCAGTCGAGTTGATCCTTGATCACTTGTGCTCCTCTGAATCTCTCTTTGATCCATCACCATTCCTCTTGGTTAAAGATCATTGTCCTTGGGTTAGCAAACTCACTTTGTTTCAATACCCTAGTTTCTTTTCTTGTGGTCAATCATTATTTTTTTGATTCCCCAGGAAAATTTCATTTCCTTTCTTCGGTTAAACACAGTCTTTCTGTTAAAAAACCGCATTCCCAGAAGTTCGCAAAATTCTCTTGGTTCTTCTCCCTTTGTTTGGTTAATCACTGCTTGTTAGTTAAAACACCAAATGTGCACGTCTCTTCAGTTAGCCATAGTCTATCTGTTAACATACTGAGTTTCCTTTTGGGTTAAGCACCTTCTCTTGGTTAATCACCCATTTTTCAGTTAACCACAGTCCGTCTGTTAAAATACTGAGCCTTTTGAGTTAATCACCTTCTCTTGGTTAATCACTTATTTCCTTTTCGGATAATCACAACCTTTCTGTTAAAACCGAAGCCCTTGCGGAGTTCGCAACCTTCTCTTGGTTCTTCTCCCTTTGTTTGGTTAACCACTGCATGTCAGTTAAAACACCAATTTGAACGTCTTCTTAGTTAATCATAGTCTATCTGTTAACATACTGAGTTTCCTATTGGGTTAATCACCTTCTCTTAGTTAATCACTCATTTTTCAGTTAACCACAGCCAGTCTATTTAAACACTGAGCCCTTTGAGTTAATCACCTTCTCTTGGTTAATCACCTGTTTCTTTTCGGTTAATCACAATCTTTCTGTTAAAACTGAATCCCCAACAATTAGTAACCTTCTCTTGGTTCGAATACTTGCACCTTTGGGTCATGTACTGTTTGTTCAGTCAATATACCGAACTCCTTTGGGTCATGACCTTTGCTTGGTCCCACACCCGCCTTTTGGGTCACGACCTTTGCTTGGTCCCACACCCGTCCTTTGGGTCATGACCTTTGCTTGGTCCCACACCCTTCCTTTGGGTCACGACCTTTGCTTGGTCCCACACCCGTTCTTTCGGTGACGACTTTCGCTTGGTCCCACACCCGTTCTTTGGGTCAATACCTTCGCTTGGTCCTACACCCGCTCTTTCGGTCACGACCTTCGCTTAGTCCCACACTCGCTCTTTGGGTCACGACCTTTGCTTGGTCCCACACCCGTCCTTTGGGTTACAACCTTCGCTTTGTCCCACACCCGCTCTTTGGGTCACGACCTTCGCTCGGTCCTACACCCGTTCCCCGGTTAAGCACTGCTTATTAGATCACTCAGTTTTGTCCTAGCACGTTGATACCTATATTTTAATCCCGACAGAGGTAATCTCTAGCATTTCGCTTTTTGCTATCCCAGCGGAGTTTTCCATTGCTCTTTCTATCGATCTTTCTCTCTTGGTTTTGACACCACTCCTTTACCTTGCGCTATTGGTTTTGACACCATTCCTTGTTTTTCAAGCTCTTTTCCTTTTAGCTCCCAGATTTCGTTTTCAAATTTAAAAAATATTTATATGGTCTGAAACAGGCTCCCAGAGCTTGGTATGAAAGGCTAAGTAACTTTCTTTTGGAAAATGACATTACCAGAGGAAAAAAGGATACGACACTCTTTTGCAAAACCTTTAAGAATGACATTCTGGTTGTGCAAATTTACATTAATGATATTATATTTTGTTCTGCTAATACTTCTGAAATTCTGGTACATGTGCAGAATTCAGATGTCCTAGAGCATGCCGTTCGACATCTGGTCTGACATGATCACAAAGGGCAAGGTATATTGCAATAATCATGGTACTGAAAAGATAAGAAGCAAGACACACAGAATTATTAACCCAGTTCGGTTTAACACACCTAATCTGGGGGCTACCAAGCCAGGGATGAAGTCCACTATCAGTAGTATCAATTCAAAGCTAAACTCTCTGTTTACAGCTTATCACTCAATCACTACCCAATGAGCCTTCTACCTAGATCCTCTCTAGCTATGAGAAACACTCCTCACTCCCAATCATCGCAATGATGTCTAGCAGTCAACAACACAGTCACTGCATCGACGGCCCTTCGTCTACATACTGATTACACAGATAAACATGAATCTACACTTCCATGGTGAGGAGACACACTCCTATGACACATCAACATCTGATGAGAACAATACCTAGCTAAGTATGATGCCAAATTCCACCGTTTATTAGCTTTTTCCCTTAACTAAGACCACAACCTGGAGTTGCTTCAAAGCTCCCTCCAAGAACAAAAATGTACTGCCTCTTACCTACAGGTTTTGAGGAATACGGGTAACCTTCCCACAAGTCGGGAGGTTTACCTAGACAGAACCCTAGACTTCTACATCTTGAGCCGTCACTTCCAAGGTTACAAACCCTTCTATTTATAACCTGTACCCAACTGTATTTAGGCCTTCAATCACAGCTTCAATAACTGTTACAAATCTGCAAAATAAACTCCAAGAAAATAGGTCTTCAATCTAATATTTCCTAATATGTCTCCATATTTAGAAAGTCTTCATTTAACTTGATTTCTGATTGAATCTTTTAGACCTTTAAATATGCGCCACATAGAATGCATAATTTTCTCTTAAAGATTCTGCACAATTCAAAACATAACTGAATCTCATTAATCCAGCTCAGCAGGCGCGATGTCGAATGCTCCCTCATAGGACATCTTCTTCGACATGTTATTCCAGTTATTGAATAACTTCAACACACCATGTTCTGGCATTTCAAAAAGACATCTTGTTGTACCTGTTCTTCAAAGCAAGTTTATACATCCTATTCTCTATTACAATATTGCTGCTATTATTTGTTTTACAAAAATTAAGCCAATCCTAATACAAGAGAACTAACAATCTCCCCCTTTGGCAAATTCTGGCTAAAATAAATAATCTAAAAACAATTACAATCCAGAAGTTTACAGCAATATAAAAATACAACCAACAGCAGTAGTGTTCAGAGTCTACAGCACACATCAACAGATCTTAAGTTTAAAAATAATGTCTCACCATCTTTGTTTGACATCTTCTTTGCAGCACTCTGTAGAACTCCACTGCATCAGCACCAACGAACAACAATCTTCAGGATAAAAGGAAGGAAGGTCCTGAAGTTTGTTGATGCACACGAGGAAGAAGATAGCAGAAGATAGCTTGTACTCCCCCTCAATCCAGGAACCTCTTCTTAACATCGAAGACCAATGGTGGCATAAGAGAACTCTTAATTGCTTTTTGAAGGGCATAAGAGGAAACTTAAGACCAAACCCTCCACCACTCCTGGTAACTCAGAACATAGATCATAACTGTGTTCATAACTCAGATCACAGGTCACAAAAATATACAAAAAGAAACATGATAGACATTTGATTTGATATGTTTGGACAACATTTGCAATCACAGACTCCTGTCTGAACCTCTGAGCAACAATCCCTTTCTCCCCCGTTTTGGCCAAAAATTGACAAAGGAGGCCATCACAAAACCAGACCCAGGCACAACTTACCCAGACCTGAACAAAACCCATAGATTTTATGAGAGTAACCCTTACCTGACGGTAGAGGATAGGAGAAGCCTCTATAAATAGCAGGGCAGTTTCTTAGATATTAACGATCTTTAATTCTTGGTCAAAGAGAATGTTAATTGAGAATGGAAAACCTGTAGCTTAATTCAAGGTGCACCGTCCAAACTAACTTTGAACGCCTTTAATAGCTCTTAGACCAGTCCTGCATGGCCAATCAGCACTTTCTAGGCTCCCTTCTTACGCGTGGCTGGATGCACAGTCTAGAATATTCCTTTGTTTGGCTCAGGGAAACATGTCTTGAGTGCTGTTCTGACATCTTACCAAAATAGTTTGTCTGCTTGTTCACAAAGTTATCAACCCAAGACTCCACAGAAATTTATACATTCCAAGCACATTTTCTTGGATTCTGAGATGACTTCTCCCAATTCCTTCTAGATTCCTTCAAAAATAGCAGAGAAAAAATAGAGTCACCCAGATACAACAATTCTGCTTTTCAGACCTCTCCTGCATAGGCACTAACTTCACACAACTATGATATGTCCCATCATGATGTTTGACATCACACAGCACAAACTTGACCAGTACGTTCAATGCCTTTTATGATATCACACCAATAATGCCACATTCTGGTATATGTTGAGCAAGACCTCACCATGGGGATTTTCGATACAAGGTCTGCCAAGTCCAATAAACAAAGGCCCACAAGATAAGGACTGTCACCACCTTTTACTTGTATTAGAAGAAACCTCCTTATCTTCAGCCAATCTGATCACTCCACTGACAACAACCTTCTGTCCTTACATTCACAAGCTCCTAATGAAGTCTTCATCATGAAAGTAGCCATGTATTTCCAGAGCTACTTACCATCAAGATTAGAATCTGCCCATTCTAATCCACATTATGTCAGAACTGCCACTTCAGACGATAATGCTGCTTCTTCCAACTCCATAAGTATGGTACACACCAAATAATAATGTTGTAACAAAATGTAGGACATCAGCATGAGATAAAAGAACACACCTTCTGTATTTCATTCAGGTAGTCACAACCACTTGATCACAATCAGCAGCTATACCAAAGGTAAACTAAAGAGAGTCACAACAGACAACTAGACAAGACAAGACCTAGGCTCATCCTTTTAGGTACACTAGGACAACTTCTACCAAGGCACACCGTTCCGACATCCAATGTGACAAAAGAACAGGTTCCCAAGAACAAATTCCCACGCCAAAGATTACTTTGACTGGTCAGGCGATACAAATAATGAATTTTTATCCATTATAAATAACAAGCCTCCTTGCTCCTATCAGCACACCAAGGAAAGAATCATGAGTCAGTCTAACAAGGATGCAGGAAAGAGGCACATGCCGGAGATCAAGAAGCCAGATCCTCAGAAGTTGAAGGACACAACACTGTCCACAGCTGGAGCAACTTCAGGAGTAACAAGAACACGAAAGACATCAGAAACAAGGATGAAGACCATCAAGAAAAACCATGTGCAACTTCAAGCTTCTGATGACGAATGGGACAAAGATTGGAAAACATTTCTTGATTCGGGGGGTTGGGATAACCTTTAGACCCTTTGTTTGGTGTTTTTACTAATCTTGTATGCTTTCAAAGATGCAATAAATTTCTGTTTTAATTTTGCTCCATTTTAACTAAACAAATGCAATACTAAATCCTTATGTATGCACATTCTTAATTTGCTTCAAAATAAGTGCCAACACCAAAAGCAGTAGATTTATCAATCTCCCCCTTAACATCACACGTCCAGCTGCATAAAATTGTAACACTCTCCCCCTACCATGTGCTTCTTAGTACCTTGAAGAATGGAAAACATAAGACGCATCTTCATGTTCTCAAGAGCTCACTCTTTGTTCAACTCACAAGTTGAACACAATCATCACTTGTACCAATACTCACATGATCTCAATCTGATCAACTTTTCTCTATCTAAGACCACCAGTACTCCTTTGCAAGAAGAATGCCTTAAATGAATTGAGAACATGAGACTCATCTTCATGTTTTCAAGAGCTCACTCTCTGTTCAACACACCTGCTGAACACATTCACCTACTGCTTGACCCTTACATCAGTCCATAAATCAAGTAGAGACTTGTGATCTCATGAGACAAACAACATAACATTCTGAACAGAATGTTCTGTCAATAGATGTTAAGACATCATGACCACATTCCAAAAATAGAATCTCCAAACTCCCCCCTTTAAGCCTTGGGACCAACCATCATAACTCATCACATCACAGAAGCATGAGAGTAGTATTCTCTCATCCAACTCTCCAATTCAATAATCAAAGAAACATCATCCAGACAGCTTGAGAAAATAAATTCTTAATACAATGATGTCAAGACATGTCTTCAAGGTCTTCCAAAATGTCAGGTACTCTCCCTCAGAAACTGCCAAGAGCACTTCAGAGAAACATACATTCTCCCCTTTAATAGCAGCACAGACTGTGATTAGATCATATCAATCCTTAAGCACACACAGTCAATACTTATCTAGCTTCACAAGATCATTCAGAGTATGCCTTTTTGATCTTTGACCTTCATGTCCAAGAAGTCTGCTAGAGATAATACTTCTTGAATCTCAGGTTCTCTACTCCTACAACAAGGACCAGAAATAAACTGACCTCAGGAGTAAATAACATGTTGATCACACCTTGACCAACTCACACATCTAAGATAAGTTCCAGGGCCAGAAACTTCTTAGACATACCACCCAGATGCCTCCTCTTCTAGATCAGGGGTAGGTTCTAAACCCATGTGATCAAACCACATTTGTTTAGCACCCAGAGCATCTGCCATGCCATTCCTTTAGACACCAGAATTCTGCATAATTCTGACAAGATGTTCTAACACAAGATATGACATCATTCCATAAAAAACAAAGACTGGAGATTAACCCTTTTAAGAAAAAAAGCAAAAGTAAATTACTTCTCATTATCCTCAGATCTTTTCCTTACAACTTCACTTATCAATGCCTTTATGAGTGGACTTGAACAATAATCTTCAAGTATCGTTGACAAAGTAAGTTGAAGCAGTTTTGCATATATCCCATCACCATAGTGTATACATTTAGAGAAGAACAACCTCCTCAATTGCAACCTCAGGAGTTTTCAGATAGATACGCAGCAGATCAAAACACAAACTCCTCAAAACCTTCAGGTGTCACATATCACCCCTAGCATCATAATCCAGGTGACACCACAATACCACAGGTTTGAAAATAAATCAAACCTAACATAACCACAACACAGCAGCTTTTCAACCACTCCTCCAAGCCTTCAGCACATGCCACTGCCTGTCACGAATAATCTATCCTCCACTTCTAGGGACCATTCTCACACCTATATGAACTACTCCAAGTTCAGACAACTTTTCAGTAGAAAGCTTCTACCTTGACCATGAACCAGAAAGTATCTTCCCTCGTATCTCATCCAGATACAGAACAGAATGACCTGCTCTGATACCAACTGAAATTCTGGTACATGTGCAGAATTCAGATGTCCTAGAGCATGCCGTTCGACATCTGGTCCGACATGATCACAAAGGGTAAGGTATATTGCAATAATCATAATACTAAAAAGATAAGAAGCAAGACACACAGAATTGTTAACCCAGTTCGGTTTAACACACCTGCTCTGGGGGCTACCAAGCCAGGGATGAAGTCCACTATCAGTAGTATCAATTCAAAGCTAAACTCTCCGTTTACAGCTTATAACTCAATCACTACCCAATGACCCTTCTACCTAGATGCTCTCTAGCTATGAGAAACACTCCTCACTCCCAATCATTGCAATGATGTCTAGCAGTCAACAACACAGTCACTGCATCGATGACCCTTCGCCTACATACTGATTACACAGATAAACATGAATCCACACTTCCATGGTGAGGAGACACACTCCTATGACACATCAACATCTGATGAGAACAATACCTAGCTAAGTATGATGCCAAACTCCACCGTTTGTTAGCTTTTTCCCTTAACTAAGACCACAACCTGGAGTTGCTTCAAAGCTCCCTCCAAGAAAAAAAACGTACTGCCTCTTACCTACAGGTTTTGAGGAATACGGGTAACCTTCCCACAAGTCGGGAGGTTTACCTAGACAGAACCCTAGACTTCTACATCTTGAGCCGTCACTTCCAAGGTTACAAACCCTTCTATTTATAACCTGTACCCAACTGTATTTGGGCCTTCAATCACAGCTTCAATAGCTATTACAAATATGCAAAATAAACTCCAAGAAAATAGGTCTTCAATATAATATTTCCTAATATGTCTCCATATTTAGAAAGTATTCATTTAACTTGATTTCTGATTGAATCTTCTAGACCTTTAAATATGCGCCACATAGAATGCATAATTTTCTCTTAAAAATTCTGCACAATTTAAAACATAATTGAATCTCATTAATCTAGCTTAGCAGGCGCGATGTCGAATGCTCCCTCATAGGACATCTTCTTCGACATGTTGTTCCAGTTGTTGAATAACTTCAACACACCATGTTCTGGCATTTCAAAAAGACATCTTGTTGTACCTGTTCTTCTTAGCAAGTTTATACATCCTATTCTCTATTACAATATTGTTGCTATTATTTGTTTTACAAAAATTAAGCCAATCCTAATACAAGAGAACTAACAACTTCATTGAGCAAGGAATTTTCTAAGTTAATGCAGGCAGAATTTGAAATGAGTCTGATGGGAGAACTTAGATTCTTTATTGGAATTCAAATTGATCAACGTCCAGAAGGAACGTATATTCATCTGACCAAGTATGCAAGAGATCTTGTGAAGAAGTTTAATATGTCAGAAAGTAAACATGCAAAGACTCCTATGCATCCTACATGTATTTTGGAGAAAGAAGAAGTAAAAAGGTTTTTCAGAAGCTCTATCGTGGTATGATAGGCTCTCTTCGGTTTTAACTGCTTCTCGTCCAGATATTATGTTCAGTGTATGTCTTTATGCTCGTTTCCAATCAAATCGAAGGGAAAATCACTTAACAACTATTAAGAGAATCCTAAGGTATCCCAAAGGAACAACTAACCTTGGCTTGATGTATAAGAAAACATCAGAGTACAAGATTTCTTGTTATTGTGATGCAGATTATATTGGAGACAGATTAGAAAGGAAAAGTACTTCTGGAAACTGTCAGTTTCTAGGTAACAACCTCGTCTCTTGGGCAAGCAAAAAACAATCAACCATTGCACTTTCATCTGCAGAAGCATAATATATCTCAGCGTCACTGTGCAGTACTCAGATACTCTGGATGAAGAATCAACTTGAAGATTTTCAGATACACGAGAGTAACATTCCTATCTTCTGTTATAATATTTCTTCTATTTGTTTATCAAAGAATCCTATTTTGCATTCTAGGGCTAAACATATTGAAATAAAACATCACTTTTTATGTGACTATGTTCAGAAGGGTATTTTTCAGTTAAAATTTGTGGATACAGACCACCAGTGGGCTGATATTTTCACAAAACCCCTTGCTGAGGATAGATTCGTGTTCATTCTAGAAAATTTATTTATAAAACCGTGTCCAGAAGGAGTAGATGAAATTTTAATGTGTCAAGTCATCATAATTTCAGAAATAAGATTCTGACGTTAAGCAATTGTTTTTGTTTTATTTAATGTCTTTCTGATTATCGATAATTCTTCATATTAGAATATGTCTTGATCAAAAACTTGTCTAGTCAGATACCTCTTGGTATTCTTGACTTTGGGAACATCAAATGTTCTCTCTTAAACAGACGACTATGATTATTTCGTGACAGATGTCCAATACCAAATAATATCTTACTGTCGAAGAGACACCTCGAGCGTTGTGATTTTGTGAGAATAGGTTTCAAGTAATTACTTCCTATTATTCCTTTTTTTTGCTATAATCATGATTTGACGCATTGGGTTTGGTAACCTACTTGAGAATAGGTTAAATCTTTATGTCTTCCCCTATTATTGTGCATTCATTAAGACATATATGAGTTAAAGATTTCTTGAAACTAAGCGCTTCAATTCTCAATCTTTATTCCTTGTCAAAATTTTTTTATACATTTATTTGTATTTATTGACTAATGTCAAAATTTGAATATCGTATACCTAATCTGTGACCTTTTGGAGACAGCTACTCTCTTTTCCCATTCTTAGATATTTTTGTCTCTTACCCTGTTCTTGTCCTCATCACTTATCTGGGAAATGATAATTTTTTTCATTTCAGTTCATCCAAACTTTATTGCTATTTATTGATGATACATTTCTTCTCTATTTATATCATACTCCTCCTCATTTCTCTTCCTCAGTCTTTCAAAACTTTCATATCCTTCTTATCCTATTTTTGTCATTATGTCTGTCAAAACATTCTTTGGCAATGAAGATGTTATGGAAGTAATCTCTGAGAAAAGGCCTAACCTTCCTAGACTCAAAGACTCGCAATCCTGCATGGACCTATTTTTCCAAACCTTGTGAAGGAATTTTGGAAATATGCTAAGATTGGCGAAGATAACAACTCTATCTGGTCTTCTGTGTATGGTGTTTCGTTTATCATAACACCTACCTCCATTGCTCAAGCCATCAATTGTGTCCAATCTGGAGTCACCGTTGAAGATTTTCATCTGTCCCACTCCTTTGTTGAAGAACTCATTGCAATTCATGATGTTTCTCTTCACATATATGAACCTTACAATCCTGAAGGGCTCCTTCCCACCGCTAAAATGTGGTTTCAACTCTTGCTGGCCAACTTTCGACCCCAAGGAGTGGCAAAAAATGCTTTGTCTCATGATGATAGACTCTTTATCTACTTCATAATGTACAATGTTCGGGTCAACCTGCCTCAAACCATCTTCAACCGCCTTCTCTTGGTTAATCACTCGTTTCCTTTTTGGTTAATCACAACCTTTCTGTTAAAACCGAAACCCTTGCGGAATTCGTAACCTTCTCTTGGTTCTTCTCCCTTTGTTTGGTTAACCACTGCATGTCAGTTAAAATACCAATTTGCACGTCTTCTCAGTTAATCACAGTCTATCTATTAACATACTGAGTTTCCTCTTGGGTTAATCACCTTCTCTTGGTTAATGACCCATTTTTCAGTTAACCACAGCCAGTCTGTTAAAACTCTGAGCCCTTTGAGTTAATCACCTTCTCTTGGTTAATCACTCGCTTCTTTTCGGTTAATCACAGTCTTTCTGTTAAAACTGAATCCCCAACAGTTAGCAACCTTCTCTTGGTTCGAATACTTGCACCCTTGGGTTAGTAACCTTCTTTTGGTTCAAATACCCTTTCTTCGGTCATGTACTGTTTGTTCAGTCAATATACCGAACTCCTTTGGGTCACGACCTTTGCTTGGCCCCATACCCGCCTTTTGGGTCACGACCTTTGCTTGGTCCCACACGCGTCCTTTGGGTCACGACCTTTGCTTAGTCACACTCCCGTCCTTTGAATCACGAACTTTGCTTGGTCCCACACCCATCCTTTGGGTCACGACTTTCGCTTGGTCTCACACCCGCTCTTTCGGCCAAGACCTTCGCTTGGTCCCACACCCGCTTTTTTGGGTCACGACCTTCGCTTGGTCCCACACCTGCTATTTGGGTCACGACCTTTACTTGGTCCCACACCCGTCCTTTGGGTCACGACCTTCGCTTAGTCCCACGCCCGCTCTTTGGGTCACGACCTTCGCTCGGTCCTACACCCGTTCCCGGTTAAGCACTGCTCATCAGATCACTCAGTTTTGTCCCAGCACTTTGATACTTATATTTTAATCCCCACATAGTCAATATCTAGCATTTCTCTTCTTGTTATCCCAGCGGAGTTTTCCATTGCTCTTTTTATCGATCTTTCTCTCTTGGTTTTGACACCAATGCTCTTGCTCTTCTCTCTTGGTTTTGACACCACTCCTTTACCTTGCGCTCTTGGTTTTGACACCATTCCTTGTTTTTCGAGCTCTTTTCCTTTTAGCTCCTAGCGGAGTTTCTTTCTTGGTTTTGACATCATCCTTGCACATTATTCTCTGTATAGTTATTGTCTTTTTCATTGGACTCCTTTCTTGGTTTTGACACCATTTCTTTTGCATCCCCAGCAGATCTTTCTCTATTTCTTCTGCTCTTGGTTTTGACACCACTTTCCTTTTCCTTTTCCGTCTTAGTTCCCCGAACTACGGAAGCTATGATTCTGCATTCATTTGAATGTATGATACGTAGGCACGAGATCGCGATGATCTTGGCGAGCACACTTCCATCCTTCCACCTTTCTCCTCTCCGTCCCCTGGTTCCATGATCTTCGACGCTCTGATTTCCTCATTGCACTATGAGGGTATGTAGGCACGAGGGCCCTAATCCTCCGCGAGCATTTTCTTTCTTTCTTTCTTTCGTTATTTCTTTCTTTTCTCTTCTCTCTCCTTTTCTTTTAGCTAGAAGCCTTTAGATAGATAACCCATCCAAGCCTAGAAGCAAGCGAAATGGTTCTCGTCGAGTACGACGGATGCGTAAGGTGCTAGTACCTTCCTTTCGCATAACCGACCCCCATTCCTGTTTCTCTTCCCCTTGGGTTTTATCGATATTTTCCCTGACCTTTGGGACTAAATAAAGTTTGGTGGCGACTCTGTTGTATCTTTGAGTGTGTGATTCACTAAGGTATAAACCAACCATCTTCAGCAGTAAATCATGACATTACTTTATATCAAATGGATGTAAAGAGTGCATTCTTAAACGGGAACATTTCTGAAGAAGTGTATGTGCACCAACCTCCTGGTTTTGAAAGTTCTGAAAACCCAGATTTCGTTTTCAAACTTAAAAAATCGTTATATGGTCTAAAACAGGCTCCCAAAACTTGGTATGAAAGGCTAAGTAACTTTCTTTTGGAAAATGACATTACTAGAGGAAAAATGGATACAACACTCTTTTGCAAAACCATTAAGAATGACATTCTGGTCGTGCAAATTTACATTGATGATATTATATTTTGTTCAGCTAATACTTCCTTGAGCAAGGAATTTTCTAAGTTAATGCAGGCAGAATTTGAAATGAGTTTGATGGGAGAACTTAGATTCTTTATGGGAATTCAAATTGATCAACGTCCAGAAGGAGGGTATATCCATCAGAGCAAGTATGATTATTTTGTGACATATGTCCAATACCAAATAATATCTTACTGTCGAAGAGACACCTCGAGCGTTGTGATTTTGTGAGAATAGGTTTCAAGTAATTACTTCCTATTATTCCTTTTTTTTGCTATAATCATGATTTGACGCATTGGGTTTGGTAACCTACTTGAGAATAGGTTAAATCTTTATGTCTTCCCCTATTATTGTGCATTCATTAAGACATATATGAGTTAAAGATTTCTTGAAACTAAGCGCTTCAATTCTCAATCTTTATTCCTTGTCAAAATTTTTTTATACATTTATTTGTATTTATTGACTAATGTCAAAATTTGAATATCGTATATCTAATCTGTGACCTTTTGGAGACAGCTACTCTCTTTTCCCATTCTTAGATATTTTTGTCTCTTACCCTGTTCTTGTCCTCATCACTTATCTGGGAAATGATAATTTTTTTCATTTCAGTTCATCCAAACTTTATTACTATTTATTGATGATACATTTCTTCTCTATTTATATCATACTCCTCCTCATTTCTCTTCCTCAGTCTTTCAAAACTTTCATATCCTTCTTATCCTATTTTTGTCATTATGTCTGTCAAAACATTCTTTGGCAATGAAGATGTTATGGAAGTAATCTCTGAGAAAAGGCCTAACCTTCCTAGACTCAAAGACTCGCAATCCTGCATGGACCTATTTTTCCAAACCTTGTGAAGGAATTTTGGAAATATGCTAAGATTGGCGAAGATAACAACTCTATCTGGTCTTCTGTGTATGGTGTTTCGTTTATCATAACACCTACCTCCATTGCTCAAGCCATCAATTGTGTCCAATCTGGAGTCACCGTTGAAGATTTTCATCTGTCCCACTCCTTTGTTGAAGAACTCATTGCAATTCACGATGTTTCTCTTCACATATATGAACCTTACAATCCTGAAGGGCTCCTTCCCACCGCTAAAATGTGGTTTCAACTCTTGCTGGCCAACTTTCGACCCCAAGGAGTGGAAAAAAATGCTTTGTCTCATGATGATAGACTCTTTATCTACTTCATAATGTACAATGTTCGGGTCAACCTGCCTCAAACCATCTTCAACCGCCTTCTCTTGGTTAATCACTCATTTCCTTTTTGGTTAATCACAACCTTTCTGTTAAAACCGAAACCCTTGCGGAATTCGTAACCTTCTCTTGGTTCTTCTCCCTTTGTTTGGTTAACCACTGCATGTCAGTTAAAATACCAATTTGCACGTCTTCTCAGTTAATCACAGTCTATCTATTAACATACTGAGTTTCCTCTTGGGTTAATCACCTTCTCTTGGTTAATGACCCATTTTTCAGTTAACCACAGCCAGTCTGTTAAAACTCTGAGCCCTTTGAGTTAATCACCTTCTCTTGGTTAATCACTCGCTTCTTTTCGGTTAATCACAGTCTTTCTGTTAAAACTGAATCCCCAACAGTTAGCAACCTTCTCTTGGTTCGAATACTTGCACCCTTGGGTTAGTAACCTTCTTTTGGTTCAAATACCCTTTCTTCGGTCATGTACTGTTTGTTCAGTCAATATACCGAACTCCTTTGGGTCACGACCTTTGCTTGGCCCCATACCCGCCTTTTGGGTCACGACCTTTGCTTGGTCCCACACGCGTCCTTTGGGTCACGACCTTTGCTTAGTCACACTCCCGTCCTTTGAATCACGAACTTTGCTTGGTCCCACACCCATCCTTTGGGTCACGACTTTCGCTTGGTCTCACACCCGCTCTTTCGGCCAAGACCTTCGCTTGGTCCCACACCCGCTTTTTTGGGTCACGACCTTCGCTTGGTCCCACACCTGCTATTTGGGTCACGACCTTTACTTGGTCCCACACCCGTCCTTTGGGTCACGACCTTCGCTTAGTCCCACGCCCGCTCTTTGGGTCACGACCTTCGCTCGGTCCTACACCCGTTCCCGGTTAAGCACTGCTCATCAGATCACTCAGTTTTGTCCCAGCACTTTGATACTTATATTTTAATCCCCACATAGTCAATATCTAGCATTTCTCTTCTTGTTATCCCAACGGAGTTTTCCATTGCTCTTTTTATCGATCTTTCTCTCTTGGTTTTGACACCAATGCTCTTGCTCTTCTCTCTTGGTTTTGACACCACTCCTTTACCTTGCGCTCTTGGTTTTGACACCATTCCTTATTTTTCGAGCTCTTTTCCTTTTAGCTCCTAGCGGAGTTTCTTTCTTGGTTTTGACATCATCCTTGCACATTATTCTCTGTATAGTTATTGTCTTTTTCATTGGACTCCTTTCTTGGTTTTGACACCATTTCTTTTGCATCCCCAGCGGATCTTTCTCTATTTCTTCTGCTCTTGGTTTTGACACCACTTTCCTTTTCCTTTTCCGTCTTAGTTCCCCGAACTACGGAAGCTATGATTCTGCATTCATTTGAATGTATGATACGTAGGCACGAGATCGCGATGATCTTGGCGAGCACACTTCCATCCTTCCACCTTTCTCCTCTCCGTCCCCTGGTTCCATGATCTTCGACGCTCTGATTTCCTCATTGCACTATGAGGGTATGTAGGCACGAGGGCCCTAATCCTCCGCGAGCATTTTCTTTCTTTCTTTCTTTCGTTATTTCTTTCTTTTCTCTTCTCTCTCCTTTTCTTTTAGCTAGAAGCCTTTAGATAGATAACCCATCCAAGCCTAGAAGCAAGCGAAATGGTTCTCGTCGAGTACGACGGATGCGTAAGGTGCTAGTACCTTCCTTTCGCATAACCGACCCCCATTCCTGTTTCTCTTCCCCTTGGGTTTTATCGATATTTTCCCTGACCTTTGGGACTAAATAAAGTTTGGTGGCGACTCTGTTGTATCTTTGAGTGTGTGATTCACTAAGGTATAAACCAACCATCTTCAGCAGTAAATCATGACATTACTTTATATCAAATGGATGTAAAGAGTGCATTCTTAAACGGGAACATTTCTGAAGAAGTGTATGTGCACCAACCTCCTGGTTTTGAAAGTTCTGAAAACCCAGATTTCGTTTTCAAACTTAAAAAATCGTTATATGGTCTAAAACAGGCTCCCAAAACTTGGTATGAAAGGCTAAGTAACTTTCTTTTGGAAAATGACATTACTAGAGGAAAAATGGATACAACACTCTTTTGCAAAACCATTAAGAATGACATTCTGGTCGTGCAAATTTACATTGATGATATTATATTTTGTTCAGCTAATACTTCCTTGAGCAAGGAATTTTCTAAGTTAATGCAGGCAGAATTTGAAATGAGTTTGATGGGAGAACTTAGATTCTTTATGGGAATTCAAATTGATCAACGTCCAGAAGGAGGGTATATCCATCAGAGCAAGTATGATTATTTTGTGACATATGTCCAATACCAAATAATATCTTACTGTCGAAGAGACACCTCGAGCGTTGTGATTTTGTGAGAATAGGTTTCAAGTAATTACTTCCTATTATTCCTTTTTTTTGCTATAATCATGATTTGACGCATTGGGTTTGGTAACCTACTTGAGAATAGGTTAAATCTTTATGTCTTCCCCTATTATTGTGCATTCATTAAGACATATATGAGTTAAAGATTTCTTGAAACTAAGCGCTTCAATTCTCAATCTTTATTCCTTGTCAAAATTTTTTTATACATTTATTTGTATTTATTGACTAATGTCAAAATTTGAATATCGTATACCTAATCTGTGACCTTTTGGAGACAGCTACTCTCTTTTCCCATTCTTAGATATTTTTGTCTCTTACCCTGTTCTTGTCCTCATCACTTATCTGGGAAATGATAATTTTTTTCATTTCAGTTCATCCAAACTTTATTACTATTTATTGATGATACATTTCTTCTCTATTTATATCATACTCCTCCTCATTTCTCTTCCTCAGTCTTTCAAAACTTTCATATCCTTCTTATCCTATTTTTGTCATTATGTCTGTCAAAACATTCTTTGGCAATGAAGATGTTATGGAAGTAATCTCTGAGAAAAGGCCTAACCTTCCTAGACTCAAAGACTCGCAATCCTGCATGGACCTATTTTTCCAAACCTTGTGAAGGAATTTTGGAAATATGCTAAGATTGGCGAAGATAACAACTCTATCTGGTCTTCTGTGTATGGTGTTTCGTTTATCATAACACCTACCTCCATTGCTCAAGCCATCAATTGTGTCCAATCTGGAGTCACCGTTGAAGATTTTCATCCGTCCCACTCCTTTGTTGAAGAACTCATTGCAATTCACGATGTTTCTCTTCACATATATGAACCTTACAATCCTGAAGGGCTCCTTCCCACCGCTAAAATGTGGTTTCAACTCTTGCTGGCCAACTTTCGACCCCAAGGAGTGGCAAAAAATGCTTTGTCTCATGATGATAGACTCTTTATCTACTTCATAATGTACAATGTTCGGGTCAACCTGCCTCAAACCATCTTCAACCGCCTTCTCTTGGTTAATCACTCGTTTCCTTTTTGGTTAATCACAACCTTTCTGTTAAAACCGAAACCCTTGCGGAATTCGTAACCTTCTCTTGGTTCTTCTCCCTTTGTTTGGTTAACCACTGCATGTCAGTTAAAACACCAATTTGCACGTCTTCTCAGTTAATCACAGTCTATCTATTAACATACTGAGTTTCCTCTTAGGTTAATCACCTTCTCTTGGTTAATGACCCATTTTTCAGTTAACCACAGCCAGTCTGTTAAAACTCTGAGCCCTTTGAGTTAATCACCTTCTCTTGGTTAATCACTCGCTTCTTTTCGGTTAATCACAGTCTTTCTGTTAAAACTGAATCCCCAACAGTTAGCAACCTTCTCTTGGTTCGAATACTTGCACCCTTGGGTTAGTAACCTTCTTTTGGTTCAAATACCCTTTCTTCGGTCATGTACTGTTTGTTCAGTCAATATACCGAACTCCTTTGGGTCACGACCTTTGCTTGGCCCCATACCCGCCTTTTGGGTCATGACCTTTGCTTGGTCCCACACGCGTCCTTTGGGTCACGACCTTTGCTTAGTCACACTCCCGTCCTTTGAATCACGAACTTTGCTTGGTCTCACACCCGCTCTTTCGGCCAAGACCTTCGCTTGGTCCCACACCCGCTCTTTGGGTCACGACCTTCGCTTGGTCCCACACCTGCTATTTGGGTCACGACCTTTACTTGGTCCCACACCCGTCCTTTGGGTCACGACCTTCGCTTAGTCCCACGCCCGCTCTTTGGGTCACGACCTTCGCTCGGTCCTACACCCGTTCCCGGTTAAGCACTGCTCATCAGATCACTCAGTTTTGTCCCAGCACTTTGATACTTATATTTTAATCCCCACATAGTCAATCTCTAGCATTTCTCTTCTTGCTATCCCAGCGGAGTTTTCCATTGCTCTTTTTATCGATCTTTCTCTCTTGGTTTTGACACCAATGCTCTTGCTCTTCTCTCTTGGTTTTGACACCACTCCTTTACCTTGCGCTCTTGGTTTTGACACCATTCCTTGTTTTTCGAGCTCTTTTCCTTTTAGCTCCTAGCGGAGTTTCTTTCTTGGTTTTGACATCATCCTTGCACATTATTCTCTGTATAGTTATTGTCTTTTTCATTGGACTCCTTTCTTGGTTTTGACACCATTTCTTTTGCATCCCCAGCGGATCTTTCTCTATTTCTTCTGCTCTTGGTTTTGACACCACTTTCCTTTTCCTTTTCCGTCTTAGTTCCCCGAACTACGGAAGCTATGATTCTGCATTCATTTGAATGTATGATACGTAGGCACGAGATCGCGATGATCTTGGCGAGCACACTTCCATCCTTCCACCTTTCTCCTCTCCGTCCCCTGGTTCCATGATCTTCGACGCTCTGATTTCCTCATTGCACTATGAGGGTATGTAGGCACGAGGGCCCTAATCCTCCGCGAGCATTTTCTTTCTTTATTTCTTTCGTTATTTCTTTCTTTTCTCTTCTCTCTCCTTTTCTTTTAGCTAGAAGCCTTTAGATAGATAACCCATCCAAGCCTAGAAGCAAGCGAAATGGTTCTCGTCGAGTACGACGGATGCGTAAGGTGCTAGTACCTTCCTTTCGCATAACCGACCCCCATTCCTGTTTCTCTTCCCCTTGGGTTTTATCGATATTTTCCCTGACCTTTGGGACTAAATAAAGTTTGGTGGCGACTCTGTTGTATCTTTGAGTGTGTGATTCACTAAGGTATAAACCAACCATCTTCAGCAGTAAATCATGACATTACTTTATATCAAATGGATGTAAAGAGTGCATTCTTAAACGGGAACATTTCTGAAGAAGTGTATGTGCACCAACCTCCTGGTTTTGAAAGTTCTGAAAACCCAGATTTCGTTTTCAAACTTAAAAAATCGTTATATGGTCTAAAACAGGCTCCCAAAACTTGGTATGAAAGGCTAAGTAACTTTCTTTAGGAAAATGACATTACTAGAGGAAAAATGGATACAACACTCTTTTGCAAAACCATTAAGAATGACATTCTGGTCGTGCAAATTTACATTGATGATATTATATTTTGTTCAGCTAATACTTCCTTGAGCAAGGAATTTTCTAAGTTAATGCAGGCAGAATTTGAAATGAGTTTGATGGGAGAACTTAGATTCTTAATGGGAATTCAAATTGATCAACGTCCAGAAGGAGGGTATATCCATCAGAGCAAGTATGATTATTTTGTGACATATGTCCAATACCAAATCATATCTTACTGTCGAAGAGACACCTCGAGTGTTGTGATTTTGTGAGAATAGGTTTCAAGTAATTACTTCCTACTATTCCTTTTTTATTGCTATAATCATGATTTGACGCATTGGGTTTGGTAACCTACTTGAGAATATGTTAAATCTTTACGTCTTCCTCAATTATTGTGCATTCATTAAGACATATGTGAGTTAAAGATTTCTTCAAACTAAGCGCTTCAATTCTCAATCTTTATTCCTTGTCAAAATTTTTTTATACATTTATTTGTATTTATGGACTAATGCCAAAATTTGAATATCGTATACCTAATTTGTGACCTTTTGGAGACAGCTACTCTCTTTTCCCATTCTTAGATATTTTTGTCTCTGACCCTGCTCTTGTCCTCGTCACTTATCTGGGAAATGATGATTTTTTTCGTTTCAGTTCATCCAAACTTTATTGCTATTTATTGATGATACATTTCTTCTCTATTTATATCATACACCTCCTCATTTCTCTTCCTCAGTCTTTCAAAACTTTCATATCCTTCTTATCCTATTTTTGTCAGTATGTCTGTCAAAACATTCGTTGGCAATGAAGATGTTATGGAAGTAATCTCTGAGAAAAGGCCTAACCTTCCTAGATTCAAAGACTCAGGACTAAACATATAAACTAGTATGCAGATCCAAGGATGGTACAGATACTACGCAATCCTGCATGGACCTATTTTTCCTAACCTTGTGAAGGAATTTTGGAAATATGCCAAGATTGGTGAAGATAACAACTCTATCTGGTCTTCTGTGTATGGTGTTTCGTTCATCATAACACCTACCTCCATTGCTCAAGCCATCAACTGTGTCCAATCTGGAGTTACCGTTGAAGATTTTCATCTGTCCCAGTCCTTTGTTGAAGAAGTCATTGCAATTCATGATGTTTCTCTTCACATATATGAACCTTACAATCCTGAAGGGCTCCTTCCCACTGCTAAAATGTGGTTTCAAGTCTTGCTGACCAACTTTCGACCCCAAGGAGTGACAAAAAATGCTTTGTCTCATGATGATAGACTCTTTATCTACTTCATGATGTACAATGTTCGGGTCAACCTACCTCAAACTATCTTCAATCACCTGAAGTATTATGTTGAAATCTCCAGAAATCAGCATAAGTCCTTCATTCCTTATGGAAGAATTCTATCTGAGCTGTTCTTCAAGGCTGAAATCATTGGATTAGCCAAAATACGAGGATCAGAAAATGACGTGGTTGAAGAAAGATGTGAAAAGTTGATAAGGTGGAGGAATTTTGATGGTTGGTGGGAGGGTGTTCTTGTTGGTCTTTCAGAATATGTTCTCTCTTTTCATGTGTTTCGGTTTCTGTTTTGCGTCTATGTATGTCTGTCTTTTGATTGGTTGTTTTTGTAGTCATCCTGTTTTGCTTCTGGCTTATGTAATTGCGCCTCTGGCATTTTTAATCAATGAAAATTATCTTTTGTTACATCTGTTAAATCTTATTGCATTTGTTTTTTATTGCTATCAAAGGGGGAGAAGTATTGATTTTAATATACCTAATTTCTCTTGAATCAAACCCAATGCTCCAAATGTTTGCACTAACCATTATTTACCTTTTTTATTATGACAAAAAGGGGGAGTATTAATGGAAAATTAGTTTGATAAAAATATCTTGTCTCTGAATCATAGTTCTGACATTCTAACATTTTAAATGCACACAATTTCTCTTAGAATGTTTTTCAGGAACAATATTGATAGTTTAGCAATCAAGCTCTGATTTAACCAATCAGGCTCTATTAAATAATCTGACTCCATTACCTTTATAATCAAGCTCTGTTATTCTGGATCTGATAAGATCTTTATAATCAGGCTCTGGTATCCCAAATCTGATAAGATTTTTTTTAAGTCTTAAATTCAGGGGGAGCTTGATAAGGGGAAGTTATCTCTAAACTTATCTCTGTCATTTCCTATTGATTATTTTTGTATAAAATTGTTTCATCAAAATACATTGTTTTGTCATTATCAAAAAGGGAGAGATTGTTAGAACAAGATTTGGTTCTGCCAGATATCTCTAAGTTTTGATGATAACAAAGTAGTATTTATGTGAGAATAATTTTGGTACTCTAACGTTTGTTTTTCTGAAGGATTAATAAACAGGCTCTGACTTTGATAGAGAAGGATATGACTTTGATAGAGACCATGTGCAACGTCACTCTGATTTGACCAAAATTCGCTTCTGTGCCAAAGAAGCAAGTCTGCTTCTGATCTACTCACATTCAGAAAAATTTTAAGAAGACAATATGTTGCTGCTGTAATGCTCTCTTGGATTTTGCCTCCGAGTGTGACTCTGATGATTTACTTCTAAAGGCTTTCTAGCTTCTGAAGTCATTATCTTCTGAAGACTAAATGCTAAAGATTCTAAAGACAAGGTTCTGCTAAATAAAGTTCTGAAGACTCTGAAGACTTGAGTTTTTGAAGACTAAGTGCTGAAGACTTTGAAGACAAGGTTCTGCTGAACAACATTCTGAAGACTCTGAAGACTTAAGTTTCTGAAGACCAAGGGTTCTGAAGACTGAGTGCTAAAGACTCTGAAGACAAGGTTCTGGTGAACAAGTTCTGAAGACTCTGAAGACTCAAGAATCTGAAGACCCAGTGATCAACTCTTCTGCTCATGCTTCAATCAACTCTATTCAGAAGCCTCTGATGTACAGAAGATAAGATCAAACATTTACGAGGGAAATAGTACATAGTACATATCTAACACGTTCCTTTCCACTACCATTCCACTACCCTGATCTAGTGGTACAAAGGACAACTTTTGTGTACGATTTTCATCCCAACATAACAACATTATTTCAAGTCGCCAACTCGCTCAAGGATATTCCTGATCTGCCCTCTGTCATACCCCAAATTTTGACCACTAATATTTCTCATCATTGTGCAAATCATCATCACAATATGGATGAACCATCATGCCTCATCAAATGCCTCAAGGGTTGTTGAGCATTCACTACAATCAAAATTAGGGTTTCAAGCCCTCTCTGAGTGCTTAGACAAAGGATCAATCAAGGAATTACATGATCTTCAACTTGTCTAACCTCTCAAACATCCACAATGGATCAAGAGGACTCCCACTTCAATGATTAAGCACAAGGTTGCTCCCTTCTAGGTGGATCAAGCTTCAAGATCGACAGTGTCACCAAATTAGGGTTTTGGTCGACCAGGGCCTCCAGATGGAAATTTTTCATCTGGGCACAAGCCAAAGATCCAAAACATAACCTAATATACTCCATGGAACCTCATGGACCCAATCATCAAGTCAATTTGACCTCAGGGGATGCATTCATCAAAAATCAGGAATTAGGGTTTCTTGACCTAATTCACCCCTAAGTTGACTTTTGGGACAAATCATGAGCCAAGACCTCAAGAAATTATTTGAGGGTCTCTAATATACTATATTGATCCATTTGCAACAATGGATTAATCCAAGAAGCTTGAGCAACAAGTCTCAATTTCATCTGCACCACAATTAGGGTTTCGCGAGGAAAGTCAACTGTAACTTTGACTTTTGACTAGGACATGCTCCCAAACCCTAAGACATGATTCAATATACCCTATGACACCCATGGAACATGTCCATCAAGTTTGATTTAGGTCAAGGACATGATTTCCTGAAGAATTGCACAGTTTGGAATTCATCTGATAAAAAGTCAACTGTGCACAAAACTCAACTTTGACTTTTTGAGATTTTTCACCAAAATGGATTTTTAACCCTAAAATGATGTTAATGTATGATTTGAATCATCATTCATCAAGAAAAATCAAAGAAAGTGGGATAACTTGTAAAAGGGGTAACCATAAAAACTTAGAAAAATTTCTAAGTTATGGAAAAAGTGACACTAATGTGCCAACTTTGGAGGACCATAACTCCTAAACCATAAGGCCATTGCTCCCCATTCAAAGCTTGATTTGTATATCACATTGCCCTCTACAAAAGCTTCATACTGATCTATGTCCAAATTCCTCGTGGATTTTGAGTTATGGAGTGATCAAAATCAAGAAAAGTCACTTTGTTCCAACACTTAGTGAAAATTTCAGTCAGAATCTGCCTTTACTTTTTTCCAAATGTAGGGGGATTTTTTACTTGGATTCAAAAGAGATCAAAACCAAACATGTTCAAACAATTGTTGTATCATGTAAGGGCTTTCCAAAATGGCCAAGAACATTACTAAATTCAATTTGAGCTATGAGATATGACATTGGCAAGATGCCTTGCTGAAATCTGCCAAGGCAAGGCAGATTTTTGCACTTTTGGTCGATTTACCAAAATCAGCCAAATCTAAACACTCCTATCCACTTGGACACCTCTGAGGATTGAATCTAAAGGGGATAATCACTGAGCCAAGCCTCCAAAGTCTTTGGAACAAGAAATAGCATGTTGAACCTAGAATTGCCAAAATAGGGACAAGACTCCAATTTTGGATTGGAGCATTCAATGGAAGCATCAAGGTGGCATGGACTGAGCTCTTAGCAACTGAATTCAGTCAAGACTTATCCAAGACCAAGGGAACCAGCAGCCTGTGCCCTAACCTCTAGTCAATGGCTAGAGGAGACTTGGATTTTCATTTGCCAACATTGGCCAAACCTACTCAGCAGTTGCCATTCACTATTCCTTGCAAAACAAACTTGCTCTACTATAAATAGAGCTCAATTGTGATCAGTTTGAGTACACCAAAGCCATCAAACAGATGCTTTCCTCAAAATCTCTTCTTTTACTCCAATTTTACCTTCTAAGGCAAGTCACTATCGGGTTTTGAGTTTGAGAGCTTTTCCAATCAAACCAATCACTCACACACCTCATATACATCACATATGAGCTGATCAAACACTTAAACAACAACTCGAACACTGATTTATCAGAATCACCAGTAAATTGCTCAAGGTTTTAACCAAGTTGCAGTTGAGATGCCATGAAGTGATCCAGCCAGTTTCAATCAAGTCCAAGCATTCAAACACACTCCATAGGGTGTAGGGAAGCTGTTCAGATCATCACAACTCATCTGTAACACCTCCAACTCAGAAATCAATTTGCTCTTGCTATCACGACCTAGAGGTAAGCCTAAACTTGGTCATCTCTCAATCCATGCAATTTTTGCTGCACAATAATTTGGCCATATGTTCATAATCATGCATGGAATGTTTCCCCTCAATTAATTGCATTATTTGAATCGTGTATCAAAAATCCCAGCCTTCATGCAGAATCTAGGGTTCTTGAGGATGGTTCATGATTTCTTGTTTTATGTTTAATTTAAATGAAATTAATTGTCATAGGCATGATCGTGAGGTTGAAACGAGTTGATTGATATGTGGATTGCATGATATGATTAAGTATTCAGTGAGATTGGATAGAAAATGCAAATCTGGGAAACTCAGAACACGCGCGTGTTCTTGCCCTTGTTCTTGGCGCCATTTTCCAAATTTGAATATTTGAATTTTGTGATTTTTATTTAATTGATTCAAAAATTAATTTCTCTCTGAGTTTTAATGATTTTGAGTTGATTCTTTTTTTAATAATTCACAAAAATGTTGAAATATTTTATTTTCCCAAAAAATCCCAAAAATATTATTAATTTCATATAATTGATATTTTTGCAAAGAATTAATATTTTAATTGTTTTTGACATTTAAAATATTTTTTCCCTCTTGATTTTGTAAAGATTAATGACTTCTAATTATTTTGTAGGTCAATACTTGATTTTTGAAGCATTAATCCAAGATCATTATTTGTTTCCCACATGTTAAACACTTTTTGATCATTTTAATTGAATTTTTATTCAATTAAAATACATTTTGGAAATAAATTAGGGTTTTTGATTAATTCAACCCTCACAAATCATTTTCAAAAAAAACTTTTGGGCCTCTATTAGAGTGTAAGACCCAACCCACTTGTACAGAAATATTTTTGGCCTCACTTATTGTATAAGTCCCTCTGTTCATTTTTAAATTCGGCACGATCGTCGCCAGTTTAAAAATAAACCATTTGGGCCTCTCCTCGAGCTATAAGACCCATTCAAAACTTTTGGGCCTCTAATAGAGTGTAAGACCCAATCCCCTTTTAACCAAAAACAATTTTGGACCTCACTTATTGTATAAGTCCCTCTGCGTTAAAAGAAAACCTCGGCGCGATCGCCATTTTTAACGAAAAATCATTTGGGCCTACCTTCGTGTTATAAGCCCCACTCTTTTTCCAAAAAATTTTTGGGCCTCTTGAGAGAGTGTAAGACCCATCCCTTTGTACAAAAAACCTTTTTGGGCCTCAGTCACTCGTATAAGTCCCTCTGTACAAATTTAACAGTGCAATCATTGGTAAAATCCTGGGCCTCTCCTTGAGCTGTAAGCCCCAAATCTTTCTTTTCAAAGCACTTTCTCCTTTGATTTTGAAATATACTGTTGTTTTCAATCTTTCTTTGTTGAACAACTAACCAAACAGCATGAAAGCTCTACAATCGAGTAAGTGTTTATATGCTTTCATTTACCGCTTTCATATACATATAACTGTATTGTGGGGCTGTTTCGCTGTAAGTCTTCTTTCATAAACTCATATCGACTGTGTAATAATAGTATAGATATTTAGAGTTTCCCCGACAACTACGTCTAGCACTAGGTAAAGCCGTTTTGATCACTCTTAAATAGTTAAAACTAGATCCCCATAGGATTACCAGACACAGTCTTCCCTCCTCTTAGGGTTAAACAATATGGAGACATGAAAGGCAGCATTCTCGGTGAACCCTTTCATAGACTGTCACTCGTAGAAGTTGTCAAAGAAACTCTACTCCCCAGAGATGATCTTTTCTCCATGAATGGAATCACTTGAGTTTCTTCCAAATTCTCGAACTTTCCTGGCTTGATCTGTTCTCGGTGAATGGCTTGTCTTGAATTTCTCGGGGTTTAGGGACCCACAGGCTTCTTAAAAGCACTTGTCAAGAAACTCTATTCCCCATAGATGATCTTTTCTCCGTGAATGGCATCTCTTGAGTTTCTTCTAAATTCTCGAACTTTCCTGGCTTGATCTATTCTCGGTGAATGGCTTGTCTTGAATTTCTTGTGGTTTGGGGACCCATCAGTTTCTTAAAAGCACCGGCCTCCTCTTGGGCATCGTACAAGGACCCACAGGCTTCCTAAAAGCATCTCCGCCTCCTCTTGGGCGTTGTACAAGGACCTGTCGGCTTCTTAGAAGTATTCACAGCCTCCTCTTAGGCTTCATATAATGATCTCTTCCTCCGGGAATGATAGCCTCCTCTTGGGCTTAGTACAAGGACCCATCGGCTTCTTAAAAGCTTCCAGCCTCCTCTTGGGCTTCGTACAAATTGTCCCGACGACCTCCTAGAGGTATAGGAACAAAACTTAGTCATCTTCATAGAACAGTCCTTTCAAAGAGTCTACTACTGTTTCTCAAAGCATAGTACAAAAGATGAAACTCTAGACACGGATAGTCTAATATCCTTGAGTCTCAAAGACATTCTCAAGTGACCCCTTCGTTAAAATAGGAAGGAAACCCGTAGACTCGGACAGTCTGAATCCCCTTTGGATTTCCCGTTTCCTCAAAGAAAAGGAAATATCCCTGAATCAAATCCTTGAGTACAATGTCACTCATATAAGAACTGATTTTCTCTTTTAAAATCAGTATACTGGATCTGTCACTCAACTGAAACAGTTACAATAGCCTCCTCTTGGGCTTTGTACAATGATTCTTCCCAGCGAAGCAAACGTTTAGCCTCCATCTCGGGCTTTGTACGAGACACATAAGAGACTCCCTCGTTGAGCTTTCGCCTCCATCTCGGGCTTTATACGAGATACAAAAAGGTTCTTATTGAGCCAAACAAATTTTAGCCTCCATCTCGGGCTTTGTACGAGATACAAAAACACTCTCTTGTTGAGTATAAAAGATCCTCTTGTAGGATCAACCCCTTTTAGCCTCCATCTCAGGCTTTGTACGAGATACAAAAACACTCTCTTGTTGAGTATAAAAGATCCTCTTGTAGGATCAATCCCTTTTAGCCTCTCTCTCGGGCTATGTACGAGACACAAAAACACCCTCTTGTTGGGCCCATAGCCTCCTCTTAGGCTTTGTATAAAAAAACCACTGGTTGATCCAATCAACCTTTTAGCATAAAAGCTATGCCTCGTTCACAGTACACAAACATCAACAACTCCTTCCCCTTCATCTAATTGTTGTAAGCGGCAAGCCTCTGGATCATCTACATCCATACCACTGTCCCTCTTTTAGCATGATAAATTCCTAAGGAAAGATAGCATTGCTCTACATTGAGTTAAAGTCTTCTCCTTCAGGTTAAAAAACTCCTATAAAGGAAATTATGGCATTGCCAGATTCACACATCCCGGTTAAAGTAATTCTCCTTTATAAACAGTTGTGACATACAACCCCCTCTTTAGAGATGACAAATTCTCTCTAAAGTCAACACCCTTCTAGCTTCACATCTTGGGCTTTGAACAAGATACAAATAGAACCTTTTAGCTTCATATCTTGGGCTTTGAACAAGATCACATTTTTAGCTTCACGTCTTGGGCTTTGAACAAGACACCAAAACCCCATTTCCTCCCGCATAATAGGAGGAACTACGAACGCTCTGATTTCCCTGTTTCGGTAAACGGGAATACGTAGGCATAAGATTGAAAGAAAAATCTTAGCGAGCACACTAAACAAAAACCCAAAATCCCATACTTTCATACATCCGTCCTAACATCTTAACCCCCTCCCCCCCCCACCAATAGACCGAACACCACTTTTAAAAAAATAAACCTAATAGAGACCCCGAATCTTTGTAGCATCTGTAAACCAACAATTTTGACTGTTTAACCTCAGTTTGCAAGCAGGGTTAATTTGAGACATCTATTTCCCTTCCTTCATCAGCTTTAATAGGATAAAAAATGAATCGAGCTGTAGACACCAAAGAGCGATAGCGCTTCACAACCGCGTCCAAAATCGCTCGCTACAGAAACATGGCGACTTCACTGGGGAAATGGCGACTCTGCTGGGGAGTCACATGAGGATCTGTTTTACCTTAGTAATCATCGTCCCCATTTTCCACAGAAAAATGGCGACTCCACTGGGGAAATGGCGATTCTTCTAGTGACGTGTCATTAGGATCTATCTCACCTTTGTAGCGAGATCTCCTTCTCTTCCCATCTGTTAGGTGGAAACTTTAAAAGTAGCGCCCACCGTGGGGCTATTCTACTCTTTTTTTCTCTTCTCTTGTGTGAAAACCACAGATTGGGGCTTCCGCCGGGGAACCCATCTTCTGTCAGGAACATAGGATTTATAACTTTAAAGGTCTAGGATGATTAGGACAAATATATATACTGCTTTTCCTAATTGATATATGTGTTTATTTTTCTGCTAATGGGAATGCGTGTGATGCCGCATGTGGAAAGATTGAGTATACACTTAAGATAGGTGATGGCGACGAGGTCGACCATCAACCTCAGTGGAGGCTTCCCAATGCAACCCATTCCCTCTCACAGGCAATGGGTCGATTGTGGTGTCTGAGAAGCTGAGGAGCAAATTAGTGGCGCAGAGGCTATCGAAAATAGTTGTCATGCGATGCCACCCTCTTCTGAGGACTCTTCAAAAAACATCACTTAGCACGATTCCCGGCCCGCTGGTGTTTTCTTGACAAGAGTTGATGATGATGAGAGACAGGTACAAAAGTCACTAGTAAACCTTTGGGATGGGTAGAGCCTTGACTCCATGACAACGACCCTTTGACCCCATGTTTTTTCTATGTTTTTGTATGCTGCATTCATGAATTCATCTAAAAAACATTAAAACATTCAAAAAATTCTTCTCTTCTAGTCTCTCTGTTTTTTAAATTAAACTAAGACTGTGATTGCAAATATCAGAGAAAAAGATTGTGCTAATGGATTTCGGTAGAAGGAGAACTCATAAGTACACCTTCAAGGTTCCAAAACTAGAGGATTTGAGAGGTTTGGCGAGAATGATCACAAACCAAGAGGCCTTCAGAGCCAAGTACGGAGGTCTGCTACCTCTGTTAAGGGTCCATGTGATTGAGGGAATCATGGATGCGCTCATTCAGTTCTACGATCCAGTTTATCACTACTTCACATTCCCGGATTACCAGCTAGCACCAACGCTGGAGGAGTATTCTCATCTGATCGATTTACATATCACTGATCGAGCTCCATTTTCTGAACTGGAAGAAATTCCAAAGAATAAGACCATTGCAAGAGCAATTCATTTGGACGAGTCTGAGGTCAGGACTCACATGACCACCAAGGGTGGCATACAAGGTTTGCCAGCCCAGTTTCTGACAAAGAAAGCTCTGTACTTCGCTAGTATAGGGAACGAGACTGCTTTTGAAAGCATCTTTGTTTTACTCACCTACGGATTATTTTTGTTGCCCAACATTAATAACTTCGTCGATATCAACGCTATTAAGGTTTTTCTCATTGGAAACCCTGTGCCGACTTTGCTCGTAGATGCGTATCATTCTGTACACTTAGGGAATTTGTACAACGGAGGGGAGATCACATGTTGTGTACCTTTGCTTTACAAATGGTTTATCTCCCATTTACCTAAGTTTGCTACTTTCTGGGATCATAAGAGTGCCTTGTGCTGGTTGCAGAAGATCATGTCTCTCACCACCTCTGACATAGATTGGTGTAATAGGATTTATGATGGAATCAGGATCATTGACCATTGCGGAAACTTCCCCAACGTACCCCTTATAGTAACTAAGGGAGGAATCAATTACCATCAAGTTCTTGTTCGTCGTCAATTTGGATTCCCGATGAGACACATCCCACGGGGTGTTCATCTGGAAGGTCTTTTCTTCAAGGAAGGAGAAAGTGATAGAGCACTAAAGACGGAAATAGTACACGCTTGGAAACACGTTCATAAGAAAGGACGGGAGTCTCTAGGAAAACCGGACTGTGTCTCGGTGGAGCCTTATCTCCACTAGATACAAACTAGAGCTCTCAAGCTAAAGATGCCTTATCCTCGTTACGGAATTCTTCCACCGAGGGAATCTGTCATGTACTTCATGACAGAAACTGAAAAGCTTCAGGTTACTCTCAACAAAGTTCAACGGGAGAGGAGGTCTTGGAAGAACAAGAACCGCACCCTCGATGTGGAGTGTATCAAAATATAGGAACTGCTGAGAGATAAGGATGCTCTGATCGAGATTTTAGAGCAACATGTTGTGGATAATCAGGATGACCAAAGGAATTTGCTCGCTCCTTTCACTTGGCAAAGGAATGATAACCCGACAACGGCTCAAGAGCCCCGGTCAAAGAAAAGGAAGATACCAGAATCAGCACCCGAGTTCTCTCGGGACCCACTAGCTTAGGTTTCTGTTTCTGCACTTTGTAATCTACTGTATTTTCGTTTCCGCAATCCTTTGAATTTCAATAAAAAGGGTTTCCCCACCGTTTGATATTTGCAATCTAATTGTCGAAGTTTATTTTGATTAAACCAAAAAACAATTAATATAATCATTGCATTCATCATTCTCACATCGCGTATTCTTCTTACCTACGAATCTCACATTTGTGTCTCGGTTCTAGAGTCAAACTGTCTCATTCGTACAATACTCGGGTCAATCGTCAGAAAAAGATGGATAATCTTGAGGAAGAGAACAGAGAGTTGAAAGAAGAGATTGACGCTCTGAGAGAGGATTTAAGAAAGCTTCGTAACGACATGCAAGCCATGGCAGAAGCTCAACTACAAAGGACTGTGATCTCGGAGATCACCTCAGCGCCCATAGTGGAGAAGTTTGATCCTAGGTATCAAATGCCGAAAGATCGTCCCTGGGGCATGCCTGCAAACTATATCCCGGAAGGATATGTTCCGCTGATCGCTGAAGATCAGGGAATCGCGACAGATGTCGCTGGTCCTGAAGGTTACAAACTTCGGGAAAGCGAAGATGCCAGAGGCATATTGAAGACTCCTGAAGGTTACAAACTTCGGGAAACGCCAAGACTCGCTGCCGTAGTCACGGTACCACCCCCTGTGGTGCACACTGTCCCAGAAGGACAGATTCCACAGATACCTTCTAGTAAAAAGGAAACTATGTTTGACCGAATGGATGAATTCCAGGAACAGTTCTTGGAAATGCAGAAGGAACTGCAAGCCATTCGTGGTCAGGATCTATTTGGAAAGGACGCCGCAGACCTTTGTCTGGTCCCCAATGTGAAAGTTCCGCACAAGTTCCAAGTGCCCGACTTTGAAAAGTACAAGGGTAACTCTTGCCCTCAGAGTCACTTGGTGATGTACGCTCGGCGAATGTCAGCTCAGACTGAGAATCAGGACCTGCTGATTCACTACTTTCAGGATAGTCTAACCGGTGCCGCGTTAAAATGGTACATGGGTTTAAACCGTGCTACGATTAGCACATTCAGAGATCTTGGTACTGCCTTCGTCCAACAATACAAATATAATTTGGACATGGTACCGGACAGAGATCAACTCAGATCAATGTCACAAAAGGACAAGGAAACCTTTAAGGAGTACGCCCAGAGATGGCGTGAAATTGCCGCTCAAATTTGTCCACCTCTTGAGGAAAAAGAGATGACAAAGATCTTCTTAAAGACCTTAAGCTCATTTTACTATGACAGAATGGTTGCCAGTGCGCCCAGTGACTTCACCGAGATGGTGGGCATGGGAGTTCGTCTTGAGGAAGCCGTTCGAGAAGGACGTTTGGCAAAAGACGCTGGATCATCGAGTAGTACAAAACGATACAGTAGTGCTCTCCCTAAGAAAAAAGAGCAGGATATTGGGAATATCTCTCTCAGAAAGCAAAGGCGACGTTATCAATTGGTAGCAGCTGTAACTCCTACTATCAGCCCTGCGCCTATTCCTACGTATCAACCTCAGATTGCGCAAAGCCAACCTAATCAGCAAAGGACACAACAGCCTCTTCAGCAGGCTCGTTCTCCATATAACAACAACCGTACAACACGACCATTAGGGTTTGATCCTATACCCGTGTTGTACGCAGAACTATTTCCGTTACTACTAGCTAAGGGGCACATCCAGACTAAGTCTCCTCTTACAATACCGAAAAATCTGCCTTTTTGGTTTAAGGTGGATCAAACATGCCCTTATCATCAAGGAGGATCAGGGCATAACATAGAGAACTGTCTCAATTTCAAATTTGACGTGCAAAATCTTGTTAGGAGTGGGGTCTTATCTTTTAAAGATACGAATCCCAATGTTCTCACGAATCCGCTGCCTCAACATAAGAATGCTGCAGTCAACCTGATTGAGAAAGAGTCTAATAATGTCTATCAAATTCACGATGTACTCTTATTGAGGACCAATCTGGTCAAGATGCATTGTAGACAGAGTGGATATGGCCACGTGCCACCTCATAATTATCATCAGTGTGATATCTGCTCTAAGAGTAATCAAGGATGTTCTATAGTGCAAGAAGCTCTACAGGAACAGATGGATCTCGGATGGATCCAAGAGCACCGAGTTTGTTGAGTTAACATGGTCTATACGAATTCCAACATCATTCAGAACCACGACATCTGTGCAATGAATGCCAACTTGGTGGCGATGCACTCAAGGCAAATCCAGTATCATAATCTGCCACGACACGATTACAGTTCCTGTCTGACTTCGGGCTGAATGTGCTATTGCTTCTCAAACCTCTGAAGCTGCGGATCTTTTGATTTTGTGAATCAGTTAAGGCCTCCTCGATTGGTGATGATGCCAAACCAGAAGTGGTGAACGTATCATCATTTCTCGACCTGAGGGCCCGGGATATTGAGGATTTTAGTACCCACATGTGAGAGGGATGGGTGTTTGCAGGTTTGCAGGTAACCGTGACCTTTAGCCTACCTGGTTTTCTGGTTTTATCATTATGGCAGTTGTTCTGAGTTTTGGTACAGAGCCTTGATTTGTTCAGTCAGCGCAGTGCAGCCAGTTTGTGTGGATACCCTGATCCCATGCCCTACATTGCACTCCATTTTTTCTGACATTCATGTTTGTGCATTTTCAGGTAGTATCTAGTCTTTGATTCCAGTCAGAGGGAATTTATAGGGATGGACACTAAGAGGGGTAAGAAGCACATCATCGTCTACAAGTTCCCGAAGATCACTCTTGGCCCGTTGAACTGTTTGCAGAGTAGAGCTGGTCCAGAAGTTTTAGGAGCCTTTGAAGAGAAGTATGGTTGGATTTTATCCCTGGTTCGGAGTCTCAGTGAATATGAATACAATGGGCTACACACCTTGATGCAGTTTTATGATCCTTCCTTGAGGTGCTTTGTGAAGCCAGATTATGTGTTGGTTCCTACCCTGGAGGAGTACTCCAACATTTTGAGGATTCCTGTCAAAGAAGGTGTTCCTTTCTGTGGTTCTCGAGGAGATTGTGATTTCTAAGTAGTGGCTGAGGCTCTTTATTTGAGCAGATCTACAGTGGAGGCTGACTTTTCTAAGAAGGGAAAATCCCGAGGCTATCACTTGGATTATTTAGTGAAGAGGGCTCAAGAAGAAGCAAAGGAAAAGAGGTGGATGGCTTTCAATGCAATATTGGCTCTGTGTATATATGGCATTGTGTTATTCCCTAATGAGTCTGACTTCGTCGATACGGATGCTATTCAGATATTTACAGCTCAGAATCCGGTGCCGACTTTGTTAGGTGATCTCCACTACGCTCTATACAATAGGAATGAGAAAAGACGAGATGGGGTGGTTTGTTGTTGCGCATCTCTCTTTTACAAGTGGTTTGCCAAACGTTTGCCCCAATCTGGTGCTTTTATTGATTCGAAGACTTCTTTAGAGTGGAGTAAGCATTTGATGGGCTTAGCTGCTAAAGATATTCTTTGGGTGGACAAGGGATTAGTAGGGACTGATATTTTGCATAGTTGTGGCAAGTACCCTAATGTACCCTTGGTCGGAAGAAAAGGAGGTATTAACTACAACCCGTCTTTGGCTATCAGGCAATTTGCATACGCTCTAAAAGATCCTCCAGCTGGAAAAGATTTGGAAGAATCTTTGTATTTTCATATGACTGATGGTGTGGCTATTGCACAAGAAGCTTCTCAAGCTTGGGTCAACAGACAAAAGATAGGTAAAACTATCTTGGGTAAGCCCAATAATCAAGCTTTCGCTCCATATGTTAAATGGGTGAAGAAGAGGGTAGAAGAGTTCTATTTGCCTTTTGATCGGGCGCCTCCCTTATATCCAGAGATTGTGGAAGAGAGACTCACTGTACCATTCGAAGAATTCGATAAGCAGCGTAAGTTGGTATCTGATCTGAGGGTGGAAAACTCTGACATGAGTAGTCAGCTACAGAGTGCTCTACAAGACAACTTGGAGTTGAAATGGAAAGTTCAAGACATGACTACGCATCTAGAGAAAAAAGAGAAGAATTTTGCTGACAGGGCTTAGCACTTCAAAAAGATCAGTATGGCTGCTGAATCGTCAGTCAAAGCTAAGAGGGAAAACAAGAAGCTTTTGACTAAAGCAGAAGATAAGCTTGCCACGTATCAGGATATGTGGAAGGATGCCAAGATTGAGAATGAAGAGCTGAAAGAAGAGCTTCAGGTAGTGAAAGCAAGGAAAGACCGTTACTTTTCCAAGTGGAAAGAAGCACAGAAAGAAATTGAAGAGCTCAAACTATAAGCGGGAATCAAGAAGTCAAAGCACGAAGGCAACGATGTTGAAGAGCAGATTGCTAGGCTGAATCAGGATGTCGAGAAGAGAAACAGGCTGATCCAGGGTTTGCTAGAAAAACCTACACATCCAGATACTGTGAACCTTCTTGAGGAGATTGAAGCCGGTTTATTTGGAATTGACTTGTAGTAATTATGTTGCTTGTTTTTGCTGTGATTACCGTCAGGATTGTTGATGGAATCACTTTTGATTGTATTGAACCTATATGTATGACTTCTTATGCTATGATATTGCAACATTTGTCTCAATGGCTATCAGTTGTTTGAAAGGGGTTGTCTTTTGATTGATTCTGCAGTATTTCTGGATTCAGATTTATTTTCCGATGTTGTGTCTGATCCCTTGCCCAAAGCTGGAATCAAAGAAGATTCGGCCGGGAAATGTTTAAATATAATTGTTTGCATTTTGCATTTGCATCCTCATAATCATAAGCATTTTTATAACAGGTACTTGTTGCAGGAGCTCTCTAACCTTTATTTGGTCACAGGCACAATAGCTGATTCTCTCATTCACCGATACGCAACCAGACGAAACCAGGCTAGAGCTATGGATCAGGTACAGACAGAGTTGGCTGAGTTAAGGGCACGCATGGAACAATTTATGAATCTGATGCAGGGGGTTGCTCAGGGGCAGCAGGACCTGAGAGCAGGGCAAGAAGACATGAGAGCTACCATCCAGAGGTTGGAGACTGAGTTTCCTACAGGTGACCACGTTAATCCCCCAAGGGTTAACCCTCCTGTGGTCAATCCTCCTGTGGTTACTCTTTCTTCGATTGGAGTTAACTTGGGTTTTGCTCCTGGCAACAACGGGCTGGTGGAAGATCGTCAAGATGACCAGTTTTCCGTACTTAATGCTGATATGGGATTCTACCATGATGAAAGGAAATGCGAGGGATTGGCTGAGAGGGTGAAAGCTATAGAGAATCAGAATCCTTTGGGAATTGATGTTGAAGATCTGGGACTGGTACAGGGTGTCAAGATTCCCCCGAAGTTTAAACCTCATACTTTCGACAAGTATAATGGTAGCACTTGTCCCAAAACTCATCTCCAGGCATACAACCAGAAGATAGCAGCTTATTCTGATGATCAGAAGTTATGGATGTATTTTTTCTAAGACAGCTTGTCTGGAGCCTCACTGGAATGGTACATAAAGTTGGACAGGGCTCGTATCAGAAACTGGAAAGAGTTGTGCTTGGCTTTCTTAAAGCAATACCAATATAACATCGACATGGCACCGAATCGCACTCAGTTATAAAGCATGACGTAGGACCCTAAGGAAGGTTTTAAGCAGTACGCCCAGAGGTGGCGTGAACTTGCTGCTCAGGTGCAACCTCCGTTGGCAGATAGAGAAATGGCTGACATGTTCATGAATACTTTGCAAGGTCCGTATCTTGATAGGCTAACCGCTTGTCAATCTACTGGATTTGCTGACATAGTATTTACTGGAGAGAGAACTGAGAGTTTTTTAAATATGGGGAAAATTCTGGACGGAAGTGGTACAAGTCCAGCTCCTGCAAAGAAGTTTTTTGGCAACAATAACAGAAAGCGTGAAGGTGACGCTAGTGCTGCGTATGCACAAGGGGGGAGAGGTAGAGGACGACAGGGTACATATCACCAGGCAGCATCTATAACTATTCTAACTCCGGATAATGAGGCTCAATCTGCAGCTCAGAGGCAGTATCACCCAAGAAAGAGAATGAATGACAGACATTTTGATGTTTTCCCTATGACTTGTTCACAGATGCTACAGAACTTACTTCATTTGAATTTGGTACAATTGAGGACTTTGGCTCCCCCAGTTGGCAGGTTACCCGCTGGATATGATGCAAATGAAAAGTGTGAGTTTCACTCCAATGCTCTGGGACACAATGTGGAAAACTGCAAGGCTTTCAAACATGTGGTGCAAGACCTTGTTGATTCAAAAGCTATTAATTTTGCTCCGAGGCCTAATGTAATTCAAAATCACATGCCTTCGCATGGTGGATCGGGGGTGCATGCCATTGAAGAAGATATAGGGCTGAATCTGGTAAGGGACATTAATGATGTCAAGACTCCGTTGAAAGTTGTGAAGGAACGCTTGCTGAAAGGGGCTGTATTTCCTGGTTGTTCAGAAAGTTGTGAAGATTGCTTGATTACTGATAATGGTTGTGTAAAGTTGAGAACTGGCCTTCAGATTATGATAGATCAAGGATGTTTGCAATTTGATCAGTTGAAAAAGAATGATGATGAAGTTTCTACTATTACCATCTATTTTGATCCTGTGGAAATTTAGGTGCCTGCTCCTGTACAGACATCTGCGCCTGAACGAGTAGCTCCTATAACTATAACTGTTCCCAGTTATGTCCCAAATGAGAACAAGGTTGCTATCCCGTGGTACTATGGGGCTAATAGTCAAGGACAGAGGCAGGAGGTGCAGACTCCTAAAGAAAGTGGTTCAAGTATCGAAAATGTTGGAGGATTGGGCGGTTTTACTCGCAGCGGAAGGCTTTTTGCTCCTCAGACACTCAGGAAAGCCAACACTGAAGCATTAGAAAGGGCCAACGGGAAGCGAGTACTGAATGAGGAACCAATGCCAGGGGCTGAACCGGTGCCAGGGGCAGAATCTGATAAGCCATTTGAGAGAGATGTTGAGGAATTCATGAGAATAATCAGAAAGAGTGATTATAAGATCGTTGACCATCTACATCAAACTCCTTTTAAGATCTCCATATTGTCATTGTTGCTATGTTCCGAAGCCCATCGGAATGCTTTGCTCAAAATTTTGAATATGGCGTACGTACCGCAAGAAATATCAGTGAACCAGCTTGAAAGTGTGATCTCCAATGTTAATGTTGGAAATGGATTAGGGTTCACGGATTTTGACTTAATGCCAGAAGGAAGAAACCACAATAAGGCTCTCCACATATCAATGGAATGTAAAGGTGCTATGTTATCCCATGTATTGGTGGACACTGGCTCATCCCTCAATGTGTTGCCTAAGAAAGCATTAGCCAAGCTGGATGTGGAAGGGGTGATACTCAGACCTTTTGACCTAGTGGTGAAAGCGTTTGATGGTTCAAAGAGATCAGTGTTTGGAGAGATAGAGTTGCCTGTCCAGATATTACCCCAGGTGTTCAATACAGTGTTTTATGTGATGGACATCCAACCGGCCTATAGTTGTCTATTGGGTCGTCCCTGGATCCACGCTGCTGGGGCCGTATCTTCAACCTTGCATCAGAATATAAAATTTGTAGTTGATGGTCAAGTTGTTACGGTATGCGGAGAAGAAGATATTTTTGTCAGCCATTTGTCATCCTTCAAGTACGTGGAGATGGACGGAGAAATCCACGAAACTCTCTGTCAGGCATTTGAAACTATGAATATGGTGAGAGATTCTCCGTCTGGTGAGGCAAGAGTGGGAACCTCTATGACTTCATATAAGTAGGCTTTAGAGGTGGTGCAGTCTGGTCATACCGAAGGTTAGGGACAAATGATTGAGATACCTTTCAAGGATGATAAGAGCGGAATTGGTTATAAACCTCCTCGGGTTCCACTACAAGGTCAAGAGCGCCAAGGGCCAGTTTTCTTCTCAAGTGGAGGGGTCATCTATCCAAGCCATACATGTGCAGCAATTGAAGATGGTGAAGATAATGACTGTGACCTGGACAACTAGGTGCGCCCATGTGCCCCAGGAGTGAAGCTGAACAATTGGTTTTCGGAGGATCTCATCCAAGTTACTCTGCCAAATAAATAAATTTTCTTTATTTTCTTTCATTAAGCATGCAAAGGTCCTATGCTCTACCCAAGGCATTGTGACTTCATTGTAGGGCCCCATTTTGTTTTCATACAAGTTTTTATCATTAATAAAAGGACGTTTTGTATTCAAATTATGTTCCTTGTCTTTCATTTCTTTATTTTATTAGATAAATGAAAATGGCAATGCTTTCTTCACAAGTTTTCTTGCATTTTTCTTTTTTTTTTCTTTTCAAAAAGTCGTTTCTAAAGGCATGAATTATCATTCATGCAGAAGTAATTCTCCGGATCTCATTGATGACGACTCTGCTATGGTTTATTATGACTTAGATAATCCAATATACCAAGCCAAAGAGGGGGACGAGGAAGACTGTGAACTTCCTGAAGAGTTGGCTAGATTATTGAAACAGGAAGAAAGAGCCATTCAGCCTCATCAGGAAGATGTAGAAGTTATCAATATTGGTACTGAAGAGGTAAGGAAAGAGGTTAAAGTAGGGGCAAGCTTGGCTGAGAATGTAAAGAAAGAGCTGATTGAGATGTTGCGAGAGTATGTCGATATCTTCGCCTGGTCTTATCAAGATATGTCGGGGTTGGATACAGACATCGTTGTGCACAGAATGCCGCTAAAAGAGGGTTGTTTTCCTGTCAAGCAGAAGCTTCGGAGAACCAAACCTGAGATGGCCATCAAGATCAAAGAGGAGGTGCAAAAGCAGTTAGATGCGGGGTTTCTAGCTGTTACTAATTATCCGCCATGGGTCGTTAATATTGTGCCTGTGCCGAAGAAGGATGGCAAAGTCAGAATGTGTGTGGATTATCGAGATTTGAACAGGGCGAGTCCAAAAGATGATTTTCTGTTACCACACATTGATGTGTTGGTAGACAATACGGCTCAATTCTCTGTGTTTTCTTTCATGGATGGGTTTTCCAGATATAACCAGATTAAGATGGCGCCCGAGGATATGGAGAAAACTACATTTATTACCCCTTGGGGCACATTCTGTTATAAGGTGATGCCGTTTGGTTTAAAGAATGCTGGGGCTACATATCAGCGCGCCATGGTAACGCTCTTCCACAATATGATTCATAAAGAAATTGAAGTTTATGTGGATGATATGATTGACAAATCACAAACGGAAGAAGAGCATTTGGTAAATTTGAAAAAGTTGTTTGAGCGGTTGAGACATTTCAGATTGAGGCTGAACCCGAATAAGTGTACATTCGGGGTAAGATCTGGTAAGCTTCTGGGCTTCATCGTCAGTGAAAAGGGAATTGAGGTGGATCCAGCAAAGGTAAAAGCCATTCAAGAAATGCCGAAGCCGAGAACTGAAAAACAAGTTCGTGGGTTTTTGGGAAGGTTGAATTATATTGCAAGGTTTATATCTCATCTTACTACAACCTGCAAGACAATATTCAAGTTATTGAGAAAAGATCAATCAATCCGGTGGAACAATGACTGTCAAAAGGCCTTTGATAAAATAAAAGAATACTTGCAAAATCCTCTGATTCTCATGCCTCCAGTTCCTGGGAGGCCACTGATTATGTATCTCACTATACGTGATGGATCAATGGGTTGTGTTCTCGGTCAACACGACGAGACGGGTAGGAAAGAGCATGATATATACCACCTGAGCAAAAAAATCACCGATTGTGAGTCCAGGTACTCGATGCTTGAGAAGACATGTTGCGCACTAGCATGGGCTGCTAAGTGATTGAGGCAATACATGCTGACTCATACAACCCTACTGATTTCAAAAATGGATCCAATCAAGTACATTTTTGAAAAGCCAGCTCTTAATGGAAGGGTCGCTCGGTGGCAGATGGTTTTGACTGAATATGATATACAGTACACTTCCCAGAAAGCTATCAAATGGAGTGTGTTGTCTGATTATCTTGCCGAGTCGCCTATTGATGATTATCAGCCAATGAGGTTTGACTTTCCTGATGAAGACATTATGTTTCTCAAGGCTAAAGATTGTGAGGAGCCTTCGGTTGATGAGGGACCAGATCCTGATGACAAATGGAAACTGATGTTTGATGGGGCCGTTAACATGAATGGAAGTGGTGTTGGGGCAGTCCTTATTACTCCGAAAGGGTCACACATACCTTTCACTGCCAGGCTAACGTTTGATGTCACCAACAATGAAGTGGAATATGAGGCTTGTATCATGGGTATTGAAGAAGCCATTGATTTGAGGATCAAGACTCTTGAGATATTTGGTGATTCTGCTCTAGTGATCAACCAGATCAATGGAGATTGGCATACCAACCAGGAGAACTTGATTCCTTACAGAGACTACGCGAGAAGACTGTTGACTTTCTTTACAACAGTAAAATTGTACTATATCCCTCGTGACGAGAATCAGATGGCTGATGCTTTAGCTGCCTTGTCTTCCATGATTCAGGTGAATTGGTGGAACCATATCCCAAAGATTGATGTGATGAGACTAGACAGAGCCGCTCATGTGTTTGCTGCTGATACTACGACTGATGATAAACCCTGGTATTTTGATATCAAGCGTTTCTTGAAGAGTCAAGAGTATCCAGCTGAGGCATCAAACAATGACAAAAAGACTCTGAGGAGGTTGGCAGGAAGCTTCTTTTTGAATAAGGATGTGTTATACAAGCGAAACTTTGACATGGTCTTGCTCAGGTGCGTGGATAGACATGAAGCAGACCTGTTAATGCAGGAAGTACATGAGGGATCTTTCGGTACCCATGTTGGTGGGCAGGCTATGGCGAAGAAATTATTACGAGCAGGGTATTGTTGGCTAGCTATGGAGGCTGATTGCTTTAAGTATGCCCGGAAATGCCACAAATGGCAAATCTATGCTGACAAGGTGCATGTGCCACCAAACCCCCTGAATGTGATGAGTTCTCCTTGGCCCTTTGCTATGTGGGGCATTGATATGACAGGGAAGATTGAGCCTACTGCTTCCAACGGGCATCGATTCATTCTGGTGGCTATTGATTACTTTACCAAATGGGTAGAAGCTGCCTCTTTTGTAAATGTTACTAGGCAGGTGGTAGCCCGATTCATTAAGAAGGAGATTATCTGCAGATATGGGGTGCCTGAAAGGATCATTACTGACAATGGTTCTAATCTCAACAACAATATGATGAAAGAGCTATGCCAGAGCTTCAAAATTGAACATCACAATTCTTCTCCTTATCGCCCGAAGATGAATGGGGCCATCGAGGCAGCCAACAAAAATATTAAGAAGATTGTGCAAAAGATGGTAGTGACATATAAAGATTGGCATGAAATGCTACCTTTCGCTTTACATGGGTACCGTACTTCTGTTCGTACATCTACTGGGACAACCCCATTTTGGCTTGTATACGGTATGGAGGCAGTGCTACCGGTTGAAGTGGAAATCCCTTCTTTAAGGGTCATGATGGATGTTAAACTTAACGAGGCTGAATGGGTTCGAGCGAGGTTCAACGAGTTGAGTCTCATCGAAGAAAGACGATTGGCTGCAGTTTGTTATGGACAACTGTATCAGAGGAGGATGAAACGGGCATTTGATCAGAAAGTGCGCCCTCAGACTTACCAGACGGGCGACTTGGTATTGAAAATGATTCTTCCTCCGAATACAGATCACAGGGGCAAATGGACTCCTAATTATGAAGGTCCATATGTTGTTAAGAAGGTTTTCTCGGGCGGAGCCTTGATGCTTACAATAATGGACGGTGAGGATTTTTTGTCCCCTGTGAACTCAGATGCAGTTAAAAAATACTTCGCATAAAGAGACCCGCTGGACAGTAAAAAGAGAGTCCAGGCAAAAAGGGGCATCCCGGCGAACCAAAAAAAAAAGGTTCAGGCAAAAATTAGGGATAAAATAAATAAAAAAGGAAGAAAGTACACCCGGTAAGTTGAAAACCCGCAAGGGCAACTTAGGCAAAAAAGGGTATCTCGGTGGATTAAAAACCCGTAAAGGGCGATCCAGGAAAAAGAGAGATTTAGAGAAAACTGCGATCCGAGTAATCTGTATTGCCTCATCTCAATCAGTAAGCACTCCGAAAGTTAGGAATCAGTTCAATCGTCCCCCTTTTGAAGGCAAAGCAGTTGGAGAATCTTGAAGATATATGAACCATAGCAGGGTTGAAACTCAATGAAGTTCCATTTTCACATTGCCATTAGGACATTTTCTTTTCTGTTTTGGCAATTACCTCTTTCCAGGAATTGCTTCTTGATGTAAATGCCTTTTTTCGGGCTCTTCAATCAATAAATTTTCGTTATTCAGAATAATTCTATCTGTTTGTTTTGTTTTTATATTTGCTTTGTTTACACAAACGTCCATTTTTTTGATAAACATCTGCATGTGAAAACATTGGGGGTTCTACAATAACATGCCTAAAAGGAAAAACATTGAAAATTGCTTTAATGACGCGTGTGCTTGGTTGAATACTACCAAAACCCGTATTATTCTGGGACATATGTGCGCATTTTTTTGTTTGCAGGTGTGGAGATTTCACTGGATGGCTATGCAAAAATGTATGACGCCTTCAAGCGAAGCGCAAATGATCGTTCCTCCCCAGGCAGAGAGGACTTCTCAGCAGGAGAGTTATTCTTGGAGGTAGTCATCCCCAGCGTATTTACAGATCTTCATGATCCCCAGCAGCATTGTCAAATGGTGGTACCAAAGTCACTCTTTTGTCACAATGTTTACTGATTGAATCCATCGTTTGGCCAACGATCACGCACGACGGTGCGATATAGACAAATCAAGTGCAACTGGGTAGCGTTGTATCTTATTAAGTCGATTCTCCTATTCAGTACTTCCAATAGCTACAAGCTTTTCTGTGTCGATAACAGTTGTAAACTCCCCAGTAGAGTTGCTTCACACACCTTGCAGCTGATGCTCAAGACTCAGTAAGTGTCCAGGAGTTGGGAGATGTTAAATCTTCTGTAAAATCCTCTTGGGACATTTTCTCCAGATCAGACTTGTATCTTGGGGCAAAATCAAGTGGTTGACCATCTCAAGCATGGAGCATCATGAAATTTCCCCCGCAGGAGTATTCCAGATCTATTATCCCCAACAGAGTGGCCTCCCAACTACTGCATCCTAGCTCAAGGCTCGGTATTAGTTTAAGGGTTGGAAGATGTCGGATCTTCTGTAAAATTCTCTTAAGAAACATTCCCTGGCATGAGACACTTTGAAATGATTCTCCCCAGCAGAGTTTGTTGTAAGCTTAGTTCCCCAGTACAGTTTGAAGAGGCGTGGTCTTCTGTAAAATCCTCTCAAGGGATGTCTCCCCAACAGAGTTTGTTGTAAGCTCAGTTATCCCCAGTGGAGTTGTCTTCCTTCCCTCAGCATTTATTTTGCTGAGGGCCTCTTTGCATTTTGCATATAGTGTGCATAGCATCCTCAAAACGCGTAGCATTTCCATTGAGATGGAGCATTACGCCATGGAAAAATTCAAACATATGCATGTGAAGCATAGGCCAGTTTTGATAACTCGTGCGAGAGTCCAAATCTTTGCTCCTTGTATCAGTGACAAAGCCAGAAGGAATGTCTCGTTCATTCCTCAACAGACATTTCAAAGCAGCGCAAAGGGTTTCATCAGTTTTGCTCTCCACAGAGTCATATCTCTCAGCTTACAAGGCCCCATTTACCATTCCCGATAGGTAAGCCTTGGTTATAAACTACAGCCGTTCCCGACCGCTCCCTTTGAGTTTTAACCATGCCAGTTCCCGACAGGCCCCGTTACTCATTCCCGATAGGTAAGCCTTGGTTATAAACTACAGCCGTTCCCGACCGCTCCCTTTGAGTTTTAACCATGCCAGTTCCAGACAGGCCCCGTTACCCATTCCCGATAGGTAAGCCTTGGTTATAAACTGCAGCCGTTCCCGACAGCTCCCTTTGGTTTGAAGCTTGCCAGTTCCCGACAGGTATTTCACCAGTTCCCGACAGGTATTTCACCAGTTCCTGACAAGTATTGCACCAGTTCCCGACAGGCCAACCGGAACCATTCCCGATAGGATTCCTTTAGCCGTTCCCGACAGGCGCCCTTTAAGTTTTAAACCTGACCATTCCCGACAGGCCCATTTACCATTCCTGATAGGTAAGCCATAGGTTTTCAACTTTGACCGTTCCCGACAGGCTTATTGACCGTTCCCGACAGGCTCATTGACCGTTCCCGACAGGCACATTGACCGTTCCCGATAGGTAGTTCACCGGTTCCAGACAGGTTTCCTATAGGGTCCAATGGTTCCAATTTCTCTCTCACAACTTTTCTTCCTTACCATTGCTTCGTTTACAACCTCTATTCTTTGTCCACACAGTGCAAATTTTCTCGGTTATCTCTGTATCTCTGGACATTTCAAGGCTATTCAAGACACTTCACTTGCATTTATTCCAATACTTCACTCTAATTTAAGTGCACCATGTTCCTTGCTTTCCAAGCATGTCAACCTTTGGATGTTGGAGCTCACCTTGGGATTGTTACCGAGTTGATCCTAACTAACCGAGTTAACCGCCTTGACTCATTGAGTCAAGTGTAACTAACTCCAACCCTAACTCCAAACCTCCCAAAGCTAAGTCCAAACCAAAGTCCAAAGCTCTCACACTCCAAACCAAAAGTCTATATAAACAAAGCTTCACTCATTTCACAAACCCTCCACAATCATTCACACAATTTCACACTTTCTTCACTCTCTATTCTCTCACATTCTCTCTTAATTTTTCTACTACTTCTTCATCTTCATCACAATTCTCTTCCAAAACCTCACCAAAGCTCAATTTCTACATTAAAGGATAATCACTTTTACATCAAAAGTGATTTTTTTTTAGCTTAACCTTCATCACCATTCAATTCTACTGGATTTTGTGGAGCTTCACTAGCTTTTGGATTCATCTCAAGTGATCACTTCAAGCTTCCTCGGTGATAATTCTCACTTCGGAGTTTTCGCAATTTACTCGGTTTCAATATGTTTCGGCTATAATTGGACATTCCTCTAGTTTTCTTTGATTATCTTCATCATCTTTCTATTATACTTGAGTTTCTGGAGTTCTATTGACTTTTGGATTCATCTCAAGTGTTTGCTTCAAGATTCTACGGTTCAAATTCGTATTTCGGAGCTTCGTCGCAATTCGCTCGGTTTCGATACGTTTCAGCTAGAATTGAAGATATTCTCTGGTTTCTTTTAATTCTCTTCATCAAGATCACTTTGCAACATTTACCAAGGCACATCTCCGCCTTGTAGGTGTAATACCTCAAAAATTTACCTTCATGTGTTCTCAATAATTGGTCTATGCTTTACTCATTTCCATTCAATAGTATGTCATAGATTGCATAGCATGGAATTCAGCATAGGGCATGGTATCAAGGTATCTTTGTTATCCCCCAAGAGGAGGATGTGTCTTAAGGCCAAAGCAAGAGAATGTACTCAATCTTGTGGTGTTCAGGTTCGTCAAAGTCCCTTACCAAGTTTGTACAATCATCAGAGGCATCGGTCATTTATTTTGTCAGCAGATGGGTTAATCATTTTAGAATCAAGGTCATAAAGCAGGGTTGATCTGATCTTGTTCCAGACATGTTCTATATCATGTTTCAGGCATCATTCAAGGGTATTATCAGTGGTTAAGGATTAGATATGAAGCAGGACTCAAAACAAGTTGCATTGAAGCAATTTTCACCATTTTGCCTTGGTCCAATCGATTTGCATAAATGTACAATCGATTGCACCCCTTCAGTTTTCACTTTTTTGCCTTTTCAAGGGTGTCCAATCGATTTGCACTGCTGTGCAATCGATTGCACTGTGACAGATTTGCCTAAAACCTGCATTTTTCAGCACTATGCCAATTTCCAATGCACCACATTCACTTGGGATCAATGCTATATCAGTAGAAGGATCTAGAGAGCTGCAGAATTTGATTTCATTTCCATCCAATTTCCACTCTAATTCCAAATTCCCTTTCCAAGTTATTTTTCATTTCCAATTCCACTCGCTCCAAACCTCACTTCCATTCCAAACCTAAGTCATATTTAAACCAATTTGATCCAAACCACACACAACCACACTTCATTTTTCTGATTTTTCTACACTTCTCATTCAGAATTCTCTCTCAATTCTCTCTCACATTTTCATTCTCCACCTTCATCTTCAACCTCTCACCAAAGCTCCATATTCATAGATTCACAAATTCTTCATTGGAATTTGTGAATTCTTGAGCTAAACCTCCATCACATCCTCATTCTTGATTCAATTCTATAGTAGCAACTTATTTGGATCTAGGTTCAAGATTTTGGAATCACTTCTTGGAGAACTTTTGCTTATTTGTGGATTATTGCTTGGATCTTTAAGTGTTCTTGCTAAATCTTCATAGATCTCTGGATTTCTTACTTTGATTCATCAATTTTCGTGTGCAACAATCACCAAAGCAAATCTCAGCTTTGTAGGTTGGTTTTTCTTAGATCTATGCTTGATTTAGCTTAATTTCAACTTATACAATGTAGATCCATGGTTTTCAATGTGATTTGATCCGTTTGCTTGATTGGATTCATGATCTTGTTGTTTGATTGTTGAAGTGTGTGCTTGATTGCTGATATTTGATGTGGATTTTCGTGTATGTTTGATTACATGATCATTTGGATGTTTGAGTAAGTGATTGGTGCTTGAAAAGTGATTATGAGAAGTGATTTTTGCAGGTCTGAGTCTGTTCTGTCGATTTTCATCCTAGTGCAATCGATTGCACCTGTGTTTTTTTCTTACTAAGATTTGCTTTCTGTAACTGTGCAATCGATTTGCACCCTGCTGCAATCGATTTGCACCTGTAACTTTTGTGTTTTTGGCTTGTTTGGAAGCATGTATTGATACCTATTTCACCTCTAACCTTCATGGCTTTGTGTGATGCATATTTGTGGAATTTTCTAGGGTTGTTTAACCTCTAGTTGCTGGATGTATGTGAATCTTTGATGCATGATCGTCCGATTGCTGATTTGTTTGCATTCTTGAAGCATGTTCTTGAGGCATATTGGTTCATGTGTGATTAATGACTCGATAAACTTGTGTGATCTCTTGGAAATGAATGTGATGTGATACATGTGAGTATGATGTTGTGGCGTGCATAAGTTGGACCATGTATGTTTTTTTACCTTGCTTGAACATTTGTTTTCCTTTGAAAATGATTATGGTGAATGTTCAACTAGTCTTGATGTATGTTAATGAGAAGTTGTCTTGCATGTTTGAATTGGATGATCATGGTATGATTTAAGTTCTGACTTTGCTCCATTCTCACTTCATTTTGTTCACATCACCTTTGTATGAACACGGTTTTCCGACACGCGACTTTTGATTTCCATTGATGAATGGGCATGCTTACGTTGTTGATTAATTGTTTTGATGATAACTTAATGAACATACTTTGAGCTTGTTAATTGCTAATTGATGATGATGATTGTTAGATAATTATGTGTATGTTCATTTTCTTTTGATTCCATGATGTGCATACTTGTTTCATTTGATCATGTGTTATATGTTGCATTCTTCCATGATGCTTGCAAGGTTATTCAATATGGTGTGTGGTTTGTTTATGATCATGTTTAATTGAACGATGTATGTTGTTTGATGCATGTTTGCTTTGCCTTGATTGAATCATATTCAAATGTGGTGCATGCTGTCCTGATTTCACATCTGAGTTTTGCATAAAGTGTTGTCATATGTGCTGTCCATGTGTACATGTATGCTGTTTGACCTTTTTACACCTGTTTTCATGCTGGATTGTATGCTGTGAAATGCTGATTGGTGTTTGTGCATTGATTTCATTGCTGTTCTGAAGCAAATGTGCTGTTGTAGGTGCTGCCTTCTCTTTTTACTCATCTCTTCCCTTTGAATCTCAAGACTTGATTAAGTCTTGGATTCTTTTCCCCTTAGAGCTACCTAGTCCAACTTAATTTTTGATTAAGCTCGGAGTAGGATTAGCATTAGGTTTTAGGTAGTCGTTCCTCCTAAGCCTCACTAACCATAGGACATCCATGCATGATAACATTAGGACTCTTAGTTTCCCTTTAGAGTTTCCTTTGTGTCGCCTCTCTTCTCATCTCAAAACTTTTTCAAAACACGTAATAAAGGTTAACGTGTATTGTGCTTGAGCCTTCTATGTGGGAAGTGGGGAATGGGGGGTTTCCTCTCACTCTTCTAGGATACCTAGTGTACGTCCTGTTGGGGATGATGCGCAAAGTATTCGTTCCTGTATCCAAGACTTTGGTTCAATGCAAGTTACAAATAACTGTAAAAAACACTTCTTGCTTAAAAAACTTCAAACAAACACTAACGTCTTTCCTTCGGGAATTCTTTTCTCATCTCACTCACTCTCAACGTACGAACGTGCTCCTACTCGTTCTCATGCAAGACGGTAACACACTCGATTCAGCGAGCCTGCAACACCTGAGCTAGAACGTAAGTCGTTCCCTAAAAAACACAATCCACCCCTAGTGAAGGGAACTACGTCGCTCTGATTCTCATGCTCCCGATGAGATACGTAGGCAGTGCGGTCGGGCCCATGCGAGCACTTCTTTTATTTTCCCTACATTCGTTTCTCTTTCTCTCTCCCTTCCTTTTTCGGTTCTCCAGCTAGTGGTCCCTTTTCCTTTCCAGCAGCAGCGAAGCTCCAGGTGATGACACCCTTTGATGCAGACACCAAGCGTGGATCCCATCGGGTACGATGGACGCGTGGGGGTGCTATTACCTTCCCTTCGCGTAACCGACTCCTGAACCCATTCCTCTTGGTCGTAAGACCATGCTCTTTCCTTTCCCTTAGGTTTATGCGGTGTTTCCTTTCCCTCTCTTGGGATAAATACACATTGCTGGCGGCTCTATTTCGGTGCCACTTTCGCGTTTGTACTTGGATGAAAATCCTGGGAGCGACAGTAGGTTGGTGGATCTTATTCATTTTACTGTTTCGATCATTTTTGTATCATTCGCGATGAGTTTCGTTGTTTTGCATGTGAATTGATTATACCATTGCTTGATCCATGATCTTGTTGATTGATTTAATTCTATTGTTGATCATTTACTGGTTCTAAACTTGATTTTTCGTGCATAATTGTTTTCCCTAACATTGGAGTGATTGCACAATCAATAAGTTGGCCAAAATCACTTTTTAAAACTGTCTTTTTTTGCCTCTGCAGCAGTTTTAATCAATTAACACTTTGCAGTGTAATTATGTTAATAAATTAACCACTGTAAATTTGCTGTTTTTCAAGTGTTAATCGATTAACACTTTACAGTGCAATTATGTTAATCGATTAACACTGAACCAGAATGCCATTTTCATGCTTTTTCAAGTGTGTTTGCCATGCTTTATCATTCTAACTTCCATGGATTGATATGCTTGATATTTATGGATGTTTTTAATGCTGTTAACCTTTGTCTAAAGCATATTTACATTAATTCAATGATTGATTTATCAATTATTTGCAATTATGTGTGTTCTTGATATTTGTTTGAACATGCTAATGCTTGCACTTTCTTTGACTACATGTTACATGATTTGTGTTGTATTTTCAATGTCATGTGGTACTGTTTTGCACTCCCTCTCTTTTCTTTGCATTAAGTTTATTCTTCATGGATGAACTTAATCATGCATAATCAATAATTTACACCTTTTGCTTTAATGATTTTCCATTCTCTTTGGTAAATTGTTAGCATATCAATTCCCCTTGATTAATTATTCAAAACTTTGTTTCGATTAGTTGATCCTTCCTTTACGCTTCTCTTTAGGTTTCCTGTAGAGCTTTCTTTCTCTCTTCCCCCGCGGAGTCGGTGTTTCGCGCAATGCACTGGAGCACTATACAACTTGGAGCTGTTATGCTGTCCGTGTCATTTTCTGCACTATACTTTGAGTGCTAGAGAAGGAATGAGGATGGATTTATCCTACCCTCATTCTGACTATTTCTTGGGTAAGGGCATTTGGCCCTCTCGCTGAGAATAGTCACCTCTATCCTTAAGCTGTAGTGTTTCTCCTTCCCCAGTCGAGTCGATCCTTGATCACTTGTGCTCCTCTCAATCTCTCGTTGATCCATCACCATTCCTCTTGGTTAAAGATCATTGTCCTTGGGTTAGCAAACTCTCTTTGTATCAATACCCTAGTTTCTTTTCTTGTGGTCAATCATTATTTTTTTGATTCCCCAGGAAAATTTCATTTCCTTTCTTCGGTTAAACACAATCTTTCTGTTAAAAAACCGCATTCCCAGGAGTTCCCAACCTTCTATTGGTTCTTCTCCCTTTGTTTGGTTAATCATTGCTTGTCAGTTAAAACACCAAATGTGCACGTCTCCTCAGTTAACCACAGTCTATCTGTTAACATACTGAGTTTCCTTTAGGTTTAATCACCTTCTCTTGGTTAATCACCCATTTTTTCAGTTAACCACAGTCCGTCTGTTAAAATACTGAACCTTTTGAGCTAATCACCTTCTCTTAGTTAATCACTCGTTTCCTTTTCAGTTAATCACAGCCTTTCTGTTAAAACCGAAACCCTTGCGGAGTTCGCAACCTTCTCTTGGTTCTTCTCCATTTGTTTGGTTAACCACTGCATGTCAGTTAAAACACCAATTTGCATGTCTTCTTAGTTAATCACAGTCTATCTGTTAACATACTGAGTTTCCTCTTGGGTTAATCACCTTCTCTTGGTTAATCGCCCATTTTTCTGTTAACCACAGTCAGTCTGTTAAAACTCTGAGCCCTTTGAGTTAATCACTTTCTCTTGGTTAATCACTCGCTTTTTTTCGGTTAATCACAGTCTTTCTGTTAAAACCGAATCCCCAGCAGTTAGCAACTGTCTCTTGGTTTGAATACTTGCACCCTTGGGTTAGTAACCTTCTTTTGGTTCAAATACCCTTTCTTCGGTCATGTAATGTTTGTTCAATCAATATACCGAACTCCTTTGCGTCATGACGTTTGCTTGGTCCCACACCCGCCTTTTGGGTCACGACCTTTGCTTGGTCCCACACCCATCCTTTGGGTCACGATCTTTGCTTGGTCCCACACCTGTCCTTTGGGTCACGACCTTTGCTTGGCCCCACACCCGTCCTGTGGGTCATGACTTTCGCTTGGTCCCACACCCGCTCTTTGGGTTAAGACCTTCGTTTGGTCCCACACCCGCTCTTTGGGTCACGACCTTCACTTGGTCCCACACCCGCTCTTTGGGTCACGACCTTTGCTTGGTCCCACACCCGCTCTTTAGGTCACAACCTTCGCTCGGTCCAACACCCGTTCCCCGGTTAAGCACTGCTCATCAGATCACTCAGTTTTGTCCCAGTACGTTGATACCTATATTTTAATCGCCACAGAGTCAATCTCTAGCATTTCCCTTCTTGCTATGCCTGCGGAGTTTTCCATTGCTCTTTTTATCGATCTTTCTCTCTTGGTTTTGACACCAATGCTCTTGCTCTTCTCTCTTGGTTTTTACACCACTCCTTTACCTTGCACTCTTGGTTTTGACACCATTCCTTGTTTTTTGAGCTCTTTTCCTTTTAGCTCCTAGCGGAGTTTCTTTCTTGGTTTTGACACCATCCTTGCACATTATTCTCTGTACAGTTATTGTCTTTTCCTTTGCACTCCTTTCTTGGTTTTGACACCATTTCTTTTGCATCCCCAGCGGATATTTCTCTATTTCTTCTGCTCTTGGTTTTGACACCACTTTCCTTTTCCTTTTCCGTCTTAGTTCCCCGAACTACGAAAGCTATGATTCTGCATTCATTTGAATGTATGATACGTAGGCACGAGATCGCGATGATCTTGGTGAGCACACTTCCATCCTTCCACCTTCCTCCTCTCTGTCCCCTGGTTCCATGAACTACGACGCTCTGATTTCCTCATTGCACTATGAGGGTACATAGGCACGAGGGCCCTAATCCTCCGGGAGCACTTTCTTTCTTTCTTTCTTTCCTTATTTCTTTCTTTTCTCTTCTCTCTCCTTTTCTTTTAGCTAGAAGCCTTTTGATAGATAACCCTGCCAAGCCTAGAAGCAAGCGAAATGGTTCCCGTCGAGTACGACGGATGCGTAAGGTGCTAGTACCTTCCTTTCGCATAACCTACCCCCGTTCCCGTTTCTCTTCTCATTGGGTTTTATCGATATTTTCCCCGTCCTTTGGGACTAAATAAAGTTCGGTGGCGACTCTGTTGTATCTTTGAGTATACGATTCACTCAGGTATAAACCAACCATCTTTAGCTGGCGACTCTCCTAAGGACTTCTTGCTCCTGAGCTTTGCCTTATTTTGCTTGTCTCTTGGCTAGGTGGGACTCTCCATCTTCAGCTGGCGACTCTGTTGGGGAGTCCTTGCGCTCGCAGGTTAGGGTCTCGCCTAGTTTTGTTTGTTTTCTTGCTTGCTTGGGTGTTTATCTTTCGCGCTTTGCTTGCTTTATCTTTATGCTTTAGCTTTATGCTTATTTACTGCTTTCATTTACTGCTTTGAATATTCATATGCTGCATATTCTGGATATCTGCTATATTTTCTGCTGTTGTTGGGATGGGTAGATATTATTGGAGAGAAAAGTCCTAACACCGGGCTTAGTATACACATAGGCTAGAACGTGGATAGTCGTGAGGCATGCATTTTGCGCGTTGGGTTATTACGAGAGCCACATCCCAGATCGTGATTCGCTTGAGAATACTTCCGTCCTGTGAGAATTCACTACGACGGGGGTGTAGCTGGTCGCTCTCTGCGGTTGAGCTTAAAACTACAGGTCGATTCATTTTTGATCCTATTGTGAGCTGATGAAGGAAGGGAAATAGATGTCTCCAATTAACCCTGCTTTGCATACTGAGTTTAAACAGTGGTCTGTTAGGTTACGAATGCTATCAATGTGGGGGGGCCTTTCTTGTGCTATTTAACAGAATGACAGGTTTCTGGCGGGGAACAAGGATTAGGATGTTAGGACTGATGCTTTTGAATTACTGCTTTTGATATGGGATTTTGGGTTTTTATTTAGTGTGCTCGCTAAGATTTTTCTTTCAATCTTATGCCTACGTATTCCCGTTTATCCAAAACAAGGAAATCAGAGCGTTCGTAGTTCCTCCTATTCTATGGGAGGAAATGATTGTTTTTGGTGTCTTGTTCAAAGCCCAAGACGCGAAGCGAAAAGGTGGTTTGTATCTTGTTCAAAGCCCAAGATGTGAAGCTGAAAGGTCTATTTGACTTTAGAGAGAACTTGTCATCTCTAAAGAGGGGGTTGTATGTCACAACTGTTTTATAAAGGAGAATTACTTTAACCGGGATACGCGGATCCTAGCAATGCCATAATTTCCTTTATAGGGGGTTTTAACCTGAAGGGGAAGACTTTAACTCAGTGTAGAGCAATGCTATCTTTCCTTAGGAATTTCTCATGCTAAAAGAGGGACAGTGGCATAGATGTAGATGATCCAGAGGCTTGCCGCTTACAGCGATTAGATGAAGAGGAAAGGAGTTGTTGATGTTTGTGTACTGTGAACGAGGCACAACTTTGATGCTAAAAGGTTAATTAGATTAACCAGTGGTTTTCTTATACAAAGCCTAAGAGGAGGCTATCATGTGTCTCGTACAAAGCCCGAGAGAGAGGCTAAAAGGTTTTGACTCAATGAGGGAATCTTTTGGTATCTCGTATAAAGCCCGAGATGGAGGCTATTGTTTATTTGGCTCAATAAGAACCTTTTTGTATCTCGTATAAAGCCCGAGATGGAGGCAAAAAGGGGTAATTGACTTAGCAAGGGAGTCTCTTATGTGTCTAATACAAAGCCTGAGAGAGAGGCTAACTTCACTAGAGAAGGATCATTATACAAAGCCTAAGAGGAGGCTATGGTGACTGTTTCAGTTAAGTGACAGGTCCAGTATACTGATTTTGAAAGAGAAAATCAGTTCTTATATGAGCAACACTGTACTCAAGGATTTGATTCAAGGATCCGGGTTATTCCTGTTCTTTAAGAAACCGAGAAATCCAAAGGGTATTGAGACTGTCCGAGTCTACGGGTTTCCTTCCTATTTTTGAAGGGGTCACTTGAGAATGTCTTTGAGACTCAAGGAGATTAGACTGTCCATGTCTAGAGTTTCATCTTTTATACTGTGTTTTGAGAAATAGTAGTAGACTCTGTGAAAGGACTGTTCTATGAAGATGACTAGGTTCTATTCCTATACCTCTAGGAGGTCGTCGGGACAATTTGTACAAAGCCCAAGAGGAGGCTGGAATCTTTTAAGAAGCCGATGGGTCCTTGTACTATGCCAAGAGGAGGCTATCATTCCCGGAGGAAGAGATCATTATACGAAGCCTAAGAGGAGGCTGTGAATACTTCTAAGAAGCCGTAGGGTCCTTGTACTAAGCCCAAGAGGAGGCGGGGTTGCTTTTAGGAAACCTGTGGGTCCTTGTACGATGCCCAAGAGGAGGCCGATGCTTTTAAGAAGCCCGTGGGTCCCCAAACCCCGAGAAATTCAAGGCAATGCTATTCACCGAGAATAGATCAAAGTCAGGAAAGTTCGAGAATTTGGAAGAAACTCAAAGATGCCATTCACGGAGAATACATTCATCTCTGGGAGTAGAGTTTCTTGACAATTCCTAATGAGGACAGCCGAAGAGAAGACTGTATCTGGTGATCCTATTGGGGATCTAGTTGTCTATTTCTATGAATAAATGAAACGGCGTCACCTAGTTCTAGACGTAGTTGTCGGGGAAACTCGAAATATCTATATTATTATTACACAGTTGATATGAGTTTATGAAAGAAGACTTACAGTGAAATAGCCCCACAATACAGTTATATGTATATGAAAGCGGTAAATGAAAGCGTATAAACACTTACTCGGTTGTAGAGCTTCCATGCTGTTTGGTTAGTTGTTCAACAAAGAAAGATTGAAAACAACAGTATATTCAAAATCAAAGGAGAAAGTGCTTTGAAAAAGAAAGTTTTGGGGCTTACAGCTCAAGGAGAGGCCCAGGGTTTTATCAGTGAGCGCACTGTTTGAATTTGTACAGAGGGACTTATACAAGTGACTGAGGCCCAAAATGTTTTCTGTACAAAGGGATGGGTCTTACACTCTCTCAAGAGGCCCAAAAAGTTTTAAAGAAAAAGAGTGGGGCTTATAACACGAGGGTAGGCCCAGTTGACTATTCGTTTAAAAAGTGGCGATCGCGCCGAGGTTTTCTTTTAACGCAGAGGGGCTTATACAAGATCTGAGGCCCAAAAAGATTTTGGTTAAAAGGGGATTGGGTCTTACACTCTAATAGAGGCCCAAAAGTGTTAAATGGGTCTTATAGCTCGAGGAGAGGCCCAATTGATTCTTTGAATAGGCAACGATCGCGCCGTTTCTTTTTTACGGTATCGGGACTTATACAATACACTGAGGCCCAAAATGTTTTGGTCAAGAAAGGATTGGGTCTTACACTCTATTAGAGGCCCAAAAAGTTTTGAAAATGATTTATGAGGGTTGAATTAATCCAAAAATCCTAATTTGTTTTAAAAAATGTATTTATTTGGATAAAAATTCAATTAAAATGATCAAAATTGTTTAACATGTGAAAAACAAATTGTGATTTTGGATTAATGCTTCAAAAATTAAGTATTGACCTACAAAATAATTAGAAAGCATTAAAAGTTGCAAAATCAATGTAGAAAAATATTTAATATGTCAAAAACAATTAAAATATTAATTCTTTGCAAAAATATCAATTATACGAAATAAATAATATTTTTGGGATTTTTTGATAAAATAAAATATTTTAACATTTTTGTGAATTATTAAAAAAAGAATCAACTCAAAATCATTAAAACTCGGAGAGAAATTAATTTTTGAATCAATTAAATAAAATCACAAAATTCAAATATTTGAATTATTCAAAAATGGCGCCAAGAACACACCAAGAACACGCGCGTGTTCTGGGTTTGGCTGATTTGCATTTTCTCCTCAATCTCACTGAATACTTGATTATATCATGCAATCCACATACCAATCAACTCGTTTCAACCTCACGATCATGTCTATAACACTTAATTTCATTTAAATTAAACATATAACAAGAAATCATGAAAAATCCTCAAGAACCCTAATTTCTGCATGAAGGCTAGGATTTTTGATACACGATTCAAATAATGCAATTAATTAAGGGAAAACATTCCATGCATGATTATGAACATATGGCCAAATTATTGTGCGAGGAAATATGCATAGATTGAGAGATGACCAAGTATATGCTTACCTCTAAGTCGTGACAGCAAGTGCAATGTGATTTTTGATTTGGAGGTGTTACAGATGAGTGGTGATGATCTGAACAGCTTCCCTACACCCAATGGAGTGTGTTTGAATGGTTGGACTTGATTGAAATTGGCTGGATCAATTTGTGGTACCTCAGCTGCAACTTGATTGAAAATTTGAGCAACCAGCTGGTGATTTTGTGAAATTGGTGTTTCAGAAGTGATCTAAGTGTTTGATCAGCTCATATGTGATGTATATGAGGTGTGTGAGTGATTGGTTTGATTGGAAAAGCTGTCAAACTCAAAACCCGATAGTGACTTGCCTTAGAAGGCAAAATTGGAGTGAAAGAAGAGATTTTGAGGAAAGCATCTGTTTGATGGCTTTGGTGTACTCAAACTGATCACAATTGAGCTCTATTTATAGTAGAGCAAGTTTGTTTTGCAAGGAATAGTGAATGGCAGCTGGTAAGTAGGTTTGGCCAATGTTGGCAAATGAAAATCCAAGTCTCCTCTAGCCATTGACTAGAGGTTAGGGCACAGAGCTTTGGTTCCCTTGGTCTTGGATAAGTCTTGACTGATTTCAGATGAGAATGGCTCAGTCCATCCCACCTTGATGCTTCCATTGAATGCTTCAATCCAAAATTGGAGTCTTGTCCCTATTTTGGCCATTCTAGGTCCAACATGCTATTTCTTGTTCCATGGACTTTGGAGGCTTGGCTCAGTGATTGTCCCCTTTAGATTCAATCCTCAGATGTGTCCAAGTGGATAGGAGCATTTGAATTTGGCTGATTTTGGCAAATCGAGCCAAAATGCAAAATCTGCCTTGCCTTTGACAGATTTCAGCAAGGCAACTTGACAATGTCATATCTCATGGTGTAAGTTGAATTTGGCAATGTTCTTGGCCATTTTGGAAAGCCCTTACATGATACAACAACTGTTTGAACAATTTTGGTTTTGATCTCTTTTGATTCCAAGTGAAAAATCCCTCTACATTTGGCAAAAAGTGAAGCAAAATTTGACTTAGTGAAATTTTCTCCAAGTGTTGGAACAAAGTGTGATTTCTTGATTTTGATCACTCCATAACTCAAAATCCTTAATGAATTGGACTTAGGTCTAGTTGAAGTTTTTGTAGAGGGTAATGAGGGCTACAAATCCATATTTGGATGAGAAAAAATGGCCATGTGGTTTAGGAGTTATGATCCTCCAAAGTTGGTGTATTAGTGGTACTTTTTCCATAACTTAGAAAATTTTCTAAGTTTTATGGTTACCCCTTTTACAAGTTATCCAACATTCTTTGATTTTTCTTGATGAATGATGATTCAAATCATACATTAACATCATTTTAGGGTTTAAAATCCATTTTGGTGAAAAATCTCAAAAAGTCAAAGTTGACTTTTGTGCACAGTTGACTTTTTATCAGATGAATTCCAAATTGTGCAATTCTTCAGGAAATCATGTCCTTGACCCAAATCAAACTTGATGGACATGTTCCATGGGTGTCATAGGGTATATTGGGGCATGTCCTAGGGTTTGGGAGCATGTCCTGGTCAAAAGTCAAAGTTACAGTTGACTTTCCTCGCGAAACCCTAATTGTGGTGCAGATGAAAATGAGACTTGTTGCTCAAGCTTCTTGGATTAATCCATTGTTCCAAATGGATCAATATAGTTCATTAGAGACCCTCAAATCATGTCTTGAGGTCTTGGTTCATGATTTGTCCCAAAAGTCAACTTAGGGGTGAATTAGGTCAAGAAACCCTAATTCCTTATTTTTGATGTATGCATCCCCTGAGGCAAAATTGACTTGATGAATGGGTCCATGAGGTTCCATGGAGTACATTAGGTTGTGTTTTGGATCTTTGGCTTGTGTCCAGATGAAATTTTTCATCTGGAGGCCCTGGTTGACCAAAACCCTAATTTGGTGATACCGGTGTTCTTGAGACTTGATCCACCTAGAAGGGAGCAACCTTGTGCTTAATCCTTGAAGTGGGAGTCCCTTTTGATCCATTGTGGATGTTTGAGAGGTTAGACAAGTTGAAGATCATGTCATTCCTTGATTGATCCTTTGTCTAAGGCTCTGAGAGGGCTTAAAACCCTAATTTTGATTGTAGTGAATGCTCAACAACCCTTGAGGCATTTGGTGAGGCATAATGGTTCATCCATATTGTGATGATGATTTGCACAATGATGGGAAATCTTAGTGGTCAAAATTTGGGGTATGACAGGGGGGTTTTCATTCTGAGTCCTATGGTTTGGGCGACCTTTATAGGGACCACCTTGTTGTGTCTATATCACACTTGTGAAGGGGATATGGGTTTTGCAGGAAAATAAGCCACTTCATAACTTTGTTCTCTCATGCGCGTTAGATCTTCCCATCTACACAGAGCTACATGGGCAGAGTATCCGGAAGATGTTGCATCTCTATCTTACATTATTGCATAATGTTATTGCATCAACACGTATGCCGAACTTTTGAACCTGAGTTATTGGATGACCATGTGTGTGCTGAACTTTTGCATCATCTAACCTTTGCATCATTGGGTGTTGCATATCTCATTTACATTCCACCTGCATACACAACATGTGCATACATACATTCGCATTGCATTCAAAACAGAGAAAGCTCACTTTCTTCCCTTCATCAGCCCAAAGACAATAATTCTCCGACGCCGAAAGACAAAGGATCATGGAACAGATTGGGTATGAGAACACTATGCACAAGGAAGGCAAGATTGACATGATTTCTGAACTACTTCTGGACAGTTTGACAATGAGCTCTTCGGATCAGGTTGTGATTGATGAGCAAGCCCAGAATGGACCAAAAGTGGATAAGATCATGAACACGGATGCAAGCAATCTTCTGGTTCACCCCTTGCCTAATCAGAAGACCACTAAAGGCAATCAGAAACAGAAGCGTAAGCAAATCAGCAAAGGGAACAATAATCAAGGGAGGAGACGTCCTCGTCTGGATCTAATTCCCGTGATTTACACGCATCTACTGCCTGCTTTGATTCATGCTAGGGCAATTGTTCCTAAAGAAATCAAGCCTGCCAAGTTTCCTTATCATCCTAAGCATGATCCTAATGCCACATGTGGATACCATCCTGGATATGTAGGGCATTCTACACAAACCTGTGCTGTCTTTAAGGACAAAGTCCAAGAGCTCCTTGATCAAAAGTTGCTTTGCTTTACAGAGAAACCTTACCAGAAGTCTGCGCCTGTGATTGCCGAAACATCTGTTGAAGCTAAGAATAGAGGTCCTCTTACTCACGCACTGATTCCTCCAGCTATTCAACCTGTTGAGTAGTACCCCTATCAGTCCGCTAATTCGGGAATGACTTTTGCCTATCTAGGGGCACTCTCTACTGTTCCACCTCTAGTTGCTTATCCTGGGACACCCTACACTCTGCATGGGATCCAATTTAGTCAGAATGCTAATCAGATGGTTAATCCAGGATTGATGCGCCCTGCTCAAGTGTTCCCGCACTATGTTGTTCATGAGATTCATCCTCAAGCACCTCTGGCTCCTACGTCATACTATTCATTTTCGCATGTTGCTGTAGCCCAATACCCACAACCACCTTAGCAACGGCTTCCTCAGGCTCATAATCAGCAAGCCCAAGCCCGGGAGCGCCAGAACCCACACAAGCCCCAGAATAATCTGGAACGAAGGAATGCTCCTCTAGATCTGATTCCTGTGACATATAGTCAACTTCTCCCGTATCTGGTTCAGAACTCGCTGGTGGTTCCCAAAGCTCCGAAGCCTCCTCCAAAACCATTCCCACCTGGGTATGATCCCAATGTGCAGTGCAGATATCATGTTGGGTCAGCTGGACATTCGACTGAGGAGTGTAACGCCTTCAAAGCTAAGGTCCAACAGTTGATTGACAAGAAGCACTTAACCATTCAAGGTGAGAACCTATGGGTGAACGGAAATCCCTTGTCCGTGTAAGAGCCAAGATCGCAAAAGAATCCCTTGAATAAGCCTGTGAGCACTTCCTCAACATCGACAATCATCATGTCATTCTATTTTTTTCCATTTGTAATCTTTTTGTTTGTCAAGCATTGTTCACTTGTAAAACTTGTTTGTTTTCAGATGATAATAATAATGAAATGAATATGCATGTTTGGAATAAATCTATTCGTGTTCACTCATACTTTTTATCTGTATCACACATTTGATCAAGCAAAATCAATAGAGAATGATGAAATCAAAAGGACATGAGATTATTGTCTATACGCTTTTGAATAAAACCTTGCTGACGATGTAAGGCATTGGTTCCATTCCCAAACACCGGAGGTATAAGGAAGATAATCCGTAGTCAACCCCTTTGGGCCTTGAAGTATGAGTTTCTTTCTGTACACATAAAACCCTCAATCTTAACCAGGGGCAGGGTAGTCTTCAATTAGTTTGACCATGCGTTCAAATTTCAAAACAAGTACCCCATCTGCGGATCAACCACATCATATCCCTCACAAGAGGTCGGAAAAATCACGAATCCACAATGGTTATCCCTCACCGACCAAAGAAATGAGGCAGTCACAACTCACCCTACAAATTAAACACATGTCACATGATTTTGTTCGAGAGAAAAAAATCAAAATCACAAGAAAAAAAAAGCAAAAGAATAAAAGCCCGCTAAGTCAAAAACTCAAAAACAAATGACTTAGGCAAAAATTAGGGCATCCCGGTAGACTGCAAATTCAAAATAATCAGTCTACGCAAAAATTAGGGAAAACAAAAAAAATAAAACAGAGAATCAAGAGAGAAATCCTCAATAAGAACAAGTTCGTGTGATCACATGTGACAAAAACAAAAGGTGAGAGACTGCCGCTCCAAAACCCTCGTCGGTTCCCTTACCATCACATCTACTGTTTAAAACTCTTTTGAAAGGTGAATGCTTGTGTCAAACTAATTGAACGTAGGACTGGAGAACATCAAGGAAAATGGGTGGGGTAAAATAATTTTTGAGCCTTATATCCTTTCTTTCTTAAACCGTGAGCCAGGCCACGTTACAACCTGCAAAAGACCTAATTGAAGCAGGGTTTATTTCGAAAGCATACGACAGTAAAATCGTGTCAAAGCTGACTCCTAACGATTTGCTTATCATTTGTGTTGATATTGACATGGCTTTCTAAATAGTGATTCATTCACTATATGTCATAATCTTAGTGAACATACTTGGATTTCAAAACTGACATATGCATGGCATTAGCATTATCATTTTCAAAACAAACACTTTTTACTTACGAACAAACACTTGACATCAATAAAGTTTCCACAATGGAAATTGGGATCACCTCAAGGGGCAAAATGCATGAAAACTCCGTTGAGTACAAGGGCAACTAACCTCAAGATTCAGTCAATCTGATCTAATCACGTCGAGATTTAACAAATCTCAAAGATTAGTTGGTCGGGGGCATTCCTCCAAAGATCGATCAGACAGGGGCAAAATCACTTCGAGAGCTCATATTGAGGCAGGCCACCTCAAGAGCACAAGAAGTCAACCTCTCCAAGAGACGGTTAATCAAGGGCATATTATTCCGATACACCGGGGCAAGTTAACCTTGTGGCTGGGGTAACTCATGCAGATACCCAACAGACTGGGACAGAGACGGGCTACCAAAGTACAAGTTCTCTCCCTATTTTGAAGTAAGAGCAATGGGGTATCAACAACTTCTGATCCTAAAATCGGTGTCGGGGAATCACGTCTTTGTGGCTTATACCCTAACCTCAACTCTTTCACCTCCCACAACAAAAGCATTAGAACCGTTGAATAGACCTTTCTCACGCATTAGTCATGTCGCTTCGCTCATACTTATTATTCATCTGGCATAGCATGAAACCTTGGCATAAGCCCGGTCATGCTTGACATTCTTTTCAAAAACCAATTACCGACATTGCATATCATTGCATCCTCAAACGCATAGCATAATCATCAACATAGAACGTTGTGCCATACAGGATCAAACATGTGTCCCAATCATTAGCCAGTTCTCCTCTGGTAGTCAGTTCTCACCTAACTTGTCTCTACAAATCCCAGTTCTCGTCTGGCCAGGTTTTTCAACGTCCAGTTTTCATTTTGCACATCTTTTCTTTCCAAGTCCAGTTGGCGGCTGGCAAACTTTTTCCCTTATCTTAAGCCTGGCCCAAACATTCCCAGTTTCTCTGGTACGTCCAGACTCTGCAAACCTGCAGCACTGCATCCTAACTTGCATCCTTGCATTGCATGATACCAAGTATCATGTAGAACAGCACGTAGCATATCATATGCATCAAGCATACTCCCTTTCTTTTGGCCTGATTCATCCTTCCAGCAGATTGTCAGTCAAACTTTCCACCTATCAATTATGCATTTACACCTTTTCCTTTTGCCGTCGTCGGCTAAATTTTTGAGATACTCTTTTATTTAATCCATTTTTACCTCGAATCATCGAAAAGCTGGCGTAATTTGAATATTCAGGTCCAAGAGGATTAAATAGGGGAAGCTGTCGTAACCCCAAAATTTAACCTCCCTCTTTTGCTTTTTGCATAAGCATGTGCATTAGCATCGTCGACATACGCATTCACACTTTTCTCTGTGTGTTTCTTGTTGCAGGATCTGCAGGTTTTCCAAGCCCGATTAATCGTATCCTCTCAAGATCATCACATCATCAAAACAAGCTCAAAATAAAGGTTTCCACGTTTATTTATCAAAACAAGAGGTGGAAAATCAAAACCAGCATTTCAGCATCATTTCCAAGCAAATTTGGGTAAAATAGGCTGAAGTAACCGGTTAGCAGATATGCAGTAACCGGTTACTCAGTGTATTTTTCACTAGAAATGCAGATTTTCAAGCAAGTAACCAGCTAGCAGATATGTAGTAACCGGTTACTCTGTACAAAGTTACAGATTTTGCTGCATTTTTGGAACAGAAGGGGTGCACTCTCTTTGGTCTTTGTTTCTACATTATTCTAGCAACATGTGGAATATTCTGGACATTTCAAGGCTATTCAAGACACTTCACTTGTATTTATTCCAATGCTTCACTCTAATTTAAGTGCACCATGTTCCTTGCTTTCCAAGCATGTCAACCTTTGGATGTTGGAGCTCACCTTGGGATTGTTACCGAGTTGATCCTAACTAACCAAGTTAACCGCCTTGACTCAGTGAGTCAAGTGTAACTAACTCCAACCTTAACTCCAAACCTCCCAAAGCTAAGTCCAAACCAAAGTCCAAAGCTCTCACACTCCAAACCAAAAGTCTATATAAACAAAGCTTCACTCATTTCACAAACCCTCCACAATCATTCACATAATTTCACACTTTCTTCACTCTCTATTCTCTCACATTATCTCTGAATTTTTCTACTACTTCTTCATCTTCATCACAATTCTCTTCCAAAACCTCACCAAAGCTCAATTTCTACATTAAAGGATAATCACTTTTACATCAAAAGTGGTTTTTTTTTAGATTAACCTTCATCACCATTCCATTCTACTGGATTTTATGGAGCTTTAGTAGCTTTTGGATTCATCTCAAGTGATCACTTCAAGCTTCCTCGGTGATAATTTTCACTTCGGAGTTTTCGTCGCAATTTACTCGGTTTCCATATGTTTTGACTATAATTGGAGATTCCTCTAGTTTTCTTTGATTATCTTCATCATCTTGCTATTATACTTGAGTTTCTGGAGTTCTATTGACTTTTGGATTCATATCAAGTGTTTGCTTCAAGATTCTACGGTTCGAATTCACATTTCGAAGCTTCGTCGCAATTTGCTCGGTTTTGATACGTTTCGGCTAGAATTGAAGATATTCTCTGGTTTCCTTTAATTCTCTTCATCAAGATCACTTTGCAACATTTACCAAGACACATCTCCGCCTTGTAGGTTGGTGGATCTCATTCATTTTACTGTTTCGATCGTTTTCGTATCATTCGCGATGTAGTTTCGTTGTTTTGCATGTGAATTAGTTATACCATTGCTTGATCCATGATCTTGTTGATTTATTTGATTCTATTGTTAATCATTTGCTGGTTCTAAACTTGATTTTTCGTGCATAATTGTTTGCCCTAACATTGGAGTGATTGCACAATCAATAAGTTTGCCAAAAGCACTTTTTAAAACTGTTTTTTTTTTGCCTCTGCAGCAGTGTTAATCGATTAACACTTTGCAGTGTAATTATGTTAATAGATTAACCAGTGTAAATTTGCTGTTTTTCAAGTGTTAATCGATTAACACTTTACAGTGTAATTATGTTAATCGATTAACACTGAACCAGAATGCCATTTTCATGCTTTTTCAAGTGTGTTTGCCATGCTTTATCATTCTAACTTCCATGGATTGATATGCTTGATATTTATGGATGTTTTTAATGTTGTTAACCTCTGTTTAAAGCATATTTACATTAATTCAATGATTGATTTATCAATTCTTTGCAATTATGTGTGTTCTTGATATTTGTTTGAACATGCTAATGCTTGCACTTTCTTTGACTACATGATACATGATTTGTGTTGTATTTTAAATGTCATGTGGTACTGTTTTGCACTCCCTCTCTTTTCTTTGCATTAAGTTTATTCTTCATGGATGAACTTAATTATGCATAATCAATAATTTACACCTTTTGCTTTAATGATTTTTCATTCTCTTTGGAAAATTGTTAGCATATCAATTCCCCTTGATTAATTATTTGAAACTTTGTTTCGATTAGTTGATCCTTCCTTTGCGCTTCTCTTTAGGTTTCCTGTAGAGCTTTCTTTCTCTTTTCCCCCGCGAAGTTGGAGTTTCGCGCAATGTACTGGAGCACTGTACAACTTGGAGCTATTATGCTGTCCGTGTCATTTGCCGCACTATACTTTGAGTGCTAGAGAAGGAATGAGGATGGAATTATCCTACCGTCATTCTGACTATTTCTTGGGTAAGGGTATTTGGCCCTCTCGCTGAGAATAGTCACCTCTATCCTCAAGCTGTAGTGTTTCTCCTTCCCCAGTCGAGTTGATCCTTGATCACTTGTGCTCCTCTGAATCTCTCTTTGATCCATCACTATTCCTCTTGGTTAAAGATCATTGTCCTTGGGTTAGCAAACTCACTTTGTTTCAATACCCTACTTTCTTTTCTTGTGGTCAATCATTATTTTTTTGATTCCCCAGGAAAATTTCATTTCCTTTCTTCGGTTAAACACAGTCTTTCTGTTAAAAAACCGCATTCCCAGGAGTTCGCAAACTTCTCTTGGTTCTTCTCCCTTTGTTTGGTTAATCACTGCTTGTTAGTTAAAACACCAAATGTGCACGTCTCTTCAGTTAACCACAGTCTATCTGTTAACATACTGAGTTTCCTTTTGGGTTAATCACCTTCTCTTGGTTAATCACCCATTTTTCAGTTAACCACAGTCCATCTGTTAAAATACTGAGCCTTTTGAGTTAATCACCTTCTCTTGGTTAATCACTTGTTTCCTTTTCGGTTAATCACAACCTTTCTGTTAAAACTGAAGCCCTTGCGGAGTTCGCAACCTTCTCTTGGTTCTTCTCCCTTTGTTTGGTTAACCACTGCATGTCAGTTAAAACACCAATTTGAACGTCTTCTCAGTTAATCATAGTCTATCTGTTAACATACTGAGTATCCTATTGGGTTAATCACCTTCTCTTAGTTAATCACCCATTTTTCAGTTAACCACAGCCAGTCTGTTAAAACTCTGAGCCCTTTGAGTTAATCACCTTCTCTTGGTTAATCACTCATTTCTTTTTGGTTAATCACAATCTTTCTGTTAAAACCGAATCCCCAACAGTTAGTAACGTTCTCTTGGTTCGAATACTTGCACCCTTGGGTCATGTACTGTTTGTTCAGTCAATATACCGAACTCCTTTGGGTCACAACCTTTGCTTGGTCCCACACCCGCCTTTTAGGTCACGACCTTTGCTTGGTCCCACACCCGTCCTTTGGGTCACGACCTTTGCTTGGTCCCACACCCTTCCTTTGGGTCACGACCTTTGCTTGGTCCCACACCCGTCCTTTCGGTCACGACTTTCGCTTGGCCCTACACCCGTTCTTTGGGTCAATACCTTCGCTTGGTCCTACACCCGCTCTTTGGGTCACGACCTTCACTTAGTCCCACACCCGCTCTTTAGGTCACGACCTTTGCTTGGTCCCACACCCGTCCTTTGGGTCACAACCTTCGCTTGGTCCCACACCCGCTCTTTGGGTCACGACCTTCGCTCGGTCCTACACCCGTTCCTCGGTTAAGCACTGCTCATTAGATCACTCAATTTTATCCCAGCACGTTGATACCTATATTTTAATCCCCACAGAGTCAATCTCTAGCATTTCGCTTCTTGCTATCCCAGCGGAGTTTTCCATTGCTCTTTCTATCGATCTTTCTCTCTTGGTTTTGACACCACTCCTTTACCTTGCGCTATTGGTTTTGACACCATTGCTTGTTTTTCGAGCTCTTTTCCTTTTAGCTCCCAGATTTCGTTTTCAAATTTAAAAAATATTTATATGGTCTAAAACAGGCTCCCAGAGCTTGGTATGAAAGGCTAAGTAACTTTCTTTTGGAAAATGACATTGCCAGAGGAAAAAAGGATACGACACTCTTTTGCAAAACCTTTAAGAATGACATTCTGGTTGTGCAAATTTAAATTAATGATATTATATTTTGTTCTGCTAATACTTCTGAAATTCTAGTACATGTGCAGAATTCAAATGTCCTAGAGCATGTCGTTCGACATCTGGTCTGACATGATCACAAAGGGCAAGGTATATTGCAAGAATCATGGTACTGAAAAGATAAGAAGCAAGACACACAGAATTGTTAACCCAGTTCGGTTTAACACACCTACTATGGGGGCTACCAAGCCAGGGATGAAGTCCACTATCAGTAGTATCAATTCAAAGCTAAACTCTCCGTTTACAGCTTATCACTTAATCACTACCGAATGACCCTTCTACCTAGATCCTCTCTAGCTATGAGAAACACTCCTCACTCTCAATCATCGCAATGATGCTAGCAGTCAACAACACAGTCACTGCATCGACGACCCTTCGCCTACATACAGATTACACAAATAAACATGAATCCACACTTCCATGGTGAGGAGACACACTCCTATGACACATCAACATCTGATGAGAACAATACCTAGCTAAGTATGATGCGAAACTCCACCGTTTGTTAGCTTTTTCCCTAAACTAAGACCACAACCTGGAGTTGCTTCAAAGCTCCCTCGAAGAACAAAAACGTACTGCCTCTTACCTACAGGTTTTGAGGAATACGGGTAACCTTCCCACAAGTCCGGAGGTTTACCTAGACAGAACCCTAGACTTCTACATCTTGAGCTGTCACTTCCAAGGTTACAAACCCTTCTATTTATAACATGTACCCAACTGTATTTGGGCCTTCAATCACAGATTCAATAGCTGTTACAAATCTGCAAAATAAACTCCAAGAAAATAGGTTTTCAATCTAATATTTCCTAATATGTCTCCATATTTAGCAAGTCTTCATTTAACTTGATTTCTGATTGAATCTTCTAGACCTTTAAATATGCGCCACATAGAATGCATAATTTTCTCTTAAAAATTCTGCACAATTCAAAACATAACTGAATCTCATTAATCCAGCTCAGCAGGCGCGATGTCGAATGCTCCCTCATAGGACATCTTCTTCGACATGTTGTACCAGTTGTTGAATAACTTCAACACACTATGTTCTGGCATTTCAAAAAGACATCTTGTTGTACCTGTTTTTCAAAGCAGGTTTATACATCCTATTCTCTATTACAATATTGCTGCTATTATTTTTTTTTACAAAAATTAAGCCAATCCTAATACAAGAGAACTAACAATCTCCCCCTTTGGCAAATTTTGGCTAAAACAAATAATCTAAAAACAATTACAATCCAGGAGTTTACAGCAATATAAAAATACAACCAACAGCAGTAGTGTTCAAAGTCTACAACACACAGCAACAGATCTTCAGTTTGAAAATAATGTCTCACCATCTTTGTTTGACATCTTCTTTGCAGCACTCTGAAGAACTCCACTGCATCAGCACCAACGAACAGCAATCTTCAGGATAAAAGGAAGGAAGGTCCTGAAGTTTGTTGATGCACACGAGGAAGAAGATAGCAGAAGACAGCTTGTACTCCCCCTCAATCCAGGAACCTCTTCTTAACATCGAAGACCAATGGTGGCATACGAGAACTCTTAATTTCTTTTTGAAGGGCATAAGAGGAAACTTAAGACCAAACCCTCCACCACTCCTGGTAACTCAGAACACAGATCACAACTGTGTTCATAACTCAGATCACAGGTCACAAAAATATCCAAAAAGAAACATGATAGACATTTGATTTGATATGTTTGGACAACATTTGCAATCACAGACTCCTGTCTGAACCTCTGAGCAACAATCCCTTTCTCCCCTGTTTTGGCCAAAAATTGACAAAGGAGGCCATCACAAAACCAGACCCAGGCACAACTTACCCAGACCCGAACAAAACCTATAGATTTTATGAGAACAACCCTTACCTGACGATAGAGGATAGGATTACCCTCTATAAATAGCAGAGCAGTTTCTTAGATATTAACGATCTTTAATTCTTGGTCAAAGAGAATGTTAATTGAGAATGGAAAACCTGTAGCTTAATTCAAGGTGCACCGTCCAAACTGACTTTGAACGCCTTTAATAGCTCTTAGACCAGTCCTGCATGGCCAATCAACACTTTCTAGGCTCCCTTCTTACGCGTGGCTGGATGCACAGTCTAGAATATTCCTTTGTTTGGCTCAGGGAAACATGTCTTGAGTGCTGTTCTGACATCTTACCAAAATAGTTTGTCTGCTTGTTCACAAAGTTATCAACCCAAGACTCCACAGAAATTTATACATTCCAAGCACATTTTCTTGGATTCTGAGATGACTTCTCCCAATTCCTTCTAGATTCCTTTAAAAACAGCAGAGAAAAAATAGAGTCACCCAGATACAACAATTATGCTTTTCAGACCTCTCCTGCATAGGCACTAACTTCACACAGCTATGATATGTCCCATCATGATGTTTGACATCACACATCACAAACTTGACCAGCACACATGCTACACAGAAATCAGCACACTTGCAGCAATAGGCTATGGACAACAGCCTTAACATTCAATGCCTTTTATGGTATCACACCAATAATGCCACATTTTGGTATATGTTGAGCAAGACCTCACCATGGGGATTTTAGATACAAGGTCTACCAAGTCCAATAGACAAAGGCCCACAAGATAAGGACTATCACCACCTTTTACTTGTATTAGAAGGAACCTCCTTATCTTCAGCCATTCTGATCACTCCACTGACAACAACCTTCTGTCCTTACATTCACAAGCTCATAATGAAGTCTTCATCATGAAAGTAGCCATGTATTTCCAGAGCTACTTACCATCAAGATTAGAATCTGCCCATTCTAATCCACATTATGTCATAACTACCACTTCAGACGATAATGCTGCTTCTTCCAACTCCATAAGTATGGTACACACCAAACAATAATGTTGTAACAAAATGTAGGACATCAGCATGAGACAAAAGAACACACATTCTGTATTTCATTCAGGTAGTCACAACCACTTGATCACAATCATCAGCTATACCGAAGGTAAACTAAAGAGAGTCACAACAGACAACTAGACAAGACAAGACCTAGGCTCATCCTTTTAGGTACACTAGACAACTTCTACCAAGGCACACCGTTTCGGCATCCAATGTGACAAAAGAACAGGTTCCCAAGAACAAATTCCCACGCCAAAGACTACTTTGACTGGCCAGGCGATACAAACAATGACTTTTTATCCATTATAAATAACAAGCCTCCTTGCTCTTATCAGCACACCAAGGAAAGAATCATGAGTCAGTCTAACAAGGATGTAGGAAAGAGACACATGCAGGAGATCAAGAAGCCAGATCCTCAGAAGTTAAAGGACACAACACTGTCCACAGCTGGAGCAACTTCAGGTGTAACAAGAACACGAAAGACATCAGAAACAAGGATGAAGAATATCAAGAAAAACCAAGTGCAACTTCAAGCTTCTGATGACGAATGTGACGAAGATTGGAAAACATTTCTTGATTCGGGGGGTTGGGATAACCTTTAGACCCTTTGTTTGGCATTTTTACTAATCTTGTATGCTTTCAAAGATGCAATAAATTTCTGTTTTAATTTTGTTCCATTTTAACTAAACAAATGCAATACTAAATCCCTATGTATGCACATTCTTAATTTGCTTCAAAATAAGTGCCAACACCAAAAGCAGTAGATTTATCAATCTCCCCCTTAACATCACACGTCCAGCTGCATAAAATTGTAACACTCTCCCCCTATCATGTGCTTCTTAGTACCTTGAAGAATGGAAAACATAAGACGCATCTTGATGTTCTCAAGAGCTCACTCTTTGTTTAACTCACAAGTTAAACACAATCATCACTTGTACCAATACTCACATGATCTCACTCCCAATCATCGCAATAATGTCTAGCAGTCAACAACACAGTCACTCCATCGACGACCCTTCTCCTACATACTGATTACACAGATAAACATGAATCCACACTTCCATGGTGAGGAGACACACTCCTATGACACATCAACATCTGATGAGAACAATACCTAGCTAAGTATGATGCGAAACTCCACCGTTTGTTAGATTTTACCCTTAACTAAGACCACAACCTGGAGTTGCTTCAAAGCTCCCTCCAAGAACAAAAACGTACTGCCTCTTACCTACAGGTTTTGAGGAATACGGGTAACCTTCCCACAAGTCGGGAGGTTTACCTAGACAGAACCCTAGACTTCTACATCTTGAGCTGTCACTTCCAAGGTTACAAACCCTTCTATTTATAACCTGTACCCAACTGTATTTGGGCCTTCAATCACAACTTCAATAGCTGTTACAAATCTACAAAATAAACTCCAATAAAAAAGGTCTTCAATCTAATATTTCCTAATATGTCTCCATATTTAGAAAGTCTTCATTTAACTTGATTTCTGATTGAATCTTCTAGACCTTTAAATATGCGCCACATAGAATGCATAATTTTCTCTTAAAAATTCTGCATAATTCAAAACATAACTGAATCTCATTAATCCAGCTCAGCAGGCGCGATGTCGAATGCTCCCTCATAGGATATCTTCTTCGACATGTTGTTCCAGTTGTTGAATAACTTCAACACACCATGTTCTGGCATTTCAAAAAGACATCTTGTTGTACCTGTTCTTCTTAGCAAGTTTATACATCCTATTCTCTATTACAATATTGCTGCTATTATTTGTTTTGCAAAAATTAAGCCAATCCTAATACAAGAGAACTAACAAATTCATTGAGCAAGGAATTTTCTAAGTTAATGTAGGCAGAATTTGAAATGAGTCTGATGGGAGAACTCATATTCTTTATGGGAATTCAAATTGATCAACGTCCAGAAGGAATGTATATTCATCTGAGCAAGTATGCAAGAGATCTTGTGAAGAAGTTTAATATGTCAGAAAGTAAACATGCAAAGACTCCTATGCATCCTACATGCATTTTGGAGAAAGAAGAAGTAAAAAGGTTTTTCAGAAGCTCTATCGTGGTATGATAGGCTCTCTTCGGTTTTAACTGCTTCTCGTCCAGATATTATGTTCAGTGTATGTCTTTATGCTCGTTTCCAATCAAATCCAAGGGAAACTCACTTAACAACTATTAAGAGAATCCTAAGGTATCCCAAAGGAACAACTAACCTTGGCTTGATGTATAAGAAAACATCAGAGTACAAGATTTCTTGTTATTGTGATGCAGATTATATTGGAGACAAATTAGAAAGGAAAAGTACTTCTGGAAACTGTCAGTTTCTAGGTAACAACCTCGTCTCTTGGGCAAGCAAAAGACAATCAACCATTGCTCTTTCATCTGCAGAAGCATAATATATCTCAGCGTCACTGTGCAGTACTCAGATACTCTGGATGAAGAATCAACTAGAATATTTTCAGATACACGAGAGTAACATTCCTATCTTCTGTTATAATATTTCTTCTATTTGTTTATCAAAGAATCCTATTTTGCATTCTAGGGCTAAACATATTGAAATAAAACATCACTTTTTATGTGACTATGTTCAGAAGGGTATTTTTCAGTTAAAATTTGTGGATACAGACCACCAGTGGGCTGATATTTTCACAAAACCCCTTGCTGAGGATAGATTCGTGTTCATTCTAGAAAATTTATTTATAAAACCGTGTCCAGAAGGAGTAGATGAAATTTTAATGTGTCAAGTCATCATAATTTCGAAAATAAGATTCTGACGTTAAGAAATTGTTTTTGTTTTATTTAATGTCTTTCTGATTATCGATACTTCTTCATATTAGAATATGTCTTGATCAAAAACTTGTCTAGTCAGATACCTCTTGGTATTCTTGACTTTGGGAACATCAAATGTGCTCTCTTAAACAGACGACAATGATTATTTCGTGACAGATGTCAAATACCAAATCATATCTTACTGTCGAAGAGACACCTCGAGCGTTGTGATTTTGTGAGAATAGGTTTCAAGTAATTACTTCCTATTATTCCTTTTTTTTGCTATAATCATGATTTGACGCATTGGGTTTGATAACCTACTTGAGAATAGGTTAAATCTTTATGTCTTCCCCTATTATTGTGCATTCATTAAGACATATGTGAGTTAAAGATTTCTTGAAACTAAGCGCTTCAACTCTCAATCTTTATTCCTTGTCAAAATTTTTTTATACATTTATTTGTATTTATTGACTAATGTCAAAATTTGAATATCGTATACCTAATCTGTGACCTTTTGGAGACAGCGACTCTCTTTTCCCATTCTTAGATATTTTTGTCTCTTACCCTGCTCTTGTCCTCGTCACTTATCTGGGAAATGATAATTTTTTTCGTTTCAGTTCATCCAAACTTTATTGCTATTTATTGATGATACATTTCTTCTCTATTTATATCATACTCCTCGTCATTTCTCTTCCTCAGTCTTTCAAAACTTTCATATCCTTCTTATCCTATTTTTGTCATTATGTCTGTCAAAACATTCTTTGGCAATGAAGATGTTATGGAAGTAATCTCTGAGAAAAGGCCTAACCTTCCTAGACTCAAAGACTCGCAATCCTGCATGGACCTATTTTTCCTAACCTTGTGAAGGAATTTTGGAAATATGCCAAGATTGGCGAAGATAACAACTCTATCTGGTCTTCTGTGTATGGTGTTTCGTTCATCATAACACCTACCTCCATTGCTCAAGCCATCAATTGTGTCCAATCTGGAGTCACCATTGAAGATTTTCATCTGTCCCACTCCTTTGTTGAAGAACTCATTGCAATTCATGATGTTTCTCTTCACATATATGAACCTTACAATCCTGAAGGGCTCCTTCCCACCGCTAAAATGTGGTTTCAACTCTTGCTGGCCAACTTTCGACCCCAAGGAGTGGCAAAAAATGCTTTGTCTCATGATGATAGACTCTTTATCTACTTCATAATGTATAATGTTCGGGTCAACCTGCCTCAAACCATCTTCAATCACCTTCTCTTGGTTAATCACTCGTTTCGTTTTCGGTTAATCACAACCTTTCTGTTAAAACCGAAACCCTTGCGGAATTCGTAACCTTCTCTTGGTTCTTCTCCCTTTGTTTGGTTAACCACTGCATGTCAGTTAAAACACCAATTTCCACGTCTTCTCAGTTAATCACAGTCTATCTGTTAACATACTGAGTTTCCTCTTGGGTTAATCACCTTCTCTTGGTTAATGACCCATTTTTCAGTTAACCACAGCCAGTCTGTTAAAACTCTGAGCCCTTTGAGTTAATCACCTTCTCTTGGTTAATCACTCACTTCTTTTCGGTTAATCACAGTCTTTCTGTTAAAACCGAATCCCCAACAGTTAGCAACCTTCTCTTGGTTCGAATACTTGCACCCTTGGGTTAGCAACCTTCTTTTGGTTCAAATACCCTTTCTTCGGTCATGTACTATTTGTTCAGTCAATATACCGAACTCCTTTGGGTCACGACCTTTGCTTGGCCCCACACCCGCCTTTTGGGTCACGGCCTTTGCTTGGCCCCACACGCGTCCTTTGGGTCACGACCTTTGCTTAGTCATACTCCCGTCCTTTGAGTCACGAACTTTGCTTGGTCCCACACCCATCCTTTGGGTCACGACTTTCGCTTGGTCCCACACCCGCTCTTTCGGCCAAGACCTTCGCTTGGTCCCACACCCGCTCTTTGGGTCATGACCTTCGCTTGGTCCCACACCCGCTCTTTGGGTCACGACCTTTGCTTGGTCCCACACCCGTCCTTTGGGTCACGGCCTTCGCTTGGTCCCACACCCGCTCTTTGGGTCACGACCTTCGCTCGGTCCTACACCCGTTCCCCGGTTAAGCACTGCTCATCGGATCACTCAGTTTTGTCCCAGTACTTTGATACTTATATTTTAATCCCCACATAGTCAATCTCTAGCATTTCCCTTCTTGATATCCCAGCGGAGTTTTCCATTGCTATTTTTATCGATCTTTCTCTCTTGGTTTTGACACCAATGCTCTTGCTCTTCTCTCTTGGTTTTGACACCACTCCTTTGCCTTGCGCTCTTGGTTTTGACACCATTCCTTGTTTTTCGAGCTCTTTTTCCTTTTAGCTCCTAGCGGAGTTTCTTTCTTGGTTTTGACATCATCCTTGCACATTATTCTCTGTACAATTATTGTCTTTTTCTTTGCACTCCTTTCTTGGTTTTGACACCATTTCTTTTGCATCCCCAGCGGATCTTTCTCTATTTCTTCTGCTCTTGGTTTTGACACCACTTTCCTTTTCCTTTTCCGTCTTAGTTCCCCGAACTACGGAAGCTATGATTCTGCATTCATTTGAATGTATGATACGTAGGCACGAGATCGCGATGATCTTGGTGAGCACACTTCCATCCTTCCACCTTCCTCCTCTCTGTCCCCTGGTTCCATGAACTACGACGCTCTGATTTCCTCATTGCACTATGAGGGTACGTAGGCACGAGGGCCCTAATCCTCCGGGAGCAGTTTCTTTCTTTCTTTCTTTCCTTATTTCTTTCTTTTCTCTTCTCTCTCCTTTTCTTTTAGCTAGAAGTCTTTAGATAGATAACCCATCCAAGCCTAGAAGCAAGCGAAATGGTTCTCGTCGAGTACGACGGATGCGTAAGGTGCTAGTACCTTCCTTTCGCATAACCGACCCCCGTTCCTGTTTCTCTTCCCCTTGGGTTTTATCGATATTTTCCCTGTCCTTTGGGACTAAATAAAGTTCGATGGCGACACTGTTGTATCTTTGAGTGTGTGATTCACTAAGGTATAAACCAACCATCTTCAGTAGTAAATCATGACATTACGTTATATCAAATGGATGTAAAGAGTGCATTCTTAAATGGGAACATTTCTGAAGAAGTGTATGTGCACCAACCTCCTGGTTTTGAAAGTTCTGAAAACCCAGATTTCGTTTTCAAACTTAAAAAATCGTTATATGGTCTAAAACAGGCTCCCAGAACTTGGTATGAAAGGCTAAGTAACTTTCTTTTGGAAAATGACATTACCAGAGGAAAAATGGATACAACACTCTTTTGCAAAACCATTAAGAATGACATTCTGGTCGTGCAAATTTACATTGATGATATTATATTTTGTTCAGCTAATACTTCCTTGAGCAAGGAATATTCTAAGTTAATGCAGGCAGAATTTGAAATGAGTCTGATGGGAGAACTTAGATTCTTTATGGGAATTCAAATTGATCAACGTCCAGAAGGAAGGTATATCCATCAGAGCAAGTATGATTATTTTGTGACAGATGTCCAATACCAAATCATATCTTACTGTCGAAGAGACACCTCGAGAGTTGTGATTTTGTGAGAATAGGTTTCAAGTAATTACTTCCTAATATTCCTTTTTTTTTTGCTATAATCATGATTTGACGCATTGGGTTTGGTAACCTACTTGAAAATAGGTTAAATCTTTACGTCTTCCTCTATTATTGTGCATTCATTATGACATATGTGAGTTAAAGATTTCTTCAAACTAAGCGCTTCAATTCTCAAACTTTATTCCTTGTCAAAAAAATTTTATACATTTATTTGTATTTATTGACTAATGTCAAAATTTGAATATCGTATACCTAATTTGTGACCTTTTGGAGACAGCTACTCTCTTTTCCCATTCTTAGATATTTTTGTCTCTTACCCTGCTTACCCTGCTCTTGTCCTCATCACTTATCTGGGAAATGATGATTTTTTTCGTTTCAGTTCATCCAAACTTTATTGCTATTTATTGATGATACATTTCTTCTCTATTTATATCATACACCTCCTCATTTCTCTTCCTCAGTCTTTCAAAACTTTCATATGCTTCTTATCCTATTTTTGTCGTTATGTCTGTCAAAACATTCTTTGGCAATGAAGATGTTATGGAAGTAATCTCTGAGAAAAGGCCTAACCTTCCTAGATTCAAAGACTCAGGACTAAACATATAAACCAGTATGCAGATTCAAGGATGGTACGGATACTACGCAATTCTGCATGGACCTATTTTTCCTAACCTTGTGAAGGAATTTTGGAAATATGCCAAGATTGGCGAAGATAACAACTCTATCTGGTCTTCTGTGTATGGTGTTTCGTTCATCATAACACCTACCTCCATTGCTCAAGCCATCAACTGTGTCCAATCTGGAGTTACCGTTGAAGATTTTCATCTGTCCCACTCCTTTGTTGAAGAACTCATTGCAATTCATGATGTTTCTCTTCACATATATGAACCTTACAATCCTGAAGGGCTCCTTCCCACTGCTAAAATGTGGTTTCAAGTCTTGCTGACCAACTTTCGACCCCAAGGAGTGACAAAAAATGCTTTGTCTCATGATGATAGACTCTTTATCTACTTCATGATGTACAATGTTCGGGTCAACCTGCCTCAAACCATCTTCAATCACCTGAAGTATTATGTTGAAATCTCCAAAAATCAGCATAAGTCCTTCATTCCTTATGGAAGAATTCTATCTGAGCTGTTCTTCAAGGCTGAAATCATTGGATTAGCCAAAATACGAGGATCAGAAAATGACGTGGTTGAAGAAAGATGTGAAAAGTTGATAAGGTGGAGGAATTTTGATGGTTGGTGGGAGGGTGTTCTTGTTGGTCTTTCAGAATATGTTCTCTCTTTTCATGTGTTTCGGTTTCTGTTTTGCGTCTATGTCTGTCTGTCTTTTGATTGGTTGTTTTTGTAGTCATCCTGTTTTGCTTCTGGCTTATGTAATTGCGCCTCTAGCATTTTTAATCAATGAAAATTATCTTTTGTTACATCTGTTAAATCTTATTGCATTTGTTTTTTATTGCTATCAAAGGGGGAGAAGTATTGATTTTAATATACCTAATTTCTCTTGAATCAAACCCAATGCTCCAAATGTTTGCACTAACCATTATTTACCTTTTTATTATGACAAAAAGGGGGAGTATTAATGGAAAATTATTTTGATAAAAATATCTTGTCTCTGAATCATAGTTCTGACATTCTAACATTTTAAATGCACACAATTTCTCTTAGAATATTTTTCAGGAACAATATTGATAGTTTAGCAATCAGGCTCTGATTTAACCAATCAGGCTCTATTACATAATCTGACTCCATTACCTTTATAATCAAGCTCTGTTATTCTGGATCTGATAAGATCTTTATAATTAGGCTCTGGTATCCCAAATCTGATAAGATTTTTTATAAGTCTTAAATTCAGGGGGAGCTTGATAAAGGGAAGTTATCTCTAAACTTATCTCTGTCATTTCCTATTGATTATTTTTGTATAAAATTGTTTCATCAAAATACATTGTTTTGTCATTATCAAAAAGGGAGAGATTGTTAGAACAAGATTTGGTTCTGCAGGATATCTCTAAGTTTTGATGATAACAAAGTAGTATTTATATGAGAATAATTTTGGTACTCTAACGTTTGTTTTTCTGAAGGATTAATAAACAGGCTCTGACTTTGATAGAGAAGGATATGACTTTGATAGAGACCATGTGCAACGTCACTCTGATTTGACCAAAATTCTCTTCTGCGCCAAAGAAGCAAGTCTGCTTCTGATCTACTCACATTCAGAAAAATTTTAAGAAGACAATATGTTGCTGCTGTAATGCTCTCTTGGATTTTGCCTCTGAGTGTGACTCTGATGATTTACTTCTAAAGGCTTTCTAGCTTCTGAAGTCATTATATTCTGAAGACTAAATGCTAAAGATTCTAAAGACAAGGTTCTGCTGAACAATGTTTTGAAGACTCTGAAGACTTGAGTTTTTGAAGACTAAGTGCTGAAGACTCTGAAGACAAGGTTCTGCTGAACAACATTCTGAAGACTCTGAAGACTTAAGTTTCTGAAGACCAAGGGTTCTGAAGACTAAGTGCTAAAGACTCTGAAGACAAGGTTCTGGTGAACAAGTTCTAAAGACTCTGAAGACTCAAGACTCTGAAGACCCAGTGATCAACTTTTCTGCTCATGCTTCAATCATCTCTATTTAGAAGCCTCTGATGTACAGAAGATAAGATCAAATGTTTACGAGGGAAATAGTACATAGTACGTATCAAACACATTCCTTTCCACTACCATTCCACTACCCTGATTTAGTGGTACAAAGGACAACTTTTGTGTACGATTTTCATCCCTACATAACAACATTATTTCAAGTCGCCAACTCGCTCAAGGATATTCCTGATCTGCCCTCTGTCATACCCCAAATTTTGACCACTAAGATTTCCCATCATTGTGCAAATCATCATCACAATATGGATGAACCATCATGCCTCATCAAATGCCTCAAGGGTTGTTGAGCATTCACTACAATCAAAATTAGGGTTTCAAGCCCTCTCTGAGTGCTTAGACAAAGGATCAATCAAGGAATGACATGATCTTCAACTTGTCTAACCTCTCAAACATCCACAATGGATCAAGAGGACTCCCACTTCAATGATTAAGCACAGGGTTACTCCCTTCTAGGTGGATCAAGCTTCAAGATCGACAGTGTCTCGAAATTAGGGTTTTGGTCGACCAGGGCCTCCAGATGGAAAATTTTCATCTGGGCACAAGCCAAAGATCCAAAACATAACCTAATATACTCCATGGAACCTCATGGACCCAATCATCAAGTCAATTTGACCTCAGGGGATGCATTCATCAAAAATTAGGAATTAGGGTTTCTTGACCTAATTCACCCCTAAGTTGACTTTTGGGACAAATCATGAGCCAAGACCTCAAGACATGATTTGAGGGTCTCTAATATACTATATTGATCCATTTGCAACAATGGATTAATCCAAGAAGCTTGAGCAACAAGTCTCAATTTCATCTGCACCACAATTAGGGTTTCACGAGGAAAGTCAACTGTAACTTTGACTTTTGACCAGGACATGCTCCCAAACCCTAAGACATGATTCAATATACCCAATGACACCCATGGAACATGTCCATCAAGTTTGATTTAGGTCAAGGACATGATTTCCTGAAGAATTGCACAGTTTGGAATTCATCTGATAAAAAGTCAACTGTGCACAAAAGTAAACTTTGACTTTTTGAGATTTTTCTAAGTTATGGAAAAAGTGACACTAATGTGCCAACTTTGGAGGACCATAACTCCTAAACCACAAGGCCATTGATCCCCATTCAAAGCTTGATTTGTAGATCACATTGCCCTCTACAAAAGCTTCATACTGGCCTATGTCCAAATTCCTCGTGGATTTTGAGTTATGAAGTGATCAAAATCAAGAAAAGTCACTTTGTTCCAACACTTAGTGAAAATTTCACTAAGTCAGAATCTGCCTTTACTTTTTTTCCAAATGTAGGGGGATTTTTCACTTGGATTCAAAAGAGATCAAAACCAAACATGTTCAAACAGTTGTTGTATCATGTAAGGGCTTTCCAAAATGGCCAAGAACATTACCAAATTCAATTTGAGCTATGAGATATGACATTGGCAAGATGCCTTGCTAAAATCTGCCAAGGCAAGGCAGATTTTTGCACTTTTGGTCGATTTTGCCAAAATCAGCCAAATCTAAACACTCCTATCCACTTGGACACCTCTGAGGATTGAATCTAAAGGGGACAATCACTGAGCCAAGCCTCCAAAGTCTTTGGAACAAGAAATAGCATGTTGAACCTAGAATTGCCAAAATAGGGACAAGACTCCAATTTTGGATTGGAGCATTCAATGGAAGCATCAAGGTGGCATGGACTGAGCTCTTAGAAACTAAATTCAGTCAAGACTTATCCAAGACCAAGGGAACCAGCAGCCTATGCCCTAACCTCTAGTCAATGGCTAGAGGAGACTTGGATTTTCATTTGCCAACATTGGCCAAACCTACTCAGCAGTTGCCATTCACTATTCCTTGCAAAACAAACTTGCTTTACTATAAATAGAGCTCAATTGTGATCAGTTTGAGTACACCAAAGCCATCAAACAGATGCTTTCCTCAAAATCTCTTCTTTCGCTCCAATTTTGCCTTCTAAGGCAAGTCACTATCGGGTTTTGAGTTTGAGAGCGTTTCCAATCAAACCAATCACACACACACCTCATATACATCACATATGAGTTGATCAAACACTTAAACAACAACTGGAACACTGATTTCTCAGAATCACCAGTCAATTGCTCAAGGTTTTAACCAAGTTGCAGTTGAGATGCCATGAAGTGATCCAGCCAGTTTCAATCAAGTCCAAGCATTCAAACACACTCCATAGGGTGTAGGGAAGCTGTTCAGATCATCACAACTCATTTGTAACACCTCCAACTCAGAAATCAATTTGCTCTTGCTGTCACGACCTAGAGGTAAGCCTAAACTTGGTCATCTCTCAATCCATGCAATTTTTGCTACACAATAATTTGGCCATATGTTCATAATCATGCATGGAATGTTTCCCCTCAATTAATTGCATTGTTTGAATCGTGTATCAAAAATCCCAGCCTTCATGCAGAATCTAGGGTTCTTGAGGATGGTTCATGATTTCTTATTTTATGTTTAATTTAAATGAAATTAATTGTCATAGACATGATCGTGAGGTTGAAACGAGTTGATTGGTATGTGGATTGCATGATATGATTAAGTATTCAGTGAGATTGGATAGAAAATGAAAATCTGGGAAACTCAGAACACGCGCGTGTTCTTGCCCTTGTTCTTGGCGCCATTTCCAACATTTAAATATTTGAATTTTGTGATTTTTATTTAATTGATTCAAAAATTAATTTCTCTCTGAGTTTTAATGATTTTGAGTTGATTCTTTTTTTAATAATTCACAAAAGTGTTGAAATATTTTATTTTCCCAAAAAATCCCAAAAATATTATTAATTTCATATAATTGATATTTTTGCAAAGAATTAATATTTTAATTGTTTTTGACATTTAAAATATTTTTTCCCTCTTGATTTTGTAAAGATTAATGACTTCTAATTATTTTGTAGGTCAATACTTGATTTTTGAAGCATTAATCCAAGATCATAATTTGTTTCCCACATGTTAAACAATTTTTTATCATTTTAATTGAATTTTTATTTAATTAAAATACATTTTGGAAATAAATTAGGGTTTTTTATTAATTCAACCCTCACAAATCATTTTCAAAAAAAACTTTTGGGGCTCTATTAGAGTGTAAGACCCAACCCACTTGTACAGAAATATTTTGGGTCTCACTTATTGTATAAGTCCCTCTGTACATTTTTAAATTCGGCACGATCGTCGCCAGTTTAAAAATAAACCATTTGGGCCTCTCCTCGAGCTATAAGACCCATTCAAAACTTTTGGGCCTCTAATAGAGTGTAAGACCCAATCCCCTTTTAATCAAAAACAATTTTGGACCTCACTTATTGTATAAGTCCCTCTGCGTTAAAAGAAAACCTCGGCGCGATCGCCATTTTTAACGAAAAATCATTTGGGCCTACCTTCGTGTTATAAGCCCCACTCTTTTTCCAAAAACTTTTTGGGCCTCTTGAGATAGTGTAAGACCCATCCCTTTGTACAAAAAACCTTTTTGGGCCTCAGTCACTCGTATAAGTCCCTCTGTACAAATTTAACAGTGCAATCACTGGTAAAACCCTTGGCCTCTCCTTGAGCTGTAAGCCCCAAATCTTTCTTTTCAAAGCACTTTCTCCTTTGATTTTGAAATATACTGTTGTTTACAATCTTTCTTTGTTGAACAACTAACCTAACAGCATGGAAGCTCTACAACCGAGTAAGTGTTTATATGCTTTCATTTACCGTTTTCATATACATATAACTGTATTGTGGGGCTGTTTCACTGTAAGTCTTCTTTCATAAACTCATATCGACTGTGTAATAATAGTATAGATATTTAGAGTTTCCCCGGAAACTACGTCTAGCACTAGGTAAAGCCGTTTTGATCACTCTTAAATAGTCAAAACTAGATCCCCATAGGATTACCAGACACAGTCTTCCCTCCTCTTGGGGTTAAACAATATGAAGACATGAAAGGCAGCATTCTCGGTGAACCCTTTCATAGACTGTCACTCGTAGAAGTTGTCAAAGAAACTCTACTCCCCAGAGATGATCTTTTCTCCGTGATGGAATCTCTTGAGTTTCTTCCAAATTCTCGAACTTTCCTGGCTTGATCTATTCTCGGTGAATGGCTTGTCTTGAATTTCTCGGGGTTTAGGGACCCACAGGCTTCTTAAAAGCACTTGTCAAGAAACTCTATTCCCCAGAGATGATCTTTTCTCCGTGAATGGCATCTCTTGAGTTTCTTCCAAATTCTCGAACTTTCCTGGCTTGATCTATTCTCGGTGAATGGCTTGTCTTGAATTTCACGGGGTTTGGGGACCCATCAGCTTCTTAAAAGCACCGGCCTCCTCTTGGGCATCGTACAAGGACCCATAGGCTTCCTAAAAGCATCCCCGCCTCCTCTTGGGCGTTGTACAAGGACCTGTCGGCTTCTTAGAAGTATTCACAACCTCCTCTTAGGCTTCGTATAATGATCTCTTCCTCTGGGAATGATAGCCTCCTCTTGGGCTTAGTACAAGGACCCGTCGACTTCTTAAAAGCTTCCAGCCTCCTCTTGGGCTTCGTACAAATTGTCCCGACGACCTCCTAGAGGTATAGGAACAGAACTTAGTCATCTTCATAGAACAGTTCTTTCAAAGAGTCTACTACTGTTTCTCAAAGCATAGTACAAAAGATGAAACTCTAGACATGGACAGTCTAATATCCTTGAGTCTCAAAGACATTCTTAAGTGACCCCTTCGTTAAAATAGGAAGGAAACCCGTAGACTCGGACAGTATGAATACCCTTTGGATTTCTCGTTTCCTCAAAGAAAAGGAAATATCCCTGAATCAAATCCTTGAGTACAGTGTCACTCATATAAGAACTGATTTTCTCTTTTAAAATCAGTATACTGGATCTGTCACTCAACTGAAACAGTTACAATAGCCTCCTCTTGGGCTTTGTACAATGATTCTTCCCAGCGAAGCAAACGTTTAGCCTCCATCTCGAGCTTTGTACGAGACACATACGAGACTCCCTCGTTGAGTCAATCACCCCTTTCGCCTCCATCTCGGGCTTTATACGAGATACAAAAAGGTTCTTATTGAGCCAAAAAAATTTTAGCCTCCATCTCGGGCTTTGTACGAGATACAAAAACACTCTCTTATTGAGTATAAAAGATCCTCTTGTAGGATCAACCCCTTTTAGCCTCCATCTCAGGCTTTGTACGAGATACAAAAACACTCTCTTGTTGAGTATAAAACATCCTCTAGTAGGATCAACCCCTTTTAGCCTCTCTCTCGGGCTTTGTACGAGACACAAAAACACCCTCTTGTTGGGCCCATAGCCTCCTCTTAGGCTTTGTATAAGAAAACCACTGGTTGATCCAATCAACCTTTTAGCATAAAAGTTGTGCCTCGTTCACAGTACACAAACATCAACAACTCCTTCCCCTTCATCTAATTGCTGTAAGCGGCAAGCCTCTGGATCATCTACATCCATGCCACTGTCCCTCTTTTAGCATGATAAATTCCTAAGGAAAGATAGCATTGCTCTACACTGAGTTAAAGTCTTCTCCTTCAGGTTAAAAAACTCCTATAAAGGAAATTATGGCATTGCCGGATTCACACACCCCGGTTAAAGTAATTCTCCTTTATAAACAGTTGTGACATACAACCCCCTCTTTAGAGATGACAAATTCTCTCTAAAGTCAACACCCTTCTAGCTTCACATCTTGGGATTTGAACAAGATACAAATAGAACCTTTTAGCTTCATATCTTGGGCTTTGAACAAGATCACCTTTTTAGCTTCACGTCTTGGGCTTTGAACACGACACCAAAACCCCATTTCCTCCCGCAGAATAGGAGGAACTACGAACGCTCTGATTTCCCTGTTTCGGTAAACGGGAATACGTAGGCATAAGATTGAAAGAAAAATTTTAGCGAGCACACTAAACAAAAACCCAAAATCCCATACTTTCATACATCCGTCCTAACATCTTAAACCCCCCCCCCCCCCCCACCAATCGACCGAACACCACTTTTAAAAAAATAAACCTAATAGAGACCCCGAATCTTTGTAGCATCTGTAAACCAACAGTTTTGACTGTTTAACCTCAGTTTGCAAGCAGGGTTAATTTGAGACATCTATTTCCCTTCCTTCATCAGCTTTAATAGGATAAAAAATGAATCGAGCTGTAGACACCAAAGAGCGATAACGCTTCGCAACCGCGTCCAAAATCGCTCGTTACAGAAAAATGGCGACTTCATTGGGGAAATGGCAACTCTGCTGGGGAGTCACATGAGGATCTGTTTTACCTTAGTCATCATCGTCCCCATTTTCCACAGAAAAATGGTGACTCCACTGGGGAAATGACGATTTTGCTAGGGACGTGTCATTAGGATCTATCTCACCTTTGTAGCGAGATCTCGTTCTCTTCCCATCTGTTAGGTGGAAACTTTAAAAGTAGCGCCCACCGTGGGGCTCTTCTACCCTTTTTTCTCTTCTCTTGTGTGAAAACCACAGATTGGGGCTTCCGCCGGGGAACCCATCTTCTGTCAGGAACATAGGATTCATAGCTTTAAAGGTCTAGGATGATTAGGACAAATATATATACTGTTTTTCCTAATTGATATATGTGTTTATTTTTCTGCTAATGGGAATGCGTGTGATGCCGCATGTGGAAAGATTGAGTATACACTTAAGATAGGTGATGGCGACGAGGTCGACCATCAACCTCAGTGGAGGCTTCCCAATGCAACCTATTCCCTCTCACATGCAATGGGTCGATTGTGGTGTCTGAGAAGCTGAGGAGCAAATTAGTGGCGCAGAGGCTATCGGAAATAGTTGTCATGCGATGCCACCCTCTTCTAAGGACTCTTCAAAAAACATCACCTAGCACGGTTCCCGGCCCGCTGGTGTTTTCTTGACAATAGTTGATGATGATGAGAGACAGGTACAAAAGTCACTAGTAAACCTTTGGGATGGGTAGAGCCTTGACTCCATGACAACGACCCTTTGACCCCATGTTTTTTCTATGTTTTTGTGTGTTGCATTCATGAATTCATCTAAAAAACATTAAAACATTAAAAAAATTCTTCTCTTCTGGTCTCTCTGTTTTTCAAATTAAACTAAGACTGTGATTGCAAATATCAGAGAAAAGGATTGTGCTAATGGATTTCGGTAGAAGGAGAACTCATAAGTACACCTTCATGGTTCCAAAACTAGAGGATTTGAGAGGTTTGGCAAGAATGATCACAAACCAAGAGGCCTTCAGAGCCAAGTACGGAGGTCTGCTACCTCTGTTAAGGGTCTATGTGATTGAGGGAATCATGGATGCGCTCATTCAGTTCTACAATCTAGTTTATCACTGCTTCACATTCCCGAATTACCAGCTAGCACCAACACTGGAGGATTATTCTCATCTGATCGATTTACATATCACTGATCGAGCTCCATTTTCTGGACTGGAAGAAATTCCAAAGAATCAGACCATTGCAAGAGTAATTCATTTGGACGAGTCTGAGGTCAGGACTCACATGACCACCCAGGGTGGCATACAAGGTTTGCCAGCCCAGTTTATGACAAAGAAAGCTCTGTACTTTGCTAGTATAGGGAACGAGACTGCTTTTGAAAGCATCTTTGTTTTACTCACCTACGGATTATTTTTGTTGCCCAACATTAATAACTTCGTCGATATCAATGCTATTAAGGTTTTTCTCATTGGAAACCCTGTGCCGACTTTGCTCGTAGATGCGTATCATTCTGTACACTTAGGGAATTTGTACAGCGGAGGGGAGATCACATGTTGTGTACCTTTGCTTTACAAATGGTTTATCTCCCATTTACCTAAGTCTGCTGCTTTCTGGGATCATAAGAGTGCCTTGTGATGGTCACAGAAGATCATGTCTCTCACCAACTCTGACATAGATTGGTGTAATAGGATTTATGATGGAATTAGGATCATTAACCATTGCGGAAACTTCCCCAACGTACCCCTTATAGGAACTAAGGGAGGAATTAATTACCATCCAGTTCTTGTTCATCGTCAATTTGGATACCCGATGAGACACGTCCCACGGGGTGTTCATCTGGAAGGTCTTTTCTTCAAGGAAGGAGAAAGTGACAGAGCACTAAAGACGGAAATAGTGCACGCTTGGAAACACGTTCCTAAGAAAGGACGGGAGTCTCTAGGAAAACCGGACTGTATCTCGGTGGAGCCTTATCTGCACTAGGTACAAACTAGAGCTCTCAAGCTAAAGATGCCTTATCCTCGTTACGGAATTCTTCCGCCGAGGGAATCTGTCATGTACTTCATGACGGAAACTGAAAAGCTTTAGGTTACTCTCGACAAAGTTCAACGGGAGAGGAGGTCTTGGAAGAACAAGTACCGCACCCTCGATGTGGAGTGTATCAAAATACAGCAACTGCTGAGAGATAAGGATGCTCTGATCGAGATTTTAGAGCAACATGCTGTGGATAATCAGGATGACCAAAGGAATTTGCTCGCTCCTTTCACTTGGAAAAGGAATGACAACCCGACAACGGCTCAAGAGCCCCGGTCAAAGAAAAGGAAGATACCAGAATCAGCACCCGAGTTCTCTCGGGACCCACTAGCTTAGGTTTTTGTTTCTGCACTTTGTAATCTATTGTATTTTCGTTTCCGCAATCCTTTCAACTTCAATAAAAAGGGTTTCCCCACCGTTTGATATTTGCAATCTAATTGTCGAAGTTTATTTTGATTAAACCAAAAAATAATTAATATAATCATTGCATTCATCATTCTCACATCGCGTATTCTTCTTACCTACGAATCTCACATTTATGTCTCAGTTCTAGAGTCAAACTGTCTCATTCGTACAATACTCGGGCCAATCGTCAGAAAAAGATGGATGATCTTGAGGAAGAGAACAGAGAGTTGAAAGAAGAGATTGACGCTCTGAGAGAGGATATGAGAAAGCTTCGTAACGACATGCAAGCCATGGCAGAAGCTCAGCTACAAAGGACTGTGATCTCGGAGATCACCTCAGCGCCCATAGTGGAGAAGTTTGATCCTAGGTATCAAATGCCGAAAGATCGTCCCTAGGGCATGCCTGCAAACTATATCCCGGAAGGATATGTTCCGCCGATCGCTGAAGATCAGGGAATCGCGACAGATGTCACTGGTCCTGAAGGTTACAAACTTTGGGAAATGCCAAGACTCACTGCCGTAGTCACGGTACCACCCCCTGTGGTGCACACAGTCCCGGAAGGACAGATTCCACAGATACCTTCTGGTAAAAATGAAACTATGTTTGACCGAATGGATGAATTCCAGGAACAGTTCTTGGAAATGCAGAAGGAACTGCAAGCCATTCATGGTCAGGATCTATTTGGAAAGGACGCCGCAGACCTTTGTCTGGTCCCCAATGTGAAAGTTCCGCACAAGTTCCAAGTGCCCGACTTTGAAAAGTACAAGGGTAACTCTTGCCCTCAGAGTCACTTAGTGATGTACGCTCGACGAATGTCAGCTCAGACTGAGAATCAGGACCTGCTGATTCACTACTTTCAGGATAGTCTAACCGGTGCCGCGTTAAAATGGTACATGGGTTTAAACCGTGCTACGATTAGCACATTCAGAGATCTTGGTACTACCTTCGTCCAACAATACAAATATAATTTGGACATGGCACCGGACAGAGATCAACTCAGATCAATGTCACAAAAGGCAAGGAAACCTTTAAGGAGTACGCCCAGAGATGGCGTGAAATTGCCGCTCAAATTTGTCCACCTCTTGAGGAAAAAGAGATGACAAAGATCTTCTTAAAGACCTTAAGCTCATTTTACTATGACAGAATGGTTGCCAATGCGCCCAGTGACTTCACCGAGATGGTGGGCATGGGAGTTCTTCTTGAGGAAGCCGTCCGAGAAGGATGTTTGGCAAAAGATGCTGGATCATCGAGTAGTACAAAACGATACGGTAGTGCTCTCCCTAAGAAAAAAGAGCAGGATATTGAGAATATCTCTCTCGGAAAGCAAAGGCGACGTTATCAATTGGTAGCAGCTGTAACTCCTGTTATCAGCCCTGCGCCTATTCCTACGTATCAACCTCAGGTTGCGCAGAGCCAACCTAATCAGCAAAGGACACAACAGCCTCTTCAGCAGGCTCGTCCTCCATATAACAACAACCGTACAACACGACCATCAGGGTTTGATCCTATACCCGTGTTGTATGCAGAACTATTTTCGTTACTACTAGCTAAGGGGCACATCCAGACTAAGTCTCCTCTTACAGTACCAGAAAATCCGCCTTTTTGGTTTAAGGTGGATCAAACATGCCCTTATCATCAAGGAGGATCAGGGCATAACATAGAGAACTGTCTCAATTTCAAATCTGACGTGCAAAAGCTTGTTAGGAGTGGGGTCTTATCTTTTAAAGATACGAATCACAATGTTCTCATGAACCCGCTACCTCAACACGAGAATGCTGCAGTCAACCTGATTGAGAAAGAGTCTAACAATGTCTATCAAATTCATGATGTACTCTTATTGAGGACCAATCTGGTCAAGATGCATTGTAGATAGGGTGGATATGGCCACGTGCCACCTCATAATTATCATCAGTGTGATATCTGCTCTAAGAGTAATCAAGGATGTTCTGTAGTGCAAGCATCTCTACAAGAACAGATGGATCTCAGATGGATCCAAGAGCACCGAGTTCGTTGAGTTAACATGGTCTATACGAATTCCAACGTCATTCAGAACCACGACATCTGTGCAATGAATGCCAACTTGGTGGCGATGCACTCAAGGCAAAGCCAGTATCATAATCTACCATGACACGATTACAGTTCCTGTCTGACTTGTTCGGTAAACAAATAGGGATGCTCTTTCATACAAGAGGCCCTCCAGCGTCAGATGGATCTTAGATGGACCCAAGACTACCATGATAGGAACCCTTATCAGATCAACATGGTTCAGATCTTCGATATTCGCGTGATGAATACCAACCTGGTAGAGTTACATGCTGAGCAGGTCCGACTCGGATTCTTAATATCACACGACTATCAAAGCTGTAAAGCAGGTTGCGAAAATGATCGAGGTTGTACGCTTGTCCAGGAGGCACTTCAGCACTTGTTAAATCACTGGTGGATGCCAATCTATATGGATGAAGATACTCAGCAGATTAGTATCAGTAACAGGAATCCCACTCGGCGTCAAAGTCAGGATGTCCGATCTGTGGAAGCTAACCTAGTGAGGTTACATTATATTCAAAGTGGGCGTGGCCAGGTGCCACCACACAACTATGACCGTTGTAGTGTCTGTTCGAAAAATAACCAAGGGTGTTACCTTGTGAGAGCAGCTCTTCAGGGTCAGGTGGATCGTGGAGAGATTCGCCCATATCCGGGTTCTGGACCCATCAATTGGACACCGAGCTACCTTGCCAATCAAGTCGAGGAGGTTGTCACGATCTCTGGTCATCACCAGACCAGGGATGTTTTTGCCATCATCCCTCTACTTGACGAATCTAGAGCTCCCAACCGGGAACGGATCGAGATTACTTATGATGGTCAGAAAAATCAAAAGGTTCCCATAGTCATCTATCTACCGGGACCACTACCGTATGAATCAACTAAGGTTATCCCTTACAAATACGGTGTAACGACAGTTGAAAATGGAAAGGAAATTCCATTACCCTCCATCGTGAATATTGCAGACATCAGTCGTGTAACACGGAGCGGCCGAATCTTCAACCGAGGAGTTGGAGAACCTAACAAGGAAAAGGAACTTCAGACAGAAGCTCCTGATCCATCAGTCGGTCAATCTAGTAATCCCGACCTTTCGAAAAATAATGATGAGATGCTGAAGCTCATCCAATGGAGTGAATATAACATTGTTGATCAGCTGTTACAGACCCCTTCAAAGATCTCGGTATTATCACTGTTACTCAGTTCAGAAGCCCACAGGGAGGCTCTGCAGAAAGTCTTGGAGCAAGCCTTTGTGGAACAGGATGTAACAATCAGACAGTTTGATAGCATTGTGTAGCGAGCGATTTAGGACGCGGTTCTTAAGCGCTGGTCGCTCTCTGCGGTTGAGCTTACTACAGGTCGATTCATTTTTTATCCTATTAAAGCTGATGAAGGAAGGGAAATAGATGTCTCCAATTAACCCTGCTTTGTATACTGAGTTTAAACAGTGGTCTGTTAGGTTACGAATGCTATCAATGTGGGGGGGCCTTTGTACTGGTTATTTGTGTTTTCGCCAATACGGTTTTCTCTCTTTTTATTTTGATAGAATGTTTCTGGCGGGGAACAAGGATTAGGATGTTAGGACTGATGCTTTTTGATGTGAGAGTATGGGATTTAGGTTTTTTGTTGATTGTGCTCGCTAAGATTTTTCTTTCAATCTTATGCCTACGTATTCCCGTTTTACCGAAACAGTGAAATCAGAGCGTTCGTAGTTCCTCCTATAGAATAGGAGGAAATGGGTGTTTTGGTGTCTTGTTCAAAGTCCAAGACGTGAAGCGAAAAGTGGTTTGTATCTTGTTCAAAGCCCAAGATGTGAAGCTGAAGAGTTTATTTGTATCTTGTTCAAAGCCCAAGATATGAAGCTAAAAGGTTTTGACTTTTAGAGAGAATGTATCATCTCTAAAGGGGTCTGTTTGTCACAACTGTTTATAAAGGAGAATTACTTTAACCGGGATGTGTGAATCCGGCAATGCCATAATTTCCTTTATAGGGGATTTTAACCTGAAGGAGAAGAATTTAACTCAGTGTAGAGCAATGCTATCTTTCCTTAGGATTTCCTCATGCTAAAAGAGGGACAGTGGCATGGATGTAGATGATCCAGAGGCTTGCCGCTTACAGCGATTAGATGAAGGGGAAGGAGTCGTTGATGTTTGTGTACTTTGAACGAGGCACAACTTTGATGCTAAAAGGTTAATTGGGTTAACCAGTGATTTTCTTATACAAAGCCTAAGAGGAGGCTATTATGTGTCTCGTACAAAGCCCGAGAGAGAGGCTAAGAGGTTTTGACTCGACGATGGAGTCTTTTGGTATCTCGTATAAAGCCCGAGATGAAGGCTATGGTGACTCAACAAGAGAGTTTTTTTGTATCTCGTACGAAGCCCGAAATGGAGGTTGTTGTTTGTTTGGCTTAATAAGAACCTTTTTGTATCTCGTATAAAGCCCGAGATGGAGGCAAAAGGGGTGATTGAATCAACGAGGGAGTCTCTTATGTGTCTCGTACAAAGCCCGAGAGAGAGGCTAAAAGTTGTTTCAGTTAAGTGACAGGTCCAGTATACTAATTTTAAAGAGAAAATCAGTTCTTATATGAGAAACATTGTACTCAAGGATTTGATTCAAGGATCCGGGTTATGCCTGTTCTTTAAGGGAGCGGGAAATCCGAAGGGTATTGAGACTGTCCGAGTCTACGGGTTTCCTTCCTACTCTTGAAGGGTGCTTGAGAATGTCTTCGAGACTCAAGGAGATTAGACTGTCCAAGTCTAGAGTTTTATCTTTTGTACTATGCTTTGAGAAACAGTAGTAGACTCTTTGAAAGGAATGTTCTATGCAGATGATTAAGTTTTGTTCCTATACCTCTAGGAGGTCGTCGGGACAATTTGTACGAAGTCCAAGAGGAGGCTGGAAACTTTTAAGAAGCCGATCGGTCCTTGTACGAAGCCCAAGAGGAGGCTATCATTCCCGGAGGAAGAGATCATTATACGAAGCCTAAGAGGAGGCTGTGAATACTTCTAAGAAGCCGTAGGGTCCTTGTACTAAGCCCAAGAGGAGGCGAGGCTGCTTTTAGGAAGCCTGTGGGTCCTTGTACGATGCCCAAGAGGAGGCCGATTGCTTTTAAGAAGCCGATGGGTCCCCAAACCCCGAGAAATTCAAGGCAAGTTATTCACAAGGAATAGATCAAGTCAGGAAAGTTCGAGAATTTGGAAGAAACTCAAGAGATACCATTCACCGAGAAAAAATCATCTCTGGGGAATAGAGTTTCTTGACAAGTGCTTTTAAGAAGCCTGCGGGTCCCCAAACCCAGAGAAATTCAAGGCAAGCTATTCACAAGGAATAGGTCAAGTCAGGAAAGCTCGAGAATTTGGAAGAAACTCAAGAGATGCCATTCACGGAGGAACGATCATCTCTGGGGAGTAGAGTTTCTTTGACAACTTCTATGAGTGACAGTCTATGAAAGGGTTCACAGAGAATGCTGCCTTTCATATCTCCATATTGTTTAACCCCAAGAGGAGGGAAGACTGTGTCTCATAATCCTATGGGGATCTAGTTTAGACTATTTCTAAGAGGGATCAACAGGCTTAATGCTAGACGTAGTTGTCGGGTGTCGCTCCTAGGATTTTCATCCAGGTACAAACGCGAGAGTGGCGCGGAAAAACAGAGTCGCCAGCCGTGTAAATTTATCCCAAGAGAGGGAAATGGAACATCGTATAAACCTGAGGAAGAGGGAAAGGAATGGTCATCGCAACCATAACCTGGGTTCGGGAGTCGGTTACGCGAGGGGAAGGTGCTAGCACCTCACGCGTCCATCGTACTCGATGGAATCCACGCTTGTTGTCTATTCTAAGGGTGAGTTATCCTATCATCTATGGTTGTACTAAGACGGGGGAAACAAAGACAGACTCGGTAGGACGTCGACGTCCTAGGCATACGTACTCCCTTTGTGCAATGGGAAATTCAGAGTCAACGTAGTTCGGACCAAGTTCTTTTTGTGTTTTTTATGAGCGACGTTAAGTTCGTGTCCGACAGTTAGGGTCGATGCCTGTTTGCGTCTCAGAAGGAAAATAGCGTGCCCTTTTTGAAAGTAGCCTTTAAGTTTGGAAATCCCGAAGGACAAAAAGGTTTGATGTTGGTTTGTATCTTTTAGGACAGAAGTGGCTTAAGTTAGTTCCTAAGTTGCATTGCACCAAAGTCTAGGGCACAGGGGCGAATACTTAACGCATCGTCCCAAGACAGGACGCTCGCTAAGCACTCTAGAAAGATGAGAGGAAGCCCCTCATTTCTCATTCCCCACGCTTAAGGCTCGTGCGCAATACACTTTATAATTATTAAGTATTTTCAAACAGTTTGAGATGAGAAGAGAGAAGACACAAGGGTAACTCTAAAGGGAGACTATGAATCCTAAAGTTATCATGCGTGGGTGACCTACGGTTAGTGAGGTTTGACGACAACCTAAATCCTAAAGGAGAAAGATAAGAGAAGGAGAAATAGTAAGAGTGAACATGGATACTTATCCATACCCTTAAAGAACTTACTTTAGTCCCTGCATAAAAGATTAGTGAGAAACGTACATAAATAATATCAAGGCAAGTGAAAATCAAACAATGGTAAAAAATAGTGATAATAATCCAAACATGAATTCAGAAATCAAAGAAACAGCCCCAAAGCAAATGGCACAAGTGCCTTTCAAACAAGGACTTAGGCATGATCAGAAATACGCATATAAGCAGATCTCAAGTGAAAGTAATTAAATAATTAGAGAAATAACTCCTAAAATTCCCAAATTAAAGATCAAGGTTTCTCAACCAGAGACAAACAACACATAAAAAATTCCTGCAAAAATTCAAGATGTTAGTCACTTAAACAATTAGGCAAAGTTCAGGTGAGAAGTGGGGTTCAGTGTGCAAAAAGAGGACCAGAATGCAATATGAAATAATAATTAAAAATGATTTAAAAATATTTTGATGCATTTTAGAATGTTACCTAACAAATGCAAAAAGAACGGATAAAAAATATTTTACGGATGCAGAGAAATAAAATAAGCAAAATTAGTATGCATGACATGTGTAATGCAAAAAGAAAATGAATGAAATAATTAATTTAGATGATGAAAAAATAAAATAAAATAAAAAATAAAATTTGTAAAAATTTTGTAAAATGATAAATATGATGCATGACATTTTTTATTAATTTTTTAATGCAAAAATCTATTTTTAATAATTAAAAATGAAAACAAAATAATTTAAATAAAATGTTTAAGATGGATGCGCATGGGGGGTGCGGAAAGCAAGAAAAATGAACTGGGATTGTGACATGGGCTGAAGATGGGGGTGCGAATAGCGTGACCCAATCCAAGTTACAAATCAGAAAAAATAAAAAAAGGAGGGTGTACGCATGTGACCCAGTCAACTGGGTTGACTGCTTACCTGCCTTGGGATCAATCCAACGTCTCTGAACAAGTCAACGCAAATGAAAAGTATACAAAATGGAATAATGTGATTGGACGTACACGGTAAGTTCAGTGGGGTAATAAACATGGGGTTATTAATTAAAATTCATAAAAAAATAAAAAAAACGAAACACATGGCGCGATCTGAGCTGTTGGATGAAGAGAATGAAGGGCCAGGATTGTGTCTTCTCCGTCCAGCCACCCTGCCTCGCCGAACCGCCACAGTCGCCGGAGCCCTAGCTCTGGCCGCCCCTTTGCTTCACCTGCAGATCAAAAATTTCCCAGAAAACACGCACCCATATACCATTCCGACCAGATTTTCGCAAGGATTTCGAATGTGCACTCCAAATTCACAAACAACCAATATTTAATGAAAAATGAAGAGATTAAGGTTAGGGCATAAAACTTCAAACGCACATAACAAGCCATACACACGTCCATATTCAAAACCAATTAGATCAGCATGATCAGTGACAATCACACAACAACATACACGTAAAAAATTCAAGTTTCATGACCACGAAAAAATCCACCAACCTGAGATGGTGCAACTCTAATCTTTGCTTTTGACTGCGAATAGTGGTTGGGTTGTGTTCTAGAGATCACCAGGAGAAGGTTTGTGGAAGAACTTTGAAGAAACTCCTTGTAGATTGAGAGATCCAATGAATTCAAGAATTAGGGTTCAAGTTGTTGTTCTCCTCCAAATGCACGTGAATGAACCCTAACTAGTGTATGAATGAGCTTATATAGACTAGGGTTTGCCCCTGATATTGAATTGGGCTTGGGTGATTACTTGTTTAGTGAGTATTTGAATTATTTTGGAAAATCACATAATGTTGGATACACCTCTTCCATGCATGTATACTTAAGAAATCCATGATGGATCACCCATATGTGAATTGCTAATTACACCACAATTGAACTTGGGCCTTGAAAACAATTGATTCATGAGTTTTTTGATGACATGGCTTTTTGAATAATGGAAAATAAGTGAATAATATCCCATGAAACCACTTGATTAAAAAGCAAAAAATGCTCCTTAGGGATTGTTCTTGGATGTTGGAACATGTCTTGAAGCCATGGAATTAATCATAGGTCCATATGTCCCAAAATCTAAAAGTTATGAAAATGAAACCCTAAAAACCACTTTGCCTTCTTTTGACCATAAGTTGAGTTTCACAAATGATATGGAGACCCACTAGTACTTGTTGGAAAGCGGAGAAAAGATCTTCAACTTTCATGTTGGAGAAAAATTCATTTGAAGCTTCTTTGATGATGAAAAGTCAAGTTGAATGCAGTGCAGGAACTTGCCCAAAAAGGAGACTTCAAATTATAGGTCATTTCCATTTTTAGTAACTTTTGCACCAACTCCTGATTTTTGATATATGGCATGAAACTTGACCCTTGAAGACCATATGAGGACATGAGACCTTGAGAACCTTGGAGAGAACCTCAAAATTCCACAGTTGACTTTTCCTCTTACTGTTGACTTTTACCCCATTCACCTGATTCTCAATCTTCTGATCAATTAAATCTCTCCTGAACCAAACTGATGGACAACCTCCCATCCCTAGGTACTTAGGGACCCAAGGAGTACCATGGAATCAAGTCTTGCCCAAAAAATCAGAAATAAACTGACTTTATAGCAAACCCTAATTTTGGTACCCTCAGTCTAGGAGGAAATAACACAGTCTCCAAATTCAAATTCCTCTGAATATGATGTGTATCCTCTCTAACAAAGATAAGATATGCCATTTGGTGATAATAAAAACCCAAGGAGCTTGCCCAATTGAAGCAATAAACCCAATAATTTCAAAACCCTAATTCATGCACTGGTTAGGAGAGAGTGATCCCTTGAGATCCCTTGCCACTTGTGAACTCTTGATGATGTGATAGGCCAGATAGGACCTTCTTGAACTGCCTCAAGCGCCTTGACCCCATGCTAATGATATGCACACATGATAATACAAAAAATGAAATGAAACATAAGCCAGTTAGTACTAAAGTAAGGAGGGCAAATTTTGGGGTGCAACAGCTGCCCCTATTCAATCAACTTGGTCCTGAAGGTAGGATAGCAATGGCTGTCAGACATTCTAGGATACACGGGGATTGAATAACGAAAGAACCCAGAAATTTGCTGATGATAACGAAATGGAGCGTGCTGAAAAATAAGGAATATGACCTCAACCATATCCACAAGAAAAATACGAATACGACCTCGATCGCACTCAAAAGACGAATACAACCTCAACTGTACCCACAAGGGAAAACTGACCTCAATCACTCTACCCACGAAAAAATACGAATACGACCTCGATCGCATCCACAGAACGAATACAACCACAATTGTACCCACAAAGGAAGACTAACCTCAATCACTCTACCCACAAAGAAAATACGAATACGACCTCGATCGCACCCACGAAACGAATACAACCTCAATTGCACCCGCGAAGGAGGTCTGACCTCAATCACTCTACCCACAAAGAAAATAGGAATACGACCTCGATCACACCCACGAAACGAATACAACCTCAATTGCACCCGCGAAGGAAGACTGACCTCAATCACTCTACCCACAAAGAAAATACGAATACGACCTCGATCGCATCCACGAAACGAATACAACCTCAATTGGACTCGCGAAGGAAGACTGACCTCAATCACTTTACCCACAAAGAAAATATGAATACGACCTTAATCGCATCCACGAAACGAATACAACCTCAATTGCACCCACGAAGGAAGACTGGCCTCAATCACTCTACCCACAAAGAAAATACGAATACGACCTCGATCGCATCCACGAAACGAATACGACCTCGATCGTACCCACAAAGGAAGACTGACCTCAATCACTCTACCCACAAAGAAAATATGAATACGACCTCAATCGCATCCACAAAACGAATAAAACCTCAATTGCACCCGCGAAGCGAATACAACCTCAATTGCACCCGCGAAGGAAGACTGACCTCAATCAATCTACCCACAAAGAAAATACGAATACGACCTCGATCACATCCACGAAACGAATACAACCTCAATTGCACCCGCGAAGGAAGACTGACCTCAATCACTCTACCCACAAAGAAAATACGAATACGACCTCGATCGCATCCACGAAACGAATACAACCTCAATTGCACCCACGAAGGAAGACTGACCTCAATCACTCTACCCACAAAGAAAATACGAATACGACCTCAATCGTATCCACAAAACGAATACAACCTCAATTGCACCCGCGAAGGAAGACTGACCTCAATCACTCTACCCCCAAAGAAAATACGAATACGACCTCAATCACATCCACAAAACGAATACAACCTCAATTGCACCCGCGAAGGAAGACTGACCTCAATCACTCTACCCACAAAGAAAATACGAATACGACCTCAATCGCATCCACAAAACGAATACAACCTCAATTGTACCCGCACAGGAAGACTGACCTCAATCACTCTACCCACAAAGAAAATACGAACACGACCTCGATCGCTCCCACGAAACGAATACAACCTCAATTGCACCCGCACAGGAAGACTGACCTCAATCACTCTACCCACAAAGAAAATACGAATACGACCATAATCGCACCCACGAAACGAATACAACCTCAATTGCACCCGCACAGGAAGACTGACCTCAATCACTCTACCCACAAAGAAAATACGAATACGACCTCGATCGCACCCACGAAACGAATACAACCTCAATTGTACCCGCACAGGAAGACTGACCTCAATCACTCTATCCACAAAGAAAATACGAATACGACCTCGATCGCACCCACGAAACGAATACAACCTCAATTGCACCCGCGAAGGAAGACTGACCTCAATCACTCTACCCACAAAGAAACTACGAATACGACCTCGATCGCATCCACGAAACGAATACAAGCTCAATTGTACCCACAAAGGATAACGAACATAAAGTGGACTTCACTGGGGATAACGTGAAACAAACTTCTGGTTCATACCACCCCTACTGAGAAAGGGATACTGGCAAACAAAAAATGTCAGGCGAGAACGGGCTATTTGGCGAGAACTGGATTTCACAAAAGAAAAAGGCCAAACTGAGGCAAACAAAGACAAACTTCTAACGGACTCATGATCCACAGATAAGATGACTCCGTTGGGGAAGGAGAAGGCTAAATAAAAGACTTTGCCGGGGAGCACAAGTATGAGGAACGCATCCCTCCAAAATCTCATGAGTCATGCCGTCTCTGCTGAGAAAGGGAACTGGCAAAGAAAGTATCAAACCTGGCTTATGCTTCAAATGCAAATGTTTGAATTTTTCCGTAATGCTCCATACGAAGTGGAAATGCTACGCTTTTGAGGATGCAATTCAAATGCTTATGATAAGCAAAAGGGGTCTCTCCAGTAAAATAAATGCTGGAGAGAAAAGACCAATTCAGCTGGGGATGATAAAAATAAATTGTCCTCTGAATCCAAGAGCTCCGCTGAGAAGGATCACACTAATTGACTCTTTGGATCCACAACTTCTGTCGGGGATGAAATCCCAAAAGAAACACACTACCGGGGATTACACATGTCATTTACTGAAGGTGACGTCGAACCTGAGATTCCTCCTCTGCTGGGGGAATTAAGAATGAATGCCAATAACGGAACCGGAAGTCTATTACTGAGGATTGCCAATAACAGACGGGCTTAGGACCTGCTGGGGGATTCCAGCCCATACTACCATCCTGCTTGGGGATACTGCTGAACTTAACCTGCTGGTGGGGAGAACGACTTTACTCCCACCTTGCTGGGGATTAGAATATGACATCGTCGGTGAGAGCACGCTTCCTGACTGGATGGGGGAGGTGAACACCCTGATTCTGTGGGGAAATAACGTCTTGATCCGGAGAAAATATTTTCCAAGTCTCCTGCTGTGGAGGGTCTGTTCTGCTGAGAAAAGTTTGTCCTGCTGGGGAAGGAGCAATCTCAATGCTGGGGAGAGCCAACTGCTGGGGGAGTCCAATGTTGTTGCCCTACAACCTGACTTGTCTTTATGGTCATAAGCGGCTCTTTGAACTTTTCATCTCAAGAGGATTTTACAGAAGATCGGGCGTTCGCACTGCCCCAGGGTCATCAAACTCTTGGAGAGATTTATCATATCTCGACATAATTGCCCCAGTCTTCATAATCCATGACGTACATTACCTCGAAGGGGATCGTAATGACTTGATAATACTCTGCATTAGCATCTTGAACCTTGAGGAGGTGTTTTCAATTAACCATTTTCAGGAGTGGACGATCTCCCACGCTCTAGAGGTGGCCTGCCCCAATATGAGCTTTGAAGTGACTTTGCCCCTGATCTCAGAATGAATGCCCCAGAATAACTGAATTTCGGAGAGATTTCTCGACGTGACTGCCCCAGATTGGCTACATCTTAACACGACTTATTGGGGAGAGCCCACTCTGCACTGAGTCTCTTGACAGCATGCCCTTTGATATGATTGTCTATCAGAATTTTCAAGCATCTCAACTTGGCAGGGTCAAGCTTCTTGACTGACGTTCGCTGTGTAAGCTGCCATTGATGTTTAGGCACATGTATGCAAACAGAACAAGTTATTTATGAGAATGATAATCCTAATGCAACACTCATGTTAACCTTGAAGTTTTTATTGAAAATGCGTCGCCAAGCCTTGTGAATGAATCACTTGCTGGGATGCGACCTTGATTTTTGAATGGCAAAAACAATGCGCACATGCAATACCAACAAATCTTATTAGCACAACTCATAGGAGTCAGAAACGCTATCCTGTTGAAGTACGCTTTCGGAATAAACCCTGTTTCAATTAGGACTTTTAAGGGTTGTAACGTGGTATGGTTCGCGGTTTCAGAAAAAACGATTTAGGGCTCAAAATTTATCGGTGCCCACCCACTCTTCGTGATGTTCTCCAGTCCTATGTTCAGTTAATCTGACCCAAACGCTCGTCTCTCAAAAGGTTTATGATTTTCAAGGAACCTATGCCACTAATGGTTTGGCACCTAAGGAGGGTTTGGAATGACAGTCAACCCTTTTTTATCTTTTGTGTCCATAATCACACGAATTTGTTCTTATCGGGGATTTTCTCTTGTAACGCCTTTGCTTTTTCCTTTCTTTTGCTTTTTTTGATCCCTAATTTTGCCTGGACTGGCTTTTTTTTGAGTTTTTTCGATTTTTGAAGTCCAGCGGGATGCCCTAACTTTTGCCTAAGTTGCTTCGACTTAGCGGGCTTTTCTCTTTTATTTCTTTTTATATTCCTCTTTTGAATAAAGCGTGTGACACTGGTTGTCTTACTTGCTTGAAAGGATTGTGACTGTCTCACTCCTTAGTTGTTGATGGATGACCATCGTGGTTTCTCATCTCTTGACCTTTTGCCGGTGGGATAGAAGGTAATGGTTCCTCGGATGCACACTCTCCTTGAAATTTGGACGCTTGGTCAAACTAACTAACGCCTACCCTGCCCCTGGGTTAAGTATGAGGACTCTTTCGTACGAAGGAAACTCCTACTCTAAGGCTCGAAGGGGTTAACGAGGGTCTATCTCCCTTATATCTCCAGTTGTTTATGGATTTGAAACAATGCCTGTACATCCTCAACAGGGTTCTATCCAAAAGCGTACCATTAGAAACCTGCGTTCTTATTTCGTCATCCTCCCTCAAGAGTCCTAAGCAAGAAAATTGGTATTGCAGTGCATATAAACATTTAAGAGTGAACACGAATGGATTACTTCAAGGAAAACATACTTATTGCATTAATATCATCATAAAAAAAAACAAACAAGTCTTGCATACATACGATGCTTTAACAAGAAATGAAAACAAACTACAAATGAAAATGCAGTAAAGAAGCTGAAAATTGCCATTGCTGAGGAAGCTTAATTCTGCCTGGACGTACTTGTAGACTGGGTGTTCATTTGAAAAAGGAGGCTTCCATTCATGTACATATCATCTTCAGTGAATACAATGATCTCGGAGTCTACTAGGTCTTGCACCTTGTGCTGGAATGCCTTACACTCATCAATCGTATGCCCAAACATTCCCGAGTGGAACTCGCACCTAGTAGTCATATCATAATCTGGAGGAATAGGGTACGGTACCGGCGTGGTACTCCTCGTCTGAATCAGAGAGTTCTCGAGCAGACGAGCAAACAACTGACTATGAGGGATAGGAATAAGATCAAATATCCTGTTGAGCCTTCTTAGTCTCGGTTGCCCCTGTTGCTGATAATTCTGCTGTCGGTACTGATTTGGGCGCCTCACCTGCGCTTGCACTTTCCTTTCCGCATTAGGCTGAGGCACAAACAAGGGTTGTGGAAGAGATCCCTGGCGCAAGGTGGATCCTTTGGTAAAAGAGGGAGTCCCCAGTCCCTTTGCAACACTGGGAGTAACATCACTTTGTTTACCAGTGCCAACTAATGTAAACTTGATTGCCCCTGAATCAATGAGCTCTTGGACTTTGTACTTGAGCATCTTACAGTCTTCAACATTATGACCAGGTGCCCCTGAATGGAATTCACACCTATCATGGACATTGGAGCCCATACGAAACTTGGTGTGTGGAGGTCCCGCAGCAATCAATTCAATTAGCTGAAACTTGAGCAAGTGCTGAAGCAACTGAGCGTATGGCATCAGAATCTGGTCAAACTTCTTTCCAAGCTTTTCTGGATTAAGACCCTCAAGAAACGGTTGTTGATGAAAAAGCTCTGACGGTGGAGAGGGTCCACGAGGCAATCCATGGTTTAGAGGAGACCCCAAAAAGATGGGAAGAGTAAGGACCTCTGTTGTGGAAGCGAGCACAGGACTGTCTTCCTTCTTCAACACTGTTTTCAGAATCTCCATGATTAAACCCATCTGAGTCTTCATCTGATTGATCTCCTCCCTCAGCATCCTCTGCTCCTGGAGCATGTCTTCCCCAAATTGCCCCATCTGGCTTCGCATTTCCCTAAACTCAGCTTGAACTTGCTCCATGATCAACTCTTGCACGACCTGAGATGTTGGAACAAGATAAGAATACCAGAGATAAACACCTGATATGCAAAATGATTATGCAAAATGATTATGAATATGCAAATGCAGACGGACATGCTTGAAAATTAGCAGGGTGATCCACCCCTTGATTCCAGTTTAATAGCAAGATAGAATGGAACTTCTGCTCATATATTAAGAAAACCATAGGAAAACCAACTGTCAACAATCATAATCTGAGGTAACAAGTCTGAACATAAGAATCATAGGTCCCAACCAACAAGCCTGGTGGTGATCCCAATACAATAAAAGAGAAAAGAAAACTATGGCATATCATCAAAATTCACAAGTGTCAATCCCCCCCATCCATTATGCTTTCTGCTCCAGTCTTGAATCTCCTTGAACAACTTTCTGGTATCGGGGTGCTTCGGCCTCTGAATTAGCCCTTGAATGAGAAGGTCTCTCCTGTGTATGATCCCATCCAAGTATCGGCAATGTAACTCCCAAGCGTCTTCTCCAGTAGCACCACCCATGCTAGGACCCTCATGTCTAGGTTTCTTCACTTCAGCTTGGACTTTCAGCTCTTCCATGGAGGCTATGGCTTTGTTGAGTCGACCCTCGACTACTTGTCTCTTGAATATCCCTGATAAGATCTCGGCGTCTTTCTTCTTGAGCGTCGACTTCAACTGATCAATCTTAGCTAGGTAGTCGTCTTCCTTTCTTTTATTCTCATCCATGGCAGTTTCTTGGTGATCATTAAACCTGTGGATTTTCAGCAAAGCCTTGTCTAATTCCTCTTTCTTAGATTCGAGAACCTTACTGATACCATCCAAAGCTTCCTTCATCTTTTGTCTGGATGTGACTATGTCCACTAGCTCTTTTTTTACTTTAGCAAGGAGCTCTGTCTTCAACTTGGCGGTATGAACAGCTTCACCCCGCTCATGCTTCCACTGATAGGTCTCTCTTTTTAGCTCACTATTTTCTTTCCGCAGCTTTTCCTTTTTCGCCCACAACTTATCAAACTTCTCTATCTCAACTGTGGTAGGAGGCTCGATCACCAAAGGATACAAAGGTGGTTCCACTGAGAAGGGAAGAAGCTCCTCTTCTGCTCTCTTCTTAACCCACTCTTTATAGGAAGAAAAAGCCCGGTTATTACATTTTCAGAATGACATTTTTCCCTTTTTGGTTACCTGCTTCCAAGCATTCACAATTTTCCTCATCATCTCTTGATCCTCAATACCATTGAAGAATAAGGACTCTCTGATATCTCTCTTGTCAGGTGGACCTCTCAAAGGATAACCAAACTGTCTGATAACAAGGGAAGGATTATAGTTAATTCCACCTTTTCTTCCTATCAAGGGCACATTAGGGAATTCTCCGTACTTGTAAATAATCTCCATTCCTAGCAAATCATGATTGATCCAAACAATGTTGTCAGCAGTCAAGCCCATAACTCTCTTTGACCATTTCAGAGAATCTTTCGTGTCAACGAAAGCGCCAGATTCGGGGAGACGACTCAGAAACCAAGTAGATAAGAGTGGTGCACAACAACTCACAGTTTTTCCACACCTGTTCTCATTCTTGTTGTGAACTGAGTGATACACATCACCTAGCAAGGTAGGTATAGGATTCTTCGAAATAAAGATTCTGACAGCATGCATATCCACCAGATCAGGAATATTCAGAAACAGGACAATCCCATAGATGCACATAGCTAGGATAGCTTGGAAAGCAGTCCAATTCTTCTCTTTGACATGTATGTAGGCTTGATCAAACAGGAACTTCAACAGGAAACCCTTAACTCCTTGTTTTTCTTCAATGTTACTGTTCAGAACGGATTCACTAATATGAAGAGCAACAACCATTTCTCTTATCCCGGGGTGTTCTTCAGAAAAGAAAACTATATCATGCCTGATGGGGATTCCCAAAATAAATGAGAACTCCTCCAATGTTGGGGCCAAGATGTAGTCCGGGAAAGTGAAGCAACGCAAAGACGAATCATAAAACTGAAGAAGTGTATGAATGACATCCTTCTCATACTTGGAGATATTGTAGACAAATTTCAGAAGTCTCCCATACCTTCCACTGAACTCTGTATGAACTCCGGAACCAGCCATATTAATTAGCTTATGAATTAATGTCAAGGTCGGATCTGGGAACGAGTAAGCAACAGTCTTCTTTCTTTGAACATCCATGCTGAAGTAACCTCAGAAAACCGGAATCAAGAGTAAGATGCAAGCCCTGAAAAATGTCAAACATGTTAGAATGCAAGAAAAATGATATGCTCATGCAAACATGGGGTCAAGGCATTACTGTTGGATGTGTTGTGCTGTTAACTGAACGAGAACCACAACCCAGAAAACCAAAATTCTGAATCACTGAGATAGGAACCCAAATAATCAGACATTGATGTGAAATTCGGAGAACAAGGTAGGTTGAAGGTCTCAGTTACCTGCAAACCTGCAAACGCCCATCCCCTCTCACATGTGGGTACTAGGATGTTCAGTATCCCGGGCTCTCAGGTCGAGAAATGATGATACGTTCACCATTTCTAGTTTAGCATCATCACCAATCAGGAGGCCTTAACTAATTCTCCGAAACGGGAGCCCTCAGCTTTAGCACTGAGGTCGAGAAACAATAGTACTTTCATCCCTCGGGGTACAGTACTATCATCAATCGAGGAGTGCCTTCACTGATTCTCTTCAAAACGTAGGGGCCATCCTATGCGAGTTCCAAAGCGGGCCCTCGGGTGCGAATGGGTTTGCCACAGGATGTGGTCTGCCACTGTCACCACAAAAGAGGGATGTTTCCACTAAGGTCCTCAATGATCGGTCACCAGAGTCGACAGCTCTCTAGATCAACACCCCAACATGCGCAAGACACACACGTTAGAATGCATCCCAAGATAGCCTCATCTGGTTATGAATTTCGTGAACACACAAACGTACCAAGCGGGCACGTAGGTCCTACTACTTTCCACTCTAGTCCTAGGGTATACTCAAGCCTGGGTATTGGGCTTATCTCTCGGTCCCACCCAACCTGCAAAACAAAGACAGCCAGCACAGCACAGCAGCATGACAGTAATAAAAAATGAAATGCAGAAAATTCGGTAAAAAAAAAAATAAAATAGAACATATGAAGCAAAACAAAAGACACCCAAAGAGAACAAAGACAAGCAAGCGCTAGGATTGACTCGCTTAGGGATGGACCAGCATAGGTCAACCAGACTCCCCATCAGAGTCGCCAGCTGTCGCTCCCAGGATTTTCATCCAAGTATAAACGCGAGAGTGGCGCAGAAAAATAGAGTCTCCAGCCGTGTAAATTTATCCCAAGAGAGGGAAATGGAACACCGCATAAACCTGAGGAAGAGGGAAAGGAATGGTCATCGCAACCATAACCTGGGTTCGGGAGTCAGTTACGCGAGGGGAAGGTGCTAGCACCTCACGCGTCCATCGTACTCGATGGGATCCACGCTTGTTGTCTATTCTAAGGGTGAGTTATCCTATCATTTATGGTTGTACTAAGACGGGGGAAACAAAGACAGACTCGGTAGGACGTCGATGTCCTAGGCCTACGTACTCCCTTTGTACAATGGGAAATTCAGATTCAACGTAGTTCGGACCAAGTTCTTTTTGTGTTTTTTATGAGCGACGTTAAGTTCGCGTCCGGCAGTTAGGGTCGATGCCTGTTTACGTCTCAGACGGAAAGTAACGTACCCTTTTTGAAAGTAACCTTTAAGTTTGTAAATCCCGAAGGACAAAAAGGTTTGATGTTGGTTTGTATCTTTTAGGACAGAAGTAGCTTAAGTTAGTTCCTAAGTTGCATTGCACCAAAGTCTAGGGCACAGGGGCAAATACTTAACGCATCATCCCAAGACAGGACGCTCGCTAAGCACTCTAGAAAGATGAGAGGAAGCCCCTCATTTCAAACAGTTTGAGATGAGAAGAGAGAAGACACAAGGGTAACTCTAAAGGGAGACTAAGAATCCTAAAGTTATCATGCGTGGGTGACCTACGGTTAGTGAGGTTTGACGACAACCTAAATCCTAAAGGAGAAAGATAAGAGAAGGAGAAAAAGTAAGGGTGAACATGGATACTTATCCATACCCTTAAAGAACTTACTTTAGTCCCTGCATAAAAGATTAGTGAGAAACGGACATAAATAATATCAAGGCAAGTGAAAATCAAACAATGGTAAACAATAGTGATAATAATCCAAACATGAATTCATAAATCAAAGAAACAACCCCAAAGCAAATGGCACAAGTGCCTTTCAAACAAGGACTTAGGCATGATCAGAAATACGCATATAAGCAGATCTCAAGTGAAAGTAATTAAATAATTAGAGAAATAACTCCTAAAATTCCCAAATTAAAGATCAAGGTTTCTCAACCAGAGACAAACAACACATAAAAAATTCTTGCAAAAATTCAAGATGTTAGTCACTTAAACAATTAGGCAAAGTTCAGGTGAGAAGTGGGGTTCAGTGTGCAAAAAGAGGACCAGAATGCAATATGAAATAATAATTAAAAATTATTTAAAAATATTTTGATGCATTTTAGAATGTTACCTAACAAATGCAAAAAGAACAGATAAAAAATATTTTACGGATGCAGAGAAATAAAATAAGCAAAATTAGTATGCATGACATGTGTAATGCAAAAAGAAAATGAATGAAATAATTAATTTAGATGATGAAAAAATAAAATAAAATAAAAAATAAAATTTGTAAAAATTTTATAAAATGATAAATATGATGCATGACATTTTTTATTAATTTTTTAATGCAAAAATCTATTTTTAATAATTAAAAATGAAAACAAAATAATTTAAATAAAATGTTTAAGATGGATGCGCATAGGGGGTGCGGAAAGCAAGAAAAATGAACTGGGATTGTGACATGGGCTGAAGATGGGGGTGCGAATAGCGTGACCCAATCCAAGTTACAAATCAGAAAAAATAAAAAAAAGGAGGGTGTACGCATGTGACCCAGTCAACTGGGTTGACTACTTACCTGCCTTGGGATCAATCCAACGTCTCTGAACAAGTCAACGCAAATGAAAAGTATGCAAAATGGAATAATGTGATTGGACGTACACGGTAAGTTCAGTGGGGTAATAAACATGGGATTATTAATTAAAATTAAAAAAAAATAAAAAAAACGAAACACATGGCGCGATCTGAGCCGTTGGATGAAGAGAATGAAGGGCCAGGATTGTGTCTTCTCCGTCCAGCCACCCTGCCTCGCCGGACCGCCACAGTCGCCGGAGCCCTAGCTCCGGCCGCCCCTTTGCTTCACCTGCAGATCAAAAATTGCCCAGAAAATACGCACCCATATACCATTCCGACCAGATTTTCGCAAGGATTTCGAATGTGCTCTCCAAATTCACAAACAACCAATATTTAATGAAAAACGAAGAGATTAAGGTTAGGGCATAAAACTTCAAACACACATAACAAGCCATACACACGTCCATATTCAAAACCAATTAGATCAGCATGATCAGTGACAATCACACAACAACATACACGTAAAAAATTCAAGTTTCATGACCACGAAAAAATCTACCAACCTGAGATGGTGCAACTCTAATCTTTGCTTTTGGCTGCGAATAGTGGTTGAGTTGTGTTCTAGAGATCACCAGGAGAAGGTTTATGGAAGAACTTTGAAGAAACTCCTTGTAGATTGAGAGATCCAATGAATTCAAGAATTAGGGTTCAAGTTGTTGTTCTCCTCCAAATGCACGTGAATGAACCCTAACTAGTGTATGAATGAGCTTATATAGACTAGGGTTTGCCACTGATAATGAATTGGGATTGGGTGATTACTTGTTTAGTGAATTTTTGAATTATTTTGGAAAATCACATAATGTTGGATACACCTCTTCCATGCATGTATACTTAAGAAATCCATGATGGATCACCCATATGTGAATTGCTAATTACACCACAATTGAACTTGGGCCTTGAAAATAATTGATTCATGAGTTTTTTGATGACTTGGCTTTTTGAATAATGGAAAATAAGTGACTAATAACCCATGAAACCACTTGATTAAAAATCCAAAAATGCTCCTTAGGGATTGTTCTTGGATGTTGGAACATGTCTTGAAGCCATGGAATTAATCATAGGTCCATATGTCCCAAAATCTAAAAGTTGTGAAAATGAAACCCTAAAAACCACTTTGCCTTCTTTTGACCATAAGTTGAGTTTCACAAATGATATGGAGACCCACTAATACTTTTTGGAAAGAGGAGAAAAAGATCTTCAACTTTCATGTTGGAGAAAAATTCATTTGAAGCTTCTTTGATGATGAAAAGTCAAGTTGAATGCAGTGCAGGAACTTGCCCAAAAAGGAGACTTCAAATTATAGGTCATTTCCATTTTTAGTAACTTTTGCACCAACTCCTGATTTTTGATATATGGCATGAAACTTGACCCTTGAAGACCATATGAGGATGTGAGACCTTGAGATCCTTGGAGAGAACCTCAAAATTCCACAGTTGACTTTTCCTCTTACTGTTGACTTTTACCCCATTCACCTGATTCTCAATCTTCTGATCTATTAAATCTCTCCTGAACCAAACTGATGTACAACCTCCCATCCCTAGGTACTTAGGGACCCAAGGAGTACCATGGAATCAAGTCTTGCCCAAAAAATCAGAAATAAACTGACTTTATAGCAAACCCTAGTTTTGGTACCCTTAGTCTATGAGGAAATAACACAGTCTCCAAATTCAAATTCCTCTGAATATGATGTGTATCCTCTCCAACAAAGATAAGATATGCCATTTGGTGATAATAAAAACCCAAGGAGCTTGCCCAAATGAAGCAATAAACCCAAGAATTTCAAAACCCTAATTCATGCACTGGTTAGGAGAGAGTGATACCTTGAGATCCCTTGCCACTTGTGAACTCTTGATGATGTGATAGACCAGATAGGACCTTCTTGAACTGCCTCAAGCGTCTTGACCCCATGCTAATGATATGCACACATGATAATACAAAAAATGAAATGAAACATAAGCCAGTTAGTACTAAAGTAAGGAGGACAAATTTTGGGGTGCAACATCGGGGAAATTCTAAATATCTATACTATTATTACACAGTTGATATGAGTTTATGAAAGAAGACTTACAGTGAAACAGCCCCACAATATAGTTATATGTATATTAAAGCGGTAAATGAAAGCAATAACCACTTACTCGGTTGTAGAGCTTCCATGCTGTTTGGTTACTTTTTTCAACAAAGAAAGATTGAAAACAACAGTATATTCAAAATCAAAGGAGAAAGTGCTTTGAAAAAAGAAAGTTTTGGGGCTTACAGCTCAAGGAGAGGCCCAGGGTTTTATCAGTGAGCGCACTATTTGAATTTGTACAGAGGAACTTATACAAGTGACTGAGGCCCAAAAATTGTTTTCTGTACAAAGGGATGGGTTTTACACTCTCTCAAGAGGCCCAAAAAGTTTAAAGAAAAAGAGTGGGGCTTATAACACGAGGGTAGGCCCAGATGATTTTTCGTTTAAAAATGGCGATCGCGCCGAGGTTTTCTTTTAACACAGAGGGACTTATACAATAAGTGAGGCCCAAAATTGTTTTTGGTTAAAAGGGGATTGTGTCTTACACTCTAATAGAGGCCCAAAAGGTTTTGAATGGGTCTTATAGCTCAAGGAGAGGCCCAAAATGGTTTTCTGGAAAAGGCGACGATCGTGCCGTTTATTTGAAAATGTACAGAGGGACTTATACAACGAATGAGGCCCAAAATGTTTTCTGTACAAGGGTGTTGGGTCTTACACTCTAATAGAGGCCCAGATGAGTTTTAAGAAAAGAAATAGGTCTTACTACTCGAGGGTAGGCCCAAGGTTTTTTGTTTTGAAAAGGCGACGATCGCGCGTTTGTTTTTTACGGTATCGGGACTCATACAATACACTGAGGCCCAAAATTGATTTGGTCAAAAAAAGGATTGGGTCTTACACTCTATTAGAGGCCCAAGTGTATTTGAAAATCAATTTCGAAAGTTGAATTAATCAAAAACCCTAATTTTAATCTTTAAAAGTAAATATTTAAAGAAAATCAAACAAAATTCAAAATAAATTTGAATAATCCACTTATGATTTTGTTTAAGGTTTGGAAAAAAATGAGAGGTAATCACAAGGAATATTTAAACTCATTAGGTTTTGATTTTCAAATTAAATATTCACTTTTAGAATGTTTAAAAATAATTAAAAATGAATTTATTCACAAAAATACTAATTATATTAAATAAATAATATAAATCTAATTTTTTGGTGGAATAAAGTATTTCAACATTTTTGTGAATTATTGCAAAAAGAACAAATAAAAAATGATAAAAATTGAAGGAGTTATTAATTTTTCAAATCATTAAAAATAATAATATGAAAAATAACAAAATAAACAAGTGATAAAAAGAAGTCTGGGGCGAGGGGGATTCGAACCCTAGACCTCTCGCTTGCTAATACACACAAAACCAGCTGATGAACCGCTGGGGCGCAATGCCAATTCATTAATAACATGGCAAGTGAAAAATATATATCAAACTTAGTTGGAAAACCTGAAGAATGGCGCCATGGCCATCTTCTTCCTCGAGCTCGTGCGTGAAGCACCATATCTCACTCATCTCTCAACCATTGGACATCATTCAAACACTAAACTCATGCGTTTTTTCACAAGGAAGAAGATGGCAATACCCAATTTTATTCATTTTCAGTGTATAACAAATTATATCATTGTGGCCGTATGAACCCTAATTTTATAAAAGCAATCGAGTAGGCATGATTATAAGTGCACTGATCAAATTTTTTGAGGGAAAACAATCAGCATATGATGGCAAGCAATTGGCAAAAATATCATGCGAGGAAATATGCATGGATCATGGAGTTTGAGTTTTGCGGCTTACCTTGATGCAAGCTGAAATGGAACTCTGCACAAACTTTGTTCCAGTCGTGAATTAATGATCCCTACAGCTTCAATGGATGTTATGGAGTGTGTTACAAGCTTTGGAATACTTTGAAACTCTTTGGATCAAGCTGGAGACCTCCACCTGCATAATTGAGGCATAATGGCTTGGTTGAAGGGTGATTTTGAGCCTGAGGTGTTACAGTCAGTGTTTAAGTGTTTGGACACCTCAAATACATCATATGTGATGTGTTTGAGCAATTGGAATTGATTGCTTGAGGCTGCAACTCAAAACCCGATAATGGTTACTCAAAACCCAAAAAACTTGAGGTTTAAGGAAGAATGAGAGAAAGCAGTGATGTAACTGTCTTTGGTGTGAGTTGAATGATCCATTGGGACCTCTATTTATAGGTGATCAACTTTTGTTTTGGAGGAATAGTGAATGGCTGCTGGATCAGATCACATTTGCATGGATTGGCTTGGAGGATTTCTTCTCAAGCAAGGCAAGCTAGCCATTCCCAAGAGCAGGGCTATGCCTTGACCAAAATCACATTCCTCAGATGCTTTTATTGTTGTTTAATTAGAGAATTTGACTGAGTAGGGTAGCTACCTTGACAATGCACTATTCCACATTAATGCCCTTTGAATTCAAGGCAAAATGTGCCAAAGTGGATGAATTTCAAGTTGGAAGATTCCTTGGCCTTTTGACTCAGATTTATCAGTTAGATCAGATGCAATGTGATTGGTTTGAATACATGTGGCATGCTGATCCTCAGTTTTGGTTGAAAATCGTGTGTGGCAAGCAAACATGCCTAGGGTTTGGGAGCATGTCCTGGTTAAAAGTCAAAGTTACAGTTGACTTTTCCCTTAAAACCCTAATTGTGGTGCAGATGAAATTGAGACTTGTTGCTCAAGCTTCTTGGATTAATCCCTTGTTCCAAATGGATAAATATAGTTCATTAGAGACCCTCAAATCCTCTTTTGAGGTCTTGGCTCATGATTTGCCCCAAAAGTCAACTTAGGGGTGAATTAGGTCAAGAAACCCTAATTCCTGATTTTTTTGATGAATGCAACCCCTGAGGCAAAATTGACTTGATTATTGGGTCCATGAGGTCCCATGGGGTATATTAGGTTGTGTTTTGGATCTTTGGCTCATGCCCAGATGGAATTTTCCACCTGGAGGCCCTGGTCGACCAAAACCCTAATTTGGTGATACTGGCAATCTTGAGACTTGATCCACCTAGAAGGGAGCAGCCTTGTGCTTAATCCTTGAAGTGGGAGTCCTTTTGATCCATTGTGGATATTTTAGAGGCTAGACAAGTTGAAGATCAAGTCATTCCTTGATTGATCCTTTGTCTAAGGCTCTGAGAGGGCTTACAACCCTAATTTTGATTGTAGTGAATGCTCAACAACCCTTGAGGCATTTGATGAGGCATGATGGTTCATCCATATTCTGATGATGATTTGCACAATGATGGGAAATCTTAGTGGTCAAAATTTGGGGTATGACAGATGCCCCTATTTAATCTTCTTGGACCCGAAGGTGTGAATGACGAAGGTATTCGGGCATTCAGGGTGCAAGAGGATTAAATATCGGAATACCCAAAATTTTGATGGCTATGAATGGCAGCTTGCGCATTCATCTTCTTTTGATAAGCAATGATGCTTAGAAGAGGTAGACTTCCCCTCGATCCTGGTTTCCTACCAAGGAACTGGTCTCAGTTTTCCTTTGAAATAAACCTCCCCTCGATCCTGGTTTCCTACCAAGGAACTGGTCTAAGTTTCTTTTGTCAACTTCCCCTCGATCCCGGTTTCCTACCAAGGAACTGGTCTAAGTTTCTGATTTAAACTTCCCCTCGATCCTGGTTTCCTACCAAGGAAATGGTCTAAGTTGCTGTTGTAAACTTCCCCTTGATCCTGGTTTCCTACCAAGGAACTGGTCTCAGTTTCTTCCGTCAATAAACTTTATCGACAAGGGATGCTATTTGTAGCGGTTTTCCTCAAACTTCTCGCCGGATTTTCCTGGGGAGATGCCATTTGAGGGAAAAAAAATGACGTCAGACTTGCTGGGGAGCCCAATCGTCTGAGTTGTAGAGGTGCACAAACTTCTCTGTTGGAGACGCCATTTGTCGACTCTATCTGGGGAAAATGAGTCTCTTTGAGAGACAGCTTCCGCTTGGGGTCTTACATCATACTTTTCTCGGGATCTTCCCGGAGAAATGCCATTGATGGGCTCCAATTTTGAGGTGCCGATGACCTTTTCATCAGCGTGTCTTTTCGGAGCGAAACTAGCGTGCTGCTGAATCTCTGATTACGAGGCTTTCCCTGTGGATTTTCCTTAATCTGGGAAAGCAAGGATATCATCTTCAATGGCGAGGAGTGATGCTGACTGAAGGTTCCTCTGGTTTTTCAGAGGTTCAAGTTATCAAAGTGGTCGAGTGCCGACTCTAATCCAGAGATACACTAGAGACGAGGTTGTTCAAATGCAACGTTTCTTGACGAGGCAAGAACTGACAACTCGATTGAGAGGACTCCTATCGCTAAGGGACAAGACTGACTAGAGTGATAGTGATGCAATATGAAATGTGATTGCAAATCAATAATGCATGATGTATGCATGTATGTGCCAACAAAACTGACGCGACATACAAACTGACGGGTGAACATGACTGGATACTCGGCCATCGCGGGGCGTATAGAGATATCGCTGGTTCAAGATAGCAATTCCACCTTGCTTAGGAGAGATAGTCCCTATTGGGAGCTACCGTTGGTCGAGCTTAGGAGGTAAGAACTCTGCCGTGGCGTGTCAGACGAAACAAGGTCTCTGACACAGTTGATCCCTTTATTCAAGCGTACTGGGTTAGAAGGAGTACTTTGATTCTGCACTTTGAAGTTTGCTTACTTCTGGAGAAGCGGTTGATGTTCCTTTGATGTTCAATAGTCAAAAGAAATTGTCGACTTTATTTTAAAAGCAGAAAAAGTTTTAACAAGTAAATTCATTTTTGTTTTATTTCAAGAATCGTTAATCATGTTAACAACGTCGTTCTGTAAAGCTAAAACAAATGAGAATTATAAACAAAAGTACAGGGGCTCACATTTTATTGATAAGATGGAGATCGGCCAAACGCGTGATTCCAAAGAGTATATACAAAGTTTGAAAATGGTAATTTACAGGGAAAAGGGCTATGTTGAAACATAACGACCACTATCCTTCTACCAACTTTGAATTCGGGGCATCCTGAGCTTCTGCCGAAGATGACCTTGACTGGAGTTTTCTGACAGATGATGTAACTGCTGTTGAGGGACTCGCCTCTGTTGAACATAGTTATTTTCCATTATCCCTAAATTTTGCCTGGATTGTACTATGATGTTTCCAATCCATCGGGATGATTTTTTTTATGTCTCTAACTTTTGCCTGGACCGCCCTTTTGGGTTTTCAATCCACCGAGACTTTTTTTTTTTTTAGTTTAGGCGAAGTATTTCTTGACTACATCAACATGCGTGGGGTAGGCAAATTCCTCTCCGTCCATGGTTGCAAGTCTCAAGGCGCCGCCTGAGAAAGCTTTCGTGACCACATAGGGGCCATCATAATTCGGAGTCCATTTACCCCGAGAATCAGTGAGAAATGATTGTATCTTCTTGAGCACAAGGTCTCCTTTCCTGAAGATGCGGGGTCGAACCTTTTTGTCGAACGCCTTCTTCATTCTCTGTTTATACAGCTGACCATGGCATAGTGCCGTGATTCGCTTCTCCTCGATCAGATTCAATTCGTCGTGTCGACTTTGACACCATTCAGCTTCTGTAAGCTTAGCTTCCATCAATACTCGGATTGACGGGATCTCTACTTCTATGGGGAGCACTGCTTCCATGCCATACACTAGAGAGAAAGGGGTAGCCCCTGTTGAAGTGCGGACAGAGGTGCGATAACCGTGAAGAGTAAAGGGTAGCATGTCGTGCCAGTCTTTGTAGGTTACAGCCATCTTTTGAACGATCTTCTTGATGTTCTTATTGGCCGCTTCTACCGCTCCGTTCATCTTGGGTCGGTAGGGAGATGAGTTATGGTGTTCGATCTTGAACTCTGTACACAACTCTTTCATCATCTTATTGTTCAAGTTAGATCCATTATCAGTAATGGTCTCGCTTGGAACACCATAATGGCAGATGATATTGCTTTTGATAAATCGGATCACCACTTGTCGGGTTACATTAGCGTACGACGCTGCTTCGACCCACTTGGTGAAGTAGTCAATGGCTACTAGGATGAACCGATGTCCATTTGAAGCCTTGGGCTCAATCATGCCAATCATGTCGATTCCCCATATGGAAAAAGGCCACGGGGAAGAAAGAACTTTGAGATGTGATGGCGGTACATGAATTTTGTCGGAGTATATCTGACACTTGTGACACCTCCTCATGTACTTGTAGCAGTCGGATTCCATGGTCAACCAGTAGTACCCTGCTCTTAAGATTTTTCTCGCCATTGTGTTTCCGTTGGCATGAGTGCCAATGGATCCTTCATGAATTTCTTTCGTAAGCATGTCTGCTTCTGGTCTGTCTATGCATCGGAGTAAGACCATGTCAAAATTCCTCTTGTAAAGAGTGTCACCGCTCAGGAAGAAGTTTCCAGCCAATCTTCGGAGGGTCTTTCTGTCTTTTTTGAGTGCCCCAGATGGGTACTCTTGTTTCTGAAGGAAGCATTTGATATCGTGATATCAAGGTTTGTCGTCTATGACTGCTTCGACCGTGAAGACGTAGGCGGGCCGTTCAAGGCGCATTATGTAGATCTTAGGTATGTCATTCCATTTACCTACACTAATCATGGAAGAGATAGTGGCTAATGCATCAGCCATGTGACTCTCATCACGAGGGATGTGGTGAAACTCGATTTTGTTGAAGAAAGGTAGCAAACTTCTCACGTAGTCTTTGTAAGGAATCAATCCTGATTGGTATGTGTTCCAATCTTCTTTTATCTGATTGATAACCAGGGCTGAGTTGCCGTATACGTCCAAATTTTTGATCCTTAAATCAGTTGCTTCCTCGAGACCCATAATACAAGCTTTGTATTCGGCCTCGTTGTTCGTACACTTGAACGTAAGTCGAGCAGTGAAAGGAATGTGGGTACCCTGAGGGGTGACAATGATTGCCCCAATTCCATTTTTGTAATGATTAACTGCTCCGTCAAAGATAAGTCCCCATTGGGACCCTGGTTCTGGCCCTTTACTGGGTAGCGGTTCATCGCAGTCTTTCATCTTTAGATACATGACATCTTCGTCTGGGAAGTCAAACCCTATTGATTCTTGATCATCAATCGGTTGATGAGCCAAATGATCGGCTAAAATACTTCCTTTAACGGCTTTCTGAGCGTGGTACTCTATGTCATATTCTGATAATAACATCTGCCAACGGGCAATTCTTCCCGTAAGAGCAGGTTTTTCAAAGACATACTTGATTGGATCCATTTCTGAGATCAACCAAGTAGTATGACGAATCATGTATTGGCGAAGATGTTTGGCCTCCCAAGCCAAAACGCAACAAGTTTTCTCAAGCATCGTGTACCGAGTCTCACAGTCGGTGAATTTCTTGCTAAGATAGTAGATGGCAGACTCTTTCCGTTTGGTTTTGTCCTGTTGGCCAAGTACACATCCCATTGAGTCCTCTAGAACTGTGAAGTAAATAATCAGTGGTCTTTCTTCCACTGGAGGTGATAGAATCGGCGGATTCAACAGGTATTCCTTAATACTGTCGAAGGCAGTTTGGCCATCTTTTGTCCAAACGCATTCCTGGTTCTTTTTGAGTAATTTGAAAATCGGCGCACATGTGGCGGTCATAAGGAATATGAATCTGGAGATGTAGTTCAAACGTCCCGGGAATCCTCTGACTTGTTTTTCAGTTTTCGGAGAAAGCATTTCTTGAATGGCCTGGACCTTGTCAGGATCAACCTCAATTCCTTTCTGTCTGACGATGAACCCTAATAATTTCCCTGAACGGACACCGAAGGTGCACTTGTTGGGATTCAAGCGGAGCTTGAACTTTCTTAAACGTTCGAATAATTTTGACAGATGTTCAACGTGCTCACGCTCTGTTTTTGATTTTGCAATCATATCATCGACATATACCTCGATTTCTTTGTGTATCATGTCATGGAACAGAGTAGTCATGGCCCTTTGATAGGTTGCCCCGGCATTCTTCAAACCGAACGGCATTACCTTGCAACAAAAGGTACCCCAGGGGGTAATGAACGATGTTTTCTCCATGTCTTTCGGCGCCATTTTGATCTGATTATAGCCCGAGAATCCATCCTTGAAGGAGAAAATTTTGAACTTTGTTGTGCTGTATACCAGCATGTCAATGTGTGGTAAAGGAAAGTCGTCTTTTGGACTTGCCTTATTCAGATCCCTGTAATCAACACACATTCTGATCTTTCCGTCCTTTTTGGGAACGGGTATGATGTTGGCTAACCATTGAGGATATTCTGATGTGGCGAGGAAACCCGCGTCAATCTATTTCTGTACCTCCTCTTTGATTTTGATGGCCATGTCTGGGTGAGTCCGTCTCAACCTTTGCTTTACTGGCGGACATTCTGATCTTAATGGTAAGTGATGTTCCACGATGCTGGTATCCAACCCTGGCATATCCTGATAGGACCAAGCGAATACATCGGGAAATTCTCTGAGAATCTTTATCAAACCCTCTCTGGCAGTTGGACTGAGCAGTGCCCCAATCATGATTTCTTTTCTCTCTCTTTCCGAACCCAAGTTTACCGTTTCCAACGGCTTTTTGTGAGGTTCAATGGACCTTTCCTCTTGTCTGAGTAGTCGAGAGATCTCTTCTGGAATTTCGTTGTCAACTTCTTCTTCAGCCCCAAATATCGGGAATCCAAAGTCGGGAGAAGGCATTGGATCGTATGTTTCAACGGGGTTTAAAACAAGCAATCTGCATGACGTGATGATTCGTGTTTAGAAGAGATAGAGAAAATGCAAAAGTGTGTGCAGTGTTTTATTTTACTGCTTGTTTTTATTTTTAATTTGTTTTTTAGGATTACCATTTTTTGAAAAAGCAAAAAGAGAAAACAACAATTAATGCGGAAATTATAGAACGACGTTATTTTATTAATAAACAAGTCGATCCTTGAAACTACAACCCTATAAAACAAAACTCTGTCGCTTCGAGCAAAGCAAAAAGGGAAATTTACAGAAAGCGAGCCCTATCAAAACATCCGTTTCACCTGGGCAGGGTGAAAGGTTAAAGATGGCAATTACTTTGACTGATGCACGACCTTCGGAACCTCGATGGCAACCCATTGGCGGCGAACTCCTCGGTGAATCGCAAAGTTTGGTACCTTCCTTGATTTGTCTTCAGAAATGACGCTGATTTCTGGTGGAGCAGGATCATTGGAATCTGTCTCCCAGGAAGTGTTGTCGTAGGAGGATTCCTCTGTTGCATTTTGCATAGCATTTGTACTCTCAGCTGTATCTCCCCATCCAGTTGGCTGGATATCTTCGAGCCTGATACGAGAGCTTTCGGGAGCGGTGTATTTGACCATATAGTCGTACTTTCCACTCGGTTATCCCAGAGTGTCCCAAACTTCTTTGGAACTGGAGGAGTCATTGCTCTCGATGACGTTGACCTCGGGAAAAGCATTGTTGATGAATTCAAGTCCTGTAAACATTGCAAATTCATCGTCGTGTTGAGTAGTTTCTGAATGACCTGAGTGTTGATCCCATGACATGGTGGGGACACAGGTACTCTGTTCAATGACGGTCAGCTGATTTTCATTACTCGGCTAACTTTCTTGCCCCAAGTTTCCTGGGTAAGGCTGCCACATTGGCAGGCCATCCATTGGGCCATAGTAGGTGTAGTCAAAATTGTCTTTCATCGGAGTGTCTTCCTCTAATGAATTTGGCGGAGCACGGCATCCTTCCGGATCACAATCTCCATATATCATTTCGACGTCTGACCTTGGTATAAACCTCAGACTCTGTGCGGGATAGTAAAATGGCGTAGGCACCTCTTCCTGAGACATATAACCGTCCTTGTTAAGATAGGACTTCCATTCTTCATCTGTGTCAGAGGGATCTTCCTCATTGATAGCATGTACTGCTTGAGACACTGGGTGAAGGAAACCTCCACTGTGGAAGAAGTTTTGAAGGGGATGAAGACTTTCATCGTTGGCAGCTATCCGAGTACAGGTCGTAGAAAAACCAAGACCCTTCTTTGTTTTATTGTCAATAGGAATGACAAGTTGTCCCCATCCTTTTGTATCGGTACTCTCGACCGCTTTGATAGCATCGTTGTATGAAGAAATCGAAGTTCCTCCTTTGAAATGATTGTCCTTGCTCACCGACAGTGCCTGGAACTGAGTTCCAATAACCTCCTCGGGTTCTATACCAGTAGATGATGACAAGTTACTTACAAGCAAGGCTTGTTCCCCATAAACTGTGACAAATTGATCGTTCTTGACGAACTTTAGCTTTTGGTGGAGGGTCGAAGTGACCGCTCCAGCCTGATGTATCCAAGGTCTTCCTAATAAACAACTGTACGTTGCCCAGATGTCCATGACCTGGAAAGTGACTTGGAAAGTGACTTGGAAAGTGTGAGGACCAATAGTTATGGGAAGATCAACTTCGCCGATAACCGTTTTTCTGGATCCATAGAATGCTTTGACAACAACCTCGCTGATTCTCATCGGAGGGCCCTTGAATGATAATTGCATCAAAGTGGACTTTGGCATAACATTCAGGGCTGACCCTGTGTCTACCAGTACGCTGGCTAAAGCATCGTCCTGGCAGTTAACTGTAATGTTGAGTGCCATGTTATGACAGCAACCCTTTTCAGGTAATTCCTCATCACTAAATCCCAAATTGTTGCAGGAAGTGATGTTAGAGACAATATTATCAAACTGTCTGATTGTTACATCCTGTTCCACAAAGGCTTGCTCCAAGACTTTCTATAGAGCCTCCCTGTGCGCTTCTGAACTGAGTAAAAGTGATAACACAGAGATCTTTGAAGGAGTCTGTAACAGCTGATCAACAATGTTATATTCACTCCTTTGGATGAGCTTCAGCATCTCATCATTATTTTTCGAAAGGTCGGGATTACTGGATTGACCGACTGATGGATCGGGAGCTTCTGTCTGAAGTTCCTTTTCCTTGTTAGGTTCTCCAACTCCTCGGTTAAAGATTCGACCGCTCCGTGTTACACGACTGATGTCTGCAATATTCACGACGGAGGGTAATGGAATTTCCTTTCCATTTTCAACTATCGTTGCACCGTATTTGTAAGGGATAGCCTTAGTTGATTCATACGGTAGTGGTCCCGGCAGATAGATGACTACGGGAGCCTTCTGATTTTTCTGACCATCATAAGTAATCTCGATCCGTCCCCGGTTGGGAACTTTAGATTCGTCAAGTAGAGGGATGATGGAGAAAACATCCTTGGTCTGGTGACGTCCAGAGATTGTGACAACATCCTCGACTTGATCGGCAAGGTAGTTCGGCGTCCAGTTGATAGGTCCAGAACCCGGATATGGACGAATTTCTCCACGATCCACCTGACCCTGAAGAGCCGCTCGTACAAGGTAACACCCTTGGTTACTTTCCAAACAGACGCTACAACGGTCATAATTGTGTAGTGGCACCTGGCCACACCCACTTTGAATACAATGTAACCTCACTAGGTTAGCTTCCACTGATTGGACATCCTGACTCTGATGCCGAGTGGGATTCCTGTTATTGATACTAATTTGCTGAGTATCTTCATCCATATAAATTGGCATCCACCAGTGATTTAACAAGTGCTGAAGTGCCTCCTGGACAAGGGTACAACCTCGATCGTTTTCACAGCCCGCTTTACAGCTTTGATAGTCGTGTGATATTAAGAATCCGAGTCGGACCTGCTCAACATCTAACTCTACCAGGTTGGTATTCATCACGCGAATATCAAAGATCTGAACCATATTGATCTGATAGGGATTCCTATCATGGTAGTCTTGGATCCATCCAAGATCCATTTGACGCTGGAGGGCCTCTTGTATGAAAGAGCATCCCTGTTTATTTACCGAGCAAGTCAAACAAGAACTGTAATCATGCCACGGCAGATTATGATACTGGCTTTGCCTTGAGTGCATTGCCACCAAGTTGACATTCATCGCACAGATATTGTGGTTCTGAATGACGTTGGAATTCGTGTAAACCATGTTAACTCCACGAACTCGGTGCTCTTGGATCCATCTGAGATCCATTTGTTCCTGTAGAGCTGCTTGCACCACAGAACATCCTTGGCTGTCTTTAGAGCAGATATCACACTGGTGATAATTATGAGGTGGCACATGGCCATATCCACTCTATCTAGAATGCATCTTAACCAGATTGGTCTTTAACAAGAGTACATCGTGAATTTGATAGACATCGTTAATCTCTCCTTCTATCAAGTTGACTGCAGCCTGGTCATGTTGAGGCAGCGGGTTCGTGAGAACATTAGGATTTGTATCCTTGAAAGATAAGACCCCACTCCTAACAAGCTTTTGCACGTCGGACTTGAAATTGAGACAAGTCTCAATGTTATGCCCTGAACCTCCTTGATGATAAGGGCAAGTTTGATCCACCTTAAACCAAAAAGGCGAATTTTCCGGTATCGCAAGAGGGGACTTAGTATGAATGTGCCCCTTCGCTAGCAGTAATGGAAATAATTCTGCGTACAACATGGGTATAGGATCAAACCCTGATGGTCGTGTTGTACGGTTGTTGTTATATGGAGGACGAGCCTACTGAAGAGGCTTTGTGTCCTTTGCTGATTAGGCTGGTTTTGTGCAACCTGAGGTTGATACGTAGGAATAGGCGCAGGGCTGATAGGAGGAGTCACAGCTGCTACCGGCTGATAACGTCGCCTTTGCTTTCCGAGAGAGATATTCCCAATATCTTGCTCTTTTTTCTTAGGGAGAGCACTACCGTATTTTTTAGTACCGCTCGTCGATCCAGTGTCTGTTACCAAACGTCCTTCTCAGACGGCTTCCTCAAGACGTACGCCCATGCCCACCATCTCGGTGAAATCACTGGGTGCACTGGCAACTATTCGGTCATAGTAAAATGAGCTTAAGGTCTTTAAGAAGATCTTTGTCATCTCTTTTTCCTCAAGAGGTGGACAAATTTGAGCAGCAATTTCACGCCACCTTTGAGCATACTCCTTAAAGGTTTCCTTGTCCTTTTGCGACATCGATCTGAGTTGATCTTTGTCGGGTGCCATGTCCAAATTGTATTTGTATTGTTGGACGAAGGCAGTACCAATATCTCTGAATGTACTGATCGTGGCACGGTTTAAACCCATGTACCATTTTAATGCAGCACCGGTTAAACTATCCTGAAAGTAGTGAATCAGTAGGTCCTGATTCTTCGTCTCAGCTGACATCCGCCGAGCGTACATCACCAGATGACTCTGAGGGCAAGAGTTACCCTTGTACTTTTCAAAGTCGGGCACTTGGAACTTGTGCGGGACTTTCACATTGGGGACCAAGCAGAGGTCTGCGACGTCCTTTCCAAATAAACCCTGACCGCGAATGGGTTGCAGCTCCTTCTGCATTTCCAGAAACTGCTCCTGGAATTCATCCATTCTGTCAAACATAATTTCCTTTTTTCCAGCAGATATTGGTGGTATCTGTCCTTCCGGGATAGTGTGCACCACAGGGGGTGGTACCGTGACAACGGCAGCGAACCTTGGCATTTCCCGAAGTTTGTAACCTTCAGGAGTCTTCAGTATACCCCTGGCATCTTCACTTTCCTGAAGTTTGTAACCTTCAGGCCCAGCGACTTCTGTTGTGATTCCCTGATCTTCAGCGATCGACGGAACATATCCTTCCGGGATATAGTTAACAGGCATGCCCCAAGGGCGATCTTTCGGTATCTGATACCTAGGATCATACTTCTCCACTATGGCCGTTGAGGTGATCTTTGAGATCACAGTTCTTTGTAACTGAGCTTCTGCCATGGCTTGTATGTCGTTACGAAGCTTTCTCATATCCTCTCTCAGAGCGTCGATCTCTTCTTTTAACTCTCTGTTTTCTTCCTCAAGATCATCCATCTTTTTCTGAAGATTGGCCTGAGTATTATACGAATGAGACAGTTTGACTCTAGAATCGAGACACAAACGTGAGATTTATAGATAAGAAGAATACGCGATGTGAGAATGATGAATGCAATGATTATATTAATTGTTTTTTTGTTTAATCAAAATAAACTTCGACAATTAGATTGCAAATATCAAACAGTGGGGAAACCCCTTTTTATTGAAATTCAAAGGATTACAGAAATGGAAATACATTAGATTACAAGGTGTAGAAACAGAAACCTAAGCTAATGGGTCCCGAGTCCTCTCTGAAGAGAAATCGGGTGCTGATTCTGGTACTTTCCTTTTCTTTGACCGGGGCTCTTGGACCGTTGTCGGGTTATCATTCCTTTGCCAAGTGAAAGGAGTGAGCAAATTTCTTTGGTCCTCTTGATTCTTTACAGCATGTTGCTCCAAAATTTAAATCAGAGCATCTTTCTCTTTCAGTAATTGCTGTATTTTGATGCACCCTACGTCGAGGGTGTGGTACTTGTTCTTCCAAGACCTCCTCTCCTTTTGAACTTTGTTGAGAGTAACCTGAAGCTTTTCAGTTTCCGTCATGAAGTACATGACAGATTCCCTCGGCGGAAGAATTTCGTAACGAGGATAAGGCATTTTTAGCTTGAGAGCTCTAGTTTGTACCCAATGGAGATAAGGCTCCACCGAGACATAGTCCGGTTTTCCTAGAGACTCTCGTCCTTTCTTATGAACGTGTTTCCAGGCCTGCACTATTTCCATCTTTAGTGCTCTGTCGTTTTCTCCTTCCTTGAAGAAAAGACCTTCCAGATGAACACCCCGTGGGACGTGTCTCATCGGGTATCCAAATTGACGATGAACGAGAACTGGATGGTAGTTGATTCCTCCCTTAGTTCCTATAAGGGGTACATTGTGGAAGTTTCCACAATGATCAATGATTCTGATTCCATCAAAGATCCTATTACACCAATCTATGTCAGAGTTGGTGAGGGACATGATCTTCTGCGACCAACGTAAGGCACTCTTGCAATCCCAAAACGCAGCAGACTTGGGCAAGTGGGAGATAAACCATTTATACAGCAGCGGTACACAGCATGTGATCTCCCCTCCGCTGTACAAATTTCCCAAGTGTACAGATTGATACGCATCTGCGAGCAAAGTCGGCACAGGATTTCCAATGAGAAAAACCTTAATAGCGTTGATATCGACGAAGTTATTAATGTTGGGAAACAAAAATAACCCGTAGGTGAGCAAGACAAAGATGCTTTCAAAAGCAGTTATGTTTCCTATACTGGCAAAATACAGGGCTTTCTTTGTCAAGAACCGGGCTGGCAAACCTTAGATGCCACCCTTAGCGGTCATGTGAGTCCTGACCTCAGACTCGTCCAAATGAATGGCTCTTGCAATGGTCTGATTCTTTGGAATTTCTTCCAGTCCAAAAAATGGAGCTCGATCAGTGATATGTAAATTAATCAAATGAGAATATTCCTCCAGCGTTGGTGCCAGCTGGTAATCCGAGAATGTTAAACAGTGATAAACCGGATCGTAGAATTGAACGAGCGCGTCCATGATTCCCTCAATCACATGGACTCTTAACAGTGGTAGCAAACCTCCGTGCTTGGCTTTGAAAGCCTCAGGGTTAGTGATCATCCTCGCTAACCTTCTTAAATCCACCAGCTTTGGAAACTTGAAGGTATACCTATGGGTTCTCCTTCTACCGAAATCCATTAGTGCAATCCTTTTCTCTGATATTTGCAATCACAGTCTTAGTTTACTTTGAAAAACAGAGAGACTAGAAGAGAAATTTCTTTGAATGTTTTAATGTTCTTTAGATGAATGCATAAATGCAGCACACAAAAACATAGAAAAAACATGGGGTCAAAGGGTCGTTGTCATGAAGTCGAGGCTCTACCCATCCCCAAAGGTTTATACTAGGGTAATTTTTGTACCTGTACTCATTATCATCAACTCCTCCCAGGAAAGCAAAACAACAAGCGGATCGCCAGCGAGTTGTAGAGCAATCTTAGAGTAAGTGACGTTCACCGAGAATAGATCACCAGCCTCAAATAAGGGTAGTATCACGTGACACCTATTTCCGATAGTTTTCGCACTACAAAAGGGTTTGGCTCCTCAGCTTCTCAGTCATCACAATCAGCCCATTGTCTAGGTGAGAGAATGGGTTGCATTGGTCAGCCTCCACTGAGGTTGATGGTCGACCTCGTCGCCATCACTTATCTTAAGTGTATACTCAATCTTTCCACATGCGGCATCACACGCATTCCCATTAGAAGAAAAATAAACATGTATAGCAATTAGGAAAAGCAATATATATATTTGTCCTAAACATCCTAGACCTTTAAAGCTATGAATCCTAAGTTCCTGACAGAAAATGGGTTCCCCGGGGGAAGCCCCAATCTGTGGTTTTCACACAAGAGGTGAAAAGGAAGAAGAAAAACAGAGACGGGCCCCACGGTGGGCGCCATTTTCCTGTAGCGAGCGATTTTGGACGCGGTTCTTAAGCGCTGGTCGCTCTCTGCGGTTGAGCTTACTACAGGTCAATTCATTTTTTATCCTATTAAAGCTGATGAAGGAAGGGAAATAGATGTCTCCAATTAACCCTGCTTTGTATACTGAGTTTAAACAGCGGTTTGTTAGGTTACGAATGCTATCAATGTGGGGGGGCCTTTGTACTGGTTATTTGTGTTTTCGCCAATACGGTTTTCTCTCTTTTTATTTTGACAGAATGTTTCTGGCAGGGAACAAGGATTAGGATGTTAGGACTGATGCTTTTTGATGTGAGAGTATGGGATTTAGGTTTTTTGTTGATTGTGCTCGCTAAGATTTTTCTTTCAATCTTATGCCTACGTATTCCCATTTTACCGAAACAGGGAAATCAGAGCGTTCATAGTTCCTCCTATTCTATGGGAGGAAATGGGTGTTTTGGTGTCTTGTTCAAAGCCCAAGACGTGAAGCGAAAAGTGGTTTGTATCTTGTTCAAAGCCCAAGATGTGAAGCTGAAGAGTTTATTTGTATCTTGTTCAAAGCCCAAGATATGAATCTAAAAGGTTTTGAATTTTAGAGAGAATTTGTCATCTCTAAAGGGGTCTGTTTGTCACAACTGTTTATAAAGGAGAATTACTTTAACCGGGATGTGTGAATCCGGCAATGCCATAATTTCCTTTATAGGGGATTTTAACCTGAAGGAGAAGACTTTAACTCAGTGTAGAGCAATGTTATCTTTCCTTAGGAATTCCTCATGCTAAAAGAGGGACAGTGGCATGGATGTAGATGATCCAGAGGCTTGCCGCTTACAGCGATTAGATGAAGGGAGGGAGTCGTTGATGTTTGTGTACTGTGAACGAGGTACAACTTTGATGCTAAAAGGTTAATTGGATTAACCAGTGGTTTTCTTATACAAAGCCTAAGAGGAGGCTATTATGTGTCTCGTACAAAGCCCGAGAGAGAGGCTAAGAGGTTTTAACTCGATGATTGAGTCTTTTGGTATCTCGTATAAAGCCCGAGATGAAGGCTATGGTGACTCAACAAGAGAGTTTTTTTGTATCTCGTACAAAGCCCGAAATGGAGGCTGTTGTTTGTTTGGCTCAATAAGAACCTTTTTGTATCTCGTATAAAGCCTGAGATGGAGACAAAAGGTGTGATTGACTCAACAAGGGAGTCTCTTATGTGTCTCGTACAAAGCTCGAGAGAGAGGCTAAAAGTTGTTTCAGTTAAGTGACAGGTCCAGTATACTGATTTTAAAGAGAAAATCAGTTCTTATATGAGCAACACTGTACTCAAGGATTTGATTCAAGGATATGGGTTATGCCTGTTCTTTAAGGAAGCAGGAAATCTGAAGGGTATTGAGACTGTCCGAGTCTACGGGTTTCCTTCCTACTCTTGAAGGGTGCTTGAGAATGTCTTTGAGACTCAAGGAGATTAGACTGTCCAAGTCTAGAGTTTTATCTTTTGTACTATGCTTTGAGAAATAATAGTAGACTCTTTGAAAGGACTGTTCTATGCAGATGATTAAGTTCTGTTCCTATACCTCTAGGAGGTCGTCGGGACAATTTGTACGAAGTCCAAGAGGAGGCTGGAAACTTTTAAGAAGCCGATCGGTCCTTGTACGAAGCCTAAGAGGAGGCTATCATTCCCGGAGGAAGAGATCATTATACGAAGCCTAAGAGGAGGCTGTGAATACTTCTAAGAAGCCGTAGGGTCCTTGTACTAAGCCCAAGAGGAGGCGGGGCTGCTTTTAGGAAGCTTGTGGGTCCTTGTACGATGCCCAAGAGGAGGGCGATTGCTTTTAAGAAGCCGATGGGTCCCCAAACCCCGAGAAATTCAAGGAAAGCTATTCACAAGGAATAGATCAAGTCAGGAAACTTCGAAATTTGGAAGAAACTCAAGAGATGCCATTCACTGAGAAAAGATCATCTCTGGGGAATAGATTTTCTTGACAAGTGCTTTTAAGAAGCCTGCGGGTCCCCAAACCCCGAGAAATTCAAGGCAAGCTATTCACAAGGAATAGGTCAAGTCAGGAAAGTTCGAGAATTTGGAAGAAACTCAAGAGATGCCATTCATAGAGAAAAGATCATCTCTGGGGAGTAGAGTTTCTTTGACAACTTCTATGAGTGACAGTCTATGAAAGGGTTCACAGAGAATGCTGCCTTTCATAACTCCATATTGTTTAACCCCAAGAGGAGGGAAGATTGTGTCTGGTAATCCTATGGGGATCTAGTTTAGACTATTTCTAAGAGGGATCAACGGGCTTAATGCTAGACGTAGTTGTCGGGGAAACTCTAAATATCTATACTATTATTACACAGTTGATATGAGTTTATGAAAGAAGACTTACAGTGAAACAGCCCCACAATACAGTTATATATATATATTAAAGCGGTAAATGAAAGCAATAACCACTTATTCGGTTGTAGAGCTTCCATGCTGTTTGGTTAGCTTTTTTTTAATAAAGAAAGATTGAAAACAATAGTATATTCAAAATCAAAGGAGAAAGTGCTTTGAAAAAAGAAAGTTTTGGGGCTTACAGCTTAAGGAGAGGCCCAGGGTTTTATTAGTGAGCGCACTGTTTGAATTTGTACAGAGGGACTTATACAAGTGACTGAGGCCCAAAAATTGTTTTCTGTACAAAGGGATGGGTCTTACACTCTCTCAAGAGGCCCAAAAAGTTTAAAGAAAAAGAGTGGGGCTTATAACACGAGGGTAGGCCCAAATGATTTTTCGTTTAAAAATGGCGATCGCGCCGAGGTTTTCTTTTAACGCAGAGGGACTTATACAATAAGTGAGGCCAAAATTGTTTTTGGTTAAAAGGGAATTGTGTCTTACACTCTAATAGAGGCCCAAAAGGTTTTGAATGGGTCTTATAGCTCAAGGAGAGGCCCAAAATGGTTTTCTGGAAAAGGCGACGATCGTGCTGTTTATTTGAAAATGTACAGAGGGACTTATACAACGAATGAGGCCCAAAATGTTTTCTATACAAGGGTATTGGGTCTTACACTCTAATAGAGGCCCAAATGAGTTTTAAGAAAAGAAATAGGTCTTACTACTCGAGGGTAGGCCCAAGGTTTTTTGTTTTGAAAAGGCGATGATCGTGTCGTTTGTTTTTGACGGTATCGGGACTTATACAATACACTGAGGCCCAAAATTTATTTGGTCAAAAAAAGGATTGGGTCTTACACTCTATTAGAGGCCCAAGTGTATTTGAAAATCAATTTCGAAAGTTGAATTAATCAAAAACCCTAATTTTAATCTTTAAAAGTAAATATTTAAAGAAAATCAAACAAAATTCAAAATAAATTTGAATAATCCACTTATGATTTTGTTTAAGGTTTGGAAAAAAATGAGGGATAATCACAAGGAATATTTAAACTCATTAGGTTTTGATTTTCAAATTAAATATTCACTTTTAGAATGTTTAAAAACAATTAAAAATGAATTTATACACAAAAATACTAATTATATTAAATAAATAATATAAATCTAATTTTTTGGTGGAATAAAGTATTTCAACATTTTTGTGAATTATTGCAAAAAGAACAAATCAAAAATGATAAAAATTGATGGAGTTATTAATTTTTCAAATCATTAAAAATAATAATATGAAAAATAACAAAATAAACAAGTGATAAAAAGAAGTCCGGGGCGAGGGGGATTCGAACCCCAGACCTCTCGCTTGCCAATACACACAAAACCAGCTGATGAACCGCTGGGGCACAATGCCAATTCATTAATAACATGGCAAGTGAAAAATATATATCAAACTTAGTTGGAAAACCTGAAGAATGGCGCCATTGCCATCTTCTTCCTCGAGCTCGTGCGTGAAGCACCATATCTCACTCATCTCTCAACCATTGGACATCATTCAAACACCAAACTCATGCGTTTTTTACAAGGAAGAAGATGACAATACCCAATTTTATTCATTTTCAGTGTATAACAAATTATATCATTGTGGCCGTATGAACCTTAATTTTGCAAAAGCAATCAAGTAGGCATGATTATGAGTGCAATGATCAATTTTTAGAGGGAAAACAATCAGCATATGATGGCAAGCAATTGGCAAAAATATCATGCAAGGAAATATGCATGGATCATGGAGTTTGAGTTTTGAGGCTTACCTTGATGCAAGCTGAAATGGAACTCTGCACAAACTTTGTTCCAGTCGTGAATTAATGATCCCTACAGCTTCAATGGATGTTATGGAGTGTGTTACAAGCTTTGGAACACTTTGAAACTCTTTGGATCAATGGAGACCTCCACCTGCATAATTGAGGCATAATGGCTTGGTTGAAGGGTGATTTTGAGCCTGAGGTGTTACAGTCAGTGTTTAAGTGTTTGGACACCTCAAATACATCATATGTGATGTGTTTAAGCAATTGGAATTGATTGCTTGAGGCTGCAACTCAAAACCCGATAGTGGTTACTCAAAAACCAAAAAACTTGAGGTTTAAGGAAGAATGAGAGAAAACAGTGTTGTAACTGGCTTTGGTGTGAGTTGAATGATCCATTGGGACCTCTATTTATAGGTGATCAACTTTTGTTTTGGAGGAATAGTGAATGGCTGCTGGATCAGATCACATTTGCATGGATTGGCTTGGAGGATTTCTTCTCAAGCAAGGCAAGCTAGCCATTCTCAAGAGCAGGGTTATGCCTTGACCAAAATCACATTCCTCAGATGCTTTTATTGTTGTTTAATCAGAGAATTTCACTGAGTAGGGTAGCTACCTTGACAATGCACTATTCCACATTAATGCCCTTTGAATTCAAGGCAAAATGTGCCAAAGTGGATGAATTTCAAGTTGGAAGACTCCTTGGCCTTTTGACTCAGATTTATCAGTTGGATCAGATGCAATGTGATTGGTTTGAATACATGTGGCATGCTGATCCTCAGTTTTGGTTCAAAATCGCGTGTGGCAAGCAAACATGCAAACTGATTTTTCCAAAACAGCTTGCAGCAGCATGACTTTGGGCATGGATTTCTCTTGGCTCAAGTTGAATCAATTCATGCTGTTAAGCTCTTTGAATTCTTGGCAACATATGCAACAACATTGATGTTTAACTTTGGACTTGATTCAGCTTGCATCTATGTGAAAAGATCTCACAAGTTTTGGTGTTTCAACAAAATCTGTCTTAGACAGAATTTTTTCTAAGTGTTGGAAAATGGTGTACTTTCATATTTCCAGCCATTTTGGCTCACTCATAGCTCAAAATCCACAATGAATTGGAGTTAGGTCTAGTTGAATTTTTTGTAGAGGGCAATGAGATCTACAAATCAAGCTTTGGATGGGAAAAAATGGCCTTGTGGTTTAGGAGTTAAGACCCTCCAAAGTTGGTACCCTAGCCACTTTATTTTTAACTTAGAAAATTTTCTAAGTTTTTATGGTTACCCCTTTTACATGTTATCCAACTTTTCTTGATTTTTCTTGATGAATGATGATTCAAATCATACATTAACATCATTTTAGGGTTAAAAATCCATTTTGGTGAAAAATCTCAAAAAGTCAAAGTTGACTTTTGTGCACAGTTGACTTTTTATCAGATGAATTCCAAACTGTGCAATTTTTCAGGAAATCATGTCCTTGACCTAAATCAAACTTAATGGACATGTTCCATGGGTGTCATGGGGTATATTGAGGCATGTCCTACGGTTTGGGAGTATGTCCTGGTCAAAAGTCAAAGTTACAGTTGACTTTTCCCTTAAAACCCTAATTGTGGTGCAGATGAAATTGAGACTTGTTGCTCAAGCTTCTTGGATTAATCCCTTGTTCCAAATGGATCAATATAGTTCATTAGAGACCCTCAAATCCTCTTTTGAGGTCTTGGCTCATGATTTTCCCCAAAAGTCAACTTAGGGGTCAATTAGGTCAAGAAACCCTAATTCCTGATTTTTTTGATGAATGCAACCCCTGAGGCAAAATTGACTTGATGATTGGGTCCATGAGGTCCCATGGGGTATATTAGGTTGTGTTTTGGATATTTGGCTCATGCCCAGATGTAATTTTCCACCTGGAGGCCCTGGTCGACCAAAACCCTAATTTGGATATACTGGCAATCTTGAGACTTGATCCACCTAGAAGGGAGCAGCCTTGTGCTTAATCCTTGAAGTGGGAGTCCTTTTGATCCATTGTGGATATTTTAGAGGCTAGACAAGTTGAAGATCAAGTCATTCCTTGATTGATCCTTTGTCTAAGGCTCTGAGAGGGCTTAAAACCCTAATTTTGATTGTAGTGAATGCTCAACAACCCTTGAGGCATTTGATGAGGCATGATGGTTCATCCATATTGTGATGATGATTTGCACAATGATGGGAAATCTTAGTGGTCAAAATTTGGGGTATGACACATTGTCTCTAACATCACTTCCTGCAATAATTTGGGATTTAGTGATAAGGAATTACCCGAAGAGGGTCGCCGTCATAACATGGCGCTCAACATTGCAGTTAACTGCCAGGACGATGCTTTAGCCAACATACTGGTAGACACAGGGTCAGCCCTGAATGTTATGCCGAAGTCCACTTTGATGCAATTATCATTCAAAGGCCCTCCGATGAGAACCAGCGAGGTCGTCGTCAAAGCGTTCGACGGATCCAGAGAAACGATTATCGGCGAAGTTGACCTTCCCATAATTATCTGTCCTCACACTTTCCAAGTTACTTTCCAGGTCATGGACATCCGGGCAACATACAGTTGTTTATTAGGAAGACCTTGGATACATCAAGCTGGAACGGTCACTTCGACCCTCCACCAAAAGCTAAAGTTCGTTCAGAACGATCAACTTGTCACAGTCTGTGGAGAACAGGCCTTGCTCGTGAGTAACTTATCATCATCTACTTGTGTAGAACCCGAGGAGGTTATTGGGACGTAATTCCAAGCACTGTCGGTGGGCAAGGACAATCAATCCCAAGGAGGAACCTCGATTTCCTCATACAAAGATGCTATCAAAGCGGTCGAGAGCACCGATACAACCGGATATGGACAGCTTGTCATTCCTATTGACAATAAAACAAAGAAGGGTCTTGGTTTTTCTGCAACCTGTACCCAGACAGCTGCCAGCGATGGAAGTCTTCATCCCATTTAGAACTTCTGCCACAGTGGAGGGTTCCTTCACCCAGTGCCTCAGGCAATCCATGCTATCAATGAGGAGGATTCCTCCGACACAGATGAAGAATGGAAGTCCTATATTTACAAGGACGGTTATATGTCTCAGGACGAAGCGCAAACTCCTTTTTGCTTTCCTACAGAGAGTCTGAGATTTATACCCAGGTTAGACATCGAAATGATATAAGGGGATTGTGATCCAGAAGGATGCCGTGCTCCGCCAAATTCATTAGAGGAAGACACTCCGATGAAAGACAATTTTGACTACACCTACTATGGCCCAATGGATGGTCTGCCAATGTGGTAACCTTATCCAGGAGACTTGGGGCAAGAGAGTCAGCCGAACAATGAAAATCAGCTGACCGTCATTGAACAGAATACCTGTTTCCCCACCATGTCATGGGATCAACACTCAGGTCATTCAGAAACTACTCAACATGACGATGAATTTGCAACATTTGCAGGACTAGAATTCATACTCTATGCTTTTCCCGAGGTCAACGTCATCGAGAGGGATGACTCCTCCAGTTCGAAAGAAGTGTGGGACACCCTGGGACAACCAAACGGAAAATACGACTATATGGTCAAGTACACCGCTCCCGAAAGCTCTCGTATCAGGCTCGAAGATATCCAGCCAACTGGATGGGGAGATACAGCTGAGAGCACCAATGCTAGGCAAAATGCGACAGAGGAATTCTCCTACGACAATTCTTCCTGGGAGACAGATTCCAATGATCCTACTCCACCAGAAATCAGTGTTATTTCTGAAGACAAATTGAGGAAGGTGCCAGACTTTGTGATTCACCGAGGAGTTCGCCGCCAATGGGTTGCCGTCGAGGTTCCGAAGATCGTTCATCAGTCAAAGTAATTGTCGTTTTTAACCTTTCACCCTGCCCAGGTGAAACGGATGTTTTGATAGGGCTCGCTTTCTGTAAAATTTCCCTCTTCGCTCTGCCCAAAGCGACAGAGTTTTGTTTTATAGGGCTGTAGTTTCAAGAATCAACTTGTTCATAAATAAAATAATGTCGTTCTGTAATTTCCGTATTAATTGTTGTTTTCTTTTTGCTTTTCTCAGAAAATGGTAATCCTAAAAAATAATTAAAAATAAAAACAAGCAGTAAAACAAATACACTGCACACACTCGCATTTTCTCTATCTCTTCTAAACACGAATTATCACGTCATGCAGATTGCTTGTTTTAAACCCAGTTGAAACGTACGATCCGATGCCTTCTCCCGACTTTGAGTTCCCGATATTTGGGGCTGAAGAAGAAGTTAACAACGAAATTCTAGAAGAGATCTCTCGACTACTCAGACAGGAGGAAAGGTCCATTGAACCTCACAAAGAGCCGTTGGAAACGATCAATGTGGTTTCGAAAAAAGAGAGAAAAGAAATCAGGATTGGGGCACTGCTCAGTCCAACTGCCAGAGAGGGTTTGATAAAGCTTCTCAGAGAATTTCCCGGTGTATTCGCTTGGTCCTATCAGGACATGCCAGGGTTGGATACCAGCATCGTGGAACATCACTTACCGTTGAGATCAGAATGTCCGCCAGTAAAGTAGAGATCGAGACGCACTCACCCGGATATGGCCATCAAAATCAAAGAGAAGGTTCAGAAATAGATTGACGCAGGTTTCCTCGCCACATCAGAATATCCTCAATGGTTAGCCAACATCGTACCCGTTCCCAAAAAGGACGGAAAGGTCCGAATGTGTGTTGATTACAGGGATCTGAACAAGGCAAGTCCAAAGGACGACTTTCCTTTACAACACATTGACATGCTGGTTGACAGTACAGCAAAGTTCAAAGTTTTCTCCTTCATGGATGGATTCTCGGGCTATAACCAGATCAAAATGGCGCCGAAAGACATGGAGAAAACTTCGTTCATTACCCCATGGGGTACCTTTTGTTACAAGGTGATGCCGTTCAGTTTGAAGAATGTCGGGGCTACCTATCAAAGGGCCATGACTACTTTGTTTCATGACATGATACACAAAGACATAGCGGTATATGACGATGACATAATTGCAAAATCTAAGACAGAAGAGGAGCATGTGACCCTCCTGTCAAAACTATTCGAGCGTTTGAAGAAGTACAAACTCTGCTTGAATCCCAACAAGTGCACCTTCGGTGTCCGTTCTAGGAAAATCTTAGGGTTCATCGCCAACCAGAAAAGGATTGAGGTCGATCCTGACAAGGTCAAGGCTATTCGAGAAATGCCTTCTCTGAAAACTGAAAAACAAGTCATAGGATTCCTGGGACGTTTTAACTACATCTCCAGATTCATATTCCTTATGACTGCCACGTGTGCGCGATTTTCAAATTACTCAAAAAGAACCAGGATTGAGTTTGGTCAGAAGATTGCCAAACTGCCTTCGACAGTATTAAGGAATACCTATTGAATCCGTCGATTCTATCACCTCCAGTGGAAGGAAGACCACTGATCATTTACCTCACAGTCCTAGAGGACTCAATGGGATGTGTACTTGGCCAACAAGATGAAACCAAACGGAAAGAGTCTGCCATCTATTATCTGAGCAAGAAATTCACCGACTGCGAGACTCGGTACACGATGCTTGAGAAAACTTGTTGCGCTTTGGCTTGGGCAGCCAAACGTCTTCGCCAATACATGATTCATCACACTACTTGGTTAATCTCCGAGATGAATCCAATCAAGTATGTCTTTGAAAAGCCTGCTCTCACGGGAAGGATTGCCCGTTGGCAGATGTTGCTATCAGAATATGACATAGAGTACCATGCTCAGAAAGCCGTTAAAGGGAGTATTTTAGCCGATCATTTGGCTCATCAACCGATTGACGATCAAGAATCAATTGGGTTTGACTTCCCAGATGAAGATGTCATGTATCTAAAAATGAAAAATTGCGATGAATCGTTACCCAGTGAAGGGCCAGAACCAGGTTCCCAATGGGGACTTATCTTTGACGGAGTAGTTAATCATTATGGAAATGGAATTGGGGCAATCATTGTTACCCCTCAGGGCACCCACATTCCTTTCACTGCCAGACTTACGTTCAAATGTACGAACAATGAGGTCGAATACGAAGCTTGTATTATGGGTCTCGAAGAAGCGATTGATTTAAGGATCAAAAACTTGGACGTATACGGCAATTCAGCCTTGGTTATCAATCAGATAAAAGGAGATTGGAACACATACCAATCAGGACTGATTCCTTACAAAGACTATGCAAGAAGGTTGTTACCCTTCTTTAACAGAGTCGAGTTTCATCATGTCCCTCGTAGAGATAATCACATGGTTGATGCCTTAGCCACTCTCTCTTCTATGATTAGGGTAGGTCAATGGAATAACCTACCTAAGATCGACATAATGCGCCTTGAACGGTCCGCCTACGTATTCACGATCGAAGCAGTCATAGACAACAAACCTTGGTATCAAGATATCAAATGCTTCCTTCAGAAACAAGAGTACCCATCTCGGGCACTCAGAAAAGACAGGAAAACCCTCAGAAGATTGGTTGGAAGCTTCTTCCTGAGCGGTGATACTCTCTATAAGAGGAACTTTGACATGGTCTTGCTCCGATGCGTCGACAGACCAGAAGCAGACATGTTGATGAAAGAAATTCATGAAGGATCCTTTGGTACTCATGCCAACGGACAAACAATGGCGAGAAAAATTCAGAGAGCAGGGTACTATTGGTTGACCATGGAATCCGACTGCTACAAGTACATGAGAAGGTGTCACAAGTGTCAGATATACTCCGACAAAATTCATGTACCGCCATCACATCTCAAAGTTCTTTCTTCCCCGTGGCCTTTTTCCATATGGGGAATCGACATGATTGGCTTGATCGAACCTAAGGCTTCAAACGGACATCGGTTCATCCTGGTAGCCATTGACTATTTCACCAAGTGGGTCGAAGCAGCGTCGTACGCTAATGTAACCCGACAAGTGGTGGTCCGATTTATCAAAAACAATATCATCTGCCGTTATGGTGTTCCGAGCCAGATCATTACTGATAATGGATCTAACTTGAACAATAAGATGATGAAAGAGTTGTGCGTTGAGTTCAAGATCGAACACCATAACTCATCTCCCTACCGACCCAAGATGAACGGAGCGGTAGAAGCGGCTAACAAGAACATCAAGAGGATCGTTCAAAAGATGGTTGTAACCTATAAAGATTGGCACGAGATGCTACCCTTTGCTCTTCACAGTTATCGAACATCTGTCCGCACTTCAACAGGGGCAACCCCTTTCTCTCTAGTATATGGCATGGAGGCAGTTCTCCCCATAGAAGTAGAGATCCCATCAATCTGGGTATTGATGGAAGTTAAGCTTTCAGAAGCTGAATGGTGTCAAAGTCGACATGACGAACTGAATCTGATTGAAGAGAAACGAATCACGGCACTATGCCACGGTCAGTTGTATCAACAAAGAATGAAGAAGGCGTTCGACAAAAAGGTCCAACCTCGCGTCTTCAGAAAAGGAGACCTTGTGCTCAAAAAGATACAATCGTTTCTCACTGATTCCCGGGGCAAATGGACTCTAAATTATGATGGCCCCTATATGGTCACGAAAGCTTTCTCAGGCGGTGCCTTGAGACTTGCAACCAAGGACGGAGAGCAATTTTCCTACCCCACGAATGTTGATGTAGTCAAGAAATACTTTGCCTAAACTAAAAAAAAATCGTCTCGGTGGATTGAAAACCCGAAAGGGCGGTCCAGGAAAAAGATAGAGACATGAAACAAAATCATCCCGATGGATTGGAAATCTCATAGTACAATCCAGGCAAAAATTAGGGATAATGGCAAGTAACTATGTTCAACAGAGGCAAGTTCCTCAGCAGCAGTTACATCATCCATCGGAGGAAAACTCCAGTCAAGGTCATCTTCGACAGAAGCTCAGGATGTCCCAAATTCAAAGTTGGTAGAAGGATAATGGTTGTTATGTTTCAACGTAGCCCTTTTCCCTGTAAATTACCATTTTCAAACTTTGTATATACTCTTTGGAATCACGCGTTTGGCTGATCTCCATCTTATCAATAAAATTTGAGCCCTTGTGCTTTTGTTTGTAATTCTTATTTGTTTTAGCCTTACAGAACGACATTTTAATATGATTAGCGATTCTTGAAATGAAACAAAAATGAATTTACTTGTTAAAAAATTTTCTGCTTTTAAATTAAAGATGGCAATTTCTTTTGACTGTTGAACATCGGAAGAACGTCAATTGCGTCTCCAAAGGCGTTTGAATTTCAAAGTGCAGAATCAAAGTACTCCTTCTAGGCCAGTACGCCTGAACGAAGGATCAACTGTATGAGATGCAGTTTTCCCATCTGATACCCTCGGCCGAGTTCTTATCTCCTAAGCCCGATCAACGGTATTCCCCGCAAGGACTATTTCTCCTAAGCAAGGTAGAATTGCTACTTTGTTTTACCAACGGTACTTCTTCGCCCCTCGATGGCCAAGTATCCAGTCGTGTTCACTCGTTAGTCTGTATGTCGCGTCAATTTTGTCAGCATATACATACATACATACATCATGCATTTGATTTGCATTCACATTTCATATTGCATCACTATCACTCTAGTCGGTCTTGTCCCCTAGTGATAACAGTCTTCTCAATCGAGTTGTCAGTTTTTGCCTCGTCAGGAAATGCTGCGTTTGAACAATCTCGCCTCCAGTGTATCTCTGGATTAGAATCGGCACTCGACCACTTTGATAACTTGAACCTCTGAAAAGCCAGAGAAGCTTTATACAGATGTCACTCTTCGCCATCGAAGATGATATCCTTGCTTTCCCGGATTAAAGAAAAATCCCCAAAGAAAGCCTCCTAAGCAGAGATTTGGCAGTACAGCTGCCTTTCTCCGAAAGACCGCTGATGAAAAGGTCATCGACACCTCAAAATTGGAGCCCATCATATGGCATTTCTCCGGGAAGATCCCGAGAAAAGTATGATGTAAGACCCCAAGCAGAAGCAGTCTCTCAAGAGACTCATTTTCCCCAGGTAGAATCGACAAATGGCATCTCCCAAAATAGAGAAGTTTGTGTACATCTACAATTCAGACGAATGGGTTCCCCAGCAAGTCTGACATTAAAACTTTTTCCACTCAAATGGCATCTCCCCAGGAAAATTCGGCGAGAAGTTTGAGGGAAACCGCTACAAATAGCGTCCCTTGTCAAGAAAGTTTATTGACAAAAGAAACTTACACCAGTTCCTCGGTAGGAAACCAGGATCGACGGGAAGTTTAAATCTGAAACTAAGACCAGTTCCTTGGTAGGAAACCAGGATCGAGGGGAAGTTTGAATCAGAAACTTAGACCAGTTCCTTGGTAGGAAACCAGGATCGAGGGGAAGTTTGAATCAGAAACTTAGACCAGTTCCTTGGTAGGAAACCAGGATCGAGGGGAAGTTTAAATCAGAAACTAAGACCAGTTCCTTGGTAGGAAACCAGGATCGAGGGGAAGTTTGATTCAGAAACTTAGACCAGTTCCTTGGTAGGAAACCAGGATCGAGGGGAAGTTTAAATCAGAAACTTAGACCAGTTCCTTGGAAGGAAACCAGGATCGAGGGGAAATCTACCTTTTCTAAGCATCATTGCTTAGCAAAATAAGATGAATGTGCAAGCTGCCATTCATAGCCATCAAAATTTCGGGTATTCCGATATTTAATCCTCTTGCACCCCGAATGCCCGAATACCTTCGTCATTCACACCTTCGGGTCCAGGAAGATTAAAGAGGGGCATCTGTCATACCCCAAATTTTGACCACTAATATTTCCCATCATTATGCAAATCATCATCACAATATGGATGAACCATCATGCCTCATCAAATGCCTCAAGGGTTGTTGAGCATTCACTACAATCAAAATTAGGGTTTCAAGCCCTCTCTGAGTGCTTAGACAAAGGATCAATCAAGGAATGACATGATCTTCAACTTGTCTAACCTCTCAAACATCCACAATGGATCAAGAGGACTCCCACTTCAAGGATTAAGCACAAGGTTGCTCCCTTCTAGGTGGATCAAGCTTCAAGATCGACAGTGTCACCAAATTAGGGTTTTGTTCGACCAGGGCCTCCAGATGGAAATTTTTCATCTGGGCACAAGCCAAAGATCCAAAACATAACCTAATATACTCCATGGAACCTCATGGACCCAATCATCAAGTCAATTTGACCTCAGGGGATGCATTCATCAAAAATCAGGAATTAGGGTTTCTTGACCTAATTCACCCCTAAGTTGACTTTTAGGACAAATCATGAGCCAAGACCTCAAGACATGATTTAAGGGTCACTAATATACTATATTGATCCATTTACAACAATGGATTAATCCAAGAAGCTTGAGCAACAAGTCTCAATTTCATCTGCCCCATAATTAGGGTTTCGCGAGGAAAGTCAACTGTAACTTTGACTTTTGACCAGGACATGCTCCCAAACCCTAAGACATGATTCATTATACCCTATTACACCCATGGAACATGTCCATCAAGTTTGATTTAGGTCAAGGACATGATTTCCGGAAGAATTGCACAGTTTGGAATTCATCTGATAAAAAGTCAACTGTGCACAAAAGTCAACTTTGACTTTTTCAGATTTTTCACCAAAATGGATTTTTAACCCTAAAATGATGTTAATTTATGATTTGAATCATCATTCATCAAGAAAAATCAAAGAAAGTGGGATAACTTGTAAAAGGGGTAACCAAAAAACTTAGAAAAATTTCTAAGTTATGGAAAAAGTGACACTAATGTGCCAACTTTGGAGGACCATAACTCCTAAACCACAAGGCCATTGCTCCCCATTCAAAGCTTGATTTGTAGATCACATTTTCCTCTACAAAAGCTTCATACTGACCTATGTCCAAATTCCTCATGGATTTTGAGTTATGGAGTGATCAAAATCAAGAAAAGTCACTTTATTCCAGCACTTAGTGAAAATTTTACTAAGTCAGAATCTGCCTTTACTTTTTTCCAAATGTAGGGGGATTTTTCACTTGGATTCAAAAGAGATCAAAACCAAACATGTTCAAAAAGTTGTTGTATCATGTAAGGGCTTTCCAAAATGGCCAAGAACATTACCAAATTCAATTTGAGCTATGAGATATGACATTGGCAAGATGCCTTACTGAAATCTGCCAAGGCAAGGCAGATTTTTGTACTTTTGGTCGATTTGCCAAAATCAGCCAAATCTAAACACTCCTATCCACTTGGACACCTCTGAGGATTGAATCTAAAGGGGACAATCACTGAGCCAAGCCTCCAAAGTCTTTGGAACAAGAAATAGCATGTTGAACCTAGAATTGCCAAAATAGGGACAAGACTCCAATTTTGGATTGGAGCATTCAATGGAAGCATCAAGGTGGCATGGACTGAGCTCTTAGCAACTGAATTCAGTCAAGACTTATCCAAGACCAAGGGAACCAGCATCCTGTGCCCTAACCTCTAGTCAATGGCTAGAGGAGACTTGGATTTTCATTTGCCAACATTGGCCAAACCTACTCAGCAGTTGCCATTCACTATTCCTTGCAAAACAAACTTGCTCTACTATAAATAGAACTCAATTGTGATCAGTTTGAGTACACCAAAGCCATCAAATAGATGCTTTCCTCAAAATCTCTTCTTTCACTCCAATTTTGCCTTCTAAGGTAAGTCAGTATCGGGTTTTGAGTTTGAGAGCTTTTCCAATCAAACCAATCACACACACACCTCATATACATCACATATGAGCTGATCAAACATTTAAACAACAACTGGAACACTGATTTCTCAGAATCACCAGTCAATTGCTCAAGGTTTTAACCAAGTTGCAGTTGAGATGCCATGAAGTGATCCGGCCAGTTTCAATCAAGTCCAAGCATTCAAACACACTCCATAGGGTGTAGGGAAGTTGTTCAGATCATCATAACTCATCTGTAACACCTCCAACTCAGAAATAAATTTGCTCTTGCTGTCACGACCTAGAGGTAAGCCTAAACTTGGTCATCTCTCAATCCATGCAATTTTTGCTGCACAATAATTTGGCCATATGTTCATAATCATGCATGGAATGTTTCCCCTCAATTAATTGCATTGTTTGAATCGTGTATCAAAAATCCTAGCCTTCATGCAGAATCTAGGGTTCTTGAGGATGGTTCATGATTTCTTGTTTTATGTTTAATTTAAATGAAAGTAATTGTCATAGACATGATCGTGAGGTTGAAACGAGTTGATTGGTATGTGGATTGCATGATATGATTAAGTATTCAGTGATATTGGATAGAAAATGCAAATCTGGGAAACTCAGAACACGCGCGTGTTCTTGCCCTTGTTCTTGGCGCCATTTTCCAACATTTGAATATTTGAATTTTGTGATTTTTATTTAATTGATTCAAAAATTAATTTCTCTCTGAGTTTTAATGATTTTGAGTTGATTCTTTTTTTAATAATTCACAAAAATGTTGAAATATTTTATTTTCCCAAAAAATCCCAAAAATATTATTTATTTCATATAATTGATATTTTTGCAAAGAATTAATATTTTAATTGTTTTTGACATTTAAAATATTTTTTCCCTCTTGATTTTGTAAAGATTAATGACTTCTAATTATTTTGTAGGTCAATACTTGATTTTTGAAGCATTAATCCAAGATCATAATTTGTTTCACACATGTTAAACAATTTTTGATCATTTTAATTGAATTTTTATTCAATTAAAATACATTTTGGAAATAAATTAGGGTTTTTGATTAATTCAACCCTCACAAATCATTTTCAAAAAAAACTTTTGGGCCTCTATTAGAGTGTAAGACCCAACCCACTTGTACAAAAATATTTTGGGCCTCACTAATTGTATAAGTCCCTCTGTACATTTTTAAATTCGGCACGATCGTCGCCAGTTTAAAAATAAACCATTTGGGCCTCTCCTCGAGCTAAAAGACCCATTCAAAACTTTTGGGCCTCTAATAGAGTGTAAGACCCAATCCCCTTTTAACCAAAAACAATTTTGGGCCTCACTTATTGTATAAGTCCCTCTGCGTTAAAAGAAAACCTCGGCGCGATCGCCATTTTTAATGAAAAATCATTTGGGCCTACCCTCGTGTTGTAAGCCCCACCCTTTTTCCAAAAACTTTTTGGGCCTCTTGAGAGAGTGTAAGACTCATCCCTTTGAACAGAAAAGCTTTTTGGGCCTCAGTCACTCGTATAAGTCCCTCTGTACAAATTCAACAGTGCAATCACTAGTAAAACCCTGGGCCTCTCCTTGAGCTGTAAACCCCGAATCTTTCTTTTCAAAGCACTTTCTCCTTTGATTTTGAAATATACTGTTGTTTTCAATCTTTCTTTGTTGAACAACTAACCAAACAGCATGGAAGCTCTACAACCGAGTAAGTGTTTATATGCTTTCATTTACCGCTTTCATATACATCTAACTGTATTGTGGGACTGTTTCGTTGTAAGTCTTCTTTCATAAACTCATATCGACTGTGTAATAATAGTATAGATATTTAGAGTTTCCCCGGCAACTACGTCTAGCACTAGGTAAAGCCGTTTTGATCACTCTTACATAGTCAAAACTAGATCCCCATAGGATTACCAGACACAGTCTTCCCTCCTCTTGGGGTTAAACAATATGGAGACATGAAAGGCAGCATTCTCGGTGAACCCTTTCATAGGCTGTCACTAGTAGAAGTTGTCAAAGAAACTCTACTCCCCAGAGATGCTCTTTTCTTCGTGAATGGCATCTCTTGAGTTTCTTCCAAATTCTCAAACTTTACTGGCTTGATCTATTCTCGGTGAATGGCTTGTCTTGAATTTCTCGGGGTTTGGGGACCCACAGGCTTCTTAAAAGTACTTGTCAAGAAACTCTATTCCCCAGAGATGATCTTTTCTCCGTGAATGGCATCTCATGAGTTTCTTCCAAATTCTCGAACTTTCCTGGCTTGATCTATTCTCGGTGAATGGCTTGTCTTGAATTTCTCGGGGTTTGGGGACCCATCGGCTTCTTAAAAGCATCGGCCTCCTCTTGGGCATCGTACAAGGACCCACAGGCTTCCTAAAAGCATCCCCGCCTCCTCTTGGGCGTTGTACAAGGACCCGTCGGCTTCTTAGAAGTATTCACAGCCTCCTCTTAGGCTTCGTATAATGATCTCTTCCTCCGGGAATGATAGCCTCCTCTTGGGCTTAGTACAAGGACCCGTCGGCTTCTTAAAAGCTTCCAGCCTCCTCTTGGGCTTCGTACAAATTGTCCCAACGACCTCCTAGAGGTATAGGAACAGAACTTAGTCATCTTCATAGGACAGTCCTTTCAAAGAGTCTACTACTGTTTCTCAAAGCATAGTACAAAAGATGAAACTCTAGACACGGACAGTCTAATATCCTTGAGTCTCAAAGACATTCTTAAGTGACCCCTTCGTTAAAATAGGAAGGAAACCCGTAGACTCAGACAGTCTGAATACCCTTTGGATTTCCCGTTTCCTCAAAGAAAAGGAAATATCCCTGAATCAAATCCTTGAGTACAGTGTCACTCATATAAGAACTGATTTTCTCTTTTAAAATCAGTATACTGGATCTGTCACTCAACTGAAACAGTTACAATAGCCTCCTGTTGGGCTTTGTACAATGATTCTTCCCAGCGAAGCAAACGTTTAGCCTCCATCTCAGGCTTTGTACGAGACACATAAGAGACTCCCTCGTTGAGTCAATCACCCCTTTCGTCTCCATCTCGGGCTTTATACGAGATACAAAAAGGTTCTTATTGAGCCAAACAAATTTTAGCCTCCATCTCGGGCTTCGTACGAGATACAAAAACACTCTCTTGTTGAGTATAAAAGATCCTCTTGTAGGATCAACCCCTTTTAGCCTCCATCTCGGGCTTTGTACAAGATACAAAAACACTCTCTTGTTGAGTATAAAAGATCCTCTTGTAGGATCAACCCCTTTTAGCCTCTCTCTCGGGCTTTGTACGAGACACAAAAACACCCTCTTGTTGGGCCCATAGCCTCCTCTTAGGCTTTGTATAAGAAAACCACTGGTTGATCCAATCAACCTTTTAGCATAAAAGATGTACCTCATTCACAGTACACAAACATCAACAACTCCTTCCCCTTCATCTAATTATTGTAAGCGGCAAGCCTCTGGATCATCTACATCCATGCCACTGTACCTCTTTTAGCATGAGAAATTCCTAAGGAAAGATAGCATTGCTCTACACTGAGTTAAAGTCTTCTCCTTCAGGTTAAAAAACTCCTATAAAAGAAATTATGGCATTGCCAAATTCACACATCCCGGTTAAAGTAATTCTCCTTTATAAACAGTTGTGACATACAACTCCCTCTTTAGAGATGACAAATTCTCTCTAAAGTCAACACCCTCTAGCTTCACATCTTGAGCTTTGAACAAGATACAAATAGAACCTTTTAGCTTCATATCTTGGGCTTTGAACAAGATCACCTTTTTAGCTTCACATCTTGGGCTTTGAACAAGACACCAAAACCCCATTTCCTCCCGCAGAATAGGAGGAACTACGAACGCTCTGATTTCCCTGTTTCAGTAAACGGGAATACGTAGGCATAAGATTGAAAGAAAAATCTTAGCGAGCACACTAAACAAAAACCCAAAATCCCATACTTTCATACATCCGTCCTAACATCTTAACCCCCCCCCCCCCCCACCAATCGACCGAACACCACTTTTAAAAAAATAAACCTAATAGAGACCCCGAATCTTTGTAGCGTCTGTAAACCAACAGTTTTGACTATTTAACCTCAATTTGCAAGCAGGGTTAATTTGAGACATCTATTTCCCTTCCTTCATCAGCTTTAATAGGATAAAAATGAATCGAGTTGTAGACACCAAAGAGCGATAGCGCATCGCAACCGCGTCCAAAATCACTCGCTACACCCTCCAACAAATCTCTTACTGGCTATATAAGGACTTGATCACTTAAAGAAAAACAATGCGACAATGAACCAAAAACAGTGAAGCACCACAATACAATGCAAGAACATTGTTCATACTATATAAATTTTCTTTAAGTTATTTAAGATATTCATAGTTGAAATTCTGGTATCAGACGTGTTATGTTTACGTGCGATCTCACAACAACACACTCTGCACAATGGACAAATTAAACAGCAGAATAACACACCAAATTGTTCACCCAGTTCGGTCTAACTACCTACGTCTGGGGGCTACCAAGCCAGGGATGAAATTCACTACTTGTAGACTTAATTTACAGACTCAATAACCTAGTTGACAATCTCCTAAATTTAATTCCTACTAGTGACTTTCTACCTAAGAAACCACTTAGATATGAGAACACTACTCAATCCCTAAAACACTTCAAAGATCACACACTTTGAATACCACTACTTGATTCTGCTTCACAGCTTTGATCAAGAACAACTCAAAATCACAATACCAATTCACTCTCGAATGGCTTACAAAACATGCATGAAGACACAAAATGACTCTCAGTCTTTGGCTCACTTTCTTCGTTCCTTTTCTCTAGTACTTGTGCGCTTTATATAGCTCCTTGAATTGGTCTTGGACCTGCTCCAAAATCTCGCCAAATTTGTTATTTAAAACTGAATATTTAAAACAGATTTTCTCCTAAAATCTTTTTAAATCTTCAACCTTTTAAATCTCTTACAAATCTGCACCAGATCTCCTTTGCAACAGAAAATATCTATCCCAAGATATTCGCATCCAATGAGACAGCTTGCTCTTCACAATTCCAGCTAACACGCAACCCTAACAACATCACAACATGATGTTATTAATTCTGCAGATCTAATGTCACAACATCGCCATGTGACATCAGACATCCAACTTCAGCAAATTAATTACTTAACACAGCCCAGTGTTAAATCTCAATGTTGCAGCATCACCACCTTGACATCAACATTGAACATCCTTTATTTTACCAAAATTCCAGCCAATCCAAGAACTAACAATCTCCCCCTTTGGCTAATTTTGGCTAAAACACTCTCTGCACCTTCAGAGGCTTCAGCAGCAGAAAAAAACTTCAATCAACAATCTTGAAACTCCAAGCAGCAGCATCAGCAGTAACATCTTTTCTTCACAAAACTCTGTTGCTCACATAAAAACTTCAGCATGTATCATTATGCTGCAAAACAACTACAATCTTCAAACAGCTGCACATATTTCAACAGCAACAGCAATAATTGCTCCCCCTCAATCATGAACCAGCAAAGCCAGCTGATCATACAGTTCAGTAATTCCTCATTACTCCCCCTTAATTTCTGCATATTCCTTTGACAGCACCTCAACTCCCTTGACATTTGACAGCTTTAGACAATCATTTACCTTTGGCTTTCTTTCTTTGGCTACATCTCCCCCTTTTTAGCCATAATTAGACAAGCTTCAATTAGAAGCCCTAATAACTACAGTTAGTACACCCTAGCTCTCATTGTTAGCCTCACAGTTAGCAACCAGGCAAAACAAATCATTGAAAGAAAAACATAACCAGGTGCATATTCAGCATAATATTCAAATTACATAACCAAGCACATTAAGTGCTGAAACAAAGACAGAAAATAAACTAAAACTACTAATCAAGAGAAATAATACAAGCATTAATCATCTGAGCTGAGATCATCATCTTCTTCATCTTGTTTTGGACTGTCATTGTCAGACTCATCTGTCTTATCAGCAACTACATTCTCACTTTCTTTTTCCTTCATCTTCAGGGACATAAGTAATTTTTTAATCTTGTCCTTCCTTTCAATGTTCACTCTGATGACTTCCTCTAGTTCTTTGCAGGCTTCCTCTAGTTCAGATATCATATCAGTCTTGACATGAGTATGATTAGTAGATGTTGAGGTAGATGCTTTGACATTATCAGCAACATGTCTTCCTTTAAACAGCTTCTGATGAAACGACAATCCAGGCTTCCGTCTACTCACACTATCATCCTGATTAAGAATCCCAGGATGCTGAGATAGAATTATCCCACAAATGAGGGATGGAAATGCAATAGGCAATTTCACAGCTCTTGTTGCAGCGTGCTTGATAGTCTGATTATAGATGTAAGAGCCATAATCAATTAGTTTCTTTGTTCCAATGGCATAAACTAATTTTCCCAGTCCAGCAGAAACAGAGGTCTTGTGGTTAGTGGGAACCCAGTTAACCGCACCTATTCTATGAAGTAGAGCATATTTCACACTCAATAAACTTGTTGACAACTTTCCTCTTGAAGGCCAAACTTCAACCTGACCAGTTGTGATCTCTTTGCAGATAGCATTATTAGAAACTTCTAATTCTCCATCATCTTCCTCACTTCTTCCTAAGTAGGCATTGATCACCTTAGGAGAGAACCAGACACACTTACCCCTGACTGTAACTCTTCTGAAGGTTAGGCTTTTGCTGTTATCAATAGACTCAGGGATATTCACTATAAATTCTCTGACCAGTCTATCATAGCAACTAGACAATCCTGACACAATCCTTATGAGACCAGCAAACTTAATTAATTCTACAATTCCAGTAGACTCTAAGTCATCACCTACTAGCTCTCTTTCCAGAGTTATCCTTCTTTGGCTCACACAGTTCCACATGGATGCACTTCTGGCACAGTCAAATGAGATGTTATCAGGTACTTGATCAGCAGCTCCTTTCATCACATGGTTGATGTCTTGAACATCACACTCTGAATCTGATTCTTCCCTGATTCTCCTCTTCTTACCAGACCTGGCAACGTTGCTCCACGACTTGGGAGAGTCTGCGACTGAAGTCCTTTTCTTATCCTTGACCATATCTTCATTAGGAAGGGACTCCACTCCTTTCCCTTTGCTATCCTCACTATCAGATGATTCATCAACATCTATAACCTCAACCTAATCCTTCCTTTTACACCTGTGACTTTCATTCCATTGGGATGATGTTCTGACATCAAAGAAGGCATTAGTATCTTCAAGATCTTCTTCTTTATTACCACTTTCAGCGTCTCGAATCACCGTCAAGGCCATTCATTGAAGATTTGTGTCCTCACTTTGAGAGTCTACCTGTTCAGCAGGCATTTGCCTTAATGGGACAGAAATCCCTTTCACCTGTATTCCCTTCTCAAGAATTTTAGTGGCAATCTGCTCCAAATGCATGTCCACATCATACTTCTCCTCAATAGCTTGAGAGGATGATGACCTAGTTTCAGGTTTATTTAGCTTGGTTGAACGTTTAGAGTTACCTGAGTCTGGAAGTGCCATAGGAATGTGTTCTTTGTCACCAAGTTCTTTTTTCGAAGAAACCCTAGTTCGTACTTGCGCAGGTCTTTGAGAATCAGAGTTCTTGGATGGGGAAGACATCGTTCCTTTGTAACAAACTAGGTTTAGAGAAGATTTTTCTATTCTGTTGAGGGAGATGAACCGTTGAGACGAAAAATCTTTGATGAATCTTGATATAGAATCAATGTGGTAAGGCGCCTGATTTTGAGTCCCACTTAAAGACCAATTACTAATTTTCTCCCTCCATAAAGACTTCCCTTTGAAAAACTTCACATCAGAACTCATTAACTCTGAGTGACCTTTCAGCATCCTGACGTCATAGTCTGATGTTATAACATCAACTTGAGCATCATTAGTTGAATTACCTTCAAGAGAAATCCACTGATAGCAGTTATCTTTGGTTCTGACACCCTTCATAACAACCTGATTATGCTCATCAGAAACCACACACTCATCTTTGGTGTAGTTAACTTTGTACCCTTCATCACACAATTTGCTTATGCTGATCAAATTTGCATTTAGACCATTGACAAATAGAACATTATCAAGTTCAGGTCTACCATCACCTTCCACTTTTCCAACTCCTGCAACTACACCTTTCTTGCCATTCCCAAATATAACCTCATGAGAGGGACAATGACTGACTTCAACTATCAGAGTTCTGAATCCAGTCATATGCTTTGAACATCCACTGTCAAAGTACCACGTATCCTTATCAACCTGGCTACCTGAGGTGTGGGTTAAAAGACATTTCACCTTCTCCTTAGGAACCCATTGTTTAGCAACTTTAGGTCTGACCTGCTTGGGTTTGCTTTGAGGAGCAGATTGTGGATAACCATGCAATTTAAAACAAGAGTACTGCATATGTCCAAACCTTCCGCAATAGAAGCATCTTACTCTGTCATCTCTAAAGTGGTTAAATCTTTTGCCACTTTGATGATAATGCTGTGGCTGCCACCCATAATGTCTTCTTCTTCCATAGTTGGAATATATTCTTCTGTACTGATGTTGTCTTCTAGGCTGTCTCCTATGGTGATGAGGCTTCCTTCCTTCATAGTTATGAGGCACATCGTTGTTGTATCCATATCCATAACCATACCAGTTTTCCTGATGTTGAGACCTCTGATGAGACATAATCTGCTTGAACCTGGCAGCTTGCATGCTCTGGTGATATTGGGGAGGCATATACTGACTAACTCCTTGAGGCTGCATAACCTTCTTAGGGGTAGGATCCTATTTCTTTGTTTGAGACATTGGTTGGGACACCTCCTCCTTTGCTCCTGAAGTGCTTGCTTCAGCAAAAACCTTTTTCTCAGCCACAAATCCTATACCTGACTTATCACCAGCAACCTTTTCAGTCTGAAGGATCTTATCAAGTGTGTCTGTACCACAGCTCAGCATCCTAACAGACTTGGTCATATGATCAAGGTGAGCTTTAACCAGTACAACTTCATTTTCCAGATCAGCTTTTTCATTCTCAAGCTGAGCAATCTGTTGCTTGTGGCACTTGTTTTCTTGACAAATCTCAGTACTTTTTAAACATAGCTCTTGATAAGTATATGCTAACTCCTCATAAAATATTTCTCCATCACTAGAATCATCATCTGAAACAACAGCTCCTGTTAAAGCTCTAACATGCTTTGCTGACTCACCTTCACTTTCACTAACAGAGTCAGACCAGGAAACTGTCATGCTCTTCTTCTGCTTTTTCAAGAAGGTGGGACATTCTTTCTTGACATGTCCATACCCTTCACACTCAAAGCACTGAACTCCTTTATCTTGGTCAGTTTTCTCTTCATCCTTCTCTTTTGACTTGCTGGTGTCAGAAGATATGTTCTTGACATTAGGCCTGGAGTTATTATTCATTCTCTTGAACACTTTGTTGAATTGTCTTCCCAACATAACTATGGCCTGAGATATATCCTCCTGGGATTCAGAACTCTTTCCTTTTTCTTCTTCATCATTTGACACCAGGGCTATAGTCTTTGGCTTCTTTTCTAGTTCTTCCTTATTCAACCCAAGCTCAAAAGTTTGAAGAGATCCAATGAGCTCATCAACCCTCATCTGGATGATGTCTTGTGCTTCTTCAATGGCAGTCACCTTCATCTTGTACCTCTTAGGAAGTGACCTAAGAATCTTCCTTACAAGATTTTCATCTAACATATTTTCACCAAGAGCACTGGAAGCATTAGCCAGCTCAAGAACACTCATGTGGAAGTCATGAATAGTCTCATCTTCCTTCATCTTCAGGCCTTCAAATTTTGATGTTAAAAGCTGAAGTCTTGACATCTTAACTGTAGATGTTCCTTCATGTGTAGCCTGAAAAATATCCCACGCTTCCTTAGCAACTTCACAGGTATTGATTAACCTGGAGATATTCTTATCTACTCCATTGAAGATTGCATTTAGAGCTTTGGAATTTCCAAGGGCAAGCTCATCTTCTTCCTTGGTCCACTCTTCTTCAGGTTATGGCTTTGAGGTGCCTTCTTTATCTTTGCCAGCATCATCCTTCTCACACATGACAAGTGCTTTCCACTCTTTAATAACAGCCTTCCAAGCCCTGCTGTCCAAGGATTTTAAGAAAGTGGTCATCCTTGGCTTCCAATAGTCATAATTGGATCCATCCAAAATAGGGGGTCTGTTGACGAATCCTCCAACTTCTTTGTCCATCTTTACACCAGAAAGTAACTTCCCTAGATCTCACCCAGAGACAGGCAGGATGCCTGCTCTGATACCAATTGAAATTCTGGTATCAGACGTGTGATGTTTAGGTGCGATGTCACAACAACACACTGTGTACAATGGACAAATTAAATAGCAGAATAACACACCAAATTATTCACCCAGTTCGGTCTAACTACCTACGTCTGGGGGCTACCAAGCCAGGGATGAAATTCACTACTTGTAGAATTAATTTACAGACTCAACAACCCAGTTGACAATCTCCTAAACTTAATTCCTACTAGTGACTTTCTACCTAAGAAACCACTTAGATATGAGAACACTACTCAATCCCTAAAACACTTCAAAGATCACACACTTTGAATACCACTACTTGATTCTGCTTCACAGCTTTGATCAAGAACAACTCAAAATCACAATACCAATTCACTCTCGAATGGCTTACAAAACATGCACGAAGACACAAAACGGCTCTCAGTCTTTGGCTCACTTTCTTCGTTCCTTTTCTCTAGTACTTGTGCGCTTTATATATCTCCTTGAATTGGTCTTGGACCTGCTCCAAAATCTCACCAGATTTGTTATTTAAAACTGAATATTTAAAACAGATTTTCTCCTAAAATCTTTTTAAATCTTCAACCTTTTAAATCTCCTACAAATCTGCACCAGATCTCCTTTGCAGCAGAAAATATCTATCCTAAGATATTCGCATCCAATGAGACAGCTTGATCTCCACAATTCCAGCTAACACGCAACCCTAACAACATCACAACCTGATGTTATTAATTCTGCAGATCTAATGTCACAACATCGCCATGTGACATCAGACATCCAACTTCAGCAAATTAATTACTTAACACAGCCCAGTGTTAAATCTCAATGTTGCAGCATCACCACCTTGACATCAACATTGAACATCCTTTGTTTTACCAAAATTCCAGCCAATCCAAGAACTAGCAATAGTGTTTATATCTACTTGTGTAGAAGCAATTCATTGTAAACATTAATTTCTTTCAAACAATTGTTTGTATTCCTTAAGAGACCAGTTAGGCCAGAATCCTTAAGAAGAGATAATTAGTCTTGTGCTTCTTAGTCACCAGAAGTTGCTAGTGCAATGTAATCAATTGATTATAGTGGATTAAGTCCTTGTGTATAAGGCGAAATCACCTTGGCGGGTGGACTGGATTAACTTGATAGTTTTAAAGTGAACCAGGATATATCGTGTGTATTTCTCTCTTGATTAGTATCTTTGTGATCTTTGTTTGAGTTTCACAAAAAGCTTTCATTTTTGAAAACCTAATTCAAACCCCCTTTCTTGTGTTTTCTCAAACCTTCAATGACTTGATGAAATAGGCCTTGGGAACCAATGGTTGACCATACTTGACTTGAGGGAGAAAAACTCTAGCTGATAACTCATGCTTAGTGTTCTTGAAGCAAAACCCTACATTGCAAAGAAACAAAAGGTATACAAGACATATTTTGGGTATTTTGACTAGTAGATAGTAAAACATAAAATGCATAAACATAAAGGAAAAAACACAAAAAGAGGTGCTTGGTGATCTCTGCAAAGCCAAACCCAAGGATGAGGAGCAAGAGAAGAACCAAGTTTGTGATCTTAATGCATTGTGAAGATGCAAATGAGGTGGGATCTTAGGGGTAAAAATTAGGGTATGAAAAATGCCCTTATTTAAGTTTCTTCTATTCAGAGATATAAAGATTGACATCTTTGTCTCGATGGGATAGAAAAGGCTTAAATACAGAAGACCCAATTTTTAGCACTAAGATACTGCAAAATGATTATGATATTATATGAATGAATGGAAACACAGGACTCTGTGGAAAAAAGATGCCACAAGAGACAGATAACTGCTGGAGATGTAAAGAAAAAGAAGCTTTACAGGGGATATACAAAAAGGAGATCCAGTCGGGGAATGCAGAATTCCATAAGAATTGGAAAAATGCGTAAACGAAACTTTGACTTAAGATGCTGGAAAGAAAACGTGGACTCCATTGGGGAGCCTCAAAGTCAATGATCTACTGAGGACTGAGTCCTTGGTAGGAAAAAGAATAACGGGATAACAGCCAAGCTTCAGAAAAGATTACCACTTGCTGAAGATGAACAAAAACTCTGCCGGGGATACTCAAAAGAGATGCGGGCAGGTCAAATCACACAACAGACTTCTCAAATAAAAAGACATCCATCTGTTAGGGATGAAATATTCACTGGATCGCAACAGGATTCTCATATGAGGAGATAAACACCTATTCAAATAACGAACCAAGTCGAATGATGACAAGCTTCCACTATAAGGATAGGGCTCAACTTCTTCTTTAATCAAGTTTCTAACTTGAAAAAGTACCAAATACAAACTGTCTCCACTAAAGAGACTGCCATTTGCTAGGAATTAGGAATCAATAACTCTACCGGGGATCTTTAAAAGAGATACGGGCATGTTAGATAAATTTCACAATAAACTTCTCCACTGGACTATTCCAGAGAGATGCAATTTGATGGAAAATAACTTCACTAAAGTTCCCTTCGAGATTTTTTTGGAGAGATATCATTTGATGGAAAATAACTTCACCAAACTTCCCTTTGAGACTTTTTCAGAGAGATGCCATTTGATGGAAAAGGTTTCACAACAAACTTCTCTACTGAGGATAAACTAGAGAGATGCATTTTGCTGGAAAAATGGACTCCATCAAACTTCCTTACGAGACTTTTCCGAAGAGATGCCATTTGATGGAAAAAGTTTCACAACAAACTTCTCTACTGAGGATAAACTAGAGAAATGCATTTTGCTGGAAAAATGGACTCCATCAAACTTCCTTACGAGACTTTTCCGAAGAGATGCCATTTGATGGAAAAAGTTTCACAACAAACTTCTATGCTAAGGATAAACTAGAGAGATGCCATTTGCTGGAAAAATGGACTTCATCAAACTTCCCTACGGGAATTTTCCGAAGAGATGCCATTTGATAGAAGAGTTGGTTGGATAAGGATCCAACATTTCACAATAAACTTCTCTGCTAAGGATGAACTACAGAGATGCCATTTACTGTGAAGATACAAAATATTTTTTGGAGACATGCAAGCTGCTCAAATAAAGAGACTTCCACTTGTTACCATGTGAGGTTTACCTTGCTGGGGACATACAAGCTGCTCAAATAGAGAAACCGCCACTTGAAGTCGCACAAAAGGTTTATATATCAAACAAGCATCTCAAAGAGATTGTCACCTGTCAATATGCTGAGGATACGAAAGCTTCTCCAATAAAGAGAAAACCACTTCCCGTCAAGCAAAGATTCCAAGAAAGTGTTATTACAACATTGCAGGGGAAACCAAATCTTCATCTTCTGATGAGGACTCATAAACAGATTTCTGCTGAGGAAAATAAATCCTCGAAGGGCAAAATAAATTCCTTCTCATCATCTAGGTTGCACAGCCCAAAAAAATTCAAAATAACTGCTGCAGGTTACCAAAGTTTAGTCTAGGAACAAACTGGAGAGGAAAGGTCAAACAAGACTCGACCCAATGAGGAAATAACTCAACTGGGGAGTAATTCCATCCAAATAAATGACTGGGAAGGAAAACTAAAGCAAGACGTTCCTATGAGGAATGAACTCAGTGGGGAATTAGAAAGGATATACATTTTCTGCTTAAAGTAGACACTCTAATAGAGAGAATACATAATCTGTGGGGATAACAAGACCAAGGAGTGGACCAAAGCACCAAGAAATGCAAAATGAACATGAATTTGCATGACGCATGCATGAATGAATAAATGTATGCATATATATGCTGACAAAACAAACGCGAAGATAAACCGGGGACGACCAATCACCACAGTACAACTGGATACTCGGCTAAATCTCAATATTACTGAAAGATAAGTTGCCAGGGATTTCAGCTGGAAATACATGAGAGCCATCAAAAGATCAAAATATTGCTACAAGGCTCATATCTTTGGAGAAAGAGGACTACTGTTTGGGGAGAGAAACTTAAAGTTGAATCTTTTATTACCAATAGCCCACTGAAGGAAAAACAATTTGAACTCCGCTGGAGGATGTAAAGATGTGTCGGGGAAACACAACAACCCAAATCTTCTCGAATCTTCCTGGGGATATGAAAAATCATATGAAATTCGTTGAGGGAATTATACAACACATACTTCCAAAACTCTGATTGGGGAAAAAGAGAAGTCCTCGTAGAATTTGTTGCATAAGGATGAAGACTTGTTGAGGAAGATGTAAAATAAAACTCTTCTAGGGATATGGACCTCCGAGAGGGATAACATCTGTACTAACTCTGCTAAGGGGGTGGAAAATGGATCTTCCAAAAGATAACCTTTGCAACAATATACTCTTGGATAATATGAAACTATTGAGGATTACCAAAAAACACTCTCTGGGGATCAACAATCTCAAGAGAAATAAGAAGTTAACATCGTAGCAATAAATCAACCTACGAGGGATTTTAAAGCTCAATAGAGGGTGAGAGGAAACCCAATAGTTGACTGCTATCTCAATACTTCTTAATGGGGAATATTGTTGAGATCACAACACGAGGATAAAACCTGTTGGGGATTCTTCAACATACACATACTTGCTTGATCACAACCTGGATGGAGAAGAAAATCACACTCGGCTGGGAAATCTGGATCAAGACCTAACCAGGGAATCCAAGTCTATGATTCAAATAGGGGTGCCAAACTCAATACTCAGCTAGAGAACACCTGAATTAGCACTTAGCTGGAAACATCACCAATAAGAATAAACTCTACTTGGGGGGAAACATCGAGTTCTGCACTTCGGGATCTTACCATTCCTTAAAGTAATTGTGGACATTCCTTTTAACGTTCACAAATCAAAGAAAAACATTTTTTTAGTATTCAAAAGTATTATTATTAATTACCTTTTTGTTTCAAAAATTATCATAAAAAATAAATGAAAATTTGCAAACAGAAACAAATAAGAATTGCAAACAAAGGGACAAAGGCCCAAATTTTATTGATAGAATGGTAGTCCGCAAATGGCGTGATCCATGGATCATTACAAAGTTGGAAAATGGTAAATACATGGAAAATGTTACACTGAAATACAATGTCCACTATTCTCCCTAACAACTTTGAACTCCACTGTGCTTTACACTTCCGTCGAGAATGACGAGGATGAGAAAACCTTGATGAACAGTGTTGCTTCAGATGATCAAGTTTGGCCGGATGCAGTTACTTGCCATGATCCCTAACAATTTCCTAGATTTCCCTCTCAGGTTTTCAATCTACCGGGATAATTATTTTTGTTTATGTCTCTAACTTTTTCCTAGACCGCCCTTTTGGGTTTTCAACCCACCGAGACGCTCATTTTTGCCTAAGCCGCTCTTTCGGGTTTTCAACTTAGCAAGTTGTTCTTTTATTTTTTTAGGCGAAGTATTTCTTGACTGCTTCGGCATTCACAAGACGAGTGAACTCTTCACCATCCATAGTTATAAGAATTAATGCACTGCCAGAGAAGGCTCTCTTAACAACACATTGGCCTTCATAATTAGGAGTCCACTTGCCCCAAGAATCAGTGGTAGAAGACGAGATATTTTAGAGGAGGTCACCTTCTCTGAACACACGAGGTCTGACCTTTTAATCAAAAGCTTTCTTCATTCTCTGTTGATACAACTGGCCATGACACAAGGCCTTCATTCTCTTTTCTTCAATCAAGTTCAGTTGATCATACATACTCTGACACCATTCAGCCTCAGATAGTTTAGTTTCCATCAAGACTCTCATTGACAGGATCTCAACCTCCACAGGGAGCACAACTTCCATACCATATACAAGCGAGAAAAGGGTTACCCCAGTTGAAGTGCGGATACCCATGTAAAGCAAATAGGAGCATCTCATGTCAGTCCTTGTATGTTACAACCATCTTTTGAATGATCTTCTTAATGTTCTTATTAGCAGCTTCAACAACCCCATTCATTTTTGGTTTGTAGCGAGAAGAATTATGATGCCCAATCTTGAATTCATCACACAATTTCTTCATAATCTTGTTATTCAAATTCGACCCATTATCAGTGATAATCTTGCTCAGAATTCCATACTGACATATAATTTGGTTCTTGATAAACTGGACCACCACTTGCTTGGTTACATTGGCCTACGACGCTGCTTCAACCCACTTGGTAAAATAATCAATGGCCACTAATATAAAACGGTGATCTTTCGACGCTTTAGGCTCAATCATCCCAATCATATCGATGCCCCGCATGGAGAAAGGCCATGGGGATGAGATAACATTGAGAAGAGTTGGAGGCACATGAATTTTGTCAGCATAAACTTGGCATTTGTGGTACTTATTCGCATATCTGCAACATTCAGATTTCATTGGTAGCTAATAGTAACTCGCTCTCAACATTTTCTTAGCCATAACATGTCCATTGGCATGGGTACTAAAGGATCCTTCATGAATTTCTTTCATCAACATGTCTACTTCGTGTCTATCCACGCATCTGAGCAGAACCATGTCATAGTTTCTCTTGTATAACACATCTCCATTCAAGAAGAAATTACTAGCCAACCTTCTCAAAGTTTTCATATCCTTCTTGGATGCCCCAAGTGGATATTCTTGACTCTGGATGAAACATTTGATATCATAATACCACGATTTATCATCTTTTACTCTTCTACCGTAAACACATGAGCTGGTCTTTCAAGACGCATCACATTAATTTTGGGCACATCATTCTAACGATTGACTCTAATCATAGAGGACAAAGTGGTCAGAGTATCCGCCATCTGATTTTCTTCGCGGGGAATATGATGTAGTTCAACTTTGTTAAAGAAGGTGAGCAACCTTTTTCCATAATCTTTATAGGGAATTAGGTTGACCTGACGAGTCTCCCATTAACCTTTAATCTGGTTAATCACTAGAGCTAAATTCCCAAACACATCAAGAGTTTTGATCCTCAAATCAATGGCCTATTCAAGACCCATTATGCCGGATTCATACTCTGCCATATTGTTTATGAACTCAAACGTCAACCTTGCAGTAAATGGTATATGAGAACCATGAGAAGTGATAATAATTGCCCCGATTCTGTTGCCATAAGCATTGACAACTCCATAAAATATCAAACCCCAACGAGATTCCGGACCAGGCCCCTCTTCAAGTAACGGTTCATCACAATCTTTGGCTTTTAAGTACATAACATCCTCATCAGGGAAGTCAAACCTGATGGGTTGATAATCATCAATGCATCGAGAGAGAGAGGAAGTATGATAGAAAGATGTTTGCTCTGTCATTTTTTCTTTTTACTCTGAAGAAGAGAGATGTACTTTGTGATGATGAGTTTTCGATTTTATTTTTAATATAACTTGTTTTTTCAAAAAAAATACTAAAAACATCATTTTTTCAAAAAATTTTCCAAAATGACATGGTTTGGAAGGGACCCATAAGGGTGGCGCCATATGGGATGGCGCCTCAATTAGAGGCCAGTAGCCATCCCAAATGGCGCCTCAGGCCATTTAAAATTGTCCTAATTTTTTTCAAAATTTTTTAAGGGTGGCGCCATCCCAGATGGCGCCTTAGTTGTGCTTCTTTTTTTTTCCATTTTAATTTATTTTATTTTAAGAAGGAAAAAAAAAACAACATTATTTTTTTTTTTTAATATTTAGTACAATAGTTGGATACAAAAAAAAATCAATGATTGTACCTATTTAATCGACCACTGGGCCCACAATCAGGGGCTCTTGTTTGACGTCTCTGTCTAGCACCACGAGGTTGTTGAGGCATGGCTGGTCTCTGTGTTTGTTCAGATGGCCCCGGCGCATCAGACGATGGCCCCGGAGCATGAGACAAATTCTGCAGCATCTGTCCCCAATAGCCGGGGGGTTGCCGCCGATAGCACTTCCATAATCCAGCAGCATGCCCATGTTCATGTAATTTGTATGAGGGGGTTGGGTTAGTTCCATACGGTATGGTTGGCCAAAATGATGCATTGATGGGTGTTGGTATTGATGCAGTGGTTGATGTGGGGTTTGATAGTTGAAAATATGGGGGTTTTTTGGGTGTATGATGATTGTGGTTCTGAGTGGTAGGAAGATGGGGTCATCATTTGTGGGGGGTTCGTTTGTGGGGGGCTCATTTGTGGGGGGCTTTGGTGTTCTTCGATAGGTTTGAATGACTCGTCAGGGCTATAGTAAGGGTTTTGTTGTTGTGGTGGAGAGGTTGATGAATGTTGTTGGGCACATTGCTGGGAGGAAGACGCACGTTGGCGGGGGTCAACTAGATACGTCGGCTGAGAGAGGAAAGGTTGTGGTGTGGTAACAGACCTAAACCAGCTCATATATAGTTCGGTTGGCCGAGCAGGTTGTACAACGGGGTCTGTTAAGACAAGCTGGTGTCACATATCCCACTGGTGACACAACGCTGCTGCAAAGTTGGTCCAAACACCATCCTTCCACTGCCTGTCGACTCTGCACAGGTGTCCCTTTCCCAAATTGGTAGGATCCACCGGAATGTCCTGATGCATACCGAATTGTAGTTTCACTCGGTCTCTTTGGTGCATCTCAACAGTTGTGAACCGAATTATTGGTGTTTTCGAAGTCCACAGAGCAGCATCATTTGCGTTGGGCTGGTGGTCAAGATCATCGTAAGGCCTCCAGATAAACTACAAGAAAAATTGTTTAATGAGTAAGTATACAAAATGTAAGAAATAGCTATGGAAGAAATGTTACAAAAGATGTAGGAAAATATACGTCGTCAGGGCCAATGTGGTCTAGCAGGTTGCGGTAGACTGTTATGGCGTTCCTGGGGTTTCTATCGTAGTTCATTTTCGGAACTGCCCACCTGAAAATGTGAAGGGGTTAGTAAATGAATTAGTTACACGTGACATATCAGTATAGGCCATAGGTGCAGGGATGTGTATAGAATTACCGTAATGCGTAGGGGAATGTGAGGGGGTTCCGATTTATTGGAGCTAGTGTTGGCATTCTCGACCAACCCCACGCCTGAAGGAGATAGGCACAACCATAAAATGTACACGCATTTTTTTGGCATTTTTGCAGAGTGCACTATACAGATGTGCCAGGATAGCTGAACCCCAACTATATTCGTACACACTGTTAATGTTAAACAACAACGGGACATACATAATATTTACACTGTTTCCACTGCTCTCTGGAAACAAAAAACGACCGAACAATAGCAACAAATAACATCTAGTTTTTTGTATTATGTGTAAGGGGAGGGAATCCTCGTTTAATACCAGCAACATTACTAAGACCATAAAAGACATCAGGGTTTAATATTGTACAAAAAAAATAATACAGGAAAACTTACGAAGTCTTCAATGTTTTCCGACGTTCCTCGGTGGTTGCTTCCCATCGTGAGTAAAGCCATTTTCGTAACTGGTTGGGAGATAATGGAATGAATGCAAAGGTTTGAACAGAAAATAAGAGAAGAAGAAGAGAGAGTAGTTTAGGATGAGATGAAAATTATGACATGCTGAGATGGTTTTTATAATGGTGTAAAGGGGGAGTCACATGAGTAGGCATGTGTTCTCTTGCATGCAGTCTGCCATGTGTAGGCATGCATGTGTTCTCTTACATGCAGTCTGCCATGTGTAGGCATGCATGTGTAGTCATGTCAACAGAGGCATGCGAATGAATAGTAAATACAGACTATAGGGCTGCAAATTCATCAGTCTAGAGGCATGTGAATGAATAATAGATGCAGACTATAGGGCTGTAAATTAATCAGTCTAGAGGCATGTGAATGAATAGCATATGCAGACTATAGGACTGCAAATTCATCAGTCAAGAGGCATGTCAATGAATAGTAAATATTTTAAAATTAAAAAAAAAAAAGGATTTAAACTGAGGCGCCATCTGGGATGGCGACTCTCAGTTGAATTTTTTTTCATTTTTAAATGGGTTGAGGCGCCATATGAGATGGCTCCTGGCCTCTAACTGAGGCGACATCCCATATGGCGCCACCCTTATGGGTCCCTTCCAAACCCTGTCATTTTGGAAAAAATTTTGAAAAAATGGTTTTTTTTAGTATTTTTTTTGAAAAAACAAGTTATATTAAAAAAAAAATCTGAGTTTTCTCTAGTATATTGTCACGTGAGAGAAAGAAGGTGAGTTTTCTTCTTCTTTTTTATTATTATTTTGATATGTGGAAGTTAATAATAAGAAGTTATTAAATAAATTACAAAATAAAGTAAGGGTAAAAATAATAGAAAAAATGGCTACACTAAAACAAAATATTCCCTTTATATACTGTAAAGAATAGAAATTTAGTAATATTTGGATTGGGCCATGTCAAATTGACGGTAACACCTCCTATGCCCATGAATACACCCATTCTCATATTCTTATTATCATATTTATTTTTTATTTATTTTCTTTATTTATTTTATTTTTAATTGATTTAAATTAGTTTAGTAAATTAAATTTGTAATTAATAATTGACTCATTTTTATTTTTTAGTTTGATTAAATTTTAATTACTTTGTTATTTTTTTCTTTTCTAATTACTAAGTAATTTTTTTGTTTCGATTTGTTTAGTCATTTGATTAGGTCCTCTCTATCCATTTTTCATATCCTCACTCATGTAGATAATCTTACTAATATGTCACTATCATTTCAAAGCAAAGACAACTTCAAATTTATTTCAAACAATTTCGCAAGTCAAACTAATACGATTCAAACCTCGATCACATTGAGTGCCTTTTTTTAAAAATCAAATATCAAAACAACTATTTCATATAAACATGAAAGAAGATGACTGTTGGAATCTAGTATTCTGGCAGAACCCTCGAATGATTGGTCTCGAGCCTCATGCATTGGGATAACCGTTCATTCATTCTTTCATTTCTTAAAATATTTAATAATTAAATTAGACAAATAAGGACCGTTAGGATCTAACATTCTGGCATAACTCTTTGAGCAATTGATTATCATCAAGCGTTCGTTGTCCCTCAAACAATTTTCTCGTTTAATCTTGAATGAAAAAAGGGCCGTTAGGATCTAGCATTATGGCGTAACTCTTTGAACATTTGATTCTCATCAAATGTTTGTCATTCATCTAAAATACATCCAACCAATCAAACTATTTTTTTCTCCCCGCTGTGCAATTAATCCTAATTTTTTTTCATAAACATGAGATATTGTGTCTTGAGACAACGTAAAACATTGCTTTGTCCATAAACTATTTGAGTTGAGATAAGAGGCGTTTCCCGCAAATGTTGATCAGTAAATCCATTCCGTTGTGATACAAAAGTCTGCTCCTCACCAGTTTTGGGTAAAACAATGTTTTCCGTCGAATGCGACTAAATATCTTTCTCTAAAATTGACCTACACACAAGCTTTTCTACCCATAACGACAGAGGCTCTAGTTTCTCATTTCATAACAAGAATACGTAGGCACAAGGGCCCTAATCCTTAGCGAGCAACCTTTTTCTTTTTTCCCCGTAGTCCCGAAATACGAATGCTCTGATTTCCTCATTGCACTATGAGGATACGCAGGCACGAGATTGTGAAGCCTTGTCCAACCCCCTAATAATAAAAACCCTTAAGTCCTTTTTCTCTTTAATAAAAATCCAAAAACATTTCTCTGATCTTTCTTTTCCCACTCAATAAGTAAAAGATTATAAACTAACATAAGCTTACATTCTTTTGACCCTAACTAAATGGTTCTCGTTGAGTACAACGGATGTGAGGGGTTCTAATACCTTCCCCTTGCGTAACCGACTCCTGAACTCAGATATTGGTTGCGATGACCATATCCTTGTCTTTATTTTAGGGGTTTTATTTGATATTTTCTCTTTCCCTCTATGGGAATAAATAAAGAACGGTGGAGACTCTATTAAAGTCCATCCTACGAGCGTGCGATGGCGCTTCGCGAGGTCGTTCTCATTTTCTGAGGTACGACAGGTACTCAATGTCATATTCAGATAACAAAATTTTCCAGCGGGAAATCCTCACAGTCAAAGTAGGCTTTTCAAAAATATACTTGATTGGATCCATTTTGGATATCAACCAAGTTGTATGATTAATCATATACTGGCGCAAATGTTTGGCAGCCCATGCCAAGGAACAACATTCCTTTTCTAACATTGAGTATCGAGACTCATAATCTATAACCTTCTTGCTCAATTAGTAAATGGGACATTTTTTCCTGCCAGTCTCATCTTGTGGACCGAGAACACAACCCATAGACTCTTCTAGCACAGTCAAATACATAATCAATGGTCTTCCTTCCATGGGTGGAGAAAAAATTGGAGGCTCAAGCAGATTTTCTTTGATACTATCAAAAGTATTCTGACAATCCTCTGTCCATACACAACTCTGATCTTTGCAGAGAAGCTTGAAGATCGGCCCACAAGTGGCAGTTATATTGGATATAAATCGGGAGATATAATTCAAACGTCTGAGGAATCCTCTGACTTTTTTTTTATTTTGGGCGCATGCATTTCCTGAATAGCTCTGACTTTATTAGGATCAACTTCAATACCTTTTTGGCTCACAATAAAGCCCAACAATTTTCCAGAACGGACACCAAAAGTGCATTTATTAGGATTCAAACGGAGTTTAAACTTCCTCAATCGCTGAAATAACTTCAACAAATACTCAATATGATTTTCTGTAGTCTTCAACTTGCAAATCATTTCATCCACATAGACCTATATTTCTTTATGCATCATATCATCGAACAGAGTGGTCATAGCTCTCTAATACGTTGCACTAACATTTTTCAGACCGAAGGGCATCACTCTATAACAGAATGTTCCCCAGAGTGTAATGAATGTTGTTTTTTAATCATATCCTTGGATGCCATCTTTATTTGATTATATCCAAAAAATACATCTGTAAAGAAAAAAATGTTGAATTTGGCAGTATTATCTACCAATATATCAATGTGTGGCAGTGGAAAATCATCTTTCGGACTGACCTTATTCAAATCTCTGTAGTAAACACACATCCGGACTTTTCCGTCTATCTTTCGAATTGGCACAATATTGGCCACCCATTGAGGATACTCAACAGAAACAAGAAAACCAACATCAATCTGCTTCTGAAACTCCTCTTTAATCTTAACAGCCATGTCGGGGTGAGTTCTTCTCAACTTCTGTTTAACTGGCGGAAATTCTGGCTTCAACGGTAATTTGTGCTCCACAATATCAGTATTAAGACCTGACATGTCTTGATACGACCAAGCAAAGACATCCACATACTCTTTAAGAAACTCTACCATCCTCTTATTAACATCTGACGGAAGCAGTGCCCCAATATTGACTTCTCTTCTATCTTCTTCTAAACCCAAATTAACTATTTCCACAGGTTCTTCAAGAGGCTGAATGGTTTTTTCCTCGTGCTCAAGCAACCGAGAAATTTCATTTGGAATTTCCTCAACATCCTCTTCTTCAGCTTCAAACACAGGGAATTCAAAGTTGGGAAATGGCATAGGGACATTGTTTTCAGTGGGTTTAACAATCAATCTGCATAATGATATATGCTTGAATTTAGGAAACAAATAAATGTGCAAGAATTATGTAGATATTGAAATTATTATCATTATATTTTTAGTTTTTTATGTTAACATTTTCCTGAAAAAAGCAAAAAGATAAAAATACACAAAGATAAGCAAAATAACATTTTATTTATGATAATAAAGTTTGAAACAAGCCCTCATAAATTCACTTTCACCTTGGGCAGAGTGAAAGGATATTTGAAAAACACAAAAACAAATTACTTTGAAGAGTGAACAATAGTAGGAATGTTGAGAGCTGTCCAATTATGACAGACCACTCAGTGAGTCACAAAGTTAGGCATGTCATCCTCTGAGTCATCTTCAATGACAGCGACAACAGTTTGGTCTCCAGAGTGGATGAACCTAGCACTATGAAAGATAACTTGGTAGCGCTTCAATTGCCTTCTAACTGTCCTAGGAGAGAAATCTAGATCGATTTTATTCTTGTTTTTAGCAAGTTCAATGACTTTGCCCCAGCCCACAGCCGGACCGTTCTCAACAATCTATTGTGCATCTTTCAGAGAAGAGATGGATTCCCCATTCTTCTTTTAAACATTGTCAACAATGGATAGGGATTGGAACGGAGTTCCTACAGCCTCGTCAGCATCAATATATGAAAAAGATGACAAATGGCTCACCAGCATAGCCTGTTCTCCACCTACCACAACAAGTTTCCCATTATTTACAAATTTAAGCTTTTGGTGGAGTGTCGAAGTGACAGCTCTGGCCTCATGGATCCATGGTCTGCCTAGCAAACAAGTATAGGCGGGACGAATATCCATAAATTGAAAGGTAACCATGAAGTCTTGTAGACCTATTTTTATAGGGAGATCAACCTCTCCTATCACCGTCTTCCTCGAACCATCAAAGGCTTTAACAATCACACTAGTGAACCTCATAGGAGTACTCTGATATGATAGTCTCTACAAAGTAGATTTCAGTATCACATTAAGAAACGACCCAATGTCAACCAGCACATTAGACAAAGTGTCTTTTTGACAGTTTATAGAAATATGTAAAGCCATGTTATGATTCCTCCCTTCTTCGGGCAATTCCTCATCGCTGAAGCTTAGGTTATTACAGGCAGTAATATTACCAATAATACCATCAAATTGATCAACGGTCACGTCATAGTCTACATATGCCTGTTCCAGTACTTTCCTAAGAGCTTCCCTATGAACCTCAGAGTTTATTTGCAATGATAACACAAAAATCTTAGAGAGAGTTTGTAACAACTGTTCCACAATTTTGTACTCACTCTTCTTTATTAACTTCAACATTTCATCATTGTCATCTTGACTAGTACCACTAGATTGGCCAGCAACAAATCCAGATTCGAATTTTTCTACAAGTGTCTCAAACACAATAGGCTTGTTAATAGGAGTATTCTCACCTTTCTTAAGAGATGGTGCAGGAAACACACGCCCGCTCTGGGTTACCCTACTAACGTCAGCAATATTCATAACAGGCGAAAGGGAGGGAATATGCATCTTTTTTCCATCTTCCAACATTGTAGCATTGTAATGATACGACACAACTTTATTAGACTCATAAGACACAAGTCCAGGTAAACATATCACCAATGGAGTAACAGATGACTTCCGGCCATTGTAAGAAATTTCAACATGCTCAGGAAGATTGAATTGAGGGACAATAACATTCACCTCGTGATCAACATGATTTCTTGGACGAGTAACTTGAATCAAATTCTGATCAAGCATCTCTTGCAAATCTCTTTTCACCACTGCACACCCACGAGGGTTTCTTGAACATATAGGACAAGCAGCATGATTGTGTTTATACTAGCTCAACTCACACATGGTAGCATGCATCTCAACTAGAGATCTTCTGATCAAATTCACATCAAAAATACGATAAGTACCAGGGCATCCTTCCACCATATTCACACTAGCATTACCATGCTTAGGCAAAGGATTCACTTGAAAATTTGTCACAAGATCTTCAAATGACAGAATCCCACTTCGGATGAGTCTCTGAACCTCATCTTTCAGAGTAAAATAGTTTTCAAGATCATGTCTGGGTGCCCTTTGATGAAAGGCACAGGAATGATCAGATTTGTACCACCATGGAAGCTCTTTGGGAATAGATGGTGGGTCTCTAGGTTGTACAAGGTTCTTATGTATCAAGGAAGGGTATAACTCAGCACAAAACATCGGAATAGAATCAAACTAATTCTTCTTTTGTGGACGATTCTGTTGATTATTTTGATGTGTTCTCTGTTGGAATTGTGGTTGATAGTTTGAAGTAGCTTGAGCGATGGGAGCAGCGTTGATGACGGGTGTAACAGAAGCTACTTGTTGCTGACGATGATGATTATTATTTCTTCCCCTGTGTCTTCTGGACCTCTCTTGAGAGATGGCATTGGCTTCCTCATCCTTCTTCTTAGAAAACCCATCACCATACTTCTTTGCACTTCCAAAACTACCTTCCTTGGTTAAACGTCCTTAACAGACTCTTTCTTCTAAGCACATACCCATATTCACCATTTCGGTAAAATCCTTCGGTGCACTTGCAACCATTTTCTCATAATAAAATGAACTCAATGTCTTTCGGAAAATCTTAGTCATCTCCTTTTCTTCAAGTGGAGGACTGACCTGCGCGAAAATCTCACGCCACCTTTGGGCATATTCCTTAAAGGTTTCCTTCTCTTTATGTGACATAGCACGGAGCTGGTCACGGTCCGACGCCATATCTAAGTTATACTTATACTGACGAATGAAGCTTCTCCCAGGTCATTGAAAGTACGAATTTGAGTGTTATCTAGACCCATATACCATTTTAGTGCTGCACCAGTAAGACTGTCTTGGAAGTAATGAATTAACAGCTGATGGTTGTCAGTGTGGGTGGACATCTTTCTAGCATGCATGACCAGGTGACTTTGTGGACAGGTATTACCTTTATATGTTTCGAAATTGGGAACCTTGAACTTTGCGGGAATCTTCACATTTGGGACAAGACATATCTCATGAGCATTCTTTCCGAACAACTCATTCCCTCTTAAAGCCTTGATCTCTTTTTTGTATTTCTTCAAACTGATCTTGAAATTCATCCATACACTCATAGACACCCAAGTTCTCACTTGGATCAGTATGGAGGATAGGTTCATCAATCTGTGGAACAATTTTCACCACAGGAGGAGGAATTGACATCACAGGTTAAACATTAGAGACTTAAGTAGCAGGCTTGTATCCCTCAGGAATGAAATTCAGAAACATGCCCCAGGGAAAACCAGGAGGCATAGAGTGTGACAGAGCACTAATAGGTGCCACAGAAACCACTTCAGAGATAACAATGGGTTGAGGCTGGGCAGCTTGAGGGGTAGGAGGACGAGGTGATTGATTTTGTAGAGCAACCAGAGACTCTACCAGAGCATTCAGCTTCTCCATACCAGCACGGAAAGATGTAACCTCTTCACGAAGTTCGCGGTTCTCTTGTTCCAAATGATCCACCATCCTTCTTTGAGAATTAGCACGAATGTTGTAGTGGTGCAACAACTTGACTTCTGAGAAAACTTAGAAGAAAGCAATAAGACACCTGTCAAAGCAAGACCAAATGTAGAATGATGCAAATGTAATGCAAATATTTCATTCAGTTTTCAAGGATTTTAAGATATAAAGCAATTGCAAACATCGTAAAGAGATAACACTTGTTGAAATACTGATAAACATCTCATTTTATTGGTAATTGGAAAGAGTTACACTTGGAAGTACAAGTTACGAAGGATCAAAATACAATAAGAAAAAGCTAGATCCTAGGAGTCACATCTGAGGATGAACCAAGCTGATACTTCCTTCGGAGTCTCTTGATCTCATACTCATAAGTATCCTTCATGGTTTCCTTCTCAAACACGAGCTGGTCCACAATACCCTTCCAAGCACCAGAGGTGGGAGGATGAGATGATGAAGTACTAGAGGAAGATAAATCCTCTCTCCGTCTCTTCGCAACATGTTGCTCAAGCAACTCTATCAAATTATCTTTCTCCTTAATCTAGTTTTCAACTCTAACTTCTCAAGGTTTGAAGTGTGGAATTTGGATTCCAAAACATCCTTTTCTTCATTCATCTTGGCCAAAGCATCTTGAAGAGTCTTCACATCATCAGAAGGAATGGGGAGTGGTGTAGCAACCACTATAGACATGGGTTTCTCAAAAGCATAAGGCATTTTGAGCTCCTTAGCTCTCTCCTTCACCCAAAGTGTATAAGGTTCCAAAGCAATGCAAACTTGTCTTCCAAGCTCTCCTTTACCCTTCCTATGAATGTTATGCCAAGCATGAGCCATTCTTCTCCTCAAACCAAGAGAGTCATTCCCTCCTTGGAAAAATAAACCCTCTAATAAAACATTATTAGGCTTATCCTTCAACATATAACCAAGCTGACGTCTCGCTAAACTCAAGTTGTAGTTAATTCCACCTTGTGTACCAAGAAGAGGCACATTGGAGAATTCCCCATAACTATCAATAGTTTGGTTATTCTCATACACAGAATAAGACCAAGTAATGTCAGCATGTATAAGGTACACGATCCTCTGAGACCTTCTTAAACAGCTCTTGTTCTCCTTGAAAGTAGATGAATGTTGCAAGTGCGAAACAAACCACTTGTACAGCGGAGGCGTGCAACAAACAAGGTACCATTCTCCTTAGAATTTCTATGATTGATAGAGAAGTAGGTATCACCAAGTAAAGTTGGAACAAGGTTCCCTATCAAGAATATTCGAATAGTGTTAACATCCACAAAGTTGTCAACGTTAGGGAACAAGACTAGTTCGTAGATAAGCAAAGCAAAAATAGTCTCAAACGCCAATGTGCTACCAACATTAGAAAATGAAGTATCTTTGTCAACCAAAAACTTAGAAGTCAACCTCTTAATGCCTCCCATAACCACAAGGTTAGCATCTATGTCAGATTTCTTCAAATAGACGGCTGCGACAATAACTAGGGACTTAGGAACTTCCTCCAAACCAATATAAGGAACCTCATTAAAAAATGGTATACCCAAAAGATAAGCGTACTCCTCCAGGGTCGGCATGAGCTGATAATCAAGAAATGTAGAGCGTCGGTAGACAGGATCATAGAATTGCACAAGAGTGTTCAGAATTTTGTCTTTAATGTTGGTAAAAAGAACAGATAAGAGTCTTCCATGATGAGATTTGAAGTCTGCATGATCAATTACCAAGGATGCTAGCTTTTTTCAAATCTCTAAGATCAGGAGCTCGAAAACTGTACTTTTGAGTATTTCTCCTTCCAATGTCCATGATCACAAAATCTACAATGTTTGCAAAGGAAAATCTCTGAGATCCTTGAAAACTGATAGAAATAATATGTCTATGAATGCATGAGTGCATGATGCAACAAGCACAAATAAGATCACAAACAAGGTCAAGGGTTCTGAGTCACGAGCATGGAGCCAGGGGTTAGAACCACCCACAATGGTATGTACTAAGGTTTATATCCACCTGTAGAACATGGTTCTAAAAAGTTCCCAGAGTCGTGATTCCATCTTTTGGATATTATCGGCTTAAATGACTACTCGTCAGCCAACAATATTCTTAAGAGAAACTCGTCTGAGTGTGGTATCGCGTAACAACTAATTCAAGTCAACACCTAAATAGCCACCGCACCACATCCTAATAAGTCCAAGATGGGTTAAAGGGTTCTAAGTTCCTCAGCTTCTCGAACTCCCAGGTCAGAGAAAGTAATGCCAAATACGATTACTCGTATGACATCAGTAATCCTAAAGGGGCCTCCACTGAGCGGGGGATCTCAAGTGAGCTTAGTAAGGACTACTCACGTAAGCTGAACAAGACTATACCACCCTCCTATCACAAGTGATCTCAAGTCCGTGTTAGGACTTATCTCACCACTCAAAGATCACCAAGCACCAAAATTAAAACAAACAACAAGAAATAACATATATAATACAAGCACAAATAAACAAAGATGGGCTCAACCCACTAGGGACTACTCCCCAACAGAGTCGCCACTTTTGTGTAGCGGGAAAATTTGAGATTAAGCTAATGATTACCTTAACTCGCAAAACAAGAGTCGCCACCGCACTTTTATTTTATCCAAAGGAAAGGGAAAAAAGCGAACAAAACCTATATAAGTTCTAAGACAAGAAAAAATAAACATAGACAGGGTAAAGGGGTTGGTTACGAAAATGGAAGGTGTTAGCACCCAAAACGTCTATAGTACTCTATAGGAACCTCTTTGTGAATCTAGCGTTTGGCTTATAAAAAGGTGTTGTTTACAAAAGATGGTGGATGTGAGAAGAGAAGTATTTTTTATAATTTTTGTGTTTGATAAGACATCTTGAGCCTCGTGCCTACGTACCCACAAAGTGAAATGGAGGATCAAAACCTCATAGTTCATGGTAAAAATAACAAAAATGATGTGTTATGATTGATTTTAAAGTGGACTAGACAAGTTGTAATTTTAAGGACAATACTCAACTAGTCACCCACAAGTGTATGAAAATGGACCTTTGCATCACTATTGATAAGGGCTCCAACTTGGATTATAATCAACAAGTATGCCACTAGCTCTCTCAAGTGGAAAAGAATCAACACTAAACATAACTATGGAGATAGGAGAATTACATCTCAACTATGAAAATGACTAATGTCTAAACGTTATAAAAAAGTAAAAAGGAAAAGTGCACAAAGACACAAAATGGTTTGAATGGGTTCAGTGTTTTTTAAGTCTTTTTGAAAATGGTCAAAGTATGCACAAAATTGATTAGCATTTATTAAGAAAATAAGTTTGAAAATGCACTAGACAAAGTCAAGGTTTATTATGAAAGATGTTTTAGTTAGAAAGAAGAAGGTTTTGAAAAAGGGAGAAGATTTTGAAATTTTAAGAGGGGGGGGGGGGGGGGGGGAGAGATGAAGAGACTACCCTAAAGCATAAAATAAAAGCTAAGGATGGAAAGATCTAACCAAGATACAAGCCTTTAACATAACAAGCCAAAAAATCCCATCCTTTGGAATTAAGCAACCAAGATAAGCAGAGATAACCAAGCATCGGAGATAACCAAGCATCAGATGAATGCCAAAGATCCAAGCCAAATCTTCAAGGAGGTCTCTCAAGGTCAAAGTGCCAAATAAGATCCAAGGTATTAAGATAATACTCCAAAGCATAGGTCAAGGATTCTAATTCTAAGTCCATCACCATGAGCAAAGGATAGTCACCAAAAAGTCCAAGGAACACATTAAGAGTTTTTAAATGTTTAGCCTTTATTAATGTCTTAAAAAGAAAAAGAAAGTCCAAATGAACAAAGAGAAAAAAGCGTAAACATAAACAAGATGAATAATATGATATGATAATGATAAGCATAAAATTAAAGAGCATAATAATAAAAGCATAAAGACAAAGAACATAAAGGTAAATGAACATAAAGTAAAAGGCATAAAGTAAAGTTAGTACAATTAAAAGTTAGTGTTAATGAAAATATTTTGTCATTTAAAGTAGATTACTCAACTAATCAACCCAACAAGTATGAGATCTTTGCATCATCCTTTGAGAAGGGCTCCAACTTGGATAAAATCAACAAGTATGCCACTAGCTCTCTTAGGTGGAAAAGAATCTACACATTGTGAAAATAGGAAATTTACATCTAAACTAAAGGTGACTTATATCTAACTTTGGACCATTATGATCACTTTCCGCTTAGGGATAAATTTAGCGCTATGTTAAGTAATCATAGCACAATCTATAAGGAAGATCATATTATTGCAGGCCGGTCAATAAAACTTTATGTACCATACATGTTAGAGATGTGATACGAAGATCACACTCCTAAAACATGTAGCACAAGTCAAAACAAGGTTGATCAAGACCTAAGTCAAGGAGAGATGGTTACACTACATCAATCAACCTCTCATAGTACTTTGGAAAAACTTATGCATCAATACAAAGTACCTCAATTGATCAAATGATCAATCAAATAGTAGATTTGAATTGATGAAAGTTCATCAAGCACCATTCAAAGCCTCATGAATAAGGTGGCACTCAACATCCTCCAATTGATCCAAAAAAAAAAGGGTGAAAAAGAAAAAGAAAAGGATGAAGAAGAGAGGAGCCAACAAAAACGTAAAACCAAATTGGATCCAAGTGATGATCAAGTCATCATCAAAATCAATCATCCATTTTGGTGGATTAGGGTTTTCACCCTATAAACACCCAAGATCCAACAGAAGTCAACAAAGGTCAAACAATATACAAATGCAAAAATATGAATTAAATATGCATGAAAATTATTTTTAAAATGAATTTTAAAATGAAAATAAAGATGAAAATACAAATGATGCATCAAATCAAATGAGAAATGATCAAGAAAAACCACACAAGTCAGAAACAATATGAGAATGATATATAAATTTTTTGAGAATTTTTCAATGCATGAAAATATTTTTTAACTAATTAAAATGCTTGAAAAAAGAAGAAAATGATGAAACATATTAAATGAAGAAATAAAAATATGAAAAAATGCTCAGAAAATAGAGAAAATTTTAATGAGACTATGAAAAATATGATTTTTTTTTTTTAAATTATATGGAAAAAAGAACACAAAGAAAATAAAATAAAATGCTGGAAAATACATGAGCCATTGATCTGATCAGATGGCTTAGATTAGAAACACGTTAAACCATCAGATCTTATTAAATGAGATCAGAAGGTCCACGTCATGAGAAACACGATGGACCTTAAATGAAGGTACACACATTATCTAATTTAAAAACAAAACAAACTCAGGTGAGGAGAATGTTTCTCCAGTAGTCTTCTCCAGTGAGCCTCCACCGGAGAATTCACAAATGGTAAAGATAGGTCATGGGACCTATACCATTAGAACCGTCTCATTGAAACTTATCCAACCATGGCCTCAAAACAAATTTATGATAACCGTATGAAGAAAATTTTGAAGAAGAAGAAGAATAAGAATGCAAAATTGATTTTCAAAAATACGAAAGGTAAATGCATCAACCAAACAATATTGGGGATCTAAAGACCATCAGCACTCCAAGTACTAAATTGTGGTATCAAATTTGAAGCAAATGAATGCTTCTAACTATCTGTTCGGAGAGATGTGAAATGACCAAATCGGAGCAAGTCGTGTGAGCAATTTAGAGCACCTCAAACCTTGATTCTTGTTCCCTCAGCTTCAGAGAAGAACGATGAAGAGATTAGACGTGAGAGATTGTGTTGAGAAGGCCTTTAAGTATGAAAACGAAATCTCACAAATGGAGGATTCAGGTGTCATCTGGGCAGGGTGTTATTGGCTCTCAAAATCTTGCCTCATAAATGGAATACATTGCTCTATTTATAGGGAGTGTAATGCTGATCTCATATATGCCAAATGATGCTCAATTCGTGTGATTCCATGTGCAACCATGGGTGAGAAATGTTTGACTTGGAAAGCATCAAAACTCCACTTAAAATTGTGTTTTGAGTCATTTCACTTCTGGGATCTTCACTAAACATGTTTAAGTGAATAACTCGTGGTAATTTGGTTCATAATCAAGTTTTGGTTGATGCAAAATTTTGACCAAAAATGGAAATGAAGTTCCAAGTGTAATACCCTAATTTTTACCCCTAAGATCCCACTTATCATTTCATCTCATACCACAAATAAGACCACAAGCTTTGGTTCTCTTGCCTTCCTTTATAGGTTTGTTTTTTAGGGAGATCACCAAGCACCCCTGTTTTCTTGTTTGTTTTATGTTTGTTTATATTTATGATCACTAACCCTTAATTAAAATCCAAGAATATGTTTATTTTTCCCTTTACAAACTTTTTCAGTAAGAGGTTGGGATCAAGAATATCAAATACCAGTTCCTCAGCTCGAATAAAATTCATCTGAATAAAGTCAAAGTTGATCTGCAAACAATTCAAAATCATTTGATCAAGAGTTTCCTAAGATTTAATTGACTATTATTCAAGAGACTCCAAGGTTCATGATTTTATTTTCATGCCTTCTTTGACAAGCAAAAAGAATCGAGCCAGAGCCAAGACAACACAACAAAAGCCATTTTCTCACTTTTTCACTATGTTAATCAATTAACCAAATGCATGTACAAAATGGTTAATCGATTAACCAGTGCATTTTTTGGCTAAGAACTGAATTTTCAAATTCTGCAGCATTTGGCACCAAATTTACCTTTGTTTCATCATGAGAATATTCTAGATCACCTCATTTTAATTCCCCTACATAATCGCAATTAATTCCCACCATACACCCTCATTAATCACCACTTGATCTTGATTTTGCCTCCAAATTCAAATTCCAAGCCTAATTTTGGCTCCAAACCAAGCTCAAAGCCACCAAAATTTCCAAGCCAAAATTCTATAAATAGAGGCTTCATTTCATTCATTCTACAAGCTTTTGATAACCAAATTCACCTTGTCAAAATTCTTCTTCATTCCCATTTTGCAAGCTCTTTCTTCCATTAAAAGTTAGTAAGCTTTTCATTGAAGCTTACTAATCTTTGAGATAAATCTCCATCAAAACACTTTTTCATTATCAAATTTTGTAGATCAAAGCTTTGGAGTGTGGTTCTTGAAGTTGATTTAAAGCATTTTCAGTTTTGGAAGTGGTAAACTCTTGATCCACCATTGTTGTGCTTGTTTCATCTTCCACAATCTGATATCTTATTGATTCTTGTTCCTTGATCTTTGGATCTTGCAAATTATGTGCCATTGGTGTTGTTTGTTGTTATTTTACTTGAATTTTTGTGCACAATTGCATCCTTGGTCATGAGGTTTTTGAAGAAATGATTGATCAAGGATTTTGCATTTTTCAAACTGATTTTCTACTATTTTAGCATGTCTAATCGATTAACACCAGGAGGTTACTCGAGTAACATCTGTTTCTGTGTTCTGGAATTGTTGTTTTCGCTGTGTTAATCGATTAACACCAGGAGGTTAATCGATTAACACATTCTAGAATGTGTTTTTTGAATTGTTTTGGGACTGTTTTGAGTTCTTTCTTTTCTTTTTCTGTTTCCTTTTGTTTTGCCTTAAATTGTGGTGTTTGTTGATCAAATTTATCTTTAAATTCCATGGACTTTAGGTTTTAGATGAGGTTGGATAAACCTTCATTAGTTCAAATCTATCTTTAAGTGGATCATTGGATTCATTTTAGGTGCTTTGAATTAGTGATAGATTTAGTACCTTAATCCACCAATAAGAGTGATGAAACTTAAAGATGGAATGATTCAAATATTAAAATTCAATTTGGCTTCCCTTCTCCCCTCTTCTCTTTTTTTTTTTCTTTTGATCAATGAAAATCTTCAATATTATTGGAACGTATTTTTAGTTCTTGATGAAGATGAGATCGTTACCTCTTTTCTTTTTGTGCGGTGTTGCTTTTGGAGAGTGATCTACACATCACTTCTCTATCCTGCATTAGCACTAACATTGTTATTGACCAGCCTCAGATAGTCGTGGCTTCTATATAAGCCTGATTACGATTGGTTAAGATAGCGCTAAATTGGACCCGAAATCGGGAAAACCGTTGTGTTTTGTAAGTGAATTATCAGTCTCCTATTCTTCCATGGCGTGGTTTGAAATATATTGGATTTCTCTTGTTACCCGTGGGGGTTAGTTGGCATACTCGTTGATTTTATTCAAGTTGGAGCCCTCCCCATGGTAATATATGAGACCATGTTTTCATTCTCATAGATGACTAGTTGAGCATTTTAGAAAAACCAACAAAACTAGTTCCTCTCATTTTGGATCACTATTGCTCTATATTGTATATTAATTATGTTATGTTTATGCTTCCTTCTTGCTCCTTATCTCTCTTTATTTTTTATTCTTTATGTTATCATATCATATCATATTATTTGTTTATGTTTCCGCCATTTTCCCTTTGTCCGCTTGGACTATTTGTTTATGTTTATGCTCTTTTTCTTTTGTCCATTTGGACCAAAAAACATTAATAAAGGATTAAACCCCTATAAAACTTGTTCTCTTGATAGTGGACTATGGTTACTATCCTTTGCATTGGACATGGAACTTTGAACTTAGAGCTAGGATCTTAACCAATGCTTGGAAGTTTGTGATGGTAAACTTTGGATTTTTGGGTACTTGGAGTTCTCTTTTGAAGACCTATCTTGATTAAGGCCTAATCTAAAGGAAAGAACGCTTATGTTATGGAGCTTAATTCTGTGGCTAGACAGTTATTATCCTTAGTTTTTATCTTTTTGCAATAGGATAGTCACTTCTTCTCCACCCCTTCTTCAATTTTCAAAATCTTCTCCCTTTTTCAAAACCTTCTTGTTTTCAAAATTAAACCTCTTTCATAATAAACCTTGACTTTGGTCAAGTGATTTTCAAACTTTGTTTTCTTTAATAAATGTCAATCAATGTTAATCATATTTTGACTAATTTCAAAAAGACATAAAAAATACAAAAACTCATTCAAACCTTTTGTGCCTTTGTGCAATTTTTCCTTTAAAACTTTTCAAAAAGTTTAGCCATGAGTCATTTTCATAGTTGAGATGTAATTTTCCTATTCCTCATAGTATTTAAGATGTTGACATTTTCCACTTAGATGTTGAGTGATATACTTGTTGATTTTTATCTAAGCAAAAATCCTCCATCTTAAGATGATGCAAATGTTATTTTCTTATACTTGTGGGCGACTAGTTGTAGTTTTATCCTTAAAATGAAGACTTGTCTTTACATTTAAAACCAACCATAACAAACCATTTTTGTTATTTGTACCACGAACTACAAGGTTTTGATCCTATATTGCACTCTGTGGGTACGTAGGCATGAGGCTCAAGAAGTCTCTCTAAACACAAAAATCTTAAAAAATATTTCTCTTCTCATCTCCCCAATCTCATTTCAAACAAACCCTTACAAACCAAAAAGTGTAGATATTTCAAAGGGTTCCTATAGAGTACTATAGACGTTTTGGGTGCTAACACCTTACCTTAGCGTAACCAACCCCCTTACCCAGTATCTGTTCATTTGTTCTTGTTTTAGAACTTGTTTAGGTTTTGTTTGTGGTGGCGACTCTTGCATTTATGAGTTAAGTTAATCAATAGCTTACACTTGTAACACCCTAAATTTGTAAGAATATTTATTTAATTTATTTAAATATAATATTCGCGATTTTTGGTGAATTTTGGTGTTTTGGGCATTGTGTGGAATTTTGTCGAGTTTTGGTTATTTAATTAAATAATAGTATATAATATGAATATATTAGTATTATTATTAATTTAAATAATATTAGAGGAATTAAGGGTAAGATGGACTTTTGAGGAGGATTAGTGAGGGTATTATTGGGAAAGCCCATTTTGGAAGCCCAAGGGTTTAACAAAAAGGAATTGGGAAGAATAGGATTCATTTGGTTAGATCGTGAAAAGAAGGGAAAAGTGTAGAGCTCTGAGGAAAGAAGGAAAGGGGGGGATTCGAGAAGGCTTCCGAAGAATCGGTAGAGAAAGCTCTGAATCGACAATCTAAGGTATGGGGAGTATTGCCTTTCATTGTTTTCAATATAGGAAGTGATGTGTTTAAAGTGGATTTTGAGGTTTTTGGGGTTTTTGAAGGGTTTATGAGTTATTAATGATTTAGGGGTATTTCTGAGGATCGATGATGGATTATTGAGGGTTGAATTGATTTGGGTAAAAATAAGCCTTCGAGGCTAATTCTTTTGATGATATGTGGGATCTTGTATGAGAAAGGGATTTAGGGGGTTTAGGGGAACCTTGAGATTTTGTGAAGGTTTATGTGATTTTGAGTTAGGATAGTGGGATTAATCAACCTAAATGTCGTAGGTTTTATGCTTTTGAGTGCCATGATGCTTTAGGACTGTTTTGGAGATATTTTCGAGAGAATAGAGGTTGAACCCGTAGGGATTTGGTGGACTGAAGTGCTACTGATGCGTAGCAGCGATTGCAGAAATCGCTATTTCGCAAGGCGAACAACTCATTCGCAAGGCGAATGTTCGCCCAGACTCGCAAAGCGAGCAGTGCAGCGAATGCGCGATGAGTGTGTGATGGTACTGAGATGACTCTGGGAGGTAACTTCTGGGACTCGCGAGGCGAACGTCCCAATGAAGGGCTTCTCCTAGCTAATAGAGGTAGCGAGGAGAGGCAGAAGGGGGAACTCTCTGGGTTTTGTATGGGAATGGGGATTCGCTAGCAGCTTCGCAAAGCGAACGCCAACGCGAATAGGTTTGCAGGGCGAACTCAGTAGTGAACCCTGCTGTTCGCGAAATGTTGTTTATGATTTATGTGATGTTCTGATGTTTCGGTGCTGTGATTTTTCTTATGATTTACCATGATGTTATTGATGTTAAATGATGATTATGACGTGATGATTTCGTGATGTTTTGACGTATATTTGATGATCATGTGATGATGATTACCGTGATGTATATTAATGATTATGAGCTGTTTATATATGATGTTTGATGGTTAAGTGATGATATGAATTACCATGAGTGTATTGATGTTTATGAGCTGTTTATACCTGATGTTTGATGATTAAATATTGATGTGAATTACCATGAGCCATATTGATGACTATAAGATAATGATGCATGATGTTTTGATGAATGAATGACGATATGACGAATATGACATTTTGATGAATGATGATGCACGTAATGACTTTATTGATGATGATGATTATGACGTTGTGCATCATGCATTCATAGCATTTCAGTGATGATGTTAGGACTTTGGTTCAGTGATGATGAGGTTAGACTTCGGTCTATTGTGGCTTCCATTCCATTGTGTGGATGTGAAGTGGTTTATGACGTGCTCCGGTTCTTGTGTGAAACCGATCCTAATGACGGGGATCTTTGGAGGGTGATGGCCTAAGTGTCCATCGATTGTGATGATTGGTACCACATGCATTTTGGTCGATGTAGAGGGTCTTGCTCTGATAGTGTAACATCGGGTTGGGTCGTTGAGTCGAACCATGTTGAGTTTTATTTAGCTGTTATTTTGTTGTAATATTGATGATTATGGTTTGTTTCAAAAACCCTTTTGTGGGATTTTTGTGGTTATGGTGGTTCTGCTGCCCTTTGAAGGCATTTTGAGTTATTTTGAGGAAAACCCGTTGTTTACGGAGCAATTTTGTTGATTTGAATTTAATGAGAAATGTGCACCCTTTGAGGAAAACCCGTCCGTCCAGCTTGTCTAATGTTGTCTAGTCCCTAGTGTTCGACATGTGTGTGAAAACACTATCAATGCTTGTTTTGTTTTCCATTTGCAGGTTGGGAATGAAATAAGTGGGGGAGAAGATGGTGCTTCTCCAAGATGCTTCAAGTGTAGAGCGATGTCTAAGAGTGGTGTAGGATGCTACAATAGTTTGGTAAGATGGTTTGTACCGCCTCATGATAGTCGGTGTTATTGACAAATTAAGGAACTGATCACCCTTAATCTCTTGTTGATAATAGACGGGATTGTGTTGGATGAGATAGACGTGTCTTGCGAGCTTAAGTGGTGTGCGCAGTGAATTGTTTGGAGTTAAGCCAAGTGCTTACAGATGGTTTTGACGAGTAGATGCAGGGTGGTGCTGGTGTTTAAGTTGAGGGTAACTTGGAGTATTAGTGAAGGTGGAGAAGTGGGTGCTTTACCTAGTGTTTGTGAAATTTCAGAAGTGTTTCCTGATGACGTAAGTGATTGGCCTCCAGAGCGTGAGGTAGAGGTTGTGGCAGATTTGATACCAGGTATGAGTCCGGTGTCAATGGCTCCTTACCGGATGTTTGCATCTGAGTTGGGAGAATTGAAGGAACAATTGGAAGAGTTGCTTGGGATGAAGTTGTCGGCTAAGTGTTTTTCGGTGGGGTGCTCCTGTGTTGTTGGTGAAGAAGAAAGATGGTACTATGAGATTGTGTGTGGATTATAGATAGTTGAATAAAGTGATGATCAAGAATAAGTATCCACTTCTGAGGATTGATTATTTGATGGATCAATTGGTGGGTGCTTGTGTTTTAGCAAGATTGATTTCAGGTTTGGTTATCATCAGATTCGTGTTCAGCCTGATGATATTCCGAAGACAGCTTTCAGGACGAGGTGTGGTGAGTATGAGTATACTGTGATGTTGTTTGGTGTATCTAATGCACCTGGTATTCATGAAGTATATGAACCGGATTTTTCATGAGTATTTGGATAAGTTTGTGGTGGTTTTTATTGACGATATTCCGATGTAATCTAAATCCAAAGGAGAGCATGCTGAGCATTTGAGGATTGTGTTGCAAGTGTTGAAAGAGAAGAAGTTGTATGTGAAACTGTCTAAGTGTGGGTTTTGGTTGAGGGAAGTGATTTTCCTTGGCCAAGAGATTTAAATAGGCGGAATTGATGTTGATCCTTCTAAGTTTGATGTTGTGTTGCAGTGGGAGACTCCGAAGTCTGCTACTGAGATACGAAGTTTCTGGGGTTGGCGGGCTATTACCGCAAGTTTATCGAGGGTTTTTCTAAGTTGGCTTTACCTTTGACTCAGTTGACTCGAAAGGATCAAGCTTTTGTGTGGGATGTAGCTTGCGAAGAGAGTTTTGTGGAATTGAAGGAGAGGTTGACGACCGCTCCAGTGTTGATTTTTGCCTAATCTGAGCGAATCTTTTGTGGTGTATTGTGATGAGAAGAAGATGGGTCTATGTGGAGTATTGATGCAGATTAGACAAGTTGTTGCTTATACTTCGAGACATTGAGGGTTCATGAAAGGAATTGTCCTACGCATGACTAAGAGTTGGCCGCTGTGGTGTTGTGTTGGAACTTTGGAGGCTTATCTGTTTGGCCCTAAATTTGAAGTGTTCGGTGATCGCGAGAATTTGAAGTGCTTGTTCGATCAGAAAGAATGGAATATGAGGCAGAGAAGGTGGTTAGAGCTGTTGAGGGATTTCAATTTTGATTTGAGTTCTCATACGGGCAAAGCAGATGTAGTGGCCGATGCATTGAGCAGGAAGTCATTGAATATGCCAATGCTTATGGTGAAAGAGTTGGAATTAATTGAATAATTCCGAGACTTGAGTCGGTATGTGAAGAGACTCCTGAAAGTGTGAAGTTGGGAATGTTGAAGTTGACTAGTGGCATTCTGGAAGAGATCAGAGTGGAACAACAATTTAACTTGAAGTTAGTATACTAGTTGACTTTAATCAACCAAGGTAATGGAGGAGAATTCCGAATTGACGAGGATGGTGTGATGAGGTTTCGAGATAGAGTGTATGTTACAGATGTACCAAGATTTGAAGAAGTTGTTTTGGTGGTCAGGTATGAAGAAGGATATTGCGGAGTTTGTTTATGCGTATTTGACTTGTCAGAGGACGAAGATTGAGCATCATAAGTGTTTAGGTATGATGCAGCCATTGAGGATTCCAGAATGGAAATGGGATAGTATTTCCATGGATTTTGTGTCGGGATTGTCGAAGACGGAGAGAGGGAATGATTATATTTGGGTGATTATGGACAGATTAACTAAATCGGCTCATTTCTTACCGATGAAGATTAATCATTCTATGCAGAAATTGGCCGAGATGTATATTGAGGAGGTTGTGAAGTTACATGGGATACCTTCGAGTATTGTGTCGGATAGAGATCCGAGATTTACATCGAGGTTCTAGAAGAGCTTGTAAGAGGCTTTGGGTACTAAGTTGAGGATGAGTTCTGCCTATCATCCGCAGACGGACGGTCAGACAGAAAGGACTATCCAATCCTTTCGAGGATTTGCTAAGAGCTTGTGTGTTAGATCACAGAGGATCTTGGGATAGCCATTTACCGTTGATTGAGTTCACGTACAATAATAGTTTTCATGCTAGTATTGGAATGACGCCCTATGAAGATTTATATGGGAGGAGGTGTATGACTCTTTTGTGTTGGTATGAGTCAGGCAAGAGTGTTGTACTCGGACTTGAGATTGTGCAAGAGACGACCGAGAAGATTAAGATGATTCAAGAAAGGATGAGAGTGTCGCAGAGTCGCCAGAAGAGCTATCATGATAAGAGGAGGAAGACACTTAAATTCCAAGAGGGAGATCACGTGTTTTTGAGGGTGACGCCAGTGACTGGTGTGGGTCGAGCTTTGAAGTCTAGGAAGCTGACTCCACGTTTTATTGATCCATATCAAATTTTGCAGAGGATAGGAGAGGTAGCCTATCGAATTGCTTTACCGCCGTCACTTGTGAATTGCATGACGTGTTCCATGTGTCTCAGTTGAGGAAGTACATTCCGGATCCGTCGCATGTGATTCAGATGGATGATGTACAAGTGAGGGATAACCTGACAGTGGAAGCTTTACCTGTGCAGATTGACGGTCGAGAGATGAAGTAACTGCGGGGTAAAGACATAACTTTAGTGAAGGTGTTGTGGGGTGGACCTTATGGCGAAAGTTGGACTTGGGAATGTGAAGATCAGATGAAGGAGTCGTATCCGACTCTATTTCCTTGAGGTAATTTTCGAGGGCGAAAATTATGTAAGTGGGGGAGAGTTGTAACACCCCAAATTTGTAAGAATATTTATTTAATTTATTTAAATGTAATATTCGCGATTTTTGGTGAATTTTGGTGTTTTGGGCATTGTGTGGAATTTTGTGGAGTTTCGGTTATTTAATTAAATAATAGTATATAATATGAATATATTAGTATTATTATTAATTTAAATAATATTAGAGGAATTAAGGGTAAGATGGACTTTTGAGGAGGATTAGTGAGGGTATTATTGGGAAAGCCCATTTTGGAAGCCCAAGGGTTTAACAAAAAGGAATTAGGAAGAATAGGATTCATTTGGTTAGATCGTGAAAAGATGGGAAAAGTGTTGAGCTCTGAGGAAAGAAGGAAAGGCGGGGATTTGAGAAGGTTTCTGAAGAATTAGTAGAGAAAGCTCCGAATCGACAATCTAAGGTATGGGGAGTATTGCCTTTCATTGTTTTCAATATAGGAGGTGATGTGTTTAAAGTGGATTTTGAGGTTTTTGGGGTTTTTGAAGGGTTTATGAGTTATTAATGATTTAGGGGTATTTATGAGGATCGATGATGGATTATTGAGGGTTGAATTGATTTGGGTAAAAATAAGCCTTCGAGGCTAAACCTTGTTGTGCATTACATTTATGTGGCATATTGTTGTGATTTATGATGTCGTGCTTTGATGTTTGCTTGTGATGACTCTGATGATGTTGTATATGATGATGATGCCATTTTTATGCATATCTTATTTTATATTTATTATAATGAATTGTATTACTCACTCTGCCTGTTTGAATATTGCCTCCACGTAGGTAACGTGCAGGTGATCAGGATTACCCGTGGATGCTTTTGAGGACTTTTGAAGTTATTTGCATTTTGGTCGATGTAGAGGGTCTTGCTCTGATAGTGTAACATCGGGTTGGGTCGTTGAGTCAAACCATGTTGAGTTTTATTTGGCTGTTATTGTGTTGTTATTTTGATGATTATGGTTTGTTTCAAAAATCCTTTTGTGGGATGTTTATGGTTATGGTGGTTTTGCTGCCCTTTGAAGGCATTTTGAGTTATTTTGAGGAAACCCCGTTGTTTACGAAGCCATTTTGTTGATTTGAATTTATTGAGAAATGTTCACCCTTTGAGGTGATTCTGATTTTACTATGATTTTATGTTTATTCTGCTGCGATAATTGTGGCGTAGAAAAAGGGTGTTACGTTTAGTGGTATCAGAGCAGGTCGATCCATCCGACCAAGTTGTCTAATGTTGTCTAGTCCCTAGTGTGTGACATGTATGTGAAAACACTGTCGATGCTTGTTTTGTTTTCCATTTGCAGGTTGAGAATGAAACAAGTGGGGGAGAAGATGGTGCTTCTCCTAGATTCTTCAAGTGTGGAGCGATGGCTACGAGTGGTGTTGGACGCTACAATAGTTTGGTAAGATAGTTTGTACCGCCTCATGATAGTCGGCTGTTATTGACAAATTAAGGAACTGATCACCCTTAATCTCTTGTTGATAATAGACGGGATCGTGTTAGATGGGATAGACGTGTCTTGCGAGCTTAAGTGGTGTGCGCAGTGAATTGTTTGGAGTTAAGCCAAGTGTTTACAGATGGTTTTGATGAGTCGATGCAGGATGGTGCTGGTGTTTAAGTTGAGGGTAACTTGGAGTATTAATGAAGGTGGAGAAGTGGGTGCTTTGCCTAGTGTTTGTGAAATTTCAGAAGTGTTTCCTGATGACGTAAGTGATTGGCCTCCAGAGCGTGAGCTAGAGGTTATGGCGAATTTGATACCAGGTATGAGTCCGGTGTCAATGGCTCCTTACCGGATGTCTGCATCTGAGTTTGGAGAATTGAAGGAACAATTGGAAGAGTCGCTTGGGATGAAGTTGTCGACTAAGTGTTTCTCGGTGGGGTGCTTCTGTGTTGTCGGTGAAGAAGAAAGATGGTACTATGAGAATGTGTGTGGATTATAGATAGTTGAATAAAGTGACGATCAAGAATAAGTATCCACTTCCGAGGATTGATGACTTCATGGATCGATTGGTGGGCGCTTATGTTTTAGCAAGAATGATTTGAGGTCTGGTTATCATCAGATTCGTGTTCAGCCTGATGATATTCCGAAGACAGCTTTCAGGACGAGGTGTGGTGACTATGAGTAGACTGTGATGTCGTTTGGTGTATCTAATCCACCTGGTGTTCATGAAGTATATGAATCGGATTTTTCATGAGTATTTGGATAAGTTTGTGGTGGTTTTTATTAACGATATTCTGATGTACTCTAAATCCAAAGGAGAGCATGTTGAGCATTTGAGGACTGTGTTACAAGTGTTGAAAGAGAAGAAGTTGTATGTGAAACTGTCGAAGTGTGGGTTTTGGTTGAGGGAAGTGAATTTCCTTGGCCAAGAGATTTAAAGGGGTGGAATTGATGTTGATCCTTCTAAGTTTGATGTTGTGTTGCAGTGGGAGACTCCGAAGTCTGCTACTGAGATACGAATTTTCTAGGGTTGGCGGGCTATTACCGCAAGTTTATTGGGGGTTTTTCTAAGTTGGCTTTACCTTTGACTCAGCTGACTCGAAAGGGTCAAGCTTTTGTGTGGGATGTAGCTTGCAAAGAGAGTTTTGTGGAATTGAAGGAGAGGTTGACGACCGCTCCAGTGTTGATTTTTGCCTAATCCAAGCGAATCTTTTGTGGTGTATTGTGATGTGTCGAAGATGGGTCTATGTTGAGTATTGATGCAGATTGGACAAGTTGTTGTTTATACGTCGAGACATTGAGAGTTCATAAAAGGAATTGTCCTACGCATGACTAAGAGTTGGCCGTTATGGTGTTGTGTTGGAAATTTGGAGGCCTATCTGTTTGGCCCTAAATTTGAAGTGTTCGATGATCATGAGAATTTGAATTGCTTGTTCGATTAGAAAGAATGGAATATAAGGCAGAGAAGGTGGTTAAAGCTGTTGAAGGATTTCGATTTTGGTTTGAGTTCTCATCCGGACAAAGAAAATGTAGTGGCCGATGCATTGAGCAAGAAGTCATTGCATATGTCAATGCTTATGGTAAAAGAGTTGGAATTAATTGAGCAATTCCGAGACTTGAGTTGTTGTGTGAAGAGACTCCTGACAGTGTGAAGTTGGGAATGTTGAAGTTGACTAGTGGCATTTTGGAAGAGATCAGAGTGGAACAACAATCTGACTTGAAGTTAGTGGACCAGTTGACTTTGATCAACCAAGGTAACAGAGGAGAATTCCGAATTAACGATGATGGTGTGATGAGGTTTCGAGATAGAGTGTGTGTTACAGATGTACCAGGATTTCAAGAAGGTATTTTGGTGGTCAGGTATGAAGAAGGATATTGCGGAGTTTGTTTATGTGTATTTGACTTGTCAGAAGATGAAGATTGAGCATCAGAAGCCTTTAGGTATGATGCAGCTGTTGAGGATTCCAGAATGGAAATGGGATAGTATTTCTGCGGTGTCGCGGCCGGAAAAATTATCGAGTCGCCATCATATTTTTTAAGGAAAATAATGATAAACCTAAAAATCCTTAATCCCAAGGGCAGAGATTCCTACGGTTCGGGAGTCGGTTAAGTGAGGGGAAGGTGTTAGGCACCCCTCACTTCCATTGTACTCAATGGGATCCTCCTTAGATTTTTAGGGTATGCTTGTTTGTTTGTATAAATGATTTATTTACAAAAGAATCCTAAGTTTTTTTTTAATTATACTCGCTAGGATTTACAACCCTATGCCTACGTACCTTCAATTTTGAAGGATCAGAGTAACCGTAGTTCACCTCCCCTATTCCTACCCCCTAACCCTATTCCTAACCCTAATCATATTCCTAATCCTAATCCCAATCCTAATCCACTGTTTATACTCTTGGATAAAGAGTTCTATCCCTTGATCTATTGTTTATACTCCTAGATAAGGAGTTATATCCCTTTATCTATATTTATACTCCTAGATAAGGAGTTCTATCCCTTTATCTATATTTATACTCCTAGATAAGGAGTTCTATCCCTTTAATTTATTAGTTATACTCCTAGACATGGAGTTCTATCCCTTAAATCTATTATTTATACTCCTAGACGAGGAGTTCTATCCCATGATCTATTATTTATACTCTTAGACAAGGAGTTATATCCCTTAAATCCCTATCCATTATTTATACTCTCGGAAGAAGAGTTTTATCCCTTAAAAATCCCTTATCCATTGTTTATACTCTCGGAGGAAGAGTTTTATCCCTTATCCATTGTTTATACTCTCGGATGGAGAGTTTTATCCCTTATCCATTGTTTATACTATCGGGTGGAGAGTTCAATCCCTTGTCCATTGTTTATACTCTCGGATGGAGAGTTCTATCCCTTATCCATTGTTTATACTCTCGGATGGAGAGTTATATCCCTTGTCCACTGTTTATACTCTCGGATGGAGAGTTCTATCCCAAAATCCCTTATCCCTTGGCCTATATTTATACTCTTGGAACCTAAGAGTTTTATCCCTAAATCACATCCTTTATTTAGGCTCTCGGACAAAGAGCTTTATACCTAAGCTTTAAATCCTTAAAATCCCTCTTATATCCCTTATTTAAAATAACGAGATCCTCAAATCCCCAAGTAATTTAATAAAACCCAAAATGCTATTTACTAAGCAACATAGCAAAATAAATCCCCAAAATATTCTAATTTAAAAGATCTTTGACATAATCCCAAAATAAAATAATTTTTAAAATCCTATTTTTTGAAAGTATAAACCCAAACATTTTTAAATATACCCATTAAAAACCTAACCCAGAATCATCCCTAAAACCCTAATAAAATTAAATCCTCATTTCCTCAAATAAATTATTTTAGATATATAAAACTATTTATCTTGAAAATAATCAAAATTTTAAAAACATCTAAATATTTATCCTAATTAGATAATTAAATTAAGTTATTAATTTAATTATTGAGAAAAATCCTAAATTAAAAAATAACCCAATTATATAATTAAATTAAGTTATTAATTTAATTAGTTAAAAAACCCTAAACCCTAATTAAAAAATATCCTAATTAAATAATAAAATTAAGTAATTAATTTAATTAATTTAAAAAAGCCCAAAACCCTATTCCTTAAAAATCCTAAATAAGAATCTAACCTAATAATTAAATTAAGTTATTAATTCAATTATTAAACCCCTAAAACCCTATTTCTAAATCAAAAACATAAAACTCAAATAATAATTAAATTATGTTAATAATTTAATTGAATAAAAAATCAGGGGGTACGTTTTATACTGGAAAAGTAATGGGCTATTGAAGTGGGGGTGCAGATAGTAGAGGGCGTTAAGCCCATCCACACAGAAGCCCAGCGTGGGTCCATCGTTCATGGAAAAGTCAGCACAGTTGACTCCATTGTTGGACCGTATGATCATAGATCAATGGATCTGATCCAAGCCTCTCCCTGCCTTTGATCTCCGTGTAGGCACAATGGACGGCCACGTTGAGAAGCCAACGGGGGAACACCGAACGTACGCGCACACAAGACCTCTGGTTGACCAACTAATCAACTGATCTGAAGCGTGAGGAGGATGCCACTTGGCATCTATCCAAGCACACGCTGAGAGAATTTAAGATCCCTCTCCCACTCAAACGCATCTCATTTCCCCAATTTTTTCTCTCTCTCTCTTCGGTCCTCTCTCCCTCTCTACTATCAGCCTCTCTAACCTATCTCTAACCCTTTCCATCGCCAGTGAGCGTCCGACCACCGCGCGACACCACCACCCACCGTCCTTTTCAAATTTCTGGATGAACTTCAACCGGAATTTGCATCTCGTATGAACCCTAACCCCCATCCCAGCCCAAAAACTCACTGTTCTTTAGGGTTCGTGAAGAACCCTAACCCTAGTATTCATCCCTGAACCCAAAATCGAATGAACCCTAAGAACCCTAAGGGTTCTGCGAAGAACCCTAATCTACCCAGACGAACCCTAACCCCAACCTTAAGAACCCTAAAACCCAAAATTTCCAGAAAACCCTGAAAACCCCGAATTGCGACTTTCAACAATCTACCAACCAAAAAGCTAAGTGGTTTACCTCCTTGTCCGTGCTTACTTTATTCCTCGATCTCCTTCTGATCTCTCCTCTTTTGACTTTTGCAGGTTATTAACGGGATTCGCGCTGCTGTAGGGATTTCTGCCTCTGTTCGTCCCTTTGTTCAACCCAACTCAGTTAATTTCTACCTTAGTTTATATAGGAAAAATTAGGTCTTAGAAATTAATTAGAGTTAGGTTTAGTTTAGGAAATTTAGAATCTGATTGTAATTTTTGATGTTTTGATCTGATTTCGAGTCATGTACTGATTTAGGATTTTGTATTCATTTTTATTTGTTACACAATTAGATTGGAATTTTAATGAGATTTGATTCCGTTGATACGATTTAATTTTGCTTTTCCTTGATTCTGCACAGTTAGGGTTTGTGAGCTGGTTGGGGGAGAAGGAGGCCCACTCGGGTCAACAAATTTGACCTAAATAAAATATAAACTAAGATAAAAGATTAATAAAAAACTTAATATACCTATGACCACAATAATAGAAAATAATCCCACTAATTATCATATGATAACCAGATTAATAGAAATGAATAAAATAAGACTACCGGTCTTTTTTAATTAATAAACCTAGACAAAAACTAACAAATATCCATAATTAACAATTAAGTTAAACTAATACTAAGTTTCTAAAACTTAATGAAAAATACTTCTAATAATAAATAAGTTAACTTAATAGAATTAAACTTAAACCCGATTAAATAATTCTAAAAAACTAAAAGAAGACAAAATAAAATAACCCTCTCAAAAATAAATTAAAACAAATCGCAAAGACAAAACAACCAATTCTAAAAAATCTTGACTATTGTCTTATTAAAAAAGGCCCCAATCCCTAATCCCTAATTGAAAATAATGACCTCTAACTGACCCTCTGACAGCAAAAAGATCCAAAAAAAAGTAACAAACCCCTGGTCAAAATTTAGGGTACTACAGCTGCCCATATTTAATCGTCTTCGAATCAGAAGGATGATGTCGATGAGCCTTCCTCCTGTTAAGGAGGAGACGATTAAATACAAGAAGGACCCTAATTTTGACCGCAGAACCCGATAGGTGCTAAGTTGATATCCTAAAATCCTTGGTAATAAACCCTTGGCGAAATACCCGATTGAACCCCTTGAAAAACTTTTTAGTGGAACCCCTTGATAACTCCTTTTGATGAACCCCTTAGAACTTAAATAAACCCTTAAATAGAATCCCCTGATAAAATCCCTTGGTGAAATCCCTTTGGTGATTATGAACCCTATGTATGTATGCATGTTTGTGTTATGAGTGCATGTATGCGTGCTCTTATGTATGATGCATTATTTGGGCTAACGCCTCTTTTATGATATGCAATGTATGTCTTTGTCTGAAATAATACTTTTCATAACTTCCTGACTCCCTGACCCTTGAAACTTTGATAATTATAGTAAGCCATGATATCCTTAATTCCTGTTTAACATGTCGTTAAAGAACCTCCCATGTTGGTTAGATTGTAACGTATGTTCCTGTCAGTGCATATACCCTATATCCTGCTTTGGAAGAATATGATCCCTTTGATGATTCCAAAAACCGAAGTAAAAAAATCCATTTTCCCTTTTTAAAGCTTTTATTTATACCCGATATTTAAATGCATTATTTCACAATTAATCGACACCTTGTAATCAAGCGGAATGATTTAGGAGGCAAAGAAATATATTTGAAAAACAAACTTTATTCAGAATTGGCCCGAAAATGGGCAATGATAAGTGAGGAGGGTACGTAATTCTCATAAGGAGATATTACCGTAAATCCAAAAAATGTAAAATGGCAATAAGAAAACAAATTTATTTATGTCCTTATTAAATTTAACACCAGCTAATATCCCTAAGACACCAAGATCACGACACTTTGCTTCTGAAGATGACGACTGGAATGATCGTTCACTTCTGAATTCCTGTTACGGGGTGACTTGAGTGTTTTCAGTCATATGCCTTTTGGATATCCCTAACTTTTGCCTGGACCGCTCTTTTTAGAGTCTTAGTCCACCGGGATGATATACCATTTTTTCGACTAAGCTGCCCTTTAGGGTTTTCGACTTGTCAGGTATCATTTTTATCCAAGTCCCTAATTTTTGCCTGGATTTCTCTTTCGAGTTTTCAATCCACCGGGACGCCCTAATTTTTGCCTAAGTCGCCCTTTAGGGTTTTCGACTTAGCGGGCTTTTATCCTCTTTTTCTAGGCAGAGCATTTTTGACCGAATCGGAGTTCACCGATCGCGGTAAATCCGCTCTATGCACGGTTGTTAATATTAGTGCTCCGCCAGAGGAGGCACTCTTCACGACATATGGCCCTTCGTAGGGTGGGGTCCATTTGACGTGGTGGTCTTTATGGATGTGTAATACTTTCCTTAACCCCAAGTATCCCTCTTCGCGTAGGCGAGGATGAATTTCTTTGTCAAAAGCTCTCTTAATTCCCTGTGGATATAACTGCCCACAGCCGTACGTTTCCCTTATACGAGGTTTAGCTGATCGAGCCTAGTTTGCACCCATTCTGCCTTATCCTGTTTAGCTTCCTTTAAGATCCTAGATGATGAATTTTCACCCTAATTGATAGCCCCTTTTTGAAGCCCATATCCTTATGCAAATAGAAGTTTCCATTGAGCTCCAGGTCCAGGTCCTTCATAGGAGTCCGAAGTTTCACAATCCATTGGTTTCTCAAGTATTGTTAAGTACATTATGAGTGGTCTCCTTGGGACAGGTAACACCAATATAGGTGGCTTTCATTTTGTCCTTTATTCCCTTTTTACTGACCATGGACCCTGATATTTTCCAAATCTGATTGCATAGGTACACCTTGTGGGCTTTAGTCGTAACTTGACTTTCCTTAACTGATCCAAAAACTTTTGCAAGTTAGTTATGTGATCTTCTTCCTTTTGTGACTTGGTAATCGTATCATCCATATGAACCTCTATCTCCTTATGCCCCATATTACCATAGCCCTTTGATAAGTTACTCCTACGTTCTTTAACCCAACAGGCGTTACCTTGTGACAAAAAGTCGAATTGCTTCTTGACTTCTTCCCTGATCTGGAGGATCATATCTGATCTAGTCTTCCTCAGCTTTTGCTTGATTGGCGTGCATTCTAGTTTGAGTAGTGGTTTGTTCTTGTCGATGCTTGTATCAAGTCCTGGCGTATCTTGGTATGACCATGCAAACACGTCGGAGTATCCTTGCAATAGCTCGATCAGTCTTTCCTTTATATCCTTATCCGGAGAAGCACGACTTTGACCTCTGTCTTATCTTCCTCAGTTCCCAGATTGATCACATCCACTGGTTCCTGGTGAGGTTGTATTTCCTTGTCCTCTTGCCTCAACAGTCTGGCTAACTCTTCGGGAAGCTCACACTCGTCCTCATCACCCTCTTCCACTTGGTTAATCGGTAATTCGAAGTAATTCGAGATTATAGCGGTGTCATTTTTAATAGGTTCATTTTTTAATTTGCATGGGGAAGAAGATTTTTTTTTGTCCCTTTTGGAATGAAGTGCTATAAATGAAAATATTGAAAGGAGGTATATTGCCATTTTAAATAAACAGAAAATGAAAGAAAAAGAACTTGATTGAAAGCAAAATGCAATTTTATTGATAGAAATAATCCAATGAAATAAAAGGTGGCCCTACAAAGCTTTGTCCACTGGCCTTGGGCATAGCAAGGGACTTATTATTATTTTAAGGAAAAAGTAAATTACTTCAAAACAAAAATCATCACCGAAATCCCGATGGTTCTCCAATTGTCGAAATTAGGCATTCTTTTCTTCCTCTTCCATTAAGGCCACATGATCCCAAATTCCAAATCCCACACCATGGAAATCGCCTTCTAATCCTTCATTAGCCGGTTTGTAATCCAGCCCAGACAAATCCTTCTCCTTAGGTGACTCCCATTGTTTGCCCCAGTTTGTTATGTCTCCTTTATTAATAAGGAATTCATCTTCCATCCCTTCCATGGCGTTGACTGTTGCCCCAGTGTGCCCCAGTAATGCACTATCTCCCAGATTTGGACCTTCAGGGTCTACCACACTGACATCATGATTTCCGGAATACCTTTTATTATTATGTTGATCAGAGGAGGACTGCCCAAATCTTTCCTGTCTTTAAACCGTTCTCAATCCTTTCTCCAATGATAACCAAGTCAGTAAATCCTGTTGAGACTGCCCCAATCATCCTCTTGTAGTATGTTCCTTGTAGGGTATCCATAAATATGTCCATAAGTTCACTTTCCAATAATGGAGGTTGCACACGAGAAGCTAGTTCCCTCCATCTTTGGGCATATTCTTTGAAGGACGCATTCCCATTTTGAGACATGTTCTGCAAATGCGTGCGGTTAGGATCCATGTCCACGGTTGTATTGGTATTGCTTCAGAAAGGCGCTTGCAAGGTCTTCCCAAGTCTTAATGTGAAGCCTCTCCAATTTCATGTACCAGTCCAAGGATGCCCTACTAAGGCTGTCTTGGAAAGTGTGCATCATCAGCTTCTTATTAGTAGCATGGGCACCCATTTTTCGAGCAAACATCCTAAGGTGATTCTTAGGACAACTGACACCCTTGTATTTCTCAAAGTTCGGAGCCTTAAACTTGAGAGGTATGACCACATCAGACACCAGACATATTTCCAAAGCATCTAATCCAAAAACATTGAGTCCCTCCACGAACTTTAACCTTTCCTCAAGTGCTTTGTACTTGTCATCAATCCATCTCCTTTCCCTAACAGTGGTTCCTTCATTTTCGAGGGCCACTTGTCTCGGATTTTCATCCTCGTATGCGTAGTTCTCACGTGGAGTAGGTCTGTAAGTAGTACTAGATGCCCTATTGGAAATATGTGGAGAGACAGTTCCCTCAAGAGATTGGTTAACAGTTTTGTGCTTAGCAGTTTCGGCCTCCTCACGTTCCAGATCATGGACAAACCCTAGTGGAGGGTTATTGTCTTCAACATGGGGGATAGGATTAGGAACCTTCCTTTGACGACTTGACTTGGTTCCTCTGGCTATCAAATGCTGGATAGCAAGTGTCAGTTGATCAATCTGGCTTTTCATACCTTCCACGTTCTCCTTAACAGTATCCATTTCTCCTCTTAAAGTAACCAGCTCCTCCTCCATCTGATCCATAGCTTCCCTTCGATATGCTCGAGTGCGAGGTCGGGAAGTCAGGTTGTTATGCTCAACGACTCTGAGACAAGGTTTGTAAAAGAAAATGATTTTTTTATTCCTTTTTCCTTTTGAATGCATGTTGATGCATGGGTGTATGGATATGTATGATGTATGCTAAATAATTTTAAAAGTTTATTTGGGGGGAATTCCAAAATCCATTGTAGTTAGAGATGAATAAAAAATTAGGAAAATAAAAAAATTCCTTAGGACTAACCCAAAACAATAATCCCAAAATGGAAACTCCCGAACCCTAGAAGGTGTAAACTAAATAGATGCCCCAAATGCCTTCTTCGAATGAGCTTTGAACTCCTCCAAATACCCTTTCTTGAGCCCTTGCATTTTCCTATCCTCTTTGTAGTGAGATGATGGATCTTCAAGGGGTACAACTGAGTTTTTTAAGCTTGACCATTTATATATATATATATATATATATATATATATATATATATATATATATATATATATATATGTGTGTGTGTGTGTGTGTGTGTATATATATATATATATATATATATATATTTGCTCCCATGCCCCTTGTGAGGTTTTCCTTCTCCTTGTAAATCCAAGTATAGTCCAAATTGTTCCAGCGTAGGAGCTAGTTGAAAATCCTTGGAGAAGAAGTCATATAGAGGAGGATCATAAGATTGTGCAAAAGCGATTACGGCCTCTACCTTCATAAGGATCCCTAAGAGGTCGAGGATCCTTCCACCCTTGTGTATAAACATCCTTTGAGCATATTTGGCATTAAGTCTTGAAGGTCTTTGAGACTTCGTAAATCAAGCACCTAGCATTCTGATGCGCAGGGTAGCCCTTTCGTTTGAATCCATTTTCCCAATGTTCCTATAACACATCTTGAAATTCCCCACAAAAATGTATATATGCAAAAAAATGTTTTTAAATGCATGATGACATGGACATTTTTTAGTGTTTTATTTGGTTAGGGTAAGGGTGAGATGCAAGCATGACCCTAACTAGGTAGGCTCCCTACAATGGTTTAGATCTAAGTCTTATCTACCCAATCCCCTCACATGTAGGATATAAAGTTTGGACAGCATAACGACCCTATAATGTACAGACCATACCCTTGTTTTACCATGAGAAGGAGCAAGCCTTCCTATGGTAATCATTCGGGATAAGTCTCATATGGGTAGGACCCTAGTAACTGCCCTTGAGGGTTGAATACATAGGGTCTCCATGAGTTGGTAAGGGGTAGGCTAAAAGTTCTCAGAGTCTCGGACCACATCCAAATCATCCTCTACGTTAGGGGCTAGCCCTTTCATGAGGACACCTTTGGAAAGATCTATTCTGAGTGTGGCATCAATGAATTGTTAGGGATGTCACATCCCCCCCAAAACATTTCTGTTCCACGTCCTAATCTAGGGTTATACTCCAAGCTTAGGCTTTAGCTTCACACATTATATGCCCCAATCCAATGCATGATGACAAAATAAAAATATAACAAATATAATAAAATAAAAAACAAAATATATAACAAATAAAAAACATGTGAAAAAAAAACAAGAAACACCCAAGACAAACAAACAAAACCCTAAAGCCTACGGTTAGGAGGGACTCTCTTTAGGGAGGAATCCCCAGCAGAGTCGCCAGCTGTCGCGGCCGGCAAAATTATCGAGTCGCCATCATATTTTTTAAGAAAAATAATGATAAACCTAAAAATCCTTAATCCCAAGGGCAGAGATTCCTACAATTCGGGAGTCGGTTAAGTGAGGGGAAGGTGTTAGGCACCCCTCACTTCCATTGTACTCAATGGGATCCTCCTTAAATTTTTAGGGTAGGCTTGTTTGTTTGTATAAATGATTTATTTACAAAATAATCCTAAGTTTTTTTATTAATTATACTCGCTAGGGTTTACAACCCTATGCCTACGTACCTTCAATTTTGAAGGATCAGAGTAACCGTAGTTCACCTCCCCTATTCCTACCCCCTAACCCTATTCCTAACTCTAATCCTATTCCTAATCCTAGTCCTAATCCTAATGCATTTTTTATACTCTTGGATAAAGAGTTATATCCCTTGATCTGTTGTTTATACTCCTAGATAAGGAGTTCTATCCCTTTATCTATATTTATACTCCTAGATAAGGAGTTCTATCCCTTTATCTATATTTATACTCCTAGATAAGGAGTTATATCCCTTAAATCTATTATTTATACTCCTAGACAAGGAGTTCTATCCCTTAAATCTATTATTTATACTCCTAGACGACGAGTTCTATCCCTTGATCTATTATTTATACTCCTAGACAAGGAGTTCTATCCCTTAAATCTCTATCCATTATTTATACTCTCGGAAGAAGAGTTTTATCCCTTAAAAATCCCTTATCCATTGTTTATACTCTCAGAGGAAGAGCTTTATCCCTTATCCATTGTTTATACTCTCGGATGGAGAGTTCTATCCCTTATCCATTGTTTATACTCTCGAATGGAGAGTTCTATCCCAAAATCCCTTATCCCTTGGCCTATATTTATACTCTTGGAACCTAAGAGTTTTATCCCTAAATCCCATCTTTTATTTAGGCTCTCGGACAAAGAGCTTTATCCCTAAGCTTTAAATCCTTAAAATCCCTCTTATATCCCTTATTTAAAATAACGAGTTCCTCAAATCCCCCAGTAATTTAATAAAACCCAAAATGCTATTTACTAAGCAACATAGCAAAATAAATCCCCAAAATATTCCAATTTAAAAGATCTTTGACATAATCCCAAAATAAAAGAATTTTAAAAATCCTATTTTTTAAAAGTATAAACCCAAACATTTTTAAATATACCCATTAAAAACCCAACCCAGAATCATCCCTAAAACCCTAATAAAATTAAATCCCCATTTCCTCAAATAAATTATTTTAGATATATAAAACTATTTATCATGAAAATAATCAAAAATTTAAAAACATCTAAATATTTATCCTAATTAGATAATTAAATTAAGTTATTAATTTAATTATTGAGAAAATTCCTAAATTAAAAAATAACCCAATTATATAATTAAATTAAGTTATTAATTTAATTAGTTAAAAAAAACCCTAAACCCTAATTAAAAAATATCCTAATTAAATAATTAAATTAAGTCATTAATTTAATTAATTAAAAAAAGCCCAAAACCATATTCCTTAAAAATCCTAAATAAGAATCTAACCTAATAATTAAATTAAGTTATTAATTCAATTATTAAAACCCTAAAACCCTATTTCTAAATCAAAAATATAAAACTCAAATACTAATTAAATTATGTTAATAATTTAATTGAATAAAAAACCAGGGGGTGCGTTTTATACTGGAAAAGTAATGGGCTATTGAAGTGGGGGTGCAGATAGTAGAGGGCGTTAAGCCCATCCACACAGAAGCCCAGCGTGGGTCCATCGTTCATGGAAAAGTCAGCACAGTTGACTCCATTGTTGGACCGTATGATCATAGATCAATGGATCTGATCTAAACCTCTCTCTGCCTTTGATCCCCGTGTAGGCACAATGGACGGCCACGATGAGAAGCCAACGGGGGAACACCGAACGTACGCGCACACAAGATCTCTGGTTGACCAACCAGTCAACTGATCTGAAGCGTGAGTAGGATGCCACTTGGCATTTATCCAAGCACACGCTGAGAGAGTATAAGATCCCTCTCCCACTCAAACGCATCTTATTTCCCCAATTTTTTCTCTCTCTCCGGTCCTCTCTCCCTCTCTACTCTCAGCCTCTCTGACCTCTCTCTAACCCTTTCCATCACCAATGAACGACCGACCACCGCACGACACCACCAACCACCGTCCTTTCCAGATTTCTGGTTGAACTTCAACCAGAATCTGCATCTCGTATGAACCCTAACCCCCATCCCAGCCCAAAAACTAACGGTTCTTTAGGGTTCGTGAAGAATCCTAAGAACCCTAACCCTAGTATTCATCCCTAAACCCAGAACCGAATGAACCCTAAGAACCCTAAGGGTTCTGCGAAGAACCCTAATCTACCCAAACGAACCCTAACCCCAACCTTAAGAACCCTAAAATCCAAAATTTCTAGAAAACCCTGAAAACCCCAAATCGCGACATTCAACTATCAACCAACCAAAAAGCTAAGTGGTTTACCTCCTTGTCCGTTCCTACTTTATTCCTCGATCTCCTTCTGATCTCTCCTCTTCTGACTTTTGCAGGTTATCAAAGGGATTCGCGCTGCTGTAGGGATTTCTGTCTCTGTTCGTCCCTTTGTCCAACCCAACTCAGTTAATTTCTACCTTAGTTTATATAGGAAAAATTAGGTCTTAGAAATTAATTAGATTTAGGTTTAGTTTAGGAAATTTAGAATCTGATTGTAATTTTTGATGTTTTGATCTGATTTCGAGTCATGTACTGATTTAGGATTTTGTATTCATTTTGTATTTGTTACACAATTAGATTGGAATTTTAATGAGATTTGATTTCGTTGATACGATTTAATTTTGCTTCTCATTGATTCTGCGCAGTTAGGGTTTGTGAGCTGGTTGGGGGAGAAGGAGGCCCAGTCGGGTAAACAAATTTGACCGAAATAAAATATAAACTAAGATAAAAAATTAATAAAAAACTTAATATACCCATGACCACAATAATAGAAAATAATCCCACTATTTATCATATGATAACCAGATTAATAAAAATGAATAAAATAAGACTACCGGTCTTTTTTAATTAATAAACCTAGACAAAAACTAACAAATATCCATAATTAATAATTAAGTTAAACTAATACTAAGTTTCTAAAACTTAATGAAAAATACTTCTAATAATAAATAAGTTAACTTAATAGAATTAAACTTAAACCCGATTAAATAATTCTAAAAAACTAAAAGAAGACAAATTAAAATAACCCTCTCAAAAATAAATTAAAACAAATCCCAAAGACAAAATAACCAATTCTAAAAAATCTTGACTATTGTCTTATTAAAAAAGGCCCCAATCCCTAATCCCTAATTGAAAATAATGACTTCTAACTGACCCTCTGACAGCAAAAAGATCCACAAAAAAAGTAACAAACTCCTGGTCAAAATTTAGGGTACTACACGTGGATTTTGTGTCGGGATTGCTGAAGACGAAGAGAGGGAATAATTCTATTTGGGTGATTGTGGACAGATTAACTAAATCGGCTCATTTCTTGTCGATGAAGATTAATCATTCTATGCAGAAATTGACCAAGATGTATATTGAGGAGGTGGTGAAGTTACATGGGATACCTTCGAGTATTGTGTCGGATAGAGATCCGAGATTTACATGGAGGTTCTAGAAGAGCTTGCAAGAGGCTTTGGGTACTAAGTTGAGGATGAGTTCTGCCTATCATCCGTAGACGGACGGTCAGACAGAAAGGACTATCTAATCCTTAGAGGATTTGCTGAGAGCTTGTGTATTGGATCACGGAGGATCTTGGGATAGCCATTTACCGTTGATTGAGTTCACGTACAATAATAGTTTTCATGCTAGTATTGGAATGGTACCCTATGAAGCTTTGTATGGGAGGAGGTGTAGGACTCCTTTGTGTTGGTATGAGTTAGGCGAGAGTTCTGTACTTGGACCTGAGATTGTGCAAGCGACGACAGAGAAGATTAAGATGATCCAAGAAAGGATGAGAGTGTCGCAGAGTCGCCAGAAGAGCTATCATGATAAGAGGAGGAAGACACTTAAATTCCAAGAGGGAGATCACGTGCTTTTTAGGGTGACGTTAGTGACTGGTGTGGGTCGAGCTTTGAAGTCTAGGAAGCTCACTCCACATTTTGTTGATCCATATCAAATTTTGCAGAGGATAGGAGAGGTAACCTATCGAATTGCTTTACCGCCATCACTTGCAAATTGCATGACGTGTTCCATGTGTCTCAGTTGAGGAATTACATTCCGGATCCATTGCATGTGATTCAGATGGATGATGTACAAGTGAGGGATAACCTGACAGTGGAAGCTTTACCTGTGCGGATTGACGGTCGAGAGATGAAGTAACTGCAGGGTAAAGACATAACTTTGGTGAAGGTGTTATGGGGTGGACCAGATGACGAAAGTTGGACTTGGGAATGTGAAGATCAGATGAGGGATTCATATCCGACTCTATTTCCTTGAGGTAATTTTCGAGGGCGAAAATTATGTAAGTGGGGGAGAGTTGTAAGACTATTTATTTAATTTATTTAAATATAATATTCGCGATTTTTGGTGAATTTTGGTGTTTTGGGCATTGTGTGGAATTTTGTGGAGTTTTGGTTATTTAATTAAATATAGTATATAATATGAATATATTAGTATTATTATTAATTTAAATAATATTAGAGGAATTAAGGGTAAGATGGACTTTTGAGGAGGATTAGTGAGGGTATTAATGGGAAAGCCCATTTTGGAAGCCCAAGAGTTTAACAAAAAGGAATTGGGAAAAATAGGATTCATTTGGTTAGATCGTGAAAAGAAGGGAAAAGTGCAGAGCTCTGAGGAAATAAGGAAAGGTGGGGATTCGAGAAGGTTTCCGAAGAATCGATAGAGAAAGCTCCGAATCGACAATCTAAGGTATGAGGAGTATTGCCTTTCATTGTTTTCAATATAGGAAGTGATGTGTTTAAAGTGGATTTTGAGGTTTTTGAAGGGTTTATGAGTTATTGATGATCTAGGGGTATTTCTGAGGATCAATGATGGATTATTGAGGGTTGAATTGATTTGGGTAAAAATAAGCCTTCGAGGCTAAACCTTTTGATGATATGTGGGATCTTGTATGAGAAAGGGATTTATGGGGTTTATGGGAACCTTGAGAGTTTGTGAAGGTTTATGTGATTTTGAGTTAGGATAGTGGAATTAATCGACCTAAATGTCATAGGTTTTATGCCTTTGAGTACCATGATGCTTTAGGACTGTTTTGGAGATATTTTGGGGAGAATTGAGGTTGAACCCGTAGGGATTTGGTGGACTGAAGTGCTACTGATGCATAGCAGCGATTGCAGAAATCACTAGTTTGCAAGGCGAACAACTCATTCGCAAGGCAAATGTTCACCCAGGCTCACAAAGCGAGCAACGCAGCGAATGCGCGATGAGTGTGTGATGGTACTGAGATGACTCTGGGAGGTGACTTCTGGGACTCGCAAGCAGCGAGGAGAGGCAAAAGGGGGAACTCTCTGGTTTTTGTATGGGAATGGGGATTCGCTGACAGCTTCGCAAAGTCAACACCAATGCGAATAGGTTCGCAAGGCGAACTCAGTAGCGAACCCTGCTGTTCGCGAAATGTTGTTTATGATTTCTGTGATGTTCTAATGTTTTGGTGTTGTGATTTTTCTGATGATTTACCATGATGTTATTGATGTTAAATGATGATTATGATGTGATGATTTCATGATGTTTTGACGTATATTTGATGATTACCGTGATGTATATTGATGATTATGAGCTGTTTATATATGATGTTTGATGGTTAAGTGATGATATGAATTACCATGAGTGTATTGATGTTTATGAGCTATTTATACCTGATGTTTGATGATTAAATACTGATGTGAATTACCATGAGCCATATTGATGACTATAAGATGATGATGTATGATGTTTTGATGAATAAATGACGATATGACGAATATGAGATTTTGATGAATGATGATGCACGTAATGACTTTATTAATGATGATGATTATGACGTTGTGCATCATGCATTCATAGCATTTCAGTGATGATGTTAGGACTTCGGTCCAGTGATGATGAGGTTAGACTTCGGTCTATTGCGGCTTCCATCCCATTGTGTGGATGTGGAGTGGTTTATGACGTGCTCCGATTCTTGTGTGGAACCGATCCTAATGACGAGGATCTTTGGAGGGTGATGGCCTAAGTGTCCATCGATTGTGATGATTGGTACCACATACACGAGTCTTGTTGTTCATTGCATTTATGTGGCATATTGTTGTGATTTATGATGTCGTGCTTTGATGTTTTCTTGTGATGACTCTGATGATGTTGTATATGATGATGACGCCATTTTTATGCATATCTTATTTTATATTGATTACAATGAATTGTATTACTTACCCTGCCTGTTTGAATGTTGCCTCCACGTGGGTAACGTGCAGGTGATCAGGATTAACCGTGGATGCTTTTGAGGACTTTTGAAGTTATTTGCATTTTGGTCGATGTAGAGGGTCTTGCTCTGATAGTGTAACATCGGGTTGGGTCGTTGAGTCGAACCATGTTGAGTTTTATTTGGCTGTTATTGTGTTGTTATTTTGATGATTATGGTTTGTTTCAAAAACCCTTTTGTTGGATTTTTGTGGTTATGGTGGTTCCGCTGCCCTTTGAAGGCATTTTGAGTTATTTTGAGGAAAACCCGTTGTTTACGGAGCAATTTTGTTAATTTGAATTTATTGAGAAATGTGCACCCTTTGAGGTGATTTTGATTTTACTATGATTTTATGTTTATTCCACTACGATAATTGTGGGGTAGAAAAGGGTGTTACAACACTAACAATTTCCCCGCTACAGAAAAGTGGCGACTCTTCTGGGGATCGAACCCAAAATCTCTGGTTCTTAGCAGGTTCAACCTACTTTGATTTATTTGCACTTATTTTTTTGATTAGTTTGTTATTGCTTGTTCTGTTTGGGTGCTTGGTGATTTGTGTGGTGAGATAAGTCCTATACCCAGACTTGAGTGCACTTATGATAGGATGGTGGTATAGTCTTGTTCGGCTTAGGTGGAGTAGTCCTTACTAATCTGACTTGAGATCCCCCGCTCGATGGAGGCCCCTTTGGGATTAAGGATGTCATACAAGTAGTCGTATTTGGCATTACTTTTTTTGACCTGGGAGCCCGAGAAGCTGAGGACATTAGAACCCTTTAACCCGTCTTGGCCTTATTAGGACGTGGTGCGGTGGCTGTTTAGGTGTAGAATTGAATAAGTTGTTACGCGATACCACACTCGGACGAGTTTCTCTTGAGAATATTGTTGGCTGGCGAGTAGTCGTTTAAGCCGATAATATTCAAAAGATGGAATTATGACTCTGGGAACTTTTTAGAACTTTGTTCTACAGGTGCTGATATAACCTTAGTGTCATACCCCAAATTTTGACCACAAGATTTCCCATCATTGTGCAAATCATTACCATAATATGGATGTACCATCATACCTCATCAATCTTCTCAAGGATTGTTGAGCGTTCATTACAATCAAGAATTAGGGTTTTGAGCCCTCTCAGAGCACTTAGACAAAGGATCAATCAAGGGATGACATGATCTTCAACTTGTAAAACTTCTCAAACACCCATAAAGTATCAAGAGGACTCCCACATCAATAATCAAGCACAAGATTGCAACATTTCAAGTGGATCAGTCCTCAAGATCGTCAGTGTCACCAAATTAGGGTTTTGGTCGACCAAGGCCTCCAGATGGAAATTTTCCTCTGGGCATGAGCCAATAACTCAAAACATGATCCAAATTTCTCCAAGGGACCTCATGGATCCAATCATCAAGTCAAAATAACCTCAGGGGAAGCATTCATCAAAAATCAGGAATTAGGGTTTCTTGACCTAATTCACCCCTAAGTTGACTTTTGAGGCAAGACATAAACCAAGACCTCAAGACATGATTTGAGGGCCTCAAATACATCACATTGATCCATTTACAACAATGGATTGATCCAAGAAGCTTGATTCACAAGTTTCAATTTCATCTGGACCACAATTAGGGTTTTGAAGAAAAAGTCAACTATACCTTTGACTTTGGACCAAGACATGCTCCCAAACCTTGGGACATGATTCAAGACACCCTAAAACACCTATGGAATCCATCCATTAGGTTTGAATTAGGTCAAGAACTTGATTGTATAGAGGATCACACAGTTTGAAATTCATTTGACAAAAAGTCAACTGTGTCCAAAATCAAGTTTGACTTTTAGGATTTTTTCACAAATGTGGCTCCCCTATGTAAAAAACAATGTTAATGCATGGTTTTGATCATCGTCCATCAATAAAAACCAAAGAAAATAGGGTTACATGTAAAAGGGGCAACCTTAAGAAACTTAAATTTTTCTAAGTTATGGAACAAAATGGATTTGGTACCAACTTTGCAAGGTCATAACTCCCAAATCCCAAGGCCTTTTTCTTCCATCCAAAGCTCAAATGAAAGTTCACATGACATACTTCAAAAGTGTCAACTACAAAAGATTCCAAATCCTCATGGATTTAAAGTTATGGATTGATCAAAATCACAAAAAATGAAAATGACCACTTTTCCTAACACTTAGTGAAATTTTCAAGTCAAGATCTGTTTCATTTTTTCCAACTTTGAGGCCATTTTTCACCTTGATCCAAGCTGAACCAGGTCTATTGGTGGACATCAAAGTTAAAGTATGTCATGAGAGCTTTCCAACAAGTACCAGATCATCTCCAAATTCAATTTGAGTAGGTAGTTACAACCCTTGGAACATGGCATCAAATATTGGTTTCTTCCCAAGGCATATTATACGTCATTTGGTCGAATTGGCTAATTTGTGCAATTACAAGTCTTGTAATCTTTTTCGAAACATTGAAGATCAGATCAAAGCAAAAGATCTCTGAGCCACATGCCTCCCAAGACAAAAGATCATCATGTAGGCATGGCAAATTCAATGTTGCAAATCCAAAACTTTCAAATTTGTCATGAAGCATTCAAGGAGTGCATAGAGTTGGCATGTATCAGTCCACAACATTGGAAATGAGTCAAGATGAACTCAAGCATCAGAAGACCATCGGCCTGCAAGACTGACCCAAGTCAATGGCTAGAGAAGACTTAGATTCCTTTATGCAACCATTAGACAATGACCTGTACCAGCTGCCATTCACTATTCCTTGCAAACCAAACTTGCTCTACTATAAATAGAGCTCATTTGTGATTAGTTTGAGTACACCAAAGCACCACAACTGATGCTTTCCTCAAAATCACATTCCAAAAACCAGATTTTGCTTCTTCATGAAGTCACTATCGAGTTTTCAAATTGAGAGCAAATCTATCAAAACCAATCATGCCAACACCTCAAATATATCATATATGAGTGATCCATGACCTGAAAACTCACCTGGAACATCATAATCACAAAGTCACCATTCATTTGCTCAAGCTTTTTGGCAAGGTTGCAGTTGAGGTACCAAAATAAGTTTTGAGCTGATTCAATCCATTCCAAGCTTTCAAACACATTACTTGAGGTCTATGGAAGCTGTCCAGATCATTACACAACATATGTAACACCTCCAACATAGGATTCGATCACCAGCTGCAAGAGGTAAGCCTGACACTCTCAAACTCCATAATCCATGCATCATAAATGTGTTTTCAAGTTACAAACATGTTTCTGAACTTATGTAGAGTGTTTCTCCTCAATCAATTGCTATGTTGAATCGTGTATAGGATTTTATAGTGTTCTTGCAAAAATTAGGGTTCTTGAGTTCATCTTCTGATTTCTCACTCCACACTTAATATAAATACAATTAGTTTATATGGTTGTAATCCTTGTTCAAAAACGAGCAAGTTTCATGTTTACAAAAGTTGTTTTCATTAAGTAATCAGAGAGTTATGGAGGATTTTGCAAATCTGGGGAAACATGGCACATGCGGGAAAGAACAAGTGTTCTTGGTGCCCTTTTTTGAATTTTTAAAATATTTGAATTTTTCATATTTTATTTAATTGATTCAAACATTAATTTCTCTCTGAATTTTAATGTTTTTGAATTGATTCTTTTTTTCAAAATTCACAAAAATGTTAAAATATTTTCCTCTACAAAAATTTCACAAAAATATTATTTATTTTATATAATTGATATTTTTGTTAAAATTTTATTTTTATTTTTTTTTCAACATTTAAAAATATTTCTTTCTCTTGATTTTTCAAATTCAAATGATTTTCAAATCATTCTTTGGATAAAACATAACTTTTCAAACATTAATTCAAGATCACAATTTGTTTTTCACACATGTTTGATAATTTTGATCATTTTAACTGATTTTATTTTAAATTAAAATGTATTTTTAATCAAAATTTGGGTTTTATTGTTTTCACTCTCACAAACATTTTTCAAAACAATTTTGGGCCTCTTGATAGAGTGTAAGTCCCATCCCTTTTTAAATAAACCATTTTGGGCCTCAGTCATTGTATAAGTCTCGATACGTTTTAAAAAATCTCGGCGCGATCGCCGTTTTCAAAACAATTTTCATCTGGGCCTCCCTTTGTGTTGTAAGCCCCATTTTTCTTCACTTATCAAAAACTTTTTGGCCTTTAATAGAGTGTAAGACACAACCCCATTTGTACAAAAATAATTTGGGCCTCAGTCATTGTATAAGTCCCGATATAATTTTCAAAATAACGGTACGATCACTGTTTTTTCATCTGGGCATCATCTTGAGTTGTAAGCCCCATCTCTTGTATAAAAAATAAACTTTTGGGCCTCTAATATAGTGTAAGACCCGTCCTCTTTGTAAATACAATAATTTGGGCCTCAGTCATTGTATAAAACTACGACGCGGTCGTCGCCTTTTCAAAAGAATTCATTTGGGCCTCTCCTTGAGTATAAGCCCCAAACTTCTTTTAAAACAACTTTCCTCTTTGATTCAAATTCAACTTCAAAGTCATATCAAAACTTTCTTCAATTTCTTGAATAACTAACTATACAGCTGTGGTTACAATGTTGGAGCTTGCACACCTGTAAGTTCTACTATTTCTTCTACACATACTTGCTTATATATTTTATCTGTATATGTATGCCTATATATACTTACTTAGAGTTTTTCCCCAACAATTAGGTCTAGTTTTAGATCAAACTAATGGTTACTCTTTTAACACAGTCAAAACTAGTTCCCGATAGGAAATTCCAAATACAGTCTTGCCTCCTCTTGAGCTTATATAATATGGAACAGAGAAAGGCATTATTCCCGGTGAAACTTTTCTCAAGACTGTCACAACTTAGAAATGTGTGTATAAGAAATTCATTTCCCCAAAGAGGATTAATTCTGGGTGAAACCTCTTTTGAATTTCTTCAAACCCTTGAACTTTTCACCAAAGAAAGGATTATTCCCGGTGAAACCTTTCTTGAACTTTTCTCAGGATTAGACCCACAAGCTTCCTAAAAGCATCCCCAGCCTCCTCTTAGGCTTTGTACAAGGACTCATAGGCTTCTTAGAAGTTCTCAGCCTCCTCTAGGGCTTAGTAGAAGGACCCAAAGACCTCCTATAGGTATCGGATAGAACTTAGTCATCTCTACTAGTTTAATCCTCCAATGAGTCAGAATTCCAAAACATCAGACCAGTTTAGGGTTGATTCTCATCCCTTAAACATCAACCTCCTCTTGGGCATCATACAAAGACCATCCTCACATTAAGAGTCATACCTCTTCATACCAGTAGACTTGGAAAGTCTCATCTCATCTTGGATCTCAAAGAAACCCTCAAGTTTCCTAAAAGAACAGAAAAAACCCTGACCATTTCATCAATCCCCAGCAAAGTTAAAACCTTCATAGGTTTTAAAACTCATTCTTTAAACTTTCATTCTAAATTCCCCAGCTAGGGTCAAATTACCACCAATAAACCCTCAGAAAAATAAGAACTAAAGGCATATGATATTTCAACTCTTCTACACTCAGCAAGAGTTGATTCCCCAATTTGGACCTGTCTCTGGATCGCAATAATCCTCAGCAGAAGCCAGCCTCCTCTTAGGCTCCATATGAGAATTTCCCCAACCAGCCTCCTCTTAGACTTTGTATAATGATTTTTCCCTCAGCAAAGTTAGCCTCAATCTTGGGCTTTGTACAAAACAAATCATACTCTCCAGCTGAGTCAATAAATCCTTTTAGCCTCAATCTTGGGCTTTGTACAAGACAGATAAAACCTCTCTCCAGTGGAGTTAATTCTTTTAGCCTCAATCTTGGGCTTTGTACAAGACAGACAAAACTTTCCCCGGAAGAGTCAATTCTTTTCAGCCTCAATCTTGGGCTTTGTACAAGACAGATATAAAACTCCCCTAGTAGAGTCAACCTTTTAGCTTCAACCTTGGGCTTTGATCAAGGCACACAAAAATCAACATCCCCTCAGAGGAAATCAAAAGTTTTCTCTGCAGGAAGATATTTCTCTATATATCACACATCAAAATAAACAATCAAAAAACCCTAATTCCAAATAACTATTGTAAGTGGCACACTTGTTGATTAAAAAATCCAAGTTGTGGTCCCTCTTTTATCCTAGTAAACTTCCTCTTTCATATAATTACTGTAAGTGGCAAGCCTCTTTATTATTTACATCCAAGCTAATGTCCCTCTCTTAGCATGGAAGACTCCTAAGGAAAAATGGCATTGCTCTACACTGAGTTAAAGTTTCTTCCTTCAGGACACCTCCTTTATAAAGGAAATTATGGCATTGTTGGATTCCATACATTCCAGTTAAAGTAATTCCCCTTTATAATCAGTTACCCAACAAACTGTGATAAACAAGTGAGATACCTCCCTTTAGAGATGACAAATTCTCTCTTAGCCACCCTTTTAGCTTCAATCTTGGGCTTTAAACAAAACAAAAATACCCCTTTAGCTTCAATCTTGGGCTTTAAACAAGACACCAAACATCTTTCCTCCCATAGAAATAGGAGGAACTACGATTGCTCTGATTTCCCTGTTATCTTTACGGAAATACGTATGCATAAGATTGCAAAATCTTAGCGAGCATACAAATAAAAAACTTTAGGTCCAGTACCTTACCAAAAACAACAGAAAAACCAAAAACAACAAAAACACTCTCTCAACATTCCCAACCTATAACAGTAAACACCAGAAAGTATTTAAACCTGCCAAAGAAAGTCTATGGATAACCATATATACACCGGGTAATTGACAACTCCCTTTGTATAACCTGACCCCGGGCCCCCCAATCTCTTAGCATTTGTTAAAGAAATCATTTGCGTGCAAGGTTAGTTTTAGATAACTTCCCTTTCCTTTCCAGCTTCATAGGATAAATAAGAAATCAGAAAGTAGCACCCAATTCCAACCATTGCGGTAAGGTGGTCGCGTCACCGACAAAAATCGCACGCTACAGGAACATCGTTGGAAAAATTGATAGCTTTTGAATCAAGCAAGTCTAGGACCTTGTGCTTGAATGCTTTGCAATTTTCGATGTGATGTCTCGGCGCTCCAAAATGGAAGTCAGTGGGCATTGGCATCATAACCGGGTGGAGGAGTGCTGGTTAGTGGAGCAAAAGTTGTCCTTTGGACCAATTGTAACTGAAGCAGATGTTGCAGTAGCTGAGCGTACGACATAGGAGGAGTTTCAAAATGTCTGTCTGCCCATTTTGGTCTATCAGGATACCGACGGGAAGCACCATTTTGTTGTTATGGCGCAGCCGAAATTGTTACAGCAGCTGACTGATGCTATAGGGCTTGATACCCTCTGTTTCTGCCCCTCTGAGAAGACGTAGCATTAGTTTCGCCTTCACGTTTTTTACTTGTTCCCACAAAGGGTTTCCTCACACCGGAAGATGACCCAACACTATCCTGAATCTTTCCAAGCTTAATCAGATTCTCGATTCTCTCTCCAGCACCTACAATATCAGAAAAAGCAGTCGATGAACACCCTACAAGGCGTTCCAGGAATGGACCTTGCAACGTTCATATAAACATGTCAGCCATTTCTCTTTCACGTAATGGTGGTTGCACCCGTGCAGCCAACTCACATCACCGCTGGGTGTATTCCTTAAATTTTTCCTTACTTTTCTGCGTCATACTCTGCAACTAAGTTCGGTTGACAGCCATATCGATGTTATACAGATACTGCTTCAGAAATGCTTCAGCCAAATCTTTCCAATTCCTGACATGAGTTCTTTCCAGCTTCATATACCACTCCAGAGACGCCCTAGACAGGCTGTCTTGGAAGAAGTACATCCATAGCTTTTCATCATTGGAGTAAGCAGAAATCTTCCTGAAGTAGGCTTGTAAATGAGTTTTTGGGCAAGAGTTGCCGTTGTATTTGTCAAAAGATGGAGCCTTGAAATTAGGAGGAATCCTCACTCCTTGAACCAGCCCCATGTCTGCCACGTCAATGCCCATAGTATTCTGACACACTATGGTCTTGAGTCTTTCAGCAAGCAATTGATACCTCCGGTCTCAGTCACCATTGTTACTGCCCAAATCTGTGTTCATCAAAGAAAACTGATCCTCGTGGTTGTCCTCCAGATGAGGAATAGGAATATGAATGGGGATAACACCCCAGCAGCTCCACCAACGGGAATACCACCATTAACTCCAGCAACAAGAATACCAACATTAACTCCATCGACTAGAATACCACCATTAACTCCACCGACGGGAATACCACCTCCAAGCGGAGGATCAACTTGATTGTCAGCGTTTGGAATTTCAACTTCAGGCCTCTGCACCATTTCCCTTAACTCTTGTTGCCCTTGCATTAGATCCATAAACTGGTTCATACGCGCCCTCATTTCGGCCATCTCTGGCTATAGTTGTTCCATAGCTCATTGTTGGTTTTGACGCGTTGAATAACGGTGGATATAAGAATCAATAATCCTGCCTGTGAATCAAACAAAGTTAGGAAATCCAGCAATAAGCACTTGTTATGCAAAATGAAATGTATGAATGTATGCATATGCCATGTTCAATTATTTCCAAGAAATATTTCTGCTTTGATTCAAGTTTTTCACAGGAACACCGCAAGGAAAAGATAGACAGCTCGATTACTAGACCTAAAGTTAAGATCCTTAGAAATAAAAGATCATGTATGTCCGAATGATGATATGGATACAGAGGCATGGGATCAAAGCTTCCACAAATTCTAACTAGTGGTTGTGCTGCTGATGGACTAAGTTCAAAGGTCAGCTCTGATAAGAAAACCAGAATACCTAGAATAACCAGAATACCAAGCTGATAAGTCCACACTGATAAGAAAACCAGAATACCGGGTAGGTTGGAGGTCGAAGTTTCCTGCAAACCTGTAAACACCCAGCCCCTCTCACATGTGGGTTCTAAAACCGAGGATCCTCAGTGTCACAGACTCTTAGGCCGAGAAATGATGATAAGTTCACCATTTCTGGTTTGGTGTCATCATCAATCGAGGAGGCCTCAACTGATTACCCTAAAAAAGGCCATCCCGTAGCGAGTTCCCAGTTTCGGGTCCTCGGATCAAGAAGCGTAATGTGTTTTCCATTTCTGGTCTGACATTATCGCCCCTTGGGAGGAGTGTCTCAACCGAGTCCTCGGGAATGGTCACCAGAGTCGACAACTCCCAATGGGAACATCCGATGACCTGCATGCAGTATCGATTATCTCATAGAGGAACCTCGTTTGGTTGCGGGTCTCGTGAACACTACACGTGGTCACTACCACGCGAGCGACGCGACTATCCACTATAAATCTTGTGTGTACACTCAAGCTTGGGTAGTGGGCTTATCTCTCAGAACACCCATCCCACCAAAGAAAACAACAGTCCAGCACAATCTAGTATATATGGCAGTAATGAATGTAAAGCAAGTAAATGCGATAAAAGCGATAAACATGCAATAAAAGCCATAAATAAAACAGGTAAAGCATGCAGATAAACACCCAATAATCGAAAACAAACAAGCGCTAGGATTGACTCGCTTAGGGATGGGAAATTCCCAAGCAGAGTCGCCAGCTGTCGCATCTGCGAAAATCAACCGGCGGAAAATACAGAAGAGTCACCACCGAACGTTATTTATCCTGACGCAGGGAAAGGAAACGATCGAAGAAAACCTGAAGAAGGAAAAGACATGGTCATCGTAACCATAGTCTGGGTTCGGGAGTCGGTTACGCGAGAGGAAGGTATTAGCACCCCCTCGCGTCCATCGTACTCGATGAGATCCACGCTTGTTATTACGATCAAAGGGTGTGGGTATCTGAAGCTCAACTACTAACTGGAACAGAAAAGAATGAGAAACGGAAAAACGGGGGGAAAATAAAAGGTGACTCGATATGACATCGCCATCCTAGGCCTACATATTCCCTCGAGAGTGGGAAAGTCAGAGTCAACGTAGTTCAGGGGACTAAGGGATTATGGGGGAAGGTTGCTCGCCAAGACATCGTCGTCTTGTGCCTACGTATCCTCAATCATACAAGAGAGAGGAAATCAGAGCAGACGTAGTTCGACCTACAGGGTCTTTGATTGTTTTTTGTTTTTAGGTGGATAACGCTAACGTTCGCGTTTTAGGAGTTTAGGTGTTGCCGCTCGTTGCGTGGAGTCTTACATGTTTAACTGTTTGCTGTAGAATGAAAATAACGTATTCCTTATGATTGGAATGAATGAGATGAGAAGAGAATCCCGAAGGAAGATGAATGATTTATTTTTGTATTTTATAAAAAAAGTGTTTTGATTTGTATTGTTTGTGATATGTATCGTGCTAAAAACTATGACATAGGAGCAAATACTTTACAAGGTCGTTCCCAACGGAACGTTTGCAAAGCATCTTAGAATAGTAAAAGAGACCTTCACTAATCATTTCCCATGTGCTTAAGGCTCGTGGTGCACTCCACATATAATATTTATTAGGTGTTTTTTGCTTTTCGTTTGAGATGAGAGAAGAAAGGCTCAAGGGTTGAAAGAAAATTCTATGGGGAAACTCCATCCTATACGTTGTCATGCAATGGTGGCCCTATGGTTGAGGTTAAGAGAGGATCTCCACCTATGTTAGCATACTTGGATTGAAAGCCTAATGTCCCTCCTACCTCCAACTTAATCAGAAATTAAGTGGAACTAGGAATCCTAAGGGATCATGTGAACATCACAAGTAAAAATTAGATGATTCAATCACAAAAGGGAAGAGAAAAGAGAAATGAGATGAAAGAGGAGTCATGTAAGTGTAAACATCAAGTTAAGGTACACAAGTACTTACCAACTCTAAGCCAAGCTCAACTATTGAATAGTTGAAAGCAAAATGCAAAACTATGCACCTATACCTATGCTAATGTCCTAATTCTAATCTAGGAGTAAAGTAAAGCAATAAGCAAAGAGAAATGAGTCCTAAAGGTGTAAGAACCTAAGGGGTCAGTAGCTAAACCTACTATATCACATCTATGTTAGTGTCCTAAAAGATGTCGAAAGAATTCAAGTTATGGTTCACTTCCTAACTCAAACAAATGTCATTACAAAATTCATGTAAGTTACACTTTAAAAGCTCAAACAAGTTAACTCAAAGGAGGAAAACCACATGGGGTAGTAGCATTTCATGTCATAATCAATGCAAAGTGGTGTTTGAAATGTCAAGGAATGATCACTAAATTCACACCAAGTCATGTTCACAAGGTTTGAGAATTGTACACAATGATGTCATACTTATCATGTATCCTTCACATATGAACATATAATGGTTAAGCACTCATGAGATTGGAATTTGAATGACCTAGGTCAGAAGTTGAAACATACATTCAATGTTTAAAAATAACCTCAAAGCATCACCAAGGTATCATGTTAAAGCTTTCTCAAAATTTAAGGCAAGCATGGAACAAAACAATGTCTAAACATTTCCCTAAAAGCATGTTAATTGTCAAGCAAGTATAAGATGATTCAAGCCAAGTCAAATGGGTATCCAAGCACACATGGCAGTATAAAATGACATGTAATATTCCACATTTGAATCATATAACCATCAACCAAAGAATGGCACACAAAAGCACTTAAAGGAATTGTCAAAGTTAACAAGTAAGCATGCATCAATGTAACTTCAATTAGGAGCATGTAAAAGTCTTACAAATAGGATGCAAAGACTTTAGGTCAAGTATAAAACAATGTACACATGTGGTCAACATTTAAAATGAACATTAAGGCCTCACAAAGTTAGCATGGTAACACATTTCCAAAGTTTAGTGCAAGTAGGGAACAAAACTATCTTAAGTGTCCTCAAAAATCGTATGAATTTCAATCATGTAAAAGAGGGAGCAAAGACATGTCAAGTAAGTGTACGACCACATAAGGCAGTACAAAATAACCTCTAATATGTCACAATTAGGTCACAAAATATTGAGCAAAAATGGTATACAAAAGCTCAAGCAAAAAGTGGGCAAAGTGGACAAGTTAACATGTACAAGTTCACTAAAAAATAACATCAATTAGAGGTCATCCAAAGGACCTATAAAGTGGCATGGAAGAGATTTACATCATGTGATAACAAGTATCAATAAATGATTAAAAGATCCCAAATAGATTGCATAAATGCATCATCAAACATCCTAAGTATTCACCCAAAAACTCAAGTAGAAAAAACATGTAATCTTACTATATAAGAAAATTTGAGGTTCTGGAAATCTCTTTTCTGCCCTTTCTTATATTTCTGCCACCTCCTCAAAATGAGGGTATTTTTTGTCCACAAATTACTTTTTGCAACCAAATTACCATAGTTAGCAAATTTCAAACTATGTTGTTTCTCTTTACACACATATTTCATTTGTTTTCTTCCAATTAGTTAACTTCCAACTATATCTTTCTATTATTTTTCTACTTTTTCTCTTTCCAATGTTGTCTACTCCATCTGAACTTTCTCTCTTTCTTCCTTATCACTGTCCCTCTTTCTCTCTCTTTCTCGTCCTTTCTCCCATACTCTCTCTCGAACTGCTTCCTTTTCTTCGTCATCCATGTTCCTCTTCTTCTTCTTCCATCTTCCTCTTCTACATTTCTATATAGACATCAAATGTAAAAAAGCGATGATCTGCGAGTTTAATTTACAAATATTAATGATGATCCGAAAAACCCAGATTTGTTCTCAACAAAATCTCTTACGAAGCCCTAGCGGAAACTGAAAAGGCCATCAACCCCTCCTACAGATGCTGCTTCGTACATTGTCAAAGGTATGTTCTAAAATCTGGAAGGTTTTTGAACTTTCGTTCTTGAGTCCTTTGATATGGCATTGTGGGTTTCTCGCTGGTGGTTGAGGAATAACATGTTGCCTGAGGAATAACTTTATAGAAACTTATTTTTGTTTGAGTTATTACATATTTGGCTGATGATGGATATAAAAGTGGTTGCAGATTTGATTTGATTTATTCTTTATACAAAGGTTATATACTTTGATATGTTTTCTAACTAAATCTTTCTAAAATGCTTACAAAAATGTGGTTGCAGATTCGAAGATGGATTTATGAGAATATTCACAGAATTGGACCAAAAGAATGCTCAAAGAATGGAAGATTTTTTAGAACAATCTGCCAGGTTACTTTTGCAAAATAGCTTGTAATATTCAACTTAATACTATATTTTCTTTTTTTAAGTATTGACTCTTTTCTTTTTCCCTCGTTAGATTCAATACACGTTCGAGTATATGAATGAAATACGGATTTCATGAAGGTGGTAATTATTGGAGCAGAAGGGACTCCTTACCACGATGGTCTTTTCTTTTCAGATATTTATGGAAATGAAATTTAGGTCAGTATTGAATATGAGGCTTTATCAATATTTGATCTGCAGAATATTGTGGTTTCAGAACCTCTGATAGACTTTGTTGGCCTTTCAGTATTTGTTTTTCTACTTCCACATGGTTGCAGATTCGAATATGGATTTATGAGGAATTTCTAATGCTTAAAGAAAATCAATGCTTGAGATTGTCGTCCCAATATAAAGAAGGTAACATTTTCCTTTTTCCATAGCTTTAAACCTATGTTGTTGATTATCGTGTAATTATATGGATTTGCAGCCAATAGGTTACGAATATTCACAGAATTGGCACAAAAGAATGCTCCGAGAATGGAAGATTTTTTAGAACAATCTGCCAGGTTACTTTTGCAAAATAGCTGGTAATATTCAACTTAATACTATATTTCCCTTTTTTAAGTATTGACTCTATTCTTTTTCCCTCATTAGATTCAATACACGTTCAAGTTTATGAATCAAATATGGATTTCATGAAGGTTGTAATTATTGGAGCAGAAGGGACTCCTTACCACGATGGTCTTTTCTTTTACGATATTTATGGAAATGAAATTTAGGTCAGTATTGAATATGAGGCTTTATCAATGTTTGATCTCCAGAATATTGTGGTTTCAGTACCTGTGATAGACTTTACTGGCCTTTCAGTACCTCTGTTATTGGAAGTGAGTCAGTGCCTTCCATCAGTGATGGCTTAGGGACTATACCGGCATTGTCATCATCTGATGTTCTTTGGTAGATGTGTTCTCTTCCAATTTTTACATTTTTTATACCTTGAGGATTTAAATCGATCAACTGTATTATTTCCTCTCAAAGTATCATTGAGGTTATGTTTTTGTAATTATGATAGATCCTGACACTGAGTTGGCTCCTTTCAGAGGTTTCTTGCAGGTTTGAAACAACAGACTTGATGTTTATTTTGTTAAGTATCTCTTATATCCAACAGTCTATATGTTAATTGCCCATGTGTTTTTAATTTTTGCTTCAGACATGATTAGCTCTGAAAGAAGGTGGAGCTAAACTCGGTCCCTCTGTTTTATGTGTAGAAATTAAAGGAGACTTACTTGAGATAAACTGGATCATTGATTGGTGCAAATTACATTTCTTCTTCTTCTTCTTCTTCTTTCACTTAGCATTGTCAATATTTTGCGTTGGTTTTTGAGCAGGGTAGAGCAAACCTCCTCAATATAAGAAAATTTGAGGTTCTGGAAATCTCTTTTCTGCCCTTTCTTATATTTCTGCCACCTCCTCAAAATGAGGGTATTTTTTGTCCACAAATTACTTTTTGCAACCAAATTACCATAGTTAGCAAATTTCAAACTATGTTGTTTCTCTCTACACACATATTTCATTTGTTTTCTTCTAATTAGTTAACTTCCAACTATATCTTTTTATTATTTTTCTACTTTTTCTCTTCCCAATGTTGTCTACTCCATCTGAACTTTCTCTCTTTCTTCCTTATCACTGTCCCTCTTTCTCTCTCTTTCTCGTCCTTTCTCCCATACTCTCTCTCGAACTGCTTCCTTTTCTACTTCATCCAGGTTCCTCTTCTTCTTCTTCCATCTTCCTCTTCTACGTTTCTATATAGACATCAAATGCAAAAAAGCGATGATCTGCGAGTTTGATTTACAAATATTAATGATGATCCAAAAAACCCATATTTGTTCTCAACAAAATCTCTTACGAAGCCCTAGCGGAAACTGAAAAGGTCATCAACTCCTCCTACAGATGCTGCTTCGTACATTGTCAAAGGTATGTTCAAAAATCTGGAAGGTTTTTGAACTTTCGTTCTTGAATCCTTTGATATGGCGTTGTGGGTTTCTCGATGGTGGTTGAGGAATAACGTGTTGCCTGAGGAATAACTTTGTAGAAACTTATTTTTGTTTGAGTTATTACATATTTGGCTGATGATGGATATAAAAGTGGTTGCATATTTGATTTGATTTATTCTTTATACAAAGGTCATATACTTTGATATGTTTTCTGAAATTCTAGTATCAGATGTGTGATGTTAAGTGTGATGTCACAACAACACAATCTGCTATATGAACAAGGCAATAACAACAGTAAAACAACACAATGAATTGTTCACCCAATTCGGTCTAACTACCTACGTCTGGGGGCTACCAAGCCAGGGAGGAAATTCACTATTAGTAGTATTAATTTACAGACTCAACAATCCCAGTTGACATCTACTAAACTTAATCACTACCCAATGACACTCTACCTAAGAAACCACTTAGGTATGAGAAACCACTCACTCCCTAAATCACCTCAGTGATACAATTCAAAGATTACACTTTAAACCACACCTTGATCTTGCTTAACAGCTTTGATCAATAACAACACACTCTTGCTTAAAAGCTCTAGAGTGAATACACTTACAACCCAAAATAGTAACACCTATTCAAACATGAAATGTTTACAAAACACACACGAAAACAGAATTTGACTCTCAGTCTTTGCTCTCTTGTCTTCGTCCTCTTCAATTAGGGTTGAGGCTGCTATAAATAGTATTCTGACTTGGGTCTGGACCTCATCCAAATATCTGATTTAATTTGTTATTAAAACCAGAATTTAAAACAGATTTGATCTTTAAATCTTTTTAAATAAAATAGCCCATAAACATAGCAACAGAAACTGCTTCAGATCTGATTGCAACAGAAAATATCTTCTCCAATATATTCGTCCACAAACTCTCTAGCAGATCTTCTCAAAACACACTAACATGCGCAGCCCTAAAACATCACAGCCTGATGTTCTGATGTCTGATACCTGATGTCAAGACATCACATTTTAACATCAGCATATAAACCTCCAACCCTGCAATAACTAATGTTAGGGACCAATATTACGACATCAGACATATGACATCAACATTGTTCAACTTTGTTTTACCAAAATTCTAGCCAATACAAGAACTAACAATCTCCCCCTTTGGCTAATTTTGGCTAAAACAATCTCTGCCTACATCAGAGACACCTGCAGCGGAAAAACTTCATAGCATTCCAAACCACAACCAGCAGCAATCTCATCCAACAAGCTGCACACAAACTCTGCACACAAACTCCCCCTCAACACAAGAACCAGGGATAAAACACCCAAACTCCCCCTCAAGGCTAAACTAAATCATCAAGGCTACCTACCTACCTCTCCCCCTTTTTAGCCACAATTGGACAACCTATATGTCGCTCCCAGGATTTTCATCCAGGTACAAACGCGAGAGTGGCGCGTAAAAAATAGAGTCGCCAGCCGTGTAAATTTATCCCAAGAGAGGGAAAAGGAACACTGCATAAACCTTAGGAAGAGGGAAAGGAATGGTCATCGCAACCATAACCTGGATTCGAGAGTCGGTTACGCGAGGGGAAGGTGCTAGCACCCCACGCGTCCATCGTACTCGATGGGATCCACGCTTGTTGTCTATTCTAAGGGTGAGTTATCCTATCATCTAGGGTTGTACTAAAACGGAGAGGGAAAGACAAAGACCGACTCGGTAGGACATCAACGTCCTAGGCCTACGTACCCCCTTTGTGCAATGGGGAATTCAGAGTCAACGTAGTTCGGACCAAGTTCTTTTTGTGTTTTTTATGAGCGACGTTAAGTTCGCGTCCGGCAGTTAGGGTCGATGCCTGTTTGCGACTCAGACGGAAGGTAACGTGCCCTTTTTGAAAATATCCTTTAAGTTTGGAAATCCCGAAGGACAAAAAGGTTTGAAATTGGTTTGTGTTTTTTAGGACAGAAGTGGCTTAAGTTAGTTCCTAAGTTGCATTGCACCAAAGTCTAGGGCACAAGGGTGAATACTTAACGCATCGTCCCAAGACAGGATGCTCGCTAAGCACTCTATAAAGATGAGAGGAAGCCCCTCATTTCTCATTCCCCATACTTAAGGCTCGTGCGCAATACACCTTATTGTTATTAAGTGTTTTAAAGAAATTTGAGATGAGAAGAGAGAAGACACAAAGGTAACTCTAAGGGAGACTATGAGTCCTAAAGTTATCATGCATGGGTGACCTACAGTTAGTGAGTTTGACGACAACCTAAATCCTAAAGGAAGAAGATGAGGGAAGGAAAAAGTAAGGGTAACCATGGATACTTATCCATACCCTTAAAGAACTTACCTTAGACCCTGCATAAAAGATTAGTACAGAATAGACATAAGTAAGAGAGATGAGGTGAATGAAAATTAAACAATGGTAAACAACAATGATTATCATCCAAACATGAAGCAAAGAAACAAAGAAACAGCCCCAAAGCAAATGGCACAAGTGCCTTTTCAAACAGATAATCATACAAGGTCAAAGATGTGCCTGCAAGAAAATCTCAAGTGAAAACAAATCAGATAATTAGAAAAATGACTCCTAAAATTCCCAAATTAAACATTAAGGTTCCTCAATCAGAGGCAAACAACATATCAAAAATCCCTGCAAAAAATCAAGATATTAGTCATTCAAATAACTAGGCAGAGTTCAAGTGGGAATTAGGGCTCAGTGTACCAAAAGGAAGGACCTAAATGCAATATGGAATGAATTTAAAAATTAAAGAAAAATATTTTTATGCAATTTAGGATGTTAGTGAACAAATTCAAAAAGAACGAATAAAAAATATTTTACGGATGCAGAGAAATAAAATAAAGAAATTAAGTATGCATTATATGGATGATTCAAAAAGAAGTTGAATTAAATAATTACTTTAAATGACAAAAATAAAATAAAAATAAAAAATAAAATGTGTGAAAATTTTATAAAATGATAAGAATGATGTATGAATTTTGTGATGATTTTTAGATGCAAGATGGTATTTTTAAAATTAAAATATGAAATATAATAACTAAAATAAAATAAAAATGAAGTAAAAGAGATGGGGATGCAGGGAGTAAAAAAACCACGTTAAAATGATGGTTGGGCTAAGGGGTGGGGGATGCGTATAGCAACCCAGCCCAATTAATCACTCAGAAAAAAAACAAAAAAATGAGAGAGGCCACCGTGTTCTCCCATGTGAGCCGCGCGTGCTCATTTTTATTCGCTGGCAGTGTTGTGGCCGTTTGATCCATCAGACGGTTCAAAATCAGTCAACGAAAATAAAAGTATGCCAAATAAAAACATATAATTGGAGGAGCATGGTAGTTAGCGTAGGATAATAAACACACAATCACGAAATTAAAATCAGAAAAAAAAAATAAAAAAACAAAATGTGGCCAACTGGGGACCGTACGATCTAGCCAACAGACGGCCAGGATTATGTCCCTTACCTCTCAAAACCCTACCTCGCCGGAGCTGCACCAGACGCCGGAACTAGGGTTCCGGTCGTCTTCTCCGATCACCTGCAAGTGGAAAAAACCCAGAACGCGCGAACCCATATACCATTTTGTCCAGATTTTTGCAAGGAACACGAATATGCAATCAAAATTTAACAATACCCAATATATATTGAAAAACGAAGAGGTTAAGGTTAGGGCATAAAAATTCAAACACACATAGCAAGCAGTATACACGTCCAAACACCACAAAAATTACATCAGCATAATCAGTGACATTCACTCAACAATATGCATGCTTAAAAAACGAGTTTCACGATCATCAATATCAACCCTAACCTGAGATGGCTCCACACGTGTGCTTGCTTTTGGCTGCAAATGGTGGTTGATTTCTACTCTTTGGATCCCCAGGAAGATGTTTGTGGAAGAACCTTTGGAGAAAACCTTGTGGATCGTGAGTTTTGGTGAAAAAGAGCTTTAGGGTTCAAGCTTGGATTCCTCTCCAAAATCACGTGTGTGTCCCCTAACAAATGCATGAATAGGCTTAAATACTTAGGGTTATTTCATATCTGATCATTTGGGCTTGGGTAATTGTTTGTTTCATGAGTTTTTGAATTATTTTGTTAAAATGCATTATGTGGAATACACCTCTTTCCATGCATGTTCACTTAAAAATTTCATGATGGATCACCAGCATTTGGATTGATAAATACACCCCTATGGAACTTGGGCCTTGAAAATAATTGGTTCATGAGTTTTAAATAGTTTGGCATTTTTTGAATAATGGAAAATAAGTGAATAATAACCCATGAAATCACTTGATTAAAAAGCCAAAAATACTCCTTGGGGATTGTTCTTGGATGTTGGAACATGTCTTGAAACAATGGAATTGATTATAGGTCATTATGCCCAAAGTTGTGAAAATGGAACCATGAAAAACCCTAAGAACCACTTTGCCTTCTTTTGGTCATAACTGGAGTTTCACAAATGATATGGAGACCTACTAGTACTTGTTGGAAAGAGGAGAAAAAGATCTTCAACTTTCATGTTGAAGAAAAATTCATTTGAAGCTTTCTTGATGGTGTAAAGTTTAGTTGAATGAAGTGTAGAAACTTGCCAAAAATGGAAACTTTTCATTATAGGTCACTTTCCAAATTTGGAAACTTTGCACCAACTCCTGATTTCTGACAAATATGTATGAAACTTGACCCCTGGAGACCATATGAGGGTGTGAGACCTTAAAATCCCTGAAGAGAACCTCAAAATTTCACAGTTGACTTTTCTCCTTTCACTGTTGACTTTTCCCCAAATTCAACTGATTTTCAATCCATTGGCTAATTGAACTTCTCCTGAACCAAGCTGATGGACAATCTTCCACCCCTAGGTATTTAGGGACCCAAGGAATACCATGGAATCAAGTCTTTCCCAAAAAATCAGAAATAAACTGACTTTATAGCAAACCCTAATTTTGGTACCCTCAGTCTATGAGGAAATAACACAGTCTCCAAATCCAAATTCCTCTGAATATGATGTGTATCCTCTCCAACAAAGATAAGATATACCATTTGGTGATGATAAAAACCCAAGGAGCTTGCCCATTGGAGCAATAAACCCAAGAATTTCAAAACCCTAATTCATGCACTGGTTAGGAGAGGATGATCCACCTGAGCTCTCTTGGACAATACCAGGACTCTTGCTTGACCCTCTGAAGCACTGCCTCAGGCACCTTGACCCCATGCTAAGAACCAATGATATGCACACATGATGATGCAAAATGCAATGCAACATAAGCCAGTTAGTAATAAAGTAAGGAGGGCAAATTTTGGGGTGCAACACTATACACCAAACACAAAGATCTGACAGCCATTAAGACAGGTCAAATAACAAGCTTCCCAAGGAACACATCTTCCAAAACTTTGACTGGTCAGGCAATACAAACAAAGGATTCTTATAGAACTATAAAATCCAAGCCTTCTTCCTTTTAACAACACCATACACCAACCAAGAATGAGCCAGTCTAACAAAAATTCAAGGAAGAACCACATGCAGGAGGTCAAGAAACCAGATCCTCTAAAGAATAAGACCAAAACAATGTCTACAGCTGGGGCAACTTCTGGAACAACAAGAACCAGAAAAACATCAGAGACAAGGATGAAACCCACCAAGAAACCTTCAGTGCAAGTTCATGCTTCTGATGATGAATGGGATGAATATCGGAAAACTTTCATTGATGCAGGGGGTTGGGATAATCTTTAGACCCTTTGTTAGTTGCTTTTGATGTACTAAACTCCAATCTTGTATGCTTTCAGCAGTTGAATAAAATTCTGTTTCTATGCAATAAAATCCACAACTGCACAAGACACCTCTAAGCACACTTAATCCTCATATATGCAAATTCCTAATTTGCTTCTTAATCTTTCAAATTGATTTGCATCTAAGGCCTTTGTAAAAATATCAGCTACTTGTTGTTCTGTAATAACATGTTCCAAAGCAATCACTTTATCTTCAACCAAATCTCTTATAAAATGATAACGTATATCAATATGCTTAGTTCTGCTATGTTGAATAGGGTTCTTAGAGATATTGATAGCACTCAGATTATCACAGTACAATGTCATGACATCTTGCTTAACATTGTATTCTGTTAACATCTGCTTCATCCAAACAAGTTGAGAACAACTACTCCCTACTGCTATGTACTCAGCTTCAGCAATGGAAAGAGACACACAATTCTGCTTTTTACTAAACCAAGAGATCAGATTAGTCCCTAAGAAGAAACACCCTCCTGAAGTACTTTTTCTATCATCAGCACTCCCTATCCAATCAGCATCACAATAACCACTTAACACAGTACCTGATCCATGACTGTAAAGCATGCCATAATCACTAGTCCCATTCACATACTTCAGAATCCTCTTCACTTGATTCAAGTGACTAACTTTAGGCTCAGACTGATATCTGGCACACACTCCAACAGCAAAAGAAATATCAAGTCTGCTAGCTGTGAGATACAATAAACTACCAATCATGCTTCTGTATAGACTTTGATCCACACTCACACCATGTTCATCCTTTGACAACTTCAAGTGAGTAGGAGCATGTGTCCTCTTGTGATTAGCATTTTCAAGACCAAACTTCTTAACAATGTTCTTTGCATACTTGCTATGGGATATGAATATGGAGTCTTCCATTTGTCTAACTTGTAGACCTAGAAAATAGCTGAGTTCTCCAACAAGACTCATTTCAAACTCGGACTGCATCTGTTTCACAAAATGTTTCACCATTGCATCTGACATCCCACCAAATACTATGTCATCAACATATATTTGAGCTATCATTAGTTTTCCTCCTTCCTCTTTAATAAACAAAGTCTTGTCAATCCCTCCTTTTCTGTAGCCATTCACCGCCAGGAATTCAGTAAGCCTTTCATACCAAGCTCTTGGTGCTTGCTTCAAACCATAGAGAGCTTTCCTTAGTTTGTAGACATGGTCAGGAAATGTTGGATCAATAAATCCTTTTGGTTGATCAACATACACCTCTTCATTTAAGTAACCATTCAAGAAGGCACTCTTAACATCCATCTGAAAAAGCTTGAATTTGAAATTACAAGCCACCCCTAAGAGTAATCTGATAGATTCTAGTCTTGCCACAGGAGCAAAGGTTTCATCATAATCAATTCCTTCAACCTGAGTGTATCCCTGAGCAACTAATCTGGCCTTGTTTCTGGTGACCACTCCTTGTTCATCAGATTTATTCTTGTAAATCCACTTGGTGCCTATCACATTAACTCCATCAGGCCTTGGAACAAGATCCCACACTTCATTCCTCTTGAATTGTTCCAGCTCTTCATGCATGGCATTAATCCAGAATTCATCAGTCAGAGCTTCTTTGACATTCTTGGGCTCAATTTTGGAAGCAAAACAAGAGTTTGACACAACCTCTCGTGACCTAGTGTTAACCCCTGATTTAGGATCACCTATGATAAGCTCCTTTGGATGGTCCTTTTGCACTCTAATAGATGGTTATTTATTAGATTGTTCAGGTTCAGGCTCAGCATCAACTGGACTGGGAGATCCACTTCTGTCTTCAGTTTCTGCTGTGATTTCTTCAACTGATGTTTCAACATCATCCAGGACATCAACATCTTCCTGCTTATCCATGTCATCAATCACCACATTTATAGACTCCATCATAACCCTTGTTCTGGAGTTAAAAACCTTGTAAGCTCTGCTATTTGTAGAGTATCCTAGAAAGATTCCCTCATCACTTTTAGGATCCAATTTTCTCCTCTGTTCACGATCTGACAAAATATAACATTTACTTCCAAACACATGAAAGTACTTCACAGTTGGCTTTCTCCCTTTCCACAATTCATACAGAGTAGCTGAAGTGCCCCTTCTCAAAGTAACTCTATTGTAAATATAGCAAGCAGTGTTCATGGCTTCTGCCCAAAAATGGTAAGGAAGCTTTTTCGCATGCATCATTGCTCTAGCATATTCTTGGAGAGTTCTGTTCTTCCTTTCAATAACTCCATTTTTCTGAGGAGTAATAGGAGAGGAAAACTCATGACTGATGCCTTCAGCAGAGCAGTAATCAGCAAACTTGCTATTTTCAAATTCCCTCCCATGATCACTCCTTATTCTGATGACATTGCTCTCTTTCTCTCTTTGGAGTCTTTGACATAAATCTTTAAACACATCAAACACCTCTGTTTTATCTTTGATGAAGCTTACCCAGGTGTACCTAGAATAATCATCTACAACAACATAAGCATACTTCTTCCCACCTAGACTTTCTACCTGCATAGGTCCCATCAAGTCCATGTGAAGGAGTTCCAAAACTTTGGAGGTGGTGTTATGTTGAAGCTTCTGATGTGACATCTTGGTCTGCTTTCCTATTTGATAATCCCCACACACTCTTCCTTCTTCAATATTGAGTTTAGGAATTCCTCTGACAGCTTCTGAAGATATGATTCTCTTCATTCCCTTCAGATGAAGATGTCCCAACTTTTGATGCCAGATTTTGACTTCATCATCTCTAGCAAACACACATGTTGAGGTACTTGAGTCTTGTTGCACCCATAGATAACAGTTGTCCTTAGACCTAACACCCTTCATAATGACATCTCTTTTCTCATTTATGACAATGCACTTAGATTTTGTAAAGTCTACTTTGAATCCTTGATCACAAAGTTGACTAATACTGATCAAATTTGTTGTCAACCCTTTGACAAGTAGAACATCATCCAGTCTAGGAGCACCAACACAATTCAGCTTTCCCATCCCCTTGATTTCTCCTTTGACACCATCACCAAAGGTTACATGACCTGAAGAATGAAGCTTAACATCTACCAACAAATTCTTAACTCCTGTCATGTGTCTTGAACACCCACTATCAAAGTACCAGTCTTCTTTGGTAGAAACCCTAAGAGAAGTGTGAGCTATTAAGCTAGTAGCTTTACCTGTTGGAACCCATTGCTTCTTAGAGTTGAAGGCCTTACTACCTTTGTGAAACTTCTGTCTGGGAGTATTATGATGTGTTTTCTGAGGATACCCATGTAGTTTATAACAGTACGCCTTTATGTGTCCAAAACGCCCACAGTGATGACATCTCCAGCGCCTGAATTTTTTCCTAGAAGAAATCCTGTCAGGATGTTTAAACATCTATTTTAACATCACTGGTTTGGAACTGGTAATAACATCATTAGAAGCTGCACCATTGTTGAATCCCAGACCACTTTTGTCTCCAGCAATTTTTCCAATACTAAGAATGTTGTCTAGAGCATCAGTACCATTGTTCAACATTCTGAAAGTTTTGGTCATAGAATCCAGTTTAGAGTTAAGCATACTGACTTCATTTTCTAGTTCAGTTTTTTTAGCTTCTAACTGCACTATGATTTTCTTTAGCTTTTCTCCTTCAAGACAGACTTGTTCACTTCTCATGCACAGTTCATTATAAGAGGCAGCAAGCTCTTCATAAGAAACCTCATCATCACAAGACTCATCATCTGACTCACAAACCCCAATCATAGCTCTAGCAAGCTTAGCTGATTCTTCTTCTGATTCACTCTCACTATCAGTATTAGACCAGGAAGCAGATAACCCCTTTTTCTGCTTTTTGAGATATGTAGGACATTCTTTCTTGACATGACCATACCCTTCACACTCAAAACATTGAACTCCTTTATTATTAGACTTTTCTTCATCTCTAGTTTTCTTCCCCTGATCTCTTGATCTGTTGGTGTCAGATGGGATGTTCTTGATATTAGGTTTGTAGCTCCTGTCTATCCTTTTTAGAACCTTGCTAAACTGTCTTCCCAGCAGAACAATAACATTTGAAATTTCCTCCTGAGTCTTTGGATCACACTCTTTCTCTTTAGACACCAATGTTATGCTTTTGGTCTTCTTTTCAGGCTCCTCATTCAACCCCAACTCAAAAGTTTGAAGAGAACCAATCAACTCATCAACCCTCATCTTGCTGATGTCTTGAGCTTCTTCAATAGCAGTCACCTTCATTTTATATCTCTTGGGAAGGGATCTAAGAATGGTTTCATCATCTTTCATCTTCAGATTTTCATCTTTCATCTTGTGGAAGTCATGAATGGTTTCATCATCTTTCATCTTCAGATTTTCAAACTTTGTTGTCAAAAGTTGAAGTCTTGACATCTTAACCTTGGAGGTTCCTTCATGAGTAGTCTTCAAGATATCCCATGCTTCCTTAGCTACTTCACAAGTGTTGACCAACCTGAAGATGTTCTTATCAACACCATTGAATATGGCATTCAAGGCTTTAGAATTCCCAAGGGCAAGTTCATCTTCTTACTTGGTCCATTCTTCTTCAGGTTTCAGTTTTGAGCTCCCCTCTACTTCCTTCCCATTCTCATCTTTTTCCACAATGACAGGATGTTTCCATTCTTTTAAGACAGCCTTCCAAGCCCTATTGTCTAATGACTTCAAGAAGGTAGCCATACGTGGTTTCCAATAGTCATAATTAGAGCCATCTAGAATAGGGGGTCTATTCACAAATCCACCACTCTCCTTATCCATTGCACCAGAAAGTAACAGCCCTAGATCTCACCCAGATGCAGAGCAGGATGACCTGCTCTGATACCAATTGAAATTCTGGTATCAGATGTGTGATGTTAAGTGTGATGTCACAACAACACAATCTGCTGTATGAACAAGGCAATAACAACAGTAAATCAACACAATGAATTGTTCACCTAGTTCGGTCTAACTACCTACGTCTGGGGGCTACCAAGCTAGGGAGGAAATTCACTATTAGTAGTATTAATTTACAGACTCAACAATCCCAGTTGACATCTACTAAACTTAATCACTACCCAATGACACTTCTACCTAAGAAACCACTTAGGTATGAGAAACCACTCACTCCCTAAATCACCTCAGTGATACAATTCAAAGATTACACTTTAAACCACACCTTGATCTTGCTTAACAGCTTTGATCAATAACAACACACTCTTGCTTAAAAGCTCTAGAGTGAATACACTTATAACCCAAAATAGTAACACCTATTCAAACATTAAAGGTTTACAAAACACACACGAAAACACAATTTGACTCTCAGTCTTTGCTCTCTTGTCTTCGTCCTCTTCAATTAGGGTTGAGGCTGCTATAAATAGTATTCTGACTTGGGCTTGGACCTTATCCGAATATCTGATTTGATTTGTTATTAAAACCAGAATTTAAAACAGATTTGATATTCAAATCTTTTTAAATCAAACAGCCCATAAACATAGCAACAGAATCTGCTCCAGATCTGATTGCAACAGAAAATATCTTCTCCAATATATTCGCCTACAAACTCTCTAGCAGATCTTCTCAAAACACACTAATATGCACAGCCCTAAAACATGACAGCCTGATGTTCTGATGTCTGATACCTGATGTCAAGACATCACGTTTTAACATCAACATATAAACCTCCAACCCTGCAACAACTAATGTTAGGGACCAATGTTACGACATCATACATATGACATCAACATTGTTCAACTTTGTTTTACCAAAATTCCAGCCAATACAAGAACTAACATTTTCTAACTAAATCTTTCTAAAATGCTTACAGAAACGTGGTTGTAGATTCGAAGATGGATTTATGAGAATATTCACAGAATTGGACCAAAAGAATGCTCAAAGAATGGAAGATTTTTGAGAACAATCTGCCAGGTTACTTTTTCAAAATAGCTTGTAATATTCAACTTAATACTATATTTTCTTTTTTTAAGTATTGACTCTTTTCTTTTTCCCTTATTAGATTCAATACACGTTCAAGTATATGAATGAAATACGGATTTCATGAAGGTTGTAATTATTGGAGCAGAAGGGACTCCTTACCACGATGGTCTTTTCTTTTCAGATATTTATGGAAATGAAATTTAGGTCTGTATTGAATATGAGGCTTTATCAATGTTTGATCTGTAGAATATTGTGGTTTCAGAACCTCTGATAGACTTTGTTGGTCGTTCAGTATTTATTTTTCTACTTCCACATGGTTGCAGATTCGAAGATGGATTTATGAGGAATTTCTAATGCTTAAAGAAAATCAATGCTTGAGATTGTCCTCCCAATATAAAGAAGGTAACATTTTCCTTTTTCCATAGCTTTAAACCTATGTTGTTGATCATCGTGTAATTATATGGATTTGCAGCCAATAGGTTACGAATATTCACAGAATTGGAACAAAAGAATGCTCCAAGAATGGAAGATTTTTTAGAACAATCTTCCAGGTTACTTTTGCAAAATAGCTGGTAATATTCAGCTTAATACTATATTTCCCTTTTTTAAGTATTGACTATATTCTTTTTCCCTCATTAGATTCAATACACGTTCAAGTTTATGAATAAAATATGGATTTCATGAAGGTTGTAATTATTGGAGCAGAAGGGACTCCTTACCACGATGGTCTTTTCTTTTCTGATATTTATGGAAATTAACTTTAGGTCAGTATTGAATATGAGGCTTTATCAATGTTTGATCTTCAGAATATTGTGGTTTCAGTACCTATGATAGACTTTGCTGGCCTTTCAGTACCTCTGTTATTGGAAGTGAGTCAGTGCCTTCCATCAGTGATGGCTTAGGGACTATACCAGCATTGTCATCATCTGATGTTCTTTGGTAGATGTGTTCTCTTCCAATTTGTACATTTTTTATACCTTGAGGATTTAAATCGATCAACTGTATTATTTCCTCTCAAAGTATCATTGAGGTTATGTTTTTGTAATTATGATAGGTCCTGGCACTGAGTTGGCTCCTTTAAGAGGTTTCTTGCAGGTTTGAAACAACAGACTTGATGTTCATTCTGTTAAGTATCTCTTATATCCAACAGTCTATATGCTAATTGCCCATGTGTTTTTAATTTTTACTTCAGGCATGATTAGCTCTGAAAGAAGGTGGAGGTAAACTCGGTCCCTCTGTTTTATGAGTAGAAATTAAAGGAGACTTCTTTGAGATAAACTGGGTCATTGATTGGTGCAAATTAAATTTCTTCTTCTTCTTTCACTTAGCATTGTCAATATTTTGCGTTGGTTTTTGAGCAGGGTAGGGCAAACATTAGGTTTTTGAATTCTTATGGTACAAAAATGGGGTAATTGTGTTATTTGAATTCTTACGTTCATGTCTATCACTATTTAAAAGTATTTTGGCTATTTCATATTTTAGTGCATAGTTTCTATGCACCTTTGGTTTTGTGACATAAGGAACTATTTAAGAGGCATGGTTTGATTCAGCTATAGTGTTTGAGCAGGTCCTTAGTATCATTTTTTATTCACAACCTGTAGTGTTTCTAAAATTTGTAGTGTTTCTTTAAAATAGGTGATTCAAATACGTGTTTCTTTAAAATCAATAATGTTTCTAGCATCTGTTGATCCATCTCATTGTCGGTGTTTGAGTGCAGGTTGGGGCTGGAAGCAGAGTTTAAAGGATTCACGGTTCATGATACATGGTTAGTGCTGTTACAGCTGCTATTGAAGTCACAGGAGAAACTACCTTTTGATGTGAGTGCATTATAGTTTATAACCTTTTCTATTTCTTAGTCACTTCCATATGGATTTAATGCAAAATAATATCAGTACACGTTTTCCAACTTATCATTATTCTTCCCTGTGGCAGCCTATTAGTCGACAATTGTTTATAGTTTAAATAACAATTTGTTTCATTCATGTTTCTATAACATGTTGTAATTTTCAATAACAGTTACGACGTTTCTTTTGTCATTTGTTTTCTAACTAATGTTTTACAGTTTTGAACCACCGTTAAGACATTACCAAATATTATTGACTCATTCAAATAACGATCACAAAATATAAGTCTGTCATTCTCATCAAGCAAGGAGTTGAGCCTGTAAGTTTGAATGACCTTTCTAATTGTTGAATACATATACAGATACCTGTTATGCAAATTGATGTTTAGTATCTCTACTGTAAAATCTATTTTTGATGAAATTGCTCCTGTGTTTCTTTTTTTAGGAAGCATAACCTATCATCTTTGTTTAATGCTGCAAAATCACCTGAAGAAACAGGAGGCGAAACCATTCTAAAGGGATGTTACTAGACTAAACCATCCAATTAGATATTTTGTTTCATTCACGGTTACTTTTTTTTGCATTTAGATTATTCTGTTACCCAACTCAGTTTATTTGAGTAGCCATGCCGAGAAGTTTAACACTCTTTCACTATTAAAACACTGCAATTTAAAGATGAAAAATAGAGAGGGAAAATGTATGAACTTTTGTCCATTGAGCATAAATGACATTTATTTTTGTAAGCAGGCTTCAATTTTTGTCCAGTATCATGTCCTTAGCATATGTAGAATTAATGTGTTGGCTAAGTTCCATAACACCAATTGGCTGGCTGGACAGAATGATACAGTTTAAAGATAAGTCTCACAAGGCAGTGCGTTTATAGTTGTAGGCAACTTTGTTCGAATACATTGTACTATATACATTGTGACATTTTTTATGACTACTGGCATTTTCATACCACAATTTCCTGTGCCCAAGAATAATGTTACAGTTCATTAATTTAGTTGTTAACCATTGTGTGCAGATGTTGATATAATGCTTTATAAGTATAGTCATTTGCTTTCAAGTTCTATCATTATGCAAATGTAAATGGATTATGCATGCCAAAGTTGTTGAGAATTTTACATGTTGTGGCAACCAAATATAATGCTTTGAGAATGATTCAGATACTTTATAATATCTATTTTTTTATATATGAAACTATAATATCAGCTTTCAAAATATTTGGCATACTAATTTCCTAAATTTGTAAGTGACTCAATAAATTATTTTTAAAATATTTGGCATAGTACTTTCCTAAATTATTTTGAAAGTGCACTTGTATTAGTGTGCCTTTTAGCTATGACTCCTTTTAGCATGCAATTCAAGTGGAAGAGAAAATGTAGATACTGTTAGGAGATGACTATATCAATTAGGTTATGGGATCATCACTATTATTGAAGATAAAGTTTCCATTCATGAAGAAGTTGATAAGATTGGTTGCATTATATGACCTCTCTTATATATTTTAATCTAATAATGTTTTTAGGATTATAACATCAAATTTATAATTTTCTCTACCTTACTGAAACTTAAATAGCCAGGCTAAACGTTCGCATCAAGATTCTAACATGATTTGCAATGTCATTTTTTTTCAAACATAAATAATTAATAATTTTTGTCAAATAATATTATTTTTCTTATTAACATTTTAATTATATTTTAAAAACACAACCATGCGTACCACACCGGTATCGTGCGAACCCACGGGTCACACCAGTACCGTGTGAGCACACGGGAAACCAGATCAAAATAAGTGTGAATGCACGGGTAATACACCAGTACCGTGTGAACGCACAGATAATACACCAATACCGTGTGAACGCACGGGTAACCAGACCAAATGCATGGGTAACACATCAGTACCGTGTGAACTCACGGATAACACACAGTACTGTGTGAATGCACGGGTAGCCAGGCCAAAATTATTGTGAACGCATGGGTAGTACACGAGTACCGTGTAAACGCAGTGACGACCGGGGCAAAATCGGTGTGAGCGCATTGATATCTAATATTGTTTTTTTGAAATTATTTTTAAAAATTGAAAATTTGATACAATTTTTTTTAATATGTCTTTCATTTAAATATTTATCTTTGATTCACTTATATTTTTATCTTTTACTACTTTATGTTTTTTTTTTAAAAATTAAATTTAAATATTTTCTATTTATTATTTGAATTTCATAATCTAACTGGTGACAATTCCACAGTCCACTACCCTTTTTACAATTTATAGTAAATATTTTATTTTCTTCTGTGCTTTTTTATTCTTCTTAATGGTTTCCTATACCTAACATCTTTATCTTCATAATTTGAATTTTTTTTTCTGTCTAACCTTTTGTGACTTATCAATATTTGATATTACATTTTTTTTATTAAAACAATCCTTTAAAAATTGTGAATTTAAATTTTTCCCTGTCAAAATATATTGGTCCAATTTCAAAGGTCCGCAGCGGAACCCGTGCAGACGCACGGGTATCCCACTAGTTAGGATTCAAAATAAGCATCCACATCATGATCAAAAACCAATGTCAAGTCATCACAAAGGTGTAAAACATGTCATCATGAGTGTGCTTAAACAAGTCAAGAAAAGTAGCTCAAGAAAGGTCACATATTGTCATTAAGTTTGACCCTAATTCTAGCATACGTCAAAATGTTAAGCATGAAATGGAATATTCATGAAAAATGGATGGAAGCTTTGCAAAATTATGAAAAATTAGCCATGTAATGTCAAGGTCAGTAGTTAACCATGTTCAAAATATTGGCTCAAAAATATACACCAAGGGTGCTCAAACAATTACAAATATGTGTCATGTTATTCAACAATTATCATTCAAAACAAGTCACAAAAATGCTCTAAAAGATGAACCAAAAATCATAGAAAAAATACAAGGTGGTGATCAATATGTCATATGGCATACAAAAATTCAGATCAAGATCCATTTTAAAAAATTAGTTTTGAGTCATTATGTGAAGACTAGGTCCATTTGAACACATTTACACAAAAATTCCAAAACAAATATCAAGAATATTAAAAAATTGGAATTAAAAAATACCAAAAATTAATTAAATTGTCAAGGAACATCCATGAATTAATTTAGAATTTTTAGATGATTTTTACTATTTTTAAAATAAAAAAATAAAACGAAAATCAAACTGAAAATAAAATGCATAAAGAAATGAGGGGGTTTAAAGCAAGTAATTTCCCAGTTAGTACCGTTGATGGGCCAGAAGCGGGTGCGTATATCATTATGCGCTAGGCCCAGCTCTCGAACCAAACAAAAAACAAAGTGATATACTAGTATTATTGTGCTTTCACTTCCAATGCGTGGGGCCCGCCTTGGATCAAACAAAAGCAATGTGATTACTATTGTTATTGGCACTATGTCACTTGCAGTAAAACATAAATAAAGAGAAACGTGGCTTTATGACGATGCGTGTGGGGCCCGCATTGGGATCAAACAAAAACAATTGAATTTATTACTAGCATTATTATGGTTCACATGCAGTAAAATTGAAGAAATATGTGGCATGTACTACGTACTCCCTCCGGTCACAATTATAAGTCAAAATAACTACTTTTACACGTATTAAAAAAGTTAATTAAGTGTAATTAATTTTCTTGATTTCATGTACAATCAAAGTAAAATTTACGATAATATCCTTAGTTCATTTGATGAATCAACTTTCAACATTAAATGCTTTTGAATTAAATTAAAGGTATAATAGTAATACAAGTATTAATTAGTCTAAAATTTAATGACTTTTGTTAATAATAGTGACCAATATTTAAAGTGTTTTTTTTGTTTATAATAGTGACCAAAGGGAATATATCAATTGGTCATGGCCTTTTAAGTATAATAAGACAAAAACAAAATCAGCGCCTCTAAGAAGACGACACAAGTCGTCTTCTTCCCCACCCCATGCAGCCATGCGCGTGAACAGTAACATGGAGAGAAAAAAAATGCAACAAAAAAGGGTGATTTCCACACATTTCACCACCAAGTTTCATCATCAATTCTTGACCAATTTTAACGAAATAATATACCAAATTGAAACCCCAAACGCGTAGAAAAACAATACACCATTAATTTTCACAAACAAGCATTTAATCACAGAGAAAAATGGCCACAAACATGAAGATTCAAATATGTAAAACAACACACCTTCAAAATTAACACGAAATATTTGAGCCTGACTCCAATGCCTTCTTGTAAAGGACTTCTGATGCAAGATGTGGATGCTTCTATCATACATTTAAACCCTAAAATGAGAGAGATAAAATTGAAGCAACTTACCAAATGGAAACTTGTTCACTTCCTTTTATGGTGTTTAGAGATTAAGAAACCCGAAAAATTTCAATGCAATGTCTTAAAATCTCCCTTAAACAAAATAAATGCTTAACCTCTTCAAATCTTGAATAAATTGCAAATTGACAATGGAAGAAGATGAACTTGTAGGTGATGATACAATGGTTCCAGGTAAAAATAGATGCAAACAATAGCTTCTACTTTATGAGGTGATGAAGATGGTGAAAGAATTTCAGAAAAAAACCTCAAGATGAGAGAGATCTTGGTGATTGAAGTTGTGGGTGTGAAATTCGTTTTTGGATCTATCTTTCTCTAATGGTTTAACTAACTTCTGTTAGAGAGAATGAGACTTTATATGTTGGGTTAGAGTGTGGTTAAGAGTTAATCCTAATTAAAAAGTTAGTTAGAGATGGATTAGTGATAGTTGAAAAAATGAGGATTTATGGTGTGTACGAATTTTTCTATGTGGGTGGTGTATTATTGTTACCATGGAGTGTATTATGATGATAGTAATGGTGTAAGATGATGGTTAGTACTGTTATAAATTATTAATAATAATAATTATGGATGTGTTCCAAAATGACAAGAAAATATTCAAGTGAATATTAATTTTTGAATTCGAAAAGAAGCAACATTTCGTAAAGGGTTGCTACAAAATGAACATAGGCAATGGTTGGAGACATGACAACTTTTGGTTAAAAGGTGTTGTTTCATCAAAAGTCGCAACCTTGTGAAACAACACATGCATGACCTATAAATACATCATTCCGGAATTCAAAAAAAGACATCACAAAACCAAATATTCTCTTGTACAAAATTTCAGACACTCTTCGCTACATAATCGAATTTTCGTCGGTCTTGCGCAGATTCGATAAAGGCTGAATTATCCTGGGTATTCTTGCGTTCCAACTCTAAGACAAAAAGAGAGTGATCGAAATACTTTTAAGGAAAGTGACATCATTCACGATTCGAGCCTCGATCCATTCGGTTTATATTAAATTTTCCAACAATCTTAAAAGTATTGAAACCAATGGCAACCGAGGCTTCCGTTTCAAGTATCAAAGTGACAAATTAGGAACACTAGAAAAAAGAGTACAGGGAGAAATCATCATTGTCGATCCGGATATGATTTATGTTTTTTTTTATTAAAAATAAAATAAAATTAGAGTAATGTGAAAAATTATAACATCGAAATTGTAAATGAGATTTTCACTAATGAATGATATGAAAATTAGGTTTCTGATACTATGGTTTTCCTATTCTAATTAATCAATCAGACGTGCCAAAAGTTTCAGTATATATTTGCATTAATTTGATAATTGATAGGTAGATCATATAAATGTTAGAAATGATTTCATAATTGAACTTGAAAAAAATAATATATGGTTAATAGTCATTTTGCCTCCTGCCATATAGGAAATTTTCGAAAAATCCCCTGTAAAAAAAAACTTGAAAAAAAGCTCTAACATTTGAAGATTATCTCAATTTTGACCTTCATCACATCCAGTCACCAAAAAAACTGATATGGCAGGGGTCAAAATAAAAACGCTGCCAAAATGACAGATGTCAAAATAAAAATGCTGCCAAAATGGCAGGGGTCAAAATAAAAATGCTGCCAAAATGGCAGGGGTCAAAATGACAGGTTTTTGGTGACTGGATGTGATGAAGGTCAAAATTGAGAGAATTTTCAAATGTTTGGATTTTTTTGGCAAGTTTTTTTTTTTACAGAGGAATTTTTCGAAAATCACCTATATAGCAGGGGACAAAATGGCTATAAAGCCAAAAATATATAAATAATTCTGTTGTAGTATATCCGAATGAAATTAGTTTTTCTGTTGCCTTAAATGTTATATTTCAAAGTTTTATTTAAGTTATATTCATTCTATGCATATGACCACACACCGTGAAGGAAATAAATTGTAGGTTGAAACAATATTGATATATTAAACAAACTACAACATCATTTTTTTTTATGGAAACATAGAAATTCATTAATTAAAACCAGGAACAGAATTACAAGAGGAATAACATAAGGAAGGTATATGTCCAAACCAAGTTCTAGAACCTATGGTTTTTCCAAGAACAACCATGTGGTGAGCTTCCTCATTACACTCTCTAGGAATAAACATTACAACAGCATTATCAAACTTGTTCAATAAAGAGATACAGTCAGCAACAATAATAGAAATATTTGCAATATCGAGACAGCCATTGATGCAGTCAACCGCTTGCTTTGCATCCGACTGTAACACAATGCGCATAACCTTCAACTCAGCAGCAATGCTTAAAGCTCTTCGAATACCCAAGATTTCCGCCGTAAGAGGATCAGCCACACTTGGAAAACTTTGGCATGCAGCCATGAAAATGTTCCCCGTAGGGTCCCTGAAAATGCAACCTAGCGAAACTGAACCATCCTCAAAACAGCCCGCGTCCGATTGAATGAGCCAGAAGTCTTTTGGCACATTCGAAACCGAAGCCACAACAGTGCCAACTTGCTTAACCGAAATCCTCATGGAATTTTCCTCAAAGGCATCCAAAATTTCCTTCGCAACAAGTGCCGGAACTGGCTTGGATTGGTTAAAAACCACAGAATTGCGAATTTGCCAAATCTTCCAAAAAGAGAAACAGAGCAATTGACAGAATTTAAAATCCTTAAGCTTAAAAACACAACAAAACCAGTCCAAAATAGAACCAGCAGAAGGAGTGAGAATTCCAAGCGGAGACGAGAAGAGAATTCGCTTCACAAAATCACAGTGAAGGAAGAGATGGTGTGAAGTTTCAGGATGTTCGAAGCAAAAAGGGCAAGAATCATCAATGTCCATACCTTTGCGCCTTAAATTAGATTTTAACGGAATAATATTTTTTTAGAGGCGCCAAAGGAAGTTTCGAACTCGGGGATTAACATCTATCTTCCACAAGAGCCTCCAAAAGTTCACATTACCACTCGAGGAGGGACCGGGTTGTTTTGCACGATGACTCGCGGCGATGCAGTGGTAGGCTGACTTCACAAAAAACTCACCATCCTTGGCAAAATGCCAAATCAATTTGTCATTGGGCTGCTGGAAAGATAAGGGAATGCTGCGAATACGAAGAACATCCGTAGCGTCAAAGTTAGCTTCCAAAGCTGCCAAATTCCAGCATGAACAGTCAAGATCAATAAGTTGGCTAACCGTGGCCTCAGGACCAAGAAGACGAGAGGAAAGGAAACCTTAAAACCAGGGGCCGAAGGAACCCACCTATCATTTACAACAGAAATGTTCCTACCGTTACCGACCCTCCACCGTGCACCACTCAAAACCACCTCCCTTGAACTCATAATGCTACGCCAAGCATAGCTTGGTTTGAAACCCATCCGAGCATCTTCAATGTTACATCTAGGAAAATACCGGCCCTTAAAGAATCTAGTCTAAAGGGAATCATCCCTACTCATGAGTCGCCAGAATTGCTTTCCAAGAAGGCTGGAGTTGAAGTCGTGAATTTCACGAAAACCCAGATCGCCCACACCTTTTCCTTGAGAGAGTTTTTCCCAACTTAACCAATGAATTTTCCTGACGCCATCCTTTGATCCCCACCAGAATTTGGACAGCATAGACTCAATATCCTTGCAAACACTCTCCGGGATACGATAACAACTCATAATATACGTGGGAATCGCTTGGGCCACAGCCTTTATCAAGACTTCTTTACCCGCACGAGACAAGAAAGACTCTTTCCAACCTTTAACTTTTTTCCAAACTCTGTCAGTAACCAACTTGAAAACCTCTTTCTTTGAGCGCCCAAAAACCACAGGTAAACCAAGATACCGAGAGTGACTAAGAACCCCTCTACACCCGAGAATAGCCTTGATTTTACCTTGAGTATCCAAGCTCACATTGCCACTAAAAGCGACCTCAGATTTACCAGCATTCACAAGTTGACCAGACGCTTGTTGATAGGAGTCAAGGATGCCTCTGATTCTAAGGGCCTCTTCCTCATTCGATCTCGCAAATAACAGGCCGTCGTCGGCAAAAAAGAGATGAGAAATAGTTGGAGAATTTCTGGCCACTTTAAATCCATGAAGACTCTTATTGTTCACCTCCGTCTTGAGCATCCCGGACAAGATATCTGCACAAATAACAAACAAATAAGGTGAGAGGGGATCTCCTTGCCGTAGACCCCATTCTGGAGAAAATCGGGTACTAGGCTGACCGTTGATGAGAATCTGGTAAGAAACCGAAGAAATACACTTTGCAATCACTTGAATCATGGACTCGGGGAATTCCATCTTTCTTAAAACTTCAACAACAAACTCCCATTCAAGTCTATCGTAAGCTTTCGACATATCCAATTTAAGGGCCATTGTTCCTTTCTTCCCCCGCTTCTTATGCTTCATCCAGTGAAAATATTCCATGGCGATAAGTGCGTTATCCGTGATTAGCCTGCCTCGAATAAAAGCACTTTGTTCCTCGCTCACAACATCCGGAAGCAATACCTTCATACGATTAGCAATAGCTTTTGTTACCGCCTTCATACAGACGTTGCAGAGGCTTATCGGGCGAAAATCAGTAGGAGAAGACGGGTTCTTCTTCTTAGGGATAAGAGAAATGAAGGTGTTGTTAATAGCAGATGGATCCCCACCCTTGTTAAGAATCTCCAAGGTGAAGTCCACGATGTCTCCACCAATAATGGACCAATACTTCTGATAGAAGAGAGCAAGAAGACCATCCGGACCCGGGGCCTTTGTCGGGTGCATTTGGAAAATTGCCGTACGAACTTCCTCTGGAGTATACGGCCTATCACAGAAAGCTTTATGATCAGCAGAGAGTCTTCCAGGAGCTTGCGAACAAACCTGCCCAACATTAACAGGATGGCTGGAAGTAAACAAACCCCTGAAAAAGTTAACCAGAATGGCCTCACAATTATGGTGACCACGTTTCCACAAACCGTTATCATCTTTCAGTCGCTTGATAGTATTGGTACACCTTCGTTGATCAGCTTTTGAATGAAAAAACTTAGTATTTCTGTCACCATCCCTCAGCCATACCGCACGACTTCTTTGTCTCCACAACGTCTCCTCAGTTTTAAGAAGCTTATCACGTTGAATTTCAAGAGCTTTGAACTGCTGCAGTTCAAGAGGATCAATAGCCCATCTTCTATCTTCTTTCAACAAACCGTCAATTCTTTGAATTTCCTTTGAGACTCTATTTGTTCTGAGATCACGAAAAGCATGTTGGATAAAATGAATGGAAGTCAACTTCTGACAGAAGGAAAAACCATTATTGCTCCACAGATTACGCACCAGATCCCTACATTTATCTTCTTTTGACCAAGCCTCTTCAAACCTGAAAATGTACTTCCTTCGTTTGATCTCAACCTCCCTTTTAATGAGAATACGGAGAGGAGCATGATCAGAACCGTAACGCTCCATATGAACAACTTTGGTGAGTGGGAAGTTCCTTTGAAAGGCCATGGAATACAAAGCTCTATCTAGTCTGCACTGCACGTTATTATCTCCCTTCCTCCCATTTGACCAAGTAAAAGGATAACCATTGAAATCCACTTCTTTGAGTCCACAGCAGGCAAGAACATTTCTGCTCCAAGAGTATTGAACATCAGATCTGCTAATACCACCCCTTTTGTCTGAATCCTGAGTAATATCGTTAAAATCACCAAACAGCAACATCAGATTCCCACCATCATCCTTCAAATTTTGAACCAACCTCCAAGTCTCTCTTTTTCTAGGCTTATCCGGAAAACCATAGACACCCGCAAACGACCACACCTCCTCGTCATCTTCCTGACTACACAAACCAGCTATATGATTTGAAGAGAAAGAAGATATTTGGAGCTCCAGATCATCATTCCACCATAAACTGATACCCCCTGCCCTGTCTTTACCCGATCCTCTACAGTCCACCGTTTTAGCTAAATTTAATCTGAACCTGTTTTTAACCTTAAACACCTCATCTTCCTTCAGTCTAGTTTCCATTAAGAAAACCACTTGGGGATTTTCAACACGAATGAGCCTTGCCAAGGCTCGAACCGCACGAGGACTCCCCAATCCCCGGCAGTTCCAAGATAGGATTTTCATTGTGATAGGCGTTGTTGGTTAACCAACACCACCTCTGGTTGAGTTGAAAGCTTGATACCCTCCTCCGTTGATTGTTTTCTTTTCTTCTCCTCAAAACCTTGAACATCCACAGGCCCCTCCGTAATCATAACATCAATAAGATTTCTTTTAACCAACATAGGTTTCGAATTACCCGTAATGTTCGTCTTAGATGGTTTACTATTCTTCCTTCTAATCCATTTTTTCTTTGACACACCTACTGATGGAGCTTGGATTTGAGGAAACTCCTTACCAGTAGATAGAGCAACAACCCCTAATGATTCTGCTTCATTCTCCACATCAACAATGGGGGTTCGACCAGCTGAGCACTCTACAGGGCTTTTCTCTTTCAAAACCATCGTTGCCTCAACATTCTGGACTTCTGGCTCTTCCTCCTTTTCCTTTCCTTTCGAACCACATCTGCTATGGCTGGAGGACACATCAAATAATTCTCTGCTACACTTGCTGGAGCTAGAATCCTTTGATTTGCCTTCATCAAGCACTTTGGGGAGAGGGGATGCCGAAGCCATTGCCCAAAGGAAAGATCCTGCTCTTCGATATCATCATATTCGTCTTCATTCAGTTCTTCCATCACCTCACAATCCTTAATTTGATGTCCCATACGACCACATACAAAACAAAACGTAGGCAACCGCTCATACTTGAAATGGATTCTAAGGGATTTCTCTTTGTATTTCACAACAGTGCCTTGTTTCAGCGGGTCCTTCAAGTTAACCAACACCTTGATTCGTAAACATCTGCCGTTTCTATGTGCCTCTTTGATGTCCATTTCCTCGAAAACCCCAATGATATTGCCAATCTTCTTCGCCATTGATTCGGATCTAAGGATGAGAGGGAGCTCATAAATTCTAACCCAAAAAGAGGCATAATGCAAGTCCATATCAGCTGGTTGTTCCTCGCCAGAAATCCATTTCAGAACTAACAGGGATCTGTCAAAACTCCGAGGGTCCATTTTTAGAATAAATTCCAAGTCTCTCTTGGAAACAAACTTAAAGAGAAACAGGTTCTTCCCCAGATCTTGAATCTCCATCGGGTGTTTAAGCCTCCACGCATTGATCATGGTACTCTTAAAGGCTTGTGTGTTGAAACTACTATCAGTCCAGAGCTTTCCGGCAAGGGTCCGGTGAAAGGATTCGTCTTCGCATATTTCATCTGCGGCAACAATCACTCCTTCTTCTTCCTCCTTGGACAGCTCAACCGATTTCCATTTCCCCATAGAACCAGAAACAGCGAGGATACCAACAGAAAACTAATCACACTGGGCTATCAGAGAAGACGAGGGAGCCAGACACGAAAAGGAAACAGTGAGGTTGCACAACGAGAGCGAACTGAAAAGAAAAGTAACAGAGGAACAGTAGAAAGCACTCACACCAGATGAGGAGAAAAAGAAACCAATGAATGGTTGAGGGACGGATTATGTTATCCGGAAAAGAATCTCAAACCCTAAAGGGAAGAGGAAAAAGACACGTTAAGTTCTAGAGAGAGGGAGGAGCATCTCTCTCTAACACGTCAACAAACTACAACATCATTACATATGTGTATGTGTACTAATTTATACACGTTACTATTCATGTGATTATCAAATGGAAAGTTCCTAGAAAATGATAAATTTATTGTATGTGTTAAATTCTAATATATTGTTCATTGTCGTTGCGGATTCGAAATGCAATTATATAATTTTAAATTAAAGATAATCAGTCACATATACGTATTATTATAACGTCTTTGTTATATGTTTTATTTCGGAATGTTACTGTTGAAAGCAATGCTTATATACAAGTTACGTTAAGCATTTGCTAAGTTTTTAAATAAAATATGAAATTTTGAATTGACGTGGTGAATTTGTGTAAGTTACTTTTAATTTTGAAATTAGAGTTTATTATTAATAAAAGTGGTTAAAATCATATAAAGTTCATGAATTTAAATTATGCAATTGAATTTCAATTAATATTTTAAGAGAATAATATTTGAATTCTGAGATGCGAAATCTTGAGAATCTTATCACAGAGGAGGATAAGAAAATCGAGATTTCCACAAATAAATAACCTCGTGAGGAAGGTTATCCACTGATTGTTGAAAACCAATCCGAACTTTGGATAAGCAAGAGAGTCTAAATGACTAAGGATCAAGGACCAAACAAAATCGCCAATCAATTTATTTCTTTTACCTAGTAGAATAAAATAGTGAGAATTTTGTTTGCAAGGTTCCTATTCTTCAAGTGGAAGACGATCCTAAGACTTATGAAGAAGTAATGGCTTCAAGGGACTCCTCTTGTTAGAAGGGAGTACCATAGTGTGATGGTACACTAAACACCTACAAGTCTACATTAATGACCAAGGGTTTTACACAAAAGAATGTGTTGATTCTTTCGACACATATGCACTAGAAGCAAGCACAACGAAAATTAGAGTTTCGTTTACATTAACTTTCATGTATGACCTTACGGTTCAGCAAATGGATGTAAAAACAACATTCCTAAATAGAGATCTCGATGAGGAAATTTACATGGAGTAACCAGAAGATTATGTGCTTCTTAGTAATGAACAAAAGGTTGATTTTTTCATTGCAAGATTCAACAATTAAAGGGGAGACACACAACTTAGGGGGAGAATTTTCAATCACTATCAAAACAAGAATTAAAATATTTTGTCATCATCAAAAGGGGGAGATTGTGAGGAATACATCTTATTTATAGTTCTATTTTGATGAAGACAAAGATTATCAAAGAAGAAAATGTTCAAAAGTGTCATGCACATCAATGATGAAGTTGATCAAGAAGGTTTAACATATGAATTCAAGTGAAGATTTGAGAGAAGTGAACATAAATAAGGTGCTCATTGTAATTTATACTATACTACTTTAAATTGCTCACAATTTCATCTCTCACTTCATCTAAAACCTTCTTGCATCGTCATGCATGATTATCTAAAAACATTTTTCATCTGATTCTTGTTACAAGTATTTGTACACAAAGTTGTGTGAGAATATTGTGATATTCATTTGTCTCCATGTTGATTATATGATTGATCATTAACAACGAGATGAATGAAATTTTAGAAACAAAGAGGTTTCTAACTTCCACACTCTAGATGAATGATCTTGGACTAGTTGACACACTTTTGGGGATCAAAGTAAAGCAAAATAGTGGGGGTTATGAACTTAGTCAAACGCACTATGTTGAGAGTGCTTCATAAGTTCAAACATTTATGCTTTAAGGAAGTGACCACTCTATTTGATCCTAGTGTCAAACTTCAAAAGAATTATGGAAGAGTTGTGACTCAATTGGAATATGCAAGTGCATGTAATGTACTAGACCTGACATAGCGTTTGCAATTAGTAACATGAGTAGATTTTACTAGAAATCCAAATGGTGAGCTTTGAAATGCCATCATTAGAAAATTTGGATATCTTATAAAAACCAAAAATCTTGGTCTCCATTATGGTAGATTTACTGCCATATTAGAAGGATATACCAATGCGAGTTGGATATCGAGTATTGAATATCAAAAATATGCATTTGGGTGGATATTTACACTAGCTGAGGGTGCAATTTCTTGGAAGAGCAAGAAATAAAGGTGGATCACTCTCTCAACCTAGAATCGGAGTTTGAGGCTCTTACTTTCGCTTGAGAAGAAGTTGAATGGTTGAGAGACCCTCTGTTGGAAGTTCCATTGGCTAAAGACAATGTTTCAAAGGTGTTGATACATTGCGGTAGTTAAACCACTTTAACTAGAGCATACAAAAGTGAATAACAGAAAGTCTAGGCAAATAGGGACTTAGACATTCTTTTGTGAGAAAATTGATTAAGGATGTAATCATTCACATACATACGATCAAGTTATAATTTTTTTTGGATCCATTTACTAAGCCACTGGCCAGAAACTTAGTAAAAACAACCTCGAGAGGCATGGGGTTGAAACTCCTTGAGTAAGAGTTCCGACAACGGCGGCAACCCAATCTTACGTTAGTAGAACATTAACCTCAAGATTCAATGGGTAACAACAAGTCGTTGAATTGGATGTTTGTCAAACATTTTGTGATAATGTTGACCTTAAAATGAGGGTTGAGTTTTATCTAAACTCTTAATGAAATTCAATACCGAGGGTATGTGTCTCATGGAAAAGGATACAATATGAACTTTACCTATGTGAATTTCGAGATGGTGCCGTCTCAAAGTGAGAGTTGGAGTTTCTCTCATGAAAAATTCATGAAAATAGGAAAAGCACATGGCCATAAATAGTGCTAGGTGAGAGATGTAGGCGAAGAACCATTAAAGAGTGTGTGTATGGTAATGCCGGTCTAATCACATGGGATAACGGTTCAAAGCATAGCTACCTAACGTTCCGATTAGGCTTTGCGTTGTCTTTACTAAGGTTAAGTTCAAATCGAAAAATACTTAACTGTATTAACACTCTTTTGTTTCCTTTTATTTATGGAATTGATCTTGTCATTATTAGAACAAGTGGGGGATTGTTATAAATTATAAATTATTAATAATAATAATTATGGGCGTGTTCCAAAATGACAAGAAAATATTCAAGTGGATATTAATTTTTGAATTCGAAAAGAAGCAACATTTCGTGAAGGGTTGCTACAGAATGAACATAGGCAATGGTTGGAGACATGACAACTTTTGGTTAAAAGGTTTTGTTTCACTACAAGAAAAATAGTGTTTTGCGACACATTAATTGCGACAGTTCCATAAAAACCGTCGTCATTTGTAAGTTACGGCGGTTGCCACGACGGTTTTAGACAACCGTCGTTAAACTTTTTAAAAATTTAAAATATATTACGACAGTTTTGGATAACCGCCGTTAAATTTTTTAAAAATTTAAAATATATTACGACGGTTTTGGATAACCGCCGTTAAATTTATAAAAAAATTAATTTTATATATTATATTAATAATTTTTTATTTAATTATTTTAGACTATTAATTTTAAAAAAAAACTATAATGAGCAAGAAAAATAAAAAATAAATAAAAATAAATAAATAAAACAACATCAGGAAGAATGGAAAAAAGACATACAATGAGACTCAATCCCTCTTCTCCCCTTATTACACATCCATGCCTTTCTCCCTGTTCATCATTCTCAAACTTTCGCTCTCTTTTTCTCTTTCTCACGCCTTCCTCAATTTCGATCTCTCGCGGTTTGTTTCTCTCCTAGTTCATGTTCAAATCTTCGTTTCTGATGTTTCTCCCGTGACGGCACCGTGGGTGGCTCGCGGCGGTTTTGGAAAGGATGGTGTTTAAGGAGTATGTGCGGTGGGTTCGCGTCTCGTGCTGAGATGGAGGAGTATTGTGAGAGGGTGCGCAAACAATGATTGACAGATGGAGTGCGTTGTGACCATGACGGAGAGTGGAGGTATGTGTTCGATTCTAGGGTTTTTTCTGTCTGGCTCTCTGGTTTTTTTTTTGAAGTCTGTATATGTGAATCTTTTCTGGTGTGAATTTGCTGCAAGCTATGGGTGTTTAATTTGAATTTTTCTTCATCAAATTTCATTAAGAAGAGTGTGGATAAAGGAATTGATGATAATTCCTCTGGGAAGCAGTCTTCGCAGAAGAAGCGACTTACGTTCTGTGTTGAGGGTAATATCAGTGTTGGTAAGACTACTTTTCTTTAGAGAATAGCCAATGAGACTATTGAACTGAGGGATCTCGTTGAGGTGGTTCCTGAACCGATTGGTAAGTGGCAGGATGTTGGACCTGACCACTTCAATATCCTCGATGCTTTTTATGCTGAGCCAGAGAGGTATGCATACACCTTTCAGAACTACGTTTTTGTTATTAGGGTGATGCAAGAAAGAGAGTCTTCTGCTGGAATCAAGCCTCTTTGATTGATGAAGAGGAGTGTTTTCAGTGACAGGATGGTCAGTATTTTCATCCCTTGAATCTTGAGAGGTTGTTGCTTTGCTGTTTTTTTCTCTTGTCGATACAATTTTTTTTCCTTCTTCGAATGCCTGTTCAGTTAGAAAATTATGGAATTTCATGGATTTAAAACTGAGAAGCTTTTCCCTTTTCCTGTTTCATTTGATTTGATATTTACATGAAGAGAGTTTATTGAAGGCTTAAAGTTTTATCATTCCACTGGTCAATACAGGTTTTTGTACGAGCTGTTCATGAAGCCAAGTGGATGAATGAGATGGAGATTAGTATTTATGATTCTTGGTTTGATCCTATTGTGTCTACCTTGCCTGGCCTCATTCTTGATGGTTTTATCTATCTCAGAGCAAGTCCTGATACTTGCCATCAAAGAATGAAGTCAAGGAAGAGAGAAGAAGAAGGTGGAGTCAGCCTAGAATATCTCCGCGACCTCCATGAAAAGCATGAGAGCTGGTTATTCCCCTCCCAAAGTGGTAATCATGGAGTATTATCTATGAATGTTATGAGTGTTTAGAACTAGAACTGATGAGAAAAATTGATTTTTTAATTAAATGCATTTAGGTAAACACTTTATGTGATTTGTATTACATTGTATGCACACTTGGAACTTTCAGAGAGGCACACGGGCCGGCTCACATGTGTTAAACTATATTTTCTGCTCATTGGAATTTGTATATTCCTTTCAAATGCATTGTAGTTGATTGCTTAACTGATGAGTTCGCTTTGAAATTTGTAGTATGAAATTAGTAGATATGCAGTAAATCTTGGTATTTGATTCGACTAATTATAATCCATATCAATTTTATAGAAATGGACGAAACTTCGCGTTGCAGATTTCGTTCATGGTGCGGATGGACTTGGCAACCAAAACTTTCCTCCACCAAATGGGAAACCCATTGAAGAATCAGATGCTGAATTTTTGGTTAACCAAGCGAAAGCTAACACTGGAAAAGTCACCATGGTGGCGTTAGGACCTCTTACAAATATTGCTTTGGTATCATATGTCTGCAATTTTCAATACGCCATTTTTACATTACTCTTCATACTTTTTTAGACAATAACATTTTGTTTTCAGGCTATGCAGATGGACCCGGAATTTGCTAAGAACATCGGGCAGATTGTTCTACTTGGTGGAGCTTTTGCAGTAAACGGCAATGTGAATTCAGCTGCTGAAACAAATGTAAGTATTTCCATTTTGTATTCAAACTCTTAATATAACCTCCACAAAAATATTATACCGTTCACTGCTTGATCTATCTAAATCTTCAGTTGGATTTAATTCCATATATTTGGTGATCCAGATGCTGCTGATGTTGTATTCACAAGTGGTGCAGATGTATTGGCAGTTGGAATAAATGTTACTCACTAAGTCGTATTGTCAGGTACCCCTTTCCTTTTCCTTTCAGGATTTATGCATCATGATCCAGTAACATTTTATATGACTATTTTAAACTTTTATATTTAATAAGTTCCCATAAATAGCATTTTCAGCTCAACAGATTTCATAGATGTCTCCCTAACTTGAACTATTATTCTTGGAAGACCTTTGATTAATGGATAATATTGTGGTAGATGATAATTCTTTTACTAACTACCCTACCCCAAAATATAGAAGTAGGAAAAATGAAGATTAGAGATGAGTTTAGAATCCGTTTTTTCTAATGTAACATGGTATGTTCACCCCGAATCTATTTATAGTGTTTTTCCTTTGTTCTAAATAATTGTATAACTTTATGTTTTCCTTCTTTTGTTACAGTATTGTGGGTAATCACCAGATATGTGTCACTGGAGAAAGGACAAGGGATTCTTCAAGTCATGCCAACAATGCATCTTAGCGTGAAAATATTCTTCAATGTATTTGATTCCTTATCTGAATGTAATTGTAATATGATAAGCTTCTAACATATAAAGTGACATGATGCTTGTATAAATGTAATATGATATATATGTTTAGTTGAATGAAGAATATATGTGATTTTACTTCACATTCTGTTCATATTTCTTCAAACAATTTTTTTTTTAATTTTAAAAATAAATTACCTGCGGATTTACTTGTGGAAAATAAATTTCCTATGGATTTACCTGCAGATGTAACTGTGGAACAGAAAGTTGCGACAGTTGGAACCGTCGTAATCAACAATGAAAACAAAAATCAAATGGAAATTTACGACGGTTGGAACTATCGCAATTTGCAAATTATGACAGTTTCCTACCCGTCGTGAGAGATAGCGACAGTTGGTGTGACGGTTTTCACAACCGACGCGATACGGCCTTGCGACACACGTTTATGCGACAGTGCAGGAACTGTCGTGACTTGAAAATTACGGCGGTTTTAACCGTCGTAACCTGCAAAAATAACCGTCGCAATCTGCCAATTTTCTTGTAGTGTTTCATCAAGGGTCGCAACCTTGTGAAACAACACATGCATGGCCTATAAATACATCATTCCGGAATTCAAAAAAGACATCACAAAATCAAATCGGAAAAAACGTGTCAAAAATCAACGACTCGGAAATAAACGAAAATCGCATGGTCGCTTGCAAACGTGCCAACAGATTCAAAAATGAACTCGGTTTTGCAAAATTCCGCTCGGAAGTGGGACTTTTAGGCCGATTTCGTCGGCTGACAGTAGCGAAACAGTAGAAAAAAGTTGTCCGAAATCGACTAAAAAGTTCACCAATGGCCCCGGAATCATCATCAAAGTCGAGTTACACTATTCGCATTCGCGAAAACGCGCTACAGTTAGGAGGTTATGATCAAAACGCGTTCTTCGACACGCAGCACATGAACAACATCATCAATTAAGCATCAATCTATCCTATTCTGGATTTGCACATTAAAACAAGCATAAATTCAAGAGTTAATCACTTCAATCAATATCAAGTCACAACAATTAGCTTTCTTAGGAATTTTGTCAAACACCTCACATGCACCAATTATTATAAGTCAACTTTAACAAGAATTTCCAATTATGCACCACAACAATTACTAGAATCAATTAATCAAGCATCAATCGACAACCAATTCAAAGATTAATTCATATAATCTCCACAAAATTAATTCAACTTGAAAACTCAATTCAAGAAACAATTCAACAATTATTCATGAATTAAAGTTTAAGAAGCTAACCGGATGAAGAATCGACGAAGAAATTGCGAATTCGGGGGGAGTGAGGCGCGATCGCGGACGGAGGAGAGGAGGAGGGAGGGAGGTCCGGCGCGGTGGTGCTTGACCGGAGGGAGGTGGTGCGCGATTAGGAGAATGGAGTGGGAAGAGGGAGATCGCAAGCGGAGAGGGAGAGATCGGAGAGATTTCTTGATTTTTCGGAATTTGCTCTTGAGTTTGATATGAACTTGATGAAGATCTTGATGATTCTTCAAGAACAATTGAGAGAATAGTGTTTGATCTTTGAGAGAGGGTTTTTTGAGTGTTTTTTGGTGTTTGTGAGTTATGATTGAAGTTATGAGAGAAATTATGGGTCAAAAGAATATATAGTGGAGTCTAAAATGAAGGGTAAAAGGTAGAATTTTGGCTTAAGTGAAAATAACACCGTCTTCGGCAAGAAATTTCGACTCTGAGCCTTCCACAACATCGTCTGCCTCTAAATCACGGTTGCAACGCAAAAAGAACGGACATCATACGATCAAAATCGAGTGCGATCGATACGTTTAAGATGCAAGACGTCACTGAATAAGTTATTTTTTCAGCTTATTTGGTGTGACAAGGTCAACCTCTTCGGAGCATAATCTCAACTCGGCTTTGTCAGTAAATTTGTAGATCTATGAGTCAATGACCTCGTGTTAAAATGTGACCTCAAACGGACAAACGACGAGGGAGATATGAATTTTCTCGCGAAACAACTCTCAGCCATTTTTCCGATTCAGCACGTCAGTTTTGCGAAATAAACCAAACCGACAATCTTCGGAGTACCGTTCGGACTTGAGCTTGTCTTGGAACTTGAAGATGATAAAATTTGTGAACCAACGCTTGGAGAATGGACGCAATCCGATGAAAATTGACCGAGTTATGAATTTCACAAAATCTGACAGACAGTGCACTGCATCAAAGAACCCCACTGGTAATTCACATTTTCGGGGTCCTTCGGCTCGGACCTGACCCAAACTGAATTCACGGCCCAAAGATAACATCTAAACGGAATTTTAGGCACTGTAACAACATCAATCCGACAAACGAGCTGAGAGTTATGAATTTTTTAGTGTCCAAAACTCACCGGTTCATCACTGTTTTTCACTGTATCGACTCTGAAAACTCGCACATTCGGAGATCTTCTTCAAAGAATTAGTTCTAGGCCAAAACACGAAAGTTGGAAAGGATGTCAAGACGGAACTTTTGGCATACGAATCTCTCAGAAATGTTGATCCAATCAGAAGTTACGAACTCTTGAATGCCGCTAGCACAGTTAATCGGCGAAACCGAAATTTCAGAAACAATTAATTCTCACCACTTTCCTTGATGAATTGGCCTCCGAGATGAACATAAAAGTTGTGGAGAATGCCGAGAAGGTCCTAACTTTCGAATTTCAAATCAAAATGAGTTTTCGGGCAAGAGTTACAAATTTTGTAAATTGCACGGTAAAACTGATATTCTGCTTAAACTTCTCTGAATCACCCGAGAACTTTAGCTTCCTCTGAGATTCTTGTGCACGTGCCGCATGACGAAATAAACGTCTGTCGCAACCTGTTAAAGCTTAGTAGAAATAATTTGGTCCTGTCATAATGCATGTATGTTCATGTATGTTTATGATGCAATTATGATCTAAATGCAATGCCATGAAACATAAGCTAGATAAAAATCAAGAGGGCAAATTTTGGGGTGTTACACAACTCCTCTGTTGAAGATTTGACCGCTCCGGGTAACTCGACTGATGTCGGAAATGTTCACAACAGATGGTAATGGAGTTTCTTTTCCATCTTCTATTGTTATTGCACCGTACTTGTATGAGATAGCCTTTTCTGACTTGGGGCATTGGACCTGGCAGGTAGATAACCACAGGGCCTTTTGGGCCTTTTGACCATAGTAGGCAACCTCGATCAACTCTAAGTTTGGAATTTTTCTATTATCAAGAGAGACTTTTGACTCATTGAGCAGTGGAATTATGACGCAAACACCCTTGGTTGTTCCATGATTGGAGACTATGACAATGCTTTTGTCTAGTAGTCTTTGGTACTTGTTTTGAACAGGGAGACAATCTTGTAACATGTTGATTGATTCAGAATTTAAGCATGGTTGAATTTCCTTTCGGTCTAATTGATACTGGAGGGCTGCTCGTACTAGATAGCATCCTTGGTTATTTTCCGAGCATACATTACCAAATGACTTTGAGGGAAAGAGTTGCCTTTGTATTTTTCAAAGTCAAGCACCTTGAATTTGTGCGGCATTTTTACATTAGGGACTAAACAGAGGTCGGTGGCATCTTTGCTAAACAAGTCTTGTCCACGAATGGCATGCAGTTCCGTCTGCATTTCCAAGAATTGTTCCTGGAATTCATTCATCCTTTCGTATACTTCTTCATTTCTGCCAGAAGCGGCCTGCGGGATCTGTTCCTCAGGGACAGTGTGTACCATTGGTTGTGGTATAGACATTACGGCAGTAATTCTTGGCGCTTTAGTGACCTGAAGTTTGTAACCTTCAGGAGTTTCTATTGTAACCCTTGCATCTTCATTGACCTGAAGTTTGTAACCTTCAGGTCCGGCGGTCCCCACTACGACTTCTAGGTCTTCAGTGACTGGTGGGATGTATCCTTCAGGTATAAATTTGAGAGGCATTCCCCAGGGGAAACCTTTAGGCATGTTGTACTGAGGATGACTGCCAGGTGTTTCAAATGCTGGTGTAGACGTAATCTCTGAGATCACAGTCCTTTGATGTTGTTGTTCATAGGCTGCTGCCAGGGATTGCATGGTGTTGTGGAGTTTCTCCAAACTCTCCTTTAGAGCGTTGATTTCTTCTCCCAGTTCTCTGTTCTCTTGCTCGAGATCGTCCATTTTCTTTTGTTGATTGGCCCGAGTATTGTATGAATAAGACAGTTTTACTCTAGAGTGCGACACATATGTGAGACTCAAATACAAATATGTGTTATGTGAGAATGATGAATGATATGCAGAGAATGATATATTTTTTTAGTTTTTGTTTTCAAAAGAACTTTTAACAATTATATTGCAAATATCACACAGCGGGGGAGACCCTTTTATTGAACTCGAAAGATTGCAGTATTTTACAAGGAAAAGTACAGTATTTTACAAAATGCGAGAAGGAAAATTAGGCCTATGGATCCTAAGTTCTCTCTGAGGAGAGCTCATATGCTGGATCCTGTATTTTGCTTTTCTTTGATCTGGCCCCTTCAGCCGTTGTCGGGTCGACAATCCTTTGCCAAGTGAAAGGAGTGAGCAAATTTTTTCGTTCCTCTTGACTTTCTATGGCATGCTGCTCTAATATCTAAATCAGGGCATCCTTTTCCTTTAGCAGTTCCTGAACCTTGGTACATTCCAATTTAAGAATCTAGTACTTGTTCTTCCAAGAGTTCTTCTCACGTTGGACTTTGTTAAGAGCGACCTGGAGTTTTTCCGTATCAGACATGAAATAAAGAACAGATTCCTCTAAGGGAAAAATTTCTTGACGAGGGTAAGACATCTTCAATTTGATGGTCCTAGTTTGCACCAAGTGGAGATAAGGCTCTGCAGAGATGGAGTTTGGCCTCCCTAGGGATTCTCTCCCCTTCCTGTGAATATGTTGCCAGGACTGCACTATTTCTTTCTTTAGTGCCCTGTTATTTTCTCCTTCCTTGAAGAAAAGACCTTCCAGATGAGCATTATGTGGGATATTCTTCATCGGGTATCAAAGTTGACGGCGAGCTAAAATCGGATGATAGTTGATCCATCCCTTAGTACCAATGAGGGGTACATTGGGGAAATTTCCACATTTGTCGATGATTTTTATTCTGTCATAGATACGATTGTACTAATGTATGTCGAAATTGGTAAGAGACATAACCTTCTGCGACCATCGCAGACTACTCCTGTGATCCCAAAAAGCAGCAGACTTGGGCAAGTGGGAAATAAACCATTTGTAGAGTAATGGTACACAACATGTGATCATCCCTCTGCTGTACAAATTCCTTAAGTGTACAAAATAGTAAGCATCCACGAGCAAGGTTGGGACCGGGTTCCCAATTAAGAATATCTTAACAACATTGGTGTCGACGAAGTTGTCAATGTTGGGAAAGAGGAATAACCCGTATATGAGCAGAACAAAGACATCCTCGAAAGCGGTTATATTTTGTATACTGGTAAAGTATAGAGCTTTCTCAATCAGGAATTTAGCCGGTAAACTCTGGATTCCTCCCTTGGTGGTCATGTGAGCCCTGATTTCTGACTCCTCCAAAGAGATTGCTCTTGCAATGGCTTGATCTTTTGGAATTTATTCCAGTCCAGAAAATGGATCTTGATCAGTGATAGGTAAATCAATTAGGTTGACCTTCAAAAGCGACAAGAGTCCTCCGTGCTTAGCTCTGAAAGCCTTGGGATTAGTAATCATTCTTCCTAATTTCCTTAGGTATTCCAGTTTTGGAACCTTGAAGGTGTACTTGTGCATTTTTCTTCTACTGAAATCCATAAAGCAACCTCTGATATTTGCAATTATTGTTTTAGTTCTTTTAGAAGAAAGATTTTTCTTGTTTGAAAAATGTTTTTTTTAATGAATGCATGAATGTATGAATGCAGCAAACAAAAACATTTAAAAACATGGGTTTAGGGGTTCATCATCACGAGCATGGAGCTATTGATCTACCCATTCCCAAGGTGTGTACTAGAGGTTAAATTTTGTACCTGTAGAACGGGTTCTAACAAAGGTTCCCAAAATCATTGACCCCTCTTAAGGATATTAACAGCAAGCCAATTGACTCAGGAGGGCTGTAAAATTCCAAGATGAATCTCCTTTGAGTGTAGTATCGCGTATCAATTATTCCCGATAGTCACCACACTACCTAATGGTTTATTGGTTAAGTGTCTACTAATCCTCAGCTTCAAGGGTAACCCAATGGGAAAAAACAATGCTTTCACGACATGCTCGTTCAACATTGGTAATTCCACGCAGGCACCTCCACTGATTCGGTGGACTCTCAAATTAGTTTGGTCGGGATTCACTCCCTATAAGCCTCCCCGAATACACCACCACTTATCTTAATGTTCTCTCGGACTCACCACATGCATATTAATCGCATTCCCAAATAACAGTAATTTAAACAAGGGTATCAAATAATATGACAGCATATGATATATATATATATATATATATATATATATATATATATATGTGTGTAGCAAAAATGAGAACGTAAGTAAGATAAAAGAAAAATAAATGTAAAGCAAGGCCTAGACCTCTTAGGAAATCTAATCCTAAACTCCCCAGCAGAGTCGCCATTTTTCTGTAGCCGTCAGTTTTTTCCTGGTGACGCAACCACCTTACCTCAATGATTGGTTGATACTTTCTGATTTCTGTCTTTTATCCTATGAAGCTGGTTAAGGAAGAGGGAGATATCTTAAACTAACCCTGCACACAAATGTTTTCTTTAACAAGTGCTAAGAGATCAGGGATCGAGGTCTGGTTATACAAAGGGAAGCTATTAACACCCAATGTATCTATGATAATCCATATGAACCTTCTTTTGCATGTATTTCTGTTAACTTGAAATGTTTTCTTATGTTTATCTGCTGTGGATTGGGAAAGTTTCTCCTTTGGGAGTGCTGAGAGAATGTTTTTGTTGTTTTTGGGGTTTCTGTTGTTTTTGGGAAGGTACCTGGACCTAAAGTTTTTGATTTGTGTGCTCGCTAAGATTTCGCAATCTTATGCCTATGTATTCCTGTAAAGAGATTATGGGAAATCAGAGCATTCGTAGTTCCTTCTATTTCTATGGGAGGAAAGATATGTGTGGTGTCTTGTTCAAACCCCAATATTGAAGCTATCAGAGTATTTGTGTCTTGTTTAAAGCCCAAGATTGAAGCTAAAGTTGACTGAGAGAGAAAATTTGTCATCTCTAAAGGGAGATAATTCACCTATTCATCACAAAATGTTGAGTAATTGGTTATAAGGGAAATTACTTTAAGTGGAATGTGTAGAATCCAGCAATGTCATAATTTCCTTTATATGAGGGATGTCATGAAGAAGAAGCTTTAACTCAGTGTAGAGCAATGCCACTTTTTCCTTATGAATCTTTCTTGCTAAGAGAGGGACATTGGCTTGGATATATGGAATCCAGAGGCTTGCCACTTAAAGCAGTTAGATGAAAGATAAATTTTGGCCAGGATAAAGGAAGTACTCCAGCTTGGATTTTGAATCAACAAGTGTGCCACTTACATCAATTATCTGGAAAAAGGTTTCTGATTGTTTTTTTTGATATGTGATGTATAGAGGATGTATCTTCCTGCAAAGAGGACTCATGGTCTCATCTGTGGGGATGATGGATTTTGTGCCTTGATCAAAGCCCAAGGTTGAAGCTAAAGGAAAGTGACTCCACTGGGGAGGATTTTATCTGTCTTGTACAAAGCCCCAGATTGAGGCTAACTGAGGAAATTCTTATATGAAGCCTAAGAGGAGGCTATCTCTTGTTGAGGATTTATTGAAATCCAGGAGTAGGTCCAAATTGTATAGGGGAATCCAAAGGGATTTACTCTTGCTGGGAATCAGGGAAGAGTTGAAGTATTAGATGCCATAGGGGTTTGTTTCTATTGGGATTTTATTGAGGTCAATCTGACCTTGGCTGGGATTTTCAAGGTGAAAGTTAAGTCTTGTTGGAGGGCATAAATGTTTAAAGGTGAGTTTGAAAAAACTTTAGAAGTTTTTAACTCTGTTTAAAGGAGACTGGTGTATTGATAAAATGATCAGGGTTTTCCTTATGTTTTTAGAAAACTTGAGGAAATTCTTATATGAAGCCTAAGAGAAAACTATGAGACTTTCCAAGTCTACTTGAATGAAGCCCAAGAGAAGGCTGAGATTGTCCAAGTCTCTCAAGAAGTGGTAGATTTTGGTGTAAATGGGTCTTTGTATGATGTCCAAGAGAAGGCTATTGGTTTAAGGGATGAAGATCAACCCTTAGATGATAGGATGGTATGGAGATTTGACTCTCCTGGGGATTGAACTAGTAGAGGGGACTAAATTCTATCCTATGCTTTTAAGAAGCCTGTGGGTCCTTGTACTAAGCCCAAGAGGAGGCTGGGGAACTTCTAAGAAGCTTGTTGGTCCTTGTACTAAGCCTAAGAGGAGGCTGGGGATACTTCTAGGAAGCTTGTGGCCCAAGCCTAAGAAAAGTTCAAGAAAGGTTTCACCAGGAATAATCCTTTCTTTGTTGAACAGTTCTAAGGTTTGAAGAAATTGAAAAGAGGTTTCACCGGGAATTAATCCTCTTTGGGGAAATGAATTTCTTATATACATACATTTCTAAGTTTTGACAGTCTTGAGAAAAGTTTCACCAGGAATAATGTCTTTCTCTGTTCCATATTAAATAAGCCCAAGAGGTGGCATACTGTATTGAGGGGATTTCCTATGAGGGAACTAATTTTGACTATGTTAGAAGTAACCTCTGGTTTGACCTAAGTGTAGACCTAACTATTGGGGAAACTCTAGACAGATATGCACAAGAATATATACAAATAAGTGAATTGACAGGTATATAAACAAACATGCATTGAATTGAAAAGATGTTGGGGTCTTACACTCTGAGAAGAGGCCCAAGTGTGACTGATTGTATGATTTTAACTATATGATTAGGGTTTTAAGAAATTGAAGAAAGTTTTGAGAAAGCTTTTGAATTTGAATTTGAATTTGAAAGAAAGTTGTTGAAAAGCAAAGAATATTTGGGGCTTATAACTCAAAGAGAGGCCCAAGTGGTCTAAGAGCAGTTTCACTGGGAATAATGCTCCTCTTGGTACTGGTTTAAAAACAGACAGATGATTTTGAAAACAGAGGTATGGGGCTTACAACTCAAGGAGTGGCCCATGGAAGTTGTTTATTGTTTAAAACAAATTTTTGTACAAAAATATTGGGGCTTATACTCAAGGAGAGGCCTAGATGATTTATTTTGAAAACAGAGATCGCACTGCGATACCGAAAGACGTTGTGGGACTTATACTATAGCAGAGGCCCATAATTGTTTTTGTACAAAGAGGGGTTGGGTCTTACACTCTATTAGAGACCCAAAAGTGTTTTTAAAGAAGAAAAAAATGGGGATTATACTCAAGGAGAGGCCCAGATGATTATTTGAAAAAGCAACGATCGCGTCGCGGTTTTGAAAACCACAGAGGGACTTATACAATGACTGAGGCCCAAAAATCATTTATGTACAAAAAGGAATGGGTGTTACATTCTACAAAGAGGCCCAAGGTTATTTTTATACAAGATATGGGGCTTACAGCTCAAGGAGATGCCCAGTTAAAAAAAAAAGTGATCGCACCGTTATTTTGAAAATCGCGTCGGGACTTACACAATGACTGAGGCCTAACAATTTATTTACACTAAGGAATGGGTCTTACACTCAACAAAGAGGCCCAAAATTGTTTTAAATGAAGTTTGAAAAATTAAAATTAAGGAAAAACCCTAATTTTAATTAAACATACAAATTTTCAAAGAAAATTCAATAAAAAATGATATAAAATATCAAATATATTTAAAAACAAGTTGTGAGTTTTGAAAAATGTTTTGAAAAATCATGTTATATTTATATGAAAGTGTGAAATTCATTTGAATTTGAAAAATCAAGAGGAAAATTTCATTAAAAAATGTTTAAAAACAATTAAAATGAAATTCTTTACAAAAATTCCAAATATATTAAATAAATAATATAATTTTGATATTTTTGTAGAATAAAATATTTTAACATTTTTTTTTGTGAATTTTGAAAAAAAGAATCAATAAAAAATGATTAAAAATCTGAGAGAAATTAATTTTGAAATCAATTAAAAAAAATAACAAAAATTCAAAAATTCAAAAATTTGAAAAAGGCGCCAAGGCAACCTTCTTCTTCCTCGCGCGAACCTCCATGGCCAGATTTGCAAAACCTCTCATATCTCTCTGATTAATCAATGGTTTTGACTTTTGTAAACATGAAAGTTGCTTGTTTTTGAACAAGGATTCCAATGGTACCAATTTATTGCATTTATATTAAGTGTGGAGTGAGAAATCAAGTGATGAACACATGAACCCTAATTTCTGCAAGAACACTATGAAATCCTATACACGAAAGCTACAAATCAATTGATTGAGGGGAAACACTCTATACAAGTACATAAACATGTTTGTAACTTGAAAACACATTTATGATGCATGGATCATAGAGTTTAAGAGTGTCAGGCTTACCTCTGCAAGAGGAAATCAAATCCTCAGTTGTAGGTGTTATAGAAGTGTTTTGATGATATGGGCATCTTCCTTGGACCTCAAGTAGTGTGTTGAGATGCTTGGAATTGATTGGAAACACCTGGAACTTGTTGTGGTACCTCAACTGCAAATAGGCCTAAGTTGGATTTTGAGCTTTGTGATTCTGAGGTTACAGATGATGGAGAAGTGTTTGGATAGCTTCTATATGATGTATATGATGTGTCTACACTCTTGTGTCATACCCCAAATTTGTCCTACCTATTGCATATTTTCTTATACTAAGATTTTGTGTTGACTCTAAGATTCAGGTCGCTGAGGATCTTGTGTGTGTTTTCTTGTGTGTGTTTGCAAGGGTTGCTCTGATTTTAAGAAGAGATAAAGGAGGATTGGGCGCTCGTTTTATGATTAATCAGTCAAGATGTGATCAATTGGCTCCAAACTGATTTTAGGTTATGAGATTGCAAAATCACGGTATACAAGTTACAAATGCTAAAGTCCTCACCAAAATCACGTACAAGTTATAAATGCTAGTTAAACCAAAGCTTAAGAGATTGCAAAATAAAAAATAATAAAAAAATCCAATCTTGAGCTTCAGGTGCAATGCCTCTCAAGCTCCATGCTAGCCGTGATTTGTTTTGTCAAAGATCCAAAATGCAAGTTTCCAAACTTCACTCTCATGCCAATTTGCTTCAATCAACATCTTCATACCTCCATTAACTTCTTCAAAGCCTCCATTTACAAGAAAGCTTCAATTACCAAAGCTTCCTAACAATATCACAAATCAACTCTTGGAATACATAAAGGATAGAGTGCCAAAGTGCAAAAGGAAATGAAAGTTAGTAAGGATGCAATAGCAAGAGTATCAACAACAAAACCAAACCAATTTCCAGCATTCAAAATTCAGTTCATTCCTAACCAATTCTAAGATTCAGTTTGTCATTCTAATTCATTTAAAAAAATGTAAAATCAAGTCAAAGTCTGCAGCAGTGAGAAAAGGGACAAGAGGGGATACAGTCTGAACAAGCAGACAAATGATGCAGAGCATAGCAGAGGTAACAGAGACCAAGGTGTCACTCCTAAAAGATTCGCATCCAACGGTACAAACGCGAGAGTGGCGCAGAAAACACAGAGTTGCCAGCAATGTGTATTTATCCCGAGAGAGGGAAAGGAAACACTGCATAAACCTGGAGAGAAAGGGGAAAGACATGGTCATCGCAACCATAGTCCAGGTTCGAGAGTCGGTTACGCGAGGGGAAGGTGTTAGCACCCCACGCATCCATCGTGCTCGATGGGATCCACGCTTGTTGTCTAAACGGAGGGTGAGCTGTCCTACTATCTATGGCTGAACAAAAGAAAACGGGGATGGGGGTGACTAAGATGGAATCGGTAAGACATATTCGATGCCCTAGGCCTACGTACTCCCTCAGTGCAATGGGAAAGTCAGAGTCAACGTAGTTCGGACGGGAACTATGGGGGAAGGTTGCTCGCCAAGACAATCGTTGTCTTGTGCCTACATATCTTCAATCGGACGAGAGAGAGGAATCAGAGCTAATGTAATTCGTGGGTACGACCACGAATGGGTAAGTGTTTTTTACATGAGCGACGAGCTCTTTTCTGAAAATGAAATTTGAAACCCAGCAATCCCGAAGGATAAAAAGATTTGAATTTGTTTTTGTGTTTTTTAGACAGAAGGGTTTTCTTTAAGTTAGTTCATAACTTGCATTGCACCAAAGTCTAGGGCACAGGGACGAATACTTAACGAATCATCCCAAGACAGGATGCCCGCTAAGCACTCTAGAAAGATGAGAGGAAGCCCCTCATTTCTCATTCCCCACGCTTAAGGCTCGTGCGCAATACACTTTATCTTTATTAAGTGTTTTCAAGAAGTTTTGAGATGAGAAGAGAGAAGACCCAAAGGAAACTCTTAAGGGAAACTAAGAGTCCTAATATTATCATGCATGGGTAACCTATGGTTAGTGAGGCTTAGGAGGGACGACTACCTAAAACCTAATGCTAATCCTACTCCAAGCTTAATCAAAAATTAAGTTGGACTAGGTAGCTCTAAAGGGAGAGAATCCAAGACTTAAACAAGTCTTGAGATGCATGGGAGAAAGAGTGTGAAAGAGAAGAATGAGAAAGACAAGGATGAGATAAGAAACAAGATAGGGCAGCAAGCACATCATATCAAGTATATCCAACTTACATCAATAAACAAGTCTCAAAGATCATGCAAAACATCTCAAGTAAGCATGCAAAGGTAATCATGAAAGAATGCAAGCATACTTATATGAAATGCATAATTAAGTACCAATGAACTTCATATCAAGATGGAATGATAAAAATAAGATGAAGATGAAAGCAAGTCAGAATCAAGATCATACCATCATCAACAATTCTCATGTGCAAGAGAAGATCAAAACATGAACATTATGCACCAAAGAAAGTCCACAAAAGGAAGTCAAAGTACAAGCACTTAAAGCATACCCAATAATGATCCACAAATTGTAAAATTTGGTCACAAGGGACCTCAACCAGGGGTAAACATCATATCAAATACTAATGCCAAGAATCCAAAAGAAATTCAAACAATTAGGCATGGCAAAACAATTAGGGTTAAGAGATGTCAAGAGATGATCATGCATAATTCACTTAAGCACAAATAATCAAACATATAGTAAATGATATTCAAAAATTGTGAAATTAAAACCCAAGTGACCTAAGTCAGAATCTAGCAACATGCCAAAACATCACACAAAAATTCACAGGTTAAGTACCTCAAACAATGCTTCAAAGTTGCATAAGAACAAAGAAGAACAATGCAAAAATAGAGGGACTAAAATGCAATATGAAATGAGTTTAAAAATATGAGAAAAATGTTTTTAAGGACCTTAATATGTCTTCTGAAATATACAAAAAGAAGGGGATGCAAATCATTCACCAATGATGAGAAACAAAATCAACAAGGCAGGGTGTGCACAATTGAGACAATTCCAAAGGAAATTAATCAAACAATTAATTTAGATGCACAAAATGAAATAAAATGGAAAAATAAAATTTCACAAAATTTTATAAAATTCCAAAGATGCTTCATGATTTTTTTTTTGATTTTTAGATGCATAAATCTAATTTTAAAAATTAAAAATGAGAATGAAACAAATATGTGAAAATAAAAATGAAATAACACAAGCCAGGGGTGCATTAAGCAAGCGAAATCAGTTCAAAATAGAATGGGCTCAGATAAAGGGGGTGGGAAAAGCAAACAGAGGCCCAATCCAAACCCAGCGCAAGTCAACACATTCACATGAACTTCAGTCAACAATAATTGACTCACACACGCCATCAGATCAATCAAACGTTCCACATTCAGTCAAACAAAATCACAAGTATACATGATCAACGCTCAGGATTAGAGGACACATGATAACAATGATAGGGAGGCACACAAGCAAATTAAAAAACACGTGAGAGGAACCCTCCCAATTTAATGCGTTGGCACAAAGAGAACCGTCAGATCAAAAGATCCAAGGGCTCAGACATCATCTTTAACCTCCAGCTTCCGGTGACTTGAAAAAACACACAGACGCCAGAGCCCTAGCTCCGGTTGTCTTCTCCGGCAACACCAAACATAAAAATCCCCAGAAATAAAAAACTCCACCATAGTTCCACTCCAAATTCAATGCTGAATCCAAATATGCAACTCAAATTAACAGATCACGCATGTACACATCAAATCGAAGCAAACAAGTTTGAACATAAAAATTTCAAATCCACGATTCAGCCATGATACACGTCCAAACTTAAATCTAAACATATCAACATGCTCACAAACACACAGATAACACAATACGCACAAGAAAATCAAGTTATAAGATGATGAATTTCACACTAACCTGAAACTTGTAGCACTCATAATACACCAAGAAAACCTTCAGAAATCTGCAGATCTACTCCTTGGAACTTCTGATTGCAAAATAAATGCAATGTGAGGCTTGAATCAGGCTGGATCTTGAAGTTTGAAAGTGAGCAACTCAAATTTGAATTTGATGAAAACCTTGCTTAGAGCTTCAAACAATGGTTGATTCTTGTTCTATGGAGTATGTGGATGAAGAATACGGAAAAAGTTCTTTAGAAACCCTTGTGAGGAGTGAGTTTCGAAGAAGGAAAGTTTTGAGTGAAAAATGAAATTCAGAGCAAATGAGAGTGCATGAGGTGTGAATGAACGTGTGAGTCTCCTTATATACACTTGGTTAGAGCTCTGAGCATGATTAGGGTTTGATTAATCCCTTGATTAAGGCTGTCCAAAGTGATTTGCAAAAATGCAAGTTGTGATGGACACCCTTGTTCACACGCGTGTGGGTCATGAAATAAGTATGATTCATCTCCATTTTACTTGCTGATCATAATGGAATTGGGTTTGGGCTTTGTAGTGGTCTGATTTGTGAGATTCAATCCATCTTGCAAATTTGCATTTTGTGAAATTCATGAAGTACATGGCACGGATTGGAGTGATTCAAGGGTAAAAAATGGTTCTCATGGAGTGTACTTGAATATGGCAATGTGACTTGAGGCATTGGAGGTCAGTACAAGTCATTTTGAACCAAAATGCAAAAGGTGGAAAAATGGATACATGTGAAAACCTTAAAAACACTTTGCCTTGTTTTGGTCATATCCTGAGTTTCACAAATGATATGGAGATAATATAGTACTTTTTGGAAAGGGGAGAGAGAGATCTTCAACTTTCATGTTTGAGGAAAATTCATTTGAAGCTTCTCTGATGATGAAAAATCAAGTTGAAGATGGTTTGAAAAGTTGCCAAATATGGAAGTTTCACATTATAGGTCATTTTCCAAAAATAGTAACTTTTGCACAAACTCTTGACTCTTGATGAATGGTATGAATCCTAGCCTTTGAGGACCATATGAGGGCATAAGACCTTAAAAATCATGAAGAGGACCTCAAAATTCTATGGTTGACTTTCCTCCTTACAGTTGACTTTTCTTGGTTCACAAGCAACTGATCCACTGAACATCTTCCACAATGCACCACTAGCCAAGCCTTCCTCTATGAGTGTTTGTGAGCATATGGAACCCATGAGAGCATGCTTGAACCCACAAAGTTTTCTCAAGAAGCTCTTTGAACCCAAGAACCCTAATTTGGTCCCTCTGGTTAGGAGGGAAAGATTCACTTGAAATCCTTTGCCATTCTTGATCTTATAAAGATATGATGACCTCCACAAAACACCTTGAGGCTTGAGACTCCTTTGAGATGAACCAAGTACCTTGATCCCATGCTAAGGACCAATGCTATGCACAAATGCTAATGCAAGAAATGCAAAGAAACATAAGCCAGTTAGCTAAAAACAAGAAGGCAAATTTTGGGGTGTTACAGCTGCCCCTATTCAATCAACTTGGTCCTGAAGGTATGATAGCAATGACTGTCATGCGTTCAAAGGATTCACGGAGATTAAATACCAAAAGAAACCTGAAATTTGCAATCCTCAAAGGAGGGACGACTCCACTGGGGAACAAGCAATAAATGCTGCACTGTCACAACACGGACGAGTGTTAGCTATGCTGGGGATAAACACGGACGGGTGTCAAGGAATCAAAGATATCAGATACGGACGGGTATCGAAAAAAATAGACGGGCGGGTGTAAAGAGGTTCAATACGGACGGGTATCGAAAGATACACGGACGGGTGTAAAAGGGTTCAATACGGACGAGTATCGAAAAGATACACGGACGGGTGTAAAGAGGTTCAATACGGACGGGTATCGAAAAGATACACGGACGGGTGTAAGAAGGTTCAATATGGACGGGTATCGAAAAAATACACGGACGGGTGTAAGAAGGTTCAATACGGACGGGCATCGAAAAAATACACGGACGGTGTAAAGAGGTTCAATATGGACGGGTATCGAAAAAAATACACGGACGGGTGTAAGAAGGTTCAATACGGACGGGTATCGAAAAGATACACGGACAGGTGCAAAGAGATTCAATATGGACGGGTATCGAAAAAATACACGGACGGGTGTAAGAAGGTTCAATACGGACGGGTATCGAAAAGATACACGGACGGGTGTAAAAAGGTTCAATTTACTGAGGATTGGCCTTATTGGGGATTAAAATGATGAACTGAACACGGACGGACGTTATCAACAGGTCAATACGGACGGGTATTGAAATCAAAGGTTCAAACACGGACGGGTGCCGAAGGAAACACGGACGAGTGTCAAGGAAACACGGACGGGTGTCAAGGTAAAAACCTTGAAGGGATGAATCAAAAGACCACCTGGACAAAAGGGGTGAAAAGAGATCATGGGTTCACAATCCTGGCAAGACACTCTGCCGTGGGACTGTCAAATATCGCTTTGAATGACTAAACCCAACACTTGTGGAGTAAAGTCAAATGATATTCTCCTGAAATATGGTTTTCCTGACGAAGGAAAACTCAAACCTGGCTTATGCTTCGGATGCATATGTTTGAATTTTGCCGTAATGCTCCACACGAAGTGGAAATGCTACGCATTTAGGAGGATTCCATGTAAAAAAATGCTTATGCAATGCAAAAGACCGTCCCAGCGAAATAAACGCTGAGAACAGAAGCAGCTCCACTGAGGACGACAAACTACATTGTCATCAAACCAAAGAACACGTTGAGGAAAACTTCACCCTGCTAGGGAAGATCACAATCACCAATTCTGCTGGAGATGGACGAATCTCCGAGAGAAAACCCACTCTATCGGGGAGGAACTGAAAACTGAAGATGGAAACTCCTCCGTCGGGGATGACCAAATGTTTTAGAACCTGGATTCAAAACCTGCTGGGGATACTAATCGCCAACAAACTCTGCTTGGGGATAAACTGAAAGAAACTTTATGGAAAATAGATTGCCCCATGCTCAGTGGGGAAACACTGTCTTTAATCAACGAGGACACTCTATCAGACTCTTGCAGGAGAGGCTGTAAAAATAACAACTTTGGCTACCTGCTGAGGAAAGATGAGCCAAATCACAACTCTGGCTGGGGGTAAACCTCTTATATCCTGTTGAGGGGGACGATCCTCAACGACTCCGCTTGGGGAATTACTTCTTTATACTCTGTTGAGGAAGACAATCCTCGATACTCTGACTGGGGAGAGCAGCAAACTGCCGAGGATGATCAGACTTCAAAGTTGGGGAGCAAATCTACTGGAGAAGTACACCTGTCACTCTGCAAAACCAACAGAAAGGTCTACGTGCAAAAATGATTACTTTGATTATCGTCATAGTGACTGTCATCTAAGCAATTGCCACTGTTTTCCAACTTGTTTCACAAAGCTCAACATTTTAGCATGTAACGTTTATAAAAAATATCGGACATTTTCACAAACAAAACAGGTAAAACAATAAACAAAAGCTCTTTGACTGAAATGTAAACTTTATTGAATGATCAGCCTGCAAATAGGCATTTACATTTGGAAGCAATTCCTGAAAAGAGGTAATTGCGCAAAAAGTAAAAGAAAATACACATGTCGGCAATGTGGGGAACAAACACCCACCATGACTCTACTCAGCTATAACCCATATGACTTGTTTATCCGCAGATGCTTTGGCCTTTAAAGATGACTGACTGGACTGATTCCTTTCCTTCGAATTTTCCAAGTGTGGATAGTGATCATAGATCGAACGCGGATCGTAGTCTTTGCTTTTAAATCCCTAACTTTTGCCTGGATCGCCCTTTTCGGGTTCTCAATCCACCGGGATACCCATTTTTGCCAAAGTTGCCTTTTTAGGTTTTCAACCTTGCGGGTTTATTTCTTCTTCCTTTTTATCCCTAATTTTTGCCCGAACCTTTTCTTTTTATGGTTCGCCAGGATGCCCCATTTTTGTCTGAACCTTCTTTTTATGTCCAGCGGGTCTTTTTTATGCAAAGTATTTTTTGACTACATCCGCGTTCACAGGGGACGTAAAATCCTCGCCAACCATAGTTGAGAGTAATAAGGCTCCACCAAAGAAAACCTATCTTACTACATATGGCCCTTCGTAATTCGGAGTCCACTTGCCCCTGTGATCTGTTTGAGGAGGAGTGATCCTTTTCAGGACTAATTCACCAGTTTGGAAACACCGAGGACGCACTTTCTGATCAAATGCTTTTTTCATCTTGCTCTGATACAACCGGCCATGCGCAACTGCTTTCAATCTCTTCTCTTCAATGAGGTTCAGTTCATTCAGCCGGGAACGCACCCACTCAGCTTCATCAAGCTTCACGTCTGTCAGAATTCTCAAAGAAGGAATCTCAACTTCTAATGGCAGAACTGCTTCCATACCATACACCAGTGAGAAAGGGGTTGCCCCAGTTGATGTGCGTACCGAAGTACGATATCCGTGCAAAGTGTAAGGTAACATCTCATGCCAGTCCTTGTATGTCACTACCATCTTCTGCACAATCTTCTTTATGTTCTTATTAGCCGCTTCAACAGCCCCATTCATCTTCGGGCGATAGGGAGAAGAATTGTGATGTTCAATCTTAAAGCTCTGGCATAGCTCCTTCATCATCTTATTGTTCAAATTTGAACCATTGTCAGTAATGATCCTCTCCGGGACTCCATACCGGCAGATGATGTCCTTCTTAATAAACCGGGCTACCACTTGTCTGGTGACGTTGGCATACGATGCTGTTTCCACCCACTTCGTGAAATAATCAATAGCCACCAGGATAAAACGATGTCCATTCGAAGCAGTCGACTCGATCTTCCCAATCATGTCAATGCCCCACATGGCAAAAGGCCAAGGTGACGACAAAACATTCAGAGTAGGCGGTACGTGCACCTTATCAGCATAAATCTGGCATTTATGACATTTCCGGGCGTATTTAAAACAATCAGACTCCATAGTCATCCAATAATACCCCGCTCTTAACAATTTTCTTGCCATAGCATGCCCATTGGCATGAGTACCAAAGGAACCTTCGTGAACTTCCTCCATTAACAGGCCTGCCTCGTGTTCATCAACACAACGTAGCAAGACCATGTCAAAGTTTCTCTTGTATAACACATCGTCTTTGTTCAAAAAGAAGTTTCCTGATAACCTCCTCAATGTCTTCTTATCCTTGGAAGATGCCCTAGTTGGGTATTCCTGATTCTTCAAAAAGACTTTGATATCATGATACCAAGGCTTGCCATCTGATACACCTTCAACCGCAAATACAAAAGTAGGTCTGTCCAAGCGCATGATTCTGATTAAAGGAATTTCATTCCAACGATTCACTTGATACATCAATGACAACGTTGCCAACGCATCAGCCATCTGATTCTCTATCCGGGGAATGTGATGGAAGTCCACTCTGTCAAAGAAAGGTAACAACCTTCTGGCATAGTTGTTATACGGAACAAGATTTGCTTGACGAGTCTCCCATTCACCTGTAATCTGATTAACCACCAACGCAGAATCACCAAAAACATCGAGGTTCTTGATTCTCAAATCAATCGCTTCTTCTAACCCCATGATGCATGCTTCATATTCTGCCTCGTTGTTGGTGCATACGAATGCCAATCGGGCAGTGAAGGGTATATGAGAACCCTTTGGAGTCGTAATGATTGCCCCGATTCCATTACCATATGAATTAACAGCTCCATCAAAAACCATCTTCCACTGAGATCCAATCTCAGGTCCTTCATCAGGCAAAGGTTCTTCACAATCCTTCATCTTCAGATACATGATATGCTCATCCAGAAATTCAAACTTCATCGGTTGATAATCCTCAATTGGATGTTCGGCAAGATATTCTGACAAAACACTTCCCTTAATGGCCTTTTGGGAAACATACTGAATATTGTATTCTGTCAGAACCATCTGCCAACGGGCTATTCTACCAGAAAGTGCTTGCTTCTCAAACACATACTTGATCGGATCCATCTTTAAAATCAAGAGGGTTGTGTAGTTTAACATATACTGCCTCAAATGCTTAACGGCCCAAGCGAGTGCACAACATGTTTTCTCCAGCATCGAGTACCTTGACTCGCAATCAGTAAAATTTTTACTCAAGTAGTAGATGGTGTGCTCCTTTCTACCTGACTCGTCTTGTTGACCGAGCACACAACCCATTGAATTCTCAAGAACCATGAGATACATAATCAAAGGTTGTCCTGGCACTGGTGGTATAAGGACCGGAGGTTCCTGCAAGTATTCTTTAATCTTTTCAAACGCCTTTTGACAATTTTCATTCCACCTGACCGCTTGATCTTTTCTTAGCAACTTGAAGATTGGTTCACACGTGGCTGTGAGATGCGAGATAAACCTAGCAATGTAGTTCAATCTCCCCAAGAAACCACGAACCTCTTTTTCTGTTCTCGGCTCAGGCATTTCTTGTATAGCTTTTACCGTTGCAGGATCAACCTCGAAACCTTTTTCACTAACAATAAATTACAGCAATTTTCCTGATCTCGCCCCGAAGGTGCATTTGTTTGGATTCAACCTCAGTCTAAATTTTCTCAATCTTTCAAATAGCTTCTGAAGATTCACCAGATGTTCTTCCTCCGTCTGTGACTTCGCAATCATGTCATCAACATAGACCTCAATCTCTTTGCGAATCATATCATGAAAGAGAGTCACCATCGCCCGCTGGTAAGTTGCCCCTGGATTTTTCAATCTAAAGGGCATCACTTTGTAGCAAAAAGTTCCCCACGGTGTTATGAATGTTGTTTTCTCCATGTCCTCTGGGGCCATCTTGATTTGGTTATACCCAGAGAAGCCATCCATGAAGGAAAACACCGAATACTGAGCAGCATTGTCAACTAACATGTCAATGTGAGGGAGCGGGAAATTGTCCTTTGGGCTTGCTCTGTTCAAATCCCTGTAGTAAACACACATCCTGACCTTCCCATCCTTCTTAGGTACAGGCACGATGTTAGCAACCCATGGAAGATAATTTGTTATGGCAAGAAAACCAGCATCTAGCTGTTTCTGAACCTCTTCCTTGATTTTGACAACATCTCCGGTTTAGTTCTTCTCAACTTTTGTTTGACCGAAGCACAACCTTCTTTAAGTGGTAGCCGGTGTACAACAATATCAGTATCGAGCCCAGGCATGTCTTGGTAAGACCAGGCGAAGATGTCCACATACTCACGGAGCATTTCAATCAAACTTCCCTTAACACTGTCTTCCAATGCAGCCCCTATCCTTACTTCCTTTCTGGTGTCCTTGGTTCCCAAATTTACAATCTCAATTTCCTCCTGATGAGGTAGGATGACCTTTTCCTCTTGCTTTAACAATCTGGCAAACTCTTCGGGCAGTTCACAATCTTCGTCAGTCTCTTCTTCAGCCTGATAGATTGGATTGTCAAAGTCATACCGAGCTATAGCTGAGTCATAATCAGTGTCATCTGAACAAAGAGACCTGCATGATTGATGAGGTATGTTTTATTATGTATGCAACAAAAGAAACACATTGCCATTTTGATGTGGGTTTTTAATGCATAAAAATAAAACAGAAAGACAAAGATCAAAATATTTGAGTGTGAAAAGTCCGTTATTGATGATAAAGCAAAACATGCAACAGTTAAAAGCCCTACAAATAAAATCACTACGTCTTGGGCAGAACGCAGGATTAACATAGCAGGAAAATAGAACAATTACTCGAAGCCAGTCACTTGAATGACTTTTTTAGAAGACCAGTTGCACAGACTTTCTCCTGGGATGCAAGGGCGGATCCAGCTATCCATATCACAATCACTGTCCCCTTCTTCCTCAATGGCATTAACTCTGTCGAAGAAAACACCGGCACTGGTGAAACAGACTGGGCCATAGAATTTGGGAGGATCCCTGGCTCTCCTGGGTGGCTTGTATCCCAATCCATAGGTATTCCCTTTCGGCTGAACTTTAATCACTTGGCCCCACCTCTGTGAGCTACCAGCTTCGACTATAGCCTTGGCGTCTTTAAACGAAGACATAGAAACCTCAGGTTGATCTGCCACTGCGGGCTGCTCTGTGGTCTCAGACTGATCCTCAAACTGAATAACCTCTTCAGACACCTTCACTTTTTCAAACCCTTGACACAGCGTCTCATGGATTTCACCATCCATTTCCACGTATTTAAAGGTTGACAGCTGACTAATCATTATGTCCTCCTCTCCGCACACTGTCACCACGTGACCATCTACCATGTATTTCAGCTTTTGATGCAAAGTGGAGGTTACATCGCCTGCACCATGGATCCAAGGAAGACCTAATAGACAGTTGTATGCTGGCTGAATATCCATTATATAAAATGTTGCATCAAAGATTTCCGGCCCAACCTTGATCGGAAGCACAATCTCACCAAAGACAGATCTCTTCGAGCCATCAAAAGCTCGCACCACCAAGTCGCTTGATGTACAAATAAGTCCCCTGGTATCTAACTTCATTAATGCTTTCTTTGGCAATACATTCAACGATGATCCAGTATCAACCAACACATGTGACATCAGTGAACCACGACACTCAATCGAAATATGCAGGGCATTGTTATGATTCCTCCCAGCGGGAGTCAAATCAAGATCCGTAAAGCCCAAGCCATTACCCGCATTCACGTGCGCTACAACCCCTTCAAGTTGATTAACAGAAATCTCTTGAGGAACATATGCCGCATTCAAAACCTTCAGAAGCGTATTTCTGTGAGCTTCAAAACATAACAGCAAAGACAGAATGGAAATCTTCGACGGGGTTTGATGTAGTTGGTCCACGATCTTGTAATCACTCTTTCGGATGAGCCTCATAAACTCCTCTACATTTTCAGAAAAAGCATCATCAACTGGCTTTACTGTAGAATCAATAATCACTGGAGTTTGAACAGAACCATCAGCTACCTGTTTTCTTGTATCTTATCTAGAAGTACTGGGTTGATCATTAACATGAGTAAGCACTCTACCACTTCTTGTTATAGCATCGGTCTCAACCTTAACCTCAGGACTAGAACTCACTGATGAAGTTGCCATTAATTCTTGCTTTTGCCCATTGACAAACACCTCTGCGCCATAATTCCACGGAATAGCCTTAGTGCTCTCATACGAAATGGGTCCAGCCCTTGTAATGATGACTGGAGGTGGTCTTGCCGAACCTGAAATAGTAATCGTCTTGAAAGGAATGGTGATGGTAGCAACCTTCTCACTGACGACTTCTTCTTGTTGATTACACCGATCAAACTGTAAACAACCCCTATTAATCAGATTTTGGATACCCATCTTCAACGAATCACAACCATTATCCTTCGTCAAACAATCTGAACAGTTCTCATCACAACCCGAATAGACGTCACCCTTTAGTAACCTGTTTTTAACCATAGCCAGCGGAGTCTTCAGCTCCTCAATATCCATGATCAAATTCAAAGCTTCACATTCCTTAATTATCGCATTCACCCTCGGCCCATTGTGATCAGGCATCGGGTTTTGAATAACATTGGGCCCATCATTCGAGAAATTGATAGCCTTGGAGTCTACAAGGTCTTGCACCTTGTGATGAAATGCCCTACATTTCTCCACAGTATGCCCCAGAGCACCAGAGTGAAAATCGCAGTGTGCGTTAGCATCGTAGCCTCATGGGAGTTCCCTTGTTGGTGGAGCCAGGGTACGGAGCTCAACTAGACACAACTGCGGCAAATGTTGCAACAACTGTGCATACGATATCGGTGGTTTCTCAAAATGCCTCTCTGCATTTCTTTGTCTATTCTGATACTGGCCCCGCTGCCTGTTCTGATTAACATTATTCCTTTATTGTTGTGGTGGAGGTAACGTTGCTGGGATAGTTACCGATGCTACTTGTTGATTATTGCTCTGGCGCTGTTTCCCGTTTCCCCTGTAAGATGATACAACATTGGCCTCTCCTTTCTTCTTATAACTATCAAATGGCTTCTTTCCATGCCCGGAGGACGATCCGTCACCACTAGAAACTTTTCCAGCCTTAATTCCAACCTCTACCTTCTGTCCGATCGTAATCACATCTGCAAACTTGCCTAGTGAACAAGGCAATAGCTTTTCAGAATAGGGCTTAGGCAGTGTGTCCATAAACATATCCAACATCTCCTTCTCCAGCATTGGTGGCTGTACCCTAGCCGCCAATTCACGCCACCTTTGCGCGTATTCTTTGAAACTTTCATCATTTTTCTGGGACATGCTCAATAGCCGAGTTCTGTTGGGAGCCATGTCTGTGTTGTATTGGTAATGCTTGATAAAAGCTGCAGCTAAGTCTCTCCAAGTACGAACATCTCTACTTTCTAGCGCCATATACCATTCCAAAGGCGTGCCGGACAGGCTGTCTTGGAAAAAGTGCATCATTAACTTTTCGTCCTTGGCATGGGCAGCCATCTTCCTGGTATACGCCTTTACATGAGTTCTTGGGCAGGTAGAACCATTATACTTCTCCAGTGTAGGAATTTGAATCTTGTGCGGAATGACAATATCAGGGACCAACCCTAGGTCTTCCAAATCTATTCCCAGATCATCCTGCTTCACAACCCCTTTTAGTTGCGCCTCGATTAAACAGATCCTCTCATCACTGACCACAGGAGGGCCAGCGTCCAAGCTTCTGACTGAAAAAACATCATCCTGTTGATCATCAAAACGATGGCCATGGATAGCTCAAATAGTGCTTCCTTCTCCAACCACTGAAGGAATCCCACCCTGTCCACCAGCACCAGGGATAGGAATGTTGGTACTAGCACCACCTCCGCCCGGAGGAATAACACGATTAAGAAGACCACCGTGTAAGATACCATTTTCATCAACCTGTGCCACCAAAGGCTGAACTAGAGTTCTGAATTCATTCTGGCTCTGCACCACTCCTTGCATCATCTCCATGAATTGATCGATGCGAGCTTGCATAGCTGTCATGTCTGCCTAAACTTTGTCCATCACTCTGCTTTGATTAAGCCTGGTAGAATACCGATGAGCTGGTTGATCAATCCTGACTGTCAAAAAGAGAGAGCGTAAGAAATCCAGAGAATCTGAGATAACCTGCTATGCAAAATGAGATGATTATGCAAATGCAAATGCAAACATGTATGAACATTATCAAGGGATCTATCCCTTGATTCCAGTTTTAACAACAGAAGAGAACTGAATTCCTGACCATATAAAGAGAATAAGCATCTGTTACAACACAAGTCTGAATAAGCATAAACAAAGACCCTGACCAACAAGCCTGGGGGTGATCCCGGAAATACAAAGAAAACAACAACAAGGAAACTAAGGCATATCATCAAGACTCAGCCGTGCTAGAATTCCCCATTCGTCATTCTTTTTGCACAAATTCTGCACTTCCTTGAGAAGCTTCTTGGTATTAGGATGCTCTGGTCTCTGAATCAACTCCTGAATCAAAATATCCCTCCTGTGCAAGATCCCTGTTAAATAACGACTATGCAATTCCCAATCATCTTCTCCAGAAGCTCCACCTGAACTTGGACCTTTGCTTCTGGATCTTTTCACTTCGGCTTGGATCTTCAGCTGTTCCACATCTGCCATGGTTTCCTTGAGCTTTTCCTCAATTGCTCTCCTCTCAAAGATCCCTGATAAAATCTCCTTATCCTTTTTCCAAAGCTTTGTCTCCAAACCTTCAATCTGCTCCATATACTTGTCCTCTTTCAACCTGTTGGCAGTAATTGCTATATTCCGAAGGTCACGGAACCTGTGAATTCTTGACATAGCATAAGCCAACTCTTTCTTTTTGGACGAAAGGACCTTGCTAACACTATTCAACGCTTGAGCCACTTTCTCTCTGGCTGTGGCTTCTTTAGACAATTCTTTCTCCTTCATAGTCAAAAGTTCTGATTTCAACCTGGCAACATGGATAGCTTCGCCTTTTTCATGCTCCAACTGACCAACCTCTCTGCCCAGCTCACGATTCTCCTCTCCGAGTTTCTCCTTCTCAGCCCATAACTTATCATACTTCTCTATTTCAACAGTCGTGGGAGCCTCGATCATCAAAGGATACAAAGGTGGTTCCACTGGGAAAGGAAGAAGCTCCTCTTCTGCTCTTTTCTTAATCCACTCTTCATAGGAAGGAAAATCCCGGTTATTACATTTCTCAAATGAATTTTTTCCCTTCTTGGTCACCTGATTCCAAGCATTCACAATCTTCCTTATCATCTCTTGATCCCCAGTACCATTGAAGAATAAGGACTCTCTGATATCTCGCTCTTCAGGTGGACCTCTCAAAGGATAACCAAACTGCTTGATAACAAGGGAAGGATTATAATTAATTCCACCTTTTCTCCCTATCAAGGGTACATTAGGGAATTCTCCGCACTTGCAAATAATCTCCATCCCTAGCAAGTCATGGTTGAACTAAACAATGTTGTCAGTAGTCAAGCCCATTAACCTCTTTGACCACTTCAGAGAATCTCTCGTATCAACGAAAGCGCCAGCTTCGGGGAGATGACTCAGAAACCAGGTAGATAAGAGTGGTGCACAGCAACTCACAGTTTTTCCACGCCTATTTTCATTCTTGTAGTGGACTAAGTGATACACATCACCTAGCAAGGTAGGTATAGGATTCTTTGAAATAAAGATTCTGACAGCATGCATATCCACCAGATCAGGAACATTGGGAAATATGACAATCCCATAGATGCACATAGCCAGAATAGCTTGGAAAGCAGTCCAATTCCTCTCCTTAACATGTATGCAAGCTTGATCAAACAAGAACTTCAATAAGAAACCCTTAGTTCCTTGTTTCTCCACAATATTACTGCTCAGAGCGGATTCACCAATATGAAGAGCAATGGCCATTTCTTTTATCCCGGGACGTTCTTCAGAAAAGAATACTATGTTATGCCTGATGGGGACTCCCAAAATAAATGAGAACTCCTCCAATGTTGGAGCCAAGATATAGTCTGGGAAAGTGAAGCGACGCAAAGACAGATCATAGAATTGAAGAAGTGTATGAATGACATCCTTCTCATACTTGGAGATACTTCAGAAGTCTCCCATACTCTCCACCGAACTCTGTACGAACTCCGGGACCAGCCATACTAATCAGCTTGTGAATCAACGTCAAGGTCGGGTCTGGGAACAAATAAGCAACAATCTTCTTTCTCTGGACATCCATGTTAAGGCAACCTCAGAAAACTGGAATCAAGAGTAAGATGCAAGCCCTGAAAAATATCAAACATGTTAGAATGCAAGAAAAATGATATGCACATGCAAGCATGGGATCAAGGCATCACTGCTGGATGTGCTGTGCTGTCAACTGAACGAGAACCACAACCCAGAAAACCAGAATTCTAGAAGACCGAACCACTGAGATAACCAGAAACCCAGATAATCAAACACTGATGAGAAATCCAGAAAACCGGGTAGGTTGAAGGTTTCGGTTTCCTGCAAGCCTGTAAACACCCATCCCATCTCACATGAGGGTTCTAAAAAAAATTGAGGATCTTCAATATCACGGGCTCTCAGGTCGAGAAATGATGATACGTTCACCATTTCTGGTTTGGCATCATCATCAATCGAGGAGGCCTCAACTGATTCCCCTAAAAAATAAGGTCATCCTATGCGAGCCCCTCAGCATTGGGTCCTCGGATTGACAAGTTTAATGGGTTTGCCATTTCTGGTCTGCCATTATCACAGGTCGGGAGGAGAGGTACAACTGAGGTATCGGAGAAACGGTCACCAGAGTCGACAGCTCTCTAGATCAACACCCTGAAATGCGCAAGACACACACGTCAGAATGCGTCCCAAGATAGCCTCGTCTGGTTGTGAATTTCATGAACACACAAATGCACCAAGATGGCACGTAGGTCCCACTACTCTTTACCCTAGTCCTAGGGTGTACTCAAGCCTGGGTATTGGGCTTATCTCTCAGAACAACCCAACCTGCCAAACAGAAACCAGCCAGTAAAACACAGCAATATCTAGTATGACAGTAATAAAATGAAATGCAATGCAATAAAAGCTGTAGAACAGTAATATACAACATAATAAAGCACAACAAATAAACACCCAACAAAAAAAAAACCAAGCCCTAGGATCGACTCGCTAAAGGGGATGGACCAGCAAGAGGTCAACCAGAGTCGCCAGCTGTCGCTCCCGAAAGATTCGCATCCAACGGTACAAACGCGAGAGTGGTGCAGAAAACACAGAGTCGCCAGCAATGTGTATTTATCCCGAGAGAGGGAAAGGAAACACTGCATAAACCTGAAGAGAAAGGGGAAAGACATGGTCATCGCAACCATAGTCCAGGTTCGGGAGTCGGTTACACGAGGGGAAGGTGTTAGCACCCCACGCATCCATCGTACGCGATGGGATCCACGCTTGTTGTCTAAACGGAGGGTGAGCTGTCCTACTATCTATGGCTGAACAAAAGAAAACGGGGATGAGGGTGACTAAGACGGACTCGGTAGGACATATTCGATGCCCTAGGCCTACGTACTCCCTCAGTGCAATGGGAAAGTCAGAGTCAACGTAGTTCGGATGGGAACTGTGGGGGAAGGTTGCTCGCCAAGACAATCATTGTCTTGTGCCTACATATCCTCAATCGGACGAGAGAGAGGAATCAGAGCTAATGTAGTTCGTGGGTACGACCACGAATGGGTAAGTGTTTTTTACATGAGCAATGAGCTCTTTTCTGAAAATGAAATTTGAAACCCAGCAATCCCGAAGGATAAAGAGATTTGAATTTGTTATTGTGTCTTTTAGACAGAAGTGTTTTCTTTAAGTTAGTTCATAACTTGCATTGCACCAAAGTCTAGGGCACAGGGACGAATACTTAACGAATCGTCCCAAGACAGGATGCCCGCTAAGCACTCTAGAAAGATGAGAGGAAGCCCCTTATTTCTCATTCCCCACGCTTAAGGCTCGTGCGCAATACACTTTATCTTTATTAAGTGTTTTCAAGAAGTTTTGAGATGAGAAGAGAGAAGACCCAAAGGAAACTCTAAAGGCAAACTTAGAGTCCTAATGTTATCATGCATGAGTAACCTATGGTTAGTAGGGCTTAGGAGGGATGACTACCTAAAACCTAATGCTAATCCTACTCCAAGCTTAATCAAAAATTAAGTTGGACTAGGTAGCTCTAAAGGGAGAGAATCCAAGACTTAAACAAGTCTTGAGATTCATGGGAGAAAGAGAGTGAAAGAGAAGAATGAGAAAGATAAGAAACAAGATAGGGCAGCAAGCACATCATATCAAGTATATCCAACTTACGTCAATAAACAAGTCTCAAAGATCATGCAAAACATCTCAAGTAAGCATGCAAAGGTAATCATGAAAGAATGCAAGCATACTTATATGAAATGCACAATTAAGCACCAATGAACTTCATATCAAGATGGAATGAGAAAAATAAGATGAAGATGAAAGCAAGTCAGAATCAAGATCATACCATCATCAACAATTCTCATGTGCAAGAGAAGATCAAAACATGAACATTATGCACCAAAGAAAGTCCACAAAAGGAAGTCAAAGTACAAGCACTTAAAGCATACCCAATCATGATCCACAAATTGCAAAATTTGGTCACAAGGGACCTCAACCAGGGATAAACATCATATCAAATACTCATGTAAAGAATCCAAAAGAAATTCAAACAATTAGGCATGGCAAAACAATTAGGGTTAAGAGATGTCAAGAGATGATCATGCATAATTCACTTAAGCACAAATAATCAAACATATATCAAATGACATTCAAAAATTGTGAAATTAAAACCCAAGTGACCTAAGTCAGAAGCTAGCAACATCCCAAAAGATCACACAAGAATTCACAGGTTAAGTACCTCAAACAATGCTTCAAAGTTGCATATGAACAAAGAAGAACAATGCACAAATAGAGGGACTAAAATGCAATATGAAATGAGTTTAAAAATATGAAAAAAATGTTTTTAAGGACCTTAAGATGTCTTATGAAATATGCAAAAAGAAGGGGATGCAAATCATACACCAATGATGAGAAAAAAAATCAACAAGGCAGGGTGTGCACAATTGAGACAATTCCAAAGGAAATTAATCAAACAATTAATTCAGATGCACAAAATAAAATAAAATGGAAAAATAAAATTTGAAATTTTTTTATAAAATTCCAAAGATGCTTCATGATTTCTTTTGTGATTTTTAGATGCATAAATCTAATTTTAAAAATTAAAAATGAGAATGAAACAAATATGTGAAAATAAAAATGAAATAACACAAGCCAGGGGTGCATTAAGCAAGCGAAATCAGTTCAAAATAGAATGGGCTCAGATAAAGGGGGTGGGAAAAGCAAACAGAGGCCCAATCCAAACCCAGCGCAAATCAACACATTCACATGAACTTCAGTCAACAATAATTGACTCACACACGCCATTAGATCAATCAAACGTTCCACATTCAGTCAAACAAAATCACAAGTATACATGATCAACGCTCAAGATTAGAGGACACATGATAACAATGATAAGGAGGCACACAAGAAGATTAAAAAACACGTGAGAGACACCCTCCCACTTTAATGCATTGGCACAAAGAGAACCGTCAGATCAAAAGATCCAAGGGCTCAGACATCATATTCAACCTCCAGGTTCCGGTGACCTGAAAAACCAAACAGACGCCGGAGCCCTAGCTCCGGTTGTCTTCTCCGGCAACACCAAACATAAAAATCCCCAGAAATCAAAAACTCCACCCCAGTTCCACTCCAAATTCTATGCTGAATCCAAATATGCAACTCAAATTAACAGATCATGCATGTACACATCAAATCGAAGCAAACAAGTTTGAACATAAAAATATCAAATCCACGATTCAGCCATGATACACATCCAAACTTAAATCTAAACATATCAACATGCTCACAAACACACAGAGAACACAATACGCACAAGAAAATCAAGTTATAAGATGATGAATTTCACACTAACCTGAAACTTGTAGAACTCATAATACACCAAGAAAACCTTCAGAAATCTGCAGATCTACTCCTTGGAACTTCTGATTGCAAAATAAATGCAATGTGAGGCTTGAATCAGGCTGGATCTTGAAGTTTGAAAGTGAGCAACTCAAATTTGAATCTGATGAAAACCTTGCTTAGAGCTTCAAACAATGGTTGATTCTTGTTCTATGGAGTATGTGGATCAAGAATACGGAAAAAGTTCTTTAGAAACCCTTGTGAGGAGTGAGTTTCAAAGAAGGAAAGTTTTGAGTGAAAAATGAAATTCAGAGCAAATGAGAGTGCATGAGGTGTGAATGAACGTGTGAGTCTCCTTATATACACTTGGTTAGAGCTCTGAGCATGATTAGGGTTTGATTAATCCCTTGATTAAGGCTGTCCAAAGTGATTTGCAAAAATGCAAGTTGTGATGGACACCCTTGTTCACACGCGTGTGGGTCATGAAATAAGTATGATTCATCTCCATTTTACTTGCTGATCATAATGGAATTGGGTTTGGGCTTTGTAGTGGTCTGATTTGTGAGATTCAATCCATCTTGCAAATTTGCATTTTGTGAAATTCATGAAGTACATGGCACGGATTGGAGTGATTCAAGGGTAAAAAATGGTTCTCATGGAGTGTACTTGAATATGGCAATGTGACTTGAGGCATTGGAGGTCAGTACAAGTCATTTTGAACCAAAATGCAAAAGGTGGAAAAATGGATACATGTGAAAACCTTAAAAACACTTTGCCTTGTTTTGGTCATATCCTGAGTTTCACAAATGATATGGAGATAATCTAGTACTTTTTGGAAAGGGGAGAGAGAGATCTTCAACTTTCATGTTTGAGGAAAACTCATTTGAAGCTTCTCTGATGATGAAAAATCAAGTTGAAGATGGTTTGAAAAGTTGCCAAAAATGGAAGTTTCACATTATAGGTCATTTTCCAAAAATAGTAACTTTTGCACAAACTCTTGACTCTTGATGAATGGTATGAATCCTAGCCTTTGAGGACCATATGAGGGCATAAGACCTTAAAAATCATGAAGAGGACCTCAAAATTCCATGGTTGACTTTCCTCCTTACAGTTGACTTTTCTTGGTTCACAAGCAACTGATCCACTGAACATCTTCCACAATGCACCACTAGCCAAGCCTTCCTCTATGAGTGTTTGTGAGCATATGGAACCCATGAGAGCATGCTTGAACCCACAAAGTTTTCTCAAGAAGCTCTTTGAACCCAAGAACCCTAATTTGGTCCCTCTGGTTAGGAGGGAAAGATTCACTTGAAATCCTTTGCCATTCTTGATCTTATAAAGATATGATGACCTCCACAAAACACCTTGAGGCTTGAGACTCCTTTGAGATGAACCAAGTACCTTGATCCCATGCTAAGGACCAATGCTATGCACAAATGCTAATGCAAGAAATGCAAAGAAACATAAGCCAGTTAGCTAAAAACAAGAAGGCAAATTTTGGGGTGTTACACAAGGTTTCACCAAATTGGAATTCCTTTTGAACATCAAGAAAGCATTGCAAGCAATACCATAACAAGGATTCAACAACATCTTTCAAAAAAATCAAACCCTAATTTCAGAGTCTATAAATAGACCTCACTATTCACTCAAAAAGAACGGAGAAAAACCTTGAGAAATCCTACTGAAACTCTGCTCAAATTATTCCCCATATCCTCACATAGAGCTCTCGATCTAGGATTCATTGAGTCTCACACTGAGGCTCATCTGAATCGAGCTAATCAGCCCTCAACAGCATTAGCAATGGCAACCGAAGGTGTAAGAAGAAGTGAAGAGTTAAAGAAGAAGGAGAGGACAAAGTAAGAAGTGGAGTAATTTTTCTCACGAACCTGCCTTGAAGACCTATCAGAGGGGCTCCAACAGGTAACCTCTCGCACCATATTCCCTATTTTTTGGCTTGATGTTTTGAAAAATTGAATGATGCATATGCTTGTTGACGAACTTGTTGTATATTCTTGAATCCTGGACTCGTGTGTTCTAAGAGTTGTTTCAAACTTTATCATGAGTTTCTTTCATGCCCAAGTATTCGATGTGTGTGTTTTGAGCAAGATTTGGGGTTTATCTTTTCATCCTGTGTTTTTTTAGAAACGATTTGAAAACTAATCGGGTGAGAGCGATGATTTATAACATTAAGGGATAGAGGTTAAGCTTGGAAAAAGATGATTCATTGGATTATTTTGTGAGAATAGAAAGATAATGGTTAAAAATTGATGTCATGTTTATTTAAGAGCATTAACCTTTTTTTTTATTTTTTAAAAATAATAACATCTAATTAAGGTATTGAGATTTGCAACGAGACAGGTGGGCGGTGGATCCTTGATTCATGCCACTAATATTTGATTATCCATTCACTTTTAAGAATCCTAATCTAATGTTAATTATTAATGAAGAATTTTGAAAATTTGGAAAGGCAGGGTCTAGGAAGTAGCGGTGGGTTGGTTTTCCTCAGTAGACCGTATATAGTTGTTATAGCTGTAATTGTCCATTCATTTTTTTCATTTAATTAGGACTGCTTCTTTTTATGAGTCAATAAATGTAATTAGTCTCCCAAGAAATCCGCCACTACACAATAAGCTTTATGAAGCACTCATTCTTGGTGTATGCTGGACTGAAGGAGGCGCATGCGGATGACTAGGGTTAAGAGAATTTGCTTCTCTATTCTATGTGGGCCACAGGGCGAACTGAGTCTCTAACAACCCAAGCCCAATTAACTTGTATATGTAGTTTTTTTTTGTTACAGTAGTAAGCTATATGGTCTTTGGACCTGTATTTGTTAAGATTAGATCATTTTTGTTGCAAGAAACACCATTAAAAGAAATTTAGTTCCTATTCTAGTTTAGAATCAAATAATTAATTTAATGATTAACTATAATATTATCCTTAAATTACAAAATTATTGATGAATTAATCATGTATTAGTCAGATAATTGAAATAGGATTCCAAATTTACTCCAACATTAAGTTTTATTAATCCTGATTAAATCTTCCTATCCCAACTCAATATTTTCTAACTCACAAACTATTTTCTAAATTAATTACGAAAGTAGTGGGCTCTTGGGGTCTAGCACCCCTTGGGTCCTTGAATGAATGCTCTTGAAGCGCACGCTTTGAGTTGTGTTCATTTTGTCTTTCGTTTATAAAATACTTAAAACAATTAACATTTTGCTTAATTAAAATATAATTAGCCCATAAGATTAAATTAAGAATCATAATTTAAAATACTTAAAATATTTAATCTTAATAAAAAACATTTAACCCTTAAAAATACAAGCTTTTCTCAAATTCAAAAAACTTAATCTAATTAAATTCTTAACCTTTAAAAATAATTTTTCTTAAATCAAATTAAATAACAAACTACTTAGGTTAATATTTCTAAACTATTTTCTCAATTAATTATGGAAATAGTGGGCTTTTGGGGTCTAGCACTCCTTGGGTCCTTGAACAAACGCTCTTGAGGCGCACGCCTTGAGTTGTGTTCGTTTCGATCTTCCATTTCTAAAAATCCTCCTAAAAAACTCTTAATTCATTCAAACCCTAATTCGATCAAATACGTCTATTAAGATACGTCAAATCAAAAATCATTTTTCTAATCAAATTACGAAAGTAGTGGACTCTTGAGATCTAGCACTTCTTGGGCCCTTGAACGAATGCTCTTGAGGCGCACGCTTTGGGTTGTGTTCATTTCAATCTTTTGTTCCTAAAACACTTGCCCTAATTATTTGGACAAAGACCCCCGTTGTCCAACAAACACGATTTCGCAATTAATAGTATGAAAAATGTGTCGTTGAGATCTAGCATCTCAGTAATGCCCCGATTAATTGGTTGCGAGGCCGACGTCTCGTTTATCGAATAGTCGTCATTCTTCCTCTAAAATACTTAATAAACCAAACGCTTGCAACGCAACCGAAACCCTAAGACATACGCAAATCAAGTTTTTTTTCTCAATCAAAATCTTTAACACACTTAATCCTTATTCAAACAACTTTTCATAAAGAACATTGTTTAGTCAATTCTTCCGCGCATATAATCTAGTGCTTCAGCCTCCCCTAGCGAGCAGACAAGCCAACGTTTAATAGTTAGAATGCGAATTAAACACTCGTCCGTTTAAAAAACACCAACCAACCATAGTCCCACGAACTACGAATGCTCTGACTTTCCCATTGCACGAGGGAATACGTAGGCACAAGGGTTCTAATCCTTGTCGAGCACCCTAATAAAATCACCCATTTTCCCCTTTAAAAACCAATCCTTTTACCTTAGAAGATAACAAACAAACCTAGCTAACTTTCTCATGAATCGAATCAAGAGGTTCCCGCTGAGTACAATGGACGTAGAGGGTGCTAATACCTTCCCTCTTGCGTAACCAACTCCTGAACCTATAATTTGGTTGCGATGATCATCTTCTTATCTCTTAAAGGTTTTATCAATATTTTCCTATTCCTCCCTTGGAATGAATAAAGTTCGATGGCGACTCTGTTTCGAACGTTTATTTTCGCGTCCATCGTGAGGATCATATTTTTCGAGGTAGACAGATGGCGACTCTGCTGGGGAATATCGCATTGCCCTATGCTAGAGAGAGTCAAGCCTAACTTGACTCAATTCGAGAGTGTTAGCTTCGTTTGTTTGATTGCTTGTTTGTCTTCTCCCATTACTTCTTTATTTGCTTTGTGTTGCTTTCTCTTTATTATATGTTGTTTATTATACTTGTCTGTTGGATCTTGGGATGATATCACAAGTAAGGCTCTATACCAGAGTCTTGGAAAAAGAAGAGAGAACACCTAGTTTAGATTTTGGAAGTAATTAGTGTTAGTCCCCAAGGACTCGCTCCTTGTGTGCCTAGCATGAAAACTTCCCCTAGAGTAGACCTTTTCGTAGATCTTGTTGTAACGCAGCTAGCCTGCCACACGACTTGATTCATGAAGGGTCCGTGACTCTGGGAACCATTCTTAGAACCACTTTTTATCTTGGTAGTCATTAGTGTTAGTCTCTGAGGGCTCGCTCCTCATGGGCCTAGCATGAAGACTACACTCAGGATAGACCTTTTTGTATCCCCGTCACAATGCAGCTAGCCTGTTGCGTGGTGTTGATGTGATTAGTGTCTGTGATCCTGGGAACCTTATCCATCAACATAGGAGCTATCCTGTGAGTGGGTTTACGGGTAAAGAATCTAGAACTATCCTTATAAATCCTACCTATTAGGAGGGTTGGGAAGCTACTTGTGATAACCTGGATCCAACATCACGCATTCATAATCATTCACATATACATCATGACTTACAAAAGAAAACTTTTTATTTTCAGGGAATCATTTGTATCTACTGTTTATCTTGCATTCAAAGTAACCATGGATTCAGGAAAAAGGAAAACTCTGCAGCTGAAAGCTATCATGCCAGATACTACCATTGTGATGAACTGTTTGAAAGAAATGCCTCCTCTCTTCAAGAAAACTCTAGTAGGAAGATTTGGTTAGGTTCTTGATCTCCTTACTGTCAATGTGCAAGTTCCTGTCATTACGACTCTAGCACAATTTTATGACTCGCCGATGAGAAGCTTTCTGTTCCGAGATTTCTACTTGACTTCTGCCATTGAAGAGATTGAAGGATTTTTGGGTTTTTCCGTGAAGGGGAGGGCACCCTACACTATGATTGGTCAGACACCTGAGAAAGAAGAATTAGTTGAGGCCCTTCAAATTCCTATTCCAACGGTCAAGACTGGTTGGAAAAAGAGCGAAGATTTCTTTGGTTTCCGAAGCACTTTTCTAGAAAAAGAAGCAATAAAGTTTTTGAAGAATAAGCAATGGGATGCTCTGGTGAACGTATTGGCTCTCCTCATATATGGGCGTGTACTCTTCGCCACTTTTGAAGAATTCATTGACTCTGCTGCCATCAGCGTGTTTTGGGCTGTTTGGAAGAAAGGACAAAGCCTGGTTCATCCACTCTTAGCTGACATCTTCTATAACCTACATCTCTGCCATGAAAGGAAGGGTTCAGTGCTGAGATTCTGTATTCCTCTCCTATATAAATGGCTCACTTCACACGTGTTCAAGCTCCATACCATCGTCCCTGATTTGGATAGTGGGGAATGAGCTCAGTTGCTATTGTCCCTTTCTAAAATGAATATCACATGGTATCCCAACAAGCTGGATGTCGATGAGATCATTATGAGTTGTGGGAGCTTTGGCAATGTGCCGCTGATTGGGTCAAAAGGTTGTATAAGCTACAATCTCATACTCGCTATACGACAGTTTGAAAACCCTATGTTGAGAAAGCCTGAAGACAAAGAATTGGAAGAAATGATTCTTCATGACAGGGGTACTAAAGATCCTTCACTCCTTTGTAAGATTGTATGCTCCTGGCAGAAGATTCATACTAAGGGGTCCGAGTTAAGGAAAAGGGATGGAACACCTAGGGTGCCGTATCAGCCACGGGTTCTGGAGAGGATTAAGATGGTCAAACTTTCTTTCTCCATTGAGGCTCCTCCTAGGCCCGCTAGCCCACAGCCTGTGCCCGTCTCTTGGGAAGAAGTGGAAGGTCTTAGAGCCAAAATAGCCCAACTTGGGAAGGAGAACGAAGAGTTGGAATCGAAGCTGTAAACAGTGACAAATAAGAAAATAATCTGAGGTATGAGCTAGAGCGCAAAAAGAATCAGCTTGGGAAGTGGGAAAGAAAGCCGATGAAGAGGAGCACCAAAAAAAGAAGGTTAAGGTGTGTCTTAACCAAGCTGATGGCGCGATAGATAGGCTTAAGGAGGACTTGGATAAAGCTTGCATGAAAAGTGCGGAAAATGAAAATGCTTGGCTCTTTGCCACTAGGAAGAACAAAGAACTCAGAGAAGAACTGGGAGCGAGAATCCGACAACTAAGTACCGACCTACGCTTGTCAAGAGCTTCTGAAGCAAGAGAGCGTCAGCCTAAGGAAGACTCTATGAGGACAGCTTGGGTTAGACCTGCTGATTGGGATAAGTTATGAAGGGAGTTGGATGGTGTCAAAAGGATCGTTGAAAATCAGTAAAATCAAATGAGGGCCATTCTCGAAGACAAAGCCATATGGTCGGTAGAAAGAGAAAAAGTGTTCCATGATTATGATAGTCATGAGCGATCTATGATTATCCTGAGAGACAGCCGAGACATGTACCCCAACAAACTCAACGGTTTGATCTAGTTTTGTAACTGGCTAGCTAGGGATCTGATTTGGAAACACAGAGATGCGTACGAAGCACTAGAAGACTCTACCCCTCAGGCCATTGTTGAGTTTTTTTGTCTTTGTAAGACAATGCTGAAGAGGTTTAAGGAAGAACTTGAGGAGCGTGAAGCACGAAGGCCTACAGCTTGAAGAACATCATCTTATTTTCTTGTTATTTGTATTTTGCTTGTATTAGTTGAAACTTTGGTACCTCGGAATTGTGTAATGACTTAATGGATGAATGAGAATTTAGCTTTCCTCTATGTTCTTGTCTTCATGTTATTTTGAATGCTTGTTAACAACAACTTTACGAATGATTCCCTAAAAATAAAACATAAAAGCATAAAACATAAGCATAAAAGCATTTTGCATTCACATCCCATGTCCGTTTGAACACCATAAACTCATACACTTTACCACTTCTCCAACAGAAAACATGACTACTCGACACCGATACGAGACTCGTTGTAGCTTCAAGATGACGCTGGGGAAAATTGAAGAGAATCAGAACACGATGAGGAATGACATTGACTCGCTGAAGGCCAAAATCGATCAACTACTGGAGACCATGATGGTACTAGCTCAGAAAGAGAATAATGCTGAAACTGTGGCCGATACCAAAAAGCTCGCTGAAAAGATAGGAACTTCTAGAGTAACTAGGGGAATTCCTCCTCCCATTCACATAGATTTGTCGGAACACTCGGCTCATCATGGATCCGTGAGTGATGCGGATGAGCAGTTTGATGCCTTCTACATACCACCTCCACCTCCTCAACATGTTGGACCTGATCCATCTGCTGACAGATTGCGCACATTGGAAGAAAAATTCAAGGCCTTGGAGGTTCAGACTACTCCCGACTTGGATGCTATGGATATGTGCTTGGTTCCTAGACTTGTGATCCCTGAAAAGTTTAAAGTGCTAGTTTTTGACAAGTACAAGGGAATCAGCTGTCCCAAAACTCACCTGCGAGCGTAATGTTGCAAGATGGCTGCTCATATTAAAAATGACCTACTCCTGATTCACTATTTCCAAGATAGCCTCAGTGGGGCATCGTTGGAATGGTACATGCAGCTGGAGAAGCGGCATATCAGTACTTGGAGAGATATTTCCGAGGCGTTCCTTAAACATTATCAGTACAACACTGATCTGGCGCCAAACCGCACTCAACTATAAGACATGGCTCAACGCAATAATTATTCATTTAAAGAATATGCTCAACGTTGACGGGAGTTGGCTTCTCGTGTCCAACCACCTTTGTTGGACAAAGAGTTAATGGATATGTTTATGGGAACTTTACAGCCTCAATATTTGGACCCTATGATGGGGTCAAGCTTCCCTAACTTTGCTAAGATTGTGTCTGTAGGAGAAAGGATTGAGAGTCAGCTAAAGAAGAACAAAGTTGCTGTTGCTACTACAAGTGGAGGAAAGAGGCCATTTGTAAAGAGAAAGGATGAAGAGACCAATGCTGTCATGAGAGGACGAGGGGGTAGAGCCCCAGTGAATATACCGTATCAGCAAGTGGCTGCAGTTGTACAAGCCCCACTTCAACAACCTGCTCAGCAGCCAAATTATTAGAATTTTCCTCCGCCGCAATATCAAAATGCCCCACCACAGAGGCAACCAAGACCAAGAAGGCATACCGATCCTGTGCCAATGCCGTATAGCCAGATTTTTTCTCAACTGTATCAGAGTGGGCATTTGAAACTCAGAGATTTGAGGCTAGCAGTCTTCCCATATCCTCCCGGATACGATGCCAATGCCCATTGTGAGTTTCACAAGGGTGCTCTTGGGCATACCATAGAAAACTGTTATGCATTTCAAAACAGAGTTCAAGATTTGGTTGAGTCCAAAGATCTTACTTTCACTCAGCGAGGCGCTAATGTTAAAAACAATCCCATGCCCCCGCATGGAGGACCGTCTGTTAATGCTGTGGGAGAAAGCAACAGACAAAGATTTATTACAAGGGTTGAAGATATTCGTACTCCTATGGAAGTTATAGGAGAAAAATTGAAGAAATGTGGGATGATCCCTCAAGATGAGCTTGCTGATTTGACTGATGAGGTGGTTAAGAAACATTTGCAGAAATTCCTGGATCAAGGTGTGATTCAGGTTGAACGTCGAGATGGAAGAGAACAAAGTGTGGCTGCTATTAACATTCAGTATGATGAACCTGAAGGTCGTCAACAAAGACAAGTTTGTCCTGCTCCGGTAATCATTGAATATGATGGAGCTAATGTTTTCCAACAAAGACCAGTTCGTCCTGCACCTGTAGTTATTCAGTTTGATGAGGCGGATGTTAGTAAACCAAGGCAATTGTGCCCTATTCTGATAACTGTTGAGTATCCTGTCCGTGTTCCTGAGTCTGAAGTTTTTAAACAAGGGCCAGAAAAGATAGTCATTGAATATGGTGGTGCCAAGTGTGATGTGGTGGTAGGACCAAGCGGAATGACCCGTAGCGGTCGAATATTTGTAGCAAAGCCAGTTGATGTGCCAAACAATGACAAAGGGAAGGCGGTTACAATACCAGCTAAAACTCCGAGTGCTTAATTACAAGAAGGGTTGTCATCTCCAAGAGGAGCATTCACACAGAAAGAGGCTGAAGAGTTTTTGAAGATTATAAAGAAAATCAACTACAAGGTAGTCAATCAGCTGAATCAAACTCCCGCCAGGATATCTATGCTCTCCTTACTGCTCAGTTCTGAGGCGCATAGATCTTCTCTGTTGAAAGTATTGAGTGCCGCACATATTACCAAAGATATCACTGTAGCTCAATTTGATGATGTGATAGCCAGTGTCACTACTGGAAATTTTCTTGGGTTTAATGATGATGATCTGACTGCTGAAAAGAAGAACCATAACAAGGCTCTTCACATTTCCATTAGATGTGAAGATACTGTGTTGTCCAGAGTCTTGGTGGATACTGGATCCTCTTTGAATGTGCTCCTGAAGACTACTCTAGAAAAGATGCCTATAAGTGGAGTAAGCATGAAGCCAAGTACTCTCATAGTGAAGGATTTTGATGGGTCTAGGCGCGCGGTCATGGGTGAGGTGGACTTGCCAATTAAGATTGGGTCTACTATCTTTACCATTACTTTTCAAGTAATGGTCATTTATCCTGGTTACAGTTGCTTGCTAGGAAGGCCCTGGATTCACTCGGCAGGGGTAGTTACGTCCACTCTTAATCAGAAACTGAAGTTTATTACCAATGACAAAATGGTTATGATAGGCGGTGAAGAAGATATCCTGGTAAGTCATTTGACATCGTTCCGCTACATTGATGTTGAAGGTGAAATGATCGAGACACCTTTTCAGTCCTTTGAGGTGGTGAGTACTCTAGCTGTGCAACGAGTACCAGAGCTCCAAGAGTTAAGATCATCAATGACCTCATACGAGGAAGCTAAAGCTGTGGTCGAAGAAGGAGATGCCCAAGGCTGGGGCAAGGTGGTTGAGGTCACTGAAAAGCTTGATAAGTTTGGGCTAGGTTATCGGCCATCTCGCAATTCAGCATTTGTTCCATACAACGGAAATCAGATCCTTCCTGTTGAGAAGATTTTTACAAGTGTTGGGCATATCTTTGGTTCTCCAGTAGCAATGGTCATTGAAGACCATGATGGTGATGAGCAAGCTTCTGCAAGCTGGATCCGAGAAGCAAAGCCTGGTGAAGAGCTCCAGAATTGGAAGATCATTGAAGTCCCTCGGTTCTTCACACGCCAAACGTAATTTTATTGTTTATCAAAAACCCTACGCTCTGCCCAAGGCGTAGTGGAGCATTGTATGGGCCACTTGATGTTTTCAAACATTGTTTATCATTAATGAATTTCAAATTGCATTCAATTTTTGCTCACTTTCTTTCATTTTTTACTTTACAATAAATGGCAATATTTTTCATGCACGCACTTTCCTAAATAAACTGCATAAATCATAAACATGCAGAAACACCACCGAGGTCCTTGACATAGACGCGGCTATGGGCCTATATGACTTTGATTGCCCAATCTACCAAGCAGAAGAGGAAGGCGTGAAAGATTGTGAACTCCCCGACGAGTTGGCAAGGCTGCTCAAGCAAGAGGAGAAAGTCATCCTGCCGCGCCAAGAAGACATTGAAGTCATCAACCTGGGTACTGAGGAAGACAGAAGAGAGGTAAAGATAGGTGCATCTCTTCAAATTGAAGTCAAGACCAAGCTGATAGAGCTCCTCCGTGAGTATGTTGACGTATTCGCCTGGTCGTATCAAGACATGCCTGGATTGGATACTGATATAGTTGTACACAAGTTACCACTCAAGGAGGAATTCCATGCTGTCAAACAGAAGTTAAGAAGGACCCATCCGGATATGGCTCTCAAAATTCGTGAAGAAGTCCAAAAGCAGCTTGATGCAGGATTCCTGGCAGTAGCAAAGTACCCACAATGGGTTGCCAACATTGTACCGGTACCGAAGAAAGATGGAAAGGTTCGCATGTGTGTGGATTACAGAGATTTGAACAGAACTAGTCCTAAGGACGACTTCCCATTACCTCACATCGATGTATTGGTTGGCAACACAGCTCAGTTCTCCGTATTCTCTTTTATGGACAGATTTTCTGGATATAATCAAATTAAGATGGATCCAGAGGATATGGAGAAAACCACATTTATCACGCCATGGGGCACCTTCTGCTATAAGGTGATGCCATTCGGACTTAAGAATGCTGGGGAAACGTATCAACGTGCAATGGTAATGCTCTTTCATGACATGATCCATAAAGAGATTGAAGTGTACGTTGATGATATATTGCCAAGTCTCAAACCGAAGAAGAGCACTTGATCAATCTGCAAAATCTGTTTGTTCAATTGAGGAAGTTTAGACTGAGACTCAACCCCAACAAGTGCATATTTGGGGTACGATCTGGAAAATTGTTGGACTTCATTGTAAGTCAGAAAGGAATCGAAATGGATCCTGATAAGGTCAGGGAAATTCAGAATATACCTGCGCCTAGGACAGAGAAAGAGGTTTGTGGCTTTCTGGGAAGATTAAACTACATTGCCAGATTTATTTCACATCTTACTGCCACCTGCAAACCTATTTTCAAGCTGCTAAGAAAGAATCATTCAATTACGTGGGATGATGATTGCCAAGGGGCATTTGATAAAATCAAAGAGTATCTGCAAGAACCATCGATCCTGATACCGCCTGTTACTGAAAGGCCACTCATTATGTACCTGATTGTACATGATGAATCTATGGGTTGTGTGTTAGGGCAATAAGATGAGACGGGAAAGAAATAACATGCCATCTATTACCTCAGCAAGAAGTTCAATGACTGCGAGACAAGGTATTCCTTACTCGAGAAGACTTGCTGCGCATTAGCCTGGGCTGCCAGACGTCTAAGGCAGTATATGTTGACTCACACTACTTATCTGATTTCCAAGATGGATCCCATTAAATACATCTTTGAGAAACCTGCTCTCACCGGCAGAATAACCCGATGACAGATGCTTCTTTCTGAGTACAACATTCAATACGTCACTCAAAAAGCCATCAAGGGTAGTATACTGACGGACCATCTTGCCCATCAACCGATGGATGATTACCAGCCTTTGAAGTTCGATTTTCCAGACGAAGACATAATGGTACTAAAAGATTATGAAGAGCCAAATCCAGATGAAGGGCGCAAACCAGGGGAGCGATGGACTCTCATGTTCGACGGTGCCTCAAATGTTCATGGAAGTGGAATTGGGGCAGTGATTACATCACCCAAGAATTTCCACCTACCGTTCACAGCTAAGCTCTGCTTTCCATGCATCAATAATATGGCTGAGTATGAATCTTGTATACTTGGATTGGAAGAAGCCATCAATTTAAGAATCAAGACTCTTGATGTGTTTGGAGATTCTGCTCTAGTACTACATCAAATTCGAGGTTACTGGGATGCTAGACATGCTAATTTAGTTCCATATAGAGATTATGTGGCAAAACTACTTCCCAGATTTGATGATATCACCTTTATCCATGCGCCTAGAGAGGAAAATCAAATGGCAGACGCTCTGGCAACCTTGACTTCTATGTATAAACTGATATGGCCTAACCATCGGCCGCATATTGATCTACAATGATTTGAAGAGCCCGCTCACTGTTTGGCTGCTAATGAAGAGTCAGATGAAAAGCCATGGTTCTATGACATTAAACGTTATCTGGAAAAACAAGAGTATCCAGAGGGCGCTTTGGCTGTCGATAAGAGAACTTTGCGCAGATTGGCATCAAATTTCTTTCTCAACGGGAATGTGTTATACAAGCGTAATCACGATACTGTCTTACTCGGATGTGTGGAAAAGCATGAGGCTGAGCAGATTCTGAAAGACATTCATGAAGGTTGTTTTGGTACCCATGCAAATGGGCATACTATGGCAAAGAAGATATTGAGAGCAGGCTATTATTGGCTCACCATGGAGGTTGATTACTACCATCATGCCCAAACTTGCCATAAATGCCAGATCTACTCTGATAAGATTCATGTACCTCTCATTCCCTTGAACGTCTTGACTTCACCATGGCCATTTTCCATGTGGGGAATAGATATGATTGGGATGATTGAGCCAAAAGCCTCAAATGGACACCGTTTCATCTTGGTTGCCATAGACTACTTTACCAAATGGGTTGAGGCTACATCGTATACGAACGTTACCAAGCAAGTGGTCGCTCGCTTCTTGAAACACAACATTATATGCAGATATGGAGTGCTTAACCGTATCATCACTGACAATGGGTCTAATCTCAACAACAAAATGATGGATGAACTGTGTGCTAGTTTCAATATTAAGCACCATAATTCGACACCATACAGACCCAAGATGAATAGAGCCGTTGAGGCAGCCAACAAAAACATCAAAAAGATCGTTCAGAAAATGGTGGTCACTTATAAGGATTGGCATGAAATGCTACCTTTTGCACTGCACGGCTACCGTACCTCAGTGCGAACTTTAACAGGGGCAACTCCGTACTCATTGGTTTTATAGCATGGAAGCGGTCCTTCCGATAGAAGTCGAAATCCCCTCATTGAGAGTATTGATGGAAGCTCAGCTTGATGAAGCAGAATGAGTGAAGACGAGGTTTGATGAACTCAACCTTCTTGAAGAAAAACGCTTGGCAGCAATATGCCATGGCTAGCTCTATCAAAGACGCATGAAGAAAGCTTTCGACAAGAAAGTGCATCCTCGGAAATTCCAGGAAGGTGACTTGGTGCTCAAGAGGATATTGACTATGTATAATGAATCCAGGGGCAAGTGGACGCCAAACTACGAAGACCCATATATTGTAAAAGAGGCATTCTCTGGTGGTGCCTTGAAGCTCACAACTGTGGACGGAGATGAATTACCATACCTGGTGAATTCAGAGTACGTTAAGAGATACTGTGCCTAGAAAAGTGGAATAATAAAGCCGCTAAGTCGAAAACCTGAAAAGGCGACTTAGGCAAAAATAGAAATCCTGGTGGACCTGAAAAAATAAACAACAAAATCAGTCCAGGCAAAAATTAGGGATAAAATAAAAATATAGGCCCGCTGAATTGAAAACCCGAAAGGGCGGTTCAGGCAAAAAAGGGCGTCCCGGTGGATTGAAAACCCTAAAGGGCGATCCAGACAAAAGTTAGGGACAAATTCCAAGGCAAATTATTCATCCTGCACGTCCACTTGATCCTGATGTGCCATTGAAGAGAGGAATCAATCCAGTCGTCTTCCTACAAAGCAAGGTGTTGAAGTTATCAAAGTCATAGGGGCCTTAGCAGTGTTTAAACTCAATGGAACCTCATTTATTTGTATTGCCATTATGTTTTTTTCTTGCACCGCAATTCCCTCATTAAGGAATTGTATCCTTGTACGTACTTACCCGTTTAAGGGTCAAATCAATACAAAGAGAGATTTCTCACCAAATTGTGCTCACTTTTTACTTTATCTGATTGTTTGCAAACTGATTTTTTTTTATAAACTGTGTTTTGATACTTCGGTTAATAAAAACAATATTTGAAAACAATAAAATTTGTTTTAGTTTTGGGAGAACTAAAAGGGAAATAGATAGTCTCTAGAGAAATTTCGCCACATGAAAGCATCAATTTAGTTGTCAGCCGGCTTGGCTCTTCACCATAGGCAGTATAACTTTTCAGGGATTTGCTCAACGTAATCCCTAGCAGTGAATCTTTCAAAGCCCAACAGGGGCAGTCATGATCCCTAGTCATCTTTAGCCTGTTCAAAAGGGGTCGAGTAGTCAAACACTCTCACCATCCCCATAAAACCCAAAGTCTAATCCTTTATTGGCAACTACTCAAAAGTCCACACTCGTTGGCACCTCCAAACTTACCATTTAAAGTCCAGTCTTCATTGGCAACCACTAAAAATCCACTTTGTTGGCATCCTCATAAAACCTAAAAGTCCAATTTGTTGGCTAACACCAAATAACCAAAGTCCAGTTTCGTTTGGCAACTACCAAATCCAATCCCTGGTGATACCCTCAACAAGGAAACTTATCCACAGCGCACCCGATCAATTGCATCGTCATATGCGTGACATCCAAGCATAACATCATAATCATATCGATCATTAGCATAATAGTCCTTTGCATTCATACGTGCATTAGATTCCCCAGCAGTTGCATCTTAGTATGCATTTCTGTACATCATGCATTGCATGGCATTTCCATCCCCAGCATAGCATAACAGGATCCAGGATCAATTCGCGAGCATCTTGGCCATTCCTCCATCAAAGTCGGCAGTATTCCTCTAAAAAGAGTTGATACCCCACACGTGCACATGGAATCCTATTCCCCAGCAAGTCATTCTTCAACCATGCAGTGGATAATGACAATCCCCAACAGCTGTTGTCAGTGCTCCTCGAGAAGAGGTTACCCTAGAAAGTTTCTCGCGAGCTTTCCACCGCAAAGCCAGTGCATTTCCTCCGACAAGAATCTTACTCAACTACCTCTCAGCAAATTTACCGCAGATATACTGCTTTGGTATCATCGAGGAACCTTAATGGATAAGGGACTGCTTCGACGACCCAGAGAATCGTCTGCCTTCAGAGATACTGCATTGGTATCATCGAGGAACCTTAATGGATAAGGGACTGCTTCGACGACCCAAAGAATCGTCTGCCTTTAGAGATACTACTTTGGTATCATCGAGGAACCTTAATGGATAAGGGACTGCTTCGACGACCTAGAGAATCGTCTGCCTTCAGAGATACTGCTTTGGTATCATCGAGGCACCTTAATGGATAAGGGACTGCTTCGACGACCCAGAGAATTGTCTGCCTTCAGAGATACTGCTTTGGTATCATCAAGGAACCTTAATGGATAAGGGAGTGCTTTGACGACCTAGAGAATCATCTGCCTTTAGAGATACTACTTTGGTATCATCGAGGAACCTTAACGGATAAGGGACTGCTTCGACGACCCATAGAATCGTCTGCCTTCAGAGATACTGCTTTGGTATCATCGAGGAACCTTAATGGATAAGGGACTGCTTCGACGACCCAGAGAATCGTCTGCCTTCAGAGATATTGTTTTGGTATCATTGGAGAACCTTAATGGATAAGGGACTACTTCGACGACCCAGAGAATCTTATGCCTTCAGAGATACTGCTTTGGTATCATCGGAGAACCTTAATGGATAAGGGACTGCTTCAACGACCCAGAGAATCATCTTTCTTCAGAGATACTTCTTTGGTATCATCGAGGAACCTTAATGGATAAGGGACTGCTTTGACGACCCAGAGAATCATCTACCTTCAGAGATACTGCTTTGGTATCATCGAGGAACCTTAATGGATAAGGGACTGCTTCGACGACCCAGAGAATCGTCTACCTTCAGAGATACTGCTTTGGTATCATCGAAGAACCTTAATGGATAAGGGACTGCTTCGACGACCCAGAGAATCGTCTGCCTTCAGAGATAATGCTTTGGTATCATCGAGGAACCTTAATGGATAAGGGACTGCTTCGACGACCTAGAGAATCGTCTTCCTTCAGAGATACTGCTTTGGTATCATCGAGGAACCTTAATGGATAAGGGACTGCTTCGACGACCCAGAAAATCGTCTGCCCTTCAGAGATACTGCTTCGGTATAATCGAGGAACCTTAATGGATAAGGGACTGCTTCGACGACCTAGAGAATCTTCTGCCTTCAGAGATACTGCTTTGGTATCATCGAGGAACCTTAAGGGATAAGGGACTGCTTCGACGACCCAGAGAATCGTCTGCCTTCAGAGATAATGCTTTGGTATCATCGAGGAACCTTAATGGATAAGGGACTGCTTCGACGACCTAGAGAATCGTCTTCCTTCAGAGATACTGCTTTGGTATCATTGGAGAACCTTAATGGATAAGGGACTGCTTCGACGACCCAGAAAATCTTATGCCTTCAGAGATACTGCTTTGGTATCATCGGAGAACCTTAATGGATAAGGGACTGCTTCAACGACCCAGAGAATCATCTCTCTTTAGAGATACTTCTTTGGTATCATCGAGGAACCTTAATGGATAAGGGACTGCTTTGACGACCCAGAGAATCGTCTACCTTCAGAGATACTGGTTTGGTATCATCGAGGAACCTTAATGGATAAGGGACTGCTTCGATGACACAGAGAATCGTCTACCTTCAGAGATACTGCTTTGGTATCATCGAAGAACCTTAATGGATAAGGGACTGCTTCGACGACCCAGAGAATCATCTGCCTTCAGAGATAATGCTTTGGTATCATCGAGGAACCTTAATGGATAAGGGACTGCTTCGACGACCCAGAGAATCGTCTTCCTTCAGAGATACTGCTTTGGTATCATCGAGGAACCTTAATGGATAAGGGACTGCTTCGACGACCCAGAAAATCGTCTGCCCTTCAGAGATACTGCTTCGGTATAATCGAGGAACCTTAATGGATAAGGGACTGCTTCGACGACCTAGAGAATCTTCTGCCTTCAGAGATACTGCTTTGGTATCATCAGAAAACCTTAATGGATAAGGGACTGCTTTGATGACCCAGAGAATCGTGTGCCTTTAGAGATACTATTTTGGTATCATCGAGGAACCTTAATGGATAAGGGACTGCTTCGACCACCCAGAGAATCTTCGGCCTTTAGAGATACTGATTTGGTATCATCGGAGAACCTTAATGGATAAGGGACTGCTTCCCAGAGAATCTTCTGCCTTCAGAGATACTGCTTTGGTATCATCGAGGAACCTTAATGGATAAGGGACTGCTTCGCTGACCCAGAGAATTGTCTGCCTTCAGAGATACTACTTTGGTATCATCGAGGAATCTTAATGGATAAGGGACTGCTTCGACGACCCAGAGAATCGTCTGCCTTCAGAGATACTGCTTTGGTATCATCGAGGAACCTTAATGGATGAGGGCCTGCTTCGACGACCCAGAGAATCCTCTGCCCCTTCAAAGATACAACTTTGGTATTATCGGAGAACCTTAGTGGATAAGGGACTACTTCGACCGCCCAAAGAACCTCAAGTATTTTGTTCATTTTATACCCCATTCTACCAGTTCTTGCTCCATAGTGCATGTTTCCTTTTGATAGACAAATTTTGGGGTCTTCTTATATCTAATTGACTTCTACCCTAAAAATGAACGCCATGCAGTAGTTCATTCTCTCGGGTTCAAGGCAATTAGATAGGGGCATCTGTCATACCCCAAATTTGTCCTACCTATTGCATATTTTCTTATACCAAGATTTTGTGTTGACTCTAAGATTCAGGTCGCTGAGGATCTTGTGTGTGTTTGCAAGGGTTGCTAGCTCTTATTGGGTTGCTCTGATTTCAAGAAGAGATAAAGGAGGATTGGGCGCTCGTTTTATGATTAATCACTCAAGACGTGATCAATTGGCTCCAAACTGATTTTAGGTTATGGTCCAAGATGATTCTAGTCGATCAAATGCAATGATTAGAATTTAATTCCCCAAGCCGTGTTTAAGATTACTTGAAGATTTAAGCCAGGATCAAGAAGATTTTTAACCATATTCCAAGGGTGACACTGAGGTTGTATGGTTAAACAAACTAAGAAATGGACATTCATCTTTAGGACATGTTTGTTTTCAATCCATGCTTAAAATGGTTCCAAGTTTCAAGATTAATTTGTGACAAGCTTTGACTTAATTTGTTCAAGCCATAATTGAAAGAATTGTTTCAAGGTTGCTAAGGATGTGGGATTAATTAAGACATGAGACTAGAAATAGCTGGAGCCCTTTGGCAAGCTATGTTGGAAAATCATTTAGACTAAGATTCAAGTTGGTTTTTAGCTTTATTTAAAATTGGTAAAATTATGGTTTATATGGTTCAAGTTAGATCTTGTTTGCTCAGTGGATCAAGAGATGAACGGTGGGCAAAGCCTTGGTCAAATGACATGTCAAGCTATTTAGAAATGAATACAAGTTTGAGGCAAGAATGCTAATCATGGTATAAATTGCATAATAGGTTCACATATGATATAGAATTGTAGAGCGAAAGGCTCATTCAAGTTCAAATCTGGAAAAAAAAAGATAAAGTATCTACGTGCACAAAACCAAACCATTTGAACAGAAAGTGTCACGTCCTCTAAGACTTAGACCAAGGTGTCATGTTAACTTAATTCATTGACAATAAGGATCCAACCATAAAGCTTGTTTTACGAAATCATTAAAAGTAAGGCAATTAGATTCAAATATGTATGCTGAAAGTTACAAAATGCTTTGCAAAGGTTACAAAAGAAGAATACAAGAGGTTCAGATTGATGCTACAAAGCTTAAATGCTAAAGTCCTCACAAAAATCACGGTATATAAGTTACAAATGCTAGTTAAACCAAAGCTTAAGAGATTGAAAAATAAAAAATATTAAAAAAATCCAATCTTGAGCTTCAGGTGCAATGCCTCTCAAGCTCCATGCTAGCCGTGATTTGTTTTGTCAAAGATCCAAAATGCAAGTTTCCAAACTTCACTCTCGTGCCAATTTGCTTCAATCAACATCTTCATACCTCCATTAACTTCTTCAAGGCCTCCATTTACAAGAAAGCTTCAATTACCAAAGCTTCCTAACAATATCACAAATCAACTCTTGGAATACATAAAGGATAGAGTTCCAAAGTGCAAAAGGAAATGAAAGTTAGTAAGGATGCAATAGCAAGAGTATCAACAACAAAACCAAACCAATTTCCAGCATTCAAAATCCAGTTCATTCCTAACCAATTCTAAGATTCAGTTTCTCATTCTAATTCATTTAAAAAAATGTAAAATCAAGTCAAAGTCTACAGCAGTGAGAAAGGAACAAGATGGGATACAGTCTGAACAAGCAGACAAAGGATGCAGAGCATAACAGAGGTAACAGAGACCAAGGTTTCACCAAATTGGAATTCCTTTTGAACATCAAGAAAGCATTGTAAGCAATACCATAATAAGGATTCAACAGCATCTTTCAAAAAAATCAAACCCTAATTTCTGAGTCTATAAATAGACCTCACTATTCACTTAAAAAGGACGGTGAAAAACCCTGAGAAATCCTACTGAAACTCTGCTCAAATTATTCCCCATATCCTCACATAAAGCTCTCGATCTAGGATTCATTGAGTCTCACACTGAGGCTTATTTGAATCGAGCTAATCAGCCCTCAACAACATTAGCAACGACAACCGAAGTCGTAAGAAGAAGTGAAGAGTTAAAGAAGAAGGAGAGCACAAAGTAAGAAGCGGAGTAATTTTTCTCACGAACCTGCCTTGAAGACCCGTCGGAGGGGCTCCAACAGGTAACCTCTCGTACCATAATCCCTATTTTTTGGCTTGATGTTTTAAAAAATTGAATGATGCATATGCTTGTTGACGAACTTGTTGTATATTCTTGAATCCTAGACTCGTGTGTTCTAAGAGTTGTTTCAAACTTTATCATGCGTTTCTTTCACGCCCAAGTATCCGATGTGTGTGTTTTGAGCAAGATTTGGGGTTTTTCTTTTCATCCTGTGTTTTTCTAGAAATGATTTGAAAACTAATCGGGTGAGAGCGATGATTTATAACATTAAGGGATAGAGGTTACGCTTGGAAAAAAATGATTCATTGGATTATTTTGTGAGAATAGAAAGATAATAGTTAAAAATTAATGTCATGTTTATTTAAGAGCATTAACCTTTTTTTTTTTTTTTTTTAACAATAATAACATCTAATTAAGGTATTGAGATTTGCATCGAGACAGGTGGGCGGTGGATCCTTGATTCATGCCACTAATATTTGATCATCCATTCACTTTTAATAATCCTAATCTAATGTTAATTATTAATGAAGAATTTTGAAAATTTGGAAAGGCAGGGTCTAGGAAGTAGCGGTGGGTTGGTTTTCCTCAGTAGACCGTATATAGTTGTTATAGCTATAATTGTCCATTCATTTTTTTTTCATTTAATTAGGACTGCTTCTTTTTATGAGTCAATAAATATCATTAGTCTCCCAAGAAATCCTCCACTACACAATAAGCTTTATGAAGCACTCATTCTTGGTGTATGCTGGACTGAAGGAGGCGCATGCGGATGACTATGGTTAAGAGAATTTACTTCTCTATTCCATGTGGGCCATAGGACGAACCGGGTCTCTAACGACCCAAGCCCAATTAACTTGTTTATGTAGTTTTTTTTTGTTACAGTAGTAAGCTATATGGTCTTTGGACCTGTATTTGATAAGATTAGATAATTTTGTTGCAAGAAACAACATTAAAAGAAATTTAGTTCCTATTCTAGTTTAGAATCAAATAATTAATTTAATGATTAACTATAATATTATCCTTAAATTACAAAATTATTGATGAATTAATCATGTATTAGTCAGATAATTGAAATAGGATTCCAAATTTACTCCAACATTAAGTTCTATTAATCCTGATTAAATCTTCCTATCCCAACTCAATATTTTCTAACTCATAAACTATTTTCTAAATTAATTACGAAACTAGTGGGCTCTTGGGGTCTAGCACCCCTTGGGTCCTTGAATGAATGCTCTTGAAGTGCACGCTTTGAGTTGTGTTCATTTTGTCTTTCGTTTATAAAATACTTAAAACAATTAACATTTTGCTTAATTAAAATATAATTAGCCCCTACGATTAAATTAAGAATCATAATTTAAAATACTTAAAATATTTAATCTTAATAAAAAACATTTAACCCTTAAAAATACAAGCTTTTCTCAAATTCAAAATACTTAATCTAATTAAATTCTTAACCTTTAAAAATTATTTTTCTTAAACCAAATTAAATTACAAACTACTGAGGTTAATATTTATAAACTATTTTCTCAATTAATTATGGAAATAGTGGGCTTTTGGGGTCTAGCACTCCTTGGGTCCTTGAACAAACGCTCTTGAGGCGCACGCCTTGAGTTGTGTTTGTTTCGATCTTCCATTTCTAAAAATCCTCCTAAAAAACTCTTAATTCATTCAAACCCTAATTCGATCAAATACGTCCATTAAGATACATAAAATCAAAAATCATTTTTCTAATCAAATTACGAAAGTAGTGGACTCTTGAGGTCTAGCACTTCTTGGGCCCTTGAACGAATGCTCTTGAGGCGCACACTTTGGGTTGTGTTTGTTTCGATCTTTCGTTCCTAAAATACTTGCCCTAATTATTTGGACAAAGACCCCCATTGTCCAACAAACACAATTTCGCAATTAATAGAATGAAAAAGGTGTCGTTGAGATCTAGCATCTCAGTAATGCCCTGATTAATTGGTTGCGAGGCCGACGTCTCGTTTATCGAATAGTCGTCATTCTTCCTCTACAATACTTAATAAACCAAATGCTTCCCACGCAACCGAAACCCTAAGACATACGCAAATCAAATTTTTTTCTCAATCAAAATCTTTAACACACTTAATCTTTATTCAAACAACTTTTCATAAAGAATGTTGTTTAGTCCATTCTTCCGCGCATATAAGCTAGTGCTTCAGCCTCCCCTAGCGAGCAGACAAGCCAACGTTTAACAGTTAGAATGCGAATTAAACACTCGTCCGTTTAAAAAACACCAACCAACCGTAGTCCCACGAACTACGAATGCTCTGACTTTCCCATTGTACGAGGGAATACGTAGGCACAAGGGTTCTAATCCTTGCCGAGAACCCTAATAAAATCACCCATTTTCCCCTTTAAAAACCAATCCTTTTACCTTGGAAGATGACAAAGTTGGAAAAATGGCAAGACTTGAGTGAAAAAATCGTGTGGCACAAGTTATGTATCCATGTTGTTGCGTAGGCAGGGTGAAAAATGCCATTTTGGGGAGCTTATAACTCCTTGCTCAAGTTGAATCATGGGAGGCTCTTGTACTTTTAAGAAAACCCTTATATCATACTTCAACTTTGATGTTTAACTATGGTCTTGAATCATCTTGGATCATAATGAAAAAAGGCCTCAAAGTTGGAAAAAATGCAAACAGATTTTGTTCAAAATTTCACTAAGTGTTTGAAAAATGTCCATTTTTCATTTTTTGTGATTTTGATCAATCCATAACTCAAAATCCATGAGGATTTGGAATATATTGTGTTTTACAATCTTGTAGTGTGTAATGAGAGCTTTCATTTGAGATTTGGATGGAAGGAAAAGGTTACTTGGATCACAAGTTATGGCCTTGCAAAGTTGGGTAAAAATCACTTTTTTTCATGACTTAGTGAAAATTCAAGTTTCTTAAGGTTACCCCTTTTGCAAGTAACCCCAATTTTCTTGATTTTTCTTGATGGATGATAATTAAAACCATAAGTTAACATTGTTTTTGACTTATAGAAGCCATGTTTGTCAAGAAATCCCAAAAGTCAAACTTGGTTTTTTTTTGCACAATTGACTTTTTTTCAGATGAATTTCAAAATTTGTGATTTTCTATGAAATCAAGTTCTTGAACAAATTCAAACCTATTGGATGGATTCCATAGGTGTTTTAGAGTGTCTTTAATCATTTCCCAAGGCTTGAGATCATGTCTTGGTCAAAAGTCAGAGATATGGTTGACTTTTTCTCAGAAACCCTAGTTTGTGGCCCAGATGAATTTGAATCTTTATATTGCTCATGAACCAAGTTCTTTGTGTCAATTTGAACTTGTAAAAGGATCAATATAATATATTTGAGGTCTTCAAAACATTCTTTGAGGTCTTGGCTCATGTCTTGTTCCAAAAGTCAACTTAGGGGTGAATTAGGTCAAGAAACCTTAATTCTTGATTTTTGATGAATGCATCCCCTGAGGCTATTTTGAACTTATGATTGGATCCATGAGATACCTTTGAGCTTATTGGATCATGTTTTGAAGTATTGGATCATGCCCAGATGAAAATTTCCCTCTGGAGGCCTTGGTCGACCAAACCCCTATTTTGGTGACCTTAGTGATTTTGAGGCTTGATCAGCTTGAAATGTTGCATTCCTATGCTTGATTCTTGATGTGGGAGACCTCTTGATCTTTCATGGAAGTTTGAGAGGCTTGACAAGTTGAAAATCATGTCAATTTTTTATTGATCATTTTCATGAGTGTTCTGAGAGGGCTCAAAACCCTAATCCTTGGTTGAGGTGAATGCTCAACAATCTTTGAGAGGATTGATGAGGCATAAAGGTACATCCAAATTATGGTGATGATTTGCACAATGATGGTAACTCTTGTGGTAAAAATTTAGGGTATGAAACTCATCCTACCTTGTAAATGAGTGAGCATTTGTAAACCCCTTTGAGCCATAAAGTCATGAATGAAACCATTTTGAACTCAAACAAAGCACTAAGTAAACCACTTGGTGAATTTGTTGTCTTTTATCCAAAAATAAAAAAGATCATAATTGATTCATTCTAGTTTTTATGTGAAAGCAAAACCTTAACCAATCTTAATTAATCACCAAGAATGAAAAGTATTTTTCTTAAAAGAAAAGAGAGAATTACTTAAGTTGGTAAGAGGCTTCTTCATAGGCAAGAAAAAGAAAGAAATGAACAAATAAAAAAAAAGATGCAATGAGAAAAAGAAAAGAGAAAGAAAAATAATGGAATGGAAAGAAGGAAAAACAAATGAGAACATTGTTGCATCAAAAGATTTTGAGGGGTAGAAAATAAAATAAGAAAATGAAAGTGTGGATAATGTACAATTTTGAAATGCTCTTCATTAACTTAGACCACTTTTGTTTTAATATCCTTAGAAATGACTGTTTCTTGTGAAACTCTGCCAAGTTAAAACCATGGACACGTCCTTAGTGATCTATACTTTCATAATTTAAAAGTGAATTGTTTAGATGAATACATAAATTTATTAGGATGTTAGCAAGGTTATTGGATGAGAGTTCATTTCCCGCATGATTAAATTCAAAAGTTCTTCATCCATTTTATGAAGAAGAGTGTTAGGGTGATTCAAGTAGAATTACATTATTGCTTTAAGAGTGTATGACATGATATTTGAGTTTAGAACTTAATTCATATTCATGTTTTAATTCTAGAAAAGTAATAAGCTTAATCTTCACATGTGAATTCTACACTTGAAACATACATTTTCTTCCTTGGTTTTGAAAATTAGTGTTGATCATGAATCTTGATGAGAAATCTTGCTTTTGAAAAAGTTTTAAGACTTTGATTGAGGATAAACAAAGATTTAAGTTAGGGAGAGATTGATAAGGGCCAAAAGATAGTATTTGACCACATTAAAACTTGGCACTTATTGACTCAAACTAACGTTTTCTACCATTGATATCCCAAAATGTTTCATAGGATTAAGTTTCACTACTACGAAAAACCCATTTAACAACGGTTGGAAATGACATATAATAACGCGGGCGAAGGCGTTGTTATGTAGATTGTCGCTGTAAGTTAGCTGTTTCTACAACGGGCTAGAAACCATTATTGAAAGGTTGGGCGCGGGCCATGTATCACAACGGTTATGATAATAAACCGTTGTGATACATACCTTAGGTTCTGGGTTCGAAACCCATCAGCAGCGAAATTATATAAAACATAAATTACTTATGATATTGGTTACAATAGATAACAGTTGTTGTAAGTACCCTAAGTTTATTATATTAAATGTAGATTGCCTGTTTTCCAAACACCTTACTAAATAAATATACATGGATTCAATTTGATGAAGATGTCTATAATCTGCAAATTAAACTGTTCTTGAAAACCAACTTAAACAAACCAATGTTGTTTTCTGATTGCATTCGTCTCATCGTGCATTTCACGCTCTTTTACATATATTGTGGTTTATTGATCCGACTCCTTCGATATATCGCTATATTCGATTATAGTTAAATTTCCATAAGATCAACAAGACATTGGATAATCTGCCTCATCTTTGATTTATCTATAATGGAAGATGGCGATGCATCTAAGGAGCCAGATCATTATACCATAATCTATATATAAAAGAACGTGAGATAAATGATGAGAGGCATGCAATCAGAAAACAACAATGGTTTGTTTAAGTTGGTTTTCAAATACAACTTAATTTGCAGATTATAAGTATCTATGTCAAATTAACTGAATGTATTTTAAGTGAGGGTTAGTGAAACAAACAATCTACATAGAATATAATAAACTCAAACAACATTCTATACCAGATCCAAAAATTATAAACTGATATAATATGCTTGCTTCCACCAGCATCATCACTCTGTATCATCCCCTTAATCTGAAAGGAAACAAAGCAAACTTCAAAAATGAGCATCCTCAGTTGAAAACAAACCCTAAAAACATAATCCAGTGAAGAGTAAAGAGAGGAACAGGAATAACGCACCTTTTAATGAAACTAATCGCGGAACAGGAATCAATTATGATGTTGAACTAGTTTGGGAAGCAATGAAAAAGAAATATAAGCAGGAAGAAGCTTACACAAAAGCTTCATACTACTTATACTTCTTTTCATTGTTTCTAAAACTAGATAAAGTTTGCTTACAGTGTTGATTCTTCATTTACTAACATCTTGTTCGTGAAGCTATGAAGAAAAAGTACAAGGTGGATGAAGTTTCTATCATAGCTTCATGCTTCTTGTACTTTTTTCCATAGCTACGCAAACATTATGAAGTTTCCAAAGCATGGTCTTTGTTAAGGTAGTGAAAACGAATATGAAAAATAAGAACAATCAACAAAAACAACAATCTACAAACTAGATAATGGGAAATATCTAACAATAGATGTAAGAAGAAAAATACCTTAATGTATGATTCACAGCTAATGGTGAAAACGAAGAGAAAAAATAGGTTCTAGGGTTTCACTTTGAAGGAAACGACGTTACTGTCAATTAAGTGAAAGTTATTTTTCTTATATATGGGTAAACTATTTCATAACCGTTAGCATTAACAACCGTATAGATAGGTATTTATTTATTATAAATATATCACTACGGTTAACTAGAATAACCGTAGTGATAACCCTTTTATCTGTGAATTTTAAAATAAATAAAAACCCTATAGATAGGTATTTATTTATTATAAATATATCACTACGGTTGACCAGGAGAACCGTAGTGATAACCCTTTTATTTATGAATTTTAAATTAAATAAAAAAGAAAAGGTGCGCCTTAACTTCTCACTTAATGCATCTGCAGTTTAAACATCAACAATGTAATTCACAATGGTTCTGCAGTTTAAACATCAACAATGTAATTCAAACCCTAATTCAACTATTACATTTCATAACAAAGTAAACATTAAACATAAAGGAGACAAGAAAATATAATATCTTGATATTTCCAGAAAATATCTCTGATTTCAGTTTGTTCTTCAAATTATTGTTCTTTTCCTTTAAATCCTCATACATAACCTTCAGATAGCCCACAACTTCCAACTCTGACTTCATAATGCTCTCATCGTCATTTCCATCTCTTTCTCCCACGTCTTCATCCCATATGAACAAATTACATGTTTCATCGCTCCTCCAAAATGGATATCTCCAAAAAAGCCTTCCTTTATTTTGTCCCTTCTTGCATTGATACGAAACCATACGACCATCACAACCACAAAAATTTCCAGATCGATATTTTACACTGGAAGAAGACGTAGAAACACCTTTGGATGATTTTGTCTTCAAATGTGACATTGCAACACCTTAAAGTATAACACTTTCTTGTTGTTGTTGTCTTCTTCCCGACAATGGTGACGGCGTTGGTGTTAGGGTTGTTTCATCTTGTTTCTTTTTTCAATGGATAAATTGATATATACTTGGTGTTTAAAATACATAACAGTTTCTAACAACGGTTTATAGAAAAAGCCATCGTGATATCATTATTATTTTTTAGTTAAATATTAATAAAGGGTTAATAGTCATTTTGCCCTCTGTCATATAGGCGATTTTCGAAAAACCCCCTGTAAAAAAAAACTTGCAAAAAAAACCCTAACATTTGAAGATTCTCTCAATTTTGACCTTCATCACATCCAGTCACCAAAAACCTACCATTTTGACCCCTGCCATTTTGGAAGCGTTTTTATTTTGACCCTTTCCATTTTGGCAGTGCTTTTATTTTGACCCCTGTCATTTTGGCAGCGTTTTTATTTTGACCCCTGTCACATCAGCTTTTTTGGTGACTGGATATGATGAAGGTCAAAATTGAGAGAATCTTCAAATGTTTGGGTTTTTTTTTGTAAGTTTTTTTTTACAGGGGGGTTTTTCAAAAATCGCCTATATGGCAGGGGGCAAAATGATTATTAACCCATTAATAAAACTTAAAAAGGGAACATTTACGTCAAAGGGATAAACTATTTGAGGGCGATGAGGTTCGAACCCATGATAGCTAGATTGTATCACCACGGTTTCCATAACAACCGTTATTATACCCTTGAGATTTCTAATTAAAATAATGTGCGTGCATCCAGTACGCACTATAAGAATGGTGTATAGGATGCTGTTGTAAACCTCGCGTTGTTGTTTGGGCGTTTTGTAGTAGTGTTTGAAACATATAAGTGTGATGCTTTGTGATATCTTTGCTATTGTGTAGAAATTTTCACAATTAACCAAGATTGGAACACAAAGCAAGAAAAAAGAGATCATACATGTTCGCCAGGCGAGCATCTAGCGAGGCCAAGGCGAGAGCTCACCCAGTAAGCCAACAACGGGCTCAGGCGTGGAGAAACAGAGGCAAAAATCATCCTTCTCGCTAGGGGAACCTCAAGCAAGCCATCTCGCCCAACGAAGCTACAACAAGAGCCAGGAGAGACAAGTCAGAGACTTTCCAGAATCAAAATGTCACATTGTCAACGGGCAAGACTACAACGAGGAAGCTTGCCAAGAGATCCTTTTCCCGCCTAGCGAGACAAGTCGGTTTGAGATGCTAAGTTGGAAAGTACTTCAGAGTGAAGAAAAGTTGCTCGCCAGGCGAGGCAACAGCTCGCCAGGCGAGATCAGCAGGACAAGACTACTATATATAGTTTCAGAAACATTTCATTTGGGAGACTCTTGGAGAATTTTAGAGAAAAATAGATTAGCAGAGATAAAGAGATAGAGAGAAGAGTATACTTGATAAATACAAGCTGGATACACATCAGTCATCGAAAAATCTCCATTGATGCTCACCCATCTTTCTTTCTTCTCATTTGTAATCAAAGCTACCATGAGTAGTTAAATCTCTTTCTTGTTGGGATTGTATGTAATCCATCGGTATAGTATGTATTTATTATGATCATTGGATTATATGAATTAGTCATTTATTAATATTTATGTTATCCTTTTTTACTTCTTTAACTTATAGATTCGAACTGTTCAGAAATACTCTTCAAATATCAATCTAAGATAAACTCTAGACATAGATTTAGGTTTAACATTCACAAGAGTATCGAATCTTAATGCTACCATATTGTTTAATAGTCTGAGTGATCGTCGATTAAACAATATGGTTGAATTCTCGTCAGGGTTTAGACATAAACATTGTCGGTAAGTAATACGTGATAATATTGATCAAACAACTAATCTCTGTATAACTGATCAGAAGAATACGTGCGTGATCGATGGATGGACCCCAATCCCAGCAAGATGTCACATATTTAAAACTTCACTTATCATTTACCGTTTTTACATTACGTACTTTACGCAAACAAACATCTTGACAACTTTTCACTTAAACCATATCGATTGTTGAACGTAATTTAATATTGCATCAATCCCTATGAATACGATAAACAAATACTTACTTTTGATGTTGAATACTACAACCATTAGTGTCTTGTGAGTGAAAACTACTTATGAGAAAAGAGTTGTATTTGTATTGCTCCACTGTTCTTATTTTCAAGAGTGTGATACTCTTGAATAATTGAGTTTGGTTCTTGAGATCAACCATTAAAATATTTGTTTGGTTATAGAACTCAGTATGCTAAAAGTTATGTTAGATTATTGAGATCAACTAGCGAAATCTCTACTAGGTTTGTAAGTTCATCAGGTGGAAAAGCTCTCTTTTGGTTGAGGGATAAGCTAGTGTAAAATCTCTCGATTCGTTTGTATCAATGGTTCGTGGGCATAACTTGTAAAAGTTCAATATTATAATAAAATCGCAAGAAGATCTCTTATGGACAAGACTAGGCCAATGTATTATAATTTTGAGTTATAATACAAGTTTAATCATAATTGAAAACAAAATTCTTCATTAAATGATTAACCCTAGCTATTAGATAACCATGTCAACCTACATCATATGATCAAGGGTTCTTTTAACCAAATTCCAATTCATAAAATTAAGGATTTTACCATCAGCTAACTTCCACCTGCTATGATCATCAATAAAGTGCAATTTAGATTTGATATTTAATAAAATGGAGGAGTCAATATGGTATCTGATACAACCATTCGTTCTCATAGTTTTGAACACTTAGAAAATAATCCAAATGCTCATTGGAGGTATTGTAACTCCAAGCTAACTTGAGAATAACGACCTCATTTGTCTCTTATATTTATATGATCAAGCATTCAATTTGTCATAGTAGCACAACATTATGCCAATACTGACATAGGTTTTTTCTTCAAAAGATCATTTGACCAAATGAAATTTCTTATCCGCTTATCCACATATTTGATGTGAAATACGGCCAAATATAAATATGAAAGCTATAAATGAATTGATGTGAATTATATTTTTAAGCAATTGAAATCTTCATGCCATAGAAAGAATATAAACCTTTCATGTAGCTAATTTTCATTTGATTTTGTCGCTAAATTCTTGGAAATAACTAACTTTAAATTTACCCTCGAAATGGGATCCCTCGATAAACCAAAGGATAATTCCAACAAAGAAGCATACAATATTAACAATAAACAATTAACAAATGCCTTCTAGAATGAAACCAATGTAAGTGATAGATTTGCTAGGATTAATAATTTGGCTCGAATATTGAGCATACCTTTAAAAAAAGCTTATCATTAAAACTAAAACCATAAATAATTTTAATAAAAAATACCAATCAAACATGGTAAAAAAATTTAATATCAATCTTTAAAGTCACGATTACCCCCCCAAAAAAAAAAAAATTTAAATCAACCAAACCAACAAAGTAATATCAATTATAGATAGTTAAATATACCCATTAAAATAAATATTGTTGCATATGTTACAAGCTTAGAAACTATATGTGATAAGACATTTTGTTGCAAGACTAAACACGAGTTTAAAATACTATTCCCTCCGTCTCATAAAAAGTGTCGCATTTAGGATGTGTTTATTTCAAGAATTGAAATTGGATTTTCGGGAATCTGACATTGAAAATGTAATAATCTCATGTTTGTTTCAGGTTTTTAAAAATTATTTCCAGGTATCTTTTATTCCCAGAAATATTTTTATACATAAATTTTGTCAAAATTATTCTTATGCTTAAAGAGTGGGAATCCAACATTTCCATGGGTTTCCATGGATTGGACTAAGGTGGCGAGGAAGAAATCGTTTTCGTCTTCATCTAAATGGAATATCTTCCCTTTCGGTGCAGGTCTGTTTGGCAAAGAGTTGGTATGTTTATCTTCCTACTATATTTCTACATTTCCTGATCGGGTAAAGGCCAGGGATCTTTTTGTTCTTTTTGGTTGCATTGGCAATGTATAGGAGGTGGTGATTTCACCTAGGAGAAACAAGCATGGGAAGAGTTTTGGATTTGCCATATTTAAGGAAGTGGAGGATGTTAGAATGTTGGGAATCAAGCTCGACAACATCTTGATCGATGGTAAGAAGATTTATGCTAATCCACCCAGATTTGAGAGGAATGTTTTGAAGAGTTCTATAGAAGCTAGGATGAAGTCCAAGGATGATTTGTCGAATGGTGTTCACCCTTCTTTGAGGAGGTCGCTTAGTAGGGGCAAGCATATCTCAAGGGTGTACAATGGGACAATGTCTTTTGCATAAGTGTCATACCCCAAAATTTGACCACTAAGATTTCCCATCATTGTGCAAATCATCATCACAATATGGATGTACCTTTATGCCTCATCAATCTCCTCAAGAATTATTGAGCATTCCCTACAGTCAAGCATTAGGGTTTTAAGCCCTCTTAGAGCCTTAGACAAAGGATCAATCAAGAAATGACATGATCTTCAACTTGTCTAACCTCTCAAAGACACATAAATGATCAAGAGGACTCCCACATCAAGAATCAGGCACAAGGTTACAGCATTCCAAGTGGATTAAGCCTCAAGATCGCCAGTGTCACCAAATTAGGGTTTTGGTTGACCAGGGCCTCCAGATGAAAATCTTCATTTGGGCATGAGCAAATGCTTCAAAATATAACTCAAGATACTCCAAGGGACCTCATGGACCCAATCATCAAGTCAATTTAGCCTCAGGGGATGCATTCACCAAAAATCAGGAATTAGGGTTTCTTGACCTAATTCACCCCTAAGTTGACTTTTGGGACAAAACATGAGCCAAGACCTCAAGACATGATTTGAGGGTCTCTAATAAACCACATTGATCCATTTGCAACAATGGATTGATCCAAGAAGCTTGATCCACAAGTTTCAATTTCCTCAGGACCACAATTAGGGTTTCGGGGAAAAAGTCAACTGAACCTTTGACTTTTGACTTGGACATGCTCCCAAACCCTGGAACATGATTCAATACACCCTATAACACCTATGGAACATATCCATCAAGTTTGATTTAGATCAAGGACTTGATTTCACAAAGGATCGCACAGTTTGGAATTCCTCTGATAAAAAGTCAACTGTGGACAAAAGTCAAAGTTTGACTTTTTGAGATTTGTTACAATTATGGTTCCTCAACCCTAAAACAATGTTAATATATGATTTGAATCAGCATTCATCAAGAAAAATCAAAGAAAGTGAGGTAACTTGTAAAAGGGATAACCATAATAAAAAACTTAGAATTTTTCTAAGTTATGGAACAAAGTGGCTAGGGTACCAACTTCCAAGGATCATAACTTGAGATCCAAGCAACCATTTTGGATGGTCCAAAGCTGGATTTGTAGCTCCCATGGGATAATTTAAAAGTGTCAACTACACCTCATTCCAATTCCTCATGGATTTTAAGTTATGGAGTGATCAAAATGGTTGAAAACACAAAAGTGACATTTTTCCAACACTTAGTGAAATTTTCACTAAGTCAGAATCTGCCTTATTTTTTCCCAAATGTAGAGGCATTTTTCATTGTAATTCAAGTTGGATCAAAACCAAAGTTGGACATCATGTTTAAATAGGATATATCAGTTTTCCGAAATGTCCAAGAACTCCATCAAATTCCATATGAGCTAGAAGAAATGATGGCTACAATATGCCCTGATGCAAACTGTCTTACAAGCCAGATTTGTGCATTATGGCTCGATTTGATCAATTTGTGCAAATGAAAAATAATTTTATCCATCTGCACACCTTAGGGGGAGACCAAGGAGGAACAAACACTGATCCATAAGCCTCCCCAGTCTTTGGAACTACATATAGGTTTGGCACCCCTAAAAGCTAAAGATGCCTCAAGACTCCAATTTTGTTTTGAGGTATTCAATGGATGCTTAGAGGTGGCATGTATCAGAGTAAAGATGAACACTTCAGTCAAGCCTTATCCTTGAATCAAAGAATCATAGGCTTGTGCTCTAATCTCAAGTCAATGGCTAGAGGAGACTTGAGATTCCATTTGATCACAATTGGCCACAGACATGTACCAGTTGCCATACACTATTGCAGCCAAAATAAACTTATTACACTATAAATAGACCTTATTTGTGATCAGTTTGAGTACACCAAAACACCCAAACTGATGCTTTCCTCAAAATCACACTCTCACTTCCAATTTTACCTTCTAAAGCAAGTCACTATTGGGATTTGAGTTTGAGAGCAATTCCAACCAAACCAATCACACACACACACACACATACACACACACACACACACACACACACACACCTCATAAACATCATAAAGAAGTGATCCAAACACTTAAACAACAACTGGAACACCAGATTTTGAAAATCACCAGCCATCTGCACAAACCTTTGACAGATTTGGAGTTGAGGTGCCAAATCAAGTTCCAGCTCAATTCAATCCACTCCAAGCATTCAGACACACTCCATAGCACCCAGGGAAGCTGTCCACATCATTGGATCCAAGCTGTAACACCTCTAACTCAAAACACGGTCATCAGCTGCAAGAGGTAAGCCTCAACTTGGTCATCTCATGATTCATGCATATTTCCTCGCACAATAATTTTGCCATATGTTCATAATCATGTATGGAATGTTTCCCCTCAATTAATTGCTTTGTATGAATCGTGTGTGGAATTTCTGAGCCTTCATGCAGAATTTAGGGTTCTTGAGGTTTTTCTTTGATTTCTTATTCCATGCTTAAAATAAATGAAACTAAAGACCATAGACATGATCGTGAGGTGAAAACGAGTAGATTGATATGTGGATTGTGTGATTTCATCAAGTATTCAGTGAGATTGATGAGAAAATGCAAATCTGGGCAAAACTCATAACACGCGCGAGTTCTTGGCGCCCTTTTTCAAAAATTCAAATATTTGAATTTTGTGATTTTATTTAATTGATTCAAAAATTAATTTCTCTCTGAATTTTAATGATTTTGAGTTGATTCTTTTTGTAATAATTCACAAAAATGTTAAAATATTTTATTTTACAAAAATTTCCCAAAAATGTTATTTATTTCATATATTTGATATTTTTGCAAAGAATTAATTTTTATTTGTTTTTAACATTTAAAATATTTTTTCCTTCTTGATTTTCCAAACTTAATTGGTTTTCAATCATTTTGTGGATAAAAACATGATTTTTGAAACATTGATCCAAGATCACCACTCATTTTTCACATGTTTTCAATAATTTTTATTAATTTTTAAACAAAATTAATTCCATTTTAGACAAAATTAGGGTTTTGATTAATTCCACCCTCATCAATCTTTTTCAAACATTCATGGACCTCTAATAGAGTGTAAGACCCAATCCCTCTTTGAAACCAAAATAGTTTGGGCCTCAGTCATTGTATAAGACCCACGGTGTTTTCAAAAATCTCGGCGCGATCGCCAATTTAAAATAAAACCACTTGGGCCTCTCCTTGAGTTGTAAGCCCCATTCTTTATCTTAAAATTACTCATAGGCCTCTAATAGAGTGTACAACCCATTCTTTTTCTTAAAATTACTCATAGGCCTCTAATAGCCTCCTCTTAGGCTTTGTATAATGATCATTCCTCAGCAAAGTCAGCCTCTTCTTAGGCTTTGTACAAATGATTCTCCCCAGCGGAGCTAACCTTTTCAGACTCTCTCGTTGAGTCAATCATTTTTTAGACTCTCTTGTTGAGTCAATCACTTTTTAGACTCTCTTGTTGAGTCAATCACCTTTTCAGACTCTCTCGTTGAGTCAACCACTTTTTAGACTCTCTTGTTGAGTCAATCACTTTTTAGACTCTCTTGTTCAGTCAATCACTTTTTAGACTCTCTTGTTGAGTCAATCACCTTTTCGGACTCTCTTGTTGAGTCAACCTTTTTTAGCCTCAATCTTGGGCTTTGTACGAGACAGATAAAAATACTCTCTCGTTGAGTCGATCTTTGTCCAAACTTGGTATAAAGATTTCCCCTAGCAGGAGCTAGCCTCTTCTCAAGTTGTGTCGAATAATTTCTCCAGCTTGTCCAGCCTCCATCCTGGGCTTGGTACAGGACAGATAAAAATACTCTCTTGTTGAGTCAAACCCCTTTAGCCTCAATCTTGGGCTTTGTACAAGACATAAATCTCCCTCTCTTAAGCTTGGGACAGATATCTTCTCCAACAGAGTCATTTCCTCCCAGCCTTACTTTAGGCTTTGGGGAATGATTTTCCCCAAGAAGAGTCAAACTCATTTCAGCCTCCTCTTAGGCTTTGTATAATGATTTTCCCAGTAAGGTCAACCTCAAATCTTGGGCTTTGTACAAGACACATACAAACCCTCCCCAGCGGAGTCAAAATTCCTTTTAGCCTCAATCTTGGGCTTTGTACAAGACAGACAAAATATTTTCCCCAAAAAAGTCAAACTTCTAGCCTCCTCTTAGACTTTGTATAAAGAAATCCCCTAGCCGAGTCAATTAACCTTTTAGCATCAACCTTGTGCTTTGATCAAGGCACACAAAAATCAACAATCCTTCTTTAGAGATAACAAATTCTCTCTCAGTCAAAACCTTTTAGCTTCAATCTTGGGCTTTGAACAAGAGACCAAAACATTTTCTCCTCCCTTAGAATAGGAGGAACTACGATTGCTCTGATTTCCCTGTTTCATTTTAATGGGAATATGTAGGCATAAGATTACGAAATCTTAGCGAGCATACTAATCAAACACTCTAGGTCCAGTACCTTCACATCAAAACTTAGGTCCAGTACCTTACCAAAAACACCCGAACATCAACAAAAACTCACTCACTCGCTCATAATTCCCAAGAAACTTTCCCAAGGCATTAACAGATAAACACCATCAATTGCAAAGCGAAATCTAAAGCTAATATCCTGTGGATAACCACATATAGGATAGGTAATTGACAACTCCCCATTATATAACCTGACCCCGGACCCCCCAATCTTTTTTAAGCGTTTGTTCAGTTAAACAATCGCGTGAAAGGTTAGTTTTAGATAGCTTCCCTTTCCCTTCCAGCTGTCGCACCTCAAAAAATGACGCGATACGACCTTCGTGATGGACGCGAAAAACACAGAGTCGCCACCGAATTTTATTCATTCCAAAGAGGGAAAGGGAAATATCGATAAAACCTTTAGGGAAAGAACATGGTCATCGCAACCACATTCTGGGTTCGGGAGTCAGTTACGTGAGGGGAAGGTATTAGCACCCCCTCACGTCCGTTGCACTCAACGGGAACCTCTTAATTCGATTCGTGAGAAAGTTATCTAAGGATTATTTGTTTTCTTCTAAGATGACTAAGGTGAAAAAGTAAGGTAAACGGTTTATACTGCTAAGGAAAATGGGTGGTTTTTTATTAGGGTACTCGCCAAGGATTGGGACCCTTGTGCCTACGTATCTTCACTTGTAAGAAGTGAAGAATCAGAGCGTCCGTAGTTCGGCCTACAGTTTGTTGGTATTTTTTATGGACGATGTTAACGTGCAAGTTCTAGCAGTTAGGTGTATTGCAGCTCGCTCGTGGAGTCTTAGGCATTACCTATTTGCGGTAGAACGGACGTAACATGTCCCTTTTAAGAAATATTTTTGATCGCGCGAAGGCGAGAAGCTGATTTAATGTGTTGGTATCTTATTCGGATGATGATTACTCGAAGCTTAAGAAAGGCTCCAAGTAATCGGGCCCAAGTAATCGGAAGAGTGAATCGAAGACTCGACTCTCTCTCTTTTTCAACCTTAGTTATGAAAGGATTTTGATATAGTTAAAGGCTCCTCGGGCCTAAGTAATCGGGGGAGTGAATCGAATACTCGACTCTCTCTCTTTTTCATCTAAGTGATTGGAGAAAATAAATTTGATTCAAATTGTTTAGGAAAAATAGTTTGATAAGAGACGAATTATAATCTTTTAGAGAAAACGATTATTCGAGTGTGAAGAAGACTCCTCACACTTAAATAATTGAAGAGAGAACTTGAAGGCTCCAGTCCAACTCTCTTTTCATATTTTATTGAAAGAAAGTTTTTCATAATTATTATGTGTTTTAATTTGATTTGAAAAAGATGCTCGATATGGATCGAGGTTTGAGTTTGCGTTCGAAACGACATAAGGGATGAACTAAATGGGATGAAGGACCTAATTGTGTTAGGGTAAGGTTGATGGCGACGCACGAGGCGGTCGACTTACAAGGTGTAAAAGATGGCTCGATATTGAATCGAGAATTTATTTTTTGAAAATGATTGAATGTGCAAATGAGATACTAGTCAAATATTATCATGGTACAAACATAATACACGAGGAAATCACATACTAGAAATAATAATCGAAAATTTAGCAACTAAACCAAACTTAAACAACACACAAAATTATTAACTAAATTAAATATGAATATTTAATAAAATTAATTAATAATTTAATTAATTAATATTAAATAAATATATTTAAGATAATTAAATAATACATATTTTTATATATTTTATATGAATTAAACAAAAATAATAATAAAAAGAGAAATAGAAAATAAATAAATAATAAAAAAAACAAACAAGAACGCTTATGGGTTTGTACTGAAAAGCAAAAGGAGGGGTGTGTATAGTAAAAGAGAGCTAGGCCCAATCGAGAAGGCTCATTCGCTGATGAGGGTCTAGGGAGACCCAGTCAACACAGTTGACTCTTGAGGGAAGTTCAGAGGCGTCAGATCCTTGATGAGTCCAATGTTGACTCAAATCAAGGGCGCCACAAGAAGGGTGCACGGTAAGGATACATAGATACTGCGCATGGAATTAAACTGATAAGAGCTGATGATAGTGTTAAATTAAAATGACAATGACAAGTGTCACCATCCAACATTTGCCATTTCGAACAAAACTCAACATGCTGGTAGTGAATGTTAAATAGGAAAGAAGCATATATCCGTTACTGAAATGCTAAACCCCAAAACACTTTCACGTTGCTCACCCTCTCCCATATTCTCTCCCACTCTATCTGAAACTTTCGCCGAAAAATAAAAGGCCACCGGAGAAGACAAAGCACGGCGGAAACCTCCGTCTTCTCCGGCGAGGGTCTCTCTCCTCAACTCGAGCCGAACATCAACCCCTACCTATTTTCCACCCCGAACACAAATCTACCACCAATTTCGTCAAAATCCTAACCACATAACCAAATCGAAGCTTCCATTTTCAAAAACCCTAACTCCAAAAAAATCCAGCTAAAATGGCGAGAACGGAAAAATAGAAGAGCGTACGCGGGTAAACGATAGTTCTCAAAGTAAGAGGCAACAAGAACAGCATAAAAATCCAAAGCAATGGAAAAGAAACTCACCCTTGAAGACTACACACCCAGGTACGAAGTTCTCCATCTGTTTCCCCTTTCTCTCTTTCTCGTTCTTCCTCTTCTTTATTGTTGTTGTTATTGTGACTCTGATGATGATTCAAAATGGCCGTTTTAGGGTTTTTAGTGTGTAGAAAAACTTAGCGCTTCCACTGTGTTGCAGCTCTATTTATATTCAAAGCTTTTAGGTTTAGCAGACAATTCTATAGAATTTCTGAAATCGCTTGCTCTTCTATGGTTAGGCCTCCTTATCTGCTATGAATTTGTCCTGTTCCTATTTTTATGTTAAGGTAGATGTACTGTGGTTGCTTGTTGCTACCTCTGTTCTGATTTTGTCATTTTTGTAAATTCTGAGTTCTGCCTCTATGTGGTCCCTACTGAACCAGTACTAATTTTCTGATATGATTTTGAGCATGTTGTATGTTTGAAAACTTGCACGAAAATGAGGAGGCATGTCATGGAAAATTTGAATTGTGACCAAATGTGTGAAATGTGACAATAAATATGCGTATGAAAATGTATGCAATTGTGAATTTGTGAATTGAATGTGATTGAATGAAATATGATGAATTTGGATGTTGAAAATTATTTTTGGATTTTTTTGTTTGACATATGTGATAACATGAATTGGATATGGCAACATGAATTGGAAAATGATGTGAATTATGAGTTTGATCTGTGAATTGAGATGAATTTGTGAATGAAAAATTGCACTTGTTCCCATGATTTGGCACGGTTTTGTTATGATTTGAATTTGTCTCCTTTTGTTGTAGGGACTTGAGGAAGCTTGACGTGGAATTTGGGTGGTGGCTCAAAAGCACACAAAGCATGAAATTTGGATCCTTGATTGGTAATATAGATTTGGGATTGGCAAATCCTTGTAAAAATTATGTCAAAGAACTTGTAGTTTCTTAGTTATCCAATTTGTACAATGTGTTCTTGTAACCTTTGAATTTTAATCAATGGAAGTTTACCAAACAAAGTTCTTATTTATCCTTGAAAGCTTGTGACATCATTGATGAATGTATGACTTTTATGAACTTGCACTTGTAATTTGGTGTGAAACTTTGTAACTTGCCACGGATTGGTAATATGTAATTTGAATATGATATTTGAATTGGTAACTTAGAATGGCATTGGTGTCTAGCATGAAAATGCAACCTTGGAATGGAATTTTGGACTATTTTATTTGTTATGGAAACAAATATATTAGAATGACACATGAATCTTTGAGATGAAATCAAATATGGACTCTTGAATAAGTAACCTTGACATCCCATGTAACGACTAAAAATCCATAAATGATTAAATAGCCAAAAAATCCAAATTCTCATGATTGGTTAAAATATATTCATGACCCTTGGTTGATGACCAAAAGCTAGGACACCGTCCTCATGACTCAGAGATACCAAGCCTAAGAATTAGGGTTCTAAAGCTTTAGATCCCACCTGAAGTGACCATTGCCAGAACACCATAAGGAGAATCATATCTAAACATGGGTTGTGAACACCCACCTTGGCTTGAAGTTTCACCATTTTAATTGGCCAAGAAGTGATTAGATGTGATCAAAACATTCATGCCTTAATACTAAAGGTCCTCCCTTGAGAGATGAAGCAACAACAAAAGTAATTAGGTCACTTTGGTCCTGAAGATATTGTAGTGGATCAAAAACCTTGATTTAATCATTTGGTGGTTTCCAAATAGCACTTGTCTTTATAATGGCTCATGACGTATGCCCCTCTTGCTCAGGTTTGACTAAGATCTCGTCAAACTTCCTGCTGGTTGTGGATGGAGAACCAACTAAACTAGATCCAAACATTTTTCTTGAAGTAATCACCCTTACTTGCAACTCTTTTGTACCAATCCATGCTTGATATGCTCCATGGTATGATAAATGTATGATATATAGGGCTAGGGTGAAAATGAGGGTATGACAGTTGCTCTTATTTAATCTTCTTGGACTTGAAGGTATGAGTGGCACAGGCTTTCTTACAGTCAAGGTACAAGGGGATTAAATATAAGAATACCCGGAATTTCCAGCCAGGAATGGAGTGGAATGAAAGGTGATGAAATAGTAGGATGGCTTGAAAAAGGCATCTGTCATTGGGCAAAAAGGCAATTGGTTATGAGGGACATGATGATATGCTTGAGATGCAATGCAGAATGAATAATAGTGCTTTGCCAGTCTTGAAAGGGGAACCATCCGTGTAGGATCCTTAGGCCATATAAGAGGTTGAGATATTCCTCCTACGAAAGGTAGATAGGACTCAAGAATAAAAGGATTGTGAAATATTCCTCCTACGATGGGTAAAGAGAACTCAAGAAATAAAGGGTGAGATATTCCTCCTACGAAAGGTAAAGAGGACTCAAGAATAAAGCGATGGGGGACAATGTCCACAGGAATGCCCTACCCTATAGGAACTGGCTAAACAAGCGTGCAAATGATGTAGAAATGTATGCAAAATGCTGGGGATATGAAAATGTGAGAGTCTGGACATTGCTGGGAATACTGGCATATCAACTCGGGGGTTGAGAAAAACAAATATACCATTGACTCGGGGGTCTTGAACAAATTGAAACAACAAGTCAACTCGGGGGTTGAAGAAACAAAGAGATATATTGTTATCAACTCGGGGATTGCAAAAAGGTAAAGGTAACAATATCGACTCGGGCGTCAAGAACTAAAACAACATATCAACTCGGGGGTTGAGAAAATAGTAACACTGATATCGACTCGGGGGTCAAGAATGTAAAGAAAACATTGACTCAGGGGTCAAGAGCTAAAATAAGATACCAACTCAGGGGTTGAGAAAATAGTAACACTGATATCAACTCGGGGGTAAAGAAAGTAAAGACAACATTGACTCAGGGGTCAAGAACAAAAACAAGATATCAACTCAGGGGTTGAGGGAGAAAATGATTATGTTATGTATGCATATGGTGCATGTTAATTGTATGAGATGCATATGTGGATGCAAGCAGGTGATCAGTTTTATGAAGGTGCCAATGGGGTAGGCTTTTGGTAGGTGCCAAACGGGGTTGGACTTTTGGTAGGTGCCAAGCAGGGTTAGACTTTGGTTTATGATGATGCTAGTAGAGTGGGCTTTTAGTGGTTACCAAGCAAGGTTGGACTTCTCAACACTCGGTATTTGACGGTGCGATGATCAGAAGACAGATGTGGATGCTTCTGGTACCCCAAGCTTGATCATTTGTAAAAGTTCCATGCTTGTTCCTAAGAGAACCTAGCTTCTAGCTAATGTGCCGTGATGGCTTGCAAATAGTAGTGTGAGCATAGCGACTTATCCAATGCATGTTGATCATGCTTTTGCTCTGCCCCAAGGCCTTTTGACACTTGTTGAAATCCAAGGTTGCTTATTGTCTGGCACGGTCTGCTTGACCAACTTGGAAGTAGGAAGGGAATTTGATCATTCGCAAATTGTCTTCCCCAATCCGTAGGGTTTATGAAGGAGTTCTTCCTGGAATGGTTTATGCCATGACATAGTCTGAGATGATTTGCCCTAGTGTCTGAATCTTGTAGTGCTCTATCCCTTTTTGAACCTCAAAAGGACTTGCCCCAAATTCACAAGGTCACGAGAAAGTCTTGATTCGAGCTAGTACCAACGAATGATCAAGTTCCTCTTTGGTTGCTATTGGTTGGAATTCCCTTAATGTCAAGTACTGATTTGTAACTAAAATTATTTATTCAAAAATGGTAATTTTAATCATGCAAGTTTTGAAAAGTCATTTATTGAAATGATGTGAAAGTGTGTGACGAGTGGACCGTTAGTCCAAACGTAATGCTGATTTACTGGTGTATGAAAGATATAGTAAGAATTTGACACCAATGTTGAAGATTAGCAAATCTGTGGGGAGTCAGTTTACACAACCTTGGTGTAGTATGCTTTCAGAATAAACCCGCCTCAATTAGGTCTTTTAAGGCTTGTAACGTTGTCTGGTTCACGGTTATTGAAACAAAAGATATAAGGCTCAAATTTGATTTGTACCCACCCTTTCTTCGTGATGATTCTCCAGTCCTACGTTCAGTTATATTGACACATACATTTAGAGTTTGACGACGTAAGAGTGAAAATGATGATTCAAGATTTTCTTGAAATGACAGTCACTTTATTTTATTTTTGTTGATGGATATCAGTGACCTTTTGATGGTGATCACTGAATTTTATTTTGTTTTGCTCGAGGATTTGAGGGCCTCTTTTGCTTTATTCATTTTTTTGAATCCTAAATTTTGCCTAAGTCGCCTCTTTGAGGTGGTGGACTTAGCGGGATTTCTTTTTTTTTGTGAAGGGATATGACTGCCAAGTCTTTGGTCATTGAAGAATAACTGCCATAACAGGAGGTTTGTGTAGCCAAGATAACTGAACACTACCCATGCCCCAGGTTAAGCGTAAGGGTTTGGAAATCCGAAGTAAACTGCTACTTCTAGGCTCGAAGTCGTTAACTAGGGACTAACTCCTTGTCTCTCCAGTGTTTAGGGGATTGAAGCAATGCCTGTACATCATCAGCAGGATTTTATCCGAAAGCATAATATTAGCAATTATGAGTATTCAGTTCTCATCATCTTCCCTCAAATCTTTGCTAAAGTAACAATGTGATAAAGGAAGTGAAGTGGAGAAATATTTTTTTGATTTTTTTAATAAATGAGAAAGGGTTAGTGAATATGAATGGACTTGTTCAAAAAATGCATGCTCATTACATTAACAATACCATTAATAAACAACAATGTATAAAAGCAAATATCACTGAACAGAAAAGAAACTACAAATGCAAAGAAATGATAAAATCTAAAATTTGCCAGCATTGGGGAACTGGGATTTTCTTTCTTGATTCACTGTTGGGCTAGCATTCTTGTTCATCAAAACCAGTATAGTAGCCTTTTTCACACCTACTCTCAGCAGCTTCTTCCCTAACATGGGATGACGGACTCGCCTGATCAGATGAAGAATTGATGTTGATTTGAAGACCTTGAGGCGTAAATGAGATTAGCTTGGACTCAATCAAATATTGGATCTTGTTTTTGAATTGTTTGCAATCCTCAGTTGAATGCCCCACTGCGCCAACACGGTAACCACATTGTGCATTGGCGTCAAAGCCTGGTGGGTATGGAGGAATTACAGGATCCAAGTCCTTTGGACTATCAATCCACTACTGATCAAGCGAGGTAGTATATGACTGAATGGAATTGGAAATTGATCAAAATACCCTTTTGACTTTTATTATAATAGTGTCGACATTGCAGAGCATGCTGCTGTGCAATCTGTTGTTGAGGAGGAGGACTTCTATTGACAGGAGGATATTGACCATGTGGAGAGAATGGAATCGCACAGGTAGACCCATAGGATTACTGAATTTGAACAATTGAGATGCTTGGGTGACAAGGTAATGGAGGTGGAACTTGTGGGGCTTCCCAGATGGAATTAATTTCACCATCCTCTTCTTCCTCTTGGGAACTGACAACTGATTCACTTTTACTAGCTGGGATGTTCAAGGCGCCTTGGATCTTTCCACTCATGAGGATGCACTCGAGGTGTTCTCCAACTATTACCAGGTCAGAAAATTTTGATGTCCCAGTGCCAGCCATCTTTTCCAAGTATGGACCTTGCAAGGTATTCAAGAACAGGTCAACCAATTCTTTGTCTAAGATTGGTGGTTGAACGCGAGCAGCTACCTCTCTCCATCTCTGAGCATACCCTCTGAAGGATTCGTTGTCCTCTTAAGATAAGCCTTGCAATTGCATGCGGTTGGGAGCCATGTCCAGATTGTATTGGTATTACTTCACAAAGGTGTTAGCTAGGTCTGACCATGATTGGATGTGGTTGTTCTCTTGCTGCATGTACCAACTCAGTGATGCCCCACTCAAACTGTCTTAGAAATAATGGATCATGAGTTTATCATTATGAACATGTGAGGTCATTCTTCTACAAAACATCACCAAATGTTGCTTTGGACAGCTATCTCCTTTGTATTTCTCAAACCTCGGTGTCTTGAACTTTGGAGGTATTACAAGGTTGGGTACCAAGCACATGCTTGAAGCATTCAAATCCAAAGTATCACGACCCTTTATGGCGTTAAGCTTCTCTTCCAGCACTCGACATTTTTCCATAATCTCAACAGCTCGTGGGTCCTTGGTTTTCATCACAGGGACTTCCTTTTGGGAATTTGGCTCAGAGAATGCAAAACTGTGATATTCCATGGCATTAAGAGAAGAAGAATATCCATCTCGGACAATGGTACGTTCACGAATAATAGGATCCTCAACGGGGATCTGCACAGGCTGAGCTTGAGCAACATTGTTCACTTGAGGTGGAACGACATTCTCAGTGGCTGAAGTTCTTTGAATGTTGTCATCTCTCTTTGCTAAGGTTGTCATAGCCTCCATAAGTTGGTCCAACTGACTTTTTATCAATTCAACATCCGTTTTTGTTACAAACTGGTTCTCCTCTTCTGAGACCATGATTTCTTCCAAAGCTACTTTAAGTCCAATACGGGTGTCAGGAAATCAACTGCGGGTTAAGTACAGAGGATGGATGAGCTCACTTGTTTTGGTTGAAGAATGATATGCAAAATGCTTATGCAAATGCAATGTTATGAATGCAATAAATTTTTTTATGATATGCAAGGAAATGAAGTGTGATGCTCAGGATCACAGGTACAACTCTAAAGTTTGAAGCAATGGCAACAGATATCTCTGATTATCAAAACCCCAAGGGTAGGCTCTAAAACAGGTGGGTGCATAGAGTCATGGATCTTCTCAAAGATATTATCGCCATGACGAAGGCTCATCAAGACAACAACATCTTTGAAATGATCCCCTCTAGGTGAGGTTTTCGTGTCGCCTCAACGAGGAAGCCTCCTCGTGAGTCTCTACTATACAACCATCGTGTCCAAGGTTTCTAAAAGGTATATCAGAGTCATAAATCGAGGTTAAAAATATCATTGTCAAAATAACGATACGTTCAAGGGATCTCATCTGATTGGGGCATTCGTGTCAACCCAAGAATGAGTGGCCCTCATGAGTTAACACTACCAACCACCATGGAAATGGGTTAAAAAGTCCTTAGAGTTATCGATTCAGGCCTGAAAATATTACTGCCACGATGAAGGCTCACCACGACAATAACATTTCCAAGGGAATCAACTCTAAGTGGGGTTTTCATATCGTCCTCACGAGGAAGACTCCTCGTGGGCCTCCACTACATAACCACCATCTTAATCCTATGTTTTTCTTAGACTCGGGTGTAGAGCCATCTCACCAAGTACCAATAATCAGGGAACCCAACAGTGCCACAAGATAATAATAGGATACAATAATAAAGATAAGCAAGCAAGTATATAATAAATAAACATGCAAGCAAGAAAACTAAGAAGAAAAAAGCAAACAAACGAAGCTAACTCTCGCAAATTGAATCAAGTTAGGCTTGACTCTTCTTGCATAGGGCAATGCATTTCCCCAGCAGAGTCGCCAGCTGTCGCACCTCGAAAAATGACGTGATACGACCTTCGCAATGGACGCGGAAAACACAGAGTCGCCACCAAATTTTATTCATCCCAAAGAGGGAAAGGGAAATATCGATAAAACCTTTAGGGAAAGAACATGTTCATCGCACCCACATTCTGGGTTCGTGAGTCATTTACGTGAGGGGAAGGTATTAACACCCCTCACATCCGTTGTACAACGAGAACCTCTTAATTCGATTCGTGAGAAAGTTAGCTAAGGATTATTTGTTTTCTTCTAAGAAGAGTAAGGTGAAAAGGTAAGGTAAACGATTTAGACTGCTAAGGAAAATGGGTGGTTTTTTATTAGGGTGCTCGCCAAGGATTGGGGCCCTTGTGCCTACGTATCTTCACTTGTAAGAAGTGAAGAATCAGAGCGTCCGTAGTTCGGCCTACAGTTTGTTGGTGTTTTTTATGGATGATGTTAACGTGCAAGTTCTAGCAGTTAGGTGTATTGCAGCTCGCTCGTGGAGTCTTAGGCGTTACCTGTTTGTGGTAGAACGGACGTAACATGTCCCTTTTAAGAAAGAGTTTTGATCGCGCGAAGGCCAGAAGGTGATTTAATGCGTTGGCATCTTATTCGGATGACGATTACTCGAAGCTTAAGAAAGGCTCCTCAGGCCCAAGTAATCGGAAGAGTGAATCGAAGACTCGACTCTCTGTCTTTTTCAACCTTAGTTATGAAAGGATTTTGATATAGTTAAAGTATTTTAAGCGGATGACGATTACTTGAAGCTTAAGAAAGGCTCCTCGGGCCCAAGTAATCGGGAGAGTGAATCGAAGACTCGACTCTCTCTCTCTTTTTCATCTAAGTGATTAGAGAAAATAAATTTGATTCAAATTGTTTAGGAAAAATAGTTTGATGTGAGGCGGATTATAATCTTTTAGAGAAAAAGATTATTCGAGTGTGAAGAAGACTCCTCACACTTAAACAATCGAAGAGAGAACTTGAAGGCTCCAGTCTAACTCTCTTTTCATCTTTTATTGATAGAAAGTTTTTCATAATTATTATGTGTTTTAATTTGATTTGAAAAAGATGCTCGATATGGATCGAGGTTTGAGTTTGCGTTCGAAACGACTTAAGGGATGAACTAAATGGGATGAAGGACCTAATTATGTTAGGGTAAGGTTCATGGCGACGCACGAGGCGGTCGACTTACAAGGTGTAAAAGATGGCTCGATATTGAACCGAGAGTTTATTTTTTGAAAATGATTGAATCTGCAAATGAGATACTAGTCAAATATTATCATGGTATAAACATAATACATGAGGAAAACACATACTAGAAATAATAATAAAAAATTTAGCAACTAAACCAAACTTAAACAACACACAAAATTATTAACTAAATTAAATATAAATAATTAATATAATTAATTAATAATTTAATTAATTAATATTAAATAAATATATTTAAGATAATTAAATAATACACACTTTTATATATTTTATATGAATTAAACAAAAATAATAATAAAAAGAGAAATAGAAAATAAATAAATAATAAAAAAACCAAACAGGAATGCTTATGGGTTTGTACTGAAAAAGCAAAAGGAGGGGTGTGTAGAGTAAAAGAGAGCTAGGCCCAATTGAGAAGGCCCATTCGCTGATGAGGGTCTAGGGAGACCCAGTCAACACATTTGACCCTTGAGGTAAGTTCAAAGGCGTCAGATCCTTGATGAGTCCAATGTTTCTTCAAATCAAGGGCGCCACAAGAAGGGTGCACGGTTGGGAAACATGGATACTGCACACGGAATTAAACTGATAAGAGCTGATGATAATGTTAAATTAAAATGACGACATTTGCCATTTCAAACAAAACTCAACATGCTGGCAGTGAATGTTAAATGGGAAAGAAGCATATAACCGTTACTGAAAAGCTTAACCCCAAAACACTTTCACTTTGCTCACCCTCTCCCATATTCCTTCTCACTATATTTGAAACTTTCGTCGGAAAATAAAAGGCCACTGGAGAAGACAAAGCACGGTGGAAACCCCCGTCTTCTCCGGCGAGGGTCTCTCTCCTCAACTCGAGCCGAACTTCAACCCCTACCTATTTTCCACCCCGAACACGAATCTACCACCAATTTCGTCAAAATCCTAACCAAATAACCAAATCGAAGCTTCCATTTTCAAAAACCCTAACTCCACAAAAACCCCAGCTAAAATGGCAAGAACGGAAAAGTAGAAGAGCGTACGCGGGTAAACGATACTTCTCAAAGCAAGAGGCGACAAGAATGGTATAAAAATCCAAAGTAATGGAAAAGAAACTCACCCTTGAAGACTACACACCCAAGTACGAAGTTCTCCTTCTGTTTCCCCTTTCTCTCTTTCTCGTTCTTCCTCTTCTTTATTGTTGTTGTTATTGTGACTCTAATGATGATTCAAAATGGATGCTTTAGGGTTTTAGTGTGTAGAAAAACTTAGCGCTTCCACTGTGTTGCAGCTCTATTTATATTCAAAGCTTTTAGGTTTAGCAGACAATTCTGTAGAATTTCTGAAATCCCTTGCTCTATTATGGTTAGGCCTCCTTGTCTGCTATGAATTTTTCTTGTTCCTATTTTTATGTTAAGGTAGATGTACTGTGGTTGCTTGTTGCTACCTCTATTCTAATTTTGCCATTTTTGTGAATTCTGAGTTCTGCCTCTATGTGGTCCCTACTGAACCAGTACTGATTTTCTGATATGGTTTTGAGCATGCTCTATGTTTGAAAACTTGCACGAAAATGAGTAGGCATGTCATAGAAAATTTGAATTGTGACCAAATGTGTGAAATGTGACAATAAATATGCGTATGAAAATGTATGCAATTGTGAATTTGTGAATTGAATGTGATTGAATGAAATATGATGAATTTGGATGTTGAAAATTATTTTTGGGTTTTTTTGTTTGACTTATGTGATAACATGAATTGGATATGGCAACATGAATTGGAAAATGATGTGAATTATGAGTTTGATCCGTGAATTGAGATGAATTTGTGAATGAATAATTGCACTTGGTCTCATGATTTGGCACGATTTAGTTATGATTTGAATTTGTCTCCTTTTGTTGTAGGGACTTGAGGAAGCTTGACGTGAAATTTGGGTGGTGGCTCAAAAGCACACAAAGCATGAAATTTGGATCCTTGATTGGTAGTATAGATTTGGGATTGGCAAAGTCTTGTAAAAATTATGGCAAAGAACTTGTAGTTTCTTAGTTATCCAATTTGTACAATGTGTTCTTGTAACCTTTGAATTTTAATCAATGGAAGTTTGCAAAACAAAGTTCTTATTTATCCTTGAAAGCTTGTGACATCATTGATGAATGTATGACTTTTATGCACTTGCACTTGTAATTTGGTGTGAAACTTTGTAACTTGCCACGGATTGGTAATTTGTAATTTGAATATGATATTTGAATTGGTAACTTGGAATGGCATTGGTGTCTAGCATGAAAATGCAACCTTGGAATGGAATTTTGGACTATTTTATTTGTTATGGAAACAAATATATTAGAATGACATGTGAATCTTTGAGATGAAATCAAATATGGACTCTTGAATAAGTAACCTGGACATCCCATGTAACGACTAAAAATCCATAAATGATTAAATAGCAAAAAAATCCAAATTCTCATGATTGGTTAAAATATATTCATGACCCTTGGTTGATGCCAAAATCTAGGACACCGTCCTCCTGACTCAGAGATACCAAGCCTTAGAATTAGGGTTCTAAAGCTTTAGATCCCACTTGAAGTGGCCATTGCCAGAACACCATAAGGAGAATCATATCTAAACTTGGGTTGTAAACACCCACCTTGACTTGAATTTTCACCATTTTAATTGGCCAAGAAGTGATTAGATGTGATCAAAACATTCATGCCTTAATACTAAAGGTCCTCCCTTGAGAGATGAAGCAACAACAAAAGTAATTAGGTCACTTTGGTCCTGAGGATCTTGTAGTGGATCAAAAACCTTAATTTAATCATTTGGTGGTTTCCAAATAGAACTTGTCTTCACAATGGCTCATGACGTATGCCCCTCTTGCTCAGGTTTGACTAAGATCTGGTTAAACTTCCTTCTGGTTGTGGATGGAGAACCAACTAAACCAGATCCAAACACTTTTCTTGAAGCAATCACCCTTACTTGCAACTCTTTTGTACGAATCCATGCTTGATATGCTCCATGGTATGATAAATGTATGATATGTAGGGCTAGGGTGAAAATGAGGGTATGACACCAACTTCACGGGATAAATAAGAAATCAGAAAGTAGCACCCCCTCCTCATTGCGGCGAGGAAAACTTCAGCGATAAGGTGGTTGCGTCACCGACAAAAATCGCTCGCTACAAAAAAATGGCGACTCTACTAGGGACGTCGTTGATCTATTAGGATTAGGCTATAGCTCTTAAGAGATCTAGGATGTTAGTTTTAGGAATAAATATATATATCGCTTTTCCTAATTGATAACCGTGTTTATTTTTCTGCTAATGGAACTGCGGGTGATGCCGCATCTGGAAAGATTGAGTATACACCTAAGATAAGTGATGGCACTAGACGGGTAATCTTACAGGGAGTGACTCCCAAATAAGAGACCCCGATCGACCATCGAATCAGTGGAGACACCCTTTGTGGATTCAATGCCTATACGACTTTGGTTGTTGAAAGCAGATTGTTCGATTGTGGTTGTCCATGAAACTGAGGATTTAGTCGACTGAGACCTTGTTGCTATTTTGTAGTGCGGAAGCTATCGAAAATAGTTGTCACGCGATACTACCCTCATTTGAGATTACTTTAAGATACTGCAGCTCGCTCTGGTGAACCAGCCTGCTGTTGTTATCCTAAGAGGGGTCAATGATTTTGAGGACAGGTACAAAAATCACCAGTATAACCTTTGGGGATGGGTAGAGCCATGACTTCATGACACCGAACCTTTGACCCCATGTTTTTTCTATGTTTTTGTGTGCTGCATTCATGCATTCATTTCATTAAAAAACTAATAAAAAAATCTTCTCTTCTAGTCTCTCCTTTTCAAATTAAACTAAGACAATGATTGCAAATATCAGAGAAAGGAGATTGCGTTATGGATTTCGGTAGAAGAAAGACTCACAAGTACACCTTCAAGGTTCCAAAACTAGAGGATTTAAGAGGGTTGGCGAGGATAATCACCAACCCTGGTGCTTTCAGAGCCAAGTACGGAGGACTGCTGTCTCTGTTAAGGTTCCATGTAATTGAAGGAATACTGGCTACGCTCATTCAGTTTTATGATCCGGTCTATCACTATTTCATATTCCCGGATTACAACTAGCACCAACACTGGAGGAGTACTCTCACCTGACTGATTTACCCATCACTGACCAAGCTCCATTTTCTGGACTGGAAGAAATTCCAAAGGATCAGACCATTGCAAGAGCCATCTATTTGGACGAGTCAGAAGTCAGGACTCACATGACCCCTAAGGGTGGAATCCAAGGTTTGCCAGCCAAGTTTTTGATAAAGAAAGCTCTGTACTTTGCTAGTATAGGAAACATGACTGCTTTCGAGAGCATCTTTGTTCTGCTCACCTATGGGTTATTTCTGTTTCCCAACATTGATGACTTTGTTGATATCAATGCCATTAAGATTTTTCTGATTGGAAACCCCGTACCGACCTTGCTCGCAGATGCTTATCATTCTGTACACTTAAGGAACTTGTACAGTGGAGGAATGATCACATGCTGTGTACCCCTACTGTACAAATGGTTCTCTTTTCACTTACCCAAATCTGCTGCATTTTGGGATTATAAGAGTACTTTACGTTGGTCGCAGAGAATCATGTCTCTTACCAACTCTGACATCGATTGGTACAATCGAATCTATGACGAGATCATAATCATTGACCGTTGTGTAAACTTCCCTAATGTACCCCTCATAGGAATTAAAGGAGGAATCAATTATCATCCAGTTTTAGTTCGTCGTCAATTCGGATTCCCGATGAGACATGTCCCGCGTAATGTTCATCCGGAAGGTCTTTTCTTCAAAGAAGGAGAAAACGACAGGGCACTAAAGACAGAAATATTGCATGCCTGGAAACATGTTCACAGGAAAGGAAGAGAATCTCTAGGAAAACCAGATTGTGTCTCTGTAGAACCTTATCTCCACTGGGTACAAACTAGAGCTCTCAAACTGAGGATGCCTTACCCTCGTCATGAAGTTCTTCCGTTAAAGGAATATGTCCTTTACTTTATGTCAGATACGAAAAAACTTAAGGTTACTCTCAACAAAGTTCAACAGGAGAGGAAGTCTTGGAAGAACAAGTACCGTATTCTCAATGTGGAGTGTAACAAAATACAGCAACTATTAAAAGAAAAAGATGCTCTGATCGAGATTTTAGAGCAACATGCTGTAGAAAGTCAAGAAGACCAAAGGAATTTGCTTGCTCCTTTCACTTGGCAAAGGAATGAAAACCCGACAACGGCCCGAGAGTCCCGGTCAAAGAAGAGGAAAGTACCAAAATCAGCACCTAAGCCCTCCTTAGAGAGGACTCAGGACCCATTAGCTTAGACATTTCCTTTAACAGCACTTTGAAATTACTGTATTTCCATTTTCGTAATCTTTGAATTCAATAAAATGGGGTCTCCCCACTGTATGATATTTGCAATCCAATTGTCGAAATTTATTTTGATTAAACAAAAAATATATAAATATAATATAATCATTGCATATCATTAATCATTCTCACATAACGCATTCTTCTTACCTACGAATCTCACGTTTGTGTCTTGATTCTAGAGTCAAACTGTCTCATTTGTACAATACTCGGGCCAGTCAACAAAAGAAAATGGATAATCTCGAGGAAGAGAACAGAGAGTTAAGAGAAGAACTTGACGCTCTGAAAGAAGATCTGAGGAAACTTCATAATGATATGCAAGCTCTGGCAGCAGCCCAGATACAAAGAACTGTGATCTCAGAGATCACATTGACGCCCATAGTGGAGAAGTATGATCCTCGTTATACCATGCCTAAAGATCGTCCCTGGGGAATGCCTATTAACTATATCCCAGAAGGATATATTCCGTCGATCACAGAAGATCTCGAAAATGCAGCAGGAACCACTGGGCCTGAAGGTTACAAACTTCGGGAAAGCGAAGATGCCAGGGGCATGACAATAACTCCTGAAGGTTACAAACTTCGGGAAGCACCAAGAGTCACTGCCGTAATGACTATACCACCACCTGTGGTACACACTGTCCCGGAAGGACAGATTTCCCAGATACCGTCTGGTGGAAACGAAAATATGGACGAGAGAATGAGGGAATTCCAGGAACAGTTCCTGGAGATGCAGAAGAAACTGCAAGCTATTTGCGGTTAGGATCTATTCGGAAAGGACGCCGCAAACCATTGTCTGGTCCCTAATGTGAAAGTTCCACACAAATTCAAGGTGCTCGAATTTGAAAAGTACAAGGGTAACTCTTGTCCTCAAAGCCATTTGGTGATGTACGCTCGGAGAATGTCAACTCAGACAGAGAACCAACATCTACTGATCCACTATTTTCAAGATAGTTTAACCGGTGCCGCACTGAAAGGGTACATGGGATTAAACCGCACTAAGATCGTCACTTTCCGAGATCTTGGCGCTGCCTTCGTTCAACAATATAAGTATAACCTGGACATGGCACCAGATAGAGATCAACTCAGAGCCATGTCGCAGAAGGATAAGGAAACCTTCAAGGAGTATGCTCAGAGATGGCGTGAAATTGCCGTCCAAATTTGTCCACCTCTTGAGGAAAAAGAGATGACAAAGATCTTCTTGAAAACGTTGAGCTCATTTTACTATGACAGAATGGTCGCCAGTGCACCCAGTGACTTCACTGAGATGGTGGGCATACGAGTTCGTCTGGAAGAAGCAGTCCGAGAAGGACGTTTGGTCAAAGATGCCTGACCATCAAGCTGTACCAAAAGATACGGTAGTGCTCTCCCTAAGAAAAAAGAGCAAGATATTGGTAATATCTCTCTCGGAAAACAAAGGCGACGGTACCAACCAGTAGCAGCTGTAACTCCCGCTATCAACCCTGCGCTTGTTCCTACGTATCAACCTCAGGTTGCTCAAAGCCAACCGAATCAACAACAATATCAGCAAAGGACACAACAGCCTCTTCAGCAGGCTCATCCTCCATACAACAACAACTGTACAACACGACCACCAGGGTTCAACCCTATACCCATGTTATACGCAGAACTGTTTCCATTATTACTGGTCAAAGGGCACGTCCAAACCAGGACTCCTCTTGCAATACCAGAGAATCTGCCTTTTTGGTTCAAAGCAGATCATACTTGCCCTTACCATCAAGGAGGGCCAGGGCATAACATAGAAAACTGCCTCAGCTTCAAATCCGACGTACAGAAGCTTGTTAAGAACAGGGTCTTATCCTTCAAGGATACAAGTCCTAATGTTTAGACAAACCCGCTGCCTCAACACGAGAAAGCTATGGTAAATTTGATAGAAGAAGAGTCTAAGCACATCTATCAAATTCATAATGTACTCTTATTGGGAACCAACCTGGTCAAGATGCATTGCAGACAGAGCGGATATGGTCATGTACCATCTCATAACTATCATCAGTGTGATATCTGTTCTAAGAACAATCAAGGGTGTTTTGTGGTGCAATCAGCTCTACAGGAACAGATGGATCTCGGATGGATCCAAGATCACCGAATTCGTGAAGTCAACATGACTTATACAGATTCCAACATCATTCAAAACCACGAAATCCGTGCAATGAATGTCAACTTGGTGGAAATGCACTCAATGCAAAGCCAACATCATAATCTGCCACGGAACGATTACGATTCCTGTCCTATCTGCTCAATAAACGATCAGGGATGCTCTTTTATACAAGAGGCCCTCCAGCGTCAGATGGATCTTGGATGGATTCAGGATTATTGCGATAGAAATCAGTATCAAGTGAATATGATTCAAATCTTTGATATTCGCTAAATTAATACCAGCTTGGTGGAGTTACATGCTAAGCAAGTCCAACTCGGTTTTCTGACTTCGCATAATTACCAGAACTGTAAGGGATGTTGTGAGAGCGACCAAGGATGCACTCTCATTCAAAGAACTTTGCAACAATTGTTAAACCACTGGTGGCTTCCGATCTATTTAGACGAAGACACACAACAAGTCAGTATGATTAATGGGAACCCTACTAGGCATCAAAGTCAGGATGTTCGATCAATGGAAACAGAACTAGTGAGGTTACACTGCATACAGAGCGGACGTGGCCGGGTGCCACCACACAACTATGAACACTATAGAGTTTGCTCTAAAAATAATTAAGGATGTTACCTCTTGCAAGCAACCCTTCAGATTCATTTGGACCACAAAGAGATTTGACCGTGTCCAAGTCCTAGGTCAATCAACTTGATACCCGACTATTTCGCTGATCGAATCAAGTACGTTGTCGTAATCGAAAATTCCCAACCAGGAACTGATTGAAATTACTTATAATGGTCAGAAGAATCAGAAGGCTCGTGTAGTTATCTATCTATCGAGACCTTTACTGTATGAATCAACTAAGGCTATCCCTTACAAATACGGTGCAACAACAATTAAGAATGGAAAGGAAATTCCATTACCCTCCATCGTGAATATTGCAGACATCAGTCAAGTAACACGGAGCGGTCGAATCTTCAACCGAGGAGTTGGAGAACCTACCAGAGAAAAGGAACCTCAAACGAAAGTTCTTGATCAACCAATCGGCCCGTTTAGTGATCCCAGCCTTTCAAAGAACAACGATGAAATGCTGAAGCTCATCTAGAAGAGTGAATACAACATTGTTGATCAGTTGTTGCAAACTCCTTCAAAAATCTCGGTGCTATCACTTTTACTTAATTCTGAAGCTCACATGGAGGCTTTACAGAAAGTCTTAGAGCAAGCCTTTGTGGAACAAGATGTGTCAATAAGACAATTTGACAGCATCATCTCCAACGTCACTTCCTGCAACAACTTGGGATTTAATGATGACGAACTGCCAGAAGAGGGCCCAAGACATAACATGGCACTCAATATTACAGTCAACTGCCAGGACGATGTTTTAGCCGGCGTACTGGTAGACACCGGATCGGCTCTAAACGTGATGCAAAAGTCCACTCTAATGCGACTATCATTCAAAGGATCTCCGATGAGAGGCAGTGAGGTCATCGTCAAAGCATTTGATGGATCCCAAAAAATAGTTATCGGCGAAGTCGACCTTCCCATAACTATCGGTCCCCACACTTTCCAAGTCACTTTCCAGGTCATGGTCATCTGGGCAGCATACAGCTATTTGTTAGGAAGACCTTGGATAAACGAGGCTGGGGCAGTCACTTCGACGCTTCACCAAAAGCTAAAATTTGTCAAGAACGACCAACTCGTCACAGTCTGCGGAGATCAAGCCTTGATCGTGAGTAACTTATCGTCGTCTACTTGTGTAGAACCAGAGGAGGTTGTTGGAACCCAGTTCCAAGCACTTTCGGTGAGCAACGACAACCAATCAGAAAGAGGAACGTCGATTTCCTCGTACAGAGATGCTCTCGAAGTGATAAAAAATAACAATGCAAAGGGATGGGGATAGCTTGTCATTCCTACCAACAATAAGAAAAAGAAAGGTCTTGGTTTTTCTTCAAATTGTACCCAGACAGCTACTAACGATGAAATTCTTCATCCCATTCAGAACTTCTTCCATAGTGGAGGTTTCCTTCACCCAGTGTCTCAAGAAGTACATACGATCAACGAGGGAGATTCCTCCAATACAAATGAAGAATGGAAGTCCTATCTTAACGAGGACAGTTATATGTCTCAGGAAGAGGTGCCTACAACATTTTGCTTTCTAGCACAAAGTCCGAGATTTATACCGAGGTCAGATGTCAAAATGATGTACGGAGATTGTGATCCAGAAGGATGTCGTGCTCCACCCAACTCATTAGAGAAAGACACTCTGATGAAAGACAACTTTGACCATGACTATTATGGCCCAATGGATGGTCTGCCTATGTGGCAGCCATACCCAGGAGACTCGGGGCAAAAGAATTAGTCGAATGATGCATATTAGCTAGGCATCATTGAAAAGAATACCTGTGTCCCCACCTTGTCATGGGATCAACACCCAGAGCATTCAGAAAACATCCAGCACGACGATGAATTTGCAAAGTTTTCTGGACTAGAGTTCATCAACTACGCTTTTCCCGAGGTCAACGTCATCGAAAGGGATGACACCTCCAATTCTAAAGAAGTGTGGGACACATTAGGACAACCAAGTGGCAGGTACGACTACTTGGTTAAGTACACCACTCCCGAAAGCTCTCGTATCAGGCTCGAAGACATCCAGCCAGCTAGATGGGGAGATTTACCTGAGAGTGCAAACACTGCGTAAAATACAACAGAAGAGCTCTCCTACAATAACTTTGCCTGGGAGACAGATTCCAATGATCCTGCTCCTCCAGAAATCAGCATTATTTCTGAAGACAGACCAAGAAAGAAGGTGCCAGACTTTGTGATTCACCGAGGAGTTCGCCGCCAATGGGTTGCAGTCAACGTTCCGGAAGTCGTTCATAAGTCTAAGTAATTGTCGTCTTTATCTTAACCTTTCACCTTGCCAAGGTGAAACAGATGTTTTGATATGGCTCACTTTCTGTAAATGTACCTCTTCGCTTCGTCCAAAGCGATAGAGTTTTGTTTTATAGGGTTGTAGTTTCAAGAATCGACAAGATCATAAATAAAATAACGTCGTTCTGTAATTTACGCAATTATTGTTGTTTTCTCTTTTTCGCTTTTTCAGAAAATGGTAATCCTAAAAATCAACTCAAATAATAAAATCAAGCATTTTTCAAAAAAAAAAATACACTGCACACACTCTTGTATTCTCTCTATCTCTTCTGAAAATAAATCATCACGTTATGCAGATTGCTTGTTTTAAACCCCATTGAAACATACGATCCAATGTCTTCTCCCAACTTTGAATTCCCGGTATTTGAGGTTGAAGAAGAAGATGACGAAGAAATTCCAGAAGAGATCTCCCAATCACTAACACAAGAGAAAAGGTCCATTAAACCTCACAAAGAACCGTTGGAAACGGTCAACTTGGGTTCATAGGAAGAGAGAAAAGAAGTCAAGATTAGGGCACTACTCAGTCCAACTGTCAAAGAAAGTTTGACAAAGCTTCTCAAAGAGTTTCCCAATGTATTCGCTTGGTCCTATCAGGATATGCCAAGGTTGGATACCAGCATTGTGGAACATCATCTACCGTTAAGATCAGAATGTCCGCCGGTAAAACAAAGGCTGAGACGGACTCATCCTGACATGGCCATCAAAATCAAAGAGGAAGTACAGAAACAGATTGACGCGGGTTTCCTCGCCACATCAAAATATCCTCAATGGCTAGCCAACATAGTACCAGTTCCAAAAAAGGACGAAAAGGTAAGAATGTGTCTATACTACAGGGATCTAAACAAAGCAAGTCCAAAGCATGACTTTCCCTTACCGCGCATAGACATGCTGGTAGACAGTACAATAAAGTTCAAAGTCTTCTCCTTCATGGATGGATTCTTGGGCTATAATCAGATAAAAATGGCGCTGAAAGACATGGATAAAACTTCCTTCATCAACCCATTAGGCACTTTTTGTTACAAGGTAATGCCGTTCGGTTTGAAGAACTCCGAGGCAACCTATCAACGGGCCATGACTACTATGTTCCACGACATGATACACAAAGAAATCGAAGTGTATGTCAATGATATGATTTCCAAATCTAAGACAGAATAGGAGCATGTGACCCACATGTCAAAACTATTCGAGCGGCTGAGAAAATAAAACTCCTCTTGAATCCCAATAAGTGACAATTTGGTGTCCATTCAGGGAAACTTTTAGGGTTCATCGTCAGCCAGAAAGGAATTGAAGTTGATCCTGACAAGGTCAAGGCCATTCAATAAATGCCTTCTCCAAAGACTGAGAAACAAGTCCGAGTATTTTTGGGACGTTTGAACTACATTTCCAGATTTATATTCCTCATGACCGCAACATGTTTGCCAATTTTCAAATTACTCAAAAAGAATCAGGACTGCATTTGGACAGAAGACTGCCAAACCGCCTTCGACAGTATCAAGGAATATCTGTTGAACCCACCGATTCTATCACCTCTAGTGGAAGGAAGACCACTGATCATTTACTTAACAGTCTTGGAGGACTCAATGGGTTGTGTGCTTGGCCAACAAGATGAAACAAAAAGGAAAGAGTCAGCCATCTACTATTTAAGCAAGAAATTCACCGACTGCGAGACTCGGTACACTATGCTTGAGAAAACTTGTTGTGCTTTGGCTTGGGCAACCAAACGTCTCGCTAGTATATGATTCATCACACTACTTCATTAATCTCCGAAATGGATCCGATCAAGTACGTCTTTGAAAAGCCTGCTCTCACGGGAAGGATTGCCCGTTGGCAGATGTTGTTATCAGAATACGATATCGAGTACCATGCTCAGAAATCCGTCAAAGGAAGTGTTTTAGCCGATCATTTGGCTCATCAACTGATTGACGATCAGGAATCAGTCGGGTTTGACTTCCTGGACGAAGATGTCATGTACTTGAAAATGAAAGATTACGATGAACGGCTACATAGTGAAGGGCCAGAACCAGGTTCCCGATGGGGACTAATCTTTGACGGAGCTGTCAATCATTATGAAAACATAATTGGAGCAGTCATTATAACACCTCAGGGTACCCACATTCCTTCCACCGCCCGACTGACATTCAAGTGTATAAACAACGAGGCTGAATACGAAACTTGTATCATGGGTCTCGAAGAAGCGATCGACTTAAGGATCAAGAACTTGGATGTATATGGCGACGCAGCTCTGGTTATCAATCAGATCAATGGAGATTAGAACACATACCAATCAGGACTATTTCCTTACAAAGATTACGCGAGAAGGTTGTTACCATTCTTCGATAGAATCGAGTTTCATCATATCCCTTATGAAGAGAATCACATGGCTGATGCATTAGCCACTCTCTCTTTCATGATTAGTGTAGGTCAATGGAACGACATACCTAAGATTGACATAAGGCGCCTAGAACGGCCCGCTTACATCTTCGCGATTGAAGCAGTCATAGACGATAAACCTTGGTATCACGATATCAAATACTTCCTTCAAAAACAGGAGTACCCACCTGGGGCATTAAGAAAAGACAGAAAGACCCTCAGAAGGCTAGCAGGCAGCTTCTTCCTGAGTGGTGATACACTCTATAAGAGGACTTTGACATGGTCTTGCTCCGATGCATAGACAGACCAGAAGCAACCATGCTGATAAAAGAAATTCATGAAGAATCCTTTGGCACTCATGCCAACGGACACACAGTGGCGAGAAAAATTCTGAGAGCAGGGTACTATTGGTTGACAATGGAATCTGATTGCTACAAGTACATGAGGAGGTGTCACAAGTGTCAGATATACTCAGACAAAATCCATGAACCGCCAACACATCTCAAAGTTCTTTGTTCCCCATGGCCATTTTCTATATGGGGAATCGACATGATTGGCATGATCGAACCCAAGGCTTCGAACGGACATCGGTTCATCCTGGTAGCCATTGATTACTTCACCAAGTGGGTCAAAGCAGTGTCATACGCCAATGTAACCAGACAAGTGGTGGTCCAATTTATCAAAAATAATATCATCTGCCGTTATAGTGTTCCAAGCCAGATCATTACTGATAATGGATCCAACATGAAAATAGAATGATGAAAGAGTTGTGCGCTGAGTTCAAGATCGAACACCATAACTCATCTCCCTACCGAACCAAGATGAACGGAGTGGTAGAAGTGGCTAACAAGAACATCAAGAAGATTGTTCAAAAGATGGTTATAACCTACAAAGACTAGCACGAGATGTTACCTTTTGCTCTTCACGGTTATCGCACATCTGTCTGCACTTCAACAGGGGCAACCCCTTTCTCTCTAGTATATGGCATGGAAGTAGTGCTCTCCATAGAAGTGGAAATCCCATCAATTCGGGTTTTGATGGAAGCTAAGTTAACAGAAGCTGAATGGTGCCAAAGTCGGCACGACGAACAGAATCTGATCAAAGAAAAGCGATTAATGGCTCTATGCCACGGTCAGTTGTATCAGGAAAGAATGAAGTAGGCGTTTGACAAAAAGGTCCGACCTCGTGTCTTCAGGAAAGGAGACCTTGTGCTCAAGAAGATACAATTATTCCTCACTGATTCCCGGGGCAAGTGGACTCCAAATTATGATGGCCCCTATGTGGTCAATAAAGCCTTCTCAGGCGGCGCCTTGAGACTCATAACCATGGATGGAGAAGAATTTTCCTACCCCATAAATGTTGATGTAGTCAAGAAATACTTCGCCTAAATAAAAAAAATGAAAACATCTCAGTGGATTGAAAACCCGAAAGGGCGGTCCAGGCAAAAATTAGAGACATAATCAAAAATCATCCCGATGGATTAGAAATCTCAAAAGTACAATCCAGGCAAAAGTTAGGGATAATGGCAAGTAACTACGTCCAGCAAAGGGGCAAATCCCCCAGCAGCAGCCATGCCATCCATCAGGAAAATGCCAGTCAAGGTCATCTTCGACAGAAGCTCAGGATGTCCAGAATTCAAAGTTGGTAGAAGGATAGCGGTCGTTATGTTTCAATGCAGCCCTTTTCCCTTAAATTACCATTTTCTAACTTTGTAAATACTCCATGGAATCACGCGTTTGGCTGATTTCCATCCTATCAATAAAATTTGAGCCCTAGTGCTTTTGTTTATAATTCTCATTTGTGTTAGCTTTACAGAACGACATTTTAATATGATTAACGATTCTTGAAATAAAACAAAAATAAATTTAATTGTCAAACTTTTTCTGCTTTTAAAATAAAGATGACAATTTCTTTTGACTGTTGAACATCAAAATAACATCGATCGCTTCTCCAGAAGTAATCGAGCTTCAAAGCGCAGAATCAAAGTACTCCTTCTTAACCGGTACACCTGAATGAAGGACCAGTTATGTTAGATGCGAATATTCCATCTGACATCCCCGACAGAGTTCTTATCTCATAAGCCCGACCAACGATTTTCCCCACAGGGACTATCTCACCTAAGCAAGGTAGAATTGCTATTTTGGACCAAATGGTACTTCCTCATTCCCCGCAGTGGCCGAGTATCCAATCATGTTCATCCGTTAGTCTGTATGTCGTGTCAGTTTCGTCAGCATATACATACATACATCATGCATTATTGATTCATACATGTTCATATTGCATCACTACCACGCTAGTCGGTCTTACCCCCTAGTCATAAAAGTCCTCTTGTCAATTGAGTTGTCAGTTCTTTCCTCGTCAGGAAGTGAATCATCTAAGCAATCTCTCTCCAGTTTATCTCTGGATTAGAGACGGTCTTCGACCACTTTGATAACTTGAACCTCTGAAAAGCAAGAAAACTTTCGACAAACATCACTCTTCGCCATTGAAGATGATATCTTCACTTTCTCAGATTAAGGAAAATCCCCAGAGAAAGCCTTTTAATCAAAGCTTCGGAAATACAGCAGTTTTTCTCTGGAAAATTCGCTGACGAAATGGTCATCAGTACCTCCAAATTGGATTACATCACATGGCATTTCTTCTAGAAGATCTCGAGGAAAAGTATGATGTAATACCCCCAAGAAGAAAGCAGTCTCTCAAGAGAATCGTTTTCCCCAGTAGAGTCAACAAATGACGTCTTCAATAGAGAAGTTTGTACGCTTCTGCAGCTCAGACGAATGGGTTCCCCAGCAAGTCTGACATCAAAACTTTTTCCATCAAATGACATCTCCCCAGGAAAATTCGGCAAGAAGTTTGAGGAAAACCGCTACGAACAGCGTCCCTTGTCAAGAAAGTTTATTGACTAAAGAAACTGAGACCAGATCCTTGGTAGGAAACCAGGATCGAGGGGAAGTTTATATCAGAAACTGAGACCAGATCCTTGGTAAGAAACCAGGATCGAGGGGAAGTTTATATCACAAACTGAGACTAGTTCCATGGCTAAAGACCAGGATCGAGGGGAGGTTTAGTCCAAAAGAAAAATTAGACCAGTTCCTTGGTAGGAAGCCAGGATCGAGGGGAAGTTTGTGTCAAAAATTGAGACCAGTTCCTTGGTAGGAAACCAGGATCGAGGGGAAGTTTTACCTTTTCTAAGTATCAACGCTTAGCAAAAGAAGATGAATGCGTAAACTACCATTCATAACTACTGTCAAAATTTTGGGTATTCCGATATTTAATCCTCTTGCACCCCGAATGCCCGAATACCTTCGCCAATCACACCTTCAGGTCCAAGAAGATTAAATAGGGGCATCTGTCATACCCCAAATTTTGACCACTAAGATTTCCCATCATTGTGCAAATCATCTCACAATATGGATGTACCTTTATGCCTCATCAATCTCCTCAAGAATTGTTGAGCATTCCTTGCAGTCAAGCATTAGGGTTTTAAGCCCTCTTAGAGCCTTAGACAAAGGATCAATCAAGAAATGACATGATCTCCAACTTGTCTAACCTCTCAAACACACATAAATGATCAAGAGGACTCCCACATCAAGAATCAGGCACAAGGTTGCAGCATTCCAAGTGGATTAAGCCTCAAGATCGTCGGTGTCACCTGTAACACCCCAATTCCCATCGCGGATAAATAATACATAATAAAATCAGAGTGAATAAAATTTTTTCAACAGAAATAAGGATGCCACATCTGAGAAAAACATAATCCACCTGCTCATAACTTTGATACATAACACAAAATGGAATAAATAATAACAGAAAACTTTTTCCAACAAAAGGAAAGTTCAATTATGGAATAAAGCGGAACGATCCATAATTGACTCATTTTACAAAATAAATTGTTTCATAACATCAAAATATACATACAAGTTATCAAAAAATATATATATTCACATATATAAACATAAATAACAAAAACGTTTCCCCCTGACTCCCGTGTTACGTATCAGAGCAGACACCAAAGATCTAAGCAAAATGAAGATCTAACTCTTCCACTTGCCTCCACGCCTCTACAACGGCTAATCTGCACTATGCCATAAAAAGCATATTCCAACAGAAGGGTGAGAAATAACAACTAAATCAAGATTTGCATAATAATATGAAAACATATCATTCACATATATTATTCAACTCACCCACACACCACATGCTAACACATATAGCATACAAAGATATCATATATTCATATACACAAGTTAGGATATATATCTGTACTTCCCAAGAAGCACAGACATAAGAAACAACAAAGTGGTGAGAACTAAATTCAATAATTAACGGTGTAAAATACATGTTAAGGAGCAGTAATCAAGCAATCACACATAATATGCACCCACTCACGACACACTTGTCACTTTCAATTATAATCCAACAAAGACATAATAATGCAATGTGACTCAATGACACAATGCAATGCAAGTGGTACCACACAACATGGTTCATTCAATTGAACCTGATTCATAATAGAATCTGGATAAATCACATACACTTCCACTGAGCAATGATTTATCTCCATACAACTCCACATTGGAGTCCGGACAATACTAGGCACCCATCATGGATTCCTACCTAGCTGTCTCCACCAGACACATCATGAAATGCATGACACGGATTACACACAAAACACATGTATAATAACAATTATACAGCTTCACGATCCTCATGATCACACGTGAGATACATACTCACCGTAATACACACTACTATTACCACAATTGTCAAATCAATTCATCATAATACACACAATTAAGGAAAATACCTCACGAGGCCTTAATTAGTTAATTATCTACTTAATCCATCCAAATTCCATTTTAAATCATTTTTACTAGCATTCCTAAATTCAACAAGTTTTGACACCTATCCCAACCTCTCAGACCAAAAGGAACTGCATCGGACGCGAAATCGGGAAAGAATTTGTGAAATGGAAAAATTCTGCACTCTCGATGGTCATGCGCGTATTGCCCACACCCATACGCGTATTACCCAGCTCGCTCGCCCATCCAATTGTGTACCAGACGCGTAATGCCCACTCTGCAGCCTGCCATACGCATATTGCCCTCGTATCGCCCATGCCATACGCGTATTACCTTGCCCATTATGCGTATGGGCAGCGAATACCCAGAATTTTCTGTTTCCACACCAGTCCAATTCTGATCAGTTTTAGCACCCAAATTTGCAACACCAGCAATCACATAACAACAACAACATAATGTATTATACTTATCATGACAGAATGGATCAATTTACACACTTTTCATCCCCGCATTTTACGCGATAAGAAAATCCGACAGCACGACTATTTCTCAAAAACACGAATTAATTAAATCATCTTTTACCCTTCAAACCATTTTTAATAGAAATAATATCTCATTAGCTTTCTGTTGCACCCCAAATTTTACCCTCAGATATCTTGATTTTCTGTCATGCAATCTTAGGTCATATGTCTAAACATCTACAGTCATTTGGTCTATCAATCATTAATTGTGCATTTTTTTTATCGCCTGGTCATTTTTTATTTTTGTTCATAATCTCTAGATTTAATTTTGAAATTTTAGAACTTTTGTTTTTTTAGTTTAGAAATTTATTCATCTATTTTAATCTTTAGATCAGTTTTATTATTAAATATAGTTTATTTATCCTAACTATTTTATTTATTATTATTATCATTATTATCATTACAACTATTTATCAGCTTTCATTTTATTTTATTTTTATTATTATTCATTAGTATTGTTAATTGTTATTATTAAATCAAAACAAAAAAAAGAAGCAATGAGATGGGCCAATGCCATCCGCACGGCCCACCCTCCTTGGAACCCAAAACACCTCGCTGCACCAAGACGTGTACAACAACAATTTCAAACAAATCAATGCAACCTCTGCGTATCATCCTCAAAAGCAAGACTTTGACCAACTCTTTTTGAAGTAACAACGTACTGCTGCAAAGAAACATTTAACCAAAACGTGAAAACCGGACCTCACTCTTCAGCTTGTACGTTCCCACTCTGCAATAATCACAACACCATCATCCTGCACCACCTGCAATTGAAAGTCACACATCATTAGCAACAAGACAATTTTGTTGTACTACGATGCGTATAGGAGAAGTTTTGAGTGTTTAAAACAGAAAAGAGGGACAACAACAAAGAAAAGAAAAGAATCAACACAATTCTGAGGGAATTCATCTTCGCACTTTGACCACCGTCCCCTTTCTTCTTCTTCAGACCTCATAACTTCAATCAAGATTCAACATCCTTAACCACAACACCAAATCAATTTCCACCCTCTTTCTCCTTCCCTCATTGCTACACACAACACCAAAACCACAAAAAATCTCTGTTTCAATCATTCTCCCACACTCTTCTGTTCCACCCTTCTTCAATCAACATCAACCTTCAGCCGAAACCAAAATCCCAAGACACCAAACTCAACTCCTTCTTCTCCTTCAATAACCCAAAACAAACCCATAAAACCTTCTCCAATTCAGAAACCACCGCACCGTCAATACTCCCTCCGACGAAAATCACACACAACCCCTAATCAAATTCCATAAACAAAACAAATCCAAGCCAGAACCAAAGCCGAAACAGATTTCGAAGTTGAATCGGATTCAAAAACTCACAAACCTGGCCATTTCGAAAACGAGCGAACGAATCATAAGACTGAAACCTGAGATTGAGAAAATCCGACATCGAAGGCCGGAGAACTTGAACGTTGTGGGTTCGATTTGTTTGTTTCTGGTGATCTTGATTGTTGAGCGAGATTTTCTTACGGATCTCTTCGTGTGAGCCTGTTCGTTGACCCTTTATTTGTGAGGGTGATGCACCGTGTAGAAACCAGATGTTTCAATCAATTTCTCTTTTTTTGAATGTTTTTTTTACTTGGAATATGGCCTTGAGAATGAACTTTCTTTTCTCTTTTTATGTTAGGTCAATACTGAAGTTGAATTTGACATTAACTTTTTTTTCTTTTTTTCTGGTTTGAGCTTGTTGTTGGCTAATGGGCTTTGGAGCCCACGGGTGAATCGTGTTCATACGCCCACCTTTCTCAGCGCCTCTCCCCTCTTTCCATTTTTTTTAATTTTGTATGTCATTCTTTTTTAGTTTTTTTTTATATAGAACTTTTAATTTAGATTTTACTTTACTAATATTTTGAAATTTTGGGTTTAAATTTAATATGTTACTTTTATTCTCAATTTAACTTTTCCACTCTTTTGGTTTCGAATTTCATTTCGATTTTCTTTTCAATTTATTTATGGGCCAATGACATAAAAAACTTCTTGATTTTGTTGATTTATTCAAGTCACAAAATATCATGATTCATATGAGGCCTATTTTTTTTAATTTTGTTGGTCAATGAGAGTTTAATTAAAGATTTATCGATTTTATCGATTTAAAATCTTAATTTAGACTAGACCAACTTTATGTTTCATTTCAATCTCATTTTATTTTATTTTTTATTGGTCAATGAAGTTCTAATCTAAAGATTTTCGATTTATCGATTTAAATCCTTATTTAGATGAGACCAATTTCATTTTCATTTCGTGCCCGTTTCTTTATTTTCGGGCCGATGATATTGCAAAATCACGACTTTTTATCGATTTATTTCAAATCACTAAGTCGTGATATATATGAGGCATCTTCATTATTTTATCGGTCGATGAAAGTTGAATATCATAGATTATCGGTTTCTCGATTAAATCATGATTAAGACGAGACCGACTTTATTTCTACTTCATTCTGTATTTTTCTTATATCTTCATTCTCATTTTTTACCGATGAAGTCTTTCTATTCACGAACGTTGTTAGCGAAGCGACGAACCTTCATTATTTCAAATCTGTAGTGAGTGATCATCGAGATCTCTTTCTATACTTTAAGATCGTGATAGGTTACCTTCGACTAATCAACGAGAGTTTGTGATTTAAGACGAGGTCTTCACCTTTTCTTTTCGTGTGCCACGATTTCATCAGAGAATGATCTTTTATATCATTTCTTTATCGTGTCTTAACACAAAGACCAAATTGTGCATCCTCCTATAGTATGGTCTTCCTCATAGACCGTACTACGACGGATCAGCACTACATTGGACCCGATTCATCGATCCAATAAATTAATCAACAATCACTAAATTTACTTTCAATATATATATATATATATATATATATATATATATATATATATATATATATATCTTGATTTATTCTTTATGTCGATTATTATCCTTGTTAATATTATCATTGTTCATATTTATATCTTGTGTATATTGTTCACTTCATTTGTTCATATAAAACACACTAATAAATATCGAAACCCTAAAAAACTCAATTGACTGGACTGTTGGTTACTATTGTGTTTTGGACTGAGGACTTAGATTTAGGACTTTTACCCTATGCTCATAGAGTGGAGGTTTTGATCTTGGTTTGCCAGTGGCTCACCAGCATGCACTCTATTTTGGGTTAGATCTTTCTATCTCTTGCTCATTTACATTGATGCATTTTTTTTTATGTCTGCATGTATGTATGTTTGCTTGACATTGTTTCTTAGCATGTTAGCACTATAAACATGATACTATGTGGTTACCATCATTCTTTGATTTATTATCATTTAATTTTGATGTTTGATCATACCATGTTCATATCACTTTGTTCATACTATCTTGATTATACTTTTGTTCACACTGTATATATCATATTCATGCTTGATTCTTGACCCTCCTTCCAAAGGAAAGTTTTTCACTTTGACTCCTAAGTCACAATCCATTTCCATTTCACCTTGGCCTCATAAGAGCCGTTTCCCTCATAGTTTAGTAATAGGATGGAGTTATCGTGAACTCCATATGATTCTCACTATCAGGAGAATTCACTTTACCTTTTACTCAGACTTACAGAGTTATCGTGAACTCTGTGTGGTTCTCACTATCATGAGAATTCACTTCCTCCCTTCATAACGTAGACTTGGAGAGTTATCGTGGACTCTACGTGAGCTTATGCTCATTCCCTTTGGAACGTTGGCCATAGTCAATGTCTCCTTTTCTTTCACCCTTAGTTAGGTGAACTACGGTTGCTCTGATTCTTTAGTTAGATACGTAGGCACAAGATGCGACGTCTTGGCGAGCAAACTTAGTGTACATACCCCTAGGTCTTTACCTTAGTCTTTAGTATAGATTACCTTAGAAAGCAAACATAACATAACACAAACTTAAACAAGAGGTTCCCGTAGAGTACTACGGATACTTAGGGTGCTAATATCTTCCCTTTGTATAACCAACCCCCGAACCTTAGATCTCCCCCTATAGGTTTTTTCTAACGATCTTGAACCTTTCCTTTGGATAAATCAAAGTCGGTTGTAAAAGAAATATGATGCAAGTTAATTAATAGCTTGTTATCCGATTTTCACCGCAACAGAAATGGCGACTTCACTGGGGAAAAATATTTTTGAGGGTTAAGCCTACCTTGTTTTTTGCTTGTGTTATTTATGTCTTGCTTGTTTACTTGTATACATCTGTGATATCTGTATATATGTATATATTTGTATATATCTCTGTCTGTACTGGATTTTCTGTGTGCAGGGTACTACTATTGAGTGGTGAGATAAGTCCTAACCCGGACTTGAGCGTACACTTATGATAGGACGATGGTATATTCAAGGAGGCTTTGAGGGAGTCGATTCCTGAAAAAGCTGAATTGAGAACACCATCACTTAGTTGAGGCCCTCTCGAGAGTCTAGTTATGTTGAACGATCCTATTCGTGAATGCGTGCTACTCTCGACCTAGGAGCCCATGATATTGAGAACCATAATTACCAAACCCCACTTGGCCTGTTAGGATGTAGTGCGTTGACCATGATGGAGTCTATTTCTGAATTAGTTGTCACGCGATACTACACTCAGACGAGATCCTCTTGAGAATTTTATTGATTACCAAGTCATCTGGGAAATCTTTAAAATCCGAAAGATGGGTTGTCGACTCTGGGAACTTTTTATAACCCTGTTCTGCAGATGAAAACCCATAGTACATACCTTCTGGGATGGGTAGACCATGGCTCCATGCTTGTGATCTTCAAACCTAGGCCCTCTTTTGTTTGTGTGCGCATATCTGTAAATATCTATATATGTTTGTTTGTGCATATTTGTGAATACCCGTGCACATATGTTTGTGCTTGTGTGCTTTTGCGTGTGCATATATCTATGTTTTGTGTGCCCGTGTTTGTGCATTGCATACATCTCCTCGCATCCATTAATGATTTCAAGGAACTCAGAAGTTATTTTCTTTGCAAAGACCCTTAGAGATCATGGATTTTAAAACAAAACTCTTCAGTTTCCAAAATGTTCGCAGTTGGCCTTTGAGTTCCTTGAAACCATTTGGCTTGCATTAAGCATTGCATTCTCATTGCATGTTATTTGCATTGCATTTGCATTTCTCAGCCTTGAGTCTTGTCCGTCCTTTGTCTGTAACCCAGGCGGCTTCCTGAAGCCATCATTGGACTTGAAGTAGCTTTTGAAGTTTACTTTTTCAGACTCGTCCGTTGTGACCACCATGCTGGGGCACAGAGGTATTCAGCTGAAGACTTAAGGTACTCAGAAGCCAGGTTCAGACTGTGTTTGACTCCGATATGTTCCCATTCACGCCTCAAGGCATCCAAATTAGCAAACCTTCACCTAATCAGGCAGGTTCATCAGACTCTGAGGTGGAAGAATTTTCTGAGAGTATATGTGAAGATGATTCTCAAGCGGATCTCGACAATCAACTCTGAAGATGACTATCTCAGCTTGGCAGAATAAGAAGGAAATTTCAATTTCCTAAAGCTGGCAATCATTTGGCTGTTTAGCATTTTTGTTGTATTTTCTTTGCATGTTTGAATTATATTTGCTTATAAGCTGTTATTTTTTTTCAAATTGGCAAGATTAATGAAATGTTTGTGCATCTTTTGATTAAGTCCATTCGTTTCACTCATTTACTTTTATGTTTATAAAGAAAAAAAAACAAAAAATAGACAAATTTTTTTCCCATATCAATCCTTTTGTTCAAGCAAAGATTGGAGAGGATGACGAAAATATTACCCATAATTGTTGTGGTATGCTTTCGATTAAACCTTGTCGAGGATGTAAGGCATTGTTTCAATTCCTAAACACTGGAGAAATAAGAAAGATAATCCCTCGTTAACCCTTCGAGCCTAGAAGTAGAAGTTTTCTTTCTTTATACAAAAAACCCTTAAAATCTCAACCTTGGGGCAGGGTAGTTCTCAGTTTAACTTGGTTACGCATTCGAACGCAAGCGCTTTATGCAAGACACCAGTCAGCTCTCTCAAATTAAATGAGTTAGCGTTGTACAAGTTGTTCATCCAAGCAGCAAATAAGGAAGGATCGTTGAAAAAAATCCTTAATCAAAGAATGAGCCGAGTCCCTTTCAAGGCAAAAGCCAAGAAAGATGGGAAGCTCAGAACTTTTCCTTATACAAAAAGAACTTGTACAATAGCAAAAATGGAGTTTCAAAGTAATAATCAAACAAAAAGGAGGTCCTAACCGCAAACAAAGAGAGGTATCGTGACCACAATAAAATCAAAAGAAGAGGTATCATGACCTCAACCAGCAAAGACAAGGAGAAGTCTCAAAGTCTCAAAGATTAACCAAATTCTACAAAGGAGTACTGACTATCTAAGGTGTCTAAATCATCATCAATGATCATCAGCTCGCTCCTAGTCTGTAGGAACCTGAATGTATAACTTAAGTTAACTGAGCTTAGGATTGGAGTTCATCACGAAGATGGGGTGGGTGCCAAATAAACTTTGAGCCTTTATCTTTGTTTCATAAAACCGTGAACCAAGCCACATTACAACCCTTAAAAGACCTAATTGAGGTAAGGTTGTTTTGAAAGCATACTACGACAAGGTTGATTAACCTGACTCCTAATGATCTTTGCTAAATTGTGTGTGTTGATCACTTCATCTGTCATTCTGTAAATGACCAGATCCACTTTGTTTTTACTTAATCTTTCCACTGTGCGTGTTTCACCAATAAAACTTGATTTCAAAAGCTTGCATGAATTTTTGCACTGAAATTGCCAATTTTAAATGAACATTATTTGTTTGTGAAATAATCCAACATCAAAGGAATCCCAACAATTGCAGTCAGCTAGGGATTTGATTTGCTAAAGGAAGCTCAATCAGGGGCAACTAAGCGGAAGGTTTTGTCGTTCCATCATTTCGAGAATTGTTGAATAAGGGGCAGAACTCTTCAAAGTTAAGAATATTAGGGAAAGCCTTCTTGAGATCGTTTCATGACAAGTTTGGACTCCTATGACCCATCAACAAGGGCGAGTTTATTCCCCAGTTGTTTCTATCACAGTTTAAAGGACTTTGTATGGCGAATACAGTTGAACTGGGGCAGTTATGTCAAGACTCGTGGATTTTTTTTCAAGAGTTTGAAGATATTGAAGCATCTGGTATTTCAATTCTTCTGTAAAATCCTTTTGATGACTTATCCTCACAGACCAGTTAATCAGAAGCAGTCAAGTCGAGATTCTGCAAAACAACTAGTCTGGGGCATCTCCTTCATAGATCAACTTGACAGGGGCAAGTTTGTTCCCCAATTGTCAACAACCAGTCCGAAGCATAAGTTCAAGGACTTTATGGTGCAGACGCTGTTAATCTTGGGCTCTATACACTCCGGGATGAGTATAAACTATCAGATAGCCTCCTCTTAGGCTTTGTATAATGATTTTCCCAAGTGGAATCTAGCCTCCTCTTAGGCTTTGTATAATGATTTTCCCAAGTGGAATCTAGCCTCCTCTTAGGGTTTGTATAATGATTTTCCCTAGCGGAACCCAATCAATCTCCCAGCTTCAACCTGGGGTTTCGATCAAGACACATAACTAGTTCACGGGCTCTGTCGTGCAAAGCAGTCAATCAGGGGCAGTTATGTCGAGATTCGGTAAATCTCTCCAAGAGTTTGAAGATATTGAGACACCTTGTATGCCAATTCTTCTATAAAATCCTCTTGATGTATTCTTCTGACAGACCATGTACCCTGGGGCAGATGAGTTATGCAGAACTACTCAGCTTTTGTGGCGTCTCTGCCAGCTCCCAGTAAGTTGTCTCTTTAGCTAATCTGGGCACTTCCCAATGGATCTCTTCTCTCTAATGAAGAAATTAAACTCATGATGGTACTCCTAGTGAAGTCAAGATGCTATATCTAGTGGAGTACTCTTTTCCCCAGAGAGTGACATAACCTCGAAGTAAAGCTACTTCACCCCCAGTGATGGTCCAACCTTTTGAGTTTGGCTGGGTATCCTCGTCGGGATGTTTATTTCATCTCCAGTTTCGCTTCTTGCCTGTTCTGTCAGCATAAGCTTTAGCATGGCATAAACACTCATGTGCATAGCATTTTATCATTTTTGCTACATGTTTCTGGTGTTTGCCTGTGTTGATCACTTTGGCGTTTATCTCCCCAAGTGACTGGGTTTGTCTTTTCTCTCCAATAGAGGTGTCAGCTCTAGGCATAGAGTGCTCATTCCTTCTGAATTCCCCACAGAGTTTTATCCTCGTGGATGATGGTTGCTTCAGTTATCTTTTTCCACATTCGGATAAGATAAATCCCCAGTTACGTTCATTCCTCAATTAGAGTCTTGTTTGACCGTTTCTTTCTAGCTTGCTCCTAGATTGAACTTTGATCCCTAGCAGATGTGGTTTTCAAACCTATCTTTGAACGTGCATTTATTTTGCACCGTTGTCTCACAGGAAGATTCTTTTTCAAATCCTCATTGAAGACAATTATTCCTTCGGTAGTGTTGTAATATCAACATCTCTTTGGAATTTATACCCAACAACAAGTATCATTCTCCTGGAGAAGCTTGTTCTTTCATGGCAATAAGTGGCAGTCTCTTATGAGAAACTTATCTATCTCTGGTTTTATTCAACCTCTTTGCAACCATAATTGGTATTCCCCAAGAAGTCTAACCTTAAGTCCAGTCATCGCTGACATCTTTCCTGTTGTTTAAAATTGTTCCTGCTTGAATCGTGTCAAGCTTGAACCTAAAGTCCAATTATCGTTGGCACTGTATTTGGTTTGAATCGAGTCACCTTAGGCTTTTATTTTAACTTGTTCTTGTTTGAATCGTGTCAAACTTGAACCGAGTCCTTGTTCGAATCGTGTCGGACATTGTCTCTTGTTTTATTTTAACTTGTTCTTGTTTGAATCGTGTCAAACTTGAACCGAGTCCTTATTCGAATCGTGTCGGACATTGTCTCTTGTTTTAAGATCTTGTTCTTGTTTGAATCGTGTCAAACTTGAACCGAGTCTTTGTTCGAATCGTGTCGGACATCGTCTCTTGTTTTAAGATCTTGTTCTTGTTTGAATCGTGTCAAACTTGAATCGAGTCCTTGTTCGAATCGTGTCGAACATTGTCTCTTGTTTTAAGATCTTGTTCTTGTTTGAATCGTGTCAAACTTGAACCGAGTCTTTGTTCGAATCGTGTCGGACATCGTCTCTTGTTTTAAGATCTTGTTCTTGTTTGAATCATGTCAAACTTGAACCGAGTCCTTGTTCGAATCGTGTCGGACATTGTCTCTTGTTTTAAGATATTGTTCTTGTTTGAATCGTGTCAAACCTGAACCGAGTCCTTGTTCGAATCGTGTCGGACATTGTCTCTTGTTTTAAGATCTTGTTCCTGTTTGAATCGTGTCAAACTTGAACCCAAAGTCCAATTATCATTGGCACTGTCTTTGGTTTGAATCGAGTCACCTTAGGCTTTTATTTCAGTTTGTTCTTGTTTGAATCATGTCAAACCTGAACCGAGTCCTTGTTCGAATCGTGTCAAACATTGTCTCTTGTCTTAAGATCCCGTTCCTGTTTGAATCGTGTCAAACTTGAACCCAAAGTCCAATTATCGTTGGCACCGTCTTTGGTTTGAACCGAGTCACCTTAGGCTTTTATTTCAGTTTGTTCCTGCTTGAATCGTGTCAAGTTTGAACCTAAAGTTCATTCATCGCTGGCATCCTCCATAAACAGAATCGTATTTGTTCTCTCAACCAGTTATGGTACATTTTTGGTTCATTAACTTTATCCTTAGCCAAAAGGTCCAGTCACCTTTCGTCATCTGACGCAGAGTTTACCTCTGCCTTTTCTGGCTTTTCTTGAAGATCCCGTTTGAACTCTTCAGTATAGGAAATCCCCAGAAAATCTTCGTAGGATGTCGATCCTTTTATTTCAAACTGATCCCCTGTGGTGATCATGTCTTCTTTCTGGTTTCATACCTAGTAAGAATGTGTCTTTTCCCCAGTATCGTCCGGTTACTTTTGAACCGCGTCGTCTACCTCCCTGGATCTTTCCCCAGTGGAAAACACCTCTTTGGTGTCCTATCTCCAGTAAGAACTTGTAGGGTTTCCCTCAATGTTTCTATCCCTAGTGTTTCCTTGGAGTCTCCCTAGTGAGTCTATTTTATCGGTTAGCTTGTATCCCCAGTGAGTTTACCTCATGGATACTAACCTTCACCCTTCCCCGGTGTTATTCACCTGTGTGTGTTTGCTTTCGTTGTTGATTGCATTTTTGCACCATCATGGCATCATACCATCATACTAGAAGTTCATGGCGTCCGCATCCTAGACTAGTTTGGTTCATATCATTGCATATCAGCGTATCTAAGGGTAAAATTTTCGGTTATCTATATTTAAATATCTTTCACCATCTTTCCATATCCCTTGTCATCCGGTGAAAGTATTTAAATAGGGGCAACTGTTGCACCCCAAATTTTACCCTCGGATATCTTGATTTTCTGTCATACAATCTTAGGTCATATGTCTAAACATCTGCAGTCATTTGGTCTATCAATCATTATTTGTGCATTTTTTTTATCGCCTGGTCATTTTTTATTTTTGTTCATAATCTCTAGATTTAATTTTGAAATTTTAGAACTTTTGTTTTTTTAGTTTAGAAATTTATTCATCTATTTTAATCTTTAGATCAGTTTTATTATTAAATATAGTTTATTTATCCTAACTATTTTATTTACTATTATTATCATTATTATCATTACAACTATTTATCAGCTTTCTTTTTATTTTATTTTTATTATTATTCATTAGTATTGTTAATTGTTATTATTAAATCAAAACAAAAAAAAGAAGCAATGAGATGGGCCAATGCCATCCGCACGGCCCACCCTCCTTGGAACCCAAAACACCTCGCTGCACCAAGACGTGTACAACAACAATTTCAAACAAATCAATGCAACCTCTGCGTATCATCCTCAAAAGCAAGACTTTGACCAACTCTTTTTGAAGTAACAACGTACTGATGCAAAGAAACATTTCACCAAAACGTGAAAACCGGACCTCACTCTTCAGCTTGTACGTTCCCACTCTGCAATAATCACAGCACCATCATCCTGCACCACCTGCAATTGAAAGTCACACATCATTAGCAACAAGACAATTTTGTTGTACTACGATGCGTATAGGAGAAGTTTTGAGTGTTTAAAACAGAAAAGAGGGACAACAACAAAGAAAAGAAAAGAATCAACACAATTCTGAGGGAATTCATCTTCGCACTTTGACCACTGTCCCCTTTCTTCTTCTTCAGGCCTCATAACTTCAATCAAGATTCAACATCCTTAACCACAACACTAAATCAATTTCCACCCTCTTTCTCCTTCCCTCATTGCTACACATAAGACCAAAACCACAAAAACTCTTTGTTTCAATCATTCTCCCACACTCTTCTGTTCCACCCTTCTTCAATCAACATCAACCTTCAGCCGAAACCAAAACCCCAAGACACCAAACTCAACTCCTTCTTCTCCTTCAATAACCCAAAACAAACCCATAAAACCTTCTCCAATTCAGAAACCACCGCACCGTCAATACTCCCTCCGACGAAAATCACACACAACCCCTAATCAAATTCCATAAACAAAACAAATCCAATCCAGAACCGAAGCCGAAACAGAAAAGGGTAGGAGGAAGATTTCGAAGTTGAATCGGATTCAAAAACTCACAAACCTGGCCATTTCGAAAACGAGCGAACGAATCGTAAGACTGAAACCGGAGATTGAGAAAATTCGACATCGAAGGCCGGAGAACTTAAACGTTGTGGGTTCGATTTGTTTGTTTCTGGTGATCTTGATTGTTGAGCGAAATTTTCTTACGGATCTCTTCGTGTGAGCCTGTTCGTTGACCCTTTGTTTGTGAGGGTGATGCACCGTGTAGAGACCAGATGTTTCAATCAATTTCTCTTTTTTTGAATGTTTTTTTTACTTGGAATATGGCCTTGAGAATGAACTTTCTTTTCTCTTTTTATGTTAGGTCAATACTGAAGTTGAATGTGACATTACCTTGTTTTTCTTTTTTTCTGGTTTGAGCTTGTTGTTGGCTAATGGGCTTTGGAGCCCACGGGTGAATCGTGTTCATACGCCCACCTTTCTCAGTGCCTCTCCCCTCTTTCCATTTTTTTTAAATTTTGTATTTCATTCTTTTTTAGTTTTTTTTTTATTTAGAACTTTTAATTTAGATTTTACTTTACTAATATTTTGAAATTTTGGGTTTAAATTTAATATGTTACTTTTATTCTCAATTTATCTTTTCCACTCTTTTGGTTTCGAATTTCATTTCGATTTTCTTTTCAATTTATTTATGGGCCAATGACATAAAAAACTTCTTGATTTTGTTGATTTATTCAAGTCACAAAATATCATGATTCATATGAGGCCTATTTTTTTTATTTTGTTGGTCAATGAGAGTTTAATTAAAGATTTATCGATTTTATCGATTTAAAATCTTAATTTAGACTAGACCAACTTTATGTTTCATTTCAATCTCATTTTATTTTATTTTTTATTGGTCAATGAAGTTCTAATCTAAAGATTTTCGATTTATCGATTTAAATCTTTATTTAGATGAGACCGATTTCATTTTCATTTCGAGCCCGTTTCTTTATTTTCGGGCCGATGATATTGCAAAATCACGACTTTTTATCGATTTATTTCAAATCACTAAGTCGTGATATATATGAGGCATCTTCATTATTTTATCGGTCGATGAAAGTTGAATATCATAGATTATCGGTTTCTCGATTAAATCATGATTAAGACGAGACCGACTTTATTTCTACTTCATTCTGTATTTTTCTTATATCTTCATTCTCATTTTTGACCGATGAAGTCTTTCTATTCACGAACGTTGTTAGCGAAGCGACGAACCTTCATTATTTCAAATCTGTAGTGAGTGATCATCGAGATCTCTTTCTATACTTTGAGATCGTGATAGGTTACCTTCGACTAATCAACGAGAGTTTGTGATTTAAGACGAGGTCTTCACCTTTTCTTTTCGTGTGCCACGATTTCATCGGAGAATGATCTTTTATATCATTTCTTTATCGTGTCTTAACACAAAGATCAAATTGTGCATCCTCCTATAGTATGGTCTTCCTCATAGACCGTACTACGACGGATCAGCACTACATTGGACCCTATTCATCGATCCAATAAATTAATCAACAATCACTAAATTTACTTTCAGTATATATATATATCTTGATTTATTCTTTATGTCGATTATTATCCTTGTTAATATTATCATTGTTCATATTTATATCTTGTGTATATTGTTCACTTCATTTGTTCATATAAAACACACTAATAAATATCGAAACCCTAAAAAACTCAATTGACTGGACTGTTGGTTACTATTGTGTTTTGGACTGAGGACTTAGATTTAGGACTTTTACCCTATGCTCATAGAGTGGAGGTTTTGATCTTGGTTTGCCAGTGGCTCACCAGCATGCACTCTATTTTGGGTTAGATCTTTCTATCTCTTGCTCATTTACATTGATGCATTTTTTTTATGTCTGCATGTATGTATGTTTGCTTGACATTGTTTCTTAGCATGTTAGCACTATAAACATGATACTATGTGGTTACCATCATTCTTTGATTTATTATCATTTAATTTTGATGTTTGATCATACCATGTTCATATCACTTTGTTATCCGATTTTCACCGCAACACTTTCCAACACTTCGAACGGGGGTCAAAACGGACTTACGGATCAAAAGATATGAATTTTCCAAGATTTCCCAAAAACAGAATTTTGACCTGCAGACTGCTACGGGTTGCTGCAATTTTTCTCTAAAATCCAACCAATTCAATCGTGTTTTATGAAATAAACACATATTCATTCATACCTAACATATAGTAATGATTTGGAACCATAAAACATGAATTCTAACACTTTGGTTTTGATCCCAAATCTCAAAATCTCAACATATCAAATGTTGTAATTTTCCATCAAATTCAACCAAACATGTGAAAACATACAAGTAAGCATTGCCAACTAATTCCTAACCTCACCCGACTATACTACGTGATTTATACCGAGTTTCAACCGTGAAAACATCAATTTCCACTCAATTTACCATTTCTATTAAATGTTAAAACCCTAACATTTTCAACCAAAATCAAACCAAACAAACACATACCTATACATATACAATCGAAATATAATCAAAACTTTTCACCCTTACCCGATTAATCAAAGATCAAGCTTTGATTTGATCGATTTCCTCTTCTTCCCCTTCTTCTCTCTTTTCTTTCTCTTCTTTCTCTTTTCTCCTCCTTTTTCTCTCTATTTCTCTCTTTTCCCTTTTTATAACAAAATATCTACTTTTATAAAAACATCTAACCCCCTGAAAAGACTATTTTACCCTTTTGCTCAAATATCTCCCAAACGCTCTCAAAATGCGATAAAACATAAACAGCGATGCAAAATATATCAGGAATTAAAAGTTAATAAGAAAATATTATCAATTGCAATTATTTTATCTATCAGAGAAATTATCCAATTAACAGGTAAAACTCATTTTATTTACACAATTCACAAAATTCACATAAATGAAATAAATAAATACGATTAACCAAATCGGGGCGTTACAACTCTCCCCCACTTAGACATTTTCGTCCTCGAAAATATAACTGAGACAAACAACTCTGGATACAACTCTCGCATCCGACTAACCAACTATCATGCCAACAAAAGGCACACCACGAATAACACAAACTGACAAACCACCTTGCTAACAGCAACTACAACAATGACAAGATGCAATGCCCATACAATGCACTTGACGACTAACTCACGACTCAAAAAATACCCAAGTTACGAACACATAGGTTCACTCTAGAACCAGAACACAACAAGATCGTTACCCTTTCCATAGGTAACACTCCCCTAATTCCCCACATAGGAATTAGCTGCTCACACTCGAACCATCACGATGGAAACGAGGCAACAACAAAAACAAGAACATAAAGTTCCATGACACAACATCGTTTCAACAACCTCTACATAACCATAATACCAACATCCTTGTCACACAACATTATTACAACAATGCTATGATTCACCAATCGAACATATAACCAAAACATCCATCTACATAGTAGCCCATGAATAATATTTAAACCTTTCACCTAGCACTTCCATTCTGAAACGTCCAATGGTCTCATCATTCCTACATGTTTCCAATGTTCAACCTATGAACTCTTACAAGTCACACACGCATATACGAAATGTGCCACATCACGCTTTCGATGCGCACTCTAATTACTCGCAACAATCAAATCTACCAATTTCATATCCAACTTCTGACTCTCTCTAATATTCACCAGAAAAATCATAGTTCGTTTCTAATATACCCAACCTTACACTCTACTGTGTTATCTCACACACCAGACACAAGTCTCTGAACTGCTCAAATAAGTCTAATCCTCTGACCATCAAAACAAACACGTATAAAAACTTTCGACTTAATTCATCAGGCACGACATTAACTTCACCAATAGGATAATTCCAGCTAAAGTCATAACTCATCAGGAATTCCAACCATCCTCGTTGTCTCATACTCTATTATTTCCAACCAAACAGGTACTCAATATTCTTGTGATTACTAAACACTTCGAACTCAAAACCATAAAAATAATACCTACAGATTCTCAACACAAAAGTAACCGTAGCCATCTTGAAATCATGAATCCTCAATTGTAGTAAAGCATAAGCCACGACTTTACCATCTTGCATTAACACACTGACTAAACTCATCCTAGACGCATCCCAATACCTCACAAATGTTTGTCATACCCCAAATTTTGACCACTAAGATTTCACATCATTGGGCAAATCATCACCACAATGTAGGTGTGCCATAATGCTTCATTAGTCTCCCCAAAGATGGGTGAGCATCCACTACAATCAAACTTAGGGTTTCAAGCCCTCTTAGAGCCTTAGACAAAGGATTAATCAAGAATTGGCATGATCTTCAACTTGTCTAACCCCTCAAACATACCATGGATCAAGAGGACTCCCACCTCAAGGGTCAAGCACAAGGCTGCAACATTCCAATTGGATCAAGCCTCAAGATCGCCAGTGTCACCAAATTAGGGTTTTGGTCGACCAGGGCCTCCAGATGGAATTTTTCCTCTGGGCATGAGCCCATGCTTCAAAGCATAACCTAAAATACTCCATGGAACCTCATGGACCCAACCATCAAGTCAATTTTACCTCAGGGGATGCATTCATCAAAAATCAGGAATTAGGGTTTCTTGACCTAATTCACCCCTAAGTTGACTCTTAGGACAAATCATGGGCCAAGACCTCAAGAGAGGATTTGAGGGTATCTAATACACTACATTGATCCATTTGCAACAATGGATTGATCCAAGAAGCTTGAGCAACAAGTTTCATTTTCATCTGAACCACAGTTAGGGTTTTGCGAGAAAAGTCAACTGTATCTTTGACTTTTGACCAGGACATGCTCCCAAACCCTAGGACATGATTCATTACACCCTATAACACCCATGGAACATGTCCATCAAGTTTGATTTAGGTCAAGGACATGATTTCATAAAAGATTGCACGGTTTGGAATTCATCTGACAAAAAGTCAACTGTGCACAAAAGTCAAACTTTGACTTTTTGAGATTTTTGACAAATATGGTTTTTTGACCCCAAAATGATGTTAATGTATGATTGGAATCATCATTAATCAAGAAAAATCAAATAAAGTGGGATAACTTGTAAAAGGGGTAACCATAAAAAACTTAGAAATTTTCTAAGTTATGAAACAAAGTGGCTAGCGTACCAACTTTGAAGGATCATAACTCCTAAACCACAAGGCCATTTTTTCCTATCCAAAGCTGGATTTGTAGCCCTCATGGCCCTCTACAAAAGTGTCAACTGCACCTCATTCCAATTCATTATGGATTTTGAGTTATGGAATGATCAAAATGGCTGAAAACATGAAATGTCACTTTTTCCAACACTTAGTGAAATTTTCACTAAGTCAGAATCTGCCTTCGCTTTTTTCCAAATATAAGGGCATTTTTCACTTGGATCCAAAAAGTATCAAAACCAATTATGATCAAACAGTTGTTGTATCATATGAGGGCTTTCCAAAATGACCAAGAACATCACCAAATTCCAATTAAGCCATGAGATATGACAAGGGCAATATGCCTTGCTGAAAACTGCCAAGGTTAGGCAGAATTTTGCATTTTTGCTCGATTTGGCAAAATCAGATAATTCCAAGCCTTGTCATCATCTTGGACACATCTGAGGATCAAATCCAAAGGGGACAAACACTGAGCCAAGCCTCCAAAGTCCTTGGAACAAGAAGTAGCATGCCAAACCTAGAAATCCCTAAAAGAGGGACAAGACTCCAATTTTGGATTGGAGCATTTAATGGATGCTTAGAGGTGGCATGGACTGACACATTTACAACTGAATTCAGTCAAGAAAGATCCAACAACTAGGGAACTAAAGGCATGTGCTCTAACCTCTAGTCAATGGTTAGAGGAGACTTGGCTTCCCATTGATCAACATTGGCCAAACCTCTGCTGTGGTTTCCATTCACTATTGATTCCAAAACAAACTTGCTCTACTATAAATAGAGTTCATTTGTGCTCAGTTTGAGTACCCCAAAGCCATCAAACAAATGTTTTCCTCAAAATCCATCTCTTTAGGCCAAAATGCCTTCTTTAGCAAGGTAACTCTGAGCTTTTGAGTTGGAGAGAAATTCCAACCAAACCAATCACACAAACACCTCATATATGTCATGTATAAGCTGTCTAAACTCTCACAAGTGACCTGTAATCCTTAAATCACAAAGTCACCTCTCAAAACCTCAAAATAGGCTTTTTGTGCATTTTTCAAGCTATGTCTTGATTCAGTCACTTTCCAAACCAGATAAAACCTCAAACACACTCCAAATATCATACTTGAACTGTCCCATATGGTTCCCAACATCTGGAACACCATTTGAGAGAGTTGCTATTTTGGTCATTTTAACCCCTTTTGCAAGAAAGGGCCAGTTTGTGTTTTTGCAGGTTCCAATTGATTCCAATCATCCTAAAAGCTTATAAGGGATCATTTAAAAGTGTCCAAAGCATCACATCACTTCTGGAACAAGAGGCTTGACAGATTGCACAAAAACTCCAAAAAGCTCAAAAGGAGGTAAGCCTCATGACTTGAACTTTCCAAAATAGGCATTGTTTTGAGGTCCACTGATCATACATCTCTTATACATTTCATATGTGTTATGTTTGAACTAATTCATCATGTAATTCATGCCTGTACCAAAGTGTAGTATAGAAAATGCAATTATAGACCTATTTCAAAACCCCTATTGGATTTTGAGGAGGGATCATGATCTGAGAAAAATACCACCACCATTGGATTCCTTATGAAATTCTAGGCCAGATGCATATAAATTTTGTCCCCAAACATGGACAAATGAGAAAGTTATGGACCTTCCCGTTTCTTGCCAAAACTTGTCTTGCCTTGCCTTGGGCCAGGCTAAAAACAAGGCATGCCGTGTATATTTGTTGGTTTGTTTCAATCAACGGATGTATCACCACCCCAGTAGTAAGGCGCGCGCCCTATAACCTTGAGGTTGTGGGTTCAAACCCCACCCATGCCATTTTGTGTTTTCTCACATTTTTGCTATTTTTTCCAATATTTTCATGGTTTATTAATTAATTGGAAAATTAATAACTCCTTCAATTTTAATTATTTTTTATTGGTTCTTTTTTCAAAAAATCACAAAAATGTTGAAATATTTTATTCCACCAAAAATTGGATTTATATTATTTATTTAATATAATTAGTATTTTTGTGAATAAATACCTTTTATTTGTTTTAAAACCTTTTAAAAATAAATATTCATGTTGGAAAATCAACACCAAATAGGTTTTAATTCATCTTGTGATTAAAAGCCTCATTTTTCAAGCCTAAAACAAAAATCACATGTTGTTTATTCAAACTTATTTGGCATTTTTATCATTTTTATTAATTTTCTTTGAACAATTATATTAAAGAATGATGAAATTAGGGTTTTATTGATTTTCACCCTCACAAACTTTTCCAAAAACTTTATGGGCCTCTATTAGAGTGTAAGACCCAATCCTTTGTAAATAAAAACCTATTTTGGGCCTCACTCATTGTATAAGTCCCGTTGTATTTCAAAAGTTCGGCGCGATCATCACCCGTTTAAAACAAACCATCTGGGCCTCTCCTCGAGCTATAAGACCCATTCAAAAACTTTTTGGGCCTCTAATAGAGTGTAAGACCCAATCCCCTTTTAACCAAAACAATTTTGGGCCTCAGACGTTGTATAAGTCCCTTTGTGTTAAAAGAAAACTTCGGCGCGATCGCCAGTTCAAAAATTAAATCATTTGGGCCTACCCTCGAGTAGTAAGACCTATTTCTTTTCTTGAAAAACTCAATGGGCCTCTTGAGAGAGTGTAAGACCCATCCGTTTATACAGAAAACCTTTTTTGGGCCTTAGTCACTTGTATAAGTCCCCGTACAAAACAACAGTGCGATCACTGATAAAACCCTGGGCCTCTCCTTGAGCTGTAAGCCCCAATTTTTCTTTCAGAGCACTTCCTCCTTTGATTATGTAATATACTATTATTTCAATCTTTCTTTGTTGAACAACTAACAATACAGCATGGAAGCTCTACAACCGAGTAAGTGTTTACCTGCTTTCATTTACCGCTTTCATATGTATATAACTGTACTGTGGGGCTGTTTCACTGTAAGTCTTCTTTCATAAACTCATATCAACTGTGTAATAATAGTATAGATATTTAGAGTTTCCCCGGTAACTACGTCTAGAATTAGACCAAACCTCGTCTCCTTACACCAACATTAGATAACTAGATCTAAGGAATTTCCCCGTGAATAGTTCATATACAGAAGAACATTGTTCCATGTGAAACCCCTTCTGGAACTGTTCATCAGCCTCCTCTTGGGCTTAGTGCAAGGACCCGCAGGCTTCCTAAAAGCATCCCCTCCTCCTCTTGGGCATTGTACAAGGACCCGTCGGCTTCTTAGAAGTTTTCACAACCTCCTCTTGGGCTTCGTATAATGATTCTTCCTCCGGGAAGATAGCCTCCTCTTGGGCTTCGTACAAATTATCCCTCGGCTTCTTAAAAGTTTCCAGCCTCCTCTTGGGCTTCGTACAAATTGTCCCGACGGCCTCCTAGAGGTATAGGAATAGAAATTAGTCATCTTAATAGAACAGTCTTTCGAAGAGTCTAGATCTCGTTACTATTATTTCTTAAGCATAGTACAAAAGATAAAACTCGTAGACTCGGACAGTCTCAATACCCTTTGGATTCCCCGTTTCCCTAGAGAACGGGAAATAATCCCGGCCCTCAGATCAAAATCCCTGAGTACAACATTACTCATATAAGAACTTATTTTCTCTTTTATCCAACATACTGGTCACTCAACTGAAACAATCACCAGCACAATAGCCTCCTCTTGGGCTTTGTACAATGATCCTCCCCAGCGGATCTAACCTGTTTCCACTATCTTGTTAAGTATAAAAGACCCTCTTGTTGGGTTACAAACCTTTTAGCCTCCATCTCGGGCTTCATACGAGATACAAAAAGACTTTCTTGTTGAGTCGAACACTTTTAGCCTCCGTCTCAGGCTTCGTACGAGATACAACAGACTCTCTTGTTGAGTATAAAAGACCCTCTTGTTGGGTCACAAACCTTTTAGCCTCCATCTCGGGCTTTGTACGAGATACAAAAAGAGTCTCTTATTGAGTCGAACACCTTTAGCCCCCATCTCGGGCTTCATACGAGATATAAAAGACTCTCTTGTTGAGTATAAAAGACCCTCTTGTTGGGTCACAAACCTTTTAGCCTCCATCTCGGGCTTCGTACAAGATACAAAAAGACTCTCTTGTTGAGTCAAACACTTTTAGCCTCCATCTCGGGCTTCGTACGAGATACAAAACACTCTCTTGTTGAGTATAAAAGACTATTTTGTTGAGTATAAAAGACTCTCTTGTTGAGTCAACCACTTTTAGCCGCCATCTCGGGATTCGTACGAGATACAAAATCACTCTCTTGTTGAGTATAAATGACTCTCTTGTTGAGTCAAACCCCTTTAGCTCCCGTCTTGGGCTTTGTACAAGACACGCAAAAATACTCTCTTGTTGAGTTAAACCCTTTTAGCCTCAGTCTTGGGCTTTGTACAAGACAGAAAGAACGTTTTCCCTGGAAAAGTCAGCCTTTTAGCCTCCTCTTAGGCGTTGTATAAGGAAAACCCCGTTTGAGGCAATCTACCTTTTAGCATCAAATCATGCTTTAGCAACAACATACAAACATCAACAACTCCTTTTCCCCATCTAATTGCTGTAAGCGGCAAGCCTCTGGATTATTTACATCCACGCCACTGTCCCTCTTTTAGCATGAGAAATTCCTAAGGAAAGATGGCATTACTCTAAACTGAGTTAAAGTCTTCTCCTTCAGGTTAAAAACCCCTATAAGGGAAATTATGGCATTTCTGGATTCACATATCCCAGTTAAAGTAATTCTCCTTTATAATCAGTCACCCATGACAAACAGACCACTTTAGAGATGACAAATTCTCCCTAAAGTTAAAACCCTTTAGCTTCATATCTTGGGCTTTGAACAAGATACAAACAAATAGACCCTTCAGCTTCACATATTGGGCTTCGAACAAGATACAAATCACTTTTAGCTTCACGTCTTGGGCTTTGAACAAGACACCAAAACACCATTTCCTCCCCTAGAATAGGAGGAACTACGATCGCTCTAATTTCCCTGTTTCGGTAAACGGGAATACGTATGCATAAGATTGAAAGAAAAAAATCTTAGAGAGCACATTAACCAAAAACCCAAAAATCCCGTACCTTCACACATCAACCTAAAAGCATCAGTCCTAACATCCTACCAATAGCATAGTCCTGTCATTTCAGCCTTAACAATGTAAGAAGAGAGAGGCCCCACTTCCATATAGCATTTGTAACTTAACAGACCGCTGTTTAAACTCAGTATGCAAGCAGGGCTAGTTGGAGACATCTATTTCCCTTCCTTTATCAGCTTCAATAGGATAAAAAATGAATCGACCTATAGTCCCCCCCCCCAAAGAGCGACAGTGCTTAAGAACCACGTCCAAAATCGCTCGCTACAATGATTTATCAGGATCGGGCAAAATCAAAACTGGAGCCGTAGACAAATTCTACTTTAGCCCTCTCCAACTTTCTTCACAATGAACATCCAAAGCAAACGAGTTACCCTTTGCAAGCCAACTGAAGTAATGATAATGCTCACTTGGAAAAGCCTTCCGTAACCTCCAGTAATAACCAACTAAAGTCTAAAAAGCTTCTAATCACCTTAACCGACTTCGGAGCCTCTCATTGTAGAACTGCATCTACTTCCCATGGATCCAAAACAATACCATCATCAGAAATAACATATCCAAGAAAATAACCTTTTTCAACCAGAATTCTCACTTGAATAACTTAGCATAAAAATTCCTTTCTTTTCAACACTTGCAACTCGATTCTCAAACACCCTACATACTCTCCTTCTGATTTTATAATAGATCAGAATATCCCTAATGAACACCGCTCCAAACTTATCCAATTAAATATGGAAGATACGATTCATATACTCCACAAACATTCTAGACGCATTACTAACACCGAACAACATCACTGTACATTGTACTGCCCAACCAAATTCCAAAAGATATAAATTCTTAAAGTTTTTGCAAAAATTTTCACTGGGTAACTGGTTACTCTACTACAGAATTGAATAAAACCTATTTTTATGACATAAAACCAAACCAAACCTCATCCAAACTTGTCTAGACTCACATACAAGCTTAACCAAGTGAATAACCACCTATTTCGATGATAATAAACATAACCAGTCACATGAAATCGATCAAAGCCTCAACTCACAAAATTCACCACTAAGCCAACGCTCCACAACTGAAGCAACTTGGAGAAGCACCAGCTTCTCTCCCACTTATCTCATTCTCAATCCTGAAGACGAAAGATTAGAAAACCAGAAAGCCCTGACAGTGTTTCACAGACATATCACGCACTAAGAAACAAACAACATTGAAAGTATTCAACTATCATGCCACACCGACTCAACAACTTGGCCAGACATACCGATCTGCTCTAATACCAATTGTAACATCCTAATTCCCATCGTGGATAAATAATACATAATTAAATCAGAGTGAATAAAAATTTTTCGACAGAAATAAGGATGCCACATCTGAGAAAAACATAATCCACCTGCTCATAACTTTGATACATAACACAAAATGGAATAAATAATAACAGGAAACATTTTCCAACAAAAGGAAAGTTCAATTATGGAATAAAGTGGAACGATCCAAAATTGACTCGTTTTACAAAATAAGTTGTTTCATAACATCAAAATATACATAAAAGTTATCAAAAAAAATATATATATATATATATATATATATATATATATATATTCACATATATAAACATAAATAACAAAAGCGTTTCCCCCGACTCCCGTGTTACGTATCAGAGCAAACACCAAAGATCTAAGCAAAATGAAGATCTAACTCTTCCACTTGCCTCCACGCCTCTACAGCGGCTAATCTGCACTATGTCATAAAAAGCATATTCCAGCAGAAGGGTGAGAAATAACAACTAAGTCAAGATTTGCATAATAATATGTAAACATATAATTCACATATATTATTCAACTCACCCACACACCACATGCTAACACATATAGCATACAAAGATATCATATATTCATATACACAAGTTAGGATATATATCTGTACTTCCCAAGAAGCACAGACATAAGAAACAACAAAGTGGTGAGAACTAAATTCAATAATTAACGGTGTAAAATACATGTTAAGGAGCAGTAATCAAGCAATCACACATAATATGCACCCATTCACGACACACTTGTCACTTTCAATTATAATCCAACAAAGACATAATAATGCAATGTGACATAATGCACACAATTAAGGAAAATACCTCACGAGGCCTTATTAGTTAATTATCTACTTAATCCATTCAAATTCCATTTTAAATCATTTTTACTACCATTCCTAAATTCAACAAGTTCTGACACCTATCCCAACCTCTCAGACCAAAAGGAACTGCATCGGACGCGAAATCGGGAAAGAAATCGCGAAACGGAAAAATTCTGCACTCTCGCTGGTCATACGCGTATTGCCCACACCCATACGTGTATTTCCCAGCTCGCTCGCCCATCCAGTTGCGTACCAGACGCGTATTGCCCACTCTGCAGCCTGCCATACGCGTATTGCCCTCGTATCGCCCTTGCCATACGCGTATTGCCTTGCCCATTACGCGTATTGGCAGCGAATACCCAGAATTTTATGTTTCCACACCAGTCCAATTCTGATCATGTTTAGCACCCAAATTTGCAACACCAGCAATCACATAACAGCAATAACATAATGTATTATACATATCATGACAAAATGGATCAATTAACACACTTTTCATCCCCGCATTTTACGCGATAAGAAAATCCGACAGCACGACTATTTTTCAAAAACTCAAATTAATTAAATCATCTTTTACCCTTCAAACCATTTTTAATAGAAATAATATCTCATTAGCTTTCCAACACTTCGAACGGGGGTCAAAACGGACTTACAGATCAAAAGATATGAATTTTCCAAGATTTCCCAAAGACAGAATTTTGGCCTGCGGACTACTACGGGTTGCTGCAATATTTCTCTAAAATCCAACCAATTCAATCGTGTTTTATGAAATAAACACACATTCATTCATACCTAACATATAGTAATGATTTGGAACCATACAACATGAATTCTAACACTTTGGTTTTGATCCCAAATCTCAAAATCTCAACATATAAAATGTTGTAATTTTCTATCAAATTCAACCAAACATGTGAAAATATACAAGTAAGCATTTCCAACTAATTCCTAACCTCATCCGACTATACTACGTAATTTATACCGAATTTCAACCGTGAAAACATCAATTTCCACTTAATTTACCATTTCTATCAAATGTTAAAACCCTAACATTTTCAACCAAAATCAAACCAAACAAATACATACATATACATATACATATACAATCAAAATATAATCGGAACTTCTCACCCTTACCCGATTAATCGAAGATCAAGCTTTGATTTGATCGATTTCCTCTTCTCCCCCTTCTTCTCTCTTTTCTTTCTCTTCTTTCTCTTTTCTCCTCCTTTTTCTCTCTATTTCTCTCTTTTCCCTTTCTATAACAAAATATCCACTTTTATAAAAATATCTAACCCCTCAAAAGACTATTTTACCCTTTTGCTGAAATATCTCTAAAACGCTCTCAAAATGCTATAAAACATAAACAGCGATGCAAAATATATCAGGAATTAAAAGTTAATAAGAAAATATTATCAATTTCAATTATTTTATCTATCAGAGAAATTATCCAATTAACAGGTAAAACTCATTTAATTTACACAATTCACAAAATTCACATAAATGAAATAAATAAATACGATTAACCAAATCGGGGTGTTACAACTCCAAATTAGGGTTTTGGTCGACCAGGGCCTCCAGATGAAAATCTTCATCTGGGCATGAGCCAATGCTTCAAAATATAACTCAAGATACTCCAAGGGACCTCATGGACCCAATCATCAAGTCAGTTTAGCCTCAGGGGATGCATTCACCAAAAATCAGGAATTAGGGTTTCTTGACCTAATTCACCCCTAAGTTGATTTTTGGGATAAAACATGAGCCAAGACCTCAAGACATGATTTGAGGGTCTCTAATAAACCGCATTGATCCATTTGCAATAATGGATTGATGCAAGAAGCTTGATCCACAAGTTTCAATTTCCTCAGGACCACAATTAGAGTTTCAGGGAAAAAGTCAACTGATCCTTTGACTTTTGACCTGGACATGCTCCCAAACCCTGGGACATGATTCAATACACCCTATAACACCTATGGAACATATCCATCAAGTTTTATTTAGATCAAGGACTTGATTTCATAAAGGATTGCACAGTTTGGAATTCATCTAATAAAAAGTCAACTATGCACAAAAGTCAAAGTTTGACTTTTTGAGATTTGTCACAATTATGGTTCCTCAACCCTAAAAAAATGTTAATATTTGATTTAAATCATCATTCATCAAGAAAAATCAAAGAAAGTGAGGTAACTTGTAAATGGGGTAACCATAAAAAACTTAGAATTTTTCTAAGTTATGGAACAAAGTGGCTAGGGTACCAACTTCCAAGGATCATAACTTGAGATCCAAGCAACCATTTTGGATGGTCCAAAGCTGGATTTATAGCTCTCATGGCATACTTTAAAAGTGTCAACTACACCTCATTCCAAATCCTCATGGATTTTAAGTTATGGAGTGATCAAAATGGCTGAAAACACAAAAGTGACATTTTTCCAACACTTAGTGAAATTTTCACTAAGTCACAATCTGCCTTATTTTTTCCCAAATGTAGAGGCATTTTTCATTGTAATTCAAGTTGGATCAAAATCAAAGTTGGACATCATGTTGAAATAGGATATATCAGCTTTCTAAAATGTCCAAGAACTCCATCAAATTCCATCTGAGCTAGAAGAAATGATGGCTGCAATATGCCCTGATGCAAATTGTCTTACAAGCCAGATTTGTGCATTATGGCTCGATTTGATCAATTTGTGTAAGTGACCAACACGTTTATCCATCTGCACACCTCAGGGGGAGACCAAGGAGGAGCAAACACTGATCCATAAGCCTCCCAAGTCTTTGGAACTACATATAGGTTTGGCACCCCTAAAAGCTAAAGATACCTCAAGACTCCAATTTTGTTTTGAGGCATTCAATGGATGCTTAGAGGTGGCATGTATCAGAGCAAAGATGAACACTTCAGTCAAGCCTTATCCTTGAATCAAAGAACCATATGCATGTACTCTAATCTCAAGTCAATGGCTAGAGGAGACTTGAGATTCCATTTGATCACAATTGGCCACAGACCTGTACCAGTTGCCATACACTATTACAGCCAAAACAAACTTGTTGCACTATAAATAGACCTCATTTGTGATCAGTTTGAGTACACCAAATCACCCAAACTGATGCTTTCCTCAAAATCACACTCTCACTTACAATTTTGCCTTCTAAAGCAAGTCACTATCGAGTTTTGAGTCTGAGAACAATTCCAACCAAACAAATCATACACACATCTCATAAACATCATATAGAAGTGATACAAACACTTAAACAATATCTGGAACACCAGATTCTCAAAATCATCAGCCATCTGCACAAGCCTTTGATAGATTTGCATTTGAGGTGCCAAATCAAGTTCTAGCTCAATTCAATCCACTCCAAGCATTCAGACACACTCCATAGCACCTAGGGAAGCTGTCCACATCATTGGAACCAAGTTGTAACACCTCTAACTCAAAACACGATCACCAGCTGCAAGAGGTAAGCCTCAACTTGGCCATCTCATGATTTATGCATATTTCCTCGCACAATAATTTTGCCATATGTTCATAATCATGTATGGAATGTTTCCCCTTAATTAATTGCTTTGTATGAATCGTGTGTGGAATTTCTGAGCCTTCATGCAGAATTTAGGGTTCTTGAGGTTTCTCTTTGATTTCTTATTCCATGCTTAAAATAAATGAAATAAAGACCATAGACATGATCGTGAGGTGAAAACGAGTAGATTGATATGTGGATTGTGTGATTTCATCAAGTATTCAGTGAGATTGATGAGAAAATGCAGATCCGGGCAAAACTCAGAACACGCGCGTGTTCCTGGGTGTCATTGGCGCCCTTTTTCAAAAATTCAAATATTTGAATTTTGTGATTTTATTTAATTGATTCAAAAATTAATTTCTCTCTGAATTTTAATGATTTTGAGTTGATTATTTTTTTAATAATTCACAAAAATGTTAAAATATTTTATTTTACAAAAATTTCGCAAAAATATTATTTATTTCATATATTTGATATTTGTAAAGAATTAATTTTTATTTGTTTTTAACATTTAAAATATTTTTTCCTTCTTGATTTTCCAAACTTAATTGGTTTTCAATCATTTTGTGGATAAAAACATGATTTTTGAAACATTGATCCAAGATCACCACTCATTTTTCACATGTTTTCAATAATTTTTATTAATTTTTAAACAAAATTAATTCCATTTTAGACAAAATTAGGGCTTTGATTAATTCCACCCTCATCAATCTTTTTCAAACACTCATGGGCCTCTAATAGAGTGTAAGACCCAATCCCTCTTTGAAACCAAAATAGTTTGGGCCTCCGTCATTGTATAAGACCCACGGTGTTTTCAAAAATCTCGGCGCGGTCGCCAGTTTAAAATAAAACCACTTGGGCCACTCCTTGAGTTGTAAGCCCCATTCTTTTTCTTAAAATTACTCATGGGCCTCTAATAGAGTGTAAGACCCAATCCTTTTTTAACCAAAACCTTTTTGGGCGTCAGACATTGTATAAGTCCCTCTGCATTAAAAAAATCTCGGCGCGATCGCCATTTTCAAACAAGAAAATCATCTGGGCCTACCCTTGTGTTGTAAGTCCCATTTCTTTTATTTAAATAATCTTTGGGATTCTCCTTGAGTTGTAAGACCCAACCCTTGTTGTACATAAACCTTTTTGGGCCTCAGTCGTTGTATAAGTCCCAGTACAATATTCAAAACAACGGTGCGATCACTGTTAAACCTTGGGCCTCTCCTTAAGTATAAGCCCCACAATCTTTTCAAAAACAATTTCCCTTTTGATTTAGATTCAAATATATGTATTGTTATCAAAACTTTCTTTAATTTCTTTGAGCAACTAACAATACAGCATGGAAGCTTGCTCACCTGTAAGTTTTCTCGGCTTTCTTTTACACGCTTTCATATATAAATAATTGTATTGTGGGAAGCTGCGCATGGTTAGTTTTCTTTCATATCTTTTTTAAATACTTGTCACATATCAACTGTATATATACTAGTATAATTGTTTAGAGTTTTCCCCGGCAACTATGTCTAGAACTAGGTAAAGCCCTGTTGGTCACTCTTAAAATACAGACAAAACTAGATCCCCATACGATCTCCAGATACAATCTTGCCTTCTCTTAGGCTTAAACAATATGGAACAAAGAGAAAGGTAGTCTTCTTCGTGAACCTTTTCTCAGGCTGTCACTTTAGAAATTGTCAAAGAAATTCTACTCCCCGGAGTTGATCTATTCTCGGTGAATAGCATCTCTTGAATTTCTTCAAATCACAAAACTTTCACTAAATGATCTATTCTTGGTGAATAGTATTTCTTGAACTTTTCTTGGTTTGGGACCCACAGGCTTCCTAAAAGAATCCCCGCCTCCTCTTGGGCTTTGTACAAGGACCCTTTGGCTTCTTAGAAGTTCTCATGCCTTCTCTTGGGCTTAATACAAGGACCCTGACGACCTTTTAAAGGTATATGACAAAACTTAGTCATCCTTTGCTAGAGCAGTCTTTCCAGTGTCAGACCTCAGGCCACTTTAGGGTTGATTTTCATCCCTTAATGCCCTTGCCTCCTCTTGGGCATCATACAAAATATAAAACTCTTCCACACCAATAGACTTGGATAGTCTAATCCCCTTGAGTCTCAAAGGCATTCTCAAGTTCCTTACAACTATAGGAAAAAACCCCGGGCATTCTGGATCGATATCCAGCAGAAACCCAGTCTCTCTCATAAGAGTTCCTCGACCAGGGTCAACACTATCTTAAATCAGAACCTCAAGGTATCTGACATCTCAACACTTCTGTAATCCTCAGCAAGAGTTGATTCCCCACTTGGACCTGCCTAGGGATCTCAATTATCCCCGATAAAAGATAGCCTCCTCTTAGGCTTTGTATAAGGACCTTTCCGCAGCAGAAAGCTAGCCTCCTCTTAAGCTTTGTATAATGATCCTTCCTCAGCGAAGTCAGCCTCCTCTTGGGCTTTGTACAAATGATTCTCCCCAGCGAAGCTAACCTTTTCAGACTCTCTCGTTGAGTCAATCACTTTTTAGACTCTCTTTTTGAGTCAATCACTTTTTATTCTCTCTTGTTGAGTCAATCACCTTTTCAGACTCTCTCGTTGAGTCAATCACTTTTTAGACTCTCTTGTTGAGTCAATCACTTTTTAGACTCTCTTATTGAGTCAATCACCTTTTCGGACTCTTTTGTTGAGTCAACCTTTTTTAGCCTCAATCTTGGGCTTTGTACAAGACAGATGAAAATACTCTCTCGTTGAGTCGATCTTTGTCCAAACTTGGTATAAAGATTTCCACTAGCAGGAGCTAGCCTCTTCTCAAGTTGTGTAGAATAATTTCTCCAGCTTGTCCAGCCTCCATCCTGGGCTTGGTACAGGACAAATAAAAACACTCTCTTGTTGAGTTAAACCCCTTTAGCCTCAATCTTGGGCTTTGTACAAGACATAAATCTCCCTCTCTTAAGCTTGGGACAGATATCTTCTCCAACAGAGTCATTTCCTCCCAGCCTTAATTTAGGCTTTGGGGAATGATTTTCCCCAAGAAGAGTCAAACTCATTTCAGCCTCCTCTTAGGGTTTGTATAATGATTTTCCCAGTAAGGTCGGCCTCAAATCTTGGGCTTTGTACAAGACACATACAAACCCTCCCTAGCGGAGTCAAAATCCCTTTTAGCCTCAATCTTGGGCTTTGTACAAGACAGACAAAATATTTTCCCCGGAAAAGTCAAACTTCTAGCCTCCTCTTAGGCTTTGTATAAAGAAATCCCCTAGCCGAGTCAATTAACCTTTTAGCATCAACCTTGTTTAGCACAAAAATCCTTCTTTAGAGATGACAAATTCTCTCTCATTCAAAACCTTTTAGCTTCAATCTTGGGCTTTGAACAAGACACTAAAACATTTTCTCCTCCCTTAGAATAGGAGGAACTACGATTGCTCTGATTTCCCTGTTTCATTTAAATGGGAATACGTAGGCATAAGATTACGAAATCTTAGCGAGCATATTAATCAAACACTCTAGGTCCAGTACCTTCACATCAAAACTTAGGTCCAGTACCTTACCAAAAACACCCGAACATCAACAAAAACTCACTCACTCGCTCATACTTCCCAAGAAACTTTCCTAACCCATTAATAGATAAACACCATCAATTGCAAAGGGAAACCTAAAGCTAATATCCTGTGGATAACCACATATAGGATGAGTAATTGACAACTCCCCATTGTATAACCTGACCCCGGACTCCCAATCTCTTTTAAGCATTTGTTCAGTTAAACAATCGCGTGCAAGGTTAGTTTTAGATAGCTTCCCTTTTCCTTCTAGCTTCACAGGATAAATAAGAAATCAGAAAGTAGCACCCCCTCCTCATTGCGGTGAGGAAAAATTCAGCGATAAGGTGGTCGCGTCACCGACAAAAATCGCTCGCTATAGGGAAGGAACAATTAGGTCCATCTGATATGCCTTTTGTATCGTATTCTTCTTGCAAAGAAGATAGAGACAGACATTTGAGAGCCTATGTCGGTACAACTATTTTTGTCGGTATGTCTTACAACGTTCAGCGTTGCTTGCAATCTGAAGGTATCTTCTCTGTAAAAGTTACTCCATTGGGTTCAAAGCTATGTTTGTTGGAGGAAGTCGATCTAGGTGCTCTTGAAGATTTGGTGACGGAAGGTTCCTCATGGTTGAAACAATGGTTCAGCGACATAAGGAAATGGAGGGAAGAAGAAGTGGATGAAGAAAGAACCATGTGGATTATGGTTTACAGAATTCCATGTCATGCATGAAACTTAAACTTCTTTGAACTGCTAGCCAATAAACTCGAAACTTATATATGCTCCGATGAGAACACTTTAAAAGGTGTTAATATGGATATTGCTAGATTAATGATGAGGGTACCCTCTGATTTCGTTTTATAGGAAAATATGAAGGTGGAAATAGACGGAAGGAGTTTCGCTATATGCCTTAGAGAGGACTCTTTTGGACTGGTACGTATAGCTGCTAACTTTCCCACTGAGACGATAATTGATTCAGCTTCATCTGATTATGAAGATGGGTGGCTGGTGGAAGAACATAGTGGTGGGGAAGAAGAAGATGATGGCTTGGACCGGGAGTCTCTTATTGGAACAGATATCGAAGAAGGGGGGTGGTAATGGAAAAGTCGCAGTCGATACCGTGTGAGGTTAAGAATTCTGATATGACTTTTCCTTGCTATGCTCATGCGGCTATTAATGATGGTACACCTCAACAACAACATTTAGGAAGCTCTTTTGACGAGGCAGTTGGGAGGCTAAAAGGTGCCTCTTGTTTTTCTGAAAATAGTGGCAGGGATTATTTTATCCAACAATATAACAAAAGTGATTCTAATTCTTTGGAAAAAAAAGGGTGGAGTGCTCTGAGTCTACTTCCTTGCGCCAGTTGAGTGTGGGCCAGGGTGTTAAAGCAAGTAGGCTTAAAAAATTGAAATTTAAATATCTTTGTGGCCCGGATGGAATAAGTGGGGTGATGGTTAGAAAAGCTAACAGAAAACATTCCAAAGGCAAGTTTAAGAAAAGGTTTTCTCAGTCATCGGACCCTTTGGGTCTCTCTGGTAATACGAGTGCTTCTGTTTACGCTTCGGCTGTGGCAGATAATTCTGTGACTATAGGGGCTTCTTCGTCAGCTTATTATGGAGTTAAATCAGATGAGTCTGACATTATCAGTAGTAATTGCAGACAGAGGGACAATTTGGATACTTGTGTGGGAGGAAAAATTTGGGAGGCAATATCTAATTTAGGGGTTGTAGCAGCTGATGTGAAGATAGATTATAGAAGCAAAATCGATGATCAGGAGAAAATTGATAAGGCGAGAAAGTTGGGAGGGAAGGCAAAACTAATAACGTGGAAATGATTATTGGTTCTTTTAATATCAGAGGGGGTGGGAGTTTGGTTAAGAGGGAAAGAATTAGCCATATTATAAAAAAAAGGTAAAGCGGATATGTTCCTTCTTCAGGAAACGAAGTTGTCCTCTATGTCTAAAATTTTAGCTAGAATTTTTTGGGCCAATGAAGACATTGGTTGGACGTATTCAAATTCGGAGGGTTTTTCTGGTGGCCTTGTGATTTTATGGAAGAAGAGTAGTGTCGAAGTACTTTGTAGTTTCAAAGGGGAGGGCTATGTGGGGGTGAAGGTTATGAGGAGGAATAGTTGCTTCTACATCATCAATGTTTATTCTTCGTGTGATTTAGTTTTGAAAAGAAAGCTTTGGAGGGATTTGATTGTGTTAAAATTTAATTTCTCGGATGGTAATTGGTGCATAGGTGGGGATTTTAAAGCGATATCTAATTCGTGGGAGAGGAAGGGTAGGGCGGTCGGTAGTCGCAATTCCGAAATGAAGGAGTTATCGGACTTCATTTCGGATATTGCCTTGATTGATGTTCCTTGCAAGGGGACGAATTTTTCTTGGTATAGTGGTGATGACTCTTCCATGAGCAGGATATATCGTTTTTTATTATTGGATGGTGCTATTAGTAGGTGGGGAGTGGTTGGTCAATTTATAGGTCAGAGGGACCTTTCGGATCATTGTTCCGTTTGGTTAGTGGCGGATACTACGGATTGGGGACCGAAACCTTTTAAAGTCAATAACGAATGGTTCGGTAACAAAGAGTTTATTCCGTTTATGGAAAAGGAGTGGAACAAGTTGAATATTTCGGGAAGAAGTGATTATGTTTTAAAGGAAAAATTTAGGCTTCTCAAACATAGTCTAAGGAGATGGAATGTTGAGGTCTTTGGTAAATTTGATTTGGAGGTAGAGGATAGTGTGATGGAGATGAATGTTGGTGATGAAGCGGCGGATCTTGTTAACGGTTTTTTGTCGAAAGATCTCATTGATAATCATAAGGAGGCTTCGAAGAGATTTTGGTTGAATCTAAGGATTAAAGAGAATATGCTCATTCAAAAGTCTAGATTAAAGTGGCTTAATGATGGTGATAACAATAGTAGATACTTCCATTGTGTTATGAAGGAGAGGAGAAGGCGTAACCACATCGGCTTCAACAACACGGATAGAGGTATATTATCGACGGTTAAGGATGTGAAAGAGGAAGTGAGGAACCACTTTGCTAACAAATTTTAGGAGCCCGTGGAGAATAGACCTTGGTTGGAGGGGGTGTCTTTCAAGAGGCTTAGTGTAGTGGATAGAGAGATGTTGGAAAGCGTTATCTGATGACGAAATTAGGAAGGCGGTTTGGAGTTGCGGTGGTTCTAAGAGCCTGGGTCCGGACGGGTACTCGTTTAAGTTCATTAAAAAGTGTTGGTTTTTTCTTAAAGAAGACTTTTATCGCTTTTTCAGGGAATATCATGAAGGGGCTGTTTTGTCAAAAGCGATTGTCTCCTCTTTTTTTACTTTGATCCCAAAGTGTGAGAGCCCTTTGGGGTTGGATGATTATAGACCAATTTTCTTGGTGGGTAGCATGTATAAGGCTCTTTCGAAGCTCCTAGCGGCTTGATTAAAGTTGGTTTTACATTCTATTATCTCTCCTTGTCAAAGCGCTTTTGTCCCAGGAAGATAATTGCTTGATGGAGTTTTAGTGGCAAAGGAGTTGGTTGATTTTGCGAGTAAGGAGAAACTCCCTTGCTCATTATTCAAGGTAGACTTTGAGAAAGCCTATGACAAGGTGAGTTGGGATTACCTTAGATTTTTTATGAGAAAGATGGGTTTCGGAGAGATTTGGTTGAAATGGATAGAGGCTACGATTTTTTCTAGCAAGATGTCCGTGTTGGTGAATGGGAGTCCTACTAAGAAGTTTACGGTGGAAAAAGGATTGAGACAAGGTGACCCACTTTCACCGTTTCTCTTTGTTTTGGTTGCGGAGGGATTAACGGGTTTGGTGAGGAACTTGGTTTTGAACGGAGATTTCACCGGATTCAACTTGAGTGGTAAGTGCTACATCGATATTCTTTAATACGCGGATGATACCCTTTTGGTAGGCGATGGTAGTTGGAGGCATTTGTGGGCCATTAAGGCGGTGCTTAGAGCTTTTGAATTAGTTTCGGGTCTTGGCATAAATTTTCACAAAAGCAAGCTCATTGGTATAAATGTCCCTCCCAATTTTCTTGAAGCCGTGACTTATTTCCTTTCTTGCAAAACGAAAAGGAAAGAGTTCACTTTTTTGGGCATCCCAATTGGATCCAATCCTAGAAGGATTTCTTCTTGGTTTCCTTTGGTGTCTAAGTTGAGGAAAAGACTTTCTAGTTGGCACGGCCGAATTTTGAGTTTCGGAGGTAAAATTACCCTTCTAAAATCGGTTCTTAGTAGCTTAGCGATTTTCCAACTCTCCTTTTATAATGTTCCGATTAAAATCCGCAAAGAAATCATAAGGACACAAAGTGGTTTTCTTTGGGGTAGCTCGGATGAGAAAAGAAAGGTGCATTGGATGAATTGGGACTCTCTTTGTTTACCGTTTGTCAAAGGTGGTTTAAATTTGAAAAGAATTGATGATTTCAATTTAGCCCTCCTTTTCAAATGGAGGTGGAGAATCTTGGTGGGATCGGAAGAATTATGGTTTAAAGTGTTGAAAACGCGGTATGGAGATATTAAGATGATTATGTCGTATCGTGATACTCCTATTCCGAAAAGGAGTTCTTGTTGTACTTGGTGGCTCGATTTGATTTCTATGGGCAATTCTTATCCGGTTGATTCTCTAATAGAGAATTGCTCGTTTTCGGTAGGTAGCTGTTGGGATACATCTTTTTGGCATGTAAATTAGCTTGGCGCGGGGACTCTCAAACAACTTTATCCGGAATTATATGATTATTCGAGGTTGAAATTTGTTGCGGTTGGGTGTATGGGAGACTGGTGTAAGGGTAATTGGGAATGAGGGGATTTAGGACTGCCTCATGATATTGATTTGCCTGTCTCTGTTACTGCCCCTGTGTGGACAGATTTTCATGACAGTGTTTCTCCTACTGCCATCATAGTAGCAGTTTCGGGCGCGGTGCCTGCTGCTCTGCCTGCGTTTAACTCCCTGCGGCAGCAGCTGGTTGGCATTCATCAGCTGCTGGTCGGCCATTGCTTGAATGGGCGGATGAGAGACAAAGTTGTTTGGTTGCAAGAGGAGGATTCAGTTTATTCGGTGTGTTCCTTTTACCGTCTTTTAAATATTTTTCATACTCCTTTTGGTCCGCGTAATCGGAATGATATAGCCTTGGATTTAGTGTGGAAAGTGGCGGCCCCTCTTAAAATTAGAGCTTTCAGTTGGAGATGTTTCCTTATTCGTCTACCGACAAAGGATCTTTTATTGTTTAGGGGTATTTTACTGACTTCTAGCAATTTTGATTGTGTGTTTTGCAACCATAGTCAGGAATCGTTATTTCATTGGCTTTTCTCTTGCTCCGTGGCTAAATTAGTGTGGAAGGAGGTTGTCGTGTGGATAGGTTTCTCGGATTACTCTAGCAACGATTGTATGGGGAGTTTTTTGGATTGGTACCATTTTAGTAAATCTAAAAGGGTTAAATCTGGTAGGAAAGGTTGTTTATGGTTAGCTGTTTGTTGGAATTTATGGTTGCTTAGAAATAACATAATTTTCAGAAGCACCGGTTGGAACGTTTTGGATACCGTTTAGAAGATCAAGCATACCGTGTGGAGGTGGTCTTTTATAGGAGACATTATCCATCCCAATTGTAATCTATATGAATTTGACAAAGATCCCTTGTTTTATTTGTCTTAGTTTCAATTGGCGTGTAATTTCTTTGTTTTATCGAGTGTCTACTCGTTTATTTTGTAATCAGGTTTGAGTACCCTTTGTCTCCTTCAATATATTCCTTGCTTACAAAAAAAAAAACATTTCCATGGGAATAAAATGTAACTAAATGTAACTTCCCACTACCACTCACATTTTTTTTTAATAATTTTTTAGTTAAATAAATATTATAAACATTCTTAAGAATTTTTATTTTTGACCAAACACTTACATAAATAATAATCCAGGAAATAGGATTCCAAGGACTACTATTTTATAACTTGAAACAAACGCACCCTTACATTTTTCCTATGTCTCAAAATAAATGTTTCTTTAGAATAGTAATACAACATTTATTATTTTTTTCACTACTATATCCCTATTTATTAACTTTCACGTTTTTCAACTACTCCACTAACTATAACAAATAAGGATATTTTAGTAAAAAATACTAACTTTATCATTAAAATCAATATATCTAATCATTTTCTTAAAAACCACACAGAGGTCATACAAGACACTTATGAAACGAGAGAGACTGTGCACACTTTTAACTACGAAAACAATAAGTCAACATGCATGAATATTAATAAGATATTCATCATTGATTAAGGTAATCCCAAGTTAAGGGGATAAAGACTTGGCTTGCCTTCGACTCTATAATCTCCAAATGTTGTTTCAAAAGGTGCATGTACACAACCCAATCACCATTCCTTAAAGGACTTGGCATTGGCATCACATAACCCGCTTCACCACCCCAAGGAAAATGGTAAGAAGCAAACACAACTTTCCCCCACCCGAAATTCACTTTTTCTTCTGGAAATCTTTGTCCGGAAGACACCACAAAAGATGACCCTTCCTTAGAGTCACCGCAATAAATCTTAGCCAATCCAGGGATAGGTCGATTCGCTTCCACCCAATCAATGAGTCCTAAGAAATGCTCCTCTGTTATTGCTATTGATACGAACTCACGAACCTCATCGACCACCCATCCTAATGGTTTATCGACCAACTCCTCCACCGATTTCGCACCAAAAGGTATAGAAAGAACATTTCCAAAATAGTCGGCGATTAATGTTTCTTCACCAATACTATAATTTCCAAGTCTCTTTCTTCCATCAACCACTATACCCATTTTGGCAATGGCCATTTTACTATCATCCCTTGTAGCTGCATGAGCAACCAACTTCCACAAGTAGGCAGAGAAAGACTCAAGTTTTGTAGGCTTGGTATTACCATTGCTAGTTGTACCAGCAAGATTTTGCAAGTTGTGGAGCTCCTCTTTGGTGACATAGTATATACGACTGAGTAGCGGTTTGGTAGTGGTGGTTGATGGAGGAGGGAGTTTGGAAATGGGAATGTACATGTCGTCGAGGGAAGGGTGGATGGAAGTTAAATATCGACGAGGATTGAGGAAGGAGCGACGAAAACATGGTTTGTTAGTTGTTGTTATAGTTGTGGGTTTGATGGACTTTGTGGGATGGGCCATCTCAGCCCATGAAACTAGGAACATGTTTGTTGAGTAGGCATCTGCTATGCGATGATCAAATGTGCATGCCACTACTATCCCACCACACATTAATGAAGTTGCCTGCATAAAATTAATGATAAAACTTAAAAAAGAAAAAAAAATCAAAATACTATTAAAGCAAAACACAAAGCATGATTAAGTTTTTAAAATAATATTTAAGTAAAAAATGGACTACGATAATAATATTATTTTTGCATTTCATACATAATAATAATTATATTTGATTATAGTCTGATCTTCCTACTTTACATTATTTATATAATTAGTTCTTTATTTTAAAGTCAAACGATTTTGATCGTATTTTCATATTTTTATATTAAAAAAAGATATTTATTTTTTTAATAATATTTAATTCATATTTTTTATTTTAAAGTTCTTCAAAGATTATTTTACTCCTATCTTACATTTTTATATTAAAAATTGACGACATGTTTATTTTAATGATTCATAATTTAAAATTTTCAATTTTAGAGTCTAACAAATGTTCATATATGACAAAATTTATCATATTTTACAAATGACATGTCATTTAAAAATGAATATATTATCAATATTAAATAAAAATATAAAAAGAAATAAAAACTCATTAAATTTTAAATATGAGAATTGATACTATAAATTATGATGTACTAAACAAGACAATGTTGGCAGCATAAACGTGCGTTGTTTAGGTTTATGATTGTGGATGGACCGTGTGATTAAGTTCCAACAATAAAATATATAATATTGATCAAGTTCCAACAATAATTTATAATTTGATAAATAAATTTTCAAAATTAAAAAAAACTACTAAAATAAAATTGGTTAATATTAAGTATATTAGTTTATAAAATTGTTTAATATTAATCAGTTTTATTTTACTATTTATTTTTTTAATTTATTAATAAAATTATAAATTAATTTCAGAACTTGGTTAATATTATGTATTTTATTGGTTAGTGAAGTAGTGAAATTGGTTAATAAACTATAAGTAAAATATATGAAATATGTGGTTAATAACATGCATTTTGGTGGTTAATGCAATAATAAAATTTATTAATGATAAATTTTATATTTGTGGTAAGAAATTAATTTTTTTTAAAAAATATTTTTTATAAATATTTTTTATTAAAAAATACTATTCACAGTATAAATACGGTAAATAGTCTTTGGTATAAATATTTGTGTAGAAAGTGAGTGTAGGAATAGTGTAACTTCTTTTTTACTAACTATCTCAAACTATATTATTAATAAACATAAAAGAATTAATTACAGTTTGGGCTCTTCAACTATATCTTATTTACAAAATTAATTCTCAAATTTTAAGTTTAAATAATTTTAATTTCATTATCATATATTTTTATATTGAAAATTGACATTGTATCTAATTTCTTTTAAAAAAAAATCTAAAAGCAGTTTTTACTCACAATTATACCACATTCAAGAAATTAATCTTCTTGTTTTAAATTTAAATAATTTTAATCTTTCTTTTTATATTTTTACATTAAAAATTGACAGTGTATCTATTTTTTAATGACGTGCAATTTATATTTTTTATCTTTAAAATTGTTTTAAAAAATTTGTTTTTCTTCGTACATTTTTAGATTAAAACTTAATAATGTGTAATTTATATATATTTTTTTATTTTTAAAACTCTATTAAAAAAATTTATATGATAATTTATCATATTTCACAAGTAATATATCATTTAAAAATAAACACATTATCTATCTTAAGTGTGAAATAACAAAACTATTTGAATTTGAAATATACTGACTAATTCAATAAATGATATAAAATACTGAGATCAAAACAGACATTAAAAAAACTACAATCTAATCAAATATACATTTCAATTATAATATTCATAACTACTTCTAAAGAATCTTTTAACACTAGAGTCAATTAAGCAAGAGGCTGCCCTAATAATTACAACAACAACAACAAAATGTTGGGCAAGTAGTTGAGGTTCAATGGTTAATTGGCCTCACGTTTTAAAAAATAACCTTTAAATAATAAATAATACTATATACATCAAATATAATAGATTATAAAATAATAAAAATAATATTTTTATACATTAAATATAAAAGAATATAAAAATTAGTTAATAATTAATTTGTTTGTTAAAATTTGTTTTAAATAGATTAGTTTGTTAATATCTAAGGAGTTTTATGTATATGGAGCATCTAATATAATTATTTACTATCTTTTTATTCTAATTCAATATAAATTATATGAATTTATTTTAAGATGTTAATTTATAAAAAGTAACAACTTTTTTATGTTAATATATTATAAAAAATATATAAAAAAATATTTATTTAAATCAACTAACCCATATCGTATAAATTAACACTTTGAATAAGTGTTACCAATGAGATTTAGACTACATTTGCTTATAAAAAAGAAGCGAAAACAAAAGAATATTTATCTTGTTATTTTTGTTTTCCAAGTCATTAAAGACATAAAAGATGAAAAGAATAGTTTTAAAAAAATTATATTTTCTAAAAATTATGAATTACCATATTTTTCAATATCTTGTCAACTATTGTTTTAAGAAACCTAATAATTGAAATTCACCCTTTAAAGATAAAGATAAATAAGTATATGTTACGAATTTAAACTCACGTATTTGTATATTATGTTCTTGTACAATTAGGAAATGAAGTGACTTAACTTAACACTTAAGAATTCAACTTTAGAGCATCTCCAGCGCAAGGATTCTTACCTTGTTCGCCAGCTGGAGCAGTCTCTTTTGAAAAACCACTGCATTGGAGTTTGCCATGTTGGCGCAAAGGTGCAATGCATTGCAACGGTAATGTTCAATAAAATAATAATAAAAATAAGAGTTGTTATTTAATGGCTCTTTTACTTTTTTTTTTCTTTTAATTATTTATTTATTTATAAATATGGGATGGTAAAAATTATACATTCAAATTTTTCTTTCACAATTTCATCTCATTAACTTTTAATTGTTCATATATTTTACCCAAATTTTTATTTTTTTACTTCAAATTATTATTGTTTTTAATTATATGTCATGTATTTTAGATTTATTTTAATTATTATTTTAAATTTTATGATTAATTTTAATTTTATTTATTTATATTAATTTAAATTTAAATAATTTAAATTATTATTTTAAATAAAATAAAATTTAATATGAATAATATATTAATATCTTAACTAAAGTGGTGAGACCCAAAATAGGTTCTTTAGAGTTGCACCATTGGAGTAAAAATTGGATGAGTTGCTTGAAGATGATGTAGCTCAATGGGTCCCACAAAGAACCCAAAATTGGGTTGCACCATTGGAGATGCTCTTAGTTTTGATGAATGTTTCTATTGGAATTGAGTTTATAAATTTATGTTTTTAACCCGAAGCATGAGGATAGGTCTTGAAATACGGGCCACTTTATTAGGGTGTTCGTGAATTGGGTAGAATTTAATTTGATTAAATTTAATATCTGAATTAATTAATTGAGTTGAGTGTTTAATCTGTACTTTTAAGATTAAACTCAAACAAAATCAACTTATTCAACAATGGGTTAGGTTAGGTTGAATTCGTGCCGAATATAATTTTTAAATTTTAAATAAAATATATCAATTTAAGTAATACATTTATATTACAAAAACATTAAAAAAATCATAAATTTTTAGTATTTAAATTGAATAAAATTTATTGGGTAATACTTAAAAATTCTTTTACGATTTATATAAAGTTAGAATAATATACAAATAGTGTAAAGTATAATTTAAAATGTAAGATATCTCTCTCTTTGAATGAATAAAGTTGATCTCTTAAATTTAATTTAGACTTACACTTTTACAATTAATAAAAACTATAATTATATTAAAAATATATATCAAAATTATGGTAGATAATTTATAAATTAAATAAAATAAAAATAGTGTAATATATTAATGAATTGGGTTCGCAGGTTCGTGGATTTAAAACTTTAAACCCGTTATCCGAACCAAATACTAATTAGTTTAAATGAGTTGATTTAGATTGGATCCGCACATAATTGAGTTGGATAAAAATAAAAGTAGAATTGAATTGAATAAATGAGTTTGTGGGTATACACATTGTAACATGATTCACATGATTCACGTGTAATAGCTATTTATTAAAGTGTGTATTATTGAAGTTTTGTGTCTGTACTATGGTGATAAATGAATCCATTTGTTGGTTACCTGTAACCAGACAACAAAAATCTATGGCCAAAAATAAAAATAAAAAACATATCTAATTTATTGATTTTTTTAATAGATTAGATTCATTAATCTATTACGTTTTTATTTTTATAAAATCAGTTTGTAAAATAGATGTCATTTTTTTGGTAAAATTTTTTTTTTCTCTTAAATAAATTCTTGGATTTAGATTGATTTCTTAATTTTTGTTGTGGTAGATTGGTTTTTTAATTTTTTAAAAGGATTAATATGACACGTTTTAAAAAATTAATATATCAATTTAACATTAAAAAAAATTAAGGGATTAATATGAACAAGATATTTTGCCTTTTTTTTTTTACTTTAATGAAATATCACACCTGTATAGCAATCACGCCATTCTTCTTCTTTGGAACAAGCTTTCCTTCAACAGATTCATCAGGATTATAAAAGTCGAGACATTTCAGCTCAATATCAGCCACAGCTTCAACAAAATCAACCCCACGGTTATTACAAAGAAGCTCGGGTTCACCCACAGAATTAGACACAACTTCACCTGCAAAAACATAGTAAGATACCAAAACCTTAGCCAATGCCTTCTTCAGAGACACAACCATAGATTCAAACGTTATTAACGTTGTCGATGTCGATGATGTGGACAACAACATGGGATTCTTGTAACAAAAGAACACTCCAACATCTACTTTAGGTAGAAGTAAGTCAAGATTTGAGAGTGGGAGGGAATGTTCATGTATTGGTAACACTGCTGCTACCACCTCTTCATTTGTTACACTCACAGTGAGATTTCCATTTTCAATACCCATTTTTTTTTTGTTGATATAATTAAGGATTGAAGGGTGTATTTAAATTGATTGTAGGTTGGGGAAGTGGTTGTGGTGTGTATATATATAGTCATAAAGTAGAAAGGAAAGAGTGATGAAGTGGTTTGGTTTTTTGGTCAATGATGGTTCATCTAATGATGATGGTAGTAGTTTCAAAACATACTGCATCGTACTTTTTTTTAATCTTCGTATCCCATTTTATGATCGATTAATTTAAAAGAAATCAATTCTACCGTTTATTAGTAGAAAGTTTGTTTAAAGGCAAAGTAAAATTCTGTATAAATTAGCTCACACAAAAATTAATTACATCTAATAGAATTCAAATTTAAAACTTTAAAAGGAGCACGCTATCGTACTTATCATTGACACTAATACATCCAACCTTATTTCTATTAATGAATTCACGTTATTATTATTTTGAATAGCATTTGCAAAAGTGAAACAAATTCGTCCTATTTTTAAAAAGAAACCATTCCCTCATACCAATGCAATTATCTCCTAACCACTATATATATATTTTTAAATATTCAATTATATTCTTTTATTTATTTATTTTGAAATTGGAAATTTTATACTCTTACATCAGTTCATTGAAAAATGTTATTTAAAGAAATCTGATATATCATTTCTCTATGTCAGATAACTTGCAATAAATATTTCGATGGTATAATTTTTATTAAATTTTTGTTCACCGAATAATTTTATATAAGTTTTTCAGCATTATAATTTATGTATCACTGCTTTTTTAACTTTTTATTTTTACTTTTTGATAATATAATAAACAGCAATTTGAATACCGTTACCAAAAATAAGAAAATAATTTTAAAACAGTTGCTAAATTGGAAAGAACCAAATGTAAAAAAAAATCTAGCAAAAAAAGCAATGGATAAATTTTTTTTTTATACTGTACGCCACGGTTTTTCACTCTTGTCTAAATTCAGTTTAGTTTTAATCACCGAATAATTTGTTGAAATATTTTATAATTTAAATATATTTAATTATTATATTCTAATAATTATTATGTGGACATATATATTTAAATTATATTAGTTATTTATCAAAATTAAGAGCCTTAATTAATTAAGTGGTCAAATAAATTTAAAAGGCTAATTAGATTTCTATTTAGTAATTAATTAATTAGATATAGGCTTAAATATAAGTAGATGTCAGGATAACCCATTTGAGAATAATGGAAACCCTAATTTGCCATCACACTATATATATATATATATATATATATATATATATATATATATATATATATATATATATATATATATATATATATATGGGCTATGGTCCCCAATATGCCGTATACAAGCCATTTATCTCTTCTCTCCATCTGAAGCGTATTCAAGACATTAAGAGTACCGGTTGATGAAGAACCATATAATCCACCAGATAGTAGTTGTTTGTCATCTACCTTTCAGAATTACCGCCAATAAAGTTTTCTCAATAGATCTAGCTATTTTTGTAATATCTTCTCTCATATACTAACGCGTCGTAGATCCTGTAATTATATACATGTTTGTGTTATCTATTATATTCTGCACTAAAGTATATGATATAATTTGTGGAACATGTATATGTGATTAATTGTTATCGATTTAATTCCAATAAGTGGTATCAGAGCAGGTCTTCATGTTTAGTTTATTAAGATTTGTCCTCTAAACATCAATGTTTTTATTTATTTATTTATTTTGGATCAAGAAATATATCTTTGAAATTAATGGTTTTTTTTTCAATATTGAAATATATGTTTTAAGAGGTATGAAGTTTTAGTGATAATTTTTCAATTTTTTTTGTTACACTTACTTGAAATTTATGAAATTTTTTGAATTTGACATAGAAACTATATGATAAAGATTTGTTTAAAAACTAAAATTTGAATATTTTTTGGAAGAAAAATATTTGAGAAAATTTTGGTTTTCTTTGGGAGATATGTTATTTAATATATATTATGCTAAATATATTTGAAATCACATGTATGATTATGATTGATGATTGAGAATCAAAAAATCTATTTTATTTTAAAAAAATTTGATTCTAAATAGTTTATTTAAGGTTATATATATATATATATATATATATATATATATATATATATATATATATATATATATATATATATATATATATATATATATATATATATATATATTCATGTCAATTATTTGAGAAAGATAAATATTGAATTTAAATCTTATTTTAATGATTTGATTCTTTGTTTTGAATTAAAAAAAAGTTTTATTATCAAATCTTTTTATTTGATTTTTTAATTATTGTTTTATCTTTCAATTTGATTCACATAAAATCTACACATGAATTTAGAATTTTGAGAGATAAGATAAATACTAATTTGTTTAATATATATTTAGTTATTATATATTATTTGTGGAAATTTTTTGAAATGTTTTGAATGTCTCTCAAAATTATAAGGTAAATCTAAAGATTTGATTCTTTAAATTCTAGATACTTTGGATTTTAGAATTGATTTTATTGATTCTAAATAATTTATTTAAAGAATTATTTGGTGCATAGGGGAATTTTTTATATGTATTTAATTTGAGTATTATATATAATTTATTGGAAGATCAATTACCTTTATATAACACTTAATAGTGAAACTCAAAATATTGTGATACGATATTTGTAAGTACTAAATTAAGAGTCAAGATTTGTTTCATTTATTTTTCATTTTTTTATTGGAAACTTTGATTCTAGAATTATTGGTCATTTATTTAAAGAGTTATTAAGTATGTCTATGAATCAATTTTAGCATGAAATAATTTTTTACTATATATAAAGATTTAATTTTTATTTGAATTGAAATTGAATATTTGGTTTACAGCATGATTATGATGTTTGAATTTTATAGTTATTAAGTTCCTACAATAATTTTTTTTTATTTCATGCTATTTCTTATTTTCTTGTGAGTTTGTTCTCAAATTAAGGCTTGCTAAGTAATCTTATGATTATGAGGAATGCGACAAAGTTTAAGGATCCGGCTACATTTTATGGGTAGTACCTTGTAAATTTAAGACTTTTTTCCCATTTAATTTATTAAATTGTTTAATAATTTTGATTGAGTTGGTTGAAACAACAAGTTGCAAAAGTAACCTCTGTTTCGTATATTTGATTCATTTGAAATTACAAAAGATGTAGTATAAAATTATTCATGCGAGCTGTTATAATCGGACAATAGGAAGACACGGTTTGGTCGGATAATTACATACCTGTGATGGTGAATATGTGTAATTATTAAGTTTTTTCATGTGGATAATGGTTGGTGTCAAAGACGCACATTATCTGACAGGACTTATTACCAATGTTTGATCATTACGTTGAGAGTACCGCTAGCAATTAATTCTTGGCAATCAAAGATTATGGATTGATGGTGTGTTTGGTATCTTGCTTTTGTCTTATACTACCTCCGTTCCTTTATATAAGAGACAATTCAGTTTTAAGGTTCATTGAATAATCAATGTATTTGGTCAGTTTATAAACTAGATACATTGATTATTCAATATACCTAAAAAGTGAGTTGTCTCTTATAAAAAGGAACGGAGGTAGTAATTTACACTTAAATATCTGCATGTCTATATAATAATTTATTGATGTGCCTAATAAAGTCATGTGAACTTAGACCCGTGAAAGTATTCAGTGGATTACATTCACACCTATGATGATAAACATGTGACGATTATAAAGATTTATTGTTTATCAATATTAATTGTCAATGTTTGATCATTGTAACGAAATACCACTAGCAATTGATGTTGTTGTCTAAAGACATGACATGAATGATGCACTTGGTATTTTGGTGAGTACATTTTTTTGTTATCTATAAACTACTATAGTTTATGTATCTGCAAAATTAGTTAGATTTTGATTCTCAAAATTTTTAACTTTTAGGAATAAAATATGAACATTATGTTCTTGGATCTAGACCTTACATAAGGATAGAGAAAGTCAGACTCTCTCACGATTTAGTATACTTAAAGTAAGACTCAAGTTTAAAAAGTGAGTACACTCCAAATTACAAAGGTCTATGATCATAAAGCTTTGCAATCCAGAGACATTAGAGGTGTTATTTAAGATGACATAAAATTTGTCATATTATCTTTTCTTAAATTCTAGTGCTTCTAAAGCAATAAAACGAAAGACAAACTCTCATTGGAGAGATGACTTTTCATTAAGATTATTAAGCAAAGAAAATATCAAAAGCGCATTATGAAACTATTTAATCTTGGAAAAGCGCTATAGTTTCGTCAATTAGGTGACTTTGTCGAAAATTTAGCATATGGTATTCTCTTTGCAAAATTAAGTTTATAACTATTAAAGTTAGAAATTATTCTTTAATAGAATAATTTCATAAAGTGTGCAATAAAGAAAAGATTGAATCAAGAGAAAATAAAATAGTGCTCATTCGTGTAGCGTGCGATTTTTGTCGGTGACGCGACCACCTTATCGCTGAATTGGGTTTTCTCCTCAATGAAGAGAATAGGGTGCTACTTTCTGATTTCTTATTTATCCCGTGAAGCTGGAAGGGAAAGGGAAGCTATCTAAAACTAACCTTGCACGCGAATGTTTAACTGAACAAACGCTTAAAGAGATTCGGGGAGTTCGGGGTCAGGTTATATAATGGGGAGTTGTCAGTTTCCCATCCTATATGTGGTTATCCACAGGTTGTTAGGTTTTGCTTTGTACTTGATGGTGTTTATCCGGAAGTGGGTTGGGAAAGTTTCTTGGGAAATATGAGAGAAAGAGTGAGTTGATGTTGATGTTCGGGTTTTCAGATGTTTTTGGTAAGGTATTGGACCTAAGTTTTGATTGGTATGAAGGTACTGGACCTAAACTTTTTGGTTGGTATGCTCGCTAAGATTTCGCAATCTTATGCCTACGTATTCCCGTTTAAAGAAACCGGGAAATCAGAGCAATCGTAGTTCCTCCTATTATGTGGGAGGAAAAAGAGATATTATGTTTGGTATCTTGTTCAAAGCCCAAGATTGAAGCTAACAGGTTGAGTATTTGTGTCTTGTTCAAAGCCCAAGATTGAAGCTAAAGGTTTGATTGAGAGAGAATTTGTTATCTCTAAAGGGAGACATCTTGTCTGTTTATCACAACTGTTGGGTGACTGATTATAAAGGAGGATTACTTTAACTAGGATATGTGAATCCAACAATGCCATAATTTCCTTTATAGGGGATTTGTCCTGAAGAGGAAAAATTTAACTCAGTGTTAAGCAATGCCATTTTTCCTTAGGAATCTTTCATATTAAGAAAGGGACAGTGGCATGGATGTAAATAATCTAGAGGCTTGCCACTTACAATAATTAGATGAAAGAGAGGATTTACCAGGATAAAAGATGGACGACAGCTTCGATATTTTGAATCAACAAGTGTGCCACTTATAGCAGTTATCTGGAATTTAGGGTTTATTTTGAATGTCTGTTTTAATAAGTGATAAACAGAGAAATGACTTCCTGCAGAGAGATTTTGATTTCCTCTGAAGGGAATGTTGATTTTTGGGTGCCTTGATCAAAGCCCAAGGTTGAAGCTAAGAGATTGATTGACTCCACTGGGGAAGTCCTTATACAAAGCCTAAGAGGAGGCTAGAAAAGGCTGACTCAACAAGAGAGTGTTTATCTGTCTTGTACAAAGCCCAAGATTAAGGCTAAAAAAGAGACTGGCTCTTTTGGGGATATCATTATACAAAGCCTAAGAGGAGGCTAAAAGTTGACTTTTCCGGGGAAATATTTGTCTGTCTTGTACAAAGCCCAAGATTGAGGCTAAAAAGGACTTTACTGACTCGGCTGAGGATATTTTAGGTGTCTTGTACAAAGCCCAAGATTGAGGCTGAAAAAGGGGAAACTGACTCTATTGGAGAGTACTTTTATCTGTCTTGTACAAAGCCCAAGATTGTGGCTGAACAAGCTGGAGAAATCATTATACCAAACCTAAGAGGAGACTGACTTCTACTAAGGGAAATCATTATACCAAGCCTAAGAGGAGGCTGAAAAAGATCGACTCAACAGGAGAGTGTTTGTATCATTCTTGTACAAAGCCCAAGATTGAGGCTGAAAAGGGTTGACTCAACAAGAGAGTATTGAAAGGTGATTGACTCAACAAGAGAGTCTGAAAAGGTTAGCTCCGCTGGGGAGAATCATTGTACAAAGCCCAAGAGGAGGCTGACTAGGCTTTAGAACCCATGGGTTCTAACTCTGCTGGAGATTTATTTAAAATGAATAGGGTTTCCCTAGGGAACTTGAGAATGTCTTTGAGACTCAAGAGGAGATTAGACTGTCTACTTCTACTGGTGTGGAAGAGTTTATCTTTGTATGATGCCCAAGAGGAGGCATGTGTTTTAAGGGATGAGAATCAACCCTAAAATGGTTTGAGATTTTGACAATGAAAAGACTGCTCTAGAAAAGGATGACTAAGTTCTGTCCTATACCTTTAAGAGGTCTTCAGGGTCCTTGTATTAAGCCCAAGAGAAGGCATGAGAACTTCTAAGAAGCCGGAGGGTCCTTTGTACAAAGCCCAAGAGGAGGCGAGGATGCTTTTAGGAAGCCAGTGGGTCCAAACTTAAGAAGATTTCAAGAAAAGTTTCACCGAGAATAATCTTTTCTTTAGTGAACAGTTCTAGGGTTTGAAGAAATTTAAGAGAGGTTTCACCGAGAATTAATCCTCTCTGGGGAAATAAATTTCTTTGCAAATTTCTAATAGTGACAGTCTGAGAAAAGTTTCACCGGGAATAATGTCTTTCTCTTTGTTCCATATTGTTTAAGCCCAAGAGAAGGCAAGACTGTATCTAGAAATCCTATGGGGATCTAATTTTAACTGTATTTAAAGAGTGACCAACTGCATTTACCTAGTTCTAGACCTAGTTGTCGGGGAAAACTCTAAGCAAATATACTAGTATATATACAGTTGATATATGACAAGTATTTAAAAGGATATGAAATAAGAACTTACAGGCGAGCAAGCTTCCCACAATACAGTTATATATATAAAAGCATGTAAAGTAAAGTTGATAAAAACTTACAGGTGAGCAAGCTTCCATGCTGTACAAATAAATATATACATGTATATGTGCAAGTACGTAAAAGAAAGCTGATAAAACTTACAGGTGAGAAAGCTTCCATAGATGTATTGTTAGTTGTTCAAGAAATTAAAGAAAGTTTTGATAACAACTGTATATTTGAACCTAGATCAAAAGTGAAGTTGTTTTTGAAAAGATTATTGGGGCTTATACTTAAGGAGAGGCCCAGATGGAAAATAATAATCGTACTGTTGTTCTCTAAACTGTACTGGGGCTTATACAATGACTGAGGCCCAAAGAGGTTTTCTGTACAAAGAGATGGGTCTTACAACTCAAAGAGAGACCCAAAAGTTTGAAGAAAAAAAAGAAATGGGATTTACAACACAAGGGTAGGCCCAGTTGATTTTTTGAAAAGCGACGATCACGCCGAGATTTTGAAAACACAGTGGGACTTATACAATGACTGAGGCCCAAATTATTGTTTTATGTATTTACAAGGGTTGGATCTTACACTCTATTAGATGCCCAAAATTATTTGAAAAGGTTGGTTAGGGTGATAGTGATCAAAACCCTAATTTTTGGTTTTTTAATGTATTTTAATTAAATAAAAATTCAATTAAAATAATCAAACATATGAAAAAGAGGTTGGAACCTTGGATTTATATTTGGAAAACCATGTTTCATTCATGGGATAATTAAAAAATCATTTGAATTTTGCAAAACCAAGAGAAATAAATATTTTTAATGTTTAAAAACAAATAAAAATATAATTCTTTACAAAAATATCAAATATATGAAATAAATAATATTTTTATGAAATTTTCATGGAATAAAATATTTTAACATTTTTGAGAATTTTCAAAAAAAGAACTAATAAAAAATAATTAAAATTGAGAGAGAAATTAATTTTTCAATTAATTAACAAAAACATGAAAATATGAAAAAAAAATAGCAAAAATAAGGGAAATGGCAAAATGGTCTGGTTGGGGATTGAACCCACGACCATCAAGCCAAACACATATGCGCGCTACCACTGGGGTGGTGATACATCCGTGTATCAAAACCACCTCATTAAATCATAAGTCATGCCTTGTTTCTAGACCTGGGCAAGGCAAGGCAAGCTTTTGGGCAATTTACGTTAAGCCTCTAACTTTCTCATTTCTCCATGGATTGAGACAAAATTTAGGTGCATCTGACCTAGAATTTCACAAGGAATCCAATGGTGGTCTTGGTTTTTTCAGATGAGGTCCCTATTTTAAAACCCGGTAGTGGTTTTGAAATAGGCCTATATTTGCATTTTCTTTGCTAACACATGGTACAGGCAAGAATTACATGGCAATTTGGTTCAAACACAACATATATAACATGTATGAGATGTTTATGATCAGTGGACTTCAAAGCAATGCATAATTCAAAGAGTTCAAGTTGTTATTACTTACCTTTTGAAGCTCCTTGTGCTATCTGTCAAGTTCCTTGTGCCAGAAGTGATCCAATGCTTTGAACACTCTTAGTTGATCCCTTAGAAGCTTTTAGGATGATTAGAACCAGCTGGAATCCTCAGGAACAAGTTTTGGCACTTTCTTGCAAAAGGGGCAAAAGTGACCAATATGGCAACTCTCTCAAATGGTGTTCCAGATGAAGGGAACCATTTGGGACAGTTTGAGGATGATATTTGGAGTGTGTTTGAGGTTTGGTTTGGTTTTGGAAGTGACTGAATCAAGGCATGGCTTGAAAAATGCAGAAAAGTCCAATTTTGTGGTTTTGGAAGTGGACTTTGTGATTTTGGTGTTTCAAGTCACAAGTGAGTGTTTGATCAGCTTAGATACAACATATTAGAGGTGTTTGGATCATGAGCTGTGATGGAATTGCTCTCTAACTCAAAAACTCAGAGATACCTTGTGAAAGAAGGCATTTTGGCCTAAAGAGAGGGATTTTGAGGAAAGCAAGTGTTGTAGTGCTTTGGTGTACTCAAACTGAGCACAAATGAGCTCTATTTATAGTAGAGCAAGTTTTTTTGCAAGCAATAGTGAATGGCAGCTGCAGCAGGCCTTTGGCCAATGTTGAGCAAAAAGAATCTCAAGTCTCCTCTAGCCATTGACTTGAGGTTAGGGCACAAGCCTATGGTCCTATGATTCAATTCTGATCCTTGAATCATTCAGTTAGGAATGTGTCAGTCCATGCCACCTTGATGTATCCATTAAATGCATTGCAACAAAATTGGAGTCTTGGCACCTTTTTAGCCTTTTTAGGTTTGTTATGGCTAAGGTAGATTCTTGGACTTTGGAGGCTTGAGGATCAGATCATTCTCCTTTTGTTTTACCCTCAGATGTGTCCAAAATAATGACAAGGCTTGGAGTTGTTCAATTTTTCCAAATCGAGCAAAACAACAAAATCTGCCAAAATCTGCCTTGCCTAGGACAGTTGGAAATGGTGATCTTGAGGGATTCATATCTCCCTGCTCAGGTTGAGTTATGGGGGGCTCTTGTCCTTTTTAGAAAGCCCTCATATGATACAAAACATGTGTGATCATAGTTTATTTTGAAACTATTTGGATCCAACTGAAAAAACCTCATGAACATTGATGTTCAAGGCTGGTAACTTAGGCAGATTTTCACTAAGTGTTGGAAAAAGTGTCATTTTCATGTTTTTTGTCATTTTGATCACTCCATAACTTAAAATCCATAAAGAATTGGAGTTGGAGGTAGTTGAAACTTTTGTAGAGTGTAGCAAGACCTACAAATCCAGCTTTGGATCACCCAAAATGGTTGCTTGGATCTCTAGTTATGGTCCTTGGAAGTTGGTACCAAAATCACTTTTGTTCCATAACTTAGAAAAATTTTGGTTTCTCAAGGTTGCCCCTTTTGCAAGAAACCTCACTTTTCTTGATTTTTCTTGATGTATGATGATCAATATCATACATTAACATTGTTTTTTACTTAAGGGAACCATATTTGTGAAAAATTCCAAAAAGTCAAACTTGATTTTAGGCACAATTGACTTTTTATCGAATGAAATCTAAACTGTGTGATCCTTTGTGAAATCAAGTCCTTGACCTAAATCAAACCGAATGTATGGATTCCATACGTGATATAGGGTGTATTGAATCATGTCCCAAGGTTTGGGAGCATGTCCTGGTCAAAAGTCAAAGGTACAGTTGACTTTTTCCTTCAAAACCCTAATTGTGGTCCATATGAAAATGAAACTTGTGAATCAAGCTTCTTGGATAAATCCATTGTTGAAAATGGATCAATGTAGTGTATTTGAGGCCCTCAAATCATGTCTTGAGGTCTTGGCTCATGCTTTGTCCCAAAAGTTAACTTAGGGGTGAATTAGGTCAAGAAACCCTAATTCCTGATTTTTGGTGAATGCATCCCCTGAGGTTAAATTGACTTGATGATTGGGTCCATGGGGTCCCTTGGAGTATCTTGGGTTGTGCTTTGAAGCATTGGCTCATGCCAGAGGAAAAATTCCATTTGGAGGCCTTGGTCGACCAAAACCCTAATTTGGTGACACTGGCGATCTTGAGGCTTGATCCACTTGGAATGTTGCAATCTTGTGCTTGATTCTTGATGTGATAGTCCTCTTGACCCTTTATGTGTGTTTGAGAGGTTAGACAAGTTAAATATCATGTCATTTTTTGATTGATCCTTTGTCTAAATGCTCTGAGAGGGCCTAAAACCCTAACTCTTGATTATAGTGAATGCTCAACCATCTTTGAGGAGATTGATGAGGCATAAAAGTACATCCATATTGTGATGATGATTTACACAAATGATGGGAAATCTTGGTGGTCAAAATTTGGGGTATGACAAATGCCCCTATTTAATTTTCTTGGACCCGAAGGTGTGAATGGCGAAGGTATTCGGGCATTCGGGGTGCAAGAGGATTAAATATCGGAATACCTGAAATTTTGACGGTGGTATAAATGGTTGTTTGCCCATCCATCTTCTTTTGCTAAGCAATAATACTCAGAAAAGGCTAAGACTTCCCATCGATCCTGGTCTTCAGCCAAGGAACTGGTCTCAGTTTCTTTTGTCAATAAACTTCCCCTCGATCCTGGCCTTCAGCCACAGAACTGGTCTAAGTTTCTGATATAAACTTCCCCTCGATCCTAGTCTTCAGCCAAGGAACTGGTCTTAGTTTCTTTTGTCAATAAACTTCCCCTCGATCCTGGTCTTCAGCCAAGGAATTGGTCTCAGTTTCTTTTGTCAATAAACTTCCCCTCGATCCTAGTCTTCAACCACAGAACTGGTCTAAGTTTTTTATATAAACTTCCCATCGATCCTGGTTTTCAGCCACGGAACTGGTCTTAGTTTCTGATATAAACTTCCCCTCGATCCGGGTTTTCAGCCACGGAACTGGTCTCAGTTCAGTTTTTTTTCATGTTCCTTTCTTGACAAGGGACGCTATGTATAGTGGTTTTCCACAAACTTCTCGCCGAATTTTCCTGGGGAGATGTTATTTGATGGGAAAAGTTTTGACGTCAGACTTGCTGGGGAACCCATTCGTCTGAGTTGTAGAGGTGTTCAAACTTCTCTATTGAAGATGCCATTTGTTAACTCTACTGGGGAAAACGAGTCTCTTGAGAGGCTATTTCCTGCTTTGGGATATTACGTCATACTTTTCTTCGAGATCTTTTCAGAGAAATGCCCTGTGATGTAATCCAATTTTGAGGTGCTGATGACTTCATTAACATTGACTTTCTGGAGAGAAAAACCAATGTGTTGCTAAGAGTCTTTAGTTGAGGGGCTTTCTCTGGGGATTTTCCTTAATCCGAGAAAGCGAAAATATCATCTTCAATGGTGAAGAGTGATGTTTGTCGAATGTATTCTTGCCTTTCAGAGGTTCAAGTTATCAAAGTTGTTGAGGACCGACTCCAATCCAGAAATGAACTTGGGGAGAGATTGTTCAGACACTGCATTTCCCAACGAGGAAAAGACTAACAACTCGATTGAGAGGACTCTTATCACTTGGGAACAAGACCGACTAGAGTGATAGTGATGCAATATGAATATGACTGAATCAATTATGCATGATGTATGTATGTATATGCTGATAAAACTAACGCGACATACAGACTAGTGAATAAACACTACTAGATACTCGGCCACTTCGGGGAATGAAAAGTATCACTGGTTCAAGATAGCAATCTTGCCTTGCTTAGGAGAAACGGTTCCCATGGGGAGAAAGAATTGCTCAATCGGTCTTAAGAGATATGCACTCTGTCGGGGGTGTCAGATGGAATATTCACATCTGACACAATTGATCCTTCATTCAGGCGTACTGGTTTAGAAGAAGTACTTTGATTATGCACTTTGAGGTTCAACCACCTTCGGAGAAGCGATCGATGTTCTTTCGATGTTCAACAGTCAAAAGAATTGCCATCTTTATTTTAAAAGCAGAAAAATTTTGACAAGTAAATTCATTTTTGTTTTATTTCAAGAATCGTTGATCATGTTAAAAATGTCATTCTGTAAAGCTAAAAAAAATCAAAATTACAAACAAAAGCACTAGGGCTCAAATTTTATTGATAGGATGGAAATCAGCCAAGCGCATGATCCCATAGAGTATTTACAAAGTTTAGAAAATAGTAATTTAAGGGAAAAGGGCTACATTAAAACATAACAACCGTTATCCTTCTACCAACTTTGAATTCTGGACATCCTGAGCTTCTGTCAAAGATGACCTTGACTGGAAGTTTGTCGACGAATAGCGTTACCGCTGGGGGGTTTCACCTTGTCGAACGTAGTTACTTGCCATGGATCCTTAACTTTTACCTGGATTGTACTTTGAGATTTCTAATCCATCGGGATGATTTTTGCTTATGTCTCTAATTTTTTCCTAGACGGCCCTTTCGGGTTTTCAATCCACAGAGACGTGTTTTTTTAGTTAAGGCGAAGTATTTCTTGACTACGTCAACATTTGTGGGGTAGGTAAATTCTTCTCCATCCATGGTTGCGAGTCTCAAGGCACCGCCTGAGAAAGCTTTCTTGACCACATAGGGGCCGTCATAATTCGGAGTCCATTTGCCCTGGGAATCAGTGAGAAATGATTGTATCTTCTTAAGCACAAGGTCTCCTTTTCGGAAGACATGAGGTTGGACCTTTTTGTCGAATGTTTTCTTCATTCTTTGTTGATACAACTAACTGTGGCATAGTGCCGTTATTCGTTTTTCTTCGATCAGGTTCAGTTCATCGTGCCGACTTTGACACCATTCAGCCTCTGTTAGCTTAGCTTCCATCAATACCCGAATTGACGGGATTTCTACTTCTTTGGGAAACACTGCCTCCATGCCATATACTAGAGAGAAAGGGGTTGCCCCTGTTGAAGTGCGGACAGACGTGCGATAATCGTGAAGAGTATAGGGTAGCATCTCATGCCAGTCTTTGTAGGTTACAACCATCTTTTGAATGATCTTCTTGATATTCTTGTTAGCCGCTTCTACCGCTCCATTCATCTTAGGTCGGTAGGGAGATGAGTTATGGTGTTCGATCTTGACCTCATCACACAACTCTTTCATCATCTTGTTGTTCAAGTTGGATCCATTATCAGTAATGACCTGGCTTGGAACACCATAACGGCAAATGAGATTATTTTTGATAAAGCGGACCACCACTTATCGGGTTACATTGGCATATGACGCTGCTTCGACTCACTTGGTGAAGTAGTCAATGGCTACCAGGATGAACCGATGTTTGTTTGAAGCTTTGGGTTCGATCATGCCAAACATGTCGATTCCCCATATGGAAAAATGCCATGGGGAAGAGAGAACTTTGAGATGTTTTGGCGGTACATGGATTTTGTCAGCGTATATCTGAAAATTGTGACATCTTTTCATGTACTTGTAGCAATTGGATTCCATTGTCAGCCAATAGTACCCTGCTCTCAGAATTTTTCTCGCCATTGTGTGTCCATTGGCATGAGTGCCAAAGGAGCCTTCATGAATTTCTTTTATCAGCATGTTTTCTTCTGGTCTGTCTACGCATCGGAGCAAGACCATGTCAAAGTTTCTCTTATAGAGTGAATCACCGCTCAGGAAGAAGCTGCCAGCCAGTTTTCTGAGAGTTTTCCTGTCTTTCCTGGATGCCCCAGGTGGGTACTCTTGTTTCTGAAGGAAGCATTTGATATCGTGATACCAAGGTTTGTCATCTATGACTGCTTCAATTGTGAAGAAGTAAGCGGGCCTCTCAAGGTGCATTATGTCAATCTTAGGTATGTTGTTCCATTGACCTACATTAATCATGGAAGAAAGAGTGGCTAGTGCATCAGCAATGTGATTCTCTTCACGAGGGATGTGATGAAACTCGATTCTATTGAAGAATGGTAACAACCTTCTCGCGTAGTCTTTGTAAGGAATCAGTACGGACTGGTATGTGTTCCAATCTCCTTTGATCTGATTGATAACCAGGGCTGAGTCGCCGTATACATCCAAGTTTTTGATCCTTAAATCAATCGCTTCCTCGAGACCCATGATACAAGCTTCGTATTCGGCCTCATTGTTCGTGCACTTGAATGTCAAACTGGCAGTGAAAGGAATGTGGGTACCCTGAGGTGTTATGATGATTGCCCCCATTTTGTTTCCATAATGATTAATAGCTCCGTCAAAGATTTATCCCCATTGGGAACCTGGTTCTGGCCCTTCACTGGGTAGCGGTTCATCGCAATATTTCATTTTCAAATACATGACATCTTTGTCTGGGAAGTCAAACCCGACTGATTCTCAATCGTCAATCGGTTGATGAGCCAAATGATCGGCTAAAATACTTCCTTTGACGACTTTCTGAGCATGGTACTCTATGTCGTATTCTGATAACAACATCTGCCAACGGGGCAATTCTCCCCGTGAGAGCAGGTTTTTCAAAGACATACTTGATTAGATCCATTTCGGAGATTAACCAAGTAGTGTGACAAATCATGTACTGGAAAAGACGTTTGGCTGCCCAAGCTAGAGCACAACATGTTTTCTCAAGCATAGTATACCGAGTTTCACAGTCGGTAAACTTCTTGCTCAGATAGTAGATGACAGACTCTTTTCTTTTTGTTTCGTCTTGTTGGCCAAGTACACAACCCATTGAGTCTTCCAAGACTGTTAAATAGATGATCAGCGGTCTTCCCTCCACTGGAGGTGACAAGATAGGTGGATTCAACAGATACTCTTTTATACTATTGAAGGCGATTTGGAAGTCTTCTGTCCATATACAGTCCTGATTCTTTTTGAGGAGTTTGAAGATTTGCGCGCATGTCGCGGTCATGAGGAATATGAATCTGGAAATATAATTTAAATGTCCCAAGAATCCTCTGACTTATTTTTCCATCTTTGGAGAAGGTATTTCTTGAATGGCCTTAACTTTGTCAGGATCAACCTCAATTCCTTTCTGGATGACGATGAACCCTAGCAATTTTCCTGAACAAACACCGAATGTGCACTTGTTGGGATTTAAGCGGAGTTTGTACTTTCTCAGACGCTCGAATAGTTTTGACAGGTGGGTCACATGTTCCTCTTCTGTTTTAGATTTGGCAATCATATCATCGACATACACTTCTATTTCTTTGTGTATCATGTCATGAAATAGAGTAGTCATGGCCCTTTGATAGGTTGTCCCGGCGTTCTTCAAACCGAAGGGCATTACCTTGTAACAAAAGGTACCCCATGGGGTGATGAAGAAAGTCTTCTCCATGTCTTTCGGCGCCATTTTGATTTGATTATAGCCCGAGAATCCATCCATGAAGGAGAAGACTTTAAAATTTGTTGTACTGTCTACCAGCATGTCTATGTGTGGTAGGGGAAAGTCATCCTTTGGACTGGCTTTGTTCAGATCCCTGTAGTCTATGTACATTCTGACTTTTTTCGTCCTTTTTTGGAACTGGCACTATGTTGGCTAACCATTGAGGATATTCTGATGTGGCGAGGAAACCTGCGTCAATCTGTTTCTGTACTTCCTCCTTGATTTTGATGGCCATATCCGGGTGAGTTCTTCTCAACCTTTGTTTTACTGGCGGACATTCTGATCTTAATGGTAAATGATGTTCCACGATGCTGGTATCCAATCCTGGCATGTCCTGATTGGACCAAGCGAATACATCGAAAAAATCTTTGAGAAGTTTTATCAAATATTTTTTGACAGTCGGACTGAGTAGTGCCCCAATCTTGACTTCTTTTCTCTCTTCTTCTGAACCCAAATTGACCGTTTCCAACGGCTCTTTGTGAGGTTCAATGGACCTTTCCTCTTGTCTGAGTAATCGGGAGATCTCTTCTGGAATTTCTTTGTCATTTTCTTCTTCAACCTCAAATACTGGGAATTCAAAGTTGGGAGAAGGCATTGGATCATATGTTTCAATGGGGTTTAAAACAAGTAATCTGTATAACGTGATGATTTGTTTTTAGAAAAGACAGAGAGGATGCAAGATTGTGTGTGTGTATTTTCTGAAATATGCTTGTTTTCATTTTGAGTTGTTTTTTAGGATTACCATTTTCTAAAAAAACGAAAAAGTGAAAACAGAAATAAATGCGGAAATTACAGAACGACATTTTATTTATTTATGATTTGGTCGATTCTTGAAATTACAGCCCTATAAAACAAAACTTTGTTGCTTTGGGCGAAGCGAAGAGAGACATTTACAGAAAGTGAGCCCTATAAAAACATCTGTTTCACCTGGGCAGGGTGAAAGGTTAAAACAAAGACGGCAATTAGTTAGACTTATGAACGACTTTCGGGACATCGACAACAACCCATTGGCGGTGAACTCCTCGGTGAATCACAAAGTCTGGTATCTTCTTTCTTGGTTTGTCCTCAGAAATGACGCTGATTTCTGGCAGAGCGGGATCATTGGAGTCTTCCTCCCATGCAGAGTTATCGTAGACGAACTCTTCTGTTGTGTTTTGTATAGTATTTTCATTCTCAGGTGGATCTCCCCATCCAGTTGGCTCGATATCTTCAAGCCTGATACGAGAGCTTTCAGGAGCGGTGTACTTGACCAAGAAGTCGTACTTGCCACTCGGTTGTCCTAGGGTGTCCCATACTTCGGTGGAACTGGAGGAGTCATCCTTCTCGATGACGTTGACCTCAGGAAAAGCATAGTTGATGAACTCTAGTCCTGCAATCTTCGCAGATTCATCGTTGTGGGGGATATCTTCTAAATGTTCTGAGTAATGATCCCATGAAGTGGTGGGGACACAGGTATTCTTTTCAACTATAGTGAATGCTCAACCATCTTTGAGGAGATTGATGAGGCATAAAAGTACATCCATATTGTGATGCTGATTTGCACAAATGATGGGAAATTTTGGTGGTCAAAATTTGGGGTATGACAATTCGGTAAATACCTCAAAGGATAATGGCAAATAAAGAATAATAAGAAAATATGATCTGGACTGACAAATGTTCAATGGTGTTGAAAGATATATCAATTTAAAGGGGACAAATTCGGTAAAGATTGATATTTTTTTAATTCAGATTGTCATTATAAGCTTAAATTTGTATTTAAAAGACAATTTGGTGAATGAATACAGTTTTGTTTTAATATGACAACTTCTTTTTTTATTGATGAATTCAATTTGTCTTTTAAATCCAAATATTATTCTAGTTAATTCAGTCATGACTTGTGACAATCCAGAATTGTTGAAAAATTTGAGAAATATAAACTTTAGTCCCAAGTTAAAGAATATTTTTTAGACAAATTTTGTAATGTTTTTTGAGAATATTGAGTTTGAGGGAGAGATATGGTCAAAGAACAAAATTGAGTGGGAAAGAGTTGGTTCTGACTGAATTCATACAATTTTTATTTCTATAGCAAATTTGGACTCTCGTATGGATATTATTGTTCTTTCTCTCAATTAAATTAAGAAATTAATTCTTGATGATCAAACTCAACATCCTCAAGAACTAGAGCATCAAGTGTCATAAAAAATTGACTGAAAAGAGATATTTTATTCTATATGATTGAAAGACTCCATTATGATAGTTGTGACACTTGTTACTTGTTATAATTTTGGAGCTTCATAAGATGGATATCAAGTTAGTGTTTCTTAATGGCGACATTAAGAAATACAATATGGTGCAACGAGAGAAAATTTTGTGTCAATGGATACAAAGTTTATGGTTTGTGAACAGATAAAATCAATTTATGAGTTAATAAAATTGTCTCATTAGTGACACCACAATATTTCATAAGGTAATTATCTCGTTTGGTTTTGTGATGTCTATTATAAAAAAATATTGAGTTTTACAAGTTCAGTAGGAGTAATTTTCTGTTCATAGTTTAATATGTCGATCTTTTTTTATTTAGTCAGCAATGATATATGATTGTTGTATAAAACCAAAAAATCTCTAACAAAAGTTTAGCGATGAAATATCTTGGACACATCTCTTTTGTATTAGGTATTTAGATACTTAGAGATTATTCTCAATATTTCATCCGGTTAGCACAAAAGATTTATGTATATATCAATAAAGTTGAAAATAAAATTGACATGAAAGACAATAAACTAGGGCATGTCTAAATTATCAAGGGAGACTATTAAGTCTCAATCATTGTCGAAAATAAAAGAATTTGGAAAATTTAGAAAATTAAGTTTTTTTATACTTTTTTGGTTTTTGGGAATCTTATGTATATGCATAAGGAATAAGCGTATATATAATGAGATCATTTGGTAGATACGAAAATTCAAAATTTGAATTGTTGAAATGAGGGAACCATAAGGATTGTTATAGAGAACAAAAGGACTTGTGCTCACATATTAGAGATCAACCGATTTGGAAATCATTAGGATGTTAGACTCTGATCCTTTTGGATGTCTATATATAATGGGCATCCTAACTCAAGAAATGATTATAAGTATTTATGTCACTTGGTTGCATATAGTAAAAGGTTTTAAAAGGAAACTCGAGCTATATTGTGACATAAGTTAGTCAGATAATGTTTCAACAACTGCTTTATAAAGTTCATTAACTTATAAGTTGTTGTTGAATGATAGAACATATAGATAGAAATTTTATGATAGTTGACTTACTAATCAAAGACTTGACATATAAGGTATTTCATATGATTGTTGTCACTAAGAATGTCTAAGATTAGTGAGAGTCACTCAATCTTTATGTTTTATAATATTGTTTTGATATCGATACAGACTTTATGTTAAGATTATCTGTAGAAACAAAGCTTATGAGGTTATTATTGTTATAACCATTTCTGTATTTTTGTACAAATATTGAATTTGTAAACTTCAGTTTAATCTTAATAAAGAATTCAGATGGACCAGTAGGAAATATGCATGATTCAAAGATACATTACATGAAATTTCCATGCCACTCATCCATATCGATCTATGTCATCAAGTACATTGATGTGGTGGTCACCGGGGTTTTGTCACGTAATACGTTAGTGACAACAATCGTGGTGGTCCCATTATTGATGTATGAGGTGGACCTGATTGTAAAGTTGAAATCTAAAGATAAATATCATTCAGATGCACACCTAAAGAATTGTGATATAATTATTAAAAATATATTGCCCAAGTGGGAGATTGTTGGAATATTTTATACTTTAAATATTATGTTATTATTATATTCTAATAATTATTACGTAGGCATATATATTTTAATTATATTAGCTATTTATCAAAATTAAGAGCCTTAATTGATTAAGTGGTCAAATATGAATGGATGTCAAGATGACCCATTTAAGAATAATGGGAACCCTAATTGGTCATCACACTATATATAGACTATGGTCCCCAATGCATCGTACACAAGCAATTTATCTCTTCTCCCCATCTGAAGAGTATTCAAGGCGTTAAGAGTACCGGTTGAGAAAGAACCATATAAGACACCAGATATTAGTTGTTTGTCATCTACCTTTCAGGATTACCGCCAATAAAATTTTCTCAATAGATCCAGGTATTTCTGTAATCCCTTCTCTCATATACTAACATGTCGTAGATCCTGTAATTATATACATGTTTGTGTTATCTATTATATTCTGCACTAAAGTATATGACATAATTTGTGGAACGCGTATATGTGATTAATTGTTATTGATTTAATTCTAATAAATGATATCAGAGCAGGTCTTCATGTTTAGTTTATTGAGATTTTCCTCTAAACATCAATGTTTTTATTTATTTATTTCTTTTGGATCATGAAACATATATTTGAAATTCATGATTTTTTTTTCAATATTGATATATATGTTTTAAGAGGCATGAACTTTTAATGATAATTTTTCAGTATTTTTTTTGTTACACTTACTTGAAATTTATGGAAAGTTTTGAATTTGACATAGAAACTATATGATAAAGATTTGTTTGAAAATTAAAATTTGAATATTTTATGGAAGAAAAATATTTGTGAAAATTTTGGTTTTCTTTGGGAATATGTTATTTAATATATATTATGCTAAATATATTTGAAATCACATTATGATTATGATTGATGATTGATAATCATAAAATCTATTTTATTTAAAAAAAATTATTCTCAATACTTCATTTATGACTATATATATATATATATATATATATATATATATATATATATATATATATATATATATATATATATATATATATATATATATATATATATATATATATATATATATATATTCATGTCAATTATTTGGGAAAGATAAATATTGAATTTAAATCTTATTTTAGAGATTTTATTTTTGGTTTTGAATTAAAAAAAACTTTTATTATCAAATATTTTTATTTGATTTTTTAATTATAGTTTTATCTTTCAATTTGATTCACATAAAATCTGCACATGAATTTAGAATTTTGAGAAATAAGACAAATACTAATTTGTTAAATATATATTTAATTATTATAAATTATTTTTGAAGATTTTTTGAATGTTTTGAATGTCTCTCAAAATTATAAGGTAAATCTAAAGATTTGATTCTTTAAATTTTAGATACTTTGGATTTTAGAATCGATTTTATTGATTATAAAATAATTTGTTTAAAGAATTATTTGGTGCATATGGGAATTTGTTATATATATTTAATTTGATTTTTATATATAATTTATTGAAAGATCAATTACCTTTATATAACACTTAATAGTGAATCTCAAAATATTGTGATTCGATATTTGTAAGTACTAAATTAAGGTTTTGACTCTTTAAATTTTAGGAAATTTGAATTCTAGAATTATGGTTTATTTATCAGCATGTGAAAATTTGTTTCATTTTTTTTTTCATTTTTTTTATTGGAAACTTTGATTCTAGAATAATTTTTCATTTATTTAAAGAGTCATTAAGTATGTCTATGAATCAATTTTAGCATGAAATAGTTTTTTGCTATATATAAAGATTCAATTTTTATTTGAAATGAAATTGAATATTTGGTTAATAGCATGATTATGTTGTTTGAATTTTATAGTTATTAAGTTTCTACAATAAATTTTTTTATTTCATGTTATTTCTTATTTTCTTGTGAGTTTGTTCTCACATTAAGGGTTGCTAAGTAATCTTATGATTATGAGGAATGCGACAAAGTTTACGGACCCGACCTACATTTTATGAGTAGTGCCTTGTAAATTTAATACTTTTTTCCTATTTAATTTATTAAATTGTCTAGTAATTTTGATTGAGTTGGTTGAAACAACAAGTTGCAAAAGTAACCTCTGTTGCGTATATTTTATTCATTTGAAATTATAAAAGATATAGTATGGAATTATTCATGCGAGCTGTTATAGTTAGACAAAAGGAAGACACGGTTTGGTCGGATAATTACATACCTGTGATGGTGAATATGTGTAATTATTAAGTTTTTTTTTCATGTGGTAATGGTTGGTGTCAAAGACAGATAATTACATACCTGTGATGGTGAATATACGGTAATTATTAAGTTTTTTTTCATGTGGGTAATGGTTGGTGTCAAAGACGCACATTATCTGACAAGACTTATTACCAATGTTTGTTCATTACGTTGAGAGTACCACTTGCAGTTAATTCTTGACAATCAAAGATTATGGATTAATGGTGTGTTTGATGTCTTATTTTTGTCTTATAATTTACAATTAAATATCTGCATGTTTCTATAATAATTTATTGATGTGCCTAATAAAGTCAAGTGAACGTAAACTTAGAAAGTATTCAGTGCATTACTTCACACCTATGATGGAAAACATGTGACGATTATAAAGATTTATTGTTTATCAATATTAATTGTCAATGTTTGATCATTGTAACAAAATACCACTAGCAATTGATGTTGTTGTCTAAAGACTTGACATGAATGATGCACTTGGTATTTTAGTGAATACATTTTTTTTGTTATCTATAAAATAATATAGTTTATGTATCTGCAAAATTATATAGATTTTGATTCTCAAAATTTTTAACTTTTAGGAATAAAATATGAACATTATGTTCTTGGATCTAGACCTTACATAAGGATGGAGAAAGTCAGATTCTCTCCCAATTTAGTATATTTAAAGTAAGACTCAAGTTTAAAAAGTTAGTACACTCCAAATTACAAAGATCTATGATCTTAAAGCTTTGCAATCCAGAGACATTAGAGGTGTTATTTAAGATGACATAAATTTTGTCATATTATCTTTGCTTAAATTCTAGTGCTTCTAAAGCAATAAAGCGAAAGACAAACTCTCAGTGGAGAGATGACTTTTCATTAAGATTATTAAGCAAAGAAAATATCAGAAGCGCATTATGAAACTATTTAATCTTGGAAAAGCGCTATAGTTTTGCCAATTAGGTGACTTTGTCGAAAATTTAGCATATGGTATTCTCTTTGCCAATTATTGTTCTTTCTCTCAATTAAATTAAGAAATTAATTCTTGAAGATAAAACTCAACATCCTCAAGAACTAGAGCATCAAGTGTCATAAAGAATTGACAGAAAAGAGAAATTTTATTCGGTATGATTGAAAGACTCCATTATGATAGTTGTAACACTTGTTACTTGTTATAATTTTGGAGCTTCATAGGATGGATATCAAGTTAGTGTTTCTTAATGGCGACATTAAGAAATACAATATGGTGCAACGAGAGAAAAATTTGTGTCAATGGATACAAAGTTTATGGTTTGCGAATAGATAAAATCAATTTATGAGTTAATAAAATTGTCTTATTAGTGACACCACAATATTTCATAAGGTATTTGTCTCGTTTGGTTTTGTGATGTCTATTATGAAAAATTATTGAGTTTTACAAGTTCAGTGGGAGTAAGTTTATGTTCCTAGTTTAATGTGTCAATCTTATTTTATTTAGTCAGCAATGATATATGATTATTGTATAAAACCAAAAAATCTCTAACAAAAGTTTAGCGATGAAAGATCTTGGACACATCTCTTTTGTATTAGGTATTTAGATACTTAGAGATTATTCATTATATTTCATCCGGTTAGCACAAAAGATTTATGTATATATCAATAAAGTTGAAAATAAAATTGACATGAAAGACAATAAACTAGGGTATGTCTAAATTATCAAGGGAGACTATTAAGTCTCAATCATTGCTGAAAATAAAATAATTTGGAAAATTTAGAAAATTAAGTCTCAATCTTATGTATATGCATCGGGAATAAGCGTATATATAATGAGATCATTTGGTAGATACGAAAATTTAAAATTTGAATTGTTGAAATGAGGCAACCATGAGGATTGTTATAGAGAACAAAAGGACTTTTGCTCATATATTAGAGATCAAATGATTTGGAGATCATTAGGATGTTCCACTCTGATCCTTTTGGATGTCTATATATAATGGGCATCCTAACTCAAGAAATGACTATAAGTATTTATGTCACTTGGTTGCATATAGTAAAAGGTTTTAAAAGGAACTCGAGCTATATTGTGACATAAGTCAGTCAGATAATGTTTCAACATCTGCTTTATAAAGTTCATTAACTTATAAGTTGTTGTTGAATGATAGAACATATAGATAGAAATTTTATGCTAGTTTACTTACTAATCAAAGATTTGACATATAAGGTATTTCATATGATTGTTGTCACTAAGGATGTCCAAGATTAGTGAGAGTCACTCATTCTTTATGTTTATAATATTGTTTTGATATCGATACAGACTTTATGTTAAGAGTATCTGTAGAAACAAAGCTTGTGAGGTTATTATTGTTATAACCATTTTTGTATTTTTGTGCAAATATTGAATTTGCAAACTTCAGTTTGATCTCAATAAAGAATTCAGATGGACCAGTTGGAAATAGGCATGATTCAGAGATCATATTACATGAAATTTCCATGCCACTCATCCATATCGATCTATGTCATCAAGTATATTGATGTGGTAGTCGCCGGGGTTTTGTCACGTTATACATTAGTGACAACAGCCGCGGTGGTCTCATTATTGATGTATGAGGTGGACCAGATTGTAAAGTTGAAATCTAAAGATAAATAACATGCAGATGTGCACCTCAAGAATTGTGATATAATTATTAAAAATATATTTCCCAAGTGGGAGATTGTTGGAATATTTTATAATTTAAATATTATTTAATTATTATATTCTAATAATTATTATCTGGGCATATATATTTTAATTATATTAGCTATTTATCAAAACTAAGAGCCTTAATTGATTAAGTGGTCAAATAAATTTAAAAGGTTAATTAGATTTCTATTTAGTAACTAATTAATTAATTAGATATGGGCTCAAATATGAGTGGATGTCAGGATGACCCATTTGAGAATAATGGGAACCGTAATTGGCCATCACACTATATATAGGCTATCACTACTACAAAACGCGTAAACAATAACGCCATGGTCACCACGCTTATTCCCTACACCGTTGTGACATCTGTAAACCAAGGCGCTATCGTAATATTAATTTTTTTTATTAAAAATTATTCGTATATAACAACAGTTAAGCAACCAACCGTTGTGATAACCTCAAGCTTTCATGGGCTCGAACCTCAGGGCCCCCATATATGTTATTCCTTTAATGTTAAGTGGCTCCTTTTCTTTTTTAATTATTTTTAAATAAAAAACTTTAAAATTTATGACGACGGTTCAATGGTTCCACCGTTGTTAAGTTGCGCATTTTAATTTTTATTAATTTTTAAATAAAAAACTATAAAGTTTATGACTACGGTTAATGTTTACAACCGTTGTGATATTTTTTTTTAATTTTTAATTTTTAATACTCTGGCGTTTTTTTATGAAATTTCACCATGAAAGTAAATATCACTACGGTTGCAAGTATTGGCCGTTGTGGTAACGTGATAATATTATACACTCCTAGATAGCTTGTCTCTTCAGTATCCTTTTTTCCATTGCAAATAGAAACTAGACGAAACAATACACGATTTCAACCCAAGCCCTAACGTTCATTACTGTGAAACATTACACGATTTCATCCAAACACCATCGTTCCTACTTCACTGTGTATTTGTCATTGTCGTCATCATCGTCAACTAAGTTGACAAGACCATCACGATCAACCAAGTTGTTACCGTCTAGAAGGAAAACAACAACAACACCGTCATCACCCTAAACGAAGGAAGACAACACCATCACCAACACCAACATCATTTACTTAGTTATCAGGTTTAGGGTACACAAAATATTTTTCCCCATGCATCTACAGTAAACTTCATTTGACATTGTTATGGTTGTTGTTGTTTTATTTTATGGTTGATGTTTATGTTCTTGTTGTTTATGTTATTGTTGTCGTTTTTGAACTTAGATGTCAACCTTGTTGAGTTCTTCATCAGAAACCAGCGAAGAAACTCAAACAAATGAGATGTTTGACAATGATACTCAAACAGCTGTAAGTCAAATGAAAAGATCACAAAGAGGCATCACAATGATGCCCCAATTCACATCAGGTGAAAAAAATTCCTATCCAGTTTGATTCTTTGTACAGAGTAGTGGATTGTCAACACTACTCTACTTTTAAGAGTTATGTTTTGTTCCTTGCACGTAGCAAGGTCAGTATATTGATTGATGATTGGAAATACGTTGATAATAAGGTCAAAGAAAGCATATGGACTGATGTTAAGGTATTACATACTATAATTTTCATATATCACCGATATCAATATCTATAATTTCTAATACATACTTATATATTGATTTAAATGTATTTGAAATTTGAGTTTAATGACGGAGACTCAAATTTGAAAAGAAAGTGGATATCATATGCTGCTACTCGTTGGAGGGGATTTAACTCACAGCTCACGGCTGACTACATTAGGAGGCATAAGAGCGGTCTTGCTCATCCATGGATTCGATATAGTTTTATATCGAAGAAGCAATGGAAAAGGTTTGCAAAGATACGTCATTCTAAGGAATTTAAGGTTACTATTTTTCTCATGTAACCGATAATGTTATGCTAATGAGTTATAGATACTAAGCATATATTTTTTCACTATGTTCATAACAGGTTAAAAGCGAAGTCGGGATACTCAATAAAGCCAAGAACACGTACCCCCATAGATTGTCTCGTGAGGGTTATAGGAATCTTGAGAAGAAAATCATGCGTGAGAGACAATCTGAAACCGGAGATGATCGCATCCCATCTCCACCTTCAAGACATGAAAAATGGAAGAGGACTCGATTAAGACTAAATGGAGAGTACACCTCTGAGGCTTCCAGAGTAGTTGCCAAAAAAATTATAAGTATGATTTGTGGTGCTTATGTTATTTTTTATTTAAATGCGTTGGTAACTAATATATGTAAGTTTCTCATGTTGTGTAGGATAAGTTGGTTGAGGCAGCCCGTGAAGGTACATTTATTCCGCAAGCACGACATGATATATTAGTAGAACTGTCGGAACAGATGAGCATGGTGGGTGTGTCCGTGTTGTTGGAGAAGGTGTCGGCTTGAGGTCATTCTTTGGGTCTCAAAGAAAAAGAAACGAAAGCCCGAAAATAATTGCTCAAAGACAAAAGATTGAAAATTTTGAGAAGCAATTAGAAGAACAACGGAGAATGTTAGAAGAGGAGAAGCTAAAAAGGGAGAAATATATGGAAAGGTTCTAAGAGATGTATTTGGTATGTACTTTACTTGATATGTCGGTGTTTTATCGGAAATGTATGATATATATTGTGCTTGTTTTTGTTTTATGTTTTAATTGAATATTATGATGTAGAGATTAAGTGAAAACTTGGAACAACGGACAAATGAAGATCACCGTAATGTTGATGGTGATGATGACGCTCCAACTCCTAGTAGAAGTGTTGTACGCCATGCTTCTACAACAGGAAGTAATTGTTCAGCCCATCCACCTGCGGGTAACCGCAATGATATAATGGACCCTAATCAAAATGAAATCACAATGTTATACTTGCAAGTTGCGGTGATAAATGAAGTACAGCCTCTCCCGCTAGAACATTGTCCACGTGTGGGTTTATTCTATTATAATCCTGATGATGTAAGGGATTTTCTTGGTGGGTATAAGTAGCTGGACATCGGGATATTTCAAGTTTGGTGCACGTAAGTACATATAGTTGAATATACATGTCATTATAGAACATTATCATTTATAGAACATCACCCCTAATTTATTCATTTTCTTTAACCATTTAGGTATATTCACCGTCTTTGTATAGAGTTGAATAAATCGAGTACTTACGGAATCTTGGATCCACTTTTTATTCGTTGGACTTTTAATGAATCAAAAGCTATCCGAGAGTACTTGATAACACAGTTAAGTGTGGGAGGAAAAGAATGTTACTTAGCACCATTCCTCTGCACGTAAGTATTTTTGGAATTCATGTTTATTCTTTATTTAGTTTTGTTTTAGCAAATGCCATTAACACACACACACACACACACACACACACACACACACACACACACACATATATATATATATATATATATATATATATATATATATATATATATATATATATATATATATTGTCTTGTTTATTCAGTGGTCGTTGGCAATTGATCATCATATCATTACGGACGAATACGATAACTTTTCTGTGTTCCTTGCATGATACACTGTACAACAAAATGAAAGATATGATTAATTCGTAAGTGTATGCTTAATTCATTTTCTTTGACATTGTAATTAGTTTATCATGTAATATGTTTAATTCAAATTCTATGTGTAGTGTTGTGGAACAAGTGAATATAATGAACAATGTTAGAAGAAAGCCCAGATGGATCTGTCCTAAAGTAAGTGGCACGATTATGTTTCTTTCATTTACATACATTGTGGCTGTATTCATGTGATTTTTGCTTAAATTTGTAGACAAGGAAATAACCCGGGAATTACGAGTGTGGTTACTATGTCATGAAACACATGTTAAACATTGTCCTTGCCAACATTGTTGATTCATGGGATAAGGTATACATGTCATAAAATGTTTAAATATATTAACAGATAAGTTGACTATTGAATTATTATCATACATGTTATTTCCTTTTTCTTATGTAGATGTTTCTTATGTAGATGTTTAACGATGAAACCCCATTCCCCGTTGAGGACTTCGTAGATCTTCGTAAATGTTGGGCAAATATCCACAATGTTCTTATGGGTCATGCTGATTGATGATGTGAATATCACTTTGCTGTAGAGATGATGTGAATAACACTTTACTGTATTGATAACATGAATATAGTGTTTGGTGTAAATATGGTTAGAATAGTTACAATACTTATAGAATGTATACTTACAAATACTTACAATGTTACAATGTTAGTTGTATTTTATGGTTATAATAGTTACAATACTTACAAATGAACAATGTTAGCTTATCTGTTATGGTTAAAATGGTTACAGGTTAAAAAAATGGAATGAATTTGAATTGCTGAGAAATGCATATTTAAAATGGTTACAGGTACAATAATGGGATGTATTTGAATTGTTGAGAAATGCATATTTATAACATAGGAAGTTTTGACTGCGGTTATAAAACAAAGTCGTGGTTGTATATTTGTGTCTGTAGACTATATAACGACGGGTAAAAAATATAACCGTAATAATATCTCGCGCGTTGCACAAAAAAAAAGAAATATAAAAACGGCGTAGCTGGGAATCGAACATAGGAGCATTATATTTATCACAACGGTTCATTATAACGAACCATTGTGATAGGGCGCATTGTTTCCAGGTAATTAAAATGATTAATGGCCCGTGATTATAAGAATCCATTTACAACGACACTCTACATAACAACGTCTGCGCCTGCGTCATTATATACCTTTCCCAACCATTGTTAATTGGTATTTACGTAGTAGTGTATGGTCCCCAATAAACCGTACACAAGCAATTTATCTCTTCTCCCCATTTTAAGAGTGTCATACCCCAAATTTTACCCTTTAGATGTCATCATCATTTTCATGAACATTGTGGGTCAATAATACTTGCATAACTAACCAAGTTCCCAAGTTTTGTGGTTTTGTTTCTTCTGTGAAATTAGGGTTTTGCATAAGAGAGGAAAATCTCTGATTAATCAAGATTTGAAGGAGGGATCAACCAAGCAAGTCCTCATACACTTCAAAGGTCCCTAAGATTCTTTTTGGTTCAATACAATTCATTTCAAGGGCTTCCTAAGTGAATGGGAAAGGTTTTGAACTCATCTGATTAAAAAGTCAACTGAGGCTCCATAAAGTCAACCTATGAGTTTTTTGGTCAACCATGAACATTTCAAGTCATATTCCATGATCTCATGTGGTTAGATCAATAAAAATCAAGGTGGAACAATAAAATCAGGAGATTTGGAGAATTAGGGTTTTTGATGAATTTTTCTAAGTGTGGAAATCATGATTTTTAGCCATCTTTCAAAAATCATATCTCACTCATTCTTGAGCCAAATGGAGCAAACTAGTACTCATGTTAAAGAGGACATTCCCTACTTCAAGTTTGTAGAAGGAATTAAGTTCAAAAACTGTAAGGATTTGAAGTTATGGATGGTTAAAGTTGGAAGAAATCATGATGTGGCATTGATACTTAGAAATTTTCTAAGTCCTAAAATTGAGCATTTTGCACCAACTTCAAGCCAAGGTTTCATGAGTTTCTTGACCTCAAATTAAAATTCATCAAACATGAAAGTTATTCCTTGTTCTTCAAGCTTCCCAAGTATATAAAGAACTCTCCAATTGGATCAAGGAGTCAAAAGTTATGGTGTCTCAAAGTTGGAGGTTTTTGGGCAAGTTAGGCAACTTGCCCAAGTTGCCAAGGCACCACAAGTCATGTTTTTGCTCAACTTGCAAGCTATTTTTCTAATGTTTCCAAGCCTCAAAGTCAAAATTGTTGAACATCAAAGTTGTTCTCCTCCATCTCAGGTTTCCAAGCATGTATAGAACTCTTCAATTGGAGTTATACAACTCAAGTTATGGTGTGATGAACATGGGTACCTAGACTTGACAAACTTGCCCAAGTCATGACCAGGTAATGTGTTCCAAGCCAAGGGCCAATGTGTTAGACCAGTTTTCATGACCATTTTTCGTCATGTTACAAGCCTCATTAAAAGAAATGTTAAACACCAAACTTATTCACCTTTGTGCCAACTTTCCAAAGAGCTTGGAGTGATTCCATTTAAACCTTTATCCATGGAGTTAGAGTGTACCAAAGTCACCATCATGCAAGAAAACAAACTTTAACATAACACAATTACTAACAAGAGGTTCCTGTAGAGTACTACAGATACTTAGGATGTTAGCACCTTCCATAAGGATAACCAACCCCCGAACCTAAGATCTCTAGCTTTGTTGTTACATAGCGCACGTAGGGTTTTCTTCGATCTTTACCCTTTCCTTTGGATAAATGAAAGCTTGGTGGTGAACTTCATGATTTGTGATTCAAATTAATTAATAGCTTGATATTTGATTCTCACCGCAACAGAAATGGAGACTTCACTAGGGATGCTCCCCTAAGAGGGTTAAGCCCACCTTGTTTGTATTTGTGTTATTTTATATGTTTACTTGCTTGTATACTTGTATATTTGTAAATATCTGTATATATGTCTGTTTGTGCTTGGGTTTTCTGTATGCAAGGTGGTTACTTTGAGTGGTGAGGATAAGTCCTATACTCGGACTTGAGTATACACTTATGATAGGATGGTGGTATATTCAAGAAGGCTTATAGGGAGTTGATTCCCGACCAAGCTGACTTGAGAAACAACCGCTCAGTGGAGGTAATCTTGGGATTAATTTTGTTAAACGAGTATTCGTGAAAACATTACTACTTTCGACCTAGGAGCCCGTGACACTGAGAACCTTTAGTTACCTATTCACCCCACTTTGGCCTTGTTAGGACGTAGTGCGATGACTATGAGGGAGTAGTCTCGAAATAGTTTATGCGCGATGTCACACCCTAATTTTTGACCCTAAAATTTTGGTACTTTTCCATGTCGTATATTTCGTACTGATCATTTTAGTGTACTGGATTTATTTTTTTCGATCACTCGGGCGTCCGATTTTTTGTTTATTTAGAGTCCGTTTATTTTACTTTTTTAATTAATATTATTTAGAATAAATAATTAGAATAATTAGTACTTTATTTTAATTTCGTTTTAAATATTTATTTTTTGGCTTAAATAGTGTTTTCGTCCCTGTAAGTTGGCGAGTTTTTAGTTTTGGTCCCTGAATCTTTTTTTTTTCGGTCCAAGTCCTTAACATTTGATTTCTTTTTGCGATTAGTCCCTGACGTTAAACTTTCGTTACAAAAATGATGATGTGGCTAACGTCACTGACGTGGCAAGTGTTTTTTTTATCATTTTTCATTTATTTTAATCCCAAATAATTCCACATAAGCTGTTTTGATTTTGGTCCCTATTGTTTAAGAAGGCAAAAATGAAAATTTTGGTCCCAAGAGGACTTGAACCCATGACCTTTGGTTCCACAACATGCTTCTTAGCCACTAGACTATTTAACTCACTTATGTTTTTCTTTGCAACAAATTTATATATTACATAAATCCAATATTTACTATTTAATACTTATATTTAAAATATAAATTATTTTATAAATTAGTATAAATAGTTAGTTTATTAAATATTTCATTAATTTAATAATCCAAATATTTAATATTTCAATTATTAATTATCATAATTATTTATTATTTAGTATCATAATTATTTACTATTAACTAATAATACAATATTATTTACTAATAATTATTTATTATTTATTATTTATTATCGTAATTATTTATTATTTATTATTTAGTATCATAATTATTTACTATTAACTAATAATACAATATTATTTACTAATAATTATATATTATTTATTATCATAATTATTTATTATTTAGTATCATAATTATTTACGATTAACTAATAATACAATATTATTTACTAATAATTATTTATTATTTATTATTTATTATTTACTGTAATTAATTAATACTCTAATTATTTAATAAATTAAACTAAATAAATTTACTGTAATTATTTAGTAAATTAAACTATTAAATAACTAAATAATTTACTGTAACTAATAATTATTAATAACTACAGTAATAATTTATTGTATTTATTATTACTAATAATAAATAATTATTTAAAAATAAATACAGTAAATTATTGACTAAATAATAAATACAGTAAATTATTAAACAATAAATACAGTAAATTATTTACTAAATATAGAAAATTATAAATATATTAAATTAAACTATTAAAAATTTACTGTAGTTAGTACTTTAAATTTACTGTATTTAGTAAATTAAACTATTAAATAACTAAATAATTTACTGTAACTAATTATTAATAACTAATAATAAATAATTTACTAAATAATTACAGTAAATTTATTTAGTTTAATTTATTAAATAATTAGAGTATTAATTAATTACAGTAAATTATTAATAATAGTTTAATTTATTAAATAATTATAATATTAATTACAGTAAATTAAATACATGAGATATTAAATAATTATGATTATTAATATTAAAATTATTTAGTTATTTAAATAATAAATAATAAATAATAAATAATTATTAGTAAATAATATTGTATTATTAGTTAATAGTAAATAATTATGATACTAAATAATAAATAATTATGATAATTAATAATTGAAATATTAAATATTTGGAATATTAAATAAATGAAATATTTAATAAAATAATTATTTATACTAATTTATAAAATAATTTATATTTTAAATATAAGTATTAAATAGTAAATATTGGATTTATGTAATATATAAATTTGTTGCAAATAAAAACACAAGTGATTAAATGGTCTAGTGGCTAAGAAGCATGCTTTGGAAGCAAAGGTCATGGGTTCAAGTCCTATTGTGACCAAAATTTCCATTTTTGCCTTCTTAAACAATAGGGACCAAAATCAAAACAGCTTATGTGGAATTATTTGGGGATTAAAATAAATGAAAAATGATAAAAAAACACTTGCCACGTCAGCGACATTAGCCACATCATCATTTTTGTAACGGAAGTTTAACGTCAAGGACTAATCGCAAAAAGAAATCAAATGTTAAGGACTTGGATCGAAAAAAAAAAGATTCAGGGACCAAAACCAAAAACTCGCCAACTTACAGGGACGAAAACACTATTTAAGCCTTATTTTTTTATCAACTAATAACGTTTAGCATAAATAGGATTTTTAGTTTCTGTTTTAAATTTATTTTAATTGAATTGTTTAAATTTCATTTAGTTTAAATTTTTATTTAATTTTAATGTTATTTTGGGCCTCAAATTGGATATTAGGGACAATATTGCCAATTTAGAGTTAACCCTAATTTAACCTTTATATATTCATAAGTTACACATTGTTGAGGAGGGAACCAAAAAAAGAGAAAAAAAACATAGCGGCGCAGTACGTAAGGTTGGAAACGCATTGCTATATACATACATGACTGACTTATGTTTATGTATATATCTTAGATGTCGTTACTATATACAATATATATTGATATGCTGCTACATCTTAATAACTGTCATATATACATTCATACATTATTTTCCTCTGGTAACCATCAGGTGCGGTTTCATACGTATATTCATCCTAGCATGTCCGGTTTTATCTCGTACTATGTCTCTCATCATGCATTTTCATATATACATATCATTTTAACTATATCATAACATGTTTCGTTTTAACATATGTATATTATTAATATTTTTGCTTTAATTTATTTTTATTATTAGATTGTTAATTTCTTTTTTATTTTATTTTATATAAATATTTTAGATTTGTTTTGGATCGAATCATGTCGATACGCTGCTAATGCGTGGCATTTTTTATTCGATCCGGTTGCGATGATCCCAGTTCCGCGGTAGCAACACTGTTGTTTTTTTTAACACGTTTTAAAATTTCTTTTGCTTTACGTTATTGATAAATTTAGATCCACACGATTTGAATCTGTTGCGATGATCACGTTAAGTGTAGCAAGCTGTTGATTAATTTTATCAGTTTATTTGCAAATTTTTTTTATTTTTTTAAATTGATTATCGTTGCGTTTCGATCTTGTGCACACTTCCGATGGTTTGGTCTAGCGGTAATCCGTTTGTTGTACACCAACCAATTCGTGTTTCGATCTGCACCTTTGTGTTTTAATTTAATTTTTATTATGTAGTGGCTTATTGATTTGATTTACGATGACTGCTTACGCGGTATGTTGTTTGCGGTATAGGGCAAGCAAACAAAAAGATTTGGAAGTATTTTTTCGGGAATTTATCGTGTCCACAGAGATCGGTGCTACTGAACTACCATTCGACAATTTAATTGTTAATGAGTTTGGGTTTAAATGGTTTAAAGCGTAAATGCGGAAAAGTAAATAAAAACATAAAAACAATTCATTCTTCAACAAGACGAACTTATCAAGCATACATATAATCCACTCGTCACAAACATAAATTTACCGACCAATTATACTCCACCTGCAATACTCGTCAAAATCATCCAGCATCACTCACAACAGTGTCCATCTCTGGCACACTGAGCTGAGAGACAACCGTATTACTCTCTTCGTCACTCTCGCGCACGAAGCCTCAAAACACGGAAGACATTAAGTTCCGACACCAAAAAGATTATCATCTAAATCTATCTCTAGCATTTAGACAATAGATATCCATCCCTAATCAAGATTTGTGATGTTTATCTCTAACACAACACAAATCCAAACATAAATGCAAAAAGATCAAGGAAGACATCGATAATGATTTGTAAAGCAAATTTCATATAATATGAAGATCAACAAAGATACATATGTTCATAGTAACTATACAATACCCAATAAAAAGAAATTACAAAGAGAAGAGAGAAGAGGAACCAAACATTTCTTGGTTTGTCAACACCAATCGACGAGAGATTCGACTCCGGATCATCCAAATGCAAGCTCCAATGATGTTTTCTAAGCTAATCTACAAGAAAAATGAAGTTTGATGGAGTTGGGAGCAAAAAATACCCAAAACCATCCCTAAAAATGTGTTTTTTACCCATATTTATTGCTGTCATCATCGCAGACTGCGGTCAGCGCGCTCTTTTTAAAGTTAAATCGCCTTACAAGCGCGCTCAGCGGGCTTGGAGCCCGCTCAGCGTGCTACTTGCTGGAATTTGCTCCTTCTGTGGGCTTGGAGCGCGCTGAGCTTGAAAACCCAAAGCTTGTTTTCTTCATAACTTTTGAACCGTAATTCCGTTTTCGCCCGGTTCGAAGCGTTGGAAAGCTTATTCAATGCTCTATACAACAATGGCAAAATCCCACTACTTAAATACCTACAAAAATGAGATAAAATCAATTAAACTCAATGATATTTACACGAATCGCAATATATACACTAAAATGTAAACTATACGCATTTATAAACAAAACAGGGTTTATTCGTATGATATTTAACAAAAAGCAACGATAAGTGCAACAAAACATATATACACAAATAGCTACAATTTGCACTTATCAACTCTCCCCAACTTACATAATTGTTTGTCCTCAAACAAAGTCAACAACTAAAGAAACAAAAGCTAAATCCAAGAAATCACGCAACAACAAGTTTTTACAAACAAAAACAAATGCAATGGTTCAATCGAAAATGGTACACACAAAGTAAATACTTACCACTAAACTACGACGATAACATAGTCACGAAACAAATGCTAAATACAAAAGTCATGCCAAACATTCTAAAACAACACAAGTTCAAATGTGAATCACACCTAGCAAAAACAACCATTGGTAGATGAAAAACATAAAATAAGGTACTTTCACTCACACAACAATCATGCAAACAAAAGACTAAATTATGCATCCATCCAAAAATTCACATTGAACATACAAAGGCAAGAATCACAAGGACTTTTCAAGGTTGTAATGTGGTCGGGTAAACAAACAAGGGGCAATTTCTAAAGGTAATTGAAACAAAAACTTGCCTAAACCTAAGGGAGTGATCAACTCACAAAGTTTCAAACACCAAAATTTTAATCAAACTTCATACAAAATCCCAAGTGTTATTCAAAACACAATACTTATTTAGCACAATTATTAGAACTCTTTTTGTTTCCTTTTTCAAAGATTTTCTTTTTCTCCCTTTTTTTTTCTTTCCTTTTCTTTGTCACACTTTTTTCTTTTCTTTTTCAATCCTCATAGAATCCAACCACTGAGTACACAATCATTCTCTCCCCAACTTGAATTCAACCACATCATCATGTGAATACTCCCTACTTTCTAAGGCAAGGAAAAAAAATCCATACAACAACACAAAGTTGAGGTCCAAGAAAAAAAAACAAAATCCATCAAAAATAAGTGAACTAAATACTCATAGACAAGCATTAAGTTCAAATAAAAACATGGATCAAAAAGCTCAAAGGGTTTACAAATTCTCACACACTCACAAGGTGAATTGACTATTTGGCTAAGGTGGTTGTGCTCAAAATGAAAAAATGCCTTTATCATTTTCATGCATTCATATAAGCAATACAAACAAAAGATTCAACATAATAAAATCCAGTAAAACAAAATTGTCGGTACTCCGAGCATATAACAATGAAAGGCTTCCTCACAAAAAGGGTAGGAACTAAAGTGATTCACATACGAACAAGTATATAAAAGAATAAATGGCATGAAAGTTGTAAAAAGCCTAAGTATCTTGAATATACTAAAGTAAAGAAAGCGATAAACACATACCTTGAACGTGTACAAAACTTTAAACACTATCAAGTTGAAATGATAAAAAATGGACAAACACCGAATGCGACTTCAAGCAATCGGGCAAAAATTTGAGTCCAAACAACAACAAAAGAATTAGAAAAATTACTAATAATTTCTAATATATAAGGCCTTGGTGGAAGTGGGAAAAAGGGGGAGCCAAGTGAACAATTAAAATAAATCACTGGCTCAGCACAGCAGAGCGCGCTGAGCGCGCAGGCCCGCGCTAAGCGCGCTACACCAGAACCAGAAAAATCAGTACAACAACAGGGTTCTGGTGTAGGCCTCCACTTAACACCTACACAATCTCATATACAATGGAAAAGTAATAACGGAACAAAAAATGATAAAACACGCTTGTTTTACGTCATAAGCTCGACGCCTTTTATTTATACACACATCTCCAAGTTGCCTCTTTACACGGTTAGTGCTCACCGACGACGAAACCTAACCAAACGTGAAGAGAAACAAATATATACACTATATTTACAATTATGCAAAACATGTAAAATTCACAAATATGGTAAACATATACAAGTATCAATATAAACAAGTAAAAATAGACAATATATACGATATCTACAAAACTCAAAAACAAAAAAAACTATCACAATGCGATTCAATAAAAACATCGATCCCCGACAACGGCGCCATTTTGTTGGTTACGGTATAGGGCAAGCAAACAAAAAGATTTGGAAGTATTTTTTCGGGAATTTATCGTGTCCACAGAGATCGGTGCTACTGAACTGCCATTCGACAATTTAATTGTTAATGAGTTTGGGTTTAAATGGTTTAAAGCGTAAATGCGAAAAAGTAAATAAAAACATAAAAACAATTCATTCTTCAACAAGACGAACTTATCAAGCATACATATAATCCACTCATCACAAACATAAATTTACCGACCAATTATACTCCACCTGCAATACTCGTCAAAATCATCCAGCATCACTCACAACAGTGTCCATCTCTAGCACACTGAGCTGAGAGACAACCGTATTACTCTCTTCGTCACTCTCGCGCACGAAGCCTCGAAACACGGAAGACATTAAGTTCCGACACCAAAAAGATTATCATCTAAATCTATCTCTAGCATTTAGACAATAGATATCCATCCCTAATCAAGATTTGTGATGTTTATCTCTAACACAACACAAATCCAAACATAAATGCAAAAAGATCAAGGAAGACATCGATAATAATTTGTAAAGCAAATTTCATATAATATTAAGATTAACAAAGATACATATATTCATAGTAACTATACAATACCCAACAAAAAGAAATTACAAAGAGAAGAGAGAAGAGGAACCAAACATTTCTTGGTTTGTCAACACCAATCGACGAGAAATTTGACTCCGGATCATCCAAATGCAAGCTCCAATGATGTTTTCTAAGCTAATCTACAAGAAAAATGAAGTTTGATGGAGTTGGGAGCAAAAAATACCCAAAACCATCCCTAAAAATGTGTTTTTTACCCATATTTATTGTTGTCATCATCGCAGACCGCGCTTAGCGCGCTCTTTTTAAAGTTAAACCGCCTTACAAGTGCGTTCAGCGGGCTTGGAGTGTGCTCAGTGGGCTTGGAGCCCGCTCAGCGCGCTACTCGCTGGAATTTGCTCCTTCTGTGGGCTTGGAGCGCGCTGATGCTTGAAAGTCCAAAGCTTGTTTAATTCATAACTTTTGAACCGTAATTCTGTTTTTCGCCCGGTTCGAAGTGTTGTAAAGCTTATTCAATGCTCTATACAACAATGGCAAAATCCCACTGCTTAAATAACTACAAAAATGAGATAAAATAATTAAACTCAATGATATTTACACGAATCGCAATATATACACTAAAATGTAAACTATACACATTTATAAACAAAATAGGGTTTATTCGTATGATATTTAACAAAAAGCAATGATAAGTGCAACAAAACATATATACACAAATAGCTACAATTTGCACTTATCACGGCAGAATTTCCTATCTCAATTTGTTTTATTTTTCATTGATTCAACCTCGTTATCGTTATTATTGGATCTCATTTCCTATGATAGTCTTTGCACATCTTCGCATACGCGACTTTGATTTGCGTATTTGCGTCATGATTTAAATCCGTGCGCTTTTCCTTTCACTTTATGTTTTTGATTCATTTGGCATGAATGTACAATGTAAGTATTGTGTACCCTTTTTTATTCTTGTATTTTTATTGTTAGAGGCTTGTAATAATGTTCATTAGGATCCCGTGGCGTTTCACTTACGCCTTGTGCTCGAGTTCATTCGAATTCGAACGCCTTTTGCGATCCAATTCGCACCTCTTGCGTTACCATTTGTATCGATCATCTCTTCTCATCTATTCACAATCATATCAAACCTTTTTTTTTTCAAAATATCAAACAATTCTCGATTCAATAATCGAGCCCCTTTTAAATCCTGTAAGTCGATTGTTTTACGATCGCCATCAACCAAACCCAAAGCACTCTTGATCCATATATCAAGCCATACCCCAACTTGTAAGTCGACTGCTTTTTAGCATCGCCATCAACCTCTTGCCAATACTTTTTCTTTCTTACTTTGATTACGGTTTCATTTACTATGAGCACCCTTACGGACTAGGATTCGACCTAACTTTTTCTCAAAAAAACCTTGATCTAACGCTAAGTGGCTACTTCTAAAAAAAAATCAAAAAATATTTTCTCAATCAAATTCCAAAGGAAAGGCCCCGTTGTTGACTGCCATGTCACATATTAGCCTAACTTTAGGTCCCTCCCTTTATCCTTAGAATTAGAGTCACCGCACTCCGTACACGTGTTCTACCATGGACACTTTTTACCCTTTTCAACTCAACTTTAACTTTAGAGTCACCACACTCTATGTAGTGTCTTGCCATAGACGCTATCTCCCCCTGGAACCTTGACCACAGTCAAGAGTTCCTCACCCTCTTTGAGGGGAACTACAAATACTCTGATTCCACTCCCATCAGGATACGTAGGCACAAGATGCGATGTCTTGGCGAGTATACTTAGATACTAACCCTTAGGTCTTTACCTTAGCACATACCCTTAGCAAGCGAGCAATAAATAACATAAATAATAACAAGAGGTTCCTGTAGAGTACTACAGACGTTTAGGATGCTAATACCTTCCCTAAGCGTAACCAACCCCCGAACCTAGATTCTCTTATTAGGATTTTCGATCTTTAACCCTTTCCTTTGGATAAAATAAAGGCCGGTGGTGAACATTAATATTTGTGATCCTAGTTAACATAATAGCTATGGTATCCGATTCTCACCGCGACAGAAATGGCGACTTCACTGGGGACTTTTCGAGGGTTTCCCCTAACTTGTTTATAACTATGTTATTTAGTTACTTGTTTGCCTAGATATATTTATATTTGTATATATACCAGTTCTACTTGGGTTTTCTGTGTGCAGGGTGTAGCACCTCAAAATTTGTCCTCTTGCTTTTAGTTTTACTGGCTTATGTTGCATTGCATTTTTGCATAATCATCATTTGCATTTCATTGGTTCTTTGGCATGGGATCAGGGTGTCTAAGTCAAATCCAAGGAGCCTTGAGCCTTAAGAAGTCTTAATGGGTCATCACTTCATTATATGATCAAGCTTGGCAAGAGAATGCAGGGAATCACATCATCCAAGTCAGTGCAAAAACTAGGGTTTTGGAGTTCTTGAGTAGAATGCCCCAATGGGCAAGATCTTTGAGTTTTTATCACCTCCAAATGTCATATCTCATCTTTGTTAGACAAGATTTACATCATATCCAGAGGAATTTGGATTTGGAGGATGTGTTATTTTCTCCTAGACTGAGGGCTTAAAACTAGGGTTTGCCATGAAATAAGTTTATTTCTGATTTCTTGGGTAAAACTGGATCTCAGGGTATTCTACATGTCCTCAAGGATCTAAAGATGGGAGATTTCCCATTGATTCATTTCAGAAGAGGTTTAATTGGCCAATTGGTTGAGAATCAGGAAATTTGGGGAAAAGTCAACTGTGCAGTGGAAAAAGTCAACTCCTGACTTTTTAAGGTCAAAATCATGAAATTCAAGTTACATATGTTCATTGGACAAGATTTGATCAAGAAATGATGGAGGAATCATGAAAAATCAAGAAGTGTACAAAGTTGCCATTTTTAGAAACTTAGGGTTTCCAAAAATGGCAAGTTTGGACCATTTTGCACCACACTTTGAGGCTTCCTTTCTCCATGATAAAAGCTCCAAACCTTAGGCCCAAGTTGAGACAATTAAAGTTCACATTCTAAGCTTCAAATCCATATAAAGAACTCTTCCATTGGATCAGAATTGAGGGAGTTATGGTCAATCAAAGTTTGACAAAACTAGGTCAAAAAACCAAGTCATGACCAAGCAAGACCAGGCCTGCGCGCCATAATTCTGTCAAACACATGGTGGGCAAAATGTCAAGCTATTTTTCTCAATTATGGATGCTCCAAATGAAAAAATGTTGAACATCAAATTTGTTCATCTCAATGTCCTCTTCAACTTTGATGTTGGACATTTTTCCATTTGAGCAAGTTATGATGGAGTTATAGTGGCTCAAAGTTGATATGTTCATGCTGAATTTCCAAGTCATGTTGCCATGCCAACCTACCAACTTGCCACGCTCATGCACCAATGTTGAACCTTGATGTTCTAAGCCATTTTACATCATCCTACAAGCCTCTATTCAATTCAATTTCCACACCAATAATGTTCTCCCATGTCCTCTCTTTCTAATGACACTAAAATCTCATTAAACCATCCACCCTACATGAAGAATTCTACCTTCAAACATCCTTGGTTTCATTAAGATTTTGCTGCCAAAGTTAGAATGTTATGGCATGGTTGTTGTTCAGCTTGCACAACAATACTTTACACCAGTCACCTTTTTCTTCTTTTGGACAAACATACTCCCTTACATTATGCTACATTCCATTCACCATGCACCAAAGAAGAAATGAATAAAACTTGCTCAACAAGTTTATGCAGCAGTGACTTCATCATCACTATTTATTTGCATCACCACCATACCACATCATGAGCTCACTTTCACTTAATCAAAACTCACCAACTTGTCACTAACTAACTTGACTCAGTTAGTTAGATGAAACTCATTTAACCTCACTCACTAACTCACTTAACCATTGTAGTTAACTTCTAACCTCAAGTATATAACTCAAACTCACTCAGAATTAGGGGGGATTTTCATTTTTTCACATCTTCTCAAATCACTATCAAGTTTTCTCTCTGAACTCACTCTCTCTCTCTACACGAATCACCAGTATTCTTCATCCACTTCATCTCTATCATCATCAATAGTGCATTTATGGATCAAGAACCAACTGAATCAACACTATTATCCAAGTGTAGCTTCATCATAGTTTCAAGTTTCTCTCTGTTTGCAATATCTCAAGACTCAACAGCATTTATTTTGCTAAAAGTGGAAGTTCTAGAAGCTCAAGATCTCATAAGGTCTCTAGTTTTCTCAACAATTCCAAGTTCTTCAAGTTTCAGGTTCCAAAATCTTCAAACCTTTCATGCACGATTCCTTGTCTATTTTTCTACTTTTGTGTTGGTTTGAGCTTAGTAGAAGCTCCTGAGTATCTGGCTAGTTGATAGAGCTCCTTAGGAGTTTAGACTAAAAATTAGGGCAATATTCATTTCTTCTTTTCTCTTCATATGTGTGTGATATGTGAAAACTGAGCCTAGATTCTTGACCTATGTGACTTCCTCTTCATTTTGATGTATGGTTTGCATATTTCTGGGAAATGTAAAAGTTGCAGGTGGCGGAGAGTGGCCGGAGAAGACGACCGGAGGTCCTTCTCCGGTCGGTGAGGAGTGATTAGGGTTTTAGGCCAGGTTTAAGTCGTGACCGTTAGATCATCATCATCCAACGCTCATAAATGTGACAGCACATTAATATCACACCCTCCCCCTCACGTGCATATTTGTTAACCTGAATGACTTCTGTATGTGTGTGTGCATGCTACCTATTGTGGACCTTAGCTCTGATTGGCTTGATGCGTGAACTTGCTTGATGATCTTGTATTGCTCTTGATCCAACGCCTATTAGGTTGCCAACGCATTAATGAAAGTGTGGTCTTGCATGTGATATCAATTGTTGGTTTCTGATGCTTGCATGTGTGTGTGTGTGTTTGGTGATTATCATGTACGCGCGTTTTCATCCGTCTGATTATATTAATTTTTGGATTAATTGTTGACTGTTTGATCTAATGGTTATGATTAAGTCAAATGTTAACTGAAATACACCTGAATACACACACACACGTGTTTAATGGACTGGGTCATTAATTAATGTTCACACCCCCATGTTTGAGCCCAAACTATTTTTGAACTACAAATTACTCACGCTGCACCCCCTTGCTTTATTTTCTTTTCATTTTCTTTTCCTTTTTATATTGTTTCCATTTTCTATTTTTAAAAATACCAAAACACATTGAAAAATTCTAAATAAATTCAGGTCACATTTTTACACATTTAGATAATTCTCTATAATTTTTAATTCCGATTTCATGGAATTTTGCATATTATTCAATAATTTCTTTTCAATTTCTTTTTGAATGAGGTTCTTCATTGATACTCAAACTTGTACATTTTATTTCTCTCATTTCACACACTGTTTTTCATCCATTCTTTTTGCATTGGTTAGATAACACTTTAAAGCATCTAAATAAATTTTATTTTGATTTTTAAAGTTATTTTATTACAAGTTTGTATGGTCATCTTTGCACTTCCTTTGGGTTTGTTCAATGTGATCTTGTGAAATTCTTTGGCCATGTTTTCTCTTGAATTTTGCTATGAGTTTTGGTACATGTTTATGCTTCTGACTTAGATTGTTTAGGACTTGTTTTCATAATTTTATCATGTACTTTGATATTTGTTGATGCCTTGCATTTGAAGTTACTTTTGTGCACTTTATTCTACTTCATTCTAACATGATTTTGATGAGGCATTTATGTCACCATTTTAGGATTGTTTCTGCATCATTTATAGGCCATTAGTATGATATTATAGGTCACCTTTGTTTCATTATGGGTCACTTTGACTTGTGTTTGCATTTGATAGGAGTTTATGCATTCTAATTTGCACTTTAACATGTTTCCATCTCTTATTCCCTCTTATGCTCTACATGTTTCATGTGTGCATTTGGTATGACATTTCCCTCATTCCATTAGCATCTCATCAATGGTATGCCACTGTCCATATGCATTCATTAATCATTTCACATGTTATACATCTCTAATATGTCACTTTGTGCATCTAATTCGACTTGTTTCTTTTCCTTACTTCTTCTTCATCTTACTTCTCCTACTTGTATCCTTTTATTCATGTTTTGTATGATGATCCATGTGCATCTTAAGACATTGAAAAATGGTGTTTGGTTCTGACTTTGATCTTTTGTGAAGCATTATTGCATGATCATTTTGCATTTCCACTCATTCTTCATCTATTCTTTTCATGGTGCATCTTTTGGATGTTTAAGCTTCACTTGTCCATAGTTGGTATGGGTTTAACATCTTAACATTAGAGAACACCCTTAAAGTATAGATTCTGACCTTGAATGATTTTCTTCTCTTAGGATCTTTATTCATTGATTCTTAATTTGTTTTATCACTATTTGTTATTCCTTCTTCATTTTACTACTTGTAAATGGTTTTTTTTAGCAAACCTTTTCATGTAGGTGCTAAAGGTAAGTAAGTGTGTGGATATGCTTCTACATACACTTCTTTCTCTCATCTTCTCTTATTTCTTTTAATAATTCAACTTGTGAGCATGATAAGCATTTCTATGTTTTCCTTGAATAACTTCTTCTTCATCCCTCTTTGAGATCAACTTAACTTCCATCTTGGAAGTAAGTTGCTTCTTTTGCTCTTCTTCTCCTTTCTTTTAGGATTAGGTTTCTTAAACCACATTGACCATAGGAACATCCATGTATGATAACTTTAGGGTTTGAGTCTTAGTCTCCCTCATTAGATTTTACCTTTTGCTTCCTTTGAGTCTCTCTTCTTCTCATCTCAAAATAAAATAAAAAACACTTAATAAAAGGCATAGCATGCATTGTATTTAAGCCTTTCATGTGGGAATAAGGAGGTGAGGGGTCTTCTCTCATTTTCTTAGAATGTTTAGCGTACGTCCCGTCTTGGGTTGATATGCGAGGCATTCGATCCTATATGAAGGACTTAAATACAATACGTGTTACTAAACACCAAATTAATCAAAACACTTCTTTCTTAAAAGACGAAAACAAATAAGCAATAACGTCTTTCCTCCGGGATTTCTCTCCTAATCTATTTCATTCATTCCTTAAGGACTCGTCATGTCCATTCTACCGCAAACAGGTAACGCCTAAGTCTCCTTACAGCGAGCTGCAACACCTAACTGCTGGAACACGCATTCTGGCGTCTCCACTAAAAAACACAAACAGTTTTCCCAAGGTGAGGGGAACTACGTCGCTCTGATTCTCATGTTCCCGATGAGATACGTAGAAAGTGGGGTAGGGCCCATTCGAGCACTTCTTTTATTTTCCCTACATTTGTTTCTCGTTCTCTTTCCTTTCCTTTTCCAGTATCTTTTCTTTCACCCTTTGATCGAGACAAGCAAGCGTGGATCCCATCTGGTACGATGGACGTGTTGGGTGCTAACACCTTCCCTTCGCGTAACTGACTCCCGGACCCAGTTTTCTTGGTCGCGAGACCATGCTCTTTCCTTTCCCCCAGGTTTATGCAGTGTTTCCTTTCCCTCTCTTGGGATAAATACACATTGCTGGCGACTCTGTTTCCTTGCCACTTTCGCGTTTGTACCTGGATGAAAATCCCGGGAGCGACAGCCGGCGACTCTGCTGGGGAGCGAACCCAGAATCTCTGGTTCCCTTAGCAAGTCAATCCTAGCGCTTGTCTGTTTTTCTTTCATTAGGTGTTTACTTCGATGTTGTAGTTACTGTTTTTACGGTATTATTGTTTACTGTATTGTTGCTTTACTGTACATTACTGTATTTATCGCATTTTTGCATTACATATCATTATTATACTGGACTATGCTGTGCTGGTTTTTCTGTTTGGCGGGATGGGTATTCTGAGAGATAAGCCCATTACACAGGCTTGAGCACATACATAGGACTAGAGTGAACGGTAGTGTGGCCTACATAGCATCTTGTTATGTATGGTTTATACGAAATCCACAACCAGATGAGGTTTTCTTTGGAGATATTCTGATTTGCGCGCCTTGTGCATTTCGGAGTGTTAACCTAGAAAATTGTCGACTCTGGTGACCGATCATTGAGGACCTTAGTGGAAACATCCCTCTTTAGTGGTGGCAGTGGCAGCCCACATTCTGTGGCAAACCCATTCGCACCCGAGGGCCCACTTTGGAACTTGCATAGGATGGCCTTTATTTTTGGGGAATCAGTGGACGTTCTCTTTGATTGGCAATAACATTGTATCCTATGGGCTGAATGTGCTATTGCTTCTCAAAATAGAGAATCCGAAACTGAGGAACCGCTATTCTAGTACCCACATGTGAGTAGGGGCGGGTGTTTACAGGTTTGCAGGTGACCATGCCTCCCACATACCCTAGTATTTTCACAGACAGATGATGTAACTTATTATAGTCAGTGGGTTTATATCTACAGTATTATTATCAGATTTGTACAGACACCGTGCACACAATCTAGCACAGACACTTGGCACCTTGATACAATGCCTTTTGCATTGCATTATCATATCATAACATTCATGTTTGTCATTTCCAGGTGCTTATTTTACCTCTGATTCCAGTCAATGGGTTCGACAGAGACAAATGCTAAGAGGAAGAACAATGTCGCTTACAAATTCCCAGAACCTACTTTGGATTTACTGCATAAGGTGATAGATATGGCTGACCTGGGTGTTCTTGTCCACTTCCAGAAGAAATATGGGAAATTGGTTGAGATGGTCCGCAGAATCACACAGTATGAACATGATGCTCTTCACACTTTGCTACAGTTTTTTGAGCCTTCGTTGCGATGCTTTCTCTTTCCTGAATACATTTTGATGTCTACTTTGGAGGAGTTCTCATTTATTTTGGGAATTCCGGTCGAATCAGCAGTACCATTCTTTTCTGGTAGTCATCTTAGGACAGAGGAGATCGCAACTGCGGTACAAGTGAAAGATTCAGCGCTAAAAGGAAATGTGGCTATCAAGAATGGAGTCAAAGGGTTTCACTTGGAATTTCTTACCGATCAAGCTCAGGAGGCTGCTGGAGCAAAAAATTGGGCGGTTTACAATTCCATCCGGGCTTTGTGCATCTATGGCATTGTTTTTTTCCCTAATCAACAAGATTTTATGGATATGCAGGCTATAAGAGTTTTTGTTCTCAAAAATCTGGTTCCTACTTTGTTAGGAGATTTTTATTACTCTGTGCACTTCAAGAATGAGAAAAGAAGGGGGGGACCTGTTAACTGCTGTACTCCACTTTTGTCTGATTGGTTTCTGAAGCATTTGCCTCAATCTGGTGCGTTTGTGGACACGAGGGATTCTCTAAAGTGGTCTAAGCGGATAATGGGATTGACTGCCAATAACATCGTCTGGTTCGATCGTAAGTTGATGGGAATAGAGATTATCACCTGTTGTGGGAATTTTCCCAATGCGCCTCTAATTGGCAGAAAATGGGGAATCAACTAAAACCCGATCCTGGCCATTAGACAGTTCGGATACGCTTCCAGGTATCCTCCCTCAGATCGGGATGTCGAGAAATCTCTGTTCTTTACAGGGACTGAAAATGAGGAAATGTTGCGAGAAGTTGTGAACACTTGGGGGCACCAGCATAAAATGGGAAAAACAGTATTTGGAAAAATGGATTGCAGATCTTATCCTGAGTATGAAAGATAGATTGGAATGAAGGTTAATGAATTACTCTTGCCTTTTTCAAAGGAACCCCCTTTATATCCTATAATGCCAGAACAGCCTACCACGGTAGCCGTGGAGGAGTTTAACAAACTGCAAGCTTTGGTGAAGGAGCTTCGGGTGGAGAATTCAGATTTGAGTAGTCTTCTTCAAAACGCTCTGCATACCAACAGAGAGTTGGAGCATAAAGCCCAAGATGCTGGAAAAATCTTAGCTGCAAGAGAGAGGGATTTCGCCGAAAGAGCTCAACATTTCCAGAAAATTAGTAAAGGTGTCGATGCTGCCACTCAAGCTCATAAAAAGACCAAGCAGACTTTAGCTCAGACTAAAGACACGCTAGGGATGAAGTCAGAATAGAGAATGCAGAGTTGCGAGAGCAATTAAAGGCCAAGGACGGTGAACTTCTTAGAGTGCATGAACAATGGAGAAAGCATCAGGAAGACGTTGGAAAAAGCCAAGAGCAGCTGAAGAATGTTAGCAATGAATTGAAAGTGTCCAAGAAAAAGCTTGAGGATGCCATGGCAGAGATGGTAAGACTCAAGATACAAGCTGGGGTGAAAAGGTTTAAGGAAGTGAGTACTGATGAAGCTGTCTTGATGCAAGCGGATTCACTAGCCGAGGCTCTGAAGAAGAGAGACATGTTGATCAAAGAGATGATTGAAAAGCCAGGTCATCAGCGCACCAGAATCCTTTTTGAAGAAATCAAGTGTTCTAGTGACAAATTGAAAGATTTGGAGTTAGATGTTTGATCTTACTTTTCCACCTCCTTAATGTAGTTTTGTTGATGTAATGTTGGCTACCCTCAGGCTTGTTGATGGAGCCATTTCCTTGATGTAATTCTCATTTACGAACTCATTGTAAAATGCTTTGGCTCTTATTAGTTTTCTGTTGAATTCAATGAATGGCTTATTCAAAGGGGTTTCTTCAGCATCACTATATTCACCAGCACGTTACCACTACATTTTATCACAACATCTCGTGAATATTATTGAGCTCCTTGTGTTTAAAACTGGAATCAGGGTGTAAAACGCCCTGGAAATGATGACATAACATTTGCATTCTCATAATCATAAGTATTTTTGCATAACAGGTACTTGTTCCGGTTTTTCCTAACTCTTATTTGGTTTCAGGCAGGATAGCTGACCAACCGATTCATCAATATTCTACTCGTCTCAACCAGAAAAGAGTAATGGAGCAAATGCAAGCAGAAATGGCCGCCATGCAAGCCCGTATCATCCAATTCATGGAAATGATGCAAGGAGTCGTACAGGGACAGGAACAACTCAGAACTCTCGTTCAGCCCTTGGTAGCAAGGGTGGATGAGAATGGGGTACTTCATGGTGGTGCCCAGAACAATGTTATTCCTCCAGGCGGAGGTGCTAATGGACACAATGTTCAGAATGAACCTCCGGGCGGAGTTCCAGTTCCCACTGTCGTTATCCCTCTAGGCGGAGGAGAGAATGTGGTGATTCCTTCTGTGGTTGGAGGAGGAAATAGTATCCATGCAGTTCAAGGCCATCATGTTGATGACCAACAAGATGATGTTTTCTCTGTACCAGGTGGAGATGCTGGTCTCCCGGTGGTTGATGACCAAAGGATTCGAATGATTGAAGAGCAGCTAAGAGGGGTGGTAAATCAAAATTCTGTGGGCATGGATCTGGATGACCTAAGGCTGGTTCCAGATGTGAGAATTCCTCATAAGTTTCAAGTCCCCACTTTTGAGAAGTACAACGACACTACTTGCCCCAGGACACAAGTTCGGGCATACGCAAGAAAGATGGCTGCGTACTCCCGTGATGAAAAATTGCTGATGCACTTCTTCCAAGACAGCTTGTCTGGAGCGTCCCTGGAATGGTATATGCAACTTGAGAGGAGCCATGTACGCAACTGGAGAGAGATGGTGGAAGCATTTGTGAAGCACTATCGATATAATACTGACTTGGCTCCCAATCGTACACAGTTACAAAATATGTCTCAAAAGAGTGGTGAAAGCTTTAAAGAGTATGCGCAAAGATGGCGCGAGCTGGCGACAAGAGTACAACCACCCATGCTGGAGAAAGAAATGTTGAATCTGTTTATGGATACTTTGCCATGACATTACTATGAAAAGCTGTTACCTTGCATGTTAGGCAAGTTTGCCGACTTGATCATGGTTGGAGAGATGCTAGAGGGTGGAATTAAAGCTGGGAAAGTTTCGGGTAATAAGGGGCCATCTTCTGGTCAGGGGAAGAAACCATATGCGAATTACAAAAGGAAGGAGGAAACCAATTCTGTCTCGTCTCATCAAGGTAAACAGAAGCAATTCCAGAACTATAATCAGCAAGTAGCTTCAGTGACAATTCCTGCAGCGCTTCCGCAGCAACAGCAAAATCAGGCACCTCTCCGTTATCCAGCTAGACAAAGGACGGCTGATAGGCATTTTGAAACACCTCCCATGCCGTATTCCCAGTTATTACAGCATTTGCTACAACTACAGTTAGTACAGAAGAGGACCTTGGCCCCTCTTACCGGTAATCCACCTCCGGGTTATAATCCCAACGCCCACTGCGACTTTCATTCTAGGGCACCCAAACATCACATCTAGGACTGCAAAGCTTTTAAGCACAAAGTCCAAGACTTGGTGGAATCTAAGGCGATAAACTTTTCAAATGATGTGCCGAATGTTATCCAGAATCCAATGTCGGATCATGGCGGGCCAAGGGTTAACGCTGTGTTAAAGGAGAATGAATCTTTAAATCTGGTTATGGATGTGAACGAGTTAAGAACTCCTTTGATGGTGGTAAAGGAGAGATTATTGAAGGGTGGAGTGGATCCCGGTTGTGAAAAAAATTGTCCAGAGTGTTTGATACAGATGAATGGTTATAGGGTGTTGAAATCAGGAGTTCAAAAGTTGATCGATGAAGGTAGGTTGCAGTTTGACAGATGTGACCAACGAAAAGAGGTTATTGGCAGCGATGTGGCTACCATCACTATTCCATTTAAGATAATCACAATTTCAGCGGTGGCAAGACCAGCGCCAGTGATAATTACAGGTCCTGGGCCCATTCCTTACGAGAGTACCAAGGCCATTCCTTGGAACTATGGGGCAGAAGTTTTCGTTAATGGGCAGAAACAGGAGTTAATGGTAACGTCGGTAGCAAGTTCTAGTCTTGAGGAAGCAGGAGCTATTACCCGAAGCGGTAGAATCTTCACTCCTTCCGATGAACAGGCTGATAGTACCAAACAGAACAAGGGTAAACAGGCTGTAGATAATTATGTGCAGACCCCGGCAATGACTAACCCCGTAGTGAGGCCAGCTGATAGTCCTTTCTCTGAGAATGTGGAGGAACTCATAAGATTGATTCGAAGAAGTGACTATAAAATTATGGATCATTTACATTCAGACGCCGTCCAAGATATCTATCTTATCCTTGTTGTTGTGTTCGGAAGCTCACCGAAACACATTGTTGAAAGTGCTGAATGCTGCCTATATGCCCCAAGAGATCTTAGTCAATCAGCTTGAGGGGGTGATAGCCCATGTTAATGCAGGAAATGGTTTAGGGTTTACTGATGCTGACTTGACTCCAGCTGGGAGAAACAATAACAATGCCTTGCATATTTCTGTGGAGTGCCGTGGGTCGTTGATGTCTCATGTGCTTGTGGATACAGGATCATCTTTAAATGTTTTTCCTAAGAAGGCATTGATGAAGTTGGATACCCGAGGGTTGATATGCACGCCCTGTGATTTGGTGGTGCGCATATTTGATGGTTCTAAAAGGGCTATTTTTGGAGAGGTTGTGCTGCCAATTAAGGTTGGCCCGGAGGTCTTTGACGCCACGTTCTATATAATGGATATTCAGCCTGCTTACAGTTGCTTACTTGGTCGGCTGTGGATTCACAGTGCTGGGGCTGTAACGTCTACACTCCATCAGAAACTAAAATATATGGTGGATGGACATGTGGTGACAGTTTGCGGAGAGGAGGACATTATGATAAGCCATCTATCTACTTTCAAATATGTGGAGGTAGATGGCGAGATACAGGAAACGTTATGTCAAGCTTTTGAAACGGTAAAAGTTCACGAAGAAGTTCCCAAAGAGGTTAGCCCATCTGAAACGGTTAAGCAGCTTACAGTGGTAGAGCAGCCGGAGATCTCTATGTCATCCCTTAAAGATGCATGGGCTATAGTTGAAGCTGGAAGCTCACAAAAATGGGGTCAGATTATTAAGGTACAAAAGAAGCAAGATACCTATGGACTGGGTTACAAGCCACCCAGGCGTCCTGAAGAGCCTCCGAAGTTTTACGGCCTGGTTCATTTTACCAGTGCTGGGGTATTCTTTGATAGAGTCAACGCTATTGAAGAGGATGGGGACAGTGATTACGACATGGATAATTGGATCCGCCCCTGCATACCTGGTCAAAGTCCATGCAACTGGTCATCGGAAAAGATCATCCAAGTGACTGGACCAGAGTAATTGTCTCTGTTTTCTGTTATGTTTGATCCTACGCTCTGCCCAAGGCGTAGTGATTCTTGTTTGTAGGGCTTGAACATTTCGTATGTTTTTCTTTATCAATAATAAAGGACTTTTCGCATTCAAATGTTTATGATCCTTGTTTTTCTATTTTTCTTTTGTGCATAAAATCACATCAAAATGGCAATGTGTTTTGATTGTTGCATACATAATAAAACATGAATCATCTATCATGCAGGTTACCTTGTTCAGATTCCATCCCCCATGATTTAGCTATGGCTCAGTATGATTTTGATAATCCCATATATCAGGCTGAAGAAGAGGCTGAGGAAGGCTGTGAACTTCCTGAGAAATTGGCCAAACTACTAAAACAGGAGGAAAGGGTCATCATGCCTCATCAGGAAAAGATTGAGATTATTAATTTGGGAACCGAGGATGCGAAGAAAGAGGTAAAGATTGGGGCTGCTTTGTAAGACAGTGTAAAGAGAAGATTGATTGAGATGCTTCAAAAGTATGTGGATATCTTCGCCTGGTCTTACCAAGACATTCCTGGGCTTAACACTGACATCGTGGTACACCGGTTGCCGCTCAAAGAGGGATGTACTCCGGTCAAGCAGAAATTGAGGAGAACGAAACCTAAAATGTCTGTCAAGATCAAAGAGGAGGTTCAGAAGCAGATAGATGCTGGATTTCTGGCTGTGACAAGTTATCCTCCGTGGGTTGCTAACATTGTGCATGTACCTAAGAAGGACAGAAAGGTCAGGATGTGTGTTGATTATAGAGATCTGAATAGAGCAAGCCCAAAAGATGATTTCCCGCTCCCTCACATTGATATGTTAGTGGACAACACTGCTCAATACTCTGTGTTTTCCTTCATGGATGGCTTCTCTGGGTATAACCAAATCAAAATGGCCCTAGAGGACATGGAGAAAACAACGTTCATAACACCGTGGGGAACATTCTGTTACAAAGTGTTGCTCTTTGGATTGGAAAATGCTGGGGCAACTTATTAGCGGGCAATGGTGACTCTCTTTCATGATATGATTCACAAAGAGACCGAAGTATATATTGATGACATGATCGCGAAGTCACAAACGAAGGAGGAGCATCTGGTAAATCTGCAGAAGCTTTTTGATAGGTTGATAAAGTTCAGACTGAGGTTGAATCCGAACAAGTGCACCTTCGGGGTGAGATCGGGAAAACTACTGGGGCTTATTGTTAGCAAAAGAGGTATCGAGGTTGATCTTGCTAAAGTAAGAGCCATACAAGAAATGCCTGAGCCGAGAACAGAAAAAGAGGCTCGTGGTTTTCTGGGGAGGTTAAACTACATCGCTAGATTCATATCTCATCTTACAGCCACTTGTGAACCAATATTCAAATTGCTAAGAAAAGATCAAGCGGTCAGGTAGAATGAAAACTGTCAAAAGGCGTTCAAAAAAATAAAAGAATATTTGCAGGAACCTCTGGTTCTTATGCCACCAGTGCCAGGAAGGCCATTGATTATGTATCTTACGGTTCTTGAGAACTCAATGGGATGTGTGCTCGGTCAACAAGATGAGTCAGGTAGAAAAGAGCACGCCATATACTACCTGAGTAAAAATTTCACTGATTGTGAGTCGAGGTACTCAATGCTGGAAAAAACATGTTGTGCACTCGCTTGGGCAGCTAAGCGTTTGAGGCAGTATATGTTAAACCACGCAACCCTCTTGATTTCGAAAATGGATCCGATCAAGTATGTGTTTGAAAAGCAGGCGCTTTCTGGAAGAATAGCCCGTTGGCAGATGGTTCTGACAGAGTACGATATCCAATATGTTTCCAAAAAAGCCATTAAGGGAAGTGTTTTGTCAGAATATCTGGCCGAACAACCAATTGAGGATTATCAACCGATGAAGTTTGAATTTCCTGATGAGCATATTATGTATCTGAAGATGAAAGACTGTGAAGAGCCTCTACATGATGAAGGACCTGAAATTGGATCCTAGTGGAAGCTAGTCTTTGATAGGGCTATCAACTCATATGGTAACGGAATCGGGGCAGGCATTACGACTCCACGGGGTTCTCATATACCTTTTACTGCCCGGTTAGCATTTATATGCACCAACAATGAGGCGGAGTATGAAGCATGCATCATGGGGTTAGAAGAAGCAATTGATTTAAGAATCAAGAACCTCGATGTTTATGGTGATTCTGCGTTGGTGGTTAATCAGATCACAGGTGAATGGGAAACTCGTCAAGCGAATTTGGTGCCTTATAAAAACTATGCCAGAAGGTTGTTACCTTTCTTTGATAGAGTCGATTTCCATCACATACCCCGGTTAGAGAATCAGATGGCAGATGCGTTGGCGATGTTATCTTCAATGTATCAGGTGAACCGTTGGAATGAAACTCCCTTGATCAGAATCATGCATCTGGATAGACCCGCTTTTGTGTTTGCAGTTGAAGGGGTGTCAGATGGCAAACCTTGGTATCACGATATTAAGGTTTTTCTAAAGAGTCAAGAGTATCCGGTTGACGCGTCCACCAAAGATAAGAAAACTCTGAGGTGGCTGGCGGGAAATTTCTTTTTGAACAAAGATGATGTGTTGTACAAGAGGAACTTTGACATGGTCTTGCTACTTGTGTTGATGAACACGAGGCAGGCCTGTTAATGGAAGAAGTTCACGAAGGTTCTTTCGGTACTCATGCCAATGGGCATGCTATGGCCAGAAAGTTGTTGAGAGCGGGGTATTATTGGATGACTATGGAGTCTGATTGTTTTAAATACGCCCGAAAATGTCATAAGTGCCAGATTTATGCTGATAAGGTACACGTGCCACCTACTCCTCTGAATGTATTGTCATCACCTTGGCCCTTTGCTATGTGGGGCATTGATATGATCGGGAAAATTGAGCCGACTGCTTCCAATGGGCATCGTTTCATTTTGGTTACCATTGATTACTTCACGAAGTGGGTGGAAGTGGCCTCGTATGCCAACTGTTAGTTCTTGGATTGGCTGGAATTTTGGTAAAATAAAGTATATTCAATGTTGATGTCAAGGTGCTGATGTTGCAACATTGAGCCTTAACACTAAGCTGTGTTAAGTATTTAAATTGCTGAAATTGGATGTCTGATGTCACATGGAGATGTTGTGACATTAGATCTGTAGAATTAATAACATCAGGTTGTGATGTTGTTAGGGTTTGCGTGTTAGCTGGAATTGTGGAGAGCAAGCTGTCTCATTGGATGCGAATATCTTGGGTTAGATATTCTTCGCTGCATAGGAGATCTGGTGCAGATTTGTAGGAGATTTAAAAGGTTGAAGATTTGAAAAGATTTTAGGAGAAAATCTATTTTAAATATTCAGTTTTAAATAACAAATCAGGTCAGATATTGTAGGAGGTCCAAGTCCAATTCAAGGAGCTATATAAAGCGCACCAGTACTAAAGAAAAGTGACGAAGAAAGAGAGCTAAAGACTGATTGTTGTTTGTGTCTTCGTTTATGATTTGTAAACCATTCTAGTGTGAATCAGTATTATTATTTTGAGTTGTTCTTGATCAAAGCTGTGAAGTAGAATCAAGTAGTGATATTCAATGTGTGTGATCTTAGAATTATCTCACTGAAGTGTTTTAGGGATTGAGTAGTGTTCTCATATCTAAGTGGTTTCTTAGGTAGAAAGTCACTAGTAGGAATTAAGTTTAGGAGATTGTCAACTGGGTTGTTGAGTCTGTAAATTAATTCTACAAGTAGTGAATTTCATCCCTGGCTTGGTAGCCCCCAGACGTAGGTAGTTAGACCAAACTGGGTGAACAATTCTTTGTGTTTATTTGTTACTGTTATTGCTGTCCATTGTGCAGAGTGTGTTGTTGTGACATCGCACCTTAACATCACACGTCTGATACCAGAATTTCATTTGGTATCAGAGCAGGCATCCTGTCTGTCTCTGGGTGAGATCTAGGGAAGTTACTTTCTGGTGTAAAGATGGACAAAGAAGTTGGAGGATTCGTCAACAGACCCCCTATTTTGGATGGATCCAATTATGACTATTGGAAGCCAAGGATGACCATTTTCTTAAAATCCTTGGACAGCAGGGCTTGGAAGGCTATTATTAAAGAGTGGAAATCACCTGTTGTGTGTGAGAAAGATGATGCTGACAAAGATAAAGAAGGCACCTCAAAGCCAAAGCCTGAAGAAGAATGGACCAAGGAAGAAGATGAGCTTGCCCTTGGAAATTCCAAAGCTCTCAATGCAATTTTCAATGAAGTGGATAAGAATATCTTCAGGTTAATAAATACCTGTGAAGTTGCTAAGGAAGCGTGGGATATTTTGAAGGCTACACATGAAGGAACTTCTAGAGTGAAGATGTCTAGACTTCAGCTTCTAACATCAAAGTTTGAAAGTCTGAAGATGAAGGAAGATGAGACTATTCATGACTTCCACATGAGTGTTCTTGAGCTGGCCAATGCATCTAGTGCTCTTGGAGAGAAAATGTCAGAAGAAAAGCTTGTAAGGAAGATTCTTAGGTCCCTTCCTAAGAGGTACAAGATGAAGGTGACTAATATTGAAGAAGCTCAAGACATCAGCAAGATGAGAGTTGATGAGCTCATTGGATCTCTTCAAACTTTTGAGCTTGGTTTGAATAAAGAAGAACCAGAGAAGAAGCCCAAGGGTATTGCTTTGGTCTCCACTCCTGCAGAAGCTAAGGAAGTCAAAGATGATGATTCTCAGGAATATTTGTCTCAAGCCATTGCTATGTTGGGAAGGCAGTTCAACAAAGTGTTAAAAAGGTGGAACAATAATTACAAGCCTAGTGTCAAGAACATCTCTTCTGACATCGGCAAGCCAAAAGAGTAAGATGAAGAGAAGACTGCCCAGGATAAAGGTGTTCAGTGCTTTGAATGTGAAGGGTATGGACATGTCAAGAAAGAATGTCCCACATTCTTGAAGAAGCAGAAGAAGGGCATGTCAGTTTCCTGGTCTGAATCTGATAGTGAAAGTGAAGGTGAGTCAGCAAGGCATGATAGAGCCTTAACGGGAACTGTTGTGTCTGATGATGATAGTGATGGAGAAATAACTTATGAGGAGTTAGCATCTACTTATCAAGAGCTGTGTTTAAAAAGTGCTGAGATTTGTCAAGGAAACAAGTGTCACAAGCAACAGATTGCTCAGCTTGAAAATGAAAAAGCTGATCTGGAAAATGAAGTTGTACTAGTTAAGTCTCAACTGGATCAGATGAGCAGTGGTACAGCTACTCTTGATAAGATTCTTCAGTCAGAGAAATCTGCTGGAGATAAATCAGGTATAGGATATGTGGCAAGCACTTCAGGAACAAAGAAGGAGATGTCTCAACCATTGTCTCAACATCAACCTAAGAGACAGGGTCATACACCTAAGAAGGTTGTTCAGCCCCAGAATGTTGAGAAAAAGAATGGTCCTCATCAGAGGAAGATGCAGCCCCAAGGAGTCAGTCAGTATATGCCTCCCCAATATCACAAGAGCATGAAGGCTGTTGGGTCCAATCAGAACAGGTGTCATCATCAGGGTAACTGGAATGGAAATGAATACAACAATGATGTGCCCCATTGCTATGGAAGAAGGAAGCCTCATCACCATAGGAGACAGCCTAGAAGACATCATCCTCAGTATAGAAGAAGACAATCCAACTATGGAATAAGGAGTCAACATTATGGGTGGCAGCCACAGCATTACCATCAAAGTGGAAGAAGATTTAACCACTTTAGAGACGACAGAGTCAGATGCTTCTATTGTGGAAGGATTGGACATATGCAGTCCTCGTGCTTTAAGCTTCACGGTTATCCAAATTCTGCTCTTCAGCCCAGACAGAAAGAAGTCAGGCATAAGGTGGTGAAGCAATGGGTTCCTAAAGTTACCAGCTTGATAGCTCACACTTCCTTAAGGGTTTCTACCAAAGAAGACTGGTACTTTGACAGTGGGTGTTCAAGACACATGACTGGAGTAAAGAATCTGCTTGTAGATGTGAAACTTCAGTCTTCTGGCTATGTTACATTTAGTGATGGGATCAAAGGAGAGATAAAGGGGATTGGTAAACTAAATTGTGCTAGTGCTCCCAGACTGGAGAATGTTCTTCTTGTTAAAGGACTAACAACAAATTTGATTAGTATTAGTCAACTTTGTGATCAAGGATTCAAAGTAGACTTCACAAAGTCCGAATGTATGGTCAAAGACAATAAAGGAGAAGTCATTATGAAGGGAGCCAGATCTAAGGACAATTGTTATCTTTGGGTGCCTCAAAACTCAAATTCTTCCACGTGTGTGCTTGCTAAAGAAGATGATGTCAAAATCTGGCATCAGAAGTTGGGACATCTTCACCTAAAGGGAATGAAGAGAATTATCTCCTCAGAAGCAGTTAGAGGGATTCCCAAACTTAGTATTGAGGAAGGAAAGGTGTGTGGAGACTGTAAAAAAGGGAAGCAGACAAAGATGTCTCATCCGAAGCTTCAACATGACACCACCTCCAAGGTATTAGAACTTCTTCATATGGACTTGATGGGACCTATGCAAGTTGAAAGTCTGGGTGGAAAGAAATATGCTTATGTAGTTGTGGATGACTATTCAAGATACACCTGGGTGAACTTCATCAAAGACAAATCAGAGGTGTTTGATGTCTTTAAAGAGCTCTGTCAAAGACTCCAAAGAGAAAAGGAGAGTAAGGTTATCAGAATAAGAAGTGACCATGGAAGAGAGTTTGAGAATAGCAAGTTTGAAGAATTTTGCTCTGCTGAAGGTATAAGTCATGAGTTTTCATCGCCTATCACCCCTCAGCAAAATGGAGTTGTTGAAAGGAAGAATAGAACTATCCAAGAGTCGGCTAGAGCAATGATTCATGCCAAGAAACTCCCTTATCATTTTTGGGCTGAAGCCATGAACACTGCCTGCTACATTCACAATAGGGTTACCCTAAGAAGAGGCACTTCATCCACTCTGTATGAACTATGGAAGGGAAGAAAACCTAATGTTAAGTACTTCCATGTTTTTGGAAGTAGATGCTATATTCTGGCTGATAGAGAGCAGAGAAGAAAATTGGATTCCAAAAGTGATGAAGGAATATTTTTGGGATACTCTACTAACAGCAGAGCATATAGGGTGTTCAACTCTAGAACCAAGGTGATGATAGAGTCAATCTATGTGGTGATTGATGACAGTGACAAGCTGGAAGATGATGATGTCCCAGATGCTGTTGAGACATCAGTTGGTGAAGTTGCACCAGAAGCTGAAGACAGAAGCCAAACTCCTAGTGTTGCTGCTGCTGAGCCTGAAGTTGAGCAACCTCATAAGGATCCCTCCATCAGAGTGCAGAAGGACCACCCAAAGGAGCTCATTATAGGTGATCTTAACTCTGGAGTAAGGACTAGGTCAAGAGATGTTATAGCAAGTTCATACTTTGTCTCTAAAATTGAGCCAAAAAATGTCAAGGAAGCATTGACTGATGAGTTTTGGATAAATGCAATGCATGAAGAGTTGGAGCAGTTCAAGAGGAATGAAGTATGGGAGCTTGTTCCTAGGCCTGATGGAGTTAATGTGATTGGGACCAAGTGGGTCTACAAGAATAAATCTGATGAACAAGGAGTGGTCACCAGAAACAAGGCCAGACTAGTTGCTCAAGGATACGCTCAGGTCGAAGGAATCAATTATGATGAGACCTTTGCTCCTGTGGCAAGACTGGAGTCTATCAGACTACTCTTGGGTGTGGCTTGTAACCTAAGATTCAAGCTGTTCCAAATGGACGTGAAGAGTGCTTTTCTGAATGGCTATCTGAATGAAGAAGTCTATGTAGACCAACCTAAAGGATTCACTGATCCAAACTTCCCCAATCATGTGTTCAAACTGAGGAAAGCTCTGTATGGATTGAAACAAGCTCCAAGGGCCTGGTATGAGAGGTTGACAGAATTCTTAGCAGCAAATGGATATAGAAAAGGAGGGATTGACAAAACTTTGATTGTCAAGGAAGAAGGCGAAAAATTAATGGTAGCCCAAATCTATGTGGATGACATTGTATTTGGGGGAATGTCAGATGCTATGGTGAAACAGTTTGGTCAACAAATGCAATCTAAATTTGAAATGAGTTTAGTTGGAGAACTTAGCTACTTTCTTGGACTACAAGTCAGACAAATGGAGGATTCCATCTTTATTTCCCAAAGCAAATATGCTAAGAGCATAGTAAAGAAATTCGGCCTGGATAATGCCAACCACAAAAAGACACCTGCTCCTACTCATTTGAAGCTATCCAAGGATGAAAATGGAGTGAGTGTGGACCAAAGCTTGTATAGAAGTATGATTGGGAGTCTACTGTATCTCACAGCAAGCAGACCTGACATTTCCTTTGCTGTTGGAGTGTGTTCCAGATATCAATCTGATCCTAAGGTGAGTCACTTGAATCAAGTGAAGAGGATTATGAAATATGTGAATGGCACAAGTGACTATGGGATGCTATATAGTCATGATTCTGGGACTGATTTAAGAGGATACTTTGATGCTGATTGGGCTGGAAGTGCAGATGATAGGAAAAGCACTTCAAGAGGTTGTTTCTTTCTAGGGAATAATCTGATTTCTTGGTTCAGTAAGAAGCAGAATTGTGTATCTCTCTCAGCTGCTGAAGCTGAGTATATAGCAGCAGGAAGTAGTTGCTCTCAGCTGGTCTGGATGAAGCAGATGTTGAGTGAATACAATGTCAAACAAGATGTTATGACACTATACTATGATAACTTGAGTGCCATTAATATATCTAAAAATCCTATACAGCATAGTAGGACAAAGCACATAGACATAAGGCATCACTTCATAAGGGAATTGGTTGAAGACAAATTGTTACTTTGGAGCATGTAGCCACAGATAAATAGCTGGCTGACATATTCACTAAAGCCTTAGATGCAAACCAATTTGAAAGGTTAAGAAGCAAATTGGGAATCTGCATTTATGAAGACTAAATGTGCTAGGAAGGGTTGTGAGCAGTTGGAGTTATCTTTGAAAATGTTTAGTCAACTGCCAGGTGAAGGTTGTCAAATTGTGGCTAAAAAGGGGGAGAAATAGCCAAGAGAGTCAAGAGTATCAAAGAATTTCAAATTTCAAATGCTGCTAAAGTGATATGATGCAGGAGTGTAGAAATTAAGGGGGAGTAACAGCTGCTATGCTGATTGTTGCATTGAGGGGGAGTGCTCATTGCTGCTAATGTTGAAATATGTGCAGTTGGTTGAAGATCGTAGCTGTTTTGTTGCTTGAAGTGTTTATAAAGCTGCTGATGCTGCTTGGAGTTTCAAAATCATTGAAGTTTTTCCGCTGCTGAAGTCTCTGAAGGTGCAGAGTGCAGAGATTGTTTTAGCCAAAATTAGCCAAAGGGGGAGATTGTTAGTTCTTGGATTGGCTGGAATTTTGGTAAAACAAAGTATATTCAATGTTGATGTCTAGGTGCTGATGTTGCAACATTGAGTCTTAACACTGAGCTTGTTAAGTATTTAAATTGCTGAAGTTGGATGTCTGATGTCACATGGAGATGTTATGACATTAGATCTGCAGAATTAATAACATCAGGTTATGATGTTGTTAGGGTTTGCGTGTTAGCTGGAATTATGGAGAGCAAGTTGTCTCATTGGATGCGAATATCTTGGGTTAGATATTCTTTGCTGCATAGGAGATCTGGTGCAGATTTGTAGGAGATTTAAAAGGTTGAAGATTTGAAAAGATTTTAGGAGAAAATCTGTTTTAAATATTCAGTTTTAAATAACAAATCAGGTCAGATATTGTAGGAGGTCCAAGTCCAATTCATGGAGCTATATAAAGCGCACCAGTACTAAAGAAAAGTGACGAAGAAAGAGAGCTAAAGACTGATTGTCGTTTGTGTCTTCGTTTATGATTTGTAAACCATTCTAGTGTGAATCGGTATTATTGTTTTGAGTTATTCTTGATCAAAGCTGTGAAGCAGAATCAAGTAGTGATATTCAAAGTGTGTGATCTTAGAATTATCTCACTGAAGTGTTTTAGGGATTGAGTAGTGTTCTCATATCTAAGTGGTTTCTTAGGTAGAAAGTCACTAGTAGGAATTAAGTTTAGGAGATTGTCAACTGGGTTGTTGAGTCTGTAAATTAATTCTACAAGTAGTGAATTTCATCCCTGGCTTGGTAGCCCCCAGACGTAGGTAGTTAGACCGAACTGGGTGAACAATTATTTGTGTTGATTTGTTACTGTTATTGTTGTCCATTGTGCAAAGTGTGTTGTTGTGACATCGCACCTTAACATCACACGTCTGATACCAGAATTTCACCAACGTCACCAGACAGGTGGTAGCTAGGTTTATAAAGAAGGACATCATCTGCCGGTATGGAGTCCCAGAGAGGATCATTACTGATAATGGTTCAAATTTGAATAACAAGATGATGAAGGAACTATGTCAGAACTTTAAGATTGAGCATCACAATTCTTCTCCTTATCGCCCGAAGATGAATGGGGCTGTTGAGGCGACAAATAAGAATATCAAGAAGATTGTGCAGAAAATGGTAGTGACGTATAAGGACTGGCATGAGATGTTGCCATATGCTTTACACGGTTATTGTACTTCGGTGCGTACATCAATGGGGGCAACACCTTACTCGCTTGTATATGGTACGAAAGCGGTTCTACCCGTAGAGGTTGAGATTCCTTCTTTGAGAGTTTTGGCAGATGTGAAGCTTGATGAAGCTGAGTGGGTGCGTTCCTGATTGAATCAGTTGAACTTAATCGAGGAAAAGAGATCGGCAGCCATGGCACATGGCCGGTTGTACTAGAGCAGGATGAAGAAAGCCTTTGATCAGAAAGTGCGTCCTCGGTGTTTTCAAGCTGGTGAATTGGTTTTGAAAAGGATCCTTCCTCCTCAAACAGATCACAGGGGCAAATGGACTCCAAATTACGAAGGTCCATATGTAGTAAGACAGGTTTTCTCTGGCGGAGCCTTATTACTTTCAACTATGGATGGCGAAGATTTTACGTCCCCTGTGAACGCAGACGTAGTAAAAAAATACTTTGCATAAAAGAGACCCGCTGGACATAAAAAGAAGATCCAGGCAAAAAAGGGGCATCCCGACGAACCATAAAAAGAAAAGGTTCGGGCAAAAGTTAGGGATAAAAAAGAAAAAGAATAAACCCGCAAAGTTGAAAACCTAACAAGGCAACTTTGGCAAAAATGGGTATCCCGATGGATTAAAAACCCGTAAAGGGCGATCCAGGCAAAAGTTAGGGATTTGAAAGCAAGAGGTTACGATCTGCGTTCGATCTGTGAGCACTCTTGATGCATGGGAATTCTGAAGGAAAAGAATCAGCCCAGTCAATCTCTTCGAAGGTCAAAACATGTGCGGATAAACGAGACATACGGGTCATAGCTGAATCGAATCATGGTGGATATCTGTTCCCCACATTGTCGACATGTGTATTTTCTTTTACTTTTTGTGCAATTACCTCTTTTCAGGAATTGCCTCAGAATGTAAATGCCTATTTACGAGCCAATTCATTCAATAAAATTTTCATTTCAGTCAAAGAGCTTTCCATGTTCGTTTTATTTTTACTGTTTGTTTGTGAAAAGTCTGATATTTTGATAAGACATTGCATGCAAAATGTTAAGCTTTGCGAAGCATATCGAAAAACAGTGGAAACTGCTCATGAAATAGTCATTAGGATGATAATCTAGATAGCTATTTTGCGTTGCCTGTTGATCTTGTTTGCAGGGTAGCAGGATTTCTTCCCCAGTAGAGTTACTCTCTTCATCATCTGAAATATCATCATCCTCAGCAGAGCTTACTCTTCCCTATAAGTGTATAGGGGATTTGTGTCCCCAATCGAAGTCAGGATTGATCTATTACTCCCTGGCAAGTAGTTAGGAGTGGATGGTTTCAAGGACAGGAAATGTATGTTTCACTAGCAGCTTTGTGCTCTAATCCCCAGCAGGGTAAGGTGAACCTTTTCCTCAGCAGGTTATTACACTCCCCAGCCAGAGTACAGAGGATTATATCCCCAACTAGAGTGGTGGTTAGTCCATTATTCTCTTAGCAGATAGCCAGAAATTGATACGGGTGTATTCCCAGCAAGGAACTGATGGAATATCTTCTTTGGACAAAGATGTTATTTCTCCACAGAGTCTTGGCACTCCTTTTCCTCAGCTAGCAGGAAATGTTGTCTCACCGACAATGGTTTAGTCTGATTCCCAGCAGATGGTTAATCTTGGTGGTATCCCCTAGTTGATGTTATAAATTAACAGACCCCAAGCAGGATTCAGTATTATTTCCTTGTTATCCCAAGCAGAGTGTGGTGGGGATCCTCTCGGTGGTTTGTTCAGCAGCAGTTGACATCCCCAGCAGGTCTTAAGTCCAATCGTTATTGGCATTCTTTCAGATTCAGGTAGAGGTCATTGGTAATCTCCAACAGAGAGCATTTCTCTTTGGGCTGCACTTCAATAGTTCCGTCCATCCCCAACAAAGTGGAAGTTCTCTCGGAGTTTTCATCTCCAGCAGAGTTTGGGATCAGGAAGTTATTCCTGAAAGTCTTCATCAGCATGGTCTGTTAAGTCAGAGGACAATTTGGTTTGTCATCCCCGGTTGGGCTGCCTTGGTTTTCAGCATTTATTTTGCTGAGACGTCTCTTTTGCATTGCATAAGCATTCTTGCATGGCATCCTCCTAAACGCGTAGCATTTCCATCCCGTATGGAGCATTACGCCATAGAGATTTAAACATATGCATTCGTAGCATAAGCCAGGTTTGATATCTGTGACCAGTATTTTTCCCAGCAGAAAGAGACGACATTCAAGAGATGTTGTTTAACATTACACCGCAACCAGTGGGCCTTTCTTACTGTTGTTATTTCTGGTACTCCCCTACAGAGTTGTCTGGGTAGATTTCTCTTCCCCCAGCGGAGTCATCTTCTTTTCAGGTCGTAAGTCCGTTGATTCTAATTCCTGTGCATTTGCGGCGGTAATCCCAACTTTTGGTTGGTATTCCATTTGTTTTCCCAACTTTTGGTTGGTATTCTCTGCTCTTACTCAATACTGGTTAGCTTCCCCATTCCAACTTTTGGTTGGTATCCTTTCTTTATCCCAACTTTTGGTTGGTCTCTTTTGTTGAGGTCGCCTTTGGTCGGCGTTCTCGTTATTCCAACTTTTGGTTGGCATCCTCTTCGTTTATCCCAACTCTTGATTGGTCTTGCTTGCTGTGAGTACGCCTTTGGTCGGCGTCCTTGTTATCCCAACTTTTGGTTGGTCTTATCTTGGTTATCCCAACTTTTGGTTGGTATTCCATTTGTTTTTCCAACTTTTGGTTGGTATCCTTTCTTTATCCCAACTTTTGGTTGGTCTCTTTTGTTGAGGTCGCCTTTGGTCGGCGTTCTCGTTATTCCAACTTTTGGTTGGTCTTTCTTGCTGTGAGTACGCCTTTGGTCGGCGTCCTTGTTATCCCAACTTTTGGTTGGTCTTCTCTTGGTTATCCCAACTTTTGGTTGGTATTCCATTTGTTTTTCCAACTTTTGGTTGGTATCCTTTCTTTATCCCAACTTTTGGTTAGTCTCTTTTGTTGAGTTCGCCTTTGGTTGGCGTTCTTATATATCCTAACTTTTGGTTAGTATCTCTTATCCCAACTATTGGTTGGTATTCTCTGGTTATTCTAACTTTTGGCTGGTACCCTTCGTTTATCCCAACTTTTGGTTGGTATCTTTTGCTTCATTCCAACTTTTGGTTGGTATCCTTCCTTTATCCCAACTTTTGGTTGGTACCCTTTGTTTGTTATCCCAACTTTTGATTGGTCTCCGTTTGTTATCCCAACTATTGGTTGGTACACCTTCCCTTATCCTAACTTTTGGTTGGTATCAATTGTTTTTTAGTCTACTTTCGGTTGGCGAGCACTTTATTTTGTATCTCCCCGCAGTGTGAAAATTTCTAGGTTATTGTGGTATTCAAACCCCGCGATCCCGATTGTCTAAAAACCGTCGCTATCATACCCTCAGATCCACAAAGTTTGAATAGGGGCAGCTGTAGCACCTCAAAATTTGCCCTCTTGCTTTTAGATTTACTGGCTTATGTTGCATTGTATTTTTACATAATCATCATTTACATTTCATTGGTTCTTTGGCATGGGATCAGGGTGTCTAAGTCAAATCCAAGGAGCCTTGAGCCTTAAGAAGTCTTAATGGGTCATCACTTCATCATATGATCAAGCTTGGCAAGAGAATGCAGGGAATCACATCATCCTAGTCAGTGCAAATACTAGGGTTTTGGAGTTCTTGAGTAGAATGCCCCAATGGGCAAGATCTTTGAGTTTTTATCAACTCCAAATGTCATATCTCATCTTTGTTAGACAGGATTTACATCATATCCAGAGGAATTTGGATTTGGAGGATGTGTTATTTTCTCCAAGACTGAGGGCTTAAAACTAGGGTTTGCCATGAAATCAGTTTATTTCTGATTTCTTGGGTAAAACTAGATCTCAGGGTATTCTACATGTCCTCAAGGATCTAAATATGGAAGATTACCCATTGATTCATTTCAGAAGAGGTTTAATTGGCCAATTGGTTGAGAATCAGGAAATTTGGGGAAAAGTCAACTGTGCAGTGGGAAAAGTCAACTCCTGACTTTTTAAGGTCAAAATCATGAAATTCAAGTTACATATGTTCATTGGACAAGATTTGATCAAGAAATGATGGAGGAATCATTAAAAATCAAGAAGTGTACAAAGTTACCATTTTTAGAAACTTAGGGTTTCCAAAAATGGCAAGTTTGGACCATTTTGCACCACACTTTGAGGCTTCCTTTCTCCATGATAAAAGCTCCAAACCTCAGGCCCAAGTTGAGCCAATTAAAGGTCACATTCTAAGCTTCAAATCCATATAAAGAACTCTTCCATTGGATCAGAATTGAGGGAGTTATGGTCAATCAAAGTTTGACAAAACTAGGTCAAAAAACCAAGTTATGACCAAGCAAGACCAGGCCTGCGCGCCATAATTCTGTCAAACACATGGTGGGCAAAATGTAAAGCTATTTTTCTCAATGATGGAGGCTCCAAATGAAAAAATGTTAAACATCAAAGTTGTTCATCTCAATGTCCTCTTCAACGTTGATGTTGGACATTTTTCCATTTGAGCAAGTTATGACGGAGTTATAGTGGCTAAAAGTTGATATGTTCATGCTGAATTTTCCAAGTCATGCAGCCATGCCAACCTACCAACTTGCCACGCTCATGCACCAGTGTTGAACCTTGATGTTCTAACCCATTTTACACCATCCTACAAGCCTCTATTCAATTCAATTTCCACACCAATAATGTTCTCCCATGTTCCCTCTTTCTAATGACACTAAAATCTCATTAAACCATCCACCCTACATGAAGAATTCTACCTTCAAACATCCTTGGTTTCATTGAGATTTTACTGCCAAAGTTAGAATGTTATGGCATGGTTGTTGTTCAGCTTGCACGACAATACTTTACACCAGTCACCTTTTTCTTCTTTTGGACAAACATACTCCCTTACATTATGCTACAAACCATTCACCATGCACCAAAGAAGAAATGAATACAACTTGCTCAACAAGTTTCTGCAGCAGTGACTTCATCATCACCATTCATTCGCATCACCACCATACCACATCATGAGCTCACTTTCACTTAATCAAAACTCACCAACTTGTCACTAACTAACTTGACTCAGTTAGTTAGATGAAACTCAGTTAACCTCACTCACTAACTCACTTAACCATTGTAGTTAACTTCTAACCTCAAGTATATAACTCAAACTCACTCAGAATTAGGGGGGATTCTCATTTTTTCACATCTTCTCAAATCACTATCAAGTTTTCTCTTTGAACTCACTCTCTCTCTCTCTCTCTACACAAATCACCAGTATTCTTCATCCACTTCATCTCTATCATCATCAATAGTGCATTTCTGGATCAAGAACCAACTGAATCAACACCATTATCCAAGTGTAGCTTCATCATAGTTTCAAGTTTCTCTCTGTTTGCAATATCTCAAGACTCAACAGCATTTATTTTGCTAAAAGTGGAAGTTCTAGAAGCTCAAGATCTCACAAGGTCTCTGGTTTTCTCAACAATTCCAAGTTCTTCAAGTTTCAGGTTCCAAAATCTTCAAACCTTTCATGCACGATTCCTTGTCTATTTTGCTACTTTTGTGTTGGTTTGAGCTTAGTAGAAGCTCCTGAGTATCTGGCTAGTTGATAGACCTCCTTAGGAGTTTAGACTAAAAATTAGGGCAATATTCATCTCTTCGTTTCTCTTCATATGTGTGTGATATGTGAAAACATTTTGATGTATGGTTTGCATATTTCTGGGAAATGTAAAAGTTGCATGTGGCGGAGAGTGGCCGGAGAAGACGACCAGAGGTCCTTCTCCGGCCGGTGAGGAGTGATTAGGGTTTTAGGCCAGGTTTAAGTCGTGACCGTTAGATCATCATCATCCAACGCTCATAAATGTGACAACACATTAATGTCACACCCTCCCCCTCACGTGCATGTTTGTTAACCTGAATGACTTATGTATGTGTGTGTGCATGCTACCTATTGTGGACCTTAGCTCTGATTGGCTTGATGCGTGAACTTAATTAATGATCTTGCATTTCTCTTGATCCAATGCCTATTAGGTTGCCAACGCATTAATGAAAGCGTGGTCTTGCATGTGATATCAATTGTTGGTTTCTGATGCTTGCATGTGTGTGTGTGTTTGGTGATTATCATGTACGCGCGTTTTCATCCGTCTGATTATATTAATTTCTGGATTAATTGTTGACTGTTTGATCTAATGGTTATGATTAAGTCACATGTTAACTGAAATACACCTGAATACACACACACGCATGTTTAATGGACTTTGTCATTAATTGATGTTCACACCCCCATGTTTGAGCCCAAACTATTTTTGAACTACAAATTACTCACGCTGCACCCCCTTGCTTTATTTTCTTTTCATTTTATTTTCCTTTTTATATTGTTTCCATTTTCTATTTTTAAAAATACCAAAACATATTGAAAAATTCTAAATAAATTCATGTGAAATTTTTACACATTTAGATAATTCTCTATAATTTTTAATTTTGATTTCATGGATTTTTGCATATTATTCAATAATTTCTTTTCAATTTCTTTTTGAATGAGGTTCTTCATTGATACTCAAACTTGTACATTTTATTTCTCTCATTTCACACACTGTTTTTCATCCATTCTTTTTGAATTGGTTAGATAACACATTAAAGCATCTAAATCAATTTTCCTTTGATTTTTAAAGTCATTTTATTACAAGTTTGCATGTCCATCTTTGCACTTCCTTTTGGTTTGTTCAATGTGATCTTGTGAAATTCTTTGGCCATGTTTTCTCTTGAATTTTGCTATGAGTTTTAGTATATGTTTATGCTTCTGACTTAGGTTGTTTAGGATTTGTTTTCACAATTTTATCATGTGCTTTGATATTTGTTGATGCCTTGCATTTGAAGTTACTTTTGTGCACTTTATTCTACTTCATTCTAACATGATTTTGATGAGGCATTTATGTCACCATTTTAGGATTGTTTGTGCATCATTTATAGGTCATTAGTATGATATTATAGGTCACCTTTGTTTCAATATGGGTCACTTTGACTTGTGTTTGCATTTGATAGGAGTTTATGCATTCTAATTTGCACTTTAACATGTTTCCATCTCTTATTCCCTCTTATGCTCTACATGTTTCATGTGTGCATTTGGTATGACACTTCCCTCATTCCATTAGCATCTCATCAATGGTATGCCACTGTCCATATGCATTCATTAATCATTTCACATGTTATGCATCTCTAATATGTCACTTTGTGCATCTAATTGGACTTGTTTCTTTTCCTTACTTCTTCTTCATCTTACTTCTCCTACTTGTATCCTTTTATTCATGTTTTGTATGATGATCCATGTGCATCTTAAGACATTGAAAAATGGTGTTTGGTTCTGACTTTAATATTTTGTGAAGCATTATTGCATGATCATTTTGCATTTCCACTCATTCTTCATCTATTCTTTTCATGGTGCATTTTTTGGATGTTTAAGCTTCACTTGTCCATAGTTGGTATGGGCTTAATATCTTAACATTAGAGAACACCCTTAGAGCATAGATTCTGACCTTGAATGATTTTCTTCTCTTAGGATCTTTATTCATTGATTCTTAATTTGTTTGATCACTATTTGTTATTCCTTCTTCATTTTACTACTTGTAAATGGTTTTTTTTTTAGCTAACCTTTTCATGTAGGTGCTAAAGGTAAGTAAGTGTGTGGATATGCTCCTACATACACTTATATCTCTCATCTTCTCTTATTTATTTTAATAATTCAACTTGTGAGCATGATAAGCATTTCTATGCTTTCCTTGAATAACTTCTTCTTCATCCCTCTTTGAGATCAACTTAACTTCCATCTTGGAAGTAAGTTGCTTCTTCTTCTCCTTTCTTTTAGGATTAGGTTTCTTAAACAACATTAACCATAGGAACATTCATGTATGATAACTTTAGGGTTTGAGTCTTAGTCTCCCTCATTAGATTTTACCTTTTGCTTCCTTTGAGTCTCTCTTCTTCTCATCTCAAAATAAAATCAAAAACACTTAATAAAAGGCATAGCATGCATTGTATTTGAGCCTTTCATGTGGGAATAAGGAGGTGAGGGGTCATCTCTTATTTTCTTAGAATGTTTAGCGTACGTCCCATCTTGGGTCGATATGCGAGGCATTCGATCCTATATGAAGGACTTAAATACAATACGTGTTACTAAACACCAAATTAATCAAAACTCTTCTTTCTTAAAAGACGAAAACAAACAAGCAATAACGTCTTTCCTCCGGGATTTCTCTCCTCATCTCATTCATTCATTCCTTAAGGACTCGTCATGTCCGTTCTACTGCAAACAGGTAACGCCTAAGTCTCCTTACAGCGAGCTGCAACACCTAACTGCTGGAACGCGTATTCTGGCGTCTCCACTAAAAAACACAAACAGTTTTCCCAAGGTGAGGGGAACTACGTCGCTCTGATTCTCATGTTCCCGATGAGATACGTAGGCAGTGGGGTAGGGCCCATTCGAGCACTTCTTTTATTTTCCCTACATTTGTTTCTCGTTCTCTTTCCTTTCCTTTTCCAATATCTTTTCTTTCACCCTTTAATCGAGACAAGCAAGCGTGGATCCCATCGGGTACGATGGAAGTGTTGGGTGCTAACACCTTCCCTTCGCGTAACCGACTCCCGGACCCAGTTCTCTTGGTCGTGAGACCATGCTCTTTCCTTTCCCCCAGGTTTATGCAGTGTTTCCTTTCCCTCTCTTGGGATAAATACACATTGCTGGCGACTCTATTTCCTTGCCACTTTCGCGTTTGTACCTGGATGAAAATCCCGGGAGTGACACAGGGTTACTACTTTGTGTGGTGAGATAAGTCCTACACCCGGACTAGAGTGAAAAATATGATAGGACGGTGAGAATTCAAGGATACTTTGAGGGAGTCGATTCCTGAAGAAGTTGAATTGAGACTTCACCACTCAGTTTAGGCCCTCTCGAATTTAATATTGTTCAACGAGTCCATTCGTGAAGACGATATTATTTCGAACTAAAGGCCATCGAGACTGGGGACCGTAGTTACCTTTAACCCAACTTGGCCTATTAGGATGTAGTACGGGGACTATGCGGGTGTCTATTTCTGCAATAGTCGCTATGCGATACTACACTCAGACGAGATTCTCTTGAGAATATTATTGACTACCAAGTAATTTGGAAAATCGATAATATCTAAAAGATGGATTATAGACTCTGGGAACTTTGTAGAACCCGTTCGCCAGGTACATTTGAAACCATAGTACACACCTTGGAAAGGGTAGACCATGGCTCCATGCTCGTGATCTTCAAACCTAAGCCATGGCTTGTTTACCTGTATATGTGCATATGTGTATACCTATGTGTATGCATCCATTCATGCATTCATGAATAACCATTCGGTTTCAAGAAACTCAAATGTTCTTTCCCTTGCAAAATCAATAAAAAAATCATGGATTATAAAATGAACCCTTTTTTTCCGAAATGTTTGCAACCTACTTTTGAGTTCCTTAAAACCATTGCATTGCATTGCATATCATTTGCATGCATCTGTTTGTCCAACAACTCATTTCCAGCCATCTCTATCTTCCAGCGTCACCTGTCAGTCGTCAAGCTGATTCCTCGACACAAATATCGGACTAGGGCTAATTATAGATGCATAATGTCAGAGCAAGAAACACACAACGCTAAGATCCTAATGGAGATTGACGACCTTAAGTCAAGCATGGAAAAGCTCACTAAAATGCTCCAAGTCTTGATTGCTAGAGGAGAGCAACCCCAAAGGACCGTCATCCAGGAAGTTTCAAGCGCTGATCCTCCATCGGTTCAAATGCCACCTTCAACTTGGCCAGAGTTTGGTTTACCTCCCAACTACTTTTCACCTCTTGCATCTACTGCTATGGTTGGTCAAACTGTCAGACCAGTGTTTCAAGCTCCTGTTTTTCGCTGAACCCAGACCTATGGTTCATACTGTTGGCCAGACTGTTCGAACTACTTTTGAGAACCCTCTCTATGAGCACAATGCTGCCAGAGCACGCCAAGTGAAGCTTCGGTCGACCTCAGTCAGTTATCCTCCTAAGAGTTGGTGTTTCAGACAGGACAACTCATATTTGTTTCTGGTTAGTCGCTAAACCATGCTTCTCTTTGTTTTCATTTTCCTTTATTTGTATCGGATGTTTGTGCTCAAATTATGTTTATACTTTCATGAGCATTGCAACTTTTGGATTCAATCCATTTTGCCCATTATTTACATCCTTATGCTTTCCTTTTCAAAAAAAAAAAACAAAAAAAAAAAGAAAAACAAAAAAACAAAAAAATAAAAAATATATTTTATCTCTTTTCCACTTTCTTTTGATTATGCAAAGATTGGAGGGAGGATGATGAAAACAAATTACTCATAATTGATGTTGGTATGCTTTCAAATCAAAACTTTGCTGACGATGTAAGGCATTGTTTCAATTCACAAACACTGGAGAAATAAGGAAGATAAACCCTCGTCAACCCCTTTGAGCCTTGAAGTAGGAGTTTCTTTTCTTTACAAATAAAAACCCGCAATCTTAACCAAGGGCAGGGTAGTTCTCAGTTAACTTGATTGTGCATTCAAATACGAGAGCTTCATGCAAGACACCTTTCAACAAAAGTTTGCATTCACAAATTTTCCTTCGCACATAACAAGCAAGTGTCAAAGATGTCTTTCAAGTCGAATGCCAATGATGGTTCACCGTAATCATTAAACCAGACATTCAAAACCTTTCAACTCTTCCAAATTAGATGAATAAATGTTGTACAAGTTGTTCCAAAAACGATAAATGAAGAAGAATCCTCAAGAAATCCTTACTCAAAGAATGAGCCGAGTCCCTTTCGAGGAAAAAGCTAAGAAAGATGGGAAGCTCATGACCTTACCTTATACAAAGAGAAATAGGAGCAAGCTTGTATGACAACCAAAATTTGTAAGGAAGAAGTGAATACCATCTCAAGTTCATTAATTTCTGAACCATCATTACTATCATCAATGCAATTTCCAACCTATTGGAACCTGAGTGCATAGTTTGAGTTAACTGAGCGTAGGACTGAAGATCATCACGAAGATTGGGTGGGTACAAATAAACTTTGAGCTGTTATACTTTGTTTCTTAAACCATGAACCAGGCCACGTTACAACCCTCAAAAGACCTAATTAAAGCAAGGTTATTTTGAAAGCATACTACAGCAAGGTTGCGTAAACTGACTCCCAAAGATCTTTGCAAATCATATATTTTGGGCATTACACCTTTTTTCTTAAACTTTTCACTTTTAATGTCTTGAACCACTGTGTTCTGACCAATGACTCATATGCTTTTGCATCTTTCCAAAAATGATGTTGATTTCAAAAGTTGCATGAACTTTACATTTTCTATGTTTGTATAAACACTTTTGTTTGCAAATTGGCTTCCTCTTAAGGAATTTTCAAACAGTTGAGAAACTTGGTCAGTGATCCTATCAGGGGCAAGTTCTTTCCAGATCCTGTTGAGAATTAGTTCAAGGTTTGTTACAGTGCAAGTCCTTTTCAGAATTAGTTTATCCAGACTTGTCAAGACTCATACTGGGGCAAGCTTTCCAAGAGCACAGTAATTCAGTCATTTAAAGAATCATTCCAGCTGAAGCAATTATCAGTTCATCTACAACAGTCGGCTAATCTGGGGCAGTTAACTTGAAGAATCCCCAATCATCTCTCCACCCTTCCTATAAGGATGATCAATTCGATACAGTTTACCAGTGTGGCAGAGTTGTGTTCAGTAGCATCTTTAGTCCCAGAGTAGAATGACAATGACATCCGTGTCGAGGAATCGGTATTCCAGTCTTGTTTTCTCCCTAAAAGAGTCGAGCCGTGTCGTCGACGTCTGCATTACACCTACATTTGCATTTAATCATATATCATAGCATAATTCATATACATATGCATAACAAGAGTGTCATCCTCATTTGCTCTCATTTACATTCTCCATAGGTCGTGTTGCTATCCACGTCTTACCATGTGGTCAAAGTCTAACTTACTTGGCACCTACCAAACTGATATTTTTGTGTCTATCTGATGTTCTTCCAGATATGACTTTGTTTCTGAGGTTCTTCCAGAATTTATCTGATGTTTTTCCAGAACTTATCTGATGTTCTTCCAGATATTGCCTTTGATTCTGATACTTTTCCGGAATCTATTCGACGTTCTTCCAGATATGTATATTTGTTCTGATGTTCTCCCAGAACCTTCTTTGTGTCTATCTAACATTCTTCCAGATACGACTTTGCGTCTGATGATTTTCCAGATGTGTCTCTTGTTCTGATGTTCTTCCAGAACTTATCTGATGTTTTCCCAGATATACTCCTTGATTCTGATGCTTTTCCAGAATCTATCCGATGTTTTTTCGGATGTGTCTCTATTTCTGATGTTCTTCCAGATTGAGTCTTTGTTATCTGAGGTTCTTCCAGATATATCGCCTTGTTTATTCTGATGCTTTTCCGGAATGACCTTGCTTTTACCATCTGATGTTTTCCTAGATGTATCTGCTCCTGATGTTTTTCCAGATCCCCTTTATGTCTATCTGATGCTCTTCCGGATATGACCTTGTTTATCCGATGTTCTTCCGAATATGTGACTTCATTCTTACGCTTTTCCAAAACCTTCTTTGTGTCTATCTGACGTTCTTCCAGATACGACATTGCATCTGACGTTTTTCCAGATATGTCTTCAAATCTTTACCCGTACATTTAATGATTTTCTAAATGTTTCGGGTGTATCTTCAAGATCTCTGTCTTTCATTTCATATCATATCATATCATAAGGCATCTTAGGGCCAAAAATTGTGCATGTTTGTATTTAAGTCTCTCCTATCGCGTCGAGATTCAAGATTTCAATCTTCATATCTCTGGATAGAAGAAACTTAAATAGGGGCATCTGTCACACCCTAATTTTTGACCCTAAAATTTTGGTACTTTTCCATGTCGTATATTTCGTACTGATCATTTTAGTGTACTGAATTTATTTTTTTCGATCACTCGGGCATCCGATTTCTTGTTTATTTAGAGTCCGTTTATTTTACTTTTTTAATTAATATTATTTAGAATAAATAATTAGAATAATTAGTACTTTATTTTAATTTCGTTTTAAATATTTATTTTTTATTAACTAATAACGTTAGAATAAATAGGATTTTTAGTTTCTATTTTAAATTTATTTTAATTGAATTGTTTAAATTTCATTTAGTTTAAATTTTTATTTAATTTTAATGTTATTTTGGGCCTCAAATTGGATATTAGGGACAATATTGACAATTTAGAGTTAACCCTAATTTAACCTTTATATATTCATAAGTTACACATTGTTGAGGAGGGACCGAAAAGAAGAGAAAAAAGCATAGCGACGCAGTACGTAAGGTTGGAAACGCATTGCTATATACATACATGACTGACTTATGTTTATGTATATATCTTAGATGTCGTTACTATATACAATATATATTGATATGCTACTACATCTTAATAACCGTCATATATACATTCATACATTATTTTCCTCTGGTAACCATCAGGTGCGGTTTCATATGTATATTCATCCTAGCATGTCCGGTTTTATCTCGTACTATGTCTCTCATCATGCAATTTCATATATACATATCATTTTAACTATATCATAACATGTTTCGTTTTAACATATGTATATTATTAATATTTTTGCTTTAGTTTATTTTTATTATTAGATTGTTAATTTCTTTTTTATTTTATTTTATATAAATATATTAGATTTGTTTTGGATCGAATCATGTCGATACGCTGCTAATGCGTGACATTTTTTTATTCGATCCGGTTGCGATGATCCCAGTTCCGCGGTAGCAACACTGTTGTTTTTTTAACACGTTTTAAAATTTCTTTTGCTTTACGTTTTTGATAAATTTAGATCCACACGATTTGGATCTATTGCGATGATCACGTTAAGTGTAGCAAGCTGTTGATTAATTTTATCAGTTTATTTTTCAATTTTTTTTATTTTTTAAAATTAATTATCATTGCGTTTCGATCTTGTGCGCACGTCCGATGGTTTGGTCTAGCAGTAATCCGTTTGTTGTACACCAACCAATTCATGTTTCGATCTGCAACTTTGTGTTTTAATTTAATTTTTATTATGTAGTGGCTTATTGATTCGATTTGCGATGACCGCTTACGCGGTAGCAATTTCCTATCTTAATTTGTTTTATTTTTCATTGATTCAACCTCGTTATCGTTATTATTGGATCTCATTTCCTATGATAGTCTTTGCATGTCTTCGCATACGCGACTTTGATTTGCGTATTTGCGTCATGATTTAAATCCGTGCGCTTTTCCTTTCACTTTATGTTTTTTATTCATTTGGCATGAATGTATAATGTAAGTATTGTGTACCCTTTTTTATTCTTGTATTTTTATTGTTAGAGGCTTGTAATAATGTTCATTAGGATCCCGTGGCATTTCACTTACGCCTTGTGCTCGAGTTCATTCAAATTCGCACGCCTTTTGCAATCTAATTCGCACCTCTTGCGTTACCATTTGTATCAATCATCTCTTCTCATCTATTCACAATCATATCAAACCTTTTTTTTCAAAATATCAAACAATTCTCGATTCAATAATCGAGCCCCTTTTAAATCCTGTAAGTCGATTGTTTTACGATCGCCATCAACCAAACCCAAAGCACTCTTGATCCATATATCAAGCCATACCCCAACTTATAAGTCGACTGCTTTTGAGCATCACCATTAACCTCTTGCCAATACTTTTTCTTTCTTACTTTGATTACGGTTTCATTTACTATGAGCACCCTTAGGGACTAGGATTCGACCTAACTTTTTCTCAAAAAAACCTTGATCCAACGTCAAGTGGCTACTTCTAAAAAAAAATCAAAAAAATCTTTTCTCAATCAAATTCCAAAGGAAAGGCCCCGTTGTTGACTGCCATGTCACATATTAGCCTAACTTTAGGTCCCTCCCTTTATCCTTAGAATTAGAGTCACCGCACTCCGTACATGTGTTCTACCATGGACACTTTCTACCCTTTTCAACTCAACTTTAACTTTAGAGTCACCGCACTCTATGTAGTGTTTTGCCATAGATGCTATCTCCCCCTGGAACCTTGACCACAGTCAAGAGTTCCTCACCCTCTTTGAGGGGAACTACGAATACTCTGATTCCACTCCCGTCAGGATACGTAGCCACAAGATGCAATGTCTTGGCGAGTATACTTAGATACTAACCCCTAGGTCTTTACCTTAGCAAATACCCTTAGCAAGCGAGCAATAAATAACATAAATAATAACAAGAGGTTCCTGTAGAGTACTACAAATGTTTAGGATGCTAATACCTTCCCTAAGCGTAACCAACCCCCGAACCTAGATTCTCTTATTAGGATTTTCGATCTTTAACCCTTTCCTTTGGATAAAATAAAGACCGGTGGTGAACATTAAGATTTGTGATCCTAGTTAACATAATAGCTATGGTATCCGATTCTCACCGCGACACGCGATACTACACTCAGACGAGACTCTCTTGAGAATGTTATCAACTACTGAGTAATTGAGAAATTTATAATATCTGAAAGATGGGTTGTTGACTCTGGGAACTTCTTAGAACCCTGTTCTGCAGATCATGAACCCTTAGTACACACCTTTTGGGATGTGTAGACCATGGCTCCATGCTTGTGATCTTCAAACCTAGGCTCTTGTCTGTTTACCTGTATATATGTGCATATATGTGAACCTGTGTTTGTGCATACATGCATTCATGTGCATCATTTCATAAAAGTTTCGTGGAACTTAGAACTTTTGTTTGTAAACATCAGAGGGTTGTCATGGATAGCAAAACGAAGAAAACCTTGAAGTAGACTTACAAGGGTCCTAACTTGGACGACCTAAGGAGATTGGGGACCTTGGTAACAGATCCAGAAGGGTTTAAGAACAAAATGGGAAACTGTTGTCATTATTAAAGATGAAGATGGATAATGGACTCCTCTCCACACTACTTCAGTTCTACGATCCAGTCTACCATTGTTTTACCTTCCCTGACTACCAGCTCATACCTACACTGGAAGAGTACTCCCATCTAGTTGGTTTTTCCATTCTTGACAAGTCTCCTTTTCCTATTTTCAAGAAAGATTCTGAGGATCAAGATATTGCTAAGGCTACATATCTAGGATTGGTTGATATTCAAGCTAACATGACTACCAAAGGGGGAGTTTTTGTGTTGACTGCAGAGTTTTTGGTTAGGAGAGCTCAGTACTATGTTGATCATTTGAGCATGGATGCATTTGAGGCTATTCTTGCCTTGCTCATCTATGGTATTTTTCTGTTCCCTAGCTTTGAAGACTTTGTAGACCTCAACGTCATCAAAATCTTCCTAAAGAAGAACCCAATGCCTACTTTGTTAGCGGATGCCTACCATTCTGTTCATCTAAGGAATTTCCACAAGGGAGGGTTGGTCACTTGCTGTGTTCCATTATTGTACAAGTGGTTTATTTTGCACTTGCCCAAGGCTAACGCTTTTTGGGATCCTAAGAAAGGTTGGTAGTCACAGAAAATCATGGCTCTTACCCACTCTGACATTGATTGGTACAATCGTGTCTATGATGGGGTGATGATTATCGACAACTGTGGAGATTTTGGTAATGTGCCTCTTCTTGGCACCAAAGGAGGGATTAGCTATAACCCAGTCCTAGCTCGTCAATAGTTAGGATATCCTTTGAATGACAAACCCAGTGGTGTACACGTGGAAGGTATCTTCTTCAAGGAAGATGGAGATAACAAGAAGCATAAAGATAAGATCTTGAATGCTTGAAGCCACTTACATAAGAAGGGGAAAAAGGACATAGGAAAGTCTAATTGTGTTTCCTTGGAACCCTATCTACAATGGGCCCGAGAAAGGGCTATCAAGCTGAAGATGCCATATTCCCGGCAAGAGCTCATGGCTCTAAAGGGAGAACCCACCCTGATCTTCATGTCTGAAGCAGAGGAGCCGAGAATCGCTTTGAGCAAAGCACATTAAACAGGAGATGCTTGGAAGCATAAGTATCAAGTGGTTGTCGAGGAGAATGCAGAACTCCAAAGACAACTACAGATAAAGAATGAAGAAATAATCTCTTGTAAGAAGAGGAAAGCGCAGGAGGATTAATTTTCCTCTAGCACTCAGTCAACTCCGTGGAAGTTGATTGTGGATAAGCTTATTCTTGAAAAGGCTTAAATGGAAGAAGAGATCAAGAAGCTCAACGTGAGTCTACTAGGAGAATCTCCTTAGGACTTTTGTTAGCTTTTATTTAGCTTTCTCTTAAGACTCTTGTAAGAAGTGTTGATATATTGTAATCCACTTTGTTGATTAATGAGAATGAGTTTTTTTGGTATCTCTAGGTGTTTGCAAATATTCGAGTTCCACAAAACTTTTTGCATTGCATTTTTGCATTTTTCTCTAACCAGTCAAGGAACTAAAAATTGTTTTGCAGACACTGTAAAATGGATTTTGGAAGGAGAGGTGTTATTTCCTTGGTTTTATGGTTGGCATTATTTTGCTAAAACTCATGTAGCAGCAGATGTTGAATGAAGATGTCTAATGATATGTTTCATTACTCTTTGTTCAACATGTCGTATGAAGATGTTCCATGACAACTCATAGGACATCACGTTGTGAAGTCAGTTTTATTGCAGATTCTGTTACTATGATTTGTAACTGAATATTCTGTGAATATTTGGTTATCCTATGTGGCATCCAAAGCATTTTTGGATTAGGGTTACTTGTTGGTTTTCGGATTTGCTCCTGTTTCTAATTATGGAGACATAATAGGAAACTTTGGATTGAAGACCTATTTTATTTGAGTGAATTTTGCAGATTTATGAGCAGCCTAATTGCTGCGTTTTTGAAGCCCAATTCAGTCCAGATTACAAGCTATAAATAGACTGATGTAAACCTAGTTTTAGGTGTCGAACTTACATGTATTTTTAGGGTTGTGTGCTTGTGTTTTGTGAGCCAAACTGGTATCTTATGATAACAGTATAAGGACTGTAGTGTAAGTTGTGTAAGGTTGCTCATAAGCTTTTAAGCATTGAGTAGCTGTGTGTTAATTCTCATAAGCTGTGAAGTATTGAGAATTTGTGTTTCGACCATTGTTACTTGTCTTGTAAGGAACCAGTCACGGGTTGTGATTGAAGAGGGATTTGAGGAGGGCCTCATACCTAGGGGAGTCTTAGGTAGAAGTCATAGGAAGGGTAGTGATTAAGTGAGCTGATTGAACCGGGTGTGGTTATCAGTGAATTGATACTATCGAATATTGAATTCATCCCTGGCTTGGTAGCCCCCAGATGTAGGATAGTTAGATCCGAACTGGGTTAACAATTTCTGGTGTTCTTTACATTTTCTGCACACTTTTATTTTGAACTTGTTCATTGTTGTTGTATATCAGTGTCTCGACATCTCGATAGGACATCTGATATATAGGCCAGAATTTTAATTGGCATCAAGAGCAGGCACCCTTTGTTGTTTCTGGGTGAGATTCAGGGAAGGTACTTTCTGGTACAATGGACAAGGATGGAGGAGCTCTGAATAAACCACCTCTGCTGGATGGTTCTAACTATGAGTATTGGAAACCTAGGATGATAGCTTTCATCAAGTCCATGGATGATCAAGCATGGAAAGTTGTTCTCAAAGGTTGGGAGCCTCCAAAGGTAAGAGATGGAGAAGGAAATCTTACTGATGTTCTGAAGGAAGAAGAGGACTGGGATGATGCTGACTACAAAGGATCTGTTAGAAATTCTAAAGCCATGAATGCATTGTTCAATGGTGTCAACAGAAATATCTTCAAGCTGATTGAGCATTGTACTATTGCCAAAGAGGCTTGGCAGGTCTTGAAAGTTGCTCATGAAGGGACCTCAAAGGTGAAAATGTCAAAGCTTCAGCTTCTCATTAGCAAGTTTGAGAGTTTGAAGATGAAAGAGGATGAGAGCATTCAGGATTTTCATATGAACATTATTGAGATAGCTAATGCCTCTAGTGCCTTAGGAGAAAAGATGTCTGACAGCAAGCTGGTCAGGAAGATTCTCAAGTCTCTTCCTAGGAGATTTGATATGAAGGTTACTGCTATAGAGGAAGCTCAAGACATTGACAAGATGAAGGTGGATGAGCTTATGGGATCACTCCAAACTTTTGAGCTAGGATTCAGTGAAAAAGCTGAAAAGAAGAAGAGTATAGCATTTGTGTCGAATGCTGATGACTCAGATGATGAAGGAGAACTGGTCAAAGATGAAGATGTGTTTAAAGATCTGGTATTACTTGGTAAACAATTTAACAAAGTGTTGAAAAGGATTGACTGGAAGTCGAGAGCAAATGCTCAGAACAAGTCACTCGACATCAGAAAGAACCAGGATGGAGGCAGAAGATCCAGAACTAAAGAAGACACTAATCAAGGGAAGAGAGTTCAATGCTATGAATGTGAGGGATATGGGCACATAAAGACTGAGTGTCCCACGTATCTCAAAAGGAAGAAGAAGGGCCTATCCGTGTCTTGGTCAGAAGGAGAGTCTGAGAGTGATATTGAAGAAGAATCAGCAAAATTGGTGACAGCTTTGACTGGAGTCTGTAAGGCTGATGGATAAACTTCTTGTGAATCTGACTCTGACAAAGAATCTTATGTTGGAGAACTCACTAAGGAAGAAGTATTCTTAGGGTTTTCAGAATTGTGTATCAAGAATGAAGAAAGGTGCCAGACTATATTGGAGCAGAAGATCTTGATAGCTCAACTGGAAGCTGAGAAGGAAGAACATCTATCAACCATTGCTGATCTGAAGGAGGAGGTTGAATGGCAAAAGTTAAAACTTGAAAATATGACCAAATCTATAAGAATGCTGAACAATGGTACCACGCAGCTGGATGAGATCCTTCAGAATGGGAAAGAAGTTGGTAATGTGCAAGGCCTTGGTTTTAACGATCAAACAGAGACTTCCAAGAAGACTGTATTGAAGTTTGTTCCTCAGAAAATAAAGCAAGAAGTGGAGATGTCAAATCACATGTTTCAACATCAGATGAAGCATCAGAAAAGAGTTTGTAGATCAAAGTATAAACCATGGAGATGCCATTACTGTGGCAAGATTGGCCACTTAAAATCCTTTTGCTACAAGCTGCACGGCTATCCCAAAACTGCTCAGCAACAAAATAAAGAACAGAGTTGGGGTAAAGTGAAGAGAAGATGGATTCCTAGACAAATGATGGCTGGCCGCATAGCACATACTTCTCTTAGAGCATCTGCAAGATAAGATTGGTACTTTGACAGTGGTTGTTCAAGACACATGACTGGTGTGAAGAAGTTCCTGTCTGACATTAAGCCTCACTCCACCAATTATGTCACCTTTGGGGATGGATCAAAGGGTGAGATAAAAGGTGTTGGAAAGCTGGAATACACAGGACAACCAAATCTGGATCGTGTTCTCTTTGTCAAAGGACTGGCTGCAAACTTAATCAGTATAAGCCAATTGTGTGATGTAGGGCTCAAGGTAAATTTCACCAAATCTGAATGTCTAGTAACCAATGAGAAAGATGAAGTTGTTATGAAGGGTACCAGGTCTAAGAATAACTGCTATCTGTGGAATCCTCAAGAACCTGAAAATCTGTCTACATGTTTGATGTCAAAGGAAGATGAAACCAAACTGTGGCATCAGAAATTGGGTCACTTACACCTGAAAGGGATGAAGAAGGTTATGTCAAGTGAAGCTGTTAGAGGTATTCCCAAGCTGAAGATTGATGAGGACAAAATATGTGGTGAATGTCAAGTTGGGAAGCAAACAAGGGTGTCACACAAGAAGCTTCAACATCTTACCACAACTTCTAGAGTTCTGGAACTTCTTCACATGGACTTAATGGGACCTATGCAGGTTGAAAATCTTGGTGGGAAGAAGTATGCCTATGTTTTCATAGATGACTACTCTAGATTCACTTGGATAAGTTTTATCAGAGAAAAGTCTGAAGTGTTTGCAGCCTTTAAAGAATTGTGTCAAAGAATTCAACGGGAAAAGGATTGTGGTATTGTTCAAATCAGAAGTGACCATGGGAAAGAATTCGAAAATAGCAGGAGTAATGAACCTCAACCTGACTTAGAGGTTACTGATAATACTGTTTGCAAGGAGATAACAGGTGGCAGTATGAGACATTGGCCAAATGCCAAGAAGCTGTCGTCTGGTAAACTAAGTGTCAAATATGCCATCCTCCACAGGATTGCTGTGGTAAATTGGGTTCCTACAAATCACACATCTACTATCTCGTCTACACTTGGCAGATTCATATATGCTATAGGAAAGAATATTTCCTTTGATTTTGGATCATACATCTTTGAGCAGATCTTGAAACAAGCTAGCTCACCTGCTGTCAAGATACCTATTGGTTTCCCTTCCTTGATTTGTGGTATTATTCTAGAACAGTGTCCTAATCTTGTGTTGAGGGGTGACACTGCACTCAAAAGGAAACCTCCTCTGTCCCTTCACTACAAGCTACTGGGTGGAGCACATGTCCCAGACATTGTTGGGACATCTACACATACACCTGGTCCTGCTAATCTTGATGATGAAGCCATTGCTCAGCTGCAAGAAACCTGCAAGGAGCTGGAAGAATCTATCAGAAGAGATACAGCAAGGAAGACAAAGCTAGAGCAGCTGACTAAAGCCTTGGTTGAAAAGAGAAATGCTGCTAAAGATCAAGAGCTGACTGAAGATGATGGACAAGGTGAATCTACTGAGTCTGATAGAAGGAGTGTCCAGCAGTCTGATGATTCTGGTTCTGAGAAGGGTGCTTCTGAATCTGAAGGTGAAAGTGATGAGATTGCTGATGAAGAGGACAGTGCTGATTAACTAGGCTATCTGTAAATTTATTTTCTGTTTTTTTTGTCTGTTTTTTTCTTTCTTTTCGTTTAGACAACTTAATTCTGGTTTGGTGTTGAACAATATACTGCTATGAAATTTGGTTACATTTGTCTATGACCTCTCTTTGTCATATTTATGGCTAAAAAGGGGGAGTAGTAAGTGTGAGGGGGAGCAGCATTGTTATGTGCTTGTGCTGTTGTAGGTAGAGTGTGTGTGCTGCAGGTGGATGATGTGTTGCTGCTGTTGAGGGGGAGTTGCTATGATGAGATGTTTGCTAGACTGTGTGTGTATATGTAGCTGAGGGGGAGTTGTTTTTGTTGTTGCTATTAATGGTGTTTTTTTCCACTGCTGATACTGATGGTATTTAAGTGTGTGTGGAGTTTTAGCCAAAAATAAGCCAAAGGGGGAGATTGTTATTTCCTTGGTTTTATGGTTGGCATTATTTTGCTAAAACTCATGTAGCAGCAGATGTTGAATGAAGATGTCTAATGATATGTTTCATTACTCTTTGTTCAACATGTCGTATGAAGATGTTCCATGGCAGCTCATAGGACATCGCGTTGTGAAGTCAGTTTTATTGCAGATTCTGTTACTATGATTTGTAACTGAATATTCTGTGAATATTTGGTTATCCTATGTGGCATCCAAAGCATTTTTGGATTAGGGTTACTTGTTGGTTTTCGGATTTGCTGCTGTTTCTAATTATGGAGACATAATAGGAAACTTTGGATTGAAGACCTATTTTATTGGAGTTAATTTTGCATATTTATGAGCAGCATAATTGCTGCGTTTTTGAAGCCCAATTCAGTCCAGATTACAAGCTATAAATAGACTGATGTAAACCTAGTTTTAGGTGTCGAACTTACATGTATTTTTATGGTTGTGTGCTTGTGTTTTGTGAGCCTAACTGGTATCTTATGATAACAGTATAAGGACTGTAGTATAAGTTGTGTAAGGTTACTCATAAGCTTTTAAGCATTGAGTAGCTATGTGTTAATTCTCATAAGCTGTGAAGTATTGAGAATTTGTGTTTCGACCATTGTTACTTGTCTTGTAAGGAACCAGTCACGGGTTGTGATTGAAGAGGGATTTGAGGAGGGCCTCATACCTAGGGGAGTCTTAGGTAGAAGTCATAGGAAGGGTAGTGATTAAGTGAGCTGATTGAACCGGGTGTGGTTATCAGTGAATTGATACTATCGAATATTGAATTCATCCCTGGCTTGGTAGCCCCCAGATGTAGGATAGTTAGATCCGAACTGGGTTAACAATTTCTGGTGTTCTTTACATTTTCTGCACACTTTTATTTTGAACTTGTTCATTGTTGTTGTATATCAGTGTCTCGACATCTCGATAGGACATCTGATATATAGGCCAGAATTTCAATTGGCATCAAGATCAGGCACCCTTTGTTGTTTCTGGGTGAGATTCAGGGAAGGTACTTTCTGGTACAATGGACAAGGATGGAGGAGCTCTGAATAAACCACCTCTGCTGGATGGTTCTAACTATGAGTATTGGAAACCTAGGATGATAACTTTCATCAAGTCCATGGATGATCAAGCATGGAAAGCTGTTCTCAAAGGTTGGGAGCCTCCAAAGGTAAGAGATGGAGAAGGAAATCTTACTGATGTTCTGAAGGAAGAAGAGGACTGGGATAATGCTGACTACAAAGGATCTGTTGGAAATTCTAAAGCCATGAATGCATTGTTCAATGGTGTCAACAGAAATATCTTCAGGCTGATTGAGCATTGTACTATTGCCAAAGAGGCTTGGCAGGTCTTGAAAGTTGCTCATGAAGGGACCTCAAAGGTGAAAATGTCAAAGCTTCAGCTTCTCACTAGCAAGTTTGAGAGTTTGAAGATGAAAGAGGATGAGAGCATTCATGATTTTCATATGAACATTATTGAGATAGCTAATGCCTCTAGTGCCTTAGGAGAAAAGATGTCTGACAGCAAGCTGGTCAGGAAGATTCTCAGGTCTCTTCCTAGGAGATTTGATATGAAGGTTACTGCTATAGAGGAAGCTCAGGACATTGACAAGATGAAGGTGGATGAGCTTATGGGATCACTCCAAACTTTTGAGCTAGGATTCAGTGAAAAAGTTGAAAAGAAGAAGAGTATAGCATTTGTGTCGAATGCTGATGACTCAGATGATGAAGGAGAACTGGTCAAAGATGAAGATGTGTTTAAAGATCTGGTATTACTTGGTAAACAATTTAACAAAGTGTTGAGAAGGATTGACTGGAAGTCGAGAGAAAATGCTCAGAACAAGTCACTCGACATCAGAAAGAACCAGGATGGAGGCAGAAGATCCAGAACTGAAGAAGACTCTAATCAAGGGAAGAGAGTTCAATGCTATGAATGTGAGGGATATGGGCACATAAAGACTGAGTGTCCCACGTATCTCAAAAGGCAGAAGAAGGGCCTATCCGTGTCTTGGTCAGAAGGAGAGTCTGAGAGTGATATTGAAGAAGAATCAGCAAAATTGGTGACAGCTTTGACTGGAGTCTGTAAGGCTGATGGAGAAACTTCTTGTGAATCTGACTCTGACAAATAAGCTTATGTTGGAGAACTCACTAAGGAGGAAGTATTCTCAAGGTTTTCAGAATTGTGTATCAAGAATGAAGAAAGGTGCCAGATTATATTGGAGCAGAAGATCTTGATAGCTCAACTGGAAGCTGAGAAGGAAGAACATCTATCAACCATTGCTGATCTGAAGGAGGAGGTTGAATGGCAAAAGTCAAAACTTGAAAATATGACCAAATCTATAAGAATGCTGAACAATGGTACCACGCAGCTGGATGAGATCCTTCAGAATGGGAAAGAAGCTGGTAATGTGCAAGGCCTTGGTTTTAACGATCAAACAGAGACTTCTAAGAAGACTGTATTGAAGTTTGTTCCTTAGAAAATAAAGCAAGAAGTGGAGATGTCAAATCACATGTTTCAACATCAGACGAAGCATCAGAAAAGAGTTTGTAGATCAAAGTATAAACCATGGAGATGCCATTACTGTGGCAAGATTGGCCACTTAAAATCCTTTTGCTACAAGCTGCACGGCTATCCCAAAACTGCTCAGCAACAAAATAAAGAACAGAGTTGGGGTAAAGTGAAGAGAAGATGGATTCCTTGACAAATGATGGCTGGCCTCATAGCACATACTTCTCTTAGAGCATCTGCAAGATAAGATTGGTACTTTGACAGTGGTTGTTCAAGACACATGACTGGTGTGAAGAAGTTCCTGTCTGACATTAAGCCTCACTCCACCAATTATGTCACCTTTGGGGATGGATCAAAGGGTGAGATAAAAGGTGTTGGAAAGCTGGAATACACAGGACAACCAAATCTGGATCGTGTTCTCTTTGTCAAAGGACTGGCCGCAAACTTAATCAGTATAAGCCAATTGTGTGATGTAGGGCTCAAGGTAAATTTCACCAAATCTGAATGTCTGGTAACTAGTTTTGATCAGTATTCAGGTGCAACTTATCTAATATCCCACTTGATTATGTATTACAGGAGGATGGTTGCTTATGTGGACAATGATAAGTTAATGATCCACTACTTCCAGGACAGTCTGAAAGGGGCCTCGGCAAAGTGGTACCTAAGTCTGGATTAATCCGACATTCACAATTTCCAGGATTTATCTGATGCTTTTGTTAAGCACTATAAATACAATATGGATTTGGCTTCGGATAGAAGGCAACTCTTACGCATGTCGTAAAAGAGTTAAGAATCTTTCAAAGAATATACACAGCGTTGGAAGGAAACTGCCTCCCAGGTGGAACCTCTGCTGACTGAAAAGGAATTAACTGATTGGTTTGTGGATACGACGAGACCTGAATTTTATGAGAGAATGATCAGTAGTGTGTAAGCCAATTTTTTAGATATTGTGGCCGTGGGTGTAAAGGTGGAGTTAGGATTGAAGAATGGTAAAATGACTAGCGCTTCTGGTAGTTCAAGTGGTGCTAATGCTAAGAAACCTTCTGGTAACTTTCACAAGAAGAAGGAGGGTGAGACGAACGATGTTTTGGTAGGAGGGAAGAAAAACCAGTCTTGGAAGCAACCTTACCAACAACATCAACAACCTCAACAAGGTTATGTTCAGCAGCCAGTGTACCCTATATAGTATGCCCAACAACTATATGCGGCAGCTGTCACACCCACATTCAACAATCAAGTTCCAGTTTATCAATCAGTGCAGTAGGCACCAGTCTATTAACCAGTTCAACAACAACAAAATTATCAACAAGCGTCCAATGCTCCAGCATATCAACAGCAACAAAAGACTCGGGATCCTCGCCTAAATGCTCCTTACAGAAGACAGAATGGGAAACCTCATATCCCTCCCATTCCAATGACTTATACGGAGTTATACCCTTCTTTGGTACAACAAGGTTTGATAACTACAAGACCATTGGGTCCACCTTCAGAGAAACTTTCACCCTATCACAACCCAAATGCTCACTGTGCGTTTCATCAAGGTGCTCCCGACCATGATTTTGAAGGGTGCCTTGCATTGAAACATATTGTAAGGGAACTAATGGAGAAGAAAATTTTGTCTTTTGGTGACTCTCAGCCGAATGTAAAAGCAATCCCCTGCCCACTCATGGGCCAGTAAATGCTGTTGAAGATGCATCTGATGAGACTTTGATTCTTGATGTTGCTGAGATTAGGACTCGGCTCTAAGACTTTCATGCTAAGTTAGTAGAGGCTGGTTTGTTTACAGATTGTCATTCAGAATGTGAAGATTGTGTTGTCAACCCAAAGGGCTGTTTGTTAGTTCAGAGAGATGTTCAGAATTTGATTGACAATGGTTTCTTACAAGTGGGTAGCAAAGTAAAGAAGGACGAGGTGTAATTAATTGAACCTATCTTTAATTTTCCAAAACCAGGTGACAAGGTACCAGTGTTTAACCTTCCAGAGTCAAGCTCTGCAACTCCGGTTTTCAATGCGCCAAAGCCAATTTTCAACATTGCAAAGCTTGTTGATCCACCAGTCAATCAGCCTAGACCGGTGATTATACATAAACCTAGTCCATTCCACTTCAAAGATACTATAGTTGTGTCGTGGAAGTATGATGTAACGGTGATTGATCAGGAATCTGGAAAGGTTATCCCAAAGAAAGATGTGGAAGATGTTCAGGAAGATGTGACAAATATTGCTGGGGTAAGCAAGATGACCCGTAGTGGTCGTGTTTATCAACCCGTAGTGAATGAAGTTCCTTCGAAAGAAACTGCTGCTACAGTGCCTGGTAGGGATAAGGAAGTGGTTTTGAGCGACGAAGACGCAGAATTCTTGAGAATCATAAGAAAGAGCGACTACAAAGTTATTGACCAACTTCACCATAAACCGTCAAATATATCCATCATGTCTCTCTTAATGAGCTCCCCAACTTATAGAGTTTCTTTACAGAAGTTGTTGGCTCAGGCCCACGTCGCTCAAGGCATTACAGTTGGTCAATTTGATTCTGTGATTGTGAACATTACTGCTTGTAACACCCTTAGCTTGAGGAGTTGCCAATAGTAGGTAAAAATCACAACGTGCGTTGCATGTGCCCGTGAAGAAGTGTCAGGAGGATGCTTTAGCTTGAGTACTTGTTGATACAGGTTTGTCTTTGAATGTTCTGCCCAAAAGAACACTTGCAAAACTTGCTTACAGAGGGGCAGGAATGAACGTTACTTCATTGATTGTCAAAGCTTTTGACGGTTCTCGTAGAGCGGTGATTGGAGAAGTGGAGCTACCGATCTCAATTACTCCACGTGTCTTTGATATCACATTCCAAGTGATGGATATCAACCCAGCTTACAACTGTTTATTGGGAAGGCCGTGGATTCATGATTGCTGGCGCAGTAACCTCCACATTACATCAGAAGATAAAGTTCGTCGTAGATGACAAGTTGGTAATTGTTCATGGTGAGGAGGATTTAATGGTGAGTAATCTGTCTTCATTTAGGTATATCAAGGCTGACGAGGACGCGCTGGAAACTTCTTTCTAGGAGCTTGAAATAGCGAATGTTGTACTGTTGGAAGTCGAAGAACCGGTGGTTAAGAGTGGTCCATCCTTTGCATCTGCTCAGAGTATAAAGGCGACTATTGAAGAAGGCACTCCTGAAGGCTGGGGAGAAGTCATTGAAGTGAAGAAGAAGCTGAATCGCCATGGGTTGGGTTACAAACCAACTCGCGCATCAACCTCTGCTATAGGGCGTCCGAAGGCAATCCAAGAGGTATTTATCAGCAAAGGCTTTCAAGTCAATGCTGTGATTGAAGACCAAGAAAATGAAGATGCTATCCATTTTGTATTTTAGTGTGATGCCGCATTGGACAACTAGGAAGCAATAGAAATCCCTGTGTTTATTCCTTCGCCAAATTAATTTGTTTGTCTTTTGTTGTTGTTTTCAGATTCAATAGCTATGCCCAAAGCTATTGGATTATTTTGTAGGGCCACTGCGCTTTCAAATTGTTATAATCAATGAAGACATTTTGTTAAATTTTCATTGTTTCATTTACTATTTTTTGCTTTTACTTTTAAAAGAAAATGACAATCTTTCAAAACTACCAAAAACATTTTTCTTTTGCATTTTGTCTTTGTGCTTTTAATAAAATAAGTCATTCCAAACATGCAGAACTATCCCAAAACCTATTGAATCTGATGACCCTACTTTCACTTTTGACTTCGATTCACCCATCTACCAAGCTGAAGATGAGGATGAAGAAGATTATGAGGTTCCTAATGAACTGGAAAAGGTGTGCGAGTATGAGTACACAGACCTTCAGCCACATAAGGAGCAGGTTGGTACCATTAATCTCGACACCGACGAAGACAAGAAAGATATCAAGATTGGTACTACACTTGGGGCAGAGATCAGACAAATATTGGTGAAGCTTCTTGAAGAGTATGTTGATGTGTTTGCATGATCGTATCAAGATATGCCTGGGTTGGACACAAACATAGTTGTTCATAAATTACCGCTCAAGCCCGAGTGCCCACCTGTAAAGCAAAAGCTTCGAAAAAGTAGACCTAATATGTCTCTGAAGATTAGAGATGAGGTTAAAAGACAGCTTGACGCAGGTTTTCTGGCAGTTTCAAAATATCCTGAATGGGTAGCCAATATCGTGTCGGTGCTAAAAAAGAATGGTAAAGTTAGGATGTGTGTAGATTATAGGGATCTGAACAAAGAAAACCCGAAGGACGATTTCCCTCTACCACATATTGACACTCATGTGGACAATACTGCTCGCTTCTCAGTTTTCTCATTTATGGATGGTTTTCTGGGTATAACCAGATCAGGATGGATCCTGTTGATATGGACAAGACTACATTTATTACTCCTTGGGGAACCTATTGTTATAAGGTTATGCCCTTTGGTTTGAAGAACACAGTGGAAACATACCAAAGGGAGATGGTAACTCTTTTTCATGATATGATGCACAAGGAAATTAAGGTGTACGTCGATGATATGATTGCCAAGTCACGAAGCGAAGAGGAGCATTTGGATCATCTGTTGAAACTGTTTAAATGACTGTCATACCCTAAATTTTGACCACAAGATTTCCCATCATTGTGAAAATCATCACCACAATATGGATGTACCTTCACGCCTCATCAATCCTCTCAAAGATTGTTAAGCATTCACCTCAATCAAGAGTTAGGGTTTTGGACCCTCTCAGAGTACTCAGACAAAGGATCAATCAATAATGGACATGATCTTCAACTTGTCAAACCTTTCAAACATCCATTAAGGATCAAGAGGCCTCCCATATCAAGAATCAAGCACAAGACTGCAACATTTCAAGTTGATCAATCCTTAAGATCACTAGTGTCACCAAATTAGCGTTTTGGTCGACCAAGGCCTCCAGAGAGAAATTTTCATTTGGGCATGAGCCAATACTTCAAAACATTATCCAAGAAGCTCAAAGGTACCTCATGGATCCAATCATAAGTTCAAAATAGCCTCAAGGGATGCATTCATAAAAAATCAGGAATTAGGGTTTCTTGACCTAATTCACCCCTAAGTTGACTTTTGGAGCAAGGCATGAGCCAAAACCTCAAGGAATGTTTTGAAGACCTCAAATATCTTATATTGATCCCATTACAAGTTCAAATGGATGCAAAGAACTTGGTCCATGAGCAATATAAAGATTCAAATTCATCTGGACCACAAACTAGAGTTTCTAAGAAAAAGTCAACCCTACCTTTGACTTTTGACCAAGACATGATCCCAAACCTTGGGGAATGATTCAAGTCACTCTAAAACACCTATGGAATCTATCCATTAGGTTTTATTTAGGCAAGAACTTGATTTCATTAAGGATCACAAAGTTTGAAGTTCATCTGATAAAAAGTCAACTGTACCCCAAAACCAAGTTTGACTTTTGAGATTTCTTGACAAACATGTCTTCTTCAAGTCAAAAAAATGTTAACTTATGGTTTCGATCATCATCCATCAAGAAAAATCAAGAAAAGTGAGGTTACTTGCAAAAGGGGCAACCTTAAGAAACTTAAAATATCACTAAGTTATGAAAAAAAATGATTTTTACACAACTTTGCAAGACCATAACTTGTGATCCAAGTAACCTTTTTCTTCCATCCAAAGCTCAAATGAAAGCTCTCATTACATACTACAAGATTGTCAACTACACCATATTTCAAATCTTTATGGATTTTGAGTTATGGATTGATCAAAATCACAAAAAAAATAAGAAATGGACTTTTTCAAACACTTAGAAAAATTTGAGACAAAATCTGTCTCATGTTTTGTTCAACTTTGGAGGCATTTTTCACCATGATCCAAGATGAATCAAGACCAAAGTTGAACATCAAAGTTAAAGTATGATATACGGGCTTTCCAAAAAGTACAAGAACTCATCCTAATTCAACTTGAGCAAGAAGTTACAAGCCTTGCAACATTACCTAAAAATCTTGTTTTTCCAGGCAGCATGAATGCATGACTTGTGCCACACGATTTTCTCATTCAAGTTTTGTCACTTTGCCAACTTTGTCATCTTCCAAAAATACAAAACTTCTGATGACTCACTTGTTACTTGATCAAGGAGTCATGAATTCCACTTAACATGTGCAAAACCATCATGATATGAACTTTGAAATTCAATTTTGGCAAGGTAACATTAATGCAATGCATGGAGGTGTCATGAACCAAGGCATGCCAATCCAAACCAGTCAAGATTCAGTCCAAGCACTGAGTGTTCAAACCTGCCGAAATTGAATAAAGTCAAGCTAGAGGAGACTTGGCACTTTTGAATTATCCAAGTCAATGGCTAAATAGCTACTCATAGTGATCAGCCTCCATTCACTATTCCTTGAAAAACAAACTTCCTCTATTATAAATAGAGGTCATTTGTGACTGATTAACACACACCAAAACATAGCAATCCATGTTTTCCTTCACTTCACTCTCCAAAACCAGAATTTGCTTCTTTTTCAAGTAACATTGGAATTTTTCAATAGAAAGCAATTCTATCAAAACTAATGGTGTAGACACCTCATATACATCATATAGAAGCTATCCAAACACTTCTCCATCATCTATAACATCAGAATCACAAACCTCCAAATCACACTTGAGTCAAGTTGTAGTTGGGATACCACAAACAGTTCCAGGGGTCTTCAATCAATTCCAAGTTTCTACACACCTTACATAAGGTCCATTGAAGTTGTCCAGATCATCACACAACATTTGTAACACCTCTACATCAAAATTTGAATTCCTCTTGCACAAGTAAGCCTGAAGCTCTCAAACTCCATACTACATGCATCATAACTTTGTTTTCAAGTTACCAACATGTTTTTGGTAGTTCATAGAGTAATAACCCTCAATCAATTGCATGTTTTCATTCGTGTATATAATTTCACTATGGTTTTTGCAAAAAAACTAGGGTTTCTGTGTTCATACGAATTATCTCACTCCACACTTAAAATAAATGAAATTAAATACGACCAACGTGTTCCTTGATCAAAAGTGAGCAAGATTGAAATTTAAAAATTCCATTTCATTACGTATTGAGTGAGATTGAGAGGGTTTTGCAAATCTAGAAAACCAGAGCTCGCGCGAGGAAGGAGATGTGTTCTTGGCGCCTTTTTCAAATATTTGAATTTTTTAATTTTCTTTTATTTTCTTAATTGATTTTAAAAATTAATTTCTCTCTCAATTTTAATCATTTTTTTTATTCTTTTTTTTTTCAAAATTCACAAAAATGTTAAAATATTGTATTCCACGAAAAAGTAAAAAGAATATTATTTATTTAATATATTTTGAATTTTTGTAAAGAATTTCTTTTTAATTGTTTTTAAACATTTTTAATGAAATCTTTCTCTTGATTTTTCAAACTCAAATGAATTTCAAGCTTTCATGTGAATAAAACTTGATTTTTCAAAACATTTTGCAAAGCTCACAACATGTTTTTAAATATATTTGATATTTTATATCATTTTTATTTAATTTTTCTTTGAAAAATTGTAACTTTAATTAAAATTAGGGTTTTTCGTTGATTTTAAATTTTAAATCTTCATTTGAAACACTTTTGGGCCTCTAATAGAGTTTAAAACCCAACTCCCTTTTGTAAATAAATATTCCTGGGCCTTTGTCATAGTATAAGTCCTGGTGCGATTTTAAAAACAACGGTGCGTCTACTGTTTTTTTCATTTGGGACTCTCCTTGAGTATAAGTCCCATTTTTCTTCTTTACAAACACTTTTGGGCCTCTAATAAAGTGTAAGACCGGACCCTCTTTATACATAAATGAATTTTTGGGCCTCTGCTGTAGTATAAGTCCCACAACATCTTTCGATATCGCAGTGCGATCAGTGTTTCCAAAATAAGTCATCTGGGTCTCTCCTTGAGTATAAGCCCAAATCTTTTGTACATAAACCTTGTTTTAAACAATAAACAACCTCCATGCACCTCTTCTTGAGTTGTAAGCCCCATATCTCTGTTTTCAAAATCGCCTGTCTATTTTAAATTTGTACTAAGAGGAGCATTATTCCCGGTGAAACTGCTCTTAGACCACTTGGGCCTCTCTGTGAGTTATAAGCCCCAAACTTTCTTTTTCTTTTAAACAACTTTCTCTTAATTCAAATTCAAACTCAAAGTTTTCTCAAAACTTTCTTCAATTTCACAAAAGCCTAATCATACAGTTGTAGTCAACACAATCAATCACAATACACTTGGGCCTCTTTTCAGAGTGTAAGACCCAACATCTTTTCAATTCAATGCATATTTATTTATATAACTGTTAATTTATCTATTTGTATATACTTGTGCATATCTGTCTAGAGTTTCCTCAGCAGTTAGGTCTACACTTAGGTCAAACCAGAGGTTACTTCTAAGTTCGCCAAAACTAGTTCCCTCATATGAAACTTCCCTCAATACAATCCGCCTCCTCTTGGGCTTTATTCAATATGGAACAGAGAAAGGCATTATTTCCGATGAAACTTTTCTCAAGACTGTCAAAACTTAGAAATATATACATGAAATTCATTTCCCCGGAGAGGATTTATTCCCAGGGAAACCTCTTCTGAATTTCTTCAAACCTTTGAACTGTTCAACAAAGAAAGGACTTATTCCCGGTGAAACCTTTCTTGAACTTTTCTTAGGCTTGGACCCACAGGCTTCCAAGAAGCATCCCCAGCCTCTTCTTGGGCTTAGTACAAGGACCAACAGGCTTCTTAGAAGTTCCCCAACCTCCTCTTGGGTTTAGTACAAGGAGCCATAGGCTTCCTAAAAGCATAGGATATAAATTAGTCATCTATCATAGCTCAACCCCCTGGAGAGTCAAAATTCCAGGACATCCTATCATTCAAGGGTTGATCTTCATACTTTAAACCAACAGCCTCCTCTTGGGCATCATACAAAGATCTCTCTACACTAGAGTCTACCACTTCTTAAAGAGACTTGGATAATCTCAGCCTCCTATTGGGCTTCATTCAAGTAGACTTGGAAAGTCTCACTCTCATAGTCTCCTTTTTGACTTAACACTAAGAGTCACAGGTTTCCTAAAGGCATAGGATAAACCCTAATCATTTTACCAATACACCAGTCTCCAGCAGAGTTAAAAACCTCTAAGGTTTTCAAACTCACCTTTAAACTCCTCTGACCCCAACAAACCTTAACTTTCACCTTAAACATCCCAGCCAGGGTCAGGTTACCGTCAACAAATCCTTAGAAGGATCAGATCCTCATGGCATCTGGAAATTCAATTCTTCCTTGATTCCCCAGCAAGAGTTAGTTTCCGTTTGGATTCCTCAATAAAATTTAGGCCTTCTCCTGGATTTCAATAAATCCTCAGCAAGAGTCAGCCTCCTCTTAGGCTTCATATAAGAATTTCCCCAGTCAGCCTCAATCTTAGGCTTTGTACAAGATAGATAAAACCCTCCCCAGTGGAGTCATTTTTCTCCAGCTTCAACCTTGGGCTTTGAACAAGGCACAAAAAAATCAACATCCCCTCAGATGAGACCCTGAGTCCACTCTGTAGGAAGATGCCCTTTCTATACATCACATATAAAAAAAAGTTATCAAAACCTTTTTCCAGATAATTGTTGTAAGTGGCACACTTATTGATTCAAAATCCAAGCTGGAGTCCCTCCTTTATCCTGGATAAAACCTCTTTCATCGAATAGCTATAAGTGGTAAGCCTCTGGATTCCATACATCTAAGCCAATGTCCCTCTCTTAGCATGAAAGATTCATAAAGGGAAAAGTGACGTTGCTCTACACTAAGTTAAAGCTTCTTCTTTCATGACATCTCTCTTATAAAGGAAATTATGGCATTGTTGGATCCCATATCCCAGTTAAATTAATTTCCCTTATAACCAATTACTCAACATTTTGTGATGAATATGTGAGATATCTCCCTTTAGAGATGACAAATTCTCTCTCAGTAAACCTTTAGCTTCAATCTTGGGCTTTGAACAAGACACAAATACTCCAATAGCTTCAATCTCGGGCTTTGAACTAGACACAAAAATTTCCTCCCATAGAATAGTAGGAACTACGATTGTTTTGATTTCCCAAATCTCTTTACGGGAATACATAGACATAAGATTGCGAAATCTTAGCGAGCACACAAATATAAAATCTTAGGGCCAGTACCTTCCCGAAAATAATAAAAAACCCGAAAACAACAAAAACATTCTCTCAACCCTCCCAAAGGAGAAACTTTCCCAATCCACAGCAGATAAACACAAGAAAGCACTTCAAATAGCATAAATACATGCAAAAGAAGGTTCCTATAGATTACTATAGATACTCTGGGTGTTAATAGCTTCCCTTTGTATAACCAGACCCCGATCCCTGATCTCTTAGCATTTGTTAAAGAAAACACTCGCGTACAGGGTTAGTTTAAGATATCTTCCCCTTCCTTTCAAGCTTCATAGGATAAATACAGAAATCAGAAAGTAGCACCAACAACAATAGGTGGTCGAGTCACCAAAAAACTGAAGCTACTACGACTCCAGAAATACCAGTTGAGGCTAAACCCTGAAAAGTGTACCTTTGGTGTTAGATCTGGAAAACTACTTGGTTTCATCGTCAGTCAACGAGGAATCGAGGTTGACCCTGATAAGATTCAGGATATCCAAGAAATGCCAACTCCACAAACTTAAACACAAGTTAGATGTTTTCTTGGACATCTGAACTACATTTCCAGGTTTATTTCCAATATGAAGCTGACGTGTGAACCAATCTTCAAGTTGCTCCGCAAGGAACAAACTGTTGAGTGGAATTCAGATTGTCATCAAGCCTTCGACAAGATTAAGGGTTATCTACAAGAACCTCCTATCCTAATCCCATCTGTCCCAGGAAGACCACTCTTCATGTATCTGATTGTACTGGAAAAATTTATGGGTTGCGTGTTGGGCCAACACGATGAGACTGGACGTAAAGGGCACACCGTTTACTACTTAAGCAAGAAATTCACTGACTGTGAAAGTCGATATTCAATTTTAGAGAGGACTTGTTGTTCTCTATAATGAGCCGCCAGGCATTTGAGGCAATACATGATCTATCATACCACTTTGTTGATGTCGAAAATGGATCCAATAAAGTATATTTTTGAGAAGCCTGCTCAGCTGGGAGACTTTCCTGTTGGCATATGCTATTGACCGAATATGACATCCAATACGTCACCCAGAAATCTATAAAAGGGAGTGTCTTGTCAGATTACCTCGCCAATCAACCTGTGGAAGATTATGAACCTCTCAAGCTTGAATTTCCAGACGAAGATGTCATGGTGGTATAAGACTGTAAAGAACCTGGCCCTTAGGAAGGTGCCAAACCAGGTTCCCGTCGAAAAATGATGTTTGATGGCTCCTCTAACTACATTGGGCATGGCTTAGGTGCCTTGTTGATGAATCCTGATGGTGGTTACACTCCATTTACATCAAGACTTTGTTTTGAATGTACGAATAACATCATTGAATATGAAGCGTGCATTCTAGGCCTTGAAGAAGCTATTGATCTCCGAATCAAAATCTTGGAGGTCAGTAGGGATTCAGCTTTGGTTATCTATCAAGTTAAGGGTGAATGGGAAACTCAAGATGAGAAGTTGATCCCATATCGTGCTTATATTGTGGAGTTAATCCAGTACTTTGATGAGATCACTTTTCATCATGTTCCAAGGTCGATAAACCACATAGTTGATGCTTTGGCCATGCTTGCCTCGATGGGGAGGTCAATTTTGTTAATGAAACACCACTTATCAGTATTGAGTGCAAGACTTAGGCTGCTTACTGTCAGTTGGTTGAAGAAGAAGTAGATGGGAAGCCGTGGTTCCATGACATCAGGAATTATCTGAAGAACCAAGAATATCCCGTTAACTCTATAGCTCTTGATAAGAATACTTTAAGGAGATTGGCGTCCAAGTTCTTTCCCAGCAATGACGTGCTTTACAAGAGGAATCACGACATGGTCTTACTTAGATGTGTTGATAGACGAGAAGCAGACCTATTGATTCAAGACATTTATGAAGGGTCATTTGGCACTCACACCAATGGGCACACCATGTCCAAGAATATTTTGAGAGCTGGATATTACTAGTTGACCATGGAGACCGATTGTATCCAATATGCCAGAAAATGCCACAAGTGCCAAATTTATGCCGACAAGGTGCAGGTACCTCCAACATTGTTAAATGTAATGTCATCGCCTTGGCCTTTCTCTATGTGGGGCATTGATATGATTGGGGCAATCGAGCCTAAAGGTTCCAATGGTCATCGGTACATATTGGTGGCTATTGATTACTTCACGAAGTGGGTTGAAGCCGCATCTTACACCAACATAACCAAGAAAGTGGTTACCTGTTTCATCAAGAAAGAGATTATATGTCGTTATGGAATTCCAAGTAGAATCATAACAGATAATGGGACGAACTTGAACAATAAGACGATGAAGGAGTTGTGTGAAAATTTCAAGATTGAGCACCACAATTCTTCCCCCTATCGTTCTAAGATGAACAGAGCTGTTGAAGCTGCAAATAAAAACATCAAGAAGATTCTGCAGAAAATGATGAAGACATATAAGGATTGGCATGAGATGCTGCCATTTGCCTTGCACGGATACAAAACATCCGTCCGAACTTTAACAGGGGCGAGCCCTCTCTCTTTGATGTATGGGATGGATGCCATTCTTCACATTGAAGTTAAAATACCATCCTTAAGGGTCCTGATGGAAACCAAGCTTGATGAAGCATAGTGGGTTCAAGAAAGACTTGATCAACTGAACCTTATTGATGAGAAGCTCATGACTGTGATGTATCATGGTCAGTTGTATCAAAGGAGGATCGAAAGAGCATTCGACAAAAAGGTCTGTATTTGTGAATTCCGAGAAAGAGAACTTGTACTCAAGAAAATCTTGCCAGTTCATAAGGATATGCGCGGAAAATGGGGGCCCAACTATGAAGGCCTATTCGTGGTGAAAACAGTCTTCTCAGGAGGCTCACTTATTCTCATGACAATGGATGGTGAACAACTCACACACCCTGTGAATTCTTATGCAGTAAGAAAATATTATGCCTAAAGAACCCGCTAAGTCGAAAACCCGAAAGGGAGGCTTAGGCAAAAATGGGTATCCCGGTGGATCATAACCTATGAAGGAGATCCAGGAAAAAATTAGGGATAAAAATTAAAAAAAATAGAGCTCGCTAAGTTAAAAAAACGAAAGGGTGGCTTAGGCAAAAATGAGTGTCCCAGTGGATTGAAAACCCGAAAGGGTGATCCAGGAAAAAGTTAGGGGCATAAGGTATTTCACTGCATCAGATGGGTTGTAACCTTTGCAAAAGAATCCAAGCGGAAGTTCAAGTTCACCACTCTCGTCAGAAGCAAATTTTTTGGGGAATTCTTAGTTATTAGGGCTAGTGGCTATCATTGGATTCAACGTAACCTTTCCCTATTACCATTTTCAAATTGTAATGTTCCATGGAGCTTTGCCATTTGCAAGCTACCATTCTTGAATAAAATCATACTTTGGACCATTAATTTTTTGTCATTTGCCGTTTTCTATGCTTTTCCTTGTTATGCAAAATGTCATTTATTTGTTAATAATGATTTTGAAAGTAGAAACTTTTGAATTAAAAAACAGTTTTCTTGAAAACATAATGAAGACATAAATTTGTTTTGGCTTGTGGAATGATTTAGCAAAATCACATGTTCCTCAAGAGGTCTTAATGTAGCAGAAGTATTGTTAGACCATGGCATGAAATTCCCGTTGAAGCATGAATTAATTGACAATACCTCTTTGGATTAATCCTTTGGTCATCAGTGGTTACCAAAATCGAAGAGAATTTTCCCAATATCCTCCATGTGATACATGTTTGAATGTTGAAGATTTTATCCTCAGTGGAGCCCCTCTTGTTCCCACTGAAGTTATATTGTATCTCCCTAGCAAGTTACCAAGCTTCATACTTCTCCAAGTGAAGTAGGTGTATTTCCTAGTGAACCTCTGGACATATTTATGCCCCGGATTCAGTGTGACTCTTTGTTCCCCAACAGAGTGGATATGTTTATCTGGTTCCTCTTGAGTCTCCAATTTTCTTTACCTCTCTTTAGAGTCAGCTCTTGCACATTATCAAGCATTTGCATCATGCCATATCATGTGCATCTAGCATCTTTCCAGGTCTTTGTTGTTGGTTGGAGCCCCTTGACCCCAAACCCAGTTGTAACTGGTGCCTCTTTTGAAATCGTTGGTCGTCACTAATTTCCTGCTTAAATTCAGTTGTCACCAGAATTTTGTTAAACTATGGGTTGTTACCTGTATCCCCTTGAAGTCTAGTTATCACTAACACCTCTGTTTGATAACCCAATCGTTATTGGTATTTTTGAATCTGGTTGTTACCTTATGTTTAAAGTCTAGGTTTTACTAGTAATCTCCTAAAGTCCAATTATTTTGACACTTGTTGCAAATCCACTCGTTATTGGTTTTGTTTGTATGGTTGTCACCAGTTTCCCCTTTGAAGTCTAGTCGTTACTGACTCCTTTTATTTTAGCTTTTCTGGTCGTCACTGTCATACCCCAAATTTTGACCACTAAGATTCCCCATCATTGTGCAAATCATCATCACAATATAGATGGACCATCATACTTCATTAGTCTCCCTAAAGATGGGTGAGCATCCAATACAATCAAAACTAGGGTTTCGAGCCCTATCAAAGCTCTTAGACAAATGATCAATCAAGGAATGACATAATCTTCAACTTGTCTAAACCTCTCAAGCACCTACAATGGATCAAGAGGACTCCCACATCAAGAATCAAGCACAATGCTGCAGCATTCCAAGTGGATTAAGCCTCGAGATCGACAGTGTCACCAAATTAGGGTTTTGGTCGACCAGGGCCTCCAGATGGAAATTTTCCTCTGGGCATGAGCCAATGCTTCACAATATAACCTAGGATGCTCCTTGTAACATCCTAAACCCAAGCATCAAGTCAATTTTGCCTCAAGGGATGCATTCACCAAAAATCAGGAATTAGGGTTTCTTGACCTAATTCACCCCTAAGTTGACTTTTGGGATAAAACATGAGCCAAGACCTCAAGAAAGGATTTGAGGGTCTCTAACATACTACATTGATCCAAGAAGCTTGAGCAACAAGTTTCAATTTCATCAGAACCAGAGTTAGGGTTTCGCGGGAAAAGTCAATTGCACCTTTGACTTTTGACTCAGGCATGCTCCCAAACCTTGGGACAAGATTCAATACACCCTATAGCACCTATGGAACATGTCCATCAAGTTTGATTTAGGTCAAGGACTTGATTTCATAGAGGATTGCACAGTTTAGAATTCATCTGACAAAAAGTCAACTGTGCACAAAAGTCAACTTTGACTTTTTGAGATTTTTCACAATTATGGTTTTTAAACTCTAAAATGATGTTAATGTGTGATTGGAATTATCATTCATCAAGAAAAATCAAGAAAAGTGGGATAACTTGTAAAAGGGGTAACCATAAAAACTTAGAAAATTTTCTAAGTTATGAAATAAAGTGGCTAGGGTACCAACTTTGGAGGATCATAACTCTTAAACCACAAAGCCATTCTTCCCCATCCAAAGCTGGATTTGTAGCTCTCATTACCCTCTACAAAAGCTTCAAACTGAACTCCTTCCAATTCCTAATGGATTTCAAGTTATGGAATGATCAAAATCAAGAGAAGTCACTTTTTTCCAACACTTAGTGAAATTTTCACTAAGTCAGAATCTGCCTTACTTTTTTCCAAATGTAGGGGGGTTTTTCACTTGGATCCAAAAAGTATCAAAACCAACTATGATCAAACAGTTGTTGTATCATGTAAGGGCTTTCCAAAATGGCCAAGAACATCACCAAACTCAACTTGAGTCATGAGACATGACATTGGCAATTTGCCTGGCTGAAAACTGCCAAGGCAAGGCAGATTTTGGAGTTTTGCTCGATTTGCCCAAATTTTACAAAGGGGAAGCAACTCTATCCATCTGAACACCTCAAGGGGGGGCCAAGGAGGAACCAACTCTGATCCCAAGCCTCCCAAGTCTTTGGAACAAAAAATAGCATGCCAAACCTAGAATTGCCTAAAAGAGGGACAAGACTCCAATTTTGGAATGGTGCATTCAATGCATACACCAAGGTGGCATGGACTGAGCCATTTGCAACTGAATTCAGTCAAGACTTATCCAAGACCAAGGGAACCAGCAGCCTGTGCCTTAACCTCTAGTCAATGGCTAAAGGAGACTTGGATTCCCATTGATCAACATTGGCCAAACCTCTGTTGTGGTTGCCATTCACTATTGATCCCAAAACAAACTTGCTCTACTATAAATAGAGTTCATTTGTGCTCAGTTTGAGTACACCAAAGCCATCAAACATATGCTTTCCTCAAAATCCCTCTCTTTAGGCCAAAATGCCTTCTTTAGCAAGGTAACTCTGAGTTTTTGAGTTTGAAAGCATTTCCAAGCAAACTAATCACACACACACACCTCATATATATCATATATAAGCTGTCCAAACTCTCACAAGTGATCTGTAATCATAAAATCACAAAGTCACCTCTCAAAACCTCAAAATAGTACTTTTGTACATTTTTCAAGCCATGTCTTGATTCAGTCACTTTCCAAACCAGATAAAACCTCAAACACACTACAAATATCACCCTTGAACTGTCCCAAATGCATCCCCCCATCTGGAACACCATTTGAGGGAGTTACTATTTTGGTCATTTTTAACCCCTTTTGCAAGAAAGGGACAGTTTGTGTTTTTGTAGGTTCCAGCTGATTCCAACCATCCTAAAAGCTTCTAAGGGATCATTTGAGAGTGTCCAAAGCATCAAACCATTTTTGGAGCAAGGGACTTGACAGATTGCCCAAAAACTCCAAAAAACTCAAAAAGAGGTAAGCCTCACAACTTGGAATCTTTGAATCATGCATTGCTTTGAAGTCCACTGATCATGCACCTCTTCTACATGTTATATGTGTTATGTTTGCACCATTTTATCATGTAATTCATGTCTGTACCAAAGTGTAGCATAGAAAATGCAATTATAGGCCTATTTCAAAACCACTATCAGATTTTAAGGAGGGAGCATGATCTGATAAAAATACCACCACCATTGGATTCCTTGTGAAATTCTAGGCCATATGCATATAAATTTTGTCCCCAAACATGGAGAAATGAAAAAGTTATGGCCTTCACGTTTCTGAGGCAAAACTTGCCTTGCCTTGCCTTGGTCAGGCCTAGAAAACAAGGCAAGCCTTGTGTATTTGTTGTTTTGTTTCAATCAACCGATGTATCACCACCCCAGTGGTAAGGCGCGCGCCATGTACACATGAGGTCGTGGGTTCAAACCCCACCCAGACCATTTTGTGCTTTTTCACATTTTTACTATTTTTTTTTATGTTTTCATGTTTTATTAATTAATTGGAAAATTAATAACTCCCTCAATTTTAATTATTTTTTATTAGTTCTTTTTGCAAAAAATCACAAAAATGTTGAAATATTTTATTCCACAAAAAATTAGACTTATATTATTTATTTAATATAATTAGTATTTTTGTGAATAAATGCCTTTTATTTGTTTTTAAACCCTTTTAAAAATAAATATCCATGTTGGAAATCAAACCCAAATAGGTTTTAATTCATCTTGTGATTAAAGCCTCATTTTTCAAACCTAATACCAAAATCACAAGTTGTTTATTCAAGCTTATTTGGTATCTTTTATCATTTTTATTAATTTTCCTTGAATAATTATATTAAAAAGTGATGAAATTAGGGTTTTTGTGGTCTTCACTCAAACAAATCATTTTTTGGGCCTCTAATAGAGTGTAAGACCCAATCCTTTGTAAATACAAACCTTTTTTGGGCCTCACTTATTGTATAAGTCCCGTTGTATTTCAAAAGTTCAGGCGTGGTTATCGCCCGTATAAAACAAACCCTGGGCCTCTCCTCGAGCTATAAGACCCATTCAAAACCTTTTTGGGCCTCGAATAGAGTGTAAGACCCATCCCCTTTGTACAGAAAACCTTTTCGGGCCTCAGTAACTTGTATAAGTCCCACTGTACAAATTCAAAATGACAGTGCAATCACTGATAAAACCCTGGGCCTCTCCTTGAGCTGTAAGCCCCAAATTTATTTTCAAAGCACTTTCTCCTTTGATTTTGAAATATACTGTTGTTTCCACTCTTTCTTTGTTGAACAACTAACCCAACAACATGGAAGCTCTACAACGAGTAAGTGTTTACCCGCTTTCATTTACCACTTTCATATGTATATAACTGTATTATGGGGATGTTTCACTGTAAGTCTTCTTTCATAAACTCATATTGACTGTGTAATACTAGTATAGATATTTAGAGTTTCCCCGGCAACTACGTCTAGACAAAACCTCGTCTCCTTACATCTGACGTCTTCCCGTTTTCAAACAATAAAATTATCTTAGATAACTAGGTCTAAGGAAATTCCCCTTTTAACAGTTCATTATACAGAAGGCCATTGTTCCAAGTGAAACCCCTTATGGAACTGTTCATCAGCCTCCTCTTGCGCTTAGTGCAAGGACCCACAGGCTTCCTAAAAACACCTGCGCCTCCTCTTGGGCGTTGTACAAGGACCCGTCGGCTTCTTAGAAGTTTTCACAGCCTCCTCTTATGCTTCATATAATGATTCTTCCTCCATGGAGATAGCCTCCTCTTGGGCTTCGTACAAATTGTCCCTCGGCTTCTTAAAAGTTTCCAGCCTCCTCTTGGGCTTTGTACAAATTGTCCCGACGACCTCCTAGAGGTATAGGAACAGAAATTAGTCATCTTAATAGAACATTCTTTCAAAGAGTCTAGATCTCACTGCTACTGTTCCTTAAGCATAGTACAAAAGATAAAACCCGTAGGCTCGGACAGTCTAAAAACCCTTTGGATTCCCCGTTTCCTTAAAGAACAGGAAGTAATCCCGATCCCCGGATCAACTCCAGGAGTACAACATTACTCATATGAGAACTGATTTTCTCTTTTATCCAACATACTGGACCTGTCACTCAACTGAAACAGCCAAATAGCCTCCCATTGGGCTTTGTACAAATGATTCTCCTCAGCGGAGCTAACCTTTTCAAACTCTCTTGTTGAGTCAATCACTTTTAGCCTCCATCTTGGGCTTTGTACGAGATACAAATCACTCTCTTGTTGAGTATAAAAGACTCTCTTGTTGAGTCACCAACCTTTAGCCACCGTCTTGGGCTTTGTACAAGACACATAAACACTCTCTTGTTGAGTATAAAAGACTCTCTTATTGAGTCATCACCAACTTTTAGCCTCCATCTCGGGCTTTGTACGAGATACAAAACACTCTCTTGTTGAGTATAAAAGACTCTCTTGTTGAGTCATCAATCACATTTAGCCTCCATCTCGGACTTTGTACGAGGTACAAATCACTCTCTTGTTGAGTATAAAAGACTCTCTTGTTGAGTCAAACAACCTTTAGCCTCCGTCTTGGGCTTTGTAAAAGACACATACAAAAGACTCTCTTGTTGAGTCAATCAACCCTTTTAGCCTCTCTCTCGGGCTTCGTACGAGACACATAAAAACACCCTCTTGATGGGCCAATAGCCTCCTCTTAGGCTTCGTATAAGGAAACCCCGGTTGAGCCAATTAACCTTTTAGCATCAAATCATGCTTTGGTCACCACATACAAACATCAACAACTCCTCTTTAGAGATGACAAATTCTCTCTAAAGTCAAGACCCCTTTAGCTTCACATCTTGGGCTTTAAACAAGATACAAATAGACCTTTCAGCTTATATCTTGGGCTTTGAACAAGATACAAACCCCCTTTAGCTTCGCGTCTTGGGCTTTGAACAAGACACCAAAACACCAAAACACCATTTCCTCCCGTAGAATAGGAGGAACTACGATCGCTCTGATTTCACTGTTTCGGTAAACCGGAATACGTATGCATAAGATTGAAAGAGAAATCTTAGCGAGCACACTAATCAAAAAACCCAAAATTCCATACCTTTATACATCAATCGAAAAGCATCAGTCCCAACATCCTACTTCCAACCTAGGCGCTATTCGTAACAAAATAACCTAAGAGAGACCCACTATTTTGGTAGCATCTGTAAACCAACAGTTTTGACTGTTTAACCTCAGTATGCAAGCAGGGTTAATTGGAGACATCTATTTCCCTTCCTTCATCAGCTTTAATAGGATAAAAAATGAATCGAACTGCAGTACCAGAGCGATAGTGCTTCGCAACCACATCCAAAATCGCTCGCTACAGAAAAATGGCGACTTCACTAGGGATTAATGAGACCTTGTTCTCTTCCCATCTCTTAGGCAAAAACCTTACATGGCGCCCACCGTGGGGCCTTTCTTTCTTTCTTTCTTACAATTTAAAGTGAAAACCTTGGACAAGTTATCTTCATGACAGTTTCACCAGGGAATGTCATTATTGCTAGGATCGGCCCTCACTAGGATCTTAGGCAAAAAACCTTTAAATTGGGAAGGTACCACAGAATGGCGACTCCTCCGGGGAGCCATTTTCTGTCATGAACATAGGATTCATAGCTCTTAGAAGTCTAGGACATTAGGACAAATATATATACTGCTTTTCCTAATTGATATCTGTGTTTATTTTTCTGCTAATGGGAATGTGTGATGCCGCATGTGGAGAGATTGAGTGTATACCTAGGAAAAACCCCTTTCAGTAGTGCGGAAGCTATCAGAAATAGTTGATACACGATACTACCCTCTTATGAGATTCTTCGAAATACATCACCTAGCACGGTTCCCGGCCCGCTGATGTTATCTCGAGAGTCAATGATTTTGAGAGACAGGTACAAAAATCACTAGTATAAACCTTTGGGATGGGTAGAGCCTTGACTTCATGACACCGACCCTTTGACCCCATGTTTTTTCTATGTTTTTGTGTGTTGCATTCATGCATTCATTTTAAAAACATTAAACAAAAAAAATCTTCTCTTCTAGTCTCTCTTTTTCAAATTAAACTAAGACAGTGATTGCAAATGTCAGATAAAAGGATCGCGTTAATGGATTTAGGTAGAAGGAAAACTCACAAGTACACCTTCAAGGTTCCAAAACTAGAGGATTTAAGAGGATTAGCAAGGATGATCACTAACTCTGACGCTTTCAGAGCCAAGTACGGAGGTCTGCTAGCTCTGTTAAGGGTCCATGTAATTGAAAAAAATCATGGAGGCACTCATTCAGTTTTACGATCTGGTCTATCACTGTTTCACGTTCCCGGATTACCAGCTCACACCAACGCTGAAGGAGTACTCTCACCAGACTGATCTGCACATTACTGATCAAGCTCCATTTTCTGGACTGGAAGAAATTCCAAAGGATCAAACCATTGCAAGAGCAATTTATTTGGACGAGTCAGAAGTCAGGACTCACATGACCACTAAGGGTGGAATCCAGGGTTTGCCAGCCCAGTTCCTGACAAAGAAAGCTCTGTACTTTGCTAGTATAGGGAACGTGGCCGCTTTCAAGAGCATATTTGTTTTGCTCACCTACGGGTTATTTTTGTTTCCCAACATTAATAACTTTGTAGATATCAACGCCATTAAGATTTTCCTGATTCGAACCCTATACCAACTTTGCTCGCAGATGCGTATCATTCTGTACACTTAGGAAATTTGTACAGTGGAGGAATGATCATGTGCTGTGTACCCCTGCTATACAAATGGTTCACTTCTCAGTTGTCCAAGTCTGCTGCTTTTTGGGATCATAAGAGTGCCTTATGTTGGTCGCAGAAAATCATGTCTCTTACCAACTCTGGCGTAGATTGGTGCAATAGGATTTATGACGGGATCAGGATCATTGACCGTTGTGGAAACTTTCCCAACGTACCCCTCATAGGAACTAAGGGAGTAATCAATTACCATCCAGTTTTAGTTCGTCGTCAATTTGGATACCCGATGAGGCATGTTCCGCGTAATGCTCATCTGGAAAGTCTTTTCTTCAAGGAAGGAGAAAATGACAGGGCACTAAAGACAGAAATAGTGCATGCTTGGAAACATGTTCATAAGAAAGGACGAGAGTCTCTAGGAAAACTAGACTGTGTCTCGGTGGAGCCTTATCTCCACTGGATACAAACTAGAGCTCTTAAGCTAAAGATGCCTTATCCTGGTCACGGAGTTCTTCCACCAAGGGAATCTGTCACGTACTTCATGACTGAAACGGAAAAACTTCAGGTTACTTTCAACAAAGTTCAACAGGAGATGAGGTCTTGGAAGAACAAGTACTGCATCCTCAACGTGGAGTGTACCAAAATACAGCAACTACTGAAAGATAAGGATGCTCTAATTGAGATTTTGGAGCAACATACTGTAGAAAATCAGGATGACCAAAGGAATTTGCTCGCTCCTTTCACTTGGCAAAGGAATGACAACCCAACAACGGCCCAAGAGCCCCGGTCAAAGAAAAGGAAAGTACCAGAATCAGCACCCGAGTTCTCCTCAGAGAGGACTCGGGACCCATTAGCTTAGGTTTCTGTTTCCGCACCTTGTAATCTACTGTACTTCCATTTCCGCAATCTTTGAATTCAATAAAATGGGGTTTCCCCACTGTTTGATATTTGCAATCTAATTGTCGAAGTTTATTTTGATTAAACCAAAAAACAATTAATATAATCATTGCATTCATCATTCTCGCGTAATGTATTCTTCTTACCTACGAATCTCACGTTTGTGTCTCGATTCTAGAGTCAAACTGTCTCATTCGTACAATACTCGAGCCAATCGTCAGAAAAAGATGGATGATCTAGAGGAAGAGAACAGAGAGTTGAAAGAAGAGATCGACGCTCTGAGGATATGAGAAAGCTTCATAACGACATGCAAGCCATGGCAGAAGCTCAGCTACAAAGAACTGTGATCTCAGATATCACATCAACGCCCATAGTGGAGAAGTTTAATCCTAGGTACAGAAAGCCGAAAGATAGTCCCTGGGGCATGCCACCCAACTATATCCCGGAAGGATACATTCCGCTGATCACTGGAGATCCGGAGACTTCTGTCGGAGCCGCTGGGCCTGAAGGTTACAAACTTTAGGAAAGCGAAGATGCCAGGGGCATACCAATAACTCCTGAAGGTTACAAACTTTGGGAGGCACCAAGATTCGCTGCCGTAGTAATGGTACCACCCCCTGTGGTGCACACTGTCCCGGAAGGACAGATTCCACAGATACCTTCTGGAAGGAAGGAAACTATGTTCGGTAGAATGGATGAATTCCAGGAGCAATTCCTGGAAATGCAGAAGGAACTGCAAGCTATTCGCGGTCAGGATTTATTTGGAAAGGACACCGTGGACCTTTGTTTGGTCCCCAATGTGAAAGTTCCGCACAAATTCCAAGTGCCCGATGTTGAAAAGTACAAGGGTAACTCTTGCCCTCAAAGCCACCTGGTGATGTATGCTCGATGAATGTCAGCTCAGACAGAGAACCAGGATCTACTGATTCACTACTTTCAGGATAGTTTAACCGGTGCCGCATTAAAATGGTACATGGGTTTAAACCGCGCTACGATCAGCACTTTCAGAGATCTTGGCACTTCCTTCGTCCAACAATATAAATACAATTTAGACATGGCACCAGACAGATATCAACTCAGATCAATGTTACAAAAGGACAAGGAAACCTTTAAGGAGTACGCTCAGAGATGGCGTGAAATTGCCGCTCAAATTTGTCCACCTCTTGAGGAAAAAGAGATGACAAATATTTTCTTAAAGACCTTGAGCTCATTTTACTACGACGGAATGGTTGTCAATGCACCCAGCGACTTCACCGAAATGGTCAGTATGGGAGTGCGTCTCGAGGAAGCCGTTTGAGAAGGACGTTTAGTAAAAGACGCTGGATCGTCAAGTAATGCTAAAAAATACGGTAGTGCTCTCCCTAAGAAAAAAGAGCAGGATATTGGGAATATCTCTCTTGGAAAGCAAAGGCGACGTTATCAACCAGTAGCAGCCGTAACTCCTACTATTAACCCTGTGCCTATTCCTACCTATCAACCTCATGTTGCTCAAAGCCAACCTAATTCACAGTTTCAGCAAAGGACACAATAGCCTCTTCAGCAGGCTCGTCCTCAATACAACAACAAGTGTACAATGCGGCCATCAGGATTTGATCTTATACCCGTATTGTATGTCGAACTATTTCCTTTATTACTGGTCAAGGGACATGTCCAGACCAAGGCTCCTCTTACAGTACCGGAAAATCTGCCTTTTTGGTTCAAAGCGGATCAGACTTGTCCTTATCATCAAGGAGGACCGGGGAATAACATAGAAAATTGTCTCAGTTTTAAATCCGATGTGCAAAAGCATGTTAGGAGCGGGGTCTTATCTTTCAAAGATACGGATCCAAATGTTCTCACGAACCCGCTGCCTCAACACGAGAAAGCTGCAATCAATTTGATAGAAGGAGAATCCAATAACGTCTATCAAATTCATGATGTACTCTTATTAAGGGCCAACTTGGTCAAGATGCATTGTAGAGAGAGCGGATACGGCCATGTGCCACCTCATAATTATCACCAGTGTGATATCTGCTCTAAAGACAATCAAGGATATTCTGTGGTGCAATCCGCTCTACAGGAACAGTTGGATCTCGGATGGATCCAACAACACCGAGTTCGTGGGGTTAACATGGTTTATAGGAATTCTAACGTCATTCAGAATCACAGTATTCTCGCAATGAATGTCAATATGGTTGCGATGCATTCAAGGCAAAGCCAGTATCATAATCTGCCACGACATGATTACAATTCCTATCTGACCTGCTCAGTAAACAAATAGGGATGCTCTTTTGTACAAGAGGCCCTCCAACATCAGATGAATCTTGGATGGATCCAAGACTACCATGATAGGAATCATTATCAAATCAACATGATCCAAATCTTTGATATTCGTTTGATGAATACTAGCCTGGTGGAGTTACATGCTGAGCAGGTCTGGCTCGGGTTCCTGGTATCACATGATTATCAGAGCTGTAAAGCGGTTTGCGAAAACGATCGAGGTTGTGCCCTTGTCCAGGAAACACTTCAGCACTTGTTGAACCATTGGTGGCTTCTAATCTATATGGACGAAGACACCCAGCAAATCAGTATCACTAACGGGAATCCTACTAGATATCAAAGTCAGGATGTTCGGTCAATGGAAACAGACCTAGTAAGGTTACATTGTATTCAAAGCGGACGTGGCTAGGTGCCACTATACAACTATGAGCGGTGTGGAGTTTTCTCAGTGTATAATCAAGGATGCTACTTCGTGCGAGTGGCCCTCCAAAGTCAGTTGGACCGCAAGGAAATCCAACAACATTCAGCTTTTGGGTCAATCAACTGGACGCCAGACTATTGCGCTGATCAAATCGAGGACGTTGTCGTGATCTCTGATCATCAAAGGACTAGGGATGTTTGTGCCATCATTCCTCTACTTGACGAATCGAGAGTTCCCAACCAGGAACGAATCGAAATTACTTACGATGGTCAGAAAAATCAGAAGGCCCCCATAGTCATCTATTTACCGGGACCACTGCCGTATGAATCAACTAAGGCTATCCCTTACAAATACGGTGCAACAACAATTGAGAAGGGAAAGGAAATTCCATTACCCTCCGTCGTAAATATTGCAGACATCAGTCGAGTAACATGGAGCAGTCGGATCTTCAATCGAGGAGTTGGAGAACCCAACAAAGAAAAGGAACCTCAGGCAGGAGTTCCTAATCAACCAGTCGATCAATCCAGTGATCCCGACCTTTCAAGGAATGACGATGAGATGCTGAAGCTCATCCAGAAGAGTGAATACAACATTGTAGATCAACTGTTGCAAACTCCTTTAAAGATCTCGGTATTATCACTGTTACTTAGTTCCGAAGCCCACAGGGAGGCTCTACAGAAAGTCTTGGAGCAAGCCTTTGTGGAACAGGATGTAACAATCCGACAGTTCGATAGCATTGTCTCTAACATCACTTCCTGCAATAACTTGGGATTTAGTGACGAGGAATTACCCGAAGGGGGTCGCCGTCATAACATGGCGCTCAACATTACAGTCAACTGCCAGGACGATGCTTTAGCCAGCGTACTTGTAGACATAGGGTCAGCCCTGAATGTTATACCGAAGTCAACTCTGATACAATTATCATTCAAAGGACCTCCGATGAGAACCAGCGAGGTCGTCGTCAAAGCGTTTGACGGATCCAGAAAAATGGTTATCGGCGAAGTCGACCATCCCATAACTATCGGTCCTCATACTTTCCAGGTCATGGACGTCCAGGCAACATACAGTTGTTTATTAGGAAGACCTTGGATACATCAGGCCGGGGCGGTCACTTTGACCCTCCATCAAAAGCTAAAGTTCGTCCAGAACGATCAACTCGTCACAGTCTGTGGAGAACAGGCCTTGCTCGTGAGTAACTTATCGTCATCCACTTGTGTGGAACCGGAGGGGGTAATCGGAACCCAGTTCCAAACACTTTCTCTACACAAGGACAATCATTCCGAAGAGGGAACTTCAATTTCCTCGTATAAAGACGCTATTAAAGCAGTCGAGAGTGCCAATACAACAGGGTGGGGGCAGCTTGTCATTCCTATTGACAATAAGAAAAAGAAAGGTCTTGGCTTTTCCTCTACCTGTACTCAGACTGCTGCGAATAATCAAACTCTTCATCCCATTCAGAACTTCTTTCACAGTGGAGGTTTCCTTCAGCCAGTGACTCAAGAAGTGCATACCATCAACAAAGGAGATATCTCTGACACGGATGAAGAATGGAAGTCCTATCTCAATGAGGACGGTTATATGTCTCAGGACGAAACGCAGACTCCCTTCTACTTTCCTACACAGAGCCCGAGATTTATACCGAGGTCAGATGTAGAAATGATGTATGGAGATTGTGATCCGGAAGGATGTCGTGCTCCGCCGAATTCATTGGAGAAAGACACTCCGATGAAGTAGAACTTTGACCACGACTACTATGGCCCGATGGATGGCCTGCCAATGTGGCAGCCTTACCCAGGAGACTTGGGGCAAGAAAATCAGCCGAACAATGAAAATCAGTTGAGCCTCATAGAAAGGAATACCTGCGTCCCCACCATGTCATGGGATCAACACTCAGGTCATTCAGAAAATATCTAGCACCACGAGGAATTCGCAACGTTTGCAGGACTAGAATTTATTAACTATGCTTTTCCCGAGGTCAACGTCATCGAAAGGGATGACTCCTCCAGTTCTAAAGAAGTGTGGGATACCTTGGGACAACCAAGTGGAAAGTTCGACTTCATGGTCAAATACACTGCTCCTGAAAGCTCTCGTATCAGACTCGAAGACATCCAGCCAACTGGATGGGGAGATACGGCTGAGAGAACAAATACTACACAAAATACAACTGAGGAATCCTCCTATGACAACTTTGCTTGGGAGACAGATTCCAATGATCCTGCTCCACCAGAAATCAGCGTCATTTCTGAAGATAAAAGAAAGAAGGTTCCAGACTTTGTGATTCACCAAGGAGTTCGCCGCCAATGGGTTGCTGTCGACGTTCCGAAGATCGTTCATAAGTCAAAGTAATTGCCATCTTTAACCTTTCACCCTGCCCAGGTGAAACATATGTTTTGATAGGGCTCGCTTTCTGTAAATTTCCCTCTTCGCTTTGCCCAAAGCGACATAGTTTTGTTTTATAGGGCTGTAGTTTCACGAATCGACAAATCATAAATAAAATAACGTCATTCTGTAATTTCTGTATTAATTGTTGTTTTCTCTTTTCGTTTTTTTCTAGAAAATGGTAATCTTAAAAAAATAAAACAAATAATAAAAACAAGCAGTAAAAAAATATGATGCGGCTGTATTCGTAAGTGCATGAATCGCGTCAGAGTAATATAAAAAGTTATCGTATCCACAGGGACCAAATGTCGATCTAACGATTTTCGTTTGTTACAGTGCTTATCTAAGGCAGTTCAATTCAGGGTTTACTAATGCAGAGGAAAATAAATAAAAGTAAATGACGAGGTAATAAAATTCAGACAAAACAATAGGCTTGAATGTAATTCTCATAACCGATAATATTTCTATATTCGTCAGCAGAACTACTTACGGGCAATATCTTCTATTTTAAGAAAAGAATTCAATTTAACAGGAACTGTCGCTTTCGCGTAGTCAGAACCAAGTTTACCCTCTAAACTAACCCCTTTATTGTCACTTATAAAAAGGCGCGCATTGCATTAGAGTCATGGAAAACTTACTTTTAAGAAATGCAAATTCTAAACTAAACAGAAAAGTATTTTGACCTGAAATCTCTAAACTAAAGAGGTTCAAAATGAACCAGATTCTAATCCCACTAACGCGTCCGAAAATAGTTTTAAAATCTCTTTTCCAAAGTGTTAAAAATCCCTACTCAACTGAGCAAAGCGCTTTCGCTGTATTTGATCAGTTGAGAACTAAACTAGTTCACAAATGGTTGGACGGCTTTCGATCTTACCCAACATTGCTTTTAAGTACAGAAAACTTGTGTTAAAGATTAAAACAGCCCTTAAGTATTTCTATTAACACATAGACGTATTACGGTGGTTATGGTCTTTACATTCTTACCTATCTAAAACTTAGCCAGCCATGGTAGTTACAACAGTCATGTTGATTCTTATCATGTATGGAATTAAGTCTTTTGAAAAGTAAAAAAAGTAAGGCAAGACAATAAATAAACAAAATAAGGAAAGTGCAAGAAATAGATGAAAGTAAATGCAATTAAAATAAAACCTTCTCCAAAGCGGAGTCTTTAAATCTGGTACAATGCACGGAAAATAAAATGCTGGCAGGATTACTTCTACCAAAGTGCTCCAACTTGATTACAGACACTCCAAGACTTGATTACAAACTCGATCACACACAGTGTAATAACTCCTCGATGTGAGAAGATTACTGCTTTACAAGAGTGAAATTTATGCCTAGGATGAAGTAAACTAAGATTGGATGATCCTAAAATTCGAGTCCTGAGAGTATTTATAGGCAAAGTTGGCAAGGTGCAAAGACAAAAGTGACCTTGGCTTGAAAATGGGCGGGAACTCATTTTGCCTTTCCGCGCCCGCGACAGGCCTACCGCGCCCGCGACTAGAAGAAACTGGCCAAGGTCGTGGGAACGTGGCAGTTGAGCAGTGGAGATCATGGGACACGTCGTCGCCTACCCTGGGGCGTCCGCGACAAGAGAAGCGACAACGGTAAATTGCTGTCAAACTTGAATTCTTGCTCCTTTTGCACCCTTTCTCGTCTGGGACCTCGATTTTATTGAAAACCTGAAAACAAATGGAAACATAACAATAACAAAGCAAAAATAATAGAAAAACAACTAATATGCATGTGAAATCAGAGTCGAAAATACAGTATAATTTAGTGTCATCAAATTCTCCCACACTTAGACCTTTGCTTGTCCTCAAGCAAAACATTTAAAGCTCACAGAAAAAATCAGTGTCGATCGATGATTTTTGGGCGAAAAGGGCTTCTAAGTCCGAGTCTGGATGCAGTGGTCGGTACTAACTGAGTGAACCAAGGGCATCGTGATGACACTAATCCGGAAATACGGACATAAACTTCACTCCTATACTAATCAACCCATTATATCCCACAATACTTAGGCCTTCCTTTTCCATCTCTTTTGAGTCCTTTTCATTCAAGCGCAATCACATTAAGCCCGTTTTCCGCACATGCTTCATGGTAGAGTAACCTGTTAGTGATTCTGATCTTTTCATACCGGATTTCTGGCACAGGGAACTGTGTAAAATCCTTTTATTCTTCTCAAGTGCAGTTGTGGGGGATCGGATCGTAATCCGCCATACCGAGTTCAGTGCCAGATACCTCTGAATCAACTGAAATGAGCAAGTTAAACATCTTATTACTTTTTTGCTTTTTCTTCTTTTCTTTTTTCTCTTTTTCTTTTTTCCTTTTTTTTTGAATATGCACTCAGATCAGTCACTTATATTCGTCGGTCTCCTACTTAGAACATGTTTGGGCCGGAGCTGATTGCTGAAATAAACTACTAAGGATGATTTTGAAATGAAATTAGGGCCATGGTACATGGGGTTTCAGGTGTGATTCTTATATTTACGAAGTTCATGGTGTAAGGACGATATTGATGTTTCAAAGGTTCTCCCAAGTCACCGCATCCTAACCCGAACCTGTCTTAAAGTCCAGAAATTTTTCAGAACAACACTTTTTTTCTAGAAAAATTATTATTATTATTATTATTATTATTATTATTATTTGTGGGGCTAAAAATGTGGGAAAAAATGAAGGTGAACCAAAAATACTTATACTAATGACTCTTCAAACACATGCATTTTCTAAAACAGAAACAAAAGTAAATAACTGAAGGGAAATAAAAATAAACTACGAAAATGACGGAAATAAAAATGATAAAATCTCCTCCCACACTTAAATCGAACATTGTCCCCAATGTTTCGAAGTAAGCTAAGGAGAAAGTAACCTGGCAAAACTAGTGAGGACCGCTGGTGCCCTCGCCGCCCTGTGCTGGATGCTCGGAACGACGGGATCTGCTACGGTGACGGTCTCGCTGGTCCATCCTAGCCTGCAATTCTGCCTGAGCAGCTTTCACCTCAAGAAGGTTACCTGAGATGGAACCCTGAGTGGCCTCCATAAGTTGAAAGTGCTGATGATTATATTGCTGTTGACGGGACTGCTCATTGGTGATCGAAAGCAGAGTACGGGAGATGGTCTCGTAAGATTGGTCTGCTCTCCGCCGCGACTCTTGCATAAAGCTCATCTGGTCTGCCATCTGTTGCTGAATGGAAGAGAGCAGGTCTTCATGCCGTGCTTCTCTAGCCATATGATCTCGCCACATCTCCTCCGTAATATAAAATTCGGGGGCAGCTCCTGCAAAAGTGTTAGAAGCAGATGGTGCAGTGTGTGATTGTGTAGGGCGAGGGGGGGACACACGCTCTCTATGGTCATACTCATCATCTATGTCGGGCCCCTCATTGTCATGGTCATTAGGAGGAATTGGACCTAGAAAAGGTGGGGCAGTAAGGTCATAGATCCAGTTCCTCTCGAATCGTACATTTGTACGTCTACTGCACGGCATAACAATTGATTCGATGGCTACCCCGTGAATCATCAACTCATAACCACCAGCCCTCCTTGATCGGCACAATTTCATGTCTTTCAGAAATTTCAAATTAATTGTGCGAGGGGGCAGTGGTTCTAAAGTAGCTATCTCATTATTCAAATTTAGTGCCCGAGCAATAGACGTAATCAATCTGACAAAAACTATCGGTCCACTCTTATTTACCGTTAAGCACATGTGGGCAATCATAAATGGAACCGGATTGATTCTTACATCTGTGAGGCATCCTTGCAAGAACAAAATTTCTTTGCTATTAACTTTGTTTTGATTCTCCCGGCCAAAAATAGAGCATGCCAAAAGATATCTGAAAATTCTTATGGTCGGGTTATGAATGGTCGAGGCGAGTATTCCCTTAAAGGAATCAACAATAGTATATGACAACCTACGCCAGAAGGCGAATATCCCGACTGACCATTCAGCATCTGAAGGAGCCTCACAAACAGCACCCTCCCCATGAGGGAATCCCAATAGACCTGCTAGTTCATCGGTACTGTATTCATACTCAACAGCAAACAGTCTAAAATGCACTGTACCGACTGTGCTAGCAGTGTCGGGACGAACGGTATAAACCAATGAACTCAAAAACTCAACCGTCATCCTCTCATAGGTGGGTTCTTTTGTGGCGAAAATAGTGCCTAAACCTACAAAGTCTAACAAATGAAAAATGCTATGATGAACCCCTAAAGCGTGCAAACAAGAATCGTCGACATACCTCGTCGAGAGAATTTCTCGATCCTGAAGCTTTTGAAGTTGCCGCTTTTGCCTATTCCCGGCTTGTCCTTCCCGAAGAATGATTCCATTGAACTCCATTGATGAAGATGGTGAAGAGGGTGGAAGAAAAGTGGTATGATAAAGGTTGGATTTTTATGGGTTTTTGTTGATGGAAATTGAAATGGAAAGTTAAGAGATGATTGGTGAATGCTAGAGATATGAGTTTCAATGGGGTTTTATAGGGATTTTTCGGAGGGAAAAAAATGGGTTTCAAGAGGTTGGAGGTTCAAAAATGGTGGAAATGGAGGTTCTGTCCCGAATTTACAGGGACGCTGTCGCGGGCGCGACAGGTGGGTCGCAGGCGCGACGTGAGTAAATTCGCTGATGGGCCTCAATGTCCTTTTGAATGGGCTTTTGTCCTCCCTTTGGCCTTGGGGGGTCTTTTTAGCATTCCATATGTCCTAAAAATGTAGTTTTGCACAAAATTTTTACAAGCATATATATATATATATATATTTTAATAAAATTTATATATATTTTGTCAAAGAAAAATAAAACGAAAGAAAATATTAGCATATAGACATAAAAAAAACTCAAATATAAATCGGAAATAAATCAAATGCAAATAGTAAGAAATATGTATGGGTGATACTGGAAGTAAATCAATGCATAATAAATATAGTAAATAATACGAAAATGGAAATCAAGATGTCTGGTCATCTCCACGGAGTCTCGCTATCTCACGACGGTGCTCCGCCATGTCTTCATGCAGCACATCGGACTCAGTAGCATGGGTCAGCTCTGACACTTCCATCCTCAGGTGTAGGTCAGCAAGAGTCTGTCGGAGATCTGCTATCTCCTGGCGCATCATCACCATCTGGGTCTGCATATCTGGAGTACCTAATGAATGATTATTTGACCATACCGTGGTCCTGTCAGCTGGTGGAGCTGAAACGTACTCTGGCTCTGGGCAGGGTCGTGGTGCGACTACCGTCTCACCGTGTCCTTCTAAGGCATATGTCCAGTTTGCTGGGTCATGGACACTGGTCATAATAGGATCTGGCAAAGTGAAGTGATGTATGGTCTCACCATCGATCAAGAGTCTAAACTGAGAGGGATTAAAGGAGTTCCTTCTCATCAGCGCCCGATCTAAACAAAAATCAACATCCATGGTGGTATGGCTGCAGTAGGGAGTCAAATGAAATAGCTTTCGGCCAAGGCCTAGAGCAGCAACAATCTCAGTCAAATTACCTCCTACATGTATAGGTCCTCCTGCCCAGGTGGCAACACCACTAAAAGAGTACAGCATAAAATTACCACAAGCTAAACGATGCGACTGATTCACACAAAACATGAAAAATATGTCCTCCTCAGTAACGTGGTCATCAGTATCTTCTCTCCCAAAGAATGTATGGGCAATGATCATCTAAAAGTATCGGAGAGCTGGGTTATGGATAACCTGTGAAATGTGAGTATCAGGGTCAGGGCCTTCACCTCCAGGGATGTCACTCCAAAATTTCTCCACGTCTCTATTCATGAAGTAACCCATGGGCAGCTCAGGGATAGCGCCAACTCCAGTCTCAAATCCAAGAAGATCACCGAACTCAGTATGGGTGAACGAATACTCTGTGCCAAATAACCTGAAGCTAGTGTGGCCATCTGGTCCCAAGTACGGATCATAGGAAAAAGAGCTGAGGAACTCCAGAGTGAGGTTCCTATAGGTGGGATGCAAATCATCAGCGTACTGGTCCCATTTGAGCTGGTGGGCCAAGTATCGGACACTGGGCTCTATGCCCAAAGCTTCCATGCAGTCACTGTCTGGGTAGCGAGTGGGTGCCATAGGTCTGAGTGAAAGCATCGCATAACGCTCTCTCTGAGCGTCGTCTCTAAAGGTCACGTGCATGTCGTCGACTGGTGGCATCCTAAAAGAAAAGGTTAGGAGAAACAGGCCCTGAAATCAAACACACAAAACAAGTTAGACATATATGTACAAACATACGAACAAACGTAAATCAAAATAAAAGAAAAATAAATACGAAAAGGAAAAGAACCATGGGTTGCCTCCCATGCAGCGCTTGTTTAACGTCGTTAGCTCGACGAGTTCAAGTCATGTATCTGGTGCGAGGATAGGTGGGTCTGTTAACGTGAACCTGGAGTAGTATACTGGAATGTCACCTCCTTCATAATGCTTAAGCCTTTGTCCATTTACGACGAACGGACTGCAAGATTTGTTCTTAATTTCCACTGCCCCGGATTTTAGGACTTTGAAAACTTCGAACTGGCCCGTCCATCTAGATCGAAGCTTACCTGGAAAAAGTCGCAGTCTTGAATTGTATAGAAGAACGGGGTCACCTATGTTGAAGTCTTTCTTGATGATCTTCTTGTCATGCCATGCTTTGGTTCTCTCTTTATATATGATGGCATTTTCATAGGTTGATTGTCGGAGCTCTTCTAGTTTATGTATGTCTAAGATGCGTTTCTCACCAGCTGCTAGGTTGTCAAAATTTAAGGTTCTGATGGCCCAATATGCTTTGTGTTCCAATTCAAAGGGTAAGTGACATGATTTTCCGTAAACTAGTTGGTAAGGGGTTGTTCCAATGGGAGTCTTATAGACTGTCCTGTAGGCCCACAGTGCTTCTGAAAGCTTCTGTGACCAATCCTTTCTGGATATCGAGACAGTTTTTTCTAAGATATGCTTGATCTCTCTATTGGATACTTCTACTTGCCCACTGGTTTGCGGGTGGTAAGGTGTGGCTACTCTATGTTTAACTCCATACTTCCTCAACAGTTTGTCAAAAATCCTAGATATAAAATGTGATCCTCCATCACTTATGACCAGTCTGGGAACTCCGAATCTAGGGAATATATTCTGCTTGAACATCTTAATCACTACTCGAGTGTAGTTTGTGGGTGCAGCTATAGCTTCTATCCATTTGGACACGTAGTCGACAGCGACTAAAATATATTTGTTTCCTAAGGATGATGGAAAAGGTCCCATGAAGTCGATTCCCCAAACATCAAAAAGTTCTACTTCTTGAATGTTTCTTAATGGCATTTCATTTCTCCTCGAGATGTTTCCGGAGCGTTGACACGGGTCACACTTGGTTATATATGTATGAACATCACGCCATATAGTTGGCCAATAAAGACCAGCTTGTAAGATTTTAGCGTGAGTCTTAGATGTGCTTGCGTGTCCTCCGTAGGGTACTGAGTGACAATGTTCTATGATATGGTGCACTTCTTCCTCTGGAACACACCGGTGAAAGATTTTGTCAGTGCCTATCTTAAAAAGGAGTGGTTCATCCCAATAGAAATGTTTAACGTCATTGAAGAACTTCTTTTTCTGCTGATAACTGAGGTCAGGAGGTATTATATATGCACCAAGATAGTTAACAAAATCTGCATACCAAAGTACATTATTTACCGCTAAGGATTTTTCAAAATCTTCTAGGGTTTCTAAACTTACATCTCCAATGGCATCTAGCTTAGCGATTAACCTGTCATAAGCAAAGTCATCATTTATGGGTACTACATCAGGTTTCAAGAACTCAAGCCTGGAAAGGTGATCGGCAACTACATTCTCGGTGCCTTTCTTATCTCTGATATCAAGGTCAAATTCTTGCAATAAAAGTATCCACCGGAGTAACCTAGGTTTAGCATCCTTTTTATTCAAAAGGTAACGGATGGCGGCATGATCAGTGCAAACAATTATTTTGGCTCCCACCAAATAGGATCTAAATTTGTTTACGGCGAAAACTACGGCTAGGAGTTCTTTTTTTGTGGTTGCATAGTTTAGCTGAGCGGCATCTAGAGTTCTACTGGCGTAGTAAATCACATGTAACTTCTTATCAGATCTTTGCCCTAGCACTGCTCCTACAGCGTAATCACTAGCATCACACATGATTTCAAAATGTTTTGTCCAATCTGGTGGTTGCATAATGGGTGCTGAGATTAAAGCTTGTTTTAAAAGGTTGAATGCTTCGTTGCATTTTTCATCAAAAATGAACTCGGCATCTTTCATCAGAAGACCTGTCAAAGGTTTAGTGATCTTAGAGAAGTTTTTAATGAAACGCCGGTAAAATCTGGCATGTCCAAGAAAACTTCGAACTTCTCTAATTGTTTTGGGTGGTTTAAGATTCTCTATCACCTCGATCTTAGCTTTATCAACTTCAATGCCTTTTTCAGAAACGATATGTCCTAGAACTATACCTTCAGTGACCATGAAGTGACATTTCTCCCAATTTAATACCAGGTTTACTTCGACACATCTCTTCAAGATCTTTTCAAGGTTGACTAGACAGTTATTGAAATCAAATCCACAGACTGAGAAATCCTCCATGAATACTTCCATAATTCCATCAAGATAATCAGCGAAGATTGACATCATGCAATGCTGAAAAGTTGCTGGGGCATTACAGAGTCCGAAAGGCATACGTCTATAGGCAAAAGTTCCATATGGGCATGTGAAGGTTGTTTTCTCTTGGTCATCAGGGTGTATAGGAATTTGGAAAAAACCTGAATATCCGTCGAGGTAACAGAAGTAAGAATGTCTAGCTAGACTTTCCAACATCTGATCTATAAAAGGTAATGGGAAATGGTCTTTCCTAGTGGCTTTGTTTAATTTTCTGTAATCTATGCACATACGCCAACCTCCTTCTATCCGTTTTGTAACGTGCTCACCTTTTTCGTTTTGAACCACGGTGATGCCTCCCTTTTTAGGTACTACATGCACAGGGCTTACCCATTTACTGTCCGAGATCTGATATATTATCCCTGCTTCCAACAACTTAAGAACTTCCTTCTCAACTACCTCACTCATTATAGGGTTAATCCTTCTTTGGTGTTCTCTCGAAGGTTTAGCATCTTCTTCAAGTGAAATCCGGTGCATGCACACGGATGGACTTATTCCTTTAAGATCTGAGATGTTGTACCCTAGTGCTGAGGGATATCTTCGCAAGACATCTAAGAGTTGGTTTGTTTCATTTTGGTTCAGAACGGCACTGACTATAACTGGTCTGTCCATTTCTTTGTCTAAAAACTCATATCTTAGATTCTTGGGTAATTCTTTTAATTCTAAGGTTGGTTTGCTGGGGCTTTGTATAGGATCTGGAGTTAAGGATAGACATTCAAAAAGGCTGTCATCTATGTAGGGTTCCATACTTTCATCATCTTTCTCAATGGGCGTTGAAGGTAGTTTTATTCTCTCTATCGGTTCTTCCTGGTTAAGTTCACGGACACATTCATCAATGACATCAACTGCATAACATGCATCTCCTATTACTGGTGCCGCGAGAAACTTTGCTAGGACAAACTCTATTTTTTCGTTACCTACCTCAAAAGTCAATTTTCCTTTCTTGACATCTATTATGGCTCCCGCAGTTGATAAGAAGGGTCTTCCTAGGAGGATTGGGATATCTTTATCTTCTTTGATGTCCATTACGACGAAGTCGGTGGGAATGAACAACTTGCCTATTCTAACTGGGATGTCTTCTAATACGCCTACAGGGTATTTTATAGATATGTCAGCTAATTGGAGAGACATCTTAGTAGGTTGCAAATCTCCTAGTTTCAATCGTTCACAGACTGCAAGGGGCATTAGGCTTACACTGGCTCCTAAGTCCAGAAAGGCTTTATCTATGACATGATTCCCCAAAATACAAGGTATGGAGAAATTCCCCGAATCTTTGTCTTTTTTGGCAAGTTTGTTCTCAGAAATGGAATTACACTCCACTGGTTTTGGATCGTCAAGTCTAGTTTATTGGTGAGGATGTCCTTCAGGAATTTAGTATAAGATGGTATTTGGGTGATGGCTTCTGTAAAAGGAATCTCTACATGGAGTTTTTCTATAACTTTAACAAACTTTTGGAATTGGTCATTGATCTTAGTTTGTTTAAGTATTTGTGGATAGGGAACTGGTGGTTTGTATGGCTGAGGGGGTGTTGGAGCTTCGCCCGTAACTTCTCCTTTATCTCTGTTTTTTGGTTTCTCAATCTCTACGGGTTCCTCACCTTCGGGGGTAGCATCCTTTTTGGAAACTTCGGAGTCACTCAATGTCGGGTTTTTAGGCCCTTCATAAGTGGTTCCACTTCGTAAGGTAACAGCGTTAGCTTGCCCTCGAGGGTTCTGTTGAGGTTGTCCGGGAAATTGTCCTCCAGGAGTAGTTTGGGGTGCTTGCTTTAAGGCTACCTGAGAGATCTGGGTTTCAAGCGTCTTGATGTGGGTGGCCATTTGATCCATTTTGGTTCCTAGTTGGGTAAGCAGCTCATTCACATGAATATTCTGATTTAGGAACTCTTTGTTTTGCTGGGCTTGTGCTGTCATAAAATCATTTAGCACTTTCTCAATATTTGGCTTAGGTGGCACTGCTTGCATATGTTGGTTTTGTCTAGGTGCTTGATTGTTGGTTGATCTCGGAGGTGCTTGGTTTTGGGTAGGGTTATTGTTTTTGTAGGAAAAATTAGGGTGATTTCTCCATCCAGGGTTGTAAGTATTTGAGAACGGGTTTCCTTGGGCATAGTTGACTGGGTCTGGGTTAGTCTCGTTTAACAGATGGCAGTCAGCTGATTAATGACCTTTAGTACCACAAAGTTCGCAATCCGATACTACTGCTGCTGCAGCGGTTGGTTGTGCGTACATTTGATCGATCTTGAGGGCCATAGCATCCATTTTGGCTTGCATCATGTCTATAGAGCTTACCTCATGTTTACCTCCTTGGGCTTCTTTCTTTTCTACTGTTACTCTTTCGTTTCCCCATTGATGATGGTTTTGAGCCATATCTTCAATGAGACTACAAGCGTCAGGATAGGGTTTGTTCATCAGGGCACCGCCAGCGGCAGCGTCGATGGACATCTTTGTGTTATAATGAAGTCCGTGGTAAAAGGTATGTATAATCAACCATTGCTCTAAACCGTGGTGTGGACAAGCCCTTAGAAGGTCTTTATACCTCTCTCAAGCTTCAAATAGTGATTCTCCTTGGTTTTGGGTAAATCTTGTTATTTGGTTTCGGAGAACGGCTGTTTTGCTTGGGGGAAAGTATCTAGCAAGGAATGTTCTCCTAAGGTCTTCCCACGTTGTTATAGAATTGGCTGGAAGGGAATCTAACCAAGTTAGGGCTTTGTCTCTAAGGGAAAAGGGAAATAGTCTTAAACGAATCGCCTCAGGACTAGCACCATTGGTCTTAAAGGTGTTTGACAACTGGACAAAGGTTTTTAGATGTTGGTTTGGGTTTTCAGATGGTAGTCCTGCGAATTGGTTTTGTTGAACTAGTTGTAATAGGGACGGTTTTAGTTCAAAATTATTGGCAGGTATGGTAGGGTTAACTATACTAGAGCTCGGTTCTTCGTCAGCAGGCTGAGCGAATTCCTTAAGGGGTCTTTGGTTACGATCTTCGTCCATAGCTTGCTTAATTCGACGAAGCCAAAGTCGTGCGCGAGCGTAACGTTCTGGTTCCACTAAAGGATCTATTACACTACTGAAGCTGCGAGATCTTCGCATCGACCAGTTCGTGCGGCCCTAGTCTAAACGGTGATAACAAACGAAATTTGAAATTCGGCGAAATTGGTCCCCGGCAACGGCGCCAAAAACTTGATGCGGCTGTATTCGCAAGTGCACGAATCGCGTCAGAGTAATATAAAAAGTTATCGTATCCACAGGGACCAAATGTTGATCTAACGATTTCCGTTTGTTACAGTGCTTATCTAAGGCAGTTCAATTCAGGGTTTACTAATGCAGAGGAAAATAAATAAAAGTAAATGACGAGGTAATAAAATTCAGACAAAACAATAGGCTTGAATGTAATTCTCATAATCGATAATATTTCTATATTCGTCAGCAGAACTACTTACGGGCAATATCTTCTATTTTAAGAAAAGAATTCAATTTAACAGGAACTGTCGCTTTCGCGTAGTCAGAACCAAGTTTACCCTCTAAACTAACCCCTTTATTGTCACTTATAAAAAGGCGCGCATTGCGTTAGAGTCATGGAAAACTTACTTTTAAGAAATGCAAATTCTAAACTAAACAGAAAAGTATTTTGACCTGAAATCTCTAAACTAAAGAGGTTTAAAATGAACCAGATTCTAATCCCACTAACGCGTCCGAAAATAGTTTTAAATTCTCTTTTCCAAAGTGTTAAAAATCCCTACTCAACTGAGCAAGGCGCTTTCGCTGTATTTGATCAGTTGAGAACTAAACTAGTTCACAAATGGTTGGACGACTTTCTATCTTACCCAACATTGCTTTTAAGTACAGAAAACTTGTGTTAAAGATTAAAACAGCCCTTAAGTATTTCTATTAACACATAGACGTATTACGGTGGTTATGGTCTTTACATTCTTACCTATCTAAAACTTAGCCAGCCATGGTAGTTACAACAGTCATGTTGATTCTTATCATGTATGGAATTAAGTCTTTTGAAAAGTAAAAAAAGTAAGGCAAGACAATAAATAAACAAAATAAGGAAAGTGCAAGAAATAGATGAAAGTAAATGCAATTAAAATAAAACCTGCTCCAAAGCGGAGTCTTTAAATCTGGTACAATGCACGAAAAATAAAATGCTGGCAGGATTACTTCTACCAAAGTGCTCCAACTTGATTACAGACACTCCAAGACTTGATTACAAACTCGATCACACACAGTGCAATAACTCCTCGATGTGAGAAGATTACTGCTTTACAAGAGTGAAATTTATGCCTAGGATGAAGTAAACTGAGATTGGATGATCCTAAAATTCGAGTCCTGAGAGTATTTATAGGCAAAGTTAGCAAGGTGAAAAGACAAAAGTGACCTTGGCTTGAAAATGGGCGGGAAACTGATTTTGCCTTGTCGCGCCCGCGAAAGGCCTACCGCGCCCGCGACTAGAAGAAACTGGCAAAGGTCGTGGGAACGTGGCAGTTGAGTAGTGGAGACCATGGGACACGTCGTCGCCTACCCTGGGGCGTCCGCGACAAGAGAAGCGACAAGGGTAAATTGCTGCCAAACTTGAATTCTTGCTCCTTTTGCACCCTTTCTCGTCTGGGACCTCGATTTTATTGAAAACCTGAAAACAAAGGGAAACATAACAATAACAAAGCAAAAATAATAGAAAAACAACTAATATGCATGTGAAATCAGAGTCGAAAATACAGTATAATTTAGTGTCATCAAAATACACTGCACACACTCTCGCATTTTCTCTATCTCTTCTAAACACAAATCATCACATCATGCAGATTGCTTGTTTTAAACCCCGTTGAAACATACAATCTGATGCCTTCCCCCAACTTTGAATTCCCGGTATTTGAGGCTGAAGAAGAAGATGATGAAGAAATACCAGAGGAGATCTCCCGATTACTCAGACAAGAGGAAAGGTCCATTAAGCCTCACAAAGAGCCATTGGAAACGGTCAACTTGGGCTCAGAGGAAGAGAGAAAAGAAGTCAAGATTGGGGCACTGCTCAGTCCGACTGTCAAGGAAAGCTTGATAGAACTTCTCAAAGAGTTTCCCGATGTATTCGCTTGGTCCTATCAGGATATGCCAGGGTTGGATACCAGCATCGTGGAACATCATCTACCATTGAAATTAGAATGTCCACCAGTAAAGCAGAGGTTGAGACGGACTCACCCGGACATGGCCATCAAAATCACAGAGGAAGTACAGAAATAGATCAACGCGGGTTTCGTCACCACATTAGAATATCCTCAATGGTTAGCCAACATCGTACCAGTTCCAAAAAAGGACGGAAAAGTCAGAATGTGTGTAGACTACAGGGATCTGAACAAGGCAAGTCCAAAGGACGACTTTCCCTTGCCACACATAGACATGCTGGTAGACAGTACAACAAAATTCAAAGTCTCCTCCTTCATGGATGGATTCTCGGGCTATAATAAAATCAAAATGGCGCCGAAAAACATGGAGAAAACTTCGTTCATTACCCCATGGGGTACCTTTTGTTACAAGGTAATGTCGTTCGGTTTGAAGAACGCCGAGGCAACCTATCAACGGGCCATGACTACTCTGTTTCATGACATGATACATAAGGAAATTGAGGTATATGTCGATAATATGATTGCCAAATCTAGAACAGAAGAGGAACATGTGACTCACCTGTCAAAACTATTTGAACGATTGAGAAAGTACAAACTCCGTTTGAATCCCAAAAAATCCACATTCGATGTCTGTTCAGGGAAACTTTTGGGGTTCATCGTCAGCCAGAAAGGAATTAAGGTTGATCCTGACAAGGTCAAGACCATTCAAGAAATGCCTTCTCCAAAGACTGAAAAACAAGTCAGGGGATTCCTGGGACGTTTGAACTACATTTCCATATTTATATTCCTCATGACCGCGACATGTGCGCCGATCTTCAAATTGCTCAAAAAGAATCAAGACAGTGTTTGGACAAAGGACTGCCAAATCGCCTTCGACAGTATCAAGGAATACCTATCGAACCCGCCGATTCTATCACCTCCAGTGGAAGGAAGACCACTGATCATCTACCTAACAGTCTTGGAAGACTCAATGGGTTCTGTACTTGGCCAACAAGACGAAACCAAAAGGAAAGAGTTTGCCATTTACTATTTAAGCAAGAAATTCACCGACTGCGAGACTCGGTACACTATGCTTGAGAAAACTTGCTGTACTTTGGCTTGGGCAGCCAAACGTCTTCGCCAGTATATGATTCGTCTCACTACTTGGTTAATCTCTGAAATGGATCCAATCAAGTACGTCTTCAAAAAACCTGCTCTCACAGGAAGGATTGCCCGTTGGCAGATGTTGTTATCAGAATATGACATAGAGTACCATGCTCAGAAAGCCGTTAAGGGAAGTGTTTTAGCCGATCATTTGGCTCATCAACCGATTGACGATCAAGAATCAGTCAAGTTTGAATTCCTAGACGAAGATGTCATGTATCTAAATATGAAAGATTGCGATGAACCACTACCCAGTGAAGGGCCAGAACCAGGTTCCCAATGGGGACTTATCTTTGACGGAGCTGTCAATCATTATGGGAATGGAATTGGGGCAATTATCATAACACCTCAGGGTACCCACATTCCTTTCACCGTTAGACTTACGTTCAAGTGTACGAACAACAAGGCCGAATACGAAGCTTGTATCATGGGTCTCGAGGAAGCGATCGACTTAAGGATCAAGAACTTGGACGTATATGGCGACTCAGCCCTGGTTATCAATCAGATCAAAGGAGATTGGAACACATACCAATCAGGATTGATTCCTTAAAAAGATTACGCAAGAAGGCTGTTACCATTCTTCAACAGAATCGAGTTTCATCATATTCCTCATGAAGAGAATCACATGGCTAGTGCCTTAGCCACTATCTCTTCCATGATTAGTGTAGGTCGATGGAATGACTTACCTAAGATTGACATCATACGCCTTGAACGGCCCGCTTACATCTGCACAATTGAAGCAGTCATAGACGACAAACCTTGGTATCACGATATCAAATGCTTCCTTCAGAAATAAGAGTACCCACCTGGGGCACTAAGGAAAGACAGGAAAACCCTCAGAAGACTGGCAGGCAGTTTCTTCCTGAGCGGTGATACACTCTATAAGAGAAACTTTGACATGGTCTTGCTCCGATGTGTAGACAAACCAGAAGCAAACATGTTGATAAAAGAAATTCATGAAGGATCCTTTGGCACTCATGCCAACAGACACACAATGGCAAGAAAAATTCTAAGAGCAGGGTACTATTGGTTAACCATGGAATCCGATTGGTACAAGTACATGAGAAAGTGTCACAAGTCTCAGATATACTCCGACAAAATCCATGTACCGCCAACACATCTCAAAGTTCTTTCTTCCCCATGGCCTTTTTCCATATGGGGAATCGACATGATTGGAATGATTGAGCCCAAGGCTTCGAACGGACATCGGTTCATTCTAGTAGCCATTGATTACTTCACCAAGTGGGTCGAAGCGGCATCATACGCCAATGTAACCCGACAATTCGTGGTCTGCTTTATCAAAAACAATATCATCTGTCGTTATGGTGTTCCGAGCCAGATCATTACTGATAATGGATCTTACTTGAACAATAAGATGATGAAAGAGTTGTGCACAGAGTTCAAGATCGAACACCATAACTCATCTCCCTACCGACCCAAGATAAACGGAGCGGTAGAAGCGGTTAACAAGAACATCAAGAAGATTGTTCAAAAGATGGTTGTAACCTACAAAGACTAGCACAAAATGCTGCCCTTTGCTCTTCACGATTATCGCACTTCTGTCCGCACTTCAACAGGGGCAACCCCTTTCTCTCTAGTATATGGCATGGAAGTAGTGCTCCCCATAGAAGTAGAGATCCCATCAATTCGGGTATTGATGGAAGTTAAGCTAACAGAAGCTGAATAGTGTCAAAGTCGACACGATGAATTAAATCTGATAGAAGAAAAGAGAATCACGGCAATATGCCATGGTCAGTTGTATCAACAAAGAATGAAGAAGGCCTTCGACAAAAAGGTTCGACCTCGTGTCTTCAGGAAATGAGACCTTGTGCTCAAGAAGATACAATCATTTCTCACTGATTCTCGGGGCAAGTGGACCCCGAACTATGACGGCCCCTATGTGGTCTCAAAAGCTTTCTCAGGCGGTGCCTTGAGACTTGAAACCATGGATGGAGAAGAATTTACCTACCCCACGAATGTTGACGTAGTCAAGAAATACTTCGCCTAAAGAAAAAAAAAGGAAACGTCTCGATGGATTGAAAACCCGAAAGGGCGGTCCAGGAAAAAATTAGAGACATAATCAGAAAATCATCCCTGTGGATTGGAAACATCACATTACAATCCAGGAAAAAATTAGGGATAATGGCAAGTAACTATGTTCAACAAAGGGGCAAGTCCCTCAGCAGCAGTTACACCGTCCGTCAGGAAAACTCCAGTCAAGGTCATCTTCGACAGAAGCTCAGGATGTCCCGAATTCCAAGTTGGTAGAAGGATAGCGGTCGTTATGTTTCAATGTAGACCTTTTCCCTGTAAATTACCATTTTCTAACTTTGTATATACTCTATAGAATCACGCGTTTGACTAATTTCCATTCTATCAATAAAATTTGAGCCCTTGTGCTTTTGTTTGCAATTCTCATTTATTTTAGCTTTACAGAATGACATTTTAATATGATCAACGATTCTTGAAATGAAACAAAAATGAATTTAATTGTCACAAACTTTCTCTGCTTTTAAAATAAAGATGGCAATTTCTTTTTACTGTTGAACATCGAAAGAACATCGATCGCTTCTCCAGAAGTAATCGAGCTTCAAAGTGCAGAATCAAAGTACTCCTTCTAAACCAGTGCGCCTGAACGAAGGATCAACTGTGTCAGAGACCATGTTCCATCCGACATCACCGGCAGAGTCCTTACCTCCTAAGCCCGACCAACGATCTTCCCCGCATGGACTATCTCTCTTAAGCAAGGCAGAATTGCTACCGAGAACTCGCGATACCTCTTCATTCCCCGCATTGGCTAAGTATTCAGTCGTGTTCATCTATTAGGCTGTATGCCGCGTTACTTTTGTCAGCATAAACATACATACATCATGCATTATTGATTTACATTCATATTCATATTGCATCACTATCACTCTAGTACGTCTTATTCCCTAGTGATAAAAGTCCTCTCAGTCGAGTTGTCAGTTCTTTCCTCGTCAGGAAACGAATCATCTAAACGATCTCTCCTCTAGTTTATTTCTGGATTGAAGTCGGCCCTTGACCACTTTGATAACTTGAACCTCTGAAAAGCCAGAGAGCTTCCGACAAGCATCATTCTTCGCCATTGAAGATGATATCTTCGCTTTCCCGGATTAAGGAAAATCCCCAGAGAAAGCCTCTCAACTAAAGACTTTTAGCAACACATTGATTTTCCTCTCTCGAGAATCGATGTTCATAAGGTCATCGGCACCTCAAAATTGGATCACATCATATGGCATTTCTTCGAGAAGATCCCGAGAAAAGTATGATGTAATATCCCCAAGCAGAAAATAGTCTCTCAAGAGACTCGTTTTTTTCCAGTAGGTCGACAAATGGCGTCTCCCACGGAGAAGTTTGCACCTCTACAACTCTGACGGATGGGTTCCCCAGCAATGTCTGACATCAAAACCTTTTCCCATCAAATGGCATCTCCCCAGGAAAATTCGGCGAGAAGTTTGAGGAAAACCGCTACGAATAGCGTCCCTTGTCAATAAGGTTTATTGACAAAAGAAACTGAGACCAGTTCCTTGGTAGGAAACCAAGATCAAGGGGAATTGCAAATCAGAAACTGAGACCAGTTCCTTGGTAGGAAACCAGGATTGAGGGGAAGTTTATTTCAGAAACTGAGACCGGTTCCTTGGTAGGAAACCAGGATCGAGGGGAAGTTCAAATCAAAAACTAAGACCAGTTCCTGGGTAGGAAACCAGGATCGAGGGGAAGTTTATTTCAGAAACTGAGACCAGTTCCTTGGTAGGAAACCAAGATCGAGGGGAAGTTCAAATTAGAAACTAAGACCAGTTCCTTGACTGAAGATCAGGATCAAGGGGAAGTTTCTACCTTTTCTAAGTATCATTGCTTAACAAAAGAAGATAAGTGCGCAATCTACCATTCATAACCACCATCAAAATTTTGGGTATTCTGATATTTAATCCTCTTTCACCCCGAATGCTCGAATACCTTCGCCATTCACACCTTCGGGTCCAAGAAGATTAAATAGGGGCATCTGTCATACCCCAAATTTTGACCACTAAGATTCCCCATCATTGTGCAAATCATCATCACAATATGGATGGATCATCATACTTCATTAGTCTCCCCAAAGATGGGTGAGCATCCACTACAATAAAAACTAGGGTTTCGAGCCCTCTCAGAGCTCTTAGACAGATGATCAATAAAGGAATGACATGATATTCAACTTTTGTAAACCTCTCAAGCACCTACAATGGATCAAGAGGACTCCCACATCAAGAATCAAGCACAATGCCACAGCATTCCAAGTGTATTAAGCCTCGAGATCGCCAGTGTCACCAAATTAGGGTTTTGGTCGACCAAGGCCTCCAGATGGAAATTTTCCTCTGGGCATGAGCCAATGCTTCACAATATAACCTAGGATTCTCCATGTAACATCCTAAACCCAAGCATCAAGTCAATTTTGCCTCAGGGGATGCATTCACCAAAAATCAGGAATTTGGGTTTCTTGACCAAATTCACCCGTAAGTTGACTTTTGGGATAAAACATGAGCCAATACCTCAACAAAGAATTTGAGGGTCTCTAACATACTACATTGATCCATTTACAACAATGGATTGATACAAGAAGCTTGAGCAACAAGTTTCAATTTCATCTGAACCACAGTTGGGGTTTCGCAGGAAAAGTCAACTGTACCTTTGACTTTTTACCCAGGCATGCTCCCAAACCTTGGGACATGATTCAATACACCCTATAGCACCTATGGAACATGCCCATCAAATTTTATTTAGGTCTAGGACTTGATTTCATAGAGGATTGCACAGTTTGGAATTCATCTGACAAAAAGTCAACTGTGCACAAAAGTCAACTTTGACTTTATGAGATTTTTCACAATTATGGTTTTTTAACCCTAAAATGATGTTAATGTGTGATTGGAATCAGTATTCATCAAGAAAAATCAAGAAAAGTGGGATAACTTGTAAAAGGGGTAACCATAAAAACTTAGAAAATTTTCTAAGTTATGAAATAAAGTGGCTAGGGTACCAAGTTTGGAGGATCATAACTCCTAAACCACAAAGCCATTCTTCCCCATCCAAAGCTGGATTTGTAGCTCTCATTACCCTCTACAAAATCTTCACACTGAACTCCTTCCAATTCCTAATGGATTTCAAGTTATGGAATGAACAAAATCAAGAAAAGTCACTTTTTTCCAACACTTAGTGAAATTTTCACTAAGTCAGAATCTGCCTTACTTTTTTCCAAATGTAGGGGGATTTTTCACTTGGATCCAAAAAGTATCAAAACCAACTATGATCAAACAGTTGTTGTATCATGTAAGGGCTTTCCAAAATGGCCAAGAACATCACCAAACTCAACTTGAGTCATGAGATATGACATTGGCAATTTGCCTTGCTGAAAACTGCCAAGGCAAGGCAGATTTTGGAGTTTTGCTCGATTTGCCCAAATTTTACAAAGGGGAAGCAACTCTATCCATCTGAACACCTCAAGGGGAGACTAAGGAGGAACCAACTCTGATCCCAAGCCTCCCAAGTCTTTGGAACCAAAAATAGCATGCCAAACCTAGAATTGCCTAAAAGAGGGACAAGACTCCAATTTTGGAATGGAGCATTCAATGCATACACCAAGGTGGCATGGACTGAGCCATTTGCAACTGAATTCAGTCAAGACTTATCCAAGACCAAGGGAACCAGTAGCCTGTGCCCTAACCTCTAGTCAATGGCTAGAGGAGACTTGGATTCCCATTGATCAACATTGGCCAAACCTCTGCTGTGGTTGCCATTCACTATTGATCCTAAAACAAACTTGCTCTACTATAAATAGAGCTCATTTGTGCTCAGTTTGAGTACACCAAAGCCATCAAATAGATGCTTTCCTCAAAATCCCTCTCTTTAGGCCAAAATGCCTTCTTTAGCAAGGTAACTCTGAGTTTTTGAGTTTGAGAGCATTTCCAAGTAAACCAATCACACACACACCTCATATATATCATATATAAGCTGTCCAAACTCTCACAAGTGACCTGTAATCATAAAATCACAAAGTCACCTCTCAAAACCTCAAAATAGTACTTTTGTGCATTTTTCAAGCCATGTCTTGATTCAGTCACTTTCCAAACCAGATAAAACCTCAAAAACACTCCAAATATCACCCTTGAACTGTCCCAAATGGATCCCCCCATCTGGAACACCATTTGAGGGAGTTGTTATTTTGGTCATTTTTAACCCCTTTTGCAAGAAAGGGACAGTTTGTGTTTTGGCAGGTTCCAGCTGATTCCAACCATCCTAAAAGCTTCTAAGGGATCATTTGAGAGTGTCCAAAGCGTCAAACCATTTCTGGAGCAAGGGACTTGACAGATTGCCCAAATACTCCAAAAAACTCAAAAAGAGGTAAGCCTCACAACTTGGAATCTTTGAATCATGCATTTCTTTGAAGTTCACTGATCATGCACCTCTTCTACATGTTATATGTGTTATGTTTGCACCATTTTATCATGTAATTCATGCCTGTACCAAAGTGTAGCATAGAAAATGCAATTATAGGCCTATTTCAAAACCACTATCAGATTTTGAGGAGGGAGCATGATCTGGAAAAAAATACAACCACCATTGGATTCCTTGTGAAATTCTAGGCCAGATGAATATAAATTTTGTCCCCAAACATGGATAAATGAGAAAGTTATGGCCTTCACGTTTCTGGGCCAAAACTTGCCTTGACTTGCCTTGGCCAGGCCTAGAAAACAAGGCAAGCCTTGTGTATTTGTTGTTTTGTTTCAATCAACGGATGTATCACGATCCTAGTGGTAAGGCGCGCGCCTTGTACACATGAGGTCGTGGGTTCAAACCCCACCCAGACCATTTTGTGCTTTTTCACATTTTTACTATTTTTTTATGTTTTCATGTTTTATTAATTAATTGGAAAATTAATAACTCCCTCAATTTTAATTATTTTTTATTGGTTCTTTTTGCAAAAAATCACAAAAATGTTGAAACATTTTATTCCACAAAAAAATTAGACTTATATTATTTATTTAATATAATTAGTATTTTTGTGAATAAATGCCTTTTATTTGTTTTTAAACCCTTTTAAAAATAAATATCCATGTTGGAAATCAAACCCAAATAGGTTTTAATTCTTCTTGTGATTAAAGCCTCATTTTTCAAACCTAAAACCAAAATCACAAGTTTTTTATTCAAGCTTATTTGGTATCTTTTATCATTTTTATTAATTTTCCTTGAATAATCATATTAAAAAGTGATGAAATTAGGGTTTTAGTGGTCTTCACTCAAACAAATCATTTTTTGGACCTCTAATAGAGTGTAAGACCCAATCCTTTGTAAATACAAACCTTTTTTGGGCCTCACTTATTGTATAAGTCCCGTTGTATTTCAAAAGTTCAGGCGTGGTTATTGTCCGTGTAAAACAAACCCTGGGCTTCTCCTCGAGCTATAAGACCCATTCAAAACCTTTTTGGGCCTCTAATAGAGTGTAAGACATCCCATTTGTACATAAAACCTTTTTTGGGCCTCAGTAACTTGTATAAGTCCCACTGTACAAATTCAAAACGACAGTGCAATCACTGATAAAACCCTAGGCCTCTCCTTGAGCTGTAAGCCCCAATTTTCTTTTCAAAGCACTTTCTCCTTTGATTTTGAAATATACAGCACTGTTGTTTCCACTCTTTCTTTGTTGAACAACTAACCGAACAACATGGAAGCTCTACAGCCGAGTAAGTGTTTACCCGCTTTTATTTACCGCTTTCATATGTATATAACTGTACTGTGGGGTTGTTTCACTGTAAGTCTTCTTTCATAAACTCATATTGACTGTGTAATACTAGTATAGATATTTAGAGTTTCCCCGGCAACTACGTCTAGACAAATCCTCGTCTCCTTACATCTGACGTCTTCCCGTTTTAAAACAGTAAAATTATCTTAGATAACTAGGTCTAAGGAAATTCCCCTTTGAACAGTTCATTATACAGAAGGCCATTGTTCCAAGTGAAACCCCTTCTGGAACTGATCATCAGCCTCCTCTTGGGCTTAGTGCAAGGACCCACAGGCTTCCTAAAAGCACCCCCGTCTCCTCTTGGGCGTTGTACAAGGACTCGTCGGCTTCTTAGAAGTTTTCACAGCCTCCTTTTAGGCTTCATATAATGATTCTTCCTCCGGGGAGATAGCCTCCTCTTGGGCTTCGTACAAATTATCCCTCGGCTTCTTAAAAGTTTCCAGCCTCCTCTTGGGCTTTGTACAAATTGTCCCGACAACCTCCTAGAGGTATAAGAATAGAAATTAGTCATCTTAATATAACAGTCTTTCAAAGAGTCTAGATCTCACTACTACTGTTCCTTAAGCATAGTACAAAAGATAAAACCCGTAGGCTCGGACAGTTTAAAAACCTTTTGGATTCCCCGTTTCCTTAAAGAACAAGAAGTAATCCCGATCCCCGGATCAACTCCATGAGTACAACATTACTTATATGATAACTGATTTTCTCTTTGATCCAACATATTGGACCTGTCACTCAACTGAAATAGCCAAATAGCCTCCCCTTGGGCTTTGTACAAATGATTCTCCCCAGTGTAGCTAACCTTTTCAGACTCTCATGTTGAGTCAATCACTTTTAGCCTCCATCTCGGGCTTTGTACGAGATACAAATCACTCTCTTGTTGAGTATAAAAGACTCTCTTGTTGAGTCACCAACCTTTAGCCACTGTCTTGGGCTTTGTACAAGACACATAAACACTCTCTTGTTGAGTATAAAAGACTCTCTTGTTGAGTCATCACCAACTTTTAGCCTCCATCTCGGGCTTTGTATGAGATACAAAACACTCTCTTAGTGAGTATAAAAGACTCTCTTGTTGAGTCATCAATCACTTTTTGCCTCCATCTCGGGCTTTGTACAAGGTACAAATCACTCTCTTGTTGAGTATAAAAGACTTTCTTGTTGAGTCAAACAACCTTTAGCCTCCGTCTTGGGCTTTGTAAAAGACACATACAAAAGACTCTCTTGTTGAGTCAATCAACCCTTTTAGCCTCTCTCTCGGGCTTCGTACGAGACACATAAAAACACCCTCTTGATGGGCCAATAGCCTCCTCTTAGGCTTCATATAAGGAAACCCCGGTTGAGCCAATTAACCTTTTAGCATCAAATCATGCTTTGGTCACCACATACAAACATCAACAACTCCTCTTTAGAGATGACAAATTCTCTCTAAAGTCAAGACCCCTTTAGCTTCACATCTTGGGCTTTAAACAAGATACAAATAGACCATTCAGCTTCATATATTGGGCTTTGAACAAGATACAAACCTCCTTTAGCTTCACGTCTTGGGCTTTGAACAAGACACCAAAACACCATTTCCTCCCGTAGAATAGAAGGAACTACGATCGCTCTGATTTCCCTGTTTTGGTAAACGGGAATACGTAGGCATAAGATTGAAAGAAAAATCTTAGCAAGCACACTAATCAAAAAACCCAAAATCCCATACCTTTATACATCAATCGAAAAGCATCAGTCCAAACATCCTACTTCTAACCTAGGCGCTATTCGTAACAAAATAACCTAAGAGAGACCCACTATTTTGGTAGCATCTGTAAACAAACAGTTTTGACTGTTTAACCTCAGTATGCAAGCAGGGTTAATTGGAGACATCGATTTCCCTTCCTTCATCAGCTTCAATAGGATAAAAATGAATCGAACTGCAGTACCAGAGCGATAGTGCTTCGCAACCACATCCAAAATCGCTCGCTATAGTCACCAGCTTCTCCTATGAATTCTAGTTGTTGCTAGTCTCTTTTTGATATTGTTTGTCTGGTTGTTACCGGTATACCCATGAGGTTTAGTTATTACTAACACCACTATTTGCAAGTCCAATAGCCATTGACACTTTTAAGTATGTTGTTAACAGTTTCTGTTCATCTGGTTGTTACCAATATCCTTGTGAAGTCCAGTGGTTACTGGCATTGTTTACAAATCCAATCGTTATTGGTATTGGAGTCTCTGGTAGTTACCAATTCTCTTTAAAGTCCAGTGGTTACTGGCATTATTTAAAATCCAATTGTTATTGGTATCTAATGTCCAGTGGTTACTAGCATTGCCTAAGATCCAATGGTTATTGGTATCTAAAGTCAAGTGGTTACTGGCACTCTTATCCAATTTTTTATGGTATTGGAAGTTTGGTTGTTACCAACGTCCCCTTAAAAGTCCAGTAGTTATTGGCATCGATCCGTCAGAAGCTGGTTGTCACCTTTGCTTGTGGTCTAGGACCAATTCATTTGGCGCATACAAAGTTTGTAATTTCCCTGTCTTTTTATGGTGTTTCTTGAAGTTCCCGTTTGAACTCTTCATTTTAAGAAATTTCCAGAAAGTCTATTTGAGCCCCATTTGTTTGCCTAATCTCTTATCGGAATATCACTTCCCCAATTTTCGTGATCTCTTGTTAGAAGACCATTTTCTTGTTTTGTTTGATTTTTTTTGTCGGAGGATCGACCTTTTGTTTAGCTGGTTCCCTAGTGTAGATCATACTCCTTTCTGGTTTTATCCCCAGTAAAGAGTTCGTCTACTCGTCTTTGTTCTAGCACATCATCTAGTCAAGTCTGAACCTGTTGATTAACTTGATCTTGATATTCCCCAGTGGAGACCATCTATTTTGGTTCTATCTCCATTGAGGATCTGTGTTTCTAAAGTGTCATCTGGTCATGTCTAAACCTGATGCTCGATCACTTTAGACTTCCCCAGTTTGTTTATGTTCCCCAATGTAGATCATACTCCTTTCTGGTTTTATCCCCAGTAAAGAGTTCGTCTACTCGTCTTTGTTCTAGCATGTCCTTTGGTCATGTCTGAACCTGTTGATTAACTTGTTCTAGATATTCCCTAGTGGAGACCATCTATTTTAGTTCTATCTCCACTGAGGATCTGTGCTTCTAAAGTGTTATCTAGTCATGTCTGAACCTGATGCTCAATCACTTTAGACTTCCCCATTTTGTTTCTGTTCCCCAGTGTTTTCTTGGTCATCCCTAGTGTGTTGTTACCATTGATTGTTGACCTTCATCCTTTAATTCCCTATTTTTGTCTACATTTTGCATCATCGTATCATCATATCATCACGCTAGAGTTCATGGCATGTCAGCATTTGCATATTTTCTGTTGTCCTTAGCATAGCATTGCATCTAAGGGAAAAATTTTCAGTTTGCTATATTTAAATACCTTTCACCTTGATTTTATGAGGATAGTCATCGCTCATGTCATCCGGTAAAGATATTAAAATAGGGGTGTAGCACCCCAAAATTTGCTCTCCTACCTTAGTACTAACTGGCTTATGTTTCATTTCATTTTTGCATTATCATGTGTGCATATCATTGGTTCTTAGCATGGGGTCAGGGTGCCTGAGGCAGTTCAAGAGGAGAAGGTGTTCTTCAAAGGGTCAAGTAAGAGTCCGTGTATTGTTCAAGAGATCTCAAGTGAATCACTCTCTCCTAACCTGTGCAGAAACTAGGGTTTTGAGATTCTTGGGTTTATTGCTCCAATGGGCAAGCTCCTTGGGTTTTTATCATCACCAGATGGCATATCTTATCTTTGTTGGAGAGGATACACATCATATTCAGAGGAAGTTGGATTTGGAGGATGTGTTATTTCCTCCTGGACTGAGGGTACTAAAATTAGGGTTTGCTATAAATCAGTTTATTTCTGATCTTTTGGACAAGACTTAATTCCATGGTATTCCTTGGGTCCCTAAGTATCTAGGAATGGGAGATTGTCCATCAGTTTGGTTCACAAGAGGTTCAATTGGTGAATTGATTGGAAATCGGGAGAATTGGGGGAAAGTCAACAGTGAGAGGGGAAGTCAACTGTGAAATTTTGAGGTTCTCTTCAAGGTTTTCAAGGTCTCACATCCTCATATGGTCTTCAAGGGTCAAGTTTCATACCATTTGTCAAGGATCAAGAGTTTTTGCTAAAGTTACTAAATAAGGAAATGACCTATAATTTGAAAGTTTCCATTTTTGGCAAGTTTTTACACTACATTCAACTTGACTTTTCACCATCAAGGAAGCTTCAAATGAATTTTTCTCAAACATGAAAGTTGAAGATATTTTTCTCCCCTTTCCAACAAGTACTAGATGGTCTCCATATCATTTGTGAAACTCAAGTTATGATCAAAAGAAGGCAATGTGGTTTTTAGGGTTTTCTCATGGTTCCATTCTTACACCTTTTGCATTTTGGGACATAGTGACCTATAATTGGTTCCATTGCTTCAAGTCACATCCTAACATCCAAGTGCACCTCATAAGGATCATTTTTGGCCTTTGAACCAAGAGATTTCATGACATATTCATCACTTATTTCACATTATGCAAAATTGCAAGATGCATCAAAACTCACAAACCAAGACATTTCAAGGCCCAAATCCAATTCAGGTGTAATTAGCAATTGATACATGAGTGATCCATCATAGAATGCTTGGGTGTACACGCATGGAGGGGGGTGTATGATTCAAAATGCAAATTTCCAAAATCACCCAAAACTCATTAATCAAGGAATTAATAAGACCTAAATGATTATCAGTGGAATAACCTAGAGTATTTAAGCTAATTCATGCACTCATTAGAGAGGAGGCACGTTGTTTTGATCAGATTTCAAGTTTTAACCCTAATCCTTCTCTCCTTCGAATCTCCTCACTCACAAGAGTTTTTCACAAACTTCTTTCACATTCTGAGTCCTGGGGATCCATAGAACACAAAGCTCCCATCATCTGAAGCTAACAACAAGGGTACGGATTGCGTGATCTCAGGTTAGTGCATTTTTTCATGATCCTAGAACTTAATTTTTTGGTTTGTATAATGATATATGATATTCACTGATAATTCTGGTATGTTTTATTTTGAGATTGGACGTGTATTATGTGCATATGGTGAGTTTGAAAGTTTTGAACCCTAACTTGTTTCATTCGATTCTCCTTATGTGTTGGTTGTTTGTGATTTTTAATGGCATATTTGTGATCCTCTGGAATTCTAGTTAGAATAGTGTATTTTTTTGCATGTTCTGGTGAATTTTTGGTTGCAGGTGGCCGGAAGGGACGACCAGAGCTAGGGCTCCGGCGTCTGGTTTGAGTTCCGACGAGGCTAGGGTTTCCAAGGTGGAAGATGAAATCCCACCGTCCATTAGCCAGATCCAACGGTCTACACTTTGCCACGTTTTTAAAAATATGTTTTAATTTTATTAATTGTGTGTATTCCATTCCATGATTAGTTTCGTACACCTTCAATCTGCTTCGCTCATCATGCGTATTTTTGGTTTTGTATTGACTGATCTGGGACGTTGACCTGATCTGGTGGCTATTATTACGCCAACGCATTAAATGAGTCATGCGCTGTTCACGTGTTATTTTTAATTGCTGAGTAATTGTGTGTGCGCGTGTGTACATTGGTAATTGTGTGCTGTGAATCCTGGCCTCTCATCTTGCTTACTTGTTGCTTTTGTTGATTGAGTGAGGAGCGTTAGATTAATCTCATGGCTGATGGTGGAGTCAATTGGTTGACTGGGTTTATGTTTTCTCTTTATTTCGCTGATGGGCTCTGTGGTGTGGGCTTGATTTCCACACCCCCTTTGCTTGATCCATTGTATTTCTCAACGTGAATTGTCTGCTACTTGCACCTCCCATTTTATTTTCCTTTTTATTTTCATTTAATTGTTTTGTTTCTCATTTTTAATTTTTAAAAATAGATAAATGCATCCAAAAATCCCAAAAAAATCATGAATCATGTTTAGAGTTTTATAAAATTTTCTCAAAATTTATTTTCTTATTTTATTTTATTTTTAGCATCTGAATTAATTATTTGAGTAATTTCCTTTTGAATTGTTCTTATTGTGCATACCATGACTTACTAATTTTATTTCTCATAGCACACAAAACATTTTGAGTCCATTCTTTTTGCACTGTTTCACCAACACATTGAATTGCATAAAAACATTTTTATCTTATTTTTGAAATCATTTCATGTTGCATTTTGGTCCTTCTCTTTTGCATATTGAACCATGTTTCTTACTTGATCTTTGCATGATTGTTTGAGTGACTTATCTTGTGAATTTTTGCATGAGTTTTTAACATGATGTTTACCCCTGGTTGAGGTGTGTTGAGAATTAATTTCGTATTTGTTAAAGATGTTTTGCTAATTGTTTGATTGCTCTTTGTCTGAGGTCTCTTTTATGCACATCAATGATCATGTCTGATTACTTGTTTGAGAAGGCACTTGTGCCATTGTTTGGGGATTGTTTCTTTGAATTCATGAATCATGTTTGAATCATTATAGGTCACTTGATTGCCATTATAGGGCATTGGTGTGAGGTTGTTGCATACTTTGTGCATATGTTCAATGCTTGGTTTACATGCCTCTTTTTGACTTATTTTCTCACTTCTTCTCATCTGTGTCTCTTCATGGTTTATGTTTGGTTTATGTATGCCATGCCATATCATTCATTTTCATTTCAGTTGATGTATGTTTCTGACTTTGGAGCTTTGCATTCATATCATATGTCATTCATGTTTCATCTTGCATACTTGAACATGTTTCACTTATATGCTTCCTTCTCCTTCTTCTATTGATTCTTAATGCTTGGATACTTGTTTGCATGTCTCATGTGACATTTGCATAGCATGTTTAGGCACATGTTTAGGTCATCCACATTCTGACTTGGATGAGTTCCATTTGGTTTATAATCATTTCTCTTTGGTTTGTGACTTGCTTGGGTTTCATTTGTCTTATAGTTACTTATGTCTGTTTTGTACTAACCTTTTATGCAGAGGCTGAGGTAAGTTATTTAAGGGTGTGGATACCTATCCATGTTCACCCTCATTCTCTCCTTCTCATTTCTTTTCCTTAAGTTTTGGATTTCACTTTGTATGTGATTGAACTGGTTAATGTTTACTTGTGTCTGTTCACATGATCCCCTTAGGATTCCTAGCTCCACTTAATTTCTGATTAAGTTGGAGGTAGGAGAGACATTAGGCTTTCAATCCTTTGCATGATAACATTAGGACTAAATTCCATAGGATAGTCTCCCTCCAAACTTCCCCTTAGGGCCATCTTTGCATGATAACATTAGGATAGATTTTCCCCGTAGTTTTTTTCTTTTCTTTTGAGTCCCTCTTCTCATCTCATAACAATTTCTAAGATACTTAATAAGGTCAACTTGCCTTGCACACAAGCCTTAAACATAGGAAATGAAGATTGAGGGGCCCCCATTCTCTCTTCTAGAGTGTTGAGCATACGTCCCATTGGGGATGACCATGCGACGCATTCGTTCCCGTGTCATAGACTTTGGTTCAAGGTGAGTTATGAACTAACTCAACTCACTTCTGTCCTAAAAAATACAAACAAACTTCAAACCTTTTTATCCTGCGGGATTGTCAAACTAAAGGCTATTTTCAAAAAAGGCACGTTACTTTCCGTCTGAGTCGCAAACAGGCATCGACCCTAACTGTCGGACGCGAACTTAACGTCGCTCATAAAAAACACAAAAAGAACTTGGTCCGAACTACGTTGACTCTGAATTTCCCATTGCACAAAGGGAGTACGTAGGCCTAGGACGTCGACGTCCTACTGAGTCTGTCTTTGATTTCCCCTCCCCCGTTTCAGTACAGCCATAGATTTTAGGATAACTCACCCTTAGAATAGACAACAAGCGTGGATCCCATCGAGTACGATGGACGTGTGGGGTGCTAACACCTTCCCCTCGCGTAACCAACTCCCGAACCCAGGCTATGGTTGCGATGACCATTCCTTTCCCTCTTCCTCAGGTTTATGCAGTGTTTCCTTTCCCTCTCTTGGGATAAATATACATTGCTGGCGACTCTGTGTTCTGCGACACTTTCGCATTTGTACCTGGATGAAAATCCTAGGAGCGACAGCTGGCGACTCTGCTGGGGATCCTAGTTCCCTAAGCGGGTCTGTCCTAGTGCTTGTTTGTCGACTCTGGTGACCATTCCCGAGGACTTAGTAACGACACTCCTCCCGAGACGTGATAATGGCAGACCAGAAATGGCAAACCCATTACACATGTCGATCTGAGGACCCAATGCTGGGAACTTGCTATAGGGTTTCCTTTTGGAAAAGAATCAGTGGAAGCACTCCTCGATTGGTGATAGTACTGTACCCCGAGGGATGAATGTACTATTGCTTCTCGACCTCAGTGCCAAAACTGAGGACTTGCCATAGGATGTTTTCTTTTGAGGGGAATCAGTTGAGGCCTCCTCGATTGGTGATGATGCCAAACCAGAAATGGTGAACGTATCATCATTTCTCGACCTGAGAGCCCGCGATATTGAGGATCCTCGGCTTTCTAGTACCCACATGTGAGAGGGCAGGGTGTTTACAGGTTTGCAGGTAACCTTGACCTTCAACATACCTGGTTTTCTGGTCAGCAGATTTATCAGTGTGATATTATGGTTTTTCTGGTATTCTGAGTATTTGGGCAGATCTTTGAGATTATACAGTTGTTCAGTGCAGCGGTTGTCCTGTCTGTGTGGCATCCTTGATCCCATGTGTGCATTTGCATCATCATTTTGCATCCTAACATGTTTATTCATTTGTAGGGTTGCATCCTAACTTTGATTCTGGTTTTGAAGACTATTAAGGATGAGTACTGAGAAGAGAAAGAACATCATAGTGTACAAGTTCCCATCACTTATTCTGGATCCTGTTCACAAGATTCTGTCTATGGCAGAACCTGGGGTATTGGCAGACTTTAGAGGAGAGTATGGAAGAATTCTGAATTTTGCTCGCAACATCACTGAATACGAGTATAGGGCTTTGCACACTCTGGTGCAATTCTATGACCCTCACCTGCGATGTTTTTTATTCACTGATTATCTTTTGGCCCCGACATTGGAGGAGTTTGCTCTCATTCTGGATGTTTCTATCAAAGAAGAGGCTCCTTTCTATCCTTCTAAAGAACTTCCTGATTTAGAAAGGGTCTCCGAGGCTTTGCATCTGGATCCATCTTTGTTGAAAAACAACGTTGCCAGTAAGGGAGGGTGTAAAGGCTTTCATGTGAAATTTTTGGTAGAACAGACTGCTGTACATGCTAAGGCTAGATGTTGGTCGGTTTTCAACGCCATCTTGGCTATGTGTGTCTATGGAATGGTGTTGTTTCCAAATATGAAGGATTTTGTGGACATGCACGCTGTCCGGATATTTACCATGAAGAATCCGGTACCTACTTTGCTTGGAGATCTATACCATTCAGTGCATTATAAGAATGAGAAGAGGGGGGAGGATCCCTTTGTTGTTGTGCGCCAGTTCTCTACAAATGGTTTGCTGATCGTCTTCCCAAATCTGGGGCATTTGTAGATACTCAAGGAACGTTGGATTGGTCCAAAAGATTAATGGGCTTGAGGGCAGATAATCTAATTTGGGTTAACCGTGACTTGTTGGGCCAAGATATCATGGTTAGTTGTGGAGGTCTCCCAAATGTGCCTCTAATAGGAAGGAACGGGGGAATTAACTACAACCCTATTCTTGCTATTAGGAAATTCGGGTATGCCTTGAAAGAGCCACCAAGAGACGAGGAGGTCCCAGAATCTTTATATCTGAGAGGGGAAATCAATCCAGAACTGTTAAAAGAAGCTGCGAATACTTGGGAAGATCGTCATAAGAAGGGGAAGATTTCTTTTGGGAAGAGCAATAACAGAACATTTCCTGCGTACGAAGATTGGATTCAGAAAAGGGTAGAGAAGGAGCTTTTTCCATTCTCCAAAGAACCACCATCTTACCCCTTGCTGATTGAGCCTCCTACCACAGTTGAGATAGAGAAGTTTAACAAGTTGTGGGCTGAAAAGGAAAAGCTGCGGGAAGAAAACAGTGAGCTACAAAGAGAGACTTATCAGTTGAAACATGAGCGGGGTGAAGCTGTTCATATCGCCGAGTTGAAGACAGAGCTTCTCGCTAAGGCAGAATAGGAGCTAGAAGACAAGGTCGCAGCCAGACAAAGGATGAAACAGACTCTAGAGGGTATCAGTAAGGTTCTCAAGTCTAAGAAGGAGGAATTGGCCAAGGCTTTGTTGAAAATTCACAAGTTCAATGCTCACCGAGACACTGCAATGGCTGATAATAAGCAAAAGGAAGATGATTATCTAGCTCAGATTGATCAATTGAAGTTGAAGCTCAAGAAAAAAGACGTTGAGATTCTATCAGGGGTATTCCAGAGACAAGCAGTCGAGGGTCGACTCAATGAAGCCATAGCCTCCATAGAGGAACTAAAGATCCAAGCTGGAGTGAAGAGACCTAGAAATGAGGGTCCTAGCATGGATGGTGTTTTTGAAGAAGACGCTTGGGAGTTGCATTGCCGATACTTGAAATGGATCATGCATAGGAGAGATGTTCTCATTCAAGAGCTAATTCAGAGACCGAAGCATCCCGACACCAAAAAGTTGTTCAAGGAAATTCAAGACTGGAGCAAAGAGCATGATGGATGGGGGGAATTGGCACTGTTGGACTTTGATGACATGTCGTAGTTTTCTATTTTCTTTTATTGTATTTGGATCACCACCAGGCTTGTTGGTTGGGATCTATGATTATTGTGTTCAGACTTATTATTTTGGGTTATGATTGTTGACAATTGGTTATCCTCTGGTTTTTCTTAATACATGAGCAGAAGTTCCGTTCTATCTTGTTGTTAAACTGGAATCAAAGGGTGGATCGCCCTGCGAATATTCAAGCATGTTCATTTGCATTTGCATATTCATGATCATTGTGCATAACAGGTGGTCAAGGCTGGTTATTCTTATTCTGATCTGGCTTTCTTCAGAATTGCAGACTTAACTCCTCAGGCCATTCAAGAGTTGATCATGGAGCAAATTCAAGCTGAGTTGAGGGAAATGCGAGGCCAGATGGGGCAGTTTATGGGGAATATGCAAAATCTAATGCAAGACCAGAAGATGCTGAGGGAGGAGGTCAATCAGATGAAGACTCAGATGGGTTTGGTCATGGATATTTTGAAAATAGTGTTAAAGAAGGAAAACAGTCATGTGCTCGCTTTCGCGACAGAGGTCCTTACTCCTCCCATCCCTTTGGGATTTGATCTAGATCGTGGATTGCCTCGTGAATCTCTTCCACAAGCTGAAGTTCCAGAACTTTCCCAACAGCAACCAGGTCTTATCTCCCAAGATAAGCCTAAGAATAAAAAGGGTGCACAGAGACCGAAGCAGTCTGAAAGAGTGTGTCATCCGCTCCCTATGCCATATTCTCAGCTATTGCAACATCTCCTTCAGTTGCAACTGGTACAGAAAAGGACATTGGCTCCTCTCACTGGTAATCCCCCACCAGGCTACAATGCAAGAGCCCATTGTGATTTCCATTCTGGGGCACCAAGGCATACTGTGGAGAAATGTAGGGCCTTTCAGCACCAAGTCTAGGATTTGATTGATGCGGGGGCAATTGAATTCACGTCGGGCGGCGTGAGCATACAAGGTGATTTTACTCAAATTGTTGCAAAGGAAGTGGAGACTCCTCCCCTCTTTGCAGGATCCACCTCATGTCATGGACTTTCTCCACAACCTTTTGCCGCAGAAGCTCTACGTCAACAATATTTGTTTGTGCCTCATCCAAATATGGAAAGGGAAGTGCAAGCGCAGGTGAGGCGCCCAAATCAGCAGCAGCCGCCAAATCATCAGCAGCAGAGGCAATTTGGACCAAGAAGGCCCAAGAGGATATTTGATCCTATTCCTATTCCTTATAGTTAGTTATTTGCTCGCTTGCTCAAGAACTCTTTGATTCAAACGAGGAGTACTACGCCGGTACCGTACCCTATTCCTCCGGACTTTGATATGAATGCTAGGTGAGAGTTCCACTCGAGAACGTTTGGGCATACAATTGATAATTGTGATGCATTCCAGCACAAGGTGCAAGACTTGATCGACTCAAAGGTCATCACGCCAGATGGTACCCCTTTGGATTGAAGCTTCTTTATCAGAGTGAGCACTCGAGGTTGCGAAGACATCATCAGGAGCAATAAGTCCAGACGGAGTCAAGTCTCCTCAACGATGGCAATCATCAGTTTCTTTATTGCATGTTCATACGTAGCTTTCATTTATTTGTTTAAACATTGTCTGCATGTAAAAATTTGTTTGTGTTTGAATGTGGATTTTTAATGCAATGAGTTTGTTTTTCTTGAAGAATTTCATTCGTGTTCACTCATTTTAAATGTTTATATGCACTGTAATACCTCTCTTGTCTAGAACTCTTGAGGGAGGATGACGAAATAAGAGCGTAGATTTCTAATGGTACGCTTTTGGATAAAACCCTGTTAAGGATGTACAGGCATTGTTTCCAATTCACAAACACTGGAGAGATAAGGAGATAGACCTTTGTCAACCTCTTTGAGCCTAGTAGTAGGAGTTTTTTCTGGAAACGAAAAAACCCTCAATCTTAACCTGGGGCAGGGTAGGCGTCAGTTAGTTTGACCAAGTGTTCAAATTTCAGAAGGAGTGTACATCTGAGGATCCATTACCTTCCATTCCACTAGCAAGAGGTTAAGAGGTGTAGAACCACAATGGTTACTCCTCACCAACCGAAGAGTGAAACAGTCACAGCCCTTTCAAACAAGTGAGACAAAACAGTGTCACATGGCTTGTTCAAAAAAAACAGAAAGAGAAAAAGAAAAAGCCTGCTAAGTCGAAAAACTTGAAAGCAAGTGACTTAGGCAAAAGCTAAGGCATCCCACTGGACTTCAAAATTGAAAACTCAAAAGAGTCAGTCCAGGCAAAATTAGGGAACAAAAAGCAAAAGAATGAGAAAGCGAAAAGCCAAAAGGATTACAAAGAAAATCTTTGAGCAGAACAAAGTCGTGTGAGTACAGACACAAAAGACAAAAAGGGGTGACTGTTACTCCAAAACCTCATTGGGTGTCGAACCATCAGATGTATGGGTTTCTTTAAGGGTCATAAAACCTTTTGAGAGATGAGCGCTTGCGCCGAATTAGCTGAACTTAGGACTGGAGAACGTCATGGAGAGTGGGTGGGCACTGATAAACTTTGAGCCTTAAACCTTTCTTTTTCTCAAAACCGCGAACCAGGCCACGATACAACCCTCAAAAGTCCTAATTGAAACAGGGTTTATTCCGACGGCGTACTTCATTGAGATAGCGTTCCTGACTCCTATGAGTTATGCTAATAAGATTTTTGCTGGTATTGCATGTGCGTATTGTTTTCCATTCAAAAATCAGTGCCGCATCCCAGCTAGTGATTCGTTCACGAGGCTTGGCGACACATTTTCAACAAAACTTCAAGGGTAACACGAGTGTTGCATTAGAATTATCATTCTCATAATAAACATTTTTTGCTTGCGTGTGTTTGATATCAAAGAAGCTTACACGATGAACGACAGTCGAGAAGCTCGATCACGCCATGTTGAGACGGTGAAAACTCCGAACGACAATCATGTCAAGGGGTATGTGGTTAAGAGATTGTACGCAACCCGGGGGTTCCCAATAAATGGTGATAAGATGCAGCTAATCTGGAGCAGTCACGTTGAAAACTCTCCCTAAAGCAGCCGAACAGGGGCAATCAGGTCGATTTGACAAATCTTTGTAAGATCAGCCAGGGGAAAATTTCCTTCAAGAATTGGGGCAGGCCACCTCTAGAGCATGAGAGATTGTCCACTCCTGAAAACGGTTAATTGAAAACACCTCCTCAAAGTTCAGAATACTGGGACAGAGTATTTTCAATTCATTACAAATCCTTTCGAGGTAATGTACTTCATAGATTATGAAGTCTGGGGCAGTTATGTCGAGATCTGATAAATCTCTCCAAGAGTTTGAAGACCCTGGGGCAGTGCGAACGCCCAGTCCTCTATAAAATCCTCTTGAGATGATTTCTTCCTTTAGACCTGGTGGTCTGGGGCAAGTGGAAAGTTCAAAGGGCCGTCTATGACCGTGGAGACAGGTCAGGTTGGATGGCAACAGGATTGTACTTCCCAGCAGTTTGCTCTCCTCAGCATTGAGATTGCACTTTCCTTAGCAGAGCAGACTTTCCCCAGCAGGAGACTCGGGGAATTTGTTCTCTGGATCAGGACGTTGTCTCCCCATAGAATCAGGGTGTCCACTTTCCCCAGCCAGTCAGGAAGCGCACTTTCACCGACAACGTTATGTTCTAATCCCCAGCAAGGTGAGGATAAAGTCATTCGCCCCTTCAGTAGGCTAAGTTCAGCAGTATTCCCCAAGCAGGATGGTATTATGGGCTGGCATCCCCAGCAGGTTCTAAGCCCATTGGTTATTAGCAATCCTCAGCAACTGACTTCTGGTTCTGTCATTGGCATTCATTCTCAACTCCCCCAGCAGAGGAGAAATCTCAGGTTTTGGATGTTACCTTCAGTAGAGGTCACGTGTAATTCCCGGTAGTGCGGATGTTCTTTTGGGATTTCATCCCCAGCAGAAGTCATTGATCCAAAGAGTCGGTCAGTGTTATCCTTCTCAGTAGAATTCTTGGATTTAGAGGACAATTTATTTTTGTCATCCCCAACTGAATTGGTCTCTTCTCTCCAACATTTATTTTGCTGGAGGGGCCCTTTTGCATATCATAAGCATTTGCATTGCACCCTCAAACGCGTAGCATTTCCATTTCGTATGGAGCATTACGCCAAAATCCAAACATTTGCATTCGAAGCATAAGCCAGGTTTGATATTTATTTTGCTAGTTCTCTTTATCAGCAGAGATAGCAATCTCTTGAAGATTTTCTTCGTCAGTTCCCTTTATAAGCAGGGATGGCATTTATTTTGCTAGTTCTCTTTATCAGCAGAGATAACAATCTTTTGAAGATTTTCTTCATCAGTTCCCTTTATCGGCAGGGATGGCATTTATTTTGCTAGTTCTCTTTATCAGCAGAGATAGCAATCTTTTGAAGATTTTCTTCGTCAGTTCCCTTTATCAGCAGGGATGGCATTTATTTTGCTAGTTCTCTTTATCAGCAGAGATAGCAATCTTTTGAAGATTTTCTTCGTCAGTTCCTTTTATCAGCAGGGATGACATTTATTTTGCTAGTTCTCTTCATCAGCAGAGATAGCAATCTTTTGAAGATTTTCTTCGTTAGTTCCCTTTATCAGCAGGGATGGCATTTATTTTGCTAGTTCTCTTTATCAGCAGAGATAGCAATCTTTTGAAGATTTTCTTCGTCAGTTCCTTTTATCAGCAGGGATGGCATTTATTTTGCTAGTTCTCTTTATCAGCAGAGATAGCAATCTTTTGAAGATTTTCTTCGTCAGTTCCCTTTATCAGCAGGGATGGCATTTATTTTTCTAGTTCTCTTTATCAGCAGAGATAACAATCTTTTGAAGATTTTCTTCGTCAGTTCCCTTTATCAGCAGGGATGGCATTTATTTTGCTAGTTCTCTTTATCAGCAGAGATAGCAATCTTTTGAAGATTTTCTTCGTCAGTTCCCTTTATCATCAGGGATGGCATTTATTTTTCTAGTTCTCTTTATCAGCAGATATAGCAAACTTTTGAAGATTTTCTTCGTCAGTTCCCTTTATCAGCAGGGATGGCATTTATTTTGCTAGTTCTGTTTATCAGCAGAGATAGCAATCTTTTGAAGATTTTCTTTGTCAGTTCCTTTTATCAGCATGGATGGTATTTATTTTGCTAGTTCTCTTTATCAGCAGAGATAGCAATCTTTTGAAGATTTTCTCCGTCGGTTCCCTTTATCAGCAGGGATGGCATTTATTTTGCTAGTTCTCTTTATCAGTAGATATAGCAATCTTTTGAAGATTTTCTTCGTCAGTTTCCTTTATCAGCAGGGATGGCATTTATTTTTCTAGTTCTCTTTATCAGCAGAGATAGCAATCTTTTGAAGATTTTCTTCGTCAGTTCCCTTTATCAGCAGGGATGGCATTTATTTTGCTAGTTCTCTTCATCAGCAGAGATAACAATCTTTTGAAGATTTTCTTCGTCAGTTCCCTTTATCAGCAGGGATGGCATTTATTTTGCTAGTTCTCTTTATCAGCAGAGATAGCAATCTTTTGAAGATTTTCTCCGTCGGTTCCCTTTATCAGCAGGGATGGCATTTATTTTGCTAGTTCTCTTTATCAGCAGATATAGCAATCTTTTGAAGATTTTCTTCGTCAGTTCCCTTTATCAGCAGGGATGGCATTTATTTTTCTAGTTCTCTTTATCAGCAGAGATAGCAATCTTTTGAAGATTTTCTTCGTCAGTTCCCTTTATCAGCAGGGATGGCATTTATTTTGCTAGTTCTCTTTATCAGCAGAGATAGCAATCTTTTGAAGATTTTCTTCGTCAGTTCCCTTTATCAGCAGGGATGGCATTTATTTTGCTAGTTCTCTTTATCAGCAGAGATAGCAATCTTTTGAAGATTTTCTTCGTCAGTTCCCTTTATCAGCAGGGATGGCATTTATTTTGCTATTTCTCTTTATCAGCAGAGATAGCAATCTTTTGAAGATTTTCTTCGTCAGTTCCCTTTATCAGCAGGGATGGCATTTATTTTGCTAGTTCTCTTTATCAGCAGAGATAGCAATCTTTTGAAGATTTTCTTCGTCAATTCCCTTTATCAGCAGGGATGACATTTATTTTGCTAGTTCTCTTTATCAGCAGAGATAGCAATCTTTTGAAGATTTTCTTCGTCAGTTCCTTTTATCAGCAGGGATGACATTTATTTTGCTAGTTCTCTTTTCAGCAGAGATAGCAATCTTTTGAAGATTTTCTTCGTCAGTTCCCTTTATCAGCAGGGATGGCATTTATTTTGCTAGTTCTCTTTATCAGCAGAGATAGCAATCTTTTGAAGATTTTCCTCGTCAGTTCCCTTTATCAGCAGGGATGGCATTTATTTTGCTAGTTCTCTTTATCAGCAGAGATAGCAATCTTTTGAAGATTTTCTTCGTCAGTTCCCTTTATCAGCAGGGATGGCATTTATTTTTCTTATTCTCTTTATCAGCAGATATAGCAATCTTTTGAAGATTTTCTTCGTCAGTTCCCTTTATCAGCAGGGATGGCATTTATTTTGCTAGTTCTCTTTATCAGCAGAGATAGCAATCTTTTGAAGATTTTCTTCGTCAATTCCCTTTATCAGCAGGGATGACATTTATTTTGCTAGTTCTCTTTATCAGCAGAGATAGCAATCTTTTGAAGATTTTCTTCGTCAGTTCCTTTTATCAGCAGGGATGACATTTATTTTGCTAGTTCTCTTTTCAGCAGAGATAGCAATCTTTTGAAGATTTTCTTCGTCAGTTCCCTTTATCAGCAGGGATGGCATTTATTTTGCTAGTTCTCTTTATCAGCAGAGATAGCAATCTTTTGAGGATTTTCTTCGTCAGTTCCCTTTATCAGCAGGGATGGCATTTATTTTGCTAGTTCTCTTTATCAGCAGAGATAGCAATCTTTTGAAGATTTTCTTCGTCAGTTCCCTTTATCAGCAGGGATGGCATTTATTTTGCTATTTCTCTTTATCAGCAGAGATAGCAATCTTTTGAAGATTTTCTTCGTCAGTTCCCTTTATCAGCAGGGATGGCATTTATTTTGCTAGTTCTCTTTATCAGCAGAGATAGCAATCTTTTGAAGATTTTCTTCGTCAATTCCCTTTATCAGCAGGGATGACATTTATTTTGCTAGTTCTCTTTATCAGCAGAGATAGCAATCTTTTGAAGATTTTCTTCGTCAGTTCCTTTTATCAGCAGGGATGACATTTATTTTGCTAGTTCTCTTTTCAGCAGAGATAGCAATCTTTTGAAGATTTTCTTCGTCAGTTCCCTTTATCAGCAGGGATGGCATTTATTTTGCTAGTTCTCTTTATCAGCAGAGATAGCAATCTTTTGAAGATTTTCCTCGTCAGTTCCCTTTATCAGCAGGGATGGCATTTATTTTGCTAGTTCTCTTTATCAGCAGAGATAGCAATCTTTTGAAGATTTTCTTCGTCAGTTCCCTTTATCAGCAGGGATGGCATTTATTTTTCTTATTCTCTTTATCAGCAGATATAGCAATCTTTTGAAGATTTTCTTCGTCAGTTCCCTTTATCAGCAGGGATGGCATTTATTTTGCTAGTTCTCTTTATCAGCAGAGATAGCAATCTTTTGAAGATTTTCTTCGTCAGTTCCTTTTATCAGCAGGGATGGCATTTATTTTGCTAGTTCTCTTTATCAGCAGAGATAGCAATCTTTTGAAGATTTTCTTCGTCAGTTCCCTTTATCAGCAGGGATGGCATTTATTTTTCTAGTTCTCTTTATCAGCAGAGATAGCAATCTTTTGAAGATTTTCTTCGTCAGTTCCCTTTATCAGCAGGGATGGCATTTATTTTGCTAGTTCTCTTTATCAGCAGAGATAGCAATCTTTTGAAGATTTTCTTCGTCAGTTCCCTTTATCATCAGGGATGGCATTTATTTTTCTAGTTCTCTTTATCAGCAGATATAGCAAACTTTTGAAGATTTTCTTCGCCAGTTCCCTTTATTAGCAGGGATGGCATTTATTTTGCTAGTTCTGTTTATCAGCAGAGATAGCAATCTTTTGAAGATTTTCTTCGTCAGTTCCTTTTATCAGCAGGGATGGTATTTATTTTGCTAGTTCTCTTTATCAGCAGAGATAGCAATCTTTTGAAGATTTTCTCCGTCGGTTCCCTTTATCAGCAGGGATGGCATTTATTTTGCTAGTTCTCTTTATCAGTAGATATAGCAATCTTTTGAAGATTTTCTTCGTCAGTTTCCTTTATCAGCAGGGATGGCATTTATTTTTCTAGTTCTCTTTATCAGCAGAGATAGCAATCTTTTGAAGATTTTCTTCGTCAGTTCCCTTTATCAGCAGGGATGGCATTTATTTTGCTAGTTCTCTTCATCAGTAGAGATAACAATCTTTTGAAGATTTTCTTCGTCAGTTCCCTTTATCAGCAGGGATGGCATTTATTTTGCTAGTTCTCTTTATCAGCAGAGATAGCAATCTTTTGAAGATTTTCTCCGTCGGTTCCCTTTATCAGCAGGGATGGCATTTATTTTGCTAGTTCTCTTTATCAGCAGATATAGCAATCTTTTGAAGATTTTCTTCGTCAGTTCCCTTTATCAGCAGGGATGGCATTTATTTTTCTAGTTCTCTTTATCAGCAGAGATAGCAATCTTTTGAAGATTTTCTTCGTCAGTTCCCTTTATCAGCAGGGATATCATTTATTTTGCTAGTTCTCTTTATCAGCAGAGATAGCAATCTTTTGAAGATTTTCTTCGCCAGTTCCCTTTATCAGCAGGGATGGCATTTATTTTGCTAGTTCTCTTTATCAGCAGAGATAGCAATCTTTTGAAGATTTTCTTCGTCAGTTCCCTTTATCAGCAGGGATGGCATTTATTTTGCTAGTTCTCTTTATCAGCAGAGATAGCAATCTTTTGAAGATTTTCTTCGTCAGTTCCCTTTATCAGCAGGGATGGCATTTATTTTGCTAGTTCTCTTTATCAGCAGAGATAGCAATCTTTTGAAGATTTTCTTCGTCAATTCCCTTTATCAGCAGGGATGACATTTATTTTGCTAGTTCTCTTTATCAGCAGAGATAGCAATCTTTTGAAGATTTTCTTCGTCAGTTCCTTTTATCAGCAGGGATGACATTTATTTTGCTAGTTCTCTTTTCAGCAGAGATAGCAATCTTTTGAAGATTTTCTTCGTCAGTTCCCTTTATCAGCAGGGATGGCATTTATTTTGCTAGTTCTCTTTATCAGCAGAGATAGCAATCTTTTGAAGATTTTCTTCGTCAATTCCCTTTATCAGCAGGGATGACATTTATTTTGCTAGTTCTCTTTATCAGCAGAGATAGCAATCTTTTGAAGATTTTCTTCGTCAGTTCCTTTTATCAGCAGGGATGACATTTATTTTGCTAGTTCTCTTTTCAGCAGAGATAGCAATCTTTTGAAGATTTTCTTCGTCAGTTCCCTTTATCAGCAGGGATGGCATTTATTTTGCTAGTTCTCTTTATCAGCAGAGATAGCAATCTTTTGAAGATTTTCCTCGTCAGTTCCCTTTATCAGCAGGGATGGCATTTATTTTGCTAGTTCTCTTTATCAGCAGAGATAGCAATCTTTTGAAGATTTTCTTCGTCAGTTCCCTTTATCAGCAGGGATGGCATTTATTTTTCTTATTCTCTTTATCAGCAGATATAGCAATCTTTTGAAGATTTTCTTCGTCAGTTCCCTTTATCAGCAGGGATGGCATTTATTTTGCTAGTTCTCTTTATCAGCAGAGATAGCAATCTTTTGAAGATTTTCTTCGTCAGTTCCTTTTATCAGCAGGGATGGCATTTATTTTGCTAGTTCTCTTTATCAGCAGAGATAGCAATCTTTTGAAGATTTTCTTCGTCAGTTCCCTTTATCAGCAGGGATGGCATTTATTTTTCTAGTTCTCTTTATCAGCAGAGATAACAATCTTTTGAAGATTTTCTTCGTCAGTTCCCTTTATCAGCAGGGATGGCATTTATTTTGCTAGTTCTCTTTATCAGCAGAGATAGCAATCTTTTGAAGATTTTCTTCGTCAGTTCCCTTTATCATCAGGGATGGCATTTATTTTTCTAGTTCTCTTTATCAGCAGATATAGCAAACTTTTGAAGATTTTCTTCGTCAGTTCCCTTTATTAGCAGGGATGGCATTTATTTTGCTAGTTCTGTTTATCAGCAGAGATAGCAATCTTTTGAAGATTTTCTTCGTCAGTTCCTTTTATCAGCAGGGATGGTATTTATTTTGCTAGTTCTCTTTATCAGCAGAGATAGCAATCTTTTGAAGATTTTCTCCGTCGGTTCCCTTTATCAGCAGGGATGGCATTTATTTTGCTAGTTCTCTTTATCAGTAGATATAGCAATCTTTTGAAGATTTTCTTCGTCAGTTTCCTTTATCAGCAGGGATGGCATTTATTTTTCTAGTTCTCTTTATCAGCAGAGATAGCAATCTTTTGGTGATTTTCTTCGTCAGTTCCCTTTATCAGCAGGGATGGCATTTATTTTGCTAGTTCTCTTCATCAGTAGAGATAACAATCTTTTGAAGATTTTCTTCGTCAGTTCCCTTTATCAGCAGGGATGGCATTTATTTTGCTAGTTCTCTTTATCAGCAGAGATAGCAATCTTTTGAAGATTTTCTCCGTCGGTTCCCTTTATCAGCAGGGATGGCATTTATTTTGCTAGTTCTCTTTATCAGCAGATATAGCAATCTTTTGAAGATTTTCTTCGTCAGTTCCCTTTATCAGCAGGGATGGCATTTATTTTTCTAGTTCTCTTTATCAGCAGAGATAGCAATCTTTTGAAGATTTTCTTCGTCAGTTCCCTTTATCAGCAGGGATATCATTTATTTTGCTAGTTCTCTTTATCAGCAGAGATAGCAATCTTTTGAAGATTTTCTTCGTCAGTTCCCTTTATCAGCAGGGATGGCATTTATTTTGCTAGTTCCCTTTATCAGCAGAGATAGCAATCTTTTGAAGATTTTCTTCGTCAGTTCCCTTTATCAGCAGGGATGGCATTTATTTTGCTAGTTCTCTTTATCAGCAGAGATAGCAATCTTTTGAAGATTTTCTTCGTCAGTTCCCTTTATCAGCAGGGATGGCATTTATTTTGCTAGTTCTCTTTATCAGCAGAGATAGCAATCTTTTGAAGATTTTCTTCGTCAATTCCCTTTATCAGCAGGGATCACATTTATTTTGCTAGTTCTCTTTATCAGCAGAGATAGCAATCTTTTGAAGATTTTCTTCGTCAGTTCCTTTTATCAGCAGGGATGACATTTATTTTGCTAGTTCTCTTTTCAGCAGAGATAGCAATCTTTTGAAGATTTTCTTCGTCAGTTCCCTTTATCAGCAGGGATGGCATTTATTTTGCTAGTTCTCTTTATCAGCAGAGATAGCAATCTTTTGAAGATTTTCTTCGTCAATTCCCTTTATCAGCAGGGATGACATTTATTTTGCTAGTTCTCTTTATCAGCAGAGATAGCAATCTTTTGAAGATTTTCTTCGTCAGTTCCTTTTATCAGCAGGGATGACATTTATTTTGCTAGTTCTCTTTTCAGCAGAGATAGCAATCTTTTGAAGATTTTCTTCGTCAGTTCCCTTTATCAGCAGGGATGACATTTATTTTGCTAGTTCTCTTTATCAGCAGAGATAGCAATCTTTTGAAGATTTTCCTCGTCAGTTCCCTTTATCAGCAGGGATGGCATTTATTTTGCTAGTTCTCTTTATCAGCAGAGATAGCAATCTTTTGAAGATTTTCTTCGTCAGTTCCCTTTATCAGCAGGGATGGCATTTATTTTTCTTATTCTCTTTATCAGCAGATATAGCAATCTTTTGAAGATTTTCTTCGTCAGTTCCCTTTATCAGCAGGGATGGCATTTATTTTGCTAGTTCTCTTTATCAACAGAGATAGCAATCTTTTGAAGATTTTCTTCGTCAGTTCCTTTTATCAGCAGGGATGGCATTTATTTTGCTAGTTCTCTTTATCAGCAGAGATAGCAATCTTTTGAAGATTTTCTTCGTCAGTTCCCTTTATCAGCAGGGATGGCATTTATTTTGCTAGTTCTCTTTATCAGCAGAGATAGCAATCTTTTGAAGATTTTCTTCGTCAGTTCCCTTTATCAGCAGGGATGGCATTTATTTTGCTATTTCTCTTTATCAGCAGAGATAGCAATCTTTTGAAGATTTTCTTCGTCAGTTCCCTTTATCAGCAGGGATGGCATTTATTTTGCTAGTTCTCTTTATCAGCAGAGATAGCAATCTTTTGAAGATTTTCTTCGTCAATTCCCTTTATCAGCAGGGATGACATTTATTTTGCTAGTTCTCTTTAACAGCAGAGATAGCAATCTTTTGAAGATTTTCTTCGTCAGTTCCTTTTATCAGCAGGGATGACATTTATTTTGCTAGTTCTCTTTTCAGCAGAGATAGCAATCTTTTGAAGATTTTCTTCGTCAGTTCCCTTTATCAGCAGGGATGGCATTTATTTTGCTAGTTCTCTTTATCAGCAGAGATAGCAATCTTTTGAAGATTTTCCTCGTCAGTTCCCTTTATCAGCAGGGATGGCATTTATTTTGCTAGTTCTCTTTATCAGCAGAGATAGCAATCTTTTGAAGATTTTCTTCGTCAGTTCCCTTTATCAGCAGGGATGGCATTTATTTTTCTTATTCTCTTTATCAGCAGATATAGCAATCTTTTGAAGATTTTCTTCGTCAGTTCCCTTTATCAGCAGGGATGGCATTTATTTTGCTAGTTCTCTTTATCAGCAGAGATAGCAATCTTTTGAAGATTTTCTTCGTCAGTTCCTTTTATCAGCAGGGATGGCATTTATTTTGCTAGTTCTCTTTATCAGCAGAGATAGCAATCTTTTGAAGATTTTCTTCGTCAGTTCCCTTTATCAGCAGGGATGGCATTTATTTTTCTAGTTCTCTTTATCAGCAGAGATAGCAATCTTTTGAAGATTTTCTTCGTCAGTTCCCTTTATCAGCAGGGATGGCATTTATTTTGCTAGTTCTCTTTATCAGCAGAGATAGCAATCTTTTGAAGATTTTCTTCGTCAGTTCCCTTTATCATCAGGGATGGCATTTATTTTTCTAGTTCTCTTTATCAGCAGATATAGCAAACTTTTGAAGATTTTCTTCGTCAGTTCCCTTTATTAGCAGGGATGGCATTTATTTTGCTAGTTCTGTTTATCAGCAGAGATAGCAATCTTTTGAAGATTTTCTTCGTCAGTTCCTTTTATCAGCAGGGATGGTATTTATTTTGCTAGTTCTCTTTATCAGCAGAGATAGCAATCTTTTGAAGATTTTCTCCGTCGGTTCCCTTTATCAGCAGGGATGGCATTTATTTTGCTAGTTCTCTTTATCAGTAGATATAGCAATCTTTTGAAGATTTTCTTCGTCAGTTTCCTTTATCAGCAGGGATGGCATTTATTTTTCTAGTTCTCTTTATCAGCAGAGATAGCAATCTTTTGAAGATTTTCTTCGTCAGTTCCCTTTATCAGCAGGGATGGCATTTATTTTGCTAGTTCTCTTCATCAGTAGAGATAACAATCTTTTGAAGATTTTCTTCGTCAGTTCCCTTTATCAGCAGGGATGGCATTTATTTTGCTAGTTCTCTTTATCAGCAGAGATAGCAATCTTTTGAAGATTTTCTCCGTCGGTTCCCTTTATCAGCAGGGATGGCATTTATTTTGCTAGTTCTCTTTATCAGCAGATATAGCAATCTTTTGAAGATTTTCTTCGTCAGTTCCCTTTATCAGCAGGGATGGCATTTATTTTTCTAGTTCTCTTTATCAGCAGAGATAGCAATCTTTTGAAGATTTTCTTCGTCAGTTCCCTTTATCAGCAGGGATATCATTTATTTTGCTAGTTCTCTTTATCAGCAGAGATAGCAATCTTTTGAAGATTTTCTTCGTCAGTTCCCTTTATCAGCAGGGATGGCATTTATTTTGCTAGTTCTCTTTATCAGCAGAGATAGCAATCTTTTGAAGATTTTCTTCGTCAGTTCCCTTTATCAGCAGGGATGGCATTTATTTTGCTAGTTCTCTTTATCAGCAGAGATAGCAATCTTTTGAAGATTTTCTTCGTCAGTTCCCTTTATCAGCAGGGATGGCATTTATTTTGCTAGTTCTCTTTATCAGCAGAGATAGCAATCTTTTGAAGATTTTCTTCGTCAATTCCCTTTATCAGCAGGGATGACATTTATTTTGCTAGTTCTCTTTATCAGCAGAGATAGCAATCTTTTGAAGATTTTCTTCGTCAGTTCCTTTTATCAGCAGGGATGACATTTATTTTGCTAGTTCTCTTTTCAGCAGAGATAGCAATCTTTTGAAGATTTTCTTCGTCAGTTCCCTTTATCAGCAGGGATGGCATTTATTTTGCTAGTTCTCTTTATCAGCAGAGATAGCAATCTTTTGAAGATTTTCTTCGTCAATTCCCTTTATCAGCAGGGATGACATTTATTTTGCTAGTTCTCTTTATCAGCAGAGATAGCAATCTTTTGAAGATTTTCTTCGTCAGTTCCTTTTATCAGCAGGGATGACATTTATTTTGCTAGTTCTCTTTTCAGCAGAGATAGCAATCTTTTGAAGATTTTCTTCGTCAGTTCCCTTTATCAGCAGGGATGACATTTATTTTGCTAGTTCTCTTTATCAGCAGAGATAGCAATCTTTTGAAGATTTTCCTCGTCAGTTCCCTTTATCAGCAGGGATGGCATTTATTTTGCTAGTTCTCTTTATCAGCAGAGATAGCAATCTTTTGAAGATTTTCTTCGTCAGTTCCCTTTATCAGCAGGGATGGCATTTATTTTTCTTATTCTCTTTATCAGCAGATATAGCAATCTTTTGAAGATTTTCTTCGTCAGTTCCCTTTATCAGCAGGGATGGCATTTATTTTGCTAGTTCTCTTTATCAGCAGAGATAGCAATCTTTTGAAGATTTTCTTCGTCAGTTCCTTTTATCAGCAGGGATGGCATTTATTTTGCTAGTTCTCTTTATCAGCAGAGATAGCAATCTTTTGAAGATTTTCTTCGTCAGTTCCCTTTATCAGCAGGGATGGCATTTATTTTTCTAGTTCTCTTTATCAGCAGAGATAGCAATCTTTTGAAGATTTTCTTCGTCAGTTCCCTTTATCAGCAGGGATGGCATTTATTTTGCTAGTTCTCTTTATCAGCAGAGATAGCAATCTTTTGAAGATTTTCTTCGTCAGTTCCCTTTATCATCAGGGATGGCATTTATTTTTCTAGTTCTCTTTATCAGCAGATATAGCAAACTTTTGAAGATTTTCTTCGTCAGTTCCCTTTATTAGCAGGGATGGCATTTATTTTGCTAGTTCTGTTTATCAGCAGAGATAGCAATCTTTTGAAGATTTTCTTCGTCAGTTCCTTTTATCAGCAGGGATGGTATTTATTTTGCTAGTTCTCTTTATCAGCAGAGATAGCAATCTTTTGAAGATTTTCTCCGTCGGTTCCCTTTATCAGCAGGGATGGCATTTATTTTGCTAGTTCTCTTTATCAGGAGATATAGCAATCTTTTGAAGATTTTCTTCGTCAGTTTCCTTTATCAGCAGGGATGGCATTTATTTTTCTAGTTCTCTTTATCAGCAGAGATAGCAATCTTTTGAAGATTTTCTTCGTCAGTTCCCTTTATCAGCAGGGATGGCATTTATTTTGCTAGTTCTCTTCATCAGTAGAGATAACAATCTTTTGAAGATTTTCTTCGTCAGTTCCCTTTATCAGCAGGGATGGCATTTATTTTGCTAGTTCTCTTTATCAGCAGAGATAGCAATCTTTTGAAGATTTTCTCCGTCGGTTCCCTTTATCAGCAGGGATGGCATTTATTTTGCTAGTTCTCTTTATCAGCAGATATAGCAATCTTTTGAAGATTTTCTTCGTCAGTTCCCTTTATCAGCAGGGATGGCATTTATTTTTCTAGTTCTCTTTATCAGCAGAGATAGCAATCTTTTGAAGATTTTCTTCGTCAGTTCCCTTTATCAGCAGGGATATCATTTATTTTGCTAGTTCTCTTTATCAGCAGAGATAACAATCTTTTGAAGATTTTCTTCGTCAGTTCCCTTTATCAGCAGGGATGGCATTTATTTTGCTAGTTCTCTTTATCAGCAGAGATAGCAATCTTTTGAAGATTTTCTTCGTCAGTTCCCTTTATCAGCAGGGATGGCATTTATTTTGCTAGTTCTCTTTATCAGCAGAGATAGCAATCTTTTGAAGATTTTCTTCGTCAGTTCCCTTTATCAGCAGGGATGGCATTTATTTTGCTAGTTCTCTTTATCAGCAGAGATAGCAATCTTTTGAAGATTTTCTTCGTCAATTCCCTTTATCAGCAGGGATGACATTTATTTTGCTAGTTCTCTTTATCAGCAGAGATAGCAATCTTTTGAAGATTTTCTTCGTCAGTTCCTTTTATCAGCAGGGATGACATTTATTTTGCTAGTTCTCTTTTCAGCAGAGATAGCAATCTTTTGAAGATTTTCTTCGTCAGTTCCCTTTATCAGCAGGGATGGCATTTATTTTGCTAGTTCTCTTTATCAGCAGAGATAGCAATCTTTTGAAGATTTTCCTCGTCAGTTCCCTTTATCAGCAGGGATGGCATTTATTTTGCTAGTTCTCTTTATCAGCAGAGATAGCAATCTTTTGAAGATTTTCTTCGTCAGTTCCCTTTATCAGCAGGGATGGCATTTATCTTTCTTGTTCTCTTTATCAGCAGATATAGCAATCTTTTGAAGATTTTCTTCGTCAGTTCCCTTTATCAGCAGGGATGGCATTTATTTTGCTAGTTCTCTTTATCAGCAGAGATAGCAATCTTTTGAAGATTTTCTTCGTCAGTTCCCTTTATCAGCAGGGATGGCATTTATTTTTCTAGTTCTCTTTATCAGCAGAGATAGCAATCTTTTGAAGATTTTCTTCCTCAGTTCCCTTTATCAGCAGGGATGGCATTTATTTTGCTAGTTTTGTTTATCAGCAGAGATAGCAATATTTTGAAGATTTTCTTCGTCAGTTCCATTTATCAGCAGGGATGGCATTTATTTTGCTAGATCTCTTTATCAGCAGAGATAGCAATCTTTTGAAGATTTTCTCTGTCGGTTCCCTTTATCAGCAGGGATGGCATTTATTTTGCTAGTTCTCTTTATCAGCAGAGATAGCAATCTTTTGAAGATTTTCTCCGTCAGTTCCCTTTATCTGCAGGGATGGCATTAATTTTGCTAGTTCTCTTTATCAGCAGAGATAGCAATCTTTTGAAGATTTTCTTCGTCAGTTCCCTTTATCAGCCGGGATGACATTTATTTTGCTAGTTCTCTTTATCAGCAGAGATAGCAATCTTTTGAAGATTCTCTTCGTCAGTTCCCTTTATCAGCAGGGATGGCATTTATTTTTCTAGTTCTCTTTATCAGCAGAGATAGTAATCTTTTGAAGATTTTCTTCGTCAGTTCCCTTTATCAGCAGGGATGGCATTTATTTTGCTAGTTCTCTTTATCAGCAGAGATAGCAATCTTTTGAAGATTTTCTTCGTCAGTTCCTTTTATCAGCAGGGATGGCATTTATTTTGCTAGTTCTCTTTATCAGCAAAGATAGCAATCTTTTGAAGATTTTCTTCGTCGGTTCCCATTATCAGCAGGGATGGCATTTATTTTGCTAGTTCTCTTTATCAGCAGAGATAGCAATCTTTTGAAGATTTTCTTCGTCAGTTCCCTTTATCAGCAGGGATGGCATTTATTTTGCTAGTTCTCTTTATCAACAGAGATAGCAATCTTTTGAAGATTTTCTTCGTCAGTCCCCTTTATCAGCAGGGATGGCATTTATTTTGCTAGTTCTCTTTATCAGCAGAGATAGCAATCTTTTGAAGATTTTCTCCGTCGGTTCCCTTTATCAACCGGGATGACATTTATTTTGCTAGTTCTCTTTATCAGCAGAGATAGCAATCTTTTGAAGATTCTCTTCGTCAGTTCCCTTTATCAGCAGGGATGGCATTTATTTTTCTAGTTCTCTTTATCAGCAGAGATAGCAATCTTTTGAAGATTTTCTTCGTCAGTTCCCTTTATCAGCAGGGATGGCATTTATTTTGCTAGTTCTCTTTATCAGCAGAGATAGCAATCTTTTGAAGATTTTCTTCGTCAATTCCTTTTATCAGCAGGGATGGCATTTATTTTGCTAGTTCTCTTTTCAGCAGAGATAGCAATCTTTTGAAGATTTTCTTCGTCAGTTCCCTTTATCAGCAGGGATGGCATTTATTTTGCTAGTTCTCTTTATCAACAGAGATAGCAATCTTTTGAAGATTTTCTTCGTCAGTTCCCTTTATCAGCAGGGATGGCATTTATTTTTCTAGTTCTCTTTATCAGCAGAGATAGCAATCTTTTGAAGATTTTCTTCGTCAGTTCCCTTTATCAGCAAGGATGGCATTTATTTTGCTAGTTCTCTTTATCAGCAGAGATAACAATCTTTTGAAGATTTTCTTCGTCAGTTCCCGTTATCAGCAGGGATGGCATTTATTTTTCTAGTTCTCTTTATCAGCAGAGATAGCAATCTTTTGAAGATTTTCTTCGTCAGTTCCCTTTATCAGCAGGGATGGCATTTATTTTGCTAGTTCTGTTTATCAGCAGAGATAGCAGTCTTTTGAAGATTTTCTTTGCCAGTTCCCTTTATCAGCAGGGATGGCATTTATTTTGCTAGTTCTCTTTATCAGCAGAGATAGCTATCTTTTGAAGATTTTCCTCGTCAGTTCCCTTTATCAGCAGGGATGGCATTTATTTTTCTAGTTCTCTTTATCAGCAGAGATAGTAATCTTTTGAAGATTTTCTTCGTCAGTTCCCTTTATCTGCAGGGATGGCATTTATTTTGCTAGTTCTCTTTATCAGCAGAGATAGCAATCTTTTGAAGATTTTCTTCGCCAGTTCCCTTTATCAGCAGGGATGGCATTTATTTTGCTAGTTCTCTTTATCAGCAGAGATAGCAATCTTTTGAAGATTTTCTTCGTCAGTCCCCTTTATCAGCAGGGATGGCATTTATTTTGCTAGTTCTCTTTATCAGCAGAGATAGCAATCTTTTGAAGATTTTCTCCGTCGGTTCCCTTTATCAACCGGGATGACATTTATTTTGCTAGTTCTCTTTATCAGCAGAGATAGCAATCTTTTGAAGATTCTCTTCGTCAGTTCCCTTTATCAGCAGGGATGGCATTTATTTTTCTAGTTCTCTTTATCAGCAGAGATAGCAATCTTTTGAAGATTTTCTTCGTCAGTTCCCTTTATCAGCAGGGATGGCATTTATTTTGCTAGTTCTCTTTATCAGCAGAGATAGCAATCTTTTGAAGATTTTCTTCGTCAATTCCTTTTATCAGCAGGGATGGCATTTATTTTGCTAGTTCTCTTTTCAGCAGAGATAGCAATCTTTTGAAGATTTTCTTCGTCAGTTCCCTTTATCAGCAGGGATGGCATTTATTTTGCTAGTTCTCTTTATCAGCAGAGATAGCAATCTTTTGAAGATTTTCTCCGTCGGTTCCCTTTATCAACCGGGATGACATTTATTTTGCTAGTTCTCTTTATCAGCAGAGATAGCAATCTTTTGAAGATTCTCTTCGTCAGTTCCCTTTATCAGCAGGGATGGCATTTATTTTTCTAGTTCTCTTTATCAGCAGAGATAGCAATCTTTTGAAGATTTTCTTCGTCAGTTCCCTTTATCAGCAGGGATGGCATTTATTTTGCTAGTTCTCTTTATCAGCAGAGATAGCAATCTTTTGAAGATTTTCTTCGTCAATTCCTTTTATCAGCAGGGATGGCATTTATTTTGCTAGTTCTCTTTTCAGCAGAGATAACAATCTTTTGAAGATTTTCTTCGTCAGTTCCCTTTATCAGCAGGGATGGCATTTATTTTGCTAGTTCTCTTTATCAACAGAGATAGCAATCTTTTGAAGATTTTCTTCGTCAGTTCCCTTTATCAGCAGGGATGGCATTTATTTTTCTAGTTCTCTTTATCAGCAGAGATAGCAATCTTTTGAAGATTTTCTTCGTCAGTTCCCTTTATCAGCAAGGATGGCATTTATTTTGCTAGTTCTCTTTATCAGCAGAGATAACAATCTTTTGAAGATTTTCTTCGTCAGTTCCCGTTATCAGCAGGGATGGCATTTATTTTTCTAGTTCTCTTTATCAGCAGAGATAGCAATCTTTTGAAGATTTTCTTCGTCAGTTCCCTTTATCAGCAGGGATGGCATTTATTTTGCTAGTTCTGTTTATCAGCAGAGATAGCAGTCTTTTGAAGATTTTCTTTGTCAGTTCCCTTTATCAGCAGGGATGGCATTTATTTTGCTAGTTCTCTTTATCAGCAGAGATAGCTATCTTTTGAAGATTTTCCTCGTCAGTTCCCTTTATCAGCAGGGATGGCATTTATTTTTCTAGTTCTCTTTATCAGCAGAGATAGTAATCTTTTGAAGATTTTCTTCGTCAGTTCCCTTTATCTGCAGGGATGGCATTTATTTTGCTAGTTCTCTTTATCAGCAGAGATAGCAATCTTTTGAAGATTTTCTTCGTCGGTTCCTTTTATCAGCAGGGATGGCATTTATTTTGCTAGTTCTCTTTATCAGCAAAGATAGCAATCTTTTGAAGATTTTCTTCGTCGGTTCCCATTATCAGCAGGGATGGCATTTATTTTGCTAGTTCTCTTTATCAGCAGAGATAGCAATCTTTTGAAGATTTTCTTCGCCAGTTCCCTTTATCAGCAGGGATGGCATTTATTTTGCTAGTTCTCTTTATCAGCAGAGATAGCAATCTTTTGAAGATTTTCTTCGTCAGTCCCCTTTATCAGCAGGGATGGCATTTATTTTGCTAGTTCTCTTTATCAGCAGAGATAGCAATCTTTTGAAGATTTTCTCCGTCGGTTCCCTTTATCAACCGGGATGACATTTATTTTGCTAGTTCTCTTTATCAGCAGAGATAGCAATCTTTTGAAGATTCTCTTTGTCAGTTCCCTTTATCAGCAGGGATGGCATTTATTTTTCTAGTTCTCTTTATCAGCAGAGATAGCAATCTTTTGAAGATTTTCTTCGTCAGTTCCCTTTATCAGCAGGGATGGCATTTATTTTGCTAGTTCTCTTTATCAGCAGAGATAGCAATCTTTTGAAGATTTTCTTCGTCAATTCCTTTTATCAGCAGGGATGGCATTTATTTTGCTAGTTCTCTTTTCAGCAGATATAGCAATCTTTTGAAGATTTTCTTCGTCAGTTCCCTTTATCAGCAGGGATGGCATTTATTTTGCTAGTTCTCTTTATCAGCAAAGATAGCAATCTTTTGAAGATTTTCTTCGTCAGTTCCCTTTATCAGCAGGGATATCATTTATTTTGCTAGTTCTCTTTATCAGCAGAGATAGCAATCTTTTGAAGATTTTCTTCGTCAGTTCCCTTTATCAGCAGGGATGGCATTTATTTTGCTAGTTCTCTTTATCAGCAGAGATAGCAATCTTTTGAAGATTTTCTTCGTCAGTTCCCTTTATCAGCAGGGATGGCATTTATTTTGCTAGTTCTCTTTATCAGCAGAGATAGCAATCTTTTGAAGATTTTCTTCGTCAGTTCCCTTTATCAGCAGGGATGGCATTTATTTTGCTAGTTCTCTTTATCAGCAGAGATAGCAATCTTTTGAAGATTTTCTTCGTCAATTCCCTTTATCAGCAGGGATGACATTTATTTTGCTAGTTCTCTTTATCAGCAGAGATAGCAATCTTTTGAAGATTTTCTTCGTCAGTTCCTTTTATCAGCAGGGATGACATTTATTTTGCTAGTTCTCTTTTCAGCAGAGATAGCAATCTTTTGAAGATTTTCTTCGTCAGTTCCCTTTATCAGCAGGGATGGCATTTATTTTGCTAGTTCTCTTTATCAGCAGAGATAGCAATCTTTTGAAGATTTTCCTCGTCAGTTCCCTTTATCAGCAGGGATGGCATTTATTTTGCTAGTTCTCTTTATCAGCAGAGATAGCAATCTTTTGAAGATTTTCTTCGTCAGTTCCCTTTATCAGCAGGGATGGCATTTATTTTTCTTGTTCTCTTTATCAGCAGATATAGCAATCTTTTGAAGATTTTCTTCGTCAGTTCCCTTTATCAGCAGGGATGGCATTTATTTTGCTAGTTCTCTTTATCAGCAGAGATAGCAATCTTTTGAAGATTTTCTTCGTCAGTTCCCTTTATCAGCAGGGATGGCATTTATTTTTCTAGTTCTCTTTATCAGCAGAGATAGCAATCTTTTGAAGATTTTCTTCCTCAGTTCCCTTTATCAGCAGGGATGGCATTTATTTTGCTAGTTTTGTTTATCAGCAGAGATAGCAATATTTTGAAGATTTTCTTCGTCAGTTCCATTTATCAGCAGGGATGGCATTTATTTTGCTAGTTCTCTTTATCAGCAGAGATAGCAATCTTTTGAAGATTTTCTCTGTCGGTTCCCTTTATCAGCAGGGATGGCATTTATTTTGCTAGTTCTCTTTATCAGCAGAGATAGCAATCTTTTGAAGATTTTCTCCGTCAGTTCCCTTTATCTGCAGGGATGGCATTAATTTTGCTAGTTCTCTTTATCAGCAGAGATAGCAATCTTTTGAAGATTTTCTTCGTCAGTTCCCTTTATCAGCCGGGATGACATTTATTTTGCTAGTTCTCTTTATCAGCAGAGATAGCAATCTTTTGAAGATTCTCTTCGTCAGTTCCCTTTATCAGCAGGGATGGCATTTATTTTTCTAGTTCTCTTTATCAGCAGAGATAGTAATCTTTTGAAGATTTTCTTCGTCAGTTCCCTTTATCAGCAGGGATGGCATTTATTTTGCTAGTTCTCTTTATCAGCAGAGATAGCAATCTTTTGAAGATTTTCTTCGTCAGTTCCTTTTATCAGCAGGGATGGCATTTATTTTGCTAGTTCTCTTTATCAGCAAAGATAGCAATCTTTTGAAGATTTTCTTCGTCGGTTCCCATTATCAGCAGGGATGGCATTTATTTTGCTAGTTCTCTTTATCAGCAGAGATAGCAATCTTTTGAAGATTTTCTTCGTCAGTTCCCTTGATCAGCAGGGATGGCATTTATTTTGCTAGTTCTCTTTATCAACAGAGATAGCAATCTTTTGAAGATTTTCTTCGTCAGTCCCCTTTATCAGCAGGGATGGCATTTATTTTGCTAGTTCTCTTTATCAGCAGAGATAGCAATCTTTTGAAGATTTTCTCCGTCGGTTCCCTTTATCAACCGGGATGACATTTATTTTGCTAGTTCTCTTTATCAGCAGAGATAGCAATCTTTTGAAGATTCTCTTCGTCAGTTCCCTTTATCAGCAGGGATGGCATTTATTTTTCTAGTTCTCTTTATCAGCAGAGATAGCAATCTTTTGAAGATTTTCTTCGTCAGTTCCCTTTATCAGCAAGGATGGCATTTATTTTGCTAGTTCTCTTTATCAGCAGAGATAGCAATCTTTTGAAGATTTTCTTCGTCAATTCCTTTTATCAGCAGGGATGGCATTTATTTTGCTAGTTCTCTTTTCAGCAGAGATAGCAATCTTTTGAAGATTTTCTTCGTCAGTTCCCTTTATCAGCAGGGATGGCATTTATTTTGCTAGTTCTCTTTATCAACAGAGATAGCAATCTTTTGAAGATTTTCTTCGTCAGTTCCCTTTATCAGCAGGGATGGCATTTATTTTTCTAGTTCTCTTTATCAGCAGAGATAGCAATCTTTTGAAGATTTTCTTCGTCAGTTCCCTTTATCAGCAGGGATGGCATTTATTTTGCTAGTTCTCTTTATCAGCAGAGATAACAATCTTTTGAAGATTTTCTTCGTCAGTTCCCGTTATCAGCAGGGATGGCATTTATTTTTCTAGTTCTCTTTATCAGCAGAGATAGCAATCTTTTGAAGATTTTCTTCGTCAGTTCCCTTTATCAGCAGGGATGGCATTTATTTTGCTAGTTCTGTTTATCAGCAGAGATAGCAGTCTTTTGAAGATTTTCTTTGTCAGTTCCCTTTATCAGCAGGGATGGCATTTATTTTGCTAGTTCTCTTTATCAGCAGAGATAGCTATCTTTTGAAGATTTTCCTCGTCAGTTCCCTTTATCAGCAGGGATGGCATTTATTTTTCTAGTTCTCTTTATCAGCAGAGATAGTAATCTTTTGAAGATTTTCTTCGTCAGTTCCCTTTATCTGCAGGGATGGCATTTATTTTGCTAGTTCTCTTTATCAGCAGAGATAGCAATCTTTTGAAGATTTTCTTCGTCGGTTCCTTTTATCAGCAGGGATGACATTTATTTTGCTAGTTCTCTTTATCAGCAAAGATAGCAATCTTTTGAAGATTTTCTTCGTCGGTTCCCATTATCAGCAGGGATGGCATTTATTTTGCTAGTTCTCTTTATCAGCAGAGATAGCAATCTTTTGAAGATTTTCTTCGCCAGTTCCCTTTATCAGCAGGGATGGCATTTATTTTGCTAGTTCTCTTTATCAGCAGAGATAGCAATCTTTTGAAGATTTTCTTCGTCAGTCCCCTTTATCAGCAGGGATGGCATTTATTTTGCTAGTTCTCTTTATCAGCAGAGATAGCAATCTTTTGAAGATTTTCTCCGTCGGTTCCCTTTATCAACCGGGATGACATTTATTTTGCTAGTTCTCTTTATCAGCAGAGATAGCAATCTTTTGAAGATTCTCTTTATCAGTTCCCTTTATCAGCAGGGATGGCATTTATTTTTCTAGTTCTCTTTATCAGCAGAGATAGCAATCTTTTGAAGATTTTCTTCGTCAGTTCCCTTTATCAGCAGGGATGGCATTTATTTTGCTAGTTCTCTTTATCAGCAGAGATAGCAATCTTTTGAAGATTTTCTTCGTCAATTCCTTTTATCAGCAGGGATGGCATTTATTTTGCTAGTTCTCTTTTCAGCAGAGATAGCAATCTTTTGAAGATTTTCTTCGTCAGTTCCCTTTATCAGCAGGGATGGCATTTATTTTGCTAGTTCTCTTTATCAGCAGAGATAGCTATCTTTTGAAGATTTTCCTCGTCAGTTCCCTTTATCAGCAGGGATGGCATTTATTTTGCTAGTTCTCTTTATCAACAGAGATAGCAATCTTTTGAAGATTTTCTTCGTCAGTTCCCTTTATCAGCAGGGATGGCATTTATTTTTCTAGTTCTCTTTATCAGCAGAGATAGCAATCTTTTGAAGATTTTCTTCGTCAGTTCCTTTTATCAGCAGGGATGGCATTTATTTTGCTAGTTCTCTTTATCAGCAAAGATAGCAATCTTTTGAAGATTTTCTTCGTGGGTTCCCATTATCAGCAGGGATGGCATTTATTTTGCTAGTTCTGTTTATCAGCAGAGATAGCAATCTTTTGAAGATTTTCTTCGTCAGTTCCCTTTATCAGCAGGGATGGCATTTATTTTGCTAGTTCTCTTTATCAACAGAGATAGCAATCTTTTGAAGATTTTCTTCGTCAGTCCCCTTTATCAGCAGGGATGGCATTTATTTTGCTAGTTCTCTTTATCAGCAGAGATAGCAATCTTTTGAAGATTTTCTCCGTCGGTTCCCTTTATCAACCGGGATGACATTTATTTTGCTAGTTCTCTTTATCAGCAGAGATAGCAATCTTTTGAAGATTCTCTTCGTCAGTTCCCTTTATCAGCAGGGATGGCATTTATTTTTCTAGTTCTCTTTATCAGCAGAGATAGCAATCTTTTGAAGATTTTCTTCGTCAGTTCCCTTTATCAGCAGGGATGGCATTTATTTTGCTAGTTCTCTTTATCAGCAGAGATAGCAATCTTTTGAAGATTTTCTTCGTCAATTCCTTTTATCAGCAGGGATGGCATTTATTTTGCTAGTTCTCTTTATCAGCAAAGATAGCAATCTTTTGAAGATTTTCTTCGTGGGTTCCCATTATCAGCAGGGATGACATTTATTTTGCTAGTTCTGTTTATCAGCAGAGATAGCAATCTTTTGAAGATTTTCTTCGTCAGTTCCCTTTATCAGCAGGGATGGCATTTATTTTGCTAGTTCTCTTTATCAACAGAGATAGCAATCTTTTGAAGATTTTCTTCGTCAGTCCCCTTTATCAGCAGGGATGGCATTTATTTTGCTAGTTCTCTTTATCAGCAGAGATAGCAATCTTTTGAAGATTTTCTCCGTCGGTTCCCTTTATCAACCGGGATGACATTTATTTTGCTAGTTCTCTTTATCAGCAGAGATAGCAATCTTTTGAAGATTCTCTTCGTCAGTTCCCTTTATCAGCAGGGATGGCATTTATTTTTCTAGTTCTCTTTATCAGCAGAGATAGCAATCTTTTGAAGATTTTCTTCGTCAGTTCCCTTTATCAGCAGGGATGGCATTTATTTTGCTAGTTCTCTTTATCAGCAGAGATAGCAATCTTTTGAAGATTTTCTTCGTCAATTCCTTTTATCAGCAGGGATGGCATTTATTTTGCTAGTTCTCTTTTCAGCAGAGATAGCAATCTTTTGAAGATTTTCTTCGTCAGTTCCCTTTATCAGCAGGGATGGCATTTATTTTGCTAGTTCTCTTTATCAACAGAGATAGCAATCTTTTGAAGATTTTCTTCGTCAGTTCCCTTTATCAGCAGGGATGGCATTTATTTTTCTAGTTCTCTTTATCAGCAGAGATAGCAATCTTTTGAAGATTTTCTTCGTCAGTTCCCTTTATCAGCAGGGATGGCATTTATTTTGCTAGTTCTCTTTATCAGCAGAGATAACAATCTTTTGAAGATTTTCTTCGTCAGTTCCCGTTATCAGCAGGGATGGCATTTATTTTTCTAGTTCTCTTTATCAGCAGAGATAGCAATCTTTTGAAGATTTTCTTCGTCAGTTCCCTTTATCAGCAGGGATGGCATTTATTTTGCTAGTTCTGTTTATCAGCAGAGATAGCAGTCTTTTGAAGATTTTCTTTGTCAGTTCCCTTTATCAGCAGGGATGGCATTTATTTTGCTAGTTCTCTTTATCAGCAGAGATAGCTATCTTTTGAAGATTTTCCTCGTCAGTTCCCTTTATCAGCAGGGATGGCATTTATTTTTCTAGTTCTCTTTATCAGCAGAGATAGTAATCTTTTGAAGATTTTCTTCGTCAGTTCCCTTTATCTGCAGGGATGGCATTTATTTTGCTAGTTCTCTTTATCAGCAGAGATAGCAATCTTTTGAAGATTTTCTTCGTCGGTTCCTTTTATCAGCAGGGATGGCATTTATTTTGCTAGTTCTCTTTATCAGCAAAGATAGCAATCTTTTGAAGATTTTCTTCGTCGGTTCCCATTATCAGCAGGGATGGCATTTATTTTGCTAGTTCTCTTTATCAGCAGAGATAGCAATCTTTTGAAGATTTTCTTCGCCAGTTCCCTTTATCAGCAGGGATGGCATTTATTTTGCTAGTTCTCTTTATCAGCAGAGATAGCAATCTTTTGAAGATTTTCTTCGTCAGTCCCCTTTATCAGCAGGGATGGCATTTATTTTGCTAGTTCTCTTTATCAGCAGAGATAGCAATCTTTTGAAGATTTTCTCCGTCGGTTCCCTTTGTCAACCGGGATGACATTTATTTTGCTAGTTCTCTTTATCAGCAGAGATAGCAATCTTTTGAAGATTCTCTTTGTCAGTTCCCTTTATCAGCAGGGATGGCATTTATTTTGCTAGTTCTCTTTATCAGCAGAGATAGCAATCTTTTGAAGATTTTCTCCGTCGGTTCCCTTTATCAACCGGGATGACATTTATTTTGCTAGTTCTCTTTATCAGCAGAGATAGCAATCTTTTGAAGATTCTCTTTGTCAGTTCCCTTTATCAGCAGGGATGGCATTTATTTTTCTAGTTCTCTTTATCAGCAGAGATAGCAATCTTTTGAAGATTTTCTTCGGCAGTTCCCTTTATCAGCAGGGATGGCATTTATTTTGCTAGTTCTCTTTATCAGCAGAGATAGCAATCTTTTGAAGATTTTCTTCGTCAATTCCTTTTATCAGCAGGGATGGCATTTATTTTGCTAGTTCTCTTTTCAGCAGAGATAACAATCTTTTGAAGATTTTCTTCGTCAGTTCCCTTTATCAGCAGGGATGGCATTTATTTTGCTAGTTCTCTTTATCAGCAGAGATAGCAATCTTTTGAAGATTTTCTTCGTCAGTTCCCTTTATCAGCAGGGATGGCATTTATTTTTCTAGTTCTCTTTATCAGCAGAGATAGCAATCTTTTGAAGATTTTCTTCGTCAGTTCCCTTTATCAGCAGGGATGGCATTTATTTTGCTAGTTCTCTTTATCAGCAGAGATAACAATCTTTTGAAGATTTTCTTCGTCAGTTCCCGTTATCAGCAGGGATGGCATTTATTTTTCTAGTTCTCTTTATCAGCAGAGATAGCAATCTTTTGAAGATTTTCTTCGTCAGTTCCCTTTATCAGCAGGGATGGCATTTATTTTGCTAGTTCTGTTTATCAGCAGAGATAGCAGTCTTTTGAAGATTTTCTTTGTCAGTTCCTTTTATCAGCAGGGATGGCATTTATTTTGCTAGTTCTCTTTATCAGCAGAGATAGCAGTCTTTTGAAGATTTTCTTTGTCAGTTCCCTTTATCAGCAGGGATGGCATTTATTTTGCTAGTTCTCTTTATCAGCAGAGATAGCAATCTTTTGAAGATTTTCTCCGTCGGTTCCCTTTATCAGCAGGGATGGCATTTATTTTGCTAGTTCTCTTTATCAGCAGAAATAGCAATCTTTTGAAGATTTTCTCCATCAGTTCCCTTTATCAGCAGGGATGACATTTATTTTGCTAGTTCTCTTTATCAGCAGAGATAGCAATCTTTTGAAGATTTTCTCCGTCAGTTCCCTTTATCAGCAGGGATGGCATTTATTTTTCTAGTTCTCTTTATCAGCAGAGATAGCAATCTTTTGAAGATTTTCTCCGTCAGTTACCTTTATCAGCAGGGATGTCATTTATTTTGCTAGTTCTCTTTATCAGTAGATATAACAATCTTTTGAAGATTTTCTCCGTCAGTTTCCTTTATCAGCAGGGATGGCATTTATTTTTCTAGTTCTCTTTATCAGCAGAGATAGCAATCTTTTGAAGATTTTCTTCGTCAGTTCCCTTTATCAGCAGGGATGGCATTTATTTTGCTAGTTCTCTTTATCAGCAGAGATAACAATCTTTTGAAGATTTTCTTCGTCAGTTCCCTTTATCAGCAGGGATGGCATTTATTTTGCTAGTTCTCTTTATCAGCAAAGATAGCAATCTTTTGAAGATTTTCTTCGTCAGTTCCCATTATCAGCAGGGATGGCATTTATTTTGCTAGTTCTCTTTATCAGCAGAGATATCAATCTTTTGAATATTTTCTCAGTCGGTTCCTTTTATCAGCAGGGATGGCATTTATTTTGCTAGTTCTCTTTATCAGCAGAGATAGCAATCTTTTGAAGATTTTCTCCGTCGGTTCCCTTTATCAGCAGGGATGGCATTTATTTTGCTCGTTCTCTTTATCGGCAGAGATAGCAATCTTTTGAAGATTTTCTCCGTCAGTTCCCTTTATCAGCAGGGATGGCATTTATTTTTCTAGTTCTCTTTATCAGCAGAGATATCAATCTTTTGAAGATTTTCTCCGTCAGTTCCCTTTATCAGCAGGGATGGCATTTATTTTGCTAGTTCTCTTTATCAGCAGAGATAGCAATCTTTTGAAGATTTTCTCCGTCAGTTCCCTTTATCAGCAGGGATGGCATTTATTTTTCTAGTTCTCTTTATCAGCAGAGATAGCAATCTTTTGAAGATTTTCTTCGTCAGTTCCCTTTATCAGCAGGGATGGCATTTATTTTGCTAGTTCTCTTTATCAGCAGAGATATCAATCTTTTGAAGATTTTCTTCGTCAGTTCCCTTTATCAGCAGGGATGGCATTTATTTTGCTAGTTCTCTTTATCAGCAGAGATATCAATCTTTTGAAGATTTTCTTCGTCAGTTCCCATTATCAGCAGGGATGGCATTTATTTTGCTAGTTCTCTTTATCAGCAGAGATAGCAATCTTTTGAAGATTTTCTTCGTCAGTTCCCTTTATCAGCAGGGATGGCATTTATTTTGCTAGTTCTCTTTATCAGCAGAGATATCAATCTTTTGAAGATTTTCTTCGTCAGTTCCCTTTATCAGCAGGGATGGCATTTATTTTGCTAGTTCTCTTTATCAGCAGAGATAGCAATCTTTTGAAGATTTTCTTCGTCAGTTCCCTTTATCAGCAGGGATGGCATTTATTTTGCTCGTTCTCTTTATCGGCAGAGATAGCAATCTTTTGAAGATTTTCTCCGTCAGTTCCCTTTATCAGCAGGGATGGCATTTATTTTTCTAGTTCTCTTTATCAGCAGAGATATCAATCTTTTGAAGATTTTCTCCGTCAGTTCCCTTTATCAGCAGGGATGGCATTTATTTTGCTAGTTCTCTTTATCAGCAGAGATAGCAATCTTTTGAAGATTTTCTCCGTCAGTTCCCTTTATCAGCAGGGATGGCATTTATTTTTCTAGTTCTCTTTATCAGCAGAGATAGCAATCTTTTGAAGATTTTCTCCGTCAGTTCCCTTTATCAGCAGGGATGGCATTTATTTTGCTAGTTCTCTTTATCAGCAGAGATAGCAATCTTTTGAAGATTTTCTTCGTCAGTTCCCTTTATCAGCAGGGATGGCATTTATTTTGCTAGTTCTCTTTATCAGCAGAGATAGCAATCTTTTGAAGATTTTCTTCGTCAGTTCCCATTATCAGCAGGGATGGCATTTATTTTGCTAGTTCTCTTTATCAGCAGAGATAGCAATCTTTTGAAGATTTTCTTCGTCAGTTCCCTTTATCAGCAGGGATGGCATTTATTTTGCTAGTTCTCTTTATCAGCAGAGATATCAATCTTTTGAAGATTTTCTTCGTCAGTTCCCTTTATCAGCAGGGATGGCATTTATTTTGCTAGTTCTCTTTATCAGCAGAGATAGCAATCTTTTGAAGATTTTCTTCGTCAGTTCCCTTTATCAGCAGGGATGGCATTTATTTTGCTAGTTCTCTTTATCAGCAGAGATAACAATCTTTTGAAGATTTTCTTCGTCGGTTCCCTTTATCAGCAGGGATGGCATTTATTTTGCTAGTTCTCTTTATCAGCAGAGATAGCAATCTTTTGAAGATTTTCTTCGTCAGTTCCTTTTATCAGCAGGGATGACATTTATTTTGCTAGTTCTCTTTATCAGCAGAGATAACAATCTTTTGAAGATTTTCTTCGTCAGTTCCCTTTATCAGCAGGGATGGCATTTATTTTGCTAGTTCTCTTTATCAGCAGAGATAGCAATCTTTTGAAGATTTTCTTCGTCAATTCCTTTTATCAGCAGGGATGGCATTTATTTTGCTAGTTCTCTTTTCAGCAGAGATAGCAATCTTTTGAAGATTTTCTTCGTCAGTTCCCTTTATCAGCAGGGATGGCATTTATTTTGCTAGTTCTCTTTATCAGCAGAGATAGCAATCTTTTGAAGATTTTACTCGTCAGTTCCCTTTATCAGCAGGGATGGCATTTATTTTGCTAGTTCTCTTTATCAGCAGAGATAGCAATCTTTTGAAGATTTTCTTCGTCAGTTCCCTTTATCAGCAGGGATGGCATTTATTTTTCTAGTTCTCTTTATCAGCAGAGATAGCAATCTTTTGAAGATTTTCTTCGTCAGTTCCCTTTATCAGCAGGGATGGCATTTATTTTGCTAGTTCTCTTTATCATCAGAGATAGCAATCTTTTGAAGATTTTCTTCGTCAGTTCCCTTTATCAGCAGGGATGGCATTTATTTTTCTAGTTCTCTTTATCAGCAGAGATAGCAATCTTTTGAAGATTTTCTTCGTCAGTTTCCTTTATCAGCAGGGATGGCATTTATTTTGCTAGTTCTCTTTATCAGCAGAGATAGCAATCTTTTAAAGATTTTCTTCGTCAGTTCCTTTTATCAGCAGGGATGGCATTTATTTTGCTAGTTCTCTTTATCAGCAGAGATAGCAATCTTTTGAAGATTTTCTCCGTCGGTTCCCTTTATCAGCAAGGATGGCATTTATTTTGCTAGTTCTCTTTATCAGCAGAGATAGCAATCTTTTGAAGATTTTCTTCGTCAGTTCCCTTTATCAGCAGGGATGGCATTTATTTTTCTAGTTCTCTTTATCAGCAGAGATAGCAATCTTTTGAAGATTTTCTTCGTCAGTTCCCTTTATCAGCAGGGATGGCATTTATTTTGCTAGTTCTCTTTATCATCAGAGATAGCAATCTTTTGAAGATTTTCTTCGTCAGTTCCCTTTATCAGCAGGGATGGCATTTATTTTTCTAGTTCTCTTTATCAGCAGAGATAGCAATCTTTTGAAGATTTTCTTCGTCAGTTTCCTTTATCAGCAGGGATGGCATTTATTTTGCTAGTTCTCTTTATCAGCAGAGATAGCAATCTTTTAAAGATTTTCTTCGTCAGTTCCTTTTATCAGCAGGGATGGCATTTATTTTGCTAGTTCTCTTTATCAGCAGAGATAGCAATCTTTTGAAGATTTTCTTCGTCAGTTCCCTTTATCAGTAGGGAAGGCATTTATTTTGCTAGTTCTCTTTATCAGCAGAGATAGCAATCTTTTGAAGATTTTCTCCGTCGGTTCCCTTTATCAGCAAGGATGGCATTTATTTTGCTAGTTCTCTTTATCAGCAGATATAGCAATCTTTTGAAGATTTTCTTCGTCAGTTCCCTTTATCAGCAGGGATGGCATTTATTTTGCTAGTTCTCTTTATCAGCAGAGATAGCAATCTTTTGAAGATTTTCTTCGTCAGTTCCCTTTATCAGCAGGGATGGCATTTATTTTTCTAGTTCTCTTTATCAGCAGAGATAGCAATCTTTTGAAGATTTTCTTCGTCAGTTCCCTTTATCAGCAGGGATGGCATTTATTTTGCTAGTTCTCTTTATCATCAGAGATAGCAATCTTTTGAAGATTTTCTTCGTCAGTTCCCTTTATCAGCAGGGATGGCATTTATTTTTCTAGTTCTCTTTATCAGCAGAGATAGCAATCTTTTGAAGATTTTCTTCGTCAGTTTCCTTTATCAGCAGGGATGGCATTTATTTTGCTAGTTCTGTTTATCAGCAGAGATAGCAATCTTTTGAAGATTTTCTTCGTCAGTTCCTTTTATCAGCAGGGATGGCATTTATTTTGCTAGTTCTCTTTATCAGCAGAGATAGCAATCTTTTGAAGATTATCTCCGTCGGTTCCCTTTATCAGCAAGGATGGCATTTATTTTGCTAGTTCTCTTTATCAGCAGATATAGCAATCTTTTGAAGATTTTCTTCGTCAGTTCCCTTTATCAGCAGGGATGGCATTTATTTTGCTAGTTCTCTTTATCAGCAGAGATAGCAATCTTTTGAAGATTTTCTCTGTCGCTTCCCTTTATCAGCAGGGATGGCATTTATTTTGCTCGTTCTCTTTATCAGCAGAGATAGCAATCTTTTGAAGATTTTCTCCGTCAGTTCCCTTTATCAGCAGGGATGGCATTTATTTTGCTAGTTCTCTTTATCAGCAGAGATAACAATCTTTTGAAGATTTTCTCCGTCAGTTCCCTTTATCAGCAGGGATGACATTTATTTTGCTAGTTCTCTTTATCAACAGAGATAGCAATCTTTTGAAGATTTTCGTTGTCAGTTCCCTTTATCAGCAGGGATGGCATTTATTTTTCTAGTTCTCTTTATCAGCAGAGATAGCAATCTTTTGAAGATTTTCTCCGTCAGTTACCTTTATCAGCAGGGATGGCATTTATTTTGCTAGTTCTCTTTATCAGCAGAGATAGCAATCTTTTGAAGATTTTCTTCGTCAGTTCCTTTTATCAGCAGGGATGGCATTTATTTTGCTAGTTCTCTTTATCAGCAGAGATAGCAATCTTTTGAAGATTTTCTCCGTCGGTTCCCTTTATCAGCAGGGATGGCATTTATTTTGCTAGTTCTCTTTATCAGCAGATATAGCAATCTTTTGAAGATTTTCTTCGTCAGTTCCTTTTATCAGCAGGGATGGCATTTATTTTGCTAGTTCTCTTTATCAGCGGAGATAGCAATCTTTTGAAGATTTTCTCCGTCGGTTCCCTTTATCAGCAAGGATGGCATTTATTTAGCTAGTTCTCTTTATCAGCAGATATAGCAATCTTTTGAAGATTTTCTTCGTCAGTTCCCTTTATCAGCAGGGATGGCATTTATTTTGCTAGTTCTCTTTATCAGCAGAGATAGCAATCTTTTGAAGATTTTCTTCGTCAGTTCCCTTTTTCAGTAGGGATGGCATTTATTTTGCTAGTTCTCTTTATTAGCAGAGATAGCAATCTTTTGAAGATTTTCTTCGTCAGTTCCTTTTATCAGCAGGGATGGCATTTATTTTGCTAGTTCTCTTTATCAGCAGAGATAGCAATCTTTTGAAGATTTTCTTCGTCAGTTCCTTTTATAAGCAGGGATGGCATTTATTTTGCTAGTTCTCTTTATCAGCAGAGATAGCAATCTTTTGAAGATTTTCTCCGTCGGTTCCCTTTATCAGCAGGGATGGCATTTATTTTGCTAGTTCTCTTTATCAGCAGATATAGCAATCTTTTGAAGATTTTCTTCGTCAGTTCCTTTTATCAGCAGGGATGACATTTATTTTGCTAGTTCTCTTTATCAGCAGAGATAGCAATCTTTTGAAGATTTTCTCCGTCGGTTCCCTTTATCAGCAAGGATGGCATTTATTTTGCTAGTTCTCTTTATCAGCAGATATAGCAATCTTTTGAAGATTTTCTTCGTCAGTTCCCTTTATCAGCAGGGATGGCATTTATTTTGCTAGTTCTCTTTATCAGCAGAGATAGCAATCTTTTGAAGATTTTCTTCGTCAGTTCCCTTTATCAGTAGGGAAGGCATTTATTTTGCTAGTTCTCTTTATTAGCAGAGATAGCAATCTTTTGAAGATTTTCTTCGTCAGTTCCTTTTATCAGCAGGGATGGCATTTATTTTGTTAGTTCTCTTTATCAGCAGAGATAGCAATCTTTTAAAGATTTTCTCCGTCGGTTCCCTTTATCAGCAGGGATGGCATTTATTTTGCTAGTTCTCTTTATCAGCAGAGATAGCAATCTTTTGAAGATTTTCTCCGTCAGTTCCCTTTATCAGCAGGGATGGCATTTATTTTGCTAGTTCTCTTTATCAGCAGAAATAGCAATCTTTTGAAGATTTTCTCCGTCAGTTACCTTTATCAGCAGGGATGACATTTATTTTGCTAGTTCTCTTTATCAGCAGAGATAGCAATCTTATGAAGATTTTCTTCGTCAGTTCCCTTTATCAGCAGGGATGGCATTTATTTTTCTAGTTCTCTTTATCAGCAGAGATAGCAATCTTTTGAAGATTTTCTCCGTCAGTTACCTTTATCAGCAGGGATGGCATTTATTTTGCTAGTTCTCTTTATCAGCAGAGATAGCAATCATTTGAAGATTTTCTTCGTCGGTTCCTTTTATCAGCAGGGATGGCATTTATTTTGCTAGTTCTCTTTATCAGCAGAGATAGCAATCTTTTGAAGATTTTCTTCGTCAGTTCCCTTTATCAGCAGGGATGGCATTTATTTTGCTAGTTCTCTTTATCAGCAGAGATAGCAATCTTTTGAAGATTTTCTTCGTCGGTTCCCTTTATCAGCAGGGATGGCATTTATTTTGCTAGTTCTCTTTATCAGCAGAGATAGCAATCTTTTGAAGATTTTCTTCGTCAGTTCCTTTTATCAGCAGGGATGACATTTATTTTGCTAGTTCTCTTTATCAGCAGAGATAACAATCTTTTGAAGATTTTCTTCGTCAGTTCCCTTTATCAGCAGGGATGGCATTTATTTTGCTAGTTCTCTTTATCAGCAGAGATAGCAATCTTTTGAAGATTTTCTTCGTCAATTCCTTTTATCAGCAGGGATGGCATTTATTTTGCTAGTTCTCTTTTCAGCAGAGATAGCAATCTTTTGAAGATTTTCTTCGTCAGTTCCCTTTATCAGCAGGGATGGCATTTATTTTGCTAGTTCTCTTTATCAGCAGAGATAGCAATCTTTTGAAGATTTTACTCGTCAGTTCCCTTTATCAGCAGGGATGGCATTTATTTTGCTAGTTCTCTTTATCAGCAGAGATAGCAATCTTTTGAAGATTTTCTTCGTCAGTTCCCTTTATCAGCAGGGATGGCATTTATTTTTCTAGTTCTCTTTATCAGCAGAGATAGCAATCTTTTGAAGATTTTCTTCGTCAGTTCCCTTTATCAGCAGGGATGGCATTTATTTTGCTAGTTCTCTTTATCATCAGAGATAGCAATCTTTTGAAGATTTTCTTCGTCAGTTCCCTTTATCAGCAGGGATGGCATTTATTTTTCTAGTTCTCTTTATCAGCAGAGATAGCAATCTTTTGAAGATTTTCTTCGTTAGTTTCCTTTATCAGCAGGGATGGCATTTATATTGCTAGTTCTCTTTATCAGCAGAGATAGCAATCTTTTAAAGATTTTCTTCGTCAGTTCCTTTTATCAGCAGGGATGGCATTTATTTTGCTAGTTCTCTTTATCAGCAGAGATAGCAATCTTTTGAAGATTTTCTCCGTCGGTTCCCTTTATCAGCAAGGATGGCATTTATTTTGCTAGTTCTCTTTATCAGCAGAGATAGCAATCTTTTGAAGATTTTCTTCGTCAGTTCCCTTTATCAGCAGGGATGGCATTTATTTTTCTAGTTCTCTTTATCAGCAGAGATAGCAATCTTTTGAAGATTTTCTTCGTCAGTTCCCTTTATCAGCAGGGATGGCATTTATTTTGCTAGTTCTCTTTATCATCAGAGATAGCAATCTTTTGAAGATTTTCTTCGTCAGTTCCCTTTATCAGCAGGGATGGCATTTATTTTTCTAGTTCTCTTTATCAGCAGAGATAGCAATCTTTTGAAGATTTTCTTCGTCAGTTTCCTTTATCAGCAGGGATGGCATTTATTTTGCTAGTTCTCTTTATCAGCAGAGATAGCAATCTTTTAAAGATTTTCTTCGTCAGTTCCTTTTATCAGCAGGGATGGCATTTATTTTGCTAGTTCTCTTTATCAGCAGAGATAGCAATCTTTTGAAGATTTTCTTCGTCAGTTCCCTTTATCAGTAGGGAAGGCATTTATTTTGCTAGTTCTCTTTATCAGCAGAGATAGCAATCTTTTGAAGATTTTCTCCGTCGGTTCCCTTTATCAGCAAGGATGGCATTTATTTTGCTAGTTCTCTTTATCAGCAGATATAGCAATCTTTTGAAGATTTTCTTCGTCAGTTCCCTTTATCAGCAGGGATGGCATTTATTTTGCTAGTTCTCTTTATCAGCAGAGATAGCAATCTTTTGAAGATTTTCTTCGTCAGTTCCCTTTATCAGCAGGGATGGCATTTATTTTTCTAGTTCTCTTTATCAGCAGAGATAACAATCTTTTGAAGATTTTCTTCGTCAGTTCCCTTTATCAGTAGGGATGGCATTTATTTTGCTAGTTCTCTTTATCATCAGAGATAGCAATCTTTTGAAGATTTTCTTCGTCAGTTCCCTTTATCAGCAGGGATGGCATTTATTTTTCTAGTTCTCTTTATCAGCAGAGATAGCAATCTTTTGAAGATTTTCTTCGTCAGTTTCCTTTATCAGCAGGGATGGCATTTATTTTGCTAGTTCTGTTTATCAGCAGAGATAGCAATCTTTTGAAGATTTTCTTCGTCAGTTCCTTTTATCAGCAGGGATGGCATTTATTTTGCTAGTTCTCTTTATCAGCAGAGATAGCAATCTTTTGAAGATTATCTCCGTCGGTTCCCTTTATCAGCAAGGATGGCATTTATTTTGCTAGTTCTCTTTATCAGCAGATATAGCAATCTTTTGAAGATTTTCTTCGTCAGTTCCCTTTATCAGCAGGGATGGCATTTATTTTGCTAGTTCTCTTTATCAGCAGAGATAGCAATCTTTTGAAGATTTTCTCTGTCGGTTCCCTTTATCAGCAGGGATGGCATTTATTTTGCTCGTTCTCTTTATCAGCAGAGATAGCAATCTTTTGAAGATTTTCTCCGTCAGTTCCCTTTATCAGCAGGGATGGCATTTATTTTGCTAGTTCTCTTTATCAGCAGAGATAACAATCTTTTGAAGATTTTCTCCGTCAGTTCCCTTTATCAGCAGGGATGACATTTATTTTGCTAGTTCTCTTTATCAACAGAGATAGCAATCTTTTGAAGATTTTCGTTGTCAGTTCCCTTTATCAGCAGGGATGGCATTTATTTTTCTAGTTCTCTTTATCAGCAGAGATAGCAATCTTTTGAAGATTTTCTCCGTCAGTTACCTTTATCAGCAGGGATGGCATTTATTTTGCTAGTTCTCTTTATCAGCAGAGATAGCAATCTTTTGAAGATTTTCTTCGTCAGTTCCTTTTATCAGCAGGGATGGCATTTATTTTGCTAGTTCTCTTTATCAGCAGAGATAGCAATCTTTTGAAGATTTTCTCCGTCGGTTCCCTTTATCAGCAGGGATGGCATTTATTTTGCTAGTTCTCTTTATCAGCAGATATAGCAATCTTTTGAAGATTTTCTTCGTCAGTTCCTTTTATCAGCAGGGATGGCATTTATTTTGCTAGTTCTCTTTATCAGCGGAGATAGCAATCTTTTGAAGATTTTCTCCGTCGGTTCCCTTTATCAGCAAGGATGGCATTTATTTAGCTAGTTCTCTTTATCAGCAGATATAGCAATCTTTTGAAGATTTTCTTCGTCAGTTCCCTTTATCAGCAGGGATGGCATTTATTTTGCTAGTTCTCTTTATCAGCAGAGATAGCAATCTTTTGAAGATTTTCTTCGTCAGTTCCCTTTTTCAGTAGGGATGGCATTTATTTTGCTAGTTCTCTTTATTAGCAGAGATAGCAATCTTTTGAAGATTTTCTTCGTCAGTTCCTTTTATCAGCAGGGATGGCATTTATTTTGCTAGTTCTCTTTATCAGCAGAGATAGCAATCTTTTGAAGATTTTCTTCGTCAGTTCCTTTTATCAGCAGGGATGGCATTTATTTTGCTAGTTCTCTTTATCAGCAGAGATAGCAATCTTTTGAAGATTTTCTCCGTCGGTTCCCTTTATCAGCAGGGATGGCATTTATTTTGCTAGTTCTCTTTATCAGCAGATATAGCAATCTTTTGAAGATTTTCTTCGTCAGTTCCTTTTATCAGCAGGGATGACATTTATTTTGCTAGTTCTCTTTATCAGCAGAGATAGCAATCTTTTGAAGATTTTCTCCGTCGGTTCCCTTTATCAGCAAGGATGGCATTTATTTTGCTAGTTCTCTTTATCAGCAGATATAGCAATCTTTTGAAGATTTTCTTCGTCAGTTCCCTTTATCAGCAGGGATGGCATTTATTTTGCTAGTTCTCTTTATCAGCAGAGATAGCAATCTTTTGAAGATTTTCTTCGTCAGTTCCCTTTATCAGTAGGGAAGGCATTTATTTTGCTAGTTCTCTTTATTAGCAGAGATAGCAATCTTTTGAAGATTTTCTTCGTCAGTTCCTTTTATCAGCAGGGATGGCATTTATTTTGTTAGTTCTCTTTATCAGCAGAGATAGCAATCTTTTAAAGATTTTCTCCGTCGGTTCCCTTTATCAGCAGGGATGGCATTTATTTTGCTAGTTCTCTTTATCAGCAGAGATAGCAATCTTTTGAAGATTTTCTCCGTCAGTTCCCTTTATCAGCAGGGATGGCATTTATTTTGCTAGTTCTCTTTATCAGCAGAAATAGCAATCTTTTGAAGATTTTCTCCGTCAGTTACCTTTATCAGCAGGGATGACATTTATTTTGCTAGTTCTCTTTATCAGCAGAGATAGCAATCTTATGAAGATTTTCTTCGTCAGTTCCCTTTATCAGCAGGGATGGCATTTATTTTTCTAGTTCTCTTTATCAGCAGAGATAGCAATCTTTTGAAGATTTTCTCCGTCAGTTACCTTTATCAGCAGGGATGGCATTTATTTTGCTAGTTCTCTTTATCAGCAGAGATAGCAATCATTTGAAGATTTTCTTCGTCGGTTCCTTTTATCAGCAGGGATGGCATTTATTTTGCTAGTTCTCTTTATCAGCAGAGATAGCAATCTTTTGAAGATTTTCTTCGTCAGTTCCCTTTATCAGCAGGGATGGCATTTATTTTGCTAGTTCTCTTTATCAGCAGAGATAGCAATCTTTTGAAGATTTTCTTCGTCGGTTCCCTTTATCAGCAGGGATGGCATTTATTTTGCTAGTTCTCTTTATCAGCAGAGATAGCAATCTTTTGAAGATTTTCTTCGTCAGTTCCTTTTATCAGCAGGGATGACATTTATTTTGCTAGTTCTCTTTATCAGCAGAGATAACAATCTTTTGAAGATTTTCTTCGTCAGTTCCCTTTATCAGCAGGGATGGCATTTATTTTGCTAGTTCTCTTTATCAGCAGAGATAGCAATCTTTTGAAAATTTTCTTTGTCAATTCCTTTTATCAGCAGGGATGGCATTTATTTTGCTAGTTCTCTTTTCAGCAGAGATAGCAATCTTTTGAAGATTTTCTTCGTCAGTTCCCTTTATCAGCAGGGATGGCATTTATTTTGTTAGTTCTCTTTATCAGCAGAGATAGCAATCTTTTGAAGATTTTCCTCGTCAGTTCCCTTTATCAGCAGGGATGGCATTTATTTTGCTAGTTCTCTTTATCAGCAGAGATAGCAATCTTTTGAAGATTTTCTTCGTCAGTTCCCTTTATCAGCAGGGATGGCATTTATTTTTCTAGTTCTCTTTATCAGCAGAGATAGCAATCTTTTGAAGATTTTCTTCGTCAGTTCCCTTTATCAGCAGGGATGGCATTTATTTTGCTAGTTCTCTTTATCATCAGAGATAGCAATCTTTTGAAGATTTTCTTCGTCAGTTCCCTTTATCAGCAGGGATGGCATTTATTTTGCTAGTTCTCTTTATCAGCAGAGATAGCAATCTTTTGAAAATTTTCTTCGTCAATTCCTTTTATCAGCAGGGATGGCATTTATTTTTCTAGTTCTCTTTATCAGCAGAGATAGCAATCTTTTGAAGATTTTCTCCGTCAGTTACCTTTATCAGCAGGGATGGCATTTATTTTGCTAGTTCTCTTTATCAGCAGAGATAGCAATCTTTTGAAGATTTTCTTCGTCAGTTCCTTTTATCAGCAGGGATGGCATTTATTTTGCTAGTTCTCTTTATCAGCAGAGATAGCAATCTTTTGAAGATTTTCTCCGTCGGTTCCCTTTATCAGCAGGGATGGCATTTATTTTGCTAGTTCTCTTTATCAGCAGATATAGCAATCTTTTGAAGATTTTCTTCGTCAGTTCCTTTTATCAGCAGGGATGGCATTTATTTTGCTAGTTCTCTTTATCAGCGGAGATAGCAATCTTTTGAAGATTTTCTCCGTCGGTTCCCTTTATCAGCAAGGATGGCATTTATTTAGCTAGTTCTCTTTATCAGCAGATATAGCAATCTTTTGAAGATTTTCTTCGTCAGTTCCCTTTATCAGCAGGGATGGCATTTATTTTGCTAGTTCTCTTTATCAGCAGAGATAGCAATCTTTTGAAGATTTTCTTCGTCAGTTCCCTTTATCAGTAGGGATGGCATTTATTTTGCTAATTCTCTTTATTAGCAGAGATAGCAATCTTTTGAAGATTTTCTTCGTCAGTTCCTTTTATCAGCAGGGATGGCATTTATTTTGCTAGTTCTCTTTATCAGCAGAGATAGCAATCTTTTGAAGATTTTCTTCGTCAGTTCCTTTTATCAGCAGGGATGGCATTTATTTTGCTAGTTCTCTTTATCAGCAGAGATAGCAATCTTTTGAAGATTTTCTCCGTCGGTTCCCTTTATCAGCAGGGATGGCATTTATTTTGCTAGTTCTCTTTATCTGCAGATATAGCAATCTTTTGAAGATTTTCTTCGTCAGTTCCTTTTATCAGCAGGGATGGCATTTATTTTGCTAGTTCTCTTTATCAGCAGAGATAGCAATCTTTTGAAGATTTTCTCCGTCGGTTCCCTTTATCAGCAAGGATGGCATTTATTTTGCTAGTTCTCTTTATCAGCAGATATAGCAATCTTTTGAAGATTTTCTTCGTCAGTTCCCTTTATCAGCAGGGATGGCATTTATTTTGCTAGTTCTCTTTATCAGCAGAGATAGCAATCTTTTGAAGATTTTCTTCGTCAGTTCCCTTTATCAGTAGGGATGGCATTTATTTTGCTAGTTCTCTTTATTAGCAGAGATAGCAATCTTTTGAAGATTTTCTTCGTCAGTTCCTTTTATCAGCAGGGATGGCATTTATTTTGCTAGTTCTCTTTATCAACAGAGATAGCAATCTTTTGAAGATTATCTCCGTCGGTTCCCTTTATCAGCAAGGATGGCATTTATTTTGCTAGTTCTCTTTATCAGCAGATATAGCAATCTTTTGAAGATTTTCTTCGTCAGTTCCCTTTATCAGCAGGGATGACATTTATTTTGCTAGTTCTCTTTATCAGCAGAGATAGCAATCTTTTGAAGATTTTCTCCGTCGGTTCCCTTTATCAGCAGGGATGGCATTTATTTTGCTAGTTCTCTTTATCAGCAGAGATAGCAATCTTTTGAAGATTTTCTCCGTCAGTTCCCTTTATCAGCACGGATGGCATTTATTTTGCTAGTTCTCTTTATCAGCAGAAATAGCAATCTTTTGAAGATTTTCTCCGTCAGTTCCCTTTATCAGCAGGGATGACATTTATTTTGCTAGTTCTCTTTATCAGCAGAGATAGCAATCTTATGAAGATTTTCTTCGTCAGTTCCCTTTATCAGCAGGGATGGCATTTATTTTTCTAGTTCTCTTTATCAGCAGAGATAGCAATCTTTTGAAGATTTTCTCCGTCAGTTACCTTTATCAGCAGGGATGGCATTTATTTTGCTAGTTCTCTTTATCAGCAGAGATAGCAATCATTTGAAGATTTTCTTCGTCGGTTCCTTTTATCAGCAGGGATGGCATTTATTTTGCTAGTTCTCTTTATCAGCTGATATAGCAATCTTTTGAAGATTTTCTTCGTCAGTTCCTTTTATCAGCAGGGATGGCATTTATTTTGCTAGTTCTCTTTATCAGCAGAGATAGCAATCTTTTGAAGATTTTCTCCGTCGGTTCCCTTTATCAGCAGGGATGGCATTTATTTTGCTAGTTCTCTTTATCAGCAGATATAGCAATCTTTTGAAGATTTTCTTCGTCAGTTCCTTTTATCAGCAGGGATGGCATTTATTTTGCTAGTTCTCTTTATCAGCAGAGATAGCAATCTTTTGAAGATTTTCTTCGTCAGTTCCTTTTATCAGCAGGGATGGCATTTATTTTGCTAGTTCTCTTTATCAGCAGAGATAGCAATCTTTTGAAGATTTTCTCCGTCGGTTCCCTTTATCAGCAGGGATGGCATTTATTTTGCTAGTTCTCTTTATCTACAGATATAGCAATCTTTTGAAGATTTTCTTCGTCAGTTCCTTTTATCAGCAGGGATGGCATTTATTTTGCTAGTTCTCTTTATCAGCAGAGATAGCAATCTTTTGAAGATTTTCTCCGTCGATTCCCTTTATCAGCAAGGATGGCATTTATTTTGCTAGTTCTCTTTATCAGCAGATATAGCAATCTTTTGAAGATTTTCTTCGTCAGTTCCCTTTATCAGCAGGGATGGCATTTATTTTGCTAGTTCTCTTTATCAGCAGAGATAGCAATCTTTTGAAGGTTTTCTTCGTCAGTTCCCTTTATCAGTAGGGATGGCATTTATTTTGCTAGTTCTCTTTATTAGCAGAGATAGCAATCTTTTGAAGATTTTCTTCGTCAGTTCCTTTTATCAGCAGGGATGGCATTTATTTTGCTAGTTCTCTTTATCAGCAGAGATAGCAATCTTTTGAAGATTTTCTCCGTCGGTTCCCTTTATCAGCAAGGATGGCATTTATTTTGCTAGTTCTCTTTATCAGCAGATATAGCAATCTTTTGAAGATTTTCTTCGTCAGTTCCCTTTATCAGCAGGGATGACATTTATTTTGCTAGTTCTCTTTATCAGCAGAGATAGCAATCTTTTGAAGATTTTCTCCGTCGGTTCCCTTTATCAGCAGGGATGGCATTTATTTTGCTAGTTCTCTTTATCAGCAGAGATAGCAATCTTTTGAAGATTTTCTCCGTCAGTTCCCTTTATCAGCACGGATGGCATTTATTTTGCTAGTTCTCTTTATCAGCAGAAATAGCAATCTTTTGAAGATTTTCTCCGTCAGTTCCCTTTATCAGCAGGGATGACATTTATTTTGCTAGTTCTCTTTATCAGCAGAGATAGCAATCTTATGAAGATTTTCTTCGTCAGTTCCCTTTATCAGCAGGGATGGCATTTATTTTTCTAGTTCTCTTTATCAGCAGAGATAGCAATCTTTTGAAGATTTTCTCCGTCAGTTACCTTTATCAGCAGGGATGGCATTTATTTTGCTAGTTCTCTTTATCAGCAGAGATAGCAATCATTTGAAGATTTTCTTCGTCGGTTCCTTTTATCAGCAGGGATGGCATTTATTTTGCTAGTTCTCTTTATCAGCTGATATAGCAATCTTTTGAAGATTTTCTTCGTCAGTTCCTTTTATCAGCAGGGATGGCATTTATTTTGCTAGTTCTCTTTATCAGCAGAGATAGCAATCTTTTGAAGATTTTCTCCGTCGGTTCCCTTTATCAGCAGGGATGGCATTTATTTTGCTAGTTCTCTTTATCAGCAGATATAGCAATCTTTTGAAGATTTTCTTCGTCAGTTCCTTTTATCAGCAGGGATGGCATTTATTTTGCTAGTTCTCTTTATCAGCAGAGATAGCAATCTTTTGAAGATTTTCTTCGTCAGTTCCTTTTATCAGCAGGGATGGCATTTATTTTGCTAGTTCTCTTTATCAGCAGAGATAGCAATCTTTTGAAGATTTTCTCCGTCGGTTCCCTTTATCAGCAGGGATGGCATTTATTTTGCTAGTTCTCTTTATCTACAGATATAGCAATCTTTTGAAGATTTTCTTCGTCAGTTCCTTTTATCAGCAGGGATGGCATTTATTTTGCTAGTTCTCTTTATCAGCAGAGATAGCAATCTTTTGAAGATTTTCTCCGTCGATTCCCTTTATCAGCAAGGATGGCATTTATTTTGCTAGTTCTCTTTATCAGCAGATATAGCAATCTTTTGAAGATTTTCTTCGTCAGTTCCCTTTATCAGCAGGGATGGCATTTATTTTGCTAGTTCTCTTTATCAGCAGAGATAGCAATCTTTTGAAGGTTTTCTTCGTCAGTTCCCTTTATCAGTAGGGATGGCATTTATTTTGCTAGTTCTCTTTATTAGCAGAGATAGCAATCTTTTGAAGATTTTCTTCGTCAGTTCCTTTTATCAGCAGGGATGGCATTTATTTTGCTAGTTCTCTTTATCAGCAGAGATAGCAATCTTTTGAAGATTTTCTCCGTCGGTTCCCTTTATCAGCAAGGATGGCATTTATTTTGCTAGTTCTCTTTATCAGCAGATATAGCAATCTTTTGAAGATTTTCTTCGTCAGTTCCCTTTATCAGCAGGGATGACATTTATTTTGCTAGTTCTCTTTATCAGCAGAGATAGCAATCTTTTGAAGATTTTCTCCGTCGGTTCCCTTTATCAGCAGGGATGGCATTTATTTTGCTAGTTCTCTTTATCAGCAGAGATAGCAATCTTTTGAAGATTTTCTCCGTCAGTTCCCTTTATCAGCACGGATGGCATTTATTTTGCTAGTTCTCTTTATCAGCAGAAATAGCAATCTTTTGAAGATTTTCTCCGTCAGTTCCCTTTATCAGCAGGGATGACATTTATTTTGCTAGTTCTCTTTATCAGCAGAGATAGCAATCTTATGAAGATTTTCTTCGTCAGTTCCCTTTATCAGCAGGGATGGCATTTATTTTTCTAGTTCTCTTTATCAGCAGAGATAGCAATCTTTTGAAGATTTTCTCCGTCAGTTACCTTTATCAGCAGGGATGGCATTTATTTTGCTAGTTCTCTTTATCAGCAGAGATAGCAATCATTTGAAGATTTTCTTCGTCGGTTCCTTTTATCAGCAGGGATGGCATTTATTTTGCTAGTTCTCTTTATCAGCTGATATAGCAATCTTTTGAAGATTTTCTTCGTCAGTTCCTTTTATCAGCAGGGATGGCATTTATTTTGCTAGTTCTCTTTATCAGCAGAGATAGCAATCTTTTGAAGATTTTCTCCGTCGGTTCCCTTTATCAGCAGGGATGGCATTTATTTTGCTAGTTCTCTTTATCAGCAGATATAGCAATCTTTTGAAGATTTTCTTCGTCAGTTCCTTTTATCAGCAGGGGTGGCATTTATTTTGCTAGTTCTCTTTATCAGCAGAGATAGCAATCTTTTGAAGATTTTCTCCGTCGGTTCCCTTTATCAGCAAGGATGGCATTTATTTTGCTAGTTCTCTTTATCAGCAGATATAGCAATCTTTTGAAGATTTTCTTCGTCAGTTCCCTTTATCAGCAGGGATGGCATTTATTTTGCTAGTTCTCTTTATCAGCAGAGATAGCAATCTTTTGAAGATTTTCTTCGTCAGTTCCCTTTATCAGTAGGGATGGCATTTATTTTGCTAGTTCTCTTTATTAGCAGAGATAGCAATCTTTTGAAGATTTTCTTCGTCAGTTCCTTTTATCAGCAGGGATGGCATTTATTTTGCTAGTTCTCTTTATCAGCAGAGATAGCAATCTTTTAAAGATTTTCTCCGTCGGTTCCCTTTATCAGCAGGGATGGCATTTATTTTGCTAGTTCTCTTTATCAGCAGAGATAGCAATCTTTTGAAGATTTTCTTCGTCAGTTCCCTTTATCAGTAGGGATGGCATTTATTTTGCTAGTTCTCTTTATTAGCAGAGATAGCAATCTTTTGAAGATTTTCTCCGTCGGTTCCCTTTATCAGCAGGGATGGCATTTATTTTGCTAGTTCTCTTTATCAGCAGAGATAGCAATCTTTTGAAGATTTTCTCCGTCAGTTCCCTTTATCAGCACGGATGGCATTTATTTTGCTAGTTCTCTTTATCAGCAGAAATAGCAATCTTTTGAAGATTTTCTCCGTCAGTTCCCTTTATCAGCAGGGATGACATTTATTTTGCTAGTTCTCTTTATCAGCAGAGATAGCAATCTTATGAAGATTTTCTTCGTCAGTTCCCTTTATCAGCAGGGATGGCATTTATTTTTCTAGTTCTCTTTATCAGCAGAGATAGCAATCTTTTGAAGATTTTCTCCGTCAGTTACCTTTATCAGCAGGGATGGCATTTATTTTGCTAGTTCTCTTTATCAGCAGAGATAGCAATCATTTGAAGATTTTCTTCGTCGGTTCCTTTTATCAGCAGGGATGGCATTTATTTTGCTAGTTCTCTTTATCAGCTGATATAGCAATCTTTTGAAGATTTTCTTCGTCAGTTCCTTTTATCAGCAGGGATGGCATTTATTTTGCTAGTTCTCTTTATCAGCAGAGATAACAATCTTTTGAAGATTTTCTCCGTCGGTTCCCTTTATCAGCAGGGATGGCATTTATTTTGCTAGTTCTCTTTATCAGCAGATATAGCAATCTTTTGAAGATTTTCTTCGTCAGTTCCTTTTATCAGCAGGGATGGCATTTATTTTGCTAGTTCTCTTTATCAGCAGAGATAGCAATCTTTTGAAGATTTTCTTCGTCAGTTCCTTTTATCAGCAGGGATGGCATTTATTTTGCTAGTTCTCTTTATCAGCAGAGATAGCAATCTTTTGAAGATTTTCTCCGTCGGTTCCCTTTATCAGCAGGGATGGCATTTATTTTGCTAGTTCTCTTTATCTACAGATATAGCAATCTTTTGAAGATTTTCTTCGTCAGTTCCTTTTATCAGCAGGGATGGCATTTATTTTGCTAGTTCTCTTTATCAGCAGAGATAGCAATCTTTTGAAGATTTTCTCCGTCGATTCCCTTTATCAGCAAGGATGGCATTTATTTTGCTAGTTCTCTTTATCAGCAGATATAGCAATCTTTTGAAGATTTTCTTCGTCAGTTCCCTTTATCAGCAGGGATGGCATTTATTTTGCTAGTTCTCTTTATCAGCAGAGATAGCAATCTTTTGAAGGTTTTCTTCGTCAGTTCCCTTTATCAGTAGGGATGGCATTTATTTTGCTAGTTCTCTTTATTAGCAGAGATAGCAATCTTTTGAAGATTTTCTTCGTCAGTTCCTTTTATCAGCAGGGATGGCATTTATTTTGCTAGTTCTCTTTATCAGCAGAGATAGCAATCTTTTGAAGATTTTCTCCGTCGGTTCCCTTTATCAGCAAGGATGGCATTTATTTTGCTAGTTCTCTTTATCAGCAGATATAGCAATCTTTTGAAGATTTTCTTCGTCAGTTCCCTTTATCAGCAGGGATGACATTTATTTTGCTAGTTCTCTTTATCAGCAGAGATAGCAATCTTTTGAAGATTTTCTCCGTCGGTTCCCTTTATCAGCAGGGATGGCATTTATTTTGCTAGTTCTCTTTATCAGCAGAGATAGCAATCTTTTGAAGATTTTCTCCGTCAGTTCCCTTTATCAGCACGGATGGCATTTATTTTGCTAGTTCTCTTTATCAGCAGAAATAGCAATCTTTTGAAGATTTTCTCCGTCAGTTCCCTTTATCAGCAGGGATGACATTTATTTTGCTAGTTCTCTTTATCAGCAGAGATAGCAATCTTATGAAGATTTTCTTCGTCAGTTCCCTTTATCAGCAGGGATGGCATTTATTTTTCTAGTTCTCTTTATCAGCAGAGATAGCAATCTTTTGAAGATTTTCTCCGTCAGTTACCTTTATCAGCAGGGATGGCATTTATTTTGCTAGTTCTCTTTATCAGCAGAGATAGCAATCATTTGAAGATTTTCTTCGTCGGTTCCTTTTATCAGCAGGGATGGCATTTATTTTGCTAGTTCTCTTTATCAGCTGATATAGCAATCTTTTGAAGATTTTCTTCGTCAGTTCCTTTTATCAGCAGGGATGGCATTTATTTTGCTAGTTCTCTTTATCAGCAGAGATAGCAATCTTTTGAAGATTTTCTCCGTCGGTTCCCTTTATCAGCAGGGATGGCATTTATTTTGCTAGTTCTCTTTATCAGCAGATATAGCAATCTTTTGAAGATTTTCTTCGTCAGTTCCTTTTATCAGCAGGGGTGGCATTTATTTTGCTAGTTCTCTTTATCAGCAGAGATAGCAATCTTTTGAAGATTTTCTCCGTCGGTTCCCTTTATCAGCAAGGATGGCATTTATTTTGCTAGTTCTCTTTATCAGCAGATATAGCAATCTTTTGAAGATTTTCTTCGTCAGTTCCCTTTATCAGCAGGGATGGCATTTATTTTGCTAGTTCTCTTTATCAGCAGAGATAGCAATCTTTTGAAGATTTTCTTCGTCAGTTCCCTTTATCAGTAGGGATGGCATTTATTTTGCTAGTTCTCTTTATTAGCAGAGATAGCAATCTTTTGAAGATTTTCTTCGTCAGTTCCTTTTATCAGCAGGGATGGCATTTATTTTGCTAGTTCTCTTTATCAGCAGAGATAGCAATCTTTTAAAGATTTTCTCCGTCGGTTCCCTTTATCAGCAGGGATGGCATTTATTTTGCTAGTTCTCTTTATCAGCAGAGATAGCAATCTTTTGAAGATTTTCTCCGTCAGTTCCCTTTATCAGCACGGATGGCATTTATTTTGCTAGTTCTCTTTATCAGCAGAAATAGCAATCTTTTGAAGATTTTCTCCGTCAGTTCCCTTTATCAGCAGGGATGACATTTATTTTGCTAGTTCTCTTTATCAGCAGAGATAGCAATCTTATGAAGATTTTCTTCGTCAGTTCCCTTTATCAGCAGGGATGGCATTTATTTTTCTAGTTCTCTTTATCAGCAGAGATAGCAATCTTTTGAAGATTTTCTCCGTCAGTTACCTTTATCAGCAGGGATGGCATTTATTTTGCTAGTTCTCTTTATCAGCAGAGATAGCAATCATTTGAAGATTTTCTTCGTCGGTTCCTTTTATCAGCAGGGATGGCATTTATTTTGCTAGTTCTCTTTATCAGCTGATATAGCAATCTTTTGAAGATTTTCTTCGTCAGTTCCTTTTATCAGCAGGGATGGCATTTATTTTGCTAGTTCTCTTTATCAGCAGAGATAGCAATCTTTTGAAGATTTTCTCCGTCGGTTCCCTTTATCAGCAGGGATGGCATTTATTTTGCTAGTTCTCTTTATCAGCAGATATAGCAATCTTTTGAAGATTTTCTTCGTCAGTTCCTTTTATCAGCAGGGGTGGCATTTATTTTGCTAGTTCTCTTTATCAGCAGAGATAGCAATCTTTTGAAGATTTTCTCCGTCGGTTCCCTTTATCAGCAAGGATGGCATTTATTTTGCTAGTTCTCTTTATCAGCAAATATAGCAATCTTTTGAAGATTTTCTTCGTCAGTTCCCTTTATCAGCAGGGATGGCATTTATTTTGCTAGTTCTCTTTATCAGCAGAGATAGCAATCTTTTGAAGATTTTCTTCGTCAGTTCCCTTTATCAGTAGGGATGGCATTTATTTTGCTAGTTCTCTTTATTAGCAGAGATAGCAATCTTTTGAAGATTTTCTTCGTCAGTTCCTTTTATCAGCAGGGATGGCATTTATTTTGCTAGTTCTCTTTATCAGCAGAGATAGCAATCTTTTAAAGATTTTCTCCGTCGGTTCCCTTTATCAGCAGGGATGGCATTTATTTTGCTAGTTCTCTTTATCAGCAGAGATAGCAATCTTTTGAAGATTTTCTCCGTCAGTTCCCTTTATCAGCACGGATGGCATTTATTTTGCTAGTTCTCTTTATCAGCAGAAATAGCAATCTTTTGAAGATTTTCTCCGTCAGTTCCCTTTATCAGCAGGGATGGCATTTATTTTTCTAGTTCTCTTTATCAGCAGAGATAGCAATCTTTTGAAGATTTTCTCCGTCAGTTACCTTTATCAGCAGGGATGGCATTTATTTTGCTAGTTCTCTTTATCAGCAGAGATAGCAATCATTTGAAGATTTTCTTCGTCGGTTCCTTTTATCAGCAGGGATGGCATTTATTTTGCTAGTTCTCTTTTCAGCAGAGATAGCAATCTTTTGAAGATTTTCTTCGTCAGTTCCCTTTATCAGCAGGGATGGCATTTATTTTGCTAGTTCTCTTTATCAGCAGAGATAGCAATCTTTTGAAGATTTTCCTCGTCAGTTCCCTTTATCAGCAGGGATGGCATTTATTTTGCTAGTTCTCTTTATCAGCAGAGATAGCAATCTTTTGAAGATTTTCTTCGTCAGTTCCCTTTATCAGTAGGGATGGCATTTATTTTTCTAGTTCTCTTTATCAGCAGAGATAGCAATCTTTTGAAGATTTTCTTCGTCAGTTCCCTTTATCAGCAGGGATGGCATTTATTTTGCTAGTTCTCTTTATCTTCAGAGATAGCAATCTTTTGAAGATTTTCTTCGTCAGTTCCCTTTATCAGCAGGGATGGCATTTATTTTGCTAGTTCTCTTTATCAGCAGAGATAGCAATCTTTTGAAAATTTTCTTCGTCAATTCCTTTTATCAGCAGGGATGGCATTTATTTTTCTAGTTCTCTTTATCAGCAGAGATAGCAATCTTTTGAAGATTTTCTCCGTCAGTTACCTTTATCAGCAGGGATGGCATTTATTTTGCTAGTTCTCTTTATCAGCAGAGATAGCAATCTTTTGAAGATTTTCTTCGTCAGTTCCTTTTATCAGCAGGGATGGCATTTATTTTGCTAGTTCTCTTTATCAGCAGAGATAGCAATCTTTTGAAGATTTTCTCCGTCGGTTCCCTTTATCAGCAGGGATGGCATTTATTTTGCTAGTTCTCTTTATCAGCAGATATAGCAATCTTTTGAAGATTTTCTTCGTCAGTTCCTTTTATCAGCAGGGATGGCATTTATTTTGCTAGTTCTCTTTATCAGCGGAGATAGCAATCTTTTGAAGATTTTCTCCGTCGGTTCCCTTTATCAGCAAGGATGGCATTTATTTAGCTAGTTCTCTTTATCAGCAGATATAGCAATCTTTTGAAGATTTTCTTCGTCAGTTCCCTTTATCAGCAGGGATGGCATTTATTTTGCTAGTTCTCTTTATCAGCAGAGATAGCAATCTTTTGAAGATTTTCTTCGTCAGTTCCCTTTATCAGTAGGGATGGCATTTATTTTGCTAGTTCTCTTTATTAGCAGAGATAGCAATCTTTTGAAGATTTTCTTCGTCAGTTCCTTTTATCAGCAGGGATGGCATTTATTTTGCTAGTTCTCTTTATCAGCAGAGATAGCAATCTTTTGAAGATTTTCTTCGTCAGTTCCTTTTATCAGCAGGGATGGCATTTATTTTGCTAGTTCTCTTTATCAGCAGAGATAGCAATCTTTTGAAGATTTTCTCCGTCGGTTCCCTTTATCAGCAGGGATGGCATTTATTTTGCTAGTTCTCTTTATCTGCAGATATAGCAATCTTTTGAAGATTTTCTTCGTCAGTTCCTTTTATCAGCAGGGATGGCATTTATTTTGCTAGTTCTCTTTATCAGCAGAGATAGCAATCTTTTGAAGATTTTCTCCGTCGGTTCCCTTTATCAGCAAGGATGGCATTTATTTTGCTAGTTCTCTTTATCAGCAGATATAGCAATCTTTTGAAGATTTTCTTCGTCAGTTCCCTTTATCAGCAGGGATGGCATTTATTTTGCTAGTTCTCTTTATCAGCAGAGATAGCAATCTTTTGAAGATTTTCTTCGTCAGTTCCCTTTATCAGTAGGGATGGCATTTATTTTGCTAGTTCTCTTTATTAGCAGAGATAGCAATCTTTTGAAGATTTTCTTCGTCAGTTCCTTTTATCAGCAGGGATGGCATTTATTTTGCTAGTTCTCTTTATCAGCAGAGATAGCAATCTTTTGAAGATTTTCTCCGTCGGTTCCCTTTATCAGCAAGGATGGCATTTATTTTGCTAGTTCTCTTTATCAGCAGATATAGCAATCTTTTGAAGATTTTCTTCGTCAGTTCCCTTTATCAGCAGGGATGACATTTATTTTGCTAGTTCTCTTTATCAGCAGAGATAGCAATCTTTTGAAGATTTTCTCCGTCGGTTCCCTTTATCAGCAGGGATGGCATTTATTTTGCTAGTTCTCTTTATCAGCAGAGATAGCAATCTTTTGAAGATTTTCTCCGTCAGTTCCCTTTATCAGCACGGATGGCATTTATTTTGCTAGTTCTCTTTATCAGCAGAAATAGCAATCTTTTGAAGATTTTCTCCGTCAGTTCCCTTTATCAGCAGGGATGACATTTATTTTGCTAGTTCTCTTTATCAGCAGAGATAGCAATCTTATGAAGATTTTCTTCGTCAGTTCCCTTTATCAGCAGGGATGGCATTTATTTTTCTAGTTCTCTTTATCAGCAGAGATAGCAATCTTTTGAAGATTTTCTCCGTCAGTTACCTTTATCAGCAGGGATGGCATTTATTTTGCTAGTTCTCTTTATCAGCAGAGATAGCAATCATTTGAAGATTTTCTTCGTCGGTTCCTTTTATCAGCAGGGATGGCATTTATTTTGCTAGTTATCTTTATCAGCTGATATAGCAATCTTTTGAAGATTTTCTTCGTCAGTTCCTTTTATCAGCAGGGATGGCATTTATTTTGCTAGTTCTCTTTATCAGCAGAGATAGCAATCTTTTGAAGATTTTCTCCGTCGGTTCCCTTTATCAGCAGGGATGGCATTTATTTTGCTAGTTCTCTTTATCAGCAGATATAGCAATCTTTTGAAGATTTTCTTCGTCAGTTCCTTTTATCAGCAGGGGTGGCATTTATTTTGCTAGTTCTCTTTATCAGCAGAGATAGCAATCTTTTGAAGATTTTCTCCGTCGGTTCCCTTTATCAGCAAGGATGGCATTTATTTTGCTAGTTCTCTTTATCAGCAGATATAGCAATCTTTTGAAGATTTTCTTCGTCAGTTCCCTTTATCAGCAGGGATGGCATTTATTTTGCTAGTTCTCTTTATCAGCAGAGATAGCAATCTTTTGGAAGATTTTCTTCCGTCAGTTCCCTTTATCAGTAGGGGATGGCATTTTATTTTGCTAGTTCTCTTTATTAGCAGAGATAGCAATCTTTTGAAGATTTTCTTCGTCAGTTCCTTTTATCAGCAGGGATGGCATTTATTTTGCTAGTTCTCTTTATCAGCAGAGATAGCAATCTTTTAAAGATTTTCTCCGTCGGTTCCCTTTATCAGCAGGGGATGGCATTTATTTTGCTAGTTCTCTTTATCAGCAGAGATAGCAATCTTTTGAAGATTTTCTCCGTCAGTTCCCTTTATCAGCACGGATGGCATTTATTTTGCTAGTTCTCTTTATCAGCAGAAATAGCAATCTTTTGAAGATTTTCTCCGTCAGTTCCCTTTATCAGCAGGGATGACATTTATTTTGCTAGTTCTCTTTATTAGCAGAGATAGCAATCTTATGAAGATTTTCTTCGTCAGTTCCCTTTATCAGCAGGGATGGCATTTATTTTTCTAGTTCTCTTTATCAGCAGAGATAGCAATCTTTTGAAGATTTTCTCCGTCAGTTACCTTTATCAGCAGGGATGGCATTTATTTTGCTAGTTCTCTTTATCAGCAGAGATAGCAATCATTTGAAGATTTTTCTTCGTCGGTTCCTTTTTATCAGCAGGGGATGGCATTTATTTTGCTAGTTCTCTTTCATCAGCAGAGATTAGCAATCTTTTGAAGATTTTCTTCGTCAGTTCCCTTTATCAGCAGGGATGGCATTTATTTTGCTAGTTCTCTTTATCAGCAGAGATAGCAATCTTTTGAAGACTTTCTTCGTCGGTTCCCCTTTATCAGCAGGGATGGCATTTATTTTGCTAGTTCTCTTTATCAGCAGAGATAGCAATCTTTTGAAGATTTTCTTCGTCAGTTTCCTTTTATCAGCAGGGATGACATTTATTTTGCTAGTTCTCTTTATCAGCAGAGATAATAATCTTTTGAAGATTTTCTTCGTCAGTTCCCTTTATCAGCAGGGATGGCATTTATTTTGCTAGTTTCTCTTTATCAGCAGAGATAGCAATCTTTTGAAGATTTTCTTCGTCAATTCCTTTTATCAGCCAGGGATGGCATTTATTTTGCTAGTTCTCTTTTCAGCAGAGATAGCAATCTTTTGAAGATTTTCTTCGTCAGTTCCCTTTATCAGCAGGGATGGCATTTATTTTGCTAGTTCTCTTTATCAGCAGAGATAGCAATCTTTTGAAGATTTTCCTCGTCAGTTCCCTTTATCAGCAGGGATGGCATTTATTTTGCTAGTTCTCTTTATCAGCAGAGATAGCAATCTTTTGAAGATTTTCTTCGTCAGTTCCCTTTATCAGCAGGGATGGCATTTATTTTTCTAGTTCTCTTTATCAGCAGAGATAGCAATCTTTGAAGATTTTCTTCGTCAGTTCCCTTTATCAGCAGGGATGGCATTTATTTTGCTAGTTCTCTTTATCATCAGAGATAGCAATCTTTTGAAGATTTTCTTCGTCAGTTCCCTTTATCAGCAGGGATGGCATTTATTTTTCTAGTTCTCTTTATCAGCAGAGATAGCAATCTTTTGAAGATTTTCTTCGTCAGTTTCCTTTATCAGCAGGGATGGCATTTATTTTGCTAGTTCTCTTTATCAGCAGAGATAGCAATCTTTTGAAGATTTTCTTCGTCAGTTCCCTTTATCAGTAGGGATGGCATTTATTTTGCTAGTTCTCTTTATTAGCAGAGATAGCAATCTTTTGAAGATTTTCTTCGTCAGTTCCTTTTATCAGCAGGGATGGCATTTATTTTGCTAGTTCTCTTTATCAGCAGAGATAGCAATCTTTTAAAGATTTTCTCCGTCGGTTCCCTTTATCAGCAGGGGATGGCATTTATTTTGCTAGTTCTCTTTATCAGCAGAGATAGCAATCTTTTGAAGATTTTCTCCGTCAGTTCCCCTTTATCAGCACGGATGGCATTTATTTTGCTAGTTCTCTTTATCAGCAGAAATAGCAATCTTTTGAAGATTTTCTCCGTCAGTTCCCTTTATCAGCAGCGATGACATTTATTTTGCTAGTTCTCTTTATTAGCAGAGATAGCAATCTTATGAAGATTTTCTTCGTCAGTTCCCTTTATCAGCAGGGATGGCATTTATTTTTCTAGTTCTCTTTATCAGCAGAGATAGCAATCTTTTGAAGATTTTCTCCGTCAGTTACCTTTATCAGCAGGGATGGCATTTATTTTGCTAGTTCTCTTTATCAGCAGAGATAGCAATCATTTTGAAGATTTTCTTCGTCGGTTCCTTTTATCAGCAGGGATGGCATTTATTTTGCTAGTTCTCTTTATCAGCAGAGATAGCAATCTTTTGAAGATTTTCTTCGTCAGTTCCCTTTATCAGCAGGGATGGCATTTATTTTGCTAGTTCTCTTTATCAGCAGAGATAGCAATCTTTTGAAGACTTTCTTCGTCGGTTCCCTTTATCAGCAGGGATGGCATTTATTTTGCTAGTTCTCTTTATCAGCAGAGATAGCAATCTTTTGAAGATTTTCTTCGTCAGTTCCTTTTATCAGCAGGGATGACATTTATTTTGCTAGTTCTCTTTATCAGCAGAGATAATAATCTTTTGAAGATTTTCTTCGTCAGTTCCCTTTATCAGCAGGGATGGCATTTATTTTGCTAGTTCTCTTTATCAGCAGAGATAGCAATCTTTTGAAGATTTTCTTCGTCAATTCCTTTTATCAGCAGGGATGGCATTTATTTTGCTAGTTCTCTTTTCAGCAGAGATAGCAATCTTTTGAAGATTTTCTTCGTCAGTTCCCTTTATCAGCAGGGATGGCATTTATTTTGCTAGTTCTCTTTATCAGCAGAGATAGCAATCTTTTGAAGATTTTCCCTCGTCAGTTCCCTTTATCAGCAGGGGATGGCATTTTATTTTGCTAGTTCTCTTTATCAGCAGAGATAGCAATCTTTTGAAGATTTTCTTCGTCAGTTCCCTTTATCAGCAGGGAAGGGCATTTATTTTTCTAGTTCTCTTTATCAGCAGAGATAGCAATCTTTTGAAGATTTCTTCGTCAGTTCCCTTTATCAGCAGGGATTGGCATTTATTTTGCTAGTTCTCTTTATCATCAGAGATAGCAATCTTTTGAAGATTTCTTCGTCAGTTCCCTTTATCAGCAGGGATGGCATTTATTTTTCTAGTTCTCTTTATCAGCAGAGATAGCAATCTTTTGAAGATTTTCTTCGTCAGTTTCCTTTATCAGCAGGGATGGCATTTATTTTGCTAGTTCTCTTTATCAGCAGAGATAGCAATCTTTTGAAGATTTTCTTCGTCAGTTCCCTTTATCAGTAGGGATGGCATTTATTTTGCTAGTTCTCTTTATTAGCAGAGATAGCAATCTTTTGAAGATTTTTCTTCGTCAGTTCCTTTTATCAGCAGGGATGGCATTTATTTTGCTAGTTCTCTTTATCAGCAGAGATAGCAATCTTTTAAAGATTTTCTCCGTCGGTTCCCTTTATCAGCAGGGATGGCATTTATTTTGCTAGTTCTCTTTATCAGCAGAGATAGCAATCTTTTGAAGATTTTCTCCGTCAGTTCCCTTTATCAGCACGGATGGCATTTATTTTTGCTAGTTCTCTTTATCAGCAGAAATAGCAATCTTTTGAAGATTTTCTCCGTCAGTTCCCTTTATCAGCAGCGATGACATTTATTTTGCTAGTTCTCTTTATTAGCAGAGATAGCAATCTTATGAAGATTTTTCTTCGTCAGTTCCCTTTATCAGCAGGGATGGCATTTATTTTTCTAGTTCTCTTTATCAGCAGAGATAGCAATCTTTTGAAGATTTCTCTCGTCAGTTACCTTTATCAGCAGGGATGGCATTTATTTTGCTAGTTCTCTTTATCAGCAGAGATAGCAATCATTTGAAGATTTTTCTTCGTCGGTTCCTTTTATCAGCAGGGGATGGGCATTTATTTTTGCTAGTTCTCTTTATCAGCAGAGATAGCAATCTTTTGAAGATTTTCTTCGTCAGTTCCCTTTATCAGCAGGGATGGCATTTATTTTGCTAGTTCTCTTTATCAGCAGAGATAGCAATCTTTTTGAAGATTTTCTCCGTCGGTTCCCTTTATCAGCAGGGATGGCATTTATTTTGCTAGTTCTCTTTATCAGCAGTAATAGCAATCTTTTGAAGATTTTCTTCGTCAGTTCCCTTTATCAGCAGGGATGGCATTTTATTTTGCTAGTTCTCTTTATCAGCAGAGATAGCAATCTTTTGAAGATTTTCTTCGTCAGTTCCCTTTATCAGTAGGGATGGCATTTATTTTGCTAGTTCTCTTTATTAGCAGAGATAGCAATCTTTTGAAGATTTTCTTCGTCAGTTCCTTTTATCAGCAGGGATGGCATTTATTTTGCTAGTTCTCTTTATCAGCAGAGATAGCAATCTTTTAAAGATTTTCTCCGTCGGTTCCCTTTATCAGCAGGGATGGCATTTATTTTGCTAGTTCTCTTTATCAGCAGAGATAGCAATCTTTTGAAGATTTTCTCCGTCAGTTCCCTTTATCAGCACGGATGGCATTTATTTTGCTAGTTCTCTTTATCAGCAGAAAATAGCAATCTTTTGAAGATTTTCTCCGTCAGTTCCCTTTATCAGCAGGGATGACATTTATTTTGCTAGTTCTCTTTATTAGCAGAGATAGCAATCTTATGAAGATTTTCTTCGTCAGTTCCCTTTATCATGCAGGGATGGCATTTATTTTTCTAGTTCTCTTTATCAGCAGAGATAGCAATCTTTTGAAGATTTTCTCCGTCAGTTACCTTTTATCAGCAGGGATGGCATTTATTTTGCTAGTTCTCTTTATCAGCAGAGATAGCAATCATTTGAAGATTTTTCTTCGTCGGTTCCTTTTATCAGCAGGGATGGCATTTATTTTGCTAGTTCTCTTTATCAGCAGAGATAGCAATCTTTTGAAGATTTTCTTCGTCAGTTCCCTTTATCAGCAGGGGATGGCATTTATTTTGCTAGTTCTCTTTATCAGCAGAGATAGCAATCTTTTTGAAGACTTTCTTCGTCGGTTCCCTTTATCAGCAGGGATGGCATTTATTTTGCTAGTTCTCTTTATCAGCAGAGATAGCAATCTTTTGAAGATTTTCTTCGTCAGTTCCTTTTATCAGCAGGGATGACATTTATTTTGCTAGTTCTCTTTATCAGCAGAGATAATAATCTTTTGAAGATTTTCTTCGTCAGTTCCCTTTATCAGCAGGGATGGCATTTATTTTGCTAGTTTCTCTTTATCAGCAGAGATAGCAATCTTTTGAAGATTTTCTTCGTCAATTCCTTTTATCAGCAGGGATGGCATTTATTTTGCTAGTTCTCTTTTCAGCAGAGATAGCAATCTTTTGAAGATTTTCTTCGTCAGTTCCCTTTATCAGCAGGGATGGCATTTATTTTGCTAGTTTCTCTTTATCAGCAGAGGATAGCAATCTTTTGAAGATTTTCCTCGTCAGTTCCCTTTATCAGCAGGGATGGCATTTATTTTGCTAGTTCTCTTTATCAGCAGAGATAGCAATCTTTGAAGATTTTCTTCGTCAGTTCCTTTATCAGCAGGGATGGCATTTATTTTTCTAGTTCTCTTTATCAGCAGAGATAGCAATCTTTGAAGATTTTCTTCGTCAGTTCCCTTTATCAGCAGGGATGGCATTTATTTTGCTAGTTCTCTTTATCATCAGAGATAGCAATCTTTTGAAGATTTTCTTCGTCAGTTCCCTTTATCAGCAGGGATGGCATTTATTTTTCTAGTTCTCTTTATCAGCAGAGATAGCAATCTTTTGAAGATTTTCTTCGTCAGTTTCCTTTATCAGCAGGGATGGCATTTATTTTGCTAGTTCTGTTTATCAGCAGAGATAGCAATCTTTGTAAGATTTTCTTCGTCAGTTCCTTTTATCAGCAGGGATGGCATTTATTTTGCTAGTTCTCTTTATCAGCAGAGATAGCAATCTTTTGAAGATTTTCTCCGTCGGTTCCCTTTATCAGCAAGGATGGCATTTATTTTGCTAGTTCTCTTTATCAGCAGATATAGCAATCTTTTGAAGATTTTCTTCGTCAGTTCCCTTTATCAGCAGGGATGGCATTTATTTTGCTAGTTCTCTTTATCAGCAGAGATAGCAATCTTTTGAAGATTTTCTCCGTCGGTTCCCTTTATCAGCAGGGACGGCATTTATTTTGCTCGTTCTCTTTATCAGCAGAGATAGCAATCTTTTGAAGATTTTCTCTGTCAGTTCCCTTTATCAGCAGGGATGGCATTTATTTTTGCTAGTTCTCTTTATCAGCAGAGATAACAATCTTTTGAAGATTTTCTCCGTCAGTTCCCTTTATCAGCAGGGATGACATTTATTTTGCTAGTTCTCTTTATCAACAGAGATAGCAATCTTTTGAAGATTTTCGTTGTCAGTTTCCCTTTATCAGCAGGGATGGCATTTATTTTTCTAGTTCTCTTTATCAGCAGAGATAGCAATCTTTTGAAGATTTTCTCCGTCAGTTACCTTTATCTGCAGGGATGGCATTTATTTTGCTAGTTCTCTTTATCAGCAGAGATAGCAATCTTTTATAGATTTTCTTCATCAGTTCCTTTTATCAGCAGGGATGGCATTTATTTTGCTAGTTCTCTTTATCAGCAGAGAGAGATAGCAATCTTTTGAAGATTTTCTCCGTCGGTTCCCTTTATCAGCAGGGATGGCATTTATTTTGCTAGTTCTCTTTATCAGCAGATATAGCAATCTTTTGAAGATTTTCTTCGTCAGTTCCTTTTATCAGCAGGGATGGCATTTATTTTGCTAGTTCTCTTTTTCAGCGGAGATAGCAATCTTTTGAAGATTTTCTCCGTCGGTTCCCTTTATCAGCAAGGATGGCATTTATTTAGCTAGTTCTCTTTATCAGCAGATATAACAATCTTTTGAAGATTTCCTTCGTCAGTTCCCTTTATCAGCAGGGATGGCATTTATTTTGCTAGTTCTCTTTATCAGCAGAGATATCAATCTTTTGAAGATTTTCTTCGTCAGTTCCCTTTATCAGTAGGGATGGCATTTATTTTGCTAGTTCTCTTTATTAGCAGAGATAGCAATCTTTTGAAGATTTTCTTCGTCAGTTCCTTTTATCAGCAGGGATGGCATTTATTTTGCTAGTTCTCTTTATCAGCAGAGATAGCAATCTTTTGAAGATTTTCTTCGTCAGTTCCTTTTATCAGCAGGGATGGCATTTATTTTGCTAGTTCTCTTTATCAGCAGAGATAGCAATCTTTTGAAGATTTTCTCCGTCGGTTCCCTTTATCAGCAGGGATGGCATTTATTTTGCTAGTTCTCTTTATCAGCAGATATAGCAATCTTTTGAAGATTTTCTTCGTCAGTTCCTTTTATCAGCAGGGATGGCATTTATTTTGCTAGTTCTCTTTATCAGCAGAGATAGCAATCTTTTGAAGATTTTCTCCGTCGGTTCCCTTTATCAGCAAGGATGGCATTTATTTTGCTAGTTCTCTTTATCAGCAGATATAGCAATCTTTTGAAGATTTTCTTCGTCAGTTCCCTTTATCAGCAGGGATGACATTTATTTTGCTAGTTCTCTTTATCAGCAGAGATAGCAATCTTTTGAAGATTTTCTCCGTCGGTTCCCTTTATCAGCAAGGATGGCATTTATTTTGCTAGTTCTCTTTATCAGCAGATATAGCAATCTTTTGAAGATTTTCTTCGTCGGTTCCCTTTATCAGCAGGGATGGCATTTATTTTGCTAGTTCTCTTTATCAGCAGAGATAGCAATCTTTTGAAGATTTTCTTCGTCAGTTCCTTTTATCAGCAGGGATGACATTTATTTTGCTAGTTCTCTTTATCAGCAGAGATAACAATCTTTTGAAGATTTTCTTCGTCAGTTCCCTTTATCAGCAGGGATGGCATTTATTTTGCTAGTTCTCTTTATCAGCAGAGATAGCAATCTTTTGAAGATTTTCTTCGTCAATTCCTTTTATCAGCAGGGATGGCATTTATTTTGCTAGTTCTCTTTTCAGCAGAGATAGCAATCTTTTGAAGATTTTCTTCGTCAGTTCCCTTTATCAGCAGGGATGGCATTTATTTTGCTAGTTCTCTTTATCAGCAGAGATAGCAATCTTTTGAAGATTTTCCTCGTCAGTTCCCTTTATCAGCAGGGATGGCATTTATTTTGCTAGTTCTCTTTATCAGCAGAGATAGCAATCTTTTGAAGATTTTCTTCGTCAGTTCCCTTTATCAGCAGGGATGGCATTTATTTTTCTAGTTCTCTTTATCAGCAGAGATAGCAATCTTTTGAAGATTTTCTTCGTCAGTTCCCTTTATCAGCAGGGATGGCATTTATTTTGCTAGTTCTCTTTATCATCAGAGATAGCAATCTTTTGAAGATTTTCTTCGTCAGTTCCCTTTATCAGCAGGGATGGCATTTATTTTTCTAGTTCTCTTTATCAGCAGAGATAGCAATCTTTTGAAGATTTTCTTCGTCAGTTTCCTTTATCAGCAGGGATGGCATTTATTTTGCTAGTTCTGTTTATCAGCAGAGATAGCAATCTTTTGAAGATTTTCTTCGTCAGTTCCTTTTATCAGCAGGGATGGCATTTATTTTGCTAGTTCTCTTTATCAGCAGAGATAGCAATCTTTTGAAGATTTTCTCCGTCGGTTCCCTTTATCAGCAAGGATGGCATTTATTTTGCTAGTTCTCTTTATCAGCAGATATAGCAATCTTTTGAAGATTTTCTTCGTCAGTTCCCTTTATCAGCAGGGATGGCATTTATTTTGCTAGTTCTCTTTATCAGCAGAGATAGCAATCTTTTGAAGATTTTCTCCGTCGGTTCCCTTTATCAGCAGGGATGGCATTTATTTTGCTCGTTCTCTTTATCAGCAGAGATAGCAATCTTTTGAAGATTTTCTCCGTCAGTTCCCTTTATCAGCAGGGATGGCATTTATTTTTCTAGTTCTCTTTATCAGCAGAGATAGCAATCTTATGAAGATTTTCTTCGTCAGTTCCCTTTATCAGGAGGGATGGCATTTATTTTTCTAGTTCTCTTTATCAGCAGAGATAGCAATCTTTTGAAGATTTTCTCCGTCAGTTACCTTTATCAGCAGGGATGGCATTTATTTTGCTAGTTCTCTTTATCAGCAGAGATAGCAATCATTTGAAGATTTTCTTCGTCGGTTCCTTTTATCAGCAGGGATGGCATTTATTTTGCTAGTTCTCTTTATCAGCAGAGATAGCAATCTTTTGAAGATTTTCTTCGTCAGTTCCCTTTATCAGCAGGGATGGCATTTATTTTGCTAGTTCTCTTTATCAGCAGATATAGCAATCTTTTGAAGATTTTCTTCGTCAGTTCCTTTTATCAGCAGGGATGGCATTTATTTTGCTAGTTCTCTTTATCAGCAGAGATAGCAATCTTTTGAAGATTTTCTCCGTCGGTTCCCTTTATCAGCAAGGATGGCATTTATTTTGCTAGTTCTCTTTATCAGCAGATATAGCAATCTTTTGAAGATTTTCTTCGTCAGTTCCCTTTATCAGCAGGGATGACATTTATTTTGCTAGTTCTCTTTATCAGCAGAGATAGCAATCTTTTGAAGATTTTCTCCGTCGGTTCCCTTTATCAGCAAGGATGGCATTTATTTTGCTAATTCTCTTTATCAGCAGATATAGCAATCTTTTGAAGATTTTCTTCGTCGGTTCCCTTTATCAGCAGGGATGGCATTTATTTTGCTAGTTCTCTTTATCAGCAGAGATAGCAATCTTTTGAAGATTTTCTTCGTCAGTTCCTTTTATCAGCAGGGATGACATTTATTTTGCTAGTTCTCTTTATCAGCAGAGATAACAATCTTTTGAAGATTTTCTTCGTCAGTTCCCTTTATCAGCAGGGATGGCATTTATTTTGCTAGTTCTCTTTATCAGCAGAGATAGCAATCTTTTGAAGATTTTCTTCGTCAATTCCTTTTATCAGCAGGGATGGCATTTATTTTGCTAGTTCTCTTTTCAGCAGAGATAGCAATCTTTTGAAGATTTTCTTCGTCAGTTCCCTTTATCAGCAGGGATGGCATTTATTTTGCTAGTTCTCTTTATCAGCAGAGATATCAATCTTTTGAAGATTTTCCTCGTCAGTTCCCTTTATCAGCAGGGATGGCATTTATTTTGCTAGTTCTCTTTATCAGCAGAGATAGCAATCTTTTGAAGATTTTCTTCGTCAGTTCCCTTTATCAGCAGGGATGGCATTTATTTTTCTAGTTCTCTTTATCAGCAGAGATAGCAATCTTTTGAAGATTTTCTTCGTCAGTTCCCTTTATCAGCAGGGATGGCATTTATTTTGCTAGTTCTCTTTATCATCAGAGATAGCAATCTTTTGAAGATTTTCTTCGTCAGTTCCCTTTATCAGCAGGGATGGCATTTATTTTTCTAGTTCTCTTTATCAGCAGAGATAGCAATCTTTTGAAGATTTTCTTCGTCAGTTTCCTTTATCAGCAGGGATGGCATTTATTTTGCTAGTTCTGTTTATCAGCAGAGATAGCAATCTTTTGAAGATTTTCTTCGTCAGTTCCTTTTATCAGCAGGGATGGCATTTATTTTGCTAGTTCTCTTTATCAGCAGAGATAGCAATCTTTTGAAGATTTTCTCCGTCGGTTCCCTTTATCAGCAAGGATGGCATTTATTTTGCTAGTTCTCTTTATCAGCAGATATAGCAATCTTTTGAAGATTTTCTTCGTCAGTTCCCTTTATCAGCAGGGATGGCATTTATTTTGCTAGTTCTCTTTATCAGCAGAGATAGCAATCTTTTGAAGATTTTCTCCGTCGGTTCCCTTTATCAGCAGGGATGGCATTTATTTTGCTCGTTCTCTTTATCAGCAGAGATAGCAATCTTTTGAAGATTTTCTCCGTCAGTTCCCTTTATCAGCAGGGATGGCATTTATTTTTCTAGTTCTCTTTATCAGCAGAGATAGCAATCTTATGAAGATTTTCTTCGTCAGTTCCCTTTATCAGCAGGGATGGCATTTATTTTTCTAGTTCTCTTTATCAGCAGAGATAGCAATCTTTTGAAGATTTTCTCCGTCAGTTACCTTTATCAGCAGGGATGGCATTTATTTTGCTAGTTCTCTTTATCAGCAGAGATAGCAATCATTTGAAGATTTTCTTCGTCGGTTCCTTTTATCAGCAGGGATGGCATTTATTTTGCTAGTTCTCTTTATCAGCAGAGATAGCAATCTTTTGAAGATTTTCTTCGTCAGTTCCCTTTATCAGCAGGGATGGCATTTATTTTTCTAGTTCTCTTTATCAGCAGAGATAGCAATCTTTTGAAGATTTTCTCCGTCAGTTACCTTTATCAGCAGGGATGGCATTTATTTTGCTAGTTCTCTTTATCAGCAGAGATAGCAATCATTTGAAGATTTTCTTCGTCGGTTCCTTTTATCAGCAGGGATGGCATTTATTTTGCTAGTTCTCTTTATCAGCAGAGATAGCAATCTTTTGAAGATTTTCCTCGTCAGTTCCCTTTATCAGCAGGGATGGCATTTATTTTGCTAGTTCTCTTTATCAGCAGAGATAGCAATCTTTTGAAGATTTTCTTCGTCGGTTCCCTTTATCAGCAGGGATGGCATTTATTTTGCTAGTTCTCTTTATCAGCAGAGATAGCAATCTTTTGAAGATTTTCTTCGTCAGTTCCTTTTATCAGCAGGGATGACATTTATTTTGCTAGTTCTCTTTATCAGCAGAGATAACAATCTTTTGAAGATTTTCTTCGTCAGTTCCCTTTATCAGCAGGGATGGCATTTATTTTGCTAGTTCTCTTTATCAGCAGAGATAGCAATCTTTTGAAGATTTTCTTCGTCAATTCCTTTTATCAGCAGGGATGGCATTTATTTTGCTAGTTCTCTTTTCAGCAGAGATAGCAATCTTTTGAAGATTTTCTTCGTCAGTTCCCTTTATCAGCAGGGATGGCATTTATTTTGCTAGTTCTCTTTATCAGCAGAGATAGCAATCTTTTGAAGATTTTCCTCGTCAGTTCCCTTTATCAGCAGGGATGGCATTTATTTTGCTAGTTCTCTTTATCAGCAGAGATAGCAATCTTTTGAAGATTTTCTTCGTCAGTTCCCTTTATCAGCAGGGATGGCATTTATTTTTCTAGTTCTCTTTATCAGCAGAGATAGCAATCTTTTGAAGATTTTCTTCGTCAGTTCCCTTTATCAGCAGGGATGGCATTTATTTTGCTAGTTCTCTTTATCATCAGAGATAGCAATCTTTTGAAGATTTTCTTCGTCAGTTCCCTTTATCAGCAGGGATGGCATTTATTTTTCTAGTTCTCTTTATCAGCAGAGATAGCAATCTTTTGAAGATTTTCTTCGTCAGTTTCCTTTATCAGCAGGGATGGCATTTATTTTGCTAGTTCTGTTTATCAGCAGAGATAGCAATCTTTTGAAGATTTTCTCCGTCGGTTCCCTTTATCAGCAGGGATGGCATTTATTTTGCTCGTTCTCTTTATCAGCAGAGATAGCAATCTTTTGAAGATTTTCTCCGTCAGTTCCCTTTATCAGCAGGGATGGCATTTATTTTTCTAGTTCTCTTTATCAGCAGAGATAGCAATCTTATGAAGATTTTCTTCGTCAGTTCCCTTTATCAGCAGGGATGGCATTTATTTTTCTAGTTCTCTTTATCAGCAGAGATAGCAATCTTTTGAAGATTTTCTCCGTCAGTTACCTTTATCAGCAGGGATGGCATTTATTTTGCTAGTTCTCTTTATCAGCAGAGATAGCAATCATTTGAAGATTTTCTTCGTCGGTTCCTTTTATCAGCAGGGATGGCATTTATTTTGCTAGTTCTCTTTATCAGCAGAGATAGCAATCTTTTGAAGATTTTCTTCGTCAGTTCCCTTTATCAGCAGGGATGGCATTTATTTTTCTAGTTCTCTTTATCAGCAGAGATAGCAATCTTTTGAAGATTTTCTCCGTCAGTTACCTTTATCAGCAGGGATGGCATTTATTTTGCTAGTTCTCTTTATCAGCAGAGATAGCAATCATTTGAAGATTTTCTTCGTCGGTTCCTTTTATCAGCAGGGATGGCATTTATTTTGCTAGTTCTCTTTATCAGCAGAGATAGCAATCTTTTGAAGATTTTCCTCGTCAGTTCCCTTTATCAGCAGGGATGGCATTTATTTTGCTAGTTCTCTTTATCAGCAGAGATAGCAATCTTTTGAAGATTTTCTTCGTCGGTTCCCTTTATCAGCAGGGATGGCATTTATTTTGCTAGTTCTCTTTATCAGCAGAGATAGCAATCTTTTGAAGATTTTCTTCGTCAGTTCCTTTTATCAGCAGGGATAACATTTATTTTGCTAGTTCTCTTTATCAGCAGAGATAACAATCTTTTGAAGATTTTCTTCGTCAGTTCCCTTTATCAGCAGGGATGGCATTTATTTTGCTAGTTCTCTTTATCAGCAGAGATAGCAATCTTTTGAAGATTTTCTTCGTCAATTCCTTTTATCAGCAGGGATGGCATTTATTTTGCTAGTTCTCTTTTCAGCAGAGATAGCAATCTTTTGAAGATTTTCTTCGTCAGTTCCCTTTATCAGCAGGGATGGCATTTATTTTGCTAGTTCTCTTTATCAGCAGAGATAGCAATCTTTGGAAGATTTTCCTCGTCAGTTCCCTTTATCAGCAGGGATGGCATTTATTTTGCTAGTTCTCTTTATCAGCAGAGATAGCAATCTTTTGAAGATTTTCTTCGTCAGTTCCCTTTATCAGCAGGGATGGCATTTATTTTTCTAGTTCTCTTTATCAGCAGAGATAGCAATCTTTTGAAGATTTTCTTCGTCAGTTCCCTTTATCAGCAGGGATGGCATTTATTTTGCTAGTTCTCTTTATCATCAGAGATAGCAATCTTTTGAAGATTTTCTTCGTCAGTTCCCTTTATCAGCAGGGATGGCATTTATTTTTCTAGTTCTCTTTATCAGCAGAGATAGCAATCTTTTGAAGATTTTCTTCGTCAGTTTCCTTTATCAGCAGGGATGGCATTTATTTTGCTAGTTCTCTTTATCAGCAGAGATAGCAATCTTTGGAAGATTTTCTTCGTCAGTTCCTTTTATCAGCAGGGATGGCATTTATTTTGCTAGTTCTCTTTATCAGCAGAGATAGCAATCTTTTGAAGATTTTCTCCGTCGGTTCCCTTTATCAGCAAGGATGGCATTTATTTTGCTAGTTCTCTTTATCAGCAGATATAACAATCTTTTGAAGATTTTCTTCGTCAGTTCCCTTTATCAGCAGGGATGGCATTTATTTTGCTAGTTCTCTTTATCAGCAGAGATAGCAATCTTTTGAAGATTTTCTCCGTCGGTTCCCTTTATCAGCAGGGATGGCATTTATTTTGCTCGTTCTCTTTATCAGCAGAGATAGCAATCTTTTGAAGATTTTCTCCGTCAGTTCCCTTTATCAGCAGGGATGGCATTTATTTTGCTAGTTCTCTTTATCAGCAGAGATAACAATCTTTTGAAGATTTTCTCCGTCAGTTCCCTTTATCAGCAGGGATGACATTTATTTTGCTAGTTCTCTTTATCAACAGAGATAGCAATCTTTTGAAGATTTTCGTTGTCAGTTCCCTTTATCAGCAGGGATGGCATTTATTTTTCTAGTTCTCTTTATCAGCAGAGATAACAATCTTTTGAAGATTTTCTCCGTCAGTTACCTTTATCAGCAGGGATGGCATTTATTTTGCTAGTTCTCTTTATCAGCAGAGATAGCAATCTTTTGAAGATTTTCTTCGTCAGTTCCTTTTATCAGCAGGGATGGCATTTATTTTGCTAGTTCTCTTTATCAGCAGAGATAGAAATCTTTTGAAGATTTTCTCCGTCGGTTCCCTTTATCAGCAGGGATGGCATTTATTTTGCTAGTTCTCTTTATCAGCAGATATAGCAATCTTTTGAAGATTTTCTTCGTCAGTTCCTTTTATCAGCAGGGATGGCATTTATTTTGCTAGTTCTCTTTATCAGCGGAGATAGCAATCTTTTGAAGATTTTCTCCGTCGGTTCCCTTTATCAGCAAGGATGGCATTTATTTAGCTAGTTCTCTTTATCAGCAGATATAACAATCTTTTGAAGATTTTCTTCGTCAGTTCCCTTTATCAGCAGGGATGGCATTTATTTTGCTAGTTCTCTTTATCAGCAGAGATAGCAATCTATTGAAGATTTTCTTCGTCAGTTCCCTTTATCAGTAGGGATGGCATTTATTTTGCTAGTTCTCTTTATTAGCAGAGATAGCAATCTTTTGAAGATTTTCTTCGTCAGTTCCTTTTATCAGCAGGGATGGCATTTATTTTGCTAGTTCTCTTTATCAGCAGAGATAGCAATCTTTTGAAGATTTTCTTCGTCAGTTCCTTTTATCAGCAGGGATGGCATTTATTTTGCTAGTTCTCTTTATCAGCAGAGATAGCAATCTTTTGAAGATTTTCTCCGTCGGTTCCCTTTATCAGCAGGGATGGCATTTATTTTGCTAGTTCTCTTTATCAGCAGATATAGCAATCTTTTGAAGATTTTCTTCGTCAGTTCCTTTTATCAGCAGGGATGGCATTTATTTTGCTAGTTCTCTTTATCAGCAGAGATAACAATCTTTTGAAGATTTTCTCCGTCGGTTCCCTTTATCAGCAAGGATGGCATTTATTTTGCTAGTTCTCTTTATCAGCAGATATAGCAATCTTTTGAAGATTTTCTTCGTCAGTTCCCTTTATCAGCAGGGATGGCATTTATTTTGCTAGTTCTCTTTATCAGCAGAGATAGCAATCTTTTGAAGATTTTCTTCGTCAGTTCCCTTTATCAGTAGGGATGGCATTTATTTTGCTAGTTCTCTTTATTAGCAGAGATAGCAATCTTTTGAAGATTTTCTTCGTCAGTTCCTTTTATCAGCAGGGATGGCATTTATTTTGCTAATTCTCTTTATCAGCAGAGATAGCAATCTTTTAAAGATTTTCTCCGTCGGTTCCCTTTATCAGCAGGGATGGCATTTATTTTGCTAGTTCTCCTTATCAGCAGAGATAGCAATCTTTTGATGATTTTCTCCGTCAGTTCCCTTTATCAGCAGGGATGGCATTTATTTTGCTAGTTCTCTTTATCAGCAGAAATAGCAATCTTTTGAAGATTTTCTCCGTCAGTTCCCTTTATCAGCTGGGATGACATTTATTTTGCTAGTTCTCTTTATCAGCAGAGATAGCAATCTTATGAAGATTTTCTTCGTCAGTTCCCTTTATCAGCAGGGATGGCATTTATTTTTCTAGTTCTCTTTATCAGCAGAGATAGCAATCTTTTGAAGATTTTCTCCGTCAGTTACCTTTATCAGCAGGGATGGCATTTATTTTGCTAGTTCTCTTTATTAGCAGAGATAGCAATCATTTGAAGATTTTCTTCGTCGGTTCCTTTTATCAGCAGGGATGGCATTTATTTTGCTAGTTCTCTTTATCAGCAGAGATAGCAATCTTTTGAAGATTTTCTCCGTCGGTTCCCTTTATCAGCAGGGATGGCATTTATTTTGCTAGTTTTCTTTATCAGCAGAGATAGCAATCTTTTGAAGATTTTCTCCGTCGGTTCCCTTTATCAGCAGGGATGGCATTTATTTTGCTAGTTCTCTTTATCAGCAGATATAGCAATCTTTTGAAGATTTTCTTCGTCAGTTCCTTTTATCAGCAGGGATGGCATTTATTTTGCTAGTTCTCTTTATCAGCAGAGATAACAATCTTTTGAAGATTTTCTCCGTCGGTTCCCTTTATCAGCAAGGATGGCATTTATTTTGCTAGTTCTCTTTATCAGCAGATATAGCAATCTTTTGAAGATTTTCTTCGTCAGTTCCCTTTATCAGCAGGGATGGCATTTATTTTGCTAGTTCTCTTTATCAGCAGAGATAGCAATCTTTTTAAGATTTTCTCCGTCAGTTACCTTTATCAGCAGGGATGGCATTTATTTTGCTAGTTCTCTTTATTAGCAGAGATAGCAATCTTTTGAAGATTTTCTTCGTCAGTTCCTTTTATCAGCAGGGATGGCATTTATTTTGCTAGTTCTCTTTATCAGCAGAGATAGCAATCTTTTGAAGATTTTCTTCGTCAGTTCCTTTTATCAGCAGGGATGGCATTTATTTTGCTAGTTCTCTTTATCAGCAGAGATAGCAATCTTTTGAAGATTTTCTCCGTCGGTTCCATTTATCAGCAGGGATGGCATTTATTTTGCTAGTTCTCTTTATCAGCAGAAATAGCAATCTTTTGAAGATTTTCTCCGTCAGTTCCCTTTATCAGCTGGGATGACATTTATTTTGCTAGTTCTCTTTATCAGCAGAGATAGCAATCTTATGAAGATTTTCTTCGTCAGTTCCCTTTATCAGCAGGGATGGCATTTATTTTTCTAGTTCTCTTTATCAGCAGAGATAGCAATCTTTTGAAGATATTCTCCGTCAGTTAGCTTTATCAGCAGGGATGGCATTTATTTTTCTAGTTCTCTTTATCAGCAGAGATAACAATCATTTGAAGATTTTCTTCGTCGGTTCCTTTTATCAGCAGGGATGGCATTTATTTTGCTAGTTCTCTTTATCAGCAGAGATAGCAATCTTTTGAAGATTTTCTCTGTCGGTTCCCTTTATCAGCAGGGATGGCATTTATTTTGCTAGTTCTCTTTATCAGCAGAGATAGCAATCTTTTGAAGATTTTCTCCGTCGGTTCCCTTTATCAGCAGGGATGGCATTTATTTTGCTCGTTCTCTTTATCAGCAGAGATAGCAATCTTTTGAAGATTTTCTCCGTCAGTTCCCTTTATCAGCAGGGATGGCATTTATTTTGCTAGTTCTCTTTATCAGCAGAGATAACAATCTTTTGAAGATTTTCTCCGTCAGTTCCCTTTATCAGCAGGGATGACATTTATTTTGCTAGTTCTCTTTATCAACAGAGATAGCAATCTTTTGAAGATTTTCGTTGTCAGTTCCCTTTATCAGCAGGGATGGCATTTATTTTTCTACTTCTCTTTATCAGCAGAGATAGCAATCTTTTGAAGATTTTCTCCGTCAGTTACCTTTATCAGCAGGGATGGCATTTATTTTGCTAGTTCTCTTTATCAGCAGAGATAGCAATCTTTTGAAGATTTTCTTCGTCAGTTCCTTTTATCAGCAGGGATGGCATTTATTTTGCTAGTTCTCTTTATCAGCAGAGATAGCAATCTTTTGAAGATTTTCTCCGTCGGTTCCCTTTATCAGCAGGGATGGCATTTATTTTGCTAGTTCTCTTTATCAGCAGATATAGCAATCTTTTGAAGATTTTCTTCGTCAGTTCCTTTTATCAGCAGGGATGGCATTTATTTTGCTAGTTCTCTTTATCAGCAGAGATAACAATCTTTTGAAGATTTTCTCCGTCGGTTCCCTTTATCAGCAAGGATGGCATTTATTTTGCTAGTTCTCTTTATCAGCAGATATAGCAATCTTTTGAAGATTTTCTTCGTCAGTTCCCTTTATCAGCAGGGATGGCATTTATTTTGCTAGTTCTCTTTATCAGCAGAGATAGCAATCTTTTGAAGATTTTCTTCGTCAGTTCCCTTTATCAGTAGGGATGGCATTTATTTTGCTAGTTCTCTTTATCAGCAGAGATAGCAATCTTTTAAAGATTTTCTCCGTCGGTTCCCATTATCAGCAGGGATGGCATTTATTTTGGTAGTTCTCTTTATCAGCAGAGATAGCAATCTTTTGAAGATTTTCTCCGTCAGTTCCCTTTATCAGCAGGGATGGCATTTATTTTGCTAGTTCTCTTTATCAGCAGAAATAGCAATCTTTTGAAGATTTTCTCCGTCAGTTCCCTTTATCAGCAGGGATGACATTTATTTTGCTAGTTCTCTTTATCAGCAGAGATAGCAATCTTATGAAGATTTTCTTCGTCAGTTCCCTTTATCATCAGGGATGGCATTTAGTTTTCTAGTTCTCTTTATCAGCAGAGATAGCAATCTTTTGAAGATATTCTCCGTCAGTTAGCTTTATCAGCAGGGATGGCATTTATTTTTCTAGTTCTCTTTATCAGCAGAGATAACAATCATTTGAAGATTTTCTTCGTCGGTTCCTTTTATCAGCAGGGATGGCATTTATTTTGCTAGTTCTCTTTATCAGCAGAGATAGCAATCTTTTGAAGATTTTCTCTGTCGGTTCCCTTTATCAGCAGGGATGGCATTTATTTTGCTAGTTCTCTTTATCAGCAGAGATAGCAATCTTTTGAAGATTTTCTCCGTCGGTTCCCTTTATCAGCAGGGATGGCATTTATTTTGCTCGTTCTCTTTATCAGCAGAGATAGCAATCTTTTGAAGATTTTCTCCGTCAGTTCCCTTTATCAGCAGGGATGGCATTTATTTTGCTAGTTCTCTTTATCAGCAGAGATAACAATCTTTTGAAGATTTTCTCCGTCAGTTCCCTTTATCAGCAGGGATGACATTTATTTTGCTAGTTCTCTTTATCAACAGAGATAGCAATCTTTTGAAGATTTTCGTTGTCAGTTCCCTTTATCAGCAGGGATGGCATTTATTTTTCTACTTCTCTTTATCAGCAGAGATAGCAATCTTTTGAAGATTTTCTCCGTCAGTTACCTTTATCAGCAGGGATGGCATTTATTTTGCTAGTTCTCTTTATCAGCAGAGATAGCAATCTTTTGAAGATTTTCTTCGTCAGTTCCTTTTATCAGCAGGGATGGCATTTATTTTGCTAGTTCTCTTTATCAGCAGAGATAGCAATCTTTTGAAGATTTTCTCCGTCGGTTCCCTTTATCAGCAGGGATGGCATTTATTTTGCTAGTTCTCTTTATCAGCAGATATAGCAATCTTTTGAAGATTTTCTTCGTCAGTTCCTTTTATCAGCAGGGATGGCATTTATTTTGCTAGTTCTCTTTATCAGCAGAGATAACAATCTTTTGAAGATTTTCTCCGTCGGTTCCCTTTATCAGCAAGGATGGCATTTATTTTGCTAGTTCTCTTTATCAGCAGATATAGCAATCTTTTGAAGATTTTCTTCGTCAGTTCCCTTTATCAGCAGGGATGGCATTTATTTTGCTAGTTCTCTTTATCAGCAGAGATAGCAATCTTTTGAAGATTTTCTTCGTCAGTTCCCTTTATCAGTAGGGATGGCATTTATTTTGCTAGTTCTCTTTATCAGCAGAGATAGCAATCTTTTGAAGATTTTCTTCGTCAGTTCCTTTTATCAGCAGGGATGGCATTTATTTTGCTAGTTCTCTTTATCAGCAGAGATAGCAATCTTTTAAAGATTTTCTCCGTCGGTTCCCTTTATCAGCAGGGATGGCATTTATTTTGCTAGTTCTCTTTATCAGCAGAAATAGCAATCTTTTGAAGATTTTCTCCGTCAGTTCCCTTTATCAGCAGGGATGACATTTATTTTGCTAGTTCTCTTTATCAGCAGAGATAGCAATCTTTTGAAGATTTTCTCCGTCGGTTCCCTTTATCAGCAGGGATGGCATTTATTTTGCTAGTTCTCTTTATCAGCAGATATAGCAATCTTTTGAAGATTTTCTTCGTCAGTTCCTTTTATCAGCAGGGATGGCATTTATTTTGCTAGTTCTCTTTACCAGCAGAGATAGCAATCTTTTAAAGATTTTCTCCGTCGGTTCCCTTTATCAGCAGGGATGGCATTTATTTTGCTAGTTCTCTTTATCAGCAGAGATAGCAATCTTTTGAAGATTTTCTCCGTCGGTTCCCTTTATCAGCAGGGATGGCATTTATTTTGCTAGTTCTCTTTATCAGCAGAAATAGCAAACTTTTGAAGATTTTCTCCGTCAGTTCCCTTTATCAGCAGGGATGACATTTATTTTGCTAGTTCTCTTTATCAGCAGAGATAGCAATCTTTTGAAGATTTTCTCCGTCGGTTCCCTTTATCAGCAGGGATGGCATTTATTTTGCTAGTTCTCTTTATCAGCAGATATAGCAATCTTTTGAAGATTTTCTTCGTCAGTTCCTTTTATCAGCAGGGATGGCATTTATTTTGCTAGTTCTCTTTATCAGCAGAGATAGCAATCTTTTGAAGATTTTCTCCGTCGGTTCCCTTTATCAACAAGGATGGCATTTATTTTGCTAGTTCTCTTTATCAGCAGATATAGCAATCTTTTGAAGATTTTCTTCGTCAGTTCCCTTTACCAGCAGGGATGACATTTATTTTGCTAGTTCTCTTTATCAGCAGAGATAGCAATCTTTTGAAGATTTTCTTCGTCAGTTCCCTTTATCAGTAGGGATGGCATTTATTTTGCTAGTTCTCTTTATTAGCAGAGATAGCAATCTTTTGAAGATTTTCTTCGTCAGTTCCTTTTATCAGCAGGGATGGCATTTATTTTGCTAGTTCTCTTAATCAGCAGAGATAGCAATCTTTTAAAGATTTTCTCCGTCGGTTCCCTTTATCAGCAGGGATGGCATTTATTTTGCTAGTTCTCTTTATCAGCAGAGATAGCAATCTTTTGAAGATTTTCTCCGTCAGTTACCTTTATCAGCAGGGATGGCATTTATTTTGCTAGTTCTCTTTATCAGCAGAGATAGCAATCTTTTGAAGATTTTCTCCGTCGGTTCCCTTTATCAGCAGGGATGGCATTTATTTTGCTAGTTCTCTTTATCAGCAGATATAGCAATCTTTTGAAGATTTTCTTCGTCAGTTCCTTTTATCAGCAGGGATGGCATTTATTTTGCTAGTTCTCTTTATCAGCAGAGATAGCAATCTTTTGAAGATTTTCTCCGTCGGTTCCCTTTATCAGCAGGGATGGCATTTATTTTGCTAGTTCTCTTTATCAGCAGATATAGCAATCTTTTGAAGATTTTCTTCGTCAGTTCCTTTTATCAGCAGGGATGGCATTTATTTTGCTAGTTCTCTTTATCAGCAGAGATAGCAATCTTTTGAAGATTTTCTCCGTCGGTTCCCTTTATCAGCAAGGATGGCATTTATTTTGCTAGTTCTCTTTATCAGCAGATATAGCAATCTTTTGAAGATTTTCTTCGTCAGTTCCCTTTATCAGCAAGGATGGCATTTATTTTGCTAGTTCTCTTTATCAGCAGAGATTGCAATCTTTTGAAGATTTTCTTCGTCAGTTCCCTTTATCAGTAGGGATGGCATTTATTTTGCTAGTTCTCTTTATTAGCAGAGATAGCAATCTTTTGAAGATTTTCTTCGTCAGTTCCTTTTATCAGCAGGGATGGCATTTATTTTGCTAGTTCTCTTTATCAGCAGAGATAGCAATCTTTTAAAGATTTTCTCCGTCGGTTCCCTTTATCAGCAGGGATGGCATTTATTTTGCTAGTTCTCTTTATCAGCAGAGATAGCAATCTTTTGAAGATTTTCTCCGTCAGTTACCTTTATCAGTAGGGATGGCATTTATTTTGCTAGTTCTCTTTATTAGCAGAGATAGCAATCTTTTGAAGATTTTCTTTGTCAGTTCCTTTTATCAGCAGGGATTGCATTTATTTTGCTAGTTCTCTTTATCAGCAGAGATAGCAATCTTTTAAAGATTTTCTCCGTCGGTTCCCTTTAACAGCAGGGATGGCATTTATTTTGCTAGTTCTCTTTATCAGCAGAGATAGCAATCTTTTGAAGATTTTCTCCGTCAGTTACCTTTATCAGCAGGGATGGCATTTATTTTGCTAGTTCTCTTTATCAGCAGAGATAGCAATCTTTTGAAGATTTTCTTCGTCAGTTCCTTTTATCAGCAGGGATGGCATTTATTTTGCTAGTTCTCTTTATCAGCAGAGATAGCAATCTTTTGAAGATTTTCTCCGTCGGTTCCCTTTATCAGCAGGGATGGCATTTATTTTGCTAGTTCTCTTTATCAGCTGATATAGCAATCTTTTGAAGATTTTCTTCGTCAGTTCCTTTTATCAGCAGGGATGGCATTTATTTTGCTAGTTCTCTTTATCAGCAGAGATAGCAATCTTTTGAAGATTTTCTCCGTCGGTTCCCTTTATCAGCAGGGATGGCATTTATTTTGCTAGTTCTCTTTATCAGCAGATATAGCAATCTTTTGAAGATTTTCTTCGTCAGTTCCTTTTATCAGCAGGGATGGCATTTATTTTGCTAGTTCTCTTTTTCAGCAGAGATAGCAATCTTTTGAAGATTTTCTCCGTCAGTTCCCTTTATCAGCAGGGATGGCATTTATTTTGCTAGTTCTCTTTATCAGCAGAAATAGCAATCTTTTGAAGATTTTCTCCGTCAGTTCCCTTTATCAGCAGGGATGACATTTATTTTGCTAGTTCTCTTTATCAGCAGAGATAGCAATCTTTTGAAGATTTTCTCCGTCGGTTCCCTTTATCAGCAGGGATGGCATTTATTTTGCTAGTTCTCTTTATCAGCAGATATAGCAATCTTTTGAAGATTTTCTTCGTCAGTTCCTTTTATCAGCAGGGATGGCATTTATTTTGCTAGTTCTCTTTACCAGCAGAGATAGCAATCTTTTAAAGATTTTCTCCGTCGGTTCCCTTTATCAGCAGGGATGGCATTTATTTTGCTAGTTCTCTTTATCAGCAGAGATAGCAATCTTTTGAAGATTTTCTCCGTCAGTTCCCTTTATCAGCAGGGATGGCATTTATTTTGCTAGTTCTCTTTATCAGCAGAAATAGCAATCTTTTGAAGATTTTCTCCGTCAGTTCCCTTTATCAGCAGGGATGACATTTATTTTGCTAGTTCTCTTTATCAGCAGAGATAGCAATCTTTTGAAGATTTTCTCCGTCGGTTCCCTTTATCAGCAGGGATGGCATTTATTTTGCTAGTTCTCTTTATCAGCAGATATAGCAATCTTTTAAAGATTTTCTTCGTCAGTTCCTTTTATCAGCAGGGATGGCATTTATTTTGCTAGTTCTCTTTATCAGCAGAGATAGCAATCTTTTGAAGATTTTCTCCGTCGGTTCCCTTTATCAACAAGGATGGCATTTATTTTGCTAGTTCTCTTTATCAGCAGATATAGCAATCTTTTGAAGATTTTCTTCGTCAGTTCCCTTTATCAGCAGGGATGACATTTATTTTGCTAGTTCTCTTTATCAGCAGAGATAGCAATCTTTTGAAGATTTTCTTCGTCAGTTCCCTTTATCAGTAGGGATGGCATTTATTTTGCTAGTTCTCTTTATTAGCAGAGATAGCAATCTTTTGAAGATTTTCTTCGTCAGTTCCTTTTATCAGCAGGGATGGCATTTATTTTGCTAGTTCTCTTAATCAGCAGAGATAGCAATCTTTTAAAGATTTTCTCCGTCGGTTCCCTTTATCAGCAGGGATGGCATTTATTTTGCTAGTTCTCTTTATCAGCAGAGATAGCAATCTTTTGAAGATTTTCTCCGTCAGTTACCTTTATCAGCAGGGATGGCATTTATTTTGCTAGTTCTCTTTATCAGCAGAGATAGCAATCTTTTGAAGATTTTCTCCGTCGGTTCCCTTTATCAGCAGGGATGGCATTTATTTTGCTAGTTCTCTTTATCAGCAGATATAGCAATCTTTTGAAGATTTTCTTCGTCAGTTCCTTTTATCAGCAGGGATGGCATTTATTTTGCTAGTTCTCTTTATCAGCAGAGATAGCAATCTTTTGAAGATTTTCTCCGTCGGTTCCCTTTATCAGCAGGGATGGCATTTATTTTGCTAGTTCTCTTTATCAGCAGATATAGCAATCTTTTGAAGATTTTCTTCGTCAGTTCCTTTTATCAGCAGGGATGGCATTTATTTTGCTAGTTCTCTTTATCAGCAGAGATAGCAATCTTTTGAAGATTTTCTCCGTCGGTTCCCTTTATCAGCAAGGATGGCATTTATTTTGCTAGTTCTCTTTATCAGCAGATATAGCAATCTTTTGAAGATTTTCTTCGTCAGTTCCCTTTATCAGCAAGGATGGCATTTATTTTGCTAGTTCTCTTTATCAGCAGAGATTGCAATCTTTTGAAGATTTTCTTCGTCAGTTCCCTTTATCAGTAGGGATGGCATTTATTTTGCTAGTTCTCTTTATTAGCAGAGATAGCAATCTTTTGAAGATTTTCTTCGTCAGTTCCTTTTATCAGCAGGGATGGCATTTATTTTGCTAGTTCTCTTTATCAGCAGAGATAGCAATCTTTTAAAGATTTTCTCCGTCGGTTCCCTTTATCAGCAGGGATGGCATTTATTTTGCTAGTTCTCTTTATCAGCAGAGATAGCAATCTTTTGAAGATTTTCTCCGTCAGTTACCTTTATCAGTAGGGATGGCATTTATTTTGCTAGTTCTCTTTATTAGCAGAGATAGCAATCTTTTGAAGATTTTCTTTGTCAGTTCCTTTTATCAGCAGGGATTGCATTTATTTTGCTAGTTCTCTTTATCAGCAGAGATAGCAATCTTTTAAAGATTTTCTCCGTCGGTTCCCTTTAACAGCAGGGATGGCATTTATTTTGCTAGTTCTCTTTATCAGCAGAGATAGCAATCTTTTGAAGATTTTCTCCGTCAGTTACCTTTATCAGCAGGGATGGCATTTATTTTGCTAGTTCTCTTTATCAGCAGAGATAGCAATCTTTTGAAGATTTTCTTCGTCAGTTCCTTTTATCAGCAGGGATGGCATTTATTTTGCTAGTTCTCTTTATCAGCAGAGATAGCAATCTTTTGAAGATTTTCTCCGTCGGTTCCCTTTATCAGCAGGGATGGCATTTATTTTGCTAGTTCTCTTTATCAGCTGATATAGCAATCTTTTGAAGATTTTCTTCGTCAGTTCCTTTTATCAGCAGGGATGGCATTTATTTTGCTAGTTCTCTTTATCAGCAGAGATAGCAATCTTTTGAAGATTTTCTCCGTCGGTTCCCTTTATCAGCAGGGATGGCATTTATTTTGCTAGTTCTCTTTATCAGCAGATATAGCAATCTTTTGAAGATTTTCTTCGTCAGTTCCTTTTATCAGCAGGGATGGCATTTATTTTGCTAGTTCTCTTTATCAGCAGAGATAGCAATCTTTTGAAGATTTTCTCCGTCAGTTCCCTTTATCAGCAGGGATGGCATTTATTTTGCTAGTTCTCTTTATCAGCAGAAATAGCAATCTTTTGAAGATTTTCTCCGTCAGTTCCCTTTATCAGCAGGGATGACATTTATTTTGCTAGTTCTCTTTATCAGCAGAGATAGCAATCTTTTGAAGATTTTCTCCGTCGGTTCCCTTTATCAGCAGGGATGGCATTTATTTTGCTAGTTCTCTTTATCAGCAGATATAGCAATCTTTTGAAGATTTTCTTCGTCAGTTCCTTTTATCAGCAGGGATGGCATTTATTTTGCTAGTTCTCTTTACCAGCAGAGATAGCAATCTTTTAAAGATTTTCTCCGTCGGTTCCCTTTATCAGCAGGGATGGCATTTATTTTGCTAGTTCTCTTTATCAGCAGAGATAGCAATCTTTTGAAGATTTTCTCCGTCAGTTCCCTTTATCAGCAGGGATGGCATTTATTTTGCTAGTTCTCTTTATCAGCAGAAATAGCAATCTTTTGAAGATTTTCTCCGTCAGTTCCCTTTATCAGCAGGGATGACATTTATTTTGCTAGTTCTCTTTATCAGCAGAGATAGCAATCTTTTGAAGATTTTCTCCGTCGGTTCCCTTTATCAGCAGGGATGGCATTTATTTTGCTAGTTCTCTTTATCAGCAGATATAGCAATCTTTTGAAGATTTTCTTCGTCAGTTCCTTTTATCAGCAGGGATGGCATTTATTTTGCTAGTTCTCTTTATCAGCAGAGATAGCAATCTTTTGAAGATTTTCTCCGTCGGTTCCCTTTATCAACAAGGATGGCATTTATTTTGCTAGTTCTCTTTATCAGCAGATATAGCAATCTTTTGAAGATTTTCTTCGTCAGTTCCCTTTATCAGCAGGGATGACATTTATTTTGCTAGTTCTCTTTATCAGCAGAGATAGCAATCTTTTGAAGATTTTCTTCGTCAGTTCCCTTTATCAGTAGGGATGGCATTTATTTTGCTAGTTCTCTTTATTAGCAGAGATAGCAATCTTTTGAAGATTTTCTTCGTCAGTTCCTTTTATCAGCAGGGATGGCATTTATTTTGCTAGTTCTCTTAATCAGCAGAGATAGCAATCTTTTAAAGATTTTCTCCGTCGGTTCCCTTTATCAGCAGGGATGGCATTTATTTTGCTAGTTCTCTTTATCAGCAGAGATAGCAATCTTTTGAAGATTTTCTCCGTCAGTTACCTTTATCAGCAGGGATGGCATTTATTTTGCTAGTTCTCTTTATCAGCAGAGATAGCAATCTTTTGAAGATTTTCTCCGTCGGTTCCCTTTATCAGCAGGGATGGCATTTATTTTGCTAGTTCTCTTTATCAGCAGATATAGCAATCTTTTGAAGATTTTCTTCGTCAGTTCCTTTTATCAGCAGGGATGGCATTTATTTTGCTAGTTCTCTTTATCAGCAGAGATAGCAATCTTTTGAAGATTTTCTCCGTCGGTTCCCTTTATCAGCAGGGATGGCATTTATTTTGCTAGTTCTCTTTATCAGCAGATATAGCAATCTTTTGAAGATTTTCTTCGTCAGTTCCTTTTATCAGCAGGGATGGCATTTATTTTGCTAGTTCTCTTTATCAGCAGAGATAGCAATCTTTTGAAGATTTTCTCCGTCGGTTCCCTTTATCAGCAAGGATGGCATTTATTTTGCTAGTTCTCTTTATCAGCAGATATAGCAATCTTTTGAAGATTTTCTTCGTCAGTTCCCTTTATCAGCAAGGATGGCATTTATTTTGCTAGTTCTCTTTATCAGCAGAGATTGCAATCTTTTGAAGATTTTCTTCGTCAGTTCCCTTTATCAGTAGGGATGGCATTTATTTTGCTAGTTCTCTTTATTAGCAGAGATAGCAATCTTTTGAAGATTTTCTTCGTCAGTTCCTTTTATCAGCAGGGATGGCATTTATTTTGCTAGTTCTCTTTATCAGCAGAGATAGCAATCTTTTAAAGATTTTCTCCGTCGGTTCCCTTTATCAGCAGGGATGGCATTTATTTTGCTAGTTCTCTTTATCAGCAGAGATAGCAATCTTTTGAAGATTTTCTCCGTCAGTTACCTTTATCAGTAGGGATGGCATTTATTTTGCTAGTTCTCTTTATTAGCAGAGATAGCAATCTTTTGAAGATTTTCTTTGTCAGTTCCTTTTATCAGCAGGGATTGCATTTATTTTGCTAGTTCTCTTTATCAGCAGAGATAGCAATCTTTTAAAGATTTTCTCCGTCGGTTCCCTTTAACAGCAGGGATGGCATTTATTTTGCTAGTTCTCTTTATCAGCAGAGATAGCAATCTTTTGAAGATTTTCTCCGTCAGTTACCTTTATCAGCAGGGATGGCATTTATTTTGCTAGTTCTCTTTATCAGCAGAGATAGCAATCTTTTGAAGATTTTCTTCGTCAGTTCCTTTTATCAGCAGGGATGGCATTTATTTTGCTAGTTCTCTTTATCAGCAGAGATAGCAATCTTTTGAAGATTTTCTCCGTCGGTTCCCTTTATCAGCAGGGATGGCATTTATTTTGCTAGTTCTCTTTATCAGCTGATATAGCAATCTTTTGAAGATTTTCTTCGTCAGTTCCTTTTATCAGCAGGGATGGCATTTATTTTGCTAGTTCTCTTTATCAGCAGAGATAGCAATCTTTTGAAGATTTTCTCCGTCGGTTCCCTTTATCAGCAGGGATGGCATTTATTTTGCTAGTTCTCTTTATCAGCAGATATAGCAATCTTTTGAAGATTTTCTTCGTCAGTTCCTTTTATCAGCAGGGATGGCATTTATTTTGCTAGTTCTCTTTATCAGCAGAGATAGCAATCTTTTGAAGATTTTCTCCGTCGGTTCCCTTTATCAGCAAGGATGGCATTTATTTTGCTAGTTCTCTTTATCAGCAGATATAGCAATCTTTTGAAGATTTTCTTCGTCAGTTCCTTTTATCAGCAGGGATGGCATTTATTTTGCTAGTTCTCTTTATCAGCAGAGATAGCAATCTTTTGAAGATTTTCTCCGTCAGTTCCCTTTATCAGCAAGGATGGCATTTATTTTGCTAGTTCTCTTTATCAGCAGATATAGCAATCTTTTGAAGATTTTCTTCGTCAGTTCCCTTTATCAGCAGGGATGGCATTTATTTTGCTAGTTCTCTTTATCAGCAGAGATAGCAATCTTTTGAAGATTTTCTTCGTCAGTTCCCTTTATCAGTAGGGATGGCATTTATTTTGCTAGTTCTCTTTATTAGCAGAGATAGCAATCTTTTGAAGATTTTCTTCGTCAGTTCCTTTTATCAGCAGGGATGGCATTTATTTTGCTAGTTCTCTTTATCAGCAGAGATAGCAATCTTTTGAAGATTTTCTTCGTCAGTTCCTTTTATCAGCAGGGATGGCATTTATTTTGCTAGTTCTCTTTATCAGCAGAGATAGCAATCTTTTGAAGATTTTCTCCATCGGTTCCCTTTATCAGCAGGGATGGCATTTATTTTGCTAGTTCTCTTTATCAGCAGATATAGCAATCTTTTGAAGATTTTCTTCGTCAGTTCCTTTTATCAGCAGGGATGGCATTTATTTTGCTAGTTCTCTTTATCAGCAGAGATAGCAATCTTTTGAAGATTTTCTCCGTCGGTTCCCTTTATCAGCAAGGATGGCATTTATTTTGCTAGTTCTCTTTATCAGCAGATATAGCAATCTTTTGAAGATTTTCTTCGTCAGTTCCCTTTATCAGCAAGGATGGCATTTATTTTGCTAGTTCTCTTTATCAGCAGAGATAGCAATCTTTTGAAGATTTTTTTCGTCAGTTCCCTTTATCAGTAGGGATGGCATTTATTTTGCTAGTTCTCTTTATTAGCAGAGATAGCAATCTTTTGAAGATTTTCTTCGTCAGTTCCTTTTATCAGCAGGGATGGCATTTATTTTGCTAGTTCTCTTTATCAGCAGAGATAGCAATCTTTTAAAGATTTTCTCCGTCGGTTCCCTTTATCAGCAGGGATGGCATTTATTTTGCTAGTTCTCTTTATCAGCAGAGATAGCAATCTTTTGAAGATTTTCTCCGTCAGTTCCCTTTATCAGCAGGGATGGCATTTATTTTGCTAGTTCTCTTTATCAGCAGAAATAGCAATCTTTTGAAGATTTTCTACGTCAGTTCCCTTTATCAGCAGGGATGACATTTATTTTGCTAGTTCTCTTTATCAGCAGAGATAGCAATCTTATGAAGATTTTCTTCGTCAGTTCCCTTTATCAGCAGGGATGGCATTTATTTTTCTAGTTCTCTTTATCAGCAGAGATAGCAATCTTTTGAAGATTTTCTCCGTCAGTTACCTTTATCAGCAGGGATGGCATTTATTTTGCTAGTTCTCTTTATCAGCAGAGATAGCAATCATTTGAAGATTTTCTTCGTCGGTTCCTTTTATCAGCAGGGATGACATTTATTTTGCTAGTTCTCTTTATCAGCAGAGATAGCAATCTTTTGAAGATTTTCTCCGTCGGTTCCCTTTATCAGCAGGGATGGCATTTATTTTGCTAGTTCTCTTTATCAGCAGAGATAGCAATCTTTTGAAGATTTTCTCCGTCGGTTCCCTTTATCAGCAGGGATGGCATTTATTTTGCTCGTTCTCTTTATCAGCAGAGATAGCAATCTTTTGAAGATTTTCTCCGTCAGTTCCCTTTATCAGCCGGGATGGCATTTATTTTGCTAGTTCTCTTTATCAGCAGAGATAACAATCTTTTGAAGATTTTCTCCGTCAGTTCCCTTTATCAGCAGGGATGACATTTATTTTGCTAGTTCTCTTTATCAACAGAGATAGCAATCTTTTGAAGATTTTCGTTGTCAGTTCCCTTTATCAGCAGGGATGGCATTTATTCTTCTAGTTCTCTTTATCAGCAGAGATAGCAATCTTTTGAAGATTTTCTCCGTCAGTTACCTTTATCAGCAGGGATGGAATTTATTTTGCTAGTTCTCTTTATCAGCATAGATAGCAATCTTTTGAAGATTTTCTCCGTCGGTTCCCTTTATCAGCAGGGATGGCATTTATTTTGCTCGTTCTCTTTATCAGCAGAGATAGCAATCTTTTGAAGATTTTCTCCGTCAGTTCCCTTTATCAGCAGGGATGGCATTTATTTTGCTAGTTCTCTTTATCAGCAGAGATAGCAATCTTTTGAAGATTTTCTTCGTCAGTTCCTTTTATCAGCAGGGATGGCATTTATTTTGCTAGTTCTCTTTATCAGCAGAGATAACAATCTTTTGAAGATTTTCTCCGTCAGTTCCCTTTATCAGCAGGGATGACATTTATTTTGCTAGTTCTCTTTATCAACAGAGATAGCAATCTTTTGAAGATTTTCGTTGTCAGTTCCCTTTATCAGCAGGGATGGCATTTATTTTTCTAGTTCTCTTTATCAGTAGAGATAGCAATCTTTTGAAGATTTTCTCCGTCAGTTACCTTTATCAGCAGGGATGGCATTTATTTTGCTAGTTCTCTTTATCAGCAGAGATAGCAATCTTTTGAAGATTTTCTTTGTCAGTTCCTTTTATCAGCAGGGATGGCATTTATTTTGCTAGTTCTCTTTATCAGCAGAGATAGCAATCTTTTGAAGATTTTCTCCGTCGGTTCCCTTTATCAGCAGGGATGGCATTTATTTTGCTAGTTCTCTTTATCAGCAGATATAGCAATCTTTTGAAGATTTTCTCCGTCAGTTCTCTTTATCAGCAGGGATGGCATTTATTTTGCTAGTTCTCTTTATCAGCAGAGATAACAATCTTTTGAAGATTTTCTTCGTCAGTTCCTTTTATCAGCAGGGATGGCATTTATTTTGCTAGTTCTCTTTATCAGCAGAGATAACAATCTTTTGAAGATTTTCTCCGTCAGTTCCCTTTATCAGCAGGGATGACATTTATTTTGCTAGTTCTCTTTATCAACAGAGATAGCAATCTTTTGAAGATTTTCGTTGTCAGTTCCCTTTATCAGCAGGGATGGCATTTATTTTTCTAGTTCTCTTTATCAATAGAGATAGCAATCTTTTGAAGATTTTCTCCGTCAGTTACCTTTATCAGCAGGGATGGCATTTATTTTGCTAGTTCTCTTTATCAGCAGAGATAGCAATCTTTTGAAGATTTTCTTCGTCAGTTCCTTTTATCAGCAGGGATGGCATTTATTTTGCTAGTTCTCTTTATCAGCAGAGATAGCAATCTTTTGAAGATTTTGTCCGTCGGTTCCCTTTATCAGCAGGGATGGCATTTATTTTGCTAGTTCTCTTTATCAGCAGATATAGCAATCTTTTGAAGATTTTCTCCGTCAGTTCCCTTTATCAGCAGGGATGACATTTATTTTGCTAGTTCTCTTTATCAACAGAGATAGCAATCTTTTGAAGATTTTCGTTGTCAGTTCCCTTTATCAGCAGGGATGGCATTTATTTTTCTAGTTCTCTTTATCAGTAGAGATAGCAATCTTTTGAAGATTTTCTCCGTCAGTTACCTTTGTCAGCAGGGATGGCATTTATTTTGCTAGTTCTCTTTATCAGCAGAGATAGCAATCTTTTGAAGATTTTCTTCGTCAGTTCCTTTTATCAGCAGGGATGGCATTTATTTTGCTAGTTCTCTTTATCAGCAGAGATAGCAATCTTATGAAGATTTTCTTCGTCAGTTCCCTTTATCAGCAGGGATGGCATTTATTTTTCTAGTTCTCTTTATCAGCAGAGATAGCAATCTTTTGAAGATTTTCTCCGTCAGTTACCTTTATCAGCAGGGATGGCATTTATTTTGCTAGTTCTCTTTATCAGCAGAGATAGCAATCATTTGAAGATTTTCTTCGTCGGTTCCTTTTATCAGCAGGGACGGCATTTATTTTGCTAGTTCTCTTTATCAGCAGAGATAGCAATCTTTTGAAGATTTTCTCCGTCAATTCCCTTTATCAGCAGGGATGGCATTTATTTTGCTAGTTCTCTTTATCAGCAGAGATAACAATCTTTTGAAGATTTTCTCCGTCAGTTCCCTTTATCAGCAGGGATGACATTTATTTTGCTAGTTCTCTTTATCAACAGAGATAGCAATCTTTTGAAGATTTTCGTTGTCAGTTCCCTTTATCAGCAGGGATGGCATTTATTTTTCTAGTTCTCTTTATCAGCAGAGATAGCAATCTTTTGAAGATTTTCTCCGTCAGTTACCTTTATCAGCAGGGATGGCATTTATTTTGCTAGTTCTCTTTATCAGCAGAGATAGCAATCTTTTGAAGATTTTCTCCGTCGGTTCCCTTTATCAGCAGGGATGGCATTTATTTTGCTCGTTCTCTTTATCAGCAGAGATAGCAATCTTTTGAAGATTTTCTCCGTCAGTTCCCTTTATCAGCAGGGATGGCATTTATTTTGCTAGTTCTCTTTATCAGCAGAGATAGCAATCTTTTGAAGATTTTCTTCGTCAGTTCCTTTTATCAGCAGGGATGGCATTTATTTTGCTAGTTCTCTTTATCAGCAGAGATAACAATCTTTTGAAGATTTTCTCCGTCAGTTCCCTTTATCAGCAGGGATGACATTTATTTTGCTAGTTCTCTTTATCAACAGAGATAGCAATCTTTTGAAGATTTTCGTTGTCAGTTCCCTTTATCAGCAGGGATGGCATTTATTTTTCTAGTTCTCTTTATCAGTAGAGATAGCAATCTTTTAAAGATTTTCTCCGTCAGTTACCTTTATCAGCAGGGATGGCATTTATTTTGCTAGTTCTCTTTATCAGCAGAGATAGCAATCTTTTGAAGATTTTCTTCGTCAGTTCCTTTTATCAGCAGGGATGACATTTATTTTGCTAGTTCTCTTTATCAGCAGAGATAGCAATCTTTTGAAGATTTTCTCCGTCGGTTCCCTTTATCAGCAGGGATGGCATTTATTTTGCTAGTTCTCTTTATCAGCAGATATAGCAATCTTTTGAAGATTTTCTTCGTCAGTTCCTTTTATCAGCAGGGATGGCATTTATTTTGCTAGTTCTCTTTATCAGCAGAGATAGCAATCTTTTGAAGATTTTCTCCGTCGGTTCCCTTTATCAGCAGGGATGGCATTTATTTTGCAAGTTCTCTTTATCAGCAGATATAGCAATGTTTTGAAGATTTTCTTCGTCAGTTCCTTTTATCAGCAGGGATGGCCTTTTTTTTGCTAGTTCTCTTTATCAGCAGAGATAGCAATCTTTTGAAGATTTTCTCCGTCGGTTCCCTTTATCAGCAAGGATGGCATTTATTTTGCTAGTTCTCTTTATCAGCAGATATAGCAATCTTTTGAAGATTTTCTTCGTCAGTTCCCTTTATCAGCAGGGATGGCATTTATTTTGCTAGTTCTCTTTATCAGCAGAGATAGCAATCTTTTGAAGATTTTCTTCGACAGTTCCCTTTATCAGTAGGGATGGCATTTATTTTGCTAGTTCTCTTTATTAGCAGAGATAGCAATCTTTTGAAGATTTTCTTCGTCAGTTCCTTTTATCAGCAGGGATGGCATTTATTTTGCTAGTTCTCTTTATCAGCAGAGATAACAATCTTTTAAAGATTTTCTTCGTCGGTTCCCTTTATCAGCAGGGATGGCATTTATTTTGCTAGTTCTCTTTATCAGCAGAGATAGCAATCTTTTGAAGATTTTCTCCGTCAGTTCCCTTTATCAGCAGGGATGGCATTTATTTTGCTAGTTCTCTTTATCAGCAGAAATAGCAATCTTTTGAAGATTTTCTCCGTCAGTTCCCTTTATCAGCAGGGATGACATTTATTTTGCTAGTTCTCTTTATCAGCAGAGATAGCAATCTTTTGAAGATTTTCTCCGTCAGTTCCCTTTATCAGCAGGGATGGCATTTATTTTTCTAGTTCTCTTTATCAGCAGAGATAGCAATCTTTTGAAGATTTTCTCCGTCAGTTACCTTTATCAGCATGGATGGCATTTATTTTGCTAGTTCTCTTTATCAGTAGATGTAGCAATCTTTTGAAGATTTTCTTCGTCAGTTCCCTTTATCAGCAGGGATGGCATTTATTTTGCTAGTTCTCTTTATCAGCAAATATAGCAATCTTTTGAAGATTTTCTTCGTCAGTTCCCATTATCAGCAGGGATGGCATTTATTTTGCTAGTTCTCTTTATCAGCAGAGATATCAATCTTTAGAAGATTTTCTCCGTCAGTTCCCTTTATCAGCAGGGATGGCATTTATTTTGCTAGTTCTCTTTATCAGCAGAGATAGCAATCTTTTGAAGATTTTCTCCGTCAGTTCCCTTTATCAGCAGGGATGGCATTTATTTTGCTAGTTCTCTTTATCAGCAGAGATAGCAATCTTTTGAAGATTTTCTCCGTCGGTTCCCTTTATCAGCAGGGATGGCATTTATTTTGCTAGTTCTCTTTATCAGCAGAGATAGCAATCTTTTGAAGATTTTCTCCGTCGGTTCCATTTATCAGCAGGGATGGCATTTATTTTGCTCGTTCTCTTTATCAGCAGAGATAACAATCTTTTGAAGATTTTCTCCGTCAGTTCCCTTTATCAGCAGGGATGGCATTTATTTTGCTAGTTCTCTTTATCAGCAGAGATAACAATCTTTTGAAGATTTTCTCCGTCAGTTCCCTTTATCAGCAGGGATGACATTTATTTTGCTAGTTCTCTTTATCAACAGAGATAGCAATCTTTTGAAGATTTTCGTTGTCAGTTCCCTTTATCAGCAGGGATGGCATTTATTTTTCTAGTTCTCTTTATCAGCAGAGATAGCAATCTTTTGAAGATTTTCTCCGTCAGTTACCTTTATCAGCAGGGATGGCATTTATTTTGCTAGTTCTCTTTATCAGCAGAGATAGCAATCTTTTGAAGATTTTCTTCGTCAGTTCCTTTTATCAGCAGGGATGGCATTTATTTTGCTAGTTCTCTTTATCAGCAGAGATAGCAATCTTTTGAAGATTTTCTCCGTCGGTTCCCTTTATCAGCAGGGATGGCATTTATTTTGCTAGTTCTCTTTATCAGCAGATATAGCAATCTTTTGAAGATTTTCTTCGTCAGTTCCTTTTATCAGACGGGATGGCATTTATTTTGCTAGTTCTCTTTATCAGCAGAGATAGCAATCTTTTGAAGATTTTCTCCGTCGGTTCCCTTTATCAGCAGGGATAGCATTTATTTTGCTAGTTCTCTTTATCAGCAGATATAGCAATCTTTTGAAGATTTTCTTCGTCAGTTCCTTTTATCAGCAGGGATGGCCTTTTTTTTGCTTGTTCTCTTTATCAGCAGAGATAGCAATCTTTTGAAGATTTTCTCCGTCGGTTCCCTTTATCAGCAAGGATGGCATTTATTTTGCTAGTTCTCTTTATCAGCAGATATAGCAATCTTTTGAAGATTTTCTTCGTCAGTTCCCTTTATCAGCAGGGATGGCATTTATTTTGCTAGTTCTCTTTATCAGCAGAGATAGCAATCTTTTGAAGATTTTCTTCGTCAGTTCCCTTTATCAGTAGGGATGGCATTTATTTTGCTAGTTCTCTTTATTAGCAGAGATAGCAATCTTTTGAAGATTTTCTTCGTCAGTTCCTTTTATCAGCAGGGATGGCATTTATTTTGCTAGTTCTCTTTATCAGCAGAGATAGCAATCTTTTAAAGATTTTCTCCGTCGGTTCCCTTTATCAGCAGGGATGGCATTTATTTTGCTAGTTCTCTTTATCAGCAGAGATAGCAATCTTTTGAAGATTTTCTCCGTCAGTTCCCTTTATCAGCAGGGATGGCATTTATTTTGCTAGTTCTCTTTATCAGCAGAAATAGCAATCTTTTGAAGATTTTCTCCGTCAGTTCCCTTTATCAGCAGGGATGACATTTATTTTGCTAGTTCTCTTTATCAGCAGAGATAGTAATCTTTTGAAGATTTTCTCCGTCAGTTCCCTTTATCAGCAGGGATGGCATTTATTTTTCTAGTTCTCTTTATCAGCAGAGATAGCAATCTTTTGAAGATTTTCTCCGTCAGTTACCTTTATCAGCAGGGATGGCATTTATTTTGCTAGTTCTCTTTATCAGTAGATATAGCAATCTTTTGAAGATTTTCTTCGTCAGTTTCCTTTATCAGCAGGGATGGCATTTATTTTTCTAGTTCTCTTTATCAGCAGAGATAACAATCTTTTGAAGATTTTCTTCGTCAGTTCCCTTTATCAGCAGGGATGGCATTTATTTTACTAGTTCTCTTTATCAGCAGAGATAGCAATCTTTTGAAGATTTTCTTCGTCAGTTCCCTTTATCAGCAGGGATGGCATTTATTTTGCTAGTTCTCTTTATCAGCAAAGATAGCAATCTTTTGAAGATTTTCTTCGTCAGTTCCCATTATCAGCAGGGATGGCATTTATTTTGCTAGTTCTCTTTATCAGCAGAGATAGCAATCTTTAGAAGATTTTCTCCGTCAGTTCCCTTTATCAGCAGGGATGGTATTTTTTTTGCTAGTTCTCTTTAACAGCAGAGATAGCAATCTTTTGAAGATTTTCTCCGTCAGTTCCCTTTATCAGCAGGGATGGCATTTATTTTGCTAGTTCTCTTTATCAGCAGAGATAGCAATCTTTTGAAGATTTTCTTTGTCAGTTCCCTTTATCAGTAGGGATGGTATTTATTTTGCTAGTTCTCTTTATTAGCAGAGATAGCAATCTTTTGAAGATTTTCTTCGTCAGTTCCTTTTATCAGCAGGGATGGCATTTATTTTGCTAGTTCTCTTTATCAGCAGAGATAGCAATCTTTTGAAGATTTTCTCCGTCGGTTCCCTTTATCAGCAGGGATGGCATTTATTTTGCTAGTTCTCTTTATCAGCAGAGATAGCAATCTTTAGAAGATTTTCTCCGTCAGTTCCCTTTATCAGCAGGGATGGTATTTATTTTGCTAGTTCTCTTTAACAGCAGAGATAGCAATCTTTTGAAGATTTTCTCCGTCAGTTCCCTTTATCAGCAGGGATGGCATTTATTTTGCTAGTTCTCTTTATCAGTAGATATAGCAATCTTTTGAAGATTTTCTTCGTCAGTTCCCTTTATCAGCAGGGATGGCATTTATTTTTCTAGTTCTCTTTATCAGCAGAGATAGCAATCTTTTAAAGATTTTCTCCGTCAGTTACCTTTATCAGCAGGGATGGCATTTATTTTGCTAGTTCTCTTTATCAGTAGATATAGCAATCTTTTGAGGATTTTCTTCGTCAGTTTCCTTTATCAGCAGGGATGGCATTTATTTTTCTAGTTCTCTTTATCAGCAGAGATAACAATCTTTTGAAGATTTTCTTCGTCAGTTCCCTTTATCAGCAGGGATGGCATTTATTTTACTAGTTCTCTTTATCAGCAGAGATAGCAATCTTTTGAAGATTTTCTTCGTCAGTTCCCTTTATCAGCAGGGATGGCATTTATTTTGCTAGTTCTCTTTATCAGCAAAGATAGCAATCTTTTGAAGATTTTCTTCGTCAGTTCCCATTATCAGCAGGGATGGCATTTATTTTGCTAGTTCTCTTTATCAGCAGAGATAGCAATCTTTAGAAGATTTTCTCCGTCAGTTCCCTTTATCAGCAGGGATGGTATTTATTTTGCTAGTTCTCTTTAACAGCAGAGATAGCAATCTTTTGAAGATTTTCTCCGTCAGTTCCCTTTATCAGCAGGGATGGCATTTATTTTGCTAGTTCTCTTTATCAGCAGAGATAGCAATCTTTTGAAGATTTTCTTTGTCAGTTCCCTTTATCAGTAGGGATGGTATTTATTTTGCTAGTTCTCTTTATTAGCAGAGATAGCAATCTTTTGAAGATTTTCTTCGTCAGTTCCTTTTATCAGCAGGGATGGCATTTATTTTGCTAGTTCTCTTTATCAGCAGAGATAGCAATCTTTTAAAGATTTTCTCCGTCGGTTCCCTTTATCAGCAGGGATGGCATTTATTTTGCTAGTTCTCTTTATCAGCAGAGATAACAATCTTTTGAAGATTTTCTCCGTAAGTTACCTTTATCAGTAGGGATGGCATTTATTTTGCTAGTTCTCTTTATTAGCAGAGATAGCAATCTTTTGAAGATTTTCTTCGTCAGTTCCTTTTATCAGCAGGGATGGCATTTATTTTGCTAGTTCTCTTTATCAGCAGAGATAGCAATCTTTTGAAGATTTTCTCCGTCGGTTCCCTTTATCAGCAGGGATGGCATTTATTTTGCTAGTTCTCTTTATCAGCAGATATAGCAATCTTTTGAAGATTTTCTCCGTCAGTTCCTTTTATCAGCAGGGATGGCATTTATTTTGCTAGTTCTCTTTATCAGCAGAGATAGCAATCTTTTGAAGATTTTCTCCGTCGGTTCCCTTTATCAGCAAGGATGGCATTTATTTGGCTAGTTCTCTTTATCAGCAGATATAGCAATCTTTTGAAGATTTTCTTCGTCAGTTCCCTTTATCAGCAGGGATGGCATTTATTTTGCTAGTTCTCTTTATCAGCAGAGATAGCAATCTTTTGAAGATTTTCTTCGTCAGTTCCCTTTATCAGTAGGGATGGCATTTATTTTGCTAGTTCTCTTTATCAGCAGAGATAGCAATCTTTTAAAGATTTTCTCCGTCGGTTCCCTTTATCAGCAGGGATGGCATTTATTTTGCTAGTTCTCTTTATCAGCAGAGATAGCAATCTTTTGAAGATTTTCTCCGTCGGTTCCCTTTATCAGCAGGGATGGCATTTATTTTGCTAGTTCTCTTTATCAGCAGAGATAGCAATCTTTTGAAGATTTTCTCCGTCAGTTACCTTTATCAGCAGGGATGGCATTTATTTTGCTAGTTCTCTTTATCAGCAGAGATAGCAATCTTTTGAAGATTTTCTCCGTCAGTTCCTTTTATCAGCAGGGATGGCATTTATTTTGCTAGTTCTCTTTATCAGCAGAGATAGCAATCTTTTGAAGATTTTCTCCGTCGGTTCCCTTTATCAGCAGGGATGGCATTTATTTTGCTAGTTCTCTTTATCAGCAGAGATAGCAATCTTTTGAAGATTTTCTCCGTCGGTTCCCTTTATCAGCAAGGATGGCATTTATTTGGCTAGTTCTCTTTATCAGCAGATATAGCAATCTTTTGAAGATTTTCTTCGTCAGTTCCCTTTATCAGCAGGGATGGCATTTATTTTGCTAGTTCTCTTTATCAGCAGAGATAGCAATCTTTTGAAGATTTTCTTCGTCAGTTCCCTTTATCAGTAGGGATGGCATTTATTTTGCTAGTTCTCTTTATCAGCAGAGATAGCAATCTTTTAAAGATTTTCTCCGTCGGTTCCCTTTATCAGCAGGGATGGCATTTATTTTGCTAGTTCTCTTTATCAGCAGAGATAGCAATCTTTTGAAGATTTTCTCCGTCGGTTCCCTTTATCAGCAGGGATGGCATTTATTTTGCTAGTTCTCTTTATCAGCAGAGATAGCAATCTTTTGAAGATTTTCTCCGTCAGTTACCTTTATCAGCAGGGATGGCATTTATTTTGCTAGTTCTCTTTATCAGCAGAGATAGCAATCTTTTGAAGATTTTCTCCGTCAGTTCCTTTTATCAGCAGGGATGGCATTTATTTTGCTAGTTCTCTTTATCAGCAGAGATAGCAATCTTTTGAAGATTTTCTCCGTCGGTTCCCTTTATCAGCAGGGATGGCATTTATTTTGCTAGTTCTCTTTATCAGCAGAGATATCAATCTTTTGAAGATTTTTCTCGTCAGTTCCCTTTATCAGCAGGGATGGCATTTATTTTGCTAGTTCTCTTTATCAGCAGAGATAGCAATCTTTTGAAGATTTTCTCCGTCAGTTACCTTTATCAGTAGGGATGGCATTTATTTTGCTAGTTCTCTTTATTAGCAGAGATAGCAATCTTTTGAAGATTTTCTTCGTCAGTTCCTTTTATCAGCAGGGATGGCATTTATTTTGCTAGTTCTCTTTATCAGCAGAGATAGCAATCTTTTGAAGATTTTCTCCGTCGGTTCCCTTTATCAGCAGGGATGACATTTATTTTGCTAGTTCTCTTTATCTGCAGATATAGCAATCTTTTGAAGATTTTCTCCGTCAGTTCCTTTTATCAGCAGGGATGGCATTTATTTTGCTAGTTCTCTTTATCAGCAGAGATAGCAATCTTTTGAAGATTTTCTCCGTCGGTTCCCTTTATCAGCAAGGATGGCATTTATTTTGCTAGTTCTCTTTATCAGCAGATATAACAATCTTTTGAAGATTTTCTTCGTCAGTTCCCTTTATCAGCAGGGATGGCATTTATTTTGCTAGTTCTCTTTATCAGCAGAGATAGCAATCTTTTGAAGATTTTCTTCGTCAGTTCCCTTTATCAGTAGGGATGGCATTTATTTTGCTAGTTCTCTTTATCAGCAGAGATAGCAATCTTTTAAAGATTTTCTCCGTCGGTTCCCTTTATCAGCAGGGATGGCATTTATTTTGCTAGTTCTCTTTATCAGCAGAGATAGCAATCTTTTGAAGATTTTCTCCGTCGGTTCCCTTTATCAGCAGGGATGGCATTTATTTTGCTAGTTCTCTTTATCAGCAGAGATAGCAATCTTTTGAAGATTTTCTCCGTCAGTTACCTTTATCAGCAGGGATGGCATTTATTTTGCTAGTTCTCTTTATCAGCAGAGATAGCAATCTTTTGAAGATTTTCTCCGTCAGTTCCTTTTATCAGCAGGGATGGCATTTATTTTGCTAGTTCTCTTTATCAGCAGAGATAGCAATCTTTTGAAGATTTTCTCCGTCGGTTCCCTTTATCAGCAGGGATGGCATTTATTTTGCTAGTTCTCTTTATCAGCAGAGATAGCAATCTTTTAAAGATTTTCTCCGTCGGTTCCCTTTATCAGCAGGGATGGCATTTATTTTGCTAGTTCTCTTTATCAGCAGAGATAGCAATCTTTTGAAGATTTTCTCCGTCAGTTCCCTTTATCAGCAGGGATGGCATTTATTTTGCTAGTTCTCTTTATCAGCAAAGATAGCAATCTTTTGAAGATTTTCTCCGTCGGTTCCCTTTATCAGCAAGGATGGCATTTATTTTGCTAGTTCTCTTTATCAGCAGATATAGCAATCTTTTGAAGATTTTCTCCGTCAGTTCCCTTTATCAGCAGGGATGGCATTTATTTTGCTAGTTCTCTTTATCAGCAGAGATAGCAATCTTTTGAAGATTTTCTTCGTCAGTTCCCTTTATCAGCAGGGATGGCATTTATTTTGCTAGTTCTCTTTATCAGCAGAGATAGCAATCTTTTGAAGATTTTCTTCGTCAGTTCCTTTTATCAGCAGGGATGGCATTTATTTTGCTAGTTCTCTTTATCAGCAGAGATAGCAATCTTTTAAAGATTTTCTCCGTCGGTTCCCTTTATCAGCAGGGATGGCATTTATTTTGCTAGTTCTCTTTATCAGCAGAGATAGCAATCTTTTGAAGATTTTCTCCGTCGGTTCCCTTTATCAGCAAGGATGGCATTTATTTGGCTAGTTCTCTTTATCAGCAGATATAGCAATCTTTTGAAGATTTTCTTCGTCAGTTCCCTTTATCAGCAGGGATGGCATTTATTTTGCTAGTTCTCTTTATCAGCAGAGATAGCAATCTTTTGAAGATTTTCTTCGTCAGTTCCCTTTATCAGTAGGGATGGCATTTATTTTGCTAGTTCTCTTTATCAGCAGAGATAGCAATCTTTTAAAGATTTTCTCCGTCGGTTCCCTTTATCAGCAGGGATGGCATTTATTTTGCTAGTTCTCTTTATCAGCAGAGATAGCAATCTTTTGAAGATTTTCTCCGTCGGTTCCCTTTATCAGCAGGGATGGCATTTATTTTGCTAGTTCTCTTTATCAGCAGAGATAGCAATCTTTTGAAGATTTTCTCCGTCAGTTACCTTTATCAGCAGGGATGGCATTTATTTTGCTAGTTCTCTTTATCAGCAGAGATAGCAATCTTTTGAAGATTTTCTCCGTCAGTTCCTTTTATCAGCAGGGATGGCATTTATTTTGCTAGTTCTCTTTATCAGCAGAGATAGCAATCTTTTGAAGATTTTCTCCGTCGGTTCCCTTTATCAGCAGGGATGGCATTTATTTTGCTAGTTCTCTTTATCAGCAGAGATATCAATCTTTTGAAGATTTTTCTCGTCAGTTCCCTTTATCAGCAGGGATGGCATTTATTTTGCTAGTTCTCTTTATCAGCAGAGATAGCAATCTTTTGAAGATTTTCTCCGTCAGTTACCTTTATCAGTAGGGATGGCATTTATTTTGCTAGTTCTCTTTATTAGCAGAGATAGCAATCTTTTGAAGATTTTCTTCGTCAGTTCCTTTTATCAGCAGGGATGGCATTTATTTTGCTAGTTCTCTTTATCAGCAGAGATAGCAATCTTTTGAAGATTTTCTCCGTCGGTTCCCTTTATCAGCAGGGATGACATTTATTTTGCTAGTTCTCTTTATCTGCAGATATAGCAATCTTTTGAAGATTTTCTCCGTCAGTTCCTTTTATCAGCAGGGATGGCATTTATTTTGCTAGTTCTCTTTATCAGCAGAGATAGCAATCTTTTGAAGATTTTCTCCGTCGGTTCCCTTTGTCAGCAAGGATGGCATTTATTTTGCTAGTTCTCTTTATCAGCAGATATAACAATCTTTTGAAGATTTTCTTCGTCAGTTCCCTTTATCAGCAGGGATGGCATTTATTTTGCTAGTTCTCTTTATCAGCAGAGATAGCAATCTTTTGAAGATTTTCTCCGTCGGTTCCCTTTATCAGCAGGGATGGCATTTATTTTGCTAGTTCTCTTTATCAGCAGAGATAGCAATCTTTTGAAGATTTTCTCCGTCAGTTACCTTTATCAGCAGGGATGGCATTTATTTTGCTAGTTCTCTTTATCAGCAGAGATAGCAATCTTTTGAAGATTTTCTCCGTCAGTTCCTTTTATCAGCAGGGATGGCATTTATTTTGCTAGTTCTCTTTATCAGCAGAGATAACAATCTTTTGAAGATTTTCTCCGTCGGTTCCCTTTATCAGCAGAGATGGCATTTATTTTGCTAGTTCTCTTTATCAGCAGAGATAGCAATCTTTTAAAGATTTTCTCCGTCGGTTCCCTTTATCAGCAGGGATGGCATTTATTTTGCTAGTTCTCTTTATCAGCAGAGATAGCAATCTTTTGAAGATTTTCTCCGTCAGTTCCCTTTATCAGCAGGGATGGCATTTATTTTGCTAGTTCTCTTTATCAGCAGAGATAGCAATCTTTTGAAGATTTTCTCCGTCGGTTCCCTTTATCAGCAAGGATGGCATTTATTTTGCTAGTTCTCTTTATCAGCAGATATAGCAATCATTTGAAGATTTTCTCCGTCAGTTCCCTTTATCAGCAGGGATGGCATTTATTTTGCTAGTTCTCTTTATCAGCAGAGATAGCAATCTTTTGAAGATTTTCTTCGTCAGTTCCCTTTATCAGCAGGGATGGCATTTATTTTGCTAGTTCTCTTTATCAGCAGAGATAGCAATCTTTTGAAGATTTTCTTCGTCAGTTCCTTTTATCAGCAGGGATGGCATTTATTTTGCTAGTTCTCTTTATCAGCAGAGATAGCAATCTTTTAAAGATTTTCTCCGTCGGTTCCCTTTATCAGCAGGGATGGCATTTATTTTGCTAGTTCTCTTTATCAGCAGAGATAGCAATCTTTTGAAGATTTTCTCCGTCGGTTCCCTTTATCAGCAGGGATGGCATTTATTTTGCTAGTTCTCTTTATTAGCAGAGATAGCAATCTTTTGAAGATTTTCTCCGTCAGTTACCTTTATCAGCAGGGATGGCATTTATTTTGCTAGTTCTCTTTATCAGCAGAGATAGCAATCTTTTGAAGATTTTCTCCGTCGGTTCCCTTTATCAGCAGGGATGGCATTTATTTTGCTAGTTCTCTTTATCAGCAGATATAGCAATCTTTTGAAGATTTTCTCCGTCAGTTCCTTTTATCAGCAGGGATGGCATTTATTTTGCTAGTTCTCTTTATCAGCAGAGATAGCAATCTTTTGAAGATTTTCTCCGTCGGTTCCCTTTATCAGCAAGGATGGCATTTATTTTGCTAGTTCTCTTTATCAGCAGATATAGCAATCTTTTGAAGATTTTCTTCGTCAGTTCCCTTTATCAGCAGGGATGGCATTTATTTTGCTAGTTCTCTTTATCAGCAGAGATAGCAATCTTTTGAAGATTTTCTTCGTCAGTTCCCTTTATCAGCAGGGATGGCATTTATTTTGCTAGTTCTCTTTATCAGCAGAGATAGCAATCTTTTGAAGATTTTCTTCGTCAGTTCCTTTTATCAGCAGGGATGGCATTTATTTTGCTAGTTCTCTTTATCAGCAGAGATAGCAATCTTTTGAAGATTTTCTTCGTCAGTTCCTTTTATCAGCAGGGATGGCATTTATTTTCCTAGTTCTCTTTATCAGCAGAGATAGCAATCTTTTAAAGATTTTCTCCGTCGGTTCCCTTTATCAGCAGGGATGGCATTTATTTTGCTAGTTCTCTTTATCAGCAGAGATAGCAATCTTTTGAAGATTTTCTCCGTCAGTTACCTTTATCAGCAGGGATGGCATTTATTTTGCTAGTTCTCTTTATCAGCAGAGATAGCAATCTTTTGAAGATTTTCTCCGTCGGTTCCTTTTATCAGCAAGGATGGCATTTATTTTGCTAGTTCTCTTTATCAGCAGATATAGCAATCTTTTGAAGATTTTCTTCGTCAGTTCCCTTTATCAGCAGGGATGGCATTTATTTTGCTAGTTCTCTTTATCAGCAGAGATAGCAATCTTTTGAAGATTTTCTTCGTCAGTTCCCTTTATCAGTAGGGATGGCATTTATTTTGCTAGTTCTCTTTATTAGCAGAGATAGCAATCTTTTGAAGATTTTCTTCGTCAGTTCCTTTTATCAGCAGGGATGGCATTTATTTTGCTAGTTCTCTTTATCAGCAGAGATAGCAATCTTTTGAAGATTTTCTTGGTCAGTTCCTTTTATCAGCAGGGATGGCATTTATTTTGCTAGTTCTCTTTATCAGCAGAGATAGCAATCTTTTAAAGATTTTCTCCGTCGGTTCCCTTTATCAGCAGGGATGGCATTTATTTTGCTAGTTCTCTTTATCAGCAGAGATAGCAATCTTTTGAAGATTTTCTCCGTCAGTTCCCTTTATCAGCAGGGATGGCATTTATTTTGCTAGTTCTCTTTATCAGCAGAGATAGCAATCTTTTGAAGATTTTCTCCGTCGGTTCCCTTTATCAGCAAGGATGGCATTTATTTTGCTAGTTCTCTTTATCAGCAGATATAGCAATCTTTTGAAGATTTTCTTCGTCAGTTCCTTTTATCAGCAGGGATGGCATTTATTTTGCTAGTTCTCTTTATCAGCAGAGATAGCAATCTTTTAAAGATTTTCTCCGTCGGTTCCCTTTATCAGCAGGGATGGCATTTATTTTGCTAGTTCTCTTTATCAGCAGAGATAGCAATCTTTTGAAGATTTTCTCCGTCGGTTCCCTTTATCAGCAGGGATGGCATTTATTTTGCTAGTTCTCTTTATTAGCAGAGATAGCAATCTTTTGAAGATTTTCTCCGTCAGTTACCTTTATCAGCAGGGATGGCATTTATTTTGCTAGTTCTCTTTATCAGCAGAGATAGCAATCTTTTGAAGATTTTCTTCGTCAGTTCCCTTTATCAGCAGGGATGGCATTTATTTTGCTAGTTCTCTTTATCAGCAGAGATAGCAATCTTTTGAAGATTTTCTTCGTCAGTTCCTTTTATCAGCAGGGATGGCATTTATTTTGCTAGTTCTCTTTATCAGCAGAGATAGCAATCTTTTGAAGATTTTCTTGGTCAGTTCCTTTTATCAGCAGGGATGGCATTTATTTTGCTAGTTCTCTTTATCAGCAGAGATAGCAATCTTTTAAAGATTTTCTCCGTCGGTTCCCTTTATCAGCAGGGATGGCATTTATTTTGCTAGTTCTCTTTATCAGCAGAGATAGCAATCTTTTGAAGATTTTCTCCGTCAGTTCCCTTTATCAGCAGGGATGGCATTTATTTTGCTAGTTCTCTTTATCAGCAGAGATAGCAATCTTTTGAAGATTTTCTCCGTCGGTTCCCTTTATCAGCAAGGATGGCATTTATTTTGCTAGTTCTCTTTATCAGCAGATATAGCAATCTTTTGAAGATTTTCTTCGTCAGTTCCTTTTATCAGCAGGGATGGCATTTATTTTGCTAGTTCTCTTTATCAGCAGAGATAGCAATCTTTTAAAGATTTTCTCCGTCGGTTCCCTTTATCAGCAGGAATGGCATTTATTTTGCTAGTTCTCTTTATCAGCAGAGATAGCAATCTTTTGAAGATTTTCTCCGTCGGTTCCCTTTATCAGCAGGGATGGCATTTATTTTGCTAGTTCTCTTTATTAGCAGAGATAGCAATCTTTTGAAGATTTTCTCCGTCAGTTACCTTTATCAGCAGGGATGGCATTTATTTTGCTAGTTCTCTTTATCAGCAGAGATAGCAATCTTTTGAAGATTTTCTCCGTCGGTTCCCTTTATCAGCAGGGATGGCATTTATTTTGCTAGTTCTCTTTATCAGCAGATATAGCAATCTTTTGAAGATTTTCTCCGTCAGTTCCTTTTATCAGCAGGGATGGCATTTATTTTGCTAGTTCTCTTTATCAGCAGAGATAGCAATCTTTTGAAGATTTTCTCCGTCAGTTACCTTTATCAGCAGGGATGGCATTTATTTTGCTAGTTCTCTTTATCAGCAGAGATAGCAATCTTTTGAAGATTTTCTCCGTCAGTTCCTTTTATCAGCAGGGATGGCATTTATTTTGCTAGTTCTCTTTATCAGCAGAGATAGCAATCTTTTGAAGATTTTCTCCGTCAGTTACCTTTATCAGCAGGGATGGCATTTATTTTGCTAGTTCTCTTTATCAGCAGAGATAGCAATCTTTTGAAGATTTTCTCCGTCGGTTCCTTTTATCAGCAAGGATGGCATTTATTTTGCTAGTTCTCTTTATCAGCAGATATAGCAATCTTTTGAAGATTTTCTTCGTCAGTTCCCTTTATCAGCAGGGATGGCATTTATTTTGCTAGTTCTCTTTATCAGCAGAGATAGCAATCTTTTGAAGATTTTCTTCGTCAGTTCCCTTTATCAGTAGGGATGGCATTTATTTTGCTAGTTCTCTTTATTAGCAGAGATAGCAATCTTTTGAAGATTTTCTTCGTCAGTTCCTTTTATCAGCAGGGATGGCATTTATTTTGCTAGTTCTCTTTATCAGCAGAGATAGCAATCTTTTGAAGATTTTCTTGGTCAGTTCCTTTTATCAGCAGGGATGGCATTTATTTTGCTAGTTCTCTTTATCAGCAGAGATAGCAATCTTTTAAAGATTTTCTCCGTCGGTTCCCTTTATCAGCAGGGATGGCATTTATTTTGCTAGTTCTCTTTATCAGCAGAGATAGCAATCTTTTGAATATTTTCTCCGTCAGTTCCCTTTATCAGCAGGGATGGCATTTATTTTGCTAGTTCTCTTTATCAGCAGAGATAGCAATCTTTTGAAGATTTTCTCCGTCAGTTACCTTTATCAGCAGGGATGGCATTTATTTTGCTAGTTCTCTTTATCAGCAGAGATAGCAATCTTTTGAAGATTTTCTCCGTCGGTTCCTTTTATCAGCAAGGATGGCATTTATTTTGCTAGTTCTCTTTATCAGCAGATATAGCAATCTTTTGAAGATTTTCTTCGTCAGTTCCCTTTATCAGCAGGGATGGCATTTATTTTGCTAGTTCTCTTTATCAGCAGAGATAGCAATCTTTTGAAGATTTTCTTCGTCAGTTCCCTTTATCAGTAGGGATGGCATTTATTTTGCTAGTTCTCTTTATTAGCAGAGATAGCAATCTTTTGAAGATTTTCTTCGTCAGTTCCTTTTATCAGCAGGGATGGCATTTATTTTGCTAGTTCTCTTTATCAGCAGAGATAGCAATCTTTTGAAGATTTTCTTGGTCAGTTCCTTTTATCAGCAGGGATGGCATTTATTTTGCTAGTTCTCTTTATCAGCAGAGATAGCAATCTTTTAAAGATTTTCTCCGTCGGTTCCCTTTATCAGCAGGGATGGCATTTATTTTGCTAGTTCTCTTTATCAGCAGAGATAGCAATCTTTTGAAGATTTTCTCCGTCGGTTCCCTTTATCAGCAGGGATGGCATTTATTTTGCTAGTTCTCTTTATTAGCAGAGATAGCAATCTTTTGAAGATTTTCTCCGTCAGTTACCTTTATCAGCAGGGATGGCATTTATTTTGCAAGTTCTCTTTATCAGCAGAGATAGCAATCTTTTGAAGATTTTCTCCGTCAGTTACCTTTATCAGCAGGGATGGCATTTATTTTGCTAGTTCTCTTTATCAGCAGAGATAGCAATCTTTTGAAGATTTTCTCCGTCAGTTCCTTTTATCAGCAGGGATGGCATTTATTTTGCTAGTTCTCTTTATCAGCAGAGATAGCAATCTTTTGAAGATTTTCTCCGTCGGTTCCCTTTATCAGCAGGGATGGCATTTATTTTGCTAGTTCTCTTTATCAGCAGAGATAGCAATCTTTTAAAGATTTTCTCCGTCGGTTCCCTTTATCAGCAGGGATGGCATTTATTTTGCTAGTTCTCTTTATCAGCAGAGATAGCAATCTTTTGAAGATTTTCTCCGTCAGTTCCCTTTATCAGCAGGGATGGCATTTATTTTGCTAGTTCTCTTTATCAGCAGAGATAGCAATCTTTTGAAGATTTTCTCCGTCGGTTCCCTTTATCAGCAAGGATGGCATTTATTTTGCTAGTTCTCTTTATCAGCAGATATAGCAATCTTTTGAAGATTTTCTCCGTCAGTTCCCTTTATCAGCAGGGATGGCATTTATTTTGCTAGTTCTCTTTATCAGCAGAGATAGCAATCTTTTGAAGATTTTCTTCGTCAGTTCCCTTTATCAGCAAGGATGGCATTTATTTTGCTAGTTCTCTTTATCAGCAGAGATAGCAATCTTTTGAAGATTTTCTTCGTCAGTTCCTTTTATCAGCAGGGATGGCAGTTATTTTGCTAGTTCTCTTTATCAGCAGAGATAGCAATCTTTTAAAGATTTTCTCCGTCGGTTCCCTTTATCAGCAGGGATGGCATTTATTTTGCTAGTTCTCTTTATCAGCAGAGATAGCAATCTTTTGAAGATTTTCTCCGTCAGTTCCCTTTATCAGCAGGGATGGCATTTATTTTGCTAGTTCTCTTTATCAGCAGAGATAGCAATCTTTTGAAGATTTTCTTCGTCAGTTCCCTTTATCAGCAGGGATGGCATTTATTTTGCTAGTTCTCTTTATCAGCAGAGATAGCAATCTTTTGAAGATTTTCTTCGTCAGTTCCTTTTATCAGCAGGGATGGCATTTATTTTGCTAGTTCTCTTTATCAGCAGAGATAGCAATCTTTTAAAGATTTTCTCCGTCGGTTCCCTTTATCAGCAGGGATGGCATTTATTTTGCTAGTTCTCTTTATCAGCAGAGATAGCAATCTTTTGAAGATTTTCTCCGTCGGTTCCCTTTATCAGCAGGGATGGCATTTATTTTGCTAGTTCTCTTTATTAGCAGAGATAGCAATCTTTTGAAGATTTTCTCCGTCAGTTACCTTTATCAGCAGGGATGGCATTTATTTTGCTAGTTCTCTTTATCAGCAGAGATAGCAATCTTTTGAAGATTTTCTCCGTCGGTTCCCTTTATCAGCAGGGATGGCATTTATTTTGCTAGTTCTCTTTATCAGCAGATATAGCAATCTTTTGAAGATTTTCTCCGTCAGTTCCTTTTATCAGCAGGGATGGCATTTATTTTGCTAGTTCTCTTTATCAGCAGAGATAGCAATCTTTTGAAGATTTTCTCCGTCGGTTCCCTTTATCAGCAGGGATGGCATTTATTTTGCTAGTTCTCTTTATCAGCAGATATAGCAATCTTTTGAAGATTTTCTCCGTCAGTTCCTTTTATCAGCAGGGATGGCATTTATTTTGCTAGTTCTCTTTATCAGCAGAGATAGCAATCTTTTGAAGATTTTCTCCGTCGGTTCCCTTTATCAGCAAGGATGGCATTTATTTTGCTAGTTCTCTTTATCAGCAGATATAGCAATCTTTTGAAGATTTTCTTCGTCAGTTCCCTTTATCAGCAGGGATGGCATTTATTTTGCTAGTTCTCTTTATCAGCAGAGATAGCAATCTTTTGAAGATTTTCTTCGTCAGTTCCCTTTATCAGCAGGGATGGCATTTATTTTGCTAGTTCTCTTTATCAGCAGAGATAGCAATCTTTTGAAGATTTTCTTCGTCAGTTCCTTTTATCAGCAGGGATGGCATTTATTTTGCTAGTTCTCTTTATCAGCAGAGATAGCAATCTTTTGAAGATTTTCTTCGTCAGTTCCTTTTATCAGCAGGGATGGCATTTATTTTCCTAGTTCTCTTTATCAGCAGAGATAGCAATCTTTTAAAGATTTTCTCCGTCGGTTCCCTTTATCAGCAGGGATGGCATTTATTTTGCTAGTTCTCTTTATCAGCAGAGATAGCAATCTTTTGAAGATTTTCTCCGTCAGTTACCTTTATCAGCAGGGATGGCATTTATTTTGCTAGTTCTCTTTATCAGCAGAGATAGCAATCTTTTGAAGATTTTCTCCGTCGGTTCCTTTTATCAGCAAGGATGGCATTTATTTTGCTAGTTCTCTTTATCAGCAGATATAGCAATCTTTTGAAGATTTTCTTCGTCAGTTCCCTTTATCAGCAGGGATGGCATTTATTTTGCTAGTTCTCTTTATCAGCAGAGATAGCAATCTTTTGAAGATTTTCTTCGTCAGTTCCCTTTATCAGTAGGGATGGCATTTATTTTGCTAGTTCTCTTTATTAGCAGAGATAGCAATCTTTTGAAGATTTTCTTCGTCAGTTCCTTTTATCAGCAGGGATGGCATTTATTTTGCTAGTTCTCTTTATCAGCAGAGATAGCAATCTTTTGAAGATTTTCTTCGTCAGTTACCTTTATCAGCAGGGATGGCATTTATTTTGCTAGTTCTCTTTATCAGCAGAGATAGCAATCTTTTGAAGATTTTCTCCGTCGGTTCCCTTTATCAGCAGGGATGGCATTTATTTTGCTAGTTCTCTTTATCAGCAGATATAGCAATCTTTTGAAGATTTTCTCCGTCAGTTCCTTTTATCAGCAGGGATGGCATTTATTTTGCTAGTTCTCTTTATCAGCAGAGATAGCAATCTTTTGAAGATTTTCTCCGTCGGTTCCCTTTATCAGCAAGGATGGCATTTATTTTGCTAGTTCTCTTTATCAGCAGATATAGCAATCTTTTGAAGATTTTCTTCGTCAGTTCCCTTTATCAGCAGGGATGGCATTTATTTTGCTAGTTCTCTTTATCAGCAGAGATAGCAATCTTTTGAAGATTTTCTTCGTCAGTTCCCTTTATCAGCAGGGATGGCATTTATTTTGCTAGTTCTCTTTATCAGCAGAGATAGCAATCTTTTGAAGATTTTCTTCGTCAGTTCCTTTTATCAGCAGGGATGGCATTTATTTTGCTAGCTCTCTTTATCAGCAGAGATAGCAATCTTTTGAAGATTTTCTTCGTCAGTTCCTTTTATCAGCAGGGATGGCATTTATTTTCCTAGTTCTCTTTATCAGCAGAGATAGCAATCTTTTAAAGATTTTCTCCGTCGGTTCCCTTTATCAGCAGGGATGGCATTTATTTTGCTAGTTCTCTTTATCAGCAGAGATAGCAATCTTTTGAAGATTTTCTCCGTCAGTTACCTTTATCAGCAGGGATGGCATTTATTTTGCTAGTTCTCTTTATCAGCAGAGATAGCAATCTTTTGAAGATTTTCTCCGTCGGTTCCTTTTATCAGCAAGGATGGCATTTATTTTGCTAGTTCTCTTTATCAGCAGATATAGCAATCTTTTGAAGATTTTCTTCGTCAGTTCCTTTTATCAGCAGGGATGGCATTTATTTTGCTAGCTCTCTTTATCAGCAGAGATAGCAATCTTTTGAAGATTTTCTTCGTCAGTTCCCTTTATCAGCAGGGATGGCATTTATTTTGCTAGTTCTCTTTATCAGCAGAGATAGCAATCTTTTGAAGATTTTCTTCGTCAGTTCCTTTTATCAGCAGGGATGGCATTTATTTTGCTAGCTCTCTTTATCAGCAGAGATAGCAATCTTTTGAAGATTTTCTTCGTCAGTTCCTTTTATCAGCAGGGATGGCATTTATTTTCCTAGTTCTCTTTATCAGCAGAGATAGCAATCTTTTAAAGATTTTCTCCGTCGGTTCCCTTTATCAGCAGGGATGGCATTTATTTTGCTAGTTCTCTTTATCAGCAGAGATAGCAATCTTTTGAAGATTTTCTCCGTCAGTTACCTTTATCAGCAGGGATGGCATTTATTTTGCTAGTTCTCTTTATCAGCAGAGATAGCAATCTTTTGAAGATTTTCTCCGTCGGTTCCTTTTATCAGCAAGGATGGCATTTATTTTGCTAGTTCTCTTTATCAGCAGATATAGCAATCTTTTGAAGATTTTCTTCGTCAGTTCCCTTTATCAGCAGGGATGGCATTTATTTTGCTAGTTCTCTTTATCAGCAGAGATAGCAATCTTTTGAAGATTTTCTTCGTCAGTTCCCTTTATCAGTAGGGATGGCATTTATTTTGCTAGTTCTCTTTATTAGCAGAGATAGCAATCTTTTGAAGATTTTCTTCGTCAGTTCCTTTTATCAGCAGGGATGGCATTTATTTTGCTAGTTCTCTTTATCAGCAGAGATAGCAATCTTTTGAAGATTTTCTTCGTCAGTTCCTTTTATCAGCAGGGATGGCATTTATTTTGCTAGTTCTCTTTATCAGCAGAGATAGCAATCTTTTGAAGATTTTCTTCGTCAGTTCCCTTTATCAGTAGGGATGGCATTTATTTTGCTAGTTCTCTTTATCAGCAGAGATAGCAATCTTTTAAAGATTTTCTCCGTCGGTTCCCTTTATCAGCAGGGATGGCATTTATTTTGCTAGTTCTCTTTATCAGCAGAGATAGCAATCTTTTGAAGATTTTCTCCGTCGGTTCCCTTTATCAGCAGGGATGGCATTTATTTTGCTAGTTCTCTTTATCAGCAGAGATAGCAATCTTTTGAAGATTTTCTCCGTCAGTTACCTTTATCAGCAGGGATGGCATTTATTTTGCTAGTTCTCTTTATCAGCAGAGATAGCAATCTTTTGAAGATTTTCTCCGTCAGTTCCTTTTATCAGCAGGGATGGCATTTATTTTGCTAGTTCTCTTTATCAGCAGAGATAGCAATCTTTTGAAGATTTTCTTCGTCAGTTCCTTTTATCAGCAGGGATGGCATTTATTTTGCTAGTTCTCTTTATCAGCAGAGATAGCAATCTTTTGAAGATTTTCTTCGTCAGTTCCTTTTATCAGCAGGGATGGCATTTATTTTCCTAGTTCTCTTTATCAGCAGAGATAGCAATCTTTTAAAGATTTTCTCCGTCGGTTCCCTTTATCAGCAGGGATGGCATTTATTTTGCTAGTTCTCTTTATCAGCAGAGATAGCAATCTTTTGAAGATTTTCTCTGTCGGTTCCCTTTATCAGCAGGGATGGCATTTATTTTGCTAGTTCTCTTTATTAGCAGAGATAGCAATCTTTTGAAGATTTTCTCCGTCAGTTACCTTTATCAGCAGGGATGGCATTTATTTTGCTAGTTCTCTTTATCAGTAGAGATAGCAATCTTTTGAAGATTTTCTCCGTCGGTTCCCTTTATCAGCAGGGATGGCATTTATTTTGCTAGTTCTCTTTATCAGCAGATATAGCAATCTTTTGAAGATTTTCTCCGTCAGTTCCTTTTATCAGCAGGGATGGCATTTATTTTGCTAGTTCTCTTTATCAGCAGAGATAGCAATCTTTTGAAGATTTTCTCCGTCGGTTCCCTTTATCAGCAAGGATGGCATTTATTTTGCTAGTTCTCTTTATCAGCAGATATAGCAATCTTTTGAAGATTTTCTTCGTAGGTTCCCTTTATCAGCAGGGATGGCATTTATTTTGCTAGTTCTCTTTATCAGCAGAGATAGCAATCTTTTGAAGATTTTCTTCGTCAGTTCCCTTTATCAGCAGGGATGGCATTTATTTTGCTAGTTCTCTTTATCAGCAGAGATAGCAATCTTTTGAAGATTTTCTTCATCAGTTCCTTTTATCAGCAGGGATGGCATTTATTTTGCTAGTTCTCTTTATCAGCAGAGATAGCAATCTTTTGAAGATTTTCTTCGTCAGTTCCTTTTATCAGCAGGGATGGGATTTATTTTCCTAGTTCTCTTTATCAGCAGAGATAGCAATCTTTTGAAGATTTTCTCCGTCGGTTCCCTTTATCAGCAGGGATGGCATTTATTTTGCTAGTTCTCTTTATCAGCAGATATAGCAATCTTTTGAAGATTTTCTCCGTCAGTTCCTTTTATCAGCAGGGATGGCATTTATTTTGCTAGTTCTCTTTATCAGCAGAGATAGCAATCTTTTGAAGATTTTCTCCGTCGGTTCCCTTTATCAGCAAGGATGGCATTTATTTTGCTAGTTCTCTTTATCAGCAGATATAGCAATCTTTTGAAGATTTTCTTCGTAGGTTCCCTTTATCAGCAGGGATGGCATTTATTTTGCTAGTTCTCTTTATCAGCAGAGATAGCAATCTTTTGAAGATTTTCTTCGTCAGTTCCCTTTATCAGCAGGGATGGCATTTATTTTGCTAGTTCTCTTTATCAGCAGAGATAGCAATCTTTTGAAGATTTTCTTCATCAGTTCCTTTTATCAGCAGGGATGGCATTTATTTTGCTAGTTCTCTTTATCAGCAGAGATAGCAATCTTTTGAAGATTTTCTTCGTCAGTTCCTTTTATCAGCAGGGATGGGATTTATTTTCCTAGTTCTCTTTATCAGCAGAGATAGTAATCTTTTAAAGATTTTCTCCGTCGGTTCCCTTTATCAGCAGGGATGGCATTTATTTTGCTAGTTCTCTTTATCAGCAGAGATAGCAATCTTTTGAAGATTTTCTCCGTCAGTTACCTTTATCAGCAGGGATGGCATTTATTTTGCTAGTTCTCTTTATCAGCAGAGATAGCAATCTTTTGAAGATTTTCTCCGTCGGTTCCTTTTATCAGCAAGGATGGCATTTATTTTGCTAGTTCTCTTTATCAGCAGATATAGCAATCTTTTGAAGATTTTCTTCGTCAGTTCCCTTTATCAGCAGGGATGGCATTTATTTTGCTAGTTCTCTTTATCAGCAGAGATAGCAATCTTTTGAAGATTTTCTTCGTCAGTTCCCTTTATTAGTAGGGATGGCATTTATTTTGCTAGTTCTCTTTATTAGCAGAGATAGCAATCTTTTGAAGATTTTCTTCGTCAGTTCCTTTTATCAGCAGGGATGGCATTTATTTTGCTAGTTCTCTTTATCAGCAGAGATAGCAATCTTTTGAAGATTTTCTCCGTCGGTTCCCTTTATCAGCAGGGATGGCATTTATTTTGCTAGTTCTCTTTATCAGCGGAGATAGCAATCTTTTAAAGATTTTCTCCGTCGGTTCCCTTTATCAGCAGGGATGGCATTTATTTTGCTAGTTCTCTTTATCAGCAGAGATAGCAATCTTTTGAAGATTTTCTCCGTCAGTTCCCTTTATCAGCAGGGATGGCATTTATTTTGCTAGTTCTCTTTATCAGCAGAGATAACAATCTTTTGAAGATTTTCTCCGTCGGTTCCCTTTATCAGCAAGGATGGCATTTATTTTGCTAGTTCTCTTTATCAGCAGATATAGCAATCTTTTGAAGATTTTCTCCGTCAGTTCCCTTTATCAGAAGGGATGGCATTTATTTTGCTAGTTCTCTTTATCAGCAGAGATAGCAATCTTTTGAAGATTTTCTCCGTCGGTTCCCTTTATCAGCAGGGATGGCATTTATTTTGCTAGTTCTCTTTATCAGCAGAGATAGCAATCTTTTGAAGATTTTCCTCGTCAGTTCCCTTTATCAGCAGGGATGGCATTTATTTTGCTAGTTCTCTTTATCAGCAGAGATAGCAATCTTTTGAAGATTTTCTCCGTCAGTTACCTTTATCAGTAGGGATGGCATTTATTTTGCTAGTTCTCTTTATTAGCAGAGATAGCAATCTTTTGAAGATTTTCTTCGTCTGTTCCTTTTATCAGCAGGGATGGCATTTATTTTGCTAGTTCTCTTTATCAGCAGAGATAGCAATCTTTTGAAGATTTTCTCCGTCGGTTCCCTTTATCAGCAGGGATGGCATTTATTTTGCTAGTTCTCTTTATCAGCAGATATAGCAATCTTTTGAAGATTTTCTCCGTCAGTTCCTTTTATCAGCAGGGATGGCATTTATTTTGCTAGTTCTCTTTATCAGCAGAGATAGCAATCTTTTGAAGATTTTCTCCGTCGGTTCCCTTTATCAGCAAGGATGGCATTTATTTGGCTAGTTCTCTTTATCAGCAGATATAGCAATCTTTTGAAGATTTTCTTCGTCAGTTCCCTTTATCAGCAGGGATGGCATTTATTTTGCTAGTTCTCTTTATCAGCAGAGATAGCAATCTTTTGAAGATTTTCTCCGTCAGTTCCCTTTATCAGCAGGGATGGCATTTATTTTGCTAGTTCTCTTTATCAGCAGAGATAGCAATCTTTTGAAGATTTTCTTCGTCAGTTCCCTTTATCAGCAGGGATGGCATTTATTTTGCTAGTTCTCTTTATCAGCAGAGATAGCAATCTTTTGAAGATTTTCTTCGTCAGTTCCTTTTATCAGCAGGGATGGCATTTATTTTGCTAGTTCTCTTTATCAGCAGAGATAGCAATCTTTTGAAGATTTTCTCCGTCAGTTCCCTTTATCAGCAGGGATGGCATTTATTTTGCTAGTTCTCTTTATCAGCAGAGATAACAATCTTTTGAAGATTTTCTCCGTCGGTTCCCTTTATCAGCAAGGATGGCATTTATTTTGCTAGTTCTCTTTATCAGCAGATATAGCAATCTTTTGAAGATTTTCTCCGTCAGTTCCTTTTATCAGCAGGGATGGCATTTATTTTGCTAGTTCTCTTTATCAGCAGAGATAGCAATCTTTTGAAGATTTTCTCCGTCGGTTCCCTTTATCAGCAAGGATGGCATTTATTTTGCTAGTTCTCTTTATCAGCAGATATAGCAATCTTTTGAAGATTTTCTTCGTAGGTTCCCTTTATCAGCAGGGATGGCATTTATTTTGCTAGTTCTCTTTATCAGCAGAGATAGCAATCTTTTGAAGATTTTCTTCGTCAGTTCCCTTTATCAGCAGGGATGGCATTTATTTTGCTAGTTCTCTTTATCAGCAGAGATAGCAATCTTTTGAAGATTTTCTTCATCAGTTCCTTTTATCAGCAGGGATGGCATTTATTTTGCTAGTTCTCTTTATCAGCAGAGATAGCAATCTTTTGAAGATTTTCTTCGTCAGTTCCTTTTATCAGCAGGGATGGGATTTATTTTCCTAGTTCTCTTTATCAGCAGAGATAGCAATCTTTTAAAGATTTTCTCCGTCGGTTCCCTTTATCAGCAGGGATGGCATTTATTTTGCTAGTTCTCTTTATCAGCAGAGATAGCAATCTTTTGAAGATTTTCTCCGTCAGTTACCTTTATCAGCAGGGATGGCATTTATTTTGCTAGTTCTCTTTATCAGCAGAGATAGCAATCTTTTGAAGATTTTCTCCGTCGGTTCCTTTTATCAGCAAGGATGGCATTTATTTTGCTAGTTCTCTTTATCAGCAGATATAGCAATCTTTTGAAGATTTTCTTCGTCAGTTCCCTTTATCAGCAGGGATGGCATTTATTTTGCTAGTTCTCTTTATCAGCAGAGATAGCAATCTTTTGAAGATTTTCTTCGTCAGTTCCCTTTATCAGTAGGGATGGCATTTATTTTGCTAGTTCTCTTTATTAGCAGAGATAGCAATCTTTTGAAGATTTTCTTCGTCAGTTCCTTTTATCAGCAGGGATGGCATTTATTTTGCTAGTTCTCTTTATCAGCAGAGATAGCAATCTTTTGAAGATTTTCTCCGTCGGTTCCCTTTATCAGCAGGGATGGCATTTATTTTGCTAGTTCTCTTTATCAGCAGAGATAGCAATCTTTTAAAGATTTTCTCCGTCGGTTCCCTTTATCAGCAGGGATGGCATTTATTTTGCTAGTTCTCTTTATCAGCAGAGATAGCAATCTTTTGAAGATTTTCTCCGTCAGTTCCCTTTATCAGCAGGGATGGCATTTATTTTGCTAGTTCTCTTTATCAGCAGAGATAACAATCTTTTGAAGATTTTCTCCGTCGGTTCCCTTTATCAGCAAGGATGGCATTTATTTTGCTAGTTCTCTTTATCAGCAGATATAGCAATCTTTTGAAGATTTTCTCCGTCAGTTCCCTTTATCAGAAGGGATGGCATTTATTTTGCTAGTTCTCTTTATCAACAGAGATAGCAATCTTTTGAAGATTTTCTTCGTCAGTTCCCTTTATCAGCAGGGATGGCATTTATTTTGCTAGTTCTCTTTATCAGCAGAGATAGCAATCTTTTGAAGATTTTCTTCGTCAGTTCCTTTTATCAGCAGGGATGGCATTTATTTTGCTAGTTCTCTTTATCAGCAGAGATAGCAATCTTTTAAAGATTTTCTCCGTCGGTTCCCTTTATCAGCAGGGATGGCATTTATTTTGCTAGTTCTCTTTATCAGCAGAGATAGCAATCTTTTGAAGATTTTCTCCGTCGGTTCCCTTTATCAGCAGGGATGGCATTTATTTTGCTAGTTCTCTTTATCAGCAGAGATAGCAATCTTTTGAAGATTTTCCTCGTCAGTTCCCTTTATCAGCAGGGATGGCATTTATTTTGCTAGTTCTCTTTATCAGCAGAGATAGCAATCTTTTGAAGATTTTCTCCGTCAGTTACCTTTATCAGTAGGGATGGCATTTATTTTGCTAGTTCTCTTTATTAGCAGAGATAGCAATCTTTTGAAGATTTTCTTCGTCTGTTCCTTTTATCAGCAGGGATGGCATTTATTTTGCTAGTTCTCTTTATCAGCAGAGATAGCAATCTTTTGAAGATTTTCTCCGTCGGTTCCCTTTATCAGCAGGGATGGCATTTATTTTGCTAGTTCTCTTTATCAGCAGATATAGCAATCTTTTGAAGATTTTCTCCGTCAGTTCCTTTTATCAGCAGGGATGGCATTTATTTTGCTAGTTCTCTTTATCAGCAGAGATAGCAATCTTTTGAAGATTTTCTCCGTCGGTTCCCTTTATCAGCAAGGATGGCATTTATTTGGCTAGTTCTCTTTATCAGCAGATATAGCAATCTTTTGAAGATTTTCTTCATCAGTTCCTTTTATCAGCAGGGATGGCATTTATTTTGCTAGTTCTCTTTATCAGCAGAGATAGCAATCTTTTGAAGATTTTCTTCGTCAGTTCCTTTTATCAGCAGGGATGGGATTTATTTTCCTAGTTCTCTTTATCAGCAGAGATAGCAATCTTTTAAAGATTTTCTCCGTCGGTTCCCTTTATCAGCAGGGATGGCATTTATTTTGCTAGTTCTCTTTATCAGCAGAGATAGCAATCTTTTGAAGATTTTCTCCGTCAGTTACCTTTATCAGCAGGGATGGCATTTATTTTGCTAGTTCTCTTTATCAGCAGAGATAGCAATCTTTTGAAGATTTTCTCCGTCGGTTCCTTTTATCAGCAAGGATGGCATTTATTTTGCTAGTTCTCTTTATCAGCAGATATAGCAATCTTTTGAAGATTTTCTTCGTCAGTTCCCTTTATCAGCAGGGATGGCATTTATTTTGCTAGTTCTCTTTATCAGCAGAGATAGCAATCTTTTGAAGATTTTCTTCGTCAGTTCCCTTTATCAGTAGGGATGGCATTTATTTTGCTAGTTCTCTTTATTAGCAGAGATAGCAATCTTTTGAAGATTTTCTTCGTCAGTTCCTTTTATCAGCAGGGATGGCATTTATTTTGCTAGTTCTCTTTATCAGCAGAGATAGCAATCTTTTGAAGATTTTCTCCGTCGGTTCCCTTTATCAGCAGGGATGGCATTTATTTTGCTAGTTCTCTTTATCAGCAGAGATAGCAATCTTTTAAAGATTTTCTCCGTCGGTTCCCTTTATCAGCAGGGATGGCATTTATTTTGCTAGTTCTCTTTATCAGCAGAGATAGCAATCTTTTGAAGATTTTCTCCGTCAGTTCCCTTTATCAGCAGGGATGGCATTTATTTTGCTAGTTCTCTTTATCAGCAGAGATAACAATCTTTTGAAGATTTTCTCCGTCGGTTCCCTTTATCAGCAAGGATGGCATTTATTTTGCTAGTTCTCTTTATCAGCAGATATAGCAATCTTTTGAAGATTTTCTCCGTCAGTTCCCTTTATCAGAAGGGATGGCATTTATTTTGCTAGTTCTCTTTATCAACAGAGATAGCAATCTTTTGAAGATTTTCTTCGTCAGTTCCCTTTATCAGCAGGGATGGCATTTATTTTGCTAGTTCTCTTTATCAGCAGAGATAGCAATCTTTTGAAGATTTTCTTCGTCAGTTCCTTTTATCAGCAGGGATGGCATTTATTTTGCTAGTTCTCTTTATCAGCAGAGATAGCAATCTTTTAAAGATTTTCTCCGTCGGTTCCCTTTATCAGCAGGGATGGCATTTATTTTGCTAGTTCTCTTTATCAGCAGAGATAGCAATCTTTTGAAGATTTTCTCCGTCGGTTCCCTTTATCAGCAGGGATGGCATTTATTTTGCTAGTTCTCTTTATCAGCAGAGATAGCAATCTTTTGAAGATTTTCCTCGTCAGTTCCCTTTATCAGCAGGGATGGCATTTATTTTGCTAGTTCTCTTTATCAGCAGAGATAGCAATCTTTTGAAGATTTTCTCCGTCAGTTACCTTTATCAGTAGGGATGGCATTTATTTTGCTAGTTCTCTTTATTAGCAGAGATAGCAATCTTTTGAAGATTTTCTTCGTCTGTTCCTTTTATCAGCAGGGATGGCATTTATTTTGCTAGTTCTCTTTATCAGCAGAGATAGCAATCTTTTGAAGATTTTCTCCGTCGGTTCCCTTTATCAGCAGGGATGGCATTTATTTTGCTAGTTCTCTTTATCAGCAGATATAGCAATCTTTTGAAGATTTTCTCCGTCAGTTCCTTTTATCAGCAGGGATGGCATTTATTTTGCTAGTTCTCTTTATCAGCAGAGATAGCAATCTTTTGAAGATTTTCTCCGTCGGTTCCCTTTATCAGCAAGGATGGCATTTATTTGGCTAGTTCTCTTTATCAGCAGATATAGCAATCTTTTGAAGATTTTCTTCGTCAGTTCCCTTTATCAGCAGGGATGGCATTTATTTTGCTAGTTCTCTTTATCAGCAGAGATAGCAATCTTTTGAAGATTTTCTCCGTCAGTTCCCTTTATCAGCAGGGATGGCATTTATTTTGCTAGTTCTCTTTATCAGCAGAGATAGCAATCTTTTGAAGATTTTCTTCGTCAGTTCCCTTTATCAGCAGGGATGGCATTTATTTTGCTAGTTCTCTTTATCAGCAGAGATAGCAATCTTTTGAAGATTTTCTTCGTCAGTTCCTTTTATCAGCAGGGATGGCATTTATTTTGCTAGTTCTCTTTATCAGCAGAGATAGCAATCTTTTAAAGATTTTCTCCGTCGGTTCCCTTTATCAGCAGGGATGGCATTTATTTTGCTAGTTCTCTTTATCAGCAGAGATAGCAATCTTTTGAAGATTTTCTCCGTCGGTTCCCTTTATCAGCAGGGATGGCATTTATTTTGCTAGTTCTCTTTATTAGCAGAGATAGCAATCTTTTGAAGATTTTCCTCGTCAGTTACCTTTATCAGCAGGGATGGCATTTATTTTGCTAGTTCTCTTTATCAGCAGAGATAGCAATCTTTTGAAGATTTTCTCCGTCGGTTCCCTTTATCAGTAGGGATGGCATTTATTTTGCTAGTTCTCTTTATCAGCAGATATAACAATCTTTTGAAGATTTTCTCCGTCAGTTCCTTTTATCAGCAGGGATGGCATTTATTTTGCTAGTTCTCTTTATCAGCAGAGATAGCAATCTTTTGAAGATTTTCTCCGTCGGTTCCCTTTATCAGCAAGGATGGCATTTATTTTGCTAGTTCTCTTTATCAGCAGATATAGCAATCTTTTGAAGATTTTCTTCGTCAGTTCCCTTTATCAGCAGGGATGGCATTTATTTTGCTAGTTCTCTTTATCAGCAGAGATAGCAATCTTTTGAAGATTTTCTTCGTCAGTTCCCTTTATCTGCAGGGATGGCATTTATTTTGCTAGTTCTCTTTATCAGCAGAGATAGCAATCTTTTGAAGATTTTCTTCGTCAGTTCCTTTTATCAGCAGGGATGGCATTTATTTTGCTAGTTCTCTTTATCAGCAGAGATAGCAATCTTTTGAAGATTTTCTTCGTCAGTTCCTTTTATCAGCAGGGATGGCATTTATTTTCCTAGTTCTCTTTATCAGCAGAGATAGCAATCTTTTAAAGATTTTCTCCGTCGGTTCCCTTTATCAGCAGGGATGGCATTTATTTTGCTAGTTCTCTTTATCAGCAGAGATAGCAATCTTTTGAAGATTTTCTCCGTCAGTTACCTTTATCAGCAGGGATGGCATTTATTTTGCTAGTTCTCTTTATCAGCAGAGATAGCAATCTTTTGAAGATTTTCTCCGTCGGTTCCTTTTATCAGCAAGGATGGCATTTATTTTGCTAGTTCTCTTTATCAGCAGATATAGCAATCTTTTGAAGATTTTCTTCGTCAGTTCCCTTTATCAGCAGGGATGGCATTTATTTTGCTAGTTCTCTTTATCAGCAGAGATAGCAATCTTTTGAAGATTTTCTTCGTCAGTTCCCTTTATCAGTAGGGATGGCATTTATTTTGCTAGTTCTCTTTATTAGCAGAGATAGCAATCTTTTGAAGATTTTCTTCGTCAGTTCCTTTTATCAGCAGGGATGGCATTTATTTTGCTAGTTCTCTTTATCAGCAGAGATAGCAATCTTTTGAAGATTTTCTTCGTCAGTTCCTTTTATCAGCAGGGATGGCATTTATTTTGCTAGTTCTCTTTATCAGCAGAGATAGCAATCTTTTGAAGATTTTCTTCGTCAGTTCCCTTTATCAGTAGGGATGGCATTTATTTTGCTAGTTCTCTTTATCAGCAGAGATAGCAATCTTTTAAAGATTTTCTCCGTCGGTTCCCTTTATCAGCAGGGATGGCATTTATTTTGCTAGTTCTCTTTATCAGCAGAGATAGCAATCTTTTGAAGATTTTCTCCGTCGGTTCCCTTTATCAGCAGGGATGGCATTTATTTTGCTAGTTCTCTTTATCAGCAGAGATAGCAATCTTTTGAAGATTTTCTCCGTCAGTTACCTTTATCAGCAGGGATGGCATTTATTTTGCTAGTTCTCTTTATCAGCAGAGATAGCAATCTTTTGAAGATTTTCTCCGTCAGTTCCTTTTATCAGCAGGGATGGCATTTATTTTGCTAGTTCTCTTTATCAGCAGAGATAGCAATCTTTTGAAGATTTTCTCCGTCGGTTCCCTTTATCAGCAGGGATGGCATTTATTTTGCTAGTTCTCTTTATCAGCAGAGATAACAATCTTTTAAAGATTTTCTCCGTCGGTTCCCTTTATCAGCAGGGATGGCATTTATTTTGCTAGTTCTCTTTATCAGCAGAGATAGCAATCTTTTGAAGATTTTCTCCGTCAGTTCCCTTTATCAGCAGGGATGGCATTTATTTTGCTAGTTCTCTTTATCAGCAGAGATAGCAATCTTTTGAAGATTTTCTCCGTCGGTTCCCTTTATCAGCAAGGATGGCATTTATTTTGCTAGTTCTCTTTATCAGCAGATATAGCAATCTTTTGAAGATTTTCTCCGTCAGTTCCCTTTATCAGCAGGGATGGCATTTATTTTGCTAGTTCTCTTTATCAGCAGAGATAGCAATCTTTTGAAGATTTTCTTCGTCAGTTCCCTTTATCAGCAGGGATGGCATTTATTTTGCTAGTTCTCTTTATCAGCAGAGATAGCAATCTTTTGAAGATTTTCTTCGTCAGTTCCTTTTATCAGCAGGGATGGCATTTATTTTGCTAGTTCTCTTTATCAGCAGAGATAGCAATCTTTTAAAGATTTTCTCCGTCGGTTCCCTTTATCAGCAGGGATGGCATTTATTTTGCTAGTTCTCTTTATCAGCAGAGATAGCAATCTTTTGAAGATTTTCTCCGTCGGTTCCCTTTATCAGCAGGGATGGCATTTATTTTGCTAGTTCTCTTTATTAGCAGAGATAGCAATCTTTTGAAGATTTTCTCCGTCAGTTACCTTTATCAGCAGGGATGGCATTTATTTTGCTAGTTCTCTTTATCAGCAGAGATAGCAATCTTTTGAAGATTTTCTCCGTCGGTTCCCTTTATCAGCAGGGATGGCATTTATTTTGCTAGTTCTCTTTATCAGCAGATATAGCAATCTTTTGAAGATTTTCTCCGTCAGTTCCTTTTATCAGCAGGGATGGCATTTATTTTGCTAGTTCTCTTTATCAGCAGAGATAGCAATCTTTTGAAGATTTTCTCCGTCGGTTCCCTTTATCAGCAAGGATGGCATTTATTTTGCTAGTTCTCTTTATCAGCAGATATAGCAATCTTTTGAAGATTTTCTTCGTCAGTTCCCTTTATCAGCAGGGATGGCATTTATTTTGCTAGTTCTCTTTATCAGCAGAGATAGCAATCTTTTGAAGATTTTCTTCGTCAGTTCCCTTTATCAGCAGGGATGGCATTTATTTTGCTAGTTCTCTTTATCAGCAGAGATAGCAATCTTTTGAAGATTTTCTTCGTCAGTTCCTTTTATCAGCAGGGATGGCATTTATTTTGCTAGTTCTCTTTATCAGCAGAGATAGCAATCTTTTGAAGATTTTCTTCGTCAGTTCCCTTTATCAGTAGGGATGGCATTTATTTTGCTAGTTCTCTTTATTAGCAGAGATAGCAATCTTTTGAAGATTTTCTCCGTCAGTTCCCTTTATCAGCAGGGATGGCATTTATTTTGCTAGTTCTCTTTATCAGCAGAGATAGCAATCTTTTGAAGATTTTCTCCGTCGGTTCCCTTTATCAGCAAGGATGGCATTTATTTTGCTAGTTCTCTTTATCAGCAGATATAGCAATCTTTTGAAGATTTTCTCCGTCAGTTCCCTTTATCAGCAGGGATGGCATTTATTTTGCTAGTTCTCTTTATCAGCAGAGATAGCAATCTTTTGAAGATTTTCTTCGTCAGTTCCCTTTATCAGCAGGGATGGCATTTATTTTGCTAGTTCTCTTTATCAGCAGATATAGCAATCTTTTGAAGATTTTCTTCGTCAGTTCCCTTTATCAGCAGGGATGGCATTTATTTTGCTAGTTCTCTTTATCAGCAGAGATAGCAATCTTTTGAAGATTTTCTTCGTCAGTTCCCTTTATCTGCAGGGATGGCATTTATTTTGCTAGTTCTCTTTATCAGCAGAGATAGCAATCTTTTGAAGATTTTCTTCGTCAGTTCCTTTTATCAGCAGGGATGGCATTTATTTTGCTAGTTCTCTTTATCAGCAGAGATAGCAATCTTTTGAAGATTTTCTTCGTCAGTTCCTTTTATCAGCAGGGATGGCATTTATTTTCCTAGTTCTCTTTATCAGCAGAGATAGCAATCTTTTAAAGATTTTCTCCGTCGGTTCCCTTTATCAGCAGGGATGGCATTTATTTTGCTAGTTCTCTTTATCAGCAGAGATAGCAATCTTTTGAAGATTTTCTCCGTCAGTTACCTTTATCAGCAGGGATGGCATTTATTTTGCTAGTTCTCTTTATCAGCAGAGATAGCAATCTTTTGAAGATTTTCTCCGTCGGTTCCTTTTATCAGCAAGGATGGCATTTATTTTGCTAGTTCTCTTTATCAGCAGATATAGCAATCTTTTGAAGATTTTCTTCGTCAGTTCCCTTTATCAGCAGGGATGGCATTTATTTTGCTAGTTCTCTTTATCAGCAGAGATAGCAATCTTTTGAAGATTTTCTTCGTCAGTTCCCTTTATCAGTAGGGATGGCATTTATTTTGCTAGTTCTCTTTATTAGCAGAGATAGCAATCTTTTGAAGATTTTCTTCGTCAGTTCCTTTTATCAGCAGGGATGGCATTTATTTTGCTAGTTCTCTTTATCAGCAGAGATAGCAATCTTTTGAAGATTTTCTTCGTCAGTTCCTTTTATCAGCAGGGATGGCATTTATTTTGCTAGTTCTCTTTATCAGCAGAGATAGCAATCTTTTGAAGATTTTCTTCGTCAGTTCCCTTTATCAGTAGGGATGGCATTTATTTTGCTAGTTCTCTTTATCAGCAGAGATAGCAATCTTTTAAAGATTTTCTCCGTCGGTTCCCTTTATCAGCAGGGATGGCATTTATTTTGCTAGTTCTCTTTATCAGCAGAGATAGCAATCTTTTGAAGATTTTCTCCGTCGGTTCCCTTTATCAGCAGGGATGGCATTTATTTTGCTAGTTCTCTTTATCAGCAGAGATAGCAATCTTTTGAAGATTTTCTCCGTCAGTTACCTTTATCAGCAGGGATGGCATTTATTTTGCTAGTTCTCTTTATCAGCAGAGATAGCAATCTTTTGAAGATTTTCTCCGTCAGTTCCTTTTATCAGCAGGGATGGCATTTATTTTGCTAGTTCTCTTTATCAGCAGAGATAGCAATCTTTTGAAGATTTTCTCCGTCGGTTCCCTTTATCAGCAGGGATGGCATTTATTTTGCTAGTTCTCTTTATCAGCAGAGATAACAATCTTTTAAAGATTTTCTCCGTCGGTTCCCTTTATCAGCAGGGATGGCATTTATTTTGCTAGTTCTCTTTATCAGCAGAGATAGCAATCTTTTGAAGATTTTCTCCGTCAGTTCCCTTTATCAGCAGGGATGGCATTTATTTTGCTAGTTCTCTTTATCAGCAGAGATAGCAATCTTTTGAAGATTTTCTCCGTCGGTTCCCTTTATCAGCAAGGATGGCATTTATTTTGCTAGTTCTCTTTATCAGCAGATATAGCAATCTTTTGAAGATTTTCTCCGTCAGTTCCCTTTATCAGCAGGGATGGCATTTATTTTGCTAGTTCTCTTTATCAGCAGAGATAGCAATCTTTTGAAGATTTTCTTCGTCAGTTCCCTTTATCAGCAGGGATGGCATTTATTTTGCTAGTTCTCTTTATCAGCAGAGATAGCAATCTTTTGAAGATTTTCTTCGTCAGTTCCTTTTATCAGCAGGGATGGCATTTATTTTGCTAGTTCTCTTTATCAGCAGAGATAGCAATCTTTTAAAGATTTTCTCCGTCGGTTCCCTTTATCAGCAGGGATGGCATTTATTTTGCTAGTTCTCTTTATCAGCAGAGATAGCAATCTTTTGAAGATTTTCTCCGTCGGTTCCCTTTATCAGCAGGGATGGCATTTATTTTGCTAGTTCTCTTTATTAGCAGAGATAGCAATCTTTTGAAGATTTTCTCCGTCAGTTACCTTTATCAGCAGGGATGGCATTTATTTTGCTAGTTCTCTTTATCAGCAGAGATAGCAATCTTTTGAAGATTTTCTCCGTCGGTTCCCTTTATCAGCAGGGATGGCATTTATTTTGCTAGTTCTCTTTATCAGCAGATATAGCAATCTTTTGAAGATTTTCTCCGTCAGTTCCTTTTATCAGCAGGGATGGCATTTATTTTGCTAGTTCTCTTTATCAGCAGAGATAGCAATCTTTTGAAGATTTTCTCCGTCGGTTCCCTTTATCAGCAAGGATGGCATTTATTTTGCTAGTTCTCTTTATCAGCAGATATAGCAATCTTTTGAAGATTTTCTTCGTCAGTTCCCTTTATCAGCAGGGATGGCATTTATTTTGCTAGTTCTCTTTATCAGCAGAGATAGCAATCTTTTGAAGATTTTCTTCGTCAGTTCCCTTTATCAGCAGGGATGGCATTTATTTTGCTAGTTCTCTTTATCAGCAGAGATAGCAATCTTTTGAAGATTTTCTTCGTCAGTTCCTTTTATCAGCAGGGATGGCATTTATTTTGCTAGTTCTCTTTATCAGCAGAGATAGCAATCTTTTGAAGATTTTCTTCGTCAGTTCCCTTTATCAGTAGGGATGGCATTTATTTTGCTAGTTCTCTTTATTAGCAGAGATAGCAATCTTTTGAAGATTTTCTTCGTCAGTTCCTTTTATCAGCAGGGATGGCATTTATTTTGCTAGTTCTCTTTATCAGCAGAGATAGCAATCTTTTGAAGATTTTCTTCGTCAGTTCCTTTTATCAGCAGGGATGGCATTTATTTTGCTAGTTCTCTTTATCAGCAGAGATAGCAATCTTTTGAAGATTTTCTCCGTCGGTTCCCTTTATCAGCAAGGATGGCATTTATTTTGCTAGTTCTCTTTATCAGCAGATATAGCAATCTTTTGAAGATTTTCTTCGTCAGTTCCCTTTATCAGCAGGGATGGCATTTATTTTGCTAGTTCTCTTTATCGGCAGAGATAGCAATCTTTTGAAGATTTTCTTCGTCAGTTCCCTTTATCAGCAGGGATGGCATTTATTTTGCTAGTTCTCTTTATCAGCAGAGATAGCAATCTTTTGAAGATTTTCTTCGTCAGTTCCTTTTATCAGCAGGGATGGCATTTATTTTGCTAGTTCTCTTTATCAGCAGAGATAGCAATCTTTTGAAGATTTTCTTCGTCAGTTCCCTTTATCAGTAGGGATGGCATTTATTTTGCTAGTTCTCTTTATTAGCAGAGATAGCAATCTTTTGAAGATTTTCTTCGTCAGTTCCTTTTATCAGCAGGGATGGCATTTATTTTGCTAGTTCTCTTTATCAGCAGAGATAGCAATCTTTTGAAGATTTTCTTCGTCAGTTCCTTTTATCAGCAGGGATGGCATTTATTTTGCTAGTTCTCTTTATCAGCAGAGATAGCAATCTTTTGAAGATTTTCTTCGTCAGTTCCCTTTATCAGTAGGGATGGCATTTATTTTGCTAGTTCTCTTTATCAGCAGAGATAGCAATCTTTTAAAGATTTTCTCCGTCGGTTCCCTTTATCAGCAGGGATGGCATTTATTTTGCTAGTTCTCTTTATCAGCAGAGATAGCAATCTTTTGAAGATTTTCTCCGTCGGTTCCCTTTATCAGCAGGGATGGCATTTATTTTGCTAGTTCTCTTTATCAGCAGAGATAGCAATCTTTTGAAGATTTTCTCCGTCAGTTACCTTTATCAGCAGGGATGGCATTTTTTTTGCTAGTTCTCTTTATCAGCAGAGATAGCAATCTTTTGAAGATTTTCTCCGTCAGTTCCTTTTATCAGCAGGGATGGCATTTATTTTGCTAGTTCTCTTTATCAGCAGAGATAGCAATCTTTTGAAGATTTTCTTCGTCGGTTCCCTTTATCAGCAGGGATGGCATTTATTTTGCTAGTTCTCTTTATCAGCAGAGATAGCAATCTTTTAAAGATTTTCTCCGTCGGTTCCCTTTATCAGCAGGGATGGCATTTATTTTGCTAGTTCTCTTTATCAGCAGAGATAGCAATCTTTTGAAGATTTTCTCCGTCAGTTCCCTTTATCAGCAGGGATGGCATTTATTTTGCTAGTTCTCTTTATCAGCAGAGATAGCAATCTTTTGAAGATTTTCTCCGTCGGTTCCCTTTATCAGCAAGGATGGCATTTATTTTGCTAGTTCTCTTTATCAGCAGATATAGCAATCTTTTGAAGATTTTCTCCGTCAGTTCCCTTTATCAGCAGGGATGGCATTTATTTTGCTAGTTCTCTTTATCAGCAGAGATAGCAATCTTTTGAAGATTTTCTTCGTCAGTTCCCTTTATCAGCAGGGATGGCATTTATTTTGCTAGTTCTCTTTATCAGCAGAGATAGCAATCTTTTGAAGATTTTCTTCGTCAGTTCCTTTTATCAGCAGGGATGGCATTTATTTTGCTAGTTCTCTTTATCAGCAGAGATAGCAATCTTTTAAAGATTTTCTCCGTCGGTTCCCTTTATCAGCAGGGATGGCATTTATTTTGCTAGTTCTCTTTATCAGCAGAGATAGCAATCTTTTGAAGATTTTCTCCGTCGGTTCCCTTTATCAGCAGGGATGGCATTTATTTTGCTAGTTCTCTTTATCAGCAGAGATAGCAATCTTTTAAAGATTTTCTCCGTCGGTTCCCTTTATCAGCAGGGATGGCATTTATTTTGCTAGTTCTCTTTATCAGCAGAGATAGCAATCTTTTGAAGATTTTCTCCGTCAGTTACCTTTATCAGCAGGGATGGCATTTTTTTTGCTAGTTCTCTTTATCAGCAGAGATAGCAATCTTTTGAAGATTTTCTCCGTCAGTTCCTTTTATCAGCAGGGATGGCATTTATTTTGCTAGTTCTCTTTATCAGCAGAGATAGCAATCTTTTAAAGATTTTCTCCGTCGGTTCCCTTTATCAGCAGGGATGGCATTTATTTTGCTAGTTCTCTTTATCAGCAGAGATAGCAATCTTTTGAAGATTTTCTCCGTCGGTTCCCTTTATCAGCAAGGATGGCATTTATTTTGCTAGTTCTCTTTATCAGCAGATATAGCAATCTTTTGAAGATTTTCTCCGTCAGTTCCCTTTATCAGCAGGGATGGCATTTATTTTGCTAGTTCTCTTTATCAGCAGAGATAGCAATCTTTTGAAGATTTTCTTCGTCAGTTCCCTTTATCAGCAAGGATGGCATTTATTTTGCTAGTTCTCTTTATCAGCAGAGATAGCAATCTTTTGAAGATTTTCTTCGTCAGTTCCCTTTATCAGCAGGGATGGCATTTATTTTGCTAGTTCTCTTTATCAGCAGAGATAGCAATCTTTTGAAGATTTTCTTCGTCAGTTCCTTTTATCAGCAGGGATGGCATTTATTTTGCTAGTTCTCTTTATCAGCAGAGATAGCAATCTTTTGAAGATTTTCTTCGTCAGTTCCTTTTATCAGCAGGGATGGCATTTATTTTCCTAGTTCTCTTTATCAGCAGAGATAGCAATCTTTTAAAGATTTTCTCCGTCGGTTCCCTTTATCAGCAGGGATGGCATTTATTTTCCTAGTTCTCTTTATCAGCAGAGATAGCAATCTTTTAAAGATTTTCTCCGTCGGTTCCCTTTATCAGCAGGGATGGCATTTATTTTGCTAGTTCTCTTTATCAGCAGAGATAGCAATCTTTTGAAGATTTTCTCCGTCAGTTACCTTTATCAGCAGGGATGGCATTTATTTTGCTAGTTCTCTTTATCAGCAGAGATAGCAATCTTTTGAAGATTTTCTTCGTCGGTTCCCTTTATCAGCAGGGATGGCATTTATTTTGCTAGTTCTCTTTATCAGCAGAGATAGCAATCTTTTAAAGATTTTCTCCGTCGGTTCCCTTTATCAGCAGGGATGGCATTTATTTTGCTAGTTCTCTTTATCAGCAGAGATAGCAATCTTTTGAAGATTTTCTCCGTCAGTTCCCTTTATCAGCAGGGATGGCATTTATTTTGCTAGTTCTCTTTATCAGCAGAGATAGCAATCTTTTGAAGATTTTCTCCGTCGGTTCCCTTTATCAGCAAGGATGGAATTTATTTTGCTAGTTCTCTTTATCAGCAGATATAGCAATCTTTTGAAGATTTTCTCCGTCAGTTCCCTTTATCAGCAGGGATGGCATTTATTTTGCTAGTTCTCTTTATCAGCAGAGATAGCAATCTTTTGAAGATTTTCTTCGTCAGTTCCCTTTATCAGCAGGGATGGCATTTATTTTGCTAGTTCTCTTTATCAGCAGAGATAGCAATCTTTTGAAGATTTTCTTCGTCAGTTCCTTTTATCAGCAGGGATGGCATTTATTTTGCTAGTTCACTTTATCAGCAGAGATAGCAATCTTTTAAAGATTTTCTCCGTCGGTTCCCTTTATCAGCAGGGATGGCATTTATTTTGCTAGTTCTCTTTATCAGCAGAGATAGCAATCTTTTGAAGATTTTCTCCGTCGGTTCCCTTTATCAGCAGGGATGGCATTTATTTTGCTAGTTCTCTTTATTAGCAGAGATAGCAATCTTTTGAAGATTTTCTCCGTCAGTTACCTTTATCAGCAGGGATGGCATTTATTTTGCTAGTTCTCTTTATCAGCAGAGATAACAATCTTTTGAAGATTTTCTCCGTCGGTTCCCTTTATCAGCAGGGATGGCATTTATTTTGCTAGTTCTCTTTATCAGCAGATATAGCAATCTTTTGAAGATTTTCTCCGTCAGTTCCTTTTATCAGCAGGGATGGCATTTATTTTGCTAGTTCTCTTTATCAGCAGAGATAGCAATCTTTTGAAGATTTTCTCCGTCGGTTCCCTTTATCAGCAAGGATGGCATTTATTTTGCTAGTTCTCTTTATCAGCAGATATAGCAATCTTTTGAAGATTTTCTTCGTCAGTTCCCTTTATCAGCAAGGATGGCATTTATTTTGCTAGTTCTCTTTATCAGCAGAGATAGCAATCTTTTGAAGATTTTCTTCGTCAGTTCCCTTTATCAGCAGGGATGGCATTTATTTTGCTAGTTCTCTTTATCAGCAGAGATAGCAATCTTTTGAAGATTTTCTTCGTCAGTTCCTTTTATCAGCAGGGATGGCATTTATTTTGCTAGTTCTCTTTATCAACAGAGATAGCAATCTTTTGAAGATTTTCTTCGTCAGTTCCTTTTATCAGCAGGGATGGCATTTATTTTCCTAGTTCTCTTTATCAGCAGAGATAGCAATCTTTTAAAGATTTTCTCCGTCGGTTCCCTTTATCAGCAGGGATGGCATTTATTTTGCTAGTTCTCTTTATCAGCATAGATAGCAATCTTTTGAAGATTTTCTCCGTCAGTTACCTTTATCAGCAGGGATGGCATTTATTTTGCTAGTTCTCTTTATCAGCAGAGATAGCAATCTTTTGAAGATTTTCTTCGTCAGTTCCTTTTATCAGCAGGGATGGCATTTATTTTGCTAGTTCTCTTTATCAGCAGAGATAGCAATCTTTTGAAGATTTTCTTCGTCAGTTCCCTTTATCAGTAGGGATGGCATTTATTTTGCTAGTTCTCTTTATCAGCAGAGATAGCAATCTTTTAAAGATTTTCTCCGTCGGTTCCCTTTATCAGCAGGGATGGCATTTATTTTGCTAGTTCTCTTTATCAGCAGAGATAGCAATCTTTTGAAGATTTTCTCCGTCGGTTCCCTTTATCAGCAGGGATGGCATTTATTTTGCTAGTTCTCTTTATCAGCAGAGATAGCAATCTTTTGAAGATTTTCTCCGTCAGTTACCTTTATCAGCAGGGATGGCATTTATTTTGCTAGTTCTCTTTATCAGCAGAGATAGCAATCTTTTGAAGATTTTCTCCGTCAGTTCCTTTTATCAGCAGGGATGGCATTTATTTTGCTAGTTCTCTTTATCAGCAGAGATAGCAATCTTTTGAAGATTTTCTCCGTCGGTTCCCTTTATCAGCAGGGATGGCATTTATTTTGCTAGTTCTCTTTATCAGCAGAGATAACAATCTTTTAAAGATTTTCTCCGTCGGTTCCCTTTATCAGCAGGGATGGCATTTATTTTGCTAGTTCTCTTTATCAGCAGAGATAGCAATCTTTTGAAGATTTTCTCCGTCAGTTCCCTTTATCAGCAGGGATGGCATTTATTTTGCTAGTTCTCTTTATCAGCAGAGATAGCAATCTTTTGAAGATTTTCTCCGTCGGTTCCCTTTATCAGCAAGGATGGCATTTATTTTGCTAGTTCTCTTTATCAGCAGATATAGCAATCTTTTGAAGATTTTCTCCGTCAGTTCCCTTTATCAGCAGGGATGGCATTTATTTTGCTAGTTCTCTTTATCAGCAGAGATAGCAATCTTTTGAAGATTTTCTTCGTCAGTTCCCTTTATCAGCAGGGATGGCATTTATTTTGCTAGTTCTCTTTATCAGCAGAGATAGCAATCTTTTGAAGATTTTCTTCGTCAGTTCCTTTTATCAGCAGGGATGGCATTTATTTTGCTAGTTCTCTTTATCAGCAGAGATAGCAATCTTTTAAAGATTTTCTCCGTCGGTTCCCTTTATCAGCAGGGATGGCATTTATTTTGCTAGTTCTCTTTATCAGCAGAGATAGCAATCTTTTGAAGATTTTCTCCGTCGGTTCCCTTTATCAGCAGGGATGGCATTTATTTTGCTAGTTCTCTTTATTAGCAGAGATAGCAATCTTTTGAAGATTTTCTCCGTCAGTTACCTTTATCAGCAGGGATGGCATTTATTTTGCTAGTTCTCTTTATCAGCAGAGATAGCAATCTTTTGAAGATTTTCTCCGTCGGTTCCCTTTATCAGCAGGGATGGCATTTATTTTGCTAGTTCTCTTTATCAGCAGATATAGCAATCTTTTGAAGATTTTCTCCGTCAGTTCCTTTTATCAGCAGGGATGGCATTTATTTTGCTAGTTCTCTTTATCAGCAGAGATAGCAATCTTTTGAAGATTTTCTCCGTCGGTTCCCTTTATCAGCAAGGATGGCATTTATTTTGCTAGTTCTCTTTATCAGCAGATATAGCAATCTTTTGAAGATTTTCTTCGTCAGTTCCCTTTATCAGCAGGGATGGCATTTATTTTGCTAGTTCTCTTTATCAGCAGAGATAGCAATCTTTTGAAGATTTTCTTCGTCAGTTCCCTTTATCAGCAGGGATGGCATTTATTTTGCTAGTTCTCTTTATCAGCAGAGATAGCAATCTTTTGAAGATTTTCTTCGTCAGTTCCTTTTATCAGCAGGGATGGCATTTATTTTGCTAGTTCTCTTTATCAGCAGAGATAGCAATCTTTTGAAGATTTTCTTCGTCAGTTCCCTTTATCAGTAGGGATGGCATTTATTTTGCTAGTTCTCTTTATTAGCAGAGATAGCAATCTTTTGAAGATTTTCTTCGTCAGTTCCTTTTATCAGCAGGGATGGCATTTATTTTGCTAGTTCTCTTTATCAGCAGAGATAGCAATCTTTTGAAGATTTTCTTCGTCAGTTCCTTTTATCAGCAGGGATGGCATTTATTTTGCTAGTTCTCTTTATCAGCAGAGATAGCAATCTTTTGAAGATTTTCTCCGTCGGTTCCCTTTATCAGCAAGGATGGCATTTATTTTGCTAGTTCTCTTTATCAGCAGATATAGCAATCTTTTGAAGATTTTCTTCGTCAGTTCCCTTTATCAGCAGGGATGGCATTTATTTTGCTAGTTCTCTTTATCGGCAGAGATAGCAATCTTTTGAAGATTTTCTTCGTCAGTTCCCTTTATCAGCAGGGATGGCATTTATTTTGCTAGTTCTCTTTATCAGCAGAGATAGCAATCTTTTGAAGATTTTCTTCGTCAGTTCCTTTTATCAGCAGGGATGGCATTTATTTTGCTAGTTCTCTTTATCAGCAGAGATAGCAATCTTTTGAAGATTTTCTTCGTCAGTTCCCTTTATCAGTAGGGATGGCATTTATTTTGCTAGTTCTCTTTATTAGCAGAGATAGCAATCTTTTGAAGATTTTCTTCGTCAGTTCCTTTTATCAGCAGGGATGGCATTTATTTTGCTAGTTCTCTTTATCAGCAGAGATAGCAATCTTTTGAAGATTTTCTTCGTCAGTTCCTTTTATCAGCAGGGATGGCATTTATTTTGCTAGTTCTCTTTATCAGCAGAGATAGCAATCTTTTGAAGATTTTCTTCGTCAGTTCCCTTTATCAGTAGGGATGGCATTTATTTTGCTAGTTCTCTTTATCAGCAGAGATAGCAATCTTTTAAAGATTTTCTCCGTCGGTTCCCTTTATCAGCAGGGATGGCATTTATTTTGCTAGTTCTCTTTATCAGCAGAGATAGCAATCTTTTGAAGATTTTCTCCGTCGGTTCCCTTTATCAGCAGGGATGGCATTTATTTTGCTAGTTCTCTTTATCAGCAGAGATAGCAATCTTTTGAAGATTTTCTCCGTCAGTTACCTTTATCAGCAGGGATGGCATTTTTTTTGCTAGTTCTCTTTATCAGCAGAGATAGCAATCTTTTGAAGATTTTCTCCGTCAGTTCCTTTTATCAGCAGGGATGGCATTTATTTTGCTAGTTCTCTTTATCAGCAGAGATAGCAATCTTTTGAAGATTTTCTTCGTCGGTTCCCTTTATCAGCAGGGATGGCATTTATTTTGCTAGTTCTCTTTATCAGCAGAGATAGCAATCTTTTAAAGATTTTCTCCGTCGGTTCCCTTTATCAGCAGGGATGGCATTTATTTTGCTAGTTCTCTTTATCAGCAGAGATAGCAATCTTTTGAAGATTTTCTCCGTCAGTTCCCTTTATCAGCAGGGATGGCATTTATTTTGCTAGTTCTCTTTATCAGCAGAGATAGCAATCTTTTGAAGATTTTCTCCGTCGGTTCCCTTTATCAGCAAGGATGGCATTTATTTTGCTAGTTCTCTTTATCAGCAGATATAGCAATCTTTTGAAGATTTTCTCCGTCAGTTCCCTTTATCAGCAGGGATGGCATTTATTTTGCTAGTTCTCTTTATCAGCAGAGATAGCAATCTTTTGAAGATTTTCTTCGTCAGTTCCCTTTATCAGCAGGGATGGCATTTATTTTGCTAGTTCTCTTTATCAGCAGAGATAGCAATCTTTTGAAGATTTTCTTCGTCAGTTCCTTTTATCAGCAGGGATGGCATTTATTTTGCTAGTTCTCTTTATCAGCAGAGATAGCAATCTTTTAAAGATTTTCTCCGTCGGTTCCCTTTATCAGCAGGGATGGCATTTATTTTGCTAGTTCTCTTTATCAGCAGAGATAGCAATCTTTTGAAGATTTTCTCCGTCGGTTCCCTTTATCAGCAGGGATGGCATTTATTTTGCTAGTTCTCTTTATCAGCAGAGATAGCAATCTTTTAAAGATTTTCTCCGTCGGTTCCCTTTATCAGCAGGGATGGCATTTATTTTGCTAGTTCTCTTTATCAGCAGAGATAGCAATCTTTTGAAGATTTTCTCCGTCAGTTACCTTTATCAGCAGGGATGGCATTTTTTTTGCTAGTTCTCTTTATCAGCAGAGATAGCAATCTTTTGAAGATTTTCTCCGTCAGTTCCTTTTATCAGCAGGGATGGCATTTATTTTGCTAGTTCTCTTTATCAGCAGAGATAGCAATCTTTTAAAGATTTTCTCCGTCGGTTCCCTTTATCAGCAGGGATGGCATTTATTTTGCTAGTTCTCTTTATCAGCAGAGATAGCAATCTTTTGAAGATTTTCTCCGTCGGTTCCCTTTATCAGCAAGGATGGCATTTATTTTGCTAGTTCTCTTTATCAGCAGATATAGCAATCTTTTGAAGATTTTCTCCGTCAGTTCCCTTTATCAGCAGGGATGGCATTTATTTTGCTAGTTCTCTTTATCAGCAGAGATAGCAATCTTTTGAAGATTTTCTTCGTCAGTTCCCTTTATCAGCAAGGATGGCATTTATTTTGCTAGTTCTCTTTATCAGCAGAGATAGCAATCTTTTGAAGATTTTCTTCGTCAGTTCCCTTTATCAGCAGGGATGGCATTTATTTTGCTAGTTCTCTTTATCAGCAGAGATAGCAATCTTTTGAAGATTTTCTTCGTCAGTTCCTTTTATCAGCAGGGATGGCATTTATTTTGCTAGTTCTCTTTATCAGCAGAGATAGCAATCTTTTGAAGATTTTCTTCGTCAGTTCCTTTTATCAGCAGGGATGGCATTTATTTTCCTAGTTCTCTTTATCAGCAGAGATAGCAATCTTTTAAAGATTTTCTCCGTCGGTTCCCTTTATCAGCAGGGATGGCATTTATTTTCCTAGTTCTCTTTATCAGCAGAGATAGCAATCTTTTAAAGATTTTCTCCGTCGGTTCCCTTTATCAGCAGGGATGGCATTTATTTTGCTAGTTCTCTTTATCAGCAGAGATAGCAATCTTTTGAAGATTTTCTCCGTCAGTTACCTTTATCAGCAGGGATGGCATTTATTTTGCTAGTTCTCTTTATCAGCAGAGATAGCAATCTTTTGAAGATTTTCTTCGTCGGTTCCCTTTATCAGCAGGGATGGCATTTATTTTGCTAGTTCTCTTTATCAGCAGAGATAGCAATCTTTTAAAGATTTTCTCCGTCGGTTCCCTTTATCAGCAGGGATGGCATTTATTTTGCTAGTTCTCTTTATCAGCAGAGATAGCAATCTTTTGAAGATTTTCTCCGTCAGTTCCCTTTATCAGCAGGGATGGCATTTATTTTGCTAGTTCTCTTTATCAGCAGAGATAGCAATCTTTTGAAGATTTTCTCCGTCGGTTCCCTTTATCAGCAAGGATGGCATTTATTTTGCTAGTTCTCTTTATCAGCAGATATAGCAATCTTTTGAAGATTTTCTCCGTCAGTTCCCTTTATCAGCAGGGATGGCATTTATTTTGCTAGTTCTCTTTATCAGCAGAGATAGCAATCTTTTGAAGATTTTCTTCGTCAGTTCCCTTTATCAGCAGGGATGGCATTTATTTTGCTAGTTCTCTTTATCAGCAGAGATAGCAATCTTTTGAAGATTTTCTTCGTCAGTTCCTTTTATCAGCAGGGATGGCATTTATTTTGCTAGTTCACTTTATCAGCAGAGATAGCAATCTTTTAAAGATTTTCTCCGTCGGTTCCCTTTATCAGCAGGGATGGCATTTATTTTGCTAGTTCTCTTTATCAGCAGAGATAGCAATCTTTTGAAGATTTTCTCCGTCGGTTCCCTTTATCAGCAGGGATGGCATTTATTTTGCTAGTTCTCTTTATTAGCAGAGATAGCAATCTTTTGAAGATTTTCTCCGTCAGTTACCTTTATCAGCAGGGATGGCATTTATTTTGCTAGTTCTCTTTATCAGCAGAGATAACAATCTTTTGAAGATTTTCTCCGTCGGTTCCCTTTATCAGCAGGGATGGCATTTATTTTGCTAGTTCTCTTTATCAGCAGATATAGCAATCTTTTGAAGATTTTCTCCGTCAGTTCCTTTTATCAGCAGGGATGGCATTTATTTTGCTAGTTCTCTTTATCAGCAGAGATAGCAATCTTTTGAAGATTTTCTCCGTCGGTTCCCTTTATCAGCAAGGATGGCATTTATTTTGCTAGTTCTCTTTATCAGCAGATATAGCAATCTTTTGAAGATTTTCTTCGTCAGTTCCCTTTATCAGCAAGGATGGCATTTATTTTGCTAGTTCTCTTTATCAGCAGAGATAGCAATCTTTTGAAGATTTTCTTCGTCAGTTCCCTTTATCAGCAGGGATGGCATTTATTTTGCTAGTTCTCTTTATCAGCAGAGATAGCAATCTTTTGAAGATTTTCTTCGTCAGTTCCTTTTATCAGCAGGGATGGCATTTATTTTGCTAGTTCTCTTTATCAACAGAGATAGCAATCTTTTGAAGATTTTCTTCGTCAGTTCCTTTTATCAGCAGGGATGGCATTTATTTTCCTAGTTCTCTTTATCAGCAGAGATAGCAATCTTTTAAAGATTTTCTCCGTCGGTTCCCTTTATCAGCAGGGATGGCATTTATTTTGCTAGTTCTCTTTATCAGCAGAGATATCAATCTTTTGAAGATTTTCTCCGTCAGTTACCTTTATCAGCAGGGATGGCATTTATTTTGCTAGTTCTCTTTATCAGCAGAGATAGCAATCTTTTGAAGATTTTCTCCGTCGGTTCCTTTTATCAGCAAGGATGGCATTTATTTTGCTAGTTCTCTTTATCAGCAGATATAGCAATCTTTTGAAGATTTTCTTCGTCAGTTCCCTTTATCAGCAGGGATGGCATTTATTTTGCTAGTTCTCTTTATCAGCAGAGATAGCAATCTTTTGAAGATTTTCTTCGTCAGTTCCCTTTATCAGTATGGATGGCATTTATTTTGCTAGTTCTCTTTATTAGCAGAGATAGCAATCTTTTGAAGATTTTCTTCGTCAGTTCCTTTTATCAGCAGGGATGGCATTTATTTTGCTAGTTCTCTTTATCAGCAGAGATAGCAATCTTTTAAAGATTTTCTCCGTCGGTTCCCTTTATCAGCAGGGATGGCATTTATTTTGCTAGTTCTCTTTATCAGCAAAGATAGCAATCTTTTGAAGATTTTCTCCGTCAGTTCCCTTTATCAGCAGGGATGGCATTTATTTTGCTAGTTCTCTTTATCAGCAGAAATAGCAATCTTTTGAAGATTTTCTCCGTCAGTCCCCTTTATCAGCAGGGATGACATTTATTTTGCTAGTTCTCTTTATCGGCAGAGATAGCAATCTTATGAAGATTTTCTTCGTCAGTTCCCTTTATCAGCAGGGATGGCATTTATTTTTCTAGTTCTCTTTATCAGCAGAGATAGCAATCTTTTGAAGATTTTCTCCGTCAGTTACCTTTATCAGCAGGGATGGCATTTATTTTGCTAGTTCTCTTTATCAGCAGAAATAGCAATCATTTGAAGATTTTCTCCGTCGGTTCCTTTTATCAGCAGGGATGGCATTTATTTTGCTAGTTCTCTTTATCAGCAGAGATAGCAATCTTTTGAAGATTTTCTTCGTCAGTTCCCTTTATAAGTAGGGATGGCATTTATTTTGCTAGTTCTCTTTATTAGCAGAGATAGCAATCTTTTGAAGATTTTCTTCGTCAGTTCCTTTTATCAGCAGGGATGGCATTTATTTTGCTAGTTCTCTTTATCAGCAGAGATAGCAATCTTTTAAAGATTTTCTCCGTCGGTTCCCTTTATCAGCAGGGATGGCATTTATTTTGCTAGTTCTCTTTATCAGCAGAGATAGCAATCTTTTGAAGATTTTCTCCGTCAGTTCCCTTTATCAGCAGGGATGGCATTTATTTTGCTAGTTCTCTTTATCAGCAGAAATAGCAATCTTTTGAAGATTTTCTCCGTCAGTTCCCTTTATCAGCAGGGATGGCATTTATTTTTCTAGTTCTCTTTATCAGCAGAGATAGCAATCTTTTGAAGATTTTCTCCGTCAGTTACCTTTATCAGCAGGGATGGCATTTATTTTGCTAGTTCTCTTTATCAGCAGAAATAGCAATCATTTGAAGATTTTCTCCGTCGGTTCCTTTTATCAGCAGGGATGGCATTTATTTTGCTAGTTCTCTTTATCAGCAGAGATAGCAATCTTTTGAAGATTTTCTTCGTCAGTTCCCTTTATAAGTAGGGATGGCATTTATTTTGCTAGTTCTCTTTATTAGCAGAGATAGCAATCTTTTGAAGATTTTCTTCGTCAGTTCCTTTTATCAGCAGGGATGGCATTTATTTTGCTAGTTCTCTTTATCAGCAGAGATAGCAATCTTTTAAAGATTTTCTCCGTCGGTTCCCTTTATCAGCAGGGATGGCATTTATTTTGCTAGTTCTCTTTATCAGCAGAGATAGCAATCTTTTGAAGATTTTCTCCGTCAGTTCCCTTTATCAGCAGGGATGGCATTTATTTTGCTAGTTCTCTTTATCAGCAGAAATAGCAATCTTTTGAAGATTTTCTCCGTCAGTTCCCTTTATCAGCAGGGATGACATTTATTTTGCTAGTTCTCTTTATCAGCAGAGATAGCAATCTTTTAAAGATTTTCTCCGTCGGTTCCCTTTATCAGCAGGGATGGCATTTATTTTGCTAGTTCTCTTTATCAGCAGAGATAGCAATCTTTTGAAGATTTTCTCCGTCAGTTACCTTTATCAGCAGGGATGGCATTTATTTTGCTAGTTCTCTTTATCAGCAGAGATAGCAATCTTTTGAAGATTTTCTCCGTCGGTTCCTTTTATCAGCAAGGATGGCATTTATTTTGCTAGTTCTCTTTATCAGCAGATATAGCAATCTTTTGAAGATTTTCTTCGTCAGTTCCCTTTATCAGCAGGGATGGCATTTATTTTGCTAGTTCTCTTTATCAGCAGAGATAGCAATCTTTTGAAGATTTTCTTCGTCAGTTCCCTTTATCAGTATGGATGGCATTTATTTTGCTAGTTCTCTTTATTAGCAGAGATAGCAATCTTTTGAAGATTTTCTTCGTCAGTTCCTTTTATCAGCAGGGATGGCATTTATTTTGCTAGTTCTCTTTATCAGCAGAGATAGCAATCTTTTAAAGATTTTCTCCGTCGGTTCCCTTTATCAGCAGGGATGGCATTTATTTTGCTAGTTCTCTTTATCAGCAAAGATAGCAATCTTTTGAAGATTTTCTCCGCCAGTTCCCTTTATCAGCAGGGATGGCATTTATTTTGCTAGTTCTCTTTATCAGCAGAAATAGCAATCTTTTGAAGATTTTCTCCGTCAGTCCCCTTTATCAGCAGGGATGACATTTATTTTGCTAGTTCTCTTTATCGGCAGAGATAGCAATCTTATGAAGATTTTCTTCGTCAGTTCCCTTTATCAGCAGGGATGGCATTTATTTTTCTAGTTCTCTTTATCAGCAGAGATAGCAATCTTTTGAAGATTTTCTCCGTCAGTTACCTTTATCAGCAGGGATGGCATTTATTTTGCTAGTTCTCTTTATCAGCAGAAATAGCAATCATTTGAAGATTTTCTCCGTCGGTTCCTTTTATCAGCAGGGATGGCATTTATTTTGCTAGTTCTCTTTATCAGCAGAGATAGCAATCTTTTGAAGATTTTCTTCGTCAGTTCCCTTTATAAGTAGGGATGGCATTTATTTTGCTAGTTCTCTTTATTAGCAGAGATAGCAATCTTTTGAAGATTTTCTTCGTCAGTTCCTTTTATCAGCAGGGATGGCATTTATTTTGCTAGTTCTCTTTATCAGCAGAGATAGCAATCTTTTAAAGATTTTCTCCGTCGGTTCCCTTTATCAGCAGGGATGGCATTTATTTTGCTAGTTCTCTTTATCAGCAGAGATAGCAATCTTTTGAAGATTTTCTCCGTCAGTTCCCTTTATCAGCAGGGATGGCATTTATTTTGCTAGTTCTCTTTATCAGCAGAAATAGCAATCTTTTGAAGATTTTCTCCGTCAGTTCCCTTTATCAGCAGGGATGACATTTATTTTGCTAGTTCTCTTTATCAGCAGAGATAGCAATCTTATGAAGATTTTCTACGTCAGTTCCCTTTATCAGCAGGGATGGCATTTATTTTTCTAGTTCTCTTTATCAGCAGAGATAGCAATCTTTTGAAGATTTTCTCCGTCAGTTACCTTTATCAGCAGGGATGGCATTTATTTTGCTAGTTCTCTTTATCAGCAGAAATAACAATCATTTGAAGATTTTCTCCGTCGGTTCCTTTTATCAGCAGGGATGGCATTTATTTTGCTAGTTCTCTTTATCAGCAGAGATAGCAATCTTTTGAAGATTTTCTCCGTCGGTTCCCTTTATCAGCAAGGATGGCATTTATTTTGCTAGTTCTCTTTATCAGCAGATATAGCAATCTTTTGAAGATTTTCTTCGTCAGTTCCCTTTATCAGCAAGGATGGCATTTATTTTGCTAGTTCTCTTTATCAGCAGAGATAGCAATCTTTTGAAGATTTTCTTCGTCAGTTCCCTTTATCAGCAGGGATGGCATTTATTTTGCTAGTTCTCTTTATCAGCAGAGATAGCAATCTTTTGAAGATTTTCTTCGTCAGTTCCTTTTATCAGCAGGGATGGCATTTATTTTGCTAGTTCTCTTTATCAGCAGAGATAGCAATCTTTTGAAGATTTTCTTCGTCAGTTCCTTTTATCAGCAGGGATGGCATTTATTTTCCTAGTTCTCTTTATCAGCAGAGATAGCAATCTTTTAAAGATTTTCTCCGTCGGTTCCCTTTATCAGCAGGGATGGCATTTATTTTGCTAGTTCTCTTTATCAGCAGAGATAGCAATCTTTTGAAGATTTTCTCCGTCAGTTACCTTTATCAGCAGGGATGGCATTTATTTTGCTAGTTCTCTTTATCAGCAGAGATAGCAATCTTTTGAAGATTTTCTCCGTCGGTTCCTTTTATCAGCAAGGATGGCATTTATTTTGCTAGTTCTCTTTATCAGCAGATATAGCAATCTTTTGAAGATTTTCTTCGTCAGTTCCCTTTATCAGCAGGGATGGCATTTATTTTGCTAGTTCTCTTTATCAGCAGAGATAGCAATCTTTTGAAGATTTTCTTCGTCAGTTCCCTTTATCAGTATGGATGGCATTTATTTTGCTAGTTCTCTTTATTAGCAGAGATAGCAATCTTTTGAAGATTTTCTTCGTCAGTTCCTTTTATCAGCAGGGATGGCATTTATTTTGCTAGTTCTCTTTATCAGCAGAGATAGCAATCTTTTAAAGATTTTCTCCGTCGGTTCCCTTTATCAGCAGGGATGGCATTTATTTTGCTAGTTCTCTTTATCAGCAAAGATAGCAATCTTTTGAAGATTTTCTCCGTCAGTTCCCTTTATCAGCAGGGATGGCATTTATTTTGCTAGTTCTCTTTATCAGCAGAAATAGCAATCATTTGAAGATTTTCTCCGTCGGTTCCTTTTATCAGCAGGGATGGCATTTATTTTGCTAGTTCTCTTTATCAGCAGAGATAGCAATCTTTTGAAGATTTTCTTCGTCAGTTCCCTTTATAAGTAGGGATGGCATTTATTTTGCTAGTTCTCTTTATTAGCAGAGATAGCAATCTTTTGAAGATTTTCTTCGTCAGTTCCTTTTATCAGCAGGGATGACATTTATTTTGCTAGTTCTCTTTATCAGCAGAGATAGCAATCTTTTAAAGATTTTCTCCGTCGGTTCCCTTTATCAGCAGGGATGGCATTTATTTTGCTAGTTCTCTTTATCAGCAGAGATAGCAATCTTTTGAAGATTTTCTCCGTCAGTTCCCTTTATCAGCAGGGATGGCATTTATTTTGCTAGTTCTCTTTATCAGCAGAAATAGCAATCTTTTGAAGATTTTCTCCGTCAGTTCCCTTTATCAGCAGGGATGACATTTATTTTGCTAGTTCTCTTTATCAGCAGAGATAGCAATCTTATGAAGATTTTCTACGTCAGTTCCCTTTATCAGCAGGGATGGCATTTATTTTTCTAGTTCTCTTTATCAGCAGAGATAGCAATCTTTTGAAGATTTTCTCCGTCAGTTACCTTTATCAGCAGGGATGGCATTTATTTTGCTAGTTCTCTTTATCAGCAGAAATAACAATCATTTGAAGATTTTCTCCGTCGGTTCCTTTTATCAGCAGGGATGGCATTTATTTTGCTAGTTCTCTTTATCAGCAGAGATAGCAATCTTTTGAAGATTTTCTCCGTCGGTTCCCTTTATCAGCAGGGATGGGATTTATTTTGCTAGTTCTCTTTATCAGCAGAGATAGCAATCTTTTGAAGATTTTCTCCGTCGGTTCCCTTTATCAGCAGGGATGGCATTTATTTTGCTCGTTCTCTTTATCAGCAGAGATAGCAATCTTTTGAAGATTTTCTCCGTCAGTTCCCTTTATCAGCAGGGATGACATTTATTTTGCTAGTTCTCTTTATCAGCAGAGATAGCAATCTTATGAAGATTTTCTACGTCAGTTCCCTTTATCAGCAGGGATGGCATTTATTTTTCTAGTTCTCTTTATCAGCAGAGATAGCAATCTTTTGAAGATTTTCTCCGTCAGTTACCTTTATCAGCAGGGATGGCATTTATTTTGCTAGTTCTCTTTATCAGCAGAAATAACAATCATTTGAAGATTTTCTCCGTCGGTTCCTTTTATCAGCAGGGATGGCATTTATTTTGCTAGTTCTCTTTATCAGCATAGATAGCAATCTTTTGAAGATTTTCTCCGTCGGTTCCCTTTATCAGCAGGGATGGGATTTATTTTGCTAGTTCTCTTTATCAGCAGAGATAGCAATCTTTTGAAGATTTTCTCCGTCGGTTCCCTTTATCAGCAGGGATGGCATTTATTTTGCTCGTTCTCTTTATCAGCAGAGATAGCAATCTTTTGAAGATTTTCTCCGTCAGTTCCCTTTATCAGCAGGGATGGCATTTATTTTGCTAGTGCTCTTTATCAGCAGAGATAGCAAACTTTTGAAGATTTTCTCCGTCAGTTACCTTTATCAGTAGGGATGGCATTTATTTTGCTAGTTCTCTTTATCAGCAGAGATAGCAATCTTTTGAAGATTTTCTTCGTCAGTTCCTTTTATCAGCAGGGATGGCATTTATTTTGCTAGTTCTCTTTATCAGCAGAGATAGCAATCTTTTGAAGATTTTCTCCGTCGGTTCCCTTTATCAGCAGGGATGGCATTTATTTTGCTAGTTCTCTTTATCAGCAGATATAGCAATCTTTTGAAGATTTTCTTCGTCAGTTCCTTTTATCAGCAGGGATGGCATTTATTTTGCTAGTTCTCTTTATCAGCAGAGATAGCAATCTTTTGAAGATTTTCTCCGTCGGTTCCCTTATCAGCAGGGATGGCATTTATTTTGCTAGTTCTCTTTATCAGCAGATATAGCAATCTTTTGAAGATTTTCTTCGTCAGTTCCTTTTATCAGCAGGGATGGCATTTATTTTGCTAGTTCTCTTTATCAGCAGAGATAGCAATCTTTTGAAGATTTTCTCCGTCGGTTCCCTTTATCAGCAAGGATGGCATTTATTTTGCTAGTTCTCTTTATCAGCAGATATAACAATCTTTTGAAGATTTTCTTCGTCAGTTCCCTTTATCAGCAGGGATGGCATTTATTTTGCTACTTCTCTTTATCAGCAGAGATAGCAATCTTTTGAAGATTTTCTTCGTCAGTTCCCTTTATCAGTAGGGATGGCATTTATTTTGCTAGTTCTCTTTATTAGCAGAGATAGCAATCTTTTGAAGATTTTCTTCGTCAGTTCCTTTTATCTGCAGGGATGGCATTTATTTTGCTAGTTCTCTTTATCAGCAGAGATAGCAATCTTTTAAAGATTTTCTCCGTCGGTTCCCTTTATCAGCAGGGATGGCATTTATTTTGCTAGTTCTCTTTATCAGCAGAGATAGCAATCTTTTGAAGATTTTCTCCGTCAGTTCCCTTTATCAGCAGGGATGGCATTTATTTTGCTAGTTCTCTTTATCAGCAGAAATAGCAATCTTTTGAAGATTTTCTCCGTCAGTTCCCTTTATCAGCAGGGATGACATTTATTTTGCTAGTTCTCTTTATCAGCAGAGATAGCAATCTTTTGAAGATTTTCTCCGTCAGTTCCCTTTATCAGCAGGGATGGCATTTATTTTTCTAGTTCTCTTTATCAGCAGAGATAGCAATCTTTTGAAGATTTTCTCCGTCGGTTCCCTTATCAGCAGGGATGGCATTTATTTTGCTAGTTCTCTTTATCAGCAGATATAGCAATCTTTTGAAGATTTTCTTCGTCAGTTCCTTTTATCAGCAGGGATGGCATTTATTTTGCTAGTTCTCTTTATCAGCAGAGATAGCAATCTTTTGAAGATTTTCTCCGTCGGTTCCCTTATCAGCAGGGATGGCATTTATTTTGCTAGTTCTCTTTATCAGCAGATATAGCAATCTTTTGAAGATTTTCTTCGTCAGTTCCTTTTATCAGCAGGGATGGCATTTATTTTGCTAGTTCTCTTTATCAGCAGAGATAGCAATCTTTTGAAGATTTTCTCCGTCGGTTCCCTTTATCAGCAAGGATGGCATTTATTTTGCTAGTTCTCTTTATCAGCAGATATAGCAATCTTTTGAAGATTTTCTTCGTCAGTTCCCTTTATCAGCAGGGATGGCATTTATTTTGCTAGTTCTCTTTATCAGCAGAGATAGCAATCTTTTGAAGATTTTCTTCGTCAGTTCCCTTTATCAGTAGGGATGGCATTTATTTTGCTAGTTCTCTTTATTAGCAGAGATAGCAATCTTTTGAAGATTTTCTTCGTCAGTTCCTTTTATCAGCAGGGATGGCATTTATTTTGCTAGTTCTCTTTATCAGCAGAGATAGCAATCTTTTAAAGATTTTCTCCGTCGGTTCCCTTTATCAGCAGGGATGGCATTTATTTTGCTAGTTCTCTTTATCAACAGAGATAGCAATCTTTTGAAGATTTTCTCCGTCAGTTCCCTTTATCAGCAGGGATGGCATTTATTTTGCTAGTTCTCTTTATCAGCAGAAATAGCAATCTTTTGAAGATTTTCTCCGTCAGTTCCCTTTATCAGCAGGGATGACATTTATTTTGCTAGTTCTCTTTATCAGCAGAGATAGCAATCTTTTGAAGATTTTCTCCGTCAGTTCCCTTTATCAGCAGGGATGGCATTTATTTTTCTAGTTCTCCTTATCAGTAGAGATAGCAATCTTTTGAAGATTTTCTTCGTCAGTTCCCTTTATCAGCAGGGATGGCATTTATTTTGCTAGTTCTCTTTATTAGCATAGATAGCAATCTTTTGAAGATTTTCTTCGTCAGTTCCCTTTATCAGCAGGGATGGCATTTATTTTGCTAGTTCTCTTTATCAGCAAAGATAGCAATCTTTTGAAGATTTTCTCCGTCAGTTCCCATTATCAGCAGGGATGGCATTTATTTTGCTAGTTCTCTTTATCGGCAGAGATAGCAATCTTTTGAAGATTTTCTCCGTCAGTTCCCTTTATCAGCAGGGATGACATTTATTTTGCTAGTTCTCTTTATCAGCAGAGATAGCAATCATTTGAAGATTTTCTTCGTCGGTTCCCTTTATCAGCAGGGATGGCATTTATTTTGCTCGTTCTCTTTATCGGCAGAGATAGCAATCTTTTGAAGATTTTCTCCGTCAGTTCCCTTTATCAGCAGGGATGGCATTTATTTTTCTAGTTCTCTTTATCAGCAGAGATAGCAATCTTTTGAAGATTTTCTCCGTCAGTTCCCTTTATCAGCAGGGATGACATTTATTTTGCTAGTTCTCTTTATCAGCAGAGATAGCAATCTTTTGAAGATTTTCTCCGTCAGTTCCCTTTATCAGCAGGGATGGCATTTATTTTTCTAGTTCTCTTTATCAGCAGAGATAGCAATCTTTTGAAGATTTTCTTCGTCAGTTCCCTTTATCAGCAGGGATGGCATTTATTTTGCTAGTTCTCTTTATCAGCAGAGATAGCAATCTTTTGAAGATTTTCTTCGTCAGTTCCCTTTATCAGCAGGGATGGCATTTATTTTGCTAGTTCTCTTTATTAGCATAGATAGCAATCTTTTGAAGATTTTCTTCGTCAGTTGCCTTTATCAGCAGGGATGGCATTTATTTTGCTAGTTCTCTTTATCAGCAAAGATAGCAATCTTTTGAAGATTTTCTCCGTCAGTTCCCATTATCAGCAGGGATGGCATTTATTTTGCTAGTTCTCTTTATCAGCAGAGATAGCAATCTTTTGAAGATTTTCTCCGTCAGTTCCCTTTATCAGCAGGGATGACATTTATTTTGCTAGTTCTCTTTATCAGCAGAGATAGCAATCATTTGAAGATTTTCTTCGTCGGTTCCCTTTATCAGCAGGGATGGCATTTATTTTGCTCGTTCTCTTTATCGGCAGAGATAGCAATCTTTTGAAGATTTTCTCCGTCAGTTCCCTTTATCAGCAGGGATGGCATTTATTTTTCTAGTTCTCTTTATCAGCAGAGATAGCAATCTTTTGAAGATTTTCTCCGTCAGTTCCCTTTATCAGCAGGGATGACATTTATTTTGCTAGTTCTCTTTATCAGCAGAGATAGCAATCTTTTGAAGATTTTCTCCGTCAGTTCCCTTTATCAGCAGGGATGGCATTTATTTTTCTAGTTCTCTTTATCAGCAGAGATAGCAATCTTTTGAAGATTTTCTTCGTCAGTTCCCATTATCAGCAGGGATGGCATTTATTTTGCTAGTTCTCTTTATCAGCAGAGATAGCAATCTTTTGAAGATTTTCTTCGTCAGTTCCCTTTATCAGCAGGGATGGCATTTATTTTGCTAGTTCTCTTTATCAGCAAAGATAGCAATCTTTTGAAGATTTTCTTCGTCAGTTCCCATTATCAGCAGGGATGGCATTTATTTTGCTAGTTCTCTTTATCAGCAGAGATAGCAATCTTTTGAAGATTTTCTTCGTCAGTTCCCTTTATCAGCAGGGATGGCATTTATTTTGCTAGTTCTCTTTATCAGCAGAGATAGCAATCTTTTGAAGATTTTCTTCGTCAGTTCCCTTTATCAGCAGGGATGGCATTTATTTTGCCAATTCTCTTTATCAGCAGAGATAGCAATCTTTTGAAGATTTTCTCCGTCAGTTCCCTTTATCAGCAGGGATGACATTTATTTTGCTAGTTCTCTTTATCAGCAGAGATAGCAATCATTTGAAGATTTTCTTCGTCGGTTCCCTTTATCAGCAGGGATGGCATTTATTTTGCTCGTTCTCTTTATCGGCAGAGATAGCAATCTTTTGAAGATTTTCTCCGTCAGTTCCCTTTATCAGCAGGGATGGCATTTATTTTTCTAGTTCTCTTTATCAGCAGAGATAGCAATCTTTTGAAGATTTTCTCCGTCAGTTCCCTTTATCAGCAGGGATGACATTTATTTTGCTAGTTCTCTTTATCAGCAGAGATAGCAATCTTTTGAAGATTTTCTCCGTCAGTTCCCTTTATCAGCAGGGATGGCATTTATTTTTCTAGTTCTCTTTATCAGCAGAGATAGCAATCTTTTGAAGATTTTCTTCGTCAGTTCCCTTTATCAGCAGGGATGGCATTTATTTTGCTAGTTCTCTTTATCAGCAGAGATAACAATCTTTTGAAGATTTTCTTCGTCAGTTCCCTTTATCAGCAGGGATGGCATTTATTTTGCTAGTTCTCTTTATCAGCAAAGATAGCAATCTTTTGAAGATTTTCTTCGTCAGTTCCCATTATCAGCAGGGATGGCATTTATTTTGCTAGTTCTCTTTATCAGCAGAGATAGCAATCTTTTGAAGATTTTCTTCGTCAGTTCCCTTTATCAGCAGGGATGGCATTTATTTTGCTAGTTCTCTTTATCAGCAGAGATAGCAATCTTTTGAAGATTTTCTTCGTCAGTTCCCTTTTTCAGCAGGGATGGCATTTATTTTGCCAATTCTCTTTATCAGCAGAGATAGCAATCTTTTGAAGATTTTCTCCGTCAGTTCCCTTTATCAGCAGGGATGGCATTTATTTTGCTAGTTCTCTTTATCAGCAGAAATAGCAATCTTTTGAAGATTTTCTCCGTCAGTTCCCTTTATCAGCAGGGATGACATTTATTTTGCTAGTTCTCTTTATCAGCAGAGATAGGAATCTTATGAAGATTTTCTCCGTCAGTTCCCTTTATCAGCAGGGATGGCATTTATTTTTCTAGTTCTCTTTATCAGCAGAGATAGCAAACTTTTGAAGATTTTCTCCGTCAGTTACCTTTATCAGCAGGGATGGCATTTATTTTGCTAGTTCTCTTTATCAGCAGAGATAGCAATCATTTGAAGATTTTCTCCGTCGGTTCCTTTTATCAGCAGGGATGGCATTTATTTTGCTAGTTCTCTTTATCAGCAGAGATAGCAATCTTTTGAAGATTTTCTCCGTCGGTTCCCTTTATCAGCAGGGATGGCATTTATTTTGCTAGTTCTCTTTATCAGCAGAGATAGCAATCTTTTGAAGATTTTCTCCGTCAGTTCGCTTTATCAGCAGGGATGGCATTTATTTTGCTCGTTCTCTTTATCAGCAGAGATAGCAATCTTTTGAAGATTTTCTTCGTCAGTTCCCTTTATCAGCAGGGATGGCATTTATTTTGCTAGTTCTCTTTATCAGCAGAGATAGCAATCTTTTGAAGATTTTCTTCGTCAGTTCCCTTTATCAGCAGGGATGGCATTTATTTTGCTAGTTCTCTTTATCAGCAAAGATAGCAATCTTTTGAAGATTTTCTTCGTCAGTTCCCATTATCAGCAGGGATGGCATTTATTTTGCTAGTTCTCTTTATCAGCAGAGATAGCAATCTTTTGAAGATTTTCTTCGTCAGTTCCCTTTATCAGCAGGGATGGCATTTATTTTGCTAGTTCTCTTTATCAGCAGAGATAGCAATCTTTTGAAGATTTTCTTCGTCAGTTCCCTTTATCAGCAGGGATGGCATTTATTTTGCCAATTCTCTTTATCAGCAGAGATAGCAATCTTTTGAAGATTTTCTCCGTCAGTTCCCTTTATCAGCAGGGATGACATTTATTTTGCTAGTTCTCTTTATCAGCAGAGATAGCAATCTTTTGAAGATTTTCTTCGTCGGTTCCCTTTATCAGCAGGGATGGCATTTATTTTGCTCGTTCTCTTTATCGGCAGAGATAGCAATCTTTTGAAGATTTTCTCCGTCAGTTCCCTTTATCAGCAGGGATGGCATTTATTTTTCTAGTTCTCTTTATCAGCAGAGATAGCAATCTTTTGAAGATTTTCTCCGTCAGTTCCCTTTATCAGCAGGGATGACATTTATTTTGCTAGTTCTCTTTATCAGCAGAGATAGCAATCTTTTGAAGATTTTCTCCGTCAGTTCCCTTTATCAGCAGGGATGGCATTTATTTTTCTAGTTCTCTTTATCAGCAGAGATAGCAATCTTTTGAAGATTTTCTTCGTCAGTTCCCTTTATCAGCAGGGATGGCATTTATTTTGCTAGTTCTCTTTATCAGCAGAGATAACAATCTTTTGAAGATTTTCTTCGTCAGTTCCCTTTATCAGCAGGGATGGCATTTATTTTGCTAGTTCTCTTTATCAGCAAAGATAGCAATCTTTTGAAGATTTTCTTCGTCAGTTCCCATTATCAGCAGGGATGGCATTTATTTTGCTAGTTCTCTTTATCAGCAGAGATAGCAATCTTTTGAAGATTTTCTTCGTCAGTTCCCTTTATCAGCAGGGATGGCATTTATTTTGCTAGTTCTCTTTATCAGCAGAGATAGCAATCTTTTGAAGATTTTCATCGTCAGTTCCCTTTATCAGCAGGGATGGCATTTATTTTGCCAATTCTCTTTATCAGCAGAGATAGCAATCTTTTGAAGATTTTCTCCGTCAGTTCCCTTTATCAGCAGGGATGGCATTTATTTTGCTAGTTCTCTTTATCAGCAGAAATAGCAATCTTTTGAAGATTTTCTCCGTCAGTTCCCTTTATCAGCAGGGATGACATTTATTTTGCTAGTTCTCTTTATCAGCAGAGATAGCAATCTTTTGAAGATTTTCTTCGTCAGTTCCCTTTATCAGCAGGGATGGCATTTATTTTGCTAGTTCTCTTTATCAGCAGAGATAGCAATCTTTTGAAGATTTTCTTCGTCAGTTCCCTTTATCAGCAGGGATGGCATTTATTTTGCCAATTCTCTTTATCAGCAGAGATAGCAATCTTTTGAAGATTTTCTCCGTCAGTTCCCTTTATCAGCAGGGATGGCATTTATTTTGCTAGTTCTCTTTATCAGCAGAAATAGCAATCTTTTGAAGATTTTCTCCGTCAGTTCCCTTTATCAGCAGGGATGACATTTATTTTGCTAGTTCTCTTTATCAGCAGAGATAGGAATCTTATGAAGATTTTCTCCGTCAGTTCCCTTTATCAGCAGGGATGGCATTTATTTTTCTAGTTCTCTTTATCAGCAGAGATAGCAATCTTTTGAAGATTTTCTTCGTCAGTTCCCTTTATCAGCAGGGATGGCATTTATTTTGCTAGTTCTCTTTATCAGCAGAGATAACAATCTTTTGAAGATTTTCTTCGTCAGTTCCCTTTATCAGCAGGGATGGCATTTATTTTGCTAGTTCTCTTTATCAGCAAAGATAGCAATCTTTTGAAGATTTTCTTCGTCAGTTCCCATTATCAGCAGGGATGGCATTTATTTTGCTAGTTCTCTTTATCAGCAGAGATAGCAATCTTTTGAAGATTTTCTTCGTCAGTTCCCTTTATCAGCAGGGATGGCATTTATTTTGCTAGTTCTCTTTATCAGCAGAGATAGCAATCTTTTGAAGATTTTCATCGTCAGTTCCCTTTATCAGCAGGGATGGCATTTATTTTGCCAATTCTCTTTATCAGCAGAGATAGCAATCTTTTGAAGATTTTCTCCGTCAGTTCCCTTTATCAGCAGGGATGGCATTTATTTTGCTAGTTCTCTTTATCAGCAGAAATAGCAATCTTTTGAAGATTTTCTCCGTCAGTTCCCTTTATCAGCAGGGATGACATTTATTTTGCTAGTTCTCTTTATCAGCAGAGATAGCAATCTTTTGAAGATTTTCTTCGTCAGTTCCCTTTATCAGCAGGGATGGCATTTATTTTGCTAGTTCTCTTTATCAGCAGAGATAACAATCTTTTGAAGATTTTCTTCGTCAGTTCCCTTTATCAGCAGGGATGGCATTTATTTTGCCAATTCTCTTTATCAGCAGAGATAGCAATCTTTTGAAGATTTTCTCCGTCAGTTCCCTTTATCAGCAGGGATGGCATTTATTTTGCTAGTTCTCTTTATCAGCAGAAATAGCAATCTTTTGAAGATTTTCTCCGTCAGTTCCCTTTATCAGCAGGGATGACATTTATTTTGCTAGTTCTCTTTATCAGCAGAGATAGGAATCTTATGAAGATTTTCTCCGTCAGTTCCCTTTATCAGCAGGGATGGCATTTATTTTTCTAGTTCTCTTTATCAGCAGAGATAGCAAACTTTTGAAGATTTTCTCCGTCAGTTACCTTTATCAGCAGGGATGGCATTTATTTTGCTAGTTCTCTTTATCAGCAGAGATAGCAATCATTTGAAGATTTTCTCCGTCGGTTCCTTTTATCAGCAGGGATGGCATTTATTTTGCTAGTTCTCTTTATCAGCAGAGATAGCAATCTTTTGAAGATTTTCTCCGTCGGTTCCCTTTATCAGCAGGGATGGCATTTATTTTGCTAGTTCTCTTTATCAGCAGAGATAGCAATCTTTTGAAGATTTTCTCCGTCGGTTCGCTTTATCAGCAGGGATGGCATTTATTTTGCTCGTTCTCTTTATCAGCAGAGATAGCAATCTTTTGAAGATTTTCTTCGTCAGTTCCCTTTATCAGCAGGGATGGCATTTATTTTGCTAGTTCTCTTTATCAGCAGAGATAGCAATCATTTGAAGATTTTCTCCGTCGGTTCCTTTTATCAGCAGGGATGGCATTTATTTTGCTAGTTCTCTTTATCAGCAGAGATAGCAATCTTTTGAAGATTTTCTCCGTCGGTTCCCTTTATCAGCAGGGATGGCATTTATTTTGCTAGTTCTCTTTATCAGCAGAGATAGCAATCTTTTGAAGATTTTCTTCGTCAGTTCCCTTTATCAGCAGGGATGGCATTTATTTTGCTAGTTCTCTTTATCAGCAGAGATAGCAATCTTTTGAAGATTTTCTCCGTCAGTTCCCTTTATCAGCAGGGATGACATTTATTTTGCTAGTTCTCTTTATCAGCAGAGATAGCAATCTTTTGAAGATTTTCTCCGTCAGTTCCCTTTATCAGCAGGGATGGCATTTATTTTTCTAGTTCTCTTTATCAGCAGAGATAGCAATCTTTTGAAGATTTTCTTCGTCAGTTCCCTTTATCAGCAGGGATGGCATTTATTTTGCTAGTTCTCTTTATCAGCAGAGATAACAATCTTTTGAAGATTTTCTTCGTCAGTTCCCTTTATCAGCAGGGATGGCATTTAGTTTGCTAGTTCTCTTTATCAGCAAAGATAGCAATCTTTTGAAGATTTTCTTCGTCAGTTCCCATTATCAGCAGGGATGGCATTTATTTTGCTAGTTCTCTTTATCAGCAGAGATAGCAATCTTTTGAAGATTTTCTTCGTCAGTTCCCTTTATCAGCAGGGATGGCATTTATTTTGCTAGTTCTCTTTATCAGCAGAGATAGCAATCTTTTGAAGATTTTCATCGTCAGTTCCCTTTATCAGCAGGGATGGCATTTATTTTGCCAATTCTCTTTATCAGCAGAGATAGCAATCTTTTGAAGATTTTCTCCGTCAGTTCCCTTTATCAGCAGGGATGGCATTTATTTTGCTAGTTCTCTTTATCAGCAGAAATAGCAATCTTTTGAAGATTTTCTCCGTCAGTTCCCTTTATCAGCAGGGATGACATTTATTTTGCTAGTTCTCTTTATCAGCAGAGATAGCAATCTTTTGAAGATTTTCTTCGTCAGTTCCCTTTATCAGCAGGGATGGCATTTATTTTGCTAGTTCTCTTTATCAGCAGAGATAGCAATCTTTTGAAGATTTTCTTCGTCAGTTCCCTTTATCAGCAGGGATGGCATTTATTTTGCCAATTCTCTTTATCAGCAGAGATAGCAATCTTTTGAAGATTTTCTCCGTCAGTTCCCTTTATCAGCAGGGATGGCATTTATTTTGCTAGTTCTCTTTATCAGCAGAAATAGCAATCTTTTGAAGATTTTCTCCGTCAGTTCCCTTTATCAGCAGGGATGACATTTATTTTGCTAGTTCTCTTTATCAGCAGAGATAGGAATCTTATGAAGATTTTCTCCGTCAGTTCCCTTTATCAGCAGGGATGGCATTTATTTTTCTAGTTCTCTTTATCAGCAGAGATAGCAATCTTTTGAAGATTTTCTTCGTCAGTTCCCTTTATCAGCAGGGATGGCATTTATTTTGCTAGTTCTCTTTATCAGCAGAGATAACAATCTTTTGAAGATTTTCTTCGTCAGTTCCCTTTATCAGCAGGGATGGCATTTATTTTGCTAGTTCTCTTTATCAGCAAAGATAGCAATCTTTTGAAGATTTTCTTCGTCAGTTCCCATTATCAGCAGGGATGGCATTTATTTTGCTAGTTCTCTTTATCAGCAGAGATAGCAATCTTTTGAAGATTTTCTTCGTCAGTTCCCTTTATCAGCAGGGATGGCATTTATTTTGCTAGTTCTCTTTATCAGCAGAGATAGCAATCTTTTGAAGATTTTCATCGTCAGTTCCCTTTATCAGCAGGGATGGCATTTATTTTGCCAATTCTCTTTATCAGCAGAGATAGCAATCTTTTGAAGATTTTCTCCGTCAGTTCCCTTTATCAGCAGGGATGGCATTTATTTTGCTAGTTCTCTTTATCAGCAGAAATAGCAATCTTTTGAAGATTTTCTCCGTCAGTTCCCTTTATCAGCAGGGATGACATTTATTTTGCTAGTTCTCTTTATCAGCAGAGATAGCAATCTTTTGAAGATTTTCTTCGTCAGTTCCCTTTATCAGCAGGGATGGCATTTATTTTGCTAGTTCTCTTTATCAGCAGAGATAGCAATCTTTTGAAGATTTTCTTCGTCAGTTCCCTTTATCAGCAGGGATGGCATTTATTTTGCCAATTCTCTTTATCAGCAGAGATAGCAATCTTTTGAAGATTTTCTCCGTCAGTTCCCTTTATCAGCAGGGATGGCATTTATTTTGCTAGTTCTCTTTATCAGCAGAAATAGCAATCTTTTGAAGATTTTCTCCGTCAGTTCCCTTTATCAGCAGGGATGACATTTATTTTGCTAGTTCTCTTTATCAGCAGAGATAGGAATCTTATGAAGATTTTCTCCGTCAGTTCCCTTTATCAGCAGGGATGGCATTTATTTTTCTAGTTCTCTTTATCAGCAGAGATAGCAAACTTTTGAAGATTTTCTCCGTCAGTTACCTTTATCAGCAGGGATGGCATTTATTTTGCTAGTTCTCTTTATCAGCAGAGATAGCAATCATTTGAAGATTTTCTCCGTCGGTTCCTTTTATCAGCAGGGATGGCATTTATTTTGCTAGTTCTCTTTATCAGCAGAGATAGCAATCTTTTGAAGATTTTCTCCGTCGGTTCCCTTTATCAGCAGGGATGGCATTTATTTTGCTAGTTCTCTTTATCAGCAGAGATAGCAATCTTTTGAAGATTTTCTCCGTCGGTTCGCTTTATCAGCAGGGATGGCATTTATTTTGCTCGTTCTCTTTATCAGCAGAGATAGCAATCTTTTGAAGATTTTCTTCGTCAGTTCCCTTTATCAGCAGGGATGGCATTTATTTTGCTAGTTCTCTTTATCAGCAGAGATAGCAATCATTTGAAGATTTTCTCCGTCGGTTCCTTTTATCAGCAGGGATGGCATTTATTTTGCTAGTTCTCTTTATCAGCAGAGATAGCAATCTTTTGAAGATTTTCTCCGTCGGTTCCCTTTATCAGCAGGGATGGCATTTATTTTGCTAGTTCTCTTTATCAGCAGAGATAGCAATCTTTTGAAGATTTTCTTCGTCAGTTCCCTTTATCAGCAGGGATGGCATTTATTTTGCTAGTTCTCTTTATCAGCAGAGATAGCAATCTTTTAAAGATTTTCTCCGTCGGTTCCCTTTATCAGCAGGGATGGCATTTATTTTGCTAGTTCTCTTTATCAACAGAGATAGCAATCTTTTGAAGATTTTCTCCGTCAGTTCCCTTTATCAGCAGGGATGGCATTTATTTTGCTAGTTCTCTTTATCAGCAGAAATAGCAATCTTTTGAAGATTTTCTCCGTCAGTTCCCTTTATCAGCAGGGATGACATTTATTTTGCTAGTTCTCTTTATCAGCAGAGATAGCAATCTTTTGAAGATTTTCTCCGTCAGTTCCCTTTATCAGCAGGGATGGCATTTATTTTTCTAGTTCTCCTTATCAGTAGAGATAGCAATCTTTTGAAGATTTTCTTCGTCAGTTCCCTTTATCAGCAGGGATGGCATTTATTTTGCTAGTTCTCTTTATTAGCATAGATAGCAATCTTTTGAAGATTTTCTTCGTCAGTTCCCTTTATCAGCAGTGATGGCATTTATTTTGCTAGTTCTCTTTATCAGCAAAGATAGCAATCTTTTGAAGATTTTCTCCGTCAGTTCCCATTATCAGCAGGGATGGCATTTATTTTGCTAGTTCTCTTTATCAGCAGAGATAGCAATCTTTTGAAGATTTTCTCCGTCAGTTCCCTTTATCAGCAGGGATGACATTTATTTTGCTAGTTCTCTTTATCAGCAGAGATAGCAATCATTTGAAGATTTTCTTCGTCGGTTCCCTTTATCAGCAGGGATGGCATTTATTTTGCTCGTTCTCTTTATCGGCAGAGATAGCAATCTTTTGAAGATTTTCTCCGTCAGTTCCCTTTATCAGCAGGGATGGCATTTATTTTTCTAGTTCTCTTTATCAGCAGAGATAGCAATCTTTTGAAGATTTTCTCCGTCAGTTCCCTTTATCAGCAGGGATGACATTTATTTTGCTAGTTCTCTTTATCAGCAGAGATAGCAATCTTTTGAAGATTTTCCCCGTCAGTTCCCTTTATCAGCAGGGATGGCATTTATTTTTCTAGTTCTCTTTATCAGCAGAGATAGCAATCTTTTGAAGATTTTCTTCGTCAGTTCCCTTTATCAGCAGGGATGGCATTTATTTTGCTAGTTCTCTTTATCAGCAGAGATAGCAATCTTTTGAAGATTTTCTTCGTCAGTTCCCTTTATCAGCAGGGATGGCATTTATTTTGCTAGTTCTCTTTATTAGCATAGATAGCAATCTTTTGAAGATTTTCTTCGTCAGTTCCCTTTATCAGCAGGGATGGCATTTATTTTGCTAGTTCTCTTTATCAGCAAAGATAGCAATCTTTTGAAGATTTTCTCCGTCAGTTCCCATTATCAGCAGGGATGGCATTTATTTTGCTAGTTCTCTTTATCAGCAGAGATAGCAATCTTTTGAAGATTTTCTCCGTCAGTTCCCTTTATCAGCAGGGATGACATTTATTTTGCTAGTTCTCTTTATCAGCAGAGATAGCAATCATTTGAAGATTTTCTTCGTCGGTTCCCTTTATCAGCAGGGATGGCATTTATTTTGCTCGTTCTCTTTATCGGCAGAGATAGCAATCTTTTGAAGATTTTCTCCGTCAGTTCCCTTTATCAGCAGGGATGGCATTTATTTTTCTAGTTCTCTTTATCAGCAGAGATAGCAATCTTTTGAAGATTTTCTCCGTCAGTTCCCTTTATCAGCAGGGATGACATTTATTTTGCTAGTTCTCTTTATCAGCAGAGATAGCAATCTTTTGAAGATTTTCTCCGTCAGTTCCCTTTATCAGCAGGGATGGCATTTATTTTTCTAGTTCTCTTTATCAGCAGAGATAGCAATCTTTTGAAGATTTTCTTCGTCAGTTCCCATTATCAGCAGGGATGGCATTTATTTTGCTAGTTCTCTTTATCAGCAGAGATAGCAATCTTTTGAAGATTTTCTTCGTCAGTTCCCTTTATCAGCAGGGATGGCATTTATTTTGCTAGTTCTCTTTATCAGCAAAGATAGCAATCTTTTGAAGATTTTCTTCGTCAGTTCCCATTATCAGCAGGGATGGCATTTATTTTGCTAGTTCTCTTTATCAGCAGAGATAGCAATCTTTTGAAGATTTTCTTCGTCAGTTCCCTTTATCAGCAGGGATGGCATTTATTTTGCTAGTTCTCTTTATCAGCAGAGATAGCAATCTTTTGAAGATTTTCTTCGTCAGTTCCCTTTATCAGCAGGGATGGCATTTATTTTGCCAATTCTCTTTATCAGCAGAGATAGCAATCTTTTGAAGATTTTCTCCGTCAGTTCCCTTTATCAGCAGGGATGACATTTATTTTGCTAGTTCTCTTTATCAGCAGAGATAGCAATCATTTGAAGATTTTCTTCGTCGGTTCCCTTTATCAGCAGGGATGGCATTTATTTTGCTCGTTCTCTTTATCGGCAGAGATAGCAATCTTTTGAAGATTTTCTCCGTCAGTTCCCTTTATCAGCAGGGATGGCATTTATTTTTCTAGTTCTCTTTATCAGCAGAGATAGCAATCTTTTGAAGATTTTCTCCGTCAGTTCCCTTTATCAGCAGGGATGACATTTATTTTGCTAGTTCTCTTTATCAGCAGAGATAGCAATCTTTTGAAGATTTTCTCCGTCAGTTCCCTTTATCAGCAGGGATGGCATTTATTTTTCTAGTTCTCTTTATCAGCAGAGATAGCAATCTTTTGAAGATTTTCTTCGTCAGTTCCCTTTATCAGCAGGGATGGCATTTATTTTGCTAGTTCTCTTTATCAGCAGAGATAACAATCTTTTGAAGATTTTCTTCGTCAGTTCCCTTTATCAGCAGGGATGGCATTTATTTTGCTAGTTCTCTTTATCAGCAAAGATAGCAATCTTTTGAAGATTTTCTTCGTCAGTTCCCATTATCAGCAGGGATGGCATTTATTTTGCTAGTTCTCTTTATCAGCAGAGATAGCAATCTTTTGAAGATTTTCTTCGTCAGTTCCCTTTATCAGCAGGGATGGCATTTATTTTGCTAGTTCTCTTTATCAGCAGAGATAGCAATCTTTTGAAGATTTTCTTCGTCAGTTCCCTTTATCAGCAGGGATGGCATTTATTTTGCCAATTCTCTTTATTAGCAGAGATAGCAATCTTTTGAAGATTTTCTCCGTCAGTTCCCTTTATCAGCAGGGATGGCATTTATTTTGCTAGTTCTCTTTATCAGCAGAAATAGCAATCTTTTGAAGATTTTCTCCGTCAGTTCCCTTTATCAGCAGGGATGACATTTATTTTGCTAGTTCTCTTTATCAGCAGAGATAGGAATCTTATGAAGATTTTCTCCGTCAGTTCCCTTTATCAGCAGGGATGGCATTTATTTTTCTAGTTCTCTTTATCAGCAGAGATAGCAAACTTTTGAAGATTTTCTCCGTCAGTTACCTTTATCAGCAGGGATGGCATTTATTTTGCTAGTTCTCTTTATCAGCAGAGATAGCAATCATTTGAAGATTTTCTCCGTCGGTTCCTTTTATCAGCAGGGATGGCATTTATTTTGCTAGTTCTCTTTATCAGCAGAGATAGCAATCTTTTGAAGATTTTCTCCGTCGGTTCCCTTTATCAGCAGGGATGGCATTTATTTTGCTAGTTCTCTTTATCAGCAGAGATAGCAATCTTTTGAAGATTTTCTCCGTCAGTTCGCTTTATCAGCAGGGATGGCATTTATTTTGCTCGTTCTCTTTATCAGCAGAGATAGCAATCTTTTGAAGATTTTCTTCGTCAGTTCCCTTTATCAGCAGGGATGGCATTTATTTTGCTAGTTCTCTTTATCAGCAGAGATAGCAATCTTTTGAAGATTTTCTTCGTCAGTTCCCTTTATCAGCAGGGATGGCATTTATTTTGCTAGTTCTCTTTATCAGCAAAGATAGCAATCTTTTGAAGATTTTCTTCGTCAGTTCCCATTATCAGCAGGGATGGCATTTATTTTGCTAGTTCTCTTTATCAGCAGAGATAGCAATCTTTTGAAGATTTTCTTCGTCAGTTCCCTTTATCAGCAGGGATGGCATTTATTTTGCTAGTTCTCTTTATCAGCAGAGATAGCAATCTTTTGAAGATTTTCTTAGTCAGTTCCCTTTATCAGCAGGGATGGCATTTATTTTGCCAATTCTCTTTATCAGCAGAGATAGCAATCTTTTGAAGATTTTCTCCGTCAGTTCCCTTTATCAGCAGGGATGACATTTATTTTGCTAGTTCTCTTTATCAGCAGAGATAGCAATCTTTTGAAGATTTTCTTCGTCGGTTCCCTTTATCAGCAGGGATGGCATTTATTTTGCTCGTTCTCTTTATCGGCAGAGATAGCAATCTTTTGAAGATTTTCTCCGTCAGTTCCCTTTATCAGCAGGGATGGCATTTATTTTTCTAGTTCTCTTTATCAGCAGAGATAGCAATCTTTTGAAGATTTTCTCCGTCAGTTCCCTTTATCAGCAGGGATGACATTTATTTTGCTAGTTCTCTTTATCAGCAGAGATAGCAATCTTTTGAAGATTTTCTCCGTCAGTTCCCTTTATCAGCAGGGATGGCATTTATTTTTCTAGTTCTCTTTATCAGCAGAGATAGCAATCTTTTGAAGATTTTCTTCGTCAGTTCCCTTTATCAGCAGGGATGGCATTTATTTTGCTAGTTCTCTTTATCAGCAGAGATAACAATCTTTTGAAGATTTTCTTCGTCAGTTCCCTTTATCAGCAGGGATGGCATTTATTTTGCTAGTTCTCTTTATCAGCAAAGATAGCAATCTTTTGAAGATTTTCTTCGTCAGTTCCCATTATCAGCAGGGATGGCATTTATTTTGCTAGTTCTCTTTATCAGCAGAGATAGCAATCTTTTGAAGATTTTCTTCGTCAGTTCCCTTTATCAGCAGGGATGGCATTTATTTTGCTAGTTCTCTTTATCAGCAGAGATAGCAATCTTTTGAAGATTTTCTTCGTCAGTTCCCTTTATCAGCAGGGATGGCATTTATTTTGCCAATTCTCTTTATCAGCAGAGATAGCAATCTTTTGAAGATTTTCTCCGTCAGTTCCCTTTATCAGCAGGGATGACATTTATTTTGCTAGTTCTCTTTATCAGCAGAGATAGCAATCATTTGAAGATTTTCTTCGTCGGTTCCCTTTATCAGCAGGGATGGCATTTATTTTGCTCGTTCTCTTTATCGGCAGAGATAGCAATCTTTTGAAGATTTTCTCCGTCAGTTCCCTTTATCAGCAGGGATGGCATTTATTTTTCTAGTTCTCTTTATCAGCAGAGATAGCAATCTTTTGAAGATTTTCTCCGTCAGTTCCCTTTATCAGCAGGGATGACATTTATTTTGCTAGTTCTCTTTATCAGCAGAGATAGCAATCTTTTGAAGATTTTCTCCGTCAGTTCCCTTTATCAGCAGGGATGGCATTTATTTTTCTAGTTCTCTTTATCAGCAGAGATAGCAATCTTTTGAAGATTTTCTTCGTCAGTTCCCTTTATCAGCAGGGATGGCATTTATTTTGCTAGTTCTCTTTATCAGCAGAGATAACAATCTTTTGAAGATTTTCTTCGTCAGTTCCCTTTATCAGCAGGGATGGCATTTATTTTGCTAGTTCTCTTTATCAGCAAAGATAGCAATCTTTTGAAGATTTTCTTCGTCAGTTCCCATTATCAGCAGGGATGGCATTTATTTTGCTAGTTCTCTTTATCAGCAGAGATAGCAATCTTTTGAAGATTTTCTTCGTCAGTTCCCTTTATCAGCAGGGATGGCATTTATTTTGCTAGTTCTCTTTATCAGCAGAGATAGCAATCTTTTGAAGATTTTCTTCGTCAGTTCCCTTTATCAGCAGGGATGGCATTTATTTTGCCAATTCTCTTTATCAGCAGAGATAGCAATCTTTTGAAGATTTTCTCCGTCAGTTCCCTTTATCAGCAGGGATGGCATTTATTTTGCTAGTTCTCTTTATCAGCAGAAATAGCAATCTTTTGAAGATTTTCTCCGTCAGTTCCCTTTATCAGCAGGGATGACATTTATTTTGCTAGTTCTCTTTATCAGCAGAGATAGGAATCTTATGAAGATTTTCTCCGTCAGTTCCCTTTATCAGCAGGGATGGCATTTATTTTTCTAGTTCTCTTTATCAGCAGAGATAGCAAACTTTTGAAGATTTTCTCCGTCAGTTACCTTTATTAGCAGGGATGGCATTTATTTTGCTAGTTCTCTTTATCAGCAGAGATAGCAATCATTTGAAGATTTTCTCCGTCGGTTCCTTTTATCAGCAGGGATGGCATTTATTTTGCTAGTTCTCTTTATCAGCAGAGATAGCAATCTTTTGAAGATTTTCTCCGTCGGTTCCCTTTATCAGCAGGGATGGCATTTATTTTGCTAGTTCTCTTTATCAGCAGAGATAGCAATCTTTTGAAGATTTTCTCCGTCAGTTCGCTTTATCAGCAGGGATGGCATTTATTTTGCTCGTTCTCTTTATCAGCAGAGATAGCAATCTTTTGAAGATTTTCTTCGTCAGTTCCCTTTATCAGCAGGGATGGCATTTATTTTGCTAGTTCTCTTTATCAGCAGAGATAGCAATCTTTTGAAGATTTTCTTCGTCAGTTCCCTTTATCAGCAGGGATGGCATTTATTTTGCTAGTTCTCTTTATCAGCAAAGATAGCAATCTTTTGAAGATTTTCTTCGTCAGTTCCCATTATCAGCAGGGATGGCATTTATTTTGCTAGTTCTCTTTATCAGCAGAGATAGCAATCTTTTGAAGATTTTCTTCGTCAGTTCCCTTTATCAGCAGGGATGGCATTTATTTTGCTAGTTCTCTTTATCAGCAGAGATAGCAATCTTTTGAAGATTTTCTTCGTCAGTTCCCTTTATCAGCAGGGATGGCATTTATTTTGCCAATTCTCTTTATCAGCAGAGATAGCAATCTTTTGAAGATTTTCTCCGTCAGTTCCCTTTATCAGCAGGGATGACATTTATTTTGCTAGTTCTCTTTATCAGCAGAGATAGCAATCTTTTGAAGATTTTCTTCGTCGGTTCCCTTTATCAGCAGGGATGGCATTTATTTTGCTCGTTCTCTTTATCGGCAGAGATAGCAATCTTTTGAAGATTTTCTCCGTCAGTTCCCTTTATCAGCAGGGATGGCATTTATTTTTCTAGTTCTCTTTATCAGCAGAGATAGCAATCTTTTGAAGATTTTCTCCGTCAGTTCCCTTTATCAGCAGGGATGACATTTATTTTGCTAGTTCTCTTTATCAGCAGAGATAGCAATCTTTTGAAGATTTTCTCCGTCAGTTCCCTTTATCAGCAGGGATGGCATTTATTTTTCTAGTTCTCTTTATCAGCAGAGATAGCAATCTTTTGAAGATTTTCTTCGTCAGTTCCCTTTATCAGCAGGGATGGCATTTATTTTGCTAGTTCTCTTTATCAGCAGAGATAACAATCTTTTGAAGATTTTCTTCGTCAGTTCCCTTTATCAGCAGGGATGGCATTTATTTTGCTAGTTCTCTTTATCAGCAAAGATAGCAATCTTTTGAAGATTTTCTTCGTCAGTTCCCATTATCAGCAGGGATGGCATTTATTTTGCTAGTTCTCTTTATCAGCAGAGATAGCAATCTTTTGAAGATTTTCTTCGTCAGTTCCCTTTATCAGCAGGGATGGCATTTATTTTGCTAGTTCTCTTTATCAGCAGAGATAGCAATCTTTTGAAGATTTTCTTCGTCAGTTCCCTTTATCAGCAGGGATGGCATTTATTTTGCCAATTCTCTTTATCAGCAGAGATAGCAATCTTTTGAAGATTTTCTCCGTCAGTTCCCTTTATCAGCAGGGATGGCATTTATTTTGCTAGTTCTCTTTATCAGCAGAAATAGCAATCTTTTGAAGATTTTCTCCGTCAGTTCCCTTTATCAGCAGGGATGACATTTATTTTGCTAGTTCTCTTTATCAGCAGAGATAGCAATCTTTTGAAGATTTTCTTCGTCAGTTCCCTTTATCAGCAGGGATGGCATTTATTTTGCTAGTTCTCTTTATCAGCAGAGATAGCAATCTTTTGAAGATTTTCTTCGTCAGTTCCCTTTATCAGCAGGGATGGCATTTATTTTGCCAATTCTCTTTATCAGCAGAGATAGCAATCTTTTGAAGATTTTCTCCGTCAGTTCCCTTTATCAGCAGGGATGGCATTTATTTTGCTAGTTCTCTTTATCAGCAGAAATAACAATCTTTTGAAGATTTTCTCCGTCAGTTCCCTTTATCAGCAGGGATGACATTTATTTTGCTAGTTCTCTTTATCAGCAGAGATAGGAATCTTATGAAGATTTTCTCCGTCAGTTCCCTTTATCAGCAGGGATGGCATTTATTTTTCTAGTTCTCTTTATCAGCAGAGATAGCAAACTTTTGAAGATTTTCTCCGTCAGTTACCTTTATCAGCAGGGATGGCATTTATTTTGCTAGTTCTCTTTATCAGCAGAGATAGCAATCATTTGAAGATTTTCTCCGTCGGTTCCTTTTATCAGCAGGGATGGCATTTATTTTGCTAGTTCTCTTTATCAGCAGAGATAGCAATCTTTTGAAGATTTTCTCCGTCGGTTCCCTTTATCAGCAGGGATGGCATTTATTTTCCTAGTTCTCTTTATCAGCAGAGATAGCAATCTTTTGAAGATTTTCTCCGTCGGTTCGCTTTATCAGCAGGGATGGCATTTATTTTGCTCGTTCTCTTTATCAGCAGAGATAGCAATCTTTTGAAGATTTTCTTCGTCAGTTCCCTTTATCAGCAGGGATGGCATTTATTTTGCTAGTTCTCTTTATCAGCAAAGATAGCAATCTTTTGAAGATTTTCTTCGTCAGTTCCCTTTATCAGCAGGGATGGCATTTATTTTGCTAGTTCTCTTTATCAGCAGAGATAGCAATCTTTTGAAGATTTTCTTCGTCAGTTCCCTTTATCAGCAGGGATGGCATTTATTTTGCTAGTTCTCTTTATCAGCAGAGATAGCAATCTTTTGAAGATTTTCTTCGTCAGTTCCCTTTATCAGCAGGGATGGCATTTATTTTGCCAATTCTCTTTATCAGCAGAGATAGCAATCTTTTGAAGATTTTCTCCGTCAGTTCCCTTTATCAGCAGGGATGACATTTATTTTGCTAGTTCTCTTTATCAGCAGAGATAGCAATCATTTGAAGATTTTCTTCGTCGGTTCCCTTTATCAGCAGGGATGGCATTTATTTTGCTCGTTCTCTTTATCGGCAGAGATAGCAATCTTTTGAAGATTTTCTCCGTCAGTTCCCTTTATCAGCAGGGATGGCATTTATTTTTCTAGTTCTCTTTATCAGCAGAGATAGCAATCTTTTGAAGATTTTCTCCGTCAGTTCCCTTTATCAGCAGGGATGACATTTATTTTGCTAGTTCTCTTTATCAGCAGAGATAGCAATCTTTTGAAGATTTTCTCCGTCAGTTCCCTTTATCAGCAGGGATGGCATTTATTTTTCTAGTTCTCTTTATCAGCAGAGATAGCAATCTTTTGAAGATTTTCTTCGTCAGTTCCCTTTATCAGCAGGGATGGCATTTATTTTGCTAGTTCTCTTTATCAGCAGAGATAACAATCTTTTGAAGATTTTCTTCGTCAGTTCCCTTTATCAGCAGGGATGGCATTTATTTTGCTAGTTCTCTTTATCAGCAAAGATAGCAATCTTTTGAAGATTTTCTTCGTCAGTTCCCATTATCAGCAGGGATGGCATTTATTTTGCTAGTTCTCTTTATCAGCAGAGATAGCAATCTTTTGAAGATTTTCTTCGTCAGTTCCCTTTATCAGCAGGGATGGCATTTATTTTGCTAGTTCTCTTTATCAGCAGAGATAGCAATCTTTTGAAGATTTTCTTCGTCAGTTCCCTTTATCAGCAGGGATGGCATTTATTTTGCCAATTCTCTTTATCAGCAGAGATAGCAATCTTTTGAAGATTTTCTCCGTCAGTTCCCTTTATCAGCAGGGATGGCATTTATTTTGCTAGTTCTCTTTATCAGCAGAAATAGCAATCTTTTGAAGATTTTCTCCGTCAGTTCCCTTTATCAGCAGGGATGACATTTATTTTGCTAGTTCTCTTTATCAGCAGAGAAAGGAATCTTATGAAGATTTTCTCCGTCAGTTCCCTTTATCAGCAGGGATGGCATTTATTTTTCTAGTTCTCTTTATCAGCAGAGATAGCAATCTTTTGAAGATTTTCTCCGTCAGTTACCTTTATCAGCAGGGATGGCATTTATTTTGCTAGTTCTCTTTATCAGCAGAGATAGCAATCATTTGAAGATTTTCTCCGTCGGTTCCTTTTATCAGCAGGGATGGCATTTATTTTGCTAGTTCTCTTTATCAGCAGAGATAGCAATCTTTTGAAGATTTTCTCCGTCGGTTCCCTTTATCAGCAGGGATGGCATTTATTTTGCTAGTTCTCTTTATCAGCAGAGATAGCAATCTTTTGAAGATTTTCTCCGTCGGTTCGCTTTATCAGCAGGGATGGCATTTATTTTGCTCGTTCTCTTTATCAGCAGAGATAGCAATCTTTTGAAGATTTTCTCCGTCAGTTCCCTTTATCAGCAGGGATGGCATTTATTTTGCTAGTTCTCTTTATCAGCAAAGATAGCAATCTTTTGAAGATTTTCTTCGTCAGTTCCCATTATCAGCAGGGATGGCATTTATTTTGCTAGTTCTCTTTATCAGCAGAGATAGCAATCTTTTGAAGATTTTCTTCGTCAGTTCCCTTTATCAGCAGGGATGGCATTTATTTTGCTAGTTCTCTTTATCAGCAGAGATAGCAATCTTTTGAAGATTTTCTTCGTCAGTTCCCTTTATCAGCAGGGATGGCATTTATTTTGCCAATTCTCTTTATCAGCAGAGATAGCAATCTTTTGAAGATTTTCTCCGTCAGTTCCCTTTATCAGCAGGGATGACATTTATTTTGCTAGTTCTCTTTATCAGCAGAGATAGCAATCATTTGAAGATTTTCTTCGTCGGTTCCCTTTATCAGCAGGGATGGCATTTATTTTGCTCGTTCTCTTTATCGGCAGAGATAGCAATCTTTTGAAGATTTTCTCCGTCAGTTCCCTTTATCAGCAGGGATGGCATTTATTTTTCTAGTTCTCTTTATCAGCAGAGATAGCAATCTTTTGAAGATTTTCTCCGTCAGTTCCCTTTATCAGCAGGGATGACATTTATTTTGCTAGTTCTCTTTATCAGCAGAGATAGCAATCTTTTGAAGATTTTCTCCGTCGGTTCCCTTTATCAGCAGGGATGGCATTTATTTTGCTAGTTCTCTTTATCAGCAGAGATAGCAATCTTTTGAAGATTTTCTCCGTCGGTTCGCTTTATCAGCAGGGATGGCATTTATTTTGCTCGTTCTCTTTATCAGCAGAGATAGCAATCTTTTGAAGATTTTCTCCGTCAGTTCCCTTTATCAGCAGGGATGGCATTTATTTTGCTAGTTCTCTTTATCAGCAAAGATAGCAATCTTTTGAAGATTTTCTTCGTCAGTTCCCATTATCAGCAGGGATGGCATTTATTTTGCTAGTTCTCTTTATCAGCAGAGATAGCAATCTTTTGAAGATTTTCTTCGTCAGTTCCCTTTATCAGCAGGGATGGCATTTATTTTGCTAGTTCTCTTTATCAGCAGAGATAGCAATCTTTTGAAGATTTTCTTCGTCAGTTCCCTTTATCAGCAGGGATGGCATTTATTTTGCCAATTCTCTTTATCAGCAGAGATAGCAATCTTTTGAAGATTTTCTCCGTCAGTTCCCTTTATCAGCAGGGATGACATTTATTTTGCTAGTTCTCTTTATCAGCAGAGATAGCAATCATTTGAAGATTTTCTTCGTCGGTTCCCTTTATCAGCAGGGATGGCATTTATTTTGCTCGTTCTCTTTATCGGCAGAGATAGCAATCTTTTGAAGATTTTCTCCGTCAGTTCCCTTTATCAGCAGGGATGGCATTTATTTTTCTAGTTCTCTTTATCAGCAGAGATAGCAATCTTTTGATGATTTTCTCCATCAGTTCCCTTTATCAGCAGGGATGACATTTATTTTGCTAGTTCTCTTTATCAGCAGAGATAGCAATCTTTTGAAGATTTTCTCCGTCAGTTCCCTTTATCAGCAGGGATGGCATTTAATTTTCTAGTTCTCTTTATCAGCAGAGATAGCAATCTTTTGAAGATTTTCTTCGTCAGTTCCCTTTATCAGCAGGGATGGCATTTATTTTGCTAGTTCTCTTTATCAGCAGAGATAACAATCTTTTGAAGATTTTCTTCGTCAGTTCCCTTTATCAGCAGGGATGGCATTTATTTTGCTAGTTCTCTTTATCAGCAGAAATAGCAATCTTTTGAAGATTTTCTCCGTCAGTTCCCTTTATCAGCTGGGATGACATTTATTTTGCTAGTTCTCTTTATCAGCAGAGATAGCAATCTTTTGAAGATTTTCTTCGTCAGTTCCCTTTATCAGCAGGGATGGCATTTATTTTGCTAGTTCTCTTTATCAGCAGAGATAGCAATCTTTTGAAGATTTTCTTCGTCAGTTCCCTTTATCAGCAGGGATGGCATTTATTTTGCCAATTCTCTTTATCAGCAGAGATAGCAATCTTTTGAAGATTTTCTCCGTCAGTTCCCTTTATCAGCAGGGATGGCATTTATTTTGCTAGTTCTCTTTATCAGCAGAAATAGCAATCTTTTGAAGATTTTCTCCGTCAGTTCCCTTTATCAGCAGGGATGACATTTATTTTGCTAGTTCTCTTTATCAGCAGAGATAGGAATCTTATGAAGATTTTCTCCGTCAGTTCCCTTTATCAGCAGGGATGGCATTTATTTTTCTAGTTCTCTTTATCAGCAGAGATAGCAATCTTTTGAAGATTTTCTCCGTCAGTTACCTTTATCAGCAGGGATGGCATTTATTTTGCTAGTTCTCTTTATCAGCAGAGATAGCAATCATTTGAAGATTTTCTCCGTCGGTTCCTTTTATCAGCAGGGATGGCATTTATTTTGCTAGTTCTCTTTATCAGCAGAGATAACAATCTTTTGAAGATTTTCTCCGTCGGTTCCCTTTATCAGCAGGGATGGCATTTATTTTGCTAGTTCTCTTTATCAGCAGAGATAGCAATCTTTTGAAGATTTTCTCCGTCGGTTCCCTTTATCAGCAGGGATGGCATTTATTTTGCTCGTTCTCTTTATCAGCAGAGATAGCAATCTTTTGAAGATTTTCTCCGTCAGTTCCCTTTATCAGCAGGGATGGCATTTATTTTGCTAGTTCTCTTTATCAGCAGAGATAACAATCTTTTGAAGATTTTCTCCGTCAGTTCCCTTTATCAGCAGGGATGACATTTATTTTGCTAGTTCTCTTTATCAACAGAGATAGCAATCTTTTGAAGATTTTCGTCGTCGGTTCCCTTTATCAGCAGGGATGGCATTTATTTTTCTAGTTCTCTTTATCAGCAGAGATAGCAATCTTTTGAAGATTTTCTCCGTCAGTTACCTTTATCAGCAGGGATGGCATTTATTTTGCTAGTTCTCTTTATCAGCAGAGATAGCAATCTTTTGAAGATTTTCTCCGTCAGTTCCCTTTATCAGCAGGGATGGCATTTATTTTGCTAGTTCTCTTTATCAGCAGAAATAGCAATCTTTTGAAGATTTTCTTCGTCAGTTCCCTTTATCAGCAGGGATGGCATTTATTTTGCTCGTTCTCTTTATCGGCAGAGATAGCAATCTTTTGAAGATTTTCTCCGTCAGTTCCCTTTATCAGCAGGGATGGCATTTATTTTTCTAGTTCTCTTTATCAGCAGAGATAGCAATCTTTTGAAGATTTTCTCCGTCAGTTCCCTTTATCAGCAGGGATGACATTTATTTTGCTAGTTCTCTTTATCAGCAGAGATAGCAATCTTTTGTAGATTTTCTCCGTCGGTTCCCTTTATCAGCAGGGATGGCATTTATTTTTCTAGTTCTCTTTATCAGCAGAGATAGCAATCTTTTGAAGATTTTCTTCGTCAGTTCCCTTTATCAGCAGGGATGGCATTTATTTTGCTAGTTCTCTTTATCAGCAGAGATAGCAATCTTTTGAAGATTTTCTTCGTCAGTTCCCTTTATCAGCAGGGATGGCATTTATTTTGCTAGTTCTCTTTATCAGCAGAGATAGCAATCTTTTGAAGATTTTCTTCGTCAGTTCCCATTATCAGCAGGGATGGCATTTATTTTGCTAGTTCTCTTTATCAGCAGAGATAGCAATCTTTTGAAGATTTTCTTCGTCGGTTCCCTTTATCAGCAGGGATGGCATTTATTTTGCTAGTTCTCTTTATCAGCAGAGATAGCAATCTTTTGAAGATTTTCTCCGTCAGTTCCCTTTATCAGCAGGGATGACATTTATTTTGCTAGTTCTCTTTATCAACAGAGATAGCAATCTTTTGAAGATTTTCGTCGTCGGTTCCCTTTATCAGCAGGGATGGCATTTATTTTTCTAGTTCTCTTTATCAGCAGAGATAGCAATCTTTTGAAGATTTTCTCCGTCAGTTACCTTTATCAGCAGGGATGGCATTTATTTTGCTAGTTCTCTTTATCAGCAGAGATAGCAATCTTTTGAAGATTTTCTCCGTCAGTTCCCTTTATCAGCAGGGATGGCATTTATTTTGCTAGTTCTCTTTATCAGCAGAAATAGCAATCTTTTGAAGATTTTCTTCGTCAGTTCCCTTTATCAGCAGGGATGGCATTTATTTTGCTCGTTCTCTTTATCGACAGAGATAGCAATCTTTTGAAGATTTTCTCCGTCAGTTCCCTTTATCAGCAGGGATGGCATTTATTTTTCTAGTTCTCTTTATCAGCAGAGATAGCAATCTTTTGAAGATTTTCTCCGTCAGTTCCCTTTATCAGCAGGGATGACATTTATTTTGCTAGTTCTCTTTATCAGCAGAGATAGCAATCTTTTGAAGATTTTCTCCGTCGGTTCCCTTTATCAGCAGGGATGGCATTTATTTTTCTAGTTCTCTTTATCAGCAGAGATAGCAATCTTTTGAAGATTTTCTTCGTCAGTTCCCTTTATCAGCAGGGATGGCATTTATTTTGCTAGTTCTCTTTATCAGCAGAGATAGCAATCTTTTGAAGATTTTCTTCGTCAGTTCCCTTTATCAGCAGGGATGGCATTTATTTTGCTAGTTCTCTTTATCAGCAGAGATAGCAATCTTTTGAAGATTTTCTTCGTCAGTTCCCATTATCAGCAGGGATGGCATTTATTTTGCTAGTTCTCTTTATCAGCAGAGATAGCAATCTTTTGAAGATTTTCTTCGTCGGTTCCCTTTATCAGCAGGGATGGCATTTATTTTGCTAGTTCTCTTTATCAGCAGAGATAGCAATCTTTTGAAGATTTTCTTCGTCAGTTCCCTTTATCAGCAGGGATGGCATTTATTTTGCTAGTTCTCTTTATCAGCAGAGATAGCAATCTTTTGAAGATTTTCTCCGTCAGTTCCCATTATCAGCAGGGATGGCATTTATTTTGCTAGTTCTCTTTATCAGCAGAGATAGCAATCTTTTGAAGATTTTCTCCGTCGGTTCCCTTTATCAGCAGGGATGGCATTTATTTTGCTAGTTCTCTTTATTAGCAGAGATAGGAATCTTATGAAGATTTTCTTCGTCAGTTCCCTTTATCAGCAGGGATGGCATTTATTTTTCTAGTTCTCTTTATCAGCAGAGATAGCAATCTTTTGAAGATTTTCTCCGTCAGTTACCTTTATCAGTAGGGATGGCATTTATTTTGCTAGTTCTCTTTATCAGCAGAGATAGCAATCATTTGAAGATTTTCTTCGTCGGTTCCTTTTATCAGCAGGGATGGCATTTATTTTGCTAGTTCTCTTTATCAGCAGAGATAGCAATCTTTTGAAGATTTTCTCCGTCAGTTCCCTTTATCAGCAGGGATGGCATTTATTTTTCTAGTTCTCTTTATCAGCAGAGATAGCAATCTTTTGAAGATTTTCTCCGTCAGTTCCCTTTATCAGCAGGGATGGCATTTATTTTGCTAGTTCTCTTTATCAGAAGAGATAGCAATCTTTTGAAGATTTTCTCCGTCGGTTCCCTTTATCAGCAGGGATGGCATTTATTTTTCTAGTTCTCTTTATCAGCAGAGATAGCAATCTTTTGAAGATTTTCTTCGTCAGTTCCCTTTATCAGCAGGGATGGCATTTATTTTGCTAGTTCTCTTTATCAGCAGAGATAGCAATCTTTTGAAGATTTTCTTCGTCAGTTCCCTTTATCAGCAGGGATGGCATTTATTTTGCTAGTTCTCTTTATCAGCAAAGATAGCAATCTTTTGAAGATTTTCTTCGTCAGTTCCCATTATCAGCAGGGATGGCATTTATTTTGCTAGTTCTCTTTATCAGCAGAGATAGCAATCTTTTGAAGATTTTCTTCGTCGGTTCCCTTTATCAGCAGGGATGGCATTTATTTTGCTAGTTCTCTTTATCAGCAGAGATAGCAATCTTTTGAAGATTTTCTTCGTCAGTTCCCTTTATCAGCAGGGATGGCATTTATTTTGCTAGTTCTCTTTATCAGCAGAGATAGCAATCTTTTGAAGATTTTCTCCGTCAGTTCCCTTTATCAGCAGGGATGGCATTTATTTTGCTAGTTCTCTTTATCAGCAGAAATAGCAATCTTTTGAAGATTTTCTCCGTCAGTTCCCTTTATCAGCAGGGATGACATTTATTTTGCTAGTTCTCTTTATCAGCAGAGATAGGAATCTTATGAAGATTTTCTTCGTCAGTTCCCTTTATCAGCAGGGATGGCATTTATTTTTCTAGTTCTCTTTATCAGCAGAGATAGCAATCTTTTGAAGATTTTCTCCGTCAGTTACCTTTATCAGTAGGGATGGCATTTATTTTGCTAGTTCTCTTTATCAGCAGAGATAGCAATCATTTGAAGATTTTCATCGTCGGTTCCTTTTATCAGCAGGGATGGCATTTATTTTGCTAGTTCTCTTTATCAGCAGAGATAGCAATCTTTTGAAGATTTTCTCCGTCGGTTCCCTTTATCAGCAGGGATGGCATTTATTTTGCTAGTTCTCTTTATCAGCAGAGATAGCAATCTTTTGAAGATTTTCTCCGTCGGTTCCCTTTATCAGCAGGGATGGCATTTATTTTGCTCGTTCTCTTTATCAGCAGAGATAGCAATCTTTTGAAGATTTTCTCTGTCAGTTCCCTTTATCAGCAGGGATGGCATTTATTTTGCTAGTTCTCTTTATCAGCAGAGATAGCAATCTTTTGAAGATTTTCTTCGTCAGTTCCCATTATCAGCAGGGATGGCATTTATTTTGCTCGTTCTCTTTATCGGCAGAGATAGCAATCTTTTGAAGATTTTCTCCGTCAGTTCCCTTTATCAGCAGGGATGGCATTTAATTTGCTAGTTCTCTTTATCAGCAGAGATAGCAATCTTTTGAAGATTTTCTCCGTCAGTTACCTTTATCAGCAGGGATGGCATTTATTTTGCTAGTTCTCTTTATCAACAGAGATAGCAATCTTTTGAAGATTTTCGTCGTCAGTTCCCTTTATCAGCAGGGATGGCATTTATTTTTCTAGTTCTCTTTATCAACAGAGATAGCAATCTTTTGAAGATTTTCGTCGTCAGTTCCCTTTATCAGCAGGGATGACATTTATTTTGCTAGTTCTCTTTATCAGCAGAGATAGGAATCTTATGAAGATTTTCTTCGTCAGTTCCCTTTATCAGCAGGGATGGCATTTATTTTTCTAGTTCTCTTTATCAGCAGAGATAGCAATCTTTTGAAGATTTTCTCCGTCAGTTACCTTTATCAGTAGGGATGGCATTTATTTTGCTAGTTCTCTTTATCAGCAGAGATAGCAATCATTTGAAGATTTTCTTCGTCGGTTCCTTTTATCAGCAGGGATGGCATTTATTTTGCTAGTTCTCTTTATCAGCAGAGATAGCAATCTTTTGAAGATTTTCTCCGTCGGTTCCCTTTATCAGCAGGGATGGCATTTATTTTGCTAGTTCTCTTTATCAGCAGAGATAGCAATCTTTTGAAGATTTTCTCCGTCAGTTCCCTTTATCAGCAGGGATGGCATTTATTTTGCTAGTTCTCTTTATCAGCAGAAATAGCAATCTTTTGAAGATTTTCTCCGTCAGTTCCCTTTATCAGCAGGGATGACATTTATTTTGCTAGTTCTCTTTATCAGCAGAGATAGGAATCTTATGAAGATTTTCTTCGTCAGTTCCCTTTATCAGCAGGGATGGCATTTATTTTTCTAGTTCTCTTTATCAGCAGAGATAGCAATCTTTTGAAGATTTTCTCCGTCAGTTACCTTTATCAGTAGGGATGGCATTTATTTTGCTAGTTCTCTTTATCAGCAGAGATAGCAATCATTTGAAGATTTTCATCGTCGGTTCCTTTTATCAGCAGGGATGGCATTTATTTTGCTAGTTCTCTTTATCAGCAGAGATAGCAATCTTTTGAAGATTTTCTCCGTCGGTTCCCTTTATCAGCAGGGATGGCATTTATTTTGCTAGTTCTCTTTATCAGCAGAGATAGCAATCTTTTGAAGATTTTCTCCGTCGGTTCCCTTTATCAGCAGGGATGGCATTTATTTTGCTCGTTCTCTTTATCAGCAGAGATAGCAATCTTTTGAAGATTTTCTCCGTCAGTTCCCTTTATCAGCAGGGATGGCATTTATTTTGCTAGCTCTCTTTATCAGCAGAGATAGCAATCTTTTGAAGATTTTCTTCGTCAGTTCCCTTTATCAGCAGGGATGGCATTTATTTTGCTCGTTCTCTTTATCGGCAGAGATAGCAATCTTTTGAAGATTTTCTCCGTCAGTTCCCTTTATCAGCAGGGATGGCATTTAATTTGCTAGTTCTCTTTATCGGCAGAAATAGCAATCTTTTGAAGATTTTCTCCGTCAGTTCCCTTTATCAGCAGGGATGGCATTTATTTTGCTAGTTCTCTTTATCAACAGAGATAGCAATCTTTTGAAGATTTTCGTCGTCAGTTCCCTTTATCAGCAGGGATGGCATTTATTTTTCTAGTTCTCTTTATCAACAGAGATAGCAATCTTTTGAAGATTTTCGTCGTCAGTTCCCTTTATCAGCAGGGATGACATTTATTTTGCTAGTTCTCTTTATCAGCAGAGATAGGAATCTTATGAAGATTTTCTTCGTCAGTTCCCATTATCAGCAGGGATGGCATTTATTTTTCTAGTTCTCTTTATCAGCAGAGATAGGAATCTTTTGAAGATTTTCTCCGTCAGTTACCTTTATCAGTAGGGATGGCATTTATTTTGCTAGTTCTCTTTATCAGCAGAGATAGCAATCATTTGAAGATTTTCTTCGTCGGTTCCTTTTATCAGCAGGGATGGCATTTATTTTGCTAGTTCTCTTTATCAGCAGAGATAGCAATCTTTTGAAGATTTTCTCCGTCGGTTCCCTTTATCAGCAGGGATGGCATTTATTTTGCTAGTTCTCTTTATCAGCAGAGATAGCAATCTTTTGAAGATTTTCTCCGTCGGTTCCCTTTATCAGCAGGGATGGCATTTATTTTGCTCGTTCTCTTTATCAGCAGAGATAGCAATCTTTTGAAGATTTTCTCCGTCAGTTCCCTTTATCAGCAGGGATGGCATTTATTTTGCTAGTTCTCTTTATCAGCAGAGATAGCAATCTTTTGAAGATTTTCTTCGTCAGTTCCCTTTATCAGCAGGGATGGCATTTATTTTGCTCGTTCTCTTTATCGGCAGAGATAGCAATCTTTTGAAGATTTTCTCCGTCAGTTCCCTTTATCAGCAGGGATGGCATTTATTTTGCTAGTTCTCTTTATCAGCAGAAATAGCAATCTTTTGAAGATTTTCTCCGTCAGTTCCCTTTATCAGCAGGGATGGCATTTATTTTGCTAGTTCTCTTTATCAACAGAGATAGCAATCTTTTGAAGATTTTCGTCGTCAGTTCCCTTTATCAGCAGGGATGGCATTTATTTTTCTAGTTCTCTTTATCAACAGAGATAGCAATCTTTTGAAGATTTTCGTCGTCAGTTCCCTTTATCAGCAGGGATGGCATTTATTTTTCTAGTTCTCTTTATCAGCAGAGATAGCAATCTTTTGAAGATTTTCTCCGTCAGTTACCTTTATCAGCAGGGATGGCATTTATTTTGCTAGTTCTCTTTATCAGCAGAGATAGCAATCTTTTGAAGATTTTCTCCGTCAGTTCCCTTTATCAGCAGGGATGGCATTTATTTTGCTAGTTCTCTTTATCAGCAGAAATAGCAATCTTTTGAAGATTTTCTTCGTCAGTTCCCTTTATCAGCAGGGATGGCATTTATTTTGCTCGTTCTCTTTATCGGCAGAGATAGGAATCTTATGAAGATTTTCTCCGTCAGTTCCCTTTATCAGCAGGGATGGCATTTATTTTTCTAGTTCTCTTTATCAGCAGAGATAGCAATCTTTTGAAGATTTTCTCCGTCAGTTACCTTTATCAGTAGGGATGGCATTTATTTTGCTAGTTCTCTTTATCAGCAGAGATAGCAATCATTTGAAGATTTTCTTCGTCGGTTCCTTTTATCAGCAGGGATGGCATTTATTTTGCTAGTTCTCTTTATCAGCAGAGATAGCAATCTTTTGAAGATTTTCTTTGTCAGTTCCCTTTATCAGCAGGGATGGCATTTATTTTGCTAGTTCTCTTTATCAGCAGAGATAGCAATCTTTTGAAGATTTTCTTCGTCAGTTCCCTTTATCAGCAGGGATGGCATTTATTTTGCTCGTTCTCTTTATCAGCAGAGATAGCAATCTTTTGAAGATTTTCTCCGTCAGTTCCCTTTATCAGCAGGGATGGCATTTATTTTGCTAGTTCTCTTTATCAGCAGAGATAGCAATCTTTTGAAGATTTTCTTCGTCGGTTCCCTTTATCAGCAGGGATGGCATTTATTTTGCTAGTTCTCTTTATCAGCAGAGATAGCAATCTTTTGAAGATTTTCTTCGTCAGTTCCCTTTATCAGCAGGGATGGCATTTATTTTGCTAGTTCTCTTTATCAGCAGAGATAGCAATCTTTTGAAGATTTTCTCCGTCAGTTCCCTTTATCAGCAGGGATGGCATTTATTTTGCTAGTTCTCTTTATCAGCAGAAATAACAATCTTTTGAAGATTTTCTCCGTCAGTTCCCTTTATCAGCAGGGATGACATTTATTTTGCTAGTTCTCTTTATCAGCAGAGATAGGAATCTTATGAAGATTTTCTTCGTCAGTTCCCTTTATCAGCAGGGATGGCATTTATTTTTCTAGTTCTCTTTATCAGCAGAGATAGCAATCTTTTGAAGATTTTCTCCGTCAGTTACCTTTATCAGTAGGGATGGCATTTATTTTGCTAGTTCTCTTTATCAGCAGAGATAGCAATCATTTGAAGATTTTCTTCGTCGGTTCCTTTTATCAGCAGGGATGGCATTTATTTTGCTAGTTCTCTTTATCAGCAGAGATAGCAATCTTTTGAAGATTTTCTCCGTCGGTTCCCTTTATCAGCAGGGATGGCATTTATTTTGCTAGTTCTCTTTATCAGCAGAGATAGCAATCTTTTGAAGATTTTCTCCGTCGGTTCCCTTTATCAGCAGGGATGGCATTTATTTTGCTCGTTCTCTTTATCAGCAGAGATAGCAATCTTTTGAAGATTTTCTCCGTCAGTTCCCTTTATCAGCAGGGATGGCATTTATTTTGCTAGTTCTCTTTATCAGCAGAGATAGCAATCTTTTGATGATTTTCTTCGTCAGTTCCCTTTATCAGCAGGGATGGCATTTATTTTGCTCGTTCTCTTTATCGGCAGAGATAGCAATCTTTTGAAGATTTTCTCCGTCAGTTCCCTTTATCAGCAGGGATGGCATTTATTTTGCTAGTTCTCTTTATCAGCAGAAATAGCAATCTTTTGAAGATTTTCTCCGTCAGTTCCCTTTATCAGCAGGGATGGCATTTATTTTGCTAGTTCTCTTTATCAACAGAGATAGCAATCTTTTGAAGATTTTCGTCGTCAGTTCCCTTTATCAGCAGGGATGGCATTTATTTTTCTAGTTCTCTTTATCAGCAGAGATAGCAATCTTTTGAAGATTTTCTCCGTCAGTTACCTTTATCAGCAGGGATGGCATTTATTTTGCTAGTTCTCTTTATCAGCAGAGATAGCAATCTTTTGAAGATTTTCTCCGTCAGTTCCTTTTATCAGCAGGGATGGCATTTATTTTGCTAGTTCTCTTTATCAGCAGAGATAGCAATCTTTTGAAGATTTTCTTCGTCAGTTCCCTTTATCAGCAGGGATGGCATTTATTTTGCTCGTTCTCTTTATCGGCAGAGATAGCAATCTTTTGAAGATTTTCTCCGTCAGTTCCCTTTATCAGCAGGGATGGCATTTATTTTGCTAGTTCTCTTTATCAGCAGAGATAGCAATCTTTTGAAGATTTTCTCCGTCGGTTCCCTTTATCAGCAGGGATGGCATTTATTTTGCTCGTTCTCTTTATCAGCAGAGATAGCAATCTTTTGAAGATTTTCTCCGTCAGTTCCCTTTATCAGCAGGGATGGCATTTATTTTGCTAGTTCTCTTTATCAGCAGAGATAGCAATCTTTTGAAGATTTTCTTCGTCAGTTCCCTTTATCAGCAGGAATGGCATTTATTTTGCTCGTTCTCTTTATCGGCAGAGATAGCAATCTTTTGAAGATTTTCTCCGTCAGTTCCCTTTATCAGCAGGGATGGCATTTATTTTGCTAGTTCTCTTTATCAGCAGAAATAGCAATCTTTTGAAGATTTTCTCCGTCAGTTCCCTTTATCAGCAGGGATGGCATTTATTTTGCTAGTTCTCTTTATCAGCAGAGATAGCAATCTTTTGAAGATTTTCTTCGTCAGTTCCCTTTATCAGCAGGGATGGCATTTATTTTGCTCATTCTCTTTATCGGCAGAGATAGCAATCTTTTGAAGATTTTCTCCGTCAGTTCCCTTTATCAGCAGGGATGGCATTTATTTTGCTAGTTCTCTTTATCAGCAGAGATAGCAATCTTTTGAAGATTTTCTCCGTCGGTTCCCTTTATCAGCAGGGATGGCATTTATTTTGCTCGTTCTCTTTATCAGCAGAGATAGCAATCTTTTGAAGATTTTCGTCGTCAGTTCCCTTTATCAGCAGGGATGGCATTTATTTTTCTAGTTCTCTTTATCAGCAGAGATAGCAATCTTTTGAAGATTTTCTCCGTCAGTTACCTTTATCAGCAGGGATGGCATTTATTTTGCTAGTTCTCTTTATCAGCAGAGATAGCAATCTTTTGAAGATTTTCTCCGTCAGTTCCTTTTATCAGCAGGGATGGCATTTATTTTGCTAGTTCTCTTTATCAGCAGAGATAGCAATCTTTTGAAGATTTTCTTCGTCAGTTCCCTTTATCAGCAGGGATGGCATTTATTTTGCTCGTTCTCTTTATCGGCAGAGATAGCAATCTTTTGAAGATTTTCTCCGTCAGTTCCCTTTATCAGCAGGGATGGCATTTATTTTTCTAGTTCTCTTTATCAGCAGAGATAGCAATCTTTTGAAGATTTTCTCTGTCAGTTCCCTTTATCAGCAGGGATGACATTTATTTTGCTAGTTCTCTTTATCAGCAGAGATAGCAATCTTTTAAAGATTTTCTCCGTCAGTTCCCTTTATCAGCAGGGATGGCATTTATTTTTCTAGTTCTCTTTATCAGCAGAGATAGCAATCTTTTGAAGATTTTCTTCTTCAGTTCCCTTTATCAGCAGGGATGGCATTTATTTTGCTAGTTCTCTTTATCAGCAGAGATAGCAATCTTTTGAAGATTTTCTTCGTCAGTTCCCTTTATCAGCAGGGATGGCATTTATTTTGCTAGTTCTCTTTATCAGCAGAGATAGCAATCTTTTGAAGATTTTCTTCGTCAGTTCCCATTATCAGCAGGGATGGCATTTATTTTGCTAGTTCTCTTTATCAGCAGAGATAGCAATCTTTTGAAGATTTTCTTCGTCGGTTCCCTTTATCAGCAGGGATGGCATTTATTTTGCTAGTTCTCTTTATCAGCAGAGATAGCAATCTTTTGAAGATTTTCTTCGTCAGTTCCCTTTATCAGCAGGGATGGCATTTATTTTGCTAGTTCTCTTTATCAGCAGAGATAGCAATCTTTTGAAGATTTTCTCCGTCAGTTCCCTTTATCAGCAGGGATGGCATTTATTTTGCTAGTTCTCTTTATCAGCAGAAATAGCAATCTTTTGAAGATTTTCTCCGTCAGTTCCCTTTATCAGCAGGGATGGCATTTATTTTGCTAGTTCTCTTTATCAACAGAGATAGCAATCTTTTGAAGATTTTCGTCGTCAGTTCCCTTTATCAGCAGGGATGGCATTTATTTTTCTAGTTCTCTTTATCAGCAGAGATAGCAATCTTTTGAAGATTTTCTCCGTCAGTTACCTTTATCAGCAGGGATGGCATTTATTTTGCTAGTTCTCTTTATCAGCAGAGATAGCAATCTTTTGAAGATTTTCTCCGTCAGTTCCTTTTATCAGCAGGGATGGCATTTATTTTGCTAGTTCTCTTTATCAGCAGAGATAGCAATCTTTTGAAGATTTTCTTCGTCAGTTCCCTTTATCAGCAGGGATGGCATTTATTTTGCTCGTTCTCTTTATCGGCAGAGATAGCAATCTTTTGAAGATTTTCTCCGTCAGTTCCCTTTATCAGCAGGGATGGCATTTATTTTTCTAGTTCTCTTTATCAGCAGAGATAGCAATCTTTTGAAGATTTTCTCCGTCAGTTCCCTTTATCAGCAGGGATGACATTTATTTTGCTAGTTCTCTTTATCAGCAGAGATAGCAATCTTTTGAAGATTTTCTCCGTCAGTTCCCTTTATCAGCAGGGATGGCATTTATTTTTCTAGTTCTCTTTATCAGCAGAGATAGCAATCTTTTGAAGATTTTCTTCGTCAGTTCCCTTTATCAGCAGGGATGGCATTTATTTTGCTAGTTCTCTTTATCAGCAGAGATAGCAATCTTTTGAAGATTTTCTTCGTCAGTTCCCTTTATCAGCAGGGATGGCATTTATTTTGCTAGTTCTCTTTATCAGCAAAGATAGCAATCTTTTGAAGATTTTCTTCGTCAGTTCCCATTATCAGCAGGGATGGCATTTATTTTGCTAGTTCTCTTTATCAGCAGAGATAACAATCTTTTGAAGATTTTCTTCGTCGGTTCCCTTTATCAGCAGGGATGGCATTTATTTTGCTAGTTCTCTTTATCAGCAGAGATAGCAATCTTTTGAAGATTTTCTTCGTCAGTTCCCTTTATCAGCAGGGATGGCATTTATTTTGCTAGTTCTCTTTATCAGCAGAGATAGCAATCTTTTGAAGATTTTCTCCGTCAGTTCCCTTTATCAGCAGGGATGGCATTTATTTTGCTAGTTCTCTTTATCAGCAGAAATAGCAATCTTTTGAAGATTTTCTCCGTCAGTTCCCTTTATCAGCAGGGATGACATTTATTTTGCTAGTTCTCTTTATCAGCAGAGATAGGAATCTTATGAAGATTTTCTTCGTCAGTTCCCTTTATCAACAGGGATGGCATTTATTTTTCTAGTTCTCTTTATCAGCAGAGATAGCAATCTTTTGAAGATTTTCTCCGTCAGTTACCTTTATCAGTAGGGATGGCATTTATTTTGCTAGTTCTCTTTATCAGCAGAGATAGCAATCATTTGAAGATTTTCTTCGTCGGTTCCTTTTATCAGCAGGGATGGCATTTATTTTGCTAGTTCTCTTTATCAGCAGAGATAGCAATCTTTTGAAGATTTTCTCCGTCGGTTCCCTTTATCAGCAGGGATGGCATTTATTTTGCTAGTTCTCTTTATCAGCAGAGATAGCAATCTTTTGAAGATTTTCTCCGTCGGTTCCCTTTATCAGCAGGGATGGCATTTATTTTGCTCGTTCTCTTTATCAGCAGAGATAGCAATCTTTTGAAGATTTTCTCCGTCAGTTCCCTTTATCAGCAGGGATGGCATTTATTTTGCTAGTTCTCTTTATCAGCAGAGATAACAATCTTTTGAAGATTTTCTCCGTCAGTTCCCTTTATCAGCAGGGATGACATTTATTTTGCTAGTTCTCTTTATCAACAGAGATAGCAATCTTTTGAAGATTTTCGTTGTCAGTTCCCTTTATCAGCAGGGATGGCATTTATTTTTCTAGTTCTCTTTATCAGCAGAGATTGCAATCTTTTGAAGATTTTCTTCGTCGGTTCCTTTTATCAGCAGGTATGGCATTTATTTTGCTAGTTCTCTTTATCAGCAGAGATAGCAATCTTTTGAAGATTTTCTCCATCGGTTCCCTTTATCAGCAGGGATGGCATTTATTTTGCTAGTTCTCTTTATCAGCAGAGATAGCAATCTTTTGAAGATTTTCTCCGTCGGTTCCCTTTATCAGCAGGGATGACATTTATTTTGCTCGTTCTCTTTATCAGCAGAGATAGCAATCTTTTGAAGATTTTCTCCGTCAGTTCCCTTTATCAGCAGGGATGGCATTTATTTTGCTAGTTCTCTTTATCAGCAGAGATATCAATCTTTTGAAGATTTTCTTCGTCAGTTCCCTTTATCAGCAGGGATGGCATTTATTTTGCTAGTTCTCTTTATCAGCAAAGATAGCAATCTTTTGAAGATTTTCTTCGTCAGTTCCCATTATCAGCAGGGATGGCATTTATTTTGCTAGTTCTCTTTATCAGCAGAGATAGCAATCTTTTGAAGATTTTCTTCGTCGGTTCCCTTTATCAGCAGGGATGGCATTTATTTTGCTAGTTCTCTTTATCAGCAGAGATAGCAATCTTTTGAAGATTTTCTTCGTCAGTTCCCTTTATCAGCAGGGATGGCATTTATTTTGCTAGTTCTCTTTATCAGCAGAGATAGCAATCTTTTGAAGATTTTCTCCGTCAGTTCCCTTTATCAGCAGGGATGGCATTTATTTTGCTAGTTCTCTTTATCAGCAGAAATAGCAATCTTTTGAAGATTTTCTCCGTCAGTTCCCTTTATCAGCAGGGATGACATTTATTTTGCTAGTTCTCTTTATCAGCAGAGATAGGAATCTTATGAAGATTTTCTTCGTCAGTTCCCTTTATCAGCAGGGATGGCATTTATTTTTCTAGTTCTCTTTATCAGCAGAGATAGCAATCTTTTGAAGATTTTCTCCGTCAGTTACCTTTATCAGTAGGGATGGCATTTATTTTGCTTGTTCTCTTTATCAGCAGAGATAGCAATCATTTGAAGATTTTCTTCGTCGGTTCCTTTTATCAGCAGGGATGGCATTTATTTTGCTAGTTCTCTTTATCAGCAAAGATAGCAATCTTTTGAAGATTTTCTCCGTCGGTTCCCTTTATCAGCAGGGATGGCATTTATTTTGCTAGTTCTCTTTATCAGCAGAGATAGCAATCTTTTGAAGATTTTCTCCGTCGGTTCCCTTTATCAGCAGGGATGGCATTTATTTTGCTCGTTCTCTTTATCAGCAGAGATAGCAATCTTTTGAAGATTTTCTCCGTCAGTTCCCTTTATCAGCAGGGATGGCATTTATTTTGCTAGTTCTCTTTATCAGCAGAAATAGCAATCTTTTGAAGATTTTCTCCGTCAGTTCCCTTTATCAGCAGGGATGACATTTATTTTGCTAGTTCTCTTTATCAGCAGAGATAGCAATCTTTTGAAGATTTTCGTTGTCAGTTCCCTTTATCAGCAGGGATGGCATTTATTTTTCTAGTTCTCTTTATCAGCAGAGATAGCAATCTTTTGAAGATTTTCTCCGTCAGTTACCTTTATCAGCAGGGATGGCATTTATTTTGCTAGTTCTCTTTATCAGTAGATATAGCAATCTTTTGAAGATTTTCTTCGTCAGTTCCCTTTATCAGCAGGGATGGCATTTATTTTTCTAGTTCTCTTTATCAGCAGAGATAGCAATCTTTTGAAGATTTTCTCCGTCGGTTCCCTTTATCAGCAGGGATGGGATTTATTTTGCTAGTTCTCTTTATCAGCAGAGATAGCAATCTTTTGAAGATTTTCTTCGTCAGTTCCCTTTATCAGCAGGGATGGCATTTATTTTGCTAGTTCTCTTTATCAGCAGAGATAGCAATCTTTTGAAGATTTTCTTCGTCAGTTCCCTTTATCAGCAGGGATGGCATTTATTTTGCTAGTTCTCTTTATCAGCAGAGATAACAATCTTTTGAAGATTTTCTTCGTCGGTTCCCTTTATCAGCAGGGATGGCATTTATTTTGCTAGTTCTCTTTATCAGCAGAGATAGCAATCTTTTGAAGATTTTCTCCGTCAGTTACCTTTATCAGCAGGGATGGCATTTATTTTGCTAGTTCTCTTTATCAGCAGAGATAGCAATCTTTTGAAGATTTTCTTCGTCAGTTCCCTTTATCAGCAGGGATGGCATTTATTTTGCTAGTTCTCTTTATCAGCATAGATAGCAATCTTTTGAAGATTTTCTTCGTCAGTTCCCTTTATCAGTAGGGATGGCATTTATTTTGCTAGTTCTCTTTATTACCAGAGATAACAATCTTTTGAAGATTTTCTTCGTCAGTTCCTTTTATCAGCAGGGATGGCATTTATTTTGCTAGTTCTCTTTATTAGCAGAGATAGCAATCTTTTGAAGATTTTCTTCGTCAGTTCCTTTTATCAGCAGGGATGGCATTTATTTTGCTAGTTCTCTTTATCAGCAGAGATAGCAATCTTTTAAAGATTTTCTCCGTCGGTTCCCTTTATCAGCAGGGATGGCATTTATTTTGCTAGTTCTCTTTATCAGCAGAGATAGCAATCTTTTGAAGATTTTCTCCGTCAGTTCCCTTTATCAGCAGGGATGGCATTTATTTTGCTAGTTCTCTTTATCAGCAGAAATAGCAATCTTTTGAAGATTTTCTCCGTCAGTTCCCTTTATCAGCAGGGATGACATTTATTTTGCTAGTTCTCTTTATCAGCAGAGATAGCAATCTTTTGAAGATTTTCTCCGTCAGTTCCCTTTATCAGCAGGGATGGCATTTATTTTTCTAGTTCTCTTTATCAGCAGAGATAGCAATCTTTTGAAGATTTTCTCCGTCAGTTACCTTTATCAGCAGGGATGGCATTTATTTTGCTAGTTCTCTTTATCAGTAGATATAGCAATCTTTTGAAGATTTTCTTCGTCAGTTTCCTTTATCAGCAGGGATGGCATTTATTTTTCTAGTTCTCTTTATCAGCAGACATAGCAATCTTTTGAAGATTTTCTTCGTCAGTTCCCTTTATCAGCAGGGATGGCATTTATTTTGCTAGTTCTCTTTATCAGCAGAGATAGCAATCTTTTGAAGATTTTCTTCGTCAGTTCCCTTTATCAGCAGGGATGGCATTTATTTTGCTAGTTCTCTTTATCAACAGAGATAGCAATCTTTTGAAGATTTTCTTCGTCAGTTCCCATTATCAGCAGGGATGGCATTTATTTTGCTAGTTCTCTTTATCAGCAGAGATAGCAATCTTTTGAAGATTTTCTCCGTCGGTTCCTTTTATCAGCAGGGATGGCATTTATTTTGCTAGTTCTCTTTATCAGCAGAGATAGCAATCATTTGAAGATTTTCTTCGTCGGTTCCCTTTATCAGCAGGGATGGCATTTATTTTGCTCGTTCTCTTTATCGGCAGATATAGCAATCTTTTGAAGATTTTCTCCGTCAGTTCCTTTTATCAGCAGGGATGGCATTTATTTTTCTAGTTCTCTTTATCAGCAGAGATAGCAATCTTTTGAAGATTTTCTCCGTCGGTTCCCTTTATCAGGAAGGATGGCATTTATTTTGCTAGTTCTCTTTATCAGCAGAGATAGCAATCTTTTGAAGATTTTCTCCGTCAGTTCCCTTTATCAGCAGGGATGGCATTTATTTTTCTAGTTCTCTTTATCAGCAAAGATAGCAATCTTTTTAAGATTTTCTTCGTCAGTTCCCTTTATCAGCAGGGATGGCATTTATTTTGCTAGTTCTCTTTATCAGCAGAGATAGCAATCTTTTGAAGATTTTCTTCGTCAGTTCCCTTTATCAGCAGGGATGGCATTTATTTTGCTAGTTCTCTTTATCAGCAGAGATAGCAATCTTTTGAAGATTTTCTTCGTCAGTTCCCATTATCAGCAGGGATGGCATTTATTTTGCTAGTTCTCTTTATCAGCAGAGATAGCAATCTTTTGAAGAATTTCTCCGTCGGTTCCTTTTATCAGCAGGGATGGCATTTATTTTGCTAGTTCTCTTTATCAGCAGAGATAGCAATCATTTGAAGATTTTCTTCATCGGTTCCCTTTATCAGCAGGGATGGCATTTATTTTGCTCGTTCTCTTTATCGGCAGATATAGCAATCTTTTGAAGATTTTCTCCGTCAGTTCCTTTTATCAGCAGGGATGGCATTTATTTTTCTAGTTCTATTTATCAGCAGAGATAGCAATCTTTTGAAGATTTTCTCCGTCGGTTCCCTTTATCAGCAAGGATGGCATTTATTTTGCTAGTTCTCTTTATCAGCAGAGATAGCAATCTTTTGAAGATTTTCTTCGTCAGTTCCCTTTATCAGCAGGGATGGCATTTATTTTGCTAGTTCTCTTTATCAACAGAGATAGCAATCTTTTGAAGATTTTCTTCGTCAGTTCCCATTATCAGCAGGGATGGCATTTATTTTGCTAGTTCTCTTTATCAGCAGAGATAGCAATCTTTTGAAGATTTTCTCCGTCGGTTCCTTTTATCAGCAGGGATGGCATTTATTTTGCTAGTTCTCTTTATCAGCAGAGATAACAATCATTTGAAGATTTTCTTCGTCGGTTCCCTTTATCAGCAGGGATGGCATTTATTTTGCTCGTTCTCTTTATCGGCAGATATAGCAATCTTTTGAAGATTTTCTCCGTCAGTTACCTTTATCAGCAGGGATGGCATTTATTTTGCTAGTTCTCTTTATCAGCAGAGATAGCAATCTTTTGAAGATTTTCTTCGTCAGTTCCCTTTATCAGCAGGGATGGCATTTATTTTGCTAGTTCTCTTTATCAGCATAGATAGCAATCTTTTGAAGATTTTCTTCGTCAGTTCCCTTTATCAGTAGGGATGGCATTTATTTTGCTAGTTCTCTTTATTACCAGAGATAACAATCTTTTGAAGATTTTCTTCGTCAGTTCCTTTTATCAGCAAGGATGGCATTTATTTTGCTAGTTCTCTTTATTAGCAGAGATAGCAATCTTTTGAAGATTTTCTTCGTCAGTTCCTTTTATCAGCAGGGATGGCATTTATTTTGCTAGTTCTCTTTATCAGCAGAGATAGCAATCTTTTAAAGATTTTCTCCGTCGGTTCCCTTTATCAGCAGGGATGGCATTTATTTTGCTAGTTCTCTTTATCAGCAGAGATAGCAATCTTTTGAAGATTTTCTCCGTCAGTTCCCTTTATCAGCAGGGATGGCATTTATTTTGCTAGTTCTCTTTATCAGCAGAAATAGCAATCTTTTGAAGATTTTCTCCGTCAGTTCCCTTTATCAGCAGGGATGACATTTATTTTGCTAGTTCTCTTTATCAGCAGAGATAGCAATCTTTTGAAGATTTTCTCCGTCAGTTCCCTTTATCAGCAGGGATGGCATTTATTTTTCTAGTTCTCTTTATCAGCAGAGATAGCAATCTTTTGAAGATTTTCTCCGTCAGTTACCTTTATCAGCAGGGATGGCATTTATTTTGCTAGTTCTCTTTATCAGTAGATATAGCAATCTTTTGAAGATTTTCTTCGTCAGTTTCCTTTATCAGCAGGGATGGCATTTATTTTTCTAGTTCTCTTTATCAGCAGACATAGCAATCTTTTGAAGATTTTCTTCGTCAGTTCCCTTTATCAGCAGGGATGGCATTTATTTTGCTAGTTCTCTTTATCAGCAGAGATAGCAATCTTTTGAAGATTTTCTTCGTCAGTTCCCTTTATCAGCAGGGATGGCATTTATTTTGCTAGTTCTCTTTATCAACAGAGATAGCAATCTTTTGAAGATTTTCTTCGTCAGTTCCCATTATCAGCAGGGATGGCATTTATTTTGCTAGTTCTCTTTATCAGCAGAGATAGCAATCTTTTGAAGATTTTCTCCGTCGGTTCCTTTTATCAGCAGGGATGGCATTTATTTTGCTAGTTCTCTTTATCAGCAGAGATAGCAATCATTTGAAGATTTTCTTCGTCGGTTCCCTTTATCAGCAGGGATGGCATTTATTTTGCTCGTTCTCTTTATCGGCAGATATAGCAATCTTTTGAAGATTTTCTCCGTCAGTTCCTTTTATCAGCAGGGATGGCATTTATTTTTCTAGTTCTCTTTATCAGCAGAGATAGCAATCTTTTGAAGATTTTCTCCGTCGGTTCCCTTTATCAGCAAGGATGGCATTTATTTTGCTAGTTCTCTTTATCAGCAGAGATAGCAATCTTTTGAAGATTTTCTCCGTCAGTTCCCTTTATCAGCAGGGATGGCATTTATTTTTCTAGTTCTCTTTATCAGCAAAGTAGCAATCTTTTGAAGATTTTCTTCGTCAGTTCCCTTTATCAGCAGGGATGGCATTTATTTTGCTAGTTCTCTTTATCAGCAGAGATAGCAATCTTTTGAAGATTTTCTTCGTCAGTTCCCTTTTATCAGCAGGGATGGCATTTATTTTGCTAGTTCTCTTTATCAGCAGAGATAGCAATCTTTTGAAGATTTTCTTCGTCAGTTCCCATTATCAGCAGGGATGGCATTTATTTTGCTAGTTTCTCTTTATCAGCAGAGATAGCAATCTTTTGAAGAATTTCTCCGTCGGTTCCTTTTATCAGCAGGGATGGCATTTATTTTGCTAGTTCTCTTTATCAGCAGAGATAGCAATCATTTGAAGATTTTCTTCATCGGTTCCCTTTATCAGCAGGGATGGCATTTATTTTGCTCGTTCTCTTTATCGGCAGATATAGCAATCTTTTGAAGATTTTCTCCGTCAGTTCCTTTTATCAGCAGGGATGGCATTTATTTTTCTAGTTCTATTTATCAGCAGAGATAGCAATCTTTGAAGATTTTCTCCGTCGGTTCCCTTTATCAGCAAGGATGGCATTTATTTTGCTAGTTCTCTTTATCAGCAGAGATAGCAATCTTTTGAAGATTTTCTTCGTCAGTTCCCTTTATCAGCAGGGATGGCATTTATTTTGCTAGTTCTCTTTATCAACAGAGATAGCAATCTTTTGAAGATTTTCTTCGTCAGTTCCCATTATCAGCAGGGATGGCATTTATTTTGCTAGTTCTCTTTATCAGCAGAGATAGCAATCTTTTGAAGATTTTCTCCGTCGGTTCCTTTTATCAGCAGGGATGGCATTTATTTTGCTAGTTCTCTTTATCAGCAGAGATAACAATCATTTGAAGATTTTCTTCGTCGGTTCCCTTTATCAGCAGGGATGGCATTTATTTTGCTCGTTCTCTTTATCGGCAGATATAGCAATCTTTGAAGATTTTCTCCGTCAGTTACCTTTATCAGCAGGGATGGCATTTATTTTGCTAGTTCTCTTTATCAGCAGAGATAGCAATCTTTTGAAGATTTTCTTCGTCAGTTCCTTTTATCAGCAGGGATGACATTTATTTTGCTAGTTCTCTTTATCAGCAGAGATAGCAATCTTTTGAAGATTTTCTCCGTCAGTTACCTTTATCAGCAGGGATGGCATTTATTTTGCTAGTTCTCTTTATCAGCAGAGATAGCAATCTTTTGAAGATTTTCTTCGTCAGTTCCCTTTATCAGCAGGGATGGCATTTATTTTGCTAGTTCTCTTTATCAGCATAGATAGCAATCTTTTGAAAGATTTTCTTCGTCAGTTCCCTTTATCAGTAGGGATGGCATTTATTTTGCTAGTTCTCTTTATTACCAGAGATAACAATCTTTTGAAGATTTTCTTCGTCAGTTCCTTTTATCAGCAGGGATGGCATTTATTTTGCTAGTTCTCTTTATTAGCAGAGATAGCAATCTTTTGAAGATTTTCTTCGTCAGTTCCTTTTATCAGCAGGGATGGCATTTATTTTGCTAGTTCTCTTTATCAGCAGAGATAGCAATCTTTTAAAGATTTTCTCCGTCGGTTCCCTTTATCAGCAGGGATGGCATTTATTTTGCTAGTTCTCTTTATCAGCAGAGATAGCAATCTTTTGAAGATTTTCTCCGTCAGTTCCCTTTATCAGCAGGGATGGCATTTATTTTGCTAGTTCTCTTTATCAGCAGAAATAGCAATCTTTTGAAGATTTTCTCCGTCAGTTCCCTTTATCAGCAGGGATGACATTTATTTTGCTAGTTCTCTTTATCAGCAGAGATAGCAATCTTTTGAAGATTTTCTCCGTCAGTTCCCTTTATCAGCAGGGATGGCATTTATTTTTCTAGTTCTCTTTATCAGCAGAGATAGCAATCTTTTGAAGATTTTCTCCGTCAGTTACCTTTATCAGCAGGGATGGCATTTATTTTGCTAGTTCTCTTTATCAGTAGATATAGCAATCTTTTGAAGATTTTCTTCGTCAGTTTCCTTTATCAGCAGGGATGGCATTTATTTTTCTAGTTCTCTTTATCAGCAGACATAGCAATCTTTTGAAGATTTTCTTCGTCAGTTCCCTTTATCAGCAGGGATGGCATTTATTTTGCTAGTTCTCTTTATCAGCAGAGATAGCAATCTTTTGAAGATTTTCTTCGTCGGTTCCCTTTATCAGCAGGGATGGCATTTATTTTGCTCGTTCTCTTTATCGGCAGATATAGCAATCTTTTGAAGATTTTCTCCGTCAGTTCCTTTTATCAGCAGGGATGGCATTTATTTTTCTAGTTCTCTTTATCAGCAGAGATAGCAATCTTTTGAAGATTTTCTCCGTCGGTTCCCTTTATCAGCAAGGATGGCATTTATTTTGCTAGTTCTCTTTATCAGCAGAGATAGCAATCTTTTGAAGATTTTCTCCGTCAGTTCCCTTTATCAGCAGGGATGGCATTTATTTTTCTAGTTCTCTTTATCAGCAAAGATAGCAATCTTTTGAAGATTTTCTTCGTCAGTTCCCTTTATCAGCAGGGATGGCATTTATTTTGCTAGTTCTCTTTATCAGCAGAGATAGCAATCTTTTGAAGATTTTCTTCGTCAGTTCCCTTTATCAGCAGGGATGGCATTTATTTTGCTAGTTCTCTTTATCAGCAGAGATAGCAATCTTTTGAAGATTTTCTTCGTCAGTTCCCATTATCAGCAGGGATGGCATTTATTTTGCTAGTTCTCTTTATCAGCAGAGATAGCAATCTTTTGAAGAATTTCTCCGTCGGTTCCTTTTATCAGCAGGGATGGCATTTATTTTGCTAGTTCTCTTTATCAGCAGAGATAGCAATCATTTGAAGATTTTCTTCATCGGTTCCCTTTATCAGCAGGGATGGCATTTATTTTGCTCGTTCTCTTTATCGGCAGATATAGCAATCTTTTGAAGATTTTCTCCGTCAGTTCCTTTTATCAGCAGGGATGGCATTTATTTTTCTAGTTCTATTTATCAGCAGAGATAGCAATCTTTTGAAGATTTTCTCCGTCGGTTCCCTTTATCAGCAAGGATGGCATTTATTTTGCTAGTTCTCTTTATCAGCAGAGATAGCAATCTTTTGAAGATTTTCTTCGTCAGTTCCCTTTATCAGCAGGGATGGCATTTATTTTGCTAGTTCTCTTTATCAACAGAGATAGCAATCTTTTGAAGATTTTCTTCGTCAGTTCCCATTATCAGCAGGGATGGCATTTATTTTGCTAGTTCTCTTTATCAGCAGAGATAGCAATCTTTTGAAGATTTTCTCCGTCGGTTCCTTTTATCAGCAGGGATGGCATTTATTTTGCTAGTTCTCTTTATCAGCAGAGATAGCAATCATTTGAAGATTTTCTTCGTCGGTTCCCTTTATCAGCAGGGATGGCATTTATTTTGCTCGTTCTCTTTATCGGCAGATATAGCAATCTTTTGAAGATTTTCTCCGTCAGTTCCTTTTATCAGCAGGGATGGCATTTATTTTTCTAGTTCTCTTTATCAGCAGAGATAGCAATCTTTTGAAGATTTTCTCCGTCGGTTCCCTTTATCAGGAAGGATGGCATTTATTTTGCTAGTTCTCTTTATCAGCAGAGATAGCAATCTTTTGAAGATTTTCTCCGTCAGTTCCCTTTATCAGCAGGGATGGCATTTATTTTTCTAGTTCTCTTTATCAGCAAAGATAGCAATCTTTTTAAGATTTTCTTCGTCAGTTCCCTTTATCAGCAGGGATGGCATTTATTTTGCTAGTTCTCTTTATCAGCAGAGATAGCAATCTTTTGAAGATTTTCTTCGTCAGTTCCCTTTATCAGCAGGGATGGCATTTATTTTGCTAGTTCTCTTTATCAGCAGAGATAGCAATCTTTTGAAGATTTTCTTCGTCAGTTCCCATTATCAGCAGGGATGGCATTTATTTTGCTAGTTCTCTTTATCAGCAGAGATAGCAATCTTTTGAAGAATTTCTCCGTCGGTTCCTTTTATCAGCAGGGATGGCATTTATTTTGCTAGTTCTCTTTATCAGCAGAGATAGCAATCATTTGAAGATTTTCTTCATCGGTTCCCTTTATCAGCAGGGATGGCATTTATTTTGCTCATTCTCTTTATCGGCAGATATAGCAATCTTTTGAAGATTTTCTCCGTCAGTTCCTTTTATCAGCAGGGATGGCATTTATTTTTCTAGTTCTATTTATCAGCAGAGATAGCAATCTTTTGAAGATTTTCTCCGTCGGTTCCCTTTATCAGCAAGGATGGCATTTATTTTGCTAGTTCTCTTTATCAGCAGAGATAGCAATCTTTTGAAGATTTTCTTTGTCAGTTCCCTTTATCAGCAGGGATGGCATTTATTTTGCTAGTTCTCTTTATCAACAGAGATAGCAATCTTTTGAAGATTTTCTTCGTCAGTTCCCATTATCAGCAGGGATGGCATTTATTTTGCTAGTTCTCTTTATCAGCAGAGATAGCAATCTTTTGAAGATTTTCTCCGTCGGTTCCTTTTATCAGCAGGGATGGCATTTATTTTGCTAGTTCTCTTTATCAGCAGAGATAACAATCATTTGAAGATTTTCTTCGTCGGTTCCCTTTATCAGCAGGGATGGCATTTATTTTGCTCGTTCTCTTTATCGGCAGATATAGCAATCTTTTGAAGATTTTCTCCGTCAGTTACCTTTATCAGCAGGGATGGCATTTATTTTGCTAGTTCTCTTTATCAGCAGAGATAGCAATCTTTTGAAGATTTTCTTCGTCAGTTCCCTTTATCAGCAGGGATGGCATTTATTTTGCTAGTTCTCTTTATCAGCATAGATAGCAATCTTTTGAAGATTTTCTTCGTCAGTTCCCTTTATCAGTAGGGATGGCATTTATTTTGCTAGTTCTCTTTATTACCAGAGATAACAATCTTTTGAAGATTTTCTTCGTCAGTTCCTTTTATCAGCAAGGATGGCATTTATTTTGCTAGTTCTCTTTATTAGCAGAGATAGCAATCTTTTGAAGATTTTCTTCGTCAGTTCCTTTTATCAGCAGGGATGGCATTTATTTTGCTAGTTCTCTTTATCAGCAGAGATAGCAATCTTTTAAAGATTTTCTCCGTCGGTTCCCTTTATCAGCAGGGATGGCATTTATTTTGCTAGTTCTCTTTATCAGCAGAGATAGCAATCTTTTGAAGATTTTCTCCGTCAGTTCCCTTTATCAGCAGGGATGGCATTTATTTTGCTAGTTCTCTTTATCAGCAGAAATAGCAATCTTTTGAAGATTTTCTCCGTCAGTTCCCTTTATCAGCAGGGATGACATTTATTTTGCTAGTTCTCTTTATCAGCAGAGATAGCAATCTTTTGAAGATTTTCTCCGTCAGTTCCCTTTATCAGCAGGGATGGCATTTATTTTTCTAGTTCTCTTTATCAGCAGAGATAGCAATCTTTTGAAGATTTTCTCCGTCAGTTACCTTTATCAGCAGGGATGGCATTTATTTTGCTAGTTCTCTTTATCAGTAGATATAGCAATCTTTTGAAGATTTTCTTCGTCAGTTTCCTTTATCAGCAGGGATGGCATTTATTTTTCTAGTTCTCTTTATCAGCAGACATAGCAATCTTTTGAAGATTTTCTTCGTCAGTTCCCTTTATCAGCAGGGATGGCATTTATTTTGCTAGTTCTCTTTATCAGCAGAGATAGCAATCTTTTGAAGATTTTCTTCGTCAGTTCCCTTTATCAGCAGGGATGGCATTTATTTTGCTAGTTCTCTTTATCAACAGAGATAGCAATCTTTTGAAGATTTTCTTCGTCAGTTCCCATTATCAGCAGGGATGGCATTTATTTTGCTAGTTCTCTTTATCAGCAGAGATAGCAATCTTTTGAAGATTTTCTCCGTCGGTTCCTTTTATCAGCAGGGATGGCATTTATTTTGCTAGTTCTCTTTATCAGCAGAGATAGCAATCATTTGAAGATTTTCTTCGTCGGTTCCCTTTATCAGCAGGGATGGCATTTATTTTGCTCGTTCTCTTTATCGGCAGATATAGCAATCTTTTGAAGATTTTCTCCGTCAGTTCCTTTTATCAGCAGGGATGGCATTTATTTTTCTAGTTCTCTTTATCAGCAGAGATAGCAATCTTTTGAAGATTTTCTCCGTCGGTTCCCTTTATCAGCAAGGATGGCATTTATTTTGCTAGTTCTCTTTATCAGCAGAGATAGCAATCTTTTGAAGATTTTCTCCGTCAGTTCCCTTTATCAGCAGGGATGGCATTTATTTTTCTAGTTCTCTTTATCAGCAAAGATAGCAATCTTTTGAAGATTTTCTTCGTCAGTTCCCTTTATCAGCAGGGATGGCATTTATTTTGCTAGTTCTCTTTATCAGCAGAGATAGCAATCTTTTGAAGATTTTCTTCGTCAGTTCCCTTTATCAGCAGGGATGGCATTTATTTTGCTAGTTCTCTTTATCAGCAGAGATAGCAATCTTTTGAAGATTTTCTTCGTCAGTTCCCATTATCAGCAGGGATGGCATTTATTTTGCTAGTTCTCTTTATCAGCAGAGATAGCAATCTTTTGAAGAATTTCTCCGTCGGTTCCTTTTATCAGCAGGGATGGCATTTATTTTGCTAGTTCTCTTTATCAGCAGAGATAGCAATCATTTGAAGATTTTCTTCATCGGTTCCCTTTATCAGCAGGGATGGCATTTATTTTGCTCGTTCTCTTTATCGGCAGATATAGCAATCTTTTGAAGATTTTCTCCGTCAGTTCCTTTTATCAGCAGGGATGGCATTTATTTTTCTAGTTCTATTTATCAGCAGAGATAGCAATCTTTTGAAGATTTTCTCCGTCGGTTCCCTTTATCAGCAAGGATGGCATTTATTTTGCTAGTTCTCTTTATCAGCAGAGATAGCAATCTTTTGAAGATTTTCTCCGTCAGTTCCCTTTATCAGCAGGGATGGCATTTATTTTGCTAGTTCTCTTTATCAACAGAGATAGCAATCTTTTGAAGATTTTCTTCGTCAGTTCCCATTATCAGCAGGGATGGCATTTATTTTGCTAGTTCTCTTTATCAGCAGAGATAGCAATCTTTTGAAGATTTTCTCCGTCGGTTCCTTTTATCAGCAGGGATGGCATTTATTTTGCTAGTTCTCTTTATCAGCAGAGATAACAATCATTTGAAGATTTTCTTCGTCGGTTCCCTTTATCAGCAGGGATGGCATTTATTTTGCTCGTTCTCTTTATCGGCAGATATAGCAATCTTTTGAAGATTTTCTCCGTCAGTTACCTTTATCAGCAGGGATGGCATTTATTTTGCTAGTTCTCTTTATCAGCAGAGATAGCAATCTTTTGAAGATTTTCTTCGTCAGTTCCCTTTATCAGCAGGGATGGCATTTATTTTGCTAGTTCTCTTTATCAGAATAGATAGCAATCTTTTGAAGATTTTCTTCGTCAGTTCCCTTTATCAGTAGGGATGGCATTTATTTTGCTAGTTCTCTTTATTACCAGAGATAACAATCTTTTGAAGATTTTCTTCGTCAGTTCCTTTTATCAGTAGGGATGGCATTTATTTTGCTAGTTCTCTTTATTAGCAGAGATAGCAATCTTTTGAAGATTTTCTTCGTCAGTTCCTTTTATCAGCAGGGATGGCATTTATTTTGCTAGTTCTCTTTATCAGCAGAGATAGCAATCTTTTAAAGATTTTCTCCGTCGGTTCCCTTTATCAGCAGGGATGGCATTTATTTTGCTAGTTCTCTTTATCAGCAGAGATAGCAATCTTTTGAAGATTTTCTCCGTCAGTTCCCTTTATCAGCAGGGATGGCATTTATTTTGCTAGTTCTCTTTATCAGCAGAAATAGCAATCTTTTGAAGATTTTCTCCGTCAGTTCCCTTTATCAGCAGGGATGACATTTATTTTGCTAGTTCTCTTTATCAGCAGAGATAGCAATCTTTTGAAGATTTTCTCCGTCAGTTCCCTTTATCAGCAGGGATGGCATTTATTTTTCTAGTTCTCTTTATCAGCAGAGATATCAATCTTTTGAAGATTTTCTCCGTCAGTTACCTTTATCAGCAGGGATGGCATTTATTTTGCTAGTTCTCTTTATCAGTAGATATAGCAATCTTTTGAAGATTTTCTTCGTCAGTTTCCTTTACCAGCAGGGATGGCATTTATTTTTCTAGTTCTCTTTATCAGCAGACATAGCAATCTTTTGAAGATTTTCTTCGTCAATTCCCTTTATCAGCAGGGATGGCATTTATTTTGCTAGTTCTCTTTATCAGCAGAGATAGCAATCTTTTGAAGATTTTCTTCGTCAGTTCCCTTTATCAGCAGGGATGGCATTTATTTTGCTAGTTCTCTTTATCAACAGAGATAGCAATCTTTTGAAGATTTTCTTCGTCAGTTCCCATTATCAGCAGGGATGGCATTTATTTTGCTAGTTCTCTTTATCAGCAGAGATAGCAATCTTTTGAAGATTTTCTCCGTCGGTTCCTTTTATCAGCAGGGATGGCATTTATTTTGCTAGTTCTCTTTATCAGCAGAGATAGCAATCATTTGAAGATTTTCTTCGTCGGTTCCCTTTATCAGCAGGGATGGCATTTATTTTGCTCGTTCTCTTTATTGGCAGATATAGCAATCTTTTGAAGATTTTCTCCGTCAGTTCTTTTTATCAGCAGGGATGGCATTTATTTTTCTAGTTCCCTTTATCAGCAGAGATAGCAATCTTTTGAAGATTTTCTCCGTCGGTTCCCTTTATCAGCAAGGATGGCATTTATTTTGCTAGTTCTCTTTATCAGCAGAGATAGCAATCTTTTGAAGATTTTCTCCGTCAGTTCCCTTTATCAGCAGGGATGGCATTTATTTTTCTAGTTCTCTTTATCAGCAAAGATAGCAATCTTTTGAAGATTTTCTTCGTCAGTTCCCTTTATCAGCAGGGATGGCATTTATTTTGCTAGTTCTCTTTATCAGCAGAGATAGCAATCTTTTGAAGATTTTCTTCGTCAGTTCCCTTTATCAGCAGGGATGGCATTTATTTTGCTAGTTCTCTTTATCAGCAGAGATAGCAATCTTTTGAAGATTTTCTTCGTCAGTTCCCATTATCAGCAGGGATGGCATTTATTTTGCTAGTTCTCTTTATCAGCAGAGATAGCAATCTTTTGAAGATTTTCTCCGTCGGTTCCTTTTATCAGCAGGGATGGCATTTATTTTGCTAGTTCTCTTTATCAGCAGAGATAGCAATCATTTGAAGATTTTCTTCATCGGTTCCCTTTATCAGCAGGGATGGCATTTATTTTGCTAGTTCTCTTTATCGGCAGATATAGCAATCTTTTGAAGATTTTCTCCGTCAGTTCCTTTTATCAGCAGGGATGGCATTTATTTTTCTAGTTCTCTTTATCAGCAGAGATAGCAATCTTTTGAAGATTTTCTCCGTCGGTTCCCTTTATCAGCAAGGATGGCATTTATTTTGCTAGTTCTCTTTATCAGCAGAGATAGCAATCTTTTGAAGATTTTCTCCGTCAGTTCCCTTTATCAGCAGGGATGGCATTTATTTTTCTAGTTCTCTTTATCAACAGAGATAGCAATCTTTTGAAGATTTTCTTCGTCAATTCCCTTTATCAGCAGGGATGGCATTTATTTTGCTAGTTCTCTTTATCAGCAGAGATAGCAATCTTTTGAAGATTTTCTTCGTCAGTTCCCTTTATCAGCAGGGATGGCATTTATTTTGCTAGTTCTCTTTATCAACAGAGATAGCAATCTTTTGAAGATTTTCTCCGTCAGTTCCCATTATCAGCAGGGATGGCATTTATTTTGCTAGTTCTCTTTATCAGCAGAGATAGCAATCATTTGAAGATTTTCTTCGTCGGTTCCCTTTATCAGCAGGGATGGCATTTATTTTGCTCGTTCTCTTTATTGGCAGATATAGCAATCTTTTGAAGATTTTCTCCGTCAGTTCTTTTTATCAGCAGGGATGGCATTTATTTTTCTAGTTCCCTTTATCAGCAGAGATAGCAATCTTTTGAAGATTTTCTCCGTCGGTTCCCTTTATCAGCAAGGATGGCATTTATTTTGCTAGTTCTCTTTATCAGCAGAGATAGCAATCTTTTGAAGATTTTCTCCGTCAGTTCCCTTTATCAGCAGGGATGGCATTTATTTTTCTAGTTCTCTTTATCAGCAAAGATAGCAATCTTTTGAAGATTTTCTTCGTCAGTTCCCTTTATCAGCAGGGATGGCATTTATTTTGCTAGTTCTCTTTATCAGCAGAGATAGCAATCTTTTGAAGATTTTCTTCGTCAGTTCCCTTTATCAGCAGGGATGGCATTTATTTTGCTAGTTCTCTTTATCAGCAGAGATAGCAATCTTTTGAAGATTTTCTTCGTCAGTTCCCATTATCAGCAGGGATGGCATTTATTTTGCTAGTTCTCTTTATCAGCAGAGATAGCAATCTTTTGAAGATTTTCTCCGTCGGTTCCTTTTATCAGCAGGGATGGCATTTATTTTGCTAGTTCTCTTTATCAGCAGAGATAGCAATCATTTGAAGATTTTCTTCATCGGTTCCCTTTATCAGCAGGGATGGCATTTATTTTGCTAGTTCTCTTTATCGGCAGATATAGCAATCTTTTGAAGATTTTCTCCGTCAGTTCCTTTTATCAGCAGGGATGGCATTTATTTTTCTAGTTCTCTTTATCAGCAGAGATAGCAATCTTTTGAAGATTTTCTCCGTCGGTTCCCTTTATCAGCAAGGATGGCATTTATTTTGCTAGTTCTCTTTATCAGCAGAGATAGCAATCTTTTGAAGATTTTCTCCGTCAGTTCCCTTTATCAGCAGGGATGGCATTTATTTTTCTAGTTCTCTTTATCAGCAGAGATAGCAATCTTTTGAAGATTTTCTTCGTCAGTTCCCTTTATCAGCAGGGATGGCATTTATTTTGCTAGTTCTCTTTATCAGCAGAGATAGCAATCTTTTGAAGATTTTCTTCGTCAGTTCCCTTTATCAGCAGGGATGGCATTTATTTTGCTAGTTCTCTTTATCAGCAAAGATAGCAATCTTTTGAAGATTTTCTTCGTCAGTTCCCTTTATCAGCAGGGATGGCATTTATTTTGCTAGTTCTCTTTATCAGCAGAGATAGCAATCTTTTGAAGATTCTCTTCGTCAGTTCCTTTTATCAGCAGGGATGACATTTATTTTGCTAGTTCTCTTTATCAGCAGAGATAGCAATCTTTTGAAGATTTTCTTCGTCAGTTCCCTTTATCAGTAGGGATGGCATTTATTTTGCTAGTTCTCTTTATCAGCAGAGATAGCAATCTTTTGAAGATTTTCTTCGTCAATTCCTTTTATCAGCAGGGATGGCATTTATTTTGCTAGTTCTCTTTATCAGCATAGATAGCAATCTTTTGAAGATTTTCTTCGTCAGTTCCCTTTATCAGTAGGGATGGCATTTATTTTGCTAGTTCTCTTTATTACCAGAGATAACAATCTTTTGAAGATTTTCTTCGTCAGTTCCTTTTATCAGCAGGGATGGCATTTATTTTGCTAGTTCTCTTTATTAGCAGAGATAGCAATCTTTTGAATATTTTCTTCGTCAGTTCCTTTTATCAGCAGGGATGGCATTTATTTTGCTAGTTCTCTTTATCAGCAGAGATAGCAATCTGTTAAAGATTTTCTCCGTCGGTTCCCTTTATCAGCAGGGATGGCATTTATTTTGCTAGTTCTCTTTATCAGCAGAGATAGCAATCTTTTGAAGATTTTCTCCGTCAGTTCCCTTTATCAGCAGGGATGGCATTTATTTTGCTAGTTCTCTTTATCAGCAGAAATAGCAATCTTTTGAAGATTTTCTCCGTCAGTTCCCTTTATCAGCAGGGATGACATTTATTTTGCTAGTTCTCTTTATCAGCAGAGATAGCAATCTTTTGAAGATTTTCTCTGTCAGTTCCCTTTATCAGCAGGGATGGCATTTATTTTTCTAGTTCTCTTTATCAGCAGAGATAGCAATCTTTTGAAGATTTTCTTCGTCAGTTCCCTTTATCAGCAGGGATGGCATTTATTTTGCTAGTTCTCTTTATCAGCAGAGATAGCAATCTTTTGAAGATTTTCTTCGTCAGTTCCTTTTATCAGCAGGGATGACATTTATTTTGCTAGTTCTCTTTATCAGCAGAGATAGCAATCTTTTGAAGATTTTCTTCGTCAGTTCCCTTTATCAGCAGGGATGGCATTTATTTTGCTAGTTCTCTTTATCAGCAGAGATAGCAATCTTTTGAAGATTTTCTTCGTCAATTCCTTTTATCAGCAGGGATGGCATTTATTTTGCTAGTTCTCTTTATCAGCATAGATAGCAATCTTTTGAAGATTTTCTTCGTCAGTTCCCTTTATCGGCAGGGATGGCATTTATTTTGCTAGTTCTCTTTATCAGCAGAGATAGCAATCTTTTGAAGATTTTCTCCGTCGGTTCCCTTTATCAGCAGGGATGGCATTTATTTTGCTCGTTCTCTTTATCAGCAGAGATAGCAATCTTTTGAAGATTTTCTCCGCCAGTTCCCTTTATCAGCAGGGATGGCATTTATTTTTCTAGTTCTCTTTATCAGCAGAGATAGCAATCTTTTGAAGATTTTCTCCGTCGGTTCCCTTTATCAGCAGGGATGGCATTTATTTTGCTCGTTCTCTTTATCAGCAGAGATAGCAATCTTTTGAAGATTTTCTCCGCCAGTTCCCTTTATCAGCAGGGATGGCATTTATTTTGCTAGTTCTCTTTATCAGCAGAGATAGCAATCTTTTAAAGATTTTCTCCGTCAGTTCCCTTTATCAGCAGGGATGACATTTATTTTGCTAGTTCTCTTTATCAACAGAGATAGCAATCTTTTGAATATTTTCGTTGTCAGTTCCCTTTATCAGCAGGGATGGCATTTATTTTTCTAGTTCTCTTTATCAGCAGAGATAGCAATCTTTTGAAGATTTTCTCCGTCAGTTACCTTTATCAGCAGGGATGGCATTTATTTTGCTAGTTCTCTTTATTACCAGAGATAACAATCTTTTGAAGATTTTCTTCGTCAGTTCCTTTTATCATCAGGGATGGCATTTATTTTGCTAGTTCTCTTTATTAGCAGAGATAGCAATCTTTTGAATATTTTCTTCGTCAGTTCCTTTTATCAGCAGGGATGGCATTTATTTTGCTAGTTCTCTTTATCAGCAGAGATAGCAATCTGTTAAAGATTTTCTCCGTCGGTTCCCTTTATCAGCAGGGATGGCATTTATTTTGCTAGTTCTCTTTATCAGCAGAGATAGCAATCTTTTGAAGATTTTCTCCGTCAGTTCCCTTTATCAGCAGGGATGGCATTTATTTTGCTAGTTCTCTTTATCAGCAGAAATAGCAATCTTTTGAAGATTTTCTCCGTCAGTTCCCTTTATCAGCAGGGATGACATTTATTTTGCTAGTTCTCTTTATCAGCAGAGATAGCAATCTTTTGAAGATTTTCTCCGTCAGTTCCCTTTATCAGCAGGGATGGCATTTATTTTGCTAGTTCTCTTTATCAGCAGAAATAGCAATCTTTTGAAGATTTTCTCCGTCAGTTCCCTTTATCAGCAGGGATGACATTTATTTTGCTAGTTCTCTTTATCAGCAGAGATAGCAATCTTTTGAAGATTTTCTCTGTCAGTTCCCTTTATCAGCAGGGATGGCATTTATTTTTCTAGTTCTCTTTATCAGCAGAGATAGCAATCTTTTGAAGATTTTCTTCGTCAGTTCCCTTTATCAGCAGGGATGGCATTTATTTTGCTAGTTCTCTTTATCAGCAGAGATAGCAATCTTTTGAAGATTTTCTTCGTCAGTTCCTTTTATCAGCAGGGATGACATTTATTTTGCTAGTTCTCTTTATCAGCAGAGATAGCAATCTTTTGAAGATTTTCTTCGTCGGTTCCCTTTATCAGCAGGGATGGCATTTATTTTGCTCGTTCTCTTTATCAGCAGAGATAGCAATCTTTTGAAGATTTTCTCCGCCAGTTCCCTTTATCAGCAGGGATGGCATTTATTTTGCTAGTTCTCTTTATCAGCAGAGATAGCAATCTTTTAAAGATTTTCTCCGTCAGTTCCCTTTATCAGCAGGGATGACATTTATTTTGCTAGTTCTCTTTATCAACAGAGATAGCAATCTTTTGAAGATTTTCGTTGTCAGTTCCCTTTATCAGCAGGGATGGCATTTATTTTTCTAGTTCTCTTTATCAGCAGAGATAGCAATCTTTTGAAGATTTTCTCCGTCAGTTACCTTTATCAGCAGGGATGGCATTTATTTTGCTAGTTCTCTTTATTACCAGAGATAACAATCTTTTGAAGATTTTCTTCGTCAGTTCCTTTTATCATCAGGGATGGCATTTATTTTGCTAGTTCTCTTTATTAGCAGAGATAGCAATCTTTTGAATATTTTCTTCGTCAGTTCCTTTTATCAGCAGGGATGGCATTTATTTTGCTAGTTCTCTTTATCAGCAGAGATAGCAATCTGTTAAAGATTTTCTCCGTCGGTTCCCTTTATCAGCAGGGATGGCATTTATTTTGCTAGTTCTCTTTATCAGCAGAGATAGCAATCTTTTGAAGATTTTCTCCGTCAGTTCCCTTTATCAGCAGGGATGGCATTTATTTTGCTAGTTCTCTTTATCAGCAGAAATAGCAATCTTTTGAAGATTTTCTCCGTCAGTTCCCTTTATCAGCAGGGATGACATTTATTTTGCTAGTTCTCTTTATCAGCAGAGATAGCAATCTTTTGAAGATTTTCTCCGTCAGTTCCCTTTATCAGCAGGGATGGCATTTATTTTGCTAGTTCTCTTTATCAGCAGAAATAGCAATCTTTTGAAGATTTTCTCCGTCAGTTCCCTTTATCAGCAGGGATGACATTTATTTTGCTAGTTCTCTTTATCAGCAGAGATAGCAATCTTTTGAAGATTTTCTCTGTCAGTTCCCTTTATCAGCAGGGATGGCATTTATTTTTCTAGTTCTCTTTATCAGCAGAGATAGCAATCTTTTGAAGATTTTCTTCGTCAGTTCCCTTTATCAGCAGGGATGGCATTTATTTTGCTAGTTCTCTTTATCAGCAGAAATAGCAATCTTTTGAAGATTTTCTCCGTCAGTTCCCTTTATCAGCAGGGATGACATTTATTTTGCTAGTTCTCTTTATCAGCAGAGATAGCAATCTTTTGAAGATTTTCTCCGTCAGTTCCCTTTATCAGCAGGGATGGCATTTATTTTGCTAGTTCTCTTTATCAGCAGAAATAGCAATCTTTTGAAGATTTTCTCCGTCAGTTCCCTTTATCAGCAGGGATGACATTTATTTTGCTAGTTCTCTTTATCAGCAGAGATAGCAATCTTTTGAAGATTTTCTCTGTCAGTTCCCTTTATCAGCAGGGATGGCATTTATTTTTCTAGTTCTCTTTATCAGCAGAGATAGCAATCTTTTGAAGATTTTCTTCGTCAGTTCCCTTTATCAGCAGGGATGGCATTTATTTTGCTAGTTCTCTTTATCAGCAGAGATAGCAATCTTTTGAAGATTTTCTTCGTCAGTTCCTTTTATCAGCAGGGATGACATTTATTTTGCTAGTTCTCTTTATCAGCAGAGATAGCAATCTTTTGAAGATTTTCTTCGTCAGTTCCCTTTATCAGCAGGGATGGCATTTATTTTGCTAGTTCTCTTTATCAGCAGAGATAGCAATCTTTTGAAGATTTTCTTCGTCAATTCCTTTTATCAGCAGGGATGGCATTTATTTTGCTAGTTCTCTTTATCAGCATAGATAGCAATCTTTTGAAGATTTTCTTCGTCAGTTCCCTTTATCGGCAGGGATGGCATTTATTTTGCTAGTTCTCTTTATCAGCAGAGATAGCAATCTTTTGAAGATTTTCTCCGTCGGTTCCCTTTATCAGCAGGGATGGCATTTATTTTGCTCGTTCTCTTTATCAGCAGAGATAGCAATCTTTTGAAGATTTTCTCCGCCAGTTCCCTTTATCAGCAGGGATGGCATTTATTTTTCTAGTTCTCTTTATCAGCAGAGATAGCAATCTTTTGAAGATTTTCTCCGTCGGTTCCCTTTATCAGCAGGGATGGCATTTATTTTGCTCGTTCTCTTTATCAGCAGAGATAGCAATCTTTTGAAGATTTTCTCCGCCAGTTCCCTTTATCAGCAGGGATGGCATTTATTTTGCTAGTTCTCTTTATCAGCAGAGATAGCAATCTTTTAAAGATTTTCTCCGTCAGTTCCCTTTATCAGCAGGGATGACATTTATTTTGCTAGTTCTCTTTATCAACAGAGATAGCAATCTTTTGAAGATTTTCTTCGTGAGTTCCCTTTATCAGCAGGGATGGCATTTATTTTTCTAGTTCTCTTTATCAGCAGAGATAGCAATCTTTTGAAGATTTTCTCCGTCAGTTACCTTTATCAGCAGGGATGGCATTTATTTTGCTAGTTCTCTTTATCAGCAGAGATAGCAATCTTTTGAAGATTTTCTTCGTCAGTTCCTTTTATCAGCAGGGATGGCATTTATTTTGCTAGTTCTCTTTATCAGCAGAGATAGCAATCTTTTGAAGATTTTCTCCGTCGGTTCCCTTTATCAGCAGGGATGGCATTTATTTTGCTAGTTCTCTTTATCAGCAGATATAGCAATCTTTTGAAGATTTTCTTCGTCAGTTCCTTTTATCAGCAGGGATGGCATTTATTTTTCTAGTTCTCTTTATCAGCAGAGATAGCAATCTTTTGAAGATTTTCTTCGTCAGTTCCCTTTATCAGCAGGGATGGCATTTATTTTGCTAGTTCTCTTTATCAGCAGAGATAGCAATCTTTTGAAGATTTTCTTCGTCAGTTCCTTTTATCAGCAGGGATGACATTTATTTTGCTAGTTCTCTTTATCAGCAGAGATAGCAATCTTTTGAAGATTTTCTTCGTCAGTTCCCTTTATCAGCAGGGATGACATTTATTTTGCTAGTTCTCTTTATCAACAGAGATAGCAATCTTTTGAATATTTTCGTTGTCAGTTCCCTTTATCAGCAGGGATGGCATTTATTTTTCTAGTTCTCTTTATCAGCAGAGATAGCAATCTTTTGAAGATTTTCTCCGTCAGTTACCTTTATCAGCAGGGATGGCATTTATTTTGCTAGTTCTCTTTATCAGCAGAGATAGCAATCTTTTGAAGATTTTCTTCGTCAGTTCCCTTTATCAGCAGGGATGGCATTTATTTTGCTAGTTCTCTTTATCAGCAGAGATAGCAATCTTTTGAAGATTTTCTTCGTCAGTTCCTTTTATCAGCAGGGATGACATTTATTTTGCTAGTTCTCTTTATCAGCAGAGATAGCAATCTTTTGAAGATTTTCTTCGTCAGTTCCCTTTATCAGCAGGGATGGCATTTATTTTGCTAGTTCTCTTTATCAGCAGAGATAGCAATCTTTTGAAGATTTTCTTCGTCAATTCCTTTTATCAGCAGGGATGGCATTTATTTTGCTAGTTCTCTTTATCAGCATAGATAGCAATCTTTTGAAGATTTTCTCCGCCAGTTCCCTTTATCAGCAGGGATGGCATTTATTTTGCTAGTTCTCTTTATCAGCAGAGATAGCAATCTTTTAAAGATTTTCTCCGTCAGTTCCCTTTATCAGCAGGGATGACATTTATTTTGCTAGTTCTCTTTATCAACAGAGATAGCAATCTTTTGAAGATTTTCTTCGTCAGTTCCCTTTATCAGCAGGGATGGCATTTATTTTTCTAGTTCTCTTTATCAGCAGAGATAGCAATCTTTTGAAGATTTTCTCCGTCAGTTACCTTTATCAGCAGGGATGGCATTTATTTTGCTAGTTCTCTTTATCAGCAGAGATAGCAATCTTTTGAAGATTTTCTTCGTCAGTTCCTTTTATCAGCAGGGATGGCATTTATTTTGCTAGTTCTCTTTATCAGCAGAGATAGCAATCTTTTGAAGATTTTCTCCGTCGGTTCCCTTTATCAGCAGGGATGGCATTTATTTTGCTAGTTCTCTTTATCAGCAGATATAGCAATCTTTTGAAGATTTTCTTCGTCAGTTCCTTTTATCAGCAGGGATGGCATTTATTTTTCTAGTTCTCTTTATCAGCAGAGATAGCAATCTTTTGAAGATTTTCTTCGTCAGTTCCCTTTATCAGCAGGGATGGCATTTATTTTGCTAGTTCTCTTTATCAGCAGAGATAGCAATCTTTTGAAGATTTTCTTCGTCAGTTCCTTTTATCAGCAGGGATGACATTTATTTTGCTAGTTCTCTTTATCAGCAGAGATAGCAATCTTTTGAAGATTTTCTTCGTCAGTTCCCTTTATCAGCAGGGATGACATTTATTTTGCTAGTTCTCTTTATCAACAGAGATAGCAATCTTTTGAATATTTTCGTTGTCAGTTCCCTTTATCAGCAGGGATGGCATTTATTTTTCTAGTTCTCTTTATCAGCAGAGATAGCAATCTTTTGAAGATTTTCTCCGCCAGTTCCCTTTATCAGCAGGGATGGCATTTATTTTGCTAGTTCTCTTTATCAGCAGAGATAGCAATCTTTTAAAGATTTTCTCCGTCAGTTCCCTTTATCAGCAGGGATGACATTTATTTTGCTAGTTCTCTTTATCAACAGAGATAGCAATCTTTTGAATATTTTCGTTGTCAGTTCCCTTTATCAGCAGGGATGGCATTTATTTTTCTAGTTCTCTTTATCAGCAGAGATAGCAATCTTTTGAAGATTTTCTCCGTCAGTTACCTTTATCAGCAGGGATGGCATTTATTTTGCTAGTTCTCTTTATTACCAGAGATAACAATCTTTTGAAGATTTTCTTCGTCAGTTCCTTTTATCATCAGGGATGGCATTTATTTTGCTAGTTCTCTTTATTAGCAGAGATAGCAATCTTTTGAATATTTTCTTCGTCAGTTCCTTTTATCAGCAGGGATGGCATTTATTTTGCTAGTTCTCTTTATCAGCAGAGATAGCAATCTGTTAAAGATTTTCTCCGTCGGTTCCCTTTATCAGCAGGGATGGCATTTATTTTGCTAGTTCTCTTTATCAGCAGAGATAGCAATCTTTTGAAGATTTTCTCCGTCAGTTCCCTTTATCAGCAGGGATGGCATTTATTTTGCTAGTTCTCTTTATCAGCAGAAATAGCAATCTTTTGAAGATTTTCTCCGTCAGTTCCCTTTATCAGCAGGGATGACATTTATTTTGCTAGTTCTCTTTATCAGCAGAGATAGCAATCTTTTGAAGATTTTCTCCGTCAGTTCCCTTTATCAGCAGGGATGGCATTTATTTTGCTAGTTCTCTTTATCAGCAGAAATAGCAATCTTTTGAAGATTTTCTCCGTCAGTTCCCTTTATCAGCAGGGATGACATTTATTTTGCTAGTTCTCTTTATCAGCAGAGATAGCAATCTTTTGAAGATTTTCTCTGTCAGTTCCCTTTATCAGCAGGGATGGCATTTATTTTTCTAGTTCTCTTTATCAGCAGAGATAGCAATCTTTTGAAGATTTTCTTCGTCAGTTCCCTTTATCAGCAGGGATGGCATTTATTTTGCTAGTTCTCTTTATCAGCAGAGATAGCAATCTTTTGAAGATTTTCTTCGTCAGTTCCTTTTATCAGCAGGGATGACATTTATTTTGCTAGTTCTCTTTATCAGCAGAGATAGCAATCTTTTGAAGATTTTCTTCGTCAGTTCCCTTTATCAGCAGGGATGGCATTTATTTTGCTAGTTCTCTTTATCAGCAGAGATAGCAATCTTTTGAAGATTTTCTTCGTCAATTCCTTTTATCAGCAGGGATGGCATTTATTTTGCTAGTTCTCTTTATCAGCATAGATAGCAATCTTTTGAAGATTTTCTTCGTCAGTTCCCTTTATCGGCAGGGATGGCATTTATTTTGCTAGTTCTCTTTATCAGCAGAGATAGCAATCTTTTGAAGATTTTCTCCGTCGGTTCCCTTTATCAGCAGGGATGGCATTTATTTTGCTCGTTCTCTTTATCAGCAGAGATAGCAATCTTTTGAAGATTTTCTCCGCCAGTTCCCTTTATCAGCAGGGATGGCATTTATTTTTCTAGTTCTCTTTATCAGCAGAGATAGCAATCTTTTGAAGATTTTCTCCGTCGGTTCCCTTTATCAGCAGGGATGGCATTTATTTTGCTCGTTCTCTTTATCAGCAGAGATAGCAATCTTTTGAAGATTTTCTCCGCCAGTTCCCTTTATCAGCAGGGATGGCATTTATTTTGCTAGTTCTCTTTATCAGCAGAGATAGCAATCTTTTAAAGATTTTCTCCGTCAGTTCCCTTTATCAGCAGGGATGACATTTATTTTGCTAGTTCTCTTTATCAACAGAGATAGCAATCTTTTGAAGATTTTCTTCGTCAGTTCCCTTTATCAGCAGGGATGGCATTTATTTTTCTAGTTCTCTTTATCAGCAGAGATAGCAATCTTTTGAAGATTTTCTCCGTCAGTTACCTTTATCAGCAGGGATGGCATTTATTTTGCTAGTTCTCTTTATCAGCAGAGATAGCAATCTTTTGAAGATTTTCTTCGTCAGTTCCTTTTATCAGCAGGGATGGCATTTATTTTGCTAGTTCTCTTTATCAGCAGAGATAGCAATCTTTTGAAGATTTTCTCCGTCGGTTCCCTTTATCAGCAGGGATGGCATTTATTTTGCTAGTTCTCTTTATCAGCAGATATAGCAATCTTTTGAAGATTTTCTTCGTCAGTTCCTTTTATCAGCAGGGATGGCATTTATTTTTCTAGTTCTCTTTATCAGCAGAGATAGCAATCTTTTGAAGATTTTCTTCGTCAGTTCCCTTTATCAGCAGGGATGGCATTTATTTTGCTAGTTCTCTTTATCAGCAGAGATAGCAATCTTTTGAAGATTTTCTTCGTCAGTTCCCTTTATCAGCAAGGATGGCATTTATTTTGCTAGTTCTCTTTATCAACAGAGATAGCAATCTTTTGAAGATTTTCTTCGTCAGTTCCCATTATCAGCAAGGATGGCATTTATTTTGCTAGTTCTCTTTATCAGCAGAGATAGCAATCTTTTGAAGATTTTCTCCGTCGGTTCCTTTTATCAGCAGGGATGGCATTTATTTTGCTAGTTCTCTTTATCAGCAGAGATAGCAATCATTTGAAGATTTTCTTCGTCGGTTCCTTTTATCAGCAGGGATGGCATTTATTTTGCCCGTTCTCTTTATCGGCAGATATAGCAATCTTTTGAAGATTTTCTCCGTCAGTTCCTTTTATCAGCAGGGATGGCATTTATTTTTCTAGTTCTCTTTATTAGCAGAGATAGCAATCTTTTGAAGATTTTCTCCGTCAGTTCCCTTTATCAGCAGGGATGGCATTTATTTTGCTAGTTCTCTTTATCAGCAGAAATAGCAATCTTTTGAAGATTTTCTCCGTCAGTTCCCTTTATCAGCAGGGATGACATTTATTTTGCTAGTTCTCTTTATCAGCAGAGATAGCAATCTTTTGAAGATTTTCTCTGTCAGTTCCCTTTATCAGTAGGGATGGCATTTATTTTTCTAGTTCTCTTTATCAGCAGAGATAGCAATCTTTTGAAGATTTTCTTCGTCAGTTCCTTTTATCATCAGGGATGGCATTTATTTTGCTAGTTCTCTTTATCAGCAGAGATAGCAATCTTTTGAAGATTTTCTTCGTCAGTTCCTTTTATCAGCAGGGATGGCATTTATTTTGCTAGTTCTCTTTATCAGCAGAGATAGCAATCTGTTAAAGATTTTCTCCGTCAGTTCCCTTTATCAGCAGGGATGGCATTTATTTTGCTAGTTCTCTTTATCAGCAGAAATAGCAATCTTTTGAAGATTTTCTCCGTCAGTTCCCTTTATCAGCAGGGATGGCATTTATTTTGCTAGTTCTCTTTATCAGCAGAAATAGCAATCTTTTGAAGATTTTCTCCGTCAGTTCCCTTTATCAGCAGGGATGGCATTTATTTTGCTAGTTCTCTTTATCAGCAGAGATAGCAATCTTTTGAAGATTTTCTTCGTCAGTTCCCTTTATCAGCAGGGATGGCATTTATTTTGCTAGTTCTCTTTATCAGCAGAGATAGCAATCTTTTGAAGATTTTCTTCGTCAGTTCCTTTTATCAGCAGGGATGGCATTTATTTTGCTAGTTCTCTTTATCAGCATAGATAGCAATCTTTTGAAGATTTTCTTCGTCAGTTCCCTTTATCGGCAGGGATGGCATTTATTTTGCTAGTTCTCTTTATCAGCAGAGATAGCAATCTTTTGAAGATTTTCTCCGTCGGTTCCCTTTATCAGCAGGGATGGCATTTATTTTGCTCGTTCTCTTTATCAGCAGAGATAGCAATCTTTTGAAGATTTTCTCCGCCAGTTCCCTTTATCAGCAGGGATGGCATTTATTTTTCTAGTTCTCTTTATCAGCAGAGATAGCAATCTTTTGAAGATTTTCTCCGTCGGTTCCCTTTATCAGCAGGGATGGCATTTATTTTGCTCGTTCTCTTTATCAGCAGAGATAGCAATCTTTTGAAGATTTTCTCCGCCAGTTCCCTTTATCAGCAGGGATGGCATTTATTTTGCTAGTTCTCTTTATCAGCAGAGATAGCAATCTTTTAAAGATTTTCTCCGTCAGTTCCCTTTATCAGCAGGGATGACATTTATTTTGCTAGTTCTCTTTATCAACAGAGATAGCAATCTTTTGAAGATTTTCGTTGTCAGTTCCCTTTATCAGCAGGGATGGCATTTATTTTTCTAGTTCTCTTTATCAGCAGAGATAGCAATCTTTTGAAGATTTTCTTCGTCAGTTCCTTTTATCAGCAGGGATGACATTTATTTTGCTAGTTCTCTTTATCAGCAGAGATAGCAATCTTTTGAAGATTTTCTTCGTCAGTTCCCTTTATCAGCAGGGATGGCATTTATTTTGCTAGTTCTCTTTATCAGCAGAGATAGCAATCTTTTGAAGATTTTCTTCGTCAATTCCTTTTATCAGCAGGGATGGCATTTATTTTGCTAGTTCTCTTTATCAGCATAGATAGCAATCTTTTGAAGATTTTCTTCGTCAGTTCCCTTTATCGGCAGGGATGGCATTTATTTTGCTAGTTCTCTTTATCAGCAGAGATAGCAATCTTTTGAAGATTTTCTCCGTCGGTTCCCTTTATCAGCAGGGATGGCATTTATTTTGCTCGTTCTCTTTATCAGCAGAGATAGCAATCTTTTGAAGATTTTCTCCGCCAGTTCCCTTTATCAGCAGGGATGGCATTTATTTTTCTAGTTCTCTTTATCAGCAGAGATAGCAATCTTTTGAAGATTTTCTCCGTCGGTTCCCTTTATCAGCAGGGATGGCATTTATTTTGCTCGTTCTCTTTATCAGCAGAGATAGCAATCTTTTGAAGATTTTCTCCGCCAGTTCCCTTTATCAGCAGGGATGGCATTTATTTTGCTAGTTCTCTTTATCAGCAGAGATAGCAATCTTTTAAAGATTTTCTCCGTCAGTTCCCTTTATCAGCAGGGATGACATTTATTTTGCTAGTTCTCTTTATCAACAGAGATAGCAATCTTTTGAAGATTTTCTTCGTCAGTTCCCTTTATCAGCAGGGATGGCATTTATTTTTCTAGTTCTCTTTATCAGCAGAGATAGCAATCTTTTGAAGATTTTCTCCGTCAGTTACCTTTATCAGCAGGGATGGCATTTATTTTGCTAGTTCTCTTTATCAGCAGAGATAGCAATCTTTTGAAGATTTTCTTCGTCAGTTCCTTTTATCAGCAGGGATGGCATTTATTTTGCTAGTTCTCTTTATCAGCAGAGATAGCAATCTTTTGAAGATTTTCTTCGTCAATTCCTTTTATCAGCAGGGATGGCATTTATTTTGCTAGTTCTCTTTATCAGCATAGATAGCAATCTTTTGAAGATTTTCTTCGTCAGTTCCCTTTATCGGCAGGGATGGCATTTATTTTGCTAGTTCTCTTTATCAGCAGAGATAGCAATCTTTTGAAGATTTTCTCCGTCGGTTCCCTTTATCAGCAGGGATGGCATTTATTTTGCTCGTTCTCTTTATCAGCAGAGATAGCAATCTTTTGAAGATTTTCTCCGCCAGTTCCCTTTATCAGCAGGGATGGCATTTATTTTGCTAGTTCTCTTTATCAGCATAGATAGCAATCTTTTGAAGATTTTCTTCGTCAGTTCCCTTTATCGGCAGGGATGGCATTTATTTTGCTAGTTCTCTTTATCAGCAGAGATAGCAATCTTTTGAAGATTTTCTTCGTCAGTTCCTTTTATCAGCAGGGATGGCATTTATTTTGCTAGTTCTCTTTATCAGCAGAGATAGCAATCTGTTAAAGATTTTCTCCGTCAGTTCCCTTTATCAGCAGGGATGGCATTTATTTTGCTAGTTCTCTTTATCAGCAGAAATAGCAATCTTTTGAAGATTTTCTCCGTCAGTTCCCTTTATCAGCAGGGATGGCATTTATTTTGCTAGTTCTCTTTATCAGCAGAAATAGCAATCTTTTGAAGATTTTCTCCGTCAGTTCCCTTTATCAGCAGGGATGGCATTTATTTTGCTAGTTCTCTTTATCAGCAGAGATAGCAATCTTTTGAAGATTTTCTTCGTCAGTTCCTTTTATCAGCAGGGATGGCATTTATTTTGCTAGTTCTCTTTATCAGCAGAGATAGCAATCTTTTGAAGATTTTCTCCGTCGGTTCCCTTTATCAGCAGGGATGGCATTTATTTTGCTCGTTCTCTTTATCAGCAGAGATAGCAATCTTTTGAAGATTTTCTCCGCCAGTTCCCTTTATCAGCAGGGATGGCATTTATTTTTCTAGTTCTCTTTATCAGCAGAGATAGCAATCTTTTGAAGATTTTCTCCGTCGGTTCCCTTTATCAGCAGGGATGGCATTTATTTTGCTCGTTCTCTTTATCAGCAGAGATAGCAATCTTTTGAAGATTTTCTCCGCCAGTTCCCTTTATCAGCAGGGATGGCATTTATTTTGCTAGTTCTCTTTATCAGCAGAGATAGCAATCTTTTAAAGATTTTCTCCGTCAGTTCCCTTTATCAGCAGGGATGACATTTATTTTGCTAGTTCTCTTTATCAACAGAGATAGCAATCTTTTGAAGATTTTCGTTGTCAGTTCCCTTTATCAGCAGGGATGGCATTTATTTTTCTAGTTCTCTTTATCAGCAGAGATAGCAATCTTTTGAAGATTTTCTCCGTCAGTTACCTTTATCAGCAGGGATGGCATTTATTTTGCTAGTTCTCTTTATCAGCAGAGATAGCAATCTTTTGAAGATTTTCTTCGTCAGTTCCTTTTATCAGCAGGGATGGCATTTATTTTGCTAGTTCTCTTTATCAGCAGAGATAGCAATCTTTTGAAGATTTTCTCCGTCGGTTCCCTTTATCAGCAGGGATGGCATTTATTTTGCTCGTTCTCTTTATCAGCAGAGATAGCAATCTTTTGAAGATTTTCTCCGCCAGTTCCCTTTATCAGCAGGGATGGCATTTATTTTTCTAGTTCTCTTTATCAGCAGAGATAGCAATCTTTTGAAGATTTTCTCCGTCGGTTCCCTTTATCAGCAGGGATGGCATTTATTTTGCTCGTTCTCTTTATCAGCAGAGATAGCAATCTTTTGAAGATTTTCTCCGCCAGTTCCCTTTATCAGCAGGGATGGCATTTATTTTGCTAGTTCTCTTTATCAGCAGAGATAGCAATCTTTTAAAGATTTTCTCCGTCAGTTCCCTTTATCAGCAGGGATGACATTTATTTTGCTAGTTCTCTTTATCAACAGAGATAGCAATCTTTTGAAGATTTTCGTTGTCAGTTCCCTTTATCAGCAGGGATGGCATTTATTTTTCTAGTTCTCTTTATCAGCAGAGATAGCAATCTTTTGAAGATTTTCTCCGTCAGTTACCTTTATCAGCAGGGATGGCATTTATTTTGCTAGTTCTCTTTATCAGCAGAGATAGCAATCTTTTGAAGATTTTCTTCGTCAGTTCCTTTTATCAGCAGGGATGGCATTTATTTTGCTAGTTCTCTTTATCAGCAGAAATAGCAATCTTTTGAAGATTTTCTCCGTCAGTTCCCTTTATCAGCAGGGATGACATTTATTTTGCTAGTTCTCTTTATCAGCAGAGATAGCAATCTTTTGAAGATTTTCTCTGTCAGTTCCCTTTATCAGTAGGGATGGCATTTATTTTTCTAGTTCTCTTTATCAGCAGAGATAGCAATCTTTTGAAGATTTTCTTCGTCAGTTCCTTTTATCATCAGGGATGGCATTTATTTTGCTAGTTCTCTTTATCAGCAGAGATAGCAATCTTTTGAAGATTTTCTTCGTCAGTTCCTTTTATCAGCAGGGATGGCATTTATTTTGCTAGTTCTCTTTATCAGCAGAGATAGCAATCTGTTAAAGATTTTCTCCGTCAGTTCCCTTTATCAGCAGGGATGGCATTTATTTTGCTAGTTCTCTTTATCAGCAGAAATAGCAATCTTTTGAAGATTTTCTCCGTCAGTTCCCTTTATCAGCAGGGATGGCATTTATTTTGCTAGTTCTCTTTATCAGCAGAAATAGCAATCTTTTGAAGATTTTCTCCGCCAGTTCCCTTTATCAGCAGGGATGGCATTTATTTTGCTAGTTCTCTTTATCAGCAGAGATAGCAATCTTTTAAAGATTTTCTCCGTCAGTTCCCTTTATCAGCAGGGATGACATTTATTTTGCTAGTTCTCTTTATCAACAGAGATAGCAATCTTTTGAAGATTTTCGTTGTCAGTTCCCTTTATCAGCAGGGATGGCATTTATTTTTCTAGTTCTCTTTATCAGCAGAGATAGCAATCTTTTGAAGATTTTCTCCGTCAGTTACCTTTATCAGCAGGGATGGCATTTATTTTGCTAGTTCTCTTTATCAGCAGAGATAGCAATCTTTTGAAGATTTTCTTCGTCAGTTCCTTTTATCAGCAGGGATGGCATTTATTTTGCTAGTTCTCTTTATCAGCAGAAATAGCAATCTTTTGAAGATTTTCTCCGTCAGTTCCCTTTATCAGCAGGGATGACATTTATTTTGCTAGTTCTCTTTATCAGCAGAGATAGCAATCTTTTGAAGATTTTCTCTGTCAGTTCCCTTTATCAGTAGGGATGGCATTTATTTTTCTAGTTCTCTTTATCAGCAGAGATAGCAATCTTTTGAAGATTTTCTTCGTCAGTTCCTTTTATCAGCAGGGATGGCATTTATTTTGCTAGTTCTCTTTATCAGCAGAAATAGCAATCTTTTGAAGATTTTCTCCGCCAGTTCCCTTTATCAGCAGGGATGGCATTTATTTTGCTAGTTCTCTTTATCAGCAGAGATAGCAATCTTTTAAAGATTTTCTCCGTCAGTTCCCTTTATCAGCAGGGATGACATTTATTTTGCTAGTTCTCTTTATCAACAGAGATAGCAATCTTTTGAAGATTTTCGTTGTCAGTTCCCTTTATCAGCAGGGATGGCATTTATTTTTCTAGTTCTCTTTATCAGCAGAGATAGCAATCTTTTGAAGATTTTCTCCGTCAGTTACCTTTATCAGCAGGGATGGCATTTATTTTGCTAGTTCTCTTTATCAGCAGAGATAGCAATCTTTTGAAGATTTTCTTCGTCAGTTCCTTTTATCAGCAGGGATGGCATTTATTTTGCTAGTTCTCTTTATCAGCAGAAATAGCAATCTTTTGAAGATTTTCTTCGTCAGTTCCCTTTATCAGCAAGGATGGCATTTATTTTGCTAGTTCTCTTTATCAGCAGAGATAGCAATCTTTTGAAGATTTTCTCCGCCAGTTCCCTTTATCAGCAGGGATGGCATTTATTTTGCTAGTTCTCTTTATCAGCAGAGATAGCAATCTTTTAAAGATTTTCTCCGTCAGTTCCCTTTATCAGCAGGGATGACATTTATTTTGCTAGTTCTCTTTATCAACAGAGATAGCAATCTTTTGAAGATTTTCGTTGTCAGTTCCCTTTATCAGCAGGGATGGCATTTATTTTTCTAGTTCTCTTTATCAGCAGAGATAGCAATCTTTTGAAGATTTTCTCCGTCAGTTACCTTTATCAGCAGGGATGGCATTTATTTTGCTAGTTCTCTTTATCAGCAGAGATAGCAATCTTTTGAAGATTTTCTTCGTCAGTTCCTTTTATCAGCAGGGATGGCATTTATTTTGCTAGTTCTCTTTATCAGCAGAAATAGCAATCTTTTGAAGATTTTCTCCGTCAGTTCCCTTTATCAGCAGGGATGACATTTATTTTGCTAGTTCTCTTTATCAGCAGAGATAGCAATCTTTTGAAGATTTTCTCTGTCAGTTCCCTTTATCAGTAGGGATGGCATTTATTTTTCTAGTTCTCTTTATCAGCAGAGATAGCAATCTTTTGAAGATTTTCTTCGTCAGTTCCTTTTATCATCAGGGATGGCATTTATTTTGCTAGTTCTCTTTATCAGCAGAGATAGCAATCTTTTGAAGATTTTCTTCGTCAGTTCCTTTTATCAGCAGGGATGGCATTTATTTTGCTAGTTCTCTTTATCAGCAGAGATAGCAATCTGTTAAAGATTTTCTCCGTCAGTTCCCTTTATCAGCAGGGATGGCATTTATTTTGCTAGTTCTCTTTATCAGCAGAAATAGCAATCTTTTGAAGATTTTCTCCGTCAGTTCCCTTTATCAGCAGGGATGGCATTTATTTTGCTAGTTCTCTTTATCAGCAGAAATAGCAATCTTTTGAAGATTTTCTCCGCCAGTTCCCTTTATCAGCAGGGATGGCATTTATTTTGCTAGTTCTCTTTATCAGCAGAGATAGCAATCTTTTAAAGATTTTCTCCGTCAGTTCCCTTTATCAGCAGGGATGACATTTATTTTGCTAGTTCTCTTTATCAACAGAGATAGCAATCTTTTGAAGATTTTCGTTGTCAGTTCCCTTTATCAGCAGGGATGGCATTTATTTTTCTAGTTCTCTTTATCAGCAGAGATAGCAATCTTTTGAAGATTTTCTCCGTCAGTTACCTTTATCAGCAGGGATGGCATTTATTTTGCTAGTTCTCTTTATCAGCAGAGATAGCAATCTTTTGAAGATTTTCTTCGTCAGTTCCTTTTATCAGCAGGGATGGCATTTATTTTGCTAGTTCTCTTTATCAGCAGAAATAGCAATCTTTTGAAGATTTTCTCCGTCAGTTCCCTTTATCAGCAGGGATGACATTTATTTTGCTAGTTCTCTTTATCAGCAGAGATAGCAATCTTTTGAAGATTTTCTCTGTCAGTTCCCTTTATCAGTAGGGATGGCATTTATTTTTCTAGTTCTCTTTATCAGCAGAAATAGCAATCTTTTGAAGATTTTCTCCGTCAGTTCCCTTTATCAGCAGGGATGGCATTTATTTTGCTAGTTCTCTTTATCAGCAGAAATAGCAATCTTTTGAAGATTTTCTCCGCCAGTTCCCTTTATCAGCAGGGATGGCATTTATTTTGCTAGTTCTCTTTATCAGCAGAGATAGCAATCTTTTAAAGATTTTCTCCGTCAGTTCCCTTTATCAGCAGGGATGACATTTATTTTGCTAGTTCTCTTTATCAACAGAGATAGCAATCTTTTGAAGATTTTCGTTGTCAGTTCCCTTTATCAGCAGGGATGGCATTTATTTTTCTAGTTCTCTTTATCAGCAGAGATAGCAATCTTTTGAAGATTTTCTCCGTCAGTTACCTTTATCAGCAGGGATGGCATTTATTTTGCTAGTTCTCTTTATCAGCAGAGATAGCAATCTTTTGAAGATTTTCTTCGTCAGTTCCTTTTATCAGCAGGGATGGCATTTATTTTGCTAGTTCTCTTTATCAGCAGAAATAGCAATCTTTTGAAGATTTTCTCCGTCAGTTCCCTTTATCAGCAGGGATGACATTTATTTTGCTAGTTCTCTTTATCAGCAGAGATAGCAATCTTTTGAAGATTTTCTCTGTCAGTTCCCTTTATCAGTAGGGATGGCATTTATTTTTCTAGTTCTCTTTATCAGCAGAGATAGCAATCTTTTGAAGATTTTCTTCGTCAGTTCCTTTTATCATCAGGGATGGCATTTATTTTGCTAGTTCTCTTTATCAGCAGAGATAGCAATCTTTTGAAGATTTTCTTCGTCAGTTCCTTTTATCAGCAGGGATGGCATTTATTTTGCTAGTTCTCTTTATCAGCAGAGATAGCAATCTGTTAAAGATTTTCTCCGTCGGTTCCCTTTATCAGCAGGGATGGCATTTATTTTGCTCGTTCTCTTTATCAGCAGAGATAGCAATCTTTTGAAGATTTTCTCCGCCAGTTCCCTTTATCAGCAGGGATGGCATTTATTTTTCTAGTTCTCTTTATCAGCAGAGATAGCAATCTTTTGAAGATTTTCTCCGTCGGTTCCCTTTATCAGCAGGGATGGCATTTATTTTGCTCGTTCTCTTTATCAGCAGAGATAGCAATCTTTTGAAGATTTTCTCCGCCAGTTCCCTTTATCAGCAGGGATGGCATTTATTTTGCTAGTTCTCTTTATCAGCAGAGATAGCAATCTTTTAAAGATTTTCTCCGTCAGTTCCCTTTATCAGCAGGGATGACATTTATTTTGCTAGTTCTCTTTATCAACAGAGATAGCAATCTTTTGAAGATTTTCGTTGTCAGTTCCCTTTATCAGCAGGGATGGCATTTATTTTTCTAGTTCTCTTTATCAGCAGAGATAGCAATCTTTTGAAGATTTTCTCCGTCAGTTACCTTTATCAGCAGGGATGGCATTTATTTTGCTAGTTCTCTTTATCAGCAGAGATAGCAATCTTTTGAAGATTTTCTTCGTCAGTTCCTTTTATCAGCAGGGATGGCATTTATTTTGCTAGTTCTCTTTATCAGCAGAGATAGCAATCTTTTGAAGATTTTCTCCGTCGGTTCCCTTTATCAGCAGGGATGGCATTTATTTTGCTAGTTCTCTTTATCAGCAGATATAGCAATCTTTTGAAGATTTTCTTCGTCAGTTCCTTTTATCAGCAGGGATGGCATTTATTTTTCTAGTTCTCTTTATCAGCAGAGATAGCAATCTTTTGAAGATTTTCTTCGTCAGTTCCCTTTATCAGCAGGGATGGCATTTATTTTGCTAGTTCTCTTTATCAGCAGAGATAGCAATCTTTTGAAGATTTTCTTCGTCAGTTCCCTTTATCAGCAAGGATGGCATTTATTTTGCTAGTTCTCTTTATCAACAGAGATAGCAATCTTTTGAAGATTTTCTTCGTCAGTTCCCATTATCAGCAAGGATGGCATTTATTTTGCTAGTTCTCTTTATCAGCAGAGATAGCAATCTTTTGAAGATTTTCTCCGTCGGTTCCTTTTATCAGCAGGGATGGCATTTATTTTGCTAGTTCTCTTTATCAGCAGAGATAGCAATCATTTGAAGATTTTCTTCGTCGGTTCCTTTTATCAGCAGGGATGGCATTTATTTTGCCCGTTCTCTTTATCGGCAGATATAGCAATCTTTTGAAGATTTTCTCCGTCAGTTCCTTTTATCAGCAGGGATGGCATTTATTTTTCTAGTTCTCTTTATTAGCAGAGATAGCAATCTTTTGAAGATTTTCTCCGTCGGTTCCCTTTATCAGCAAGGATGGCATTTATTTTGCTAGTTCTCTTTATCAGCAGAGATAGCAATCTTTTGAAGATTTTCTCCGTCAGTTCCCTTTATCAGCAGGGATGGCATTTATTTTTCTAGTTCTCTTTATCAGCAAAGATAGCAATCTTTTGAAGATTTTCTTCGTCAGTTCCCTTTATCAGTAGGGATGGCATTTATTTTGCTAGTTCTCTTTATTACCAGAGATAACAATCTTTTGAAGATTTTCTTCGTCAGTTCCTTTTATCAGCAGGGATGGCATTTATTTTGCTAGTTCTCTTTATTAGCAGAGATAGCAATCTTTTGAATATTTTCTTCGTCAGTTCCTTTTATCAGCAGGGATGGCATTTATTTTGCTAGTTCTCTTTATCAGCAGAGATAGCAATCTGTTAAAGATTTTCTCCGTCGGTTCCCTTTATCAGCAGGGATGGCATTTATTTTGCTAGTTCTCTTTATCAGCAGAGATAGCAATCTTTTGAAGATTTTCTCCGTCAGTTCCCTTTATCAGCAGGGATGGCATTTATTTTGCTAGTTCTCTTTATCAGCAGAAATAGCAATCTTTTGAAGATTTTCTCCGTCAGTTCCCTTTATCAGCAGGGATGACATTTATTTTGCTAGTTCTCTTTATCAGCAGAGATAGCAATCTTTTGAAGATTTTCTCTGTCAGTTCCCTTTATCAGCAGGGATGGCATTTATTTTTCTAGTTCTCTTTATCAGCAGAGATAGCAATCTTTTGAAGATTTTCTCCGTCAGTTACCTTTATCAGCAGGGATGGCATTTATTTTGCTAGTTCTTTTTATCAGTAGATATAGCAATCTTTTGAAGATTTTCTTCGTCAGTTCCCTTTATCAGCAGGGATGGCATTTATTTTGCTAGTTCTCTTTATCAGCAGAGATAGCAATCTTTTGAAGATTTTCTTCGTCAGTTCCCTTTATCAGCAGGGATGGGATTTATTTTGCTAGTTCTCATTATCAGCAGAGATAGCAATCTTTTGAAGATTTTCTTCGTCAGTTCCCTTTATCAGCAGGGATGGCATTTATTTTGCTAGTTCTCTTTATCAGCAGAGATAGCAATCTTTTGAAGATTTTCTTCGTCAGTTCCTTTTATCAGCAGGGATGACATTTATTTTGCTAGTTCTCTTTATCAGCAGAGATAGCAATCTTTTGAAGATTTTCTTCGTCAGTTCCCTTTATCAGCAGGGATGGCATTTATTTTGCTAGTTCTCTTTATCAGCAGAGATAGCAATCTTTTGAAGATTTTCTTCGTCAATTCCTTTTATCAGCAGGGATGGCATTTATTTTGCTAGTTCTCTTTATCAGCATAGATGGCAATCTTTTGAAGATTTTCTTCGTCAGTTCCCTTTATCGGCAGGGATGGCATTTATTTTGCTAGTTCTCTTTATCAGCAGAGATAGCAATCTTTTGAAGATTTTCTCCGTCGGTTCCCTTTATCAGCAGGGATGGCATTTATTTTGCTCGTTCTCTTTATCAGCAGAGATAGCAATCTTTTGAAGATTTTCTCCGCCAGTTCCCTTTATCAGCAGGGATGGCATTTATTTTTCTAGTTCTCTTTATCAGCAGAGATAGCAATCTTTTGAAGATTTTCTCCGTCGGTTCCCTTTATCAGCAGGGATGGCATTTATTTTGCTCGTTCTCTTTATCAGCAGAGATAGCAATCTTTTGAAGATTTTCTCCGCCAGTTCCCTTTATCAGCAGGGATGGCATTTATTTTGCTAGTTCTCTTTATCAGCAGAGATAGCAATCTTTTAAAGATTTTCTCCGTCAGTTCCCTTTATCAGCAGGGATGACATTTATTTTGCTAGTTCTCTTTATCAACAGAGATAGCAATCTTTTGAAGATTTTCGTTGTCAGTTCCCTTTATCAGCAGGGATGGCATTTATTTTTCTAGTTCTCTTTATCAGCAGAGATAGCAATCTTTTGAAGATTTTCTCCGTCAGTTACCTTTATCAGCAGGGATGGCATTTATTTTGCTAGTTCTCTTTATCAGCAGAGATAGCAATCTTTTGAAGATTTTCTTCGTCAGTTCCTTTTATCAGCAGGGATGGCATTTATTTTGCTAGTTCTCTTTATCAGCAGAGATAGCAATCTTTTGAAGATTTTCTCCGTCGGTTCCCTTTATCAGCAGGGATGGCATTTATTTTGCTAGTTCTCTTTATCAGCAGATATAGCAATCTTTTGAAGATTTTCTTCGTCAGTTCCTTTTATCAGCAGGGATGGCATTTATTTTTCTAGTTCTCTTTATCAGCAGAGATAGCAATCTTTTGAAGATTTTCTTCGTCAGTTCCCTTTATCAGCAGGGATGGCATTTATTTTGCTAGTTCTCTTTATCAGCAGAGATAGCAATCTTTTGAAGATTTTCTTCGTCAGTTCCCTTTATCAGCAGGGATGGCATTTATTTTGCTAGTTCTCTTTATCAACAGAGATAGCAATCTTTTGAAGATTTTCTTCGTCAGTTCCCATTATCAGCAAGGATGGCATTTATTTTGCTAGTTCTCTTTATCAGCAGAGATAGCAATCTTTTGAAGATTTTCTCCGTCGGTTCCTTTTATCAGCAGGGATGGCATTTATTTTGCTAGTTCTCTTTATCAGCAGAGATAGCAATCATTTGAAGATTTTCTTCGTCGGTTCCTTTTATCAGCAGGGATGGCATTTATTTTGCCCGTTCTCTTTATCGGCAGATATAGCAATCTTTTGAAGATTTTCTCCGTCAGTTCCTTTTATCAGCAGGGATGGCATTTATTTTTCTAGTTCTCTTTATTAGCAGAGATAGCAATCTTTTGAAGATTTTCTCCGTCGGTTCCCTTTATCAGCAAGGATGGCATTTATTTTGCTAGTTCTCTTTATCAGCAGAGATAGCAATCTTTTGAAGATTTTCTCCGTCAGTTCCCTTTATCAGCAGGGATGGCATTTATTTTTCTAGTTCTCTTTATCAGCAAAGATAGCAATCTTTTGAAGATTTTCTTCGTCAGTTTCCTTTATCAGCAGGGATGGCATTTATTTTGCTAGTTCTCTTTATCAGCAGAGATAGCAATCTTTTGAAGATTTTCTTCGTCAGTTCCCTTTATCAGCAGGGATGGCATTTATTTTGCTAGTTCTCTTTATCAGCAGAGATAGCAATCTTTTGAAGATTTTCTTCGTCAGTTCCCATTATCAGCAGGGATGGCATTTATTTTGCTAGTTCTCTTTATCAGCAGAGATAGCAATCTTTTGAAGATTTTCTTCGTCAGTTCCTTTTATCAGCAGGGATGGCATTTATTTTGCTAGTTCTCTTTATCAGCAGAGATAGCAATCTTTTGAAGATTTTCTCCGTCGGTTCCCTTTATCAGCAGGGATGGCATTTATTTTGCTAGTTCGCTTTATCAGCAGATATAGCAATCTTTTGAAGATTTTCTTCGTCAGTTCCTTTTATCAGCAGGGATGGCATTTATTTTTCTAGTTCTCTTTATCAGCAGAGATAGCAATCTTTTGAAGATTTTCTTCGTCAGTTCCCTTTATCAGCAGGGATGGCATTTATTTTGCTAGTTCTCTTTATCAGCAGAGATAGCAATCTTTTGAAGATTTTCTTCGTCAGTTCCCTTTATCAGCAGGGATGGCATTTATTTTGCTAGTTCTCTTTATCAACAGAGATAGCAATCTTTTGAAGATTTTCTTCGTCAGTTCCCATTATCAGCAAGGATGGCATTTATTTTGCTAGTTCTCTTTATCAGCAGAGATAGCAATCTTTTGAAGATTTTCTCCGTCGGTTCCTTTTATCAGCAGGGATGGCATTTATTTTGCTAGTTCTCTTTATCAGCAGAGATAGCAATCATTTGAAGATTTTCTTCGTCGGTTCCCTTTATCAGCAGGGATGGCATTTATTTTGCCCGTTCTCTTTATCGGCAGATATAGCAATCTTTTGAAGATTTTCTCCGTCAGTTCCTTTTATCAGCAGGGATGGCATTTATTTTTCTAGTTCTCTTTATTAGCAGAGATAGCAATCTTTTGAAGATTTTCTCCGTCGGTTCCCTTTATCAGCAAGGATGGCATTTATTTTGCTAGTTCTCTTTATCAGCAGAGATAGCAATCTTTTGAAGATTTTCTCCGTCAGTTCCCTTTATCAGCAGGGATGGCATTTATTTTTCTAGTTCTCTTTATCAGCAAAGATAGCAATCTTTTGAAGATTTTCTTCGTCAGTTCCCTTTATCAGCAGGGATGGCATTTATTTTGCTAGTTCTCTTTATCAGCAGAGATAGCAATCTTTTGAAGATTTTCTTCGTCAGTTCCCTTTATCAGCAGGGATGGCATTTATTTTGCTAGTTCTCTTTATCAGCAGAGATAGCAATCTTTTGAAGATTTTCTTCGTCAGTTCCCATTATCAGCAGGGATGGCATTTATTTTGCTAGTTCTCTTTATCAGCAGAGATAGCAATCTTTTGAAGATTTTCTCCGTCGGTTCCTTTTATCAGCAGGGATGGCATTTATTTTGCTAGTTCTCTTTATCAGCAGAGATAGCAATCATTTGAAGATTTTCTTCATCGGTTCCCTTTATCAGCAGGGATGGCATTTATTTTGCTCGTTCTCTTTATCGGCAGATATAGCAATCTTTTGAAGATTTTCTCCGTCAGTTCCTTTTATCAGCAGGGATGGCATTTATTTTTCTAGTTCTCTTTATCAGCAGAGATAGCAATCTTTTGAAGATTTTCTCCGTCGGTTCCCTTTATCAGCAAGGATGGCATTTATTTTGCTAGTTCTCTTTATCAGCAGAGATAGCAATCTTTTGAAGATTTTCTCCGTCAGTTCCCTTTATCAGCAGGGATGGCATTTATTTTTCTAGTTCTCTTTATCAGCAGAGATAGCAATCTTTTGAAGATTTTCTTCTTCAGTTCCCTTTATCAGCAGGGATGGCATTTATTTTGCTAGTTCTCTTTATCAGCAGAGATAGCAATCTTTTGAAGATTTTCTTCGTCAGTTCCCTTTATCAGCAGGGATGGCATTTATTTTGCTAGTTCTCTTTATCAGCAAAGATAGCAATCTTTTGAAGATTATCTTCGTCAGTTCCCATTATCAGCAGGGATGGCATTTATTTTGCTAGTTCTCTTTATCAGCAGAGATAGCAATCTTTTGAAGATTTTCTTCGTCAGTTCCCTTTATCAGCAGGGATGGCATTTATTTTGCTAGTTCTCTTTATCAGCAGAGATAGCAATCTTTTGAAGATTTTCTTCGTCAGTTCCCTTTATCAGCAGGGATGGCATTTATTTTGCTAGTTCTCTTTATCAGCAGATATAGCAATCTTTTGAAGATTTTCTTCGTCAGTTCCCTTTATCAGCAGGGATGGCATTTATTTTGCTAGTTCTCTTTATCAGCAGAGATAGCAATCTTTTGAAGATTTTCTTCGTCGGTTCCCTTTATCAGCAGGGATGGCATTTATTTTGCTAGTTCTCTTTATCAGCAGAGATAGCAATCTTTTGAAGATTTTCTTCTTCAGTTCCCTTTATCAGCAGGGATGGCATTTATTTTGCTAGTTCTCTTTATCAGCAGAGATAGCAATCTTTTGAAGATTTTCTTCGTCAGTTCCCTTTATCAGCAGGGATGGCATTTATTTTGCTAGTTCTCTTTATCAGCAGATATAGCAATCTTTTGAAGATTTTCTCCGTCAGTTCCTTTTATCAGCAGGGATGGCATTTATTTTTCTAGTTCTCTTTATCAGCAGAGATAGCAATCTTTTGAAGATTTTCTCCGTCGGTTCCCTTTATCAGCAAGGATGGCATTTATTTTGCTAGTTCTCTTTATCAGCAGAGATAGCAATCTTTTGAAGATTTTCTCCGTCAGTTCCCTTTATCAGCAGGGATGGCATTTATTTTTCTAGTTCTCTTTATCAGCAGAGATAGCAATCTTTTGAAGATTTTCTTCTTCAGTTCCCTTTATCAGCAGGGATGGCATTTATTTTGCTAGTTCTCTTTATCAGCAGAGATAGCAATCTTTTGAAGATTTTCTTCGTCAGTTCCCTTTATCAGCAGGGATGGCATTTATTTTGCTAGTTCTCTTTATCAGCAGAGATAGCAATCTTTTGAAGATTTTCTTCGTCAGTTCCCTTTATCAGCAGGGATGGCATTTATTTTGCTAGTTCTCTTTATCAGCAGAGATAGCAATCTTTTGAAGATTTTCTTCGTCAGTTCCCTTTATCAGCAGGGATGGCATTTATTTTGCTAGTTCTCTTTATCAGCAGAGATAGCAATCTTTTGAAGATTTTCTTCGTCGGTTCCCTTTATCAGCAGGGATGGCATTTATTTTGCTAGTTCTCTTTATCAGCAGAGATAGCAATCTTTTGAAGATTTTCTTCGTCAGTTCCTTTTATCAGCAGGGATGACATTTATTTTGCTAGTTCTCTTTATCAGCAGAGATAGCAATCTTTTGAAGATTTTCTTCGCAGTTCCCTTTATCAGCAGGGATGGCATTTATTTTGCTAGTTCTCTTTATCAGCAGAGATAGCAATCTTTTGAAGATTCTCTTCGTCAGTTCCTTTTATCAGCAGGGATGACATTTATTTTGCTAGTTCTCTTTATCAGCAGAGATAGCAATCTTTTGAAGATTTTCTTCGTCAGTTCCCTTTATCAGTAGGGATGGCATTTATTTTGCTAGTTCTCTTTATCAGCAGAGATAGCAATCTTTTGAAGATTTTCTTCGTCAATTCCTTTTATCAGCAGGGATGGCATTTATTTTGCTAGTTCTCTTTATCAGCATAGATAGCAATCTTTTGAAGATTTTCTTCGTCAGTTCCCTTTATCAGTAGGGATGGCATTTATTTTGCTAGTTCTCTTTATTACCAGAGATAACAATCTTTTGAAGATTTTCTTCGTCAGTTCCTTTTATCAGCAGGGATGGCATTTATTTTGCTAGTTCTCTTTATTAGCAGAGATAGCAATCTTTTGAATATTTTCTTCGTCAGTTCCTTTTATCAGCAGGGATGGCATTTATTTTGCTAGTTCTCTTTATCAGCAGAGATAGCAATCTGTTAAAGATTTTCTCCGTCGGTTCCCTTTATCAGCAGGGATGGCATTTATTTTGCTAGTTCTCTTTATCAGCAGAGATAGCAATCTTTTGAAGATTTTCTCCGTCAGTTCCCTTTATCAGCAGGGATGGCATTTATTTTGCTAGTTCTCTTTATCAGCAGAAATATCAATCTTTTGAAGATTTTCTCCGTCAGTTCCCTTTATCAGCAGGGATGACATTTATTTTGCTAGTTCTCTTTATCAGCAGAGATAGCAATCTTTTGAAGATTTTCTCCGTCAGTTCCCTTTATCAGCAGGGATGGCATTTATTTTTCTAGTTCTCTTTATCAGCAGAGATAGCAATCTTTTGAAGATTTTCTCCGTCAGTTACCTTTATCAGCAGGGATGGCATTTATTTTGCTAGTTCTTTTTATCAGTAGATATAGCAATCTTTTGAAGATTTTCTTCGTCAGTTCCCTTTATCAGCAGGGATGGCATTTATTTTGCTAGTTCTCTTTATCAGCAGAGATAGCAATCTTTTGAAGATTTTCTTCGTCAGTTCCCTTTATCAGCAGGGATGGGATTTATTTTGCTAGTTCTCTTTATCAGCAGAGATAGCAATCTTTTGAAGATTTTCTTCGTCAGTTCCCTTTATCAGCAGGGATGGCATTTATTTTGCTAGTTCTCTTTATCAGCAGAGATAGCAATCTTTTGAAGATTTTCTTCGTCAGTTCCTTTTATCAGCAGGGATGACATTTATTTTGCTAGTTCTCTTTATCAGCAGAGATAGCAATCTTTTGAAGATTTTCTTCGTCAGTTCCCTTTATCAGCAGGGATGGCATTTATTTTGCTAGTTCTCTTTATCAGCAGAGATAGCAATCTTTTGAAGATTTTCTTCGTCAATTCCTTTTATCAGCAGGGATGGCATTTATTTTGCTAGTTCTCTTTATCAGCATAGATAGCAATCTTTTGAAGATTTTCTTCGTCAGTTCCCTTTATCGGCAGGGATGGCATTTATTTTGCTAGTTCTCTTTATCAGCAGAGATAGCAATCTTTTGAAGATTTTCTCCGTCGGTTCCCTTTATCAGCAGGGATGGCATTTATTTTGCTCGTTCTCTTTATCAGCAGAGATAGCAATCTTTTGAAGATTTTCTCCGCCAGTTCCCTTTATCAGCAGGGATGGCATTTATTTTTCTAGTTCTCTTTATCAGCAGAGATAGCAATCTTTTGAAGATTTTCTCCGTCGGTTCCCTTTATCAGCAGGGATGGCATTTATTTTGCTCGTTCTCTTTATCAGCAGAGATAGCAATCTTTTGAAGATTTTCTCCGCCAGTTCCCTTTATCAGCAGGGATGGCATTTATTTTGCTAGTTCTCTTTATCAGCAGAGATAGCAATCTTTTAAAGATTTTCTCCGTCAGTTCCCTTTATCAGCAGGGATGACATTTATTTTGCTAGTTCTCTTTATCAGCAGAGATAGCAATCTTTTGAAGATTTTCTTCGTCAGTTCCCTTTATCAGTAGGGATGGCATTTATTTTGCTAGTTCTCTTTATCAGCAGAGATAGCAATCTTTTGAAGATTTTCTTCGTCAATTCCTTTTATCAGCAGGGATGGCATTTATTTTGCTAGTTCTCTTTATCAGCATAGATAGCAATCTTTTGAAGATTTTCTTCGTCAGTTCCCTTTATCAGTAGGGATGGCATTTATTTTGCTAGTTCTCTTTATTACCAGAGATAACAATCTTTTGAAGATTTTCTTCGTCAGTTCCTTTTATCAGCAGGGATGGCATTTATTTTGCTAGTTCTCTTTATTAGCAGAGATAGCAATCTTTTGAATATTTTCTTCGTCAGTTCCTTTTATCAGCAGGGATGGCATTTATTTTGCTAGTTCTCTTTATCAGCAGAGATAGCAATCTGTTAAAGATTTTCTCCGTCGGTTCCCTTTATCAGCAGGGATGGCATTTATTTTGCTAGTTCTCTTTATCAGCAGAGATAGCAATCTTTTGAAGATTTTCTCCGTCAGTTCCCTTTATCAGCAGGGATGGCATTTATTTTGCTAGTTCTCTTTATCAGCAGAAATATCAATCTTTTGAAGATTTTCTCCGTCAGTTCCCTTTATCAGCAGGGATGACATTTATTTTGCTAGTTCTCTTTATCAGCAGAGATAGCAATCTTTTAAAGATTTTCTCCGTCAGTTCCCTTTATCAGCAGGGATGGCATTTATTTTTCTAGTTCTCTTTATCAGCAGAGATAGCAATCTTTTGAAGATTTTCTCCGTCAGTTACCTTTATCAGCAGGGATGGCATTTATTTTGCTAGTTCTTTTTATCAGTAGATATAGCAATCTTTTGAAGATTTTCTTCGTCAGTTCCCTTTATCAGCAGGGATGGCATTTATTTTGCTAGTTCTCTTTATCAGCAGAGATAGCAATCTTTTGAAGATTTTCTTCGTCAGTTCCCTTTATCAGCAGGGATGGGATTTATTTTGCTAGTTCTCTTTATCAGCAGAGATAGCAATCTTTTGAAGATTTTCTTCGTCAGTTCCCTTTATCAGCAGGGATGGCATTTATTTTGCTAGTTCTCTTTATCAGCAGAGATAGCAATCTTTTGAAGATTTTCTTCGTCAGTTCCTTTTATCAGCAGGGATGACATTTATTTTGCTAGTTCTCTTTATCAGCAGAGATAGCAATCTTTTGAAGATTTTCTTCGTCAGTTCCCTTTATCAGCAGGGATGGCATTTATTTTGCTAGTTCTCTTTATCAGCAGAGATAGCAATCTTTTGAAGATTTTCTTCGTCAATTCCTTTTATCAGCAGGGATGGCATTTATTTTGCTAGTTCTCTTTATCAGCATAGATAGCAATCTTTTGAAGATTTTCTTCGTCAGTTCCCTTTATCGGCAGGGATGGCATTTATTTTGCTAGTTCTCTTTATCAGCAGAGATAGCAATCTTTTGAAGATTTTCTCCGTCGGTTCCCTTTATCAGCAGGGATGGCATTTATTTTGCTCGTTCTCTTTATCAGCAGAGATAGCAATCTTTTGAAGATTTTCTCCGCCAGTTCCCTTTATCAGCAGGGATGGCATTTATTTTTCTAGTTCTCTTTATCAGCAGAGATAGCAATCTTTTGAAGATTTTCTCCGTCGGTTCCCTTTATCAGCAGGGATGGCATTTATTTTGCTCGTTCTCTTTATCAGCAGAGATAGCAATCTTTTGAAGATTTTCTCCGCCAGTTCCCTTTATCAGCAGGGATGGCATTTATTTTGCTAGTTCTCTTTATCAGCAGAGATAGCAATCTTTTAAAGATTTTCTCCGTCAGTTCCCTTTATCAGCAGGGATGACATTTATTTTGCTAGTTCTCTTTATCAACAGAGATAGCAATCTTTTGAAGATTTTCGTTGTCAGTTCCCTTTATCAGCAGGGATGGCATTTATTTTTCTAGTTCTCTTTATCAGCAGAGATAGCAATCTTTTGAAGATTTTCTCCGTCAGTTACCTTTATCAGCAGGGATGGCATTTATTTTGCTAGTTCTCTTTATCAGCAGAGATAGCAATCTTTTGAAGATTTTCTTCGTCAGTTCCTTTTATCAGCAGGGATGGCATTTATTTTGCTAGTTCTCTTTATCAGCAGAGATAGCAATCTTTTGAAGATTTTCTTCGTCGGTTCCCATTATCAGCAAGGATGGCATTTATTTTGCTAGTTCTCTTTATCAGCAGAGATAGCAATCTTTTGAAGATTTTCTCCGTCGGTTCCTTTTATCAGCAGGGATGGCATTTATTTTGCTAGTTCTCTTTATCAGCAGAGATAGCAATCATTTGAAGATTTTCTTCGTCGGTTCCCTTTATCAGCAGGGATGGCATTTATTTTGCCCGTTCTCTTTATCGGCAGATATAGCAATCTTTTGAAGATTTTCTCCGTCAGTTCCTTTTATCAGCAGGGATGGCATTTATTTTTCTAGTTCTCTTTATTAGCAGAGATAGCAATCTTTTGAAGATTTTCTCCGTCGGTTCCCTTTATCAGCAAGGATGGCATTTATTTTGCTAGTTCTCTTTATCAGCAGAGATAGCAATCTTTTGAAGATTTTGTCCGTCAGTTCCCTTTATCAGCAGGGATGGCATTTATTTTTCTAGTTCTCTTTATCAGCAAAGATAGCAATCTTTTGAAGATTTTCTTCGTCAGTTCCCTTTATCAGCAGGGATGGCATTTATTTTGCTAGTTCTCTTTATCAGCAGAGATAGCAATCTTTTGAAGATTTTCTTCGTCAGTTCCCTTTATCAGCAGGGATGGCATTTATTTTGCTAGTTCTCTTTATCAGCAGAGATAGCAATCTTTTGAAGATTTTCTTCGTCAGTTCCCATTATCAGCAGGGATGGCATTTATTTTGCTAGTTCTCTTTATCAGCAGAGATAGCAATCTTTTGAAGATTTTCTTCGTCAGTTCCTTTTATCAGCAGGGATGGCATTTATTTTGCTAGTTCTCTTTATCAGCAGAGATAGCAATCTTTTGAAGATTTTCTCCGTCGGTTCCCTTTATCAGCAGGGATGGCATTTATTTTGCTAGTTCGCTTTATCAGCAGATATAGCAATCTTTTGAAGATTTTCTTCGTCAGTTCCTTTTATCAGCAGGGATGGCATTTATTTTTCTAGTTCTCTTTATCAGCAGAGATAGCAATCTTTTGAAGATTTTCTTCGTCAGTTCCCTTTATCAGCAGGGATGGCATTTATTTTGCTAGTTCTCTTTATCAGCAGAGATAGCAATCTTTTGAAGATTTTCTTCGTCAGTTCCCTTTATCAGCAGGGATGGCATTTATTTTGCTAGTTCTCTTTATCAACAGAGATAGCAATCTTTTGAAGATTTTCTTCGTCAGTTCCCATTATCAGCAAGGATGGCATTTATTTTGCTAGTTCTCTTTATCAGCAGAGATAGCAATCTTTTGAAGATTTTCTCCGTCGGTTCCTTTTATCAGCAGGGATGGCATTTATTTTGCTAGTTCTCTTTATCAGCAGAGATAGCAATCATTTGAAGATTTTCTTCGTCGGTTACCTTTATCAGCAGGGATGGCATTTATTTTGCCCGTTCTCTTTATCGGCAGATATAGCAATCTTTTGAAGATTTTCTCCGTCAGTTCCTTTTATCAGCAGGGATGGCATTTATTTTTCTAGTTCTCTTTATTAGCAGAGATAGCAATCTTTTGAAGATTTTCTCCGTCGGTTCCCTTTATCAGCAAGGATGGCATTTATTTTGCTAGTTCTCTTTATCAGCAGAGATAGCAATCTTTTGAAGATTTTCTCCGTCAGTTCCCTTTATCAGCAGGGATGGCATTTATTTTTCTAGTTCTCTTTATCAGCAAAGATAGCAATCTTTTGAAGATTTTCTTCGTCAGTTCCCTTTATCAGCAGGGATGGCATTTATTTTGCTAGTTCTCTTTATCAGCAGAGATAGCAATCTTTTGAAGATTTTCTTCGTCAGTTCCCTTTATCAGCAGGGATGGCATTTATTTTGCTAGTTCTCTTTATCAGCAGAGATAGCAATCTTTTGAAGATTTTCTTCGTCAGTTCCCATTATCAGCAGGGATGGCATTTATTTTGCTAGTTCTCTTTATCAGCAGAGATAGCAATCTTTTGAAGATTTTCTCCGTCGGTTCCTTTTATCAGCAGGGATGGCATTTATTTTGCTAGTTCTCTTTATCAGCAGAGATAGCAATCATTTGAAGATTTTCTTCATCGGTTCCCTTTATCAGCAGGGATGGCATTTATTTTACTCGTTCTCTTTATCGGCAGATATAGCAATCTTTTGAAGATTTTCTTCGTCAATTCCTTTTATCAGCAGGGATGGCATTTATTTTGCTAGTTCTCTTTTCAGCAGAGATAGCAATCTTTTGAAGATTTTCTTCGTCAGTTCCTTTTATCAGCAGGGATGGCATTTATTTTGCTAGTTCTCTTTATCAGCAGAGATAGCAATCATTTGAAGATTTTCTTCATCGGTTCCCTTTATCAGCAGGGATGGCATTTATTTTACTCGTTCTCTTTATCGGCAGATATAGCAATCTTTTGAAGATTTTCTCCGTCAGTTCCTTTTATCAGCAGGGATGGCATTTATTTTGCTAGTTCTCTTTATCAGCAGAGATAGCAATCTTTTGAAGATTTTCTTCGTCAGTTCCCTTTATCAGCAGGGATGGCATTTATTTTGCTAGTTCTCTTTATCAGCAGAGATAGCAATCTTTTGAAGATTTTCTTCGTCGGTTCCCTTTATCAGCAGGGATGGCATTTATTTTGCTAGTTCTCTTTATCAGCAGAGATAGCAATCTTTTGAAGATTTTCTTCGTCAGTTCCTTTTATCAGCAGGGATGACATTTATTTTGCTAGTTCTCTTTATCAGCAGAGATAGCAATCTTTTGAAGATTTTCTTCGTCAGTTCCCTTTATCAGCAGGGATGGCATTTATTTTGCTAGTTCTCTTTATCAGCAGAGATAGCAATCTTTTGAAGATTTTCTTCGTCAATTCCTTTTATCAGCAGGGATGGCATTTATTTTGCTAGTTCTCTTTTCAGCAGAGATAGCAATCTTTTGAAGATTTTCTTCGTCAGTTCCTTTTATCAGCAGGGATGGCATTTATTTTGCTAGTTCTCTTTATCAGCAGAGATAGCAATCTTTTGAAGATTTTCTCCGTCGGTTCCCTTTATCAGCAGGGATGGCATTTATTTTGCTAGTTCTCTTTATCAGCAGATATAGCAATCTTTTGAAGATTTTCTTCGTCAGTTCCTTTTATCAGCAGGGATGGCATTTATTTTGCTAGTTCTCATTATCAGCAGAGATAGCAATCTTTTGAAGATTTTCTCCGTCGGTTCCCTTTATCAGCAAGGATGGCATTTATTTTGCTAGTTCTCTTTATCAGCAGATATAGCAATCTTTTGAAGATTTTCTTCGTCAGTTCCCTTTATCAGCAGGGATGGTATTTATTTTGCTAGTTCTCTTTATCAGCAGAGATAGCAATCTTTTGAAGATTTTCTTCGTCAGTTCCCTTTATCAGTAGGGATGGCATTTATTTTGCTAGTTCTCTTTATTAGCAGAGATAGCAATCTTTTGAAGATTTTCTTCGTCAGTTCCTTTTATCAGCAGGGATGGCATTTATTTTGCTAGTTCTCTTTATCAGCAGAGATAGCAATCTTTTAAAGATTTTCTCCGTCGGTTCCCTTTATCAGCAGGGATGGCATTTATTTTGCTAGTTCTCTTTATCAGCAGAGATAGCAATCTTTTGAAGATTTTCTCCGTCAGTTCCCTTTATCAGCAGGGATGGCATTTATTTTGCTAGTTCTCTTTATCAGCAGAGATAGCAATCTTTTGAAGATTTTCTTCGTCAGTTCCCTTTATCAGCAGGGATGGCATTTATTTTGCTAGTTCTCTTTATCAGCAGAGATAGCAATCTTTTGAAGATTTTCTTCGTCAGTTCCCTTTATCAGCAGGGATGGCATTTATTTTGCTAGTTCTCTTTATCAGCAGAGATAGCAATCTTTTGAAGATTTTCTTCGTCAGTTCCCATTATCAGCAGGGATGGCATTTATTTTGCTAGTTCTCTTTATCAGCAGAGATAGCAATCTTTTGAAGATTTTCTCCGTCGGTTCCTTTTATCAGCAGGGATGGCATTTATTTTGCTAGTTCTCTTTATCAGCAGAGATAGCAATCATTTGAAGATTTTCTTCATCGGTTCCCTTTATCAGCAGGGATGGCATTTATTTTGCTCGTTCTCTTTATCGGCAGATATAGCAATCTTTTGAAGATTTTCTCCGTCAGTTCCTTTTATCAGCAGGGATGGCATTTATTTTTCTAGTTCTCTTTATCAGCAGAGATAGCAATCTTTTGAAGATTTTCTCCGTCGGTTCCCTTTATCAGCAAGGATGGCATTTATTTTGCTAGTTCTCTTTATCAGCAGAGATAGCAATCTTTTGAAGATTTTCTCCGTCAGTTCCCTTTATCAGCAGGGATGGCATTTATTTTTCTAGTTCTCTTTATCAGCAGAGATAGCAATCTTTTGAAGATTTTCTTCGTCAGTTCCCTTTATCAGCAGGGATGGCATTTATTTTGCTAGTTCTCTTTATCAGCAGAGATAGCAATCTTTTGAAGATTTTCTTCGTCAGTTCCCTTTATCAGCAGGGATGGCATTTATTTTGCTAGTTCTCTTTATCAGCAAAGATAGCAATCTTTTGAAGATTTTCTTCGTCAGTTCCCATTATCAGCAGGGATGGCATTTATTTTGCTAGTTCTCTTTATCAGCAGAGATAGCAATCTTTTGAAGATTTTCTTCGTCAGTTCCCTTTATCAGCAGGGATGGCATTTATTTTGCTAGTTCTCTTTATCAGCAGAGATAGCAATCTTTTGAAGATTTTCTTCGTCAGTTCCCTTTATCAGCAGGGATGGCATTTATTTTGCTAGTTCTCTTTATCAGCAGAGATAGCAATCTTTTGAAGATTTTCTTCGTCAGTTCCCTTTATCAGCAGGGATGGCATTTATTTTGCTAGTTCTCTTTATCAGCAGAGATAGCAATCTTTTGAAGATTTTCTTCGTCGGTTCCCTTTATCAGCAGGGATGGCATTTATTTTGCTAGTTCTCTTTATCAGCAGAGATAGCAATCTTTTGAAGATTTTCTTCGTCAGTTCCTTTTATCAGCAGGGATGACATTTATTTTGCTAGTTCTCTTTATCAGCAGAGATAGCAATCTTTTGAAGATTTTCTTCGTCAGTTCCCTTTATCAGCATTGATGGCATTTATTTTGCTAGTTCTCTTTATCAGCAGAGATAGCAATCTTTTGAAGATTTTCTTCGTCAATTCCTTTTATCAGCAGGGATGGCATTTATTTTGCTAGTTCTCTTTTCAGCAGAGATAGCAATCTTTTGAAGATTTTCTTCGTCAGTTCCTTTTATCAGCAGGGATGGCATTTATTTTGCTAGTTCTCTTTATCAGCAGAGATAGCAATCTTTTGAAGATTTTCTCCGTCGGTTCCCTTTATCAGCAGGGATGGCATTTATTTTGCTAGTTCTCTTTATCAGCAGATATAGCAATCTTTTGAAGATTTTCTTCGTCAGTTCCTTTTATCAGCAGGGATGGCATTTATTTTGCTAGTTCTCTTTATCAGCAGAGATAGCAATCTTTTGAAGATTTTCTCCGTCGGTTCCCTTTATCAGCAAGGATGGCATTTATTTTGCTAGTTCTCTTTATCAGCAGATATAGCAATCTTTTGAAGATTTTCTTCGTCAGTTCCCATTATCAGCAGGGATGGCATTTATTTTGCTAGTTCTCTTTATCAGCAGAGATAGCAATCTTTTGAAGATTTTCTTCGTCAGTTCCCTTTATCAGCAGGGATGGCATTTATTTTGCTAGTTCTCTTTATCAGCAGAGATAGCAATCTTTTGAAGATTTTCTTCGTCAGTTCCCTTTATCAGCAGGGATGGCATTTATTTTGCTAGTTCTCTTTATCAGCAGAGATAGCAATCTTTTGAAGATTTTCTTCGTCAGTTCCCTTTATCAGCAGGGATGGCATTTATTTTGCTAGTTCTCTTTATCAGCAGAGATAGCAATCTTTTGAAGATTTTCTTCGTCGGTTCCCTTTATCAGCAGGGATGGCATTTATTTTGCTAGTTCTCTTTATCAGCAGAGATAGCAATCTTTTGAAGATTTTCTTCGTCAGTTCCTTTTATCAGCAGGGATGACATTTATTTTGCTAGTTCTCTTTATCAGCAGAGATAGCAATCTTTTGAAGATTTTCTTCGTCAGTTCCCTTTATCAGCATTGATGGCATTTATTTTGCTAGTTCTCTTTATCAGCAGAGATAGCAATCTTTTGAAGATTTTCTTCGTCAATTCCTTTTATCAGCAGGGATGGCATTTATTTTGCTAGTTCTCTTTTCAGCAGAGATAGCAATCTTTTGAAGATTTTCTTCGTCAGTTCCTTTTATCAGCAGGGATGGCATTTATTTTGCTAGTTCTCTTTATCAGCAGAGATAGCAATCTTTTGAAGATTTTCTCCGTCGGTTCCCTTTATCAGCAGGGATGGCATTTATTTTGCTAGTTCTCTTTATCAGCAGATATAGCAATCTTTTGAAGATTTTCTTCGTCAGTTCCTTTTATCAGCAGGGATGGCATTTATTTTGCTAGTTCTCTTTATCAGCAGAGATAGCAATCTTTTGAAGATTTTCTCCGTCGGTTCCCTTTATCAGCAAGGATGGCATTTATTTTGCTAGTTCTCTTTATCAGCAGATATAGCAATCTTTTGAAGATTTTCTTCGTCAGTTCCCTTTATCAGTAGGGATGGCATTTATTTTGCTAGTTCTCTTTATTAGCAGAGATAGCAATCTTTTGAAGATTTTCTTCGTCAGTTCCTTTTATCAGCAGGGATGGCATTTATTTTGCTAGTTCTCTTTATCAGCAGAGATAGCAATCTTTTAAAGATTTTCTCCGTCGGTTCCCTTTATCAGCAGGGATGGCATTTATTTTGCTAGTTCTCTTTATTAGCAGAGATAGCAATCTTTTGAAGATTTTCTCCGTCAGTTCCCTTTATCAGCAGGGATGGCATTTATTTTGCTAGTTCTCTTTATCAGCAGAAATAGCAATCTTTTGAAGATTTTCTCCGTCAGTTCCTTTTATCAGCAGGGATGACATTTTTTTTGCTAGTTCTCTTTATCAGCAGAGATAGCAATCTTATGAAGATTTTCTTCGTCAGTTCCCTTTATCAGCAGGGATGGAATTTATTTTTCTAGTTCTCTTTATCAGCAGAGATAGCAATCTTTTGAAGATTTTCTCCGTCAGTTACCTTTATCAGCAGGGATGGCATTTATTTTGCTAGTTCTCTTTATCAGCAGAGATAGCAATCTTTTGAAGATTTTCTCCGTCAGTTCCCTCTATCAGCAGGGATGGCATTTATTTTTCTAGTTCTCTTTATCAGCAGAGATAGCAATCTTTTGAAGATTTTCTTCGTCAGTTCCCTTTATCAGCAGGGATGGCATTTATTTTGCTAGTTCTCTTTATCGGCAGAGATAGCAATCTTTTGAAGATTTTCTTCGTCAGTTCCCTTTATCAGCAGGGATGGCATTTATTTTGCTAGTTCTCTTTATCAGCAGAGATAGCAATCTTTTGAAGATTTTCTTCGTCAGTTCCCATTATCAGCAGGGATGGCATTTATTTTGCTAGTTCTCTTTATCAGCAGAGATAGCAATCTTTTGAAGATTTTCTTCGTCAGTTCCCTTTATCAGCAGGGATGGCATTTATTTTGCTAGTTCTCTTTATCAGCAGAGATAGCAATCTTTTGAAGATTTTCTTCGTCAGTTCCCTTTATCAGCAGGGATGGCATTTATTTTGCTAGTTCTCTTTATCAGCAGAGATAGCAATCTTTTGAAGATTTTCTTCGTCAGATCCCTTTATCAGCAGGGATGGCATTTATTTTGCTAGTTCTCTTTATCAGCAGAGATAGCAATCTTTTGAAGATTTTCTTCGTCGGTTCCCTTTATCAGCAGGGATGGCATTTATTTTGCTAGTTCTCTTTATCAGCAGAGATAGCAATCTTTTGAAGATTTTCTCCGTCAGTTACCCTTATCAGCAGGGATGGCATTTATTTTGCTAGTTCTCTTTATCAGCAGAGATAGCAATCATTTGAAGATTTTCTTCGTCGGTTCCTTTTATCGGCAGGGATGGCATTTATTTTGCTAGTTCTCTTTATCAGCAGAGATAGCAATCTTTTGAAGATTTTCTCCGTCGGTTCCCTTTATCAGCAGGGATGGCATTTATTTTGCTCGTTCTCTTTATCAGCAGAGATAGCAATCTTTTGAAGATTTTCTCCGCCAGTTCCCTTTATCAGCAGGGATGGCATTTATTTTGCTAGTTCTCTTTATCAGCAGAGATAACAATCTTTTGAAGATTTTCTCCGTCAGTTCCCTTTATCAGCAGGGATGGCATTTATTTTGCTAGTTCTCTTTATCAGCAGAGATAGCAATCTTTTGAAGATTTTCGCCGTCGGTTCCCTTTATCAGCAGGGATGGCATTTATTTTGCTAGTTCTCTTTATCAGCAGATATAGCAATCTTTTGAAGATTTTCTTCGTCAGTTCCTTTTATCAGCAGGGATGGCATTTATTTTGCTAGTTCTCTTTATCAGCAGAGATAGCAATCTTTTGAAGATTTTCTCCGTCGGTTCCCTTTATCAGCAAGGATGGCATTTATTTTTCTAGTTCTCTTTATCAGCAGATATTGCAATCTTTTGAAGATTTTCTTCGTCAGTTCCCTTTATCAGCAGGGATGGCATTTATTTTGCTAGTTCTCTTTATCAGCAGAGATAGCAATCTTTTGAAGATTTTCTTCGTCAGTTCCCTTTATCAGTAGGGATGGCATTTATTTTGCTAGTTCTCTTTATTAGCAGAGATAGCAATCTTTTGAAGATTTTCTTCGTCAGTTCCTTTTATCAGCAGGGATGGCATTTATTTTGCTAGTTCTCTTTATCAGCAGAGATAGCAATCTTTTAAAGATTTTCTCCGTCGGTTCCCTTTATCAGCAGGGATGGCATTTATTTTGCTAGTTCTCTTTATCAGCAGAGATAGCAATCTTTTGAAGATTTTCTCCGTCAGTTCCCTTTATCAGCAGGGATGGCATTTATTTTGCTAGTTCTCTTTATCAGCAGAAATAGCAATCTTTTGAAGATTTTCTCCGTCAGTTCCTTTTATCAGCAGGGATGACATTTATTTTGCTAGTTCTCTTTATCAGCAGAGATAGCAATCTTATGAAGATTTTCTTCGTCAGTTCCCTTTATCAGCAGGGATGGCATTTATTTTTCTAGTTCTCTTTATCAGCAGAGATAGCAATCTTTTGAAGATTTTCTCCGTCAGTTACCCTTATCAGCAGGGATGGCATTTATTTTGCTAGTTCTCTTTATCAGCAGAGATAGCAATCATTTGAAGATTTTCTTCGTCGGTTCCTTTTATCGGCAGGGATGGCATTTATTTTGCTAGTTCTCTTTATCAGCAGAAATAGCAATCTTTTGAAGATTTTCTCCGTCGGTTCCCTTTATCAGCAGGGATGACATTTATTTTGCTAGTTCTCTTTATCAGCAGAGATAGCAATCTTATGAAGATTTTCTTCGTCAGTTCCTTTTATCAGCAGGGATGACATTTATTTTGCTAGTTCTCTTTATCAGCAGAGATAGCAATCTTTTGAAGATTTTCTCCGTCAGTTACCCTTATCAGCAGGGATGGCATTTATTTTGCTAGTTCTCTTTATCAGCAGAGATAGCAATCATTTGAAGATTTTCTTCGTCGGTTCCTTTTATCGGCAGGGATGGCATTTATTTTGCTAGTTCTCTTTATCAGCAGAGATAGCAATCTTCTGAAGATTTTCTCCGTCGGTTCCCTTTATCAGCAGGGATGGCATTTATTTTGCTAGTTCTCTTTATCAGCAGAGATAGCAATCTTTTGAAGATTTTCTCCGCCAGTTCCCTTTATCAGCAGGGATGGCATTTATTTTGCTAGTTCTCTTTATCAGCAGAGATAACAATCTTTTGAAGATTTTCTCCGTCGGTTCCCTTTATCAGCAGGGATGGCATTTATTTTGCTAGTTCTCTTTATCAGCAGATATAGCAATCTTTTGAAGATTTTCTTCGTCAGTTCCCTTTATCAGCAGGGATGGCATTTATTTTGCTAGTTCTCTTTATCAGCAGAGATAGCAATCTTTTGAAGATTTTCTTCGTCAGTTCCCTTTATCAGTAGGGATGGCATTTATTTTGCTAGTTCTCTTTATTAGCAGAGATAGCAATCTTTGGAAGATTTTCTTCGCCAGTTCCTTTTATCAGCAGGGATGGCATTTATTTTGCTAGTTCTCTTTATCAGCAGAGATAGCAATCTTTTGAAGATTTTCTCCGTCGGTTCCCTTTATCAGCAGGGATGGCATTTATTTTGCTAGTTCTCTTTATCAGCAGATATAGCAATCTTTTGAAGATTTTCTTCGTCAGTTCCCTTAATCAGCAGGGATGGCATTTATTTTGCTAGTTCTCTTTATCAGCAGAGATAGCAATCTTTTGAAGATTTTCTCCGTCGGTTCCCTTTATCAGCAAGGATGGCATTTATTTTGCTAGTTCTCTTTATCAGCAGATATTGCAATCTTTTGAAGATTTTCTTCGTCAGTTCCCTTTATCAGCAGGGATGGCATTTATTTTGCTAGTTCTCTTTATCAGCAGAGATAGCAATCTTTTGAAGATTTTCTTCGTCAGTTCCCTTTATCAGTAGGGATGGCATTTATTTTGCTAGTTCTCTTTATTAGCAGAGATAACAATCTTTTGAAGATTTTCTTCGTCAGTTCCTTTTATCAGCAGGGATGGCATTTATTTTGCTAGTTCTCTTTATCAGCAGAGATAGCAATCTTTTAAAGATTTTCTCCGTCGGTTCCCTTTATCAGCAGGGATGGCATTTATTTTGCTAGTTCTCTTTATCAGCAGAGATAGCAATCTTTTGAAGATTTTCTCCGTCAGTTCCCTTTATCAGCAGGGATGGCATTTATTTTGCTAGTTCTCTTTATCAGCAGATATAGCAATCTTTTGAAGATTTTCTTCGTCAGTTCCCTTTATCAGCAGGGATGGCATTTATTTTGCTAGTTCTCTTTATCAGCAGAGATAGCAATCTTTTGAAGATTTTCTCCGTCGGTTCCCTTTATCAGCAAGGATGGCATTTATTTTGCTAGTTCTCTTTATCAGCAGATATTGCAATCTTTTGAAGATTTTCTTCGTCAGTTCCCTTTATCAGCAGGGATGGCATTTATTTTGCTAGTTCTCTTTATCAGCAGAGATAGCAATCTTTTGAAGATTTTCTTCGTCAGTTCCCTTTATCAGTAGGGATGGCATTTATTTTGCTAGTTCTCTTTATTAGCAGAGATAACAATCTTTTGAAGATTTTCTTCGTCAGTTCCTTTTATCAGCAGGGATGGCATTTATTTTGCTAGTTCTCTTTATCAGCAGAGATAGCAATCTTTTAAAGATTTTCTCCGTCGGTTCCCTTTATCAGCAGGGATGGCATTTATTTTGCTAGTTCTCTTTATCAGCAGAGATAGCAATCTTTTGAAGATTTTCTCCGTCAGTTCCCTTTATCAGCAGGGATGGCATTTATTTTGCTAGTTCTCTTTATCAGCAGAAATAGCAATCTTTTGAAGATTTTCTCCGTCAGTTCCTTTTATCAGCAGGGATGACATTTATTTTGCTAGTTCTCTTTATCAGCAGCGATAGCAATCTTATGAAGATTTTCTTCGTCAGTTCCCTTTATCAGCAGGGATGGCATTTATTTTTCTAGTTCTCTTTATCAGCAGAGATAGCAATCTTTTGAAGATTTTCTCCGTCAGTTACCCTTATCAGCAGGGATGGCATTTATTTTGCTAGTTCTCTTTATCAGCAGAGATAGCAATCATTTGAAGATTTTCTTCGTCGGTTCCTTTTATCGGCAGGGATGGCATTTATTTTGCTAGTTCTCTTTATCAGCAGAGATAGCAATCTTTTGAAGATTTTCTCCGTCGGTTCCCTTTATCAGCAGGGATGGCATTTATTTTGCTCGTTCTCTTTATCAGCAGAGATAGCAATCTTTTGAAGATTTTCTCCGCCAGTTCCCTTTATCAGCAGGGATGGCATTTATTTTGCTAGTTCTCTTTATCAGCAGAGATAACAATCTTTTGAAGATTTTCTCCGTCAGTTCCCTTTATCAGCAGGGATGACATTTATTTTGCTAGTTCTCTTTATCAACAGAGATAGCAATCTTTTGAAGATTTTCGTTGTCAGTTCCCTTTATCAGCAGGGATGGCATTTATTTTTCTAGTTCTCTTTATCAGCAGAGATAGCAATCTTTTGAAGATTTTCTCCGTCAGTTACCTTTATCAGCAGGGATGGCATTTATTTTGCTAGTTCTCTTTATCAGCAGAGATAGCAATCTTTTGAAGATTTTCTTCGTCAGTTCCTTTTATCAGCAGGGATGGCATTTATTTTGCTAGTTCTCTTTATCAGCAGAGATAGCAATCTTTTGAAGATTTTCTCCGTCGGTTCCCTTTATCAGCAGGGATGGCATTTATTTTGCTAGTTCTCTTTATCAGCAGAGATAGCAATCTTTTGAAGATTTTCTCCGTCAGTTCCCTTTATCAGCAGGGATGGCATTTATTTTGCTAGTTCTCTTTATCAGCAGAAATAGCAATCTTTTGAAGATTTTCTCCGTCAGTTCCTTTTATCAGCAGGGATGACATTTATTTTGCTAGTTCTCTTTATCAGCAGAGATAGCAATCTTATGAAGATTTTCTTCGTCAGTTCCCTTTATCAGCAGGGATGGCATTTATTTTTCTAGTTCTCTTTATCAGCAGAGATAGCAATCTTTTGAAGATTTTCTCCGTCAGTTACCCTTATCAGCAGGGATGGCATTTATTTTGCTAGTTCTCTTTATCAGCAGAGATAGCAATCATTTGAAGATTTTCTTCGTCGGTTCCTTTTATCGGCAGGGATGGCATTTATTTTGCTAGTTCTCTTTATCAGCAGAGATAGCAATCTTTTGAAGATTTTCTCCGTCGGTTCCCTTTATCAGCAGGGATGGCATTTATTTTGCTCGTTCTCTTTATCAGCAGAGATAGCAATCTTTTGAAGATTTTCTCCGCCAGTTCCCTTTATCAGCAGGGATGGCATTTATTTTGCTAGTTCTCTTTATCAGCAGAGATAACAATCTTTTGAAGATTTTCTCCGTCAGTTCCCTTTATCAGCAGGGATGGCATTTATTTTGCTAGTTCTCTTTATCAGCAGAGATAGCAATCTTTTGAAGATTTTCGCCGTCGGTTCCCTTTATCAGCAGGGATGGCATTTATTTTGCTAGTTCTCTTTATCAGCAGATATAGCAATCTTTTGAAGATTTTCTTCGTCAGTTCCTTTTATCAGCAGGGATGGCATTTATTTTGCTAGTTCTCTTTATCAGCAGAGATAGCAATCTTTTGAAGATTTTCTCCGTCGGTTCCCTTTATCAGCAAGGATGGCATTTATTTTGCTAGTTCTCTTTATCAGCAGATATTGCAATCTTTTGAAGATTTTCTTCGTCAGTTCCCTTTATCAGCAGGGATGGCATTTATTTTGCTAGTTCTCTTTATCAGCAGAGATAGCAATCTTTTGAAGATTTTCTTCGTCAGTTCCCTTTATCAGTAGGGATGGCATTTATTTTGCTAGTTCTCTTTATTAGCAGAGATAGCAATCTTTTGAAGATTTTCTTCGTCAGTTCCTTTTAACAGCAGGGATGGCATTTATTTTGCTAGTTCTCTTTATCAGCAGAGATAGCAATCTTTTAAAGATTTTCTCCGTCGGTTCCCTTTATCAGCAGGGATGGCATTTATTTTGCTAGTTCTCTTTATCAGCAGAGATAGCAATCTTTTGAAGATTTTCTCCGTCAGTTCCCTTTATCAGCAGGGATGGCATTTATTTTGCTAGTTCTCTTTATCAGCAGAAATAGCAATCTTTTGAAGATTTTCTCCGTCAGTTCCTTTTATCAGCAGGGATGACATTTATTTTGCTAGTTCTCTTTATCAGCAGAGATAGCAATCTTATGAAGATTTTCTTCGTCAGTTCCCTTTATCAGCAGGGATGGCATTTATTTTTCTAGTTCTCTTTATCAGCAGAGATAGCAATCTTTTGAAGATTTTCTCCGTCAGTTACCCTTATCAGCAGGGATGGCATTTATTTTGCTAGTTCTCTTTATCAGCAGAGATAGCAATCATTTGAAGATTTTCTTCGTCGGTTCCTTTTATCGGCAGGGATGGCATTTATTTTGCTAGTTCTCTTTATCAGCAGAAATAGCAATCTTTTGAAGATTTTCTCCGTCGGTTCCCTTTATCAGCAGGGATGACATTTATTTTGCTAGTTCTCTTTATCAGCAGAGATAGCAATCTTATGAAGATTTTCTTCGTCAGTTCCTTTTATCAGCAGGGATGACATTTATTTTGCTAGTTCTCTTTATCAGCAGAGATAGCAATCTTTTGAAGATTTTCTCCGTCAGTTACCCTTATCAGCAGGGATGGCATTTATTTTGCTAGTTCTCTTTATCAGCAGAGATAGCAATCATTTGAAGATTTTCTTCGTCGGTTCCTTTTATCGGCAGGGATGGCATTTATTTTGCTAGTTCTCTTTATCAGCAGAGATAGCAATCTTTTGAAGATTTTCTCCGTCGGTTCCCTTTATCAGCAGGGATGGCATTTATTTTGCTAGTTCTCTTTATCAGCAGAGATAGCAATCTTTTGAAGATTTTCTCCGCCAGTTCCCTTTATCAGCAGGGATGGCATTTATTTTGCTAGTTCTCTTTATCAGCAGAGATAACAATCTTTTGAAGATTTTCTCCGTCGGTTCCCTTTATCAGCAGGGATGGCATTTATTTTGCTAGTTCTCTTTATCAGCAGATATAGCAATCTTTTGAAGATTTTCTTCGTCAGTTCCCTTTATCAGCAGGGATGGCATTTATTTTGCTAGTTCTCTTTATCAGCAGAGATAGCAATCTTTTGAAGATTTTCTTCGTCAGTTCCCTTTATCAGTAGGGATGGCATTTATTTTGCTAGTTCTCTTTATTAGCAGAGATATCAATCTTTGGAAGATTTTCTTCGCCAGTTCCTTTTATCAGCAGGGATGGCATTTATTTTGCTAGTTCTCTTTATCAGCAGAGATAGCAATCTTTTGAAGATTTTCTCCGTCGGTTCCCTTTATCAGCAGGGATGGCATTTATTTTGCTAGTTCTCTTTATCAGCAGATATAGCAATCTTTTGAAGATTTTCTTCGTCAGTTCCTTTTATCAGCAGGGATGGCATTTATTTTGCTAGTTCTCTTTATCAGCAGAGATAGCAATCTTTTGAAGATTTTCTCCGTCGGTTCCCTTTATCAGCAAGGATGGCATTTATTTTGCTAGTCCTCTTTATCAGCAGATATTGCAATCTTTTGAAGATTTTCTTCGTCAGTTCCCTTTATCAGCAGGGATGGCATTTATTTTGCTAATTCTCTTTATCAGCAGAGATAGCAATCTTTTGAAGATTTTCTTCGTCAGTTCCCTTTATCAGTAGGGATGGCATTTATTTTGCTAGTTCTCTTTATTAGCAGAGATAGCAATCTTTTGAAGATTTTCTCCGTCGGTTCCCTTTATCAGCAAGGATGGCATTTATTTTGCTAGTTCTCTTTACCAGCAGATATAGCAATCTTTTGAAGATTTTCTTCGTCAGTTCCCTTTATCAGCAGGGATGGCATTTATTTTGCTAGTTCTCTTTATCAGCAGAGATAGCAATCTTTTGAAGATTTTCTCCGTCAGTTCCCTTTATCAGCAGGGATGGCATTTATTTTGCTAGTTCTCTTTATCAGCAGATATAGCAATCTTTTGAAGATTTTCTTCGTCAGTTCCTTTTATCAGCAGGGATGGCATTTATTTTGCTAGTTCTCTTTATCAGCAGAGATAGCAATCTTTTGAAGATTTTCTTCGTCAGTTCCTTTTATCAGCAGGGATGGCATTTATTTTGCTAGTTCTCTTTATCAGCAGAGATAGCAATCTTTTGAAGATTTTCTCCGTCGGTTCCCTTTATCAGCAAGGATGGCATTTATTTTGCTAGTTCTCTTTATCAGCAGATATTGCAATCTTTTGAAGATTTTCTTCGTCAGTTCCCTTTATCAGCAGGGATGGCATTTATTTTGCTAGTTCTCTTTATCAGCAGAGATAGCAATCTTTTGAAGATTTTCTTCGTCAGTTCCCTTTATCAGTAGGGATGGCATTTATTTTGCTAGTTCTCTTTATTAGCAGAGATAGCAATCTTTTGAAGATTTTCTTCGTCAGTTCCTTTTAACAGCAGGGATGGCATTTATTTTGCTAGTTCTCTTTATCAGCAGAGATAGCAATCTTTTAAAGATTTTCTCCGTCGGTTCCCTTTATCAGCAGGGATGGCATTTATTTTGCTAGTTCTCTTTATCAGCAGAGATAGCAATCTTTTGAAGATTTTCTCCGTCAGTTCCCTTTATCAGCAGGGATGGCATTTATTTTGCTAGTTCTCTTTATCAGCAGAAATAGCAATCTTTTGAAGATTTTCTCCGTCAGTTCCTTTTATCAGCAGGGATGACATTTATTTTGCTAGTTCTCTTTATCAGCAGAGATAGCAATCTTATGAAGATTTTCTTCGTCAGTTCCCTTTATCAGCAGGGATGGCATTTATTTTTCTAGTTCTCTTTATCAGCAGAGATAGCAATCTTTTGAAGATTTTCTCCGTCAGTTACCCTTATCAGCAGGGATGGCATTTATTTTGCTAGTTCTCTTTATCAGCAGAGATAGCAATCATTTGAAGATTTTCTTCGTCGGTTCCTTTTATCGGCAGGGATGGCATTTATTTTGCTAGTTCTCTTTATCAGCAGAAATAGCAATCTTTTGAAGATTTTCTCCGTCGGTTCCCTTTATCAGCAGGGATGACATTTATTTTGCTAGTTCTCTTTATCAGCAGAGATAGCAATCTTATGAAGATTTTCTTCGTCAGTTCCTTTTATCAGCAGGGATGACATTTATTTTGCTAGTTCTCTTTATCAGCAGAGATAGCAATCTTTTGAAGATTTTCTCCGTCAGTTACCCTTATCAGCAGGGATGGCATTTATTTTGCTAGTTCTCTTTATCAGCAGAGATAGCAATCATTTGAAGATTTTCTTCGTCGGTTCCTTTTATCGGCAGGGATGGCATTTATTTTGCTAGTTCTCTTTATCAGCAGAGATAGCAATCTTTTGAAGATTTTCTCCGTCGGTTCCCTTTATCAGCAGGGATGGCATTTATTTTGCTAGTTCTCTTTATCAGCAGAGATAGCAATCTTTTGAAGATTTTCTCCGCCAGTTCCCTTTATCAGCAGGGATGGCATTTATTTTGCTAGTTCTCTTTATCAGCAGAGATAACAATCTTTTGAAGATTTTCTCCGTCGGTTCCCTTTATCAGCAGGGATGGCATTTATTTTGCTAGTTCTCTTTATCAGCAGATATAGCAATCTTTTGAAGATTTTCTTCGTCAGTTCCCTTTATCAGCAGGGATGGCATTTATTTTGCTAGTTCTCTTTATCAGCAGAGATAGCAATCTTTTGAAGATTTTCTTCGTCAGTTCCCTTTATCAGTAGGGATGGCATTTATTTTGCTAGTTCTCTTTATTAGCAGAGATATCAATCTTTGGAAGATTTTCTTCGCCAGTTCCTTTTATCAGCAGGGATGGCATTTATTTTGCTAGTTCTCTTTATCAGCAGAGATAGCAATCTTTTGAAGATTTTCTCCGTCGGTTCCCTTTATCAGCAGGGATGGCATTTATTTTGCTAGTTCTCTTTATCAGCAGATATAGCAATCTTTTGAAGATTTTCTTCGTCAGTTCCTTTTATCAGCAGGGATGGCATTTATTTTGCTAGTTCTCTTTATCAGCAGAGATAGCAATCTTTTGAAGATTTTCTCCGTCGGTTCCCTTTATCAGCAAGGATGGCATTTATTTTGCTAGTCCTCTTTATCAGCAGATATTGCAATCTTTTGAAGATTTTCTTCGTCAGTTCCCTTTATCAGCAGGGATGGCATTTATTTTGCTAATTCTCTTTATCAGCAGAGATAGCAATCTTTTGAAGATTTTCTTCGTCAGTTCCCTTTATCAGTAGGGATGGCATTTATTTTGCTAGTTCTCTTTATTAGCAGAGATAGCAATCTTTTGAAGATTTTCTCCGTCGGTTCCCTTTATCAGCAAGGATGGCATTTATTTTGCTAGTTCTCTTTACCAGCAGATATAGCAATCTTTTGAAGATTTTCTTCGTCAGTTCCCTTTATCAGCAGGGATGGCATTTATTTTGCTAGTTCTCTTTATCAGCAGAGATAGCAATCTTTTGAAGATTTTCTCCGTCAGTTCCCTTTATCAGCAGGGATGGCATTTATTTTGCTAGTTCTCTTTATCAGCAGATATAGCAATCTTTTGAAGATTTTCTTCGTCAGTTCCTTTTATCAGCAGGGATGGCATTTATTTTGCTAGTTCTCTTTATCAGCAGAGATAGCAATCTTTTGAAGATTTTCTTCGTCAGTTCCCTTTATCAGCAGGGATGGCATTTATTTTTCTAGTTCTCTTTATCAGCAGAGATACCAATCTTTTGAAGATTTTCTCCGTCAGTTACCCTTATCAGCAGGGATGGCATTTATTTTGCTAGTTCTCTTTATCAGCAGAGATAGCAATCATTTGAAGATTTTCTTCGTCGGTTCCTTTTATCGGCAGGGATGGCATTTATTTTGCTAGTTCTCTTTATCAGCAGAGATAACAATCTTTTGAAGATTTTCTCCGTCGGTTCCCTTTATCAGCAGGGATGGCATTTATTTTGCTCGTTCTCTTTATCAGCAGAGATAGCAATCTTTTGAAGATTTTCTCCGCCAGTTCCCTTTATCAGCAGGGATGGCATTTATTTTGCTAGTTCTCTTTATCAGCAGAGATAACAATCTTTTGAAGATTTTCTCCGTCAGTTCCCTTTATCAGCAGGGATGACATTTATTTTGCTAGTTCTCTTTATCAGCAGAGATAGCAATCTTTTGAAGATTTTCGTTGTCAGTTCCCTTTATCAGCAGGGATGGCATTTATTTTTCTAGTTCTCTTTATCAGCAGAGATAGCAATCTTTTGAAGATTTTCTCCGTCGGTTACCTTTATCAGCAGGGATGGCATTTATTTTGCTAGTTCTCTTTATCAGCAGAGATAGCAATCTTTTGAAGATTTTCTTCGTCAGTTCCTTTTATCAGCAGGGATGGCATTTATTTTGCTAGTTCTCTTTATCAGCAGAGATAGCAATCTTTTGAAGATTTTCTCCGTCGGTTCCCTTTATCAGCAGGGATGGCGTTTATTTTGCTAGTTCTCTTTATCAGCAGATATAGCAATCTTTTGAAGATTTTCTTCGTCAGTTCCTTTTATCAGCAGGGATGGCATTTATTTTGCTAGTTCTCTTTATCAGCAGAGATAGCAATCTTTTGAAGATTTTCTCCGTCGGTTCCCTTTATCAGCAAGGATGGCATTTATTTTGCTAGTTCTCTTTATCAGCAGATATTGCAATCTTTTGAAGATTTTCTTCGTCAGTTCCCTTTATCAGCAGGGATGGCATTTATTTTGCTAGTTCTCTTTATCAGCAGAGATAGCAATCTTTTGAAGATTTTCTTCGTCAGTTCCCTTTATCAGTAGGGATGGCATTTATTTTGCTAGTTCTCTTTATTAGCAGAGATAGCAATCTTTTGAAGATTTTCTCCGTCGGTTCCCTTTATCAGCAAGGATGGCATTTATTTTGCTAGTTCTCTTTATCAGCAGATATAGCAATCTTTTGAAGATTTTCTTCGTCAGTTCCCTTTATCAGCAGGGATGGCATTTATTTTGCTAGTTCTCTTTATCAGCAGAGATACCAATCTTTTGAAGATTTTCTCCGTCAGTTCCCTTTATCAGCAGGGATGGCATTTATTTTGCTAGTTCTCTTTATCAGCAGATATAGCAATCTTTTGAAGATTTTCTTCGTCAGTTCCTTTTATCAGCAGGGATGGCATTTATTTTGCTAGTTCTCTTTATCAGCAGAGATAGCAATCTTTGGAAGATTTTCTCCGTCGGTTCCCTTTATCAGCAAGGATGGCATTTATTTTGCTAGTTCTCTTTATCAGCAGAGATAGCAATCTTTTGAAGATTTTCTCCGTCGGTTCCCTTTATCAGCAGGGATGGCATTTATTTTGCTAGTTCTCTTTATCAGCAGAGATAGCAATCTTTTGAAGATTGTCTCCGTCAGTTCCCTTTATCAGCAGGGATGGCATTTATTTTGCTAGTTCTCTTTATCAGCAGAGGTAGCAATCTTTTGTAGATTTTCTTCGTCAGTTCCCTTTATCAGCAGGGATGGCATTTATTTTGCTAGTTCTCTTTATCAGCAGAGATAGCAATCTTTTGAAGATTTTTTTCGTCAGTTCCCTTTATCAGCAGGGATGGCATTTATTTTGCTAGTTCTCTTTATCAGCAGAGATAGCAATCTTTTGAAGATTTTCTTCGTCAGTTCCCTTATTCAGCAGGGATGACATTTATTTTGCTAGTTCTCTTTATCAGCAGAGATAGCAATCTTTTGATGATTTTCTTCGTCAGTTCCCTTTATCAGCAGGGATGGCATTTATTTTTCTAGTTCTCTTTATCAGCAGAGATAGCAATCTTTTGAAGATTTTCTCCGTCAGTTACCTTTATCAGCAGGGATGGCATTTATTTTGCTAGTTCTCTTTATCAGCAGAGATAGCAATCATTTGAAGATTTTCTTCGTCGGTTCCTTTTATCGGCAGGGATGGCATTTATTTTGCTAGTTCTCTTTATCAGCAGAGATAGCAATCTTTTGAAGATTTTCTCCGTCGGTTCCCTTTATCAGCAGGGATGGCATTTATTTTGCTCGTTCTCTTTATCAGCAGAGATAGCAATCTTTTGAAGATTTTCTCCGCCAGTTCCCTTTATCAGCAGGGATGGCATTTATTTTGCTAGTTCTCTTTATCAGCAGAGATAACAATCTTTTGAAGATTTTCTCCGTCAGTTCCCTTTATCAGCAGGGATGACATTTATCTTGCTAGTTCTCTTTATCAACAGAGATAGCAATCTTTTGAAGATTTTCGTTGTCAGTTCCCTTTATCAGCAGGGATGGCATTTATTTTTCTAGTTCTCTTTATCAGCAGAGATAGCAATCTTTTGAAGATTTTCTCCGTCAGTTACCTTTATCAGCAGGGATGGCATTTATTTTGCTAGTTCTCTTTATCAGCAGAGATAGCAATCATTTGAAGATTTTCTTCGTCGGTTCCTTTTATCGGCAGGGATGGCATTTATTTTGCTAGTTCTCTTTATCAGCAGAGATAGCAATCTTTTGAAGATTTTCTCCGTCGGTTCCCTTTATCAGCAGGGATGGCATTTATTTTGCTCGTTCTCTTTATCAGCAGAGATAGCAATCTTTTGAAGATTTTCTCCGCCAGTTCCCTTTATCAGCAGGGATGGCATTTATTTTGCTAGTTCTCTTTATCAGCAGAGATAACAATCTTTTGAAGATTTTCTCAGTCAGTTCCCTTTATCAGCAGGGATGACATTTATCTTGCTAGTTCTCTTTATCAACAGAGATAGCAATCTTTTAAAGATTTTCGTTGTCAGTTCCCTTTATCAGCAGGGATGGCATTTATTTTTCTAGTTCTCTTTATCAGCAGAGATAGCAATCTTTTGAAGATTTTCTCCGTCAGTTACCTTTATCAGCAGGGATGGCATTTATTTTGCTAGTTCTCTTTATCAGCAGAGATAGCAATCTTTTGAAGATTTTCTTCGTCAGTTCCTTTTATCAGCAGGGATGGCATTTATTTTGCTAGTTCTCTTTATCAGGAGAGATAGCAATCTTTTGAAGATTTTCTCCGTCGGTTCCCTTTATCAGCAGGGATGGCATTTATTTTGCTAGTTCTCTTTATCAGCAGATATAGCAATCTTTTGAAGATTTTCTTCGTCAGTTCCTTTTATCAGCAGGGATGGCATTTATTTTGCTAGTTCTCTTTATCAGCAGAGATAGCAATCTTTTGAAGATTTTCTCCGTCGGTTCCCTTTATCAGCAAGGATGGAATTTATTTTGCTAGTTCTCTTTATCAGCAGATATTGCAATCTTTTGAAGATTTTCTTCGTCAGTTCCCTTTATCAGCAGGGATGGCATTTATTTTGCTAGTTCTCTTTATCAGCAGAGATAGCAATCTTTTGAAGATTTTCTTCGTCAGTTCCCTTTATCAGTAGGGATGGCATTTATTTTGCTAGTTCTCTTTATTAGCAGAGATAGCAATCTTTTGAAGATTTTCTCCGTCGGTTCCCTTTATCAGCAAGGATGGCATTTATTTTGCTAGTTCTCTTTATCAGCAGATATAGCAATCTTTTGAAGATTTTCTTCGTCAGTTCCCTTTATCAGCAGGGATGGCATTTATTTTGCTAGTTCTCTTTATCAGCAGAGATAGCAATCTTTTGAAGATTTTCTCCGTCAGTTCCCTTTATCAGCAGGGATGGCATTTATTTTGCTAGTTCTCTTTATCAGCAGATATAGCAATCTTTTGAAGATTTTCTTCGTCAGTTCCTTTTATCAGCAGGGATGGCATTTATTTTGCTAGTTCTCTTTATCAGCAGAGATAGCAATCTTTTGAAGATTTTCTCCGTCGGTTCCCTTTATCAGCAAGGATGGCATTTATTTTGCTAGTTCTCTTTATCAGCAGAGATAGCAATCTTTTGAAGATTTTCTCCGTCGGTTCCCTTTATCAGCAGGGATGGCATTTATTTTGCTAGTTCTCTTTATCAGCAGAGATAGCAATCTTTTGAAGATTTTCTCCGTCAGTTCCCTTTATCAGCAGGGATGGCATTTATTTTGCTAGTTCTCTTTATCAGCAGAGGTAGCAATCTTTTGTAGATTTTCTTCGTCAGTTCCCTTTATCAGCAGGGATGGCATTTATTTTGCTAGTTCTCTTTATCAGCAGAGGTAGCAATCTTTTGTAGATTTTCTTCGTCAGTTCCCTTTATCAGCAGGGATGGCATTTATTTTGCTAGTTCTCTTTATCAGCAGAGATAGCAATCTTTTGAAGATTTTTTTCGTCAGTTCCCTTTATCAGCAGGGATGGCATTTATTTTGCTAGTTCTCTTTATCAGCAGAGATAGCAATCTTTTGAAGATTTTCTTCGTCAGTTCCCTTATTCAGCAGGGATGACATTTATTTTGCTAGTTCTCTTTATCAGCAGAGATAGCAATCTTTTGATGATTTTCTTCGTCAGTTCCCTTTATCAGCAGGGATGGCATTTATTTTTCTAGTTCTCTTTATCAGCAGAGATAGCAATCTTTTGAAGATTTTCTCCGTCAGTTACCTTTATCAGCAGGGATGGCATTTATTTTGCTAATTCTCTTTATCAACAGAGATAGCAATCTTTTGAAGATTTTCTTCGTCAGTTCCTTTTATCAGAAGGGATGGCATTTATTTTGCTAGTTCTCTTTATCAGCAGAGATAGCAATCTTTTGATGATTTTCTTCGTCAGTTCCCTTTATCAGCAGGGATGGCATTTATTTTTCTAGTTCTCTTTATCAGCAGAGATAGCAATCTTTTTAAGATTTTCTCCGTCAGTTACCTTTATCAGCAGGGATGGCATTTATTTTGCTACTTCTCTTTATCAACAGAGATAGCAATCTTTTGAAGATTTTCTTCGTCAGTTCCCTTTATCAGAAGGGATGGCATTTATTTTGCTAGTTCTCTTTATCAGCAGAGATAGCAATCTTTTGAAGATTTTCTCCGTCGGTTCCCTTTATCAGCAGGGATGGCATTTATTTTGCTAGTTCTGTTTATCAGCAGAGATAGCAATCTTTTGAAGATTTTCTCCGTCGGTTCCCTTTATCAGCAGGGATGACATTTATTTTGCTATTTCTCTTTATCAGCAGATATAGCAATCTTTTGAAGATTTTCTTCGTCAGTTCCCTTTATCAGCAGGGATGGCATTTATTTTTCTAGTTTTCTTTATCAGCAGAGATAGCAATCTTTTGAAGATTTTCTCCGTCGATTCCCTTTATCAGCAGGGATGGCATTTATTTTGCTATTTCTCTTTATCAGCAGAGATAGCAATCTTTTGAAGATTTTCTCCGTCAGTTCCCTTTATCAGCAGGAATGGCATTTATTTTGCTAGTTCTCTTTATCAGCAGAGATAGCAATCTTTTGAAGATTTTCTTCGTCAATTCCCTTTATCAGCAGGGATGGCATTTATTTTGCTAGTTCTCTTTATCAGCCGAGATAGCAATCTTTTGAAGATTTTCTTCGTCAGTTCCATTTATCAGCAGGGATGGCATTTATTTTTCTAGTTCTCTTCATCAGCAGAGATAGCAATCTTTTGAAGATTTTCTTCGTCAGTTCCCTTTATCAGCAGGGATGGCATTTATTTTGCTAGTTCTCTTTATCAGCAGAGATAGTAATCTTTTGAAGATTTTCTTCGTCAGTTCCCTTTATCAGCAGGGATGGCATTTATTTTGCTAGTTCTCTTTATCAGCAGAGATAGCAATCTTTTGAAGATTTTCTTCGTCAGTTCCCTTTATCAGCAGGGATGGCATTTATTTTGCTAGTTCTCTTTATTAGCAGAGATAGCAATCTTTTGAAGATTTTCTTCGTCAGTTCCTTTTATCAGTAGGGATGGCATTTATTTTGCTAGTTCTCTTTATCAGCAGAGATAGCAATCTTTTAAAGATTTTCTCCGTCGGTTCCCTTTATCAGCAGGGATGGCATTTATTTTGCTAGTTCTCTTTATCAGCAGAGATAACAATCTTTTGAAGATTTTCTCCGTCAGTTCCCTTTATCAGCAGGGATGGCATTTATTTTGCTAGTTCTCTTTATCAGCAGGAATAGCAATCTTTTGAAGATTTTCTCCGTCAGTTCCCTTTATCAGCAGGGATGACATTTATTTTGCTAGTTCTCTTTATCAGCAGAGATAGCAATCTTATGAAGATTTTCTCCGTCAGTTCCCTTTATCAGCAGGGATGGCATTTATTTTTCTAGTTCTCTTTATCAGCAGAGATAGCAATCTTTTGAAGATTTTCTCCGTCAGTTACCTTTATCAGCAGGGATGGCATTTATTTTGCTAGTTCTCTTTATCAGCAGAGATAGCAATCATTTGAAGATTTTCTTCGTCGGTTCCTTTTATCAGCAGGGATGGCATTTATTTTTCTAGTTCTCTTTATCAGCAGAGATAACAATCTTTTGAAGATTTTCTTCGTCAGTTCCCTTTATCAGCAGGGATGGCATTTATTTTGCTAGTTCTCTTTATCAGCAGAGATAGCAATCTTTTGCCGTCGGTTCCCTTTATCAGCAGGGATGGCATTTATTTTGCTAGTTCTCTTTATCAGCAGAGATAGCAATCTTTTGAAGATTTTCTCCGTCAGTTCCCTTTATCAGCAGGGATGGCATTTATTTTGCTAGTTCTCTTTATCAGCAGATATAGCAATCTTTTGAAGATTTTCTTCGTCAGTTCCTTTTATCAGGAGGGATGGCATTTATTTTGCTAGTTCTCTTTATCAGCAGAGATAGCAATCTTTTGAAGATTTTCTCCGTCAGTTCCCTTTATCAGCAGGGATGGCATTTATTTTGCTAGTTCTCTTTATCAGCAGAGGTAGCAATCTTTTGTAGATTTTCTTCGTCAGTTCCCTTTATCAGCAGGGATGGCATTTATTTTGCTAGTTCTCTTTATCAGCAGAGGTAGCAATCTTTTGTAGATTTTCTTCGTCAGTTCCCTTTATCAGCAGGGATGGCATTTATTTTGCTAGTTCTCTTTATCAGCAGAGATAGCAATCTTTTGAAGATTTTTTTCGTCAGTTCCCTTTATCAGCAGGGATGGCATTTATTTTGCTAGTTCTCTTTATCAGCAGAGATAGCAATCTTTTGAAGATTTTCTTCGTCAGTTCCCTTATTCAGCAGGGATGACATTTATTTTGCTAGTTCTCTTTATCAGCAGAGATAGCAATCTTTTGATGATTTTCTTCGTCAGTTCCCTTTATCAGCAGGGATGGCATTTATTTTTCTAGTTCTCTTTATCAGCAGAGATGGCAATCTTTTGAAGATTTTCTCCGTCAGTTACCTTTATCAGCAGGGATGGCATTTATTTTGCTAATTCTCTTTATCAACAGAGATAGCAATCTTTTGAAGATTTTCTTCGTCAGTTCCTTTTATCAGAAGGGATGGCATTTATTTTGCTAGTTCTCTTTATCAGCAGAGATAGCAATCTTTTGATGATTTTCTTCGTCAGTTCCCTTTATCAGCAGGGATGGCATTTATTTTTCTAGTTCTCTTTATCAGCAGAGATAGCAATCTTTTTAAGATTTTCTCCGTCAGTTACCTTTATCAGCAGGGATGGCATTTATTTTGCTACTTCTCTTTATCAACAGAGATAGCAATCTTTTGAAGATTTTCTTCGTCAGTTCCCTTTATCAGAAGGGATGGCATTTATTTTGCTAGTTCTCTTTATCAGCAGAGATAGCAATCTTTTGAAGATTTTCTCCGTCGGTTCCCTTTATCAGCAGGGATGGCATTTATTTTGCTAGTTCTGTTTATCAGCAGAGATAGCAATCTTTTGAAGATTTTCTCCGTCGGTTCCCTTTATCAGCAGGGATGACATTTATTTTGCTATTTCTCTTTATCAGCAGATATAGCAATCTTTTGAAGATTTTCTTCGTCAGTTCCCTTTATCAGCAGGGATGGCATTTATTTTTCTAGTTTTCTTTATCAGCAGAGATAGCAATCTTTTGAAGATTTTCTCCGTCGATTCCCTTTATCAGCAGGGATGGCATTTATTTTGCTATTTCTCTTTATCAGCAGATATAGCAATCTTTTGAAGATTTTCTTCGTCAGTTCCCTTTATCAGCAGGGATGGCATTTATTTTGCTAGTTCTCTTTATCAGCAGAGATAGCAATCTTTTGAACATTTTCTTCGTCAGTTCCCTTTATCAGCAGGGATGGCATTTATTTTGCTAGTTCTCTTTATTAGCAGAGATAGCAATCTTTTGAAGATTTTCTTCGTCGGTTCCCTTTATCAGCAGGGATGGCATTTATTTTGCTAGTTCTCTTTATCAGCAGAGATAGCAATCTTTTGAAGATTTTCTTCGTCAGTTCCTTTTATCAGCAGGGATGGCATTTATTTTGCTAGTTCTCTTTATCAGCAGAGATAGCAATCTTTTGAAGATTTTCTCCGTCGGTTCCCTTTATCAGCAGGGATGGCATTTATTTTGCTAGTTCTCTTTATCAGCAGAGATAGCAATCTTTTGAAGATTTTCTCCGTCAGTTCCCTTTATCAGCAGGAATGGCATTTATTTTGCTAGTTCTCTTTATCAGCAGAGATAGCAATCTTTTGAAGATTTTCTTCGTCAATTCCCTTTATCAGCAGGGATGGCATTTATTTTGCTAGTTCTCTTTATCAGCCGAGATAGCAATCTTTTGAAGATTTTCTTCGTCAGTTCCATTTATCAGCAGGGATGGCATTTATTTTTCTAGTTCTCTTCATCAGCAGAGATAGCAATCTTTTGAAGATTTTCTTCGTCAGTTCCCTTTATCAGCAGGGATGGCATTTATTTTGCTAGTTCTCTTTATCAGCAGAGATAGTAATCTTTTGAAGATTTTCTTCGTCAGTTCCCTTTATCAGCAGGGATGGCATTTATTTTGCTAGTTCTCTTTATCAGCAGAGATAGCAATCTTTTGAAGATTTTCTTCGTCAGTTCCCTTTATCAGCAGGGATGGCATTTATTTTGCTAGTTCTCTTTATTAGCAGAGATAGCAATCTTTTGAAGATTTTCTTCGTCAGTTCCTTTTATCAGTAGGGATGGCATTTATTTTGCTAGTTCTCTTTATCAGCAGAGATAGCAATCTTTTAAAGATTTTCTCCGTCGGTTCCCTTTATCAGCAGGGATGGCATTTATTTTGCTAGTTCTCTTTATCAGCAGAGATAACAATCTTTTGAAGATTTTCTCCGTCAGTTCCCTTTATCAGCAGGGATGGCATTTATTTTGCTAGTTCTCTTTATCAGCAGGAATAGCAATCTTTTGAAGATTTTCTCCGTCAGTTCCCTTTATCAGCAGGGATGACATTTATTTTGCTAGTTCTCTTTATCAGCAGAGATAGCAATCTTATGAAGATTTTCTCCGTCAGTTCCCTTTATCAGCAGGGATGGCATTTATTTTTCTAGTTCTCTTTATCAGCAGAGATAGCAATCTTTTGAAGATTTTCTCCGTCAGTTACCTTTATCAGCAGGGATGGCATTTATTTTGCTAGTTCTCTTTATCAGCAGAGATAGCAATCATTTGAAGATTTTCTTCGTCGGTTCCTTTTATCAGCAGGGATGGCATTTATTTTTCTAGTTCTCTTTATCAGCAGAGATAACAATCTTTTGAAGATTTTCTTCGTCAGTTCCCTTTATCAGCAGGGATGGCATTTATTTTGCTAGTTCTCTTTATCAGCAGAGATAGCAATCTTTTGCCGTCGGTTCCCTTTATCAGCAGGGATGGCATTTATTTTGCTAGTTCTCTTTATCAGCAGAGATAGCAATCTTTTGAAGATTTTCTCCGTCAGTTCCCTTTATCAGCAGGGATGGCATTTATTTTGCTAGTTCTCTTTATCAGCAGATATAGCAATCTTTTGAAGATTTTCTTCGTCAGTTCCTTTTATCAGCAGGGATGGCATTTATTTTGCTAGTTCTCTTTATCAGCAGAGATAGCAATCTTTTGAAGATTTTCTCCGTCAGTTCCCTTTATCAGCAGGGATGGCATTTATTTTGCTAGTTCTCTTTATCAGCAGAGATAGCAATCTTTTGAAGATTTTCTCCGTCAGTTCCCTTTATCAGCAGGAATGGCATTTATTTTGCTAGTTCTCTTTATCAGCAGAGATAGCAATCTTTTGAAGATTTTCTTCGTCAATTCCCTTTATCAGCAGGGATGGCATTTATTTTGCTAGTTCTCTTTATCAGCCGAGATAGCAATCTTTTGAAGATTTTCTTCGTCAGTTCCATTTATCAGCAGGGATGGCATTTATTTTTCTAGTTCTCTTCATCAGCAGAGATAGCAATCTTTTGAAGATTTTCTTCGTCAGTTCCCTTTATCAGCAGGGATGGCATTTATTTTGCTAGTTCTCTTTATCAGCAGAGATAGTAATCTTTTGAAGATTTTCTTCGTCAGTTCCCTTTATCAGCAGGGATGGCATTTATTTTGCTAGTTCTCTTTATCAGCAGAGATAGCAATCTTTTGAAGATTTTCTTCGTCAGTTCCCTTTATCAGCAGGGATGGCATTTATTTTGCTAGTTCTCTTTATTAGCAGAGATAGCAATCTTTTGAAGATTTTCTCCGTCGGTTCCCTTTATCAGCAGGGATGGCATTTATTTTGCTAGTTCTCTTTATCAGCAGAGATAGCAATCTTTTGAAGATTTTCTCCGTCAGTTCCCTTTATCAGCAGGAATGGCATTTATTTTGCTAGTTCTCTTTATCAGCAGAGATAGCAATCTTTTGAAGATTTTCTTCGTCAATTCCCTTTATCAGCAGGGATGGCATTTATTTTGCTAGTTCTCTTTATCAGCCGAGATAGCAATCTTTTGAAGATTTTCTTCGTCAGTTCCATTTATCAGCAGGGATGGCATTTATTTTTCTAGTTCTCTTCATCAGCAGAGATAGCAATCTTTTGAAGATTTTCTTCGTCAGTTCCCTTTATCAGCAGGGATGGCATTTATTTTGCTAGTTCTCTTTATCAGCAGAGATAGTAATCTTTTGAAGATTTTCTTCGTCAGTTCCCTTTATCAGCAGGGATGGCATTTATTTTGCTAGTTCTCTTTATCAGCAGAGATAGCAATCTTTTGAAGATTTTCTTCGTCAGTTCCCTTTATCAGCAGGGATGGCATTTATTTTGCTAGTTCTCTTTATTAGCAGAGATAGCAATCTTTTGAAGATTTTCTTCGTCAGTTCCTTTTATCAGTAGGGATGGCATTTATTTTGCTAGTTCTCTTTATCAGCAGAGATAGCAATCTTTTAAAGATTTTCTCCGTCGGTTCCCTTTATCAGCAGGGATGGCATTTATTTTGCTAGTTCTCTTTATCAGCAGAGATAACAATCTTTTGAAGATTTTCTCCGTCAGTTCCCTTTATCAGCAGGGATGGCATTTATTTTGCTAGTTCTCTTTATCAGCAGGAATAGCAATCTTTTGAAGATTTTCTCCGTCAGTTCCCTTTATCAGCAGGGATGACATTTATTTTGCTAGTTCTCTTTATCAGCAGAGATAGCAATCTTATGAAGATTTTCTCCGTCAGTTCCCTTTATCAGCAGGGATGGCATTTATTTTTCTAGTTCTCTTTATCAGCAGAGATAGCAATCTTTTGAAGATTTTCTCCGTCAGTTACCTTTATCAGCAGGGATGGCATTTATTTTGCTAGTTCTCTTTATCAGCAGAGATAGCAATCATTTGAAGATTTTCTTCGTCGGTTCCTTTTATCAGCAGGGATGGCATTTATTTTTCTAGTTCTCTTTATCAGCAGAGATAACAATCTTTTGAAGATTTTCTTCGTCAGTTCCCTTTATCAGCAGGGATGGCATTTATTTTGCTAGTTCTCTTTATCAGCAGAGATAGCAATCTTTTGCCGTCGGTTCCCTTTATCAGCAGGGATGGCATTTATTTTGCTAGTTCTCTTTATCAGCAGAGATAGCAATCTTTTGAAGATTTTCTCCGTCAGTTCCCTTTATCAGCAGGGATGGCATTTATTTTGCTAGTTCTCTTTATCAGCAGATATAGCAATCTTTTGAAGATTTTCTTCGTCAGTTCCTTTTATCAGCAGGGATGGCATTTATTTTGCTAGTTCTCTTTATCAGCAGAGATAGCAATCTTTTGAAGATTTTCTCCGTCAGTTCCCTTTATCAGCAGGGATGGCATTTATTTTGCTAGTTCTCTTTATCAGCAGAGATAGCAATCTTTTGAAGATTTTCTCCGTCAGTTCCCTTTATCAGCAGGAATGGCATTTATTTTGCTAGTTCTCTTTATCAGCAGAGATAGCAATCTTTTGAAGATTTTCTTCGTCAATTCCCTTTATCAGCAGGGATGGCATTTATTTTGCTAGTTCTCTTTATCAGCCGAGATAGCAATCTTTTGAAGATTTTCTTCGTCAGTTCCATTTATCAGCAGGGATGGCATTTATTTTTCTAGTTCTCTTCATCAGCAGAGATAGCAATCTTTTGAAGATTTTCTTCGTCAGTTCCCTTTATCAGCAGGGATGGCATTTATTTTGCTAGTTCTCTTTATCAGCAGAGATAGTAATCTTTTGAAGATTTTCTTCGTCAGTTCCCTTTATCAGCAGGGATGGCATTTATTTTGCTAGTTCTCTTTATCAGCAGAGATAGCAATCTTTTGAAGATTTTCTTCGTCAGTTCCCTTTATCAGCAGGGATGGCATTTATTTTGCTAGTTCTCTTTATTAGCAGAGATAGCAATCTTTTGAAGATTTTCTTCGTCAGTTCCTTTTATCAGTAGGGATGGCATTTATTTTGCTAGTTCTCTTTATCAGCAGAGATAGCAATCTTTTAAAGATTTTCTCCGTCGGTTCCCTTTATCAGCAGGGATGGCATTTATTTTGCTAGTTCTCTTTATCAGCAGAGATAACAATCTTTTGAAGATTTTCTCCGTCAGTTCCCTTTATCAGCAGGGATGGCATTTATTTTGCTAGTTCTCTTTATCAGCAGGAATAGCAATCTTTTGAAGATTTTCTCCGTCAGTTCCCTTTATCAGCAGGGATGACATTTATTTTGCTAGTTCTCTTTATCAGCAGAGATAGCAATCTTATGAAGATTTTCTCCGTCAGTTCCCTTTATCAGCAGGGATGGCATTTATTTTTCTAGTTCTCTTTATCAGCAGAGATAGCAATCTTTTGAAGATTTTCTCCGTCAGTTACCTTTATCAGCAGGGATGGCATTTATTTTGCTAGTTCTCTTTATCAGCAGAGATAGCAATCATTTGAAGATTTTCTTCGTCGGTTCCTTTTATCAGCAGGGATGGCATTTATTTTTCTAGTTCTCTTTATCAGCAGAGATAACAATCTTTTGAAGATTTTCTTCGTCAGTTCCCTTTATCAGCAGGGATGGCATTTATTTTGCTAGTTCTCTTTATCAGCAGAGATAGCAATCTTTTGCCGTCGGTTCCCTTTATCAGCAGGGATGGCATTTATTTTGCTAGTTCTCTTTATCAGCAGAGATAGCAATCTTTTGAAGATTTTCTCCGTCAGTTCCCTTTATCAGCAGGGATGGCATTTATTTTGCTAGTTCTCTTTATCAGCAGATATAGCAATCTTTTGAAGATTTTCTTCGTCAGTTCCTTTTATCAGCAGGGATGGCATTTATTTTGCTAGTTCTCTTTATCAGCAGAGATAGCAATCTTTTGAAGATTTTCTCCGTCAGTTCCCTTTATCAGCAGGGATGGCATTTATTTTGCTAGTTCTCTTTATCAGCAGAGATAGCAATCTTTTGAAGATTTTCTTCGTCGGTTCCTTTTATCAGCAGGGATGGCATTTATTTTGCTAGTTCTCTTTATCAGCAGATATAGCAATCTTTTGAAGATTTTCTTCGTCAGTTCCCTTTATCAGCAGGGATGGCATTTATTTTTCTAGTTCTCTTTATCAGCAGAGATAACAATCTTTTGAAGATTTTCTTCGTCAGTTCCCTTTATCAGTAGGGATGGCATTTATTTTGCTAGTTCTCTTTATCAGCAGAGATAGCAATCTTTTGCCGTCGGTTCCCTTTATCAGCAGGGATGGCATTTATTTTGCTAGTTCTCTTTATCAGCAGAGATAGCAATCTTTTGAAGATTTTCTCCGTCAGTTCCCTTTATCAGCAGGGATGGCATTTATTTTGCTAGTTCTCTTTATCAGCAGATATAGCAATCTTTTGAAGATTTTCTTCGTCAGTTCCTTTTATCAGCAGGGATGGCATTTATTTTGCTAGTTCTCTTTATCAGCAGAGGTAGCAATCTTTTGTAGATTTTCTTCGTCAGTTCCCTTTATCAGCAGGGATGGCATTTATTTTGCTAGTTCTCTTTATCAGCAGAGGTAGCAATCTTTTGTAGATTTTCTTCGTCAGTTCCCTTTATCAGCAGGGATGGCATTTATTTTGCTAGTTCTCTTTATCAGCAGAGATAGCAATCTTTTGAAGATTTTTTTCGTCAGTTCCCTTTATCAGCAGGGATGGCATTTATTTTGCTAGTTCTCTTTATCAGCAGAGATAGCAATCTTTTGAAGATTTTCTTCGTCAGTTCCCTTATTCAGCAGGGATGACATTTATTTTGCTAGTTCTCTTTATCAGCAGAGATAGCAATCTTTTGATGATTTTCTTCGTCAGTTCCCTTTATCAGCAGGGATGGCATTTATTTTTCTAGTTCTCTTTATCAGCAGAGATAGCAATCTTTTGAAGATTTTCTCCGTCAGTTACCTTTATCAGCAGGGATGGCATTTATTTTGCTAATTCTCTTTATCAACAGAGATAGCAATCTTTTGAAGATTTTCTTCGTCAGTTCCTTTTATCAGAAGGGATGGCATTTATTTTGCTAGTTCTCTTTATCAGCAGAGATAGCAATCTTTTGATGATTTTCTTCGTCAGTTCCCTTTATCAGCAGGGATGGCATTTATTTTGCTAGTTCTCTTTATCAGCAGATATAGCAATCTTTTGAAGATTTTCTTCGTCAGTTCCTTTTATCAGCAGGGATGGCATTTATTTTGCTAGTTCTCTTTATCAGCAGAGATAGCAATCTTTTGAAGATTTTCTCCGTCAGTTCCCTTTATCAGCAGGGATGGCATTTATTTTGCTAGTTCTCTTTATCAGCAGAGATAGCAATCTTTTGAAGATTTTCTTCGTCGGTTCCTTTTATCAGCAGGGATGGCATTTATTTTTCTAGTTCTCTTTATCAGCAGAGATAACAATCTTTTGAAGATTTTCTTCGTCAGTTCCCTTTATCAGCAGGGATGGCATTTATTTTGCTAGTTCTCTTTATCAGCAGAGATAGCAATCTTTTGCCGTCGGTTCCCTTTATCAGCAGGGATGGCATTTATTTTGCTAGTTCTCTTTATCAGCAGAGATAGCAATCTTTTGAAGATTTTCTCCGTCAGTTCCCTTTATCAGCAGGGATGGCATTTATTTTGCTAGTTCTCTTTATCAGCAGATATAGCAATCTTTTGAAGATTTTCTTCGTCAGTTCCTTTTATCAGCAGGGATGGCATTTATTTTGCTAGTTCTCTTTATCAGCAGAGATAGCAATCTTTTGAAGATTTTCTCCGTCAGTTCCCTTTATCAGCAGGGATGGCATTTATTTTGCTAGTTCTCTTTATCAGCAGAGATAGCAATCTTTTGAAGATTTTCTTCGTCGGTTCCTTTTATCAGCAGGGATGGCATTTATTTTGCTAGTTCTCTTTATCAGCAGATATAGCAATCTTTTGAAGATTTTCTTCGTCAGTTCCCTTTATCAGCAGGGATGGCATTTATTTTTCTAGTTCTCTTTATCAGCAGAGATAACAATCTTTTGAAGATTTTCTTCGTCAGTTCCCTTTATCAGCAGGGATGGCATTTATTTTGCTAGTTCTCTTTATCAGCAGAGATAGCAATCTTTTGCCGTCGGTTCCCTTTATCAGCAGGGATGGCATTTATTTTGCTAGTTCTCTTTATCAGCAGAGATAGCAATCTTTTGAAGATTTTCTCCGTCAGTTCCCTTTATCAGCAGGGATGGCATTTATTTTGCTAGTTCTCTTTATCAGCAGATATAGCAATCTTTTGAAGATTTTCTTCGTCAGTTCCTTTTATCAGCAGGGATGGCATTTATTTTGCTAGTTCTCTTTATCAGCAGAGGTAGCAATCTTTTGTAGATTTTCTTCGTCAGTTCCCTTTATCAGCAGGGATGGCATTTATTTTGCTAGTTCTCTTTATCAGCAGAGGTAGCAATCTTTTGTAGATTTTCTTCGTCAGTTCCCTTTATCAGCAGGGATGGCATTTATTTTGCTAGTTCTCTTTATCAGCAGAGATAGCAATCTTTTGAAGATTTTTTTCGTCAGTTCCCTTTATCAGCAGGGATGGCATTTATTTTGCTAGTTCTCTTTATCAGCAGAGATAGCAATCTTTAGAAGATTTTCTTCGTCAGTTCCCTTATTCAGCAGGGATGACATTTATTTTGCTAGTTCTCTTTATCAGCAGAGATAGCAATCTTTTGATGATTTTCTTCGTCAGTTCCCTTTATCAGCAGGGATGGCATTTATTTTTCTAGTTCTCTTTATCAGCAGAGATAGCAATCTTTTGAAGATTTTCTCCGTCAGTTACCTTTATCAGCAGGGATGGCATTTATTTTGCTAATTCTCTTTATCAACAGAGATAGCAATCTTTTGAAGATTTTCTTCGTCAGTTCCTTTTATCAGAAGGGATGGCATTTATTTTGCTAGTTCTCTTTATCAGCAGAGATAGCAATCTTTTGATGATTTTCTTCGTCAGTTCCCTTTATCAGCAGGGATGGCATTTATTTTTCTAGTTCTCTTTATCAGCAGAGATAGCAATCTTTTGAAGATTTTCTCCGTCAGTTACCTTTATCAGCAGGGATGGCATTTATTTTGCTACTTCTCTTTATCAACAGAGATAGCAATCTTTTGAAGATTTTCTTCGTCAGTTCCCTTTATCAGAAGGGATGGCATTTATTTTGCTAGTTCTCTTTATCAGCAGAGATAGCAATCTTTTGAAGATTTTCTCCGTCGGTTCCCTTTATCAGCAGGGATGGCATTTATTTTGCTAGTTCTGTTTATCAGCAGAGATAGCAATCTTTTGAAGATTTTCTCCGTCGGTTCCCTTTATCAGCAGGGATGACATTTATTTTGCTATTTCTCTTTATCAGCAGATATAGCAATCTTTTGAAGATTTTCTTCGTCAGTTCCCTTTATCAGCAGGGATGGCATTTATTTTTCTAGTTTTCTTTATCAGCAGAGATAGCAATCTTTTGAAGATTTTCTCCGTCGATTCCCTTTATCAGCAGGGATGGCATTTATTTTGCTATTTCTCTTTATCAGCAGATATAGCAATCTTTTGAAGATTTTCTTCGTCAGTTCCCTTTATCAGCAGGGATGGCATTTATTTTGCTAGTTCTCTTTATCAGCAGAGATAGCAATCTTTTGAACATTTTCTTCGTCAGTTCCCTTTATCAGCAGGGATGGCATTTATTTTGCTAGTTCTCTTTATTAGCAGAGATAGCAATCTTTTGAAGATTTTCTTCGTCGGTTCCCTTTATCAGCAGGGATGGCATTTATTTTGCTAGTTCTCTTTATCAGCAGAGATAGCAATCTTTTGAAGATTTTCTTCGTCAGTTCCTTTTATCAGCAGGGATGGCATTTATTTTGCTAGTTCTCTTTATCAGCAGAGATAGCAATCTTTTGAAGATTTTCTCCGTCGGTTCCCTTTATCAGCAGGGATGGCATTTATTTTGCTAGTTCTCTTTATCAGCAGAGATAGCAATCTTTTGAAGATTTTCTCCGTCAGTTCCCTTTATCAGCAGGAATGGCATTTATTTTGCTAGTTCTCTTTATCAGCAGAGATAGCAATCTTTTGAAGATTTTCTTCGTCAGTTCCCTTTATCAGCAGGGATGGCATTTATTTTGCTAGTTCTCTTTATCAGCCGAGATAGCAATCTTTTGAAGATTTTCTTCGTCAGTTCCATTTATCAGCAGGGATGGCATTTATTTTTCTAGTTCTCTTCATCAGCAGAGATAGCAATCTTTTGAAGATTTTCTTCGTCAGTTCCCTTTATCAGCAGGGATGGCATTTATTTTGCTAGTTCTCTTTATCAGCCGAGATAGCAATCTTTTGAAGATTTTCTTCGTCAGTTCCATTTATCAGCAGGGATGGCATTTATTTTTCTAGTTCTCTTCATCAGCAGAGATAGCAATCTTTTGAAGATTTTCTCCGTCAGTTCCCTTTATCAGCAGGGATGACATTTATTTTGCTAGTTCTCTTTATCAGCAGAGATAGCAATCTTTTGAAGATTTTCTCCGTCAGTTCCCTTTATCAGCCGGGATGACATTTATTTTGCTAGTTCTCTTTATCAGCAGAGGTAGCAATCTTTTGTAGATTTTCTTCGTCAGTTCCCTTTATCAGCAGGGATGGCATTTATTTTGCTAGTTCTCTTTATCAGCAGAGGTAGCAATCTTTTGTAGATTTTCTTCGTCAGTTCCCTTTATCAGCAGGGATGGCATTTATTTTGCTAGTTCTCTTTATCAGCAGAGATAGCAATCTTTTGAAGATTTTTTTCGTCAGTTCCCTTTATCAGCAGGGATGGCATTTATTTTGCTAGTTCTCTTTATCAGCAGAGATAGCAATCTTTTGAAGATTTTCTTCGTCAGTTCCCTTATTCAGCAGGGATGACATTTATTTTGCTAGTTCTCTTTATCAGCAGAGATAGCAATCTTTTGATGATTTTCTTCGTCAGTTCCCTTTATCAGCAGGGATGGCATTTATTTTTCTAGTTCTCTTTATCAGCAGAGATAGCAATCTTTTGAAGATTTTCTCCGTCAGTTACCTTTATCAGCAGGGATGGCATTTATTTTGCTAATTCTCTTTATCAACAGAGATAGCAATCTTTTGAAGATTTTCTTCGTCAGTTCCTTTTATCAGAAGGGATGGCATTTATTTTGCTAGTTCTCTTTATCAGCAGAGATAGCAATCTTTTGATGATTTTCTTCGTCAGTTCCCTTTATCAGCAGGGATGGCATTTATTTTTCTAGTTCTCTTTATCAGCAGAGATAGCAATCTTTTGAAGATTTTCTCCGTCAGTTACCTTTATCAGCAGGGATGGCATTTATTTTGCTACTTCTCTTTATCAACAGAGATAGCAATCTTTTGAAGATTTTCTTCGTCAGTTCCCTTTATCAGAAGGGATGGCATTTATTTTGCTAGTTCTCTTTATCAGCAGAGATAGCAATCTTTTGAAGATTTTCTCCGTCGGTTCCCTTTATCAGCAGGGATGGCATTTATTTTGCTAGTTCTGTTTATCAGCAGAGATAGCAATCTTTTGAAGATTTTCTCCGTCGGTTCCCTTTATCAGCAGGGATGACATTTATTTTGCTATTTCTCTTTATCAGCAGATATAGCAATCTTTTGAAGATTTTCTTCGTCAGTTCCCTTTATCAGCAGGGATGGCATTTATTTTTCTAGTTTTCTTTATCAGCAGAGATAGCAATCTTTTGAAGATTTTCTCCGTCGATTCCCTTTATCAGCAGGGATGGCATTTATTTTGCTATTTCTCTTTATCAGCAGATATAGCAATCTTTTGAAGATTTTCTTCGTCAGTTCCCTTTATCAGCAGGGATGGCATTTATTTTGCTAGTTCTCTTTATCAGCAGAGATAGCAATCTTTTGAACATTTTCTTCGTCAGTTCCCTTTATCAGCAGGGATGGCATTTATTTTGCTAGTTCTCTTTATTAGCAGAGATAGCAATCTTTTGAAGATTTTCTTCGTCGGTTCCCTTTATCAGCAGGGATGGCATTTATTTTGCTAGTTCTCTTTATCAGCAGAGATAGCAATCTTTTGAAGATTTTCTCCGTCGGTTCCCTTTATCAGCAGGGATGGCATTTATTTTGCTAGTTCTCTTTATCAGCAGAGATAGCAATCTTTTGAAGATTTTCTCCGTCGGTTCCCTTTATCAGCAGGGATGGCATTTATTTTGCTAGTTCTCTTTATCAGCAGAGATAGCAATCTTTTGAAGATTTTCTCCGTCAGTTCCCTTTATCAGCAGGAATGGCATTTATTTTGCTAGTTCTCTTTATCAGCAGAGATAGCAATCTTTTGAAGATTTTCTTCGTCAGTTCCCTTTATCAGCAGGGATGGCATTTATTTTGCTAGTTCTCTTTATCAGCCGAGATAGCAATCTTTTGAAGATTTTCTTCGTCAGTTCCATTTATCAGCAGGGATGGCATTTATTTTTCTAGTTCTCTTCATCAGCAGAGATAGCAATCTTTTGAAGATTTTCTTCGTCAGTTCCCTTTATCAGCAGGGATGGCATTTATTTTGCTAGTTCTCTTTATCAGCCGAGATAGCAATCTTTTGAAGATTTTCTTCGTCAGTTCCATTTATCAGCAGGGATGGCATTTATTTTTCTAGTTCTCTTCATCAGCAGAGATAGCAATCTTTTGAAGATTTTCTCCGTCAGTTCCCTTTATCAGCAGGGATGACATTTATTTTGCTAGTTCTCTTTATCAGCAGAGATAGCAATCTTTTGAAGATTTTCTCCGTCAGTTCCCTTTATCAGCAGGGATGACATTTATTTTGCTAGTTCTCTTTATCAGCAGAGATACCAATCTTTTGAAGATTTTCTTCGTCAGTTCCCTTTATCAGCAGGGATGGCATTTATTTTGCTAGTTCTCTTTATTAGCAGAGATAGCAATCTTTTGAAGATTTTCTTCGTCGGTTCCCTTTATCAGCAGGGATGGCATTTATTTTGCTAGTTCTCTTTATCAGCAGAGATAGCAATCTTTTGAAGATTTTCTTCGTCAGTTCCTTTTATCAGCAGGGATGGCATTTATTTTGCTAGTTCTCTTTATCAGCAGAGATAGCAATCTTTTGAAGATTTTCTCTGTCGGTTCCCTTTATCAGCAGGGATGGCATTTATTTTGCTAGTTCTCTTTATCAGCAGAGATAGCAATCTTTTGAAGATTTTCTCCGTCAGTTCCCTTTATCAGCAGGAATGGCATTTATTTTGCTAGTTCTCTTTATCAGCAGAGATAGCAATCTTTTGAAGATTTTCTTCGTCAGTTCCCTTTATCAGCAGGGATGGCATTTATTTTGCTAGTTCTCTTTATCAGCCGAGATAGCAATCTTTTGAAGATTTTCTTCGTCAGTTCCATTTATCAGCAGGGATGGCATTTATTTTTCTAGTTCTCTTCATCAGCAGAGATAGCAATCTTTTGAAGATTTTCTTCGTCAGTTCCCTTTATCAGCAGGGATGGCATTTATTTTGCTAGTTCTCTTTATCAGCAGAGATAGCAATCTTTTGAAGATTTTCTTCGTCAGTTCCCTTTATCAGCAGGGATGGCATTTATTTTGCTAGTTCTCTTTATCAGCCGAGATAGCAATCTTTTGAAGATTTTCTTCGTCAGTTCCATTTATCAGCAGGGATGGCATTTATTTTTCTAGTTCTCTTCATCAGCAGAGATAGCAATCTTTTGAAGATTTTCTCCGTCAGTTCCCTTTATCAGCAGGGATGACATTTATTTTGCTAGTTCTCTTTATCAGCAGAGATAGCAATCTTTTGAAGATTTTCTCCGTCGGTTCCCTTTATCAGCAGGGATGGCATTTATTTTGCTAGTTCTCTTTATCAGCAGAGATACCAATCTTTTGAAGATTTTCTTCGTCAGTTCCCTTTATCAGCAGGGATGGCATTTATTTTGCTAGTTCTCTTTATTAGCAGAGATAGCAATCTTTTGAAGATTTTCTTCGTCGGTTCCCTTTATCAGCAGGGATGGCATTTATTTTGCTAGTTCTCTTTATCAGCAGAGATAGCAATCTTTTGAAGATTTTCTTCGTCAGTTCCTTTTATCAGCAGGGATGGCATTTATTTTGCTAGTTCTCTTTATCAGCAGAGATAGCAATCTTTTGAAGATTTTCTCTGTCGGTTCCCTTTATCAGCAGGGATGGCATTTATTTTGCTAGTTCTCTTTATCAGCAGAGATAGCAATCTTTTGAAGATTTTCTCCGTCAGTTCCCTTTATCAGCAGGAATGGCATTTATTTTGCTAGTTCTCTTTATCAGCAGAGATAGCAATCTTTTGAAGATTTTCTTCGTCAGTTCCCTTTATCAGCAGGGATGGCATTTATTTTGCTAGTTCTCTTTATCAGCCGAGATAGCAATCTTTTGAAGATTTTCTTCGTCAGTTCCATTTATCAGCAGGGATGGCATTTATTTTTCTAGTTCTCTTCATCAGCAGAGATAGCAATCTTTTGAAGATTTTCTTCGTCAGTTCCCTTTATCAGCAGGGATGGCATTTATTTTGCTAGTTCTCTTTATCAGCAGAGATAGCAATCTTTTGAAGATTTTCTTCGTCAGTTCCCTTTATCAGCAGGGATGGCATTTATTTTGCTAGTTCTCTTTATCAGCCGAGATAGCAATCTTTTGAAGATTTTCTTCGTCAGTTCCATTTATCAGCAGGGATGGCATTTATTTTTCTAGTTCTCTTCATCAGCAGAGATAGCAATCTTTTGAAGATTTTCTCCGTCAGTTCCCTTTATCAGCAGGGATGACATTTATTTTGCTAGTTCTCTTTATCAGCAGAGATAGCAATCTTATGAAGATTTTCTCCGTCAGTTCCCTTTATCAGCAGGGATGGCATTTATTTTTCTAGTTCTCTTTATCAGCAGAGATAGCAATCTTTTGAAGATTTTCTCCGTCAGTTACCTTTATCAGCAGGGATGGCATTTATTTTGCTAGTTCTCTTTATCAGCAGAGATAGCAATCATTTGAAGATTTTCTTCGTCGGTTCCTTTTATCAGCAGGGATGGCATTTATTTTTCTAGTTCTCTTTATCAGCAGAGATAACAATCTTTTGAAGATTTTCTTCGTCAGTTCCCTTTATCAGCAGGGATGGCATTTATTTTGCTAGTTCTCTTTATCAGCAGAGATAGCAATCTTTTGCCGTCGGTTCCCTTTATCAGCAGGGATGGCATTTATTTTGCTAGTTCTCTTTATCAGCAGAGATAGCAATCTTTTGAAGATTTTCTCCGTCAGTTCCCTTTATCAGCAGGGATGGCATTTATTTTGCTAGTTCTCTTTATCAGCAGAGATAGCAATCTTTTGAAGATTTTCTTCGTCAGTTCCTTTTATCAGCAGGGATGGCATTTATTTTGCTAGTTCTCTTTATCAGCAGAGATAGCAATCTTTTGAAGATTTTCTCTGTCGGTTCCCTTTATCAGCAGGGATGGCATTTATTTTGCTAGTTCTCTTTATCAGCAGAGATAGCAATCTTATGAAGATTTTCTCCGTCAGTTCCCTTTATCAGCAGGGATGGCATTTATTTTTCTAGTTCTCTTTATCAGCAGAGATAGCAATCTTTTGAAGATTTTCTCCGTCAGTTACCTTTATCAGCAGGGATGGCATTTATTTTGCTAGTTCTCTTTATCAGCAGAGATAGCAATCATTTGAAGATTTTCTTCGTCGGTTCCTTTTATCAGCAGGGATGGCATTTATTTTTCTAGTTCTCTTTATCAGCAGAGATAACAATCTTTTGAAGATTTTCTTCGTCAGTTCCCTTTATCAGCAGGGATGGCATTTATTTTGCTAGTTCTCTTTATCAGCAGAGATAACAATCTTTTGCCGTCGGTTCCCTTTATCAGCAGGGATGGCATTTATTTTGCTAGTTCTCTTTATCAGCAGAGATAGCAATCTTTTGAAGATTTTCTCCGTCAGTTCCCTTTATCAGCAGGGATGGCATTTATTTTGCTAGTTCTCTTTATCAGCAGAGATAGCAATCTTTTGAAGATTTTCTTCGTCAGTTCCTTTTATCAGCAGGGATGGCATTTATTTTGCTAGTTCTCTTTATCAGCAGAGATAGCAATCTTTTGAAGATTTTCTCTGTCGGTTCCCTTTATCAGCAGGGATGGCATTTATTTTGCTAGTTCTCTTTATCAGCAGAGATAGCAATCTTTTGAAGATTTTCTCCGTCAGTTCCCTTTATCAGCAGGAATGGCATTTATTTTGCTAGTTCTCTTTATCAGCAGAGATAGCAATCTTTTGAAGATTTTCTTCGTCAGTTCCCTTTATCAGCAGGGATGGCATTTATTTTGCTAGTTCTCTTTATCAGCCGAGATAGCAATCTTTTGAAGATTTTCTTCGTCAGTTCCATTTATCAGCAGGGATGGCATTTATTTTTCTAGTTCTCTTCATCAGCAGAGATAGCAATCTTTTGAAGATTTTCTTCGTCAGTTCCCTTTATCAGCAGGGATGGCATTTATTTTGCTAGTTCTCTTTATCAGCAGAGATAGCAATCTTTTGAAGATTTTCTTCGTCAGTTCCCTTTATCAGCAGGGATGGCATTTATTTTGCTAGTTCTCTTTATCAGCCGAGATAGCAATCTTTTGAAGATTTTCTTCGTCAGTTCCATTTATCAGCAGGGATGGCATTTATTTTTCTAGTTCTCTTCATCAGCAGAGATAGCAATCTTTTGAAGATTTTCTCCGTCAGTTCCCTTTATCAGCAGGGATGACATTTATTTTGCTAGTTCTCTTTATCAGCAGATATAGCAATCTTTTGAAGATTTTCTTCGTCAGTTCCCTTTATCAGCAGGGATGGCATTTATTTTGCTAGTTCTCTTTATCAGCAGAGATAGCAATCTTTTGAAGATTTTCTTCGTCAGTTCCCTTTATCAGCAGGGATGGCATTTATTTTGCTAGTTCTCTTTATTAGCAGAGATAGCAATCTTTTGAAGATTTTCTTCGTCAGTTCCTTTTATCAGTAGGGATGGCATTTATTTTGCTAGTTCTCTTTATCAGCAGAGATAGCAATCTTTTAAAGATTTTCTCCGTCGGTTCCCTTTATCAGCAGGGATGGCATTTATTTTGCTAGTTCTCTTTATCAGCAGAGATAGCAATCTTTTGAAGATTTTCTCCGTCAGTTCCCTTTATCAGCAGGGATGGCATTTATTTTGCTAGTTCTCTTTATCAGCAGAAATAGCAATCTTTTGAAGATTTTCTCCGTCAGTTCCCTTTATCAGCAGGGATGACATTTATTTTGCTAGTTCTCTTTATCAGCAGAGATAGGAATCTTATGAAGATTTTCTCCGTCAGTTCCCTTTATCAGCAGGGATGGCATTTATTTTTCTAGTTCTCTTTATCAGCAGAGATAGCAATCTTTTGAAGATTTTCTCCGTCAGTTACCTTTATCAGCAGGGATGGCATTTATTTTGCTAGTTCTCTTTATCAGCAGAGATAACAATCATTTGAAGATTTTCTTCGTCGGTTCCTTTTATCAGCAGGGATGGCATTTATTTTGCTAGTTCTCTTTATCAGCAGAGATAGCAATCTTTTGAAGATTTTCTCCGTCGGTTCCCTTTATCAGCAGGGATGGCATTTATTTTGCTAGTTCTCTTTATCAGCAGAGATAGCAATCTTTTGAAGATTTTCTCCGTCAGTTCCCTTTATCAGCAGGGATGGCATTTATTTTGCTAGTTCTCTTTATCAGCCGAGATAGCAATCTTTTGAAGATTTTCTTCGTCGGTTCCCTTTATCAGCAAGGATGGCATTTATTTTGCTAGTTCTCTTTATCAGCAGAGATAGCAATCTTTTGAAGATTTTCTCCGTCGGTTCCCTTTATCAGCAGGGATGGCATTTATTTTGCTAGTTCTCTTTATCAGCAGATATAGCAATCTTTTGAAGATTTTCTTCGTCAGTTCCCTTTATCAGCAGGGATGGCATTTATTTTGCTAGTTCTCTTTATCAGCAGAGATAGCAATCTTTTGAAGATTTTCTTCGTCAGTTCCCTTTATCAGCAGGGATGGCATTTATTTTGCTAGTTCTCTTTATTAGCAGAGATAGCAATCTTTTGAAGATTTTCTTCGTCAGTTCCTTTTATCAGTAGGGATGGCATTTATTTTGCTAGTTCTCTTTATCAGCAGAGATAGCAATCTTTTAAAGATTTTCTCCGTCGGTTCCCTTTATCAGCAGGGATGGCATTTATTTTGCTAGTTCTCTTTATCAGCAGAGATAGCAATCTTTTGAAGATTTTCTCCGTCAGTTCCCTTTATCAGCAGGGATGGCATTTATTTTGCTAGTTATCTTTATCAGCAGAAATAGCAATCTTTTGAAGATTTTCTCCGTCAGTTCCCTTTATCAGCAGGGATGACATTTATTTTGCTAGTTCTCTTTATTAGCAGAGATAGCAATCTTATGAAGATTTTCTCCGTCAGTTCCCTTTATCAGCAGGGATGGCATTTATTTTTCTAGTTCTCTTTATCAGCAGAGATAGCAATCTTTTGAAGATTTTCTCCGTCAGTTACCTTTATCAGCAGGGATGGCATTTATTTTGCTAGTTCTCTTTATCAGCAGAGATAACAATCATTTGAAGATTTTCTTCGTCGGTTCCTTTTATCAGCAGGGATGGCATTTATTTTGCTAGTTCTCTTTATCAGCAGAGATAGCAATCTTTTGAAGATTTCTCCGTCGGTTCCCTTTATCAGCAGGGATGGCATTTATTTTGCTAGTTCTCTTTATCAGCAGAGATAGCAATCTTTTGAAGATTTTCTCCGTCAGTTCCCTTTATCAGCAGGGATGGCATTTATTTTGCTAGTTCTCTTTATCAGCCGAGATAGCAATCTTTTGAAGATTTTCTTCGTCGGTTCCCTTTATCAGCAAGGATGGCATTTATTTTGCTAGTTCTCTTTATCAGCAGAGATAGCAATCTTTTGAAGATTTTCTCCGTCGGTTCCCTTTATCAGCAGGGATGGCATTTATTTTGCTAGTTCTCTTTATCAGCAGAGATAGCAATCTTTTGAAGATTTTCTCCGTCAGTTCCCTTTATCAGCAGGGATGGCATTTATTTTGCTAGTTCTCTTTATCAGCAGAGATAGCAATCTTTTGAAGATTTTCTTCGTCAGTTCCCTTTATCAGCAGGGATGGCATTTATTTTGCTAGTTCTCTTTATCAGCAGAGATAGCAATCTTTTGAAGATTTTCTTCGTCAGTTCCCTTTATCAGCAGGGATGGCATTTATTTTTCTAGTTCTCATTATCAGTAGAGGTAGCAATCTTTTGTAGATTTTCTTCGTCAGTTCCCTTTATCAGCAGGGATGGCATTTATTTTGCTAGTTCTCTTTATCAGCAGAGATAGCAATCTTTTGAAGATTTTTTTCGTCAGTTCCCTTTATCAGCAGGGATGGCATTTATTTTGCTAGTTCTCTTTATCAGCAGAGATAGCAATCTTTTGAAGATTTTCTTCGTCAGTTCCCTTATTCAGCAGGGATGACATTTATTTTGCTAGTTCTCTTTATCAGCAGAGATAGCAATCTTTTGATGATTTTCTCCGTCAGTTCCCTTTATCAGCAGGGATGGCATTTATTTTTCTAGTTCTCTTTATCAGCAGAGATAGCAATCTTTTGAAGATTTTCTCCGTCAGTTACCTTTATCAGCAGGGATGGCATTTATTTTGCTAGTTCTCTTTATCAGCAGAGATAGCAATCATTTGAAGATTTTCTTCGTCGGTTCCTTTTATCAGCAGGGATGGCATTTATTTTTCTAGTTCTCTTTATCAGCAGAGATAACAATCTTTTGAAGATTTTCTTCGTCAGTTCCCTTTATCAGCAGGGATGGCATTTATTTTGCTAGTTCTCTTTATCAGCAGAGATAGCAATCTTTTGCCGTCGGTTCCCTTTATCAGCAGGGATGGCATTTATTTTGCTAGTTCTCTTTATCAGTAGAGATAGCAATCTTTTGAAGATTTTCTCCGTCAGTTCCCTTTATCAGCAGGGATGGCATTTATTTTGCTAGTTCTCTTTATCAGCAGATATAGCAATCTTTTGAAGATTTTCTTCGTCAGTTCCCTTTATCAGCAGGGATGGCATTTATTTTTCTAGTTCTCTTTATCAGCAGAGATAGCAATCTTTTGAAGATTTTCTTCGTCGGTTCCCTTTATCAGCAAGGATGGCATTTATTTTGCTAGTTCTCTTTATCAGCAGAGATAGCAATCTTTTGAAGATTTTCTCCGTCGGTTCCCTTTATCAGCAGGGATGGCATTTATTTTGCTAGTTCTCTTTATCAGCAGATATAGCAATCTTTTGAAGATTTTCTCCGTCAGTTCCCTTTATCAGCAGGGATGGCATTTATTTTGCTAGTTCTCTTTATCAGCAGAGATAGCAATCTTTTGAAGATTTTCTTCGTCAGTTCCCTTTATCAGCAGGGATGGCATTTATTTTGCTAGTTCTCTTTATTAGCAGAGATAGCAATCTTTTGAAGATTTTCTTCGTCAGTTCCTTTTATCAGTAGGGATGGCATTTATTTTGCTAGTTCTCTTTATCAGCAGAGATAGCAATCTTTTAAAGATTTTCTCCGTCGGTTCCCTTTATCAGCAGGGATGGCATTTATTTTGCTAGTTCTCTTTATCAGCAGATATAGCAATCTTTTGAAGATTTTCTCCGTCAGTTCCCTTTATCAGCAGGGATGGCATTTATTTTGCTAGTTCTCTTTATCAGCAGAAATAGCAATCTTTTGAAGATTTTCTCCGTCAGTTCCCTTTATCAGCAGGGATGACATTTATTTTGCTAGTTCTCTTTATCAGCAGAGATAGCAATCATATGAAGATTTTCTCCGTCAGTTCCCTTTATCAGCAGGGATGGCATTTATTTTTCTAGTTCTCTTTATCAGCAGAGATAGCAATCTTTTGAAGATTTTCTCCGTCAGTTACCTTTATCAGCAGGGATGGCATTTATTTTACTAGTTCTCTTTATCAGCAGAGATACCAATCATTTGAAGATTTTCTTCGTCGGTTCCTTTTATCAGCAGGGATGGCATTTATTTTGCTAGTTCTCTTTATCAGCAGAGATAACAATCCTTTAAAGATTTTCTCCGTCGGTTCCCTTTATCAGCAGGGATGGCATTTATTTTGCTAGTTCTCTTTATCAGCAGAGATAGCAATCTTTTGAAGATTTTCTCCGTCGATTCCCTTTATCAGCAGGGATGGCATTTATTTTGCTCGTTCTCTTTATCAGCAGAGATAGCAATCTTTTGAAGATTTTCTCCGTCAGTTCCCTTTATCAGCAGGGATGGCATTTATTTTGCTAGTTCTCTTTATCAGCAGAGATAACAATCTTTTGAAGATTTTCTCCGTCAGTTCCCTTTATCAGCAGGGATGACATTTATTTTTCTAGTTCTCTTTATTAGCAGAGATAGCAATCTTATGAAGATTTTCTCCGTCAGTTCCCTTTATCAGCAGGGATGGCATTTATTTTTCTAGTTCTCTTTATCAGCAGAGATAGCAATCTTTTGAAGATTTTCTCCGTCAGTTACCTTTATCAGCAGGGATGGCATTTATTTTGCTAGTTCTCTTTATCAGCAGAGATAGCAATCATTTGAAGATTTTCTTCGTCGGTTCCTTTTATCAGCAGGGATGGCATTTATTTTTCTAGTTCTCTTTATCAGCAGAGATAACAATCTTTTGAAGATTTTCTTCGTCAGTTCCCTTTATCAGTAGGGATGGCATTTATTTTGCTAGTTCTCTTTATCAGCAGAGATAGCAATCTTTTGCCGTCGGTTCCCTTTATCAGCAGGGATGGCATTTATTTTGCTAGTTCTCTTTATCAGCAGAGATAGCAATCTTTTGAAGATTTTCTCCGTCAGTTCCCTTTATCAGCAGGGATGGCATTTATTTTGCTAGTTCTCTTTATCAGCAGATATAACAATCTTTTGAAGATTTTCTTCGTCAGTTCCTTTTATCAGCAGGGATGGCATTTATTTTGCTAGTTCTCTTTATCAGCAGAGATAGCAATCTTTTGAAGATTTTCTCCGTCAGTTCCCTTTATCAGCAGGGATGGCATTTATTTTGCTAGTTCTCTTTATCAGCAGAGATAGCAATCTTTTGAAGATTTTCTTCGTCGGTTCCTTTTATCAGCAGGGATGGCATTTATTTTGCTAGTTCTCTTTATCAGCAGATATAGCAATCTTTTGAAGATTTTCTTCGTCAGTTCCCTTTATCAGCAGGGATGGCATTTATTTTGCTAGTTCTCTTTATCAGCAGAGATAGCAATCTTTTGAAGATTTTCTTCGTCAGTTCCCTTTATCAGCAGGGATGGCATTTATTTTGCTAGTTCTCTTTATTAGCAGAGATAGCAATCTTTTGAAGATTTTCTTCGTCAGTTCCTTTTATCAGTAGGGATGGCATTTATTTTGCTAGTTCTCTTTATCAGCAGAGATAGCAATCTTTTAAAGATTTTCTCCGTCGGTTCCCTTTATCAGCAGGGATGGCATTTATTTTGCTAGTTCTCTTTATCAGCAGAGATAGCAATCTTTTGAAGATTTTCTCCGTCAGTTCCCTTTATCAGCAGGGATGGCATTTATTTTGCTAGTTCTCTTTATCAGCAGAAATAGCAATCTTTTGAAGATTTTCTCCGTCAGTTCCCTTTATCAGCAGGGATGACATTTATTTTGCTAGTTCTCTTTATCAGCAGAGATAGCAATCTTATGAAGATTTTCTCCGTCAGTTCCCTTTATCAGCAGGGATGGCATTTATTTTTCTAGTTCTCTTTATCAGCAGAGATAGCAATCTTTTGAAGATTTTCTCCGTCAGTTACCTTTATCAGCAGGGATGGCATTTATTTTGCTAGTTCTCTTTATCAGCAGAGATAGCAATCATTTGAAGATTTTCTTCGTCGGTTCCTTTTATCAGTAGGGATGGCATTTATTTTGCTAGTTCTCTTTATCAGCAGAGATAGCAATCTTTTGAAGATTTTCTCCGTCGGTTCCCTTTATCAGCAGGGATGGCATTTATTTTGCTAGTTCTCTTTATCAGCAGAGATAGCAATCTTTTGAAGATTTTCTCCGTCGATTCCCTTTATCAGCAGGGATGGCATTTATTTTGCTCGTTCTCTTTATCAGCAGAGATAGCAATCTTTTGAAGATTTTCTCCGTCAGTTCCCTTTATCAGCAGGGATGGCATTTATTTTGCTAGTTCTCTTTATCAGCAGAGATAACAATCTTTTGAAGATTTTCTCCGTCAGTTCCCTTTATCAGCAGGGATGACATTTATTTTGCTAGTTCTCTTTATCAACAGAGATAGCAATCTTTTGAAGATTTTCGTTGTCAGTTCCCTTTATCAGCAGGGATGTCATTTATTTTTCTAGTTCTCTTTATCAGCAGAGATAGCAATCTTTTGAAGATTTTCTCCGTCAGTTACCTTTATCAGCAGGGATGGCATTTATTTTGCTAGTTCTCTTTATCAGCAGAGATAGCAATCTTTTGAAGATTTTCTTCGTCAGTTCCTTTTATCAGCAGGGATGGCATTTATTTTGCTAGTTCTCTTTATCAGCAGAGATAGCAATCTTTTGAAGATTTTCTCCCTCGGTTCCCTTTATCAGCAGGGATGGCATTTATTTTGCTAGTTCTCTTTATCAGCAGAGATAACAATCTTTTGAAGATTTTCTTCGTCAGTTCCCTTTATCAGCAGGGATGACATTTATTTTTCTAGTTCTCTTTATTAGCAGAGATAGCAATCTTATGAAGATTTTCTCCGTCAGTTCCCTTTATCAGCAGGGATGGCATTTATTTTTCTAGTTCTCTTTATCAGCAGAGATAGCAATCTTTTGAAGATTTTCTCCGTCAGTTACCTTTATCAGCAGGGATGGCATTTATTTTGCTAGTTCTCTTTATCAGCAGAGATAGCAATCATTTGAAGATTTTCTTCGTCGGTTCCTTTTATCAGCAGGGATGGCATTTATTTTTCTAGTTCTCTTTATCAGCAGAGATAACAATCTTTTGAAGATTTTCTTCGTCAGTTCCCTTTATCAGCAGGGATGGCATTTATTTTGCTAGTTCTCTTTATCAGCAGAGATAGCAATCTTTTGCCGTCGGTTCCCTTTATCAGCAGGGATGGCATTTATTTTGCTAGTTCTCTTTATCAGCAGAGATAGCAATCTTTTGAAGATTTTCTCCGTCAGTTCCCTTTATCAGCAGGGATGGCATTTATTTTGCTAGTTCTCTTTATCAGCAGATATAGCAATCTTTTGAAGATTTTCTTCGTCAGTTCCTTTTATCAGCAGGGATGGTATTTATTTTGCTAGTTCTCTTTATCAGCAGAGATAGCAATCTTTTGAAGATTTTCTCCGTCAGTTCCCTTTATCAGCAGGGATGGCATTTATTTTGCTAGTTCTCTTTATCAGCAGAGATAGCAATCTTTTGAAGATTTTCTTCGTCGGTTCCCTTTATCAGCAGGGATGGCATTTATTTTTCTAGTTTTCTTTATCAGCAGAGATAGCAATCTTTTGAAGATTTTCTCCGTCGGTTCCCTTTATCAGCAGGGATGGCATTTATTTTGCTAGTTCTCTTTATCAGTAGAGATAGCAAACTTTTGAAGATTTTCTCCGTCAGTTCCCTTTATCAGCAGGGATGGCATTTATTTTGCTAGTTCTCTTATTCAGCAGATATAGCAATCTTTTGAAGATTTTCTTCGTCAGTTCCTTTTATCAGCAGGGATGGCATTTATTTTGCTAGTTCTCTTTATCAGCAGAGATAGCAATCTTTTGAAGATTTTCTCCGTCGGTTCCCTTTATCAGCAGGGATGGCATTTATTTTGCTAGTTCTCTTTATCAGCAGATATAGCAATCTTTTGAAGATTTTCTTCGTCAGTTCCCTTTATCAGCAGGGATGGCATTTATTTTGCTAGTTCTCTTTATCAGCAGAGATAGCAATCTTTTGAAGATTTTCTTCGTCAGTTCCCTTTATCAGCAGGGATGACATTTATTTTTCTAGTTCTCTTTATTAGCAGAGATAGCAATCTTATGAAGATTTTCTCCGTCAGTTCCCTTTATCAGCAGGGATGGCATTTATTTTTCTAGTTCTCTTTATCAGCAGAGATAGCAATCTTTTGAAGATTTTCTCCGTCAGTTACCTTTATCAGCAGGGATGGCATTTATTTTGCTAGTTCTCTTTATCAGCAGAGATAGCAATCATTTGAAGATTTTCTTCGTCGGTTCCTTTTATCAGCAGGGATGGCATTTATTTTTCTAGTTCTCTTTATCAGCAGAGATAACAATCTTTTGAAGATTTTCTTCGTCAGTTCCCTTTATCAGCAGGGATGGCATTTATTTTGCTAGTTCTCTTTATCAGCAGAGATAGCAATCTTTTGCCGTCGGTTCCCTTTATCAGCAGGGATGGCATTTATTTTGCTAGTTCTCTTTATCAGCAGAGATAGCAATCTTTTGAAGATTTTCTCCGTCAGTTCCCTTTATCAGCAGGGATGGCATTTATTTTGCTAGTTCTCTTTATCAGCAGATATAGCAATCTTTTGAAGATTTTCTTCGTCAGTTCCTTTTATCAGCAGGGATGGTATTTATTTTGCTAGTTCTCTTTATCAGCAGAGATAGCAATCTTTTGAAGATTTTCTCCGTCAGTTCCCTTTATCAGCAGGGATGGCATTTATTTTGCTAGTTCTCTTTATCAGCAGAGATAGCAATCTTTTGAAGATTTTCTTCGTCGGTTCCCTTTATCAGCAGGGATGGCATTTATTTTTCTAGTTTTCTTTATCAGCAGAGATAGCAATCTTTTGAAGATTTTCTCCGTCGGTTCCCTTTATCAGCAGGGATGGCATTTATTTTGCTAGTTCTCTTTATCAGTAGAGATAGCAAACTTTTGAAGATTTTCTCCGTCAGTTCCCTTTATCAGCAGGGATGGCATTTATTTTGCTAGTTCTCTTATTCAGCAGATATAGCAATCTTTTGAAGATTTTCTTCGTCAGTTCCTTTTATCAGCAGGGATGGCATTTATTTTGCTAGTTCTCTTTATCAGCAGAGATAGCAATCTTTTGAAGATTTTCTCCGTCGGTTCCCTTTATCAGCAGGGATGGCATTTATTTTGCTAGTTCTCTTTATCAGCAGATATAGCAATCTTTTGAAGATTTTCTTCGTCAGTTCCCTTTATCAGCAGGGATGGCATTTATTTTGCTAGTTCTCTTTATCAGCAGAGATAGCAATCTTTTGAAGATTTTCTCCGTCGATTCCCTTTATCAGCAGGGATGGCATTTATTTTTCTAGTTTTCTTTATCAGCAGAGATAGCAATCTTTTGAAGATTTTCTCCGTCGGTTCCCTTTATCAGCAGGGATGGCATTTATTTTGCTAGTTCTCTTTATCAGCAGATATAACAATCTTTTGAAGATTTTCTTCGTCAGTTCCCTTTATCAGCAAGGATGGCATTTATTTTGCTAGTTCTCTTTATCAGCAGAGATAGCAATCTTTTGAAGATTTTCTTCGTCAGTTCCCTTTATCAGCAGGGATGTCATTTATTTTGCTAGTTCTCTTTATTAGCAGAGATAGCAATCTTTTGGAGATTTTCTTCGTCAGTTCCTTTTATCAGCAGGGATGGCATTTATTTTGCTAGTTCTCTTTATCAGCAGAGATAGCAATCTTTTGAAGATTTTCTTCGTCAGTTCCTTTTATCAGCAGGGATGGCATTTATTTTGCTAGTTCTCTTTATCAGCAGAGATAGCAATCTTTTGAAGATTTTCTCCGTCGGTTCCCTTTATCAGCAGGGATGGCATTTATTTTGCTAGTTCTCTTTATCAGCAGAGATAGCAATCTTTTGAAGATTTTCTCCCTCGGTTCCCTTTATCAGCAGGGATGGCATTTATTTTGCTAGTTCTCTTTATCAGCAGATATAGCAATCTTTTGAAGATTTTCTTCGTCAGTTCCTTTTATCAGCAGGGATGGCATTTATTTTGCTAGTTCTCTTTATCAGCAGAGATAGCAATCTTTTGAAGATTTTCTCCGTCAGTTCCCTTTATCAGCAGGGATGACATTTATTTTGCTAGTTCTCTTTATCAGCAGAGATAGCAATCTTATGAAGATTTTCTCCGTCAGTTCCCTTTATCAGCAGGGATGGCATTTATTTTTCTAGTTCTCTTTATCAGCAGAGATAGCAATCTTTTGAAGATTTTCTCCGTCAGCTACCTTTATCAGCAGGGATGGCATTTATTTTGCTAGTTCTCTTTATCAGCAGAGATAGCAATCTTTTAAAGATTTTCTCCGTCGGTTCCCTTTATCAGCAGGGATGGCATTTATTTTGCTAGTTCTCTTTATCAGCAGAGATAGCAATCTTTTGAAGATTTTCTCCGTCAGTTCCCTTTATCAGCAGGGATGGCATTTATTTTGCTAGTTCTCTTTATCAGCAGAAATAGCAATCTTTTGAAGATTTTCTCCGTCAGTTCCCTTTATCAGCAGGGATGACATTTATTTTGCTAGTTCTCTTTATCAGCAGAGATAGCAATCTTATGAAGATTTTCTCCGTCAGTTCCCTTTATCAGCAGGGATGGCATTTATTTTTCTAGTTCTCTTTATCAGCAGAGATAACAATCTTTTGAAGATTTTCTCCGTCAGTTACCTTTATCAGCAGGGATGGCATTTATTTTGCTAGTTCTCTTTATCAGCAGAGATAGCAATCATTTGAAGATTTTCTTCGTCGGTTCCTTTTATCAGCAGGGATGGCATTTATTTTGCTAGTTCTCTTTATCAGCAGAGATAGCAATCTTTTGAAGATTTTCTCCGTCGGTTCCCTTTATCAGCAGGGATGGCATTTATTTTGCTAGTTCTCTTTATCAGCAGAGATAGCAATCTTTTGAAGATTTTCTCCGTCGATTCCCTTTATCAGCAGGGATGGCATTTATTTTGCTCGTTCTCTTTATCAGCAGAGATAGCAATCTTTTGAAGATTTTCTCCGTCAGTTCCCTTTATCAGCAGGGATGGCATTTATTTTGCTAGTTCTCTTTATCAGCAGAGATAACAATCTTTTGAAGATTTTCTCCGTCAGTTCCCTTTATCAGCAGGGATGACATTTATTTTGCTAGTTCTCTTTATCAACAGAGATAGCAATCTTTTGAAGATTTTCGTTGTCAGTTCCCTTTATCAGCAGGGATGTCATTTATTTTTCTAGTTCTCTTTATCAGCAGAGATAGCAATCTTTTGAAGATTTTCTCCGTCAGTTACCTTTATCAGCAGGGATGGCATTTATTTTGCTAGTTCTCTTTATCAGCAGAGATAGCAATCTTTTGAAGATTTTCTCCGTCAGTTCCTTTTATCAGCAGGGATGGCATTTATTTTGCTAGTTCTCTTTATCAGCAGAGATAGCAATCTTTTGAAGATTTTCTCCCTCGGTTCCCTTTATCAGCAGGGATGGCATTTATTTTGCTAGTTCTCTTTATCAGCAGATATAGCAATCTTTTGAAGATTTTCTTCGTCAGTTCCTTTTATCAGCAGGGATGGCATTTATTTTGCTAGTTCTCTTTATCAGCAGAGATAGCAATCTTTTGAAGATTTTCTCCGTCAGTTCCCTTTATCAGCAGGGATGACATTTATTTTGCTAGTTCTCTTTATCAGCAGATATAGCAATCTTATGAAGATTTTCTTCGCCAGTTCCCTTTATCAGCAGGGATGGCATTTATTTTGCTAGTTCTCTTTATCAGCAGAGATAACAATCTTTTGAAGATTTTCTTCGTCAGTTCCCTTTATCAGTAGGGATGGCATTTATTTTGCTAGTTCTCTTTATTAGCAGAGATAGCAATCTTTTGAAGATTTTCTCCGTCGGTTCCCTTTATCAGCAAGGATGGCATTTATTTTGCTAGTTCTCTTTATCAGCAGATATAGCAATCTTTTGAAGATTTTCTTCGCCAGTTCCCTTTATCAGCAGGGATGGCATTTATTTTGCTAGTTCTCTTTATCAGCAGAGATAGCAATCTTTTGAAGATTTTCTCCGTCAGTTCCCTTTATCAGCAGGGATGGCATTTATTTTGCTAGTTCTCTTTATCAGCAGATATAGCAATCTTTTGAAGATTTTCTTCGTCAGTTCCTTTTATCAGCAGGGATGGCATTTATTTTGCTAGTTCTCTTTATCAGCAGAGATAGCAATCTTTTGAAGATTTTCTCTGTCGGTTCCCTTTATCAGCAAGGATGGCATTTATTTTGCTAGTTCTCTTTATCAGCAGAGATAGCAATCTTTTGAAGATTTTCTCCGTCGGTTCCCTTTATCAGCAGGGATGGCATTTATTTTGCTAGTTCTCTTTATCAGCAGAGATAGCAATCTTTTGAAGATTTTCTCCGTCAGTTCCCTTTATCAGCAGGGATGGCATTTATTTTGCTAGTTCTCTTTATCAGCAGAGATAGCAATCTTTTGAAGATTTTCTTCGTCAGTTCCCTTTATCAGCAGGGATGGCATTTATTTTGCTAGTTCTCTTTATCAGCAGAGATAGCAATCTTTTGAAGATTTTCTTCGTCAGTTCCCTTTATCAGCAGGGATGGCATTTATTTTTCTAGTTCTCATTATCAGCAGAGGTAGCAATCTTTTGTAGATTTTCTTCGTCAGTTCCCTTTATCAGCAGGGATGGCATTTATTTTGCTAGTTCTCTTTATCAGCAGAGATAGCAATCTTTTGAAGATTTTTTTCGTCAGTTCCCTTTATCAGCAGGGATGGCATTTATTTTGCTAGTTCTCTTTATCAGCAGAGATAGCAATCTTTTGAAGATTTTCTTCGTCAGTTCCCTTATTCAGCAGGGATGATATTTATTTTGCTAGTTCTCTTTATCAGCAGAGATAGCAATCTTTTGATGATTTTCTCCGTCAGTTCCCTTTATCAGCAGGGATGACATTTATTTTGCTAGTTCTCTTTATCAGCAGAGATAGCAATCTTTTGAAGATTTTCTTCGTCAGTTCCCTTTATCAGCAGGGATGGCATTTATTTTTCTAGTTTTCTTTATCAGCAGAGATAGCAATCTTTTGAAGATTTTCTCCGTCGGTTCCCTTTATCAGCAGGGATGGCATTTATTTTGCTAGTTCTCTTTATCAGCAGATATAACAATCTTTTGAAGATTTTCTTCGTCAGTTCCCTTTATCAGCAAGGATGGCATTTATTTTGCTAGTTCTCTTTATCAGCAGAGATAGCAATCTTTTGAAGATTTTCTTCGTCAGTTCCCTTTATCAGCAGGGATGTCATTTATTTTGCTAGTTCTCTTTATTAGCAGAGATAGCAATCTTTTGGAGATTTTCTTCGTCAGTTCCTTTTATCAGCAGGGATGGCATTTATTTTGCTAGTTCTCTTTATCAGCAGAGATAGCAATCTTTTGAAGATTTTCTTCGTCAGTTCCTTTTATCAGCAGGGATGGCATTTATTTTGCTAGTTCTCTTTATCAGCAGAGATAGCAATCTTTTGAAGATTTTCTCCGTCGGTTCCCTTTATCAGCAGGGATGGCATTTATTTTGCTAGTTCTCTTTATCAGCAGAGATAGCAATCTTTTGAAGATTTTCTCCGTCAGTTCCCTTTATCAGCAGGGATGGCATTTATTTTGCTAGTTCTCTTTATCAGCAGAGATAGCAATCTTTTGAAGATTTTCTTCGTCAGTTCCCTTTATCAGCAGGGATGGCATTTATTTTGCTAGTTCTCTTTATCAGCCGAGATAGCAATCTTTTTAAGATTTTCTTCGTCAGTTCCCTTTATCAGCAGGGATGGCATTTATTTTTCTAGTTCTCTTCATCAGCAGAGATAACAATCTTTTGAAGATTTTCTTCGTCAGTTCCCTTTATCAGCAGGGATGGCATTTATTTTGCTAGTTCTCTTTATCAGCAGAGATAGCAATCTTTTGAAGATTTTCTTCGTCAGTTCCCTTTATCAGCAGGGATGGCATTTATTTTTCTAGTTCTCTTTATCAGCAGAGATAATAATCTTTTGAAGATTTTCTTCGCCAGTTCCCTTTATCAGCAGGGATGGCATTTATTTTGCTAGTTCTCTTTATCAGCAGAGATAGCAATCTTTTGCCGTCGGTTCCCTTTATCAGCAGGGATGGCATTTATTTTGCTAGTTCTCTTTATCAGTAGATATACCAAACTTTTGAAGATTTTCTCCGTCAGTTCCCTTTATCAGCAGGGATGGCATTTATTTTGCTAGTTCTCTTTATCAGCAGATATAGCAATCTTTTGAAGATTTTCTTCGTCAGTTCCTTTTATCAGCAGGGATGGCATTTATTTTGCTAGTTCTCTTTATCAGCAGAGATAGCAATCTTTTGAAGATTTTCTCCGTCGGTTCCCTTTATCAGCAGGGATGGCATTTATTTTGCTAGTTCTCTTTATCAGCAGATATAGCAATCTTTTGAAGATTTTCTTCGTCAGTTCCCTTTATCAGCAGGGATGGCATTTATTTTGCTAGTTCTCTTTATCAGCAGAGATAGCAATCTTTTGAAGATTTTCTTCGTCAGTTCCCTTTATCAGCAGGGATGGCATTTATTTTGCTAGTTCTCTTTATTAGCAGAGATAGCAATCTTTTGAAGATTTTCTTCGTCAGTTCCTTTTATCAGCAGGGACGGCATTTATTTTGCTAGTTCTCTTTATCAGCAGAGATAGCAATCTTTTGAAGATTTTCTTCGTCAGTTCCTTTTATCAGCAGGGATGGCATTTATTTTGCTAGTTCTCTTTATCAGCAGAGATAGCAATCTTTTGAAGATTTTCTCCGTAGGTTCCCTTTATCAGCAGGGATGGCATTTATTTTGCTAGTTCTCTTTATCAGCAGAGATAGCAATCTTTTGAAGATTTTCTCCGTCAGTTCCCTTTATCAGCAGGGATGGCATTTATTTTGCTAGTTCTCTTTATCAGCAGAGATAGCAATCTTTTGAAGATTTTCTCCGTCGGTTCCCTTTATCAGCAGGGATGGCATTTATTTTGCTAGTTCTCTTTATCAGCAGAGATAGCAATCTTTTGAAGATTTTCTTCGTCAGTTCCCTTTATCAGCAGGGATGGCATTTATTTTTCTAGTTCTCTTTATCAGCAGAGGTAGCAATCTTTTGAAGATTTTCTTCGTCAGTTCCCTTTATCAGCAGGGATGACATTTATTTTGCTAGTTCTTTTTATCAGCAGAGATAGCAATCTTTTGATGATTTTCTTCGTCAGTTCCCTTTATCAGCAGGGATGGCATTTATTTTTCTAGTTCTCTTTATCAGCAGAGATAATAATCTTTTGAAGATTTTCTTCGTCAGTTCCCTTTATCAGCAGGGATGGCATTTATTTTGCTAGTTCTCTTTATCAGCAGAGATAGCAATCTTTTGCCGTCGGTTCCCTTTATCAGCAGGGATGGCATTTATTTTGCTAGTTCTCTTTATCAGTAGAGATAGCAATCTTTTGAAGATTTTCTCCGTCAGTTCCCTTTATCAGCAGGGATGGCATTTATTTTGCTAGTTCTCTTTATCAGCAGATATAGCAATCTTTTGAAGATTTTCTTCGTCAGTTCCTTTTATCAGCAGGGATGGCATTTATTTTGCTAGTTCTCTTTATCAGCAGAGATAGCAATCTTTTGAAGATTTTCTCCGTCGGTTCCCTTTATCAGCAGGGATGGCATTTATTTTGCTAGTTCTCTTTATCAGCAGAGATAGCAATCTTTTGAAGATTTTCTTCGTCAGTTCCTTTTATCAGCAGGGATGGCATTTATTTTGCTAGTTCTCTTTATCAGCAGAGATAGCAATCTTTTGAAGATTTTCTCCGTCGGTTCCCTTTATCAGCAGGGATGGCATTTATTTTGCTAGTTCTCTTTATCAGCAGAGATAGCAATCTTTTGAAGATTTTCTCCGTCAGTTCCCTTTATCAGCAGGGATGGCATTTATTTTGCTAGTTCTCTTTATCAGCAGAGATAGCAATCTTTTGAAGATTTTCTTCGTCAGTTCCCTTTATCAGCAGGGATGGCATTTATTTTGCTAGTTCAATTTATCAGCAGAGATAGCAATCTTTTGAAGATTTTCTTCGTCAGTTCCCTTTATCAGCAGGGATGGCATTTATTTTTCTAGTTCTCTTTATCAGCAGAGGTAGCAATCTTTTGAAGATTTTCTTCGTCAGTTCCCTTTATCAGCAGGGATGACATTTATTTTGCTAGTTCTCTTTATCAGCAGAGATAGCAATCTTTTGATGATTTTCTTCGTCAGTTCCCTTTATCAGCAGGGATGGCATTTATTTTTCTAGTTCTCTTTATCAGCAGAGATAGCAATCTTTTGAAGATTTTCTCCGTCAGTTACCTTTATCAGCAGGGATGGCATTTATTTTGCTACTTCTCTTTATCAACAGAGATAGCAATCTTTTGAAGATTTTCTTCGTCAGTTCCTTTTATCAGAAGGCATGGAATTTATTTTGCTACTTCTCTTTATCAGCAGAGATAGCAATCTTTTGAAGATTTTCTTCGTCAGTTCCCTTTATCAGCAGGGATGGCATTTATTTTGCTAGTTCTCTTTATCAGCAGAGATAGCAATCTTTTGAAGATTTTCTTCGTCAGTTCCCTTTATCAGCAGGGATGGCATTTATTTTGCTAGTTCTCTTTATTAGCAGAGATAGCAATCTTTTGAAGATTTTCTTCGTCAGTTCCTTTTATCAGTAGGGATGGCATTTATTTTGCTAGTTCTCTTTATCAGCAGAGATAGCAATCTTTTAAAGATTTTGTCCGTCGGTTCCCTTTATCAGCAGGGATGGCATTTATTTTGCTAGTTCTCTTTATCAGCAGAGATAGCAATCTTTTGAAGATTTTCTCCGTCAGTTCCCTTTATCAGCAGGGATGGCATTTATTTTGCTAGTTCTATTTATCAGCAGAAATAGCAATCTTTTGAAGATTTTCTCCGTCAGTTCCCTTTATCAGCAGGGATGACATTTATTTTGCTAGTTCTCTTTATCAGCAGAGATAGCAATCTTATGAAGATTTTCTCCGTCAGTTCCCTTTATCAGCAGGGATGGCATTTATTTTTCTAGTTCTCTTTATCAGCAGAGATAGCAATCTTTTGAAGATTTTCTCCGTCAGTTACCTTTATCAGCAGGGATGGCATTTATTTTGCTAGTTCTCTTTATCAGCAGAGATAGCAATCATTTGAAGATTTTCTTCGTCGGTTCCTTTTATCAGCAGGGATGGCATTTATTTTTCTAGTTCTCTTTATCAGCAGAGATAACAATCTTTTGAAGATTTTCTTCGTCAGTTCCCTTTATCAGCAGGGATGGCATTTATTTTGCTAGTTCTCTTTATCAGCAGAGATAACAATCTTTTGCCGTCGGTTCCCTTTATCAGCAGGGATGGCATTTATTTTGCTAGTTCTCTTTATCAGCAGAGATAGCAATCTTTTGAAGATTTTCTCCGTCAGTTCCCTTTATCAGCAGGGATGGCATTTATTTTGCTAGTTCTCTTTATCAGCAGATATAGCAATCTTTTGAAGATTTTCTTCGTCAGTTCCTTTTATCAGCAGGGATGGCATTTATTTTGCTAGTTCTCTTTATCAGCAGAGATAGCAATCTTTTGAAGATTTTCTCCGTCAGTTCCCTTTATCAGCAGGGATGGCATTTATTTTGCTAGTTCTCTTTATCAGCAGAGATAGCAATCTTTTGAAGATTTTCTTCGTCGGTTCCTTTTATCAGCAGGGATGGCATTTATTTTGCTAGTTCTCTTTATCAGCAGATATAGCAATCTTTTGAAGATTTTCTTCGTCAGTTCCCTTTATCAGCAGGGATGGCATTTATTTTGCTAGTTCTCTTTATCAGCAGAGATAGCAATCTTTTGAAGATTTTCTTCGTCAGTTCCCTTTATCAGCAGGGATGGCATTTATTTTGCTAGTTCTCTTTATTAGCAGAGATAGCAATCTTTTGAAGATTTTCTTCGTCAGTTCCTTTTATCAGTAGGGATGGCATTTATTTTGCTAGTTCTCTTTATCAGCAGAGATAGCAATCTTTTAAAGATTTTCTCCGTCGGTTCCCTTTATCAGCAGGGATGGCATTTATTTTGCTAGTTCTCTTTATCAGCAGAGATAGCAATCTTTTGAATATTTTCTCCGTCAGTTCCCTTTATCAGCAGGGATGGCATTTATTTTGCTATTTCTCTTTATCAGCAGAAATAGCAATCTTTTGAAGATTTTCTTCGTCAGTTCCCTTTATCAGCAGGGATGACATTTATTTTGCTAGTTCTCTTTATCAGCAGAGATAGCAATCTTATGAAGATTTTCTCCGTCAGTTCCCTTTATCAGCAGGGATGGCATTTATTTTTCTAGTTCTCTTTATCAGCAGAGATAGCAATCTTTTGAAGATTTTCTCCGTCAGTTACCTTTATCAGCAGGGATGGCATTTATTTTGCTAGTTCTCTTTATCAGCAGAGATAGCAATCATTTGAAGATTTTCTTCGTCGGTTCCTTTTATCAGCAGGGATGGCATTTATTTTGCTAGTTCTCTTTATCAGCAGAGATAGCAATCTTTTGAAGATTTTCTCCGTCGGTTCCCTTTATCAGCAGGGATGGCATTTATTTTGCTAGTTCTCTTTATCAGCAGAGATAGCAATCTTTTGAAGATTTTCTCCGTCGATTCCCTTTATCAGCAGGGATGGCATTTATTTTGCTCGTTCTCTTTATCAGCAGAGATAGCAATCTTTTGAAGATTTTCTCCGTCAGTTCCCTTTATCAGCAGGGATGGCATTTATTTTGCTAGTTCTCTTTATCAGCAGAGATAACAATCTTTTGAAGATTTTCTCCGTCAGTTCCCTTTATCAGCAGGGATGACATTTATTTTGCTAGTTCTCTTTATCAACAGAGATAACAATCTTTTGAAGATTTTCGTTGTCAGTTCCCTTTATCAGCAGGGATGTCATTTATTTTTCTAGTTCTCTTTATCAGCAGAGATAGCAATCTTTTGAAGATTTTCTCCGTCAGTTACCTTTATCAGCAGGGATGGCATTTATTTTGCTAGTTCTCTTTATCAGCAGAGATAGCAATCTTTTGAAGATTTTCTTCGTCAGTTCCTTTTATCAGCAGGGATGGCATTTATTTTGCTAGTTCTCTTTATCAGCAGAGATAGCAATCTTTTGAAGATTTTCTCCCTCGGTTCCCTTTATCAGCAGGGATGGCATTTATTTTGCTAGTTCTCTTTATCAGCAGATATAGCAATCTTTTGAAGATTTTCTTCGTCAGTTCCTTTTATCAGCAGGGATGGCATTTATTTTGCTAGTTCTCTTTATCAGCAGAGATAACAATCTTTTGAAGATTTTCTCCGTCGGTTCCCTTTATCAGCAAGGATGGCATTTATTTTGCTAGTTCTCTTTATCAGCAGATATAGCAATCTTTTGAAGATTTTCTTCGTCAGTTCCCTTTATCAGCAGGGATGGCATTTATTTTGCTAGTTCTCTTTATCAGCAGAGATAACAATCTTTTGAAGATTTTCTTCGTCAGTTCCCTTTATCAGTAGGGATGGCATTTATTTTGCTAGTTCTCTTTATTAGCAGAGATAGCAATCTTTTGAAGATTTTCTCCGTCGGTTCCCTTTATCAGCAAGGATGGCATTTATTTTGCTAGTTCTCTTTATCAGCAGATATAGCAATCTTTTGAAGATTTTCTTCGTCAGTTCCCTTTATCAGCAGGGATGGCATTTATTTTGCTAGTTCTCTTTATCAGCAGAGATAGCAATCTTTTGAAGATTTTCTCCGTCAGTTCCCTTTATCAGCAGGGATGGCATTTATTTTGCTAGTTCTCTTTATCAGCAGATATAGCAATCTTTTGAAGATTTTCTTCGTCAGTTCCTTTTATCAGCAGGGATGGCATTTATTTTGCTAGTTCTCTTTATCAGCAGAGATAGCAATCTTTTGAAGATTTTCTCTGTCGGTTCCCTTTATCAGCAAGGATGGCATTTATTTTGCTAGTTCTCTTTATCAGCAGAGATAGCAATCTTTTGAAGATTTTCTCCGTCGGTTCCCTTTATCAGCAGGGATGGCATTTATTTTGCTAGTTCTCTTTATCAGCAGAGATAGCAATCTTTTGAAGATTTTCTCCGTCAGTTCCCTTTATCAGCAGGGATGGCATTTATTTTGCTAGTTCTCTTTATCAGCAGAGATAGCAATCTTTTGAAGATTTTCTTCGTCAGTTCCCTTTATCAGCAGGGATGGCATTTATTTTGCTAGTTCTCTTTATCAGCAGAGATAGCAATCTTTTGAAGATTTTCTTCGTCAGTTCCCTTTATCAGCAGGGATGGCATTTATTTTTCTAGTTCTCATTATCAGCAGAGGTAGCAATCTTTTGTAGATTTTCTTCGTCTGTTCCCTTTATCAGCAGGGATGGCATTTATTTTGCTAGTTCTCTTTATCAGCAGAGATAGCAATCTTTTGAAGATTTTTTTCGTCAGTTCCCTTTATCAGCAGGGATGACATTTATTTTGCTAGTTCTCTTTATCAGCAGAGATAGCAATCTTTTGAAGATTTTCTTCGTCAGTTCCCTTATTCAGCAGGGATGACATTTATTTTGCTAGTTCTCTTTATCAGCAGAGATAGCAATCTTTTGATGATTTTCTTCGTCAGTTCCCTTTATCAGCAGGGATGGCATTTATTTTTCTAGTTCTCTTTATCAGCAGAGATAGCAATCTTTTGAAGATTTTCTCCGTCAGTTACCTTTATCAGCAGGGATGGCATTTATTTTGCTACTTCTCTTTATCAACAGAGATAGCAATCTTTTGAAGATTTTCTTCGTCAGTTCCTTTTATCAGAAGGGATGGCATTTATTTTGCTAGTTCTCTTTATCAGCAGAGATAGCAATCTTTTGAAGATTTTCTTCGTCGGTTCCCTTGATCAGCAGGGATGGCATTTATTTTGCTAGTTCTCTTTATCAGCAGAGACAGCAATCTTTTGAAGATTTTCTCCGTCGGTTCCCTTTATCAGCAGGGATGGCATTTATTTTGCTAGTTCTCTTTATCAGCAGAGATAGCAATCTTTTGAAGATTTTCTTCGTCAGTTCCCTTTATCAGCAGGGATGGCATTTATTTTGCTAGTTCTCTTTATTAGCAGAGATAGCAATCTTTTGGAGATTTTCTTCGTCAGTTCCTTTTATCAGCAGGGATGGCATTTATTTTGCTAGTTCTCTTTATCAGCAGAGATAGCAATCTTTTGAAGATTTTCTTCGTCAGTTCCTTTTATCAGCAGGGATGGCATTTATTTTGCTAGTTCTCTTTATCAGCAGAGATAGCAATCTTTTGAAGATTTTCTCCGTCGGTTCCCTTTATCAGCAGGGATGGCATTTATTTTGCTAGTTCTCTTTATCAGCAGAGATAGCAATCTTTTGAAGATTTTCTCCGTCAGTTCCCTTTATCAGCAGGGATGGCATTTATTTTGCTAGTTCTCTTTATCAGCAGAGATAGCAATCTTTTGAAGATTTTCTTCGTCAGTTCCCTTTATCAGCAGGGATGGCATTTATTTTGCTAGTTCTCTTTATCAGCCGAGATAGCAATCTTTTTAAGATTTTCTTCGTCAGTTCCCTTTATCAGCAGGGATGGCATTTATTTTTCTAGTTCTCTTCATCAGCAGAGATAACAATCTTTTGAAGATTTTCTTCGTCAGTTCCCTTTATCAGCAGGGATGGCATTTATTTTGCTAGTTCTCTTTATCAGCAGAGATAGCAATCTTTTGAAGATTTTCTTCGTCAGTTCCCTTTATCAGCAGGGATGGCATTTATTTTTCTAGTTCTGTTTATCAGCAGAGATAATAATCTTTTGAAGATTTTCTTCGTCAGTTCCCTTTATCAGCAGGGATGGCATTTATTTTGCTAGTTCTCTTTATCAGCAGAGATAGCAATCTTTTGCCGTCGGTTCCCTTTATCAGCAGGGATGGCATTTATTTTGCTAGTTCTCTTTATCAGTAGAGATAGCAAACTTTTGAAGATTTTCTCCGTCAGTTCCCTTTATCAGCAGGGATGGCATTTATTTTGCTAGTTCTCTTTATCAGCAGATATAGCAATCTTTTGAAGATTTTCTTCGTCAGTTCCTTTTATCAGCAGGGATGGCATTTATTTTGCTAGTTCTCTTTATCAGCAGAGATAGCAATCTTTTGAAGATTTTCTCCGTCGGTTCCCTTTATCAGCAGGGATGGCATTTATTTTGCTAGTTCTCTTTATCAGCAGATATAGCAATCTTTTGAAGATTTTCTTCGTCAGTTCCTTTTATCAGCAGGGATGGCATTTATTTTGCTAGTTCTCTTTATCAGCAGAGATAGCAATCTTTTGAAGATTTTCTTCGTCAGTTCCCTTTATCAGCAGGGATGGCATTTATTTTGCTAGTTCTCTTTATCAGCAGAGATAGCAATCTTTTGAAGATTTTCTTCGTCAGTTCCCTTTCTAAGCAGGGATGGCATTTATTTTGCTAGTTCTCTTTATTAGCAAAGATAGCAATCTTTTGAAGATTTTCTTCGTCAGTTCCTTTTATCAGCAGGGATGGCATTTATTTTGCTAGTTCTCTTTATCAGCAGAGATAGCAATCTTTTGAAGATTTTCTCCGTCGGTTCCCTTTATCAGCAGGGATGGCATTTATTTTGCTAGTTCTCTTTATCAGCAGAGATAGCAATCTTTTGAAGATTTTCTCCGTCAGTTCCCTTTATCAGCAGGGATGGCATTTATTTTGCTAGTTCTCTTTATCAGCAGAGATAGCAATCTTTTGAAGATTTTCTTCGTCAGTTCCCTTTATCAGCAGGGATGGCATTTATTTTGCTAGTTCTCTTTATCAGCCGAGATAGCAATCTTTTTAAGATTTTCTTCGTCAGTTCCCTTTATCAGCAGGGATGGCATTTATTTTTCTAGTTCTCTTCATCAGCAGAGATAACAATCTTTTGAAGATTTTCTTCGTCAGTTCCCTTTATCAGCAGGGATGGCATTTATTTTGCTAGTTCTCTTTATCAGCAGAGATAGCAATCTTTTGAAGATTTTCTTCGTCATTTCCCTTTATCAGCAGGGATGGCATTTATTTTTCTAGTTCTCTTTATCAGCAGAGATAATAATCTTTTGAAGATTTTCTTCGTCAGTTCCCTTTATCAGCAGGGATGGCATTTATTTTGCTAGTTCTCTTTATCAGCAGAGATAGCAATCTTTTGCCGTCGGTTCCCTTTATCAGCAGGGATGGCATTTATTTTGCTAGTTCTCTTTATCAGTAGAGATAGCAAACTTTTGAAGATTTTCTCCGTCAGTTCCCTTTATCAGCAGGGATGGCATTTATTTTGCTAGTTCTCTTTATCAGCAGATATAGCAATCTTTTGAAGATTTTCCTCGTCAGTTCCTTTTATCAGCAGGGATGGCATTTATTTTGCTAGTTCTCTTTATCAGCAGAGATAGCAATCTTTTGAAGATTTTCTCCGTCGGTTCCCTTTATCAGCAGGGATGGCATTTATTTTGCTAGTTCTCTTTATCAGCAGATATAGCAATCTTTTGAAGATTTTCTTCGTCAGTTCCTTTTATCAGCAGGGATGGCATTTATTTTGCTAGTTCTCTTTATCAGCAGAGATAGCAATCTTTTGAAGATTTTCTTTGTCAGTTCCCTTTATCAGCAGGGATGGCATTTATTTTGCTAGTTCTCTTTATCAGCAGAGATAGCAATCTTTTGAAGATTTTCTTCGTCAGTTCCCTTTCTCAGCAGGGATGGCATTTATTTTGCTAGTTCTCTTTATTAGCAAAGATAGCAATCTTTTGAAGATTTTCTTCGTCAGTTCCTTTTATCAGCAGGGATGGCATTTATTTTGCTAGTTCTCTTTATCAGCAGAGATAGCAATCTTTTGAAGATTTTCTTCGTCAGTTCCTTTTATCAGCAGGGATGGCATTTATTTTGCTAGTTCTCTTTATCAGCAGAGATAGCAATCTTTTGAAGATTTTCTCCGTCGGTTCCCTTTATCAGCAGGGATGGCATTTATTTTGCTAGTTCTCTTTATCAGCAGAGATAGCAATCTTTTGCCGTCGGTTCCCTTTATCAGCAGGGATGGCATTTATTTTGCTAGTTCTCTTTATCAGTAGAGATAGCAAACTTTTGAAGATTTTCTCCGTCAGTTCCCTTTATCAGCAGGGATGGCATTTATTTTGCTAGTTCTCTTTATCAGCAGATATAGCAATCTTTTGAAGATTTTCTTCGTCAGTTCCTTTTATCAGCAGGGATGGCATTTATTTTGCTAGTTCTTTTTATCAGCAGAGATAGCAATCTTTTGAAGATTTTCTCCGTCGGTTCCCTTTATCTGCAGGGATGGCATTTATTTTGCTAGTTCTCTTTATCAGCAGATATAGCAATCTTTTGAAGATTTTCTTCGTCAGTTCCTTTTATCAGCAGGGATGGCATTTATTTTGCTAGTTCTCTTTATCAGCAGAGATAGCAATCTTTTGAAGATTTTCTTCGTCAGTTCCCTTTATCAGCAGGGATGGCATTTATTTTGCTAGTTCTCTTTATCAGCAGAGATAGCAATCTTTTGAAGATTTTCTTCGTCAGTTCCCTTTCTCAGCAGGGATGGCATTTATTTTGCTAGTTCTCTTTATTAGCAAAGATAGCAATCTTTTGAAGATTTTCTTCGTCAGTTCCTTTTATCAGCAGGGATGGCATTTATTTTGCTAGTTCTCTTTATCAGCAGAGATAGCAATCTTTTGAAGATTTTCTCCGTCGGTTCCCTTTATCAGCAGGGATGGCATTTATTTTGCTAGTTCTCTTTATCAGCAGAGATAGCAATCTTTTGAAGATTTTCTCCGTCAGTTCCCTTTATCAGCAGGGATGGCATTTATTTTGCTAGTTCTCTTTATCAGCAGAGATAGCAATCTTTTGAAGATTTTCTTCGTCAGTTCCCTTTCTCAGCAGGGATGGCATTTATTTTGCTAGTTCTCTTTATTAGCAAAGATAGCAATCTTTTGAAGATTTTCTTCGTCAGTTCCTTTTATCAGCAGGGATGGCATTTATTTTGCTAGTTCTCTTTATCAGCAGAGATAGCAATCTTTTGAAGATTTTCTCCGTCGGTTCCCTTTATCAGCAGGGATGGCATTTATTTTGCTAGTTCTCTTTATCAGCAGAGATAGCAATCTTTTGAAGATTTTCTCCGTCAGTTCCCTTTATCAGCAGGGATGGCATTTATTTTGCTAGTTCTCTTTATCAGCAGAGATAGCAATCTTTTGAAGATTTTCTTCGTCAGTTCCCTTTATCAGCAGGGATGGCATTTATTTTGCTAGTTCTCTTTATCAGCAGAGATAGCAATCTTTTGAAGATTTTCTTCGTCAGTTCCCTTTCTCAGCAGGGATGGCATTTATTTTGCTAGTTCTCTTTATTAGCAAAGATAGCAATCTTTTGAAGATTTTCTTCGTCAGTTCCCTTTATCTGCAGGGATGGCATTTATTTTGCTAGTTCTCTTTATCAGCAGATATAGCAATCTTTTGAAGATTTTCTTCGTCAGTTCCTTTTATCAGCAGGGATGGCATTTATTTTGCTAGTTCTCTTTATCAGCAGAGATAGCAATCTTTTGAAGATTTTCTTCGTCAGTTCCCTTTATCAGCAGGGATGGCATTTATTTTGCTAGTTCTCTTTATCAGCAGAGATAGCAATCTTTTGAAGATTTTCTTCGTCAGTTCCCTTTCTCAGCAGGGATGGCATTTATTTTGCTAGTTCTCTTTATTAGCAAAGATAGCAATCTTTTGAAGATTTTCTTCGTCAGTTCCTTTTATCAGCAGGGATGGCATTTATTTTGCTAGTTCTCTTTATCAGCAGAGATAGCAATCTTTTGAAGATTTTCTCCGTCGGTTCCCTTTATCAGCAGGGATGGCATTTATTTTGCTAGTTCTCTTTATCAGCAGAGATAGCAATCTTTTGAAGATTTTCTCCGTCAGTTCCCTTTATCAGCAGGGATGGCATTTATTTTGCTAGTTCTCTTTATCAGCAGAGATAGCAATCTTTTGAAGATTTTCTTCGTCAGTTCCCTTTATCAGCAGGGATGGCATTTATTTTGCTAGTTCTCTTTATCAGCCGAGATAGCAATCTTTTTAAGATTTTCTTCGTCAGTTCCCTTTATCAGCAGGGATGGCATTTATTTTTCTAGTTCTCTTCATCAGCAGAGATAACAATCTTTTGAAGATTTTCTTCGTCAGTTCCCTTTATCAGCAGGGATGGCATTTATTTTGCTAGTTCTCTTTATCAGCAGATATAGCAATCTTTTGAAGATTTTCTTCGTCAGTTCCTTTTATCAGCAGGGATGGCATTTATTTTGCTAGTTCTTTTTATCAGCAGAGATAGCAATCTTTTGAAGATTTTCTCCGTCGGTTCCCTTTATCTGCAGGGATGGCATTTATTTTGCTAGTTCTCTTTATCAGCAGATATAGCAATCTTTTGAAGATTTTCTTCGTCAGTTCCTTTTATCAGCAGGGATGGCATTTATTTTGCTAGTTCTCTTTATCAGCAGAGATAGCAATCTTTTGAAGATTTTCTTCGTCAGTTCCCTTTATCAGCAGGGATGGCATTTATTTTGCTAGTTCTCTTTATCAGCAGAGATAGCAATCTTTTGAAGATTTTCTTCGTCAGTTCCCTTTCTCAGCAGGGATGGCATTTATTTTGCTAGTTCTCTTTATTAGCAAAGATAGCAATCTTTTGAAGATTTTCTTCGTCAGTTCCTTTTATCAGCAGGGATGGCATTTATTTTGCTAGTTCTCTTTATCAGCAGAGATAGCAATCTTTTGAAGATTTTCTCCGTCGGTTCCCTTTATCAGCAGGGATGGCATTTATTTTGCTAGTTCTCTTTATCAGCAGAGATAGCAATCTTTTGAAGATTTTCTCCGTCAGTTCCCTTTATCAGCAGGGATGGCATTTATTTTGCTAGTTCTCTTTATCAGCAGAGATAGCAATCTTTTGAAGATTTTCTTCGTCAGTTCCCTTTATCAGCAGGGATGGCATTTATTTTGCTAGTTCTCTTTATCAGCCGAGATAGCAATCTTTTTAAGATTTTCTTCGTCAGTTCCCTTTATCAGCAGGGATGGCATTTATTTTTCTAGTTCTCTTCATCAGCAGAGATAACAATCTTTTGAAGATTTTCTTCGTCAGTTCCCTTTATCAGCAGGGATGGCATTTATTTTGCTAGTTCTCTTTATCAGCAGAGATAGCAATCTTTTGAAGATTTTCTTCGTCAGTTCCCTTTATCAGCAGGGATGGCATTTATTTTTCTAGTTCTCTTTATCAGCAGAGATAATAATCTTTTGAAGATTTTCTTCGTCAGTTCCCTTTATCAGCAGGGATGGCATTTATTTTGCTAGTTCTCTTTATCAGCAGAGATAGCAATCTTTTGCCGTCGGTTCCCTTTATCAGCAGGGATGGCATTTATTTTGCTAGTTCTCTTTATCAGTAGAGATAGCAAACTTTTGAAGATTTTCTCCGTCAGTTCCCTTTATCAGCAGGGATGGCATTTATTTTGCTAGTTCTCTTTATCAGCAGATATAGCAATCTTTTGAAGATTTTCTTCGTCAGTTCCTTTTATCAGCAGGGATGGCATTTATTTTGCTAGTTCTTTTTATCAGCAGAGATAGCAATCTTTTGAAGATTTTCTCCGTCGGTTCCCTTTATCTGCAGGGATGGCATTTATTTTGCTAGTTCTCTTTATCAGCAGATATAGCAATCTTTTGAAGATTTTCTTCGTCAGTTCCTTTTATCAGCAGGGATGGCATTTATTTTGCTAGTTCTCTTTATCAGCAGAGATAGCAATCTTTTGAAGATTTTCTTCGTCAGTTCCCTTTATCAGCAGGGATGGCATTTATTTTGCTAGTTCTCTTTATCAGCAGAGATAGCAATCTTTTGAAGATTTTCTTCGTCAGTTCCCTTTCTCAGCAGGGATGGCATTTATTTTGCTAGTTCTCTTTATTAGCAAAGATAGCAATCTTTTGAAGATTTTCTTCGTCAGTTCCTTTTATCAGCAGGGATGGCATTTATTTTGCTAGTTCTCTTTATCAGCAGAGATAGCAATCTTTTGAAGATTTTCTCCGTCGGTTCCCTTTATCAGCAGGGATGGCATTTATTTTGCTAGTTCTCTTTATCAGCAGAGATAGCAATCTTTTGAAGATTTTCTCCGTCAGTTCCCTTTATCAGCAGGGATGGCATTTATTTTGCTAGTTCTCTTTATCAGCAGAGATAGCAATCTTTTGAAGATTTTCTTCGTCAGTTCCCTTTATCAGCAGGGATGGCATTTATTTTGCTAGTTCTCTTTATCAGCCGAGATAGCAATCTTTTTAAGATTTTCTTCGTCAGTTCCCTTTATCAGCAGGGATGGCATTTATTTTTCTAGTTCTCTTCATCAGCAGAGATAACAATCTTTTGAAGATTTTCTTCGTCAGTTCCCTTTATCAGCAGGGATGGCATTTATTTTGCTAGTTCTCTTTATCAGCAGATATAGCAATCTTTTGAAGATTTTCTTCGTCAGTTCCTTTTATCAGCAGGGATGGCATTTATTTTGCTAGTTCTTTTTATCAGCAGAGATAGCAATCTTTTGAAGATTTTCTCCGTCGGTTCCCTTTATCTGCAGGGATGGCATTTATTTTGCTAGTTCTCTTTATCAGCAGATATAGCAATCTTTTGAAGATTTTCTTCGTCAGTTCCTTTTATCAGCAGGGATGGCATTTATTTTGCTAGTTCTCTTTATCAGCAGAGATAGCAATCTTTTGAAGATTTTCTTCGTCAGTTCCCTTTATCAGCAGGGATGGCATTTATTTTGCTAGTTCTCTTTATCAGCAGAGATAGCAATCTTTTGAAGATTTTCTTCGTCAGTTCCCTTTCTCAGCAGGGATGGCATTTATTTTGCTAGTTCTCTTTATTAGCAAAGATAGCAATCTTTTGAAGATTTTCTTCGTCAGTTCCTTTTATCAGCAGGGATGGCATTTATTTTGCTAGTTCTCTTTATCAGCAGAGATAGCAATCTTTTGAAGATTTTCTCCGTCGGTTCCCTTTATCAGCAGGGATGGCATTTATTTTGCTAGTTCTCTTTATCAGCAGAGATAGCAATCTTTTGAAGATTTTCTCCGTCAGTTCCCTTTATCAGCAGGGATGGCATTTATTTTGCTAGTTCTCTTTATCAGCAGAGATAGCAATCTTTTGAAGATTTTCTTCGTCAGTTCCCTTTATCAGCAGGGATGGCATTTATTTTGCTAGTTCTCTTTATCAGCCGAGATAGCAATCTTTTTAAGATTTTCTTCGTCAGTTCCCTTTATCAGCAGGGATGGCATTTATTTTTCTAGTTCTCTTCATCAGCAGAGATAACAATCTTTTGAAGATTTTCTTCGTCAGTTCCCTTTATCAGCAGGGATGGCATTTATTTTGCTAGTTCTCTTTATCAGCAGAGATAGCAATCTTTTGAAGATTTTCTTCGTCAGTTCCCTTTATCAGCAGGGATGGCATTTATTTTTCTAGTTCTCTTTATCAGCAGAGATAATAATCTTTTGAAGATTTTCTTCGTCAGTTCCCTTTATCAGCAGGGATGGCATTTATTTTGCTAGTTCTCTTTATCAGCAGAGATAGCAATCTTTTGCCGTCGGTTCCCTTTATCAGCAGGGATGGCATTTATTTTGCTAGTTCTCTTTATCAGTAGAGATAGCAAACTTTTGAAGATTTTCTCCGTCAGTTCCCTTTATCAGCAGGGATGGCATTTATTTTGCTAGTTCTCTTTATCAGCAGATATAGCAATCTTTTGAAGATTTTCTTCGTCAGTTCCTTTTATCAGCAGGGATGGCATTTATTTTGCTAGTTCTCTTTATCAGCAGAGATAGCAATCTTTTGAAGATTTTCTCCGTCGGTTCCCTTTATCAGCAGGGATGGCATTTATTTTGCTAGTTCTCTTTATCAGCAGATATAGCAATCTTTTGAAGATTTTCTTCGTCAGTTCCTTTTATCAGCAGGGATGGCATTTATTTTGCTAGTTCTCTTTATCAGCAGAGATAGCAATCTTTTGAAGATTTTCTTCGTCAGTTCCCTTTATCAGCAGGGATGGCATTTATTTTGCTAGTTCTCTTTATCAGCAGAGATAGCAATCTTTTGAAGATTTTCTTCGTCAGTTCCCTTTCTCAGCAGGGATGGCATTTATTTTGCTAGTTCTCTTTATTAGCAAAGATAGCAATCTTTTGAAGATTTTCTTCGTCAGTTCCTTTTATCAGCAGGGATGGCATTTATTTTGCTAGTTCTCTTTATCAGCAGAGATAGCAATCTTTTGAAGATTTTCTTCGTCAGTTCCTTTTATCAGCAGGGATGGCATTTATTTTGCTAGTTCTCTTTATCAGCAGAGATAGCAATCTTTTGAAGATTTTCTCCGTCGGTTCCCTTTATCAGCAGGGATGGCATTTATTTTGCTAGTTCTCTTTATCAGCAGAGATAGCAATCTTTTGCCGTCGGTTCCCTTTATCAACAGGGATGGCATTTATTTTGCTAGTTCTCTTTATCAGTAGAGATAGCAATCTTTTGAAGATTTTCTCCGTCAGTTCCCTTTATCAGCAGGGATGGCATTTATTTTGCTAGTTCTCTTTATCAGCAGATATAGCAATCTTTTGAAGATTTTCTTCGTCAGTTCCTTTTATCAGCAGGGATGACATTTATTTTGCTAGTTCTCTTTATCAGCAGAGATAGCAATCTTTTGAAGATTTTCTCCGTCGGTTCCCTTTATCAACAGGGATGGCATTTATTTTGCTAGTTCTCTTTATCAGTAGAGATAGCAATCTTTTGAAGATTTTCTTCGTCAGTTCCCTTTATCAGCAGGGATGGCATTTATTTTGCTAGTTCTCTTTATCAGCAGAGATAGCAATCTTTTGAAGATTTTCTTCGTCAGTTCCCTTTATCAGCAGGGATGGCATTTATTTTTCTAGTTCTCTTTATCAGCAGAGGTAGCAATCTTTTGAAGATTTTCTTCGTCAGTTCCCTTTATCAGCAGGGATGACATTTATTTTGCTAGTTCTCTTTATCAGCAGAGATAGCAATCTTTTGATGATTTTCTTCGTCAGTTCCCTTTATCAGCAGGGATGGCATTTATTTTTCTAGTTCTCTTTATCAGCAGAGATAATAATCTTTTGAAGATTTTCTTCGTCAGTTCCCTTTATCAGCAGGGATGGCATTTATTTTGCTAGTTCTCTTTATCAGCAGAGATAGCAATCTTTTGCCGTCGGTTCCCTTTATCAACAGGGATGGCATTTATTTTGCTAGTTCTCTTTATCAGTAGAGATAGCAATCTTTTGAAGATTTTCTCCGTCAGTTCCCTTTATCAGCAGGGATGGCATTTATTTTGCTAGTTCTCTTTATCAGCAGATATAGCAATCTTTTGAAGATTTTCTTCGTCAGTTCCTTTTATCAGCAGGGATGGCATTTATTTTGCTAGTTCTCTTTATCAGCAGAGATAGCAATCTTTTGAAGATTTTCTCCGTCGGTTCCCTTTATCACCAGGGATGGCATTTATTTTGCTAGTTCTCTTTATCAGCAGATATAGCAATCTTTTGAAGATTTTCTTCGTCAGTTCCTTTTATCAGCAGGGATGGCATTTATTTTGCTAGTTCTCTTTATCAGCAGAGATAGCAATCTTTTGAAGATTTTCTCCGTCGGTTCCCTTTATCAGCAGGGATGGCATTTATTTTGCTAGTTCTCTTTATCAGCAGATATAGCAATCTTTTGAAGATTTTCTTCGTCAGTTCCCTTTATCAGCAGGGATGGCATTTATTTTGCTAGTTCTCTTTATCAGCAGAGATAGCAATCTTTTGAAGATTTTCTTCTTCAGTTCCCTTTATCAGCAGGGATGGCATTTATTTTGCTAGTTCTCTTTATTAGCAGAGATAGCAATCTTTTGAAGATTTTCTTCGTCAGTTCCTTTTATCAGCAGGGATGGCATTTATTTTGCTAGTTCTCTTTATCAGCAGAGATAGCAATCTTTTGAAGATTTTCTTCGTCAGTTCCTTTTATCAGCAGGGATGGCATTTACTTTGCTAGTTCTCTTTATCAGCAGAGATAGCAATCTTTTGAAGATTTTCTCCGTCAGTTCCCTTTATCAGCAGGGATGGCATTTATTTTGCTAGTTCTCTTTATCAGCAGAGATAGCAATCTTTTGAAGATTTTCTTCGTCAGTTCCCTTTATCAGCAGGGATGGCATTTATTTTGCTAGTTCTCTTTATCAGCAGAGATAGCAATCTTTTGAAGATTTTCTTCGTCAGTTCCCTTTATCAGCAGGGATGGCATTTATTTTTCTAGTTCTCTTTATCAGCAGAGGTAGCAATCTTTTGAAGATTTTCTTCGTCAGTTCCCTTTATCAGCAGGGATGACATTTATTTTGCTAGTTCTCTTTATCAGCAGAGATAGCAATCTTTTGATGATTTTCTTCGTCAGTTCCCTTTATCAGCAGGGATGGCATTTATTTTTCTAGTTCTCTTTATCAGCAGAGATAGCAATCTTTTGAAGATTTTCTCCGTCAGTTACCTTTATCAGCAGGGATGGCATTTATTTTGCTACTTCTCTTTATCAACAGAGATAGCAATCTTTTGAAGATTTTCTTCGTCAGTTCCTTTTATCAGAAGGGATGGCATTTATTTTGCTAGTTCTCTTTATCAGCAGAGATAGCAATCTTTTGAAGATTTTCTCCGTCGGTTCCCTTGATCAGCAGGGATGGCATGTATTTTGCTAGTTCTCTTTATCAGCAGAGATAGCAATCTTTTGAAGATTTTCTCCGTCGGTTCCCTTTATCAGCAGGGATGGCATTTATTTTGCTAGTTCTCTTTATCAGCAGAGATAGCAATCTTTTGAAGATTTTCTCCGTCAGTTCCCTTTATCAGCAGGGATGGCATTTATTTTGCTAGTTCTCTTTATCAGCAGAGATAGCAATCTTTTGAAGATTTTCTCCGTCAGTTCCCTTTATCAGGAGGGATGACATTTATTTTGCTAGTTCTCTTTATCAGCAGAGATAGCAATCTTTTGAAGATTTTCTTCGTCAGTTCCCTTTATCAGCAGGGATGGCATTTATTTTTATAGTTTTCTTTATCAGCAGAGATAGCAATCTTTTGAAGATTTTCTTCGTCAGTTCCTTTTATCAGCAGGGATGGCATTTATTTTGCTAGTTCTCTTTATCAGCAGAGATAGCAATCTTTTGAAGATTTTCTCCGTCGGTTCCCTTTATCAGCAGGGATGGCATTTATTTTGCTAGTTCTCTTTATCAGCAGATATAACAATCTTTTGAAGATTTTCTTCGTCAGTTCCCTTTATCAGCAGGGATGGCATTTATTTTGCTAGTTCTCTTTATCAGCAGAGATAGCAATCTTTTGAAGATTTTCTTCGTCAGTTCCCTTTATCAGCAGGGATGGCATTTATTTTGCTAGTTCTCTTTATTAGCAGAGATAGCAATCTTTTGAAGATTTTCTTCGTCAGTTCCTTTTATCAGCAGGGATGGCATTTATTTTGCTAGTTCTCTTTATCAGCAAAGATAGCAATCTTTTGAAGATTTTCTCCGTCGGTTCCCTTTATCAGCAGGGATGGCATTTATTTTGCTAGTTCTCTTTATCAGCAGAGATAGCAATCTTTTGAAGATTTTCTCCGTCAGTTCCCTTTATCAGCAGGGATGGCATTTATTTTGCTAGTTCTCTTTATCAGCAGAGATAGCAATCTTTTGAAGATTTTCTTCGTCAGTTCCCTTTATCAGCAGGGATGGCATTTATTTTGCTAGTTCTCTTTATCAGCAGAGATAGCAATCTTTTGAAGATTTTCTTCTTCAGTTCCCTTTATCAGCAGGGATGGCATTTATTTTGCTAGTTCTCTTTATTAGCAGAGATAGCAATCTTTTGAAGATTTTCTTCGTCAGTTCCTTTTATCAGCAGGGATGGCATTTATTTTGCTAGTTCTCTTTATCAGCAGAGATAGCAATCTTTTGAAGATTTTCTCCGTCGGTTCCCTTGATCAGCAGGGATGGCATGTATTTTGCTAGTTCTCTTTATCAGCAGAGATAGCAATCTTTTGAAGATTTTCTCCGTCGGTTCCCTTTATCAGCAGGGATGGCATTTATTTTGCTAGTTCTCTTTATCAGCAGAGATAGCAATCTTTTGAAGATTTTCTCCGTCAGTTCCCTTTATCAGCAGGGATGGCATTTATTTTGCTAGTTCTCTTTATCAGCAGAGATAGCAATCTTTTGAAGATTTTCTCCGTCAGTTCCCTTTATCAGCAGGGATGACATTTATTTTGCTAGTTCTCTTTATCAGCAGAGATAGCAATCTTTTGAAGATTTTCTTCGTCAGTTCCCTTTATCAGCAGGGATGGCATTTATTTTTATAGTTTTCTTTATCAGCAGAGATAGCAATCTTTTGAAGATTTTCTTCGTCAGTTCCTTTTATCAGCAGGGATGGCATTTATTTTGCTAGTTCTCTTTATCAGCAGAGATAGCAATCTTTTGAAGATTTTCTCCGTCGGTTCCCTTTATCAGCAGGGATGGCATTTATTTTGCTAGTTCTCTTTATCAGCAGATATAACAATCTTTTGAAGATTTTCTTCGTCAGTTCCCTTTATCAGCAGGGATGACATTTATTTTGCTAGTTCTCTTTATCAGCAGAGATAGCAATCTTTTGAAGATTTTCTCCGTCGGTTCCCTTGATCAGCAGGGATGGCATGTATTTTGCTAGTTCTCTTTATCAGCAGAGATAGCAATCTTTTGAAGATTTTCTCCGTCGGTTCCCTTTATCAGCAGGGATGGCATTTATTTTGCTAGTTCTCTTTATCAGCAGAGATAGCAATCTTTTGAAGATTTTCTCCGTCGGTTCCCTTTATCAGCAGGGATGGCATTTATTTTGCTAGTTCTCTTTATCAGCAGATATAACAATCTTTTGAAGATTTTCTTCGTCAGTTCCCTTTATCAGCAGGGATGGCATTTATTTTGCTAGTTCTCTTTATCAGCAGAGATAGCAATCTTTTGAAGATTTTCTTCGTCAGTTCCCTTTATCAGCAGGGATGGCATTTATTTTGCTAGTTCTCTTTATTAGCAGAGATAGCAATCTTTTGAAGATTTTCTTCGTCAGTTCCTTTTATCAGCAGGGATGGCATTTATTTTGCTAGTTCTCTTTATCAGCAAAGATAGCAATCTTTTGAAGATTTTCTCCGTCGGTTCCCTTTATCAGCAGGGATGGCATTTATTTTGCTAGTTCTCTTTATCAGCAGAGATAGCAATCTTTTGAAGATTTTCTCCGTCAGTTCCCTTTATCAGCAGGGATGGCATTTATTTTGCTAGTTCTCTTTATCAGCAGAGATAGCAATCTTTTGAAGATTTTCTTCGTCAGTTCCCTTTATCAGCAGGGATGGCATTTATTTTGCTAGTTCTCTTTATCAGCAGAGATAGCAATCTTTTGAAGATTTTCTTCTTCAGTTCCCTTTATCAGCAGGGATGGCATTTATTTTGCTAGTTCTCTTTATTAGCAGAGATAGCAATCTTTTGAAGATTTTCTTCGTCAGTTCCTTTTATCAGCAGGGATGGCATTTATTTTGCTAGTTCTCTTTATCAGCAGAGATAGCAATCTTTTGAAGATTTTCTCCGTCGGTTCCCTTGATCAGCAGGGATGGCATGTATTTTGCTAGTTCTCTTTATCAGCAGAGATAGCAATCTTTTGAAGATTTTCTCCGTCGGTTCCCTTTATCAGCAGGGATGGCATTTATTTTGCTAGTTCTCTTTATCAGCAGAGATAGCAATCTTTTGAAGATTTTCTCCGTCAGTTCCCTTTATCAGCAGGGATGGCATTTATTTTGCTAGTTCTCTTTATCAGCAGAGATAGCAATCTTTTGAAGATTTTCTCCGTCAGTTCCCTTTATCAGCAGGGATGACATTTATTTTGCTAGTTCTCTTTATCAGCAGAGATAGCAATCTTTTGAAGATTTTCTTCGTCAGTTCCCTTTATCAGCAGGGATGGCATTTATTTTTATAGTTTTCTTTATCAGCAGAGATAGCAATCTTTTGAAGATTTTCTTCGTCAGTTCCTTTTATCAGCAGGGATGGCATTTATTTTGCTAGTTCTCTTTATCAGCAGAGATAGCAATCTTTTGAAGATTTTCTCCGTCGGTTCCCTTTATCAGCAGGGATGGCATTTATTTTGCTAGTTCTCTTTATCAGCAGAGATAGCAATCTTTTGAAGATTTTCTTCTTCAGTTCCCTTTATCAGCAGGGATGGCATTTATTTTGCTAGTTCTCTTTATTAGCAGAGATAGCAATCTTTTGAAGATTTTCTTCGTCAGTTCCTTTTATCAGCAGGGATGGCATTTATTTTGCTAGTTCTCTTTATCAGCAGAGATAGCAATCTTTTGAAGATTTTCTCCGTCGGTTCCCTTGATCAGCAGGGATGGCATGTATTTTGCTAGTTCTCTTTATCAGCAGAGATAGCAATCTTTTGAAGATTTTCTCCGTCGGTTCCCTTTATCAGCAGGGATGGCATTTATTTTGCTAGTTCTCTTTATCAGCAGAGATAGCAATCTTTTGAAGATTTTCTCCGTCAGTTCCCTTTATCAGCAGGGATGGCATTTATTTTGCTAGTTCTCTTTATCAGCAGAGATAGCAATCTTTTGAAGATTTTCTCCGTCAGTTCCCTTTATCAGCAGGGATGACATTTATTTTGCTAGTTCTCTTTATCAGCAGAGATAGCAATCTTTTGAAGATTTTCTTCGTCAGTTCCCTTTATCAGCAGGGATGGCATTTATTTTTATAGTTTTCTTTATCAGCAGAGATAGCAATCTTTTGAAGATTTTCTTCGTCAGTTCCTTTTATCAGCAGGGATGGCATTTATTTTGCTAGTTCTCTTTATCAGCAGAGATAGCAATCTTTTGAAGATTTTCTCCGTCGGTTCCCTTTATCAGCAGGGATGGCATTTATTTTGCTAGTTCTCTTTATCAGCAGATATAACAATCTTTTGAAGATTTTCTTCGTCAGTTCCCTTTATCAGCAGGGATGACATTTATTTTGCTAGTTCTCTTTATCAGCAGAGATAGCAATCTTTTGAAGATTTTCTCCGTCGGTTCCCTTGATCAGCAGGGATGGCATGTATTTTGCTAGTTCTCTTTATCAGCAGAGATAGCAATCTTTTGAAGATTTTCTCCGTCGGTTCCCTTTATCAGCAGGGATGGCATTTATTTTGCTAGTTCTCTTTATCAGCAGAGATAGCAATCTTTTGAAGATTTTCTCCGTCAGTTCCCTTTATCAGCAGGGATGGCATTTATTTTGCTAGTTCTCTTTATCAGCAGAGATAGCAATCTTTTGAAGATTTTCTCCGTCAGTTCCCTTTATCAGCAGGGATGACATTTATTTTGCTAGTTCTCTTTATCAGCAGAGATAGCAATCTTTTGAAGATTTTCTTCGTCAGTTCCCTTTATCAGCAGGGATGGCATTTATTTTTATAGTTTTCTTTATCAGCAGAGATAGCAATCTTTTGAAGATTTTCTTCGTCAGTTCCTTTTATCAGCAGGGATGGCATTTATTTTGCTAGTTCTCTTTATCAGCAGAGATAGCAATCTTTTGAAGATTTTCTCCGTCGGTTCCCTTTATCAGCAGGGATGGCATTTATTTTGCTAGTTCTCTTTATCAGCAGATATAACAATCTTTTGAAGATTTTCTTCGTCAGTTCCCTTTATCAGCAGGGATGGCATTTATTTTGCTAGTTCTCTTTATCAGCAGAGATAGCAATCTTTTGAAGATTTTCTTCGTCAGTTCCCTTTATCAGCAGGGATGGCATTTATTTTGCTAGTTCTCTTTATTAGCAGAGATAACAATCTTTTGAAGATTTTCTTCGTCAGTTCCTTTTATCAGCAGGGATGGCATTTATTTTGCTAGTTCTCTTTATCAGCAGAGATAGCAATCTTTTAAAGATTTTCTTCGTCAGTTCCTTTTATCAGCAGGGATGGCATTTATTTTGCTAGTTCTCTTTATCAGCAGAGATAGCAATCTTTTGAAGATTTTCTCCGTCGGTTCCCTTTATCAGCAGGGATGGCATTTATTTTGCTAGTTCTCTTTATCAGCAGAGATAGCAATCTTTTGAAGATTTTCTCCGTCAGTTCCCTTTATCAGCAGGGATGGCATTTATTTTGCTAGTTCTCTTTATCAGCAGAGATAGCAATCTTTTGAAGATTTTCTTCGTCAGTTCCCTTTATCAGCAGGGATGGCATTTATTTTGCTAGTTCTCTTTATCAGCCGAGATAGCAATCTTTTGAAGATTTTCTTCGTCAGTTCCCTTTATCAGCAGGGATGGCATTTATTTTTCTAGTTCTCTTCATCAGCAGAGATAGCAATCTTTTGAAGATTTTCTCCGTCGGTTCCCTTTATCAGCAGGGATGGCATTTATTTTGCTAGTTCTCTTTATCAGCAGATATAACAATCTTTTGAAGATTTTCTTCGTCAGTTCCCTTTATCAGCAGGGATGGCATTTATTTTGCTAGTTCTCTTTATCAGCAGAGATAGCAATCTTTTGAAGATTTTCTTCGTCAGTTCCCTTTATCAGCAGGGATGGCATTTATTTTGCTAGTTCTCTTTATTAGCAGAGATAGCAATCTTTTGGAGATTTTCTTCGTCAGTTCCTTTTATCAGCAGGGATGGCATTTATTTTGCTAGTTCTCTTTATCAGCAGAGATAGCAATCTTTTGAAGATTTTCTTCGTCAGTTCCTTTTATCAGCAGGGATGGCATTTATTTTGCTAGTTCTCTTTATCAGCAGAGATAGCAATCTTTTGAAGATTTTCTCCGTCGGTTCCCTTTATCAGCAGGGATGGCATTTATTTTGCTAGTTCTCTTTATCAGCAGAGATAGCAATCTTTTGAAGATTTTCTCCGTCAGTTCCCTTTATCAGCAGGGATGGCATTTATTTTGCTAGTTCTCTTTATCAGCAGAGATAGCAATCTTTTGAAGATTTTCTCCGTCAGTTCCCTTTATCAGCAGGGATGGCATTTATTTTTATAGTTTTCTTTATCAGCAGAGATAGCAATCTTTTGAAGATTTTCTTCGTCAGTTCCTTTTATCAGCAGGGATGGCATTTATTTTGCTAGTTCTCTTTATCAGCAGAGATAGCAATCTTTTGAAGATTTTCTCCGTCGGTTCCCTTTATCAGCAGGGATGGCATTTATTTTGCTAGTTCTCTTTATCAGCAGAGATAGCAATCTTTTGAAGATTTTCTTCTTCAGTTCCCTTTATCAGCAGGGATGGCATTTATTTTGCTAGTTCTCTTTATTAGCAGAGATAGCAATCTTTTGAAGATTTTCTTCGTCAGTTCCTTTTATCAGCAGGGATGGCATTTATTTTGCTAGTTCTCTTTATCAGCAGAGATAGCAATCTTTTGAAGATTTTCTCCGTCGGTTCCCTTGATCAGCAGGGATGGCATGTATTTTGCTAGTTCTCTTTATCAGCAGAGATAGCAATCTTTTGAAGATTTTCTCCGTCGGTTCCCTTTATCAGCAGGGATGGCATTTATTTTGCTAGTTCTCTTTATCAGCAGAGATAGCAATCTTTTGAAGATTTTCTCCGTCAGTTCCCTTTATCAGCAGGGATGGCATTTATTTTGCTAGTTCTCTTTATCAGCAGAGATAGCAATCTTTTGAAGATTTTCTCCGTCAGTTCCCTTTATCAGCAGGGATGACATTTATTTTGCTAGTTCTCTTTATCAGCAGAGATAGCAATCTTTTGAAGATTTTCTTCGTCAGTTCCCTTTATCAGCAGGGATGGCATTTATTTTTATAGTTTTCTTTATCAGCAGAGATAGCAATCTTTTGAAGATTTTCTTCGTCAGTTCCTTTTATCAGCAGGGATGGCATTTATTTTGCTAGTTCTCTTTATCAGCAGAGATAGCAATCTTTTGAAGATTTTCTCCGTCGGTTCCCTTTATCAGCAGGGATGGCATTTATTTTGCTAGTTCTCTTTATCAGCAGATATAACAATCTTTTGAAGATTTTCTTCGTCAGTTCCCTTTATCAGCAGGGATGACATTTATTTTGCTAGTTCTCTTTATCAGCAGAGATAGCAATCTTTTGAAGATTTTCTCCGTCGGTTCCCTTGATCAGCAGGGATGGCATGTATTTTGCTAGTTCTCTTTATCAGCAGAGATAGCAATCTTTTGAAGATTTTCTCCGTCGGTTCCCTTTATCAGCAGGGATGGCATTTATTTTGCTAGTTCTCTTTATCAGCAGAGATAGCAATCTTTTGAAGATTTTCTCCGTCAGTTCCCTTTATCAGCAGGGATGGCATTTATTTTGCTAGTTCTCTTTATCAGCAGAGATAGCAATCTTTTGAAGATTTTCTCCGTCAGTTCCCTTTATCAGCAGGGATGACATTTATTTTGCTAGTTCTCTTTATCAGCAGAGATAGCAATCTTTTGAAGATTTTCTTCGTCAGTTCCCTTTATCAGCAGGGATGGCATTTATTTTTATAGTTTTCTTTATCAGCAGAGATAGCAATCTTTTGAAGATTTTCTTCGTCAGTTCCTTTTATCAGCAGGGATGGCATTTATTTTGCTAGTTCTCTTTATCAGCAGAGATAGCAATCTTTTGAAGATTTTCTCCGTCGGTTCCCTTTATCAGCAGGGATGGCATTTATTTTGCTAGTTCTCTTTATCAGCAGATATAACAATCTTTTGAAGATTTTCTTCGTCAGTTCCCTTTATCAGCAGGGATGGCATTTATTTTGCTAGTTCTCTTTATCAGCAGAGATAGCAATCTTTTGAAGATTTTCTTCGTCAGTTCCCTTTATCAGCAGGGATGGCATTTATTTTGCTAGTTCTCTTTATTAGCAGAGATAACAATCTTTTGAAGATTTTCTTCGTCAGTTCCTTTTATCAGCAGGGATGGCATTTATTTTGCTAGTTCTCTTTATCAGCAGAGATAGCAATCTTTTAAAGATTTTCTTCGTCAGTTCCTTTTATCAGCAGGGATGGCATTTATTTTGCTAGTTCTCTTTATCAGCAGAGATAGCAATCTTTTGAAGATTTTCTCCGTCGGTTCCCTTTATCAGCAGGGATGGCATTTATTTTGCTAGTTCTCTTTATCAGCAGAGATAGCAATCTTTTGAAGATTTTCTCCGTCAGTTCCCTTTATCAGCAGGGATGGCATTTATTTTGCTAGTTCTCTTTATCAGCAGAGATAGCAATCTTTTGAAGATTTTCTTCGTCAGTTCCCTTTATCAGCAGGGATGGCATTTATTTTGCTAGTTCTCTTTATCAGCCGAGATAGCAATCTTTTGAAGATTTTCTTCGTCAGTTCCCTTTATCAGCAGGGATGGCATTTATTTTTCTAGTTCTCTTCATCAGCAGAGATAGCAATCTTTTGAAGATTTTCTCCGTCGGTTCCCTTTATCAGCAGGGATGGCATTTATTTTGCTAGTTCTCTTTATCAGCAGATATAACAATCTTTTGAAGATTTTCTTCGTCAGTTCCCTTTATCAGCAGGGATGGCATTTATTTTGCTAGTTCTCTTTATCAGCAGAGATAGCAATCTTTTGAAGATTTTCTTCGTCAGTTCCCTTTATCAGCAGGGATGGCATTTATTTTGCTAGTTCTCTTTATTAGCAGAGATAGCAATCTTTTGGAGATTTTCTTCGTCAGTTCCTTTTATCAGCAGGGATGGCATTTATTTTGCTAGTTCTCTTTATCAGCAGAGATAGCAATCTTTTGAAGATTTTCTTCGTCAGTTCCTTTTATCAGCAGGGATGGCATTTATTTTGCTAGTTCTCTTTATCAGCAGAGATAGCAATCTTTTGAAGATTTTCTCCGTCGGTTCCCTTTATCAGCAGGGATGGCATTTATTTTGCTAGTTCTCTTTATCAGCAGAGATAGCAATCTTTTGAAGATTTTCTCCGTCAGTTCCCTTTATCAGCAGGGATGGCATTTATTTTGCTAGTTCTCTTTATCAGCAGAGATAGCAATCTTTTGAAGATTTTCTTCGTCAGTTCCCTTTATCAGCAGGGATGGCATTTATTTTGCTAGTTCTCTTTATCAGCAGAGATAGCAATCTTTTGAAGATTTTCTTCGTCAGTTCCCTTTATCAGCAGGGATGGCATTTATTTTTCTAGTTCTCTTTATCAGCAGAGGTAGCAATCTTTTGAAGATTTTCTTCGTCAGTTCCCTTTATCAGCAGGGATGACATTTATTTTGCTAGTTCTCTTTATCAGCAGAGATAACAATCTTTTGATGATTTTCTTCGCCAGTTCCCTTTATCAGCAGGGATGGCATTTATTTTTCTAGTTCTCTTTATCAGCAGAGATAATAATCTTTTGAAGATTTTCTTCGTCAGTTCCCTTTATCAGCAGGGATGGCATTTATTTTGCTAGTTCTCTTTATCAGCAGAGATAGCAATCTTTTGCCGTCGGTTCCCTTTATCAGCAGGGATGGCATTTATTTTGCTAGTTCTCTTTATCAGTAGAGATAGCAATCTTTTGAAGATTTTCTCCGTCAGTTCCCTTTATCAGCAGGGATGGCATTTATTTTGCTAGTTCTCTTTATCAGCAGAGATAGCAATCTTTTGAAGATTTTCTTCGTCAGTTCCCTTTATCAGCAGGGATGGCATTTATTTTGCTAGTTCTCTTTATTAGCAGAGATAGCAATCTTTTGAAGATTTTCTTCGTCAGTTCCTTTTATCAGCAGGGATGGCATTTATTTTGCTAGTTCTCTTTATCAGCAGAGATAGCAATCTTTTGAAGATTTTCTCCGTCAGTTACCTTTATCAGCAGGGATGGCATTTATTTTGCTACTTCTCTTTATCAACAGAGATAGCAATCTTTTGAAGATTTTTTTCGTCAGTTCCTTTTATCAGAAGGGATGGCATTTATTTTGCTAGTTCTCTTTATCAGCAGAGATAGCAATCTTTTGAAGATTTTCTCCGTCGGTTCCCTTGATCAGCAGGGATGGCATGTATTTTGCTAGTTCTCTTTATCAGCAGAGATAGCAATCTTTTGAAGATTTTCTCCGTCGGTTCCCTTTATCAGCAGGGATGGCATTTATTTTGCTAGTTCTCTTTATCAGCAGAGATAGCAATCTTTTGAAGATTTTCTCCGTCAGTTCCCTTTATCAGCAGGGATGGCATTTATTTTGCTAGTTCTCTTTATCAGCAGAGATAGCAATCTTTTGAAGATTTTCTCCGTCAGTTCCCTTTATCAGCAGGGATGACATTTATTTTGCTAGTTCTCTTTATCAGCAGAGATAGCAATCTTTTGAAGATTTTCTTCGTCAGTTCCCTTTATCAGCAGGGATGGCATTTATTTTTATAGTTTTCTTTATCAGCAGAGATAGCAATCTTTTGAAGATTTTCTTCGTCAGTTCCTTTTATCAGCAGGGATGGCATTTATTTTGCTAGTTCTCTTTATCAGCAGAGATAGCAATCTTTTGAAGATTTTCTCCGTCGGTTCCCTTTATCAGCAGGGATGGCATTTATTTTGCTAGTTCTCTTTATCAGCAGATATAGCAATCTTTTGAAGATTTTCTTCGTCAGTTCCCTTTATCAGCAGGGATGGCATTTATTTTGCTAGTTCTCTTTATCAGCAGAGATAGCAATCTTTTGAAGATTTTCTTCGTCAGTTCCCTTTATCAGCAGGGATGGCATTTATTTTGCTAGTTCTCTTTATTAGCAGAGATAGCAATCTTTTGAAGATTTTCTTCGTCAGTTCCTTTTATCAGCAGGGATGGCATTTATTTTGCTAGTTCTCTTTATCAGCAGAGATAGCAATCTTTTAAAGATTTTCTTCGTCAGTTCCTTTTATCAGCAGGGATGGCATTTATTTTGCTAGTTCTCTTTATCAGCAGAGATAGCAATCTTTTGAAGATTTTCTCCGTCGGTTCCCTTTATCAGCAGGGATGGCATTTATTTTGCTAGTTCTCTTTATCAGCAGAGATAGCAATCTTTTGAAGATTTTCTCCGTCAGTTCCCTTTATCAGCAGGGATGGCATTTATTTTGCTAGTTCTCTTTATCAGCAGAGATAGCAATCTTTTGAAGATTTTCTTCGTCAGTTCGCTTTATCAGCAGGGATGGCATTTATTTTGCTAGTTCTCTTTATCAGCCGAGATAGCAATCTTTTGAAGATTTTCTTCGTCAGTTCCCTTTATCAGCAGGGATGGCATTTATTTTTCTAGTTCTCTTCATCAGCAGAGATAACAATCTTTTGAAGATTTTCTCCGTCGGTTCCCTTTATCAGCAGGGATGGCATTTATTTTGCTAGTTCTCTTTATCAGCAGATATAACAATCTTTTGAAGATTTTCTTCGTCAGTTCCCTTTATCAGCAGGGATGGCATTTATTTTGCTAGTTCTCTTTATCAGCAGAGATAGCAATCTTTTGAAGATTTTCTTCGTCAGTTCCCTTTATCAGCAGGGATGGCATTTATTTTGCTAGTTCTCTTTATTAGCAGAGATAGCAATCTTTTGGAGATTTTCTTCGTCAGTTCCTTTTATCAGCAGGGATGGCATTTATTTTGCTAGTTCTCTTTATCAGCAGAGATAGCAATCTTTTGAAGATTTTCTTCGTCAGTTCCTTTTATCAGCAGGGATGGCATTTATTTTGCTAGTTCTCTTTATCAGCAGAGATAGCAATCTTTTGAAGATTTTCTCCGTCGGATCCCTTTATCAGCAGGGATGGCATTTATTTTGCTAGTTCTCTTTATCAGCAGAGATAGCAATCTTTTGAAGATTTTCTCCGTCAGTTCCCTTTATCAGCAGGGATGGCATTTATTTTGCTAGTTCTCTTTATCAGCAGAGATAGCAATCTTTTGAAGATTTTCTTCGTCAGTTCCCTTTATCAGCAGGGATGGCATTTATTTTGCTAGTTCTCTTTATCAGCCGAGATAGCAATCTTTTAAAGATTTTCTTCGTCAGTTCCCTTTATCAGCAGGGATGGCATTTATTTTTCTAGTTCTCTTCATCAGCAGAGATAACAATCTTTTGAAGATTTTCTTCGTCAGTTCCCTTTATCAGCAGGGATGGCATTTATTTTGCTAGTTCTCTTTATGAGCAGAGATAGCAATCTTTTGCCGTCGGTTCCCTTTATCAGCAGGGATGGCATTTATTTTGCTAGTTCTCTTTATCAGTAGAGATAGCAATCTTTTGAAGATTTTCTCCGTCAGTTCCCTTTATCAGCAGGGATGGCATTTATTTTGCTAGTTCTCTTTATCAGCAGATATAGCAATCTTTTGAAGATTTTCTTCGTCAGTTCCTTTTATCAGCAGGGATGGCATTTATTTTGCTAGTTCTCTTTATCAGCAGAGATAGCAATCTTTTGAAGATTTTCTCCGTCGGTTCCCTTTATCAGCAGGGATGGCATTTATTTTGCTAGTTCTCTTTATCAGCAGATATAGCAATCTTTTGAAGATTTTCTTCGTCAGTTCCCTTTATCAGCAGGGATGGCATTTATTTTGCTAGTTCTCTTTATCAGCAGAGATAGCAATCTTTTGAAGATTTTCTCCGTCGGTTCCCTTTATCAGCAGGGATGGCATTTATTTTGCTAGTTCTCTTTATCAGCAGATATAGCAATCTTTTGAAGATTTTCTTCGTCAGTTCCCTTTATCAGCAGGGATGGCATTTATTTTGCTAGTTCTCTTTATCAGCAGAGATAGCAATCTTTTGAAGATTTTCTTCGTCAGTTCCCTTTATCAGCAGGGATGGCATTTATTTTGCTAGTTCTCTTTATTAGCAGAGATAGCAATCTTTTGAAGATTTTCTTCGTCAGTTCCTTTTATCAGCAGGGATGGCATTTATTTTGCTAGTTCTCTTTATCAGCAGAGATAGCAATCTTTTAAAGATTTTCTTCGTCAGTTCCTTTTATCAGCAGGGATGGCATTTATTTTGCTAGTTCTCTTTATCAGCAAAGATAGCAATCTTTTGAAGATTTTCTCCGTCGGGTCCCTTTATCAGCAGGGATGGCATTTATTTTGCTAGTTCTCTTTATCAGCAGAGATAGCAATCTTTTGAAGATTTTCTCCGTCAGTTCCCTTTATCAGCAGGGATGGCATTTATTTTGCTAGTTCTCTTTATCAGCAGAGATAGCAATCTTTTGAAGATTTTCTTCGTCAGTTCGCTTTATCAGCAGGGATGGCATTTATTTTGCTAGTTCTCTTTATCAGCCGAGATAGCAATCTTTTGAAGATTTTCTTCGTCAGTTCCCTTTATCAGCAGGGATGGCATTTATTTTTCTAGTTCTCTTCATCAGCAGAGATAGCAATCTTTTGAAGATTTTCTCCGTCGGTTCCCTTTATCAGCAGGGATGGCATTTATTTTGCTAGTTCTCTTTATCAGCAGATATAACAATCTTTTGAAGATTTTCTTCGTCAGTTCCCTTTATCAGCAGGGATGGCATTTATTTTGCTAGTTCTCTTTATCAGCAGAGATAGCAATCTTTTGAAGATTTTCTTCGTCAGTTCCCTTTATCAGCAGGGATGGCATTTATTTTGCTAGTTCTCTTTATTAGCAGAGATAGCAATCTTTTGGAGATTTTCTTCGTCAGTTCCTTTTATCAGCAGGGATGGCATTTATTTTGCTAGTTCTCTTTATCAGCAGAGATAGCAATCTTTTGAAGATTTTCTTCGTCAGTTCCTTTTATCAGCAGGGATGGCATTTATTTTGCTAGTTCTCTTTATCAGCAGAGATAGCAATCTTTTGAAGATTTTCTCCGTCGGATCCCTTTATCAGCAGGGATGGCATTTATTTTGCTAGTTCTCTTTATCAGCAGAGATAGCAATCTTTTGAAGATTTTCTCCGTCAGTTCCCTTTATCAGCAGGGATGGCATTTATTTTGCTAGTTCTCTTTATCAGCAGAGATAGCAATCTTTTGAAGATTTTCTTCGTCAGTTCCCTTTATCAGCAGGGATGGCATTTATTTTGCTAGTTCTCTTTATCAGCCGAGATAGCAATCTTTTAAAGATTTTCTTCGTCAGTTCCCTTTATCAGCAGGGATGGCATTTATTTTTCTAGTTCTCTTCATCAGCAGAGATAACAATCTTTTGAAGATTTTCTTCGTCAGTTCCCTTTATCAGCAGGGATGGCATTTATTTTGCTAGTTCTCTTTATCAGCAGAGATAGCAATCTTTTGCCGTCGGTTCCCTTTATCAGCAGGGATGGCATTTATTTTGCTAGTTCTCTTTATCAGTAGAGATAGCAATCTTTTGAAGATTTTCTCCTTCAGTTCCCTTTATCAGCAGGGATGGCATTTATTTTGCTAGTTCTCTTTATCAGCAGATATAGCAATCTTTTGAAGATTTTCTTCGTCAGTTCCTTTTATCAGCAGGGATGGCATTTATTTTGCTAGTTCTCTTTATCAGCAGAGATAGCAATCTTTTGAAGATTTTCTCCGTCGGTTCCCTTTATCAGCAGGGATGGCATTTATTTTGCTAGTTCTCTTTATCAGCAGATATAGCAATCTTTTGGAGATTTTCTTCGTCAGTTCCCTTTATCAGCAGGGATGGCATTTATTTTGCTAGTTCTCTTTATCAGCAGAGATAGCAATCTTTTGAAGATTTTCTTCGTCAGTTCCCTTTATCAGCAGGGATGGCATTTATTTTGCTAGTTCTCTTTATTAGCAGAGATAGCAATCTTTTGAAGATTTTCTTCGTCAGTTCCTTTTATCAGCAGGGATGGCATTTATTTTGCTAGTTCTCTTTATCAGCAGAGATAGCAATCTTTTAAAGATTTTCTTCGTCAGTTCCTTTTATCAGCAGGGATGGCATTTATTTTGCTAGTTCTCTTTATCAGCAGAGATAGCAATCTTTTGAAGATTTTCTCCGTCGGTTCCCTTTATCAGCAGGGATGGCATTTATTTTGCTAGTTCTCTTTATCAGCAGAGATAGCAATCTTTTGAAGATTTTCTCCGTCAGTTCCCTTTATCAGCAGGGATGGCATTTATTTTGCTAGTTCTCTTTATCAGCAGAGATAGCAATCTTTTGAAGATTTTCTTCGTCAGTTCGCTTTATCAGCAGGGATGGCATTTATTTTGCTAGTTCTCTTTATCAGCCGAGATAGCAATCTTTTGAAGATTTTCTTCGTCAGTTCCCTTTATCAGCAGGGATGGCATTTATTTTTCTAGTTCTCTTCATCAGCAGAGATAGCAATCTTTTGAAGATTTTCTCCGTCGGTTCCCTTTATCAGCAGGGATGGCATTTATTTTGCTAGTTCTCTTTATCAGCAGATATAACAATCTTTTGAAGATTTTCTTCGTCAGTTCCCTTTATCAGCAGGGATGGCATTTATTTTGCTAGTTCTCTTTATCAGCAGAGATAGCAATCTTTTGAAGATTTTCTTCGTCAGTTCCCTTTATCAGCAGGGATGGCATTTATTTTGCTAGTTCTCTTTATTAGCAGAGATGGCAATCTTTTGGAGATTTTCTTCGTCAGTTCCTTTTATCAGCAGGGATGGCATTTATTTTGCTAGTTCTCTTTATCAGCAGAGATAGCAATCTTTTGAAGATTTTCTTCGTCAGTTCCTTTTATCAGCAGGGATGGCATTTATTTTGCTAGTTCTCTTTATCAGCAGAGATAGCAATCTTTTGAAGATTTTCTCCGTCGGATCCCTTTATCAGCAGGGATGGCATTTATTTTGCTAGTTCTCTTTATCAGCAGAGATAGCAATCTTTTGAAGATTTTCTCCGTCAGTTCCCTTTATCAGCAGGGATGGCATTTATTTTGCTAGTTCTCTTTATCAGCCGAGATAGCAATCTTTTAAAGATTTTCTTCGTCAGTTCCCTTTATCAGCAGGGATGGCATTTATTTTTCTAGTTCTCTTCATCAGCAGAGATAACAATCTTTTGAAGATTTTCTTCGTCAGTTCCCTTTATCAGCAGGGATGGCATTTATTTTGCTAGTTCTCTTTATCAGCAGAGATAGCAATCTTTTGCCGTCGGTTCCCTTTATCAGCAGGGATGGCATTTATTTTGCTAGTTCTCTTTATCAGTAGAGATAGCAATCTTTTGAAGATTTTCTCCGTCAGTTCCCTTTATCAGCAGGGATGGCATTTATTTTGCTAGTTCTCTTTATCAGCAGATATAGCAATCTTTTGAAGATTTTCTTCGTCAGTTCCTTTTATCAGCAGGGATGGCATTTATTTTGCTAGTTCTCTTTATCAGCAGAGATAGCAATCTTTTGAAGATTTTCTCCGTCGGTTCCCTTTATCAGCAGGGATGGCATTTATTTTGCTAGTTCTCTTTATCAGCAGATATAGCAATCTTTTGGAGATTTTCTTCGTCAGTTCCCTTTATCAGCAGGGATGGCATTTATTTTGCTAGTTCTCTTTATCAGCAGAGATAGCAATCTTTTGAAGATTTTCTTCGTCAGTTCCCTTTATCAGCAGGGATGGCATTTATTTTGCTAGTTCTCTTTATTAGCAGAGATAGCAATCTTTTGAAGATTTTCTTCGTCAGTTCCTTTTATCAGCAGGGATGGCATTTATTTTGCTAGTTCTCTTTATCAGCAGAGATAGCAATCTTTTAAAGATTTTCTTCGTCAGTTCCTTTTATCAGCAGGGATGGCATTTATTTTGCTAGTTCTCTTTATCAGCAGAGATAGCAATCTTTTGAAGATTTTCTCCGTCGGTTCCCTTTATCAGCAGGGATGGCATTTATTTTGCTAGTTCTCTTTATCAGCAGAGATAGCAATCTTTTGAAGATTTTCTCCGTCAGTTCCCTTTATCAGCAGGGATGGCATTTATTTTGCTAGTTCTCTTTATCAGCAGAGATAGCAATCTTTTGAAGATTTTCTTCGTCAGTTCGCTTTATCAGCAGGGATGGCATTTATTTTGCTAGTTCTCTTTATCAGCCGAGATAGCAATCTTTTGAAGATTTTCTTCGTCAGTTCCCTTTATCAGCAGGGATGGCATTTATTTTTCTAGTTCTCTTCATCAGCAGAGATAGCAATCTTTTGAAGATTTTCTCCGTCGGTTCCCTTTATCAGCAGGGATGGCATTTATTTTGCTAGTTCTCTTTATCAGCAGATATAACAATCTTTTGAAGATTTTCTTCGTCAGTTCCCTTTATCAGCAGGGATGGCATTTATTTTGCTAGTTCTCTTTATCAGCAGAGATAGCAATCTTTTGAAGATTTTCTTCGTCAGTTCCCTTTATCAGCAGGGATGGCATTTATTTTGCTAGTTCTCTTTATTAGCAGAGATGGCAATCTTTTGGAGATTTTCTTCGTCAGTTCCTTTTATCAGCAGGGATGGCATTTATTTTGCTAGTTCTCTTTATCAGCAGAGATAGCAATCTTTTGAAGATTTTCTCCGTCGGTTCCCTTTATCAGTAGGGATGGCATTTATTTTGCTAGTTCTCTTTATCAGCAGAGATAGCAATCTTTTGAAGATTTTCTCCGTCAGTTCCCTTTATCAGCAGGGATGGCATTTATTTTGCTAGTTCTCTTTATCAGCAGAGATAGCAATCTTTTGAAGATTTTCTTCGTCAGTTCGCTTTATCAGCAGGGATGGCATTTATTTTGCTAGTTCTCTTTATCAGCCGAGATAGCAATCTTTTGAAGATTTTCTTCGTCAGTTCCCTTTATCAGCAGGGATGGCATTTATTTTTCTAGTTCTCTTCATCAGCAGAGATAGCAATCTTTTGAAGATTTTCTCCGTCGGTTCCCTTTATCAGCAGGGATGGCATTTATTTTGCTAGTTCTCTTTATCAGCAGATATAACAATCTTTTGAAGATTTTCTTCGTCAGTTCCCTTTATCAGCAGGGATGGCATTTATTTTGCTAGTTCTCTTTATTAGCAGAGATAGCAATCTTTTGAAGATTTTCTTCGTCAGTTCCTTTTATCAGCAGGGATGGCATTTATTTTGCTAGTTCTCTTTATCAGCAGAGATAGCAATCTTTTAAAGATTTTCTTCGTCAGTTCCTTTTATCAGCAGGGATGGCATTTATTTTGCTAGTTCTCTTTATCAGCAGAGATAGCAATCTTTTGAAGATTTTCTCCGTCGGTTCCCTTTATCAGCAGGGATGGCATTTATTTTGCTAGTTCTCTTTATCAGCAGAGATAGCAATCTTTTGAAGATTTTCTCCGTCAGTTCCCTTTATCAGCAGGGATGGCATTTATTTTGCTAGTTCTCTTTATCAGCAGAGATAGCAATCTTTTGAAGATTTTCTTCGTCAGTTCGCTTTATCAGCAGGGATGGCATTTATTTTGCTAGTTCTCTTTATCAGCCGAGATAGCAATCTTTTGAAGATTTTCTTCGTCAGTTCCCTTTATCAGCAGGGATGGCATTTATTTTTCTAGTTCTCTTCATCAGCAGAGATAGCAATCTTTTGAAGATTTTCTCCGTCGGTTCCCTTTATCTGCAGGGATGGCATTTATTTTGCTAGTTCTCTTTATCAGCAGATATAACAATCTTTTGAAGATTTTCTTCGTCAGTTCCCTTTATCAGCAGGGATGGCATTTATTTTGCTAGTTCCCTTTATCAGCAGAGATAGCAATCTTTTGAAGATTTTCTTCGTCAGTTCCCTTTATCAGCAGGGATGGCATTTATTTTGCTAGTTCTCTTTATTAGCAGAGATGGCAATCTTTTGGAGATTTTCTTCGTCAGTTCCTTTTATCAGCAGGGATGGCATTTATTTTGCTAGTTCTCTTTATCAGCAGAGATAGCAATCTTTTGAAGATTTTCTTCGTCAGTTCCTTTTATCAGCAGGGATGGCATTTATTTTGCTAGTTCTCTTTATCAGCAGAGATAGCAATCTTTTGAAGATTTTCTCCGTCGGATCCCTTTATCAGCAGGGATGGCATTTATTTTGCTAGTTCTCTTTATCAGCAGAGATAGCAATCTTTTGAAGATTTTCTCCGTCAGTTCCCTTTATCAGCAGGGATGGCATTTATTTTGCTAGTTCTCTTTATCAGCAGAGATAGCAATCTTTTGAAGATTTTCTTCGTCAGTTCCCTTTATCAGCAGGGATGGCATTTATTTTGCTAGTTCTCTTTATCAGCCGAGATAGCAATCTTATAAAGATTTTCTTCGTCAGTTCCCTTTATCAGCAGGGATGGCATTTATTTTTCTAGTTCTCTTCATCAGCAGAGATAACAATCTTTTGAAGATTTTCTTCGTCAGTTCCCTTTATCAGCAGGGATGGCATTTATTTTGCTAGTTCTCTTTATCAGCAGAGATAGCAATCTTTTGCCGTCGGTTCCCTTTATCAGCAGGGATGGCATTTATTTTGCTAGTTCTCTTTATCAGTAGAGATAGCAATCTTTTGAAGATTTTCTCCGTCAGTTCCCTTTATCAGCAGGGATGGCATTTATTTTGCTAGTTCTCTTTATCAGCAGATATAGCAATCTTTTGAAGATTTTCTTCGTCAGTTCCTTTTATCAGCAGGGATGGCATTTATTTTGCTAGTTCTCTTTATCAGCAGAGATAGCAATCTTTTGAAGATTTTCTCCGTCGGTTCCCTTTATCAGCAGGGATGGCATTTATTTTGCTAGTTCTCTTTATCAGCAGATATAGCAATCTTTTGAAGATTTTCTTCGTCAGTTCCCTTTATCAGCAGGGATGGCATTTATTTTGCTAGTTCTCTTTATCAGCAGAGATAGCAATCTTTTAAAGATTTTCTCCGTCGGTTCCCTTTATCAGCAGGGGTGGCATTTATTTTGCTAGTTCTCTTTATCAGCAGATATAGCAATCTTTTGAAGATTTTCTTCGTCAGTTCCCTTTATCAGCAGGGATGGCATTTATTTTGCTAGTTCTCTTTATCAGCAGAGATAGCAATCTTTTGAAGATTTTCTTCGTCAGTTCCCTTTATCAGCAGGGATGGCATTTATTTTGCTAGTTCTCTTTATTAGCAGAGATAGCAATCTTTTGAAGATTTTCTTCGTCAGTTCCTTTTATCAGCAGGGATGGCATTTATTTTGCTAGTTCTCTTTATCAGCAGAGATAGCAATCTTTTAAAGATTTTCTTCGTCATTTCCTTTTATCAGCAGGGATGGCATTTATTTTGCTAGTTCTCTTTATCAGCAGAGATAGCAATCTTTTGAAGATTTTCTCCGTCGGTTCCCTTTATCAGCAGGGATGGCATTTATTTTGCTAGTTCTCTTTATCAGCAGAGATAGCAATCTTTTGAAGATTTTCTCCGTCAGTTCCCTTTATCAGCAGGGATGGCATTTATTTTGCTAGTTCTCTTTATCAGCAGAGATAGCAATCTTTTGAAGATTTTCTTCGTCAGTTCGCTTTATCAGCAGGGATGGCATTTATTTTGCTAGTTCTCTTTATCAGCCGAGATAGCAATCTTTTGAAGATTTTCTTCGTCAGTTCCCTTTATCAGCAGGGATGGCATTTATTTTTCTAGTTCTCTTCATCAGCAGAGATAGCAATCTTTTGAAGATTTTCTCCGTCGGTTCCCTTTATCAGCAGGGATGGCATTTATTTTGCTAGTTCTCTTTATCAGCAGATATAACAATCTTTTGAAGATTTTCTTCGTCAGTTCCCTTTATCAGCAGGGATGGCATTTATTTTGCTAGTTCTCTTTATCAGCAGAGATAGCAATCTTTTGAAGATTTTCTTCGTCAGTTCCCTTTATCAGCAGGGATGGCATTTATTTTGCTAGTTCTCTTTATTAGCAGAGATAGCAATCTTTTGGAGATTTTCTTCGTCAGTTCCTTTTATCAGCAGGGATGGCATTTATTTTGCTAGTTCTCTTTATCAGCAGAGATAGCAATCTTTTGAAGATTTTCTTCGTCAGTTCCTTTTATCAGCAGGGATGGCATTTATTTTGCTAGTTCTCTTTATCAGCAGAGATAGCAATCTTTTGAAGATTTTCTCCGTCGGATCCCTTTATCAGCAGGGATGGCATTTATTTTGCTAGTTCTCTTTATCAGCAGAGATAGCAATCTTTTGAAGATTTTCTCCGTCAGTTCCCTTTATCAGCAGGGATGGCATTTATTTTGCTAGTTCTCTTTATCAGCAGAGATAGCAATCTTTTGAAGAATTTCTTCGTCAGTTCCCTTTATCAGCAGGGATGGCATTTATTTTGCTAGTTCTCTTTATCAGCCGAGATAGCAATCTTTTAAAGATTTTCTTCGTCAGTTCCCTTTATCAGCAGGGATGGCATTTATTTTTCTAGTTCTCTTCATCAGCAGAGATAACAATCTTTTGAAGATTTTCTTCGTCAGTTCCCTTTATCAGCAGGGATGGCATTTATTTTGCTAGTTCTCTTTATCAGCAGAGATAGCAATCTTTTAGCGTCGGTTCCCTTTATCAGCAGGGATGGCATTTATTTTGCTAGTTCTCTTTATCAGTAGAGATAGCAATCTTTTGAAGATTTTCTCCGTCAGTTCCCTTTATCAGCAGGGATGGCATTTATTTTGCTAGTTCTCTTTATCAGCAGATATAGCAATCTTTTGAAGATTTTCTTCGTCAGTTCCTTTTATCAGCAGGGATGGCATTTATTTTGCTAGTTCTCTTTATCAGCAGAGATAGCAATCTTTTGAAGATTTTCTTCGTCAGTTCCTTTTATCAGCAGGGATGGCATTTATTTTGCTAGTTCTCTTTATCAGCAGAGATAGCAATCTTTTGAAGATTTTCTCCGTCGGATCCCTTTATCAGCAGGGATGGCATTTATTTTGCTAGTTCTCTTTATCAGCAGAGATAGCAATCTTTTGAAGATTTTCTCCGTCAGTTCCCTTTATCAGCAGGGATGGCATTTATTTTGCTAGTTCTCTTTATCAGCCGAGATAGCAATCTTTTAAAGATTTTCTTCGTCAGTTCCCTTTATCAGCAGGGATGGCATTTATTTTTCTAGTTCTCTTCATCAGCAGAGATAACAATCTTTTGAAGATTTTCTTCGTCAGTTCCCTTTATCAGCAGGGATGGCATTTATTTTGCTAGTTCTCTTTATCAGCAGAGATAGCAATCTTTTGCCGTCGGTTCCCTTTATCAGCAGGGATGGCATTTATTTTGCTAGTTCTCTTTATCAGTAGAGATAGCAATCTTTTGAAGATTTTCTCCGTCAGTTCCCTTTATCAGCAGGGATGGCATTTATTTTGCTAGTTCTCTTTATCAGCAGATATAGCAATCTTTTGAAGATTTTCTTCGTCAGTTCCTTTTATCAGCAGGGATGGCATTTATTTTGCTAGTTCTCTTTATCAGCAGAGATAGCAATCTTTTGAAGATTTTCTCCGTCGGTTCCCTTTATCAGCAGGGATGGCATTTATTTTGCTAGTTCTCTTTATCAGCAGATATAGCAATCTTTTGGAGATTTTCTTCGTCAGTTCCCTTTATCAGCAGGGATGGCATTTATTTTGCTAGTTCTCTTTATCAGCAGAGATAGCAATCTTTTGAAGATTTTCTTCGTCAGTTCCTTTTATCAGCAGGGATGGCATTTATTTTGCTAGTTCTCTTTATCAGCAGAGATAGCAATCTTTTGAAGATTTTCTCCGTCGGATCCCTTTATCAGCAGGGATGGCATTTATTTTGCTAGTTCTCTTTATCAGCAGAGATAGCAATCTTTTGAAGATTTTCTCCGTCAGTTCCCTTTATCAGCAGGGATGGCATTTATTTTGCTAGTTCTCTTTATCAGCCGAGATAGCAATCTTTTAAAGATTTTCTTCGTCAGTTCCCTTTATCAGCAGGGATGGCATTTATTTTTCTAGTTCTCTTCATCAGCAGAGATAACAATCTTTTGAAGATTTTCTTCGTCAGTTCCCTTTATCAGCAGGGATGGCATTTATTTTGCTAGTTCTCTTTATCAGCAGAGATAGCAATCTTTTGCCGTCGGTTCCCTTTATCAGCAGGGATGGCATTTATTTTGCTAGTTCTCTTTATCAGTAGAGATAGCAATCTTTTGAAGATTTTCTCCGTCAGTTCCCTTTATCAGCAGGGATGGCATTTATTTTGCTAGTTCTCTTTATCAGCAGATATAGCAATCTTTTGAAGATTTTCTTCGTCAGTTCCTTTTATCATCAGGGATGGCATTTATTTTGCTAGTTCTCTTTATCAGCAGAGATAGCAATCTTTTGAAGATTTTCTCCGTCGGTTCCCTTTATCAGCAGGGATGGCATTTATTTTGCTAGTTCTCTTTATCAGCAGATATAGCAATCTTTTGGAGATTTTCTTCGTCAGTTCCCTTTATCAGCAGGGATGGCATTTATTTTGCTAGTTCTCTTTATCAGCAGAGATAGCAATCTTTTGAAGATTTTCTTCGTCAGTTCCCTTTATCAGCAGGGATGGCATTTATTTTGCTAGTTCTCTTTATTAGCAGAGATAGCAATCTTTTGAAGATTTTCTTCGTCAGTTCCTTTTATCAGCAGGGATGGCATTTATTTTGCTAGTTCTCTTTATCAGCAGAGATAGCAATCTTTTGAAGATTTTCTCCGTCGGTTCCCTTTATCAGCAGGGATGGCATTTATTTTGCTAGTTCTCTTTATCAGCAGATATAGCAATCTTTTGGAGATTTTCTTCGTCAGTTCCCTTTATCAGCAGGGATGGCATTTATTTTGCTAGTTCTCTTTATCAGCCGAGATAGCAATCTTTTAAAGATTTTCTTCGTCAGTTCCCTTTATCAGCAGGGATGGCATTTATTTTTCTAGTTCTCTTCATCAGCAGAGATAACAATCTTTTGAAGATTTTCTTCGTCAGTTCCCTTTATCAGCAGGGATGGCATTTATTTTGCTAGTTCTCTTTATCAGCAGAGATAGCAATCTTTTGCCGTCGGTTCCCTTTATCAGCAGGGATGGCATTTATTTTGCTAGTTCTCTTTATCAGTAGAGATAGCAATCTTTTGAAGATTTTCTCCGTCAGTTCCCTTTATCAGCAGGGATGGCATTTATTTTGCTAGTTCTCTTTATCAGCAGATATAGCAATCTTTTGAAGATTTTCTTCGTCAGTTCCTTTTATCAGCAGGGATGGCATTTATTTTGCTAGTTCTCTTTATCAGCAGAGATAGCAATCTTTTGAAGATTTTCTCCGTCGGTTCCCTTTATCAGCAGGGATGGCATTTATTTTGCTAGTTCTCTTTATCAGCAGATATAGCAATCTTTTGGAGATTTTCTTCGTCAGTTCCCTTTATCAGCAGGGATGGCATTTATTTTGCTAGTTCTCTTTATCAGCAGAGATAGCAATCTTTTGAAGATTTTCTTCGTCAGTTCCCTTTATCAGCAGGGATGGCATTTATTTTGCTAGTTCTCTTTATTAGCAGAGATAGCAATCTTTTGAAGATTTTCTTCGTCAGTTCCTTTTATCAGCAGGGATGGCATTTATTTTGCTAGTTCTCTTTATCAGCAGATATAGCAATCTTTTGGAGATTTTCTTCGTCAGTTCCCTTTATCAGCAGGGATGGCATTTATTTTGCTAGTTCTCTTTATCAGCAGAGATAGCAATCTTTTGAAGATTTTCTTCGTCAGTTCCTTTTATCAGCAGGGATGGCATTTATTTTGCTAGTTCTCTTTATCAGCAGAGATAGCAATCTTTTGAAGATTTTCTTCGTCAGTTCCTTTTATCAGCAGGGATGGCATTTATTTTGCTAGTTCTCTTTATCAGCAGAGATAGCAATCTTTTGAAGATTTTCTCCGTCGGATCCCTTTATCAGCAGGGATGGCATTTATTTTGCTAGTTCTCTTTATCAGCAGAGATAGCAATCTTTTGAAGATTTTCTCCGTCAGTTCCCTTTATCAGCAGGGATGGCATTTATTTTGCTAGTTCTCTTTATCAGCCGAGATAGCAATCTTTTAAAGATTTTCTTCGTCAGTTCCCTTTATCAGCAGGGATGGCATTTATTTTTCTAGTTCTCTTCATCAGCAGAGATAACAATCTTTTGAAGATTTTCTTCGTCAGTTCCCTTTATCAGCAGGGATGGCATTTATTTTGCTAGTTCTCTTTATCAGCAGAGATAGCAATCTTTTGCCGTCGGTTCCCTTTATCAGCAGGGATGGCATTTATTTTGCTAGTTCTCTTTATCAGTAGAGATAGCAATCTTTTGAAGATTTTCTCCGTCAGTTCCCTTTATCAGCAGGGATGGCATTTATTTTGCTAGTTCTCTTTATCAGCAGATATAGCAATCTTTTGAAGATTTTCTTCGTCAGTTCCTTTTATCAGCAGGGATGGCATTTATTTTGCTAGTTCTCTTTATCAGCAGAGATAGCAATCTTTTGAAGATTTTCTCCGTCGGTTCCCTTTATCAGCAGGGATGGCATTTATTTTGCTAGTTCTCTTTATCAGCAGATATAGCAATCTTTTGGAGATTTTCTTCGTCAGTTCCCTTTATCAGCAGGGATGGCATTTATTTTTCTAGTTCTCTTTATCAGCAGAGATAGCAATCTTTTGAAGATTTTCTTCGTCAGTTCCCTTTATCAGCAGGGATGGCATTTATTTTGCTAGTTCTCTTTATTAGCAGAGATAGCAATCTTTTGAAGATTTTCTTCGTCAGTTCCTTTTATCAGCAGGGATGGCATTTATTTTGCTAGTTCTCTTTATCAGCAGAGATAGCAATCTTTTAAAGATTTTCTTCGTCAGTTCCTTTTATCAGCAGGGATGGCATTTATTTTGCTAGTTCTCTTTATCAGCAGAGATAGCAATCTTTTGAAGATTTTCTCCGTCGGTTCCCTTTATCAGCAGGGATGGCATTTATTTTGCTAGTTCTCTTTATCAGCAGAGATAGCAATCTTTTGAAGATTTTCTCCGTCAGTTCCCTTTATCAGCAGGGATGGCATTTATTTTGCTAGTTCTCTTTATCAGCAGAGATAGCAATCTTTTGAAGATTTTCTTCGTCAGTTCGCTTTATCAGCAGGGATGGCATTTATTTTGCTAGTTCTCTTTATCAGCCGAGATAGCAATCTTTTGAAGATTTTCTTCGTCAGTTCCCTTTATCAGCAGGGATGGCATTTATTTTTCTAGTTCTCTTCATCAGCAGAGATAGCAATCTTTTGAAGATTTTCTCCGTCGGTTCCCTTTATCAGCAGGGATGGCATTTATTTTGCTAGTTCTCTTTATCAGCAGATATAACAATCTTTTGAAGATTTTCTTCGTCAGTTCCCTTTATCAGCAGGGATGGCATTTATTTTGCTAGTTCTCTTTATCAGCAGAGATAGCAATCTTTTGAAGATTTTCTTCGTCAGTTCCCTTTATCAGCAGGGATGGCATTTATTTTGCTAGTTCTCTTTATTAGCAGAGATGGCAATCTTTTGGAGATTTTCTTCGTCAGTTCCTTTTATCAGCAGGGATGGCATTTATTTTGCTAGTTCTCTTTATCAGCAGAGATAGCAATCTTTTGAAGATTTTCTTCGTCAGTTCCTTTTATCAGCAGGGATGGCATTTATTTTGCTAGTTCTCTTTATCAGCAGAGATAGCAATCTTTTGAAGATTTTCTCCGTCGGATCCCTTTATCAGCAGGGATGGCATTTATTTTGCTAGTTCTCTTTATCAGCAGAGATAGCAATCTTTTGAAGATTTTCTCCGTCAGTTCCCTTTATCAGCAGGGATGGCATTTATTTTGCTAGTTCTCTTTATCAGCAGAGATAGCAATCTTTTGAAGATTTTCTTCGTCAGTTCCCTTTATCAGCAGGGATGGCATTTATTTTGCTAGTTCTCTTTATCAGCCGAGATAGCAATCTTTTAAAGATTTTCTTCGTCAGTTCCCTTTATCAGCAGGGATGGCATTTATTTTTCTAGTTCTCTTCATCAGCAGAGATAACAATCTTTTGAAGATTTTCTTCGTCAGTTCCCTTTATCAGCAGGGATGGCATTTATTTTGCTAGTTCTCTTTATCAGCAGAGATAGCAATCTTTTGCCGTCGGTTCCCTTTATCAGCAGGGATGGCATTTATTTTGCTAGTTCTCTTTATCAGTAGAGATAGCAATCTTTTGAAGATTTTCTCCGTCAGTTCCCTTTATCAGCAGGGATGGCATTTATTTTGCTAGTTCTCTTTATCAGCAGATATAGCAATCTTTTGAAGATTTTCTTCGTCAGTTCCTTTTATCAGCAGGGATGGCATTTATTTTGCTAGTTCTCTTTATCAGCAGAGATAGCAATCTTTTGAAGATTTTCTCCGTCGGTTCCCTTTATCAGCAGGGATGGCATTTATTTTGCTAGTTCTCTTTATCAGCAGATATAGCAATCTTTTGAAGATTTTCTTCGTCAGTTCCCTTTATCAGCAGGGATGGCATTTATTTTGCTAGTTCTCTTTATCAGCAGAGATAGCAATCTTTTGAAGATTTTCTCCGTCGGTTCCCTTTATCAGCAGGGGTGGCATTTATTTTGCTAGTTCTCTTTATCAGCAGATATAGCAATCTTTTGAAGATTTTCTTCGTCAGTTCCCTTTATCAGCAGGGATGGCATTTATTTTGCTAGTTCTCTTTATCAGCAGAGATAGCAATCTTTTGAAGATTTTCTTCGTCAGTTCCCTTTATCAGCAGGGATGGCATTTATTTTGCTAGTTCTCTTTATTAGCAGAGATAGCAATCTTTTGAAGATTTTCTTCGTCAGTTCCTTTTATCAGCAGGGATGGCATTTATTTTGCTAGTTCTCTTTATCAGCAGAGATAGCAATCTTTTAAAGATTTTCTTCGTCATTTCCTTTTATCAGCAGGGATGGCATTTATTTTGCTAGTTCTCTTTATCAGCAGAGATAGCAATCTTTTGAAGATTTTCTCCGTCGGTTCCCTTTATCAGCAGGGATGGCATTTATTTTGCTAGTTCTCTTTATCAGCAGAGATAGCAATCTTTTGAAGATTTTCTCCGTCAGTTCCCTTTATCAGCAGGGATGGCATTTATTTTGCTAGTTCTCTTTATCAGCAGAGATAGCAATCTTTTGAAGATTTTCTTCGTCAGTTCGCTTTATCAGCAGGGATGGCATTTATTTTGCTAGTTCTCTTTATCAGCCGAGATAGCAATCTTTTGAAGATTTTCTTCGTCAGTTCGCTTTATCAGCAGGGATGGCATTTATTTTTCTAGTTCTCTTCATCAGCAGAGATAGCAATCTTTTGAAGATTTTCTCCGTCGGTTCCCTTTATCAGCAGGGATGGCATTTATTTTGCTAGTTCTCTTTATCAGCAGATATAACAATCTTTTGAAGATTTTCTTCGTCAGTTCCCTTTATCAGCAGGGATGGCATTTATTTTGCTAGTTCTCTTTATCAGCAGAGATAGCAATCTTTTGAAGATTTTCTTCGTCAGTTCCCTTTATCAGCAGGGATGGCATTTATTTTGCTAGTTCTCTTTATTAGCAGAGATAGCAATCTTTTGGAGATTTTCTTCGTCAGTTCCTTTTATCAGCAGGGATGGCATTTATTTTGCTAGTTCTCTTTATCAGCAGAGATAGCAATCTTTTGAAGATTTTCTTCGTCAGTTCCTTTTATCAGCAGGGATGGCATTTATTTTGCTAGTTCTCTTTATCAGCAGAGATAGCAATCTTTTGAAGATTTTCTCCGTCGGATCCCTTTATCAGCAGGGATGGCATTTATTTTGCTAGTTCTCTTTATCAGCAGAGATAGCAATCTTTTGAAGATTTTCTCCGTCAGTTCCCTTTATCAGCAGGGATGGCATTTATTTTGCTAGTTCTCTTTATCAGCAGAGATAGCAATCTTTTGAAGAATTTCTTCGTCAGTTCCCTTTATCAGCAGGGATGGCATTTATTTTGCTAGTTCTCTTTATCAGCCGAGATAGCAATCTTTTAAAGATTTTCTTCGTCAGTTCCCTTTATCAGCAGGGATGGCATTTATTTTTCTAGTTCTCTTCATCAGCAGAGATAACAATCTTTTGAAGATTTTCTTCGTCAGTTCCCTTTATCAGCAGGGATGGCATTTATTTTGCTAGTTCTCTTTATCAGCAGAGATAGCAATCTTTTAGCGTCGGTTCCCTTTATCAGCAGGGATGGCATTTATTTTGCTAGTTCTCTTTATCAGTAGAGATAGCAATCTTTTGAAGATTTTCTCCGTCAGTTCCCTTTATCAGCAGGGATGGCATTTATTTTGCTAGTTCTCTTTATCAGCAGATATAGCAATCTTTTGAAGATTTTCTTCGTCAGTTCCTTTTATCAGCAGGGATGGCATTTATTTTGCTAGTTCTCTTTATCAGCAGAGATAGCAATCTTTTGAAGATTTTCTCCGTCGCTTCCCTTTATCAGCAGGGATGGCATTTATTTTGCTAGTTCTCTTTATCAGCAGATATAGCAATCTTTTGAAGATTTTCTTCGTCAGTTCCCTTTATCAGCAGGGATGGCATTTATTTTGCTAGTTCTCTTTATCAGCAGAGATAGCAATCTTTTGAAGATTTTCTTCGTCAGTTCCCTTTATCAGCAGGGATGGCATTTATTTTGCTAGTTCTCTTTATTAGCAGAGATAGCAATCTTTTGAAGATTTTCTTCGTCAGTTCCTTTTATCAGCAGGGATGGCATTTATTTTGCTAGTTCTCTTTATCAGCAGAGATAGCAATCTTTTAAAGATTTTCTTCGTCAGTTCCTTTTATCAGCAGGGATGGCATTTATTTTGCTAGTTCTCTTTATCAGCAGAGATAGCAATCTTTTGAAGATTTTCTCCGTCGGTTCCCTTTATCAGCAGGGATGGCATTTATTTTGCTAGTTCTCTTTATCAGCAGAGATAGCAATCTTTTGAAGATTTTCTCCGTCAGTTCCCTTTATCAGCAGGGATGGCATTTATTTTGCTAGTTCTCTTTATCAGCAGAGATAGCAATCTTTTGAAGATTTTCTTCGTCAGTTCGCTTTATCAGCAGGGATGGCATTTATTTTGCTAGTTCTCTTTATCAGCCGAGATAGCAATCTTTTGAAGATTTTCTTCGTCAGTTCCCTTTATCAGCAGGGATGGCATTTATTTTTCTAGTTCTCTTCATCAGCAGAGATAGCAATCTTTTGAAGATTTTCTCCGTCGGTTCCCTTTATCAGCAGGGATGGCATTTATTTTGCTAGTTCTCTTTATCAGCAGATATAACAATCTTTTGAAGATTTTCTTCGTCAGTTCCCTTTATCAGCAGGGATGGCATTTATTTTGCTAGTTCTCTTTATCAGCAGAGATAGCAATCTTTTGAAGATTTTCTTCGTCAGTTCCCTTTATCAGCAGGGATGGCATTTATTTTGCTAGTTCTCTTTATTAGCAGAGATAGCAATCTTTTGGAGATTTTCTTCGTCAGTTCCTTTTATCAGCAGGGATGGCATTTATTTTGCTAGTTCTCTTTATCAGCAGAGATAGCAATCTTTTGAAGATTTTCTTCGTCAGTTCCTTTTATCAGCAGGGATGGCATTTATTTTGCTAGTTCTCTTTATCAGCAGAGATAGCAATCTTTTGAAGATTTTCTCCGTCGGATCCCTTTATCAGCAGGGATGGCATTTATTTTGCTAGTTCTCTTTATCAGCAGAGATAGCAATCTTTTGAAGATTTTCTCCGTCAGTTCCCTTTATCAGCAGGGATGGCATTTATTTTGCTAGTTCTCTTTATCAGCAGAGATAGCAATCTTTTGAAGATTTTCTTCGTCAGTTCCCTTTATCAGCAGGGATGGCATTTATTTTGCTAGTTCTCTTTATCAGCCGAGATAGCAATCTTTTAAAGATTTTCTTCGTCAGTTCCCTTTATCAGCTGGGATGGCATTTATTTTTCTAGTTCTCTTCATCATCAGAGATAACAATCTTTTGAAGATTTTCTTCGTCAGTTCCCTTTATCAGCAGGGATGGCATTTATTTTGCTAGTTCTCTTTATCAGCAGAGATAGCAATCTTTTGCCGTCGGTTCCCTTTATCAGCAGGGATGGCATTTATTTTGCTAGTTCTCTTTATCAGTAGAGATAGCAATCTTTTGAAGATTTTCTCCGTCAGTTCCCTTTATCAGCAGGGATGGCATTTATTTTGCTAGTTCTCTTTATTAGCAGATATAGCAATCTTTTGAAGATTTTCTTCGTCAGTTCCTTTTATCAGCAGGGATGGCATTTATTTTTCTAGTTCTCTATATCAGCAGAGATAGCAATCTTTTGAAGATTTTCTCCGTCGGTTCCCTTTATCAGCAGGGATGGCATTTATTTTGCTAGTTCTCTTTATCAGCAGATATAGCAATCTTTTGAAGATTTTCTTCGTCAGTTCCTTTTATCAGCAGGGATGGCATTTATTTTGCTAGTTCTCTTTATCAGCAGAGATAGCAATCTTTTGAAGATTTTCTCCGTCGGTTCCCTTTATCAGCAGGGATGGCATTTATTTTGCTAGTTCTCTTTATCAGCAGATATAGCAATCTTTTGAAGATTTTCTTCGTCAGTTCCCTTTATCAGCAGGGATGGCATTTATTTTGCTAGTTCTCTTTATCAGCAGAGATAGCAATCTTTTGAAGATTTTCTTCGTCAGTTCCCTTTAGCAGCAGGGATGGCATTTATTTTGCTAGTTCTCTTTATTAGCAGAGATAGCAATCTTTTGATGATTTTCTTCGTCAGTTCCTTTTATCAGCAGGGATGGCATTTATTTTGCTAGTTCTCTTTATCAGCAGAGATAGCAATCTTTTGAAGATTTTCTTCGTCAGTTCCTTTTATCAGCAGGGATGGCATTTATTTTGCTAGTTCTCTTTATCAGCAGAGATAGCAATCTTTTGAAGATTTTCTCCGTCGGTTCCCTTTATCAGCAGGGATGGCATTTATTTTGCTAGTTCTCTTTATCAGCAGAGATAGCAATCTTTTGAAGATTTTCTCCGTCAGTTCCCTTTATCAGCAGGGATGGCATTTATTTTGCTAGTTCTCTTTATCAGCAGAGATAGCAATCTTTTGAAGATTTTCTTCGTCAGTTCCCTTTATCAGCAGGGATGGCATTTATTTTGCTAGTTCTCTTTATCAGCAGAGATAGCAATCTTTTGAAGATTTTCTTCGTCAGTTCCCTTTATCAGCAGGGATGGCATTTATTTTTCTAGTTCTCTTTATCAGCAGAGGTAGCAATCTTTTGAAGATTTTCTTCGTCAGTTCCCTTTATCAGCAGGGATGACATTTATTTTGCTAGTTCTCTTTATCAGCAGAGATAGCAATCTTTTGATGATTTTCTTCGTCAGTTCCCTTTATCAGCAGGGATGGCATTTATTTTTCTAGTTCTCTTTATCAGCAGAGATAATAATCTTTTGAAGATTTTCTTCGTCAGTTCCCTTTATCAGCAGGGATGGCATTTATTTTGCTAGTTCTCTTTATCAGCAGAGATAGCAATCTTTTGCCGTCGGTTCCCTTTATCAGCAGGGATGGCATTTATTTTGCTAGTTCTCTTTATCAGTAGAGATAGCAATCTTTTGAAGATTTTCTCCGTCAGTTCCCTTTATCAGCAGGGATGGCATTTATTTTGCTAGTTCTCTTTATCAGCAGATATAGCAATCTTTTGAAGATTTTCTTCGTCAGTTCCTTTTATCAGCAGGGATGGCATTTATTTTGCTAGTTCTCTTTATCAGCAGAGATAGCAATCTTTTGAAGATTTTCTCCGTCGGTTCCCTTTATCACCAGGGATGGCATTTATTTTGCTAGTTCTCTTTATCAGCAGATATAGCAATCTTTTGAAGATTTTCTTCGTCAGTTCCTTTTATCAGCAGGGATGGCATTTATTTTGCTAGTTCTCTTTATCAGCAGAGATAGCAATCTTTTGAAGATTTTCTCCGTCGGTTCCCTTTATCAGCAGGGATGGCATTTATTTTGCTAGTTCTCTTTATCAGCAGATATAGCAATCTTTTGAAGATTTTCTTCGTCAGTTCCCTTTATCAGCAGGGATGGCATTTATTTTGCTAGTTCTCTTTATCAGCAGAGATAGCAATCTTTTGAAGATTTTCTTCTTCAGTTCCCTTTATCAGCAGGGATGGCATTTATTTTGCTAGTTCTCTTTATTAGCAGAGATAGCAATCTTTTGAAGATTTTCTTCGTCAGTTCCTTTTATCAGCAGGGATGGCATTTATTTTGCTAGTTCTCTTTATCAGCAGAGATAGCAATCTTTTGAAGATTTTCTTCGTCAGTTCCTTTTATCAGCAGGGATGGCATTTATTTTGCTAGTTCTCTTTATCAGCAGAGATAGCAATCGTTTGAAGATTTTCTCCGTCGGTTCCCTTTATCAGCAGGGATGGCATTTATTTTGCTAGTTCTCTTTATCAGCAGAGATAGCAATCTTTTGAAGATTTTCTCCGTCAGTTCCCTTTATCAGCAGGGATGGCATTTATTTTGCTAGTTCTCTTTATCAGCAGAGATAGCAATCTTTTGAAGATTTTCTTCGTCAGTTCCCTTTATCAGCAGGGATGGCATTTATTTTGCTAGTTCTCTTTATCAGCAGAGATAGCAATCTTTTGAAGATTTTCTTCGTCAGTTCCCTTTATCAGCAGGGATGGCATTTATTTTTCTAGTTCTCTTTATCAGCAGAGGTAGCAATCTTTTGAAGATTTTCTTCGTCAGTTCCCTTTATCAGCACGGATGACATTTATTTTGCTAGTTCTCTTTATCAGCAGAGATAGCAATCTTTTGATGATTTTCTTCGTCAGTTCCCTTTATCAGCAGGGATGGCATTTATTTTTCTAGTTCTCTTTATCAGCAGAGATAGCAATCTTTTGAAGATTTTCTCCGTCAGTTACCTTTATCAGCAGGGATGGCATTTATTTTGCTACTTCTCTTTATCAACAGAGATAGCAATCTTTTGAAGATTTTCTTCGTCAGTTCCTTTTATCAGAAGGGATGGCATTTATTTTGCTAGTTCTCTTTATCAGCAGAGATAGCAATCTTTTGAAGATTTTCTCCGTCGGTTCCCTTGATCAGCAGGGATGGCATGTATTTTGCTAGTTCTCTTTATCAGCAGAGATAGCAATCTTTTGAAGATTTTCTCCGTCGGTTCCCTTTATCAGCAGGGATGGCATTTATTTTGCTAGTTCTCTTTATCAGCAGAGATAGCAATCTTTTGAAGATTTTCTCCGTCAGTTCCCTTTATCAGCAGGGATGGCATTTATTTTGCTAGTTCTCTTTATCAGCAGAGATAGCAATCTTTTGAAGATTTTCTCCGTCAGTTCCCTATATCAGCAGGGATGACATTTATTTTGCTAGTTCTCTTTATCAGCAGAGATAGCAATCTTTTGAAGATTTTCTTCGTCAGTTCCCTTTATCAGCAGGGATGGCATTTATTTTTCTAGTTTTCTTTATCAGCAGAGATAACAATCTTTTGAAGATTTTCTTCGTCAGTTCCTTTTATCAGCAGGGATGGCATTTATTTTGCTAGTTCTCTTTATCAGCAGAGATAGCAATCTTTTGAAGATTTTCTCCGTCGGTTCCCTTTATCAGCAGGGATGGCATTTATTTTGCTAGTTCTCTTTATCAGCAGATATAGCAATCTTTTGAAGATTTTCTTCGTCAGTTCCCTTTATCAGCAGGGATGGCATTTATTTTGCTAGTTCTCTTTATCAGCAGAGATAGCAATCTTTTGAAGATTTTCTTCGTCAGTTCCCTTTATCAGCAGGGATGGCATTTATTTTGCTAGTTCTCTTTATTAGCAGAGATAGCAATCTTTTGAAGATTTTCTTCGTCAGTTCCTTTTATCAGCAGGGATGGCATTTATTTTGCTAGTTCTCTTTATCAGCAGAGATAGCAATCTTTTGAAGATTTTCTTCGTCAGTTCCTTTTATCAACAGGGATGGCATTTATTTTACTAGTTCTCTTTATCAGCAGAGATAGCAATCTTTTGAAGATTTTCTCCGTCGGTTCCCTTTATCAGCAGGGATGGCATTTATTTTGCTAGTTCTCTTTATCAGCAGAGATAGCAATCTTTTGAAGATTTTCTTCGTCAGTTCCCTTTATCAGCAGGGATGGCATTTATTTTTCTAGTTTTCTTTATCAGCAGAGATAGCAATCTTTTGAAGATTTTCTTCGTCAGTTCCTTTTATCAGCAGGGATGGCATTTATTTTGCTAGTTCTCTTTATCAGCAGAGATAGCAATCTTTTGAAGATTTTCTCCGTCGGTTCCCTTTATCAGCAGGGATGGCATTTATTTTGCTAGTTCTCTTTATCAGCAGATATAGCAATCTTTTGAAGATTTTCTTCGTCAGTTCCCTTTATCAGCAGGGATGGCATTTATTTTGCTAGTTCTCTTTATCAGCAGAGATAGCAATCTTTTGAAGATTTTCTTCGTCAGTTCCCTTTATCAGCAGGGATGGCATTTATTTTGCTAGTTCTCTTTATTAGCAGAGATAGCAATCTTTTGAAGATTTTCTTCGTCAGTTCCTTTTATCAGCAGGGATGGCATTTATTTTGCTTGTTCTCTTTATCAGCAGAGATAGCAATCTTTTGAAGATTTTCTTCGTCAGTTCCTTTTATCAGGAGGGATGGCATTTATTTTGCTAGTTCTCTTTATCAGCAGAGATAGCAATCTTTTGAAGATTTTCTCCGTCGGTTCCCTTTATCAGCAGGGATGGCATTTATTTTGCTAGTTCTCTTTATCAGCAGAGATAGCAATCTTTTAAAGATTATCTCCGTCAGTTCCCTTTATCAGCAGGGATGGCATTTATTTTGCTAGTTCTCTTTATCAGCAGAGATAGCAATCTTTTGAAGATTTTCTTCGTCAGTTCCCTTTATCAGCAGGGATGGCATTTATTTTGCTAGTTCTCTTTATCAGCCGAGATAGCAATCTTTTGAAGATTTTCTACGTCAGTTCCCTTTATCAGCAGGGATGGCATTTATTTTTCTAGTTCTCTTCATCAGCAGAGATAGCAATCTTTTGAAGATTTTCTTCGTCAGTTCCCTTTATCAGCAGGGATGGCATTTATTTTGCTAGTTCTCTTTATCAGCAGAGATAGCAATCTTTTGAAGATTTTCTTCGTCAGTTCCCTTTATCAGCAGGGATGGCATTTATTTTTCTAGTTCTCTTTATCAGCAGAGATAACAATCTTTTGAAGATTTTCTTCGTCAGTTCCCTTTATCAGCAGGGATGGCATTTATCTTGCTAGTTCTCTTTATCAGCAGAGATAGCAATCTTTTGAAGATTTTCTTCGTCAGTTCCCTTTATCAGCAGGGATGGCATTTATTTTGCTAGTTCTCTTTATTAGCAGAGATAGCAATCTTTTGAAGATTTTCTTCGTCAGTTCCTTTTATCAGCAGGGATGGCATTTATTTTGCTAGTTCTCTTTATCAGCAGAGATAGCAATCTTTTGAAGATTTTCTTCGTCAGTTCCTTTTATCAGCAGGGATGGCATTTATTTTGCTAGTTCTCTTTATCAGCAGAGATAGCAATCTTTTGAAGATTTTCTCCGTCGGTTCCCTTTATCAGCAGGGATGGCATTTATTTTGCTAGTTCTCTTTATCAGCAGAGATAGCAATCTTTTGAAGATTTTCTCCGTCAGTTCCCTTTATCAGCAGGGATGGCATTTATTTTGCTAGTTCTCTTTATCAGCAGAGATAGCAATCTTTTGAAGATTTTCTTCGTCAGTTCCCTTTATCAGCAGGGATGGCATTTATTTTTCTAGTTCTCTTTATCAGCCGAGATAGCAATCTTTTGAAGATTTTCTTCGTCAGTTCCCTTTATCAGCAGGGATGGCATTTATTTTTCTAGTTCTCTTCATCAGCAGAGATAGCAATCTTTTGAAGATTTTCTTCGTCAGTTCCCTTTATCAGCAGGGATGGCATTTATTTTGCTAGTTCTCTTTATCAGCAGAGATAGCAATCTTTTGAAGATTTTCTTCGTCAGTTCCCTTTATCAGCAGGGATGGCATTTATTTTTCTAGTTCTCTTTATCAGCAGAGATAACAATCTTTTGAAGATTTTCTTCGTCAGTTCCTTTTATCAGCAGGGATGGCATTTATTTTGCTAGTTCTCTTTATCAGCAGAGATAGCAATCTTTTGAAGATTTTCTCCGTCGGTTCCCTTTATCAGCAGGGATGGCATTTATTTTGCTAGTTCTCTTTATCAGCAGAGATAGCAATCTTTTGAAGATTTTCTCCGTCAGTTACCTTTATCAGCAGGGATGGCATTTATTTTGCTACTTCTCTTTATCAACAGAGATAGCAATCTTTTGAAGATTTTCTTCGTCAGTTCCTTTTATCAGAAGGGATGGCATTTATTTTGCTAGTTCTCTTTATCAGCAGAGATAGCAATCTTTTGAAGATTTTCTCCGTCGGTTCCCTTGATCAGCAGGAATGGCATGTATTTTGCTAGTTCTCTTTATCAGCAGAGATAGCAATCTTTTGAAGATTTTCTCCGTCGGTTCCCTTTATCAGCAGGGATGGCATTTATTTTGCTAGTTCTCTTTATCAGCAGAGATAGCAATCTTTTGAAGATTTTCTCCGTCAGTTCCCTTTATCAGCAGGGATGGCATTTATTTTGCTAGTTCTCTTTATCAGCAGAGATAGCAATCTTTTGAAGATTTTCTCCGTCAGTTCCCTATATCAGCAGGGATGACATTTATTTTGCTAGTTCTCTTTATCAGCAGAGATAGCAATCTTTTGAAGATTTTCTTCGTCAGTTCCCTTTATCAGCAGGGATGGCATTTATTTTTCTAGTTTTCTTTATCAGCAGAGATAACAATCTTTTGAAGATTTTCTTCGTCAGTTCCTTTTATCAGCAGGGATGGCATTTATTTTGCTAGTTCTCTTTATCAGCAGAGATAGCAATCTTTTGAAGATTTTCTCCGTCGGTTCCCTTTATCAGCAGGGATGGCATTTATTTTGCTAGTTCTCTTTATCAGCAGATATAGCAATCTTTTGAAGATTTTCTTCGTCAGTTCCCTTTATCAGCAGGGATGGCATTTATTTTGCTAGTTCTCTTTATCAGCAGAGATAGCAATCTTTTGAAGATTTTCTTCGTCAGTTCCCTTTATCAGCAGGGATGGCATTTATTTTGCTAGTTCTCTTTATTAGCAGAGATAGCAATCTTTTGAAGATTTTCTTCGTCAGTTCCTTTTATCAGCAGGGATGGCATTTATTTTGCTAGTTCTCTTTATCAGCAGAGATAGCAATCTTTTGAAGATTTTCTTCGTCAGTTCCTTTTATCAACAGGGATGGCATTTATTTTACTAGTTCTCTTTATCAGCAGAGATAGCAATCTTTTGAAGATTTTCTCCGTCGGTTCCCTTTATCAGCAGGGATGGCATTTATTTTGCTAGTTCTCTTTATCAGCAGAGATAGCAATCTTTTGAAGATTTTCTTCGTCAGTTCCCTTTATCAGCAGGGATGGCATTTATTTTTCTAGTTTTCTTTATCAGCAGAGATAGCAATCTTTTGAAGATTTTCTTCGTCAGTTCCTTTTATCAGCAGGGATGGCATTTATTTTGCTAGTTCTCTTTATCAGCAGAGATAGCAATCTTTTGAAGATTTTCTCCGTCGGTTCCCTTTATCAGCAGGGATGGCATTTATTTTGCTAGTTCTCTTTATCAGCAGATATAGCAATCTTTTGAAGATTTTCTTCGTCAGTTCCCTTTATCAGCAGGGATGGCATTTATTTTGCTAGTTCTCTTTATCAGCAGAGATAGCAATCTTTTGAAGATTTTCTTCGTCAGTTCCCTTTATCAGCAGGGATGGCATTTATTTTGCTAGTTCTCTTTATTAGCAGAGATAGCAATCTTTTGAAGATTTTCTTCGTCAGTTCCTTTTATCAGCAGGGATGGCATTTATTTTGCTAGTTCTCTTTATCAGCAGAGATAGCAATCTTTTGAAGATTTTCTTCGTCAGTTCCTTTTATCAGCAGGGATGGCATTTATTTTGCTAGTTCTCTTTATCAGCAGAGATAGCAATCTTTTGAAGATTTTCTCCGTCGGTTCCCTTTATCAGCAGGGATGGCATTTATTTTGCTAGTTCTCTTTATCAGCAGAGATAGCAATCTTTTAAAGATTTTCTCCGTCAGTTCCCTTTATCAGCAGGGATGGCATTTATTTTGCTAGTTCTCTTTATCAGCAGAGATAGCAATCTTTTGAAGATTTTCTTCGTCAGTTCCCTTTATCAGTAGGGATGGCATTTATTTTGCTAGTTCTCTTTATCAGCCGAGATAGCAATCTTTTGAAGATTTTCTTCGTCAGTTCCCTTTATCAGCAGGGATGGCATTTATTTTTCTAGTTCTCTTCATCAGTAGAGATAGCAATCTTTTGAAGATTTTCTTCGTCAGTTCCCTTTATCAGCAGGGATGGCATTTATTTTGCTAGTTCTCTTTATCAGCAGAGATAGCAATCTTTTGAAGATTTTCTTCGTCAGTTCCCTTTATCAGCAGGGATGGCATTTATTTTTCTAGTTCTCTTTATCAGCAGAGATAACAATCTTTTGAAGATTTTCTTCGTCAGTTCCCTTTATCAGCAGGGATGGCATTTATTTTGCTAGTTCTCTTTATCAGCAGAGATAGCAATCTTTTGAAGATTTTCTTCGTCAGTTCCCTTTATCAGCAGGGATGGCATTTATTTTGCTAGTTCTCTTTATTAGCAGAGATAGCAATCTTTTGAAGATTTTCTTCGTCAGTTCCTTTTATCAGCAGGGATGGCATTTATTTTGCTAGTTCTCTTTATCAGCAGAGATAGCAATCTTTTGAAGATTTTCTTCGTCAGTTCCTTTTATCAGCAGGGATGGCATTTATTTTGCTAGTTCTCTTTATCAGCAGAGATAGCAATCTTTTGAAGATTTTCTCCGTCGGTTCCCTTTATCAGCAGGGATGGCATTTATTTTGCTAGTTCTCTTTATCAGCAGAGATAGCAATCTTTTGAAGATTTTCTCCGTCAGTTCCCTTTATCAGCAGGGATGGCATTTATTTTGCTAGTTCTCTTTATCAGCAGAGATAGCAATCTTTTGAAGATTTTCTTCGTCAGTTCCCTTTATCAGCAGGGATGGCATTTATTTTTCTAGTTCTCTTTATCAGCCGAGATAGCAATCTTTTGAAGATTTTCTTCGTCAGTTCCCTTTATCAGCAGGGATGGCATTTATTTTTCTAGTTCTCTTCATCAGCAGAGATAGCAATCTTTTGAAGATTTTCTTCGTCAGTTCCCTTTATCAGCAGGGATTGCATTTATTTTGCTAGTTCTCTTTATTAGCAGAGATAGCAATCTTTTGAAGATTTTCTTCGTCAGTTCCTTTTATCAGCAGGGATGGCATTTATTTTGCTAGTTCTCTTTATCAGCAGAGATAGCAATCTTTTGAAGATTTTCTTCGTCAGTTCCTTTTATCAACAGGGATGGCATTTATTTTGCTAGTTCTCTTTATCAGCAGAGATAGCAATCTTTTGAAGATTTTCTCCGTCGGTTCCCTTTATCAGCAGGGATGGCATTTATTTTGCTAGTTCTCTTTATCAGCAGAGATAGCAATCTTTTGAAGATTTTCTCCGTCAGTTCCCTTTATCAGCAGGGATGGCATTTATTTTGCTAGTTCTCTTTATCAGCAGAGATAGCAATCTTTTGAAGATTTTCTTCGTCAGTTCCCTTTATCAGCAGGGATGGCATTTATTTTTCTAGTTCTCTTTATCAGCCGAGATAGCAATCTTTTGAAGATTTTCTTCGTCAGTTCCCTTTATCAGCAGGGATGGCATTTATTTTTCTAGTTCTCTTCATCAGCAGAGATAGCAATCTTTTGAAGATTTTCTTCGTCAGTTCCCTTTATCAGCAGGGATGGCATTTATTTTGCTAGTTCTCTTTATCAGCAGAGATAGCAATCTTTTGAAGATTTTCTTCGTCAGTTCCCTTTATCAGCAGGGATGGCATTTATTTTTCTAGTTCTCTTTATCAGCAGAGATAACAATCTTTTGAAGATTTTCTTCGTCAGTTCCCTTTATCAGCAGGGATGGCATTTATTTTGCTAGTTCTCTTTATCAGCAGAGATAGCAATCCTTTGCCGTCGGTTCCCTTTATCAGCAGGGATGGCATTTATTTTGCTAGTTCTCTTTATCAGCAGAGATAGCAATCTTTTGAAGATTTTCTCCGTCAGTTCCCTTTATCAGCAGGGATGGCATTTATTTTGCTAGTTCTCTTTATCAGCAGATATAGCAATCTTTTGAAGATTTTCTTCGTCAGTTCCTTTTATCAGCAGGGATGGCATTTATTTTGCTAGTTCTCTTTATCAGCAGAGATAGCAATCTTTTGAAGATTTTCTCCGTCGGTTCCCTTTATCAGCAGGGATGGCATTTATTTTGCTAGTTCTCTTTATCAGCAGATATAGCAATCTTTTGAAGATTTTCTTCGTCAGTTCCTTTTATCAGCAGGGATGGCATTTATTTTGCTAGTTCTCTTTATCAGCAGAGATAGCAATCTTTTGAAGATTTTCTCCGTCGGTTCCCTTTATCAGCAGGGATGGCATTTATTTTGCTAGTTCTCTTTATCAGCAGATATAGCAATCTTTTGAAGATTTTCTTCGTCAGTTCCCTTTATCAGCAGGGATGGCATTTATTTTGCTAGTTCTCTTTATCAGCAGAGATAGCAATCTTTTGAAGATTTTCTTCGTCAGTTCCCTTTATCAGCAGGGATGGCATTTATTTTGCTAGTTCTCTTTATCAGCAGAGATAGCAATCTTTTGAAGATTTTCTTCGTCAGTTCCCTTTATCAGCAGGGATGGCATTTATTTTGCTAGTTCTCTTTATTAGCAGAGATAGCAATCTTTTGAAGATTTTCTTCGTCAGTTCCCTTTATCAGCAGGGATGGCATTTATTTTGCAAGTTCTCTTTATCAGCAGATATAGCAATCTTTTGAAGATTTTCTTCGTCAGTTCCTTTTATCAGCAGGGATGGCATTTATTTTGCTAGTTCTCTTTATCAGCAGAGATAGCAATCTTTTGAAGATTTTCTCCGTCGGTTCCCTTTATCAGCAGGGATGGCATTTATTTTGCTAGTTCTCTTTATCAGCAGAGATAGCAATCTTTTGAAGATTTTCTCCGTCAGTTCTCTTTATCAGCAGGGATGGCATTTATTTTGCTAGTTCTCTTTATCAGCAGAGATAGCAATCTTTTGAAGATTTTCTTCGTCAGTTCCCTTTATCAGCAGGGATGGCATTTATTTTGCTAGTTCTCTTTATCAGCAGAGATAGCAATCTTTTGAAGATTTTCTTCGTCAGTTCTCTTTATCAGCAGGGATGGCATTTATTTTGCTAGTTCTCTTTATCAGCCGAGATAGCATTCTTTTGAAGATTTTCTTCGTCAGTTCCCATTATCAGCAGGGATGGCATTTATTTTGCTAGTTCTCTTTATCAGCAGAGATAGCAATCTTTTGAAGATTTTCTTCGTCAGTTCCCTTTATCAGCAGGGATGGCATTTATTTTGCTAGTTCTCTTTATTAGCAGAGATAGCAATCTTTTGAAGATTTTCTTCGTCAGTTCCTTTTATCAGCAGGGATGCCATTTATTTTGCTAGTTCTCTTTATCAGCAGAGATAGCAATCTTTTGAAGATTTTCTTCGTCAGTTCCTTTTATCAGCAGGGATGGCATTTATTTTGCTAGTTCTCTTTATCAGCAGAGATAGCAATCTTTTGAAGATTTTCTCCGTCGGTTGCCTTTATCAGCAGGGATGGCATTTATTTTGCTAGTTCTCTTTATCAGCAGAGATAGCAATCTTTTGAAGATTTTCTCCGTCGGTTCCCTTTATCAGCAGGGATGGCATTTATTTTGCTAGTTCTCTTTATCAGCAGATATAGCAATCTTTTGAAGATTTTCTTCGTCAGTTCCTTTTATCAGCAGGGATGGCATTTATTTTGCTAGTTCTCTTTATCAGCAGAGATAGCATTCTTTTGAAGATTTTCTCCGTCGGTTCCCTTTATCAGCAGGGATGGCATTTATTTTGCTAGTTCTCTTTATCAGCAGATATAGCAATCTTTTGAAGATTTTCTTCGTCAGTTCCCTTTATCAGCAGGGATGGCATTTATTTTGCTAGTTCTCTTTATCAGCAGAGATAGCAATCTTTTGAAGATTTTCTTCGTCAGTTCCCTTTATCAGCAGGGATGGCATTTATTTTGCTAGTTCTCTTTATTAGCAGAGATAGCAATCTTTTGAAGATTTTCTTCGTCAGTTCCTTTTATCAACAGGGATGGCATTTATTTTGCTAGTTCTCTTTATCAGCAGAGATAGCAATCTTTTGAAGATTTTCTTCGTCAGTTCCTTTTATCAGGAGGGATGGCATTTATTTTGCTAGTTCTCTTTATCAGCAGAGATAGCAATCTTTTGAAGATTTTCTCCGTCGGTTCCCTTTATCAGCAGGGATGGCATTTATTTTGCTAGTTCTCTTTATCAGCAGAGATAGCAATCTTTTGAAGATTTTCTCCGTCAGTTCCCTTTATCAGCAGGGATGGCATTTATTTTGCTAGTTCTCTTTATCAGCAGAGATAGCAATCTTTTGAAGATTTTCTTCGTCAGTTCCCTTTATCAGCAGGGATGGCATTTATTTTGCTAGTTCTCTTTATCAGCAGAGATAGCAATCTTTTGAAGATTTTCTTCGTCAGTTCCCTTTATCAGCAGGGATGGCATTTATTTTGCTAGTTCTCTTTATCAGCCGAGATAGCAATCTTTTGAAGATTTTCTTCGTCAGTTCCCATTATCAGCAGGGATGGCATTTATTTTGCTAGTTCTCTTTATCAGCAGAGATAGCAATCTTTTGAAGATTTTCTTCGTCAGTTCCCTTTATCAGCAGGGATGGCATTTATTTTGCTAGTTCTCTTTATTAGCAGAGATAGCAATCTTTTGAAGATTTTCTTCGTCAGTTCCTTTTATCAGCAGGGATGGCATTTATTTTGCTAGTTCTCTTTATCAGCAGAGATAGCAATCTTTTGAAGATTTTCTTCGTCAGTTCCTTTTATCAGCAGGGATGGCATTTATTTTGCTAGTTCTCTTTATCAGCAGAGATAGCAATCTTTTGAAGATTTTCTCCGTCGGTTGCCTTTATCAGCAGGGATGGCATTTATTTTGCTAGTTCTCTTTATCAGCAGAGATAGCAATCTTTTGAAGATTTTCTCCGTCAGTTCCCTTTATCAGCAGGGATGGCATTTATTTTGCTAGTTCTCTTTATCAGCAGAGATAGCAATCTTTTGAAGGTTTTCTTCGTCAGTTCCCTTTATCAGCAGGGATGGCATTTATTTTGCTAGTTCTCTTTATCAGCAGAGATAGCAATCTTTTGAAGATTTTCTTCGTCAGTTCCCTTTATCAGCAGGGATGGCATTTATTTTGCTAGTTCTCTTTATCAGCCGAGATAGCAATCTTTTGAAGATTTTCTTCGTCAGTTCCCTTTATCAGCAGGGATGGCATTTATTTTGCTAGTTCTCTTTATCAGCAGAGATAGCAATCTTTTGAAGATTTTCTTCGTCAGTTCCCTTTATCAGCAGGGATGGCATTTATTTTGCTAGTTCTCTTTATCAGCCGAGATAGCAATCTTTTGAAGATTTTCTTCGTCAGTTCCCTTTATCAGCAGGGATGACATTTATTTTTCTAGTTCTCTTCATCAGCAGAGATAGCAATCTTTTGAAGATTTTCTTCGTCAGTTCCCTTTATCAGCAGGGATGGCATTTATTTTGCTAGTTCTCTTTATCAGCAGAGATAGCAATCTTTTGAAGATTTTCTTCGTCAGTTCCCTTTATCAGCAGGGATGGCATTTATTTTTCTAGTTCTCTTTATCAGCAGAGATAACAATCTTTTGAAGATTTTCTTCGTCAGTTCCCTTTATCAGCAGGGATGGCATTTATTTTGCTAGTTCTCTTTATCAGCAGAGATAGCAATCTTTTTCCGTCGGTTCCCTTTATCAGCAGGGATGGCATTTATTTTGATAGTTCTCTTTATCAGCAGAGATAGCAATCTTTTGAAGATTTTCTCCGTCAGTTCCCTTTATCAGCAGGGATGGCATTTATTTTGCTAGTTCTCTTTATCAGCAGAGATAACAATCTTTTGAAGATTTTCTCCGTCGGTTCCCTTTATCAGCAGGGATGGCATTTATTTTGCTAGTTCTCTTTATCAGCAGAGATAGCAATCTTTTGAAGATTTTCTCCGTCAGTTCCCTTTATCAGCAGGGATGGCATTTATTTTGCTAGTTCTCTTTATCAGCAGAGATAGCAATCTTTTGAAGATTTTCTTCGTCAGTTCCCTTTATCAGCAGGGATGGCATTTATTTTGCTAGTTCTCTTTATCAGCCGAGATAGCAATCTTTTGAAGATTTTCTTCGTCAGTTCCCTTTATCAGCAGGGATGGCATTTATTTTTCTAGTTCTCTTCATCAGCAGAGATAGCAATATTTTGAAGATTTTCTTCGTCAGTTCCCTTTATCAGCAGGGATGGCATTTATTTTGCTAGTTCTCTTTATCAGCAGAGATAACAATCTTTTGAAGATTTTCTTCGTTAGTTCCCTTTATCAGCAGGGATGGCATTTATTTTTCTAGTTCTTTTTATCAGCAGAGATAACAATCTTTTGAAGATTTTCTTCGTCAGTTCCCTTTATCAGCAGGGATGGCATTTATTTTGCTAGTTCTCTTTATCAGCAGAGATAGCAATCTTTTGCCGTCGGTTCCCTTTATCAGCAGGGATGGCATTTATTTTGCTAGTTCTCTTTATCAGCAGAGATAGCAATCTTTTGAAGATTTTCTCCGTCAGTTCCCTTTATCAGCAGGGATGGCATTTATTTTGCTAGTTCTCTTTATCAGCAGATATAGCAATCTTTTGAAGATTTTCTTCGTCAGTTCCTTTTATCAGCAGGGATGGCATTTATTTTGCTAGTTCTCTTTATCAGCAGAGATAGCAATCTTTTGAAGATTTTCTCCGTCGGTTCCCTTTATCAGCAGGGATGGCATTTATTTTGCTAGTTCTCTTTATCAGCAGATATAGCAATCTTTTGAAGATTTTCTTCGTCAGTTCCTTTTATCAGCAGGGATGGCATTTATTTTGCTAGTTCTCTTTATCAGCAGAGATAGCAATCTTTTGAAGATTTTCTTCGTCAGTTCCTTTTATCAGCATGGATGGCATTTATTTTGCTAGTTCTCTTTATCAGCAGAGATAGCAATCTTTTGAAGATTTTCTCCGTCGGTTCCCTTTATCAGCAGGGATGGCATTTATTTTGCTAGTTCTCTTTATCAGCAGAGATAGCAATCTTTTGAAGATTTTCTCCGTCAGTTCCCTTTATCAGCAGGGATGGCATTTATTTTGCTAGTTCTCTTTATCAGCAGAGATAGCAATCTTTTGAAGATTTTCTTCGTCAGTTCCCTTTATCAGCAGGGATGGCATTTATTTTGCTAGTTCTCTTTATCAGCAGAGATAGCAATCTTTTGAAGATTTTCTTCGTCAGTTCCTTTTATCAGCATGGATGGCATTTATTTTGCTAGTTCTCTTTATCAGCAGAGATAGCAATCTTTTGAAGATTTTCTCCGTCGGTTCCCTTTATCAGCAGGGATGGCATTTATTTTGCTAGTTCTCTTTATCAGCAGAGATAGCAATCTTTTGAAGATTTTCTCCGTCAGTTCCCTTTATCAGCAGGGATGGCATTTATTTTGCTAGTTCTCTTTATCAGCAGAGATAGCAATCTTTTGAAGATTTTCTTCGTCAGTTCCCTTTATCAGCAGGGATGGCATTTATTTTGCTAGTTCTCTTTATCAGCAGAGATAGCAATCTTTTGAAGATTTTCTCCGTCAGTTCCCTTTATCAGCAGGGATGGCATTTATTTTGCTAGTTCTCTTTATCAGCAGATATAGCAATCTTTTGAAGATTTTCTCCGTCGGTTCCCTTTATCAGCAGGGATGGCATTTATTTTGCTAGTTCTCTTTATCAGCAGATATAGCAATCTTTTGAAGATTTTCTTCGTCAGTTCCTTTTATCAGCAGGGATGGCATTTATTTTGCTAGTTCTCTTTATCAGCCGAGATAGCAATCTTTTGAAGATTTTCTCCGTCGGTTCCCTTTATCAGCAGGGATGGCATTTATTTTGCTAGTTCTCTTTATCAGCAGATATAGCAATCTTTTGAAGATTTTCTTCGTCAGTTCCCTTTATCAGCAGGGATGGCGTTTATTTTGCTAGTTCTCTTTATCAGCAGAGATAGCAATCTTTTGAAGATTTTCTCCGTCGGTTCCCTTTATCAGCAGGGATGGCATTTATTTTGCTAGTTCTCTTTATCAGCAGATATAGCAATCTTTTGAAGATTTTCTTCGTCAGTTCCTTTTATCAGCAGGGATGGCATTTATTTTGCTAGTTCTCTTTATCAGCAGAGATAGCAATCTTTTGAAGATTTTCTCCGTCGGTTCCCTTTTTCAGCAGGGATGGCATTTATTTTGCTAGTTCTCTTTATCAGCAGATATAGCAATCTTTTGAAGATTTTCTTCGTCAGTTCCTTTTATCAGCAGGGATGGCATTTATTTTGCTAGTTCTCTTTATCAGCAGAGATAGCAATCTTTTGAAGATTTTCTCCGTCGGTTCCCTTTATCAGCAGGGATGGCATTTATTTTGCTAGTTCTCTTTATCAGCAGATATAGCAATCTTTTGAAGATTTTCTTCGTCAGTTCCCTTTATCAGCAGGGATGGCATTTATTTTGCTAGTTCTCTTTATCAGCAGAGATAACAATCTTTTGAAGATTTTCTTCGTCAGTTCCCTTTATCAGCAGGGATGGCATTTATTTTGCTAGTTCTCTTTATCAGCCGAGATAGCAATCTTTTGAAGATTTTCTTCGTCAGTTCCCTTTATCAGCAGGGATGGCATTTATTTTTCTAGTTCTCTTCATCAGCAGAGATAGCAATCTTTTGAAGATTTTCTTCGTCAGTTCCCTTTATCAGCAGGGATGGCATTTATTTTGCTAGTTCTCTTTATCAGCAGAGATAGCAATCTTTTGAAGATTTTCTTCGTCAGTTCCCTTTATCAGCAGGGATGGCATTTATTTTTCTAGTTCTTTTTATCAGCAGAGATAACAATCTTTTGAAGATTTTCTTCGTCAGTTCCCTTTATCAGCAGGGATGGCATTTATTTTGCTAGTTCTCTTTATCAGCAGAGATAGCAATCTTTTGCCGTCGGTTCCCTTTATCAGCAGGGATGGCATTTATTTTGCTAGTTCTCTTTATCAGTAGAGATAGCAATCTTTTGAAGATTTTCTCCGTCAGTTCCCTTTATCAGCAGGGATGGCATTTATTTTGCTAGTTCTCTTTATCAGCAGATATAGCAATCTTTTGAAGATTTTCTTCGTCAGTTCCTTTTATCAGCAGGGATGGCATTTATTTTGCTAGTTCTCTTTATCAGCAGAGATAGCAATCTTTTGAAGATTTTCTCCGTCGGTTCCCTTTATCAGCAGGGATGGCATTTATTTTGCTAGTTCTCTTTATCAGCAGATATAGCAATCTTTTGAAGATTTTCTTCGTCAGTTCCTTTTATCAGCAGGGATGGCATTTATTTTTCTAGTTTTCTTTATCAGCAGAGATAGCAATCTTTTGAAGATTTTCTCCGTCGGTTCCCTTTATCAGCAGGGATGGCATTTATTTTGCTAGTTCTCTTTATCAGCAGATATAGCAATCTTTTGAAGATTTTCTTCGTCAGTTCCTTTTATCAGCAGGGATGGCATTTATTTTGCTAGTTCTCTTTATCAGCAGAGATAGCAATCTTTTGAAGATTTTCTTCGTCAGCTCCCTTTATCAGCAGGGATGGCATTTATTTTGCTAGTTCTCTTTATTAGCAGAGATAGCAATCTTTTGAAGATTTTCTTCGTCAGTTCCTTTTATCAGCAGGGATGGCATTTATTTTGCTAGTTCTCTTTATCAGCAGAGATAGCAATCTTTTGAAGATTTTCTTCGTCAGTTCCTTTTATCAGCAGGGATGGCATTTATTTTGCTAGTTCTCTTTATCAGCAGAGATAGCAATCTTTTGAAGATTTTCTCCGTCGGTTCCCTTTATCAGCAGGGATGGCATTTATTTTGCTAGTTCTCTTTATCAGCAGAGATAGCAATCTTTTGAAGATTTTCTCCGTCAGTTCCCTTTATCAGCAGGGATGGCATTTATTTTGCTAGTTCTCTTTATCAGCAGAGATAGCAATCTTTTGAAGATTTTCTTCGTCAGTTCCCTTTATCAGCAGGGATGGCATTTATTTTGCTAGTTCTCTTTATCAGCAGAGATAGCAATCTTTTGAAGATTTTCTCCGTCAGTTCCCTTTATCAGCAGGGATGGCATTTATTTTGCTAGTTCTCTTTATCAGCAGATATAGCAATCTTTTGAAGATTTTCTCCGTCGGTTCCCTTTATCAGCAGGGATGGCATTTATTTAGCTAGTTCTCTTTATCAGCAGATATAGCAATCTTTTGAAGATTTTCTTCGTCAGTTCCTTTTATCAGCAGGGATGGCATTTATTTTGCTAGTTCTCTTTATCAGCCGAGATAGCAATCTTTTGAAGATTTTCTCCGTCGGTTCCCTTTATCAGCAGGGATGGCATTTATTTTGCTAGTTCTCTTTATCAGCAGATATAGCAATCTTTTGAAGATTTTCTTCGTCAGTTCCCTTTATCAGCAGGGATGGCATTTATTTTGCTAGTTCTCTTTATCAGCAGAGATAGCAATCTTTTGAAGATTTTCTCCGTCGGTTCCCTTTATCAGCAGGGATGGCATTTATTTTGCTAGTTCTCTTTATCAGCAGATATAGCAATCTTTTGAAGATTTTCTTCGTCAGTTCCTTTTATCAGCAGGGATGGCATTTATTTTGCTAGTTCTCTTTATCAGCAGAGATAGCAATCTTTTGAAGATTTTCTCCGTCGGTTCCCTTTATCAACAGGGATGGCATTTATTTTGCTAGTTCTCTTTATCAGCAGATATAGCAATCTTTTGAAGATTTTCTTTGTCAGTTCCTTTTATCAGCAGGGATGGCATTTATTTTGCTAGTTCTCTTTATCAGCAGAGATAGCAATCTTTTGAAGATTTTCTCCGTCGGTTCCCTTTATCAGCAGGGATGGCATTTATTTTGCTAGTTCTCTTTATCAGCAGATATAGCAATCTTTTGAAGATTTTCTTCGTCAGTTCCCTTTATCAGCAGGGATGGCATTTATTTTGCTAGTTCTCTTTATCAGCAGAGATAGCAATCTTTTGAAGATTTTCATCGTCAGTTCCCTTTATCAGCAGGGATGGCATTTATTTTGCTAGTTCTCTTTATTAGCAGAGATAGCAATCTTTTGAAGATTTTCTTCGTCAGTTCCTTTTATCAGCAGGGATGGCATTTATTTTGCTAGTTCTCTTTATCAGCAGAGATAGCAATCTTTTGAAGATTTTCTTCGTCAGTTCCTTTTATCAGCAGGGATGGCATTTATTTTGCTAGTTCTCTTTATCAGCAGAGATAGCAATCTTTTGAAGATTTTCTCCGTCGGTTCCCTTTATCAGCAGGGATGGCATTTATTTGCTAGTTCTCTTTATCAGCAGAGATAGCAATCTTTTGAAGATTTTCTCCGTCGGTTCCCTTTATCAGCAGGGATGGCATTTATTTTGCTAGTTCTCTTTATCAGCAGATATAGCAATCTTTTGAAGATTTTCTTCGTCAGTTCCCTTTATCAGCAGGGATGGCATTTATTTTGCTAGTTCTCTTTATCAGCAGAGATAGCAATCTTTTGAAGATTTTCTTCGTCAGTTCCCTTTATCAGCAGGGATGGCATTTATTTTGCTAGTTCTCTTTATTAGCAGAGATAGCAATCTTTTGAAGATTTTCTTCGTCAGTTCCTTTTATCAGCGGGGATGGCATTTATTTTGCTAGTTCTCTTTATCAGCAGAGATAGCAATCTTTTGAAGATTTTCTCCGTCGGTTCCCTTTATCAACAGGGATGGCATTTATTTTGCTAGTTCTCTTTATCAGCAGATATAGCAATCTTTTGAAGATTTTCTTCGTCAGTTCCTTTTATCAGCAGGGATGGCATTTATTTTGCTAGTTCTCTTTATCAGCAGAGATAGCAATCTTTTGAAGATTTTCTCCGTCGGTTCCCTTTATCAGCAGGGATGGCATTTATTTTGCTAGTTCTCTTTATCAGCAGATATAGCAATCTTTTGAAGATTTTCTTCGTCAGTTCCCTTTATCAGCAGGGATGGCATTTATTTTGCTAGTTCTCTTTATCAGCAGAGATAGCAATCTTTTGAAGATTTTCTTCGTCAGTTCCCTTTATCAGCAGGGATGGCATTTATTTTGCTAGTTCTCTTTATTAGCAGAGATAGCAATCTTTTGAAGATTTTCTTCGTCAGTTCCTTTTATCAGCAGGGATGGCATTTATTTTGCTAGTTCTCTTTATCAGCAGAGATAGCAATCTTTTGAAGATTTTCTTCGTCAGTTCCTTTTATCAGCAGGGATGGCATTTATTTTGCTAGTTCTCTTTATCAGCAGAGATAGCAATCTTTTGAAGATTTTCTCCGTCGGTTCCCTTTATCAGCAGGGATGGCATTTATTTGCTAGTTCTCTTTATCAGCAGAGATAGCAATCTTTTGAAGATTTTCTCCGTCGGTTCCCTTTATCAGCAGGGATGGCATTTATTTTGCTAGTTCTCTTTATCAGCAGATATAGCAATCTTTTGAAGATTTTCTTCGTCAGTTCCCTTTATCAGCAGGGATGGCATTTATTTTGCTAGTTCTCTTTATCAGCAGAGATAGCAATCTTTTGAAGATTTTCTTCGTCAGTTCCCTTTATCAGCAGGGATGGCATTTATTTTGCTAGTTCTCTTTATTAGCAGAGATAGCAATCTTTTGAAGATTTTCTTCGTCAGTTCCTTTTATCAGCGGGGATGGCATTTATTTTGCTAGTTCTCTTTATCAGCAGAGATAGCAATCTTTTGAAGATTTTCTTCGTCAGTTCCTTTTATCAGCAGGGATGGCATTTATTTTGCTAGTTCTCTTTATCAGCAGAGATAGCAATCTTTTGAAGATTTTCTCCGTCGGTTCCCTTTATCAGCAGGGATGGCATTTATTTGCTAGTTTTCTTTATCAGCAGAGATAGCAATCTTTTGAAGATTTTCTCCGTTAGTTCCCTTTATCAGCAGGGATGGCATTTATTTTGCTAGTTCTCTTTATCAGCAGAGATAGCAATCTTTTGAAGATTTTCTTCGTCAGTTCCCTTTATCAGCAGGGATGGCATTTATTTTTCTAGTTCTCTTTATCAGCAGAGATAGCAATCTTTTGAAGATTTTCTTCGTCAGTTCCCTTTATCAGCAGGGATGGCATTTATTTTGCTAGTTCTCTTTATCAGCCGAGATAGCAATCTTTTGAAGATTTTCTTCGTCAGTTCCCATTATCAGCAGGGATGGCATTTATTTTGCTAGTTCTCTTCATCAGTAGAGATAGCAATCTTTTGAAGATTTTCTTCGTCAGTTCCTTTTATCAGCAGGGATGGCATTTATTTTGCTAGTTCTCTTTATTAGCAGAGATATCAATCTTTTGAAGATTTTCTTCGTCAGTTCCTTTTATCAGCAGGGATGGCATTTATTTTGCTAGTTCTCTTTATCAGCAGAGATAGCAATCTTTTGAAGATTTTCTTCGTCAGTTCCTTTTATCAGCAGGGATGGCATTTATTTTGCTAGTTCTCTTTATCAGCAGAGATAGCAATCTTTTGAAGATTTTCTCCGTCGGTTGCCTTTATCAGCAGGGGTGGCATTTATTTTGCTAGTTCTCTTTATCAGCAGAGATAGCAATCTTTTGAAGATTTTCTCCGTCAGTTCCCTTTATCAGCAGGGATGGCATTTATTTTGCTAGTTCTCTTTATCAGCAGAGATAGCAATCTTTTGAAGATTTTCTTCGTCAGTTCCCTTTATCAGCAGGGATGGCATTTATTTTGCTAGTTCTCTTTATCAGCAGAGATAGCAATCTTTTGAAGATTTTCTTCGTCAGTTCCCTTTATCAGCAGGGATGGCATTTATTTTGCTAGTTCTCTTTATCAGCCGAGATAGCAATCTTTTGAAGATTTTCTTCGTCAGTTCCCTTTATCAGCAGGGATGGCATTTATTTTGCTAGTTCTCTTTATCAGCAGAGATAGCAATCTTTTGAAGATTTTCTTCGTCAGTTCCCTTTATCAGCAGGGATGGCATTTATTTTGCTAGTTCTCTTTATCAGCCGAGATAACAATCTTTTGAAGATTTTCTTCGTCAGTTCCCTTTATCAGCAGGGATGACATTTATTTTTCTAGTTCTCTTCATCAGCAGAGATAGCAATCTTTTGAAGATTTTCTTCGTCAGTTCCCTTTATCAGCAGGGATGGCATTTATTTTGCTAGTTCTCTTTATCAGCAGAGATAGCAATCTTTTGAAGATTTTCTTCGTCAGTTCCCTTTATCAGCAGGGATGGCATTTATTTTTCTAGTTCTCTTTATCAGCAGAGATAACAATCTTTTGAAGATTTTCTTCGTCAGTTCCCTTTATCAGCAGGGATGGCATTTATTTTGCTAGTTCTCTTTATCAGCAGAGATATCAATCTTTTTCCGTCGGTTCCCTTTATCAGCAGGGATGGCATTTATTTTGATAGTTATCTTTATCAGCAGAGATAGCAATCTTTTGAAGATTTTCTCCGTCAGTTCCCTTTATCAGCAGGGATGGCATTTATTTTGCTAGTTCTCTTTATCAGCAGATATAGCAATCTTTTGAAGATTTTCTTCGTCAGTTCCTTTTATCAGCAGGGATGGCATTTATTTTGCTAGTTCTCTTTATCAGCAGAGATAGCAATCTTTTGAAGATTTTCTCCGTCGATTCCGTTTATCAGCAGGGATGGCATTTATTTTGCTAGTTCTCTTTATCAGCAGATATAGCAATCTTTTGAAGATTTTCTTTGTCAGTTCCTTTTATCAGCAGGGATGGCATTTATTTTGCTAGTTCTCTTTATCAGCAGATATAGCAATCTTTTGAAGATTTTCTTCGTCAGTTCCTTTTATCAGCAGGGATGGCATTTATTTTGCTAATTCTCTTTATCAGCAGAGATAGCAATCTTTTGAAGATTTTCTCCGTCGGTTCCCTTTATCAGCAGGGATGGCATTTATTTTGCTAGTTCTCTTTATCAGCAGATATAGCAATCTTTTGAAGATTTTCTTCGTCAGTTCCTTTTATCAGCAGGGATGGCATTTATTTTGCTAGTTCTCTTTATTAGCAGAGATAGCAATCTTTTGAAGATTTTCTCCGTCGGTTCCCTTTATCAGCAGGGATGGCATTTATTTTGCTAGTTCTCTTTATCAGCAGATATAGCAATCTTTTGAAGATTTTCTTCGTCAGTTCCCTTTATCAGCAGGGATGGCATTTATTTTGCTAGTTCTCTTTATCAGCAGAGATAGCAATCTTTTGAAGATTTTCTTCGTCTGTTCCCTTTATCAGCAGGGATGGCATTTATTTTGCTAGTTCTCTTTATTAGCAGAGATAGAAATCTTTTGAAGATTTTCTTCGTCAGTTCCTTTTATCAGCAGGGATGGCATTTATTTTGCTAGTTCTCTTTATCAGCAGAGATAGCAATCTTTTGAAGATTTTCTTCGTCAGTTCCTTTTATCAGCAGGGATGGCATTTATTTTGCTAGTTCTCTTTATCAGCAGAGATAGCAATCTTTTGAAGATTTTCTCCGTCGGTTCCCTTTATCAGCAGGGATGGCATTTATTTTGCTAGTTCTCTTTATCAGCAGAGATAGCAATCTTTTGAAGATTTTCTCCGTCAGTTCCCTTTATCAGCAGGGATGGCATTTATTTTGCTAGTTCTCTTTATCAGCAGAGATAGCAATCTTTTGAAGATTTTCTTTGTCAGTTCCCTTTATCAGCAGGGATGGCATTTATTTTGCTAGTTCTCTTTATCAGCAGAGATAGCAATCTTTTGAAGATTTTCTTCGTCCGTTCCCTTTATCAGCAGGGATGGCATTTATTTTGCTAGTTCTCTTTATCAGCCGAGATAGCAATCTTTTGAAGATTTTCTTCGTCAGTTCCCATTATCAGCAGGGATGGCATTTATTTTGCTAGTTCTCTTTATCAGCAGAGATAGCAATCTTTTGAAGATTTTCTTCGTCAGTTCCCTTTATCAGCAGGGATGGCATTTATTTTGCTAGTTCTCTTTATTAGCAGAGATAGCAATCTTTTGAAGATTTTCTTCGTCAGTTCCTTTTATCAGCAGGGATGGCATTTATTTTGCTAGTTCTCTTTATCAGCAGAGATAGCAATCTTTTGAAGATTTTCTTCGTCAGTTCCTTTTATCAGCAGGGATGGCATTTATTTTGCTAGTTCTCTTTATCAGCAGAGATAGCAATCTTTTGAAGATTTTCTCCGTCGGTTGCCTTTATCAGCAGGGATGGCATTTATTTTGCTAGTTCTCTTTATCAGCAGAGATAGCAATCTTTTGAAGATTTTCTCCGTCAGTTCCCTTTATCAGCAGGGATGGCATTTATTTTGCTAGTTCTCTTTATCAGCAGAGATAGCAATCTTTTGAAGATTTTCTTCGTCCGTTCCCTTTATCAGCAGGGATGGCATTTATTTTGCTAGTTCTCTTTATCAGCAGAGATAGCAATCTTTTGAAGATTTTCTTCGTCAGTTCCCTTTATCAGCAGGGATGGCATTTATTTTGCTAGTTCTATTTATCAGCCGAGATAGCAACCTTTTGAAGATTTTCTTCGTCAGTTCCCTTTATCAGCAGGGATGGCATTTATTTTGTAAGTTCTCTTTATCAGCAGAGATAGCAATCTTTTGAAGATTTTCTTCGTCAGTTCCCTTTATCAGCAGGGATGGCATTTATTTTGCTAGTTCTCTTTATCAGCCGAGATAGCAATCTTTTGAAGATTTTCTTCGTCAGTTCCCTTTATCAGCAGGGATGACATTTATTTTTCTAGTTCTCTTCATCAGCAGAGATAGCAATCTTTTGAAGATTTTCTTCGTCAGTTCCCTTTATCAGCAGGGATGGCATTTATTTTGCTAGTTCTCTTTATCAGCAGAGATAGCAATCTTTTGAAGATTTTCTTCGTCAGTTCCCTTTATCAGCAGGGATGGCATTTATTTTTCTAGTTCTCTTTATCAGCAGAGATAACAATCTTTTGAAGATTTTCTTCGTCAGTTCCCTTTATCAGCAGGGATGGCATTTATTTTGCTAGTTCTCTTTATCAGCAGAGATAGCAATCTTTTTCCGTCGGTTCCCTTTATCAGCAGGGATGGCATTTATTTTGATAGTTATCTTTATCAGCAGAGATAGCAATCTTTTGAAGATTTTCTCCGCCAGTTCCCTTTATCAGCAGGGATGGCATTTATTTTGCTAGTTCTCTTTATCAGCAGATATAGCAATCTTTTGAAGATTTTCTTCGTCAGTTCCTTTTATCAGCAGGGATGGCATTTATTTTGCTAGTTCTCTTTATCAGCAGAGATAGCAATCTTTTGAAGATTTTCTCCGTCGGTTCCCTTTATCAGCAGGGATGGCATTTATTTTGCTAGTTCTCTTTATCAGCAGATATAGCAATCTTTTGAAGATTTTCTTCGTCAGTTCCTTTTATCAGCAGGGATGGCATTTATTTTGCTAGTTCTCTTTATCAGCAGAGATAACAATCTTTTGAAGATTTTCTCCGTCGGTTCCCTTTATCAGCAGGGATGGCATTTATTTTGCTAGTTCTCTTTATCAGCAGATATAGCAATCTTTTGAAGATTTTCTTCGTCAGTTCCCTTTATCAGCAGGGATGGCATTTATTTTGCTAGTTCTCTTTATCAGCAGAGATAGCAATCTTTTGAAGATTTTCTTCGTCAGTTCCCTTTATCAGCAGGGATGCCATTTATTTTGCTAGTTCTCTTTATTAGCAGAGATAGCAATCTTTTGAAGATTTTCTTCGTCTGTTCCCTTTATCAGCAGGGATGGCATTTATTTTGCTAGTTCTCTTTATTAGCAGAGATAGAAATCTTTTGAAGATTTTCTTCGTCAGTTCCTTTTATCAGCAGGGATGGCATTTATTTTGCTAGTTCTCTTTATCAGCAGAGATAGCAATCTTTTGAAGATTTTCTTCGTCAGTTCCTTTTATCAGCAGGGATGGCATTTATTTTGCTAGTTCTCTTTATCAGCAGAGATAGCAATCTTTTGAAGATTTTCTCCGTCGGTTCCCTTTATCAGCAGGGATGGCATTTATTTTGCTAGTTCTCTTTATCAGCAGAGATAGCAATCTTTTGAAGATTTTCTCCGTCAGTTCCCTTTATCAGCAGGGATGGCATTTATTTTGCTAGTTCTCTTTATCAGCAGAGATAGCAATCTTTTGAAGATTTTCTTTGTCAGTTCCCTTTATCAGCAGGGATGGCATTTATTTTGCTAGTTCTCTTTATCAGCAGAGATAGCAATCTTTTGAAGATTTTCTTCGTCCGTTCCCTTTATCAGCAGGGATGGCATTTATTTTGCTAGTTCTCTTTATCAGCCGAGATAGCAATCTTTTGAAGATTTTCTTCGTCAGTTCCCATTATCAGCAGGGATGGCATTTATTTTGCTAGTTCTCTTTATCAGCAGAGATAGCAATCTTTTGAAGATTTTCTTCGTCAGTTCCCTTTATCAGCAGGGATGGCATTTATTTTGCTAGTTCTCTTTATTAGCAGAGATAGCAATCTTTTGAAGATTTTCTTCGTCAGTTCCTTTTATCAGCAGGGATGGCATTTATTTTGCTAGTTCTCTTTATCAGCAGAGATAGCAATCTTTTGAAGATTTTCTTCGTCAGTTCCTTTTATCAGCAGGGATGGCATTTATTTTGCTAGTTCTCTTTATCAGCAGAGATAGCAATCTTTTGAAGATTTTCTCCGTCGGTTGCCTTTATCAGCAGGGATGGCATTTATTTTGCTAGTTCTCTTTATCAGCAGAGATAGCAATCTTTTGAAGATTTTCTCCGTCAGTTCCCTTTATCAGCAGGGATGGCATTTATTTTGCTAGTTCTCTTTATCAGCAGAGATAGCAATCTTTTGAAGATTTTCTTCGTCAGTTCCCTTTATCAGCAGGGATAGCATTTATTTTGCTAGTTCTCTTTATCAGCAGAGATAGCAATCTTTTGAAGATTTTCTTCGTCAGTTCCCTTTATCAGCAGGGATGGCATTTATTTTGCTAGTTCTATTTATCAGCCGAGATAGCAACCTTTTGAAGATTTTCTTCGTCAGTTCCCTTTATCAGCAGGGATGACATTTATTTTTCTAGTTCTCTTCATCAGCAGAGATAGCAATCTTTTGAAGATTTTCTTCGTCAGTTCCCTTTATCAGCAGGGATGGCATTTATTTTGCTAGTTCTCTTTATCAGCAGAGATAGCAATCTTTTGAAGATTTTCTTCGTCAGTTCCCTTTATCAGCAGGGATGGCATTTATTTTTCTAGTTCTCTTTATCAGCAGAGATAACAATCTTTTGAAGATTTTCTTCGTCAGTTCCCTTTATCAGCAGGGATGGCATTTATTTTGCTAGTTCTCTTTATCAGCAGAGATAGCAATCTTTTTCCGTCGGTTCCCTTTATCAGCAGGGATGGCATTTATTTTGATAGTTATCTTTATCAGCAGAGATAGCAATCTTTTGAAGATTTTCTCCGCCAGTTCCCTTTATCAGCAGGGATGGCATTTATTTTGCTAGTTCTCTTTATCAGCAGATATAGCAATCTTTTGAAGATTTTCTTCGTCAGTTCCTTTTATCAGCAGGGATGGCATTTATTTTGCTAGTTCTCTTTATCAGCAGAGATAGCAATCTTTTGAAGATTTTCTCCGTCGGTTCCCTTTATCAGCAGGGATGGCATTTATTTTGCTAGTTCTCTTTATCAGCAGATATAGCAATCTTTTGAAGATTTTCTTCGTCAGTTCCTTTTATCAGCAGGGATGGCATTTATTTTGCTAGTTCTCTTTATCAGCAGAGATAACAATCTTTTGAAGATTTTCTCCGTCGGTTCCCTTTATCAGCAGGGATGGCATTTATTTTGCTAGTTCTCTTTATCAGCAGATATAGCAATCTTTTGAAGATTTTCTTCGTCAGTTCCCTTTATCAGCAGGGATGGCATTTATTTTGCTAGTTCTCTTTATCAGCAGAGATAGCAATCTTTTGAAGATTTTCTTCGTCAGTTCCCTTTATCAGCAGGGATGCCATTTATTTTGCTAGTTCTCTTTATTAGCAGAGATAGCAATCTTTTGAAGTTTTTCTTCGTCAGTTCCTTTTATCAGCAGGGATGGCATTTATTTTGCTAGTTCTCTTTATCAGCAGAGATAGCAATCTTTTGAAGATTTTCTCCGTCGGTTCCCTTTATCAGCAGGGATGGCATTTATTTTGCTAGTTCTCTTTATCAGCAGATATAGCAATCTTTTGAAGATTTTCTTCGTCAGTTCCTTTTATCAGCAGGGATGGCATTTATTTTGCTAGTTCTCTTTATCAGCAGAGATAACAATCTTTTGAAGATTTTCTCCGTCGGTTCCCTTTATCAGCAGGGATGGCATTTATTTTGCTAGTTCTCTTTATCAGCAGATATAGCAATCTTTTGAAGATTTTCTTCGTCAGTTCCCTTTATCAGCAGGGATGGCATTTATTTTGCTAGTTCTCTTTATCAGCAGAGATAGCAATCTTTTGAAGATTTTCTTCGTCAGTTCCCTTTATCAGCAGGGATGACATTTATTTTTCTAGTTCTCTTCATCAGCAGAGATAGCAATCTTTTGAAGATTTTCTTCGTCAGTTCCCTTTATCAGCAGGGATGGCATTTATTTTGCTAGTTCTCTTTATCAGCAGAGATAGCAATCTTTTGAAGATTTTCTTCGTCAGTTCCCTTTATCAGCAGGGATGGCATTTATTTTCCTAGTTCTCTTTATCAGCAGAGATAACAATCTTTTGAAGATTTTCTTCGTCAGTTCCCTTTATCAGCAGGGATGGCATTTATTTTGCTAGTTCTCTTTATCAGCAGAGATATCAATCTTTTTCCGTCGGTTCCCTTTATCAGCAGGGATGGCATTTATTTTGATAGTTATCTTTATCAGCAGAGATAGCAATCTTTTGAAGATTTTCTCCGTCAGTTCCCTTTATCAGCAGGGATGGCATTTATTTTGCTAGTTCTCTTTATCAGCAGATATAGCAATCTTTTGAAGATTTTCTTCGTCAGTTCCTTTTATCAGCAGGGATGGCATTTATTTTGCTAGTTCTCTTTATCAGCAGAGATAGCAATCTTTTGAAGATTTTCTCCGTCGGTTCCCTTTATCAGCAGGGATGGCATTTATTTTGCTAGTTCTCTTTATCAGCAGATATAGCAATCTTTTGAAGATTTTCTTTGTCAGTTCCTTTTATCAGCAGGGATGGCATTTATTTTGCTAGTTCTCTTTATCAGCAGATATAGCAATCTTTTGAAGATTTTCTTCGTCAGTTCCTTTTATCAGCAGGGATGGCATTTATTTTGCTAATTCTCTTTATCAGCAGAGATAGCAATCTTTTGAAGATTTTCTCCGTCGGTTCCCTTTATCAGCAGGGATGGCATTTATTTTGCTAGTTCTCTTTATCAGCAGATATAGCAATCTTTTGAAGATTTTCTTCGTCAGTTCCTTTTATCAGCAGGGATGGCATTTATTTTGCTAGTTCTCTTTATTAGCAGAGATAGCAATCTTTTGAAGATTTTCTCCGTCGGTTCCCTTTATCAGCAGGGATGGCATTTATTTTGCTAGTTCTCTTTATCAGCAGATATAGCAATCTTTTGAAGATTTTCTTCGTCAGTTCCCTTTATCAGCAGGGATGGCATTTATTTTGCTAGTTCTCTTTATCAGCAGAGATAGCAATCTTTTGAAGATTTTCTTCGTCTGTTCCCTTTATCAGCAGGGATGGCATTTATTTTGCTAGTTCTCTTTATTAGCAGAGATAGAAATCTTTTGAAGATTTTCTTCGTCAGTTCCTTTTATCAGCAGGGATGGCATTTATTTTGCTAGTTCTCTTTATCAGCAGAGATAGCAATCTTTTGAAGATTTTCTTCGTCAGTTCCCTTTATCAGCAGGGATGGCATTTATTTTGCTAGTTCTCTTTATCAGCAGAGATATCAATCTTTTTCCGTCGGTTCCCTTTATCAGCAGGGATGGCATTTATTTTGATAGTTATCTTTATCAGCAGAGATAGCAATCTTTTGAAGATTTTCTCCGTCAGTTCCCTTTATCAGCAGGGATGGCATTTATTTTGCTAGTTCTCTTTATCAGCAGATATAGCAATCTTTTGAAGATTTTCTTCGTCAGTTCCTTTTATCAGCAGGGATGGCATTTATTTTGCTAGTTCTCTTTATCAGCAGAGATAGCAATCTTTTGAAGATTTTCTCCGTCGGTTCCCTTTATCAGCAGGGATGGCATTTATTTTGCTAGTTCTCTTTATCAGCAGATATAGCAATCTTTTGAAGATTTTCTTTGTCAGTTCCTTTTATCAGCAGGGATGGCATTTATTTTGCTAGTTCTCTTTATCAGCAGATATAGCAATCTTTTGAAGATTTTCTTCGTCAGTTCCTTTTATCAGCAGGGATGGCATTTATTTTGCTAATTCTCTTTATCAGCAGAGATAGCAATCTTTTGAAGATTTTCTCCGTCGGTTCCCTTTATCAGCAGGGATGGCATTTATTTTGCTAGTTCTCTTTATCAGCAGATATAGCAATCTTTTGAAGATTTTCTTCGTCAGTTCCTTTTATCAGCAGGGATGGCATTTATTTTGCTAGTTCTCTTTATTAGCAGAGATAGCAATCTTTTGAAGATTTTCTCCGTCGGTTCCCTTTATCAGCAGGGATGGCATTTATTTTGCTAGTTCTCTTTATCAGCAGATATAGCAATCTTTTGAAGATTTTCTTCGTCAGTTCCCTTTATCAGCAGGGATGGCATTTATTTTGCTAGTTCTCTTTATCAGCAGAGATAGCAATCTTTTGAAGATTTTCTTCGTCTGTTCCCTTTATCAGCAGGGATGGCATTTATTTTGCTAGTTCTCTTTATTAGCAGAGATAGAAATCTTTTGAAGATTTTCTTCGTCAGTTCCTTTTATCAGCAGGGATGGCATTTATTTTGCTAGTTCTCTTTATCAGCAGAGATAGCAATCTTTTGAAGATTTTCTTCGTCAGTTCCTTTTATCAGCAGGGATGGCATTTATTTTGCTAGTTCTCTTTATCAGCAGAGATAGCAATCTTTTGAAGATTTTCTCCGTCGGTTCCCTTTATCAGCAGGGATGGCATTTATTTTGCTAGTTCTCTTTATCAGCAGAGATAGCAATCTTTTGAAGATTTTCTCCGTCAGTTCCCTTTATCAGCAGGGATGGCATTTATTTTGCTAGTTCTCTTTATCAGCAGAGATAGCAATCTTTTGAAGATTTTCTTTGTCAGTTCCCTTTATCAGCAGGGATGGCATTTATTTTGCTAGTTCTCTTTATCAGCAGAGATAGCAATCTTTTGAAGATTTTCTTCGTCCGTTCCCTTTATCAGCAGGGATGGCATTTATTTTGCTAGTTCTCTTTATCAGCCGAGATAGCAATCTTTTGAAGATTTTCTTCGTCAGTTCCCATTATCAGCAGGGATGGCATTTATTTTGCTAGTTCTCTTTATCAGCAGAGATAGCAATCTTTTGAAGATTTTCTTCGTCAGTTCCCTTTATCAGCAGGGATGGCATTTATTTTGCTAGTTCTCTTTATTAGCAGAGATAGCAATCTTTTGAAGATTTTCTTCGTCAGTTCCTTTTATCAGCAGGGATGGCATTTATTTTGCTAGTTCTCTTTATCAGCAGAGATAGCAATCTTTTGAAGATTTTCTTCGTCAGTTCCTTTTATCAGCAGGGATGGCATTTATTTTGCTAGTTCTCTTTATCAGCAGAGATAGCAATCTTTTGAAGATTTTCTCCGTCGGTTGCCTTTATCAGCAGGGATGGCATTTATTTTGCTAGTTCTCTTTATCAGCAGAGATAGCAATCTTTTGAAGATTTTCTCCGTCAGTTCCCTTTATCAGCAGGGATGGCATTTATTTTGCTAGTTCTCTTTATCAGCAGAGATAGCAATCTTTTGAAGATTTTCTTCGTCAGTTCCCTTTATCAGCAGGGATAGCATTTATTTTGCTAGTTCTCTTTATCAGCAGAGATAGCAATCTTTTGAAGATTTTCTTCGTCAGTTCCCTTTATCAGCAGGGATGGCATTTATTTTGCTAGTTCTATTTATCAGCCGAGATAGCAACCTTTTGAAGATTTTCTTCGTCAGTTCCCTTTATCAGCAGGGATGGCATTTATTTTGTAAGTTCTCTTTATCAGCAGAGATAGCAATCTTTTGAAGATTTTCTTCGTCAGTTCCCTTTATCAGCAGGGATGGCATTTATTTTGCTAGTTCTCTTTATCAGCCGAGATAGCAATCTTTTGAAGATTTTCTTCGTCAGTTCCCTTTATCAGCAGGGATGACATTTATTTTTCTAGTTCTCTTCATCAGCAGAGATAGCAATCTTTTGAAGATTTTCTTCGTCAGTTCCCTTTATCAGCAGGGATGGCATTTATTTTGCTAGTTCTCTTTATCAGCAGAGATAGCAATCTTTTGAAGATTTTCTTCGTCAGTTCCCTTTATCAGCAGGGATGGCATTTATTTTTCTAGTTCTCTTTATCAGCAGAGATAACAATCTTTTGAAGATTTTCTTCGTCAGTTCCCTTTATCAGCAGGGATGGCATTTATTTTGCTAGTTCTCTTTATCAGCAGAGATAGCAATCTTTTTCCGTCGGTTCCCTTTATCAGCAGGGATGGCATTTATTTTGATAGTTATCTTTATCAGCAGAGATAGCAATCTTTTGAAGATTTTCTCCGCCAGTTCCCTTTATCAGCAGGGATGGCATTTATTTTGCTAGTTCTCTTTATCAGCAGATATAGCAATCTTTTGAAGATTTTCTTCGTCAGTTCCTTTTATCAGCAGGGATGGCATTTATTTTGCTAGTTCTCTTTATCAGCAGAGATAGCAATCTTTTGAAGATTTTCTCCGTCGGTTCCCTTTATCAGCAGGGATGGCATTTATTTTGCTAGTTCTCTTTATCAGCAGATATAGCAATCTTTTGAAGATTTTCTTCGTCAGTTCCTTTTATCAGCAGGGATGGCATTTATTTTGCTAGTTCTCTTTATCAGCAGAGATAACAATCTTTTGAAGATTTTCTCCGTCGGTTCCCTTTATCAGCAGGGATGGCATTTATTTTGCTAGTTCTCTTTATCAGCAGATATAGCAATCTTTTGAAGATTTTCTTCGTCAGTTCCCTTTATCAGCAGGGATGGCATTTATTTTGCTAGTTCTCTTTATCAGCAGAGATAGCAATCTTTTGAAGATTTTCTTCGTCAGTTCCCTTTATCAGCAGGGATGCCATTTATTTTGCTAGTTCTCTTTATTAGCAGAGATAGCAATCTTTTGAAGTTTTTCTTCGTCAGTTCCTTTTATCAGCAGGGATGGCATTTATTTTGCTAGTTCTCTTTATCAGCAGAGATAGCAATCTTTTGAAGATTTTCTTCGTCAGTTCCTTTTATCAGCAGGGATGGCATTTATTTTGCTAGTTCTCTTTATCAGCAGAGATAACAATCTTTTGAAGATTTTCTCCGTCGGTTCCCTTTATCAGCAGGGATGGCACTTATTTTGCTAGTTCTCTTTATCAGCAGAGATAGCAATCTTTTGAAGATTTTCTCCGTCAGTTCCCTTTATCAGCAGGGATGGCATTTATTTTGCTAGTTCTCTTTATCAGCAGAGATAGCAATCTTTTGAAGATTTTCTTCGTCAGTTCCCTTTATCAGCAGGGATGGCATTTATTTTGCTAGTTCTCTTTATCAGCAGAGATAGCAATCTTTTGAAGATTTTCTTCGTCAGTTCCCTTTATCAGCAGGGATGGCATTTATTTTGCTAGTTCTCTTTATCAGCAGATATAGCAATCTTTTGAAGATTTTCTTCGTCAGTTCCCTTTATCAGCAGGGATGGCATTTATTTTGCTAGTTCTCTTTATCAGCAGAGATAGCAATCTTTTGAAGATTTTCTTCGTCAGTTCCCTTTATCAGCAGGGATGGCATTTATTTTGCTAGTTCTCTTTATTAGCAGAGATAGCAATCTTTTGAAGATTTTCTTCGTCAGTTCCTTTTATCAGCAGGGATGGCATTTATTTTGCTAGTTCTCTTTATCAGCAGAGATAGCAATCTTTTGAAGATTTTCTTCGTCAGTTCCTTTTATCAGCAGGGATGGCATTTATTTTGCTAGTTCTCTTTATCAGCAGAGATAGCAATCTTTTGAAGATTTTCTCCGTCGGTTCCCTTTATCAGCAGGGATGGCATTTATTTTGCTAGTTCTCTTTATCAGCATAGATAGCAATCTTTTGAAGATTTTCTCCGTCAGTTCCCTTTATCAGCAGGGATGGCATTTATTTTGCTAGTTCTCTTTATCAGCAGAGATAGCAATCTTTTGAAGATTTTCTTCGTCAGTTCCTTTTATCAGCAGGGATGGCATTTATTTTGCTAGTTCTCTTTATCAGCAGAGATAGCAATCTTTTGAAGATTTTCTCCGTCGGTTCCCTTTATCAGCAAGGATGGCATTTATTTTGCTAGTTCTCGTTATCAGCATAGATAGCAATCTTTTGAAGATTTTCTCCGTCAGTTCCCTTTATCAGCAGGGATGTCATTTATTTTGCTAGTTCTCTTTATCAGCAGAGATAGCAATCTTTTGAAGATTTTCTTCGTCAGTTCCTTTTATCAGCAGGGATGGCATTTATTTTGCTAGTTCTCTTTATCAGCAGAGATAGCAATCTTTTGAAGATTTTCTCCGTCGGTTCCCTTTATCAGCAGGGATGGCATTTATTTTGCTAGTTCTCTTTATCAGCATAGATAGCAATCTTTTGAAGATTTTCTCCGTCAGTTCCCTTTATCAGCAGGGATGGCATTTATTTTGCTAGTTCTCTTTATCAGCAGAGATAGCAATCTTTTGAAGATTTTCTTCGTCAGTTCCCTTTATCAGCAGGGATGGCATTTATTTTGCTAGTTCTCTTTATCAGCCGAGATAGAAATCTTTTGAAGATTTTCTTCGTCAGTTCCCTTTATCAGCAGGGATGGCATTTATTTTTCTAGTTCTCTTCATCAGCAGAGATAACAATCTTTTGAAGATTTTCTTCGTCAGTTCCCTTTATCAGCAGGGATGGCATTTATTTTGCTAGTTCTCTTTATCAGCAGAGATAGCAATCTTTTGAAGATTTTCTTCGTCAGTTCCTTTTATCAGCAGGGATGGCATTTATTTTGCTAGTTCTCTTTATCAGCAGAGATAGCAATCTTTTGAAGATTTTCTCCGTCGGTTCCCTTTATCAGCAAGGATGGCATTTATTTTGCTAGTTCTCTTTATCAGCATAGATAGCAATCTTTTGAAGATTTTCTTCGTCAGTTCCTTTTATCAGCAGGGATGGCATTTATTTTGCTAGTTCTCTTTATCAGCAGAGATAGCAATCTTTTGAAGATTTTCTCCGTCGGTTGCCTTTATCAGCAGGGATGGCATTTATTTTGCTAGTTCTCTTTATCAGCAGAGATAGCAATCTTTTGAAGATTTTCTCCGTCAGTTCCCTTTATCAGCAGGGATGGCATTTATTTTGCTAGTTCTCTTTATCAGCAGAGATAGCAATCTTTTGAAGATTTTCTTCGTCAGTTCCCTTTATCAGCAGGGATAGCATTTATTTTGCTAGTTCTCTTTATCAGCAGAGATAGCAATCTTTTGAAGATTTTCTTCGTCAGTTCCCTTTATCAGCAGGGATGGCATTTATTTTGCTAGTTCTCTTTATCAGCCGAGATAGCAATCTTTTGAAGATTTTCTTCGTCAGTTCCCTTTATCAGCAGGGATGGCATTTATTTTGTAAGTTCTCTTTATCAGCAGAGATAGCAATCTTTTGAAGATTTTCTTCGTCAGTTCCCTTTATCAGCAGGGATGGCATTTATTTTGCTAGTTCTCTTTATCAGCCGAGATAGCAATCTTTTGAAGATTTTCTTCGTCAGTTCCCTTTATCAGCAGGGATGGCATTTATTTTGTAAGTTCTCTTTATCAGCAGAGATAGCAATCTTTTGAAGATTTTCTTCGTCAGTTCCCTTTATCAGTAGGGATGGCATTTATTTTGCTAGTTCTCTTTATCAGCCGAGATAGCAATCTTTTGAAGATTTTCTTCGTCAGTTCCCTTTATCAGCAGGGATGACATTTATTTTTCTAGTTCTCTTCATCAGCAGAGATAGCAATCTTTTGAAGATTTTCTTCGTCAGTTCCCTTTATCAGCAGGGATGGCATTTATTTTGCTAGTTCTCTTTATCAGCAGAGATAGCAATCTTTTGAAGATTTTCTTCGTCAGTTCCCTTTATCAGCAGGGATGGCATTTATTTTTCTAGTTCTCTTTATCAGCAGAGATAACAATCTTTTGAAGATTTTCTTCGTCAGTTCCCTTTATCAGCAGGGATGGCATTTATTTTGCTAGTTCTCTTTATCAGCAGAGATAGCAATCTTTTTCCGTCGGTTCCCTTTATCAGCAGGGATGGCATTTATTTTGATAGTTATCTTTATCAGCAGAGATAGCAATCTTTTGAAGATTTTCTCCGTCAGTTCCCTTTATCAGCAGGGATGGCATTTATTTTGCTAGTTCTCTTTATCAGCAGATATAGCAATCTTTTGAAGATTTTCTTCGTCAGTTCCTTTTATCAGCAGGGATGGCATTTATTTTGCTAGTTCTCTTTATCAGCAGAGATAGCAATCTTTTAAAGATTTTCTCCGTCGGTTCCCTTTATCAGCAGGGATGGCATTTATTTTGCTAGTTCTCTTTATCAGCAGATATAGCAATCTTTTGAAGATTTTCTTCGTCAGTTCCTTTTATCAGCAGGGATGGCATTTATTTTGCTAGTTCTCTTTATCAGCAGAGATAGCAATCTTTTGAAGATTTTCTCCGTCGGTTCCCTTTATCAGCAGGGATGGCATTTATTTTGCTAGTTCTCTTTATCAGCAGATATAGCAATCTTTTGAAGATTTTCTTCGTCAGTTCCCTTTATCAGCAGGGATGGCATTTATTTTGCTAGTTCTCTTTATCAGCAGAGATAGCAATCTTTTGAAGATTTTCTTCGTCAGTTCCCTTTATCAGCAGGGATGGCATTTATTTTGCTAGTTCTCTTTATTAGCAGAGATAGCAATCTTTTGAAGTTTTTCTTCGTCAGTTCCTTTTATCAGCAGGGATGGCATTTATTTTGCTAGTTCTCTTTATCAGCATAGATAGCAATCTTTTGAAGATTTTCTTCGTCGGTTCCCTTTATCAGCAGGGATGGCATTTATTTTGATAGTTATCTTTATCAGCAGAGATAGCAATCTTTTGAAGATTTTCTCCGTCAGTTCCCTTTATCAGCAGGGATGGCATTTAATTTGCTAGTTCTCTTTATCAGCAGATATAGCAATCTTTTGAAGATTTTCTTCGTCAGTTCCTTTTATCAGCAGGGATGGCATTTATTTTGCTAGTTCTCTTTATCAGCAGAGATAGCAATCTTTTAAAGATTTTCTCCGTCGGTTCCCTTTATCAGCAGGGATGGCATTTATTTTGCTAGTTCTCTTTATCAGCAGATATAGCAATCTTTTGAAGATTTTCTTCGTCAGTTCCTTTTATCAGCAGGGATGGCATTTATTTTGCTAGTTCTCTTTATCAGCAGAGATAGCAATCTTTTGAAGATTTTCTCCGTCGGTTCCCTTTATCAGCAGGGATGGCATTTATTTTGCTAGTTCTCTTTATCAGCAGATATAGCAATCTTTTGAAGATTTTCTTCGTCAGTTCCCTTTATCAGCAGGGATGGCATTTATTTTGCTAGTTCTCTTTATCAGCAGAGATAGCAATCTTTTGAAGATTTTCTTCGTCGGTTCCCTTTATCAGCAGGGATGGCATTTATTTTGATAGTTATCTTTATCAGCAGAGATAGCAATCTTTTGAAGATTTTCTCCGTCAGTTCCCTTTATCAGCAGGGATGGCATTTATTTTGCTAGTTCTCTTTATCAGCAGATATAGCAATCTTTTGAAGATTTTCTTCGTCAGTTCCTTTTATCAGCAGGGATGGCATTTATTTTGCTAGTTCTCTTTATCAGCAGAGATAGCAATCTTTTAAAGATTTTCTCCGTCGGTTCCCTTTATCAGCAGGGATGGCATTTATTTTGCTAGTTCTCTTTATCAGCAGATATAGCAATCTTTTGAAGATTTTCTTCGTCAGTTCCTTTTATCAGCAGGGATGGCATTTATTTTGCTAGTTCTCTTTATCAGCAGAGATAGCAATCTTTTGAAGATTTTCTCCGTCGGTTCCCTTTATCAGCAGGGATGGCATTTATTTTGCTAGTTCTCTTTATCAGCAGATATAGCAATCTTTTGAAGATTTTCTTCGTCAGTTCCCTTTATCAGCAGGGATGGCATTTATTTTGCTAGTTCTCTTTATCAGCAGAGATAGCAATCTTTTGAAGATTTTCTTCGTCGGTTCCCTTTATCAGCAGGGATGGCATTTATTTTGGTAGTTATCTTTATCAGCAGAGATAGCAATCTTTTGAAGATTTTCTCCGTCAGTTCCCTTTATCAGCAGGGATGGCATTTATTTTGCTAGTTCTCTTTATCAGCAGATATAGCAATCTTTTGAAGATTTTCTTCGTCAGTTCCTTTTATCAGCAGGGATGGCATTTATTTTGCTAGTTCTCTTTATCAGCAGAGATAGCAATCTTTTAAAGATTTTCTCCGTCGGTTCCCTTTATCAGCAGGGATGGCATTTATTTTGCTAGTTCTCTTTATCAGCAGATATAGCAATCTTTTGAAGATTTTCTTCGTCAGTTCCTTTTATCAGCAGGGATGGCATTTATTTTGCTAGTTCTCTTTATCAGCAGAGATAGCAATCTTTTGAAGATTTTCTCCGTCGGTTCCCTTTATCAGCAGGGATGGCATTTATTTTGCTAGTTCTCTTTATCAGCAGATATAGCAATCTTTTGAAGATTTTCTTCGTCAGTTCCCTTTATCAGCAGGGATGGCATTTATTTTGCTAGTTCTCTTTATCAGCAGAGATAGCAATCTTTTGAAGATTTTCTTCGTCAGTTCCCTTTATCAGCAGGGATGGCATTTATTTTGCTAGTTCTCTTTATTAGCAGAGATAGCAATCTTTTGAAGTTTTTCTTCGTCAGTTCCTTTTATCAGCAGGGATGGCATTTATTTTGCTAGTTCTCTTTATCAGCATAGATAGCAATCTTTTGAAGATTTTCTTCGTCGGTTCCCTTTATCAGCAGGGATGGCATTTATTTTGATAGTTATCTTTATCAGCAGAGATAGCAATCTTTTGAAGATTTTTCTCCGTCAGTTCCCTTTATCAGCAGGGATGGCATTTATTTTGCTAGTTCTCTTTATCAGCAGATATAGCAATCTTTTGAAGATTTTCTTCGTCAGTTCCTTTTATCAGCAGGGATGGCATTTATTTTGCTAGTTCCCTTTATCAGCAGAGATAGCAATCTTTTAAAGATTTTCTCCGTCGGTTCCCTTTATCAGCAGGGATGGCATTTATTTTGCTAGTTCTCTTTATCAGCAGATATAGCAATCTTTTGAAGATTTTCTTCGTCAGTTCCTTTTATCAGCAGGGATGGCATTTATTTTGCTAGTTCTCTTTATCAGCAGAGATAGCAATCTTTTAAAGATTTTCTCCGTCGGTTCCCTTTATCAGCAGGGATGGCATTTATTTTGCTAGTTCTCTTTATCAGCAGATATAGCAATCTTTTGAAGATTTTCTTCGTCAGTTCCTTTTATCAGCAGGGATGGCATTTATTTTGCTAGTTCTCTTTATCAGCAGAGATAGCAATCTTTTGAAGATTTTCTCCGTCGGTTCCCTTTATCAGCAGGGATGGCATTTATTTTGCTAGTTCTCTTTATCAGCAGATATAGCAATCTTTTGAAGATTTTCTTCGTCAGTTCCCTTTATCAGCAGGGATGGCATTTATTTTGCTAGTTCTCTTTATCAGCAGAGATAGCAATCTTTTGAAGATTTTCTTCGTCGGTTCCCTTTATCAGCAGGGATGGCATTTATTTTGATAGTTATCTTTATCAGCAGAGATAGCAATCTTTTGAAGATTTTCTCCGTCAGTTCCCTTTATCAGCAGGGATGGCATTTATTTTGCTAGTTCTCTTTATCAGCAGATATAGCAATCTTTTGAAGATTTTCTTCGTCAGTTCCTTTTATCAGCAGGGATGGCATTTATTTTGCTAGTTCTCTTTATCAGCAGAGATAGCAATCTTTTAAAGATTTTCTCCGTCGGTTCCCTTTATCAGCAGGGATGGCATTTATTTTGCTAGTTCTCTTTATCAGCAGATATAGCAATCTTTTGAAGATTTTCTTCGTCAGTTCCTTTTATCAGCAGGGATGGCATTTATTTTGCTAGTTCTCTTTATCAGCAGAGATAGCAATCTTTTGAAGATTTTCTCCGTCGGTTCCCTTTATCAGCAGGGATGGCATTTATTTTGCTAGTTCTCTTTATCAGCAGATATAGCAATCTTTTGAAGATTTTCTTCGTCAGTTCCCTTTATCAGCAGGGATGGCATTTATTTTGCTAGTTCTCTTTATCAGCAGAGATAGCAATCTTTTGAAGATTTTCTTCGTCGGTTCCCTTTATCAGCAGGGATGGCATTTATTTTGGTAGTTATCTTTATCAGCAGAGATAGCAATCTTTTGAAGATTTTCTCCGTCAGTTCCCTTTATCAGCAGGGATGGCATTTATTTTGCTAGTTCTCTTTATCAGCAGATATAGCAATCTTTTGAAGATTTTCTTCGTCAGTTCCTTTTATCAGCAGGGATGGCATTTATTTTGCTAGTTCTCTTTATCAGCAGAGATAGCAATCTTTTAAAGATTTTCTCCGTCGGTTCCCTTTATCAGCAGGGATGGCATTTATTTTGCTAGTTCTCTTTATCAGCAGATATAGCAATCTTTTGAAGATTTTCTTCGTCAGTTCCTTTTATCAGCAGGGATGGCATTTATTTTGCTAGTTCTCTTTATCAGCAGAGATAGCAATCTTTTGAAGATTTTCTCCGTCGGTTCCCTTTATCAGCAGGGATGGCATTTATTTTGCTAGTTCTCTTTATCAGCAGATATAGCAATCTTTTGAAGATTTTCTTCGTCAGTTCCCTTTATCAGCAGGGATGGCATTTATTTTGCTAGTTCTCTTTATCAGCAGAGATAGCAATCTTTTGAAGATTTTCTTCGTCAGTTCCCTTTATCAGCAGGGATGGCATTTATTTTGCTAGTTCTCTTTATTAGCAGAGATAGCAATCTTTTGAAGTTTTTCTTCGTCAGTTCCTTTTATCAGCAGGGATGGCATTTATTTTGCTAGTTCTCTTTATCAGCATAGATAGCAATCTTTTGAAGATTTTCTTCGTCGGTTCCCTTTATCAGCAGGGATGGCATTTATTTTGATAGTTATCTTTATCAGCAGAGATAGCAATCTTTTGAAGATTTTCTCCGTCAGTTCCCTTTATCAGCAGGGATGGCATTTATTTTGCTAGTTCTCTTTATCAGCAGATATAGCAATCTTTTGAAGATTTTCTTCGTCAGTTCCTTTTATCAGCAGGGATGGCATTTATTTTGCTAGTTCCCTTTATCAGCAGAGATAGCAATCTTTTAAAGATTTTCTCCGTCGGTTCCCTTTATCAGCAGGGATGGCATTTATTTTGCTAGTTCTCTTTATCAGCAGATATAGCAATCTTTTGAAGATTTTCTTCGTCAGTTCCTTTTATCAGCAGGGATGGCATTTATTTTGCTAGTTCTCTTTATCAGCAGAGATAGCAATCTTTTGAAGATTTTCTCCGTCGGTTCCCTTTATCAGCAGGGATGGCATTTATTTTGCTAGTTCTCTTTATCAGCAGATATAGCAATCTTTTGAAGATTTTCTTCGTCAGTTCCCTTTATCAGCAGGGATGGCATTTATTTTGCTAGTTCTCTTTATCAGCAGAGATAGCAATCTTTTGAAGATTTTCTTCGTCGGTTCCCTTTATCAGCAGGGATGGCATTTATTTTGATAGTTATCTTTATCAGCAGAGATAGCAATCTTTTGAAGATTTTCTCCGTCAGTTCCCTTTATCAGCAGGGATGGCATTTATTTTGCTAGTTCTCTTTATCAGCAGATATAGCAATCTTTTGAAGATTTTCTTCGTCAGTTCCTTTTATCAGCAGGGATGGCATTTATTTTGCTAGTTCTCTTTATCAGCAGAGATAGCAATCTTTTAAAGATTTTCTCCGTCGGTTCCCTTTATCAGCAGGGATGGCATTTATTTTGCTAGTTCTCTTTATCAGCAGATATAGCAATCTTTTGAAGATTTTCTTCGTCAGTTCCTTTTATCAGCAGGGATGGCATTTATTTTGCTAGTTCTCTTTATCAGCAGAGATAGCAATCTTTTGAAGATTTTCTCCGTCGGTTCCCTTTATCAGCAGGGATGGCATTTATTTTGCTAGTTCTCTTTATCAGCAGATATAGCAATCTTTTGAAGATTTTCTCCGTCAGTTCCCTTTATCAGCAGGGATGGCATTTATTTTGCTAGTTCTCTTTATCAGCAGAGATAGCAATCTTTTGAAGATTTTCTTCGTCGGTTCCCTTTATCAGCAGGGATGGCATTTATTTTGATAGTTATCTTTATCAGCAGAGATAGCAATCTTTTGAAGATTTTCTCCGTCAGTTCCCTTTATCAGCAGGGATGGCATTTATTTTGCTAGTTCTCTTTATCAGCAGATATAGCAATCTTTTGAAGATTTTCTTCGTCAGTTCCTTTTATCAGCAGGGATGGCATTTATTTTGCTAGTTCTCTTTATCAGCAGAGATAGCAATCTTTTAAAGATTTTCTCCGTCGGTTCCCTTTATCAGCAGGGATGGCATTTATTTTGCTAGTTCTCTTTATCAGCAGATATAGCAATCTTTTGAAGATTTTCTTCGTCAGTTCCTTTTATCAGCAGGGATGGCATTTATTTTGCTAGTTCTCTTTATCAGCAGAGATAGCAATCTTTTGAAGATTTTCTCCGTCGGTTCCCTTTATCAGCAGGGATGGCATTTATTTTGCTAGTTCTCTTTATCAGCAGATATAGCAATCTTTTGAAGATTTTCTTCGTCAGTTCCCTTTATCAGCAGGGATGGCATTTATTTTGCTAGTTCTCTTTATCAGCAGAGATAGCAATCTTTTGAAGATTTTCTTCGTCAGTTCCCTTTATCAGCAGGGATGGCATTTATTTTGCTAGTTCTCTTTATTAGCAGAGATAGCAATCTTTTGAAGTTTTTCTTCGTCAGTTCCTTTTATCAGCAGGGATGGCATTTATTTTGCTAGTTCTCTTTATCAGCATAGATAGCAATCTTTTGAAGATTTTCTCCGTCAGTTCCCTTTATCAGCAGGGATGGCATTTATTTTGCTAGTTCTCTTTATCAGCAGAGATAGCAATCTTTTGAAGATTTTCTTCGTCAGTTCCCTTTATCAGCAGGGATGGCATTTATTTTGCTAGTTCTCTTTATCAGCCGAGATAGCAATCTTTTGAAGATTTTCTTCGTCAGTTCCCTTTATCAGCAGGGATGGCATTTATTTTTCTAGTTCTCTTCATCAGCAGAGATAACAATCTTTTGAAGATTTTCTTCGTCAGTTCCCTTTATCAGCAGGGATGGCATTTATTTTGCTAGTTCTCTTTATCAGCAGAGATAGCAATCTTTTGAAGATTTTCTTCGTCAGTTCCTTTTATCAGCAGGGATGGCATTTATTTTGCTAGTTCACTTTATCAACAGAGATAGCAATCTTTTGAAGATTTTCTCCGTCGGTTCCCTTTATCAGCAAGGATGGCATTTATTTTGCTAGTTCTCTTTATCAGCATAGATAGCAATCTTTTGAAGATTTTCTTCGTCAGTTCCTTTTATCAGCAGGGATGGCATTTATTTTGCTAGTTCTCTTTATCAGCAGAGATAGCAATCTTTTGAAGATTTTCTCCGTCAGTTCCCTTTATCAGCAGGGATGGCATTTATTTTGCTAGTTCTCTTTATCAGCAGAGATAGCAATCTTTTGAAGATTTTCTTCGTCAGTTCCCTTTATCAGCAGGGATAGCATTTATTTTGCTAGTTCTCTTTATCAGCAGAGATAGCAATCTTTTGAAGATTTTCTTCGTCAGTTCCCTTTATCAGCAGGGATGGCATTTATTTTGCTAGTTCTCTTTATCAGCCGAGATAGCAATCTTTTGAAGATTTTCTTCGTCAGTTCCCTTTATCAGCAGGGATGGCATTTATTTTGTAAGTTCTCTTTATCAGCAGAGATAGCAATCTTTTGAAGATTTTCTTCGTCAGTTCCCTTTATCAGCAGGGATGGCATTTATTTTGCTAGTTCTCTTTATCAGCCGAGATAGCAATCTTTTGAAGATTTTCTTCGTCAGTTCCCTTTATCAGCAGGGATGGCATTTATTTTGTAAGTTCTCTTTATCAGCAGAGATAGCAATCTTTTGAAGATTTTCTTCGTCAGTTCCCTTTATCAGTAGGGATGGCATTTATTTTGCTAGTTCTCTTTATCAGCCGAGATAGCAATCTTTTGAAGATTTTCTTCGTCATTTCCCTTTATCAGCAGGGATGACATTTATTTTTCTAGTTCTCTTCATCAGCAGAGATAGCAATCTTTTGAAGATTTTCTTCGTCAGTTCCCTTTATCAGCAGGGATGGCATTTATTTTGCTAGTTCTCTTTATCAGCAGAGATAGCAATCTTTTGAAGATTTTCTTCGTCAGTTCCCTTTATCAGCAGGGATGGCATTTATTTTTCTAGTTCTCTTTATCAGCAGAGATAACAATCTTTTGAAGATTTTCTTCGTCAGTTCCCTTTATCAGCAGGGATGGCATTTATTTTGCTAGTTCTCTTTATCAGCAGAGATAGCAATCTTTTTCCGTCGGTTCCCTTTATCAGCAGGGATGGCATTTATTTTGATAGTTATCTTTATCAGCAGAGATAGCAATCTTTTGAAGATTTTCTCCGTCAGTTCCCTTTATCAGCAGGGATGGCATTTATTTTGCTAGTTCTCTTTATCAGCAGATATAGCAATCTTTTGAAGATTTTCTTCGTCAGTTCCTTTTATCAGCAGGGATGGCATTTATTTTGCTAGTTCTCTTTATCAGCAGAGATTGCAATCTTTTAAAGATTTTCTCCGTCGGTTCCCTTTATCAGCAGGGATGGCATTTATTTTGCTAGTTCTCTTTATCAGCAGATATAGCAATCTTTTGAAGATTTTCTTCGTCAGTTCCTTTTATCAGCAGGGATGGCATTTATTTTGCTAGTTCTCTTTATCAGCAGAGATAGCAATCTTTTGAAGATTTTCTCCGTCGGTTCCCTTTATCAGCAGGGATGGCATTTATTTTGCTAGTTCTCTTTATCAGCAGATATAGCAATCTTTTGAAGATTTTCTTCGTCAGTTCCCTTTATCAGCAGGGATGGCATTTATTTTGCTAGTTCTCTTTATCAGCAGAGATAGCAATCTTTTGAAGATTTTCTTCGTCGGTTCCCTTTATCAGCAGGGATGGCATTTATTTTGATAGTTATCTTTATCAGCAGAGATAGCAATCTTTTGAAGATTTTCTCCGTCAGTTCCCTTTATCAGCAGGGATGGCATTTATTTTGCTAGTTCTCTTTATCAGCAGATATAGCAATCTTTTGAAGATTTTCTTCGTCAGTTCCTTTTATCAGCAGGGATGGCATTTATTTTGCTAGTTCTCTTTATCAGCAGAGATAGCAATCTTTTAAAGATTTTCTCCGTCGGTTCCCTTTATCAGCAGGGATGGCATTTATTTTGCTAGTTCTCTTTATCAGCAGATATAGCAATCTTTTGAAGATTTTCTTCGTCAGTTCCTTTTATCAGCAGGGATGGCATTTATTTTGCTAGTTCTCTTTATCAGCAGAGATAGCAATCTTTTGAAGATTTTCTCCGTCGGTTCCCTTTATCAGCAGGGATGGCATTTATTTTGCTAGTTCTCTTTATCAGCAGATATAGCAATCTTTTGAAGATTTTCTTCGTCAGTTCCCTTTATCAGCAGGGATGGCATTTATTTTGCTAGTTCTCTTTATCAGCAGAGATAGCAATCTTTTGAAGATTTTCTTCGTCAGTTCCCTTTATCAGCAGGGATGGCATTTATTTTGCTAGTTCTCTTTATTAGCAGAGATAGCAATCTTTTGAAGTTTTTCTTCGTCAGTTCCTTTTATCAGCAGGGATGGCATTTATTTTGCTAGTTCTCTTTATCAGCATAGATAGCAATCTTTTGAAGATTTTCTTCGTCGGTTCCCTTTATCAGCAGGGATGGCATTTATTTTGATAGTTATCTTTATCAGCAGAGATAGCAATCTTTTGAAGATTTTCTCCGTCAGTTCCCTTTATCAGCAGGGATGGCATTTATTTTGCTAGTTCTCTTTATCAGCAGATATAGCAATCTTTTGAAGATTTTCTTCGTCAGTTCCTTTTATCAGCAGGGATGGCATTTATTTTGCTAGTTCCCTTTATCAGCAGAGATAGCAATCTTTTAAAGATTTTCTCCGTCGGTTCCCTTTATCAGCAGGGATGGCATTTATTTTGCTAGTTCTCTTTATCAGCAGATATAGCAATCTTTTGAAGATTTTCTTCGTCAGTTCCTTTTATCAGCAGGGATGGCATTTATTTTGCTAGTTCTCTTTATCAGCAGAGATAGCAATCTTTTGAAGATTTTCTCCGTCGGTTCCCTTTATCAGCAGGGATGGCATTTATTTTGCTAGTTCTCTTTATCAGCAGATATAGCAATCTTTTGAAGATTTTCTTCGTCAGTTCCCTTTATCAGCAGGGATGGCATTTATTTTGCTAGTTCTCTTTATCAGCAGAGATAGCAATCTTTTGAAGATTTTCTTCGTCGGTTCCCTTTATCAGCAGGGATGGCATTTATTTTGATAGTTATCTTTATCAGCAGAGATAGCAATCTTTTGAAGATTTTCTCCGTCAGTTCCCTTTATCAGCAGGGATGGCATTTATTTTGCTAGTTCTCTTTATCAGCAGATATAGCAATCTTTTGAAGATTTTCTTCGTCAGTTCCTTTTATCAGCAGGGATGGCATTTATTTTGCTAGTTCTCTTTATCAGCAGAGATAGCAATCTTTTAAAGATTTTCTCCGTCGGTTCCCTTTATCAGCAGGGATGGCATTTATTTTGCTAGTTCTCTTTATCAGCAGATATAGCAATCTTTTGAAGATTTTCTTCGTCAGTTCCTTTTATCAGCAGGGATGGCATTTATTTTGCTAGTTCTCTTTATCAGCAGAGATAGCAATCTTTTGAAGATTTTCTCCGTCGGTTCCCTTTATCAGCAGGGATGGCATTTATTTTGCTAGTTCTCTTTATCAGCAGATATAGCAATCTTTTGAAGATTTTCTCCGTCAGTTCCCTTTATCAGCAGGGATGGCATTTATTTTGCTAGTTCTCTTTATCAGCAGAGATAGCAATCTTTTGAAGATTTTCTTCGTCGGTTCCCTTTATCAGCAGGGATGGCATTTATTTTGATAGTTATCTTTATCAGCAGAGATAGCAATCTTTTGAAGATTTTCTCCGTCAGTTCCCTTTATCAGCAGGGATGGCATTTATTTTGCTAGTTCTCTTTATCAGCAGATATAGCAATCTTTTGAAGATTTTCTTCGTCAGTTCCTTTTATCAGCAGGGATGGCATTTATTTTGCTAGTTCTCTTTATCAGCAGAGATAGCAATCTTTTAAAGATTTTCTCCGTCGGTTCCCTTTATCAGCAGGGATGGCATTTATTTTGCTAGTTCTCTTTATCAGCAGATATAGCAATCTTTTGAAGATTTTCTTCGTCAGTTCCTTTTATCAGCAGGGATGGCATTTATTTTGCTAGTTCTCTTTATCAGCAGAGATAGCAATCTTTTGAAGATTTTCTCCGTCGGTTCCCTTTATCAGCAGGGATGGCATTTATTTTGCTAGTTCTCTTTATCAGCAGATATAGCAATCTTTTGAAGATTTTCTTCGTCAGTTCCCTTTATCAGCAGGGATGGCATTTATTTTGCTAGTTCTCTTTATCAGCAGAGATAGCAATCTTTTGAAGATTTTCTTCGTCAGTTCCCTTTATCAGCAGGGATGGCATTTATTTTGCTAGTTCTCTTTATTAGCAGAGATAGCAATCTTTTGAAGTTTTTCTTCGTCAGTTCCTTTTATCAGCAGGGATGGCATTTATTTTGCTAGTTCTCTTTATCAGCATAGATAGCAATCTTTTGAAGATTTTCTCCGTCAGTTCCCTTTATCAGCAGGGATGGCATTTATTTTGCTAGTTCTCTTTATCAGCAGAGATAGCAATCTTTTGAAGATTTTCTTCGTCAGTTCCCTTTATCAGCAGGGATGGCATTTATTTTGCTAGTTCTCTTTATCAGCCGAGATAGCAATCTTTTGAAGATTTTCTTCGTCAGTTCCCTTTATCAGCAGGGATGGCATTTATTTTTCTAGTTCTCTTCATCAGCAGAGATAACAATCTTTTGAAGATTTTCTTCGTCAGTTCCCTTTATCAGCAGGGATGGCATTTATTTTGCTAGTTCTCTTTATCAGCAGAGATAGCAATCTTTTGAAGATTTTCTTCGTCAGTTCCTTTTATCAGCAGGGATGGCATTTATTTTGCTAGTTCACTTTATCAACAGAGATAGCAATCTTTTGAAGATTTTCTCCGTCGGTTCCCTTTATCAGCAAGGATGGCATTTATTTTGCTAGTTCTCTTTATCAGCATAGATAGCAATCTTTTGAAGATTTTCTTCGTCAGTTCCTTTTATCAGCAGGGATGGCATTTATTTTGCTAGTTCTCTTTATCAGCAGAGATAGCAATCTTTTGAAGATTTTCTCCGTCGGTTGCCTTTATCAGCAGGGATGGCATTTATTTTGCTAGTTCTCTTTATCAGCAGAGATAGCAATCTTTTGAAGATTTTCTCCGTCAGTTCCCTTTATCAGCAGGGATGGCATTTATTTTGCTAGTTCTCTTTATCAGCAGAGATAGCAATCTTTTGAAGATTTTCTTCGTCAGTTCCCTTTATCAGCAGGGATAGCATTTATTTTGCTAATTCTCTTTATCAGCAGAGATAGCAATCTTTTGAAGATTTTCTTCGTCAGTTCCCTTTATCAGCAGGGATGGCATTTATTTTGCTAGTTCTCTTTATCAGCCGAGATAGCAATCTTTTGAAGATTTTCTTCGTCAGTTCCCTTTATCAGCAGGGATGGCATTTATTTTGTAAGTTCTCTTTATCAGCAGAGATAGCAATCTTTTGAAGATTTTCTTCGTCAGTTCCCTTTATCAGCAGGGATGGCATTTATTTTGCTAGTTCTCTTTATCAGCCGAGATAGCAATCTTTTGAAGATTTTCTTCGTCAGTTCCCTTTATCAGCAGGGATGGCATTTATTTTGTAAGTTCTCTTTATCAGCAGAGATAGCAATCTTTTGAAGATTTTCTTCGTCAGTTCCCTTTATCAGTAGGGATGGCATTTATTTTGCTAGTTCTCTTTATCAGCCGAGATAGCAATCTTTTGAAGATTTTCTTCGTCATTTCCCTTTATCAGCAGGGATGACATTTATTTTTCTAGTTCTCTTCATCAGCAGAGATAGCAATCTTTTGAAGATTTTCTTCGTCAGTTCCCTTTATCAGCAGGGATGGCATTTATTTTGCTAGTTCTCTTTATCAGCAGAGATAGCAATCTTTTGAAGATTTTCTTCGTCAGTTCCCTTTATCAGCAGGGATGGCATTTATTTTTCTAGTTCTCTTTATCAGCAGAGATAACAATCTTTTGAAGATTTTCTTCGTCAGTTCCCTTTATCAGCAGGGATGGCATTTATTTTGCTAGTTCTCTTTATCAGCAGAGATAGCAATCTTTTTCCGTCGGTTCCCTTTATCAGCAGGGATGGCATTTATTTTGATAGTTATCTTTATCAGCAGAGATAGCAATCTTTTGAAGATTTTCTCCGTCAGTTCCCTTTATCAGCAGGGATGGCATTTATTTTGCTAGTTCTCTTTATCAGCAGATATAGCAATCTTTTGAAGATTTTCTTCGTCAGTTCCTTTTATCAGCAGGGATGGCATTTATTTTGCTAGTTCTCTTTATCAGCAGAGATTGCAATCTTTTAAAGATTTTCTCCGTCGGTTCCCTTTATCAGCAGGGATGGCATTTATTTTGCTAGTTCTCTTTATCAGCAGATATAGCAATCTTTTGAAGATTTTCTTCGTCAGTTCCTTTTATCAGCAGGGATGGCATTTATTTTGCTAGTTCTCTTTATCAGCAGAGATAGCAATCTTTTGAAGATTTTCTCCGTCGGTTCCCTTTATCAGCAGGGATGGCATTTATTTTGCTAGTTCTCTTTATCAGCAGATATAGCAATCTTTTGAAGATTTTCTTCGTCAGTTCCCTTTATCAGCAGGGATGGCATTTATTTTGCTAGTTCTCTTTATCAGCAGAGATAGCAATCTTTTGAAGATTTTCTTCGTCAGTTCCCTTTATCAGCAGGGATGGCATTTATTTTGCTAGTTCTCTTTATTAGCAGAGATAGCAATCTTTTGAAGTTTTTCTTCGTCAGTTCCTTTTATCAGCAGGGATGGCATTTATTTTGCTAGTTCTCTTTATCAGCAGAGATAGCAATCTTTTGAAGATTTTCTTCGTCAGTTCCTTTTATCAGCTGGGATGGCATTTATTTTGCTGGTTCTCTTTATCAGCAGAGATAACAATCTTTTGAAGATTTTCTCCGTCGGTTCCCTTTATCAGCAGGGATGGCACTTATTTTGCTAGTTCTCTTTATCAGCAGAGATAGCAATCTTTTGAAGATTTTCTCCGTCAGTTCCCTTTATCAGCAGGGATGGCATTTATTTTGCTAGTTCTCTTTATCAGCAGAGATAGCAATCTTTTGAAGATTTTCTTCGTCAGTTCCCTTTATCAGCAGGGATGGCATTTATTTTGCTAGTTCTCTTTATCAGCAGAGATAGCAATCTTTTGAAGATTTTCTTCGTCAGTTCCCTTTATCAGCAGGGATGGCATTTATTTTGCTAGTTCTCTTTATTAGCAGAGATAGCAATCTTTTGAAGATTTTCTTCGTCAGTTCCTTTTATCAGCTGGGATGGCATTTATTTTGCTAGTTCTCTTTATCAGCAGAGATAGCAATCTTTTGAAGATTTTCTCCGTCGGTTCCCTTTATCAGCAGGGATGGCATTTATTTTGCTAGTTCTCTTTATCAGCAGAGATAGCAATCTTTTGAAGATTTTCTCCGTCGGTTCCCTTTATCAGCAGGGATGGCATTTATTTTGCTAGTTCTCTTTATCAGCAGAGATAGCAATCTTTTGAAGATTTTCTCCGTCGGTTCCCTTTATCAGCAGGGATGGCATTTATTTTGCTAGTTCTCTTTATCAGCAGAGATAGCAATCTTTTGAAGATTTTCTCCGTCGGTTCCCTTTATCAGCAGGGATGGCATTTATTTTGCTAGTTCTCTTTATCAGCAGAGATAGCAATCTTTTGAAGATTTTCTTCGTCAGTTCCCTTTATCAGCAGGGATGGCATTTATTTTGCTAGTTCTCTTTATCAGCCGAGATAGCAATCTTTTGAAGATTTTCTTCGTCAGTTCCCTTTATCAGCAGGGATGGCATTTATTTTTCTAGTTCTCTTCATCAGCAGAGATAGCAATCTTTTGAAGATTTTCTTCGTCAGTTCCCTTTATCAGCAGGGATGGCATTTATTTTGCTAGTTCTCTTTATCAGCAGATATAGCAATCTTTTGAAGATTTTCTTCGTCAGTTCCCTTTATCAGCAGGGATGGCATTTATTTTGCTAGTTCTCTTTATCAGCAGAGATAGCAATCTTTTGAAGATTTTCTTCGTCAGTTCCCTTTATCAGCAGGGATGGCATTTATTTTGCTAGTTCTCTTTATTAGCAGAGATAGCAATCTTTTGAAGATTTTCTTCGTCAGTTCCTTTTATCAGCAGGGATGGCATTTATTTTGCTAGTTCTCTTTATCAGCAGAGATAGCAATCTTTTGAAGATTTTCTTCGTCAGTTCCTTTTATCAGCAGGGATGGCATTTATTTTGCTAGTTCTCTTTATCAGCAGAGATAGCAATCTTTTGAAGATTTTCTCCGTCGGTTCCCTTTATCAGCAGGGATGGCATTTATTTTGCTAGTTCTCTTTATCAGCATAGATAGCAATCTTTTGAAGATTTTCTCCGTCAGTTCCCTTTATCAGCAGGGATGGCATTTATTTTGCTAGTTCTCTTTATCAGCAGAGATAGCAATCTTTTGAAGATTTTCTTCGTCAGTTCCTTTTATCAGCAGGGATGGCATTTATTTTGCTAGTTCTCTTTATCAGCAGAGATAGCAATCTTTTGAAGATTTTCTCCTTCGGTTCCCTTTATCAGCAAGGATGGCATTTATTTTGCTAGTTCTCTTTATCAGCATAGATAGCAATCTTTTGAAGATTTTCTCCGTCAGTTCCCTTTATCAGCAGGGATGGCATTTATTTTGCTAGTTCTCTTTATCAGCAGAGATAGCAATCTTTTGAAGATTTTCTTCGTCAGTTCCTTTTATCAGCAGGGATGGCATTTATTTTGCTAGTTCTCTTTATCAGCAGAGATAGCAATCTTTTGAAGATTTTCTCCGTCGGTTCCCTTTATCAGCAGGGATGGCATTTATTTTGCTAGTTCTCTTTATCAGCATAGATAGCAATCTTTTGAAGATTTTCTCCGTCAGTTCCCTTTATCAGCAGGGATGGCATTTATTTTGCTAGTTCTCTTTATCAGCAGAGATAGCAATCTTTTGAAGATTTTCTTCGTCAGTTCCCTTTATCAGCAGGGATGGCATTTATTTTGCTAGTTCTCTTTATCAGCCGAGATAGCAATCTTTTGAAGATTTTCTTCGTCAGTTCCCTTTATCAGCAGGGATGGCATTTATTTTTCTAGTTCTCTTCATCAGCAGAGATAACAATCTTTTGAAGATTTTCTTCGTCAGTTCCCTTTATCAGCAAGGATGGCATTTATTTTGCTAGTTCTCTTTATCAGCAGAGATAGCAATCTTTTGAAGATTTTCTTCGTCAGTTCCTTTTATCAGCAGGGATGGCATTTATTTTGCTAGTTCTCTTTATCAGCAGAGATAGCAATCTTTTGAAGATTTTCTCCGTCGGTTCCCTTTATCAGCAAGGATGGCATTTATTTTGCTAGTTCTCTTTATCAGCATAGATAGCAATCTTTTGAAGATTTTCTTCGTCAGTTCCTTTTATCAGCAGGGATGGCATTTATTTTGCTAGTTCTCTTTATCAGCAGAGATAGCAATCTTTTGAAGATTTTCTCCGTCGGTTCCCTTTATCAGCAAGGATGGCATTTATTTTGCTAGTTCTCTTTATCAGCATAGATAGCAATCTTTTGAAGATTTTCTTCGTCAGTTCCTTTTATCAGCAGGGATGGCATTTATTTTGCTAGTTCTCTTTATCAGCAGAGATAGCAATCTTTTGAAGATTTTCTTCGTCAGTTCCTTTTATCAGCAGGGATGGCATTTATTTTGCTAGTTCTCTTTATCAGCAGAGATAGCAATCTTTTGAAGATTTTCTCCGTCGGTTCCCTTTATCAGCAGGGATGGCATTTATTTTGCTAGTTCTCTTTATCAGCATAGATAGCAATCTTTTGAAGATTTTCTCCGTCAGTTCCCTTTATCAGCAGGGATGGCATTTATTTTGCTAGTTCTCTTTATCAGCAGAGATAGCAATCTTTTGAAGATTTTCTTCGTCAGTTCCTTTTATCAGCAGGGATGGCATTTATTTTGCTAGTTCTCTTTATCAGCAGAGATAGCAATCTTTTGAAGATTTTCTCCGTCGGTTCCCTTTATCAGCAGGGATGGCATTTATTTTGCTAGTTCTCTTTATCAGCATAGATAGCAATCTTTTGAAGATTTTCTCCGTCAGTTCCCTTTATCAGCAAGGATGGCATTTATTTTGCTAGTTCTCTTTATCAGCAGAGATAGCAATCTTTTGAAGATTTTCTTCGTCAGTTCCCTTTATCAGCAGGGATGGCATTTATTTTGCTAGTTCTCTTTATCAGCCGAGATAGCAATCTTTTGAAGATTTTCTTCGTCAGTTCCCTTTATCAGCAGGGATGGCATTTATTTTTCTAGTTCTCTTCATCAGCAGAGATAGCAATCTTTTGAAGATTTTCTTCGTCAGTTCCCTTTATCAGCAGGGACGGCATTTATTTTGCTAGTTCTCTTTATCAGCAGAGATAGCAATCTTTTGAAGATTTTCTTCGTCAGTTCCCTTTATCAGCAGGGATGGCATTTATTTTTCTAGTTCTCTTTATCAGCAGAGATAGCAATCTTTTGAAGATTTTCTTCGTCAGTTCCTTTTATCAGCAGGGATGGCATTTATTTTTCTAGTTCTCTTTATCAGCAGAGATAACAATCTTTTGAAGATTTTCTTCGTCAGTTCCCTTTATCAGCAGGGATGGCATTTATTTTGCTAGTTCTCTTTATCAGCAGAGATAGCAATCTTTTGCCGTCGGTTCCCTTTATCAGCAGGGATGGCATTTATTTTGCTAGTTCTCTTTATCAGCAGAGATAGCAATCTTTTGAAGATTTTCTCCGTCAGTTCCCTTTATCAGCAGGGATGGCATTTATTTTGCTAGTTCTCTTTATCAGCAGTGATAGCAATCTTTTGAAGATTTTCTCCGTCAGTTCCCTTTATCAGCAGGGATGACATTTATTTTGCTAGTTCTCTTTATCAGCAGAGATAGCAATCTTTTGAAGATTTTCTCCTTCGGTTCCCTTTATCAGCAAGGATGGCATTTATTTTGCTAGTTCTCTTTATCAGCATAGATAGCAATCTTTTGAAGATTTTCTCCGTCAGTTCCCTTTATCAGCAGGGATGGCATTTATTTTGCTAGTTCTCTTTATCAGCAGAGATAGCAATCTTTTGAAGATTTTCTTCGTCAGTTCCTTTTATCAGCAGGGATGGCATTTATTTTGCTAGTTCTCTTTATCAGCAGAGATAGCAATCTTTTGAAGATTTTCTCCGTCGGTTCCCTTTATCAGCAGGGATGGCATTTATTTTGCTAGTTCTCTTTATCAGCATAGATAGCAATCTTTTGAAGATTTTCTCCGTCAGTTCCCTTTATCAGCAGGGATGGCATTTATTTTGCTAGTTCTCTTTATCAGCAGAGATAGCAATCTTTTGAAGATTTTCTTCGTCAGTTCCCTTTATCAGCAGGGATGGCATTTATTTTGCTAGTTCTCTTTATCAGCCGAGATAGCAATCTTTTGAAGATTTTCTTCGTCAGTTCCCTTTATCAGCAGGGATGGCATTTATTTTTCTAGTTCTCTTCATCAGCAGAGATAACAATCTTTTGAAGATTTTCTTCGTCAGTTCCCTTTATCAGCAGGGATGGCATTTATTTTGCTAGTTCTCTTTATCAGCAGAGATAGCAATCTTTTGAAGATTTTCTTCGTCAGTTCCTTTTATCAGCAGGGATGGCATTTATTTTGCTAGTTCTCTTTATCAGCAGAGATAGCAATCTTTTGAAGATTTTCTCCGTCGGTTCCCTTTATCAGCAAGGATGGCATTTATTTTGCTAGTTCTCTTTATCAGCATAGATAGCAATCTTTTGAAGATTTTCTTCGTCAGTTCCTTTTATCAGCAGGGATGGCATTTATTTTGCTAGTTCTCTTTATCAGCAGAGATAGCAATCTTTTGAAGATTTTCTCCGTCGGTTCCCTTTATCAGCAAGGATGGCATTTATTTTGCTAGTTCTCTTTATCAGCATAGATAGCAATCTTTTGAAGATTTTCTTCGTCAGTTCCTTTTATCAGCAGGGATGGCATTTATTTTGCTAGTTCTCTTTATCAGCAGAGATAGCAATCTTTTGAAGATTTTCTTCGTCAGTTCCTTTTATCAGCAGGGATGGCATTTATTTTGCTAGTTCTCTTTATCAGCAGAGATAGCAATCTTTTGAAGATTTTCTCCGTCGGTTCCCTTTATCAGCAGGGATGGCATTTATTTTGCTAGTTCTCTTTATCAGCATAGATAGCAATCTTTTGAAGATTTTCTCCGTCAGTTCCCTTTATCAGCAGGGATGGCATTTATTTTGCTAGTTCTCTTTATCAGCAGAGATAGCAATCTTTTGAAGATTTTCTTCGTCAGTTCCTTTTATCAGCAGGGATGGCATTTATTTTGCTAGTTCTCTTTATCAGCAGAGATAGCAATCTTTTGAAGATTTTCTCCGTCGGTTCCCTTTATCAGCAGGGATGGCATTTATTTTGCTAGTTCTCTTTATCAGCATAGATAGCAATCTTTTGAAGATTTTCTCCGTCAGTTCCCTTTATCAGCAAGGATGGCATTTATTTTGCTAGTTCTCTTTATCAGCAGAGATAGCAATCTTTTGAAGATTTTCTTCGTCAGTTCCCTTTATCAGCAGGGATGGCATTTATTTTGCTAGTTCTCTTTATCAGCCGAGATAGCAATCTTTTGAAGATTTTCTTCGTCAGTTCCCTTTATCAGCAGGGATGGCATTTATTTTTCTAGTTCTCTTCATCAGCAGAGATAGCAATCTTTTGAAGATTTTCTTCGTCAGTTCCCTTTATCAGCAGGGACGACATTTATTTTGCTAGTTCTCTTTATCAGCAGAGATAGCAATCTTTTGAAGATTTTCTTCGTCAGTTCCCTTTATCAGCAGGGATGGCATTTATTTTTCTAGTTCTCTTTATCAGCAGAGATAGCAATCTTTTGAAGATTTTCTTCGTCAGTTCCTTTTATCAGCAGGGATGGCATTTATTTTTCTAGTTCTCTTTATCAGCAGAGATAACAATCTTTTGAAGATTTTCTTCGTCAGTTCCCTTTATCAGCAGGGATGGCATTTATTTTGCTAGTTCTCTTTATCAGCAGAGATAGCAATCTTTTGCCGTCGGTTCCCTTTATCAGCAGGGATGGCATTTATTTTGCTAGTTCTCTTTATCAGCAGAGATAGCAATCTTTTGAAGATTTTCTCCGTCAGTTCCCTTTATCAGCAGGGATGGCATTTATTTTGCTAGTTCTCTTTATCAGCAGTGATAGCAATCTTTTGAAGATTTTCTCCGTCAGTTCCCTTTATCAGCAGGGATGACATTTATTTTGCTAGTTCTCTTTATCAGCAGAGATAGCAATCTTTTGAAGATTTTCTTCGTCAGTTCCCTTTATCAGCAGGGATGGCATTTATTTTTCTAGTTCTCTTTATCAGCAGAGATAGCAATCTTTTGAAGATTTTCTCCGTTAGTTACCTTTATCAGCAGGGATGGCATTTATTTTGCTAGTTCTCTTTATCAGCAGAGATAGCAATCTTTTGAAGATTTTCTTCGTCAGTTCCTTTTATCAGCAGGGATGGCATTTATTTTTCTAGTTCTCTTTATCAGCAGAGATAGCAATCTTTTGAAGATTTTCTCCGTCGGTTCCCTTTATCAGCAGGGATGGCATTTATTTTCCTAGTTCTCTTTATCAGCAGATATAGCAATCTTTTGAAGATTTTCTTCGTCAGTTCCCTTTATCAGCAGGGATGGCATTTATTTTGCTAGTTCTCTTTATCAGCAGAGATAGCAATCTTTTGAAGATTTTCTTCGTCAGTTCCCTTTATCAGCAGGGATGGCATTTATTTTGCTAGTTCTCTTTATTAGCAGAGATAGCAATCTTTTGAAGATTTTCTTCGTCAGTTCCCTTTATCAGCAGGGATGGCATTTATTTTGCTAGTTCTCTTTATCAGCAGATATAGCAATCTTTTGAAGATTTTCTTCGTCAGTTCCTTTTATCAGCAGGGATGGCATTTATTTTGCTAGTTCTCTTTATCAGCAGAGATAGCAATCTTTTGAAGATTTTCTCCGTCGGTTCCCTTTATCAGCAGGGATGGCATTTATTTTGCTAGTTCTCTTTATCAGCAGATATAGCAATCTTTTGAAGATTTTCTTCGTCAGTTCCTTTTATCAGCAGGGATGGCATTTATTTTGCTAGTTCTCTTTATCAGCAGAGATAACAATCTTTTGAAGATTTTCTCCGTCGGTTCCCTTTATCAGCAGGGATGGCATTTATTTTGCTAGTTCTCTTTATCAGCAGATATAGCAATCTTTTGAAGATTTTCTTCGTCAGTTCCCTTTATCAGCAGGGATGGCATTTATTTTGCTAGTTCTCTTTATCAGCAGAGATAGCAATCTTTTGCCGTCGGTTCCCTTTATCAGCAGGGATGGCATTTATTTTGCTAGTTCTCTTTATCAGCAGAGATAGCAATCTTTTGAAGATTTTCTCCGTCAGTTCCCTTTATCAGCAGGGATGGCATTTATTTTGCTAGTTCTCTTTATCAGCAGTGATAGCAATCTTTTGAAGATTTTCTCCGTCAGTTCCCTTTATCAGCAGGGATGACATTTATTTTGCTAGTTCTCTTTATCAGCAGAGATAGCAATCTTTTGAAGATTTTCTTCGTCAGTTCCCTTTATCAGCAGGGACGGCATTTATTTTTCTAGTTCTCTTTATCAGCAGAGATAGCAATCTTTTGAAGATTTTCTCCGTTAGTTACCTTTATCAGCAGGGATGGCATTTATTTTGCTAGTTCTCTTTATCAGCAGAGATAGCAATCTTTTGAAGATTTTCTTCGTCAGTTCCTTTTATCAGCAGGGATGGCATTTATTTTTCTAGTTCTCTTTATCAGCAGAGATAGCAATCTTTTGAAGATTTTCTCCGTCGGTTCCCTTTATCAGCAGGGATGGCATTTATTTTCCTAGTTCTCTTTATCAGCAGATATAGCAATCTTTTGAAGATTTTCTTCGTCAGTTCCCTTTATCAGCAGGGATGGCATTTATTTTGCTAGTTCTCTTTATCAGCAGAGATAGCAATCTTTTGAAGATTTTCTTCGTCAGTTCCCTTTATCAGCAGGGATGGCATTTATTTTGCTAGTTCTCTTTATTAGCAGAGATAGCAATCTTTTGAAGATTTTCTTCGTCAGTTCCCTTTATCAGCAGGGATGGCATTTATTTTGCAAGTTCTCTTTATCAGCAGATATAGCAATCTTTTGAAGATTTTCTTCGTCAGTTCCTTTTATCAGCAGGGATGGCATTTATTTTGCTAGTTCTCTTTATCAGCAGAGATAGCAATCTTTTGAAGATTTTCTCCGTCGGTTCCCTTTATCAGCAGGGATGGCATTTATTTTGCTAGTTCTCTTTATCAGCAGATATAGCAATCTTTTGAAGATTTTCTTCGTCAGTTCCTTTTATCAGCAGGGATGGCATTTATTTTGCTAGTTCTCTTTATCAGCAGAGATAACAATCTTTTGAAGATTTTCTCCGTCGGTTCCCTTTATCAGCAGGGATGGCATTTATTTTGCTAGTTCTCTTTATCAGCAGATATAGCAATCTTTTGAAGATTTTCTTCGTCAGTTCCCTTTATCAGCAGGGATGGCATTTATTTTTCTAGTTTTCTTTATCATCAGAGATAGCAATCTTTTGAAGATTTTCTCCGTCGGTTCCCTTTATCAGCAGGGATGGCATTTATTTTGCTAGTTCTCTTTATCAGCAGATATAGCAATCTTTTGAAGATTTTCTTCGTCAGTTCCCTTTATCAGCAGGGATGGCATTTATTTTGCTAGTTCTCCTTATCAGCAGAGATAGCAATCTTTTGAAGATTTTCTTCGTCAGTTCCCTTTATCAGCAGGGATGGCATTTATTTTGCTAGTTCTCTTTATTAGCAGAGATAGCAATCTTTTGAAGATTTTCTTCGTCAGTTCCTTTTATCAGCAGGGATGGCATTTATTTTGCTAGTTCTCTTTATCAGCAGAGATAGCAATCTTTTGAAGATTTTCTTCGTCAGTTCCTTTTATCAGCAGGGATGGCATTTATTTTGCTAGTTCTCTTTATCAGCAGAGATAGCAATCTTTTGAAGATTTTCTCCGTCGGTTCCCTTTATCAGCAGGGATGGCATTTATTTTGCTAGTTCTCTTTATCAGCAGAGATAGCAATCTTTTGAAGATTTTCTCCGTCAGTTCCCTTTATCAGCAGGGATGGCATTTATTTTGCTAGTTCTCTTTATCATTAGAGATTGCAATCTTTTGAATATTTTCTTCGTCAGTTCCCTTTATCAGCAGGGATGGCATTTATTTTGCTAGTTCTCTTTATCAGCCGAGATAGCAATCTTTTGAAGATTTTCTTCGTCAGTTCCCTTTATCAGCAGGGATGGCATTTATTTTTCTAGTTCTCTTCATCAGCAGAGATAGCAATCTTTTGAAGATTTTCTTCGTCAGTTCCCTTTATCAGCAGGGATGGCATTTATTTTGCTAGTTCTCTTTATCAGCAGAGATAGCAATCTTTTGAAGATTTTCTTCGTCAGTTCCCTTTATCAGCAGGGATGGCATTTATTTTTCTAGTTCTCTTTATCAGCAGAGATAACAATCTTTTGAAGATTTTCTTCGTCAGTTCCCTTTATCAGCAGGGATGGCATTTATTTTGCTAGTTCTCTTTATCAGCAGAGATAGCAATCTTTTGCCGTCGGTTCCCTTTATCAGCAGGGATGGCATTTATTTTGCTAGTTCTCTTTATCAGCAGAGATAGCAATCTTTCGAAGATTTTCTCCGTCAGTTCCCTTTATCAGCAGGGATGGCATTTATTTTGCTAGTTCTCTTTATCAGCAGAGATAGCAATCTTTTGAAGATTTTCTCCGTCAGTTCCCTTTATCAGCAGGGATGACATTTATTTTGCTAGTTCTCTTTATCAGCAGAGATAGCAATCTTTTGAAGATTTTCTTCGTCAGTTCCCTTTATCAGCAGGGATGGCATTTATTTTTCTAGTTCTCTTTATCAGCAGAGATAGCAATCTTTTGAAGATTTTCTCCGTTAGTTACCTTTATCAGCAGGGATGGCATTTATTTTGCTAGTTCTCTTTATCAGCAGAGATAGCAATCTTTTGAAGATTTTCTTCGTCAGTTCCTTTTATCAGCAGGGATGGCATTTATTTTGCTAGTTCTCTTTATCAGCAGAGATAGCAATCTTTTGAAGATTTTCTCCGTCGATTCCCTTTATCAGCAGGGATGGCATTTATTTTGCTAGTTCTCTTTATCAGCAGTTATAGCAATCTTTTGAAGATTTTCTTCGTCAGTTCCCTTTATCAGCAGGGATAGCATTTATTTTGCTAGTTCTCTTTATCAGCAGAGATAGCAATCTTTTGAAGATTTTCTTCGTCAGTTCCCTTTATCAGCAGGGATGGCATTTATTTTGCTAGTTCTCTTTATTAGCAGAGATAGCAATCTTTTGAAGATTTTCTTCGTCAGTTCCCTTTATCAGCAGGGATGGCATTTATTTTGCTAGTTCTCTTTATCAGCAGATATAGCAATCTTTTGAAGATTTTCTTCGTCAGTTCCTTTTATCAGCAGGGATGGCATTTATTTTGCTAGTTCTCTTTATCAGCAGAGATAACAATCTTTTGAAGATTTTCTCCGTCGGTTCCCTTTATCAGCAGGGATGGCATTTATTTTGCTAGTTCTCTTTATCAGCAGATATAGCAATCTTTTGAAGATTTTCTTCGTCAGTTCCTTTTATCAGCAGGGATGGCATTTATTTTGCTAGTTCTCTTTATCAGCAGAGATAGCAATCTTTTGAAGATTTTCTCCGTCGGTTCCCTTTATCAGCAGGGATGGCATTTATTTTGCTAGTTCTCTTTATCAGCAGATATAGCAATCTTTTGAAGATTTTCTCCGTCAGTTACCTTTATCAGCAGGGATGGCATTTATTTTGCTAGTTCTCTTTATCAGCAGAGATAGCAATCTTTTGAAGATTTTCTTCGTCAGTTCCCTTTATCAGCAGGGATGGCATTTATTTTGCTAGTTCTCTTTATCAGCCGAGATAGCAATCTTTTGAAGATTTTCTTCGTTAGTTCCCTTTATCAGCAGGGATGGCATTTATTTTTCTAGTTCTCTTTATCAGCAGAGATAGCAATCTTTTGAAGATTTTCTCCGTCAGTTCCTTTTATCAGCAGGGATGACATTTATTTTGCTAGTTCTCTTTATTAGCAGAGATAGCAATCTTTTGTAGATTTTCTTCGTCAGTTCCCTTTATCAGCAGGGATGCCATTTATTTTGCTAGTTCTCTTTATCAGCAGAGATAGCAATGTTTTGAAGATTTTTTTCGTCAGTTCCCTTTATCAGCAGGGATGGCATTTATTTTGCTAGTTCTCTTTATCAGCAGAGATAGCAATCTTTTGAAGATTTTCTTCGTCAGTTCCCTTTATCAGCAGGGGTGACATTTATTTTGCAAGTTCTCTTTATCAGCAGAGATAGCAATCTTTTGAAGATTTTCTTTGTCAGTTCCCTTTATCAGCAGGGATGGCATTTATTTTTCTACTTCTCTTTATCAGCAGAGATAGCAATCTTTTGAAGATTTTCTTCGTCAGTTACCTTTATCAGCAGGGATGGCATTTATTTTGCTAGTTCTCTTTATCAGCAGAGATAGCAATCTTTTGAAGATTTTCTTCGTCAGTTCCTTTTATCAGCAGGGATGGCATTTATTTTGCTAGTTCTCTTTATCAGCAGAGATAGCAATCTTTTGAAGATTTTCTCCGTCGGTTCCCTTGATCAGCAGGGATGGCATTTATTTTGCTAGTTCTCTTTATCAGCAGAGATAGCAATCTTTTGAAGATTTTCTCCGTCGGTTCCCTTAATCAGCAGGGATGGCATTTATTTTGCTAGTTCTCTTTATCAGCAGAGATAGCAATCTTTTGAAGATTTTCTCCGTCAGTTCCCTTTATCAGCAGGGATGGCATTTATTTTGCTAGTTCTCTTTATCAGCAGAGATAGCAATCTTTTGAAGATTTTCTCCGTCAGTTCCCTTTATCAGCAGGGATGACATTTATTTTGCTAGTTCTCTTTATCAGCAGAGATAGCAATCTTTTGAAGATTTTCTTCGTCAGTTCCCTTTATCAGCAGGGATGGCATTTATTTTTCTAGTTTTCTTTATCAGCAGAGATAGCAATCTTTTGAAGATTTTCTCCGTCGGTTCCCTTTATCAGCAGGGATGGCATTTATTTTGCTAGTTCTCTTTATCAGCAGATATAGCAATCTTTTGAAGATTTTCTCCGTCAGTTCCCTTTATCAGCAGGGATGGCATTTATTTTGCTAGTTCTCTTTATCAGCAGAGATAGCAATCTTTTGAAGATTTTCTCCGTCAGTTCCCTTTATCAGCAGGGATGGCATTTATTTTGCTAGTTCTCTTTATCAGCAGAGATAGCAATCTTTTGATGATTTTCTTCGTCAGTTCCCTTTATCAGCAGGGATGGCATTTATTTTTCTAGTTCTCTTTATCAGCAGAGATAGCAATCTTTTGAAGATTTTCTTCGTCAGTTCCTTTTATCAGCAGGGATGGCATTTATTTTGCTAGTTCTCTTTATCAGCAGAGATAGCAATCTTTTGAAGATTTTCTCCGTCGGTTCCCTTGATCAGCAGGGATGGCATTTATTTTGCTAGTTCTCTTTATCAGCAGAGATAGCAATCTTTTGAAGATTTTCTCCGTCGGTTCCCTTAATCAGCAGGGATGGCATTTATTTTGCTAGTTCTCTTTATCAGCAGAGATAGCAATCTTTTGAAGATTTTCTCCGTCAGTTCCCTTTATCAGCAGGGATGGCATTTATTTTGCTAGTTCTCTTTATCAGCAGAGATAGCAATCTTTTGAAGATTTTCTCCGTCAGTTCCCTTTATCAGCAGGGATGACATTTATTTTGCTAGTTCTCTTTATCAGCAGAGATAGCAATCTTTTGAAGATTTTCTTCGTCAGTTCCCTTTATCAGCAGGGATGGCATTTATTTTTCTAGTTTTCTTTATCAGCAGAGATAGCAATCTTTTGAAGATTTTCTCCGTCGGTTCCCTTTATCAGCAGGGATGGCATTTATTTTGCTAGTTCTCTTTATCAGCAGATATAGCAATCTTTTAAAGATTTTCTCCGTCAGTTCCCTTTATCAGCAGGGATGGCATTTATTTTGCTAGTTCTCTTTATCAGCAGAGATAGCAATCTTTTGAAGATTTTCTCCGTCAGTTCCCTTTATCAGCAGGGATGGCATTTATTTTGCTAGTTCTCTTTATCAGCAGAGATAGCAATCTTTTGATGATTTTCTTCGTCAGTTCCCTTTATCAGCAGGGATGGCATTTATTTTTCTAGTTCTCTTTATCAGCAGAGATAGCAATCTTTTGAAGATTTTCTTCGTCAGTTCCTTTTATCAGCAGGGATGGCATTTATTTTGCTAGTTCTCTTTATCAGCAGATATAGCAATCTTTTGAAGATTTTCTTCGTCAGTTCCCTTTATCAGCAGGGATGGCATTTATTTTGCTAGTTCTCTTTATCAGCAGAGATAGCAATCTTTTGAAGATTTTCTTCGTCAGTTCCCTTTATCAGCAGGGATGGCATTTATTTTGCTAGTTCTCTTTATTAGCAGAGATAGCAATCTTTTGAAGATTTTCTTCGTCAGTTCCTTTTATCAGCAGGGATGGCATTTATTTTGCTAGTTCTCTTTATCAGCAAAGATAGCAATCTTTTGAAGATTTTCTTCGTCAGTTCCTTTTATCAGCAGGGATGGCATTTATTTTTCTAGTTCTCTTTATCAGCAGAGATAACAATCTTTTGAAGATTTTCTTCGTCAGTTCCCTTTATCAGCAGGGATGGCGTTTATTTTGCTAGTTCTCTTTATCAGCAGAGATAGCAATCTTTTGCCGTCGGTTCCCTTTATCAGCAGGGATGGCATTTATTTTGCTAGTTCTCTTTATCAGCAGAGATAGCAATCTTTTGAAGATTTTCTCCGTCAGTTCCCATTATCAGCAGGGATGACATTTATTTTGCTAGTTCTCTTTATCAGCAGAGATAGCAATCTTTTGAAGATTTTCTTCGTCAGTTCCCTTTATCAGCAGGGATGGCATTTATTTTGCTTGTTCTCTTTATCAGCCGAGATAGCAATCTTTTGAAGATTTTCTGCGTCAGTTCCCTTTATCCGCAGGGATGGCATTTATTTTTCTAGTTCTCTTCATCAGCAGAGATAGCAATCTTTTGAAGATTTTCTTCGTCAGTTCCCTTTATCAGCAGGGATGGCATTTATTTTGCTAGTTCTCTTTATCAGCAGAGATAGCAATCTTTTGAAGATTTTCTTCGTCAGTTCCCTTTATCAGCAGGGATGGCATTTATTTTTCTAGTTCTCTTTATCAGCAGAGATAACAATCTTTTGAAGATTTTCTTCGTCAGTTCCCTTTATCAGCAGGGATGGCATTTATTTTGCTAGTTCTCTTTATCAGCAGAGATAGCAATCTTTTGCCGTCGGTTCCCTTTATCAGCAGGGATGGCATTTATTTTGCTAGTTCTCTTTATCAGCAGAGATAGCAATCTTTTGAAGATTTTCTCCGTCAGTTCCCTTTATCGGCAGGGATGGCATTTATTTTGCTAGTTCTCTTTATCAGCAGAGATAGCAATCTTTTGAAGATTTTCTCCGTCGGATCCCTTTATCAGCAGGGATGGCATTTATTTTTCTAGTTCTCTTTATCAGCAGAGATAGCAATCTTTTGAAGATTTTCTCCGTCAGTTCCCTTTATCAGCAGGGATGGCATTTATTTTGCTAGTTCTCTTTATCAGCAGAGATAGCAATCTTTTGAAGATTTTCTCCGTCAGTTCCCTTTATCAGCAGGGATGGCATTTATTTTGCTACTTCTCTTTATTAGCAGAGATAGCAATCTTTTGAAGATTTTCTTCGTCAGTTCCCTTTATCAGCAGGGATGGCATTTATTTTTCTAGTTCTCTTTATCAGCAGAGATAGCAATCTTTTGAAGATTTTCTTCGTCAGTTCCTTTTATCAGCAGGGATGGCATTTATTTTGCTAGTTCTCTTTATCAGCAGATATAGCAATCTTTTGAAGATTTTCTTCGTCAGTTCCCTTTATCAGCAGGGATGGCATTTATTTTGCTAGTTCTCTTTATCAGCCGAGATAGCAATCTTTTGAAGATTTTCTTCGTTAGTTCCCTTTATCAGCAGGGATGGCATTTATTTTTCTAGTTCTCTTTATCAGCAGAGATAGCAATCTTTTGAAGATTTTCTCCGTCAGTTCCTTTTATCAGCAGGGATGACATTTATTTTGCTAGTTCTCTTTATCAGCAGAGATAGCAATCTTTTGTAGATTTTCTTCGTCAGTTCCCTTTATCAGCAGGGATGCCATTTATTTTGCTAGTTCTCTTTATCAGCAGAGATAGCAATGTTTTGAAGATTTTTTTCGTCAGTTCCCTTTATCAGCAGGGATGGCATTTATTTTGCTAGTTCTCTTTATCAGCAGAGATAGCAATCTTTTGAAGATTTTCTTCGTCAGTTCCCTTTATCAGCAGGGATGGCATTTATTTTGCTAGTTCTCTTTATCAGCAGAGATAGCAATCTTTTGAAGATTTTCTTCGTAAGTTCCCTTTATCAGCAGGGATGGCATTTATTTTTCTAGTTCTCTTTATCAGCAGAGATAGCAATCTTTTGAAGATTTTCTTCGTCAGTTCCCTTTATCAGCAGGGATGGCATTTATTTTGCTAGTTCTCTTTATCAGCAAAGATAGCAATCTTTTGAAGATTTTTTTCGTCAGTTCCCTTTATCAGCAGGGATGGCATTTATTTTGCTAGTTCTCTTTATCAGCAGAGATAGCAATCTTTTGAAGATTTTCTTCGTCAGTTCCCTTTATCAGCAGGGGTGACATTTATTTTGCAAGTTCTCTTTATCAGCAGAGATAGCAATCTTTTGAAGATTTTCTTTGTCAGTTCCCTTTATCAGCAGGGATGGCATTTATTTTTCTAGTTCTCTTTATCAGCAGAGATAGCAATCTTTTGAAGATTTTCTTCGTCAGTTACCTTTATCAGCAGGGATGGCATTTATTTTGCTAGTTCTCTTTATCAGCAGAGATAGCAATCTTTTGAAGATTTTCTTCGTCAGTTCCTTTTATCAGCAGGGATGGCATTTATTTTGCTAGTTCTCTTTATCAGCAGAGATAGCAATCTTTTGAAGATTTTCTCCGTCGGTTCCCTTGATCAGCAGGGATGGCATTTATTTTGCTAGTTCTCTTTATCAGCAGAGATAGCAATCTTTTGAAGATTTTCTCCGTCGGTTCCGTTAATCAGCAGGGATGGCATTTATTTTGCTAGTTCTCTTTATCAGCAGAGATAGCAATCTTTTGAAGATTTTCTCCGTCAGTTCCCTTTATCAGCAGGGATGGCATTTATTTTGCTAGTTCTCTTTATCAGCAGAGATAGCAATCTTTTGAAGATTTTCTTCGTCAGTTCCCTTTATCAGCAGGGATGGCATTTATTTTGCTAGTTCTCTTTATCAGCAGAGATAGCAATCTTTTGAAGATTTTCTTCGTCAGTTCCCTTTATCAGCAGGGATGGCATTTATTTTTCTAGTTCTCTTTATCAGCAGAGATAGCAATCTTTTGAAGATTTTCTTCGTCAGTTCCTTTTATCAGCAGGGATGGCATTTATTTTGCTAGTTCTCTTTATCAGCAGATATAGCAATCTTTTGAAGATTTTCTTCGTCAGTTCCCTTTATCAGCAGGGATGGCATTTATTTTGCTAGTTCTCTTTATCAGCAGAGATAGCAATCTTTTGAAGATTTTCTTCGTCAGTTCCCTTTATCAGCAGGGATGGCATTTATTTTGCTAGTTCTCTTTATTAGCAGAGATAGCAATCTTTTGAAGATTTTCTTCGTCAGTTCCTTTTATCAGCAGGGATGGCATTTATTTTGCTAGTTCTCTTTATCAGCAAAGATAGCAATCTTTTGAAGATTTTCTTCGTCAGTTCCTTTTATCAGCAGGGATGGCATTTATTTTTCTAGTTCTCTTTATCAGCAGAGATAACAATCTTTTGAAGATTTTCTTCGTCAGTTCCCTTTATCAGCAGGGATGGCGTTTATTTTGCTAGTTCTCTTTATCAGCAGAGATAGCAATCTTTTGCCGTCGGTTCCCTTTATCAGCAGGGATGGCATTTATTTTGCTAGTTCTCTTTATCAGCAGAGATAGCAATCTTTTGAAGATTTTCTCCGTCAGTTCCCATTATCAGCAGGGATGACATTTATTTTGCTAGTTCTCTTTATCAGCAGAGATAGCAATCTTTTGAAGATTTTCTTCGTCAGTTCCCTTTATCAGCAGGGATGGCATTTATTTTGCTTGTTCTCTTTATCAGCCGAGATAGCAATCTTTTGAAGATTTTCTGCGTCAGTTCCCTTTATCCGCAGGGATGGCATTTATTTTTCTAGTTCTCTTCATCAGCAGAGATAGCAATCTTTTGAAGATTTTCTTCGTCAGTTCCCTTTATCAGCAGGGATGGCATTTATTTTGCTAGTTCTCTTTATCAGCAGAGATAGCAATCTTTTGAAGATTTTCTTCGTCAGTTCCCTTTATCAGCAGGGATGGCATTTATTTTTCTAGTTCTCTTTATCAGCAGAGATAACAATCTTTTGAAGATTTTCTTCGTCAGTTCCCTTTATCAGCAGGGATGGCATTTATTTTGCTAGTTCTCTTTATCAGCAGAGATAGCAATCTTTTGCCGTCGGTTCCCTTTATCAGCAGGGATGGCATTTATTTTGCTAGTTCTCTTTATCAGCAGAGATAGCAATCTTTTGAAGATTTTCTCCGTCAGTTCCCTTTATCGGCAGGGATGGCATTTATTTTGCTAGTTCTCTTTATCAGCAGAGATAGCAATCTTTTGAAGATTTTCTCCGTCGGATCCCTTTATCAGCAGGGATGGCATTTATTTTGCTAGTTCTCTTTATCAGCAGAGATAGCAATCTTTTGAAGATTTTCTCCGTCAGTTCCCTTTATCAGCAGGGATGGCATTTATTTTGCTAGTTCTCTTTATCAGCAGAGATAGCAATCTTTTGAAGATTTTCTCCGTCAGTTCCCTTTATCAGCAGGGATGGCATTTATTTTGCTACTTCTCTTTATTAGCAGAGATAGCAATCTTTTGAAGATTTTCTTCGTCAGTTCCCTTTATCAGCAGGGATGGCATTTATTTTTCTAGTTCTCTTTATCAGCAGAGATAGCAATCTTTTGAAGATTTTCTTCGTCAGTTCCTTTTATCAGCAGGGATGGCATTTATTTTGCTAGTTCTCTTTATCAGCAGATATAGCAATCTTTTGAAGATTTTCTTCGTCAGTTCCCTTTATCAGCAGGGATGGCATTTATTTTGCTAGTTCTCTTTATCAGCAGAGATAGCAATCTTTTGAAGATTTTCTTCGTCAGTTCCCTTTATCAGCAGGGATGGCATTTATTTTGCTAGTTCTCTTTATTAGCAGAGATAGCAATCTTTTGAAGATTTTCTTCGTCAGTTCCTTTTATCAGCAGGGATGGCATTTATTTTGCTAGTTCTCTTTATCAGCAAAGATAGCAATCTTTTGAAGATTTTCTTCGTCAGTTCCTTTTATCAGCAGGGATGGCATTTATTTTTCTAGTTCTCTTTATCAGCAGAGATAACAATCTTTTGAAGATTTTCTTCGTCAGTTCCCTTTATCAGCAGGGATGGCGTTTATTTTGCTAGTTCTCTTTATCAGCAGAGATAGCAATCTTTTGCCGTCGGTTCGCTTTATCAGCAGGGATCGCATTTATTTTGCTAGTTCTCTTTATCAGCAGAGATAGCAATCTTTTGAAGATTTTCTCCGTCAGTTCCCATTATCAGCAGGGATGGCATTTATTTTGCTAGTTCTCTTTATCAGCAGAGATAGCAATCTTTTGAAGATTTTCTCCGTCAGTTCCCTTTATCAGCAGGGATGACATTTATTTTGCTAGTTCTCTTTATCAGCAGAGATAGCAATCTTTTGAAGATTTTCTTCGTCAGTTCCCTTTATCAGCAGGGATGGCATTTATTTTGCTAGTTCTCTTTATCAGCCGAGATAGCAATCTTTTGAAGATTTTCTGCGTCAGTTCCCTTTATCCGCAGGGATGGCATTTATTTTTCTAGTTCTCTTCATCAGCAGAGATAGCAATCTTTTGAAGATTTTCTTCGTCAGTTCCCTTTATCAGCAGGGATGGCATTTATTTTGCTAGTTCTCTTTATCAGCAGAGATAGCAATCTTTTGAAGATTTTCTTCGTCAGTTCCCTTTATCAGCAGGGATGGCATTTATTTTTCTAGTTCTGTTTATCAGCAGAGATAACAATCTTTTGAAGATTTTCTTCGTCAGTTCCCTTTATCAGCAGGGATGGCATTTATTTTGCTAGTTCTCTTTATCAGCAGAGATAGCAATCTTTTGCCGTCGGTTCCCTTTATCAGCAGGGATGGCATTTATTTTGCTAGTTCTCTTTATCAGCAGAGATAGCAATCTTTTGAAGATTTTCTCCGTCAGTTCCCTTTATCGGCAGGGATGGCATTTATTTTGCTAGTTCTCTTTATCAGCAGAGATAGCAATCTTTTGAAGATTTTCTCCGTCGGTTCCCTTTATCAGCAGGGATGGCATTTATTTTGCTAGTTCTCTTTATCAGCAGAGATAGCAATCTTTTGAAGATTTTCTCCGTCAGTTCCCTTTATCAGCAGGGATGGCATTTATTTTGCTAGTTCTCTTTATCAGCAGAGATAGCAATCTTTTGAAGATTTTCTCCGTCAGTTCCCTTTATCAGCAGGGATGACATTTATTTTGCTAGTTCTCTTTATCAGCAGAGATAGCAATCTTTTGAAGATTTTCTTCGTCAGTTCCCTTTATCAGCAGGGATGGCATTTATTTTTCTAGTTTTCTTTATCAGCAGAGATAGCAATCTTTTGAAGATTTTCTCCGTCGGTTCCCTTTATCAGCAGGGATGGCATTTATTTTGCTAGTTCTCTTTATCAGCAGATATAGCAATCTTTTGAAGATTTTCTTCGTCAGTTCCCTTTATCAGCAGGGATGGCATTTATTTTGCTAGTTCTCTTTATCAGCAGAGATAGCAATCTTTTGAAGATTTTCTTCGTCAGTTCCCTTTATCAGCAGGGATGGCATTTATTTTGCTAGTTCTCTTTATTAGCAGAGATAGCAATCTTTTGAAGATTTTCTTCGTCAGTTCCTTTTATCAGCAGGGATGGCATTTATTTTGCTAGTTCTCTTTATCAGCAGAGATAGCAATCTTTTGAAGATTTTCTTCGTCAGTTCCTTTTATCAGCAGGGATGGCATTTATTTTGCTAGTTCTCTTTATCAGCAGAGATAGCAATCTTTTGAAGATTTTCTCCGTCGGTTCCCTTTATCAGCAGGGATGGCATTTATTTTGCTAGTTCTCTTTATCAGAAGAGATAGCAATCTTTTGAAGATTTTCTCCGTCAGTTCCCTTTATCAGCAGGGATGGCATTTATTTTGCTAGTTCTCTTTATCAGCAGAGATAGCAATCTTTTGAAGATTTTCTTCGTCAGTTCCCTTTATCAGCAGGGATGGCATTTATTTTGCTAGTTCTCTTTATCAGCCGAGATAGCAATCTTTTGAAGATTTTCTTCGTCAGTTCCCTTTATCAGCAGGGATGGCATTTATTTTTCTAGTTCTCTTCATCAGCAGAGATAGCAATCTTTTGAAGATTTTCTTCGTCAGTTCCCTTTATCAGCAGGGATGGCATTTATTTTGCTAGTTCTCTTTATCAGCAGAGATAGCAATCTTTTGAAGATTTTCTTCGGCAGTTCCCTTTATCAGCAGGGATGGCATTTATTTTTCTAGTTCTCTTTATCAGCAGAGATAACAATCTTTTGAAGATTTTCTTCGTCAGTTCCCTTTATCAGCAGGGATGGCATTTATTTTGCTAGTTCTCTTTATCAGCAGAGATAGCAATCTTTTGCCGTCGGTTCCCTTTATCAGCAGGGATGGCATTTATTTTGCTAGTTCTCTTTATCAGCAGAGATAGCAATCTTTTGAAGATTTTCTCCGTCAGTTCCCTTTATCAGCAGGGATGGCATTTATTTTGCTAGTTCTCTTTATCAGCAGAGATAGCAATCTTTTGAAGATTTTCTCCGTCAGTTCCCTTTATCAGCAGGGATGACATTTATTTTGCTAGTTCTCTTTATCAGCAGAGATAGCAATCTTTTGAAGATTTTCTTCGTCAGTTCCCTTTATCAGCAGGGATGGCATTTATTTTTCTAGTTCTCTTTATCAGCAGAGATAGCAATCTTTTGAAGATTTTCTCCGTTAGTTACCTTTATCAGCAGGGATGGCATTTATTTTGCTAGTTCTCTTTATCAGCAGAGATAGCAATCTTTTGAAGATTTTCTTCGTCAGTTCCTTTTATCAGCAGGGATGGCATTTATTTTGCTAGTTCTCTTTATCAGCAGAGATAGCAATCTTTTGAAGATTTTCTCCGTCGGTTCCCTTTATCAGCAGGGATGGCATTTATTTTGCTAGTTCTCTTTATCAGCAGATATAGCAATCTTTTGAAGATTTTCTTCGTCAGTTCCCTTTATCAGCAGGGATGGCATTTATTTTGCTAGTTCTCTTTATCAGCAGAGATAGCAATCTTTTGAAGATTTTCTTCGTCAGTTCCCTTTATCAGCAGGGATGGCATTTATTTTGCTAGTTCTCTTTATTAGCAGAGATAGCAATCTTTTGAGGATTTTCTTCGTCAGTTCCTTTTATCAGCAGGGATGGCATTTATTTTGCTAGTTCTCTTTATCAGCAAAGATAGCAATCTTTTGAAGATTTTCTTCGTCAGTTCCTTTTATCAGCAGGGATGGCATTTATTTTGCTAGTTCTCTTTATCATCAGAGATAGCAATCTTTTGAAGATTTTCTCCGTCGGTTCCCTTTATCAGCAGGGATGGCATTTATTTTGCTAGTTCTCTTTGTCAGCAGAGATAGCAATCTTTTGAAGATTTTCTCCGTCAGTTCCCTTTATCAGCAGGGATGGCATTTATTTTGCTAGTTCTCTTTATCAGCAGAGATAGCAATCTTTTGAAGATTTTCTTCGTCAGTTCCCTTTATCAGCAGGGATGGCATTTATTTTGCTAGTTCTCTTTATCAGCCGAGATAGCAATCTTTTGAAGATTTTCTTCGTCAGTTCCCTTTATCAGCAGGGATGGCATTTATTTTTCTAATTCTCTTCATCAGCAGAGATAGCAATCTTTTGAATATTTTCTTCGTCAGTTCCCTTTATCAGCAGGGATGGCATTTATTTTGCTAGTTCTATTTATCAGCAGAGATAGCAATCTTTTGAAGATTTTCTTCGTCAGTTCCCTTTATCAGCAGGAATGGCATTTATTTTTCTAGTTCTCTTTATCAGCAGAGATAACAATCTTTTGAAGATTTTCTTCGTCAGTTCCCTTTATCAGCAGGGATAGCGTTTATTTTGCTAGTTCTCTTTATCAGCAGAGATAGCAATCTTTTGCCGTCGGTTCCCTTTATCAGCAGGGATGGCATTTATTTTGCTAGTTCTCTTTATCAGCAGAGATAGCAATCTTTTGAAGATTTTCTCCGTCAGTTCCCATTATCAGCAGGGATGGCATTTATTTTGCTAGTTCTCTTTATCAGCAGAGATAGCAATCTTTTGAATATTTTCTCCGCCAGTTCCCTTTATCAGCAGGGATGACATTTATTTTGCTAGTTCTCTTTATCAGCAGAGATAGCAATCTTTTGAAGATTTTCTTCGTCAGTTCCCTTTATCAGCAGGGATGGCATTTATTTTGCTAGTTCTCTTTATCAGCCGAGATAGCAATCTTTTGAAGATTTTCTGCGTCAGTTCCCTTTATCCGCAGGGATGGCATTTATTTTTCTAGTTCTCTTCATCAGCAGAGATAGCAATCTTTTGAAGATTTTCTTCGTCAGTTCCCTTTATCAGCAGGGATGGCATTTATTTTGCTAGTTCTCTTTATCAGCAGAGATAGCAATCTTTTGAAGATTTTCTCCGTCAGTTCCCTTTATCAGCAGGGATGGCATTTATTTTGCTAGTTCTCTTTATCAGCAGAGATAGCAATCTTTTGAAGATTTTCTCCGTTAGTTACCTTTATCAGCAGGGATGGCATTTATTTTGCTAGTTCTCTTTATCAGCAGAGATAGCAATCTTTTGAAGATTTTCTTCGTCAGTTCCTTTTATCAGCAGGGATGGCATTTATTTTGCTAGTTCTCTTTATCAGCAGAGATAACAATCTTTTGAAGATTTTCTCCGTCGGTTCCCTTTATCAGCAGGGATGGCATTTATTTTGCTAGTTCTCTTTATCAGCAGATATAGCAATCTTTTGAAGATTTTCTTCGTCAGTTCCCTTTATCAGCAGGGATGGCATTTATTTTGCTAGTTCTCTTTATCAGCAGAGATAGCAATCTTTTGAAGATTTTCTTCGTCAGTTCCCTTTATCAGCAGGGATGGCATTTATTTTGCTAGTTCTCTTTATTAGCAGAGATAGCAATCTTTTGAGGATTTTCTTCGTCAGTTCCTTTTATCAGCAGGGATGGCATTTATTTTGCTAGTTCTCTTTATCAGCAAAGATAGCAATCTTTTGAAGATTTTCTTCGTCAGTTCCTTTTAACAGCAGGGATGGCATTTATTTTGCTAGTTCTCTTTATCATCAGAGATAGCAATCTTTTGAAGATTTTCTCCGTCGGTTCCCTTTATCAGCAGGGATGGCATTTATTTTGCTAGTTCTCTTTGTCAGCAGAGATAGCAATCTTTTGAAGATTTTCTCCGTCAGTTCCCTTTATCAGCAGGGATGGCATTTATTTTGCTAGTTCTCTTTATCAGCAGAGATAGCAATCTTTTGAAGATTTTCTTCGTCAGTTCCCTTTATCAGCAGGGATGGCATTTATTTTGCTAGTTCTCTTTATCAGCCGAGATAGCAATCTTTTGAAGATTTTCTTCGTCAGTTCCCTTTATCAGCAGGGATGGCATTTATTTTTCTAGTTCTCTTCATCAGCAGAGATAGCAATCTTTTGAAGATTTTCTTCGTCAGTTCCCTTTATCAGCAGGGATGGCATTTATTTTGCTAGTTCTATTTATCAGCAGAGATAGCAATCTTTTGAAGATTTACTTCGTCAGTTCCCTTTATCAGCAGGAATGGCATTTATTTTTCTAGTTCTCTTTATCAGCAGAGATAACAATCTTTTGAAGATTTTCTTCGTCAGTTCCCTTTATCAGCAGGGATAGCGTTTATTTTGCTAGTTCTCTTTATCAGCAGAGATAGCAATCTTTTGCCGTCGGTTCCCTTTATCAGCAGGGATGGCATTTTTTTTGCTAGTTCTCTTTATCAGCAGAGATAGCAATCTTTTGAAGATTTTCTCCGTCAGTTCCCATTATCAGCAGGGATGGCATTTATATTGCTAGTTCTCTTTATCAGCAGAGATAGCAATCTTTTGAAGATTTTCTCCGCCAGTTCCCTTTATCAGCAGGGATGACATTTATTTTGCTAGTTCTCTTTATCAGCAGAGATAGCAATCTTTTGAAGATTTTCTTCGTCAGTTCCCTTTATCAGCAGGGATGGCATTTATTTTGCTAGTTCTCTTTATCAGCCGAGATAGCAATCTTTTGAAGATTTTCTGCGTCAGTTCCCTTTATCTGCAGGGATGGCATTTATTTTTCTAGTTCTCTTCATCAGCAGAGATAGCAATCTTTTGAAGATTTTCTTCGTCAGTTTCCTTTATCAGCAGGGATGGCATTTATTTTGCTAGTTCTCTTTATCAGCAGAGATAGCAATCTTTTGAAGATTTTCTTCGTCAGTTCCCTTTATCAGCAGGGATGGCATTTATTTTTCTAGTTCTCTTTATCAGCAGAGATAACAATCTTTTGAAGATTTTCTTCGTCAGTTCCCTTTATCAGCAGGGATGGCATTTATTTTGCTAGTTCTCTTTATCAGCAGAGATAGCAATCTTTTGCCGTCGGTTCCCTTTATCAGCAGGGATGGCATTTATTTTGCTAGTTCTCTTTATCAGCAGAGATAGCAATCTTTTGAAGATTTTCTCCGTCAGTTCCCTTTATCGGCAGGGATGGCATTTATTTTGCTAGTTCTCTTTATCAGCAGAGATAGCAATCTTTTGAAGATTTTCTCCGTCGGTTCCCTTTATCAGCAGGGATGGCATTTATTTTGCTAGTTCTCTTTATCAGCAGAGATAGCAATCTTTTGAAGATTTTCTCCGTCAGTTCCCTTTATCAGCAGGGATGGCATTTATTTTGCTAGTTCTCTTTATCAGCAGAGATAGCAATCTTTTGAAGATTTTCTCCGTCAGTTCCCTTTATCAGCAGGGATGACATTTATTTTGCTAGTTCTCTTTATCAGTAGAGATAGCAATCTTTTGAAGATTTTCTTCGTCAGTTCCCTTTATCAGCAGGGATGGCATTTATTTTTCTAGTTTTCTTTATCAGCAGAGATAGCAATCTTTTGAAGATTTTCTCCGTCGGTTCCCTTTATCAGCAGGGATGGCATTTATTTTGCTAGTTCTCTTTATCAGCAGATATAGCAATCTTTTGAAGATTTTCTTCGTCAGTTCCCTTTATCAGCAGGGATGGCATTTATTTTGCTAGTTCTCTTTATCAGCAGAGATAGCAATCTTTTGAAGATTTTCTTCGTCAGTTCCCTTTATCAGCAGGGATGGCATTTATTTTGCTAGTTCTCTTTATTAGCAGAGATAGCAATCTTTTGAAGATTTTCTTCGTCAGTTCCTTTTATCAGCAGGGATGGCATTTATTTTGCTAGTTCTCTTTATCAGCAGAGATAGCAATCTTTTGAAGATTTTCTTCGTCAGTTCCTTTTATCAGCAGGGATGGCATTTATTTTGCTAGTTCTCTTTATCAGCAGAGATAGCAATCTTTTGAAGATTTTCTCCGTCGGTTCCCTTTATCAGCAGGGATGGCATTTATTTTGCTAGTTCTCTTTATCAGAAGAGATAGCAATCTTTTAAAGATTTTCTCCGTCAGTTCCCTTTATCAGCAGGGATGGCATTTATTTTGCTAGTTCTCTTTATCAGCAGAGATAGCAATCTTTTGAAGATTTTCTTCGTCAGTTCCCTTTATCAGCAGGGATGGCATTTATTTTGCTAGTTCTCTTTATCAGCCGAGATAGCAATCTTTTGAAGATTTTCTTCGTCAGTTCCCTTTATCAGCAGGGATGGCATTTATTTTTCTAGTTCTCTTCATCAGCAGAGATAGCAATCTTTTGAAGATTTTCTTCGTCAGTTCCCTTTATCAGCAGGGATGGCATTTATTTTGCTAGTTCTCTTTATCAGCAGAGATAGCAATCTTTTGAAGATTTTCTTCGGCAGTTCCCTTTATCAGCAGGGATGGCATTTATTTTTCTAGTTCTCTTTATCAGCAGAGATAACAATCTTTTGAAGATTTTCTTCGTCAGTTCCCTTTATCAGCAGGGATGGCATTTATTTTGCTAGTCCTCTTTATCAGCAGAGTTAGCAATATTTTGAAGATTTTCTTCGTCAGTTCCTTTTATCAGCAGGGATGACATTTATTTTGCTAGTTCTCTTTATCAGCAGAGATAGCAATCTTTTGAAGATTTTCTTCGTCAGTTCCCTTTATCAGCAGGGATGGCATTTATTTTGCTAGTTCTCTTTATCAGCAGAGATAGCAATCTTTTGAAGATTTTCTTCGTCAGTTCCCTTTATCAGCAGGGATGGCATTTATTTTGCTAGTTCTCTTTATCAGCAGAGATAGCAATCTTTTGAAGATTTTCTTCGTCAGTTCCCTTTATCAGCAGGGATGGCATTTATTTTTCCAGTTCTCTTTATCAGCAGAGATAGCAATCTTTTGAAGATTTTCTTCGTCAGTTCCCTTTATCAGCAGGGATGGCATTTATTTTGCTAGTTCTCTTTATCAGCAAAGTTAGCAATCTTTTGAAGATTTTCTTCGTCGGTTCCCTTTATCAGCAGGGATGGCCTATTTCGAGATTCCTTTGTCAGTTCTCTTTGTCAACAGAGATGACATAACCTGGGAGAGTTTGTTTCACTTTATCCCCAACATAGCTAACACTCGTCCGTGTTTATTTCATGACATTTCAATACATCGTCTATATTGGTTTCCAACACTCGTACGTGTTGTGATGGTGCAGCATTTATTGCTTGTTCCCCAGTGGAGTCGTCCCTCCTTTGAGGATTGCAAATTTTAGGTTTCTTTTGGTGTTCAATCTCCATGAATCCTTTGAACGCATGACAGCCGTTGCTATCATACCTTCAGGACCAAGTTGATTGAATAGGGGCAGCTGTAGCACCCCAAAATTTGCTCTCCTACCTTAGTATTGACTGGCTTATGTTTCATTTCATTTTTGCATTATCATGTGTGCATATCATTGGTTCTTAGCATGGGGTCAGGGTGCCTGAGGCAGTTCAAGAGGAGAAGGTGTTCTTCAAAGGGTCAAGCAAGAGTCCATGTATTGTCCAAGAGATCTCAAGTGAATCACTCTCTCCTAACCTGTGCAGAAACTAGGGTTTTGAGATTCTTGGGTTTATTGCTCCAATGGGCAAGCTCCTTGGGTTTTTATCATCACCAGATGGCATATCTTATCTTTGTTGGAGAGGATACACATCATATTCAGAGGAAGTTGGATTTGGAGGATGTGTTATTTCCTCCTGGACTGAGGGTACTAAAATTAGGGTTTGCTATAAATCAGTTTATTTCTGATCTTTTGGGCAAGACTTAATTCCATGGTATTTCTTGGGTCCCTAAGTATCTAGGAATGGGAGATTGTCCATCAGTTTGGTTCACAAGAGGTTCAATTGGTCAATTGATTGGAAATCAGGAGAATTGGAGGAAAGTCAACAGTGAGAGGGGAAGTCAATTGTGAAATTTTGAGGTTCTCTTCAAGGTTTTCAAGGTCTCACATCCTCATATGGTCTTCAAGGGTCAAGTTTCATACCATTTGTCAAGGATCAAGAGTTTTTGCTAAAGTTACTAAATAAGGAAATGACCTATAATTTGAAAGTTTCCATTTTTGGCAAGTTTTTACACTACATTCAACTTGACTTTTCACCATCAAGGAAGCTTCAAATGAATTTTTCTCAAACATGAAAGTTGAAGATCTTTTTCTCCCCTTTCCAACAAGTACTAGATGGTCTCCATATCATTTGTGAAACTCAAGTTATGATCAAAAGAAGGCAAGGTGGGGGGTGTATGATTCAAAATGCAAATTTCCAAAATCACCCAAAACTCATTAATCAAGGTATTAATAAGACCTAAATGATTATCAGTGGAATAACCTAGAGTATTTAGGCTAATTCATGCACTCATTGGAGAGGAGGCACGTTGTTTTGATCAGATTTCAAGTTTTAACCCTAATCCTTCTCTCCTTCGAATCTCCTCACTCACAAGAGTTTTTTCACAAACTTCTTTCACATTCTGAGTCCTGGGGATCCATAGAACACAAAGCTCCCATCATTTGAAGCTAACAACAAGGGTACGGATTCCGTGATCTCAGGTTAGTCCATTTTTTCATGATCCTAGAACTCAATTTTTTGGTTTGTATAATGATATATGATATTCACTGATAATTCTGGTATGTTTTATTTTGAGATTAGACATGTATTATGTGCATATGGTGAGTTTGAAAGTTTTGAACCCTAACTTGTTTCATTCGATTCTCCTTATGTGTTGGTTGTTTGTGATTTTTAATGGCATATTTGTGATCCTCTGGAATTCTGGTCAGAATAGTGTATTTGTTTGCATGTTCTGGTGAATTTTTGGTTGCAGGTGTGTAGCACCCCAAAATTTGCCCTCCTTACTTTAGTACTAACTGACTTATGTTTCATTTCATTTTGCATTATCATGTGTGCATATAATGGGTTCTTAGCATGGGGTCAAGGTGCCTGTGGCAAGTTCAAGAGGAGAAGATGTTCTTCAAAGGGTCAAGCAAGAGAGTTTAAGTGGATCACTCTCTCCTAACCAGTGCAGAAACTAGGGTTTTGAGATTCTTGGGTTTATTGCTCCAATGGGCAAGCTCCTTTGGCTTTTATCATCACCAAATGGCATATCTTACCTTTGTTGGAGAGGATACACATCATATTCATAGGAATTTGGATTTGGTGACTGTGTTATTTCCTCCGAGACTAAGGGCACCAAGATTAGGGTTTGCTATAAAGTCAGTTTATTTCTGATTTTTTGGGCAAGACTTGATTCCATGGTATTCCTTGGGTCCCTAAGTATCTAGGAATGGAAGAGTGTCCATCAGTTTGGTTCAGGAGAGATTCAATTGGCCAATGGATTGGGAATCAGGAGAATTGGGGAAAAGTCAACAGTGAGAGGGGAAGTCAACTGTGAAATTTTGAGGTTCTCTTTAAGGTTTTCAAGGTCTCACATCCTCATATGGTTTTCCAAGGTCAAGTTTCATACCATTTGTCAAGGATCAAGGGTTGGTACAAAAGTTACTAAATATGGAAATGACCTATAATTTGAAAGTTTCCTTTTGGGCAAGTTCTTATACTACATTCAACTTAACTTTTCATCATCAAGGAAGCTCCAAATGAATTTTCCTCAAACATGAAAGTTGAAGATATTTTTCTCCCCTTTCCCACAAGTACTAGTGGGTCTCCATATCATTTGTGAAACTCAAGTTATGTTCAAAAGAAGGCAAAGTGGTTTTTAGGGTTCCATTTTCACAACTTTTGCACTTTGGGACATATGGACCTATAACTGATTCCATTGCTTCATGTCATATTCTAACCTAAAAGTACAATCCCCAAGGAGAATTGTTGGCCATTAAATCAAGAGGATCCATGGTTTATTCATTATTTATTTTTTATTATGCAAAATTGCCAAATTATTTAAAACTCATGAACCAAGGCATCTCAAGGCCCAAATCAAATTCAGGTGTGATTAGCAATGGTTAAATAAGTGATCCATCATCAAGGGTTTGGATATCCATGCATGGAGGAGGGTGTATTTCACATTATTCAATTTTCTAAAATCATCCAAAACTCATTAAACAAAGAATCACCAAGGCCCAATTGCTGATCAGTGGTTTAACCTAGCCTATTTAAGATTACTCATGCTAGGGTTAGGAAGGACACGTGATTTTGGAGGAGAGTTCAAGTTTCAACCCTAATTCTTGATTTATTTATAGCTCACAATCCACAAGGTTTTTTCACAAAGTTCTTCCACAATCTTCTTTCTGGGGATCCACAGAGCACAAACCAACCATCCTTTGAAGCTTACAGTGAGGATACGTGGTGCATAACCTCAGGTTGGTGATATTTTTGATGGTCTTAAAACTCTCTTTTTTAATACGCATAATGTTGTGTGGCATCCATGGATCATTCTGATATATTTTGTTTTGCATTTGGGTGCGTATATTGGTTGTAGCGTGAGTTCTAAGTTTTGAACCCTAACCTTTTCCCATTCGAATCTCCTTATGCATTGGTTGTATGTAATTTTTGATGACATATTTAAGATCCTGACGAAATTCTGGTCAAGAAAGTGTATTGGTTGGTGTTTTCTGGGTTGTTTTTCACTGCAGGTGGCCGGAACCCTAGCTCCGGCGACTGGTAAGGGTTCCGGCCGGTGAAGGGGGCTGGAGGTAGGAGATGAAGCCTGAGCCATTGATCTGCCTGATCGTGTGGTCCTCGCTTCGCCATGTTTTTGTTTTTTTTGTTTTTTATTTATTGATTGCATGTTTATTACCCCACGATTGTGATCGTGTGCCAGCCATCCAGATCTCTCATCTTAATTACCTTTTCTTTTGTTTGACTAATCTGACCCGTTTGATGAATCAGGTGGCTGATACTATGCCAACGAATTAATTTACCGTGTGCCTTACCACGTGCAATTATTTTATTTTATTTATTTATTGAGCAATTGCGTGTGCGTGAGTATACGTTAACTATGGTATACTTTTTAATCGTGGCTGTTAATCGTGATGACCGCTGGTTTGGTTGACTGATTGGTAAGCGCAGGATTCATCCAAGGGCAGGTATGCAGTCAACTGGGTTGACTGAGGTCCACGCATGTCTCTTTTTTTTATTTTATTTTTCTGATGGGTTCTAATGTTTGGGCCCTGCTACTTACACACCCCTTTCAGCCCATTTCAATTTTCCAACGTGGATTATCTGCTGAACGCACCCCCACTTGTTTTTCTTCAATTATTTTTATTTAATTATTACATTTCATTTTTAATTTTTAAAAATAGATAATTGCATTAAAAAATTCCCACAAAATTCATGCATCCTATTTATAATTTTATAAAATTTTCACAAATTTTATTTTATTATTTTATGTTATTTTTAGCATCTGAAATAAATATTTGTTTATTTTCTTTTTATTATTCATATCATGCATACCTAAACTTGTAAAATTTTGTTCTCATAGCATACAAAATATTTTAAACTCATTCTTTTTGCATTATTTTATCAATACATTGAATTGAATTAAAATATTTTTCTCTCATTTTTAAAATCATTTCATATTGCATTTCAGTCCTTTTCTTTAGCACATTGATCCATGTCTCTTGTCTGAACTTTGCATAATTGTTTGAGTGACTTATATTTTGAATTTTGGCTTGAGTTTTGGACATGTTGTTTGCTTCTGGTTGAGATATGTTGACAATTAATTTGGTGATTTTAGAAGATATTTTGCTAATTGTTTGATTGCTTTTATTTGAGGTCTTCTTGTATGCATATTTCTGATGATGTCTGGTTACCTTGTTTGAAAAGGCATTTGTGCCATCATTTGGGATTGTGTCTTTGACTTCTTAATTCATGTTTGAATTGTTATAGGTCACTTAATCACTAATATATGTCATTGCTTGGATTTCATTTATCTCATTTCTTTTACGTATGTCTGTTTTGTACTAACCTTTTATGCAGGGGCTGAGGTAAGTTATTTGAGGGTGTGGATAGTTATCCATGTCTACTCTCTCTCTTTCTGTCTCTCATCTTTTCTTTTCTTTAGGGTTAGGTTGTCTTCTAACCTCACTAACCGTATGTCACCCATGCATGATAACATTAGGACTCTTAGTTTCCCTTTAGAGTTTCCTTTGTGTCTTCTCTCTTCTCATCTCAAAACTTCTTGAAAATACTTAATAAGGATAAAGTGTATTGTGCACGAGCCTTAAGCGTGGGGAATGAGAAATGAGGGGCTTCCTCTTATCTTTCTAGAGTGCTTAGCGAGCGTTCTGTCTTGGGACGATGCGTTAAGTATTCGTCCCTGTGCCCTAGACTTTGGTGCAATGCAAGTTATGAACTAACTCAAGTCACTTATGTCCTAAAAAATACAAACAAACTTCAAACCTTTTTGTCCTTCGAGATTGTCAAACTAAAGGCTATTTTCAACAAGGGCACGTTACTTTCCATCTGAGTCGCAAACAGGCATCGACCCTAACTGCCGGACGCGAACTTAACGTCGCTCATAAAAAAACACAAAAAGAACTTGGTCCGAACTACGTTGACTCTGAATTTCCCATTGCACAAAGGGAGTACGTAGGCCTAGGACGTCGACGTCCTACCGAGTCTGTCTTTGTCTTCCCCTTCCCCGTGTCAGTACAGCCATAGATGATAGGATAACTCACCCTTAGAATAGACAACAAGCGTGGATCCCATCGAGTACGATGGACGCGTGGGGTGATAGCACCTTCCCCTCGCGTAACCGACTCCCGAACCCAGGCTATGGTTGCGATGACCATTCCTTTCCCTCTTCCTCAGGTTTATGCGGTGTTCCCTTTCTCTCTCTTGGGATAAATTTACATGGCTGGCGACTCTGTTTTCCGTGCCACTCTCGCGTTTGTACCTGGATGAAAATCCTGGGAGCGACAGCTGGCGACTCTGCTGGGGACTCTGGTTGACCTATGCTGGTCCATCCCTAAGCGAGTCAATCCTAGCACTTGCTTGTCTTCGTTTTCTTTGGGTGTTTTTGTTTTTTGTTTTGCTTTATTTGTTGTATTTTATTTTTACCACATTTTCTACATTGCATTTCATTTTTATTACTGTCATACTGGATACTGCTGTGTTGTGCTGGCTATTTCTGTTTTGCAGGTTGGGTTGTTCTGAGAGATAAGCCCAATACCCAGGCTTGAGTAACCCTAGGAATAGAGTGGAGAGTAGTGGGACCTACGTGCCCGTTTGGTACGTTTGTGTGTTCACGAAATTCACAACCAGACGAGGCTATCTTGGGACGCATTCTGACGTGTGTGTCTTGCGCATGTTAGGGTGTCGATCTAGAGAGCTGTCGACTCTGGTGACCGATCATCGAGGACCTTAGTGGAAACATCCCTCTTTAGTGGTGACAGTGGCAGACCACGTCCTGTGGCAAACCCATTCGCACCCGAGGGCCCACTTTGGAACTCACATAGGATGGCCCCTATCTTTTGAAGAGAATCAGTGGAGGCACTCCTCGATTGACGATAGTACTGTACCCCGAGGGATGAATGTACGATTGTTTCTCGACCTCAGTGCCAGAAGCTGAGGACCTTCCATTTTGGAGAATCAATTGAGGCCTCCTCGATTGATGATGATGCCAAACCAGAAATGGTGAATGTATCATCGTTTCTCGACCTGAGAGCCCGGGATACTGAACATCCTAATACCCATACGTGAGAGGGGATGGGTGTTTGCAGGTTTACAGGTAACCGAAACCTCCAACCTACCCAGTTTTTCTGGATTTCTCATCAATGTTTGATTATCTGGGTTCCTGGTTATCTCGTTGGTTCGGTATTTTGGAATTCTGGTTTTCTGGGTTGTGGTTCTCGTTCAGTTAACAGCACAGCACATCCAGCAGTGTTGCCTTGATCCCATGTTTGCATGAGCATATCATTTTTCTTGCATTCTAACATGTTTGACATTTTTCAGGGCTTGCATCTTACTCTTGATTCCGGTTTTCTGAGGTTACCTTGGCATGGATGTCCCGAGAAAGAAGACTGTTGCCTAGTCGTTCCTAGATCCGACTTTGACATTTATTCACAAGTTGATTAATATGGCTGGTCCCGGAGTTCGTACAGAGTTCAGTGGAGGGTATGGGAGACTTCTGAAGTTTGTCTACAATATCTCCAAGTATGAGAAGGATGCCATTCATACACTTCTTCAGTTTTACGATTCGTCTTTGCGTTGCTTCACTTTCCCAGACTACATCTTGGCCCCAACATTGGAAGAGTTCTCATTTATTTTGGGAATCCCCATCAGGCATGACATAGTATTCTTTTCTGAAGAACACCCCGAGATAAAAGAAATGGTTATTGCTCTTCATATTGGTGAATCTGTTCTGAGCAGTAATATTGAGGAAAAACAAGGAGCTAAGGGTTTCTTATTGAGGTTCTTGTTTGACCAAGCTTGCATACATGTTAAAGAGAAGAATTGGACCGCTTTCCAAGCTATTCTGGCTATGTGCATCTATGGGATTGTCCTGTTTCCCAATGTTCCTGATCTGGTGGATACGCATGCTGTCAGAATCTTTATTTCAAAGAATCCTATACCTACCTTGCTAGGTGATGTGTATCACTCAATCCACTACAAGAATGAAAATAGGCGGGGGAAAATCGTGAGTTGTTGTCCACCACTCTTATCTACTTGGTTTCTGAGCCATCTCCCCGAAACTGGCGCCTTTGTTGATACGAAAGATTCTCTGAAGTGGTCAAAGAGGTTAATGGGCTTGACTGCTGACAACATTGTCTGGTTCAACCATGATTTGCTAGGAATAGAGATTATTTGCAAGTGCGAAGAATTCCCTAATGTACCCTTGATATGGAGAAGAGGTGGAATTAACTATAATCCTTCCCTTGTTATCAGGCAGTTTGGTTATCCTTTGAAAGGTCTACCTGAAGAGCGAGATGTCAGAGAGTCCTTATTCTTCAATGGTACTGAGGATCAAGAGATGATAAGGAAGATTGTGAATGCTTGGAAGCAGGTGACCAAGAAGGGAAAAAATTCATTCGGGAAATGTAACAACCGGGCTTTCCCTTTTTATAAAGAGTGGATTAAGAAGAGAGCAGAAGAGGAGCTTTTTCCCTTCCCGGTAGAACCACCATCTTACCCCTTGCTTATTGAGCCTCCTACCACAATTGAGATAGAGAAGTTTAACAAGTTGTGGGCTGAAAAGGAAAAGCTGCGAGAAGAAAATAGTGAGCTACAAAGAGAGATTTATCAGTTGAAACATGAGCGGGGTGAAGCTGTTCATATCGCCAAGTTGAAGACAGAGCTTCTCGCTAAGGCGGAAAAGGAGCTAGCTGACTAGGTCGCATCCAGACAAAGGATGAAACAAGCTCTAGATGGTATCAGTAAGGTTCTCGAGTCTAAGAAGGAAGAATTGGACAAGGCTTTGTTAAAAATTCACAGGTTCAATGCTCACCGAGAAACTGCGATGGCTGAGAACAAGCGAAAAGAAGACAATTATCTAGCTCAGATTAATCAGTTGAAGTCGCAGCTCAAGAAGAAAGACACTGAGATCCTATCAGGGGTATTCCAGAGACAAGCAGTTGAGGGTCAACTCAATGAAGCCATAGCCTCCATAGAGGAACTAAAGGTCCAAGCTGAAGTGAAGAGATCTAGACATGAGGGACCTAGCATGGATGGTGTTTCTGGAGAAGACGCTTGGGAGTTACATTGCCGATACTTGGAGGGGATTACGCATAGGGGAGACGTTCTCATTCAAGAGCTAATTTAGAGACCGAAGCATCCCGACACCAGAAAGCTGTTCAAGGAGATTCAAGATTGGAGCAGAAAGCATAATGGATGGGGGGGATTGACACTTGTGGATTTTGATGACATGCCGTAGTTTCCTATTTCTCTTTCACTGTATTTGGATCACCGCCAGGCTTGTTGGTTGGGATCTATGATTATTGTGTTCAGACTTGTTATCTTGGATTTGTGATTGTTGACATTTGGTTTTCCTCTGGTTTTCTTAATATATGAGCAGAAGTTCCGTTCTATCTTGTTGTTAAACTGGAATCAAGGGGTGGATCGCCCTGCGGATATTCAAACATGTTCATTTGCATTTGCATATTCATAATCATTTTGCATAACAGGTGTTTATCTCCAGTATTCTTATCTTGTTCTAATCTCAGGATTGCAGATCAGCACATTCATCGGTATTCTACCAGACAAAATTAGAAGAGACTCATGGATCAGCTACAAAATGAGATGATTGAGATGCGGACTCGCATGAACCAATTCATGGATTTGATGCAAGGTGTTGCTCAAGGCCAAGAGCAGTTGAGGATTCTCGTTCAGCCACTGATTGCAAGGATTGATGAAGACGGTGTCCTTCATAGAGGAATTCATACTGGTGTTACTGGTAATAATGCTCAAAATGGCCCTCCGGGCGGAGGTATTCCTGTTGCTGGTGTTGTGATTCCTCCGGGCGGAGGAGATGTTGTGGTTCCCACTGTAGTGGGAGGAGGTAACGGTGCTGGCGCAATTCATGGCCGTCAGTATGACGATCTTCAGGAAGATGCATTTTATGTGCCAGGTGGGGATGCTGGTCCCCAGATTGACAATGATCAGAGGTTCTGGTTGATTGAGGAATAACTAAGGGGTGTTGTGAATCAGGATGCTTTGGGTATGGATCTAGAGGATTTGGGGTTGGTTCCAGGCGTTGTTATTCCGCACAAGTTTCAGACTCCCACTTTCGAGAAGTATAATGGTATGTCTTGCCCAAGGACCCACGTGAGGGCATACGCAAGTAAAATGGTTGCGCACGCGAAGAATGAGAAGCTAATGATGCATTGCTTCCAGGATAGCCTATCTGGGGCATCCCCGGAGTGGTACATGCAACTAGAGAGGAAGGATGTGCGTAGTTGGAGAGATCTGGCAGTGGCATTTATTAGACACTATCAATATAACACTGACATGGCTCCGAACAGAACACAACTGCAGAATTTGTCACAGAAGAACAATGAGAGTTTCAAAGAGTACGCCCAGAGGTGGCGTGAACTGGCAGCAAGGGTTCAGCCTCCCATGTTGGAACGTGAAATGATAACTATGTTTATGGCCACCTTGCAGGGTCATTACTATGAAAAGCTGGTACCGTGTATGACTGGAAAGTTTGTTGACTTGATCTTAGTATGAGAGATGGTGGAAAGCGGAATTAAGGCAGAAAAAATATCAGGCGGTGATGGGTCCTCATCTGGAGGAAGTAAGAAGCCTTATGCCGGTGGTTACAAGAAGAGGGAGGGAGATACAAACTCTGTGTCATCATATCGTGGTAGAGAAGGACCTCGTCAGAACTTCAATCAGCAGGTGGCTTCTGTAACCATCCCAGCAGCACCTCAGCAGCCAGTAGTGTCTCAACAACAAAATTAGGCTCCTCGCCGATCGCAGCCTCTGACTAGGCATGATAGGCATTTTGACACTCCACCTCTTCCCTATTCTCAATTATTTCAGCACTTGCTAAAGCTCCAGTTAATTCAGAAGAGATCCTTGGCTCCGCCCACTGGTAATCCACCTCCCGGCTATGATGCCAACGCCCACTGTGAGTTTCATTCTGGGGCACTCGGACATCATATTGAGAACTGTAAAGCTTTTAAACATCAAGTTCAAGATTTGGTGGATTCCAGGGCCATGAATTTCTCCAATGATGTTCCAAATGTGAATCAGAACCCGATGTCGAATCACGGTGAGCCAAGGGTCAATGCTATTGTTAAAGACTGTGAAGACTTAAGTTTGATTTCGGATGTGAACGAGGTTAAAACTTCTTTGTGTGTGGTGAAGGACAGACTATTGAAGGGAGGAGTATTTCCAGGCTATGATGAAGGTTGTGTAGGATGTGTGTCGCAACCAGACGGTTGTGATTTATTGAAAGCAAGTATTCAGAAAATGATCAACGAAGGGATATTACAGTTTGACATGGGTTGTAGGCAGAATAAAGTTACTGACAGAGAGATTGATGTTACCATAATAACAATTCCATTCAAGACAATAACTATATCAGCGCCGGCGAGACCAGCGCCGGTCACTATCACTGTTCCTGGACCAGTCCCGTATGAGAGTACCAAGGCCATCCCATGGAACTATGGGGCCGAGGTGTTTCTTAATGGTAAGAAGCAGGAATTGGAAGAGACATCAGCTGTGAACACAGGGGTTGAAAATCTTGTTAAAGCAGGGGCTATCACTAGGAGTGGTAGAGTCTTTATTCCGTCCGAGGATCAAGCTGGCAGTTCAAGACAAGACAAAGGTAAACAGATGATGGATGAGTCTGCACAGAGGCATGAAGCAAATAATTCTATGACAAAGCCAGTTGGGGATACTTTCTCAGAAGACGTGGAAGAGTTTATGAGGTTGATTAGGAAGAGTGATTACAAGATTGTCGATCAACTTCACCAAACTCCATCGAAGATTTCCATTCTATCCTTACTGTTGTGCTCTGAGGCACACCGAAATGCATTGCTAAAGGTTTTGAATATGGCTTATGTACCGTAGGAAATATCTGTCAACCAGTTAGAAGGGGTTGTGGCTCATGTGAATGCTGGTAATGGTTTGGGTTTCACCGATTTAGATTTGACTCCGGATGGGAGGAATCACAACAACGCTCTGCATATTTCAGTGGAATGCCGCGGTTCCTTAATGTCGCATGTGTTAGTTGATACTGGGTCATCTTTGAATGTGTTACCGAAAAAGGCTTTGATGAAATGGGATACTCGTGGGTTGATTTGTACACCAAGTGACCTAGTGGTACGTGCTTTTGATGGCTCCAAGAGGTCGGTTTTTGGAGAGTTAGTTCTGCCTATCAAGGTGGGTCCTGAGATTTTCAACACCACCTTTTACATAATGGATATTCATCCTGCCTATAGTTATTTGTTGGGTCGCCCTTGGATCCATGGTGCTGGGGCAGTAACATCTACACTGCACCAGAAGTTGAAGTATATGGTGGATGGCCACGTTGTGACTGTTTGTGGTGAGGAAGATATCATGGTGAGTCACCTATCGACCTTCAAGTATGTAGAGGTAGATGGTGAGATACAGGAAACTTTGTGCCAAGCCTTTGAAGCTGTGAAAATTCCCGAGGAACCCCCAAAGGCAGTCAGTTAGCCTGAGGTGGTTGCCCAACCTGAAGTTGTCAGACAACCAGAAGTTCCAATGTCCTCTTTCAAAGAGGCGTGCGCTATAGTTGAAGCTGGTGGTTCTCAGAAGTGGGGCAGTGTCATTGATGTCCAAAGAAAGCAAGATACTCATGGACTGGGTTACAAGCCACCTAGGCATTCTGAAGAGCCTCCCAAGTTCTATGGTCCAGTCCGTTTCACCAGTGCCGGTGTTTTCTTCGACAGAGTCAATGCTATTGAGGATGAAGGAGATAGTGAATGTGACATGGATGAGTGGATCCGTCCCTGTACCCCTGGTCAGAGTTTAGGCAACTGGTCCTCCGAGAAAGTCATCCAAGTGACGCGCCCAGAGTAATTTACTTTTGTTTTCTGTTATGTTGAATCCTACGTTCTGCCCAAGACGTAGTGATATTTATTTGTAGGGCTTGGATGTTTTATTTGCTATTTTTATCATCAATAAAGGACGTTTTTTCATTCAAATATTTTGATCCCTGTCTTTCTGTTTTTACTTTTTGCATTAACCCACATCAAAATGGCAATGTGTTTCTTGTTTGTTGCACTCATAATAAACATAAAACATCCATCATGCAGGTTCCTTTGTTCAGATTCCACCCATCATGACTTAGCTATGGCTCGATATGACTTCGACAATCCTATCTATTAAGCCGAAGAAGAGACTGACGAAGACTGTGACTTACCAGAAGAATTAGCCAGGTTACTGAAACAAAAGGAAAGGGTTATTCTACCTCATCAGGGGAAGTTGAGACTGTTAATCTGGGAACTAAGGATGTTAAACGAGAAGTAAAGGTTGGGGTTGCTTTGGAAGACACTGTTAAGGGAAGATTGGTTGAGTTGCTTCGAGAGTATGTGGATATCTTTGCCTGGTCTTACCAAGACATGCCCGGGCTTGACACTGACATCGTTTCACACAGACTGCCGCTTAAAGAGGGTTGTACTCCAGTCAAGCAGAAACTAAGAAGGACGAAACCAGATATGGCTGTCAAGATCAAGGAAAAGGTTCAGAAACAGTTGGACGCCGGATTTCTTGCTGTAACAAATTATCCTCCGTGGGTTGCTAATATTGTACCTGTACCTAAGAAGGATGGGAAGGTCAGGATGTGTGTTGATTTCCGAGATTTGAACAGGGCGAGCCCGAAGGATGATTTCCCGCTCCCCCACATTGACGTGTTAGTAGACAATACTGCTCAATATTCTGTGTTTTCCTTCATGGATGGCTTCTCTGGGTATAACCAAATCAAAATGGCCCTAGAGGACATGGAGAAGACTATTTTCATAACACCGTGGGGGACATTTTGCTACAAGGTAATGCCCTTTGGATTAAAGAACACTGGGGCAACCTATCAGCGGGCAATGGTGACTCTCTTTCATGATATGATTCACAAGGAGATTGAAGTCTATGTTGATGACATGATTGCGAAGTCACAGACAGAGGAAGAACACTTGGTAAACCTCCAGAAGTTGTTTGAAAGGTTGAGGAAGTTCAGATTGAGATTGAATCCGAACAAGTGCACTTTCGGTGTGAGGTCTGGTAAGTTGCTGGGATTCATTGTTAGTGAAAGAGGTATCGAGGTTGATCCTGCAAAAATAAGAGCTATACAGGAGATGCCAGAGCCAAGAACAGAGAAAGAGGTTCGTGGTTTCTTGGGGAGGTTGAATTACATTGCTAGGTTCATCTCTCATCTGACAACCACGTGTGAACCAATTTTCAAGTTGTTAAGAAAGGATCAGGAGGTCAGGTGGAATGAAAATTGTCGAGAGGCGTTTGAAAGAATAAAGACGTATTTGCAGGAACCTCCAGTCCTTATGCCACCGGTGTCCGGGAGACCGTTGATTATGTACCTTACGGTTCTTGAGAATTCGATGGGTTGTGTGCTCGGTCAACACGACGAGACGGGTAGGAAAGAGCACGCCATTTACTACCTGAGTAAGAAGTTCACTGATTGCGAATCAAGATACTCTATGTTGGAAAAGACATGTTGTGCACTCGCTTGGGTAGCCAAGCGCCTAAGGCAGTATATGTTAAACCACACAACCTTGTTGATTTCGAAGATGGATCCGATTAAGTACGTGTTTGAGAAGCAGGCACTTTCTGGAAGGATAGCCCGTTGGCAGATGGTTTTGACAGAATACGATATTTAGTATGTTTCCCAGAAGGCCATTAAGGGAAGTGTTCTGTCGGAATATCTTGCTGAACAGCCGGTCGAGGATTATCAGGTTTCTGAAAATGAAAGATTGTGAAGAGCCTCTGCCTGACGAAGGACCTGAGATTGGGTCACAGTGGAAGATATTTTTGATGGGGCTGTCAACTCATATGGTAATGGAATTGGGGCAATCATTACGACCCCGAAGGGTTCTCATATACCTTTCACTGCCCGGTTGGCATTCGTGTGTACCAACAACGAGGCGGAGTATGAAGCATGCATCATGGGGTTAGAAGAAGCAATTGATTTGAGAATTAAGAACCTCGATGTCTATGGTGATTCCGCGTTGGTAGTTAATCAGATTACAGGAGAGTGGGAGACTCGTCAGGCAAATCTGGTGCCTTATAACAACTATGCCAGAAGGTTGTTACCTTTCTTTAATAGGGTGGATTTTCATCATGTGCCCTGAGCTGAGAATCAGATGGCTGATGCGTTAGAGACATTGGCATCCATGTATAAGGTGAACCGTTGGAATGAAACTCCGTCGATTAGAATCATGCGTTTGGATAGACCAGCCTTTGTGTTTGCAATTGAAGATGTGTCTGATGGCAAACCGTGGTATCATGATATTAAGGTTTTTCTGAAGAGACAGGAGTATCCAGAGGGTGCCTCCACCAAGGATAAGAAGACTCTGAGAAGGTTGGCAGGAAACTTCTTTCTGAACAAGGATGATGTGTTATATAAGAGGAACTTCGATATGGTTTTGCTTCGTTGTGTTGATGAACACGAGGCAGGTTTGTTGATGGAGGAAGTTCACGAGGGTTCTTTTGGTACTCATTCCAGTGGACACACCATGGCTAGAAAGTTGTTGAGGGCAGGATACTATTGGATGACTATGGAGTCTGATTGTTTCAAGTACGCCCGAAAGTGCCATAAATGCCAGATTTATGCAGATAAGATGCATGTACCGCCTACGCCTCTAAACGTGTTATCATCTCCTTGGCCTTTTGCAATGTGGGGCATAGATATGATTGGAAAGATTGAGCCCACTGCTTCCAATGGGCATCGTTTCATTTTGGTTGCCATTGACTATTTCACAAAGTGGGTGGAAGCAGCCTCGTACGCCAACGTCACCAAGCAAGTGGTAGCCCGGTTTATAAAGAAGGATATCATCTGTCGTTATGAGGTCTCGGAGAGAATCATTACTAATAATGGCTCAAATTTGAACAACAAGATGATGAAGGAACTATGTCAGAGTTTTAAGATCGAGCATCATAATTCCTCTCTATATCGTCCGAAGATGAATGGGGCTGTTGAGGCAGCAAATAAGAATATCAAGAAGATTGTGCAGAAAATGGTGGTAACATATAAAGACTGGCATGAGATGCTACCTTATGCCCTACATGGTTACCGTACTTCGGTGCGTACGTCAACTGGGGCAACCCCTTTCTCATTGGTATATGGTATGGAAGCAGTTTTACCCTTAGAGGTCGAGATTCCATCTTTGAGAGTTCTGGAAGATGTGAAGCTTGATGAAGCTGAGTGGGTGCGTTCCAGATTGGGTCAGTTGAACCTTATTGAAGAAAAGAGATTGGCAGCCATCACACATGGTCGGTTGTATCAGAGCAGGATGAAGCACGCCTTTGACCAGAAAGTGCGTCCTCGGAGTTTTCAGACAAGTGAATTGGTTTTGAAAAGGATCCTTCCTCCTCAGACAGATCACAGGGGCAAATGGACTCCAAACTACGAAGGGCCGTATGTGGTAAGAAAGGTTTTTTCTGGTGGAGCCTTACTACTTTCAACTATGGATGGCGAAGATTTTACATCCCCTGTGAACGCAGACGTAGTCAAAAAATACTTCGCATAAAAGAGACCCGCTGGACATAAAAAGAAAGTCCATGCAAAAAAGGGGCATCCCGGCGAACCATAAAAAGGAGAAGGTTCGGGCAAAAATTAGGGATAAAATGTAAAAAGAAACGTGTAAACCCGCAAAGTTGAAAACCTGAAAAGGCGACTTTGGAAAAAATGGGTATCCCGATGGATTGAAAACCCGAAAAGGGCGATCCAGGCAAAAGTTAGGGATTTATTAGCGAAAGGCTACGGTCTGCGTTCGATCTGTGAGCACTTTCAACACCTGGAAATTCTGAAAGAAAGGAATCAGTAAAGTTAGTCTCTTCGAAGGTCAAGACATTTGTGGATAAGCAAGACATATGGGTCATAGCTGAGTCGAATCATGGTGGATATCTGTTCCCACATTGCCGACATGTGTATTTTCTTTTTGCTTTTGCACAATTACCTCTTTTTAGGAATTGCTTCCTATTGTAAATGCCTATTCACAGGCCACTTTCTCAATAAAATATTCATTTCACTCAAAGAGCTTTCCGTTGTTTGTTTTACTTTTACTGTTTTGTTTGCAAAAAACGTCCGATATTTTTTATAAACATTGCATATAAAATTTCGAGCTTTGTGGAGCATAACGAAAAGCAGTAGAAATTACTTAGGCGTTAACGGTGATAGTCAAATTGTGGCATATTCTTTCGTTGTTATTTGACTTGCAGGGCAACAAGATTGTATTTCCCAGCAGTTTGCTTTCCCCAGCATTGAGATTGCACTTTCCTCAGCAGAGCAGACCTTCCCCAGTAGGAGACCTGGAAAGGATTTTCTTTGAATCAAGACGTTATCTCCCCACAGAATCAGGGTGTTCACCTTCCCCATCCAGTCAGGAAGCGTGCTTTCGTCGGCAATGTCATATTCTAGTCCCCAGCAAGGTGGGAATAAAGTCATTCTCCCCACCAGCAGGCTAAATTCAGCAGTATCCCCAAGCAGGATGGTATTATGGACTGTTTTTCCCAAGCAAGATGGTATTATGGGCTGGCACCCCAGCAGGTCCTAAGCCCATCTGTTATTGGCAACCCTCAGTAACAGACTTCCGGTTCCGTTATTGGCGTTCATTCTCAACTCCCCCAGCAGAGGAGAAATCTCAGGTTTTGGATGTTACCTTGAGTGAAAGATAGGTGTGGCCCCCGGTAGTTCTTTCGGGATTTCATCCCCAGCAAAAGTTGTTGATCCGAAGAGTCGATCAGTATGACCCTTCTCAGCAGAGTTCCTGGATTCAGAGGACAATTTATTTTTGTCATCCCCAGCTGAATTGGTCTTTTCTCTCCAGCATTTATTTTGCTGGAGAAACCCCTTTTGTATATCATAAGCACTTGCATTGCATCCTCAAACGCGTAGCATTTCCACTTCGTGTGGAGCATTACGGCAAAATTCAAACATTTTGCATTCGAAGCATAAGCCAGGTTTGATACTTTCCTTGCCAGTTCTCTTTCTCAGCAGAGATGGCATAACTCAGGAAATTTTGGAGGGATGCGTTCCTCATATTTGTGCTCCCCGGAAGAATCTTTTATTTAGACTTCTCCTTTCCCCGGCGGAGTCATCTTATCTGTGGATCGTGAGTCCGCTAGAAGTTTGCCTTTGTTTTGCCTTTCTCTTTTGTAAAATCCAGTTCTCGCCTGGTAGTCAGTTCTCGCCTGACATATTTTGTTTGCCAATTTCCCTTTCTCAGTAGGGTGGTCTAAATCAGAAGTTTTATTTCACGGCGAAGTCCACTTTATGTTGGTTATCCTTCGCGGGTACAATTGAGGTTGTATTCGTTTTGTGGGTGCGATTGAGGTCGTATTCATGTTTTCTTTGTGGGTAGAGTGATTGAGGTTAGTCTTCCTTTGTGGGTACAATTGAGGTTGTATTCGTTTTTGTGGGTGCGATTGAGGTCGTATTCATATTTTCTCTGTGGGTAGAGTGATTGAGGTCAGTCTCCCTTTGCGGATGCAATTGAGGTTGTATTCGTTTTGTGGGTGCGGTTGAGGTCGTATTCATATTTTCTTTGTGGTAGAGTGATTGAGGTCAGTCTTCCTTTGAGGGTACAATTGAGGTTGTATTCGTCTCGTGGGTACAATTGAGGTTGTATTCGTCCTTTTGTTTGTGGGTAGAGTGATTAAGGTCAGTCTTCCTTTGCGGGTACAATTGAGGTTGTATTCGTTTTTTATGGGTGCGATTGAGGTCGTATTCATATTTTCTTTGTGGTAGAGTGATTGAGGTCAGTCTCCCTTTGAGGGTACAATCGAGGTTGTATTCGGTTCGTGGGTGCGATTGAGGTCGTATTCGTATTTTCCTTTGCGGGTACGATTGAGGTCGTATTCGTCCTATTTTTGTGAATATGGTTGAGGTCATACTCCTTATTTTTCAGCACGCTCCATTTCGTGATTCTCACCATTAGCAAATTTCTGAGTACTTTCGGTATTCAATCCCCGTGTATCCTGCAATGTCTGAGAGCCGTCGCTATCATACCTTCAGGACCAAGTTGATTGAATAGGGGCAGCTGTAGCACCCCAAAATTTTCCCTCATTACTTTAGTACTAACTGGCTTATGTTTCATTTCATTTTGCATTATCATGTGTGCATATCATGGGTTCTTAGCATGAGGTCAAGGTGCCTGAGGCAAGTTCAAGAGGAGAAGATGTTCTTCAAAGGGTCAAGCAAGAGAGTTCAAGTGGATCACTCTCTCCTAACCAGTGCAGAAACTAGGGTTTTGAGATTCTTGGGTTTATTGCTCCAATGGACAAGCTCCTTTGGTTTTTATCATCACCAAATGGTATATCTTATCTTTGTTGGAGAGGATACACATCATATTCAGAGGAATTTGGATTTGGAGACTATGTTATTTCCTCCTAGACTGAGGGCACCAAGATTAGGGTTTGCTATAAAGTCAGTTTATTTCTGATTTTTTGGGCAAGACTTGATTCCATGGTATTCCTTGGGTCCTTAAGTATCTAGGAATGGAAGAGTGTCCATCATTTTGGTTCAGGAGAGATTCAATTGGCCAATGGATTGGGAATCAGGAGAGTTGGGGAAAAGTCAACAGTGAGAGGGGAAGTCAACTGTGAAATTTTGAGGTTCTCTTCAAGGTTTTCAAGGTCTCACATCCTCATATGGTTTTCCAAGGTCAAGTTTCATACCATTTGTCAAGGATCAAGGGTTGGTACAAAAGTTACTAAATATGGAAATGACCTATAATTTGAAAGTTTCCTTTTGGGCAAGTTCTTATACTATATTCAACTTGACGTTTCATCATCAAGGAAGCTCCAAATGAATTTTCCTCAAACATGAAAGTTGAAGATCTTTTTCTCCCCTTTCCAACTAGTACTAGTGGGTCTCCATATCATTTGTGAAACTCAAGTTATGATCAAAAGAAGGCAAAGTGGTTTTTAGGGTTCCATTTTCACAACTTTTGCACTTTGGGACATATGGACCTATAATTGATTCCATTGCTTCATGTCATATTCTAAACTCAAAGTACAATCCCCAAGGAGCATTGTTGGCCTTTAAATCAAGAGGATCCATGGTTTATTCATTATTTATTTTTTATTATGCAAAATTGCCAAATTATTTAAAACTCATGAACCAAGGCATCTCAAGGCCCAAATCAAATTCAGGTGTGATTAGCAATGGTTAAATAAGTGATCCATCATCAAGGGTTTGGATATCCAAGCATGGAGGAGGGTGTATTTCACATTATTCAATTTTCTAAAATGATCCAAAACTCGTTAAACAAAGAATCATCAAGGCCCAATTGCTGATCAGTGGTTTAACCTAGCCTATTTAAGATTACTCATGCTAGGGTTAGGAAGGACACGTGATTTTGGAGGAGAGTTCAAGTTTCAACCCTAATTCTTGATTTCTTCATAGCTCACAATCCACAAGGTTTTTTCACAAAGTTCTTCCACAATCTTCTTTCTGGGGATCCATAGAGCACAGACCAACCATCCTTTGAAGCTTACAGTGAGGATACGTGGTGCATAACCTCAGGTTGGTGATATTTTTGATGGTTTTAAAACTCTCTTTTTTAATACACATAATGTTGTGTGGCATCCATGGATCATTCTGATATATTTTGTTTTGCATTTGGGTGCGTATATTGGTTGTAGCGTGAGTTCTAAGTTTTGAACCCTAACCTTTTCCCATTCGAATCTCCTTATGCATTGGTTGTTTGTAATTTTTGATGACATATTTGAGATCCTGACGAAATTCTGGTCAAGAAAGTGTATTGGTTGGCGTTTTCTGGGTTGTTTTTCACTGCAGGTGGCCGGAGAGGGTGGTCCTCGCTTTGCCACGTTTTTGTTTTTTTTGTTTTTTATTTATTGATTGCATGTTTATTACCCCACGATTGTTATCGTGTGCCAGCCATCCAGATCTCTCATCTTAATTACCTTTTTTTTTGTTTGACTAATCTGACCCGTTTGATGAATCAGGTGGCTGATACTATGCCAACGAATTAATTTACCGTGTGCCTTACCACGTGCAATTATTTTATTTTATTTATTTTCTGAGCAATTGCGTGTGCGTGAGTATACGTTAACTATGGTATACTTTTTAATCGTGGCTGTTAATCGTGATGACCGCTAGTTTGGTTGACTGATTGGTAAGCGCAGGATTCATCCAAGGGCAGGTATGCAGTCAACTGGGTTGACTGAGGTCCACGCGTGTCTCTTTTTTTATTTTATTTTTCTGATGGGTTCTAATGTTTGGGCCCTACAATTTACACACCCCCTTTCAGCCCATTTCAATTTTCCAACGTGGATTATCTGCTGAACGCACCCCCACTTGTTTTTCTTCAATTATTTTTATTTAATTATTACATTTCATTTTTAATTTTTAAAAATAGATAATTGCATTAAAAAATTCCCACAAAATTCATGCATTATATTTATAATTTTATAAAATTTTCACAAATTTTATTTTATTATTTTATGTTATTTTTAGCATCTGAAATAAATATTTGTTTATTTTCTTTTTATTATTCATATCATGCATACCTAAACTTGTAAAATTTTGTTCTCATAGCATACAAAATATTTTGAACTCATTATTTTTGCATTATTTTATCAATACATTGAATTGCATTAAAATATTTTTCTCTCATTTTTAAAATCATTTCATATTGCATTTCAGTCCTTTTCTTTAGCACATTGATCCATGTCTCTTGTCTGAACTTTGCATAATTGTTTGAGTGACTTATATTTTGAATTTTGGCTTGAGTTTTGGACATGTTGTTTGCTTCTGGTTGAGATATGTTGACAATTAATTTGGTGATTTTAGAAGATATTTTGATAATTGTTTGATTGCTTTTATTTGAGGTCTTCTTGTATGCATATTTCTGATGATGTCTGGTTACCTTGTTTGAAAAGGCACTTGTGCCATCATTTGGGATTGTGTCTTTGACTTCTTAATTCATGTTTGAATTGTTATAGGTCACTTAATCACTATTATATGTCATTGCTTGGATTTCATTTATCTCATTTCTTTTACGTATGTCTGTTTTGTACTAACCTTTTATGCAGGGGTTGAGTCGCAAACAGGCATCGACCCTAACTGCCGGACGCGAACTTAACGTCGCTCATAAAAAAACACAAAAAGAACTTGGTCCGAACTACGTTGACTCTGAATTTCCCATTGCACAAAGGGAGTACGTAGGCCTAGGACGTCGACGTCCTACCGAGTCTGTCTTTGTCTTCCCCTTCCCCGTGTCAGTACAGCCATAGATGATAGGATAACTCACCCTTAGAATAGACAACAAGCGTGGATCCCATCGAGTACGATGGACGTGTGGGGTGATAGCACCTTCCCCTCGCGTAACCGACTCCCGAACCCAGGCTATGGTTGCGATGACTATTCCTTTCCCTCTTCCTCAGGTTTATGCGGTGTTCCCTTTCCCTCTCTTGGGATAAATTTACACGGCTGGCGACTCTGTTTTCCGCGCCACTCTCGCGTTTGTACCTGGATGAAAATCCTGGGAGCGACAAGGTGGCCGGAAGGGACGACCGGAGCTAGGGCTCAGGCGTCTGGTTTGAGTTCCGACGAGGCTAGGGTTTCCAAGGTGGAAGATGAAATCCCACCGTCCATTAGCCAGATCCAACGATCTACACTTTGCCACATTTTTAAAAATCTGTTTTAATTTTATTAATTGTGTGTATGCCATTCCATGATTAGTTTCGTACACCTTCAATCTGCTTCGCTCATCATGCGTATTTTTGGTTTTGTATTGACTGATCTGGGACGTTGACCTGATCTGGTGGCTATTATTACGCCAAGGCATTAAATGAGTCATGCGCTGTTCACGTGTTATTTTTAATTGCTGAGTAATTGTGTGTGCGCGTGTGTATATTGGTAATTGTGTGCTGTGAATCCTGGCCTCTCATCTTGCTTACTTGTTGCTTTTGTTGATTGAGTGAGGAGCGTTAGATTAATCTCATGGCTGATGGTGGAGTCAATTGGTTGACTGGGTTCATGTTTTCTCTTTATTTCGCTGATGGGCTCTGTGGTGTAGGCTTGATTTCCACACCCCCTTTGCTTGATCCATTGTATTTCTCAACGTGAATTGTCTGCTACTTGCACCTCCCATTTTATTTTCCTTTTTATTTTCATTTAATTGTTTTGTTTCTCATTTTTAATTTTTAAAAATAGATAAATGCATCCAAAAATCCCAAAAAAATCATGAATCATGTTTAGAGTTTTATAAAATTTTCTCAAATTTTATTTTCTTATTTTATTTTATTTTTAGCATCTGAATTAATTATTTGAGTAATTTCCTTTTGAATTGTTCTTATTGTGCATACCATGAATTACTAATTTTATTTCTCAAGGCACACAAAACATTTTGAGTCCATTCTTTTTGCACTGTTTCACCAACACATTGAATTGCATAAAAACATTTTTCTCTTATTTTTAAAATCATTTCATGTTGCATTTTGGTCCTTCTCTTTTGCATATTGAACCATGTTTCTTACTTGATCTTTGCATGATTGTTTGAGTGACTTATCTTGTGAATTTTTGCATCAGTTTTTAACATGATGTTTACCCCTGGTTGAGGTGTGTTGAGAATTAATTTGGTATTTGTTAAAGATGTTTTGCTAATTGTTTGATTGCTCTTTGTCTGAGGTCTCTTTTATACACATCTTTGATCATGTCTGATTACTTGTTTGTGAAGGCACTTGTGCCATTGTTTGGGGATTGTTTCTTTGAATTCATGAATCATGTTTGAATCATTATAGGTCACTTGATTGCCATTATAGGGCATTGGTGTGAGGTTGTTGCATACTTTGTGCATATGTTCAATGCTTGGTTTACATGCCTCTTTTTGACTTATTTTCTCACTTGATTGCCATTATAGGTCTTCATGATTTATGTTTGGTTTATGTATGCCATGCCATATCATTCATTTTCATTTCATTTGATGTATGTTTCTGACTTTGGAGCTTTGCATTCATATCATATGTCATTCATGTTTCATCTTGCATACTTGAACATGTTTCACTTATATGCTTCCTTCTCCTTCTTCTATTGATTCTTAATGCTTGGATACTTGTTTTCATGTCTCATGTGAAATTTGCATAGCATGTTTAGGCACATGTTTAGGTCATCCACATTCTGACTTGGATGAGTTTCATTTGGTTTATAACCATTTCTCTTTGGTTTGTGACTTGCTTGGGTTTCATTTGTCTTATAGTTACTTATGTCTGTTTTGTACTAACCTTTTATGCAGAGGTTGAGGTAAGTTATTTAAGGGTGTGGATAGCTATCCATGTTCACCCTCATTCTCTCCTTCTCATTTCTTTTCCTTAAGTTTTGGATTTCACTTTGTATGTGATTAAACTGGTTAATGTTTACTTGTGTCTGTTCACATGATCCCCTTAGGATTCCTAGCTCCACTTAATTTCTGATTAAGTTGGAGGTAGGAGAGACATTAGGCTTTCAATCCTTTGCATGATAACATTAGGACTAAATTCCATAGGATAGTCTCCCTCCAAACTTCCCCTTAGGGCCATCTTTGCATGATAACATTAGGATAGATTTTCCCCGTAGTTTTTTTCTTTTCTTTTGAGTCCCTCTTCTCATCTCATAACAATTTCTAAGATACTTAATAAGGTCAACTTGCCTTGCACACAAGCCTTAAACATAGGAAATGAAGATTGAGGGGTCCCCCTTCTCTCTTCTAGAGTGTTGAGCATACGTCCCATTGGGGACGACCATGTGACGCATTCGTTCCCGTGTCATAGACTTTGGTTCAAGGTGAGTTATGAACTAACTTAACTCACTTCTGTCCTTAAAAATACAAACAAACATCAAACCTTTTTATCCTGCGGGATTTTCAAACTAAAGGCTATTTTCAAAAAGGGCATGTTACCTTCCGCCTGAGTCGCAAACAGGCATCGACCCTAACTGCCGGACGCGAACTTAACGTCGCTCATAAAAAACACAAGAAGAACTTGGTCCGAACTACGTTGACTCTGAATTTCCCATTGCACAAAGGGAGTACGTAGGCCTAGGACGTCGACGTCCTACCGAGTCTGTCTTTGTTTTCCCCTCCCCCGTTTCAGTACAACCATAGATTTTTGGATAACTCACCCTTAGAATAGACAACAAGCGTGGATCCCATCGAGTACGATGGACGTGTGGGGTGCTAACACCTTCCCCTCGCGTAACCGACTCCCGAACCCAGGCTATGGTTGCGATGATCATTCCTTTCCCTCTTCCTCAGGTTTATGCAGTGTTTCCTTTCCCTCTATTGGGATAAATATACATTGCTGGCGACTCTGTGTTTCGCGCCACTTTCGCGTTTATACGTGGATGAAAATCCTGGGAGCGACAAGGGGAAACTGTCATGCCCCAAATTTTACCCCTTAGATGTCATCATGTCATCATCATTTGTATGAACATTGTGGGTCAATCATACTTGCATAACTAACCAAGTTACAAAGTTTTATGGTTTTATTTCTTCTGTGAAATTAGGGTTTTGTACAAGAGAGGGAAATCTCTGATTAATCAAGATTTGAAATAGGGATCAACCAAGCAAGTCCTCATACACTGCAAAAGGTCCCTAAAATGCTTGTTGGTTCAATACAATTCATTTCAAGGGCTTCCTAAGTGAAGGGGAAAGGTTTTGAACTCGTCTGATTAAAAAGTCAACTGAGGATCCATAAAGTCAACCTGTGAGTTTTTTGGTCAACCATGAGCATTTCAAGTCATATTCCATGATCTCATGTGGTTAGATTAAGAAAAATCAAGGTGGAACAATAAAATCAGGAGATTTGGAGAATTAGGGTTTTTGATGAATTTGTCTAAGTGTGGAAATCACGTTTTTTAGCCATCTTTCAAGGATCATATCTCACTCATTCTTGAGCCAAATGGAGCAAACTAGTACTCATTTTAATGAGGATATTCCCTACTATAAGTTTGTAGAAGGAATCAAGTTCAAAAAATGTAAGGACTTCAAGTTATGGATGGTTAAAGTTGGAAGAAATCATGATGTGGCATTTATACTTAGAAATTTTCTAAGTCCTAAAATTCAGCTTTTTGCACCAACTTCAAGCCAAGGCTTCATGGGTTTCTTGACCTCAAATCAAAATTCATCAAACATGAAATTTATTCCTTGTTCTTCAAGCTTTACAAGCATATAAAGAACTCTCCAATTGGATCAAGGATTCAAAAAGTTATGGTGTCTCAAAGTTGGAGGTTTTTGGGCATAAGTTTGGCAATTTGCCCAAGTTACCAAGGCACCACAAGTCATGTTTTTGTTCAACTTGCAAGCTATTTTTATAATGTTTCCAAGCTTTAAATCCAATATTGTTGAACATCAAAGTTGTTCTCCTCCATCTCAGCTTTCCAAACATGTATAGAACTCTTCAATTCGAGTTCTACAACTCAAGTTATGGTGTGATGAACATGGGTACCTAGACTTGACAAACTTGCCCAAGTCAGGACCAGGTCATGCGTGCCAAGCCTAGGGCCAATGTGTTAGACCAGTTTTCATGACCATTTTTCATCATGTTACAAGCCTCATTTCAAGAAATGTTAAACACCAAATTTATTCACCTCCATGCCAACTTTCCAAAGAGCTTGGAGTCATTCCATTTGAACCTTTATCCATGGAGTTAGAGTGTACCAAAGTCACCACCATGCAATGTTCATGTCTTGCCAAGATTGCCAAGCCTCATGACCAACCTTTGTGCCCAAACAATGCAAGTCTTTTCACCACCGAAAGCATCAATTAAAGTGTCCAAAACCTGTCATGTGGTGATCCCTAAACATTGCCATTTTGAGCTTACTTTTCATGACATGCCAAAAAGCATTTGTGACACTATCATGGAATGGTGAAGCCACCAACTTGTGCAGCATACCTAGCCTGTTCCTTCTCACCATGCTACCTCATACTGATCATAAATAAACAAAGACACTTGTCCCAAAACCTGCTCCATGGTCAGACCGTGAAACATCACCATCATGCACCTTTCTTGATGCTTTGACCGAAAGAAACCTTTCAAAATTTTCTCAGCTTTAAGACACATCTCAATGAGATCATTCAGGAAGGAACAAGACACACAAAACAAAAAAGCAAGAGAGAGCGAGAGAAAGAGAGAGAGAGAGAGAGAGAGAGAGAGAAAGAGAGAGAGCAGAACAAAAAAACACCATATATTTCTCAAAAAAATTCAGATTTTTGAATCGTTTTTCCCTTGAGTTTTTCACTTATTTGCTTGACCTTATCATCACTCTGAAAGCACAAAGGAGCTCTGAGGACATTTGAAGAAGTCGTCTGAAGCTCAACTCAAGCTTGCAAAGTTTAGATTTTGGTAAAAATTCTTCAAACCTATTCTTCTATTTTTCGCGTGCCATTACCTTGTTTTTTCATATATTTGAGTGTTTGAATAAATGTGGAGTGCTTCTGGGTGGTTTTTCTTTCGTTCTAAGCACTTTTAGTTTTGTGGCCATTTTCTTTGTCGCTTGATATAGGGTTGCTAGAGGTTTTGAATGTGAGAAAAGATGATGGAAATGGATTCTACGTAGAAAATACTGGAGAGTGGTGTGAGTTTTGAAACGTTTTGGTGAGGGATCACCTTTGCAACTCTGGTAACCTACCGGAGAGGACGACCGGAGCTAGGGCTCCGGCGTCCTATGTGCTTTTCTTTTGTTTCTTCCTTGACCGGCCAGGTGGATACCACGCAGCGCCACCTCGTTTAAAATGTCCATATGGCCTTCTTGCGTGTCCTTTTTTTTATTTTTCTGACTTGAGATTTAACAATGGACCTGGGCCTTACAATTATGTTAACCACACCCCACTTTTTTAAAGGTCCATGCGTGCCAAGCTGATTTCCTTGTTTCTGTTTCTTGCTAACACACCCCCTGCTCACCTTTGTGTCTTTTCCTTTTTATTTTGTTCTTTCCAACTTTTTTTAATTTATTTAATATTTTCCAAACACCTGAAAAATCTATAAAAATTATTTTTAGACACTTTACTGCCTTGGCTTATTTTTCATTATTTTTCATTATTTTTATTATTTATTTCATTTGGTTTTATGTGTTTACCAAAGCACCTTTGATATAGGGTTTTTCCTTTGAGTGCCTTCCTTAGGTTTTTTTAATCTGATTTTTTGTCAATATGTGACATATGATTTAGGGAGGTTTGAGCATTTTTGTTGGCCTTAATTGTTGTTGTTTTATTAAACTTTTGGTTTGGTTTTAAGAACCTTGATTCTTTTGACACCTTGAGCTTGCTAATGGGTTTTGAGGAAGTTCTTGTGCCAATCTTGTTTTGATCTTTTGCATACCTATTCTTGGATGTTTGAACATGAAATAAAGCTTTGGTTTTGATTTTATTTGGCCATTTTGTTATTTTTGGTTGATGCATCAACTTAGGGTTTGTTTTGAGCATGTCTTGGTGTTTGTTTTGACCTAGTTTTTAAGCATTTGTCTTTGAATGTTTGTCTTGATGATTATATGTTTGTGTGTGGTTTGAAAAGCATGTCTTAGCTTCTGACTTCATGAGTTCATAGTGTTCTTACTTGTTCATTTGATCATCTATACATATTTTGTTTGATTGAGTCCTTTCATGGGTGATTTGGCTTGGTTTTTGCTTATGGTTTTGTTCATGCCTTGATGTGATACTTGCTATTGTTTCTCTTGACATCATGATGTTGAATATGAGTTTTATATGATGTGTATGCTACTTCCTATTTGGTTCTTGAGTTGTAACTTCCATGTTGAACCATTTTTATGCACTTATCCTTGTGTGAGCTAGTTTATAATAAGTATACTTGTGTTTTGGTGTATGTTTGACATGTTTGTGATTTTTTTCTTGATCATTTGAGCATGTTGAGTATAACATGGTGTAAACACTGTCATTCTTAGGCTGTTATCTCATTTGAACACTTTGGCTTTGATACTTTGTTTATTGATGGTGATGAGGATTCTATATTCTTGCATGTTTGTGTTCCACTTGTTTGCCATAAACTTTTGGCATGTCATTGACCTTTGACACTGTTTATATCATGAGATGATCACCCTCTTTAGCATATTTTTGTCCCTAATATCATCTCCATCCTTGATTTTCATCATTCTTGCTTTAAGGTTTATCCCTTTATTCATTTGTGGTTGCAAGTTGTTAGTCTCTTATTCCAAAGAAGGGTTTCCCTATTAACTTGTAAGTCATGCCTTAAGATATCTTAGTACTTACTCTTCCCTCCTTGGCCTTGTTAGAGCCATTTTGTTTTACAACTTAGATTTAAGTTCAGAGTTTGTAAACTCTATACAAGTACCATTGTTATGAGTACTCACTTTCCCCTTTTGACTTTGTTAAAAGTCAATACCTAGTTAGTCTTTCAACTTAGACTTAGTAGAGTTTGTAAACTCTATGTTAGTGTCTTGCCATAGACACTTACTCCCCTTTGGAACCCTGAACATAGTCAAGAGTTCCTCACCTTTAGTGAGGTGAACCATGAATGCTCTGATTCCATCCTAGTCAGGATATGTAGGCACGAGATGCGATGTCTTGGTGAGCATACTTAGTGTACATACCCTAGGTCTTTACCTTAGCACAGTTTCCTTAGCAAGCAAACTTTAACATAACACAATTACTAACAAGAGGTTCATGTAGAGTACTACAGATACTTAGGATGCTAGCACCTTCCCTAGGTATAACCAACCCCCGAACCTTAGATCTCTAGCTTTGTTGTTACATAGCGCACGTAGGTTTTCTTCGATCTTTACCCTTTCATTTGGATAAATCAAAGCTCGGTGGTGAACTTCATGATTTGTGATTCATGTTAATTAATATATTGATATCCGATTCTCACCGCAACAAAGAGTATTCAAGGCATTAAGAGTACCGGTTAAGGAAGAACCATATAAGCCACCAGATATAAGTTGTATGTCATCTACCTTTCAGGATTACCGCCAATAAAATTTTCTCAATAGATCCAGGTATTCTTGTAATCTCTTCTCTCATATACTAACATGTCGTAGATCCTGTAATTATATACATGTTTGTGTTATCTATTATATTCCACACCAGGGCCGGCCCAGTGCAGGTGCAGCCTGTACTGCAGCACTGGGCCCCAAATTTCAAAGGCCCTAATTTTTTTTAATTTCCAAAAAAATATATTTACACCTATTTTTTTATTAAAAGTGTAAAATTATTGTTTTAAAAATTTATTTGGCTTAAATGCACTTTTAGCCCCCCTATTTACAAATTATTAACTTTTTAGTCCCCCTTTTAATTTTTTCAGCCTTTTAGTCCCTTTAGTTGTCATTTTTTGGGATTTCTTGTAGTCCCCCTCTTGTTTTAATTATGTGGCGCTCAAATTGGTGAGTGGGCATGCTTAGTCATATGCCATGTCAGTTAATTTAAGAGACCAATTTATTGACATGGCATGAAAATGTTATTTGCATTATTTTAATTAGGCTGGAAAATTTGGGAATTATATAATTGACCGTAATAGGAAAGAACCCTAATCCCATTCCATTTCGTCCCTGAGTTCATAAAAATCTGAACGATTTTTACAGTTTTTGCGAAGACACATTGGAATTCAAAATGCAAGCACGAACGAAAGGCAAGGAAGAAGCGAAGTTTTGCATGAGGTAAGTGGAACTTTTTTACGCAAATTAGGGTTTAAGTTATAGTACGGATCATGTTTCCATTCTTGAAACACGTGGTCCCTTCATATGTTTGTTTATTCTTAATGTGGTCCCAAAACATGTTGTTTATTCTGAATGTGGGACAAAACATTGTTGTCTAGTCTGAATTAGGGTTTGTTTATGAATGTGGTCCCCAATATTGATGTTTGTTCTGTACCATTATTTCTATTACAGACCAAGTCAAAATAAAGGCATTAGGATACGATTTCATCTTTGGGGAAAGTTAGTGTCTGAACCTGTGAAGTTGTATGTTAATGGGGTAATATCTGAAATGAACTGGGAATGGGATATAGATTATGTGTCTTATATGCAGTTGGAAAAGTTGATTCACAATGAGGGATATGTCAATATTAAGTGTTTATGGTATTAGAACCCCAAGTATAGTTTTTCCCGTGGCCTTAAACCCCTAAATTGTGATGAAGATGTGTTAAAATTTGTTGCTGATGTTAAGGATTATGAGGTTGTAGATGTGTATGTAGAGCACTGAGTTTGTACTCTTGATATTGTAGATGAGGCTGAGTTAGGAAAGGAACATGAGAATGTGGAGGGAGGGAGAGGAAGTGAAGATGTGGATGGAGGGAGAGGAAGTGAAGATGTGTAGGGAAAGGAAGATGAGAATGTGGAGGGAAAGGAAGATGATAATGTGGAGGTGAAGATGTTTGTACTCCTGTCACTTGTTACAACTAAACCATAAACATACAATATCAATTTGAACCACAACCTACTTCATTACAATTATTACAACTAAACCTAACAATATTAAAAAGCTCATAACACATGTAAGCTTCATTTGTTTATTAAGGAACTTGATCTTCATCTTTAACTCAGCCTCTTTGACCATGCCTTCTTTAACCTTATTCTGCTCTGAGCATAATTTTTCCTTCAATATTGTACTCATTTCTTTTGCTCTTGGGGTCATCTCTTCGTCATACCAAACAAAATGACCACACCTCTTTTGTCCCACAAGCTACAAGCAACATAAGAGAAAGAACCATAAGACATTTTAATGATTGGAGAAAGTATAAGTGATAAATCATAGACAAATATTACCTTATACATCCGACATCCATTAAATCGTCTTCCTGGGTTAGACTCGGTCCATGACGTCATCAGTGGTGCTTCTAGGCCGCACATACATTCGCCATGGGTTAATTTGAAGTTCGAATGGGGTTTTGTGCGACTGATTGTTTGGGAATAACCAGACATGGACAATACGAGGTAGAAGATGTAGAGAAAATGAAGTAGCATACAACGAGTAGTAGCAGAATTCTAGGAAATGAAGAAAGAGTTGAACACGCAAAAATTAGGGTTCATAATAAGATTGTCTAACATTAAAATATTAGGGTTCATTTTAATTTAAATTCTTAAATTTTTATTAAAATATATAAATGACATGTCTCTTAAATTAACTGACATGGCATATGACTAAGCATGTCTATTCACCAATTTGAGCGCCACATAATCAAAACAAGAGGGGGACTACAAGAAATCCCAAAAAATGACAACTAAAGGGACTAAAAGGCTGAAAAAATTAAAAAGTGGACTAAAACGTTAAAAATTTGTAAATAGGGGGGCTAAAAGTGCATTTAAGCCAATTTATTTTACAACTGTTTCTTAAAAAGAGGTGTGAAATCATATTTTTGTTTTTATAAAAAAATCTATGCATTTTTATGATTTTTGTTTAAAACTCGATATAAATTAATATTTTAAGGCCTACATTTTTTTTTACTATAACAGGGCCTCTGAATTGGTTGAGTCGGCCCTGTTCCGCACTAAAGTATATGACATAATTTGTGGAACATGTATATGTGATTAATTGTTATTGATTTAATTCCAACATTTTTAACTTTTTTATTTTTATTTTTATTTTTCAATGATATAATAAACAGCGATTTGAATACCGTTGCCAACAGTAAGAAGATAACTTTTAAAACAGTTGCTAAATTGGAAAGATCCAAATGAAAAAAAAAAAATTTAGCAATAAAGGCAATGGGTAAACATTTTTTTATACTTCACGCCACGGTTTTTCACTATTGTCTAAATTTAATTTAGTTTTAATCACCAGATAAGTTACTTATAAGTTATGTGAAATGAATTTTGTTTTCCAAATATAATACAAATATACAAAAGAGTTATGGAGAATAGGCAACAATGGTTTTTACTTTAGGTCACTGTTTTTCATCGTTGTCTAAAATCATTTTTATTGTAATAATTGGATAACTTACCTATAAGTTATTTGGAATAAATTTTTTTCCCATATATAATACGAACCAAATAACTTTGTAGAAGGGTTTCAGAGAATAGGCATCAACTTTTTTTACTTTACGTCATGGTTTTTTATTGTTGCCTAAAGTCAATTTTGTTGTAATCACTCGATAACTAAACAGGAGTCATTCGGAATGCAATTTTTTAAACTTTTTATCTATCAAATATAATATTATAACGGTATTTTGGACAAATCAAATGAATTTTAGAGTTGAGGGAATATTTGTTGGAGTATGGGGGTAAAATTTTCTTTTTAAAATGATTATGATATGAGAAGGCCTAATAGTAAAGATAAAGGGCCAATGATGAAAGAGGAAAACAATGAGAATCAAGGTCCGAAAGCAAAGAGAATAATCATACCTCCTAAGAAGCTTGAATATTATGTCACTTAATTGGCAGCTAGTGAAAAAAGATTCTAGAAAAAGGTGACTCACTTGAAGTTTGTTAGATTTCTATTTGGAGTAGATTTGCAAATCTTTCGGTTAAGAAATTGTGGTGTATTTAATGAGCTATAATTTGAAATTACTAATTTCCCTTATTGGATATGAATATTTGAATCAATCTTTTTCCTTACTTTACTCTTCTTGGAGGTTTTTCTCTGAACCTAAAAATATCATAGTAGTCAACACTCATATCAATGGTGCTTTCAACATTGAATTTCATCTCCTGTCAAATCCAAAATGGTCGGAGTCATTACTCACTCCACCAAAGAAAAATTGGATGATATGGCGTAGACGATTTTGCAGTTTTAAGAGCATTTCAACATTCGTATGGACGACGTCAACAACCATGTTGAGTCCTTGGGGCCATGTTCTCAATCACCAGAGATTGTCACTTCGCCGAGCAACACCGATAGTTTCCTGGTCTTTTGTCTTCAAGGCATAAACCCTCAGTTTCCTGGAACGGTCATTAATAAAGGTAACAAAATAAAGTGCACCACTAAAGGATTTTACCTTTAATGGACCATAAACATCATAATGTACCAATTAAAGCAACTTTGACTTCCTTGAGGGAGGGTATCTCTTGAAAGATACTTTAGTTTATTTACCAACCATGCAATGAGAATATTTCTCCAAATCTACATTCTTTAATCCTAGAAGAATTTCATTTTGACCAAAATTCAGCCCCCTTTTCACTAATATGGCTAACTCTTCGGTGCCACAAATATGCTTCTATTTCAATAGTATTCACAGTGTCCCTAACAACCAAAGTTTTTGTCCAATATAGTTTAGATATCTTTTCCCCTTTATCCACAACCAAGTTACATTTGTTGAGTTTTCACTTTTTAGAATCAAAATGATTGTTATAACCATAATCATGAAGAATATGCACAAAGATCAAATCAAGCGGACATTTGGAGCATGTTTGACACCTCTAAGCAACAATTGAATTCCTATGTTTGTTTGCAAGCAAACATCACAAACATCAATTACCTTAGATACACCATCAGTATCCATCTTTAATACTCCAAATTTACCAGAAGTATAAGATGTGAATAAATCCTTCCTTGGTGTAACATGCAATGCAACACCATTGTCAACTATCCACATGCTCTCATCTGATACGAGACTAACAAACTTATGACCGTGTAGAATAACAAGATCATTAATAGTAGCATTAGTAACACAATCACCATTATTCTCTTCATGATCTTTTTATTTAGACTTGTCTTTGTTGCCTTTGTTATCCCTTTTTCCATGATACCAATACTTTTATATGTGTCCTATTTTGTGACAATAATGACACTCCAGATTCTTGTATTGTGACTTGAACTTGCTTATGCTGTTCTCTCTACCACTCTTTGGTTCCTTTTTTTTTACTTCTCCCTTTATTTTCAGTGATAAGTACCTCATATTGAGATGAAGAACCATGTGCCTTCCTTATCATCTCCTCATTAAGAATACCACCCTTAGTCGTTTCTAAAGAAACAACACCTCTAGGAGCATAACTTGTGATAGAAATATGAAACATATCCCAAGACTCTGGTAAAGATAGCAATAGAAATAGTCCCAAAAGTTCATCATCAAATTTGATACCTATTCCTAACATCTGATTAAGGAACCATTGATATTCACTCAAGTGATTTGAAATAGAAGTCCCCTCCTTATACTTCAAACTTATGAAACTATTCAACAAGATCAATTTGTTATTCCCTGATTTAGAGGCATACAAGGACTAAATCTTCTCCCAATTTTTTTTCATGTGTCTCATTAGTAATATGATTATAAACATTATCTTCTATATATTGCCAAATAAAATCATATATCTGTAGATGTTCAAACTCTCATTCTTCATCGGACACAGAATCCGACTTTGCAGAACTAAACACTAGTAAATGTAATTTCTTCACAAATAGTAAGTAATTCATCTTGCCCTTCCACAAATGGCAATTAGAACCATCCAACAATATCATCTTCATATCTATATTTGACTCCATTATTCAAACAAGTAAAATTGCCCTTAACCAAGAGCTCTGACACCACTCTGATGGGAAATTAACACACAATAAAAAATAATACGCAGCGGATATAAAGTTCCCCAAACTTGTAAAAACCTATTAGGATCAACAACAAATATATGGCAGCAAATTGAACAAATAAAGGCACAAAAAATATTGATATTTTAACGTGGAAAACCCCTTAATATGAGAGTTAAAATCACGAGTCATCCAGACCAAATAAATAGCTCCATTATAATCAAATAAAGGTACAAGAGAGTCTTAAAGTAAGTTAAAAACTAGTGCTAATTACCACAAAATGCACAAAGAAAACTAGCTTACAATTATGAATCAAGAAGCTGAAAAATTACCCTAATTTGTAGCTTCAGTGTGATACTGATATCTCTCAGCTCAAACTTCATTTTTAGGATCTAAACAGCCAAAAGATAGATACATGTGTTGTGAACCTGCCATTAAAATTTGAAATCAATCCAACAGTTAACGAATATGAAATCGCCGATTTAGTGAGACTAGTTGTAGAAAAACAGGAATAAGGTTCTCTCTTTTGAAGCCTTATTTTCTCTCTATATCTCACAACCTTAAATTGAGTCTCTCCACTTAAATAAATGAAACAAATGGGCTAATAATATTTGGGTCTTTCTCCACATAGGAAAGGAGGCCGAACCCAACAAAAGAGTTTATATTTGAGGGGGAGTACAGTGGATGATCTCACACTTGAGTGGGAGATTGTTGTGCAAAAGTGTGAGTTGTAAGTCCCACATTACTTAGAAAAGTGGAGGTTGAACACATTATCAGTGAGAAGACTCATACAGCTATCACCTTAAGGTTTTGGGTGAATATGTGATGTCTCTTTCAATTGTTTATTGCTCTTTACCCAATGTGGATGCTCCCCTCACAATGACCCAACAATGGTATTAGAGTCGATGATTCAATTAAGGGACTGACTCCTTGTATCGAAAGTCTTCCTGACATGGTGGTCAGACGGCGTGTCTCGCTGAAGTGCACAAACGACGGTACAAGTGTATATGGATGAAAAGAGCTTCCGCTTGAGGGGGATTAGGGGAACATAGTGGATGGACTCATACGTTAGTGGGATATTGTTGTATACAAGTGTGAGTTGGAAGTCTCACATTACTTAGAAAAAATGGAGGTTGAGCATTTTATAAGTGAGATGACTCATACACTTATCACCTTAAGGTTTTGATTGAATATGTGATGTCTCTTTTATGTATGTGTTGCTCTTGATCCAATATAAATGTTCATCATTATTACGTACCCTTTATACTCTCTTTTGCTTCTAAAAAAAACTAGTAACAAACTCGTGCCTACGCACGGGGTACGTTTTTGGGTGGAATATGAATTTTGGACGCACATTTGTTTGGAGACTGTCATAAAAATTAAAAATTAAAAATAGAAAAAACTTAAGAGTAATAGTAAATTTAAGTTGAAATAGTAATACAAATATTAGATGAAAGGTAAACAATAATATCAAGAATAATATGATTTAAAAAAAATATTGAAACTTGTATTACATAAATTAATCGTTTAAGTTTTTTTTTTTGACAAATAAGACACTTATTTTATAAGAGAGAATACAATTTTTAAATATATACTCAATCTTTTTAATAAGATTCTTTAAGCTTTTTCACATATTTGAAAAAAATGGTTGATAAAATTCTATTATTCAATATTTAGATCCGTAATAAAGTTGATCGTGTTTATATCAATAGTATTTTTTTCTCATATATACAAATATTTTTATCAACAATGTATTTTTTTCTAGAATATAAATATTATTTTTGTTTTGATATTATTTATAAAAATATTTGAATCAATAGTAAAATTGTTCTCGTATATAAAAATATTTGAATCAACAATGTATTTTTCCGGTATATAAATATTATTTTGTTTTAACAATATTTATAAAAATATTTAAGTCAATAGTAAAGTTGTTCTCGTATATAAAAATATTTTAATCAACAATGTATTTTTTTCGTATATAAATATTAATTTTGTTTTTACAATATTTATAAAAATATTTGAATCAATAGTAAATTTGTTCCCGTTTATAAAATTTTTGAATCAACAATGTATTTTTTCCCGCATATAAATATTATTTTTATTTTGACAAAATTTTTAAAAATATTTGAATCAATAGGAAAGTTGTTGTCTTATATAAAAATATTTATATCAATAATGTATTTTTTCCCGTATATAAATATTATTTTTAAGGATGTGGAAATACAATTGAATATTGTTTGCAAGTAAAAATCTTGATTAAGAATGCAATGAGAGAGTGAACATTAGATTAGATGTAGGTAACACCTCCCTTAACAAATTGAACAATGAGTCAAGTATCTTGTTAGACATGTCTGATCAAAATTTCAAAAACAATAATTGATTTAATTAAAATACCTTTAAACGCCTTTGAATTTAGCACCTAGTTTTTAGTTGATTTAATTAAAATACTTTTAACTCTCATGAATATAGGACATAGTTTTTAGTGGAATGTCTCGTTGCATTCTTATTTGTCAATCTCATTTGATCTAACATATTACATGCTAACAAAATACATGCCATTGAGTCAATTGTGGTTGTAATGGTTGAACTTTCTTATTACGCCAATTTTGACTTAGTTCAAGATCGTGCTTTCTGTAGTAGGTAGGTTATAAGTAAATTTCATTATAAACATTTTATGTGATTGATGGTTCATTCTAACCTAGTATTGGAGTATGTCTGCCCTAATCTAAATTTATATTTATTAACATAAACAAAATAAATACATGTCATTGTTGAAAGATGAATAATTTCAACACTGCATAACAAAAGTTTGATCTTTCTCTTAAGACTTTCTCACTGATCCATTTGACTCATTGCATTGAGATATATAAAGTGGTTCAGGAGCTATAATGGAAAGGAAAAGGAAAGGGAAAAAAAGAGTACTTTGAAAGAATAAAGAAAGTTGAATAAAGATCGTTTTTAACATAAACCAACAATAGTAGTTTTTTACACAGGAAAAACAATAATAATGTTACATATAATTTACATACGAAAGGTAGGGAAGCTATTCAAGAATCAAAATATCATTATACATTGAAGAGAAGAAATAGCCAATGTTGTAGAGTTGCAGACTCATTTTGCTTTTTAGCATATTGCACTACTGAGGATTCCAGCCTAAATGAAGTCTCCTATATTATGTTCTTTTGAATGATTATGCTCTTATTGATGCTTAACCAAACAGTTCTAATAGGGAAACAACCCCAAAGCTAGCATATATTATTGTAACTCCAAATTTCTCCACCAACTCAAGGAAGAACAAACCCACCACAAAGTTGCAAACCTTTATGTAAAGAATAAAAATTAAAATTATTAGACTGGAAAATTCCATCATGGGTAACAAATGTTAAGTGACACATAAAAAGAGTTTTTCATAGAAGAAAAATCACCGAAGATGCTTAAATACCCACCCAATGGGTAAAGAAACTGAACCTCGTGATTTTCCCTCGTGTCCTCGTGCTGCTAAGCTCTGGTATAATGATGTCAGTTACAGGGCCAATTCCAATTGCAAAAGATAATATATACATGATGATAATTAACAAGTAAATGCTTACACGATAGTTCTAAATATTGGTAAGTTGTTGCTGAGTTGTTCATCCAATGGAAAGATGACATCATAAACCACAAGAAACATTGAAAATCATGAGTTACTAAGGAATAAGATCTAAACAAATTCAAACACAAACACACACAATCTAGCACACAAAATATTGTAGCATATGAAACTAATAGACTCACATAAACTGTAAAAACGACGACAATAACTATTGATGAGGATGCTATGAGAAATTGTGTAATCCAATCACAACCAAACATGTAAAATAGTATAGAAACAACGATTGAAGAACCAACACTTAAAGATGTTACTGAGTCCACTATTGCAACATATCCACCCTCACAAAAACCTATAATATTTACATAATTTTTAATCAGTCAATGGTTGTGGAAATTTTAATTTAACATGAAGCTAGTATTCACACATGGTATTCAGTACTGACACATACATATACACCACACACAACACCGATATGACATCAGTAATAACTTTAGATAACAAAAGTGATTAAATGCAATAAAGTGTTTTGGTTGGTGTCGTGTTAATGTCGAGAACCAATACGTGTTGGATTTAACTTGTTGTATTTACATGCATAAAGATAATTATACAACAACAATTTAAAAAAAAAAAACATAAGTGTCTAAGAAAATTATTATATTACATACTGGCTTAACCTCATATGGATAAAGGTAGAATGCTTTTTCACTTTGAACATCAATAATATGTGTTGAAGCACATGCTTTTCCACTCAAGATTCCAAGACTCTTGGGAAATTTAAAAGTTGATTGCAATAATGGAATAAACTTGATAACAGTTTATAAATGTGAATGAATTCCATTGAAAAAACCACCATTTCTATGATATCCATGCCCATTATGTCTAAGGCTTCAATGGATTTGTAAATAGGTCCATGTTTTTTGTCATGGTACATGTAATTGAACCTGACATAAAATACCAGTCACAAGACACGACCAGTATCAAGTTGCAATCTAATGATAGACATGAGATATCCATAAGAATACATAGACATGGATAGTAGCAAGAGACAGAGTCAATTTAGATTAGCTTAATTGAGCTTATTTACTAGCATACGATAAACACTTTTGAAACTGTTTAGGAGAGTTTAAGAAAATAGTTTATGGCATGCTATAAATTGCTTTCACCTAATTTCCATAAGTTCTCTAGGACAACTTATATAAAAATAATTTGAAGGTCCCCAATGGGTGTCTTGTAGGCTGTTGCAGTTGAAAGAGCGCATTTTTTAGTGTAATAGTGGTAAGAAGGACCATGTAGAAAACATGTTTCATGATATCACAAAATTGAAAGAAAACAATAGCACCATCAACAACAAATAACAACAATCCACAAGATAGTATAGAGTAGATGAACAGATAAAAAATAAACTTACGTATTAGATGGATCAATGTTTCCAAATGCATATTCAGTAGCTCGTCCTGAATAGGAATAACCTGCATATCTAACACAATAATTTAGTGCAGCATAAACACATTAGCATTGTTTATCTCAAATCATAAAATCATTGAAAAAAACAAATTGAACTTCTCTAAAACTTGATGTCCAAAATGTATTTGAAAACTCAACCTTAATTTTTCAATCAAGGGTTACATCACAAGTCTATTGCATTCACTTACGATTTCAAACCACTTGAATTCAGCCATCCTTCTAGTTTGTAAAACATGGAAAATATACAACAAAATGGTCCTTTATAACAATAATAGTTCATCAATAAACTGGTTTAGTAACAAACATCAGAATCGCATGCGCTGTAGGTAGTCAATCTCTTTTCCACAACACGAATCTCTGGAATAAATCACATTGCAATTCATGATTTCTGCCAGAGAATGTGCCATGTAAAAGTGTCTTAGCACATCCCATGGTTATAAAACTTTTAAGGACAAACTGCACTTAGTCATACTAATCATTAATCTTATCTAATACATATATAACAACAACATTACAAGCTGAACATATTTTCTTTCTAATATGCAGGAAATTAGCCAAACTAACCCTACATTATAATAAAACTGAATCATATTCATACCTCAGACAAAAGCCTTATGTCATCCATGGCATGAAGATCCAAAAGCCCAACTCCAAAATCCCCTCTGAACTCAGGTTCATAAAACCCATCATATGCTGCCACTCCACCCAATGTTTGAGTCTTGTTAGGGGTAAAAAGCTCTGAACCATATTCCCCATTAAAATTGAGGTTTCTCATTAACATAAAAAGCGTATGATTCTCTTCAGTAGACTGTGCTTCATAACCCTATCCCAAACATTATATAAAATATTCATCGAAACTATAAAATCAACTCATATACAATAAAAAAGAAAATGTACTCAACTATAGACAAATTTGACCTTACTACACTCAAATTTGTCCCTCAAATTATATGATAGCCAAACTGCAATTTAACAAAGCAAATACACGTATAATCTCATAACCAAGTGCAACAAATTTTAAATCACTCAAAGGCTAAACAATAACGTTACAAAGCCAGAGCAGAAAACACAGTACCTAACATGTATTTATATTTGGAAGATAAGCAAGGATACCTGTATTAGATGGTTGGGGAGGAGGCGATGATCGATGCCAAATGAGGCAAATGGAGAGCCAAGATGCTGCAAGCCGGCTGTCTGAAGCCACTGCGCCATTGTTCAAAGCTATGAGTACAACGCTATGATAAAAGCCATAATTAAAAAAAATAACATTGCAATTAGATCACATTACATAGATCAACTATAACGCGTGAAAACAACAAAGAATGTCATCTCAGCTACAAAAATGACATTACGCAAGTTGCAAAATCAAACAAAAAATACAAGAAAAGTTGCATATGAATGTAAAAGTTAAAGGAGACTATCTCAATATTAACATCACGATAGAATATTTTCGTTTTCCAAACCTTAGCAAGGGTTTAGCTGGACAATCGTATCAGCCAAACTTTTCTTCTTATGGTGCATAAATTCGATTTTTGAGTTAAGGACAAAATAGAGTTTTCAACAGATATTAGATGTTAGGGATTTGACACTCCAAAACAGACCAAAGATAAATTTTAAAGCAAATTTGTAAAAGAATTTTTCCAAATAAATTCAAATTTGAATTTTCTTGAGGAGGAAAAAACGGTTTCAACCCAAATTTTATTTTAAAACATAACAACACAAAATCCAGAAGTTTAGGAACTTGGATACTCACCATGAGTGATATGAACGCTCCACTGCGTATGAATAAACCATCGTGGTGGCTTATGAATGTCAGACGCGGAAATTCGATCTAAAAGCTTCTGTTTTGACAAAAGAAAGAAGGTAAAATAGGTACTTGATTCAGATGAAAAAACAAAAGTAAACAACCTTTAATGGCCGTAAAACTCACTGTCATAAGATCCTATAAATATATTATTCACCTTTATTCTATATTTAAAAATGCATCTCACTAACTATTTATTATGTTAGAGTTTTCTATGCCATAACTAAGAGTTTTATAGGGGATCTTTTTTTAAACTAACATACTTTTTCAAAAAAATACCAAAAAAACTAACTTTTCAAGATAATTACAAAAATGGCTGGGTTCGAAAAACCGGTACAAGGGTGGCGCCATTTGAAATGACGCCTCAGTTAGAGGCCACTTTCCATTTCAAATGGCACCTCAGGCCATTGGTTTTCCCTAGAAAAAGCTCCTGAGGAGGAGTCATTTGAAATGGTGCATCAGGGCTTTTTCTTTTTTTTTTTTTTTTTTTTTTTAATACTTTTTTTTTAATTTTTTTTTTCTTTTTTTTTTTAAATATTTTGTTAAATTAAAAAAAAAAATTTAATAATTTAAAAATTCTGAATTTAATATTTAATTAGTAATATTATTCAGCTGGATTACGGTAGCGCCGTAAGCGGCAACCCCCGACTATTGGGGACATATGCTTTAAAATTTGTTACATGCAACGGGGCCATCGTCTGATACGCTAGGGCCATATCAACAAACGCAAAGACCAATCACACCTTAACAAACTCGTGGAGGTTGCCAGAGACGCCGTGCAAGAGCCGCTACATGTGGAACCGGTGGTCGTTTAAATAGGCATGATCATTGAATTTTTTTGTCAAAATATTGTACTCACCATTATCTATAACATTGTGATCTATTTATGACTATTCTATTTTGATTTTTATTTTCAAATTAAATAAAACATTAAAAAAAAATTTAAAAATGTTTTTTTTAATTTCCAAAAAAAAAATAACACACCTTGAAGCATCTGTCCCCAATAGTCGGGGGGTTGCCGCCTACGGCGCTACCGTAATCCAGCTGAATAATATTACTAATTAAATATTAAATTCAAAATTTTTAAATTATTTTAAAAAAAAGTTTTTTTTAATTTAACAAAATATTAAAAAAAAAAAAAAGTTTGGCTAAGGCGCCATCTGAGATGGCAACTCTCAGGAAAATTTATTAAAAAAAAATAAGGTTTTTATTTTGTACTGAGGCGCCATCTGGGATGGCTTTGTTAGACGATGACTATGGATCTAGAAGGGGGTTGAATAGATCCCTTGAGTTTTACACGCAAATAGTCTACAAAAATTCTGTTTTAAAAAATTTGTTTTAACGGAAGCTACCACTGGATAGAACGTCTACAACGAACCTTCTACCGAAAGGATCGGATATGCACGAATATATTACGGATGAGTACGGAAGAGAAAAATTCAGATTTGAATACTACACTTAAAAACGCAGACAACAAATTATCACTTGCTTGATGTTTATTCCAATCCAATGAGGTCAATTGATAAGCAATTTAAAGCTATGTGTTCGAATTTTGCTTGGAAACAAATTATCAAACACCTAGTGTGCGTAAACACACTATGTGCATAATTTCTATGGAGAATAATGTACAGCTGCTCCATAACACAATTCAATGAATTGTATCGATTTAACAAAACAGTTTATCAGCGTACAATTATTCTACGACACAAACTTCAATAGTTTGCTACGTCACAGATTCGAACAATACTGAAATGTAAAAGAGTTAAGGGAAAGAGAGAACAAACGAGATTTGATTAGGCAGTTCCCCAATCGTCCTCGCTTTGGGTACGTCTGCCCCCAACTCCACAAAAGGAATTGAGATATATATATATATATATATATATATATATATATATATATATATATATATATATATATATATATGTAGTTTTTGCAAATTGTTTATTACAGGAGAAAACTATGAACATTCAAACCCCGAACGTCTCCGATCGTTGATGCAGAATTTTCTCTTCCCTTGATTCAAGATGAATCAAGTGCTCCGAATATGGTTGATTCAATTACCGTCCCACGCTACTAAACCGAAAGAAAACGCCGTTCTTCAGTTACCTTCACTCGGTCAATTGAAATCTTCCAAGAATTCGAACCCAAACCTTCTTCTACAATCCTCTGATTACAGCTACTAAACCGAAACAGTTGCGCCAATTTTCGGTTACCTTCGCCCAGCCGAATCCCTGTAGAATGAACAGTTTGTACAAAAAACCCCAAAATCTCTTCGATTCTTGGAGGACAAACCCAACTGGTTTGATTCAAGAAACACCTGCCAAACTCTCAACCCAGAAGATGAAGATCACACTTCCTAAATTCTGAACGTTATTACTTCGATCAATGGGCGACACAAACAAAGATGATTATGTGTGATTGTTTGTTTACACAATGAAGAAGATGAAGATGAAGAGAGAAATGACATATATTTTTCACGTTTCTTGTTATAATGAAAAATGAAGACCAAAACTATTTATATGAAAAATATGACCAACAAAAATAATAACAGAAAAGAAATTAAGTGAAAAAGTGCAAAAATAAAGGTCATGCGTCGACCTCCAGTCTCTATGCGTCGACGCATAAAATACGAATTTTGAATCCTCAGGTTTGTGCGCTTACCCGCAAGTTCTGGAGGTTAGCGCATGAATTCTGGGGTTAGCGCATGAACTTAAGGGTCAGCGCATGAAGTGCAGATTTTTCAGGAAATTCCAATTTTTGAACATTTTTACCAGACCAAGGTCAAACATACATGCTAGACACTACTAAAACAATAGTGGACCTTTATTTTTGGAGAGAACAAGATCCTATGCATCTAGACACATGACCAATAACGGTAAGACGCTATATGCCTGACACGTGAGGTGATACCGCTCAAATTACAATCTAATATGTTTGTTGACATCATTAAAACAAGATAGCTACAAGGATATCCCTCACAGGTTTGTGGCCTCTAACTGAGACGCCATCCCATTTGGCGCCACCCTTACTGGTCCCTACCAAACCCTGCCATTTTGGAAATTTTTTTTGAAAAAACAAGTTATATTAAAAAAAAAATCTTTTATAGGAGTAACTAAGAGTAGATTAGAGTTTTCTATAACATTGAATTTTTTTATATTATACATTATTTAAAAGAGACCCAATGAAACTTAATCCATTTTGTGGAATACTTTCCTAATTTTTTTTTGTTGTTGTCAATGATATAATGGTTTTTCAATTAATTAAAGGAGCATTGTCCTTTTGATAGTTTTTTTTCTTTCTTGTTAGTAATTTCTTATATCTAGTTTTTTTTTTCTTCTTGTTGTCAATCGAATTTTTTATATCTAGTTTATAGGAGTAATTTTTTATATCTAGTTTAAAAACTCTTAGTTATGCTATAGAAAACTCTAATATAAGTTTCATTGGTTCTCTTTTAAATAATCTATAATATAAGAAAATTCAATACTATAGAAAACTCTAATCTACTCTTAGTTACTCCTTCCGTAAAACTCTAATCTATAATACCAGTGAGATGCATGGATTTAATCCTATAAATATATTATTCACCTTTATTCTATATTTAAAAATGATTTTGAGGATTAAAATCATTTTTATAAATAAATAAAAAATAATTTTTAAAAACTCTAATATTGTGGTGAACTAAAATTTCAATTAAAATTTAATAGAAACTAAATTTACAAGTTTGCGTTTTGTAGTGATAAAAAATGTATTTAATTTTCAAAAGTAATGAGCAAAATCATGTATATTTAAATCATTCAATATGAATTTTACCAAAACAAAAATCATTCAATATGAATTGTACCAATACTAATAAATTTATATGGTTTAATTATTTGTGATTATTTTTTACAATCTGACATATTTCACCCACTCCAGAGAAACATAACAGATCCTGTTGAATTATTCAAATTAGAACCAATGAAACTTGATCCATTCTCCCGATTACATTCCTAATTATTTGTTTTTGATTCTTAACGATACAATGGTTTTTCAATTAATTAATGAATTAATGTCCTTTGGATAGTGTTTTTTTTATTTTTTATGTTAGTAATATTTTATATCTAGTTTAATATAGGACCAAGATTTTGGGGATGTTGTCTTAATACGGTGTTCACTTTTTAAAACTCAACATTGAACAACTTTTTGGTCCTGTTAAATACTTTTTTTCTGAAACGGATTTCATTTTTTATTTGTTCATAGCTTATCTCTATCTTTCTTTCAAAAGATATGGAGTTTGATAAACAACTTAGTCAAATTAGACATTAATCTAAGGTCCAAAAAAAAAAATATTTTTAGACCCAAACAAAATATTTATTAATACTAACTATTAACAAATTTTAACTGATTAAAATAAAATAATTTAAAATCTTTCTCTTCTTTAAAAATTAGTCAATCACTATCATAATTAATGTCATTTAAAGTATTTTATTTATCCAAAAAAAATCCCTATTAACTCATCTCAATTTTGTTAGCATGATTCTACAATCAAAAGATATGCATATAGATATTGTTATAGATCATTTAAAAGGTCTTATCACTTATTTAAAACATTATAGGGAAAGCGGGTTTGCATTGACTTTAGAATCCACAGAAAAATGGCCATCGAAATAGATATAGAGCCAAAATTTCGTGAAAAACGTAAAATTCATAGAAAACCTCATTTTGATGAAAATTCTATTAATGAGATCACACATTCACCTAAAGAATCTTTTTGTATTGAGTATTTTTTATACATATTAGATCAATCAATTAATTCTATTGAGACAAGATTTGAACAATTTTTAAAATATGAGACTATTTTTGGTTTTTTATTTGATTGCAAAAAAATTAAAGCTTTAGATGAGGATGAATTGAAAAATATTGTGATAATCTGAAAAAGTTTTTAAAGTTTAATGAATACTCTGATATTGACGCTCTTGATTTATTTTTAGAATTGGAAGTACTAAGAGAAGTGTTAATAGAAGAAATTAGCACACCAATAGAAGTATTGAGTTATATTAAAACTTTAGATTCTTTTCCAAATGTTTACATTGTATATAGAATTTTATTGACAATCCCTGCAATAATTGCTACTGCTGAAAGAAGTTTTTAAAAATTAAAATTGCTTAAATCATATCTAAGATCAACAATGTTACAAGATAGATTGAATGAATTAGTTATTTTATCTATTGAAAGTGAAATGTTAGAATTGCTTGATTATAAAACTCTGATAAATGATTTTGCAGCTAAAAAAGCTATAAGATTAATATAAAAATTAATATTTTATATAATATAATAAATCTCTTTAAAATTCTTATAAAAAAGGTTCATTTAATATTTTCGCCTAAGGCTCCAAAATGTCTGTAAACGGCCCTTAATATTTACAATTTTATTTGAAATAACTGATAAAAATACTATTAATTAAAAGAGATTATCCCAATAAGGTTTTTATTTTGTACTGAGGCGCCATCTGGGATGGCTTTGTTAGACGATGGCTATGGATCTAGAAGGGGGTTGAATAGATCCCTTGAGTTTTACACGCAAATAGTCTACAAAAATTCTGTTTTAAAAAATTTGTTTTAACGGAAGCTACCACTGGATAGAACGTCTACAACGAACCTTCTACCGAAAGGATTGGATATGCACGAAAATATTACGGATGAGTACGGAAGAGAAAAATTCAGATTTGAATACTACACTTAAAAACGCAGACAACAAATTATCACTTGCTTGATGTTTATTCCAATCCAATGAGGTTAATTGATAAGCAATTTAAAGCTATGTGTTCGAATTTTGCTTGGAAACAAATTATCAAACACCTAGTGTGCGTAAACACACTATGTGCAGAATTTCTATGGAGAATAATGTACAGCTGCTCCAGAACACAATTCAATGAATTGTATCGATTTAACAAAATAGTTTATCAGCGTACAATTATTCTACGACATAAATTTCAATAGTTTGCTACGTCACAGATTCGAACAATACTGAAATGTAAAAGAGTTAAGGCAAAGAGAGAACAAACGAGATTTGATTAGGCAGTTCCCCAATCGTCCTCGCTTTGGGTACGTCTGCCCCTAACTCCACAAAAGGAATTGAGATATATATATATATATATATATATATATATATATATATATATATGTGTGTGTGTGTGTAGTTTTTGCAAATTGTTTATTACAAGAGAAAACTATGAACATTCAAACCCCGAACGTCTCCGATCGTTGATGCAGAATTTTCTCTTCCCTTGATTCAAGATGAATCAAGTGCTCCGAATATGGTTGATTCAATTACCGTCCCACGCTACTAAACCAAAAGAAAACGCCGTTCTTCAGTTACCTTCACTCGGTCAATTGAAATCTTCCAAGAATTCGAACCCAAACCTTCTTCTACAATCCTCTGATTACAGCTACTAAACCGAAACAGTTGCGCCAATTTCCGATTACCTTCGCCCAGCCGAATCCCTGTAGAATGAACAGTTAGTACAAAAAACCCCAAAATCTCTTCGATTCTTGGAGGACAAACCCAACTGGTTTGATTCAAGAAATACCTGCCAAACTCTCAACCCAGAAGATGAAGATCACACTTCCTAAATTCTGAACGTTATCACTTCGTTCAATGGGCGACACAAACAAAGATGATTATGTGTGATTGTTTGTTTACACAATGAAGAAGATGAAGATGAAGAGAGAAATGACATATATTTTTCACGTTTCTTGTTATAATGAAAAATGAAGACCAAAACTATTTATATGAAAAATATGACCAACAAAAATAATAACAGAAAAATAACAGAAAAGAAATTAAGTGAAAAAGTGGAAAAATAAAGGTCATGCGTCGACCTCCAGTCTCTATGCGTCGACGCATAAAATACGAATTTTGAATCCTCAGGTTTGTGCGCTTACCCGCAAGTTCTGGAGGTTAGCGCATGAATTCTGGGGTTAGCGCATGAACTTAAGGGTCAGCGCATGAAGTGCAGATTTTTCAGGAAATTCCAATTTTAAAACATTTTTACCAGACCAAGGTCAAACATACATGCTAGACACTACTAAAACAATAGTGGACCTTTATTTTTGGAGAGAACAAGATCCTATGCATCTAGACACTTGACCAATAACGGTAAGACGCTGTATGCCCGACACGTGAAGTGATACCGCTCAAATTACAATCTAATATGTTTGTTGACATCATTAAAACAAGATAGCTACAAGGATATCCCTCACATACTCCCCCTTTTTGATGATGGCAACACTTTCTTGATTGTTACGAAAGATGTAATTTGAGATGATCAATGCTCCCCCTGTCTTTGGCATCTGGTTAGTAACATTTCTGCTGCTTGTATTCTTCTTCTCCCCCTTTGACAACATCAAAAAGAAGAGAGGACGGTGGTCAAAATAGTATACTAAAATATGTAGTGGATCATTAGATATTTGCAACAACAAAACATTTACCAGCATCCACATATGATACCGCTAATGTAAACAAGTAATGATTAAATACGGAACAATGGCATAAAAGCAAAACATTCACTCCATAAAAGTTTAAACATAACAGCAGCACATGTCAAAATAACAAAATAAATCAAACCACAAAACACAAATTCACGCACAACTAAACATAATACCCTAAGGTTTATGGTCTCCTCCCCCTAAACGAATAACCTCGTCCCCTATGGTGTTGACTTGGTGGTGGAAATTCCTCGAGTTGAAGATTGAGCTCAATCAAGGTGCTATTGAGATTATCAAGGCTATTTGCCAAGTTTAGATTTTGCTGAGTCAGATTGGCATCCATTTGATTGAACATATTCATAGCTGCATTAGCGAAATTGTTGAAGTTGGTGGCATGAGACGATATTTGGTTAGACAAGTTTGTGAGCTCTTCCTGCTGAGTCAGGTATCGAGTTTCCTGCTGCGCTTGGAATTCTTGATGTTGCAGAGACAACTCAGTCAGCCTTGCTAGAATTTCATCAGAGGATTGTTGATCATGCTGAAACGATGGAGTTGGAGGAGCAGAATTTTCTAGATGCTGCCATTCATAGTCCGCATCATAGGATGGAGGAACATACGCAGCACCAAGGTTAGTCCAGCAGTTTTGTTGCCACTGACCCCAGCCTTGGTTGTTAGAGGTTTCTTCCGGTTGATAGCCCGTCCATGCCTTATTGTCTTCTTCTTCTACAATCACATTGTCTTGCATAACAACATCTTCCTGCATCACCACATTTTCATCATTACCAACTTGATTTGCATTACCTTGACTGCCTTCATCCTCACTTGCTTCAAGATGAACAGGTTCATTATGTTCAGGATGAGTAGCTCTTTGTCGATGGATGAACCTGCGCTCACGTGGCTGCCAATGGTAACGCATCATGGACAAGGTTCTGGCCAAAAACTGTTGTTCAGCAGTAATGTGAATATGACAAATCTGTGGAATAGGAATGTCAAAGTGATTCAAAAAATTTTCCACAGCAGATGCATAACCAAGTGCCAGAAATTTGTTGGAGCTACGAGTTGTGAACATCCTATAAGCAAAGTAATAAGGCCAGTTAATTTTGATCTTATTCTTCAGGATATAGATAAGATGCACCTCTGCTTGTTCAACTCTTGAGTAGCCTCCTTTCTTAGGCCTCAAGATGCGAGCAACAATCCACTGAAGAATACGTTCTTCAAATTTTAAATGACCGGTAGTGACACTCTTAGGAAATGCTTCACTTGCCACAAACTCAGCTGGATATGGTTCCCTCAACATTGAATTCAGAGCAGTTTTGAATTCATAGTCCTGAACAAAGGTTTTATCAGTAACCTTTGGGAGATTGTCATCAGTGTCCAAAACAAACAATGTAGACCATACATCGTTTGTCACCTGAAATTCTGCATTATTTATAGAGAATCTAAATTCAGCCCCACGAAATTTTCCCTTCATCCCACAATAGAACAACCGAGTCAAATCTTCACTATACTTGTCATCACATTCTACAAATTCATTCAGATTTTGAAAATTTATGAGTTCAGAAATTTCAGGAATGTGAAAATCTGGACCCATCAGAGGATAAAACCCATGTTGTCTTATAACAGCCCGGTTAGAGAACAATTCCCCAAAAGGAGTAGCTAGCCTTTCAGAAATTAAAGATTCAAAAGTTACCCGGTGTAAGGATGATGCTCTGGTTGGTGCTGGATGTGAAGTTGATCCTCTTGTTCCCCTTGTACCAGGATTTCTCCGGGAAGCCATGGTTGAAGAAGAATTTAAGAAAGATTATCACACTAGATTTTTGCAGAGATGGAAGGGTAGATGTGTGAAACACTTTGAAGACCTTGCAGCAGATATATAGAGAATTTTCTCTTGGTGTTCCCCCCCTTTTTTTTTTGTTTTATTAGGGTTTTGATGAGGGTTTAGTGGAGAGTAATTGAGATTGATGAGGTTTAAAGGAGAAGAATAGGGAGAGATTGACCACAAAGACTAATGAGATGACATGCAATAATCATATATTAATGTGCAATGAGAAAATATAGGGAAGGTAAACACCACTAGGTCGGCACACGCAACCCAGTAAAGAAGAAGTCTGAACGGTTCATTCATGCGTCGACCTGTGAATCTGTGCGTCGGCGCATGATTCTTGAAAATTTGAAAAGAAACTGAACATGTGGTTATGCGCTAACCCGAAAGTTTAATAGGTCAGCGCATGAATCTATGCGTCGACGCATGGACCTAAAAAAAAAGTGAAATTTTGCAAAAAGTTTTGTTCCAACCAGATAAATACACATATACATAAACAGAACCAAACATTCACATGAATGATAAGTGCTCAAAATGAAATAAACATCAAGATTAGCGTAAGTAACATGGCACAAAATGTTGATAAACCTCTATAAGTTGGAACGATATTACCTTGACCATCAGGATGGTGAGATCCCTCACATATGGCTAAGTATTTCTTTGCATTGTTAGTTAAAGAAACAGACAAGCATGTATATATATATATATATATATATATATATATATATATATATATATATATATATATATATATATATATATATATATATATATATATATATATATATATATATATATATATATATATATATATGTGTGTGTGTGTGTGTGTGAAGATCACTATTCTAAAGGATGTTATGCACGATCCGAGATATCGAGAATGCCAAGTTCCCTACGGATGTGAAAGAAAGGCTCTGTAGCTAATGGTTTTGTGAAAATATCAGCAAGTTGATTCTTAGTGTCAACATGCTCAAAAATAACATCACCTTTCTCTACATGATCCCTAATAAAATGATGGCGTATTTCGATATGCTTGGTGCGTGAATGTAGTACAGGGTTCTTAGTTAGATTAATCGCACTAGTGTTATCGCACAAAATTGGAATACGTTCAAGTTTTAAATTGAAATCAAGTAATTATTGTTTAAGCCATAGGACTTGAGCACAACAACTACCGGCGGCAACGTATTCCGCCTCGGCTGTTGACAAAGCAACGGAAACCTGTTTCTTGCTGTGCCAACTCACCAAGGAGTTTGCGAAAAAGTGACACGTGCCACTAGTACTTTTCCTATCCAACTTGCACCCGACAAAGTCGGAGTCGGAGTAGCCAACTAAGGAACAAACACTACCTTTGGAATACCACAACCCATACTTTGGAGTACCAGAGAGGTATCGAAGTATGCGCTTAACTGCCTTCAGGTGGGATTCCTTGGGATGTGCCTGATATCTCGCACACATGCATACACTAAACATTATATCGGGACGTGATGCGGTAAGATAAAGGAGAGACCCTATCATACCTCGGTACTTCTTTACCTCAACATCCTTACCCTTTTCGTCACGATCAAGATTAGCACTTGTAGGCATAGGAGTATCTATTGCTTTGCAGTTCAGCATATCAAAACGTTTTAGTAACTCAAGACAATATTTCGTTTGACTCACGAATGTGCCCTATTCAAGTTGTTTGATTTGCAATCCGAGGAAATAGTTGAGCTCCCCCATCATGCTCATTTCAAACTCCCCCTGCATCAAACTAGAAAACTCCTTGACCAAGGTCATGTTAGTAGACCCAAACATAATATCGTCAACATAAATTTGTACCAAAATTAAGTGTTTCCCTCAACGTTTAATGAAGAGGGTTGTGTCAACCTTTCCTCTTGAATACCCTTGATCAAGTAGAAATTTGGTTAGACGTTCATTCCAAGCCCTAGGGGCTTGTTTAAGTCCGTACAAAGCTCGCTTAAGTTTATAGACATGATCAAGTTATTCATGTGATTCAAAACCTGGAGGTTGGGCTACATAAACCTCTTCATTTATATATCCGTTAAGGAATGCACTTTTAACATCCATTTGGAATAGTTTAAAGTTCTTTGTGCAAGCATAGGCAAGTAGAAGGCGTATGGCCTCGAGTCGGACAATCGGCGCATAAGTTTCCTCATAGTCGATTCCTTCCTCTTGGTTATAGCCTTGCGCTACAAGCCTAGATTTGTTACGCGTCATAACTCCATTTTCATCAAGTTTATTCCTAAACACCCATCGGGTTCCTATTACTCGATGATCTCGCGGAGGGGGGACAAGGTCCCAAACCTCATTTCTCCAGAATTGATTTAGTTCATCTTGCATTGATAGATACCAATGCTCATCGAGTAACGCCTCCTTAGAGTTTTTAGGTTCAACTTGGGAGACAAAAGCATAGTGATAACAAAAGTTACTAAGTTTAGAGCGAGTAGTTACTCCCTTAGAGATATCACCGAGAATGTTGTCAATTGGAAGGTCTTTTGAAGACTTCCAAGCTGGAGGAAGTTCATCTTTATTAGCATGATGATCATCCTCACTTTTCACTGATTGGTGATCCTTTTCCTCCTCAATACGCACTGCTTCAGGCTGATCAATTCCCTTATCAGTGTCCTTGAGTATGTCTTCAGTAGGTACACCTGCACCATGAAAAGAACTACCTTCTCCGACATTTCTCGGATAAGACTCGTCAAAAGTAACATGAACTGACTCTTCAACTACACGTAACCTCTTATTATAAATTATATATGCTTTACTTGACTGAGAGTATCCAAGAAAAATACCCTCGTCAGCCTTGGCATCAAATTTGCCGAGAGTCTCTTTCTCATTGTTTAACACAAAGCATTTGCAACCAAATACATGAAGGTGAGAGATGTTTGGCTTACGCCCTTTTAAAAGCTCATACGGTGTCTTGTTTAGAATAGGCCGGATGAGCACCCTATTCAAAACATAACAAGCCGTACTTATGGCGTCGGCCCAAAAGTATTTTGGTAATCCACTATCATTGATCATAGTCCTTCCAAGTTCTTCCAAAACTCTATTTTTACGTTCCACTACCCCATTTTGTTGAGGGGTACATGGTGCGGAAAAATTATGATCAATTCCGTTGGAATCACAAAATGCTTCAAATAAATGATTTTCAAACTCACCCCCATGGTCACTTCTGATTGACCCAATGTTTGTGTTTAACTTGTTCTGAGATAACTTAGCAAATCGTTCAAAGGCCGAAAAGGTATCACTCTTATTTGCTAAGAAAATTGTCCAGCAAAACCTAGAAAAATCATCGACTATAACAAACCCATAATAGTTACCACCTAGGCTTTTAACCCTAGATGGTCCAAAAAGGTCCATATGGAGGAGCTCAAGGGGTCTCATAGTTGAAACAATGTTTTTAGATTTAAAAGAGATCCTTGTTTGCTTCCCCATTTGGCACGCATCACAAAGATGATCCTTTGTGAATTTAATTTTGGGAAAACCGATGACTAGGTCTTTAGAGACAATTTTGTTAAGCAAATCAAAGTTGATATGAGCCAAGCGTCTATGCCACAACCATGAATCTTCATTCATAGTGACTAAACACTTGTCTCCATCCAATGATACCTCGTTTAAGTCTAGCATATAAACGTTATTCACCCTCAAGCCCTTAAACACATTCTTTTTGTCGCAATCTTCAACTACGCAACAATCCTTTGAAAAAGAGACTTTATAATTTTTGTCACATAGTTAACTAATGCTTAAAAGGTTGTGTCTAAGGCCTTCCACAAGAAGTACATCAGAGATAGTAGTAGATGAGGGGTTACCTATACTACCTTTGCCGAGAATCTGTCCCTTGTAGTTATCTCCATAGGTGAGAAACCCCTTTTTCTTCGCCACAAAGTCGATGAAAAGAGATATGTCTCCGGTCATATGTCTTGAGCAGCCACTATCCAGAACCCATCTTCCTTCGGTGGTCTCAAGACTTTGTACCTACAAAAATAATCAAGGGAGAGTAGGTACCCAATTCTCATTGGGTCCTTTATGGTAAGTGAAACCAATATTGCCTTTGGGCAACCATTGATAAATGCCCTTTGGAACAAGAAATCTCCGAAAGCGGTACTTAGCAATAGTATGACCGGGCTTACAACAATATAAGCAATCACGATTCGTTTGGAGTTTACCTTTGCTATCACTATCTCGAATCACATACGTGTATTGTTGATACGGATTATTCATTGTTTCACGATAATGTGATCGATCAATAGCAAACGTAATCTTAGGCTTGAGATCCTTGTCTAACTTGGCTTTGAGGGTTCTCACCTCTCTTTGCCAAATATGACAAGTATCACAGCCCCCAAAGTTAAACCATGGATATTTATTCTCATCGATCTTAGTTTTTGATACATTCACCATGGATTTTTTAAGATCTTCCAATTCCTTTTGGGAATCGGAAACCTTTTTCTCCAAATAGGAAAAGATCTTTTTATTCGAAGCTAAGCGTTGAAATGCTTCCTTAGCTTCGTGGTGCAATGTATCAAAAGCTCTTTTTAATTCAGCATGAGACATATTTTGACAATTTTCATATTTAGAGGGTTTTACCTCTTTTGCTTTGTTGTGACGTGCCATAAGACAAAGGTTGACGGATTCACTTTCGTCACTTGAGGAATCATCTTTCTCCGACTCACTATCGCTTTCCCAAGCGATGTATGCTCGTCGAGACTTGTTGGACTTTTTGTTTGAGCGACTCTTGTCATTATCCTTATCTTTGTCTTTCTTTAGGGATGGACAATCCGGCTTGTAGTGCCCGGATTTTCCACAGTTGTAGCACGTCCCTTTTACCTTGCCATTTTTATTTCCTTCACTTCTAGATTGCTTCCTGAACTTGACAAGATTTCTGTCCGAGTGCTGAATATCGTTCTTACGAATATATCTATTGTATCTCTTCACAAATAAGCTCATATCATCACCGGATTCTTCATCTTTGTCATTTTTGGCTTCATCATCACTTAGCTCTTGATGTGTGGACTTTGAACAAGAAGCCTTAAGAGATATCGACTTCTTCTCCGTATCTTTTTCCTTCTCTTTCTTTATACTCTTTTCATGTTTATCCAAGCTAATGAGCACTTGCTCATGCTCATCGAGTTTACCAAAGAGTGTTGTGAGGTCTAGTGTAGCAAGATCATTGGCCTCCTTGATAGCGGTAACCTTCGGTTGCCATTCCCTGTTAAGACACCTCAGAATTTTGTTAGTAGAAACCTCATTTGGAATTGGTTTACCAAGAACGTGCAATTTGTTGATAATGTGAGTGAATCATTTTTGCATATCCGCAATGGTTTCCCCTTGCTTCATGTAAAACAAATCAAACTCTTGCGTTAGTGTATTAATACGAGCCATTTTAACATCATTAGTGCCTTCGTGGGCTACTTGTAAGGCATCCCAAATAGCTTTGGCTGTTTCACAATAGGAGACTCGATAATACTCATCAACTCCCAAGGAGGAGATGATCATATTACGAGCCTTCCAATCATAGCTGTACTTTTTCTCGTCCTCCTCAGTCCATTGAGCTTCGGGTTTAGGAACGACAACGCCTTCCGCGTTAGTCATAGTAATTTCCATGGGACCGTTTAAAATAACGTTCCAAACCTTCCGATCTATGGAGTTAATATGGACGCGCATACAATCCTTCCAGTAGCTGTAGTTTTCACCTGTAAAAACTGGAGCTCTATTATAAGCCCCCTTAGGTTCGTTCGCCATGATCCAAGAAGTTTTACCGAAGCACCAGAATAAACCGGAGCCCGTGATACCACTTGTTAGACGATGGCTATGGATCTAGAAGGGGGGTTGAATAGATCCCTTGAGTTTTACACGCAAATAGTCTACAAAAATTCTGTTTTAAAAAATTTGTTTTAACGGAAGCTACCACTGGATAGAACGTCTACAACGAACCTTCTACCGAAAGGATCAGATATGCACGAATATATTACGGATGAGTAATGAAGAGAAAAATTCAGATTTGAATACTACACTTAAAAACGCAGATAACAAATTATCACTTGCTTGATGTTTATTCCAATCCAATGAGGTTAATTGATAAGCAATTTAAAGCTATGTGTTCAAATTTTGCTTGGAAACAAATTATCAAACACCTAGTGTGCGTAAACACACTATGTGCAGAATTTCTATGAAGAATAATGTACAGCTGCTCCAGAACACAATTCAATGAATTGTATCGATTTAACAAAACAGTTTATCAGCGTACAATTATTCTACGACAGAAATTTCAATAGTTTGCTACGTCACAAATTCGAACAATACTGAAATGTAAAAGAGTTAAGGGAAAGAGAGAACAAACGAGATTTGATTAGGCAGTTCCCCAATCGTCCTCGCTTTGGGTACGTCTGCCCCCAACTCCACAAAAGGAATTAAGATATATATATATATATATATATATATATATATATATATATATATATATATATGTAGTTGTTGCAAATTGTTTATTACAAGAGAAAACTATGAACATTCAAACCCCGAACGTCTCCGATCGTTGATGCAGAATTTTCTCTTCCCTTGATTCAAGATGAATCAAGTGCTCCGAATATGGTTGATTCAATTACCGTCCCACGCTACTAAACCGAAAGAAAACGTCGTTCTTCAGTTACCTTCACTCGGTCAATTGAAATCTTCCAAGAATTCGAACCCAAACCTTCTTCTACAATCCTCTGATTACAGCTACTAAACCGAAACAGTTGCGCCAATTTCCGGTTACCTTCGCCCAGCCGAATCCCTGTAGAATGAACAGTTTGTACAAAAAACCCCAAAATCTCTTCGATTCTTGGAGGACAAACCCAACTGGTTTGATTCAAGAAACACCTGCCAAACTCTCAACCCAGAAGATGAAGATCACACTTCCTAAATTCTGAACGTTATCACTTCGATCAATGGGCGACACAAACAAAGATGATTATGTGTGATTGTTTGTTTACACAATGAAGAAGATGAAGATGAAGAGAGCAATGACATATATTTTTCACGTTTCTTGTTATAATGAAAAATGAAGACCAAAACTATTTATATGAAAAATATGACCAACAAAAATAATAACAGAAAAGAAATTAAGTCAAAAAGTGCAAAAATAAAGGCCATGCGTCGACCTCCAGTCTCTATGCGTCGACGCATAAAATACGAATTTTGAATCCTCAGGTTTGTGCGCTTACCCGCAAGTTCTGGAGGTTAGCGCATGAATTCTGGGGTTAGCGCATGAACTTAAGGGTCAGCGCATGAAGTGCATATTTTTCAGGAAATTCCAATTTTTGAACATTTTTACCAGACCAAGGTCAAACATACATGCTAGACACTACTAAAACAATAGTGGACCTTTATTTTTGGAGAGAACAAGATCCTATGCATCTAGACACATGACCAATAACGGTAAGACGCTATATGCCCGACACGTGAAGTGATACCGCTCAAATTACAATCTAATATGTTTGTTGACATCATTAAAACAAGATAGCTACAAGGATATCCCACACAGGCTTGTGGCCTCTAACTGAGTAGCCATTCCATTTGGCGCCACCCTTACTGGTCCATACCAAACCCTGCCATTTTGGAAATTTTTTTGAAAAACTGGTTTTTTAGTATTTTTTTTGAAAAAACACGTTATATTACAAAAAAATTCTTTTATAGGAGTAACTAAGAGTAGATTAGAGTTTTCTATAACATTGAATTTTTTTATATTATACATTATTTAAAAGAGAACCAATGAAACTTAATCCATTTTGTGGAATACTTTCCTAATTTTTTTTTGTTGTTGTCAATGATATAATGGTTTTTCAATTAATTAAAGGAGCATTGTCCTTTTGATAGTTTTTTTTCTTTCTTGTTAGTAATTTCTTATATCTAGTTTTTTTTCTTCTTCTTGTTGTCAATCGAATTTTTTATATCTAGTTTATAGGAGTAATTTTTTATATCTAGTTTAAAAACTCTAAGTTACTCCTATAAAACTCTTAGTTATGCTATAGAAAACTCTAATATAAGTTTCATTGGTTCTCTTTTAAATAATCTATAATATAAGAAAATTCAATACTATAGAAAACTCTAATCTACTCTTAGTTACTCCTTCCGTAAAACTCTAATCTATAATACCAGTGAGATGCATGGATTTAATCCTATAAATATATTATTCACCTTTATTCTATATTTAAAAATGATCTTGAGGATTAAAATCTTTTTTATAAATAAATAAAAAACAATTTTTAAAAACTCTAATATTGTGGTGAACTAAAATTTCAATTAAAATTTAATAGAAACTAAATTTACAAGTTTGCGTTTTGTAGTGATAAAAAATGTATTTAATTTTCAAAAGTAATGAGCAAAATCATGTATATTTAAATCATTCAATATGAATTTTACCAAAACAAAAATCATTCAATATGAATTGTACCAATACTAATAAATTTATATGGTTTAATTATTTGTGATTATTGTTTACAATCTGACATATTTCACCCACTCCAGAGAAACATAACAGATCCTGTTTAATTATTCAAATTAGAACCAATGAAACTTGATCCATTCTCCCGATTACATTCCTAATTATTTGTTGTTGATTCTTAACGATACAATGGTTTTTCAATTAATTAATGGATTAGTGTCCTTTGGATAGTGTTTTTTTTATTTTTTATGTTAGTAATATTTTATATCTAGTTTAATATAGGACCAAGATTTTGGGGTTGTTGTCTTAATACGGTGTTCACTTTTTAAAACTCAACATTGAACAACTTTTTGGTCCTGTTAAATACTTTTTTTCTGAAACGGATTTCATTTTTTATTTGTTCATAGCTTATCTCTATCTTTCTTTCAAAAGATATGGAGTTTGATAAACAACTTAGTCAAATTAGACATTAATCTAAGGTCCAAAAAAAAAATATTTTTAGACCCAAACAAAATATTTATTAATACTAACTATTAACAAATTTTAACTGATTAAAATAAAATAATTTAAAATCTTTCTCTTCTTTAAAAATTAGTCAATCACTATCATAATTAATGTCATTTAAAGTATTTTATTTATCCAAAAAAAATCCCTATTAACTCATCTCAATTTTGTTAGCATGATTCTACAATCAAAAGATATGCATATAGATATTGTTATAGATCATTTAAAAGGTCTTATCACTTATTTAAAACATTATAGGGAAAGCGGGTTTGCATTGACTTTAGAATCCACAGAAAAATGGCCATCGAAATAGATTTAGAGCCAAAATTTCGTGAAAAACGTAAAATTCATAGAAAACCTCATTTTGATGAAAATCCTATTAATGAGATCACACATTCACCTAAAGAATCTTTTTGTATTGAGTATTTTTTATACATATTAGATCAATCAATTAATTCTATTGAGACAAGATTTGAACAATTTTTACAATATGAGACTATTTTTGGTTTTTTATTTGATTGCAAAAAAATTAAAGCTTTAGATGAGGATGAATTGAAAAATATTGTGATAATCTGAAAAAGTTTTTAAAGTTTAATGAATACTCTGATATTGACGCTCTTGATTTATTTTTAGAATTGGAAGTACTAAGAGAAGTGTTAATAGAAGAAATTAGCACACCAATAGAAGTATTGAGTTATATTAAAACTTTAGATTCTTTTCCAAATGTTTACATTGTATATAGAATTTTATTGACAATCCCTGCAACAATTGCTACTGCTGAAAGAAGTTTTTAAAAATTAAAATTGCTTAAATCATATCTAAGATCAACAATGTTACAAGATAGATTGAATGAATTAGTTATTTTATCTATTGAAAGCGAAATGTTAGAATTGCTTGATTATAAAACTCTGATAAATGATTTTGCAGCTAAAAAAGCTATAAGATTAATATAAAAATTAATATTTTATATAATATAATAAATCTCTTTAAAATTCTTATAAAAAAGGTTCATTTAATATTTTCGCGTAAGGCTCCAAAATGTCTGTAAACGGCCCTTAATATTTACAATTTTATTTGAAATAACTGATAAAAATACTATTAATTAAAAGAGACTATCCCAATAAGGTTTTTATTTTGTACTGAGGCGCCATCTGGGATGGCTTTGTTAGACGATGGCTATGGATCTAGAAGGGGGTTTAATAGATCTCTTGAGTTTTACACGCAAATAGTCTACAAAAATTCTGTTTTAAAAAATTTGTTTTAACGGAAGCTACCACTGGATAGAAGGTCTACAACGAACCTTCTACCGAAAGGATCGGATATGCACGAATATATTACGGATGAGTACGGAAGAGAAAAATTCAGATTTGAATACTACACTTAAAAATGCAGACAACAAATTATCACTTGCTTGATGTTTATTCCAATCCAATGAGGTTAATTGATAAGCAATTTAAAGCTATGTGTTCAAATTTTGCTTGGAAACAAATTATCAAACACCTAGTGTGCGTAAACACACTATGTGCAGAATTTCTATGAAGATTAATGTACAGCTGCTCCAGAACACAATTCAATGAATTGTATCGATTTAACAAAACAGTTTATCAGCGTACAATTATTCTACGACAGAAATTTCAATAGATTGCTACGTCACAAATTCGAACAATACTGAAATGTAAAAGAGTTAAGGGAAAGAGAGAACAAACGAGATTTGATTAGGCAGTTCCCCAATCGTCCTCGCTTTGGGTACGTCTGCCCCCAACTCCACAAAAGGAATTAAGATATATATATATATATATATATATATGTAGTTGTTGCAAATTGTTTATTACAAGAGAAAACTATGAACATTCAAACCCCGAACGTCTCCGATCGTTGATGCAGAATTTTCTCTTCCCTTGATTCAAGATGAATCAAGTGCTCCGAATATGGTTGATTCAATTACCGTCCCACGCGACTAAACCGAAAGAAAACGCCGTTCTTCAGTTACCTTCAATCGGTCAATTGAAATCTTCCAAGAATTCGAACCCAAACCTTCTTCTACAATCCTCTGATTACAGCTACTAAACCGAAACAGTTGCGCCAATTTTCGGTTACCTTCGCCCAGCCGAATCCCTGTAAAATGAATAGTTTGTACAAAAAACCCCAAAATCTCTTCGATTCTTGGAGGACAAACCCAACTGGTTTGATTCAAGAAACACCTGCCAAACTCTCAACCCAGAAGATGAAGATCACACTTCCTAAATTCTGAACGTTATCACTTCGATCAATGGGCGACACAAACAAAGATGATTATGTGTGATTGTTTGTTTACACAATGAAGAAGATGAAGATGAAGAGAGCAATGACATATATTTTTCACGTTTCTTGTTATAATGAAAAATGAAGACCAAAACTATTTATATGAAAAATATGACCAACAAAAATAATAACAGAAAAATAACAGAAAAGAAATTAAGTGAAAAAGTGCAAAAATAAAGGTCATGCGTCGACCTCCAGTCTCTATGCGTCGACGCATAAAATACGAATTTTGAATCCTCAGGTTTGTGTGCTTACCCGCAAGTTCTGGAGGTTAGCGCATGAATTCTGGGGTTAGCGCATGAACTTAAGGGTCAGCGCATGAAGTGCATATTTTTCAGGAAATTCCAATTTTTGAACATTTTGACCAGACCAAGGTCAAACTTACATGCTAGACACTACTAAAACAATAGTGGACCTTTATTTTTGGAGAGAACAAGATCCTATGCATCTAGACACATGACCAATAACGGTAAGACGCTATATGCCCGACACGTGAAGTGATACCGCTCAAATTACAATCTAATATGTTTGTTGACATCATTAAAACAAGATAGCTACAAGGATATCCCACACAGGCTTGTGGCCTCTAACTGAATAGTCATTCCATTTGGCGCCACCCTTACTGGTCCCTACCAAACCCTGCCATTTTGGAAATTTTTTTGAAAAACTGGTTTTTTAGTATTTTTTTTGAAAAAACAAGTTATATTACAAAAAAATTCTTTTATAGGAGTAACTAAGAGTAGATTAGAGTTTTCTATAACATTGAATTTTTTTATATTATACATTATTTAAAAGAGAACCAATGAAACTTAATCCATTTTGTGGAATACTTTCCTAATTTTTTTTTGTTGTTGTCAATGATATAATGGTTTTTCAATTAATTAAAGGAGCATTGTCCTTTTGATAGTTTTTTTTCTTTCTTGTTAGTAATTTCTTATATCTAGTTTTTTTTCTTCTTCTTGTTGTCAATCGAATTTTTTATATCTAGTTTATAGGAGTAATTTTTTATATCTAGTTTAAAAACTCTAAGTTACTCCTATAAAACTCTTAGTTATGCTATAGAAAACTCTAATATAAGTTTCATTGGTTCTCTTTTAAATAATCTATAATATAAGAAAATTCAATACTATAGAAAACTCTAATCTACTCTTAGTTACTCCTTCCGTAAAACTCTAATCTATAATACCAGTGAGATGCATGGATTTAATCCTATAAATATATTATTCACCTTTATTCTATATTTAAAAATGATCTTGAGGATTAAAATCTTTTTTATAAATAAATAAAAAACAATTTTTAAAAACTCTAATATTGTGGTGAACTAAAATTTCAATTAAAATTTAATAGAAACTAAATTTACAAGTTTGCGTTTTGTAGTGATAAAAAATGTATTTAATTTTCAAAAGTAATGAGCAAAATCATGTATATTTAAATCATTCAATATGAATTTTACCAAAACAAAAATCATTCAATATGAATTGTACCAATACTAATAAATTTATATGGTTTAATTATTTGTGATTATTGTTTACAATCTGACATATTTCACCCACTCCAGAGAAACATAACAGATCCTGTTTAATTATTCAAATTAGAACCAATGAAACTTGATCCATTCTCCCGATTACATTCCTAATTATTTGTTGTTGATTCTTAACGATACAATGGTTTTTCAATTAATTAATGGATTAGTGTCCTTTGGATAGTGTTTTTCTTATTTTTTATGTTAGTAATATTTTATATCTAGTTTAATATAGGACCAAGATTTTGGGGTTGTTGTCTTAATACGGTGTTCACTTTTTAAAACTCAACATTGAACAACTTTTTGGTCCTGTTAAATACTTTTTTTCTGAAACGGATTTCATTTTTTATTTGTTCATAGCTTATCTCTATCTTTCTTTCAAAAGATATGGAGTTTGATAAACAACTTAGTCAAATTAGACATTAATCTAAGGTCCAAAAAAAAAATATTTTTAGACCCAAACAAAATATTTATTAATACTAACTATTAACAAATTTTAACTGATTAAAATAAAATAATTTAAAATCTTTCTCTTCTTTAAAAATTAGTCAATCACTATCATAATTAATGTCATTTAAAGTATTTTATTTATCCAAAAAAAATCCCTATTAACTCATCTCAATTTTGTTAGCATGATTCTACAATCAAAAGATATGCATATAGATATTGTTATAGATCATTTAAAAGGTCTTATCACTTATTTAAAACATTATAGGGAAAGCGGGTTTGCATTGACTTTAGAATCCACAGAAAAATGGCCATCGAAATAGATTTAGAGCCAAAATTTCGTGAAAAACGTAAAATTCATAGAAAACCTCATTTTGATGAAAATCCTATTAATGAGATCACACATTCACCTAAAGAATCTTTTTGTATTGAGTATTTTTTATACATATTAGATCAATCAATTAATTCTATTGAGACAAGATTTGAACAATTTTTACAATATGAGACTATTTTTGGTTTTTTATTTGATTGCAAAAAAATTAAAGCTTTAGATGAGGATGAATTGAAAAATATTGTGATAATCTGAAAAAGTTTTTAAAGTTTAATGAATACTCTGATATTTACGCTCTTGATTTATTTTTAGAATTGGAAGTACTAAGAGAAGTGTTAATAGAAGAAATTAGCACACCAATAGAAGTATTGAGTTATATTAAAACTTTAGATTCTTTTCCAAATGTTTACATTGTATATAGAATTTTATTGACAATCCCTGCAACAATTGCTACTGCTGAAAGAAGTTTTTAAAAATTAAAATTGCTTAAATCATATCTAAGATCAACAATGTTACAAGATAGATTGAATGAATTAGTTATTTTATCTATTGAAAGCGAAATGTTAGAATTGCTTGATTATAAAACTCTGATAAATGATTTTGCAGCTAAAAAAGCTATAAGATTAATATAAAAATTAATATTTTATATAATATAATAAATCTCTTTAAAATTCTTATAAAAAAGGTTCATTTAATATTTTCGCGTAAGGCTCCAAAATGTCTGTAAACGGCCCTTAATATTTACAATTTTATTTGAAATAACTGATAAAAATACTATTAATTAAAAGAGACTATCCCAATAAGGTTTTTATTTTGTACTGAGGCGCCATCTGGGATGGCTTTGTTAGACGATGGCTATGGATCTAGAAGGGGGTTTAATAGATCCCTTGAGTTTTACACGCAAATAGTCTACAAAAATTCTGTTTTAAAAAATTTGTTTTAACGGAAGCTACCACTGGATAGAAGGTCTACAACGAACCTTCTACCGAAAGGATCGGATATGCACGAATATATTACGGATGAGTACGGAAGAGAAAAATTCAGATTTGAATACTACACTTAAAAATGCAGACAACAAATTATCACTTGCTTGATGTTTATTCCAATCCAATGAGGTTAATTGATAAGCAATTTAAAGCTATGTGTTCAAATTTTGCTTGGAAACAAATTATCAAACACCTAGTGTGCGTAAACACACTATGTGCGTAAACCTGTTGTACCCTAAATTTTTACCCTTAGATGTCATCCAGCTTTTGCGCATCTTAGGAGCATCTCTGCATTTGTTTGAGCTAACCCATATCTTGTAGTTTGTTTATTTGCGTTCAAATTAGGTCTACCTATCATCGTGAGGCTCCACAAGTTGTTTGAAGCAAGTCAAATCGACAACAGATCTCCAATACCAGAGCTTTGGAATTAGGGTTCTATCCTGAAGGGATCATTAAGTTTTGGCTCTATCAAATCAAGATTTGTATGGATCACTTACCATATAATGCCATCTACATCCAAGAGATATCATTTAACAAAAATCCAAGGCCCATGTTACAAAAAAAAAACCTTATGTTAATTATTAAAAAATCGTTACCAAAATATATTGCAAACTATATGGATTTTAATTTCATTGCCAAAAACCAATGAGGAGCAAGCATTACTTTGTTTGACTTTTCAACCTCATTTGCCAACCAATGGAAAAGTGACACGTGGCGTACAAGAAACCAAAACAATCCAAATTGTTCCTTCTTCCCCGTTCTTGTTCGCGGATTGCAAGGGAGAGGAGGGAAATTCAAACTAGTGATCCAATTCATCAAATCCATCATCAATCCTTAGCGCGCCATTATTTCAATTTCAAATTCTCCGAATCACTTGCCCGTTGAGCTTCGACGGTTTGATTCATCCAAAGGGCTCAGAGGATCGTTCGTTTCTGCACGCTGCCTGCTCTCACCTCAATCGAGACCTAAATTGAAGCACCAAAACAGCCTATACGCGTTTCACTTGGCTCAAGAGGAAATTCAGGCTATTGCTAGGCGTGTAGTAGCTTCATTGATTGCCCTCTCTCCAAAATAAACTCATTTTGTCTGCTGAACTTTCAATGCGGTTGACGAACTCGCTGCCTATAAAAGGAGCCTCCAACTTCATCAAGGGGGGGATTTTTTTTTAAAAAAAAAAAAGAAAAAGCAACAAAGAAACCCTCTAGAAAACCCAATTCTTGGAGTATCCAAAGCTAGCTGAAAGGAAAGGATCGCTTGCCATTTGCTTAGGAACCAGGTAAGTTCCCCAAACCTTCATCTGTCATGCTCATATCATGTATGCTTTGAATTGTTAGATTGTGTCAGTTACTTCTGATGCTATTGCCATTTGCCTTATGCACATGAACATGTATGATGCCTTGCGAAATCTTATTATTTGATCTCTGTTAGTTTTGAACTGTTATTGTTACTTTGGGCCCAGATGCATGCCAAAAACTTGGACCTCTTAAGATGCATTTGAAAATTGGACAGTTCAATATGTTTACATTGACTATGATATTTCGGTTGATGAGTTCATACGACTTGTATTTGTGGATTTTGCTCCATAATTCATTTTTGATAAAATTGTTAAAACCTGGTATATGCATTGTCAAGCTCACCACCATGGTAAGTGTGTGTTTATTCTAGCAAGTAAGTGCCTATGTTGTGGAGGTAATCTAAGCTTTCATGATTTCTTCATGCTTAAGAAATTTGTCAATTCTGAACTTTGCATTTGCTGTCACTATTTGTCATTTTGTCTAAACATGATTATGTTGAACATGCTAGAGATATTGTCTTGATTTTTGGTTGTCTTTTACATCTTAACTGAGTAGTTGCCAGGACATATGATTTGATTGACATGTTAACACTTAGTAGACAAACTAAACTGAATAGTGATCCTTTAGGAATTGTGACACAATGACATAATGGTTTTTGCTGTTAAGACAAGTTCTACCCTAAGAATCATTAGTGTGCCCCTGTTGCTAATTTTACATTGATCATTTGGGCTGATGTGTAGTGTATTGCTTGTAGTCATGTTACTTTCCATTCAAATGAGAAGTTTGTTTTGGTATGCCATTTGAATCATATGTGTCACTTGTTTGTTTATCTTAACTGAATGAGTTTAGACTTATAACATGTAGGTTTTAGTATGTGACCCATATCTGTTAAAACCTGTTTTCATGTTTACTTGCCAAGATGTGAAAGTTGATCATTTGTTTCCTTATATGCTACTAGTGTAACTGAACCACCATCCGTGCCAATACTTACAAGGTTCTTACATGTAAATCCTGCTTTGTTTTTGGCATATCACCTTATGTGTCCCTATATGTGCAAATCCTAGCCAATGTGCAACATCGTGTTTTAGTGTGGGTAGTTACTTATGTTTTAAACTGTTGACCTGTCAAGTATCATGTATGTATACAACCTGTCCTACCATGCTGTATGTTGTTGTATGGTTTAATGATATCCTTTGAATGAAGTCGACTGCTATGTGACATGTCCTGTTCTGCTTTGAGTCCAAGTATATGATCTATAAGACCCCTTTAACCATCATGAGGCCTATTTGTGTGCTTGTCATTGTAAACATAATTGACCCTCCTTATATTGACATGATAAGTGTAGTTTCTCGCGTGTGCTTGTATAACATTCATGCCTAAATGTTATTAGGATTAGATGCCATTTTGTATGAACAATTGTGTTTATCCTTGTTTCATAACAGTGTTGTATTTCGAAATTGCTATGAGCCCATGTGTGATCTTAATCTAGTTTTGATGCATGAACCACACTATGCCTGCTTCCATTAAGATTAAAGTCATTTTTCCTTGACATTGTGTGACACCATGTTTGATTGGCATGCCCATGATCTAGCCTGCTTCAAGATATGTGAACTTCTGTCTTATTTCGCATTGATTGCATATGCTTGCATTGTTCATAATCACAACAGTCCTTCTTTGATCTTGTCATTTGACTGGTTTGACATTGTTGGCTGCATACTTAATGTTATGAATTCATTACCTTATGATGTGTATAAATTCGTCTCAAGTAACATGTTGTTTGTCTGCATACTGAATGTCTGCTATGGTTGATGTTTACTTTGATGTCGTCATCCTGTCAACACTCATGTTCACACGTTTGAATTGCTACTGTATGTCAAAGCATGCCTCCAAAACTGATTGCGTTATGCCTCAATTGATCTTATGTTTTCTTGCATTTCAAAGCTTACAACCTTGCCTATCATGTGGTTTTGTTCCTAAATTGGCTCTGTTACATTTCCCTAACATGTTTAGTCGTGAAAGTGTTCTGATGTCTGTAAATAATTCACTAAGCTGTTACAGATTCCTTAGTCTTCATAGGTTTGATTCATTGTATGCAAATCATGTCCTGGTCTGGTTCTCATCAGAGTGTGTTGAATGTGTTGTATGCTTGCTGCTATGATCATGTATGATTCTCTGCCAACTTGCCTTTGTTTTGCACTGTCTGCTGGTTTATTTTGCGATTCATGCTACTTAACATTTAACTTATGGAAATGCTGAAACATCATGATTTTCATAGATTGTGTTTCAATTCAGTTTGCATCTCATCACAGTTGCTGGAGTCTTAGCGAAATTAGAGGGATTAGAAATTGAGTCTTGATGTTGTTGTTTGGATTGTATGAGAAATGTTTCCAAAGTCTGCTGCATGTGGTTTGGTTGTGTTCAATATTTGGTGGTTGGTATGTTTATCACTTTTACGTGGACAGTTAGTGCACTTATAGGTTGAATTTGTTTGTTGTTCAACATGTATGAAACTCCATGACTGTGAGTGTCATCACATGTTTTTTGATTCCATCTGGTTTGGATTTGTTTGCTGAGAAATGACCTGGTTTTAGTAGCATTGTCGTGAATGGTTGATGTTGGTTTGGTGTTGTAATTTGGAAAATGCACGCATATGAGGTTTAGATGGTTATTGAGTCATATAATGTTTGGATGAACACGCCGTCCCAACGGTCACACACATGCACATAACTACCTTGCCTACCCTTAGGACTGGGGTTCGAATCCCCCTCGCCCCAGTCCTTTTATTTTTTTTTTCTTTTCTGAATTTCGCTTGCTTTAGAATACGTGTGTGTGTATCCATCCTTTGTCAAGCTCGCGCGTCTGGCTCCGTTGGTTATGGTTTTAGGCTGTATGGGAAAGGTCTTGGGTTCAATCCCTTAAAATGCAACTTCTTCTTTTAATCACTTGATTGGTTTAGTTTTTATTTTTTTTTAAGTTCCTACTTCATATTCAAAATACCATAACTTGTTTAATTTTTATCCTTTTTCTTCCCTTCCTTTTGCTATGTTCTTCTTGTTGAATATTTTTTTTAATATAAGAGAAAATGACAAAAATATGTATTTTGAGGCCATTATTCGTGATAGTATTAGAGATGCTTATTAGAATGTTTATTGTACTTCCTTATGCACCTTGCCATGTTATCTTTGCTTGTCATGCTTGATCGTACATAATATGTGTCTCTAGTTTGGAATTGACATAATTGTTTGTTTTATCATGTATTTTGTTCTCTTTATCTTTGTGAGTATCCTACATGTTTGTCTTCCTAAAGATTGAAGCATGTTGTTTACCATCCTTTATTATCATTCTACATGTTTGTCTTCCTAAAAATTGAAGCATGTTGATTGTCATCCTTAATATCTTCCTATATGTTTGTCTTCATAAAGATTTAAACATATTGTTATCATTTTAAACATTCTTATAATCATGTCCACCTCACCCATACTTCATCACGAAACATATTGCCATCTTCATGCTTATGTTACTTCCATCACATTATCTCATACCAATGTTGTAACTCATATTATGCCTCACTTTGTCATTTTATCATGTATATGTTTATCATATCTTACTTCTATCTGTATGTTTTACTACTGTCCAAACCTTTTCAAACTCATAAAAATTCTCGATCCAACGTCGAGCCCATTTTCTACCCATGTAAGTCGATCACCTTCGGGTATCGCATTCAACCTTTGGTCACAAGACACAAGTCTAGCATCACCTCGCTAGCACCATCGCCTAAACAACATAACTTAATCGCATTAATATCCAAAGGAAAACCCCATGCATGATGACCATGTTATCGTGCATGGTGCATATCATTTTGCATTCATAATTGTTACCTTAAAGATAAGTAATGACCCCCATCTTAACCTAAGTAGCCTCTTAGGAAGGAACTTTGTTTCTTGGCCTCATTAGAGTCATAGAACTCACAATTAGCTTTAGGAAGAATTCTTCAACTCTTAGTGATATTCATCATAATGAATTTATCACTTCCCCCACTGACTAAACTTCAATATAGGTCCATTACAACTAGATCTAGAGAGTTCTTAAACTCTACAATGAGATTGTACTCATTTCCCCTCTGAATATTGGCCATGGTCAATAGATCAGTAGAAGTAGAACTACACATACTCTGATTCTATTCCCGAGGATACGTAGGCGTAAGGTGCGATGCCTTATCGAGTATACTTAGATACTAACCCCTGGGGTTTTCCAACCTTTAGCATAGAACCTTTAGCAAACAGATAACAAATAACATAATTGAATCAAGAGGTTCCTGTAGAGTACTACAGATATCTAGGATGCTAACACCTTCCCTAGGTATAACCAACCCCCGAACTTAGAATCTTAGTGCATCTGCATTGCATTGTGGGAATTCGGTTTTTTCTCCCTTCCTTTGGATAAATCAAAGACCGGTGGTGACATTAAAAATACGATACAAGTTAATTAATAATTTGTTATCCAATTTTCACCGCGACAGAAATGGCGACTTCACTGGGGAAGATACTTCTCATAAGAGGGTTCCCCCTAACTTGTTTAATCATGTTATTTGTTTTTGTTGTGCTTGCTTGGGTTGTCACTTTGAGTGGTGAGGAGTCCTAGACCCGGACATGAGTATAATTATAGGAGATGATATGGTCAAGGGTACTTTGACGGAGTCGATTCCTGAAAAGTCGAATTGAGAAAATCATCGCTCAGTTTAGGTTCTTTTGAACTTAATATTGTTTGAACGAGTACATTCGTGAAAACGATATTAACTTCGACCAAGGACCTTTAAGACTGAGGACCGTAGCACCTTTAACCCAACTTGGCCTTTTAAGACGTAGTGCGGTGACTATGCGGGAGTCCATTTCCAAATAGTTGTCACGCGATACTACACTCAGACGGGATTCTCTTGAGAATATTATTGACTAACCGAGTAATTTGGGAAGTCGATAATATCCGAAAGATGGGTCGTAGACTCTGGGAACTCTTAGAACCCGTTCGGCAGGTACATTCTAAAACCACACCACCCCATGGGATGGGTAGACCTTGACTCCATTCATGCTCCTTTGAACCTAGGACTTTTTGTTTGCTTGTTTGTGTGCCCTTTTGTTTGTGTGTTTGTGCATACATGCATACATAAGCATCATTTTCGTTCAAGTTCGTGGAGTCTGAGTCTTTTATTTACGTCGTAGGGTGCCATGGACAATGAAAGAAGGAACACCGTGAAGTATACTTACAAGAGTTTTGACACAAGTGACCTAAGGAGGTTGGAGACTCTGTTGGTTGATCCAAAAGGATTCGAGCGTAGATATGGGGCGCTTTTGTTTCTATTGAAGGTGAGGGTTGATCAAGGACTTCTCTCCACCCTACTTCAGTTTTATGATCCGGTATATCATTGCTTCACATTCCCTGATTACCAACTGGTGCCTACTCTTGAGGAATATGCATGTCTGACTGAGATACCTATTTTGGATAAGTCCCCTTTTCCCATTTTTGGTAAGGATCCTAAGGAACAAGAGATTGCTAAGTCGACACATTTGGAGTTAGCAGACATACGAGGGAATATGACTACCAAAGGAGGGATTTCTGTTTTGCCTATGAAATTTCTGGTGGAGAAAGCTCATCATTATGCCAGGCGTTCTGACATGGCTGCCTTTGAGGCTATATATGCTTTAATGATTTATGGTACCTTTCTGTTCCCCAATCTCAAAGACTATGTGGACCTCAATGCCATCAAGATATTTATGAAGAGGAACCCTGTCCCTACTTTGTTAGCTGAAGCTTATCACGCCATACATTCAAAGCATGCCAAAGGAGGGCAGATCCCATGCTGTGTACCCTTATTGTACAAGTGGTTTACTTCGCACTTGCCCAAGGCTAACATTTTTTGGGACCCTAAAAAAGGATGGTGGTCTAAGAAGATCATGGCCCTTACTCATTCTGACGTTGATTGGTATAACCCTCATAGGTACGAGGATGTGGTGATCATTGACAGTTGTGGAAAGTTCGGGAACGTGCCTCTTCTTGGCATACAAGGAATAACCAGTTACAATCCGGTCTTAGCTCGCAGACAGTTTGGTTACCCTTTGAAGGTCAAGCCTCTTGGTATTCACACAGAAGGATTTTTCTCCAAAGATTACGAAAAGCAAGAGGAATTAAGGAGCAGAATTTTAGAAGCCTGGAGGGACAAACACAAGAAAGATAGGAATGCTTTGGGGAAGCATAACTGTGTCTCCATGGACCCCTACCTACAATGGGTCAGAGGAAGGGCTATTGAACTAAGGATGCCCTATGATCGCCAAGAGCCTATGGTCTTGAATGAAGAACCTGTCTTCATCTTTGCATCTGAGACAGAGGAATTAAAGATCGCCTTAAGGAAAGCTCAGCAGATAGGGAATGCTTGGAAGGATAAGTGTGAGGTGCTTGTGGAAGAGAACGAAGCGCTTCAAAGACAACTAAAGGCAAAAAGTGAGGAAGTTCTCTCTTGCAAAAGGAGGAAGTTACAAGAAGACCCGAGTCCCTCAAACCCTGAGACTACTTCGTGGGAGGCGATAATAGAGGAGCTGGTTCTCGAGAAGTCCCGAATGGAAGAAGAGATTAAGAAGTACAAGCTAAGATTATTGGGGGAATCTCCTTAGGTCTTTTATTAGCCTTTATTTAATTATTAAAACTCTTGTAAGAATATCAACGGTTGTAATGTTTTCCTTACGAAGTTTTAATTCCCGTTTTCTTTCACTTGTAACAAATTTTGTATGATTAATGAAATCAGGTCCGTTGGTATTCTGTGACGATTACAAATACTCAAAATTCCACGAACTTTTGCATCTCATTGCATTTGCATTCTCATTCTCATTCACTTCAAAGAACTCAAAGTTTGCTGTTTTTAGATACCGCAAAATGGATCATGGAAGGAAAGGAACGGTACCATACACCTTCAGGGTTTTTGATGTGGAACAGTTGAGGGAACTAGGAGGTCGGATAAGGGATCCAGATGCCTTCGCCGCAAAGCACGGGCATATGCTCTCTTTATTGCAGGTACAAGTAGCTGAGGGTTTATTAGAGACATTGGCTCAACTCTACCATGTGATCTACCACTGTTTCATCTTCCAAGATTTCCAGTTGATGCCCACTTTGGAAGAGTATTCCGCCTTATTAGGGATACCCGTCAAAGATTCACCCCCGTTCTACGGTGGAGAAGGAAGACCCAGTCAAGAAGACATCGCGAGAGTGACTCGCATCAAGCTGATAGAGATCCAGACACACATGAGGTGCAGAAGAGGGGTCGACGGCTTGCCTGCTCAATTCTTATTTAAGAAAGCTCGAGAGTTCGCCGACCAAGAAAAAACTAGGGCTTTCGAGAATCTTTTCACGCTATTGGTCTATGGTCTATTTTTGTTTCCGAATGTCGAGAATTTCGTCGACGTTCATGCAATCAGGATCTTCATGCTCAAGAACCCGGTACCAACGTTATTGGCCGATGCATACCACTCGATCCATTCAAGGATCCTGAAAGGAGAAGGTCAGATCGTAGGCTGCACTGCTATCCTCTATAGGTGGTTTATTTCGCACCTACCAAAGACCATGGCCTTCTGGGATGTGAGGGATGGCTCAGAATGGCCCGTTAAACTCATGGACCTGACCCACTCAGATGTTGTTTGGTATGATCCGATATACGGAGGGATTCCCATGATTCACAGTTGCGGAGATTTTTCCAACGTGCCTCTTCTTGGCACGAAAGGGTGCACCAGTTACAACCCTGTTCTCGCTCGTCGCCAGCTTGGACATCCGATGAACGAGATACCAGATCCGGAGAACTTGAAAAGAATCTTCCTCTATGAAGGAGAAGACCCCCAGCTGAAGATGCAAATTCTATTCGCCTGGCGTCAAATCAACAGACAAGGAATGACTGCAACAACAAACCCTGACTGCACGGTTACAGAATCTTACCTAGAGTGGTCACGCAAACGAGCCCTCGCTCTGACGATGCCATATCCTCGGCCCAAGCCTCCTGTAATAGAATCAGATGAAGTTTCAAGACTAAAGGTAGAAGTGGAGAAGCTGACACTGGACAAGTACATATTGCAGGAAAGGATTGACAAGTTGATGGAGGAACTCAGCGAAAGGAAAGGAGCATCATCCAGCGGATCAAAGCCCTAGTTACTCTTTGTTGTATTTTGTTGTACTGAAAGCCCTGAGGGTGTACCGCTTGTAAACAAGTTTTAAAATTTTAATAAAAACAAGTTTCCAATTGCGATATTTAGCTACACTTTCGAGCTCCTTGAAGTGAACGTTGCATCATGTTGCATCATACGCATCATTTCGCATCACATCTGCATTTTCGCATATACATGTGCATTCCTTCGGTGTCTCATTATCCTTTTATCTTCTTCAGTTGTCGTCATTGAACCACCACCCTGAGTGCCCTGCACCGTTACAACCTTGAAGAGAAAGGATGTCTGAAAATTGCGAGAATCTGGATCAGGTTAACAACGAGCTCGCTGAATTAAGAGTAGGAATGGGGCAGATCATGGAAGCCTTGAGTATCATACGAGCAACGATGGACACACAAGCCACTGTGGTCTCAGAAATCGTCACTACGACTGTTGTGCCACCGGTTACACCTGTCGTAAATCCCACTCTGGGGATGCCATTCGAGTTCATGCGAGCCACAGTCCCTCAATCCACGCAACAAGCGGTACCATTGCTCAGTGAGAATCAACAAGCTATTCCGACTTATGTTCCGCCTGTGGTACAGACCCAATTCCAACCTGTTTTCCAGAACCAGCAGTATTTTGATGGTATGTCTGTAGAAGAGGGTGACAGTAACGAGAAGTTGAGAGCCAACATGGAGGTGATGCAAAGAAAGCTGAAGGCTATGGAAGGAGACAACGTTTTCAGTTCTGACCTTAAAGATATGTGTCTAGTCACTGATCTAGTGATTCCACCGAAATTCAAGTTACCAAGTTTTGAATTGTATTCTGGTGCCACGTGTCCTAAGGCACACCTAGTCATGTATCTCCGAAGAATGGCGGCTTATATGGATAATGATAAGTTAATGATCCATTGTTTCCAAGACAGCCTGAAGGGCGCTGCCGCAAAGTGGTATTTAAGCTTAGACCAGTCTCAGATCAAGTGTTTCCAGGATGTTATGGACATGTTCATAAAGCATTATAAGTATAATTTGGATTTAGCTCCCGATCGTAGACAGCTATTGACCATGACTCAGAAGAACACAGAGTCGTTTAAAGAATATGCTCAAAGATGGAGAGAGACTGCATCACAAGTTGAACCGCCATTGACTGAAAAGGAATTAGCTGATTGGTTTGTAGATACTGTAAGACCAGAATTCTATGAGAAGATGATCAGTAATATCGGCGCTAATTTCTCTGATATCATTGCAATTGGTATGAAGGTGGAGGCAGGTCTGAAAAGTGGAAAGGTAGCCAGCTCACCGAACAGTTCTACTAGCACCGGTATCAAGAAGTCTCCGGGTAACTTCCATAAGAAGAAGGAAGGCGAGACTAACGCTATTTTGACAGGAAAGAGGCAAAATCCTAGTTGGAAACGATCTCTATTCCAACCACAACCGAGTCCCGGCTTTCCTCAGCAGCCAATCTATCCCACACAGTTTGCACAACAACCATACGTGGCGTCTGTTACGCCCACTTTTAATCGTCAGATAATGCAGCAAGTTCCTGCTTCCCAGTCACCAAATCAGCAACAGTGGACGAAGAACCAGAATCAGAATTACCAGCAACAACGGCGGCCAGTGCCACAGCAAAATACCCCGCCAAGAAGACAAGCAGTAACACCAAATTTTCCGCCCATGCCAATGACGTACACGGCATTGTATCCTTCGCTGGTGGAGCAAGGATTAATCGTTACTAGGCCATTGGGGCCACTATCTGAAAAAGCTATGCAGTTCTACAATCCTAACGCATCATGTGCTTTCCATCAAGGAGGAGTAGGCCACGATTTAGAAGGGTGTTTGGCGCTAAAGAATCTAGTAAAGAGTCTGATGGAGAAAAATATCTTGTCTTTCGCTAACAACCAGCCAAATGTGAAAAACAACCCCTTGCCAACACATGGGTCAGCCAATGCCATCGAAGATGAGAATGGTGAAGTACTAGTCTCAGATGTAACAAAGATTAAGACTCCCTTGAAGATGTTTCATGCTAAGCTATTCAGCGCCGGTTTGGTCAAAGATTGCCACGATGTTTGTAAAAAGTGTGACAGTAATAATGAAGGGTGTCAGTTGGTTCGAAATGATATCCAACAATTGATCGATGAAGGTTTCTTACAGGTTTTTAGAAAGGAAGGCAAGGTAGCAGTGATTGAACCAGTGTTTAATTTACCAAAGCGGATGCCAGCGCTTGGAGAAGAGTACATATCAGTAGTCCCTGTGTTCAACAATCCAGGGGCAGCTACCGTGAGCCCTGTGTTCAATAATCCGGGGGTAAATACCGTGAGTCCGGTATTCAGACAACCAGTTCCAAGATTTAACAGGTCTGAAACTGTTTCTCTTGATAATCATACAAGGAGGAATAATCTCCCAAGACCAGTCCCGTTCAGATTCAGGGGAACCAAAGCAGTACCGTGGGTCTACGAAGGCAGTGCAAGTGGAAAGTGGAAGGAGGAAACGATCCCAAGGAAAGAGGTGGGGGTCATTATAGAGGAAACGATCCCAAGGAAAGAGGTGGGGGTCATTATAGAAGAACCGGTCCCAAGGAAAGAGGTGGGGGCTGATGAAAAGAGCGTGTCTAATATAGCGGGAACAGGAAGAATGATGAGGAGTGGAAGGATTCTCCCCCCTATTAACAGAGAAACGTCAGATAAAGAGAATGAGGTGCGTGTACCCACCAACGACAAAAGTAAAGAAGTAATCTCCAAGGAGGACGATGAAGAATTTCTCAAGATAATAAAGAGAAGTGACTACAGGGTTGTGGATCAGCTTCACCAGACCCCGTCCAAAATTTCTATTTTATCCCTATTGATTAATTCACCAGTCCACCGGTCAGCACTACAGAAAGTACTGGCTCAGGCTCATGTGGCCCAGGACATTACCGCCGGACAGTTCGATCATGTTATCTCTAACATTACTGCTTGCAATACGCTCAGCTTCAGCGATGAAGAATTAACCCAATCAGGTCGGAATCACAATCTCGCCCTGCATATATCAATGAAGTGTCAGGAGGACACATTGGCCAGAGTTCTTGTGGATACAGGATCCTCTCTAAATGTCCTACCGAAGAGGGCCCTCGACAAGCTAGCATACAAAGGAGGGATCATGAGACCCACGTCGTTAATTGTCAAAGCTTTTGATGGCTCACGAAGATCCGTGATGGGGGAAATTGAGCTGCCAGTTTTGATTGGACCCCAGGAATTCAATGTTCTGTTTCAGGTTTTGGACATTAACCCTGCCTATAGCTGTCTACTGGGAAGACCCTGGATCCACGAGGCAGGTGCTGTTACTTCAACCTTACACCAAAAAATGAAATTTGTGGCCGATGACAAGCTGGTCATCATCCATGGGGAAGAAGACTTAATGGTTAGTAACTTGTCGTCTTTCCGTTATATTGAGGCTGACGAAGATGCATTGGAAACTTCTTTTCAAGCCCTGGAAATAGCCAACGCAGTTACGGTTGACAATGAGGAGACAGTGGTACCAGAACATCCATCTTTTGCTTCATATAAGAGTATCCAGTCTGCCCTTCAAGACGGTGTGCCCGCAGGTTGGGGTGAAGTGATTGAGGTCGAGAAGAGAGTCAGACACCAAGGGTTGGGTTACAGACCCACTCTAGAAGAAGAGGTTGCTTCAGGTTCAAGAGAAAGAAGAATGAAGATAATGACCGTACAGGAGACATTTATCAGCGGTGGCCATCAAGTCCACGCAATCATAGGAAGCACTGAAGAAGACGAAGATATTGATCGTTTGATTTTTCGCCAAGAAGGCGCATTATGCAACTGGGAGTCCATTGAGATCCCAATTCGGTACCCGGAACCAGAGTAACTTGTCTAGATTTGTTGTTTTCATCTCCCTAGTCTTGCCCAAAGCTAGTGGATTGTTTTGTACGGGCCTCCGTTTTCAAACTTTAAATCAATGAAATGACTCTTTTGCTAAAATTTGTTGTTTTGCTTTATTGCATTCTATTTCTAAAAATGGCAATCTTTTCAAACAAAAGCATCTCCATCCCGCATGTTCTTGAATTATTGCGCTTTTAATAATATAAGTCATTCTACTATGCAGAATGAATCATAAACCTCTTGTATTCAATGACCCTGATCTTACCATTGACTTCGACTTCCCCGTCTATCAAGCTGAGGAGGAGGAAGATTATGAAGTGTCCGAGGATCTAGCAGATATGTGTGATTACCAGTATGCAGACCTCCAGCCTCATGAAGAGCAGGTGGACGTCATCAATCTTGGCACCGAGGAAGAGAAGAAAGAGGTTAAGATTGGGGCATCCCTGAAGCCAGAAATTAGACAGCGGCTGATTTCACTCCTTGAAGAGTATGTGGACGTGTTTGCTTGGTCCTACCAAGATATGCCTGGTTTAGATACAGATATTGTGGTTCACAAGCTACCGCTTAAGCCTGAGTGCCCACCAGTGAAACAAAAGCTTCGCAGAAGTCATCCAGACATGGCCCTCAAAATTCGAGACGAAGTCAAGAGACAGTTGGATGCCGGTTTCCTAGCAGTTTCCAAATACCCATAGTGGGTAGCTAATATTGTTCCAGTTATGAAGAAGAATGGAAAGGTGCGGATGTGCGTGGATTATAGGGATCTTAACAAAGCTAGTCCCAAGGATGATTTTCCTCTACCACATATCGACACATTAGTAGACAACACGGCCCGTTTCGCCATGTTCTCATTTATGGACGGTTTTTCAGGCTACAATCAGATCAAAATGGATCCATCTGATATGGATAAAACCACTTTCATTACCCCGTGGGGTACTTATTGTTATAAGGTCATGCCTTTTGGACTAAAGAATGCTGGGGCAACTTACCAAAGGGCTATGGTAACCTTGTTCCACGACATGATCCACAAAGAGATAGAAGTGTATGTGGACGATATGATAGCCAAATCTCGAAATGAGGAAGAACATGTAGAACATCTGCTAAGGTTGTTCAAGAGGCTTCGAAAGTATCAGTTGAGGTTAAACCCTGCAAAATGTACTTTTGGAGTTAGGTCAGGGAAGTTATTGGGTTTCATTGTTAGCCAGAAAGGCATTGAAGTGGATCCCGATAAAGTGCGAGCTATCCAAGAAATGCCAGCTCCGCGAACAGAGTCTCAAGTCAGAGGATTTTTGGGCCGTCTGAATTACATCTCCCGGTTCATCTCCAATATGACTCCGATATGTGCTCCCATCTTCAAACTACTCCGCAAGAATCAGCCGGTAGAATGGAATACTGAATGTCAGCAAGCTTTTGAGAAGATCAAGAGTTATCTCCAAGAACCACCTATCCTGATCCCTCCAGTACCTGGGAGGCCGCTCTTTATGTATCTAACTGTTTTGGAAGAATCCATGGGTTGCGTTTTGGGACAGCACGGCGAGACTGGCCGAAAGGAGCATGCAATCTATTATCTGAGCAAGAAGTTCACAGACAGTGAAAGTCGTTACTCAATGCTTGAAAAGACTTGTTGCGCTCTGGCTTGGGCTGCCAAACGCCTGAGACAGTACCTAATTTGTCATACCACCTTGTTGATTTCCAAAATGGACCCGATGAAGTACATTTTTGAGAAACCTGCTCAAACGGGTAGACTTGCCCGTTGGCACATGTTATTGTCCGAATATGATATTCAATATGTCACTCAAAAGGATATTAAAGGAAGTGTTCTTTCAGAATATCTTGCTGATCAACCAGTTGAAGACAACGAACCACTCAAATTTGATTTCCCTGATGAGGACATTATGGCAGTGAAAGATGGTGAAGAGTCAAGTTCTGAAGATGATCCCAGGGCGGAATACAGGTGGAAGATGATGTTCGATGGTTCGTCCAATTACAAGGGGCATGGAGTAGGTGTTGTTATGATTAATCCGGAAGGTGGCTACACCCCTTTTACAGCTAGATTGGATTTCGGATGTACGAATAATATTGCTGAATATGAGGCATGTATCCTGGGACTAGAAGCTGCGATCGATCTTGGAATTTGTTTTCTCGAAGTTATGGGTGACTCTGCTTTAGTTATTTATCAAATTAGAGGTGAATGGGAGACAAAAGATGAGAAGCTTATCCCCTACCAGGCATATGCTTTGGGATTGATTGAGCATTTTGATGAGATTACTTTCCGCCATGTGCCACGTACTGAGAATCACGTGGCTGATGCTTTAGCAACGCTGGCTTCAATGTGGCAAGTCAGATTTATCAATGAGGAGCCGGTTATCAGTATTGGGAGAAGGGCTGAACCTGCCTACTGCCAGGCCATTGAAGAAGAATCAGATGGCAAACCCTGGTTTCATGACATTTTGAACTTCCTGAAGAATCAAGAATATCCGGCCAACGCCTCCGCTCTTGATAAGAAAACTCTGCGAAGGTTGTCAGCTAAATTCTTCATCAGCAACGGTGTACTATACAAAAGGAATCATGATATGGTGTTGCTAAGATGTGTCGACAAGAGAGAAGCAGGCTTGCTGATCCACGATATTCATGAGGGAGCCTTCGGCACCCATGCCAATGGACACGCCATGGTTAAAAAGATCTTGAGAGCTGGATACTATTGGTTAACTATGGAGACTGATTGCATCCAGTATGCTAGGAAATGCCATAAATGTCAGATTTACGCAGACAAAATGCATGTTCCTCCTACTTTGCTAAATGTGCTATCATCGCCCTGGCCATTCTCTATGTGGGGCATTGATATGATTGGGGCGATTGAGCCTAAAGCATCCAATGGGCATCGATTCATTTTGGTGGCTATAGATTACTTTACCAAATGGGTGGAAGCCGCCTCTTATGCGAATGTAACTAAACAAGTAGTTGCTCGTTTCATCAAGAACAACATCATTTGTCGTTATGGGATTCCAAGCAAAATCATAACCGACAACGGGACCAACTTGAATAACAAAACCATGAAGGAATTGTGCGATAACTTCAAGATTGAGCACCATAACTCTTCACCATATCGACCGAAGATGAACGGAGCAGTTGAGGCCGCGAACAAGAATATTAAGAAAATTATTCAGAAGATGGTCAAAACATACAAGGATTGGCAGGAGATGTTGCCATATGCGCTACACGGATATAGAACGTCCGTCAGAACATCAACAGGGGCAACCCCTTTTTCGCTGGTATATGGAATGGATGCTGTCCTCCCTATAGAAGTTGAGATACCTTCTCTGAGGATATTAATGGAAACAAAGCTTGACGAAGCTGAATGGATTCAAGAGAGATACGATCAGTTGAATCTAATTGATGAGAAGCGCCTGACAGCTATGTGTCATGGTCAGTTGTACCAGAAGAAGATGAAGAGAGCATTTGATAAAAAGGTCCGCACTCGGGAATTCCGAGCAGGCGAATTGGTACTTAAGAAGATTCTGCAATCACAAAGAGACGCCCGTGGAAAATGGGCACCTAATTATGAAGGTCCCTACATAGTTAAGACAGTGTTTTCAGGAGGGTCATTGCTTCTTACAACTATGGACGGTGAACAGCTTGCGCATCCTGCGAATGCTGATTCGGTGCGGAAGTATTATGCCTAAGACTAGGACGCCTCTGTAACATCCAAGAATCCCAAGAGAACCTCAAGTTTTGCTACAACAGAAATCCTTAGTCATTAGGGGTCATTGGTCATTGAATACAATATAACCTTTTGCTAAACTGCCATTCCGATACATCTGTAATATCTCATGGGACTATGCTATTTGGCAAGTCACCAGTTTTCAATGAATATCAGTTATATGATCATCTTCTTATCGTCTTTATTTTTGCAAATTTTGCCATTTTCACTTGATTTTTGAAAACGGAAATATTGCAATTGCTAAGAAAACACAAAGATAAACTAAGTTTTACTCTGGATCTTCTACGAATCAAGCTGGTGTAAGGAGATTTAGCAGTATTGCATTTTTGGCATGGATTCGCCACCTCCAGTGGAAAGAGGATCGCCTTGGCTATCCTTGACGTTGGGTTTCAGGGTGTTGGCTTGTGTTATCCTTTCTCCTTTCCGGTTTTGCGTCGTTCGCGTTGTTCCTAGCATATAGCTAAGCATGTGCATCATCCTTTAGCATCTTTGCATCCTTTGTGCTCTGTTTTGCTGGTGATCTTTTGTTGTGCTTATCTTTATTTCCCTAGTGGAGTAAGGATATTCCCGGTTTTCTTTGCGTCGTGCTTGTTCGGTCTTAACCTCTGCGCGCCAAATTCGAATCTTTAAAATCTTTTTTTCCGTTCCCCAAGAGGTTTAACTTTAAAGGATTTTATAGTTGTTCTCGTTTGAATCGTGTCAAACTTGAACTTGGACTATGTTTGAATCGCGCCAAACGTTGTCTTAATTTGGACTTTGTTTGAAGCGTGTCAAACACTGTCTTATGTGTTCTTGTTTGAATCGTGTCAAACTTGAACTTGGACTATGTTTGAATCGTGTCAAGCATTGTCTTCTTAAAAACTTTGTCCTTGTTTGAATCGTGTCAAACTTGAACTTGAACTATGTTTGAATCGCGTCAAGCATTGTCTTATTTGGACTTTGTTTGAAGCGTGTCAAACACTGTCTTATGTGTTCTTGTTTGAATCGTGTCAAACTTGAACTTGTTCTCGTTTGAATCGTGTCAAACTTGAACTTGGACTATGTTTGAATCGTGTCAAGCATTGTCTTCTTACAAACTTTGTTCTTGTTTGAATCGCGTCAAACTTGAGCTTGGACTTTGTTTGAATCGTGTCAAGCATTGTCTTCTAAAAAAAAAAAAAAAAAAAAAAAAAAAACTTGTTCTTGTTTGAATCGTGTCAAACCTGAACAGAGTCCTTGTTCGAATCGTGTCGGACATCGACTCTTGTTTTAAAACCGTCCTTGTTCGAATCGCGTCGAACTCGAATTGAGGCTTTGTTTGAATCGTGTCAAGCACCGTCTTTTGTTTTAAAACTGTTCTTGTTCGAATCGTGTCGGACATTGAACACCCTAATCTTTGTTGCTTTTCTAAAATTTGCTTTAAGATTAAGTTTCTTGGAACAAATTTCTTCAACTTTAAGACTCCTATCTGGTGCGCAGAGTTAGTCTCTGCCTTCCTGACTCTTTCTGAAGATCCCATTTTGAACTCTTATTTTGAGATTCCCAGGAAGTCTTTGTTTATTTGTTTGTCTCCTCTAGACTGACTCTTAGTGATCAGTTTCTTCTTTCTGGTTTCATGCCCAGGAAGAGCGTGGGTTTGTTTCCTTCCCCGTGAAGTCTATCTCCTTGGATCTCTCCCCAGTGGAGATTGTCTATTAGTTTTTCCCCAGTGTTTCCTCGGGATTTCCCCGGTGAGTCTCTTTCGTTGTTTGGCGTGTACCCCCAGTGAGTCTTTGCTTGTGGATACTAGCTTCCGTCTTTCCCCGACGAAGCTTTTCTTGTGTGTTTGCTTCCTGTGGTCCCTGGTGTCTTGTTCGTCTGCATCCTTTGCATTCCTGGCATCATATCACCATTTTAGAAGTCATGGCATGTCAGCATTTGCATGTCCGTAGCGTGTCCTTAGCATTCGCATTCCATCTAAGGGCAAAATTTTTGGTTTGCTATATTTAAATACCTTTCACCTTGATGCCTCCGGAATCTCCGTTCCTCGTGCCCTCCGGTGAAGCTATTTAAATAGGGGCAACTGTTGTACCCTAAATTTTTACCCTTAGATGTCATCCAGCTTTTGCGCATCTTAGGAGCATCTCTGCATTTGTTTGAGCTAACCCATATCTTGTAGTTTGTTTATTTGCGTTCAAATTAGGTCTACCTATCATCGTGAGGCTCCACAAGTTGTTTGAAGCAAGTCAAATCGACAACAGATCTCCAATACCAGAGCTTTGGAATTAGGGTTCTATCCTGAAGGGATCATTAAGTTTTGGCTCTATCAAATCAAGATTTGTATGGATCACTTACCATATAATGCCATCTACATCCAAGAGATATCATTTAACAAAAATCCAAGGCCCATGTTACAAAAAAAAAACCTTATGTTAATTATTAAAAAATCGTTACCAAAATATATTGCAAACTATATGGATTTTAATTTCATTGCCAAAAACCAATGAGGAGCAAGCATTACTTTGTTTGACTTTTCAACCTCATTTGCCAACCAATGGAAAAGTGACACGTGGCGTACAAGAAACCAAAACAATCCAAATTGTTCCTTCTTCCCCGTTCTTGTTCGCGGATTGCAAGGGAGAGGAGGGAAATTCAAACTAGTGATCCAATTCATCAAATCCATCATCAATCCTTAGCGCGCCATTATTTCAATTTCAAATTCTCCGAATCACTTGCCCGTTGAGCTTCGACGGTTTGATTCATCCAAAGGGCTCAGAGGATCGTTCGTTTCTGCACGCTGCCTGCTCTCACCTCAATCGAGACCTAAATTGAAGCACCAAAACAGCCTATACGCGTTTCACTTGGCTCAAGAGGAAATTCAGGCTATTGCTAGGCGTGTAGTAGCTTCATTGATTGCCCTCTCTCCAAAATAAACTCATTTTGTCTGCTGAACTTTCAATGCGGTTGACGAACTCGCTGCCTATAAAAGGAGCCTCCAACTTCATCAAGGGGGGGATTTTTTTTTTAAAAAAAAAAAGAAAAAGCAACAAAGAAACCCTCTAGAAAACCCAATTCTTGGAGTATCCAAAGCTAGCTGAAAGGAAAGGATCGCTTGCCATTTGCTTAGGAACCAGGTAAGTTCCCCAAACCTTCATCTGTCATGCTCATATCATGTATGCTTTGAATTGTTAGATTGTGTCAGTTACTTCTGATGCTATTGCCATTTGCCTTATGCACATGAACATGTATGATGCCTTGCGAAATCTTATTATTTGATCTCTGTTAGTTTTGAACTGTTATTGTTACTTTGGGCCCAGATGCATGCCAAAAACTTGGACCTCTTAAGATGCATTTGAAAATTGGACAGTTCAATATGTTTACATTGACTATGATATTTCGGTTGATGAGTTCATACGACTTGTATTTGTGGATTTTGCTCCATAATTCATTTTTGATAAAATTGTTAAAACCTGGTATATGCATTGTCAAGCTCACCACCATGGTAAGTGTGTGTTTATTCTAGCAAGTAAGTGCCTATGTTGTGGAGGTAATCTAAGCTTTCATGATTTCTTCATGCTTAAGAAATTTGTCAATTCTGAACTTTGCATTTGCTGTCACTATTTGTCATTTTGTCTAAACATGATTATGTTGAACATGCTAGAGATATTGTCTTGATTTTTGGTTGTCTTTTACATCTTAACTGAGTAGTTGCCAGGACATATGATTTGATTGACATGTTAACACTTAGTAGACAAACTAAACTGAATAGTGATCCTTTAGGAATTGTGACACAATGACATAATGGTTTTTGCTGTTAAGACAAGTTCTACCCTAAGAATCATTAGTGTGCCCCTGTTGCTAATTTTACATTGATCATTTGGGCTGATGTGTAGTGTATTGCTTGTAGTCATGTTACTTTCCATTCAAATGAGAAGTTTGTTTTGGTATGCCATTTGAATCATATGTGTCACTTGTTTGTTTATCTTAACTGAATGAGTTTAGACTTATAACATGTAGGTTTTAGTATGTGACCCATATCTGTTAAAACTTGTTTTCATGTTTACTTGCCAAGATGTGAAAGTTGATCATTTGTTTCCTTATATGCTACTAGTGTAACTGAACCACCATCCGTGCCAATACTTACAAGGTTCTTACATGTAAATCCTGCTTTGTTTTTGGCATATCACCTTATGTGTCCCTATATGTGCAAATCCTAGCCAATGTGCAACATCGTGTTTTAGTGTGGGTAGTTACTTATGTTTTAAACTGTTGACCTGTCAAGTATCATGTATGTATACAACCTGTCCTACCATGCTGTATGTTGTTGTATGGTTTAATGATATCCTTTGAATGAAGTCGACTGCTATGTGACATGTCCTGTTCTGCTTTGAGTCCAAGTATATGATCTATAAGACCCCTTTAACCATCATGAGGCCTATTTGTGTGCTTGTCATTGTAAACATAATTGACCCTCCTTATATTGACATGATAAGTGTAGTTTCTCGCGTGTGCTTGTATAACATTCATGCCTAAATGTTATTAGGATTAGATGCCATTTTGTATGAACAATTGTGTTTATCCTTGTTTCATAACAGTGTTGTATTTCGAAATTGCTATGAGCCCATGTGTGATCTTAATCTAGTTTTGATGCATGAACCACACTATGCCTGCTTCCATTAAGATTAAAGTCATTTTTCCTTGACATTGTGTGACACCATGTTTGATTGGCATGCCCATGATCTAGCCTGCTTCAAGATATGTGAACTTCTGTCTTATTTCGCATTGATTGCATATGCTTGCATTGTTCATAATCACAACAGTCCTTCTTTGATCTTGTCATTTGACTGGTTTGACATTGTTGGCTGCATACTTAATGTTATGAATTCATTACCTTATGATGTGTATAAATTCGTCTCAAGTAACATGTTGTTTGTCTGCATACTGAATGTCTGCTATGGTTGATGTTTACTTTGATGTCGTCATCCTGTCAACACTCATGTTCACACGTTTGAATTGCTACTGTATGTCAAAGCATGCCTCCAAAACTGATTGCGTTATGCCTTAATTGATCTTATGTTTTCTTGCATTTCAAAGCTTACAACCTTGCCTATCATGTGGTTTTGTTCCTAAATTGGCTCTGTTACATTTCCCTAACATGTTTAGTCGTGAAAGTGTTCTGATGTCTGTAAATAATTCACTAAGCTGTTACAGATTCCTTAGTCTTCATAGGTTTGATTCATTGTATGCAAATCATGTCCTGGTCTGGTTCTCATCAGAGTGTGTTGAATGTGTTGTATGCTTGCTGCTATGATCATGTATGATTCTCTGCCAACTTGCCTTTGTTTTGCACTGTCTGCTGGTTTATTTTGCGATTCATGCTACTTAACATTTAACTTATGGAAATGCTGAAACATCATGATTTTCATAGATTGTGTTTCAATTCAGTTTGCATCTCATCACAGTTGCTGGAGTCTTAGCGAAATTAGAGGGATTAGAAATTGAGTCTTGATGTTGTTGTTTGGATTGTATGAGAAATGTTTCCAAAGTCTGCTGCATGTGGTTTGGTTGTGTTCAATATTTGGTGGTTGGTATGTTTATCACTTTTACGTGGACAGTTAGTGCACTTATAGGTTGAATTTGTTTGTTGTTCAACATGTATGAAACTCCATGACTGTGAGTGTCATCACATGTTTTTTGATTCCATCTGGTTTGGATTTGTTTGCTGAGAAATGACCTGGTTTTAGTAGCATTGTCGTGAATGGTTGATGTTGGTTTGGTGTTGTAATTTGGAAAATGCACGCATATGAGGTTTAGATGGTTATTGAGTCATATAATGTTTGGATGAACACGCCGTCCCAACGGTCACACACATGCACATAACTACCTTGCCTACCCTTAGGACTGGGGTTCGAATCCCCCTCGCCCCAGTCCTTTTATTTTTTTTTTCTTTTCTGAATTTCGCTTGCTTTAGAATACGTGTGTGTGTATCCATCCTTTGTCAAGCTCGCGCGTCTGGCTCCGTTGGTTATGGTTTTAGGCTGTATGGGAAAGGTCTTGGGTTCAATCCCTTAAAATGCAACTTCTTCTTTTAATCACTTGATTGGTTTAGTTTTTATTTTTTTTTAAGTTCCTACTTCATATTCAAAATACCATAACTTGTTTAATTTTTATCCTTTTTCTTCCCTTCCTTTTGCTATGTTCTTCTTGTTGAATATTTTTTTTAATATAAGAGAAAATGACAAAAATATGTATTTTGAGGCCATTATTCGTGATAGTATTAGAGATGCTTATTAGAATGTTTATTGTACTTCCTTATGCACCTTGCCATGTTATCTTTGCTTGTCATGCTTGATCGTACATAATATGTGTCTCTAGTTTGGAATTGACATAATTGTTTGTTTTATCATGTATTTTGTTCTCTTTATCTTTGTGAGTATCCTACATGTTTGTCTTCCTAAAGATTGAAGCATGTTGTTTACCATCCTTTATTATCATTCTACATGTTTGTCTTCCTAAAAATTGAAGCATGTTGATTGTCATCCTTAATATCTTCCTATATGTTTGTCTTCATAAAGATTTAAACATATTGTTATCATTTTAAACATTCTTATAATCATGTCCACCTCACCCATACTTCATCACGAAACATATTGCCATCTTCATGCTTATGTTACTTCCATCACATTATCTCATACCAATGTTGTAACTCATATTATGCCTCACTTTGTCATTTTATCATGTATATGTTTATCATATCTTACTTCTATCTGTATGTTTTACTACTGTCCAAACCTTTTCAAACTCATAAAAATTCTCGATCCAACGTCGAGCCCATTTTCTACCCATGTAAGTCGATCACCTTCGGGTATCGCATTCAACCTTTGGTCACAAGACACAAGTCTAGCATCACCTCGCTAGCACCATCGCCTAAACAACATAACTTAATCGCATTAATATCCAAAGGAAAACCCCATGCATGATGACCATGTTATCGTGCATGGTGCATATCATTTTGCATTCATAATTGTTACCTTAAAGATAAGTAATGACCCCCATCTTAACCTAAGTAGCCTCTTAGGAAGGAACTTTGTTTCTTGGCCTCATTAGAGTCATAGAACTCACAATTAGCTTTAGGAAGAATTCTTCAACTCTTAGTGATATTCATCATAATGAATTTATCACTTCCCCCACTGACTAAACTTCAATATAGGTCCATTACAACTAGATCTAGAGAGTTCTTAAACTCTACAATGAGATTGTACTCATTTCCCCTCTGAATATTGGCCATGGTCAATAGATCAGTAGAAGTAGAACTACGCATACTCTGATTCTATTCCCGAGGATACGTAGGCGTAAGGTGCGATGCCTTATCGAGTATACTTAGATACTAACCCCTGGGGTTTTCCAACCTTTAGCATAGAACCTTTAGCAAACAGATAACAAATAACATAATTGAATCAAGAGGTTCCTGTAGAGTACTACAGATATCTAGGATGCTAACACCTTCCCTAGGTATAACCAACCCCCGAACTTAGAATCTTAGTGCATCTGCATTGCATTGTGGGAATTCGGTTTTTTCTCCCTTCCTTTGGATAAATCAAAGACCGGTGGTGACATTAAAAATACGATACAAGTTAATTAATAATTTGTTATCCAATTTTCACCGCGACAAAACCCAACTGGTTTGATTCAAGAAACACCTGCCAAACTCTCAACCCAGAAGATGAAGATCACACTTCCTAAATTCTGAACGTTATCACTTCGATCAATGGGCGACACAAACAAAGATGATTATGTGTGATTGTTTGTTTACACAATGAAGAAGATGAAGATGAAGAGAGCAATGACATATATTTTTCACGTTTCTTGTTATAATGAAAAATGAAGACCAAAACTATTTATATGAAAAATATGACCAACAAAAATAATAACAGAAAAGAAATTAAGTCAAAAAGTGCAAAAATAAAGGCCATGCGTCGACCTCCAGTCTCTATGCGTCGACGCATAAAATACGAATTTTGAATCCTCAGGTTTGTGCGCTTACCTGCAAGTTCTGGAGGTTAGCGCATGAATTCTGGGGTTAGCGCATGAACTTAAGGGTCAGCGCATGAAGTGCATATTTTTCAGGAAATTCCAATTTTTGAACATTTTTACCAGACCAAGGTCAAACATACATGCTAGACACTACTAAAACAATAGTGGACCTTTATTTTTGGAGAGAACAAGATCCTATGCATCTAGACACATGACCAATAACGGTAAGACGCTATATGCCCGACACGTGAAGTGATACCGCTCAAATTACAATCTAATATGTTTGTTGACATCATTAAAACAAGATAGCTACAAGGATATCCCACACAGGCTTGTGGCCTCTAACTGAGTAGCCATTCCATTTGGCGCCACCCTTACTGGTCCATACCAAACCCTGCCATTTTGGAAATTTTTTTGAAAAACTGGTTTTTTAGTATTTTTTTTGAAAAAACAAGTTATATTACAAAAAAATTCTTTTATAGGAGTAACTAAGAGTAGATTAGAGTTTTCTATAACATTGAATTTTTTTATATTATACATTATTTAAAAGAGAACCAATGAAACTTAATCCATTTTGTGGAATACTTTCCTAATTTTTTTTTGTTGTTGTCAATGATATAATGGTTTTTCAATTAATTAAAGGAGCATTGTCCTTTTGATAGTTTTTTTTCTTTCTTGTTAGTAATTTCTTATATCTAGTTTTTTTTCTTCTTCTTGTTGTCAATCGAATTTTTTATATCTAGTTTATAGGAGTAATTTTTTATATCTAGTTTAAAAACTCTAAGTTACTCCTATAAAACTCTTAGTTATGCTATAGAAAACTCTAATATAAGTTTCATTGGTTCTCTTTTAAATAATCTATAATATAAGAAAATTCAATACTATAGAAAACTCTAATCTACTCTTAGTTACTCCTTCCGTAAAACTCTAATCTATAATACCAGTGAGATGCATGGATTTAATCCTATAAATATATTATTCACCTTTATTCTATATTTAAAAATGATCTTGAGGATTAAAATCTTTTTTATAAATAAATAAAAAACAATTTTTAAAAACTCTAATATTGTGGTGAACTAAAATTTCAATTAAAATTTAATAGAAACTAAATTTACAAGTTTGCGTTTTGTAGTGATAAAAAATGTATTTAATTTTCAAAAGTAATGAGCAAAATCATGTATATTTAAATCATTCAATATGAATTTTACCAAAACAAAAATCATTCAATATGAATTGTACCAATACTAATAAATTTATATGGTTTAATTATTTGTGATTATTTTTTACAATCTGACATATTTCACCCACTCCAGAGAAACATAACAGATCCTGTTTAATTATTCAAATTAGAACCAATGAAACTTGATCCATTCTCCCGATTACATTCCTAATTATTTGTTGTTGATTCTTAACGATACAATGGTTTTTCAATTAATTAATGGATTAGTGTCCTTTGGATAGTGTTTTTTTTATTTTTTATGTTAGTAATATTTTATATCTAGTTTAATATAGGACCAAGATTTTGGGGTTGTTGTCTTAATACGGTGTTCATTTTTTAAAACTCAACATTGAACAACTTTTTGGTCCTGTTAAATACTTTTTTTCTGAAACGGATTTCATTTTTTATTTGTTCATAGCTTATCTCTATCTTCCTTTCAAAAGATATGGAGTTTGATAAACAACTTAGTCAAATTAGACATTAATCTAAGGTCCAAAAAAAAAATATTTTTAGACCCAAACAAAATATTTATTAATACTAACTATTAACAAATTTTAACTGATTAAAATAAAATAATTTAAAATCTTTCTCTTCTTTAAAAATTAGTCAATCACTATCCTAATTAATGTCAGTATTTTATTTATCCAAAAAAAAATCCCTATTAACTCATCTCAATTTTGTTAGCATGATTCTACAATCAAAAGATATGCATATAGATATTGTTATAGATCATTTAAAAGGTCTTATCACTTATTTAAAACATTATAGAGAAAACGGGTTTGCATTGACTTTAGAATCCACAGAAAAATGGCCATCGAAATAGATATAGAGCCAAAATTTCGTGAAAAACGTAAAATTCATAGAAAACCTCATTTTGATGAAAATCCTATTAATGAGATCACACATTCACCTAAAGAATCTTTTTGTATTGAGTATTTTTTATACATATTAGATCAATCAATTAATTCTATTGAGACAAGATTTGAACAATTTTTACAATATGAGACTATTTTTGGTTTTTTATTTGATTGCAAAAAAATTAAAGCTTTAGATGAGGATGAATTTAAAAATATTGTGATAATCTGAAAAAGTTTTTAAAGTTTAATGAATACTCTGATATTGACGCTCTTGATTTATTTTTAGAATTGGAAGTACTAAGAGAAGTGTTAATAGAAGAAATTAGCACACCAATAGAAGTATTGAGTTATATTAAAACTTTAGATTCTTTTCCAAATGTTTACATTGTATATAGAATTTTATTGACAATCCCTGCAACAATTGCTACTGCTGAAAGAAGTTTTTAAAAATTAAAATTGCTTAAATCATATCTAAGATCAACAATGTTACAAGATAGATTGAATGAATTAGTTATTTTATCTATTGAAAGTGAAATGTTAGAATTGCTTGATTATAAAACTCTGATAAATGATTTTGCAGCTAAAAAAGCTATAAGATTAATATAAAAATTAATATTTTATATAATATAATAAATCTCTTTAAAATTCTTATAAAAAAGGTTCATTTAATATTTTCGCGTAAGGCTCCAAAATGTCTGTAAACGGCCCTTAATATTTACAATTTTATTTGAAATAACTGATAAAAATACTATTAATTAAAAGAGACTATCCTAATAAGGTTTTTATTTTGTACTGAGGCGCCATCTGGGATGGCTTTGTTAGACGATGGCTATGGATCTAGAAGGGGGTTGAATAGATCCCTTGAGTTTTACACGCAAATAGTCTACAAAAATTCTGTTTTAAAAAATTTGTTTTAACGGAAGCTACCACTGGATAGAAGGTCTACAACGAACCTTCTACCGAAAGGATCGGATATGCACGAATATATTACGGATGAGTACGGAAGAGAAAAATTCAGATTTGAATACTACACTTGAAAACGCAGACAACAAATTATCACTTGCTTGATGTTTATTCCAATCCAATGAGGTTAATTGATAAGCAATTTAAAGCTATGTGTTCAAATTTTGCTTGGAAACAAATTATCAAACACCTAGTGTGCGTAAACACACTATGTGCAGAATTTCTATGAAGAATAATGTACAGCTGCTCCAGAACACAATTCAATGAATTGTATCGATTTAACAAAACAGTTTATCAGCGTACAATTATTCTACGACAGAAATTTCAATAGATTGCTACGTCACAAATTCGAACAATACTGAAATGTAAAAGAGTTAAGGGAAAGAGAGAACAAACGAGATTTGATTAGGCAGTTCCCCAATCGTCCTCGCTTTGGGTACGTCTGCCCCCAACTCCACAAAAGGAATTAAGATATATATATATATATATGTAGTTGTTGCAAATTGTTTATTACAAGAGAAAACTATGAACATTCAAACCCCGAACGTCTCCGATCGTTGATGCAGAATTTTCTCTTCCCTTGATTCAAGATGAATCAAGTGCTCCGAATATGGTTGATTCAATTACCGTCCCACGCGACTAAACCGAAAGAAAACGCCGTTCTTCAGTTACCTTCAATCGGTCAATTGAAATCTTCCAAGAATTCGAACCCAAACCTTCTTCTACAATCCTCTGATTACAGCTACTAAACCGAAACAGTTGCGCCAATTTTCGGTTACCTTCGCCCAGCCGAATCCCTGTAGAATGAATAGTTTGTACAAAAAACCCCAAAATCTCTTCGATTCTTGGAGGACAAACCCAACTGGTTTGATTCAAGAAACACCTGCCAAACTCTCAACCCAGAAGATGAAGATCACACTTCCTAAATTCTGAACGTTATCACTTCGATCAATGGGCGACACAAACAAAGATGATTATGTGTGATTGTTTGTTTACACAATGAAGAAGATGAAGATGAAGAGAGCAATGACATATATTTTTCACGTTTCTTGTTATAATGAAAAATGAAGACCAAAACTATTTATATGAAAAATATGACCAACAAAAATAATAACAGAAAAATAACAGAAAAGAAATTAAGTGAAAAAGTGCAAAAATAAAGGTCATGCGTCGACCTCCAGTCTCTATGCGTCGACGCATAAAATACGAATTTTGAATCCTCAGGTTTGTGTGCTTACCCGCAAGTTCTGGAGGTTAGCGCATGAATTCTGGGGTTAGCGCATGAACTTAAGGGTCAGCGCATGAAGTGCATATTTTTCAGGAAATTCCAATTTTTGAACATTTTTACCAGACCAAGGTCAAACATACATGCTAGACACTACTAAAACAATAGTGGACCTTTATTTTTGGAGAGAACAAGATCCTATGCATCTAGACACATGACCAATAACGGTAAGACGCTATATGCCCGACACGTGAAGTGATACCGCTCAAATTACAATCTAATATGTTTGTTGACATCATTAAAACAAGATAGCTACAAGGATATCCCACACAGGCTTGTGGCCTCTAACTGAATAGTCATTCCATTTGGCGCCACCCTTACTGGTCCCTACCAAACCCTGCCATTTTGGAAATTTTTTTGAAAAACTGGTTTTTTAGTATTTTTTTTGAAAAAACAAGTTATATTACAAAAAAATTCTTTTATAGGAGTAACTAAGAGTAGATTAGAGTTTTCTATAACCTTGAATTTTTTTATATTATACATTATTTAAAAGAGAACCAATGAAACTTAATCCATTTTGTGGAATACTTTCCTAATTTTTTGTTGTTGTTGTCAATGATATAATGGTTTTTCAATTAATTAAAGGAGCATTGTCCTTTTGATAGTTTTTTTTCTTTCTTGTTAGTAATTTCTTATATCTAGTTTTTTTTCTTCTTCTTGTTGTCAATCGAATTTTTTATATCTAGTTTATAGGAGTAATTTTTTATATCTAGTTTAAAAACTCTAAGTTACTCCTATAAAACTCTTAGTTATGCTATAGAAAACTCTAATATAAGTTTCATTGGTTCTCTTTTAAATAATCTATAATATAAGAAAATTCAATACTATAGAAAACTCTAATCTACTCTTAGTTACTCCTTCCGTAAAACTCTAATCTATAATACCAGTGAGATGCATGGATTTAATCCTATAAATATATTATTCACCTTTATTCTATATTTAAAAATGATCTTGAGGATTAAAATCTGTTTTATAAATAAATAAAAAACAATTTTTAAAAACTCTAATATTGTGGTGAACTAAAATTTCAATTAAAATTTAATAGAAACTAAATTTACAAGTTTGCGTTTTGTAGTGATAAAAAATGTATTTAATTTTCAAAAGTAATGAGCAAAATCATGTATATTTAAATCATTCAATATGAATTTTACCAAAACAAAAATCATTCAATATGAATTGTACCAATACTAATAAATTTATATGGTTTAATTATTTGTGATTATTGTTTACAATCTGACATATTTCACCCACTCCAGAGAAACATAACAGATCCTGTTTAATTATTCAAATTAGAACCAATGAAACTTGATCCATTCTCCCGATTACATTCCTAATTATTTGTTGTTGATTCTTAACGATACAATGGTTTTTCAATTAATTAATGGATTAGTGTCCTTTGGATAGTGTTTTTCTTATTTTTTATGTTAGTAATATTTTATATCTAGTTTAATATAGGACCAAGATTTTGGGGTTGTTGTCTTAATACGGTGTTCACTTTTTAAAACTCAACATTGAACAACTTTTTGGTCCTGTTAAATACTTTTTTTCTGAAACGGATTTCATTTTTTATTTGTTCATAGCTTATCTCTATCTTTCTTTCAAAAGATATGGAGTTTGATAAACAACTTAGTCAAATTAGACATTAATCTAAGGTCCAAAAAAAAAATATTTTTAGACCCAAACAAAATATTTATTAATACTAACTATTAACAAATTTTAACTGATTAAAATAAAATAATTTAAAATCTTTCTCTTCTTTAAAAATTAGTCAATCACTATCATAATTAATGTCATTTAAAGTATTTTATTTATCCAAAAAAAATCCCTATTAACTCATCTCAATTTTGTTAGCATGATTCTACAATCAAAAGATATGCATATAGATATTGTTATAGATCATTTAAAAGGTCTTATCACTTATTTAAAGCATTATAGGGAAAGCGGGTTTGCATTGACTTTAGAATCCACAGAAAAATGGCCATCGAAATAGATTTAGAGCCAAAATTTCGTGAAAAACGTAAAATTCATAGAAAACCTCATTTTGATGAAAATCCTATTAATGAGATCACACATTCACCTAAAGAATCTTTTTGTATTGAGTATTTTTTATATATATTAGATCAATCAATTAATTCTATTGAGACAAGATTTGAACAATTTTTACAATATGAGACTATTTTTGGTTTTTTATTTGATTGCAAAAAAATTAAAGCTTTAGATGAGGATGAATTGAAAAATATTGTGATAATCTGAAAAAGTTTTTAAAGTTTAATGAATACTCTGATATTGACGCTCTTGATTTATTTTTAGAATTGGAAGTACTAAGAGAAGTGTTAATAGAAGAAATTAGCACACCAATAGAAGTATTGAGTTATATTAAAACTTTAGATTCTTTTCCAAATGTTTACATTGTATATAGAATTTTATTGACAATCCCTGCAACAATTGCTACTGCTGAAAGAAGTTTTTAAAAATTAAAATTGCTTAAATCATATCTAAGATCAACAATGTTACAAGATAGATTGAATGAATTAGTTATTTTATCTATTGAAAGTGAAATGTTAGAATTGCTTGATTATAAAACTCTGATAAATGATTTTGCAGCTAAAAAAGCTATAAGATTAATATAAAAATTAATATTTTATATAATATAATAAATCTCTTTAAAATTCTTATAAAAAAGGTTCATTTAATATTTTCGCCTAAGGCTCCAAAATGTCTGTAAACGGCCCTTAATATTTACAATTTTATTTGAAATAACTGATAAAAATACTATTAATTAAAAGAGACTATCCCAATAAGGTTTTTATTTTGTACTGAGGCGCCATCTGGGATGGCTTTGTTAGACGATGGCTATGGATCTAGAAGGGGGTTGAATAGATCCCTTGAGTTTTACACGCAAATAGTCTACAAAAATTCTGTTTAAAAAAAATTTTTTTAATGGAAGCTACCACTGGATAGAACGTCTACAACGAACCTTCTACCGAAAGGATCGGATATGCACGAATATATTACGGATGAGTACGGAAGAGAAAAATTTAGATTTGAATACTACACGTAAAAACGCAGACAACAAATTATCACTTGCTTGATGTTTATTCCAATCCAATGAGGTTAATTGATAAGCAATTTAAAGCTATGTGTTCAAATTTTGCTTGGAAACAAATTATCAAACACCTAGTGTGCGTAAACACACTATGTGCAGAATTTCTATGAAGAATAATGTACAGCTGCTCCAGAACACAATTCAATGAATTGTATCGATTTAACAAAACAGTTTATCGGCGTACAATTATTCTACGACAAAAATTTCAATAGTTTGCTACGTCACAAATTCGAACAATACTGAAATGTAAAAGAGTTAAGGGAAAGAGAGAACAAACGAGATTTGATTAGGCAGTTCCCCAATCATCCTCGCTTTGGGTAGGTCTGCCCCCAACTCCATAAAAGGAATTAAGATATATATATATATATATATATATATATATATATATATATATATGTAGTTGTTGCAAATTGTTTATTACAAGAGAAAACTATGAACATTCAAACCCCGAACGTCTCCGATCGTTGATGCAGAATTTTCTCTTCCCTTGATTCAAGATGAATCAAGTGCTCCGAATATGGTTGATTCAATTACCGTCCCACGCTACTAAACCGAAAGAAAACGCCGTTCTTCAGTTACCTTCACTCGGTCAATTGAAATCTTCCAAGAATTCGAACCCAAACCTTCTTCTACAATCCTCTGATTACAGCTACAAAACCGAAACAGTTGCACCAATTTTCGGTTACCTTCGCCCAGCCGAATCCCTGTAGAATGAACAGTTTGTACAAAAAACCCCAAAATCTCTTCGATTCTTGGAGGACAAACCCAACTGGTTTGATTCAAGAAACACCTGCCAAACTCTCAACCCAGAAGATGAAGATTACACTTCCTAAATTCTGAACGTTATCACTTCGATCAATGGGCGACACAAACAAAGATGATTATGTGTGATTGTTTGTTTACACAATGAAGAAGATGAAGATAAAGAGAGCAATGACATATATTTTTCACGTTTCTTGTTATAATGAAAAATGAAGACCAAAACTATTTATATGAAAAATATGACCAACAAAAATAATAACAGAAAAATAACAGAAAAGAAATTAAGTGAAAAAGTGCAAAAATAAAGGTCATGCGTCGACCTCTAGTCTCTATGCGTCAACGCATAAAATACGAATTTTGAATCCTCAGGTTTGTGCGCTTACCCGCAAGTTCTGGAGGTTAGTGCATGAATTCTGGGGTTAGCGCATGAACTTAAGGGTCAGCGCATGAAGTGCATATTTTTTAGGAAATTCCAATTTTTGAACATTTTTACCAGACCAAGGTCAAACATACATGCTAGACACTACTAAAACAATAGTGGACCTTTATTTTTGGAGAGAACAAGATCCTATGCATCTAGACACATGACCAATAACGGTAAGACGCTATATGCCCGACACGTGAAGTGATACCGCTCAAATTACAATCTAATATGTTTGTTGACATCATTAAAACAAGATAGCTACAAGGATATCCCACACAGGCTTGTGGCCTCTAACTGAGTAGCCATTCCATTTGGCGCCATCCTTACTGGTCCCTACCAAACCCTGCCATTTTGGAAATTTTTTTGAAAAACTGGTTTTTTAGTATTTTTTTTGAAAAAACAAGTTATATTACAAAAAAATTCTTTTATAGGAGTAACTAAGAGTAGATTAGAGTTTTCTATAACATTGAATTTTTTTATATTATACATTATTTAAAAGAGAACCAATGAAACTTAATCCATTTTGTGGAATACTTTCCTAATTTTTTTTTGTTGTTGTCAATGATATAATGGTTTTTCAATTAATTAAAGGAGCATTGTCCTTTTGATAGTTTTTTTTCTTTCTTGTTAGTAATTTCTTATATCTAGTTTTTTTTTTCTTCTTGTTGTCAATCGAATTTTTTATATCTAGTTTATAGGAGTAATTTTTTATATCTAGTTTAAAAACTCTAAGTTACTCCTATAAAACTCTTAGTTATGCTATAGAAAACTCTAATATAAGTTTCATTGGTTCTCTTTTAAATAATCTATAATATAAGAAAATTCAATACTATAGAAAACTCTAATCTACTCTTAGTTACTCCTTCCGTAAAACTCTAATCTATAATACCAGTGAGATGCATGGATTTAATCCTATAAATATATTACTAGTAAGATACCCGTACTTCCGCACGGGTAAAATTATTTGAGACGGTATAAAAGATATTTAAATGTATATATAAATTTGATATGATATAAAATGTATTTATATACATATTTAAATATGAAATTAGATATTAATTTTAAAATAAACAATAATTATATAAATTCAATTGTATTAAAATACAAAGAGAAAAAAAGAGACTCGTGAGATAAAAAAAATAATATTTAATATTTGAAAATAAGGATTTTACCTTTAAAATTAAGGTAATTATTGATTAAAATAAAATATGTATTGTGCTGATAGTGACCCGTGAAATATAAAGTTTATTTGATACAATATAAATGTATTTACATACAGATGTAATTATGCAAAAAGAAAAAAATGACTCGTGAGATGAAGAAAGATAAAAAATATTTTTTATTTATTTTGAAATAAAGATTTTGTCTTTCAAATTACGACAAACTGTTGATAAAAATAAAATAGACATTGTATTGATAATAACCTGTGAAATAAAAAATATTTGATGTGATATAAAATGTATTTAGATACAAATGCAACATTTTAAATGATTTACTTAATTGTTAAATTACTAATAATCTATAAATTTAATTGTATTAAATAATTATATTAAAAGTAGAAAAAAATTAAATTGTGAGATGGAGAAAGAAAAAAATTAATATTTTAAAAAGGATTTTGTCTCATAAATTAAATAGTGTTTAAAATAAAAAATAGATTTTTAACATTAAAATTAAAAAAAAATAGATTATTAACATTTTTAGTGAAATAAATAAATAGAAAAAAAAAATTAAAATGAAAGTAAGAAAGTGTGGGAAAAAGAAATGTGAAATTTTAATGAAGAAAGAAAATGAATGCCACTTGTCATTTTGTAGTAGTAGATGAGAATGGAAAAAAGTAAATATTAGTTGATTACTAAAATATCCTTTTGGTAGTATAAATAATTTGTGATAAAAGGACAATTTAGGAAGTTCATGCAATTGAATTTGTATATATAGATAGTAGATTCACCTTTATTCTATATTTAAAAATGACTTGAGGATTAAAATCTTTTTTATAAATAAATAAAAAACAATTTTTAAAAACTCTAATATTGTGGTGAACTAAAATTTCAATTAAAATTTAATAGAAACTAAATTTACAAGTTTGCGTTTTGTAGTGATAAAAAATGTATTTAATTTTCAAAAGTAATGAGCAAAATCATGTATATTTAAATCATTCAATATGAATTTTACCAAAACAAAAATCATTCAATATGAATTGTACCAATACTAATAAATTTATATGGTTTAATTATTTGTGATTATTGTTTACAATCTGACATATTTCACCCACTCCAGAGAAACATAACAGATCCTGTTTAATTATTCAAATTAGAACCAATGAAACTTGATCCATTCTCCCGATTACATTCCTAATTATTTGTTGTTGATTCTTAACGATACAATGGTTTTTCAATTAATTAATGGATTAGTGTCCTTTGGATAGTGTTTTTTTTATTTTTTATGTTAGTAATATTTTATATCTAGTTTAATATAGGACCAAGATTTTGGGGTTGTTGTCTTAATACGGTGTTCACTTTTTAAAACTCAACATTGAACAACTTTTTGGTCCTGTTAAATACTTTTTTTCTGAAACGGATTTCATTTTTTATTTGTTCATAGCTTATCTCTATCTTTCTTTCAAAAGATATGGAGTTTGATAAACAACTTAGTCAAATTAGACATTAATCTAAGGTCCAAAAAAAAATATTTTTAGACCCAAACAAAATATTTATTAATACTAACTATTAACAAATTTTAACTGATTAAAATAAAATAATTTAAAATCTTTCTCTTCTTTAAAAATTAGTCAATCACTATCATAATTAATGTCATTTAAAGTATTTTATTTATCCAAAAAAAATCCCTATTAACTCATCTCAATTTTGTTAGCATGATTCTACAATCAAAAGATATGCATATAGATATTGTTATAGATCATTTAAAAGGTCTTATCACTTATTTAAAACATTATAGGGAAAGCGGGTTTGCATTGACTTTAGAATCCACAGAAAAATGGCCATCGAAATAGATTTAGAGCCAAAATTTCGTGAAAAACGTAAAATTCATAGAAAACCTCATTTTGATGAAAATCCTATTAATGAGATCACACATTCACCTAAAGAATCTTTTTGTATTGAGTATTTTTTATACATATTAGATCAATCAATTAATTCTATTGAGACAAGATTTGAACAATTTTTACAATATGAGACTATTTTTGGTTTTTTATTTGATTGCAAAAAAATTAAAGCTTTAGATGAGGATGAATTGAAAAATATTGTGATAATCTGAAAAAGTTTTTAAAGTTTAATGAATACTCTGATATTGACGCTCTTGATTTATTTTTAGAATTGGAAGTACTAAGAGAAGTGTTAATAGAAGAAATTAGCACACCAATAGAAGTATTGAGTTATATTAAAACTTTAGATTCTTTTCCAAATGTTTACATTTTATATAGAATTTTATTGACAATCCCTGCAACAATTGCTACTGCTGAAAGAAGTTTTTAAAAATTAAAATTGCTTAAATCATATCTAAGATCAACAATGTTACAAGATAGATTGAATGAATTAGTTATTTTATCTATTGAAAGTGAAATGTTAGAATTGCTTGATTATAAAACTCTGATAAATGATTTTGCAGCTAAAAAAGCTATAAGATTAATATAAAAATTAATATTTTATATAATATAATAAATCTCTTTAAAATTCTTATAAAAAAGGTTCATTTAATATTTTCGCCTAAGGCTCCAAAATGTCTGTAAACGGCCCTTAATATTTACAATTTTATTTGAAATAACTGATAAAAATACTATTAATTAAAAGAGACTATCCCAATAAGGTTTTTATTTTGTACTGAGGCGCCATCTGGGATGGCTTTGTTAGACGATGGCTATGGATCTAGAAGGGGGGTTGAATAGATCCCTTGAGTTTTACACGCAAATAGTCTACAAAAATTCTGTTTTAAAAAATTTGTTTTAACGGAAGCTACCACTGGATAGAACGTCTACAACGAACCTTCTACCGAAAGGATCGGATATGCACGAATATATTACGGATGAGTACGGAAGAGAAAAATTCAGATTTGAATACTACACTTAAAAACGCAGACAATAAATTATCACTTGCTTGATGTTTATTCCAATCCAATGAGGTTAATTGATAAGCAATTTAAAGCTATGTGTTCAAATTTTGCTTGGAAACAAATTATCAAACACCTAGTGTGCGTAAACACACTATGTGCAGAATTTCTATGAAGAATAATGTACAGCTGCTCCAGAACACAATTCAATGAATTGTATCGATTTAACAAAACAGTTTATCAGCGTACAATTATTCTACGATAGAAATTTCAATAGTTTGCTACGTCACAAATTCGAACAATACTGAAATGTAAAAGAGTTAAGGGAAAGAGAGAACAAACGAGATTTGATTAGGCAGTTCCCCAATCATCCTCGCTTTGGGTACGTCTGCCCCCAACTCCACAAAAGGAATTAAGATATATATATATATATATATATATATATATATATATATATATATATATATATATATATATGTAGTTGTTGCAAATTGTTTATTACAAGAGAAAACTATGAACATTCAAACCCCGAACGTCTCCGATCGTTGATGCAGAATTTTCTCTTCCCTTGATTCAAGATGAATCAAGTGCTCTGAATATGGTTGATTCAATTACCGTCCCACGCTACTAAACCGAAAGAAAACGCCGTTCTTCAGTTACCTTCACTCGGTCAATTGAAATCTTCCAAGAATTCGAACCCAAACCTTCTTCTACAATCCTCTGATTACAGCTACTAAACCGAAACAGTTGCGCCAATTTTCGGTTACCTTCGCCCAGCCGAATCCCTGTAGAATGAATAGTTTGTACAAAAAACCCCAAAATCTCTTCGATTCTTGGAGGACAAACCCAACTGGTTTGATTCAAGAAACACCTGCCAAACTCTCAACCCAGAAGATGAAGATCACACTTCCTAAATTCTGAACGTTATCACTTCGATCAATGGGCGACACAAACAAAGATGATTATGTGTGATTATTTGTTTACACAATGAAGAAGATGAAGATGAAGAGAGCAATGACATATATTTTTCACGTTTCTTGTTATAATGAAAAATGAAGACCAAAACTATTTATATGAAAAATATGACCAACAAAAATAATAACAGAAAAATAACAGAAAAGAAATTAAGTGAAAAAGTGCAAAAATAAAGGTCATGCGTCGACCTCCAGTCTCTATGCGTCGACGCATAAAATACGAATTTTGAATCCTCAGGTTTGTGCGCTTACCCGCAAGTTCTGGAGGTTAGCGCATGAATTCTGGGGTTAGCGCATGAACTTAAGGGTCAGCGCATGAAGTGCATATTTTTTAGGAAATTCCAAATTTTGAACATTTTTACCAGACCAAGGTCAAACATACATGCTAGACACTACTAAAACAATAGTGGACCTTTATTTTTGGAGAGAACAAGATCCTATGCATCTAGACACATGACCAATAACGGTAAGACGCTATATGCCCGACACGTGAAGTGATACCGCTCAAATTACAATCTAATATGTTTGTTGACATCATTAAAACAAGATAGCTACAAGGATATCCCACACAGGCTTGTGGCCTCTAACTGAGTAGCCATTCCATTTGGCGCCACCCTTACTGGTCCCTACCAAACCCTGCCATTTTGGATTTTTTTTTGAAAAACTGGTTTTTTAGTATTTTTTTTGAAAAAACAAGTTATATTACAAAAAAATTCTTTTATAGGAGTAACTAAGAGTAGATTAGAGTTTTCTATAACATTGAATTTTTTTATATTATACATTATTTAAAAGAGAACCAATGAAACTTAATCCATTTTGTGGAATACTTTCCTAATTTTTTTTTGTTGTTGTCAATGATATAATGGTTTTTCAATTAATTAAAGGAGCATTGTCCTTTTGATAGTTTTTTTTCTTTCTTGTTAGTAATTTCTTATATCTAGTTTTTTTTCTTCTTCTTGTTGTCAATCGAATTTTTTATATCTAGTTTATAGGAGTAATTTTTTATATCTAGTTTAAAAACTCTAAGTTACTCCTATAAAACTCTTAGTTATGCTATAGAAAACTCTAATATAAGTTTCATTGGTTCTCTTTTAAATAATCTATAATATAAGAAAATTCAATACTATAGAAAACTCTAATCTACTCTTAGTTACTCCTTCCGTAAAACTCTAATCTATAATACCAGTGAGATGCATGGATTTAATCCTATAAATATATTATTCACCTTTATTCTATATTTAAAAATGATCGTGAGGATTAAAATCTTTTTTATAAATAAATAAAAAACAATTTTTAAAAACTCTAATATTGTGGTGAACTAAAATTTCAATTAAAATTTAATAGAAACTAAATTTACAAGTTTGCGTTTTGTAGTGATAAAAAATGTATTTAATTTTCAAAAGTAATGAGCAAAATCATGTATATTTAAATCATTCAATATGAATTTTACCAAAACAAAAATCATTCAATATGAATTGTACCAATACTAATAAATTTATATGGTTTAATTATTTGTGATTATTGTTTACAATCTGACATATTTCACCCACTCCAGAGAAACATAACAGATCCTGTTTAATTATTCAAATTAGAACCAATGAAACTTGATCCATTCTCCCGATTACATTCCTAATTATTTGTTGTTGATTCTTAACGATACAATGGTTTTTCAATTAATTAATGGATTAGTGTCCTTTGGATAGTGTTTTTTTTATTTTTTATGTTAGTAATATTTTATATCTAGTTTAATATAGGACCAAGATTTTGGGGTTGTTGTCTTAATACGGTGTTCACTTTTTAAAACTCAACATTGAACAACTTTTTGGTCCTGTTAAATACTTTTTTTCTGAAACGGATTTCATTTTTTATTTGTTCATAGCTTATCTCTATCTTTCTTTCAAAAGATATGGAGTTTGATAAACAACTTAGTCAAATTAGACATTAATCTAAGGTCCAAAAAAAATAATATTTTTAGACCCAAACAAAATATTTATTAATACTAACTATTAACAAATTTTAACTGATTAAAATAAAATAATTTAAAATTTTTCTCTTCTTTAAAAATTAGTCAATCACTATCATAATTAATGTCATTTAAAGTATTTTATTTATCCAAAAAAAATCCCTATTAACTCATCTCAATTTTGTTAGCATGATTCTACAATCAAAAGATATGCATATAGATATTGTTATAGATCATTTAAAAGGTCTTATCACTTATTTAAAACATTATAAGGAAAACGGGTTTGCATTGACTTTAGAATCCACAGAAAAATGGCCATCGAAATAGATATAGAGCCAAAATTTCGTGAAAAACGTAAAATTCATAGAAAACCTCATTTTGATGAAAATCCTATTAATGAGATCACACATTCACCTAAAGAATCTTTTTGTATTGAGTATTTTTTATACATATTAGATCAATCAATTAATTCTATTGAGACAAGATTTGAACAATTTTTACAATATGAGACTATTTTTGGTTTTTTATTTGATTGCAAAAAAATTAAAGCTTTAGATGAGGATGAATTGAAAAATATTGTGATAATCTGAAAAAGTTTTTAAAGTTTAATGAATACTCTGATATTGACGCTCTTGATTTATTTTTAGAATTGGAAGTACTAAGAGAAGTGTTAATAGAAGAAATTAGCACACCAATAGAAGTATTGAGTTATATTAAAACTTTAGATTCTTTTCCAAATGTTTACATTGTATATAGAATTTTATTGACAATCCCTGCAACAATTGCTACTGCTGAAAGAAGTTTTTAAAAATTAAAATTGCTTAAATCATATCTAAGATCAACAATGTTACAAGATAGGTTGAATGAATTAGTTATTTTATCTATTGAAAGTGAAATGTTAGAATTGCTTGATTATAAAACTCTGATAAATGATTTTGCAGCTAAAAAAGCTATAAGATTAATATAAAAATTAATATTTTATATAATATAATAAATCTCTTTAAAATTCTTATAAAAAAGGTTCATTTAATATTTTCGCCTAAGGCTCCAAAATGTCTGTAAACGGCCCTTAATATTTACAATTTTATTTGAAATAACTGATAAAAATACTATTAATTAAAAGAGACTATCCCAATAAGGTTTTTATTTTGTACTGAGGCGCCATCTGGGATGGCTTTGTTAGACGATGGCTATGGATCTAGAAGGGGGGTTGAATAGATCCCTTGAGTTTTACACGCAAATAGTCTACAAAAATTCTGTTTTAAAAAATTTGTTTTAACGGAAGCTACCACTGGATAGAACGTCTACAACGAACCTTCTACCGAAAGGATCGGATATGCACGAATATATTACGGATGAGTACGGAAGAGAAAAATTCAGATTTGAATACTACACTTAAAAACGCAGACAATAAATTATCACTTGCTTGATGTTTATTCCAATCCAATGAGGTTAATTGATAAGCAATTTAAAGCTATGTGTTCAAATTTTGCTTGGAAACAAATTATCAAACACCTAGTGTGCGTAAACACACTATGTGCAGAATTTCTATGAAGAATAATGTACAGCTGCTCCAGAACACAATTCAATGAATTGTATCGATTTAACAAAACAGTTTATCAGCGTACAATTATTCTACGATAGAAATTTCAATAGTTTGCTACGTCACAAATTCGAACAATACTGAAATGTAAAAGAGTTAAGGGAAAGAGAGAACAAACGAGATTTGATTAGGCAGTTCCCCAATCATCCTCGCTTTGGGTACGTCTGCCCCCAACTCCACAAAAGGAATTAAGATATATATATATATATATATATATATATATATATATATATATATATATATATATATATATGTAGTTGTTGCAAATTGTTTATTACAAGAGAAAACTATAAACATTCAAACCCCGAACGTCTCCGATCGTTGATGCAGAATTTTCTCTTCCCTTGATTCAAGATGAATCAAGTGCTCCGAATATGGTTGATTCAATTACCGTCCCACGCTACTAAACCGAAAGAAAACGCCGTTCTTCAGTTACCTTCACTCGGTCAATTGAAATCTTCCAAGAATTCGAACCCAAACCTTCTTCTACAATCCTCTGATTACAGCTACTAAACCGAAACAGTTGCGCCAATTTTCGGTTACCTTCGCCCAGCCGAATCCCTGTAGAATGAATAGTTTGTACAAAAAACCCCAAAATCTCTTCGATTCTTGGAGGACAAACCCAACTGGTTTGATTCAAGAAACACCTGCCAAACTCTCAACCCAGAAGATGAAGATCACACTTCCTAAATTCTGAACGTTATCACTTCGATCAATGGGCGACACAAACAAAGATGATTATGTGTGATTATTTGTTTACACAATGAAGAAGATGAAGATGAAGAGAGCAATGACATATATTTTTCACGTTTCTTGTTATAATGAAAAATGAAGACCAAAACTATTTATATGAAAAATATGACCAACAAAAATAATAACAGAAAAATAACAGAAAAGAAATTAAGTGAAAAAGTGCAAAAATAAAGGTCATGCGTCGACCTCCAGTCTCTATGCGTCGACGCATAAAATACGAATTTTGAATCCTCAGGTTTGTGCGCTTACCCGCAAGTTCTGGAGGTTAGCGCATGAATTCTGGGGTTAGCGCATGAACTTAAGGGTCAGCGCATGAAGTGCATATTTTTTAGGAAATTCCAAATTTTGAACATTTTTACCAGACCAAGGTCAAACATACATGCTAGACACTACTAAAACAATAGTGGACCTTTATTTTTGGAGAGAACAAGATCCTATGCATCTAGACACATGACCAATAACGGTAAGACGCTATATGCCCGACACGTGAAGTGATACCGCTCAAATTACAATCTAATATGTTTGTTGACATCATTAAAACAAGATAGCTACAAGGATATCCCACACAGGCTTGTGGCCTCTAACTGAGTAGCCATTCCATTTGGCGCCACCCTTACTGGTCCCTACCAAACCCTGCCATTTTGGATTTTTTTTTGAAAAACTGGTTTTTTAGTATTTTTTTTGAAAAAACAAGTTATATTACAAAAAAATTCTTTTATAGGAGTAACTAAGAGTAGATTAGAGTTTTCTATAACATTGAATTTTTTTATATTATACATTATTTAAAAGAGAACCAATGAAACTTAATCCATTTTGTGGAATACTTTCCTAATTTTTTTTTGTTGTTGTCAATGATATAATGGTTTTTCAATTAATTAAAGGAGCATTGTCCTTTTGATAGTTTTTTTTCTTTCTTGTTAGTAATTTCTTATATCTAGTTTTTTTTCTTCTTCTTGTTGTCAATCGAATTTTTTATATCTAGTTTATAGGAGTAATTTTTTATATCTAGTTTAAAAACTCTAAGTTACTCCTATAAAACTCTTAGTTATGCTATAGAAAACTCTAATATAAGTTTCATTGGTTCTCTTTTAAATAATCTATAATATAAGAAACTTCAATACTATAGAAAACTCTAATCTACTCTTAGTTACTCCTTCCGTAAAACTCTAATCTATAATACCAGTGAGATGCATGGATTTAATCCTATAAATATATTATTCACCTTTATTCTATATTTAAAAATGATCGTGAGGATTAAAATCTTTTTTATAAATAAATAAAAAACAATTTTTAAAAACTCTAATATTGTGGTGAACTAAAATTTCAATTAAAATTTAATAGAAACTAAATTTACAAGTTTGCGTTTTGTAGTGATAAAAAATGTATTTAATTTTCAAAAGTAATGAGCAAAATCATGTATATTTAAATCATTCAATATGAATTTTACCAAAACAAAAATCATTCAATATGAATTGTACCAATACTAATAAATTTATATGGTTTAATTATTTGTGATTATTTTTTACAATCTGACATATTTCACCCACTCCAGAGAAACATAACAGATCCTGTTTAATTATTCAAATTAGAACCAATGAAACTTGATCCATTCTCCCGATTACATTCCTAATTATTTGTTGTTGATTCTTAACGATACAATGGTTTTTCAATTAATTAATGGATTAGTGTCCTTTGGATAGTGTTTTTTTTATTTTTTATGTTAGTAATATTTTATATCTAGTTTAATATAGGACCAAGATTTTGGGGTTGTTGTCTTAATACGGTGTTCACTTTTTAAAACTCAACATTGAACAACTTTTTGGTCCTGTTAAATACTTTTTTTCTGAAACGGATTTCATTTTTTATTTGTTCATAGCTTATCTCTATCTTTCTTTCAAAAGATATGGAGTTTGATAAACAACTTAGTCAAATTAGACATTAATCTAAGGTCCAAAAAAAAAAATATTTTTAGACCCAAACAAAATATTTATTAATACTAACTATTAACAAATTTTAACTGATTAAAATAAAATAATTTAAAATTTTTCTCTTCTTTAAAAATTAGTCAATCACTATCATAATTAATGTCATTTAAAGTATTTTATTTATCCAAAAAAAATCCCTATTAACTCATCTCAATTTTGTTAGCATGATTCTACAATCAAAAGATATGCATATAGATATTGTTATAGATCATTTAAAAGGTCTTATCACTTATTTAAAACATTATAAGGAAAACGGGTTTGCATTGACTTTAGAATCCACAGAAAAATGGCCATCGAAATAGATATAGAGCCAAAATTTCGTGAAAAACGTAAAATTCATAGAAAACCTCATTTTGATGAAAATCCTATTAATGAGATCACACATTCACCTAAAGAATCTTTTTGTATTGAGTATTTTTTATACATATTAGATCAATCAATTAATTCTATTGAGACAAGATTTGAACAATTTTTACAATATGAGACTATTTTTGGTTTTTTATTTGATTGCAAAAAAATTAAAGCTTTAGATGAGGATGAATTGAAAAATATTGTGATAATCTGAAAAAGTTTTTAAAGTTTAATGAATACTCTGATATTGACGCTCTTGATTTATTTTTAGAATTGGAAGTACTAAGAGAAGTGTTAATAGAAGAAATTAGCACACCAATAGAAGTATTGAGTTATATTAAAACTTTAGATTCTTTTCCAAATGTTTACATTGTATATAGAATTTTATTGACAATCCCTGCAACAATTGCTACTGCTGAAAGAAGTTTTTAAAAATTAAAATTGCTTAAATCATATCTAAGATCAACAATGTTACAAGATAGGTTGAATGAATTAGTTATTTTATCTATTGAAAGTGAAATGTTAGAATTGCTTGATTATAAAACTCTGATAAATGATTTTGCAGCTAAAAAAGCTATAAGATTAATATAAAAATTAATATTTTATATAATATAATAAATCTCTTTAAAATTCTTATAAAAAAGGTTCATTTAATATTTTCGCCTAAGGCTCCAAAATGTCTGTAAACGGCCCTTAATATTTACAATTTTATTTGAAATAACTGATAAAAATACTATTAATTAAAAGAGACTATCCCAATAAGGTTTTTATTTTATACTGAGGCGCCATCTGGGATGGCTTTGTTAGACGATGGCTATGGATCTAGAAGGGGGGTTGAATAGATCCCTTGAGTTTTACACGCAAATAGTCTACAAAAATTCTGTTTTAAAAAATTTGTTTTAACGGAAGCTACCACTGGATAGAACGTCTACAACGAACCTTCTACCGAAAGGATCGGATATGCACGAATATATTACGGATGAGTACGGAAGAGAAAAATTCAGATTTGAATACTACACTTATCAACGCAGACAACAAATTATCACTTGCTTGATGTTTATTCCAATCCAATGAGGTTAATTGATAAGCAATTTAAAGCTATGTGTTCAAATTTTGCTTGGAAACAAATTATCAAACACCTAGTGTGCGTAAACACACTATGTGCAGAATTTCTATGAAGAATAATGTACAGCTGCTCCAGAACACAATTCAATGAATTGTATCGATTTAACAAAACAGTTTATCAGTGTACAATTATTCTACGACAGAAATTTCAATAGTTTGCTACGTCACAAATTCGAACAATACTGAAATGTAAAAGAGTTAAGGGAAAGAGAGAACAAACGAGATTTGATTAGGCAGTTCCCCAATCGTCCTCGCTTTGGGTACGTCTGCCCCCAACTCCACAAAAGGAATTAAGATATATATATATATATATATATATATATATATATATATATATATATATATATATATATATATATATATATATATGTAGTTGTTGCAAATTGTTTATTACAAGAGAAAACTATGAACATTCAAACCCCGAACGTCTCCGATCGTTGATGCAGAATTTTCTCTTCCCTTGATTCAAGATGAATCAAGTGCTCTGAATATGGTTGATTCAATTACCGTCCCACGCTACTAAACCGAAAGAAAACGCCGTTCTTCAGTTACCTTCACTCGGTCAATTGAAATCTTCCAAGAATTCGAACCCAAACCTTCTTCTACAATCCTCTGATTACAGCTACTAAACCGAAACAGTTGCGCCAATTTTCGGTTACCTTCGCCCAGCCGAATCCCTGTAGAATGAATAGTTTGTACAAAAAACCCCAAAATCTCTTCGATTCTTGGAGGACAAACCCAACTGGTTTGATTCAAGAAACACCTGCCAAACTCTCAACCCAGAAGATGAAGATCACACTTCCTAAATTCTGAACGTTATCACTTCGATCAATGGGCGACACAAACAAAGATGATTATGTGTGATTATTTGTTTACACAATGAAGAAGATGAAGATGAAGAGAGCAATGACATATATTTTTCACGTTTCTTGTTATAATGAAAAATGAAGACCAAAACTATTTATATGAAAAATATGACCAACAAAAATAATAACAGAAAAATAACAGAAAAGAAATTAAGTGAAAAAGTGCAAAAATAAAGGTCATGCGTCGACCTCCAGTCTCTATGCGTCGACGCATAAAATACGAATTTTGAATCCTCAGGTTTGTGCGCTTACCCGCAAGTTCTGGAGGTTAGCGCATGAATTCTGGGGTTAGCGCATGAACTTAAGGGTCAGCGCATGAAGTGCATATTTTTTAGGAAATTCCAAATTTTGAACATTTTTACCAGACCAAGGTCAAACATACATGCTAGACACTACTAAAACAATAGTGGACCTTTATTTTTGGAGAGAACAAGATCCTATGCATCTAGACACATGACCAATAACGGTAAGACGCTATATGCCCGACACGTGAAGTGATACCGCTCAAATTACAATCTAATATGTTTGTTGACATCATTAAAACAAGATAGCTACAAGGATATCCCACACAGGCTTGTGGCCTCTAACTGAGTAGCCATTCCATTTGGCGCCACCCTTACTGGTCCCTACCAAACCCTGCCATTTTGGATTTTTTTTTGAAAAACTGGTTTTTTAGTATTTTTTTTGAAAAAACAAGTTATATTACAAAAAAATTCTTTTATAGGAGTAACTAAGAGTAGATTAGAGTTTTCTATAACATTGAATTTTTTTATATTATACATTATTTAAAAGAGAACCAATGAAACTTAATCCATTTTGTGGAATACTTTCCTAATTTTTTTTTGTTGTTGTCAATGATATAATGGTTTTTCAATTAATTAAAGGAGCATTGTCCTTTTGATAGTTTTTTTTCTTTCTTGTTAGTAATTTCTTATATCTAGTTTTTTTTCTTCTTCTTGTTGTCAATCGAATTTTTTATATCTAGTTTATAGGAGTAATTTTTTATATCTAGTTTAAAAACTCTAAGTTACTCCTATAAAACTCTTAGTTATGCTATAGAAAACTCTAATATAAGTTTCATTGGTTCTCTTTTAAATAATCTATAATATAAGAAACTTCAATACTATAGAAAACTCTAATCTACTCTTAGTTACTCCTTCCGTAAAACTCTAATCTATAATACCAGTGAGATGCATGGATTTAATCCTATAAATATATTACTAGTAAGATACCCGTACTTCCGCACGGGTAAAATTATTTGAGACGGTATAAAAGATATTTAAATGTATATATAAATTTGATATGATATAAAATGTATTTATATACATATTTAAATATGAAATTAGATATTAATTTTAAAATAAACAATAATTATATAAATTCAATTGTATTAAAATACAAAGAGAAAAAAAGAGACTCGTGAGATAAAAAAAATAATATTTAATATTTGAAAATAAGGATTTTACCTTTAAAATTAAGGTAATTATTGATTAAAATAAAATATGTATTGTGCTGATAGTGACCCGTGAAATATAAAGTTTATTTGATACAATATAAATGTATTTACATACAGATGTAATTATGCAAAAAGAAAAAAATGACTCGTGAGATGAAGAAAGATAAAAAATATTTTTTATTTATTTTGAAATAAAGATTTTGTCTTTCAAATTACGACAAACTGTTGATAAAAATAAAATAGACATTGTATTGATAATAACCTGTGAAATAAAAAATATTTGATGTGATATAAAATGTATTTAGATACAAATGCAACATTTTAAATGATTTACTTAATTGTTAAATTACTAATAATCTATAAATTTAATTGTATTAAATAATTATATTAAAAGTAGAAAAAAATTAAATTGTGAGATGGAGAAAGAAAAAAATTAATATTTTAAAAAGGATTTTGTCTCATAAATTAAATAGTGACCCGTGAGATAAAAAAAATTTTAATTTTATTAAAATTAAAAAAAAATAGATTTTTAACATTTTTAGTGATAATAAATAAATAGAAAAAAAAATTAAAATGAAAGTAAGAAAGTGTGGGAAAAAGAAATGTGAAATTTTAATGAAGAAAGAAAATGAATGCCACTTGTCATTTTGTAGTAGTAGATGAGAATGGAAAAAAGTAAATATTAGTTGATTACTAAAATATCCTTTTGGTAGTATAAATAATTTGTGATAAAAGGACAATTTAGGAAGTTCATGCAATTGAATTTGTATATATAGATAGTAGATTCACCTTTATTCTATATTTAAAAATGACTTGAGGATTAAAATCTTTTTTATAAATAAATAAAAAACAATTTTTAAAAACTCTAATATTGTGGTGAACTAAAATTTCAATTAAAATTTAATAGAAACTAAATTTACAAGTTTGCGTTTTGTAGTGATAAAAAATGTATTTAATTTTCAAAAGTAATGAGCAAAATCATGTATATTTAAATCATTCAATATGAATTTTACCAAAACAAAAATCATTCAATATGAATTGTACCAATACTAATAAATTTATATGGTTTAATTATTTGTGATTATTGTTTACAATCTGACATATTTCACCCACTCCAGAGAAACATAACAGATCCTGTTTAATTATTCAAATTAGAACCAATGAAACTTGATCCATTCTCCCGATTACATTCCTAATTATTTGTTGTTGATTCTTAACGATACAATGGTTTTTCAATTAATTAATGGATTAGTGTCCTTTGGATAGTGTTTTTTTTATTTTTTATGTTAGTAATATTTTATATCTAGTTTAATATAGGACCAAGATTTTGGGGTTGTTGTCTTAATACGGTGTTCACTTTTTAAAACTCAACATTGAACAACTTTTTGGTCCTGTTAAATACTTTTTTTCTGAAACGGATTTCATTTTTTATTTGTTCATAGCTTATCTCTATCTTTCTTTCAAAAGATATGGAGTTTGATAAACAACTTAGTCAAATTAGACATTAATCTAAGGTCCAAAAAAAAAATATTTTTAGACCCAAACAAAATATTTATTAATACTAACTATTAACAAATTTTAACTGATTAAAATAAAATAATTTAAAATCTTTCTCTTCTTTAAAAATTAGTCAATCACTATCATAATTAATGTCATTTAAAGTATTTTATTTATCCAAAAAAAATCCCTATTAACTCATCTCAATTTTGTTAGCATGATTCTACAATCAAAAGATATGCATATAGATATTGTTATAGATCATTTAAAAGGTCTTATCACTTATTTAAAACATTATAGGGAAAGCGGGTTTGCATTGACTTTAGAATCCACAGAAAAATGGCCATCGAAATAGATTTAGAGCCAAAATTTCGTGAAAAACGTAAAATTCATAGAAAACCTCATTTTGATGAAAATCCTATTAATGAGATCACACATTCACCTAAAGAATCTTTTTGTATTGAGTATTTTTTATACATATTAGATCAATCAATTAATTCTATTGAGACAAGATTTGAACAATTTTTACAATATGAGACTATTTTTGGTTTTTTATTTGATTGCAAAAAAATTAAAGCTTTAGATGAGGATGAATTGAAAAATATTGTGATAATCTGAAAAAGTTTTTAAAGTTTAATGAATACTCTGATATTGACGCTCTTGATTTATTTTTAGAATTGGAAGTACTAAGAGAAGTGTTAATAGAAGAAATTAGCACACCAATAGAAGTATTGAGTTATATTAAAACTTTAGATTCTTTTCCAAATGTTTACATTTTATATAGAATTTTATTGACAATCCCTGCAACAATTGCTACTGCTGAAAGAAGTTTTTAAAAATTAAAATTGCTTAAATCATATCTAAGATCAACAATGTTACAAGATAGATTGAATGAATTAGTTATTTTATCTATTGAAAGTGAAATGTTAGAATTGCTTGATTATAAAACTCTGATAAATGATTTTGCAGCTAAAAAAGCTATAAGATTAATATAAAAATTAATATTTTATATAATATAATAAATCTCTTTAAAATTCTTATAAAAAAGGTTCATTTAATATTTTCGCCTAAGGCTCCAAAATGTCTGTAAACGGCCCTTAATATTTACAATTTTATTTGAAATAACTGATAAAAATACTATTAATTAAAAGAGACTATCCCAATAAGGTTTTTATTTTGTACTGAGGCGCCATCTGGGATGGCTTTGTTAGACGATGGCTATGGATCTAGAAGGGGGGTTGAATAGATCCCTTGAGTTTTACACGCAAATAGTCTACAAAAATTCTGTTTTAAAAAATTTGTTTTAACGGAAGCTACCACTGGATAGAACGTCTACAACGAACCTTCTACCGAAAGGATCGGATATGCACGAATATATTACGGATGAGTACGGAAGAGAAAAATTCAGATTTGAATACTACACTTAAAAACGCAGACAATAAATTATCACTTGCTTGATGTTTATTCCAATCCAATGAGGTTAATTGATAAGCAATTTAAAGCTATGTGTTCAAATTTTGCTTGGAAACAAATTATCAAACACCTAGTGTGCGTAAACACACTATGTGCAGAATTTCTATGAAGAATAATGTACAGCTGCTCCAGAACACAATTCAATGAATTGTATCGATTTAACAAAACAGTTTATCAGCGTACAATTATTCTACGATAGAAATTTCAATAGTTTGCTACGTCACAAATTCGAACAATACTGAAATGTAAAAGAGTTAAGGGAAAGAGAGAACAAACGAGATTTGATTAGGCAGTTCCCCAATCATCCTCGCTTTGGGTACGTCTGCCCCCAACTCCACAAAAGGAATTAAGATATATATATATATATATATATATATATATATATATATATATATATATATATGTAGTTGTTGCAAATTGTTTATTACAAGAGAAAACTATGAACATTCAAACCCCGAACGTCTCCGATCGTTGATGCAGAATTTTCTCTTCCCTTGATTCAAGATGAATCAAGTGCTCTGAATATGGTTGATTCAATTACCGTCCCACGCTACTAAACCGAAAGAAAACGCCGTTCTTCAGTTACCTTCACTCGGTCAATTGAAATCTTCCAAGAATTCGAACCCAAACCTTCTTCTACAATCCTCTGATTACAGCTACTAAACCGAAACAGTTGCGCCAATTTTCGGTTACCTTCGCCCAGCCGAATCCCTGTAGAATGAATAGTTTGTACAAAAAACCCCAAAATCTCTTCGATTCTTGGAGGACAAACCCAACTGGTTTGATTCAAGAAACACCTGCCAAACTCTCAACCCAGAAGATGAAGATCACACTTCCTAAATTCTGAACGTTATCACTTCGATCAATGGGCGACACAAACAAAGATGATTATGTGTGATTATTTGTTTACACAATGAAGAAGATGAAGATGAAGAGAGCAATGACATATATTTTTCACGTTTCTTGTTATAATGAAAAATGAAGACCAAAACTATTTATATGAAAAATATGACCAACAAAAATAATAACAGAAAAATAACAGAAAAGAAATTAAGTGAAAAAGTGCAAAAATAAAGGTCATGCGTCGACCTCCAGTCTCTATGCGTCGACGCATAAAATACGAATTTTGAATCCTCAGGTTTGTGCGCTTACCCGCAAGTTCTGGAGGTTAGCGCATGAATTCTGGGGTTAGCGCATGAACTTAAGGGTCAGCGCATGAAGTGCATATTTTTTAGGAAATTCCAAATTTTGAACATTTTTACCAGACCAAGGTCAAACATACATGCTAGACACTACTAAAACAATAGTGGACCTTTATTTTTGGAGAGAACAAGATCCTATGCATCTAGACACATGACCAATAACGGTAAGACGCTATATGCCCGACACGTGAAGTGATACCGCTCAAATTACAATCTAATATGTTTGTTGACATCATTAAAACAAGATAGCTACAAGGATATCCCACACAGGCTTGTGGCCTCTAACTGAGTAGCCATTCCATTTGGCGCCACCCTTACTGGTCCCTACCAAACCCTGCCATTTTGGATTTTTTTTTGAAAAACTGGTTTTTTAGTATTTTTTTTGAAAAAACAAGTTATATTACAAAAAAATTCTTTTATAGGAGTAACTAAGAGTAGATTAGAGTTTTCTATAACATTGAATTTTTTTATATTATACATTATTTAAAAGAGAACCAATGAAACTTAATCCATTTTGTGGAATACTTTCCTAATTTTTTTTTGTTGTTGTCAATGATATAATGGTTTTTCAATTAATTAAAGGAGCATTGTCCTTTTGATAGTTTTTTTTCTTTCTTGTTAGTAATTTCTTATATCTAGTTTTTTTTCTTCTTCTTGTTGTCAATCGAATTTTTTATATCTAGTTTATAGGAGTAATTTTTTATATCTAGTTTAAAAACTCTAAGTTACTCCTATAAAACTCTTAGTTATGCTATAGAAAACTCTAATATAAGTTTCATTGGTTCTCTTTTAAATAATCTATAATATAAGAAAATTCAATACTATAGAAAACTCTAATCTACTCTTAGTTACTCCTTCCGTAAAACTCTAATCTATAATACCAGTGAGATGCATGGATTTAATCCTATAAATATATTATTCACCTTTATTCTATATTTAAAAATGATCGTGAGGATTAAAATCTTTTTTATAAATAAATAAAAAACAATTTTTAAAAACTCTAATATTGTGGTGAACTAAAATTTCAATTAAAATTTAATAGAAACTAAATTTACAAGTTTGCGTTTTGTAGTGATAAAAAATGTATTTAATTTTCAAAAGTAATGAGCAAAATCATGTATATTTAAATCATTCAATATGAATTTTACCAAAACAAAAATCATTCAATATGAATTGTACCAATACTAATAAATTTATATGGTTTAATTATTTGTGATTATTGTTTACAATCTGACATATTTCACCCACTCCAGAGAAACATAACAGATCCTGTTTAATTATTCAAATTAGAACCAATGAAACTTGATCCATTCTCCCGATTACATTCCTAATTATTTGTTGTTGATTCTTAACGATACAATGGTTTTTCAATTAATTAATGGATTAGTGTCCTTTGGATAGTGTTTTTTTTATTTTTTATGTTAGTAATATTTTATATCTAGTTTAATATAGGACCAAGATTTTGGGGTTGTTGTCTTAATACGGTGTTCACTTTTTAAAACTCAACATTGAACAACTTTTTGGTCCTGTTAAATACTTTTTTTCTGAAACGGATTTCATTTTTTATTTGTTCATAGCTTATCTCTATCTTTCTTTCAAAAGATATGGAGTTTGATAAACAACTTAGTCAAATTAGACATTAATCTAAGGTCCAAAAAAAATAATATTTTTAGACCCAAACAAAATATTTATTAATACTAACTATTAACAAATTTTAACTGATTAAAATAAAATAATTTAAAATTTTTCTCTTCTTTAAAAATTAGTCAATCACTATCATAATTAATGTCATTTAAAGTATTTTATTTATCCAAAAAAAATCCCTATTAACTCATCTCAATTTTGTTAGCATGATTCTACAATCAAAAGATATGCATATAGATATTGTTATAGATCATTTAAAAGGTCTTATCACTTATTTAAAACATTATAAGGAAAACGGGTTTGCATTGACTTTAGAATCCACAGAAAAATGGCCATCGAAATAGATATAGAGCCAAAATTTCGTGAAAAACGTAAAATTCATAGAAAACCTCATTTTGATGAAAATCCTATTAATGAGATCACACATTCACCTAAAGAATCTTTTTGTATTGAGTATTTTTTATACATATTAGATCAATCAATTAATTCTATTGAGACAAGATTTGAACAATTTTTACAATATGAGACTATTTTTGGTTTTTTATTTGATTGCAAAAAAATTAAAGCTTTAGATGAGGATGAATTGAAAAATATTGTGATAATCTGAAAAAGTTTTTAAAGTTTAATGAATACTCTGATATTGACGCTCTTGATTTATTTTTAGAATTGGAAGTACTAAGAGAAGTGTTAATAGAAGAAATTAGCACACCAATAGAAGTATTGAGTTATATTAAAACTTTAGATTCTTTTCCAAATGTTTACATTGTATATAGAATTTTATTGACAATCCCTGCAACAATTGCTACTGCTGAAAGAAGTTTTTAAAAATTAAAATTGCTTAAATCATATCTAAGATCAACAATGTTACAAGATAGGTTGAATGAATTAGTTATTTTATCTATTGAAAGTGAAATGTTAGAATTGCTTGATTATAAAACTCTGATAAATGATTTTGCAGCTAAAAAAGCTATAAGATTAATATAAAAATTAATATTTTATATAATATAATAAATCTCTTTAAAATTCTTATAAAAAAGGTTCATTTAATATTTTCGCCTAAGGCTCCAAAATGTCTGTAAACGGCCCTTAATATTTACAATTTTATTTGAAATAACTGATAAAAATACTATTAATTAAAAGAGACTATCCCAATAAGGTTTTTATTTTGTACTGAGGCGCCATCTGGGATGGCTTTGTTAGACGATGGCTATGGATCTAGAAGGGGGGTTGAATAGATCCCTTGAGTTTTACACGCAAATAGTCTACAAAAATTCTGTTTTAAAAAATTTGTTTTAACGGAAGCTACCACTGGATAGAACGTCTACAACGAACCTTCTACCGAAAGGATCGGATATGCACGAATATATTACGGATGAGTACGGAAGAGAAAAATTCAGATTTGAATACTACACTTAAAAACGCAGACAATAAATTATCACTTGCTTGATGTTTATTCCAATCCAATGAGGTTAATTGATAAGCAATTTAAAGCTATGTGTTCAAATTTTGCTTGGAAACAAATTATCAAACACCTAGTGTGCGTAAACACACTATGTGCAGAATTTCTATGAAGAATAATGTACAGCTGCTCCAGAACACAATTCAATGAATTGTATCGATTTAACAAAACAGTTTATCAGCGTACAATTATTCTACGATAGAAATTTCAATAGTTTGCTACGTCACAAATTCGAACAATACTGAAATGTAAAAGAGTTAAGGGAAAGAGAGAACAAACGAGATTTGATTAGGCAGTTCCCCAATCATCCTCGCTTTGGGTACGTCTGCCCCCAACTCCACAAAAGGAATTAAGATATATATATATATATATATATATATATATATATATATATATATATATATATATATATATATATATATATATATATATATATATGTAGTTGTTGCAAATTGTTTATTACAAGAGAAAACTATAAACATTCAAACCCCGAACGTCTCCGATCGTTGATGCAGAATTTTCTCTTCCCTTGATTCAAGATGAATCAAGTGCTCCGAATATGGTTGATTCAATTACCGTCCCACGCTACTAAACCGAAAGAAAACGCCGTTCTTCAGTTACCTTCACTCGGTCAATTGAAATCTTCCAAGAATTCGAACCCAAACCTTCTTCTACAATCCTCTGATTACAGCTACTAAACCGAAACAGTTGCGCCAATTTTCGGTTACCTTCGCCCAGCCGAATCCCTGTAGAATGAATAGTTTGTACAAAAAACCCCAAAATCTCTTCGATTCTTGGAGGACAAACCCAACTGGTTTGATTCAAGAAACACCTGCCAAACTCTCAACCCAGAAGATGAAGATCACACTTCCTAAATTCTGAACGTTATCACTTCGATCAATGGGCGACACAAACAAAGATGATTATGTGTGATTATTTGTTTACACAATGAAGAAGATGAAGATGAAGAGAGCAATGACATATATTTTTCACGTTTCTTGTTATAATGAAAAATGAAGACCAAAACTATTTATATGAAAAATATGACCAACAAAAATAATAACAGAAAAATAACAGAAAAGAAATTAAGTGAAAAAGTGCAAAAATAAAGGTCATGCGTCGACCTCCAGTCTCTATGCGTCGACGCATAAAATACGAATTTTGAATCCTCAGGTTTGTGCGCTTACCCGCAAGTTCTGGAGGTTAGCGCATGAATTCTGGGGTTAGCGCATGAACTTAAGGGTCAGCGCATGAAGTGCATATTTTTTAGGAAATTCCAAATTTTGAACATTTTTACCAGACCAAGGTCAAACATACATGCTAGACACTACTAAAACAATAGTGGACCTTTATTTTTGGAGAGAACAAGATCCTATGCATCTAGACACATGACCAATAACGGTAAGACGCTATATGCCCGACACGTGAAGTGATACCGCTCAAATTACAATCTAATATGTTTGTTGACATCATTAAAACAAGATAGCTACAAGGATATCCCACACAGGCTTGTGGCCTCTAACTGAGTAGCCATTCCATTTGGCGCCACCCTTACTGGTCCCTACCAAACCCTGCCATTTTGGATTTTTTTTTGAAAAACTGGTTTTTTAGTATTTTTTTTGAAAAAACAAGTTATATTACAAAAAAATTCTTTTATAGGAGTAACTAAGAGTAGATTAGAGTTTTCTATAACATTGAATTTTTTTATATTATACATTATTTAAAAGAGAACCAATGAAACTTAATCCATTTTGTGGAATACTTTCCTATTTTTTTTTTGTTGTTGTCAATGATATAATGGTTTTTCAATTAATTAAAGGAGCATTGTCCTTTTGATAGTTTTTTTTCTTTCTTGTTAGTAATTTCTTATATCTAGTTTTTTTTCTTCTTCTTGTTGTCAATCGAATTTTTTATATCTAGTTTATAGGAGTAATTTTTTATATCTAGTTTAAAAACTCTAAGTTACTCCTATAAAACTCTTAGTTATGCTATAGAAAACTCTAATATAAGTTTCATTGGTTCTCTTTTAAATAATCTATAATATAAGAAACTTCAATACTATAGAAAACTCTAATCTACTCTTAGTTACTCCTTCCGTAAAACTCTAATCTATAATACCAGTGAGATGCATGGATTTAATCCTATAAATATATTATTCACCTTTATTCTATATTTAAAAATGATCGTGAGGATTAAAATCTTTTTTATAAATAAATAAAAAACAATTTTTAAAAACTCTAATATTGTGGTGAACTAAAATTTCAATTAAAATTTAATAGAAACTAAATTTACAAGTTTGCGTTTTGTAGTGATAAAAAATGTATTTAATTTTCAAAAGTAATGAGCAAAATCATGTATATTTAAATCATTCAATATGAATTTTACCAAAACAAAAATCATTCAATATGAATTGTACCAATACTAATAAATTTATATGGTTTAATTATTTGTGATTATTTTTTACAATCTGACATATTTCACCCACTCCAGAGAAACATAACAGATCCTGTTTAATTATTCAAATTAGAACCAATGAAACTTGATCCATTCTCCCGATTACATTCCTAATTATTTGTTGTTGATTCTTAACGATACAATGGTTTTTCAATTAATTAATGGATTAGTGTCCTTTGGATAGTGTTTTTTTTATTTTTTATGTTAGTAATATTTTATATCTAGTTTAATATAGGACCAAGATTTTGGGGTTGTTGTCTTAATACGGTGTTCACTTTTTAAAACTCAACATTGAACAACTTTTTGGTCCTGTTAAATACTTTTTTTCTGAAACGGATTTCATTTTTTATTTGTTCATAGCTTATCTCTATCTTTCTTTCAAAAGATATGGAGTTTGATAAACAACTTAGTCAAATTAGACATTAATCTAAGGTCCAAAAAAAAAAATATTTTTAGACCCAAACAAAATATTTATTAATACTAACTATTAACAAATTTTAACTGATTAAAATAAAATAATTTAAAATTTTTCTCTTCTTTAAAAATTAGTCAATCACTATCATAATTAATGTCATTTAAAGTATTTTATTTATCCAAAAAAAATCCCTATTAACTCATCTCAATTTTGTTAGCATGATTCTACAATCAAAAGATATGCATATAGATATTGTTATAGATCATTTAAAAGGTCTTATCACTTATTTAAAACATTATAAGGAAAACGGGTTTGCATTGACTTTAGAATCCACAGAAAAATGGCCATCGAAATAGATATAGAGCCAAAATTTCGTGAAAAACGTAAAATTCATAGAAAACCTCATTTTGATGAAAATCCTATTAATGAGATCACACATTCACCTAAAGAATCTTTTTGTATTGAGTATTTTTTATACATATTAGATCAATCAATTAATTCTATTGAGACAAGATTTGAACAATTTTTACAATATGAGACTATTTTTGGTTTTTTATTTGATTGCAAAAAAATTAAAGCTTTAGATGAGGATGAATTGAAAAATATTGTGATAATCTGAAAAAGTTTTTAAAGTTTAATGAATACTCTGATATTGACGCTCTTGATTTATTTTTAGAATTGGAAGTACTAAGAGAAGTGTTAATAGAAGAAATTAGCACACCAATAGAAGTATTGAGTTATATTAAAACTTTAGATTCTTTTCCAAATGTTTACATTGTATATAGAATTTTATTGACAATCCCTGCAACAATTGCTACTGCTGAAAGAAGTTTTTAAAAATTAAAATTGCTTAAATCATATCTAAGATCAACAATGTTACAAGATAGGTTGAATGAATTAGTTATTTTATCTATTGAAAGTGAAATGTTAGAATTGCTTGATTATAAAACTCTGATAAATGATTTTGCAGCTAAAAAAGCTATAAGATTAATATAAAAATTAATATTTTATATAATATAATAAATCTCTTTAAAATTCTTATAAAAAAGGTTCATTTAATATTTTCGCCTAAGGCTCCAAAATGTCTGTAAACGGCCCTTAATATTTACAATTTTATTTGAAATAACTGATAAAAATACTATTAATTAAAAGAGACTATCCCAATAAGGTTTTTATTTTATACTGAGGCGCCATCTGGGATGGCTTTGTTAGACGATGGCTATGGATCTAGAAGGGGGGTTGAATAGATCCCTTGAGTTTTACACGCAAATAGTCTACAAAAATTCTGTTTTAAAAAATTTGTTTTAACGGAAGCTACCACTGGATAGAACGTCTACAACGAACCTTCTACCGAAAGGATCGGATATGCACGAATATATTACGGATGAGTACGGAAGAGAAAAATTCAGATTTGAATACTACACTTATCAACGCAGACAACAAATTATCACTTGCTTGATGTTTATTCCAATCCAATGAGGTTAATTGATAAGCAATTTAAAGCTATGTGTTCAAATTTTGCTTGGAAACAAATTATCAAACACCTAGTGTGCGTAAACACACTATGTGCAGAATTTCTATGAAGAATAATGTACAGCTGCTCCAGAACACAATTCAATGAATTGTATCGATTTAACAAAACAGTTTATCAGTGTACAATTATTCTACGACAGAAATTTCAATAGTTTGCTACGTCACAAATTCGAACAATACTGAAATGTAAAAGAGTTAAGGGAAAGAGAGAACAAACGAGATTTGATTAGGCAGTTCCCCAATCGTCCTCGCTTTGGGTACGTCTGCCCCCAACTCCACAAAAGGAATTAAGATATATATATATATATATATATATATATATATATATATATATATATATATATATGTAGTTGTTGCAAATTGTTTATTACAAGAGAAAACTATGAACATTCAAACCCCGAACGTCTCCGATCGTTGATGCAGAATTTTCTCTTCCCTTGATTCAAGATGAATCAAGTGCTCTGAATATGGTTGATTCAATTACCGTCCCACGCTACTAAACCGAAAGAAAACGCCGTTCTTCAGTTACCTTCACTCGGTCAATTGAAATCTTCCAAGAATTCGAACCCAAACCTTCTTCTACAATCCTCTGATTACAGCTACTAAACCGAAACAGTTGCGCCAATTTTCGGTTACCTTCGCCCAGCCGAATCCCTGTAGAATGAACAGTTTGTACAAAAAACCCCAAAATCTCTTCGATTCTTGGAGGACAAACCCAACTGGTTTGATTCAAGAAACACCTGCCAAACTCTCAACCCAGAAGATGAAGATCACACTTCCTAAATTCTGAACGTTATCACTTCGATCAATGGGCGACACAAACAAAGATGATTATGTGTGATTATTTGTTTACACAATGAAGAAGATGAAGATGAAGAGAGCAATGACATATATTTTTCACGTTTCTTGTTATAATGAAAAATGAAGACCAAAACTATTTATATGAAAAATATGACCAACAAAAATAATAACAGAAAAATAACAGAAAAGAAATTAAGTGAAAAAGTGCAAAAATAAAGGTCATGCGTCGACCTCCAGTCTCTATGCGTCGACGCATAAAATACGAATTTTGAATCCTCAGGTTTGTGCGCTTACCCGCAAGTTCTGGAGGTTAGCGCATGAATTCTGGGGTTAGCGCATGAACTTAAGGGTCAGCGCATGAAGTGCATATTTTTCAGGAAATTCCAATTTTTGAACATTTTGACCAGACCAAGGTCAAACTTACATGCTAGACACTACTAAAACAATAGTGGACCTTTATTTTTGGAGAGAACAAGATCCTATGCATCTAGACACATGACCAATAACGGTAAGACGCTACATGCCCGACTCGTGAAGTGATACCGCTCAAATTACAATCTAATATGTTTGTTGACATCATTAAAACAAGATAGCTACAAGGATATCCCACACAGGCTTGTGGCCTCTAACTGAGTAGCCATTCCATTTGGCGCCACCCTTACTGGTCCCTACCAAACCCTGCCATTTTGGAATTTTTTTTGAAAAACTGGTTTTTTAGTTTTTTTTTTGAAAAAACAAGTTATATTACAAAAAAATTCTTTTATAGGAGTAACTAAAAGTAGATTAGAGTTTTCTATAACATTGAATTTTTTTATATTATACATTATTTAAAAGAGAACCAATGAAACTTAATCCATTTTGTGGAATACTTTCCTAATTTTTTTTTGTTGTTGTCAATGATATAATGGTTTTTCAATTAATTAAAGGAGCATTGTCCTTTTGATAGTTTTTTTTCTTTCTTGTTAGTAATTTCTTATATCTAGTTTTTTTTCTTCTTCTTGTTGTCAATCGAATTTTTTATATCTAGTTTATAGGAGTAATTTTTTATATCTAGTTTAAAAACTCTAAGTTACTCCTATAAAACTCTTAGTTATGCTATAGAAAACTCTAATATAAGTTTCATTGGTTCTCTTTTAAATAATCTATAATATAAGAAAATTCAATACTATAGAAAACTCTAATCTACTCTTAGTTACTCCTTCCGTAAAACTCTAATCTATAATACCAGTGAGATGCATGGATTTAATCCTATAAATATATTATTCACCTTTATTCTATATTTAAAAATGATCTTGAGGATTAAAATCTGTTTTATAAATAAATAAAAAACAATTTTTAAAAACTCTAATATTGTGGTGAACTAAAATTTCAATTAAAATTTAATAGAAACTAAATTTACAAGTTTGCGTTTTGTAGTGATAAAAAATGTATTTAATTTTCAAAAGTAATGAGCAAAATCATGTATATTTAAATCATTCAATATGAATTTTACCAAAACAAAAATCATTCAATATGAATTGTACCAATACTAATAAATTTATATGGTTTAATTATTTGTGATTATTGTTTACAATCTGACATATTTCACCCACTCCAGAGAAACATAACAGATCCTGTTTAATTATTCAAATTAGAACCAATGAAACTTGATCCATTCTCCCGATTACATTCCTAATTATTTGTTGTTGATTCTTAACGATACAATGGTTTTTCAATTAATTAATGGATTAGTGTCCTTTGGATAGTGTTTTTTTTATTTTTTATGTTAGTAATATTTTATATCTAGTTTAATATAGGACCAAGATTTTGGGGTTGTTGTCTTAATACGGTGTTCACTTTTTAAAACTCAACATTGAACAACTTTTTGGTCCTGTTAAATACTTTTTTTCTGAAACGGATTTCATTTTTTATTTGTTCATAGCTTATCTCTATCTTTCTTTCAAAAGATATGGAGTTTGATAAACAACTTAGTCAAATTAGACATTAATCTAAGGTCCAAAAAAAAAATATTTTTAGACCCAAACAAAATATTTATTAATACTAACTATTAACAAATTTTAACTGATTAAAATAAAATAATTTAAAATCTTTCTCTTCTTTAAAAATTAGTCAATCACTATCATAATTAATGTCATTTAAAGTATTTTATTTATCCCAAAAAAATCCCTATTAACTCATCTCAATTTTGTTAGCATGATTCTCCAATCAAAAGATATGCATATAGATATTGTTATAGATCATTTAAAAGGTCTTATCACTTATTTAAAACATTATAGGGAAAGCGGGTTTGCATTGACTTTAGAATCCACAGAAAAATGGCCATCGAAATAGATTTAGAGCCAAAATTTCGTGAAAAACGTAAAATTCATAGAAAACCTCATTTTGATGAAAATCCTATTAATGAGATCACACATTCAACTAAAGAATCTTTTTGTATTGAGTATTTTTTATACATATTAGATCAATCAATTAATTCTATTGAGACAAGATTTGAACAATTTTTACAATATGAGACTATTTTTGGTTTTTTATTTGATTGCAAAAAAATTAAAGCTTTAGATGAGGATGAATTGAAAAATATTGTGATAATCTGAAAAAGTTTTTAAAGTTTAATGAATACTCTGATATTGACGCTCTTGATTTATTTTTAGAATTGGAAGTACTAAGAGAAGTGTTAATAGAAGAAATTAGCACACCAATAGAAGTATTGAGTTATATTAAAACTTTAGATTCTTTTCCAAATGTTTACATTGTATATAGAATTTTATTGACAATCCCTGCAACAATTGCTACTGCTGAAAGAAGTTTTTAAAAATTAAAATTGCTTAAATCATATCTAAGATCAACAATGTTACAAGATAGATTGAATGAATTAGTTATTTTATCTAGTGAAAGTGAAATGTTAGAATTGCTTGATTATAAAACTCTGATAAATGATTTTGCAGCTAAAAAAGCTATAAGATTAATATAAAAATTAATATTTTATATAATATAATAAATCTCTTTAAAATTCTTATAAAAAAGGTTCATTTAATATTTTCGCCTAAGGCTCCAAAATGTCTGTAAACGGCCCTTAATATTTATCATTTTATTTGAAATAACTGATAAAAATACTATTAATTAAAAGAGACTATCCCAATATAAGAAATACATAAGATAGAACTCATCAAAAGTCAGCTTACAAAATACAAAATTCCAAGGCAGAAACTAATGAATACAAAACATCAAAGTTTAGACATCAAAATTTGTGTATCCTAAGCAATTTAACGGGTTGAATCACCAAAGATTTAGGATTGAAAGTTTTTCTTTTTGACCAAAGCCACCATCAAACTATAATTTTAATTTGATCTAAAATATCTGAAGCAAATAATTTATTCTCCCTAAATAACTTGTTGTTATTTTGTTCTTTCCATAAAATCCAAACATTCGTTAATCAAATTAAATGACATGAAAGCCTTTGTAAATCTCCTTTGTATCAGAGATAAGATCACAAAACAAAGATTTGTGAACCATTATATCTTTAGGATAAGCAATTTGTTAGAAAAAAATAAACAAAATATAGAGAAAAAAGAGGAACACAATCACAACACAAGAACATAACGTGGAAACTCAAAACCAGAGAAAAATCATGGTCGTTGTCAATAGACAACAAGAGAATAACACTATATAAAAATTATTACAACACATAATATACCCTCAACTAACCCAGACCCTCAGTACACTCACACCCTCCAAAATAAATATTTAACTACATCTTACAACATTCTAATACAAGAATATAAGAGAACAAAGAAAGTCGAATACAAACTTAAAGTGTTTTTGACTAGTGCATCTTGTAATGAAGACCTTGAATCCTATATAGTCCTGGACTCCCTCTTCCTTCACAAAACTAAGCGATGTGAGACTTCAAAGAACTTGTACCATATATACAGCCTTAGACTCTCTCTTCATTCACAAAAATAAGTTATGTGGGACTTCTTCAACATGTATATTTTCAGCCAACCCCAATAATCTCCACCTTGATTGAAAATAATACATAAGTTTTCACCGTCTTCATTGACAATCATACTCCATCATAAAGAGTATAGTCAATTGAAGCTACACCACTCTAAGAATTTTCACATTGTCTTCACCAACAATTATAGTTTTAAAAAACTATCATACTCCACCTAAAGAAATATAGTCACTTGAAACTATACCACTCCAAGAATTTTCACGTTGTTTTCACCGACAATCATAGTTTTAAAAACTATCATACTCTCTCATGAAGAATATATTTCACTTGAAGATAAATCACTTCAAAAATTTCACATTATCATCACCGGCAATGATATACTTTATCATGAAGAATAAATTTCACTTGAAGTTAAACTACTCTAAGAATCTCACATGTCAAAAACTAAGTTGAAAACTTATGGTGCAACTTCCTTGTTGGCAGAAAGTTCTTCAACCACCAATATAATCTTGCACCTTGTGTAATCTTGATTGTACTAACACATCTTTGACTTGAACTTTCCGTAAGTCAAAAAAATTCTTCCATCAATTTTCTCTAGCCCAAAGCACGGGGGACCTGTTTTTGGTAAATTTAAATCATGTTTTTGTGAGATAGGAGCGGAGTTTATGAAACAAAGCACGGGGGACTTGTTTCAAACCCAAGATTGAATTTTGAAGTTTGTAAACCAAATTGTTTGTTGAGCCCTTGATAAAGCTAGAAGGTTGAGGCATAAAGATGGGTTCATCAAGGTCACCATTTATAAAGGTATTTCGTATGTCTATTTTCTTTATTGGAAATTTTTTGGAAAGATATATACTGAGAATGACCTTTATTTTTGTTGGTTTGATGACATGATTGGAGGTTTCTGAAAAACTAGCCCTTCTTTTTTTATGGAAGCCCTTTTCAACAAATTTGACTTTGTATTTTGAGATAGATCCGCCATGTTTGTATTTTGTCATAAAGACCCATTTGTAGCGAATAGTATTGAAATTGGGTGCAGGAGGAACAAAGTGCTGAGTTTTATTGTGGATGAGAGCGACGTATTATTCTTTCATTGATTTCTTCCATATTTTTGAGTTAAGAACTGACTTTCATGGTTTTGGCTCAGAGGATGGATATGTTTTGGTTTGAAGACTCCATGTTTGCCTCTTATGATGTGTTGTAATCATTAATAGTGCAAGGCCTAACAACATTGGTATTAGATTGACCAACATTATTGGAATTGGCAAGTTAAGTGACAACTTCAGTGTGAGGAGGTTCAGAGTGATCTGTAGTGATAATAAATTAGTGATTTCTTTTATAGAGATTTAAATTCTTGGTGAATTTGATTAATCAGCAACATCAGTTTGGTTATGATCAGAACTTGATGCTTTAGATATATTTTCATTGTGCTGTGCCCTGCAAAGTGGAAACATTATCATTAGTAACTGCAAGATCTATTCTATTTTGCAATGATATGTTAGGATTGGTAGGAACATAGTCAGTATTAGATGAATCATTGATAGACAAGTGAAGTTTGTGATTGTGCAAGTTAGGATTGTCACGAAAGGGAAAAACAATTTTATCAAATTTGACATGTTTAGAAATATAAATTCAGCCAAATTTAAATAAGAAAATATATTCTTTATGATTAGGAATGTACCCTAAGAAGGCACATTGTTCATATTTAAAGTCAAATATATACTTAATGTATGGTATAATGTATGGATAACATGCACAACCAAAATTTTTAAAGGTAACATAATCAGGATCTTTATGGAACATAGTTTGCATAGGAGAAGAATGATTTAAAATAGGAGTAAGTAATTTGTTTATGATGAAGACTTTATTCTTGAAGGTTTCTCTCAAATATTTATGAAGCATAAATGAAATGGCTAAAAGTATGAGACCAACTCAGATATGATCATGTGCTTTCTTTAAGCATTGTCATTTTCCTCAAGAGTGTGAGGACAACTTATTCTTTCAATGATGCAATGTTGATTGAGCATCTTAGAGTATTCCAGGTACTTTTTGCTTCCATCAATTTGGAGAGACTTTATTTTAATATTAATTTGGTTTTCAACTACCTAACTAAGATTAGAAGATTCCACTGAACTCCCTATTTTACCTTTTCATTACATTTCAAAATACACATTAAAAAGCTCTTTTCAGTAATTGATAAATATCTCCTATGACCAATCAAATCAAACCCTTTTGCCATGTGGTAATTCCTTTTATTTTTTTCCTTTTTCAAAAAAAAAATTCTCCTCCCCCCCCCCTCTCTCTCTCTCTCTCTCTCCGTCTTCTTCCTTATTCATTTTCTTCTCCTTTTTCCTTTTTATCACTTCCTCCCTCTATCACTGGCTCTCAAACCATAAAAGAAAATCAAAGAGCATGAATGGAATTGAAAATTGATTTACTGGGAGGTTTTTTCCGATGAAAACAAATGGCGTTAAAGACGACTAATTCCGGAGGGAGAGATATAATACTGGCAAGGGGACTTGTGGTATGCAGTGGTGGTCCCGTTCAGACTCGTGGCATCACAGGGTGGTGGAAGAGAGAAAATCGCGGGCATAAGTGGTGGTTTCATTCAAGAATTTATTTTGTCGGTGCGTTCAGCTTTTTTGGCGAGTCTTCTTTTTCTTCTTCTTCTTCTTTTTTTTCTGATATATGTTACAGATTCATTGTTGAGTTGTTTTTTTATTGTTGATTGGTGCTTAGATTGTGGTTTGTGAATTAGTGAAGGATTGTTACCGTTTGTTATCATTGTTTTGCGCTTTGCTCACCATTTTTTCGATGAAAGGTCTCTGCCGAAAAGGCCTCCGAACGCTTTCTTTGTCTTTCTGCTTGTATCTCAGTGTTTATCACTTTCTATTATAACTTATTTTGTTTTGTTATTTTCTGACTTATCTTCTTCCCTTCTTTCAGAGTGAGGATTTCAGAAGACTTTTAAGGTAGAAAATCCTAATGTGAAGGATATGTCTATTGTAAGTTGTTTACATGTTGAATTGCGTTGTTGTGTATTGTGATGTATCTTTTTATAATTCACGTATAAAAAATTTATTATGTAATTTGATTGAAGGTCGCGAAGGCTGGATGAGAGAAATGGAAATCCTTGACTAAGGCTGTAAACAATGCAATATTTGATATATTTTGTTGAAGAAGAGATTTATAATTTATTATGTGTTATTCTGACTTTCCTCTTTTGAATGTAAAGGAAAAAGCTCCATATGATGCCAAGGCTGCAAAAAGGAAAGTTGAATATGAAAAACTTATGAATTCTTATAATAACAAAGTAATCATATCTCATACTTTTATTTTTCCTGGTTCTGTTCTTTGATTGTATTGTTTATGCGTTTAACTTTCCTAAATGTTGATAGCAAGTTCAGTCGAGGATGATGAGGAAGAATCAGACGAGTCCAAATCTTAAGAGAGTATGGTACTGCTCCTGATAATCAGTTAGTAATGTCAACATTGTCTGAGTTGAGGACCAAAATATTTGAGTATGGTACTGCTGCGGATAAACACAATTTTTGCTTTGTATCATTAAAGTTTAAGTAAGACATGTATTATTATTATGTTGGTACATGAATTATGTTATTTTGTGATGAATTCATAGACAACATCAATAATGAGTTATAACCATTTGGGAAACAATAATGGAATAAATCTCTCAATGCTGCAAACATTTTTTTCTAAGAAAATCTCTATGAGTAATGTTGTTGATGATATGGTTAATAGTAATGTTATTCTCTTTGCGCATGGTGAACATCCAAACCATGTTGTTGTTACTTCTAGAGATATGTCTGTATACAGTGTATCTGTCTTAAGAGAAACTTTTTATTCGTATTTATCTATAATATTAGCATGTGTTTAGGTATTAACATCAGAAAAGTTGGAGTAGTTTACATTATCATAAGTTAAGCGTTTTTTCTCATTTTCCGAGTGGAGAATGGTTTTGGATCTGTTTTGATGTTTGCAGATTTTGTGGTGGAAGTAAAATTGATATGGTGAGCAAAAATGTCGTTGAGAGTATAGTAAGGGAACTCAAAGAAATTAGGGATGGGATTGCTAACACGTCGAGACAAAGTGCAGGAATTAGACTTTGATAGCGTTGGACTGTCACACATTGTTCCTGATACTGGTTATGTCAAAAACTGCATACTCGGTTATGCACATAGATTGTTTGATTTAATACCTGACTAGGATGTTGTTTCATGGAATTATTTGTTGTCTGGGAATGCTCATAAAGGATATGTTGATGAGGCAAAGGAGGTTTATGATAATATGCCTGAGAAAAATTCCATCTCTTGGAATGGTTTGCTTGTTGCCTATGTTCATAATGGAAGAATTGAGGAGGCTTGTCGGTTGTTTGAGTCTAAATCAGATTGGGAATTAATTATTCTTTGAACTATTTAATGGGCGGGTTTGTTAGGAGAAAAGAGATAGGTGATACTAGGTGGCTTTTTGACAAAATTTCTTTTAAGGATGTAATTACCTATAATACTATGATTTCGGGTTATGCTCGGGTTGGAGATTTATCGCAGGATATGAGATTGATTGATGAATCTCTAATATGAGACGTGTTCACGTGGATAGCTATGGTGTCTGGGTATGTGTAGAATGGAATGCTGGATGAAGCTAGAATATTTTTTTAATGGAATCCGCGTTATTTTATGCACTTTTGCACACGTTGTTTAATGGAACTACCGAGTTGTCTCTTTTGATAATTGTCTCCCCGTCTTCTATTCACAAAGAGGAAATTTATTTTATCGAGCATGGGCCTGGACACTATCCTCATGGCTTCTTCAAGTACCTTATTCCATTGTTGAAGCTGTTTTTTGTGTTGTATACTACAATATTGGATTTACTCCTGCTGTTGGGAGGTTTTTTTTTACTTTAAATTCATAATTTATCATGTTTTTCCTCCTTTCTTATTTTGAAACTAATATACTCTTTGCAATCCGATTATTATTTTAGATTCGGCCGCAACATACTTTTATTGTTAATGTTGTACCAAATGGAATTAAATCTCTTCCAATTTACGACTTCTGTTGGATGTGATATGATCATTGGTAATGCAGCAGGAGTGGGGTGTACTGATGATTTTATCCTTATTGGGAGGATTTGTCGTCCCACTAGGTAGGTTGCACTGAAAACTATGGAAAAAAGGGTCACGTTTTCGAAATGTTGATGTTCATAACTTTGGTTGAATATTTCAAGAATGATTAAGCCATGGTGGATTTAAGCGTACTGGTTATCACCTCTTAACTATGCACAAAAACCAGTTCCAGTCAATGAATTTACTGCCACAAGATGGATGCAAGTGCTTCATACATGCTAATTAAATTTAACCTTTCTATATTGTAATATTTTGCTTATAGTTTATAGAATATTTATGCACTTATGGAAAATGTCTATTTTAGCCTTCGGCTATCAGGAAAGACGCAGTTGGTCACAATATACTCAGGACATTTGATTTACCAGTCGAAGACTACTTGTATTGGATTAGTATAGGAAGTTTATTGCTCTACACAATCATTTTCAACATCTTGACCACTTGGGTGCTAGCTTGCTTGAACTGTAAGTTTAGAACAATTTATTTCTTCTTCATAATCACATTTTAATCAATGCATGTTCTTTTAGGGTATATGTAATAGTTGATATCCATGGATAATCGTTTTCTCGAATCAATGATACTTATCTTTATCGCTTATGCTCTCTTTATTTACATGCCACAACACTGAAAGAACCAAGAATAGTTATTGAAAATGAGAACAAAAACAAGGGAATGATTCTTCCTTTTCAACCGTTGACAATGAAATTCCATAATGTTAATTATTATGTTAATATGCCAAAGGTGAATGGTGTTTGTGAAAATATGAATGCAAACAGTATTACAAAATACACATTCGGTAACACTAATACTACTACGGTTAGGTATTCCACCGTTGAAATATCGCAAACTGGATGCGCCTGATATATTTTTTTATTTTTTTGAAAGTTATTTAATCACGGTTGAGGTAAACAACCGTGGTGATAAAGTAAGTGTTACAAGCTTCGAATCCTATCAACTACATTTTTTCCATTTTTCCTATTAAAAAAAGTGCATGTCACTTAAGTTCATAAATAAATAAAAAAATTGAAAACTATTTAACCATGGTTTTACTATACAACCGTTGTAATAAGATCTACATTTCACTGTGTTTGAATGTAACAACCGTGGTCAAAGATTTTCCTGATAAATTTAAAAGAAAACAGATTCATTATTTCCTTCATAACCCTAAGCGAATTAGAAAACTCGCGAACCAGAGACGACAACGACAACAATAGCAAAATATTCATCTTCACAATCTTAGTTCATTTGAATCTTCATTCTTGATAATCTTCACTATCTTCATTCTTGGTATCTTCCTCTTTAAAGTACGGTATGTTTCGTGCAAACTTCACTCTATTCCTCATCTTCCTAATTCTTGATAATCTTCACTATCTTCATTCTCGTTTGATTTTGTGGTCTGTTTCATGAAAAGTTCATATGCTTTATGTTTTGTTGTTGGATTTAGAGTGAACAAAATATTATAACTTTTCTACAATGGATATCCATATGCTTAATATTTAGAGATGTATTATTGTTATAAATATGCTTCAGTTTTTTGAAATGCTTTAGGTTTAGATTTTGTTGTGCCGTTCACAATATTGTTTTAATATATATTTCAGAATTTGTTATGGATCGTAGTTGGATGAAAGCTGGTCGATTAGATTCAGTATATGAGAAAGGAGTTCTTGAATTCCTTGAATACGCTGATCAAAATGTTCCTGACAATAATGGTATCTTTTATTGTCCTTGTGTTAATTGCGGGAATATAAATAAAGGTGAAAAGGATGAGATATTCCACCACCTATGTTATGATGGTATATGTCAAAATTATAAAATATGGACGTGGCATGGTGAGGTGGAAAAAAAATGAAACAGTGCGTCACAAAGTCACAAAGTTGATGAAGATGAATATATGGATGACCGTCTAGAATATATGTTCCATGATATTGGAGAATCTTCTTTCAAGAAAGTCCATATTTATGATACTTTATGTAGTGATAAGGACACCCTTTTATATAAGGGGTGCACAAGTTTTACACGATTGTCAGTGGTTTTAAAATTGTTTAATCTGAAAGCAAAAAATGGGTGGTCGGATAAAAGTTTCACTGAATTGCTTTATTTGCTAAAACAAATGCTACCTGAAGATAATAGTTTGCCTGATCGTTGTTATAATGCCAAGAAGATATTGTGTCCAATGGGTTTGCAGTATATCAAAATAAATGCATGCCCTAATGACTGCATATTATACATGAAAGAGTAAGAAAATTTGGATCAATGTCTGGAATATGGGGTGGTGTCGCATTACAAGCTGGAGGACAACAATGGTGATGACAATGACAATGACAATGTTAGTAGGAAGAGGCCTCCTGCTAAAGTGTTATGGTACTTTCCAATAATTTCAAGATTCAAGAGACTTTTTGCTAATGCGAATAATGCAAAGAATATTAGATGGCATGCAGATGAAAGAAAATGTGATGGAAACATATGCCATGTAGCTGATTCTTTGCAATGGAAGAAAAATGATTCGCTGTTTCAGGATTTTGACACTGAGTCAAGAAACCTTAGGCTTGGGCTTGCCACCGATGGAATGAACCCCTTTGGTAATCTGAGTACTAACCATTCTTCGTGGCTTGTTCTTCTCATGATTTATAACCTATCTCCTTGGTTGTGCATGAAGCGTAAGTATATGTTGTTAAGTATGATGATTTCTGGACCACGACAACCTGGAAACGACATAGATGTTTATCTAAGTCCATTAATTGAATATTTAATACTTTTGTGGGAGGAAGGGGTTGAAGTTGATGATTCATATTCTGGTGAAAAGTTTAAGATGCGTGCAATGTTATTTTGCACAATCAACGACTTTCTTGCATATGGTAATTTGGCTGAATATAGTGTCAAAGCACATAAAACGTACCCTATTTGTGAATCCGATACATGTTATCACCAACTTGAGTTTGGAAAAAATACCGTTTACCTTGGGCATCAGAATTTTCTAAAACTCGGTCATTCTTATCGTAGATTACGAAAGGCTTTTAATGGAGAGCAAGAGTTTGATATCGCTCCTAAACCTTTAACCTGGGATGAAGATTATCAATGACAGAAACACATTAATGTTGTATTTGGAAAGAGAGAGAGAAAAAAGGGCCACTTGAGAAAAATATATGGAAAAAGAGGTATGTGTTATTTGATCTTTCATATTGGTCAAGTCTCGATGTAAGACATTGTCTTAATGTGATGCATGTGGAAAAATGTGTGTGATAGTTGGATTGGAAAACTTCTAAACATTCCAGGCAAGACTAAAGATAGTAATCAATCTCATCTCGATATGGAGGCTATAGGTATACGAAAACAACTGGCTCCACTAGAAAAAGGGAAAATAACTTATCTGCCTCCAGCTTGTTACACTCTATGCAAAAAGGAAAAGAAAAGTTTTTGCGAGTGTTTGTAATGGTATCAAAGTTCCCCAAGGTTACTCATGAAACATCAAGAAACTTGTATCAATGAAAGATCTCAAGTTAATTGGTTTGAAATCTCATGATTGTCATGTCTTGATGCAGTAACTTCTACCAGTGGCTATCCGTCGCATCCTACCAAAAAATATGAGAGTAACTATAACCAGATTGTGTTTGTTCTTCAATGCCATATGTAGTAAAGTTCTTGATTTCAAAAAATTAGATGAATTGTGTCATACCCCAAATTTTGACCACCAAGATTTCCCATCATTGTGCAAATCATCATCACAATATGGATGAACCATCATGCCTCATCAATATCCTCAGAGATGTTTGAGCATTCACCACAATCAAGGATTAGGGTTTCAAGCCCTCTCAGAGCCTTAGACAATAGATCAATCAAGAAATGACATGATCTTCAACTTGTCTAAACTCTCAAACACCCATAAAGGATCAATAGGATTCCCACATCAAGAATCAAGCACAAAGGTGCGACATTCCAAGTGGATCAAGCCTCAAGATCATCAGTGTCGCCCAAATTAGGGTTTTGGTCGACCAAGGCCTCTAGATGGAAATTTTCCTCTAGGCATGAGCCAATGCTTCCAAATACAACCCAAGATACTCTAAGGGACCTCATGGACACAATCATCAAGTCAATTTAACCTTAGGGGATGCATTTACCCAAAAATCAGGAATTAGGGTTTCTTGACCTAATTCACCCCTAAGTTGACTTTTGGGACAAAGCATGAGCCAAAACCTCAAGACATGGTTTGAGGGTCTCCAATACACTACACTGATCCATTTGCAACAATGGATTGATCCAAGAAGCTTGATTCACAAGTTTCAATTTCATCAGGACCACAATTAGGGTTTCGAGGAAAAAGTCAATTGTACCTTTTACTTTTGACCAGGACATGCTCCCAAACCTTGGGACATGATTCAATACACCCTATAACACCTATGGAATCCATCGATTAGGTTTGATTTAGGTCAAAGGCTTGATTTCACAAAGGGTCGCACAGTTTGGATTTCATCCGATAAAATGTCAACTGTACAAAAATCCAAAGTTTGACTTTTTGAATTTTTGGTCAACCAAGGTTCTTTTACCCTAAAACAAGGTTAATATGTGATTTGAATCATCATTCATCAAGAAAAACCAAAGAAAATAAGTTAACTTGTAAAAGGGGTAACCATAAAAAACTTAGAATTTTTCTAAGTTATGGAACAAAGTGGCTAGGGTATCAACTTCCAAGGACCATAACTTGAGATCCAAGAAACCATTTTGGATGGTTCAAAGCTGGATTTGTAGCTCTCATTACATACTTCAAAAGTGTCACCTACATCTCATTCCAATTCCTCATGGATTTTAAGTTATGGAGTGATCAAAATGGCTAAAAACATGAAAATAACATTTTTCCAACACTTATTAGAGTGTGTTTGGATGGGGTAATTAAGATTTTTTAAGGAATTTAAAATTCTAAGTAATTCAAATGATTCAATTGAAATTCATTCATTTTTAAATTCTTTTGTTTGGATGGAGTATTAAACTGATTCATTGTTAAATTTTGGGAGTCATTTTCATAAATTTTAAAATTTTTGGGTCAAATTTAAAATATGACAAATCGGGACTAATTTGCAATTTTTGAAAATTTGAAGGACCAATTTGTAAAGTTTGAAAATTATTTTGGACTTATTTGCAATGTTTTGAAAATTTTAGGGGTGAATTTGAAATTTTTATAAAATATGAGGACCATCTTGCAAAATTTAAAAATTAATAATAAACAATTTAACATTTGCATTATATAGAGTGAAGAAGCAATTTGAAATTCTTTACTTTTTGGTGTCATTTTAAATTCCTTAAATTTACCATGAATAAAATACTCCATAAATTTACATTATTTTAACAATTCTCCATATTTTTTATCCAAACAATGGATTTTGATCAAGTCATTTCAAATTCCCTCAAAAAATTATTTTCCCTCATTATAATCCTTCATCCAAACACACTCTTAGTGAAATTTTCACTAAGTTAGAATTTGCCTTACTTTTTCCAAAATGTAAGGACATTTTTCACCTTGATCCAAGTCAAACCAGGTCTAGGGGTGGACATCAAAGTTAAAGTATGCCATGAGGGCTTTCCAACAAGTACCAGATCATCTCCAAATTCCATTTGAGCAAGGAGATACAACTCTTGGAACATGGTATCATGAACTGGTTTTTACAAGGCAGAATTTATGCATTTTGCTCGATTTGTCCAAATCTGATAAATCCAAGCCTTGTCATCAATTTGGACACATCTGAGGATCAAATTTAAGGGGGATGATCTGATCTCCAAGCCTCTAAAGTCCAAGAATCTACAAGTAGCCATGCCAAACCTAAAAGAGCTAAAAAGTGCCAAGACTCCAATTTTGTTTCCAAGCCTTTAATGAATGCATCAAGGTGGCATGAACTGAGCCTATTCCAACTGAATTCAGTCCAAGCTAATCTCTGAACCAAGGCTACAAAGTCTGTGCTCTAATCTGAAGTCAATGGCTACAGGAGACTTGAGATTCCAATTAATCACAATTGGCCACAGGCCTGTACCAGTTGCCATTCACTATTGATGCCAAAACAAACTTGTTGCACTATAAATAGACATCAATTGTGATCAGTTTGAGTACACCAAAGCACCCAAACTGATGCTTTCCTCAAAATTACCACTTTCACTCCAATTTTGCCTTCTAACTCAAGTCACTATCGGGTTTTGAGTTTGAGAGCAAATCCAACCAAACCAATGGTTCACACACCTCACATATAACATATAGAAGTGATCCATAACACAAAATCACATCTGGAACATCAGATTCTCAAAATCACCAGCCAATTGCTCAAGTTCTTGACAGATTTGTAGTTGAGGTACCATATCGAGTTCCAGCTCAATTCAAACCACTCCAAGCATTCAGACATACTCCATGGCACCTAAGGAAGCTGTCCAGATCATTGGAACCTAGCTGTAACACCTCATCATCAAAATTGATCACCAGCTGCAAGAGGTAAGCATGAACTCTTCAAACTCCATGATGCATGCATATTTTACTGCACAATAATTTTTCCATATGTTCCTAATCATGTATGGAGTGATAACCCTTAATTAATTGCCATAATCAGTCGTGTATGAAATTTCATGGTGTTCATGCTGAAATTAGGGTTCTTGAGATTTTCTTCTGATTTCTCCCTCAATACTCAAAATAAATGCAATTAATCTATATGGTTGTGATCCTTGTTCAAAAATGAGCAAGATTGGTACTTGAATCGTGTAAAACCATTGAGAAATCATGGAGAAAAGTGAGAAATACAAATCTGGAAAAAACAGAGGGCACGGGCAAGAACTAAGTGTTCTTGGCCCCATAATTCAAATTTTTGAATTTTTGTTAATTGATTCAAAAATTAATTTCTCTCTGAATATTTATGTTTTTGAATTGATTTTTTTTCTCAAAATTCACTAAAATGTTTAAATATTTTATTTTACAACATACTCCAATTTATATTATTTATTTAATATAGTTAGAATTTTTGTAATTAATTTCATTTTTGTTGTTTTTAAACATTTTTAAGTGAAATTCCCACATTGATCTTTCAAAACCAATTGAATTTCAAACTCTCATGTAATTAAACATGACTTTTCAAAATATTTTTCAAGGTGTACAACTTATTTTTGAATATATTTGGTATTTTATATCATTTTTTTCATTTAATTTCCATTGAAAAATAACATTTTATTTAAAATTAGGGTTTCCTCTTGATTTTAAATTTTAAAACACTTTTGGGCCTCAAATGGAGTGTAAGACCCAATCCCCTTTTAACCAAAATAATTTTGGGCCTCAGATATTGTATAAGTCCCGACACGATAAAAAATCTCAGCGCGATCGCCATTTTTCAAACAAAAAACCTCTCTGAGCCTCTCCCTGAGTTGTAACCCCATCTCTTGTACAAAAATAAATCTTTGGGCTTCTAATAGAGTGTAAGACCCAATCCCTTTGTAAATAAACCTTTTTGGGTCTCACACATTGTATAAGTCCCTCAGTATATTTTCAAAAGTTCGGTGCAATCGTCGCCTTTGTAACAAAATCAACTGGGCTTCTCCTTGAGCTATAAGACCCATCTTTATTAATTTTCAAACTCTTTGGGCCTCTTCTTGAGTTGTAAGACTCATCCCTTTGTACAGAAAACCGCTTTGGGCCTCAGTCGTTGTATAATTCCCGATACGATATTCAAAACAACGGTGCGATCACTGTTAAACCTTGGGCCTCTCCTTGAGTATAAGCCCCAACAATCTTTTCAAAAATAACTTCTCTTTTGATTTAGATTCAAATATACACGTTGTTATAAAAACTTTCTTTACATTTCTTTGAACAACTAACAATACAGCATGGAAGTTTGCTCACCTGTAAGTTTTAACAGCTTTCATTTACTCGCTTTCATATATATAACTGTATTGTGGGAAACTGCGCACTGTAAGTCTTTTTTCATATCCTTTTAAATACTTGTCATATATCAACTGTATATATACTAGTTTATCTATTTAGAGTTTTCTCCGGCAACTAGGTCTAGAACTAGGTAAAGCCAGTTGGTCACTCTTAGATACAGCCAAAACTAGATCCCCATAGGATTTCCAGATACAGTCTTGCCTTCTCTTGGGCTTAAACTATATGGAACAAAGAGAAAGGAAGTATTCTTCGTGAACCTTTTCTCAAGATGTCACTATTAGAAATAGTCAAAGAAATTCTACTCCCCATAGTTGATCTATTCTAGGTGAATAGCACCTCTTGAGTTTCTTCAAACCTCAGAACTTTCACTAAATGATCTATTCTCAATGAATAGCATTTCTTGAACTTTTCTTGGTTTGGGACCCATAGGCTTCCTAAAAGCATCCCTGCCTCCTCTTGGGCTTTGTACAAGGACCCTCCGGCTTCTTAGAAGTTCTCATGCCTTCTCTTGGGCTTAATACAAGGATCCTAAAGACCTCCTAAAGGTATAAGACATAACTTATTCATCCTTTGCTAGAGCAATCTTTCCAGTGTCAAATCTCAGACCAATTTAGGGTTGATTCTCATCCCTTAAGACACCTGTCTCCTCTTGGACATCATACAAAAGATAAAACTTTTCCACACCAGTAGACTTTGACAGTCTAATCCCCTTGAGTCTCAAAGACATTCTCAAGTCCCTTACAAACATAGAAAGAAACCCCGGTCACTCTGGATAAATCTCCTATAGAGTTAAAACCCATGGGTTCTAAAACCCAGTCTCTCTCCTAAGAATCCCCAGCCAGGGTCAAAAGGTTGTTAATAACACTAGCTCAAATCAGACCTCAAGGTATCTGATACTCCAACTCTTTTGTGACCATCAGCAAGAGTTGATTCCCCACTTGGACCTGCTTATGGATCTCAATAATTCTCAGCAGAAGCTAGCCTCCTCTAAGGCTTTGTATAAGGACCTTTCCTCAGCACAGTCAGCCTCCTCTTGGGCTTTGTATAATGATTCCCCCCAGCAGAGCTAACCTTTTCAGACTCTCTTGTTGAGTCAATCACCTTTTCAGACTCTCTTGTTGAGTCAATCACTTTTAGACTCTCTTGTTGAGTCAATCACCTTTCAGACTCTCTTGTTGAGTCAATCACCTTTGTAGAATCTCTTGTTGAGTCAATCACCTTTCAGTACTCTCTTGTTGAGTCAACCCTTTTAGCCTCAATCTCGGGCTTTGTACGGGACAGATAAAAACACTCTCTTGTTGAGTCAATCTTTTCCAGCCTCCTTCCATGCTTGGTATAAAGATTTCCCCTAGCAGAAGTATGCCTCCTCTTAGGAAGAATGATTTCTCCAGCTTATTCAGCCACAATCCCGAGCTTTGTACAAGACAGATAAAAGCACTCTCTTGTTGAGTCAAACCCTTTTAGCCTTAATCTTGGGCTTTGTCCAAGACATAAATCTTCATAACCTTCTCTTAAGCTTGGGACAAATATCTTCCCCAACGGAGTCAATTCCTCCTAGCCTTCTTTAGGCACCGAGAAATAAATTCCCTAAGCTAAGTCAAACTCTTTTTCAGCCTCATTCTTGGGCTTTGTACAAGACAGATAATACTCTCCTGCAGAGTCAAACTCATTTCAGCCTCAATCTTGGGCTTTGTACAAGACACATAAAAATATCCTCATCCGAGTCAATTAAATTTCTCATTTCAGCCTCAATCTTGGGCATCATACGAGACATATACAAACCTCCCCGGCGGAGTCAAAATCCCTTTTTAGCCTCAATCTTGGGCTTTGTACAAGACAGACAAAATATTTTCCCCGGAAAAGTCAAACTTTTAGCCTCCTCTTAGGCTTTGTATAATGATATCCCCCAAAAGTCAGTCTATTTTTTGCCTCAATCTTGGGCTTTGTACAAGACATATAAACACTCTCTTTTTGAGTCGGTCATCTCCAGCCTCCTCTTAGGATTTGTATAAGGACTTCCCCAGTGGAGTCAATCAACCTCTTAGCTTCAACCTTGGGCTTTGATCAAGGCACACAAAAATCAACAATCCCCTCAGAGGAAGTCCAAACCCTCTTTAGAGATGACAAGTTCTCTCTCAGCCAAACTTTTTTAGCTTCAATCTTGGGCTTTGAACAAGACACAAATAAATAACCTTTTAGCTTCAATCTTGGGCTTTGAACAAGACACCAAACATCATCTTTTTCCTCCCTTAGAATAGGAGGAACTACGATTGCTCTGATTTCCCTGTTTCATTTAAACGGGAATATGTAGGCATAAGATTGCGAAATCTTAGCGAGCATACTAATCAAAAACTCTAGGTCCAGTACCTTCATACCAATCAAAACTCTAAGTCCAGTACCTTCATACTAATCAAAACTTAGGTCCAGTACATTACCAAAAACACCCGAACATCAACAAAAACTCACTCACTCACTCATACTTCCCAAGAAACTTTCCCAACCCATTAACGGATAAACACCATCAAGTATAAAGTGAAATCTAAAGCTAATATCCTGTGGATAACCACATATAGGATGGGTAATTGACAACTCCCCATTGTATAACTTGACCCCGAACTCCCCAATCTCTTTAAGCATTTGTTCATTTAAACATTTGCGTGCAAGGTTAGTTTTAGATAGCTTCCCTTTCCCTTCCAGCTTCACGGGATAAATAAGAAATTAGAAAGTAGCACCCCCTCCTCATTGTGAGGAGAAACCCAAAAACCAACGATAAGGTGGTCGTGTCACTGACAAAAATCGCTCGCTACAGAAAAATGGCGACTCTGTTGGGGAATCATTGTTTGTATAGGACTAAGATTATAGCTCCTAAGAGGTCTAGGATGTTAGTTTTAGGAATGAATGAATATATATATATATATATATATATATATATATATATATATATATATATATATATATATATATCGCTTTTCCTAATTGATATCCGTGTTTACTTTTCTGCTAATGGGATTGCGGGTGATGCCGCATCTGGAAAGTTTGAGTGACACCTAAGATAAGTGATGGCATTAGACGGGTAATATTACAGGGAGTGACTCCCAAATAAGAGACCCCGGTAGACCATTGAATCAGTGGAGATACCCTTAGCGGATTCAATGTCTAAACGACTTCGGTTGTTGAAAGCAGACTGTTCGATTGTGGTGTCCATGAAACTGAGGATTTAGTAGGCTGTGACCATGTTACTATTTTGTAGTGTGGAAGCTATCTGAAATAGTTGTCACGCGATACTACCCTCATTTGAGATTACTCTAAGATACTGCAGCTCGCTCGGGTGAACCAGCCCGTTGTTGTTATCCCAAGGGGGGGTCAATGATTTTGAGGACAGGTACAAAAAATCACCAGTACAACCTTTGGGGATGGGTAGAGCCATGACTTCATGACACCGAACCTTTGACCCAATGTTTTTTTTTATGTTTTTGTGTGCTGCATTCATGCATTCATTTCATTAAAAAACCTTAAACAAAAAGAAAATCTTCTTTTCTAGTCTCTCTCTTTTCAAATTAAACTAAGACAATGATTGCAAATGTCAGAGAGAAAGATTGCGTTATGGATTTCAGTAGAAGGAAGACTCACAAGTACACTTTCAAGGTTCTAAAATTAGAGGATTTAAAAGGGTTGGCAAGGATGATCACTAACCCTGATGCTTTTAGAGCTAAGTACGGAGGACTGCTGTCTCTGTTAAGGGTCCATGTAGTTGAAGGAATCCAGTCTATGTTAATTCAGTTCTACGATCCAGTTTATCACTGTTTCACATTCCCGGATTATCAACTGGCACCAACACTGGAGGATTACTCAACCCTAGCATGTCTTGACAAGACCAAGCAAATACATCTGGAAACTCTTTGAGAAGTCTTATCAAGTGACAGTTGGATTAAGCAGTGCTCCAATCTTAAATTCTTTCTTCTCTTCTTTTGAACCCAAACTAACCATTTCCAATGGCTCTTTGTGAGGCTCAATAGACCTTTCCCCTTGTCTGAGTAATCGGAAAATCTCTTCTAGAATTTGTGTGTCCTCTTCTTCTTCAGCTTCAAATACCGGGAATTCAAAGTTGGGAGAAGACATTGGATCGTATGTTTCAATGGGGTTTAAAACAAGCAGTCTGCATGACGTGATGATTCGTTTTTTAGCAAAGATAGAGAGAATGCAAGAGTGTGTGCAGTGTACTTTCTGAAAAATGCTTGTTTTTACTTTGGGTTATTTTAGGATTACCATTTTCTGAAAAAATGAAAAGTGAAAACAACAATAAATGCGAGAATGACAGAATGACATTATTTATTTATGATTTGTCGATTCTTGAAATACAGCCCTATAAAACCAAACTCTGTCGCTTTAGGCGAACCGAAGAGGGACATTTACAGAAATGTGAGCCCTATAAAAACATTCGTTTCACCTGGGCAGGGTGAAAGGTTAAAACAAAGATGGAAATTACTTAGACTTATGGACGACATTCGGGACATCGGCAGCAACCCATTGGTGACGAACCCCTCGGTGAATCACAGAGTCTGGTACCTTTTTTCTTATTTTGTCCTCAGAAATAATGGTGATTTCTGGCAGAGTAGGATCATTGGAGTCTTCCTCCCATGCAGAGTTGTCGTAAATAAACTCTTCTGTTGTATCTTCCCTAGTGTGTTCACTCTCAAGAGGATCTCCCCATCCAGTTGGATGGATGTCCTCGTATCTGATACGAGAGCTTTCAAGAGCGGTGTAGTTGACTAAGAAGTCATACTTGCCACTTGGTTGTCCTAAAGTGTCCCATACTTCTATGGGGATTGAGGAGTCATCTTCCTCGATGATGTTGACCTCAGGAAAAGCATAGTTGATGAACTCTTGTCCTGCAATCTTAGCAGATTCATCATTGTGGTGTTGGATATATTCAGAATGCCCTGAGTAATGATTCCACGACCCTGTGGGGACATAGGTATTCTTTTCAATATTACTCAGCTGATAGGCATCGTTGGCTTGACTCTTTTACCCAAATTTTTCTGTGTATGGTCTCTCGATAGGCAAGTCATCCAGGGGATCATAGTAATCTTGATCGAAGTTGTCCTTCATTAGATCATCTTCTAATGAGTTAGGTGGAGCACGACATCCCTCAGGATCACAATCTCCATAGATCATTCGGACGTCTGATCTCGGTATATATCTCGGGTTCTGCTTTGGAAAACAGAATGACATGTGCATTTATTCCTGAGACATATAACTGTCATTGTTGAGGTAAAATTTCCATTCTTCTTCCATATCGGAGGAATCACTCTTATTGATGGTGTGTACTTCTTGAGAAACTGGGTGGAGGAAGCCTCCACTGTGGAAGAAGTTCTGAATGGGATGAAAACTTTCGTCTTTCTCGGCAGTCTGGGTACAGGTTGAAGAGAAACCAAGACCTTTCTTTGTCTTGTTATCAGTAGGAATTATAATCTGTCCCCATCCTTTTGCATTATTATTCTTGATCACTTCGAAAGCATCCTTGTATGAGGAAAACGATGTCCCTCTTTCTGATTGATTATCATTGCTCACCGAGAGTGCTTGGAACTGAGTTCCAATGACCACTTCCAGTTTTACAAAGGAGAATGATGATATGTTGCTCACGATTAAGGCTTGCTCTCCGCAGAATGTAACTAGCTTGTCATTTTTGACGAACTTCAGCTTTTAGTGAAGTGTCGAAGTGATTGCCCCAGCTTTGTGTATCCAAGGTCTTGCTAATATACAATTGTATGCTGTCCGGATGTCCATGACCTGGAAAGTGACTTGGAAAGTGTGAAGACCGATGGTTATGGGAAGATCAACTTCACCGATAACTGTTTTTCTGGATCCGTCAAAGGCTTTGACAATGATCTCACCGCCTCTCATCGGGGCTCCTTGAAATGATAGTCGTATTAGAGTTGATTTTGACATAACATTCAAAGACGATCCTGTATCCACCAGTACGCTGGCTAAAGCATCATTTTGGCAGTTGACAGTAATGTTGAGTGCCATATTATGGTTCTTGCCTTCTTCCGGCAGTTCTTCATCACTGAATCCTAAGTTGTTGCAGGAAGTGATGTTGGAAATGATGTTGTCAAATTGTCCTACCGTTACGTCTTGTTCTACAAAGGCTTGCTCTAAGACCTTCTGTAGAGCTTCCCTATGAGCTTCGAAACTAAGTAGGAGAGATAACACAGAGATATCAGTGTCATGTTGTGATAATATCAGTGTCATGTTGAAATAAAGATTTCTCTTTAAAAATTCTTGAAGAAAGCTTTCTTGCTACTTGAAGCTAATGGGATTATACCTGAGTGAATCGCACACTCAAAGATACAACAGAGTCTCCACCGAACTTTGTTTAGTCCCAAAGGACATGGAAAATATTGATAAAACCCAAGTGGAAGAGAAACATGTCAGGGGATCGGTTATGCGAAAGGAAGGTACTATCACCTTACACATCTGTCGTACTCAACGGGAATCATTTCACTTGCTTCTAGGCTTGAATGGGTTATCTATCTAAAGGCTTCTAGCTAAAGAAAAAGGAGGGAAAAGAAAGTGCTCGCTAAGGATTAGGGCCCTTGTGCTTATGTACCCTCATAGTGCAATGAGGAAATCAGAGCTCTGTAGTTCATGGAACCAGGGAAAGAATGAGGAAGGAAGGAAGAAGGTGGGTCGCACATTTCGCAATCTCGTGCCTACGTATCCTCATAGTGCAACGAGGAATTCAAAGCCTACATAGTTCGGAGAATAGAGACAGAAAAGGAAAGGAAAATGGTGTCAAAACCAAGAGCAAAAAAGGTAGAAAGACTCTAACGGGGAAAGCAAAAGATTGGTGTCAAAACCAAGAAAGAAATGAAGGTGTGAGAAAAACACAAGAAATGGGGGTTTGAATTGGGTTTTTAAAAATGAAAGCTTTTTATGAAACTCAAATGAAATCACAAAGAAACTAAACAAGAGAGAAAGACACACGATATATCCTGGTTCACTTGAAAACTATCTAGCTAATCCAGTCCACCCGCCAAGGTAATTTTGCCTTATACCCAAGGACGTAATCCAATATAATCAACTGATTACAAAGTGCACTAGCAAATACTGGTGACTAACAACCACAAACGCTAACTGTCTAAGTCCTCTTAAGGATTCTGACCTAACCGGTCCCTTAAGGAATTACAAACAACAGTTTGTGAAAGATAAATGTTTACAATGAAATACTTCTACACAAGCAGATATAAACACAATGAATATCTTAAAAATAACTTTAAAAAAATTTGCACAGTATGAATTTTCGTTGTTGTGTTGTAGTTCTTCACTGTTTGATTGCAATTTTCTTCAAGTTGTCAAGTCCTTATATAGCCGGTGAAAGATCCGTTGGAGGGCAAATCAGGAATATCCTTGAGTGAGCTAGAGACTTGAAAGAAAGTTGTTACATAGGGATGAAAATCATACACAAAATTTGTCCTTTGTACCACAAAATTAGGGTAGTGGAATGGAACGTTTTTATATGTACTATGTACTATTTCCCTCGTAAACTTTTGATCTTACATTTTTTACATCAGAGGCTTCTGGATAGAGATGTTTGAAGCGTAAGTAGAAGAGCTGATCACTGGGTCTTCAGAGTCTTAAGTCTTCCGAGTCTTTAGAACTTTTTCACCAGAACCTTGTCTTCAGAATCTTTAGCACTTAGTCTTCAGAATCCTTAGTCTTCAGAAACTTAAGTCTTCAGAGTCTTCAGAACTTTGTTCAGCAGAACCTTGTCTTTAGAGTCTTCAGCACTTAGTCTTCAGAAACTTAAGTCTTCAGAGTCTTCAGAACTTTTTTTAACAGAACCTTATCTTCAGAGTCTTCAGAAACTTAAGTCTTTAGAATCTTCAGAACTTTATCCAGCAGAACCTTGTCTTCAGAGTCTTTAGCACTTAGTCTTCAGAAGAGAACAACTTCAGAAGCTAGAAAGCCTTCAGAAGTAAACCATCAGAGTCACGTTCAGAGGCAGAATCCAAGAGATCATTGCAGCAGCAACATATTGTCTTCTTAGAATCTTTCTGAATGTGAATAGGTACAAAAGCAGACTTCATTCTTTGTCGCAGAAGTGACTTTTGTCATACCAGAATGACGTTGCATGTGGTCTCTATCAGAGTCACAACTTGTTTGTCAAAACTTCAGAATAACAAACTATTAGAGTACCCAAATTGTTTTCACACAAATACTATCTTGTTTTTATCAAAACTTAGAGATAACCAGCAGAACCAAATCTTGTTCTAACAATCTCCCCCTTTTTGATAATGACAAAACAGTGTATTTTGATGAAACAATTTTGTACAAAAATGATCAATAGGTGATGACAGAGATACGTTTAGAAATAACTTCCCTTTATCAAGCTCCCCCTGAATCTAAGACTTATAAAAATCTTATTTGATTTGGGATAACAGAGCCTGATTGTATAACAGAGCCTATTGGTCTTATCAGATCCAGAATAATGTCTGACTAAGTTTTACTGAATATTTTGTCAGATCTGATTCTTATCAATTATCAAAGCAGGTTTAAGGCTGGTTCTTATCAGATGCATCAGATAGTCATGATTTCCAAGGTTTCAATATTGTTCCTGAAAAACATTCTACGAAGGATTGTGTGCATTTATAATGTTAGAATGTCAGAATTATGATTCAGAGAACAAGATATTTTTATCAAAATAATTTCTTCATTAATACTCCCCCTTTTTGTCATAATCAAAAAGGTAATCAAAGCAAAGACAAAAAGACAAAATAACTAAGGGTAGCCTAGAAAGTGTCTAAGGTGTAGGAGGAGGAGGGAGCCTCTGAAGAATCTGATCAAGCATATTCTGAATGTTGGATGTAACTTCATCTTGCTTATCCATTCTAGTTCCGAATAACTCTTGTTCCTTCTGAATGCTTTCTAGAGTCTTCAACACTGGATCAGAAGTAGGGTTATCAGAGCGTTCAACAGCGTTTAGAGCATCTTCTTGATTCTTCAGTTTAGCTTCTCTTTCAGCTAATTCTTGAGCTTCCTTAACTTGTCTTTCAATTTCTCTTTCAAGAGCTTCCTTAGCTAGTCTTTCAGCTAATTCCCTTTCAGCAGCTAACTTTTCTTCAGCTTCTCTTTGAGCTTCCAATCTTTCTTTTGCTTGCTAGATAAAGTGTTCTTTTGTTTGAGCAGAGATATTTTTGATCTTTTGAAACTCCACAAACATCCATTTCAGGTAGCACCCAGAGTAGAAGGGTTAGCGCTAGAATTGGATTCATCAGAAAGTTTCTTGAATCTCCTAACTACATTGTCTTTAAAAATTGAAATGACTTCATCAAGGTTAGTAGGGGAAGATCAGAAGATTGATGTTCAGGAAGTGTTTGGGTTTCTTCATCAGAAGCAACTAGATTGGAAAGAGTTTGGTCAGAGTCTGAATCAGAGTTTGTTTCTGATGATGAATGGTCATAATCACTAGATATGTGTCATACCCCAAATTTTGACCACTAAGATTCCCCATCATTGTGCAAATCATTATCACAATATAGATGGACCATCGTACCTCAGTAGCCTCCCCAAAGATGGGTGAGCATCCACTACAATCAAATTTAGGGTTTCAAGCCCTCTCAGAGCTCTTAGACAAAGGATCAATCAAGGAATGACATGATCTTCAACTTGTCTAAACCTCTCAAACATCCACAATGGATCAAGAGGATTCCCACTTCAAGAACCATGTACAAGGCTGCAACAACCCAAGTGGATTAAGCCTCAAGATCGCCAGGGTCACCAAATTAGGGTTTTGGTCGACCAGGGCCTCCAGATGGAAATTTTCCTCTGGGCATGAGCCAACGCTTCAAAGCATAACCTAATATGCTCCATGTAACATCATAAACCCAATCGTCAAGTCAATTTAGCCTCAGGGGATGCATTCATCAAAAATCAGGAATTAGGGTTTCTTGACCTAATTCACCCCTAAGTTGACTTTTGGAACAAAACATGAGCCAAGACCTCAAGACATGATTTGAGGGTCTCTAACACACTACATTGATCCATTTTCAACAATGGATTAATCCAAGAAGCTTGATCCACAAGTTTCAATTTCATCAGAACCTCAGTTAGGGTTTTGAGGAAAAAGTCAACTGTATCTTTGACTTTTGACCCAAACATGCTCCCAAACCTTGGGACATGATTCAATACACCCTATAACACCCCTGGAACATGTCCATCAAGTTTGATTTAGGTCAAGGACTTGATTTCATAGAGGAACGCATAGTTTGGAATTCATCTGATAAAAAGTCAACTGTGCACAAAAGTCAACTTTGGCTTTTTGAGATTTTTCACAAATATGGTTCTTTGACCCCAAAATGATGTTAATGTGTGATTGGAATCATAATTCATCAAGAAAAATCAAGAAAAGTGGGATAACTTGTAAAAGGGGTAACCATAAAAACTTAGAAATTTTCTAAGTTATGGAACAAAGTGGCTAGGGTACCAACTTTGGAGGATCATAACTCCTAAACCACAAGGCCATTTTTCCCCATTCAAAGCTGGATTTCTAGCTCTCATGGCCCTATACAAAAGCTTCAAACATAACTCATTCCAATTCCTCATGGATTTTAAGTTATGGAATGATCAAAATCACAAAAAGTGAAAATGTCACTTTTTTCCAACACTTAGTGAAATTTTCACTAAGTCAGAATCTGCCTTCACTTTTTTCCAAATGTAGGGGCATTTTTCACTTGGATCCAAAAAGTATCAAAACCAACTATGATCAAACAGTTGTTGTATCATATAAGGGCTTTCCAAAATGGCCAAGAACTCCATCAAATTCCACTTGAGCCATGAGATATGACAATGGCAATATGCCTTGCTGAAAACTGTCAAAGCAAGGCAGATTTGGGAGTTTTGCTCGATTTGCTCAAATTTTGCAAAGGGCAAGCAAATCTATTCATTTGAACACCTCAAGGGGGGGCCAAGGAGGAACCAACTCTGATCCCAAGCCTCCCAACTCTTTGGAACTAAAAGTAGCATGCCAAACCTAGAAATCCCTAAAAGAGGGACAAGACTCCAATTTTGGATTGGAGCATTTAATGGATGCACCAAGGTGGCATGGACTGACACATTTCCAACTGAATTCAGTCAAGATTGATCCAAGACCAAGGGAACCAGCAGCCTGTGCCTTAACCTATGCAGTAGTTGCCATTCACTATTGCTTGCAAAACAAACTTGCTCTACTATAAATAGAGCTCATTTGTGTTCAGTTTGAGTACACCAAAGCCATCAAACAGATGCTTTCCTCAAAATCTCCTTCTCACTTCCAATTTTGCCTTCTAAGGCAAGTCACTATCGGGTTTTGAGTTTGAGAGCTATTCCAATCAAACCAATCACACATACACCTCATAAACATCATCTAGAAGTGATCCAAACACTCACAAAACATCTGGAACACCAAAATTACAAAATCACTAGCCAATTGCTCAAGTTCTTGACAGATTTGCATTTGGGGTACCATCTCAAGTTCCAGATCATTTCAATTTATTCCAAGCATCCAGACACACTCTATAGCACCTAGGGAAGCTGTCCATATCCTTGGAACCAAGCTATAACACCTCTAACACAAAACACAATCACCAGCTGCAAGAGGTAAGCATGAGCTCTTCTAACTCTATGATCCATGCATTTTTTGCTGCACAATATTTTGGCCATATGTTCATAATCATGCATAGAGTGTTTACCCTCAATCAATTGCTTTGTATGAATCGTGTATGGAATTTCTGAACCTTCATGCAGAATTTAGGGTTCTTGAGGTTTCTCTTTGATTTCTTATTCCATGCTTAAAATAAATGAAATTAAAGACCATAGACATGATCGTGAGGTGAAAACGAGTAGATTGATATGTAGATTGCATGATATCATCAAGTATTTAGTGAGATTGGGTAGAAAATGCAAATCTGCAGAAACAGAGGGAGGGCACGTGTTCTTTCCATGTTCTTGGCTCCCTTTTTCAAATATTTGAATATTTGAATTTTTTGATTTTATTTAATTGATTCAAAAATTAATTTCTCTTTGAGTTTTAATGATTTTGAGTTGATTCCTTTTTTAGTAATTCACAAAAATGTTAAAATATTTTATTTTGCCAAAAAATACCAAAAATATTATTTATTTCTTATATTTGATATTTTTGCAAAGAATTAATGTTTTATTTGTTTTTAACATTTGAAATATTTTTTCCTCCTTGATTCTCCAAACTTAATTGATTTCCAATTATTTTGTGGATATAAACTTGATTTTTCAACCATTGATCCAAGATCACAACTTGTTTTTCACACATGTTTGATAATTTTGATAATTTTAATTAAGTTTTTATTTAATTAAAATACACATTGAAATTAATTTAGGGTTTTGATCTTAATCACCCTAACAAATCATTTTCAAACACTTTGGGCCTCTAATAGAGTGTAAGACCCAAGCCTTTCTGTAAATAAACCCATTGTGGGCCTCACTTATTGTATAAGTCCCTCTGTGTATTTTCAAAAACTTCAGCGCGATCGCCGCTTTCAAGCAAAAATTATCTGGGCCTACCCTCGAGTAGTAAGACCCATTTCTTTTCTTTAAACTCATTTGGGCCTCTAATAGAGTGTAAGACTCAATCCCTTTTTAACCTAAACAATTTTGGGCCTCAGGTGTTGTATAAGTCCCTCTGCGTTAAAAGAGAAATCTCGTCACGATCGCCAGTTCAAAAATCAACCCTGGGCCTCTAATAGAGTGTAAGACCCACCCCCTGTACATAAAAACTTTGTGGGCCTCACGTATTGTATAAGTCCCTATGTACAGTTTTCACAGCAACATTGCAATCACTGATAAAACCTTGGGCCTCTCCTCGAGCTGTAAGCCCCAACAATCTTTTCAAAACACTTTCTCCTTTGATTTTGAATATATTGTTATCAAAGCTTTCTTTGTTGAACAACTAACAAAACAACGTGTAAGTGTTTATCCGCTTTCATTTACCGCTTTCATATATATAAACTGTACTGTGGGGCTGTTTCACTGTAAGTCTTCTTTCACAAACTTTTATATACTTGTCAAATATCCACTGTGTAATACTAGTATAGCTATTTAGAGTTTTCCCCGGCAACTACGTCTAGCACTAGGTAAAGCCCTGTTGGTCACTCTTAAATACAAACAAAACTAGATCCCCATAGGATTACCAGACACAATCTTCCCTCCTCTTGGGGTTAAACAATATGGAGACGTGAAAGGCAGCATTCTTCGTGAACCCTTTCTCAGACTGTCACTTTTAGAAATTTTCAAAGAAACTCTAACTCCCCAGAGATGATCTTTTCTCCGTGAATGGCATCTCTTGAGTTTCTTCCAAATTCTCAAACTTTCCTGGCTTGATCTATTCTCGGTGAATAGCATGTCTTGAAATTCTCAGGGTTTGGGGACCCACAGGCTTCCTAAAAGCATCCCCGCCTCCTCTTGGACGTTGTACAAGGACCCTTCGGCTTCTTACAAGCTCTCATGCCTTCTCTAGGGCTTAGTACAAGGACCCGGAGACCTCTACAGGTATAGGAACAGAACCTAGTCATCAATTTGCTAGAGTTGTCTTTCTGAGTCAAGCGTCAGACCAGTTAATGGGTTAACCTTCATCCCTTAACATACCAGCCTTCTCTTGGGCATCATACAAAGATCATCCATCATCTGAGAATCTATTTCTCAAAACACCAGTAGACTTGGACAGTCTCGATACCCTTGGGATTTCCCATTTCCTTAAAGAACAGGAAATAACCCGGATCCTCTGATCAATGCCAAGGTACAACCTTGCCTGTAATCTTTTTCTCTATAAGAACTGATTTTCTCTTTATCTAGTACACTGGACCTGTCACTCAACTGAAACAGTCACCAGCACAGATAACCTCCTCTTGGGCTTTGTACAAATGATCCTCCCTAGCAGAGCTAACCTTTTCAGGCTCTCTTGTTGAGTCAAACACCTTTTAGCCTCTGTCTTGGGCTTTGTACAAGACATATAAATCACTCTCTTATTGAGTATAAAAGACTCTCTTGGTGAGTCACCCCCTTTTAGCCTCCATCTCGGGCTTCGTACGAGATACAAAACACTCTCTTATTGTGTATAAATGACTCTCTTGTTGAGTCAACCCCCTTTTTCCTCCGTCTTGGGCTTCGTACAAGACACATAATCACTCTCTTATTGAGTATAAAAGACTCTCTTGTTGAGTCAACCTTTTTAGCCTTCGTCTTGGGCTTCATACAAGACACATATAGATCACTCTCTTGTTGAGTATAAAAGGCTCTCTTGTTGAGTCAATCCCCTCGTAGCCTCAATCTCGGGCTTTGTATGAGACAGCAAATCACTCTCTTATTGAGTATAAAAGACTCTCTTGTTAAGTCAGCCCCCTTTTAGCCTCAATCTTGGGCTTTGTACAAGACACATAAAAACCCTCTCTTGTTGAGTGAACCCTTTTAGCCTCAATCTTGGGCGTTGTACAAGACAGAAAGAACATTTTCCCCAGAAAAGTCAAACAATAGCCTCCTCTTAGGCTTTGCATAAAGAAAACCCTGGTTGAGTCAATCAACCTTTTAGCATCAAAGTTGTGCCTTGCTCACAACATACAAACATCACCAACTCCTCTTTAGAGATGACAAATTCTCTCTCGGCACAAACCTTTAGCTTCACATCTTGGGCTTTGAACAAGATACAAATAAAACTTTAGCTTCATGTCTTGGGCTTTGAACAAGACACCAAAACAACCTCTTTCCTCCCATAGAATAGGAGGAACTACGATCGCTCTGATTTCCCTGTTTCGGGAATACGTAGGCATAAGATTGTAAGATCTTAGCTACCATACTAATCAAAAAACCCAAAATCCTATACCCTCATATATCAACCCAAAAGCACCAAATCCTAACATCCCACCAAAAACCTCGCCAAAAGTCCAGACATTCTAAACTTAACAAAATAACCGAAGAGGGGCCCATATCTCAATCGCATCTGTGACCTAACAGACCGCTGTTCAAACTCAGTATGCAAGCAGGGTTAATTGGAGACATCTATTTCCCTTCCTTAATCAGATCAATAGGATAAAAAATGAATCGAACTGTAGTACCCAAGAGATCGTGACTTAGGGCCACAAAAATCACGCTACAATATGGTTATTGTATTTGAGGATGTGGGTGATTGAGGGTTGGTTGTTGGAATAGGTTATGTAGGAAGTTCTGTAGAAATGGGTCGAGTGATGATGTTAGAGGTTAATGGTAAAGTTATGGTGGGAGTTAGTTGTAAAGATATGGTGGGAGTTATTGGTAAAGAGATGGTGGGAGTTGATTGAGTGGGAGTGGTTTGAAATATCTGAGGTGGAAGTTGTGTAGATGGTGCAGAAGATGGAAATGTCTGAGATGATAGTGGTTCAGAAAGAGGGATGGATGGGGTTGTAACTATGGTTGAAAATATTGGAGGTGGCGTTGGAATAGATGAAGATATTGGAGGTGGTGTTGAAAATATTTGTGGTGGAGTTGAAAATATTGGTGGTGCTGTTGAAATAGATGAAAACACATTTCTATTAGCAAAAATAGATGCAGTTGTAGAAGAATCAGAAGACTTGCTTGTCGATTCTGGATAGGATGCCAGTGAAATATTCTTCGTGTTGGCTTCACCTAGATACACACCTTTCTTTTGCTTCTTAACAGTCTTCTTCTGAGGGGTCTTGTTATGGGGTATCTTCTTCTTCATCAGATCAGGAGGATTATCTGGTAGATCTTCAAACCGGAATCCAACATATCATATCCTTTAGCTTCACGTATCTTAATTTACTCCTCTATAGCTTCTATAGAGTCATGCTTGGTTAACAGAGGAAATCCATTGATTATCATTCTCCTGGACTTCAAACTGTTCCAATCTGTAGCCATACTTGGTTGAACTCTTATTTCATTTATAATTTGCATCCTCTCCAGATTTCTGCTATTCCGAGGTGTTCCAGTTATAATGTCTAATTCATCTTTGAAATTCAAATTTTCCAGATGATCAATCATACCACTTTTAATCAGAATATCTGATATAAGTCTACCCAGAGGAATGTATTTCTTCTTTCCATCATTTATGGTTTCTCTTACAGAATCTCTGAGGTATCTGAAGAGAATGGAAGGAAGACAGATCTTTTCACCTTTCATCAGATAATACAACATGTATTTCTGATCAGTGTTGATGAAGTCAGATGAACTTGATGAAGGTCTATGGTAGATGCAACCCAGAATGATCCTGCGCCAGACGAGAAGCTCTTTAGATAAATCATGACTCTTAAAGGGTGGCTTTCCATCAGATGGTTGGGTTTATCACTTCAGAAAGAAAATTTGATTTTAAAATCATTTTATAGATGTGCTTTCCACCAATGTTCTCCATTCCAAGTAGGGTAGCTATAGATTTCTCCGTGATGATAAATTTGTTTCCCAAAACATATGACACAATGAAGTGATCATCAGCATCAGCAAATCTCCAGAATTCCTTGATTAGGTTAGGGAAGATGGGACCGTAAAGACGATCAAAGTAATTTCTCCAACCTTGAGCATTTATTTCCTTAAGCAAATATATTCAATTTTCAAGCAGGTTATCAAAATCTACTAACCATTCAGAAAGAATGTCTAGTTCTGCAAAAGGAGTCGAGAGATGAATGTGAGGTGGACGATCCATAATATGAACTTCAACAGGTTTCTGGAAGGTAGATAGCGATTGATGTAGTGACATCGAAGTAGTTAAAGCAGTAGTAGAAACCATCTGATATGATTCTGCATGTTGTGATTGTTGGGAGAAGTTGTACACACTTTGTTGTTCAGGATCCATTGATGAGGAAGATGAAGTTACAAAATGCAAAGGGTTTTTAGGGTTTAGGGTTTCTAAGAAAAAGTGTGGGAAGTGAAAGAGTAGCGTAGTCTGTGATAGTGAGATAGTAAGTATTTAAAGAGAGAAGTTGATGATTATGAAAATTAGGGAGTAATAGGGAGTAATTATTTTAAAACCTAGTCTCACGAAATCACAATGCTCAAGGTGTTTCTTCAACAGTAAGGTATGATTTGGTATTGGACAAGTGTCATACGAAAATCATAATCGTCTAATTAAGTGAACATGTTTGATGTTCCCAAAGTCAAGAATACCAAGAGGTATCTGACTAGACAAGTTTCTAATCAAGACATCTTCTAACATGTAAAAGTATCTTTATTCAGAAAGACAAATAAATAAATCAGAAATATTTGCTTAACGTCAGAATCTCATTTTACAGAAGGAGATTAAACATATTCTGATAAAATTCATTATGGACAAAATCCATATTTAAAATTTTCAAAATGAACTGAAATCTATCTTCAGCTAAGGGTTTTGTAAAAATATCAGCCCACTGATGGTTTGTATCTATAAACTTTAGAGTCAAAATCTCTTTCTGAACATAGTCTCTGATGAAACGATGTTTAATTTCAATGTGTTTAGCTCGAGAATGTAAATAGGATTCTTACTTAGGCAAATAGCATCTGTGTTATCACAGAAGATAGGAATGTTACCCTCATGAATCTGAAAATATTCTAGTTGATTCTTCATCCTGAGTATCTGGGTACTGCAAAGTGACACTTAGATGTATTCTGCTTCTGTAGTAGATAGTGCAATGGTTGATTGCCTTTTGCTTGCCCAAGAGACGAGGTTGTTACCCAAAAACTGACCGTTTCCAGAAGTACTTTTCCTTTCTAATCTGTCTCTAGCATAATCTGCATCACAATAACCAGAAAGCTTGTACTATAATGTTTTCTTATACATCAAGCCAAGGTTAGTTGTTCCTTTTAGATACCTTGGGATTCTCTTAGCAGTTGTTAAGTGAGTTTCCCTTGGATCAGATTGGAAACGAGCACAAAGACATACACTAAACAGAATATCTGGATGAGAAGCAGTCAAATACATAAGAGAGCCTATCATACCACGATAGAGCTTCTGACAAACCTTTTTACTTTCTTCTTCTTTCTCCAGAATGCATGTAGGATACATGGGAGTTTTTGCAGGTTTACTATCTGACATCTCAAACTTATTCAGAAGTTCTCGTGCATATTTTCTCTGATGAATATATGTTCCTTCTGGACGTTGATCAATTTGAATTCCCATAAAGAATCTGAGTTCTCCCATCAGACTCATTTCAAATTCTACCTGCATTAACTTATAAAATTCCTTGCACAAAGAAGGATTAGCATAACCAAAAATAATATCATCTACATAAATTTGCACAACCAGAATATCATTCTTAAAGGTTTTGCAAAAGAGTGTAGTGTCTACTTTCCCTCTGGTAAAATCATATTCCAAAAGGAAATTACTAAGTCTGTCATACCAAGCTCTAGGAGCTTGTTTCAGACCGTATAATGATTTCTTCATTTTAAATACATAATCTGATTTCTCAAAAGTTTCAAAGCCAGGGGGTTGATGTACATACACTTCTTCATAAATATACCCATTTAAGAATGCACTCTTAACATCCATCTGATAAAGAATGATGTTATGATTAATAGCAAAAGAAACTAATAAGCGAATATATTCTAACCTGGAAACTGGTGCAAAGGTTTCAGTATAGTTTATCCCTTCTTGCTGACTATAGCCTTGTGCAACTAGCCGAGCTTTGTTTCTTACGATCTCACCTTTCTCATTAAGCTTGTTTCTGAATACCCATTTTGTTCCAATGACGTGGACACCTTTTGGTTTCTGAATAAGATCCCAAACATCGTTTCTGGTGAATTGATTCAGTTCTTCTTGCATGGCCAGAATCCACTCATTCTCTAGAAGAGCTTCATCAACTAATGTTGGCTCTATAAGTGACCCCAAACCCATAAGAGTTTCTTCAGAAGGTTTGAATGATGAGTGAGTTCTGACTGGATCAACTTTATCTCCTAGAATCAATTCTTCAAAATGAAAAGTCTTTAGTCTATTCTTCTTCTGATGAGATAGACTATTCATTGTTTTTGGTGAGGTTGTATCTGAGTCTATAGTTTCTGCAGCTTTGTCTCCTTTTTTAGAATCTTCCTCCTTGGATTCTGATAAAGTAATCTTCAAATCAGCAAGCTTTCAACTAGCTTTGACTTTTCTGGGTTAAGCATATCATCGAATCTAACATGAATTGATTCCTCAATAATCCGTGTTTCTGTGTTATAGATTTTGTAGCCTTTAGAGCGTTCAGAGTATCGTGACAATAAACACTTATGAGCTTTGGAATCAAACTTTCCAAGTTTCCTTTAGTGTTCAACATAAAACAAATACAGCCAAAGGGATAAAAATAAGAGATGTTGGGTTTTCTATTCTTCCACAATTCATAAGGAGTCTTACCCAGAATAGGTCTGATAGAAAACTTGTTCTGAATATAACATGTTGTGTTTACTACCTCTGCCCAAAAGTGCTTAGTCATGTCAGTTTCTTGGAACATGGTACGAGCCATTTCTTGCAATGTCTTATTCTTCCTTTCCACTACTCCATTATGTTGTGGAGTTCTGGGACAAGAGAAATCATGGGAAATGCCATGGGAATCAAAAATATTCTCAAAGTATATGTTCTCGAATTCTCCACCATGATCGCTTCTGACTCTAACTATTTTGCAATCCTTCTCTGTTTGCACTTATGAGCAAACGGTAGAGAACACAGAATGTGACTCATCCTTGTGTTTCAAGAACTTTACCCATGTCCAACGACTATAGTCATCTACAATGACTAATCCATATTTCTTACTATCGATTGAGGCAGTTTTCACTGAACCAAAAAGATCAATGTGCAGAAGTTCTAATGGTCTAGAGGTAGAAACAACATTTTTCGCTTTAAAAGAGGTTTTGGAAAACTTGCCTTTCTGACATGCTTCACAAAGAGCATCTGAAGAATACTTCAGATTTGGTAAGCCTCTGACTAATCCAAGCTTATTTAGCTGAGAAATCTTTCTCATGCTAACATGGCCCAAACTTCTATGCCATACCCATTGCTCCTCATTTACAGTCATTAAGCATTTAACATTCTCGTCCTTAAGATCAGAAAGTCTGATTTTGTAAATGTTATTTTTCCTCTTTCCATTAAAAAGGATTGGGCCATCCTTCTGACTAATAGCCTTACAGGACTTTTGATTGAAAATGACATCATAACCATTGTCACTAAGTTAGCTAATTGACAATAAGTTATGCATCAAACCATCGACTAGAAGAACATCAGTAATAGAAGGAAGTTCACCATTACCAATTGTTCCAGAGCCAATGATCTTACCCTTTTGGTTTCCTCCGAAACCAACGAAGCCTCTAGGCTTAAGTTCCAACTTTGGAACATTTGCCTTCTTCCCATCATGTGTCGCGAGCAACCACTGTCCAAGTACCATGATTGGTGTTTCAACTGATTTGCTAAGGATACCTGCAACATAGATTATCTCACCCTTAGGTATCCACTTTCTGGGTCCTCTTTTGTTAGTTTTCCCAGAGTTTTTCATGACTTTGGGTTTCTGTACAACAGGATAATCAAGTGGAATTTGTGCATGATACTTTGGTTCAAGATCAGATTTCTGTGTTTGGGAAGGTGCTTGCACAAGCTCAGAACAATCAAGCTTAGTGCCAGAAGGCACAAAATGATCATAGAGAGGTTTTGGTTTACAGGTTGATCATGGAAGCCATTTTTCTTCTATCTATGCTTTTAGCCAGAAAGTGTTGGAATGCTTTATCATACTTGTTGACACAATTAGTGTAAGAGATAATAGAGACTAATTCTTCTTCTAGTTTAGAAATTTTTCTTTTCAAAGCACATTTACTACTTTTTAAAGAAAAAACACTTTCATTCAGAGAAGAATTATTCTGTTCAAGCTTATCTCTAGCTTCAGAAGTAATTACATGGAATTTTGTAAGATCCTTGTATTTACTTTGAATATTTTGATATCTTTCCAGCATTTCTAAAAGACACGACTGTAATTCACAACGAGAGAGTTTAGATGATACCTCTGAGTCAGAGTCTGAATCTGATTTTGGTTCTAATAGCATTTTGTCTTCTGATTCTCTAGAGACTTTAGCATTAATTTTTGTTTCCACTAGCGCAACATTTGCCTGTTCTTCATCAGAATCTTCTTCTTCATAATCAAAGTTATCCCAAGTTGCCATGAGTCCCTTCTTGACTTTGGTGAAGTTCTTCTTAGGCTTCTTGTTTTTCTTAAGCTTTGGAAATTCATTCTTTTAATGACCTAGCTCATTACACTCATAGCAGATGACTTCTTTTCCAAAACTCTGCTTCTTTTGTCCAGATGTTAAGTCAGAACAACCGTTTTTCCTTCTTGATCCTCTAAACTTTCCTTGGCTATGTTTCCATAGTTTTTTTATCCTTATGGAGATAAGTGATAACTCATCTTCTGAGTCTTCATCAGAATCTTCTGATTCTTCCTCAACTTGATAAGCCTTTGCCTTTTCAGGTTTAGACTTAAGAGCAACTGATTTACTCTTCTTTTGAGGCTCATCTTCCTACAGCTCTATCTCATGACTTCTTAAAGAACTAATAAGTTCTTCAAGACTTATATTGTTCAGATCTTCAGATAGCTTTAGAGAAGTTATCGTAGGTCTCCGTTTCTTGGGAAGACTTCTGATAATCTTCTTGACATGATCAACAGTTGAATATCCTTTGTTTAGCACTCTGAGTCCTGCTACCAGCATCTGAAATCTTGAAAACATAGTTTCTACAGATTCATCATCATCCATCTTGAAAGCTTCATATTTCTGAATTAGGGCAAGAGCCTTTGTCTGCTTTACTTGAGCATTTCCTTCATGATTCATTTGAAGTGAATCAAAAAAGGACTTGGCAGTTTCTATATCTGTTATTTTCTCATACTCATTATAAGAAATAATATTCAGCAGTATAGTTCTTGCCTTATGATGATTCTTGTAATCTTTCTTTTGTTGATTAGTCATAGCATTTCTTGAAACTTTTACTCCTGCAGCATCAACTAGGTGAGTGTAGCCATCAACTAAAAGATCCCAAAGATCTACGTCATAGCCAAGAAAGAGACTTTCAATTTTATCTTTCAAGTAGTCAAACTTTTCACAATTAAAGATTGGTGGTTTAGCACTGTAGTGATCTTTCTCTTCTGGAACAGGATTAGCGTTAGCGGCAGCCATGATGTCTGACACAAATACTGGATCGGTACTGAACACGGTGAAGTGTTGATAAAACTTTTATTACAATCAGAACCAGAGCTCGGATGCCAATTGAAGGTGTGAGAAAAACACAAGAAAGGGAGGTTTGAATTAGGTTTTTAAAAAATGAAAGCTTTTTATGAAACTCAAAAGAAAACAGAAAGAAACTAAACAAGAGAGAAAGACACACGATATATCCTGGTTCACTTGAAAACTATCAAGCTAATCCAGTCCACCCGCCAAGGTGATTTTGCCTTATACCCAAGGACGTAATCCAATATAATCAACTGATTACAAACTACACTAGCAACTGTTGGTGACTAACAACCACAAAGACTAATTGTCTAAGTCTTCTTAAGGATTCTAACCTAAATGATCCCTTAAGGAATTACAAATAACAGTTTGTGAAAGATAAATGTTTACAATGAAATGCTTCTACACAAGCAGATATAAACACAATGAATATCTTAAAAAGAACTTAAAGAAAATTTGCACAGTATGAATTTTCGTTGTTGTGTTGTAGTTCTTCACTGATTGCTTGCAATTTTCTTCAAGTTGTCAAGTCCTTATAAAGCCAGCAAAAGACCTGTTGGAGGGAAGATCAGGAATATCCTTGAGTGAGCTGACGACTTGGAAGAATGTCATTACGTAGGGATGAAAAGAGTACACAAAAGTTGTCCTTTGTACCTGTCATACCCCAAATTTTGACCACAAGATTTCCCATCATTGTGTAAATCATCACCACAATATGGATGTACCATCATACCTCATCAATCTCCTCAAGGATTGTTGAGTCTTCACTACAATCAAGAATTAGGGTTTCATGCCCTCTCAGAGCATTTAGACAAAAGATAAATCAAGAAATGACATGATCTTAAACTTTTATAACCTCTCAAACATCCATGAAGGATAAATAGGTCTCCCACATCAAGAATCAGGCACAAAGTTGCAACATTCCAAGTTGATTGAGCCTCGAAAGCCCCAGTGTCACCAAATTAGGGTTTTGGACGACTGAGACCTCCAGAGTGAAATTTTCATAGGGGAATGAGCCAATGCTTCAAAATATGACTAAATATGCTCAAGATAACCCTAAGGGTCCATTTTCAAAGTTAAAACACCCTCTGAGAATGTATTCCTCAAAAGTCGGGAATTAGGGTTTCTCTGCACCGAACCGCTCCGGAGCCAAATGTCAAAACATGACTTTTTTTGGAAAAAATGATCCTTGTGACTCATATTATCATAAAATATGATCTATAATGTCATTTAAACAAGAATTGATCAAGAAATCATGATAACTTGTAAAAGGGGTAACCTTGAAAATTTGAAATTTTTTCTAAGTTACTAAATTTGGATGGTTTTGGTGCCAACTTCCAAGGACCATAACTTTTGATCCAAGCAGCCATTTTGAGTGATACAAAGCCTTATTTGTAGGTCTTCCTACATTCTACAAAAGCTTCAACTACATGAAACTCTAATTCTTGGATTTTTGGTTATGGATGGATCAAAGTGGTGGAAAATCAAAGATTTAACTCTTAATACAAAACTGTCTAAGTTTCAGCATTGAACATCAATGTTCATGAGGATTTTTCAATTGGATCCGGATAGTTTCAAGACAAAATATGACCACACATGAAATGTACCATATGAGGGCTTTCTAAAAAGTACATGAGCTTTCCATAACTCAGTTTGAGCAAGGAAATATGATCCTCCCAAAATGGCACTTTCAAACTGTCTTGTACAAGACAGATTTGTGCATTTTGCTCGAGTTAGCTAAGTTAGACAATTACAAGCCTTGTCATCCATTTGGACACCTCAGAGGATAACATTAAAGGAAAAATATATGATCCACAAGCCTCCCAAGTACAAGGATCTGCATGTAGCTATGTGTCCCCTAGAAAGGCTAAAAATCTCAAAGACTCCAATTTTGTTCCAATGCATTCAATGGATTCACAAGGTAGTAAGCATCAAGACATTGCCGACTGAATTGAGTCAAGCCTTATCTATGAACCAAAGGACTCATAACCTGCTGCACTGAGCCAAGTCAATGGTTAGAGAAGACCAATGATTCCTTTTGATCAACATTAGCCAAGGGACTGTCCAAGCCTCCATTCACTATTGATGCCAAAACAAACTTGTTGCACTATAAATAGACATCAATTGTGATCAGTTTGAGTACACCAAATCTTGACAACACTTGATTTCCTCAAAATCTCTCTCTCACCCCAGAAATGCCTTCATTTTCAAGTCACTATCGAATTTTCCATTAGAGAGCCATTCCATCACAACCAATTATTCTAACACATTCCATACATCATATATGAGCTGATCAAACACCATAATCACTTCTGTAACACAAGAATCAAGATCTCACTAGTCAACTTGATCCAAGTGCAACTGATTTCTAGCCAAGTAATCTAAGGAGTTCCAAATCATTCTAAAGGTTGCAACACAATCCTTGAGGCCTAAAGAAGCTATCCAGATCATTGTTTCACTCCTGTAACATCTCTACAATAGAATTCGATTCCTTCTTGTAGAGGTAAGCTTGAACCTTTCAATCTTCATGATTCATGCATCATTTTTGAAATTTTAAAGCCCAGACATGTTTGTTATATTGCTGTGATCACTTTCCCTCAACCAATTGCTATTTATCTTGCGTGTATGAGATTTCATTTAATTCTTGCATATTTTAGGGTTCATCTGGTTACAACATGATATCTTTTGGTACACTTAATTTAAATAAAATTGAAAAGAACCATCATGTTCCTTGTTTAAAAACGAATGAATTTCATTTTTACATCTTGTAAATTGGTTGAGAAACGAGAGAGATAGCTTGCTTCACGCAAGTCTGATGTTAGCTCAAGGAAGAAGATGGCCATGGCGCCATTTTCAGGTTTTTAGAACCAAACATAGTATATATTATACACTTGCAATTATATATTTGAATTGGCATTGCGCCCCAGTGGTTGATCAGTTGGTTTTGTGTGTGTAGCGAGTGAAGGGTCTGGGGTTCGAATCCCCCCCGCCCCAAACCTTTTGGTATTATTTTTTGAACCATTTTCCAAAGGGAGTTTCACATATTATTATCACTTGCCATTCTCTATCAGCCACACGCAAGTGGCTCAGTTGGTAAACTTTTAATCTCACCACCCCAAGGGCGTGGGTTCAAACCTTGGGAGGACCATCCCATTCTTTTTACCACTATTTTCTTTCATTTTTTTTCACAAATTCTTAATAACTTCAAAATTAATTTCTCTCTCATTTTTTTTATCATTTTTGAATGGTTCTGTTTTTCAAAATTCACAAAAATGTTAAAGTATTTTATTCCACAAAAAAATCAAAAAGATATTATTTATTTAATATATTTTGAATTTTTTGAAAAGAAATCCTTTTATTTGTTTTTAAACATTTTAAATAAATTATTTTTCTTGATTTGTCAAATGCAAATGATTTTTAAAACATTCTATGGAGAAAACATGATTTTTTCAAATACTTATCCAAGATCACAACTTGTTTTTCACACATGTTTGATAACTTTGATCATTTTAATTGAATTTTATTAAATTAAAATACATTTTTAAAATCAAATTAGGGCTTGATTATTTTTCACCCTTAAAAATCTTTGTCAAAACACTTTTGGGCCTCTAATAGAGTGTAAGACCCATCCCTTGTCACATAAATAAATTTTGGGCTTCAGTCACTGAATAAGTCCCACTGTGTTTTCCAAAACCGTGGCGCGATCGTCGCCTTTTAAACAAAAATAATCTGGGCCTCCCTTTGGTTGTAAGTCCCATCTTCCTTCTTTTAAAAAAACATTCTTGGGCCTCTAATAGAGTTTTGTACATAAATAAATTTGGGCCTCAGTTATTGTATAAGTCCCTATGCGATTTTCAAAATAAGTGGTGCGATCACCGTTTCTCGTCTAGGCCTCTCCCTGAGTTGTAAGCCCCATTCTTTTTTCTTTTTAACTTTTGGGCCTCTAATAGAGTGTATGACCCACCTCTTTGTAAAAATACAATAAATTTTGGGCCTCAGTCATTGTATAAGTCCCTATGTGATTTTCAAAACTACGACGCTATCGTCACCTTTTCAAAAGAAATCATCTGGGCCTCTCCTTGAGTATAAGCCCCAAATTTCCTTTTTTAAAAAAAGAAAAAAACAACTTTCCTTTTGATTTAGATTCAAATTTATGGTTGTATCAAAACTTTCTTCAATTTCATGAATAACTAACCATACAGCTATGTTTATAATGCTGGAAGCTTGCTCACCTGTAAGTTCTACTATTTTTTTACATACTTGTTATATATATATATATATATATATATATATATATATATATATATGCATATATATTATATATCCCTGTATATACTTGCTTAGAGTTTTCCCCAGCAATTAGGTCTAGGTTTAGATCAAACCAGTGGTTACTATTTCAACACAGTCAAAACTAGTTCCCCATAGGAAATTTCAGATACAGTCTTGCCTCCTCTTGGGCTTATACAATATGGAACAGAGAAATGCATTATTCCCGGTGAAATTTTTCTCAAGACTGTCACAACTTAGAAATATTTGTATAAGAAATTCATTTCCCCCCAGAGAGGATTAATTCCTGGTGAAACCTCTCTTGAATTTCTTCAAACCTTAGAACTGTTCACCAAAGAAAGGATTATTCCCGGTGAAACTTTTCTTGAACTTTTCTTTGGCTTAGACCCACGGGCTTCCTAAATGCATCCCCAGCCTCATCTTAGGCTTTGTACAAGGACCCTCAGGCTTCTTAGAAGTTCTCAGCCTCCTCTTGGGCTTAGTACAAGGACCTAAAGACCTCCTCCAGGTATAGGACGGAACTTAGTCATCTTTTGCTAGTTCAATCCTCCAGTGAGTCATAACATCATACTAGTTTAGGGTTGATTCTCATCCCTTAAAACATCAGCCTCCTCTTGGGCTTCATACAAAGATCATTGTCTAGTTAAGAGATCAACCCCGTCATACTAGTAGACTTGGAAAGTCTCATCTCCTCTTGGATCTCAAAGAAACCTTCAAGTTTCCTTAAAGCATAGGAAAAACTTGATGACTTAATCAATCTCCAGCTGAGTTGAAACCTCCATAGGTTTTAAAACTCAATCTTCAAACTTTTCATCCTAAGTTCCCCAGCTAAGGTCAACTTACTATCAATACAACACCAACAGAATCAGAACCTTAAGGCATCTGATATCTCAACTCTTCTGCAATCCTCAGCAAGAGTTGATTCCCTAATTTGGACCTATCTCTGGATCTCAATAATCCTCAGCAGAAGTTAGCCTCCTCTTAGGCTTTATATAAGAAATTTCCCAACCAGCCTCCTCTTAGGCTTTGTATAATGATTTTCCCTCAGCAGTTTTAGCCTCAATCTTAGGCTTTGTACAAGACAGATAAAATATTCTCCAGCTCAATCAGTCAATAACTTTTAGCCTCAATCTTGGGCTTTGTACAAGACAGATAAAACCTCTCACCAGTAGAGTCAATACCTTTTAGCCTCAATCTTGGGCTTTGTACAAGACAGACAAAATATTCCCCGGAAGAGTCAATTCTTTCTAGCCTCCTCTTAGGCTTTGTATAATGATCTCCCTAAGCAGAGTCAATCTCTTTTCAGCCTCAATCTTTGGGCTTTGTACAAGACAGATATAAAACTCCCTAGTAGAGTCAACCTTTTAGATTCAAACTTGGGCTTTGATCAAGGCATATAAAACCAAAATCCCCTCAGAGGAAATCAAGAGTTCTCTCTGCAGGAAGACATTCCTCTGTACATCACACATCAAAACAGACAAATCAAACAAACCTAATTCCAGATAAGTGTTGTAAGTGGCACACTTGTTGATTCAAAAATCCAAGCTGTGATCCCTCTGTTATCCTGGTAAACTTCCTCTTTCATCTAATAGCTGTAAGTGGCAAGCCTCTGGATTATTTACATCCAAGCCCATGTCCCTCTCTTAGCATGAAAGACTCCTAAGGAAAAATGGTGTTGCTCAATACTGAGTTAAAATTTCCTTCTTCAGGACCTCTTATAAAGGAAATTATGGCATTTCTGGATTCTTATATCCCAGTTAAAGTAATTCTCCTTTATAACCAAATACCCCAAGAACTGTGATGAATAGGTGAGATATCTCCCTTTAGAGATGACAAATTATCTCTCAATCAAACCATTTAGCTTCAATCTTGGGCTTTGAACAAGACACCAAATATCTTTTTCTCCCATAGAATAGGAGGAACTACGATTGCTCTGATTTCCCTGTTATCTTTATGGGAATACGTAGGCATAAGATTGCAAAATCTTAGCGAGCACACATAACAAAATCTTTAGGTCCAGTACCTTACCAAAAAACATCGGAAAACCCGAAAACAACGAAAAATACTCTCTCAACTCTCCCAAAGGAGAAACTTTCCCAATTTTATAACAGATAAACACCAGTAAGTAGATAACAGTAGAACATGCTAAACGATCTATGGATAACCATATATACACTGGGTAATTAACAACTTCCCTTTGTATAACCTGACCCCGGACCCCCCAATCTCTTCGCATTTGTTAAAGAAAACATTTGCGTGCAAGGTTAGTTTTAGATAGCTTCCCTTTCCTTTCTAGCTTTATAGGATAAATAAGAAATTAAAAAGTAGCACCCAATTCCAACCAAATGTGGTAAGGTGGTCGCGTCACCGACAAAAATCGCATGCTACAATACCACAAAATTAGGGTAGTGGAATGGAACGTTTTGATATGTACTATATACTATTTCCCTTGTAAACTTTTGATCTTATCTTCTGTACATCAGAGGCTTCTGAATAGAGATGTTTGAAACGTGAGTAGAAGAGTTGATCACTGGGTCTTTAGAACTTGTTCACCAAAACCTTGTCTTCAGAATCTTTAGCACTCAGTCTTTAGAACCCTTAGTCTTCAGAAACTTAAGTCTTTAGAGTCTTCAGAACTGTGTTCAGCAGAACCTTGTCTTCAGAGTCTTCAACTCTTAGTCTTCAGAAACTTAAGTCTTCAGAACTTTGTTCAGCAGAACCTTATCTTTAGAGTCTTTAGAAAATTAAGTCTTCAGAATCTTCAGAACTTTGTTCAGCAGAACCTTGTCTTCAGAGTCTTCAGCACTTAATCTTCAGAAGAGAACAACTTCAGAAGCTAGAAAGCCTTTAGAAGTAAATCATCAGAGTCATGTTCAGAGGCAGAATCCAAGAGAGCATTGCAGCAGCAACATATTATCTTCTTAGAATCTTTTTGATTGTGAGTAGGTACAAAAGCAGACTTGCTTCTTTGGCGCAGAAGCGAATTTTGTCATACCAGAATGACGTTGCATATGGTCTCTATCAAAGTTAGAACCTGTTTGTCAAAACTTCAGAATAACAAAACGTTAGAGTACCAAAATTGTTTTCACATAAATATTATCTTGTTATTATTAAAACTTAGAGATAACCAGCAGAACCAAATCTTGTTCTAACAAGAAAGACATGGGAATAGTAACAACTCTACTAATGATAGGATAAAGAGATGGTGTCGAAACTAAGAATATAAAGGAGCAAAAGAATATTGGTGACTTTACTGAGGAGTAAACAAAGGGAATGGTGTCAAAACCAAGAGAATAAGGGAGAAAGGGGATATTGAATGGAGACAAAGTAAGATTCACTAGGAATTCGGTATATTAACTGACGCGCAGTGGCTAACCGAAGAAAGAGAGTATGAATCTTGTGGGGAAAAAGGGGTTGGTGTCAACAGACAGGCTGTGATGAACCAAAAGGAGAGAGTACTGAACTAAGAGAATATGTTTGACTCTAAGGGGATTTTGATATATTAACTGATAAACAGTGGTTAACCGAAAGAACATGTGTGGAACCAAGCGAAGGCTGTGACCCAAAGGGCGGGTGTGGAACCAAGCGAAGGTTGTGACCCAAAGGATGGGAGTGGAACCAAGCGAAGGTTGTGACCCAAAGGCACGAGTGTTTGAACCCAAAAGAAGGTTACTAACTCACAGGGGTATTGGTCTTAACAGAAAGACTATGATCAACCAAAAGGAATGAGTGATTAACCAAGAGAAGGTGATTAACTCAAAAGAAGCTCAGTATGTTAACAGATAAAATGTGGTTAACTGAGAAAAGGTGCAAATTGGTGTTTTAACTGAAAGATAGTGGTTACCCAATCAAAAAGGGAGAGAACCAAGGAAAGGTCGTGAACTCTACTAGGGATTCGGTATTTAACAGTAAGACTATGATTAACCGAGGAAAAAGATTGAGACTTCTCTGAGGAATCAACCAACAAAGATTGACCAAAAGAAAAAGACATTGTAGCAAGAGACGTGTGTTAACCTAATAGACAATGATCTTTAACCAAGGAAAAGGTGATTTATCAAAAGAGAGATTGAAAGGTGCAACAGTGATCAAGGATCAACTCGGCTGGGGATTCCAATACACTACAGTCTGGAGATAGAGATGATTATTCCAGGAACATGGTCAATAATCATAATGAGTGTAGGAATTCTCCACTCTCATCTCTTCTCTAGCACCAAAGTATAGTGCAGAAATTGAAACAGACAGAGTAACAACGCCAACTTGTACAATGCTCAAGTGTGTTGTGCAGACTTCCGACTCAGCTGGGGATTAAGAGAACAAGGCTCTAAAAGATCCTAAAGAGAGAAGAGAGGGGAGATCAATCAATCGAAATAAGGTTTCGATCAATCGATCAAAGGGAAAGAACAAGCCAACAATCTTTCGTACGGATCGAAAGATCGTCAAAGCAAGCATTCAGATTATTGATTATAAAAAATTAAATTTGCTCAATAAAGAACAAACTTAATGCAATCAAGAATGAATTTACAAGGAAGTACAAAATTTCAATTAGCATGCATCACTAATCATGTTATAATGTGAACAAAAGTGTGCAAGAATCAACATGCTCATACAATGTCAAGAATGCAAACAATTCCAATAATCGACAAATCGTGCATCAAAAGTTTGCATACATGCTTCCAACAGAAGTTAAACAGCTCATAAAACATCCACAAATATCAAGCATATCAAGCCATGGAAGTTAAATGAGGAAAGAATATCAAACAAGCTTGAAAAATCACAAAAATGGCATTCTAGAGCAATGTTAATCGATTAACCACTTTTGCCTTTAAAGTGGTTAATCGATTAACACCTTCAAAACAACAAAAAAACCTAAAACAAAGGTGTTAATCGATTAACCAGTTTTTCCTACAAACAGCTTAATCGATTAACACTGCAACAGAAGCAGAAAAATAGCTTTTTAAAAGCACTTCCAGCAACTTAACACTTCTTCAATCTTCCACATGTTATGGCATGCATTTGTACACGAAAATTACATCAAGTAGAAGCAATTAATCATCAATTGAAAGCATCAAACATCAAGACCAACAATCAAATAATCACATGATTAATCAACATCGAAAAGCTATCGGAACTACATTGCGAATATGCGAAAATGATTGAAAAAAGTAAATCGAGCAAGAATTACCAACCTACAAGGCGGAGAATTTCCTTGGTGATTGTTGTAAGCAAAATGTAGTGAGAATAAGTAAAGAAAACCAGAGAATTCCAAGCTTGAGATCAAATCATAGCGAAACCGATAAAAACGCGAAAAATGCTCCGAATACGATTTTGCACCGAGACCATTGCAACGATCACTTGAATTGAAGTAGAAGCTACTGTAAATCTAGAAATCCAAGTAGAAATGTAGTGGAATGGAGGTTTAGCTCAAGAGAATAACAATTTTGATGTGAAGATTGTTACACTCTAATGGTGGAAATTGAGCTTTTGTGTGTGGTTTGGGAAGAAGATGAAGATGAATGCGAAGAAGTTGCAGAAAAAATTAGAGAGAATTGAGAGAAATGAGAGAGTGATTAAGTGAAAATAGTGAGAATGGTTGAACCTGCTTCACAAATGTGAAGGTTTCTTTATATAGAGTGGAAGTTTGGAGTAGGCTAGGTTTGGGATTTGCTTTGGAGCTTGCTTTGGAGCTAGCTTTAGATTTAGTTACATCTAACTCACTGAGTCGGAAGTTGACTCAGTTAGTTATTTATTAACTTGGTGGAGCAATCCCAATGCAAGTCCAAAATCCAATGGTTCATATACTTGGAAGTGAAGATACATGGTGTTTTTAATTGAAAATGATGTATTGGAATAAATGTAAGTGGGTTCTTAAAGTGTCTTGAAGTGTCTAGAATATTCCACATGATGCTAGAACCAAGTAGACTCCAAAGAAGTAGAGGAAAAGTTCCTGTCATGAAAATGCAACAGAATCTGCCAAATTACACGTGTTAATCGATTAACACATTTTGCCTAGAAAAGTGTTGATCGATTAACACAGCCAAAACTTGCCCAATTTGCTTGAAAAAAGGTGCTATGGCCATGGTTCCAATTTTTGACCTTTTGCTTTGATGAATAGGCTTAGAAACCCTTATATTTTGCTTATATTTATGATGTGATGGCCTTGGGAGGATGTGATTAATCAGATTTGGAAACCATGAGAAATTCTGAACATTTCTGCAATAAAAACCACAGAGAAAAAGTGCTAATGCGTATGTCGACAATGCGAGTGCACATGCTTATGCAAAATGGAAAAAAGAGAGGTAAAATTTCGGGTTACGACAGCTGCACCTATTTAATCCTCTTAGACCTGAATGTTCGAATTGCACCAACTTTTCGATTATTCGAGGTGGAAGGGGATTAAATAAAAGAGTAGCCCGAGAGTTTGGCCGACAGCGTCAATAGAAACTTTTTGTAAATGTGAATGTTTTGAGAGCTTGACTAGATGGGAAGTCTGGCTGAATATCTGCTGAGGAGATGATGCATATGTTATGCATGTTTTATTTTACATGATGCGTGAGACTATGCAATGAAACGATGCAGGTTAAGATACAGTGTCGCAAGTTGGAAGGTTCTAGACGGACCAGAGAAAACTTAAAATGTTCTAAACAGGCCAGAGAGGGAAAAGGGTTTTGAACAGACCAGAGATAAGGAGCAGACTTTGAAAAAGTTTGCTAGACGAGAACTAGACTTTTTTAAAAAGTTAGCTAGATGAGAACTGGACTTTGAAAAAGTTTGCCAGACGAGAAATGGACTTTGAAAAAGGTTTCCAGATGAGAACTGGACTTTGCAAGGATAAGCCGGACGGGAACTGGATTTTGAAGAGATAAATCAGACAGGAACTGACCACCAGACGAGAACTGGATATTGATTAAGTTTTCCAGATGAGAACCGGACTTTGCAAGGATAAGCCAGACGGGGACTGGATTTTGAAGAGATAAATCAGACGGGAACTGACCACGATACGAGAACTAGATTTTGATTAAGTTTTCCAGACGATAACTGGACTTTGCAAGGATAAGCCAAACGGGAACTGGATTTTGAAGAGACAAATCAGACGAGAACTGAGTACCAGACGAGAACTGGATTTTGAAGAGACAAGTCATACGGGAACTGACTACCAGATTAGAACTGGATTTCGCAAAGATAAGCTAGACGGGAACTGACTACCAGATGAGAACTAGATTTTGAGGAGATGTATCATACGAGAACTGACTACCAAACGAGAACTGGATTTTGAAGAGGCAAGTCAGACAGGAACTGACTACCAGACGAGAACTGGATTTTGAAGAGACAAGTCAGGCGTGAACTAACTACCAGACGAGAACTGGATTTCACAAAGATAAGCTAGACGGGAACTGACTAAAGTTTATAAAGATTGGTCAGACGAGAACTGATCTCTAATTGGGATACATGTTTGAACCTGTATGGTGTAATGCTCCATCTTGATGAATATGCTACGCGTTTGAGGATGCAATGCTATGCAATGATGATTACTATATGCAGAATGTCAGTAATCGGGTTTTTGAAGAGATATCAAGTATGATCAGACTTATGTCAAGGCTTCATGCTATGCCAGATGAATGATATGCATGAGTGAAGTGACATGATTAATGCATGAGAATGGTCTATGCAACAGTTCTTGAGAATCTATCAAGTGATTTTGCTGCAGGAGGTGGAAGAGTCGAGGTTGGGATGTAAGCCATAAAGATGTGATTCCCCGATACCTACTTCAGGATTAGCAGTTGTTGATGCACCATTGCTCTTGCCTCAAAATAGGGAGATAACTTATACATTAGCAGTCTATCTCTGCCCGATTCTATTGGGTATTTTCCCGTGGACTGCCCCAGTTACAAGTTACAGAGTGATCTTGTCATAGGATGATCTGGATTTGACTTGCCCCAGTGTCTTGAAATTTTATACCCCTGATTAACCATTTCTTGGAGAGATTGGCATCTCGTGCTCTTGAGGTGTCTTACCCCAATGTGAGCCTCGAAGTGATTTTGCCCCGGGCTTACTGGTCTTTGGAAAAATGCCCCTGATTTAACTGATCTTTGAGAGATTTGTCGAATCATCGCGATTGTCCCATATTGACTGAATCTTGAGGTGGCTAGGCCTTTTTTCTCAACGGAGTTTTTAGGCATTTTGCCCCTTGAGATGATCAAACTTTCCATTGTGGAAACCTTCTTGATGTCAAGTGTTTGTTCGCAAGTTGAAAATGTTGGTTTTGAAAATAATAATGCTAATGTCGTGCATATGTTGGTTTTGAAATCCAAGTATGTTCACTAAGATTATGACATATAGTGAATGAATCACCATTTAGAATGCCATGCCAATACCAGCACAAATGATAAGCAAATATTTTGGAGTCAGCTTTGACATGATCCCACTATAGTATGCTTTTGAAATAAACCCTACTTCAATTAGGTCTTTTGAAGGTTGTAACGTGGTCTGGTTCCCAGTTTCAGAAAGAAAGGATATAAGGCTCAAAATTTATTTTAACCCACCCCCTCTCCTTGATGTTCTCCAGTCCTATGTTCAGCTAGTTTGACACAAGCCTTCATCTTTCAAAAAGGGTTTTGAATGATGGAAGTGACGGTAAAGGAACCAACGAGGTTTTTGGAACGACAGTCACTCACCTTTTGTTTTGTTTGTTTACTGTCACACGAATTCATTTTTTTTTGTTGAGGATCGCTGATTTTTGCGTAGACTGATTATTTCGAATTTGTAGTCTACCAGGATGCCCTAACTTATGCCTAAGTCATTTGTTTTTGAGTTTTTGACTTAGCGGGCTTTTCTTTCTTCTTTTTTTTTCTTGCTTTTGTGATTTTTATTTTATTTTTAACAAAATCGTGTGACATTTATTTGTTTGATAAAGGGTTGTGACTGCCTCGATCCTTTGATCGGTGAGGGATATCCATTGAGGATTTTTTATTTTCCAACCTCGCATGAGGGATAGGATGTGGTTGATCCTCAAACGGGGGTACCTTTTTTTTTTAAAAAATTTGAACGTACAGTTAAACCAACTGAGGACTACCCTGCCTCTGGTTAACGATTGAGGGTTTATGCATACAGAAAGAAACTCCTACTTCAAGGCCCAACGGGGTTGACTAGGGATTATCTTCCTTATAACTTCAGTGTTTAGGAATAAAAACACTGCCTTACTTCCTCAGCAAGGTTTTATTCAAAAGCATACATACAGTAATATAGTCTTTTTTTTATTTCATCATTCTCTTTTTTATTTTGTTTGATCAAATATGTGATACAGATAAAAAGTATGAGTGAACACGAATGAATTTATTCGAAACATGCATATTCATTCTATTATTATTATCATCTAAAAATAAATAAGTTTTACAAGTGAACAGTGCTTGACGAATAAAAAGATTGCAAATGGAAAAGATGGAGTGACATAATGATTGTCAATGTTGAGGAGGTACTCTCAGGATTGATCAATTATTTCAAGGGATGCTTTTGCAATCTTGGCCCCTACACGGACAAGGGATTTCCGTTCACCCACAGTTTCTCATCTTGAACAGTTAAGTGCTTCTTGTCAATCAACTGTTGGACTTTAGCTTTGAAAGTGTTGTAATCCTCAGTTGAATGCCCAGCTGACCTAGCATGGTATCCGCATTGCACATTGGGATCATACCCAGGTGGGAATGGTTCAGGTGGGGGCTTCAAAGCTTTGGGAACCACTGGCGAGTTTTGAATCAGATATGGGAGAAGTTGATTGTATGTCATAGGAATCGGATCTAGAGGAAAATTTCTTTGTTTTGGATTATTTCGGGTTTTGTGCTGTGTATGACGCTCTCGGCCTTGGGCTTATTGATAATGAGCCCGAGGAGGCTGTTGATACGGTAGTTGTTGGCACTGGGCGACAACAACATATGGGTACGAACAGTATGATATAGGAGCCATGGGAGTTTGCGCTTGAAGATGGACACTTGCCATGACAACACTTGTTTCCTCTTCCTTTTCTTTAGAGAACCCACCTTGTGGCTTATTGGCCCCTGATTGTTGATTCATAGTGCCAACATTTTTTCCTGTTTTGAGCCCATTCTCGATACGTTCCCCAATGGTCACAATATCAGCAAAATTGGAAGATGAGATATAAATCATCTTCTCATAGTACAAACCCTAAAGAGTGCCCATGAATATGTCAACCAACTCTGTATAAGATAGAGCAGGCCAGACTCGTGAAGCTATCTCATGCCACCTTTGAGCATATTCTCTAAATGATTCACCAGCTTTCTGAGCTTGATTTTGTAGCTGCAACCTGGTAGGAGCCAAATCCAAGTTGTACTTGTATTGCTTCAAGAACGCTTCAGATAGATCTTTTCAGGATCTAATCTTACCTTGTTCAAGGTTCATGTACCAATCAAGGAAAGCCCCAGATAGGCTATCCTGGAAACAGTGGATAACCAGATCATCATTGTCTATGTAGGAAGCCATTTTTCTGCAATACATTGTAATGTGGCTTCGTGGACAACTCAACCCCTTGTACTTAGGTAAATCAGACACCTTTAATTTCTGGGTTAGCACAACATTTGGGACCAAGCACAAGTATTTGGCGTCCATGCCAAAAGCTGAAAATCCTTCAATAGCTCAAATTTTGTCCTCTAATAGCTTGTAGTCTGCAGGTTTGTTCTAATTAGCATGTCTGAAAAGAGTCTACGAACTTAGAAGTTGTGACGCGGCTGGAGCAGGCATCTGCGAAGAAGCAAACTGAGACGGATATACCAACCCAGAATTTACCATATGACCGGAAGTCTGTCCCATTTGAATATCGTACTGATAACCAGGAGGAGGTACCACAATAGCCGAGGATGCCCTAGGATAAGGCATTCCAGAATGGACATTTTGAACAGTAGTTTGAGCAAATTGAGATAAAACTGGAACATGAATAGGAGGACCTATGTACATATGCTCATCCTCATCAGGGATTTCAACATCAGTTCTCACAGGAATCTGGCAAATCTGCGCTCGAGGAATTTCATGTTCATCATGATTCACCATAGGAGGTGGAACCGGAGTAGGCATGTCCCAAGGGTAAGCACCAAAATTCCCATTGGGCATGGGTGCAACAAAAGGTTGATAGGGTACAAAGGCACCACCGTTGGCAATCTGAGGAGTGAGACTAAGGGGAATTCCACATGGAAAGGTAGCAGGTATCCTATTCAGACCATGCTGAGAGCTTGGTAATTTGGCAGTAGCTTGAATAGACGTCTCAACCGGCGCTTCAACAACAACAGGAGAAGAAGTAATAATAGGAGTGACAATAGTTGCATCAGTGACAGTTGCGACAGTAGCAGAGGTAACAATGGTATCCCTCCGAGTATGAAGGAGTTCCATGATAGCGTCCATGTTATCCTGGAATTAACCCATCCTACCCTGGAACTGAGCCAAGGTTTCTGTGTAAGCGGTATTCTCACAATCACCCATAATTCTCGACCTGTTGTATCTGATGAAGTACTGGCGTCGGCTCGTCGTCGTCTTCTGGCTGATGAAGGGAAGAAATGTTAGAATAAGATTTGATTCTGCAATAATACCTCTGAGTTTTGATGATAACAAACAAGTATGTTTATATGAACAATTTTTGTATTCTAATGTTTGTTATTTTTGAGAATTTAACGAACAGGTTCTGCTTCTGATAAATAGCGTGGCTAAGTTATTAGAAGAGAATTATTCTGCTTCTGCGCTACAGTTGTTCTGCAGAACAGTAACATTTGCTTCTGAAGACTCTGAAGTTGTATGACTTTGATACAATGACTTAAGAAAAACAAGTTCTGAAGATCTGAAGACAGAAGTTCTGATGAACAAGTCTAGATGTTGAAGACTTAAGAAAATATGTTCTGAAGATCTGAAGACAGAAGTTCTGATGAACAAGTCCAGATGCTGAAGACTTAAGAAAACAAGTTCTGATGATCTGAAGACAGAAGTTTTGATGAACAAGTACAGATGCTGAAGACTTATGATTCTTAAGACAACGGGTTCTGAAGACCAAGTGCTAAAGACTCTGAAGATGTAGCTCTGCAGACTCTAAAGACTTCAAGCTCTTAAGACCCAAGTTACGTTTTCCCTTCTTCTAACTTATGCTCTAAGAAGCCTCTGAAGTCTGGAAGTTGAGAAGAATAAGCAACATGGTACAACAGTACAACAGTATAAGGACGCTTTGCTCCACTACTGGATAGGGCAAACACAAGTGTACTATTTGTCTCCCACGTTCTTTCATGCCGCCATAATTTTGAAATGTCAGAAATATCCTTTAACAGTCATATTCATGCATGGCTATATAAAGGCTTGAAGACTTCAAGAATAAGCTAGCCAACAATACCGGAATTTTTGCTGTTCATACACTTTATTGTTAATATCATTCTGAAGTCAATATTGTTCTTAAAAACTGTTTACTTATCAGCTTGTGTATAAGCATCATTATTGTAAACAAACCTTTGTAACAAGCAGTTGTTAGTGTTCCCTAAAGGACCGGGTAGGGCAGAAGCTTTAGGAAGACTAAGACAGTGACTTTTAGTGTTGTTAGTCACTTGCAGTTTGGCTTATGCATTGTATTCTTTAAGAGACCGGTTAGGTCAGAATTCTTAAGAAGTCTAGGACTAGTGTGTCTTAGAGATTGTTGTTTGTCACCAGCAGTTGCTAGTGCAGTTGTAATCAGTTTGGTTATAGTGGATTAAGACCTCGCTTGAGAGAGGCAAAATCACCTTGGCGGGTGGACTAGACTAGCGTGAGGATTTCTCAAGTGAACTAGTATAAACATACAGTGTTCTTTCTTTTCAGTTTCTTTTGCTTTACTATCAAGAAGTGGAGATTATTTGTAAAGGGGATTATTTTTAAAGAATATCTTTTATTTTAAAAACCAATTCAAACCCCCATTTCTTGTGTTTTTCACACCTTCAATTGGCATCAGAGCTCCGATTCTGAGAAGATAAAAAGTTTGAATCTTTATCAAGCACCTAACAGTGTTCAGTACCGATCCAAAGTGTGAAAAACAATGGCTGCCCCAACTGCTTCTAATGTCACTTCTGATAATAATGAAAGAGACTCATTGTTAGGTGCTGATTTGACCTAAAATTGACATATCTTCCTTCGCACTTTTTCCACTCTTTTCTCATGTTTTCATTGGTTTAGCTAATGATTGTTGTTGTTCTTCTAACAATGAGTAAATACCTTTGGTGCTTGTAATGTGTGTGTTATTGTGCAGGAAAAGGAACTAAATGATCGAAGTGTAAGACACAAGAAATGGATGTAAGCTGCTAAAGAAATGAGGAATGCATCAGTACATTCGCTTTGTAAATTGCTAGCGAATGTTCGCTTTGCGAACAACTAGTGAGGTCCCAGCGAATGGTCCCAGAATTTGGCAGGGGCAAAAGGGCCTAAAGTTCGCTTTGCGAACGGGAAAGCGAGTGTTCAATTTGTGAGTGATCCTTCGCATTGCAAACTCACGAGAAATTCTGGGGCGGTTTAACTATTCAGAGGCACCTAAATTGCCTATTTTTTCCATTCGCTTTGCGAATGAAGAGGTTCGCTTGGCGAACATGAAAATTCCTGAATGTGTATAAATAGAATTTTCACACTTTTTAGAGATAGTTTTGATATATTTAGATATTTTTTAGAGAGAAACTTTGCATCTCTTCATTTTCAAGGGAAAGAAGGTAAGAGCTTTGATTTCTTGTTGGTGTTGGATGTAATTTTTTGATACCTTATGTATTTCATCTAATGTATGTTTGTGAATATGTTTTGATTCTCAATTGTTGTTGTCTTTGATTGATTATTTGTGGTCTTGACAAAATCTTTACAAATCCTTGATCTTAGATTTTCATCTATCAATGAGTAAAACTTTTGACATGGTTTTGTGAGTTGATATTCATTTTATCTTTTATTGTATTGTGTTGATTAAGTAGCATGGCTAGCATGAGTAGGATCGATAAGGTATTGTGAATATGCGTGATAATAGTGATGAAGAACGATATTCACATTCATTTAGTAAATTAGTTGAATAAAAGTAAAAAGGGTTAAGCGTATGTAAGTATTTTGATCGTCGGCATTGTATATGAAGCAGTCATTTATCTGATTTGGGTGTCATCTTTGTTTACCTGTTTATCTTTGATTTGAACCGCTATAGACATATACTCTTCAAATCTGGATCTAAGATGATTATCTGTTTTGTTCCGAACTCTAGAAATAGATTTAGGCTTAACACTTGCGTGAGTATCAACTCTTAATGCTATGTGTTGGTTTTTGTTGCGTGAGACATCACCAACGGTCGATCTCTCGACGTTGCGTTAGACATAACCTCTATCGTGGGTGATACGTGAGGATATTATGTGAATGATAGATTTATTTATAATATGATTAAAATAATGCATGTGTTATCAATTGATGAGATCCAATTCGAACAAGGCTCCATTTATAATTCAGTCTTTATTTTATATTTTCCGTCTTTACATTTTCCGCATTTTCTTTTGGTCCCACTTTAAACCAAAACATTTGAACCATAAGTTTAGAAATGTAGATACCGTCAAATGGAATTCTTTCCCTCGCATTGATCCCTGTGGAGAACGAAAAAACTGGGTTACTTATATATTTTTGCTTGCTGTTATTCTAGCTCCAACAAAATGGCGTCGTTGTCGGGGATCGGTGTTTAGATATTGAGTCGCACCGCGATAGTTTCTAGATTTTTGAGCTTTGTACATTTGTTTATATTGTAGATATTTGTTTTCTTTGATGTTTTCTCTAGTGTGATCAGGAATGATGAAAACCCCTTCTAGATTGGTTGCTATTTATATAAAAGTATTCAATGAAGCTTCGACTGAGTCTGGATGGTGAGATTTGAATGTTTGCGAGGTAAATTATACTGCTTTATAGAATGTTAGAATGATTTAAGAATTTTGTTCTTTGTGCAAATGTGTATTTTTGTTTCATTTTGCAATTTGTTTGAATGCTTGTTTCACTTAGGTCCAAAAGCCAAAAATTGTGAGAAACCTCCATTGTTTACTATATGCTAGGATGATTGATAACTTTGTTTAATTCGTTTGATTCATGCTTTATCTTTTGATTATTGTGATTTTGTGGAAGCATTAGAAATGATCAAGTCATTTGTTTATATTGAGCACAACCGTATCCAAAAGTACCTTACCCGTGAGTAGAGAGAATTCATTAGCCCTTTGAGCCTAAACAGTTTAGATCTCATTTTAGTGATGAACTTTGTGTTGTACATAATTTGAAAGTGTAGTTCATCATTGAATTTTGTGAGGTTCTAAAAATTTCTTCTTGAAACTTTGAACATTGTTTTAATTTGATTTCCTTACCTTAAAAAGCAAGGAGCATTCACTTGAGGTTTGGTTGAATTCAAGTTGGGGAGAATGAAAAAGAAGAATGTTAGGATGCTAAAACTTTTGAAAAAGTTCAAACAAGCATGAAAAGAAAAAGTGTGAATATGAATGTGAAAAACAAAAGAAAAAGAATGCTTGTTTGAATGAGAAAAATAGAGAATGAAATAATTGTGCATAAGGAAGTTTGATAAGGTTGGTGATAAAGGAATGAAAATGGTGAATGAAGTTGTGATGTGTAAATATCATGTATAGTGAATGTTTCTTTTTGCATCGGCAATTTCGATTCAATGGCCTTTAGAAATGTCCCTTTGTTGTGAACCCGACCAAGCTACAATCTTTAAAGCCATTTGTGATATTTTTTCTTCCATGTTTTCATTTTTGATTGTTAGATGTTGTATGAATTGGATTGCTATTTGCATTGTTTGTCGAGTGAGTGAAATTTCCCCGCGGTTGCAAACGCGTCAATTTCTTCATTCTTATTCTGAAGAGGAGTGTTAGAGTGATTCAAGTATGAAAATTTAGTTGTTCTTTGAACCATTATGATATTTGTTTAAGAACTTAATTCTTTGTCATTATTCGATTCTATTTAGTGGTGAACATTGCTTTTATGCATTTTCATCTATTCTTGGTTGAATCTTATGCTTGAGCAAATCCTCTTGTTTTAATGAGAGGCATACTTTGCTTGAGGACAAGCAAAAATCTAGTTGGGGAGAGTTGTTAGGTGCGGATTTGACCTAAAATTGACATATCTTTCTTTTCACTTTTTCCACTCTTTTCTCATGTTTTCATTGGTTTTGCTAATGATTGTTGTTGTTCTTCTAACAATGAGAAAATACCTTTGGTACTTGTAATGTGTGTGTTATTGTGCAGGGAAAGACACTAAATGATCAAAGTGTAAGACACAAGAAATGGATGCAAGCTGCTAAAGAAATGAGGAATGCATCAGTACATTCGCTTTGCAAATTGCTAGCGAATGTTCGCTTTGCGAATAGCTAGCGAGGTCCCAACGAATGGTCCCAGAATTTGGCAGGGGCAAAAGGAGCTAATGTTTACTTTACGAACAGGAAAGCGAGTGTTCGCTTTGCGAGTGATCCTTTGCATTGCGAACTCGCGAGAATTTCTAGGGCGGTTTAACTATTCAGAGGCCCCTGAAGTGCCTGTTTTTGCCATTCGCTTTGCGAATGAAGAGGTTCGCTTAGCGAACATGAAAATTCCTGAATGTGTATAAATAGAATTTTCACACTTTTTAGAGATAGTTTTGATAGATTTAGATATTTTTCAGAGAGAAACTTTGCATATTTTCATTTTCAAGGGAGAGAAGGTAAGAGCTTTGATTTCTTATTGGTGTTGGATGTAATATGTTGATACTTTATGTATTTCATCTAATGTATGTTTGTGAATATGTTTTGATTCTCTATTGTTGTTGTCTTTGATTGATTATTTGTGGTCTTGACAAAACCTTTACAAATCCTTGATCTTAGATTTTCATCTATCAATGAGTAAAACTTTTGACATGGTTTTGTGAGTTGATATTCATTTTATCTTTTATTGTATTGTGTTGATTAAGTAGCATGGCTAGCATGAGTAGGATCGATACGGTATTGCTAAGATGCGTGATAATAGTGATGAAGAACGATATTCACATTCATTTAGCAAATTAGTTGAATACATGTAAAAAGGGTTAAGCGTATGTAAGTATTCTGATCGTCGGCATTGTATATGAAGCAGTCATTTATCTGATTTGGGTGTCATCTTTGTTTACCTGTTTATATTTGATTTGAATCGCTATAGACATATACTCTTCAGATCTGGATCTAAGATGATTATCTATTTTATTGTGAACTCTAGAAATAGATTTAGGCTTAAAACTTGTGTGAGTATCAACTCTTAATGCTCTATGTTGGTTTTTGTTGCGTGAGACATCACCAACGGTCGATCTCTCGACGCTGCGTTAGACATAACCTCTGTCGTGGGTGATACGTGAGGATATTAGGCGAATGATTGATTTATGTATAATATGATTAGAAAAATGCATGTGTTATCAATTGATGAGATCCAATTCCAACAAGGCTCCATTTATAATTCAGTCTTTATTTTATATTTTCCGTCTTTACATTTTTCGCATTTGCTTTTGGTTCCACTTTAAACAAAAACTTTTGAACCATAAGTTTAGAAATGTAGATACCGTCGAATGGTATTCTTTCCCTCGCACTGATCCCTGTGAAGAACGACAAAATTGGGTTACTTATATATTTTTGCTTGCTGCTATTCTAGCTCCAACACTCATATAGTGCAAAACCTCCTATCTTTGATGGCGAGAAATTTGACTATTGGAAAGGCAGAATCGAAAGTTACTTTCTGGGATTTGATTTGGATCTATGGGATCTGGTAGTTGATGGCTACAAATTCCCAGTAGACTTTTAAGGCAAAAAGATTGCCAGAAGCTCATTCACAGAGGCTCAAAAGAAAACCTATAAGAATCATCACAGAGCAAGAACGATTCTGCTAAATGCTATTGCATATACAGGGTATGACAAGATTACAGATAGAGAGACTGCAAAGTCTATCTTTGACTCTCTTCAGATGACTCATGAAGGCAACGCTCAAGTCAAGGAGACAAAGGCTCTGGCCCTAATCCAGAAGTATGAGGCCTTCAAAATGGAAGACAAAGAATCTGTGGAAACTATGTTTTCAAGATTCCAGGTGCTTGTTGCAAGAACTTAGAGTTCTGGACAAAGGTTATTCTACTATTGATCATGTCAAGAAGATTATCAGGAGTCTGCCTGTAAAATGGAGACCAATGGTAACTGCTTTGAAATTGGAAAAGGATCTGAACAACACGAGTCTTAAGGAACTGATTAGTTCTTTAAGAAGTCATGAGATACAACTTCAAGAAGATGAACCTCATAGAAGAGGTAAGTCTGTTGCTCTGAAGTCTAAGTCTAAGTCTCAAAAGACAAAGGCTTACCAAGCAGAGGAGAACTCAGAAGAATCTAAAGAAGATTCAGACGAAGATGAACTGTCTCTCATATCAAGAAAGATAAATAAGCTGTGGAAACACAAACAGAGCAAGTTCAGAGGGCTGAGAAAAAAAGGTAGATCTGAGTCAACATCTGGTCAAAGGAAAGCTTCTGAAAAAGAAGCTACTTGCTATGAATGCAAGGAGCCTGGACATTATAAGAATGAATGTCTAAAGCTCAAGAAAGATAGAAAACCTAAGAAGGTTTTCAAAGCAAAAAAGAGTCTTATGGCAACATGGGATGATTCAGAGTCAGAAGAAGAATATTTTGATGAAGAACATGATAACATGACACTCATGGCAAAGACCAGCATAAGCGAAGACTTATTAGAGGATCAATTGACACTTGATGAAGAGTCATACTCTGATGACGACAAAGAGACATCCTTGTTGGCGCCACTGAAACACCAGTCATGGTACCTGGACACTGGATGCTCACGACATATGACGGGAGAAAGGTGTATGTTCCAAGATTTGGAACTTAAGTCTGGAGGCGTCGTTGGTTTCGGAGGATACCAGAAGGGGAAGATCATTGGCTCTAGAACAGTTAGTAATGGTAAACATCCTTCCATCAACAACGTTCTTTTAGTTGAGGGTCTAATGCATAACTTATTGTCAATTAGTCAACTTAGTGACAATGGTTATGACGTTATCTTTAATCAAATATCCTGTAAGGCTGTTAGTCAGAAGGATGGGTCAGTTATGTTCAATGGTAAGAGGAAAAACAATAATTATAAGATTAGACTATCAGATTTGAAAAATCAGAATGTAAAATGTCTTATGTCTGTTAATGAAGAGCAATGGGTCTGGCACAGACGTCTGGGTCATGTTAGCTTGAGAAGAATTTCTCAGCTGAACAAGTTAGGACATGTCAGGGGATTTCTTTTAAAGCTAAAACGATTGTTTCTACCTCTAAACCATTAGAACTTCTTCACATTAACTTATTTGGACCAGTGAAAACTGCTTCAGTCAATGGAAAGAAATATGGACTAGTCATTGTTGATGATTACAGTCGTTTGACATGGGTAAAATTCTTAAGACACAAGAATGAATCACATTCTGTGTTTGCTTCCTTCTGCACCCAAGTGCAAAATGAAAAGAATTGCAAAATTGTTAGAGTCAGAAGTGATCATGGTGGAGAATTTGAAAACAAGGATTTTGAAAAAAAATTTGATTCTTATGGCATATCCCATGATTTCTCCTATCCTAGAACTCCACAACAGGGGTTGTAGAAAGAAAGAATAGGACATTGCAAGAAATGGCTCGCACCATGATTCAAGAAACTGACATGGCTAAGCACTTTTGGGCAGAGGCAGTTAACACAGCATGTTATATTCAAAACAGAATCTCTATAAGAACTATTTTGGGTAAGACTCCTTATGAATTGTGGAAGAATAGAAAGCCCAACATTTCTTATTTTCATCCTTTTGGATGTGTATGTTTTATGTTGAACACTAAAGAGAATCTGGGCAATTTTGATTCCAAAGCACAAAAGTGTCTGTTGTTAGGATATTATGAATGCTTAAAAGGCTACAGAGTCTATAACACAGAATCGAGAATTGTGGAAGAATCAATTCATTTCAGATTCGATGATAAGCTTGACTCTGAAAAGTCAAAGCTAGTTGAAAAGTTTGTAGATTTGGAGATCATTTTTTCAAAACATAAGGAAAAAAGGCAGAAGAAATCAAAGATTCAGAAGCTCCTACTTCTGATATTGTTGTTGCTCCCACTGATCCTTCATAACAAAATAAAAGTAGAATTACAACTTCACACACTGAAGAATTGATTCTGGGAAATAAGGACGCTCCTATTAGAACCAAATCAGCATTCAAACCTTCTGAAGAAACACTTCTGGGTTTGGTGTCTTTGATCGAGCCAACATCTATTGATGAAGCTCTACTAGACAAAGACTGGATTCTGGCGATGGAAGAAGAACTTAACCAGTTTTCAAAGAACGATGTCTGGGATCTTGTTTTAGAAGCCTAAAGGTGTCCACGCTATTGGAACTAAATGGGTTTTCAGAAACAAGCTCAATGAGAAGGGTGAGGTTGTCAGAAACAAGGCACGACTGGTTGCACAAGGTTATAGTCATCAAGAAGGAATAGACTATACAGAAATCTTTGCTCTAGTCGCCAGGTTAGAAGTCATACGTCTATTAATTTCTTTTTTTGTAAATCATAACACATCTTATATCAGATGGATGTTAAGAGTGCATTTTTGAATGGTTATATTTAAGAAGAAGTTTATGTCAAACAACCTCCTGGATTTGAAAACTCTGAGAAGTTAGATTTTGTTTTTAAACTTAAAAAATCTCTCTATGGTCTGAAACAAGCTCCCAGAGCTTGGTATGACAGATTGAGTAATTTTCTTTTAGGAAATAACTTCACCAGAGGCAAGATTGTCACCACCTTCTTCTGTAAAATGTTCAAAAATGATATGCTTATAGTTCAGATTTACGTTGATGATATTTGTTAGTTTCTTAGATTGGCTAGAATTTTGGTAAAACAAAGAATGTTCAATGTTTGATGTCAAGGTGGTGATGTCACAACATTGAGTCTTAACACTGGGCTGTGTTAAGTGGTTTAGTTCTGAAGTTTGGATGTCTGATGTCATATGCGATGTTGTGACATTAGATCTGCAGAATTAATAATATCAGGTTTGTGATGTTGTTAGGGTTTGCGTGTTAGCTGGAATTGTGGAGAGCAGGTAGTCTCATTGGATGCGAATATCTTGGGTTAGATATTCTTCGCTGCATAGGAGATCTGGTGCAGATTTGTAGGAGATTTAAAAGGTTAAAGATTTGAAAAGATTTTAGGAGAAAATCTGTTTTGAATATTTAGTTTTAAATAACAAATCAAGTCAGATATTGTAGCAGGTCCAAGTCCAATTCAAGGAGCTATATAAAGCGCACCAGTACTGAAGAAAAAGTAACGAAGAAAGTGAGCTAAAGACTGAGTGTCGATTGTGTCTTCGTGTATGTTTTGTAAACCATTCGAGTGTGAATTGGTATTGTTATATTGAGTTGTTCTTGATCAAAGCTGTGAAGCAGAATCAAGTAGTGTTATTCAAAGTGTGTGATCTTATATCACTAAAGTGTTTTAGGGATTGAGTAGTGTTCTCATATCTAAGTGGTTTATTAGGTAGAAAGTCACTAGTAAGAATTAAGATTAGGAGATTGTCAACTGGTTTGTTGAGTCTGTAATTTAATTCTACAAGTAGTGAATTTCATCCCTGGCTTGGTAGCCCCCAGACGTAGGTAGTTAGACCAAACTGGGTGAACAATTTTGTGTGTTATTCTGCTATTTATTTTGTTCATTGTGCAGAGTGTGTTGTTGTGACATCGCACTTAACATCACACGTCTGATACCAGAATTTCAATTGGTATCAGAGCAGGCATCCTGTCTGTCTCTGGGTGAGATCTAGGGAAGTTACTTTCTGGTGTAAAGATGGACAAAGAAGTTGGAGGATTTGTCAACAGACCCCCTATTTTGGATGGCTCGAATTATGATTATTGGAAGCCAAGGATGATCACGTTTTTGAAATCTTTGGACAGCAGGGCTTGGAAGGCTATAATTAAAAAATGGAAAGCACCGGTTGTGTTTGAAAAAGATGATGCTGGAAAAGATAAAGAAGGCACCTCAAAGCCGAAGCCTGAAGAAGAATGGACCAAGGAAGAAGATGAACTTGCCCTTGGTAACTCGAAAGCCTTAAATGCAATTTTCAATGGAGTGGATAAGAATATATTCAGGTTGATCAATACCTGTGAAGTTGCTAAGGAAGCGTGGGATATTTTGAAGGCTACACATGAAGGAACATCTAGAGTCAAGATGTCAAGACTTCAGCTTCTAACATCGAAGTTTGAGAGTCTGAAGATGAAAGAAGATGAGACTATCCATGACTTCCATATGAGTGTGCTTGAGCTGGCTAATGCATCCAGTGCCCTTGGTGAAAAAATGTCAAATGAAAAGCTTGTAAGGAAGATCCTTAGGTCCCTTCCTAAGAGGTACAAGATGAAGGTGATTGCTATTGAAGAAGCTCAAGATATCAGCAAACTTAGGGTTGATGAGCTTATTGGATCTCTTCAAACATTTGAACTAGGGTTAAGTGAAGAAGAACCTGAGAAGAAGTCCAAGAGTATAGCTTTAGTTTTCAGTTCTGAAGAAGCCAATAAAGAGAAAGTAGATGACTCTCAGGAGGAACTGTCTCAGGCTATTGCCTTGCTGGGTAAACAGTTCAACAAAGTTATGAAGAGGATAAATAGGAGTTATAATCCCAATGTCAAGAACATCAACAGACCAGAAGAACAAGGAAAGAAGTCTAAAGATGAAGAAAAATCCAGTAATGACAAAGGGGTACAATGCTTTGAGTGTGAAGGGTATGGACATGTCAAGAAGGAATGTCCCACTTTTCTCAAGAAGCAGAAAGGGTTTTCAGCTTCTTGGTTTGACAGTGAGAGTGAATCTGAAGAAAATTCAGCTAAAGCTATGGTTGGAGTTTATGAGTCAGATAATGAGTCTTGTGATGAAGAGGTTTCTTACAATGAACTGGATGTCACTTACAAAGATCTTTTCGTAAAAAGTGAGCAAGTGTGTCTTAAAGGAGAAGAGCTGAAGAAAAACATAATCCAGTTGAAGGCAGAAAAGACTGAGCTTGAAGCCGAAGTCAGTATGCTCAACTATAAGCTGGACTCTATGAACAAAACTATCAGAATGTTGAACAATGGTACTGATGCTTTAGACAAAATTCTCAGTATTGGGAAGATGGCTGGAGACAAATGTGGTTTGGGATTCACCAGTGATACAGGTTCTATCACTCCAAAACCAGTGATGTTACACAGATGTTAAAACATCATAACAGAACTCCATATAAGAAAAAATACAGACGCTGGAGATGTCATCATTGTGGATGTTTTGGACACATTAAGGCTTATTGTTATAAGCTACATGGGTATCCACAGAAGGATCATCAGGTTGTTCACAAACAGAACTGTGATAAAGGAAGGCATGTTTCCAAGAAGCAACGGGTCCCTAAAGTTAAGGTTACCAGCTTGATAGCTCACACGTCCTTAAGGGTTTCTACCAAAGAAGACTGGTACTTTGACAGTGGGTGTTCAAGGCACATGACTGGAGTAATGAATCTGTTGGTAGATGTGAAACTTCAGTCTTCAGGCTATGTTACATTTGGTGATGGAGTCAAAGGAGAAATCAAGGGGATTGGTAAACTAAACTTTGCTAGTGCTCCCAGACTAGAGGATGTTCTTCTTGTTAAAGGACTAACAGCAAATTTGATTAGCATCAGTCAACTTTGTGATCAAGGATTCAAAGTAGACTTTACAAAGTCTGAATGTATTGTCAAAGATGATAAAGGAGAAGTCATTATGAAGGGAGCCAGGTCTAAGGACAATCGTTATCTTTGGGTGCCTCAAAACTCAAATTCTTCCACGTGTGTGCTTGCTAAAGAAGATGATGTCAAAATCTGGCATCAGAAGTTGGGACATCTTCACCTAAAGGGAATGAAGAGAATCATCTCCTCAGAAGCAGTTAGAGGAATTCCCAAACTTAGTATTGAGGAAGGAAAGGTGTATGGAGACTATCAAAAAGGGAAGCAGACAAAGATGTCTCATCCGAAGCTTCAACATGACACCACCTCCAAGGTATTGGAACTACTTCATATGGACTTAATGGGACCTATGCAGGTGGAAAGTCTGGGTGGAAAGAAATATGCTTATGTAGTTGTGGATGACTATTCAAGATACACCTGGGTGAACTTCATCAAAGACAAATCAGAGGTGTTTGATGTCTTTAAAGAGCTTTGTCAAAGACTCCAAAGAGAAAAGGAGAGTAAGGTTATTAGAATAAGAAGTGATCATGGAAGAGAGTTCGAGAATAGCAAGTTTGAAGAATTTTGCTCTGCTGAAGGTATAAGTCATGAGTTTTCATCTCCTATTACTCCTCAGTAAAATGGAGTAGTAGAGAGAAAGAACAGAACTATCCAAGAGTCTGCTAGAGCGATGATTCACGCCAAGAAACTTCCTTATCATTTCTGGGCTGAAGCTATGAATATTGCCTGCTACATTCACAACAGGGTTACCCTGAGAAGAGGCACTTCATCCACTCTGTATGAACTGTGGAAAGGAATAAAACCTAATGTTAAATACTTTCATGTTTTTGGAAGTAGATGTTATATACTGGCTGATAGAGAACAGAGAAGAAAATTGGATTCCAAAAGTGATGAAGGAATATTTTTGGGTTACTCTACTAACAGCAGAGCATATAGAGTTTTCAACTCAAGAACCAAGGTGATGATGGAGTCAATCAATGTTGTGATTGATGACAGTGACAAGCAGGAAGATGATGATGTCCTAGATGTTGTTGAGACATCAATTGGTGAAGTTGCACCAGAAGCTGAAGACAGAAGCCAAACTCCTAGTAATGCTGCTGCTGAGCCCGAAGCTGTGCAACCTCATAAGGATCCCTCCATCAGAGTGCAGAAGAACCACCCAAAAGAGCTTATTATAGGTGATCCAAACTCTGGAGTAAGGACTAGGTCAAGAGATGTCATAGCAAGTTCATGTTTTGTCTCCAAAATTGAGCCAAAGAATGTCAAGGAAGCATTGACTGATGAGTTTTGGATAATTGCAATGCATGAAGAGCTGGAGCAGTTCAAGAGGAATGAAGTATGGGAGCTTGTTCCTAGGCCTGATGGAGTTAATGTGATTGGAACCAAGTGGGTCTACAAGAATAAATCTGATGAACAAGGAGTGGTCACCAGAAACAAGGCCAGATTAGTTGCTCAGGGATACGCTCAGGTTGAAGGAATTGATTATGATGAAACCTTTGCTCCTGTGGCAAGACTAGAGTCTATCAGATTGCTCTTAGGCGTGGCTTGTAATTTCAAATTCAAGCTCTTTCAGATGGATGTTAAAAGCGCCTTCTTGAATGGTTACTTGAATGAAGAGGTGTATGTTGATCAACCAAAATGATTTATTGATCCAACATTTCCTGACCATGTGTACAAACTAAGGAAAGCTTTATATGGTTTGAAGCAAGCACCAAGAGCTTGGTATGAAAGACTTACTGAGTTCCTGGTTGTGAATGGCTACAGAAAAGGAGGGATTGACAAGACCTTGTTTGTTAAAGAGGAAGGAGGGAAACTGATGGTAGCTCAAATCTATGTTGATGACATAGTATTTGGTGGGATGTCGGATGCAATGGTTAAACAGTTTGTGGAACAAATGCAATCTGAATTTGAAATGAGTCTTGTTGGTGAGCTAAACTATTTTCTTGGCTTACAAGTTAGACAAATGGAGGACTCTATATTTATATCGCAGAGCAAGTATGCAAAGAACATAGTAAAGAAGTTTGGTTTGGAGAACGCTAATCACAAGAGGACTCCTGCTCCTACTCATCTGAAATTATCCAAGGATGAACATGGTGTCAGTGTGTATCAAAGTTTATATAGAAGCATGATTAGGAGTTTATTGTATCTCATAGCTAGCAGACCTGACATTGCTTTTGCTGTTGGAGTTTGTGCAAGATATCAATCTGAACCTAAGGCCAGTCACTTGAATCAAGTGAAAAGAATCTTGAAATATGTTAATGGCACTAGTGACTATGGGATGCTATATAGTCATGGATCTGGGACTGAGTTAAGGGGATATTGTGATGCTGACTGGGCTGGAAGTGCAGATGATAGGAAAAGCACTTCAGGAGGGTGTTTCTTCTTGGGGAACAATCTGATATAATGGTTTAGCAAGAAGCAGAACTGTGTGTCGCTCTCTACTGCTGAGGCTGAGTACATAGCAGCAGGAAGCAGTTGTTCTCAACTTGTTTGGATGAAGCAAATGCTGACTGAATACAATGTCAAGCAAGATGTCATGACATTGTACTGTGATAACTTGAGTGCAATCAATATTTCTAAGAATCCTATTCAGCATAGCAGGACTAAACATATTGATATGAGGTTCTGGCTGTCCTTTTGGCTCCTGAAGTAGTTGCAGCTGCAGTCTTTGTTTTTGTTTCCCTGCTGAGGTGGATCTGAAGTCGTCTGCTTGAAGTTCTTTACTGCATCTTTGCTATTTGACTGGCTCATTCTTGGTTGTTGAGGGGTGCTACTAGTAGAAAGGCTTATGTTTATAATGAAAAACAAGGAACATCGCTTGTATCGACTGGACAGTCCATGTGTTGGAAATTGTGTTTGACCATGTCTTTATGTCAGAACATTGTGTTTGGTGATTGTCGAATTGTGACTAAAAAGGGGGAGAGTTAGCCTAGGTAGGTGTACCCTATATCTGGTGTGGTGCAGAAGTTGAGGGGGAGTGTGCATGCTGAACAGCTGTTATGCTGGTTCTTGCCTTGAGGGGGAGTGCTCATTGCTGCCAATATTGAGATATGTGCAGCTGTTTGAAAGACTGTAGTTGTTGAAGATGGTGCTGCAGCAGAGTTTTGTGAAGTGTAGTCTTTGTGTATTGAAGATGTTGATGCTGCTGCTGCTTGAGGTTTCAAAAATTATTGAAGTTTTTCCGCTGCTGAAGTCTCTGAAGATGAAGAGATTGTTTTAGCCAAAATTAGCCAAGGGGGAGATTGTTAGTTTCTTGGATTGGCTAGAATTTTGGTAAAACAAAGAATGTTCAATGTTTGATGTCAAGGTGGTGATGTCACAACATTGAGTCTAAACACTGGGCTGTGTTAAGTGGTTTAGTTCTGAAGTTTGGATGTCTGATGTCATATGCGATGTTGTGACATTAGATTTGCAGAATTAATAACATCAGGTTTGTGATGTTGTTAGGGTTTGCGTGTTAGCTGGAATTGTGGAGAGCAGGTAGTCTCATTGGATGCGAATATCTTGGGTTAGATATTCTTCGCTGCATAGGAGATCTGGTGCAGATTTGTAGGAGATTTAAAAGGTTGAAGATTTGAAAAGATTTTAGGAGAAAATCTGTTTTGAATATTCAGTTTTAAATAACAAATCAAGTCAGATATTGTAGCAGGTCTAAGTCTAATTCAAGGAGCTATATAAAGCGCACCAGTACTGAAGAAAAAGTAACGAAGAAAGTGAGCTAAAGACTGAGTGTCGATTATGTCTTCGTGTATGTTTTGTAAACCATTCGAGTGTGAATTGGTATTGTTATATTGAGTTGTTCTTGATCAAAGTTGTATAGCAGAATCAAGTAGTGTTATTCAAAGTGTGTGATCTTTGAAGTATATCACTAAAGTGTTTTAGGGATTGAGTAGTGTTCTCATATCTAAGTGGTTTCTTAGGTAGAAAGTCACTAGTAGGAATTAAGATTAGGAGATTGTCAACTGGTTTGTTGAGTCTGTAATTTAATTCTACAAGTAGTGAATTTCATCCCTGGCTTGGTAGCCCCCAGACGTAGGTAGTTAGACCGAACTGGGTGAACAATTTTGTGTGTTATTCAGCTGTTTATTTTGTTCATTGTTCATTGGGCCTAAGAGGAGAAAGAAGGATGACAAGTCTAGAACTTCCAAGAAACTAGCTCTGGCTTCTTACTCTGAGAAATCTAGTAAGTTTGTTCCTGCTCCTTCTGTTTCAATAGCTATTACAAAGACCATTAATGCTTCATCATCATCACAAACCACTTCTGAACCAAACATTTTTCATATTCCCACTTCCACTTCTCAAGTCATTTTTAAACCACCTTCATTTTCTGTTCCACCCCCAACAACCCCTTCATCTGACACTACTATTCCATCAACTCCATTCTCATCAATCACCACACCCATTTCATCTGAAAGCATTCATACTTTCACTTCACCAATAACCGCCTCACTTCCTCAACTCCACACACCTGTTTCCCCACTTTCTCAAGATCTATTACATTTTGCTTTCAATCAACCTAGAACAGACACTGTTGAGTCTGTGTCTCAACACTCTGATCCTCATTCCCCCAATCTCTCTGAAGAAATAATTTTTAATACTATTGAAATTGTCACCTCTGAGCCTTATACAGTCTCAGATCTTCTTGAACAAATACCTACCTCTGATCCAACATCTGAACAAATACCTTATGAAATAATTTCAGCTGACCCTAACCTTGCATTGGTTATTTATGAAAAGCCCCTTCCCAAAACCTTTTATGAATGCATTAAATTGTTTCGTAACAAGGCCTTAAAAAGGGTAGCTAAATTAAGAGCAGAAGCTAGCATAAGCACCAAGCATCTTGAGGTTGAGTGTTCTTGGGAAGAGTTTCAGAAATGATTAGACTTTGAGTTCGAGAGAATCTCAAATTTCTCAGAAGCTTCCAAAGTTGCTTCAGTTCAACTGGTGAAGGATAAAGAAGAAGAGAGAGAAAGGATAAGACAATTCAAGCTAGAAATGTTGAATCTGTCAGGTTGGCACAAGAAGCTGAAGCAGCAGAGAAAGCCAAACAAGCTGCTCTGGTTACTTCTTCCTCTGAATCTATTCTTGTGCGTTTGGAACGTTCAATTGAAAAAATCAAAGAAGGTCATCAGAATATGAAAGAAGAACAGAAGATCTTCAGAGAAAGCATTGCTGAACAAAAAGTTATCAACAACTCTCTTCAGAATATGCTTCAACAGATTTTGAACAAGCTGCTTACAAATCCCTCATCCTCTGAAACTTAGGCCCCTAGGCACTTAGGCGTTTATTTTTCCTTTTAGCTCTGAATATTAGGACTCTGGTTGTTTTGATCTTCTGATCTTTTTTATTCAATGAAATTTCTACTTTTTGATTTTGACAAAAAGGGGGAGAAATATAATATGAACGTAATATTTTGATTCACATAATCAAATTCTGAAAAACAAGCTGCTTACATTCTAACCAATAAACTTATGTTTCTGTTAGATTTATCTTCTTGTTTTCTTTTTCAGGAAATATGAAATCTGAATATTTTTGGCATCCAATGTGTTTACTCTGAGATTTCATGATCTCAATTGGTACATTTGACTTCTGGAAACTGAGTTAAGACTCTAAAGATCTTAATATCTGACCTATTGCAACCAGGGGGAGTTCACCCAGAAGGTTTGCAAGTCAGGATATTTGATCTTCATCCAGTCTGAGACTCAGGAGGAGATTCTCACCTGAAGGATAAGTATTCCCTAACCTTCTTATCTCGGTTATCTTATTATGATTATGTACAAAATTGTGTCATCAAAATACATAGTTTTTTCATCATCAAAAAGGGGGAGATTGTTAGAACAAGATTTGGTTCTGCAATAATACCTCTGAGTTTTGATGATAACAAACAAGTATGTTTGTATGAACAATTTTGGTATTCTAATGTTTGTTATTTTTGAGAATTTAACAAACAGGTTCTGCTTCTGATAAATAGTGTGGCTAAGTTATTAGAAGAGAATTGTTCCGCTTCTATGCTACATTTGTTCTGCTGAACAGTAGCATTTGCCTCTGAAGACTCTGAAGCTGTATGACTATGTTACGATGACTTAAGAAAAACAAGTTCTGAAGATCTAAAGACAGAAATTCTGATGAACAAGTCCAGATGCTGAAGACTTAAGAAAATAAGTTTTGAAGATCTGAAGACAAAAGTTCTGATGAACAAGTCCAGATGCTGAAGACTTAAGAAAACAAGTTCTTAAGATCTTAAGACACAAGTGTACTATTTGTTCCCCACGTTCTTTCAAGCAGCCATAATTCTGAAATGTCAGAAATATCCTTCAACGGTCATATCCATGCATGGCTATATAAAGGCTTGAAGACTTCAAGAATGAGCTTGCCAACAATACCAGAATTTTCAATGTTCATACGCTCTATTGTTAATATCGTTCTTAAGTCAATATTGTTCTTAAAATCTGTTTACTTATCAGCTTGTGTTGAAGCATCATTATTGTAAACAAACCTTTGTAACAAACAGTTGTTTGTGTTCCCTAAAGGACCGGGTAGGTCAGAAGCTTTAGGAAGACTAAGACAGTGAGTTTTAGTTTTTTAGTCACTTGCAGTTTGGCTTGTGCATTGTATTCCTTAAGAGACCGGTTAGGTCAGAATTATTAAGAAGTCTAGGACTAGTGTGTCTTAGAGATTGTTGTTAGTCACCAGCAGTTGCTAGTGCAGTTGTAATCAGTTTGGTTATAGTGGATTAAGACCTCGCTTGAGAGAGGCAAAATCACCTTGGCGGGTGGACTAGACTAGCTTGAGGATTTCTCAAGTGAACTAGTATAAACATACTGTGTTCTTTCTTTTCAGTTTCTCTTGCTTAATTATCAAGAAGTGGATATTATTTGTAAAGGGGGTTATTTTTAAAGAATAACTTTTATTTTAAAAACCCAATTCAAACCCCCCATTTCTTGTGTTTTTCACACCTTCAAGAAAGTGAGCTTTTCTGGTTTGGATGTATGCAATGCAAATGTATGTATGCATATGTTGTTTGTGCAGATGGAAATGCAAATGAGATATGCAACACCCGTTGATTCCAAGATTTGATGATGCAACAGTTTAAGTTCAAAAGTACAGCATATACATGATGCAATAACTCAGGTTCAAAAGTTCAGCGCACGTGATGATGCAATAAAAGTATGCAATAGTGCAGGATAGAGATACAACATCTTCTGGATAGTCTGCATATACTGGCCAATGCAGGTTCAAAGGTCTGACGCGTACGAGAGAACAAAAGGTATGAAGAGTCTTGGTTTCCTGCAGAAAACACTCAATATCCCTCTCACGGGTGTGATCTAGACTCAACAAGGTGGTCCCTAGAAGGTCTCATAAACCATAGGACTCAAGTGAAAATCCCCCCGCTGTAGCGAATTCTCGCATGACGAAGGTATTCTCAAGCGAATCACAGTCTGGGATGTGGCTCTCGTGACAACTCAATGCGTAAAATGCAGGCGTCATGACTATCCACGTTTTATCCTGTGTGCATGCTCAAGCCATGTGATAGAGCTTATCTCTCAAATAATATCTACCCATCCCAACAACAGCAAAAAATATAGCAGATATCCAGAATATACAGCATATGAATATTTAAAGCAGTAAAGAAATGCAGTAAATAAACATAAAGATAAAGCAAATAAAGTGTAAAGATAAACACCCAAACAAGCAAGAAAACAAACAAAACTAGGTGAGACCCCAACATGCAAGAGCAAGGACTCCACAGCAGAGTCGCCAGCTGAAGCTAGCGAGAATATACCTGAGTGAATCACACTCTCAAAGATACAACAGAGTCGCACCGAACTTTATTTAGTCCTAAAGGACAGGGAAAATATTGATAAAACCCAAGGGGAAGAGAAACAGGTAAGGGGGTGGTTATGCGAAAGGAAGGTACTAGCACCTTACGCATCCGTCGTACTCGACAGGAACCATTTCACTTGCTTCTAGGCTTGGAGGGGTTATCTATCTAAAGGCTTCTAGCTAAAGAAAAATGAGGGAAAAGAAAGTGCTCGCGGAGGATTAGGGCCCTCGTGCCTACGTACCCTCATAGTTCAATGAGGAAATCAAAGCTCCGTAGTTCATGGAACCAGGGAAAGAAGGAGGAAGGAAGGAGGTGGCTCGCAGATTTTTCAATCTCATGCCTAGATATCCTCATAGTGCAATGAGGAATTTAGAGCCTACGTAGTTAGGAGAACAGAGACAGAAAAGGAAAGGAAAATGGTGTCAAAACCAAGAGCAAAAAAGGTAGAAAGACTATGAAAGCTCCTGTGGTTTGACGAAATTTTGGTAAAACAAGATTATGATAAAGATGAAGAAATCTGCTCAAGATTAAAGATGTCGACAAAGATGTTCTAACATCTTACTAATACAGCAGGTTTAATTTCTTAACAAATCTGTCAAAAGATTTGGTGCCAATTTGCAGAGTGGATAAAGGATCAAAGATTGAAAGCCCAAAACAATAGAAGACTATATAAGGAGACTTAGACCTAGGGTTATTGGGGACTGTACGTTATGTATCACTTGTAACTTTGTAACCTAGTTCCTTTATGTTGAATAAGGGTTTAGGGTTTGAGAGTCGTTGGCTCTCTTAGGAGTTGTAAGTCTCCACTTTGTATTATGGGATGCAGGGTGGAAGGCATAGGTACATGGGCACAAACAGAAACCTGTAGGTAATGGTTGTTGTATTGTTCTTGGACGAAGCTTTGAAGCAAGTCCAAGATAACTTGAAGGTCAAGAAACTGCGACAGGTTCTGAATTGGCAGAAGACAGAGATATCACAGGTTGTGATTAGGATGTGAGTGGTGTATCTCATATCAAGGTTGTAAATCATGGAGTTTAGCCTTGGTAAAGATGTTCATGGGGTAGATGTTAGGTATAAGGTTGTAAACGGGGGAGTTTAGCTTTGTAACAATCTACATGATAGTGAAGTTTTCATCCTGGATTGGTATCCCCCAGATGTTGGTGAATTGCACCGAACTGGGTTAACAATTACTGTCTTATTTTAACATTCTGCAATTTACAGTTTTGTTAATGTTCTTGACTGACATGTTGGATCAGATATAGTGACATCTGTGATGGTGCAGTTCTGATATTCAAGGTATCAGTCTACAGTTGCGCCTCTAAGTTTAAAAGATTATGCAGCACAATGTCTTGACATGTGTTAGGACATCTGCTGTCTGCATAGGCCAGAATTTCAATTGGTATCAGAGCAGGCATCCTATCTAGTTCTGGATGAGATCTTTGGGAGATACTTTTTGGCATTTAAACAAGGAGGAGTTTTAGAGATCAGATCAATCAACTCAAATATACCCAAGGGTATTAATGGATGAGATGGATGTTCTGGATCGATGGGAACAACCCGGAGGTTGTTCATGTTGCTAAGGAGGTTCTACAACAACTACAGGAGAAGTGGCTAGTTCTCTTGTTGGTGTGTCTTATAAGATGTTGTGACATCTTATTAGGGCAAGCAAGATATGTTCCTTGGTGGTTCCGCTGCATGAGTTTCTGATGGAAGAGCTCTAGAATTATGGAATTCTGGAGTTCTTACTGAAGACAGTTGGTGGAAGGTCTCAATCGGCCTCTATGTTTGAAGATATCTGCATTCTTTTATTCCAAAGTTGGGAGCGATGAAGTGAAGGATGTTGTGGTCAGATATCTGGTATGATGACTTGGTACTTGGAAGCTTGGTTTCCTGGTACAGTTTGGAGTCAGTTGAAGAGGAAAGGAGTTGAGTTAAAGTTTATCAGGTTCTTGCTCTAGGAGTTTTATAAATGTTGGGTCAGTTAGGTTGTCAAAGATACTTGAGAATTCTCTCAAGTCCACTCATAAAGGCATCTATGTCGTGTATCTGGAGTCTTCTAGTTACTCTTCTGACTAGAAGGTGTTTCTTTGAAACAAGATGTGAAGAAAGTAGAGTTGATTTATTTTCACCATCCAAAAACAGCAAAGAAGGATTCATCTCTCTTGACCCATAGAGTGGATCCAATCTGATTGAAGAGTTGTTGAGGTAAATAAGACTTGTTCAGAGAAAGTCTTAGCTACTTGAGTCAAGGGTGGCAGCCTTGGTATCTCAACATTGTCATTGAAGAAGATACTTGCAACAAGATTGAATACTTTATAAGTGTTCATGACATGATCTGGTGAAGCTTAGCTATAGTAGTGAAGAAGGGTTATGGTGCAAGGATTTAAGATCAATTGCTATTTATGGAATCCACAAGTATTTAATTGATTATCCTTGAAATTCAAGTTTGAGGATGGTCTGTCAGATGTTCTAACATCTTTTCATCAGAGGTTTGGAGAATCATTGGAGGGGTTCTGCATTCGCTCAAAAGTCTCCTAGGTGTTGACCTGGGATTATTGGCTTAGCGTCTGTTTCCTGGAAAGTATTGTGAATGACTTGTCCAGATGGTGATGCTGTTGAAGATGGAGATAGAAGACTATGAAGACATCATAATCTTGATGGTTATAGCTTAGATCGGTTTATTTCTGATCTAGGTGCTTTGGAGCATAGTGTTTTCTCTGGTTGTGAAGGTGAGGATAAGTGGTAGTTATCTTTGGATTTCTATTGACGACTCTACTAAGGGAAGTGACATTCTTTGGTATAGCTATAGGGTAGTCTTGGACTACTTATTTTTTGAAGATTCAGACGTGGCAAGTTTGAAGTCTTTGGAATTTTAAAGCAGAATGGAGGTTGTCTACTCAAAACTTGGTTGTTGAATCAAGTCTGTGAGAGCATGGAAATATGTTTCTGCAAAGGGAGGAGGTTCTTCTAAGTGGCAGAAGGAAGAGCTGAATTCAACAGTTGGATGTCATATTGTTTGGACATCTAACTTGACATCAGAAGTCTCAGCTGGTGATGTGACACATCAGCTTAAGATATGGTGATCTACAGGAGAATGGGAGTGTTGTATTCTTCAAAAAGGTCTATCCCATGCAGTTTGCGGGAGCTGTGGATGAGAAGATGTTACATGACTAAGAGGCTTGGTGGATCCAAGATGTCTTGCTATAGGGCAAGTAGTTCATGTGGCTTGAAGATCTGATTTCATTAGTGGATCAGGGTATCTTGTGGGAATTCGAAAGATGAGTGAGGTCAATCAAAAGGTGGCATTTGATTGGTTTCACAAAGTGCGTTCAAGCAGGATGCTTGAAACTGATTGCTCTTGTGTACAAGAGTAGTTAGTTGAATTTGTTTGGAGGTTCTAATTCTCTGGGAGCTTGTGGCTGAAGTTCTGGGTTGAGAATGGAAGCATGCCTTCTTTGGTGGTTGAGAGTTTATTTCTCTCTGGGTTTCTGAAGTTTTCTTTGTTCAAGCTGGTGATGCAGTGTTGTGTGAAGATCTTCAGTATGGATTACTATACTGATAGTAAGTCTAGTGGTGGAGCATATCAAGAACCATGGTGTGTGGTGTCTGTGATGTGTGGAAGATGTCCTAATTGATGTTAGAACATCCTTGGGTTAGTTATCCTTGGTGAAGGATTTTAGGTTCTGTGATGAACTGGTTACTTGCATCGTGTCCAAGAAGTATCTACATGATCATCCGGGAGAATGACGGAGTAGAAGGGTTCCTTGGAAGGAGGATATAAGTGTTTGGAAAGACTGAAGTGGATCATGTGTTGATTGCATGGAAGTCTGGTTCCTGAATGTGTTCAGAAGTGGAGATTCACCATAAATTAGAAGTATTCCAGATTATCATACGGGAGAATGATAGGAATGACTGTCTTGGATTACAAGGTGTTTATCTCTATTGTTGGCTAGGTGAGGTCAGTGGAAAATCTTGCATATGGCATTGGAGCCCTTGGAGCAAGTCATGCTAGTAGTGGATCAGTTTAGCAGCTGTGAAGTTCTGGAGCATGCATACGATAGCTGACATAATTATAACAAACTAAAGGGCCCTGTGCGTCTCTTTGAGGAATGTGAAGCATTCTGATTCAATTGGTTTGTGCCTCAAGCAGCTGGAGGTATATACATGAGAATTCAAGAGGAGTTCGTGTGGTGTGTAGATGGTTGCAGGATGAGGGGGATCAATGGGACTTTGATCTTAAGCTAAGAGTTTGTTATGGTTGGTACACACTTCCTCACGGGTAGCATGATGGTGATCATGTGTGAGTGATTGTTGTTTCTTGTCAGAGGGAACAATAAAAGAGTTAATGGTTGCGTTCAGTAGGTGTGTTGAACAGAGGGTGCGCTCTTGAAGACATGAAGATGCATCTTATGTTTTCCAGTCATTAGCTTGGGTGTTCAGTGGAGGAGCACCAGTTACCTTAGTCAGGGGGAGAGGCCTCTTGATCTAAGATGAAGTTCCAGTTTGCATTTGTACGTCAAGCAAACTGAGATGTCAAGATGGCTTAACATTATTGTTGAAGTTCCAGTTTGCATTTGTACGTCAAGAAAACTGAGATGTCAAGATGGCTTGACATTATTGTTGAAGTTCCAGTTTGCATTTGTGCCTCAAGCAAACTGAGATGTCAAGATGGCTTGGCATTATTTGTGGAAGATCCAGTTTACATTTGCGCGTCAAGCAAACTGAGATGTCAAGGAGGATGTCTTGACATTAGAGTATTGTTGAAAGTTGTGGGAAACTTGGCAATGCATATTTAAATGGTTCTTATTGGATGCTTAAGAATCATTGACTGAGTCTGGGAGAATTTATTTTTCTCTTGTAGGCTGGGATCATATATTTGTGGAGAAGTCTCTGTATGGTCAAATCAGAAGAAGAATCCTGGAAGAATAGACAATGTCTGACACGATGTCAAGACATTGTTGTAAGACATGTATGGATGTAATGGGTTCCTTAGTCAGTGTTCTTAAAAGGAGAAATAGTCAACAGTCTTGGCCGGTGGGCATTTAGTGGAGTGAGTTTCCTTAGTTAATGGATCTTTTGAATTGACCAGAGTTATTTTTTGCGGTTCGTTACTTCCTAAGGAACTTGCTTAGCTATAAATAAGACCGTATCGATTTATCCTAGTCTCATTCTTCCTGTTTAGTGATCGATGGAATTCTTTAAACTCTGGGTATGTTGTATCTGGATTTGGGGTTGTCTTGGTCACTTTTGCCAAGTTTTGGCTAAAAAGGGGGAGAAGAAAAATGTCCTTTTTCTGTTTCTTTCTGAGTACATTACTGCAGGTGCAGGTGCTCTGCAAGAATGCTGGATAAGATGCTCTGACATCTTGACTTGTCTCTTTTGCGGTTTTTTTGTGTCTTGTGATCTGAGTTGAAAAACAGGTTGTGACTTGTGATCTGAGTTACATATTCTATGTACTCCATGTCACGACTGTTTAAGCTCTTTCTAGAATTCAAGAAGAAGATATCAGAAGGGTAACTCTCAAGATGAAGGGACTCAAGGACCTTTGTCAACCTCGCTCATCCAGCACAGAAGGGAATGTTTTGGCCAAAATTTGTCAAAAGGGGGAGATTGAAAGCTCCTGTGATTTGACGAAATTTTGGTAAAACATGATTATGATAAAGATGAAGAAATCTGCTCAAGATTAAAGATGTCGACAAAGATGTTCTAACATCTTACTAATACAACAGGTTTAATTTCTTAACAAATCTGTCAAAAGATTTGGTGCAAATTTGCAGAGTGGATAAAGGATCAAAGATTGAAAGCCCAAAACAACAGAAGACTATATAAGGAGACTTATACCTAGGGTTAGTGGGGACTGTATGTTATGTATCACTTGTAACTTTGTAACCTAGTTCCTTCGTGTTGAATAAGGGTTTAGGGTTTGAGAGTCATTGGCTCTCTTAGGAGTTGTAAGTCTCCACTCTATATTATGGGATGCAGGGTGGAAGGCATAGGTACATGGACACAACCAGAAACCTGTAGGTAATGGTTGTTGTATTTTTCTTGGACGAAGATTTGAAGCAAGTCCAAGATAACTTGAAGGTCAAGAAACCGCGACAGGTTCTGAATTGGAAGAAGACAGAGATATCACAGGTTATGATTAGGATGTGAGTGGTGTATCTCATATCAAGGTTGTAAATCATGGAGTTTAGCCTTGGTAAAGATGTTCATGGGGTAGATGTTAGGTATAAGGTTGTAAGCGGGGGAGTTTAGCTTTGTAACAGTTTACATGATAGTGAAGTCTTCATCCTGGATTGGTATCCCCCAGATATGGGTGAATTGCACCGAACTGGGTTAATAATTACTGTCTTATTTTAACATTCTGCAATTTACAGTTTTGTTAATGTTTTTGACTGACATGTTGGATCAGATGTCGTGACATCTGTGATGGTGCAGTTCTGATATTCAAGGTATCAGTCTGTAGTTGCGCCTCTAAGTTTAAAAGATTATGCAGTACAATGTCTTGACATGTGTTAGGACATCTGCTGTCTGTATAAGCCAGAATTTCAGACTATACAAGGGAAAGAAAATAATTGGTGTCAAAACCAAGAAAGAAAGACACGGGAATAGTAACAACTCTACTGAGGATAAGACAAAGATATGGTGTTGAAACCAAGAAGATAAAGGAGCAAAGTAATGGGTGACTTTATTGAGGAGTAAACAAAGGGAATGGTGTTGAAACCAAGAGAATAAGGGAGCAATGGGATATCTAATCGAGACAAAGTAAGATTCACTGAGAATTCGGTATATTAACTGAAGGGCAGTGGTTAACCGAAGAAAGAGAGTATGACTCTGGTGGGGAAAAAAGGTTGGTGTCAATAGACAGGCTGTGATGAACCAAAAGTAAAAACTATTAAACCAAGAGAAGGTGTTTGACTCTGAGGAGATTTCGATATATTAATTGATAAACAGTGGTTAACTGAAAGAACGGGTGTGGAACCAAGCAAAGGTTGTGATCCAAAGGACGGGTGTGGAACCAAGCGAAGGTAGTGACCCAAAGGACGGGCGTGGAACCAATCGAAGGTGGTGACCCAAAAATGCGAGTGTTTGAACCCAAAAGAAGGTTACTAACTCACAGGGGTATTGGTCTTAACAGAAATATTGTGATCATCCAAAAGGAATGAGTGATTAACCAAGAGAATGTGATTAACTCAAAAGAAGCTTAGTATGTTAATAGATAAACTGTGGTTAACTGAGAAAAGATGCAAATTATTGTTTTAACTGACAGGCAGTGGTTAACCAATCAAAAAGGGAGAGAACCAAGGAAAGGTCGTGAACTCCACTAGGGATTCAATATTTAATAGGAAGACAGTGATTAACCGAGGAAAAAGATTGAGACTTCTCTGGGGAATCAACAAGCAATGATTTATTAAAAGAAAAGGATATTGAGGCAAGAGACGGGTGTTAACCCAAGAGACAATGATCTTTAACCAAGGAAAAGGTGATTGATCAAAAGAGAGATTGAAAGGTGCAAGAGTGATCTAGGATCGAATAGGTTGGGGATTGAAATACACTACAGTCTGGAGATAAAGATGATTATTCCAGGCACAGGGTCATTCGCCCCCTACCCAAAATAATCAGAATTAGTGTAGGAATTCTCCACTCTCATCCCTTCTCCAGCACCAAAGTATAGTGCGAAAATTGAAACTGACATAGTAACAGCGCTAACTTGTACAGTGCTCCAGTGCGCTGTGCAGACTTTCGACTCAGCTGGGGATTAAGAGAACAAGGCTCTAAAAGATCCTAAAGAGAGAAGAGAGGGGAGATCAATCAATCGAAACAAGGTTTTAATCAATCGATCAAAGGGAAAGAACAAGCCAATAATATTTTGCACGAATCGAAAGATCGTCAAAGCAAGCGTTCGGATTAATAATTATACAAAATTAAATTTGCTCAATAAAGAACAAACTTAAAGCAACCAAGAATGAATTTGCAAGGAAGTACCAAATGTCAATTAGCATGCATCACTAATCATGTTATCATGTGAACAAAAGTGTGCAAGAATCAACATGCTCATACAATGTCAAGAATGTAAACAATTCCAATAATCGACAAAACGTGCATCAAAAGTTTGCATACATGCTTCCAACAGGAGTTAAACAGTTTATAAAATATCCACAAATATCAAGCATATCAAGCCATGGAAGTTAAATGAGGAAAGAATATCAAACAAGCTTGAAAAATCACAAAAATGGGATTCTGGAGCAATGTTAATCGATTAACCACTTTTTCCTTTAAGGTGGTTAATCGATTAACAACTCCAAAACAGCAAAAAAAACACCTAAAACAGACGTGTTAATCGATTAACCAGTTTCCTATAAACAGGTTAATCGATTAACACCGCAACAGAAGCAGAAAAACAGCTTTTCAAAAGCACTTCCAATAGCTTATCACTTCTCCAATCATCCACATGTTATGGCATGCATTTGTACACAAAATTTTCATCAAGTAGAAGTAATTAATCATCAATTGAAATCATCAAACATCAATAACAACAATCAAACAATCACATGATTAATCAACACCGAAAAGCTATCGGAACTACATTGCGAATATGTGAAAGTGATCGAAAACAGTAAATCGAGTAAGAATTACCAATCTACAAGGCAAAGAATTGTCTTGGTGATTATCGTAAGAAAAATGTAGTGAGAATAAGCAAAGAAAACCAGATAATTCCAAGCTTGAGATCAAATCATAGCGAAACCGATAAAAACGCGAAAAATGCTCCGAATACGATTTTGCCCCGAGACGATTGCAACAATCACTTGAATTGAAGTAGAAGCTACTGTAAATCCATAAATCCAAGTAGAAATGTAGTGGAATGGAGGTTTAGCTCAAGAGAATAACAATTTCAATGTGAAGATTGTTACACTCTAATGGTGGAAATTGAGCTTTTGTGTGTTGTTTGGGAAGAAGATGAAGATGAATGTGAAGAAGTTGCAGAAAAATTAGAGAGAATTGAGAGAAATGAGAGAGTTATCAAGTGAAAATAGTGAGAATGGTTGAACCCCCTTTGTAACGCCCCAGTTTTGCCAGTTTTGTTTTATTGAGTCATTTTGATTATTTTATTATTATTTTATTTTATTTTCGACTTTTATGTGAAAATGTGTTATTTTTCTTCGTGAATATATTTTATCGCGTTTTGGGATCGTTTGAGAGAAATTTGAGTGTAAGGGTATTTTGGGCATTTAGATGTATTTTGTTAAGTTAGTAAAGAAAAGAAAAATAGAAATAGAAAGAATAGAAAGAAAAAGAGAGAAAAGAAAAGTAGAGAAGAAGAAAAGAGAAGAGAAAGAAGAAAAGAGAGGAAAAACTTGTGAAGGAAGAAATCAATCTCCCGACTTTCTAGAACACGATTAAATCGGGTAAGGGTGCGAAACTCGATTATACTATGATTGTGTATGATTATGTATGTGTTTTGTGTGGAGGTGTTGGTTGGTTTTCCATATGTTTCCGTTTATGCCGTATTGGACGAAATCGATAGAAACCGATGTTTTCACGGTCGAAAAGTCGTATAAATACATGTGTTGGTTGGTTATATGTATGTGAGCTGCTGTTTAAAGTTTCATGAAGTTTGGTTATGTTTTGGTTAGTTTTCGTTATGTTTCCGTTGTTTTGTCCGTTTAGGTCGAATTGTAGGAAATCGATAAAAACCGATGTTTTCACGGTTAGAATTCGAAATAAATTACGTAGTTGTATCGAGTAAGGTTAGGTCGTCGTATAGCGTGCTTTTTATTCGATTTGGTGATGTTTGAAAATTCTGTTTTTTTGAAAGGTTGAAATTTAATCGAAAAATCGAACGTCGTAGAAATTTCGTTTATGTGTTCTAAATTGTTCTTATGTATTTGGTGGTTGAGCGTATATGTTTGTTTCGGTGAAAATGTTTGATTTAGTCGAGTTTCCGGGCATTTCGGAAAAATGGCAGCAATGGTGTAATTTGAGAAATCTGGTTTTTGAGAAAAACAGAGTTATGAATCGATACATAACAGCTATGTATCGATACGAAATGGTTTATGTATCGATACATAGCCCTTATGCATCGATACATACTGTAGAAATTTGAGAAAACAACAGTTTCACTACAGCATGCGTCGACACATGCGTTCTATGTATCGATACATGTGGCCTTTTTGTATCGATACATAAGCCTATGTATTGATACATACTGTGCTGAATCAGAAAATTCTGGTTTGTCGGGGAAACTTCGGAAATTCATATCTCTTGAACCGTAAGTCGGTTTTGACCCCCGTTTGAAGTGTTGGGAAGCTAACGAGATGTTATTTCTAGGAAAAATAGTTTTGAGGTCTGAATCTAGTCCAATCGGTACAGTTTTTTCGAATCGTTTCATAGTGTCGGGCGTCCGGTTTATGTTTTTGCATTATTTTGAAATATTCATATCTTCTTCGTTGTTTATCCGATTTAAGTGTTCTTTATATGGACGTGAAGCTAAAAATATGTTCTATGATTTGGTGAAGAAAAATATTATTTTTAGCCGACTTTTGGCCGACTTTACCGATTAATCGTGACTAGTTGTTTTTGAGGAAATGTTGTGATGATGATTTGTGGCCGAAAGGCAAGAAAATGCTAAGTGTGGTATTTGATGGTATATGCATGATTGTGGATGTGTGTGTGCAAGTCAAGAGTGTTATGAGTCGTTGTATGCCAAGCATCATGATGTGCATTGTTGAACGTCCTGAGTGACAATTTGATTCTTGAGGGAATCCACTATACCATCGTGTGCCTCAAAAATACGAGGCGTTGCCTGAGGACTTAAAGCGATATGTATAGACGATTGTGGGCTCCTTTGGAGACTTAAAGCAATCCTTAACGTCGTGTGCCTCGAAAATATGAGGCGCTGCCTGAGGACTTAAAGCGACGGGTGAACATCGTAGGCCCGACGGGGAGTTACTTGAGATTCTCAGTAACGAGCGATGGTTCCAATAGTTCCTGAGTGAACTGATGATGAGACATGAGACATTGGAAGTCGGTACCGCATGGCATGTGCATAGAGTCGTTGTGTCTATCTATGTGCATTTGCATTCATCAGGAATTATTTTTGCATGAATATGTGATTGTGATTGATGATTGTATGGTATATGTGTGGTGTGTAATGGTATTCACTGCTTGAGAATTGTGTAGTAGTACGCTTTATTTGGTTGTGGTGAGAAATGTATTTATTTGTGTATCCTTGTGTTTATATATATAATTTTATGCAATTATATTATGGTTGTTTTTCTCACCCTTCTGTTGTTTTATAACGCTCTATGAGGCGTTGCAGATTAGAGCTGCTGGAGGTATTCCTTTTTGTGAAGCTTTGCATCTTCATTATTTTGGTCGGTCGGCTCTGATATGTGACTCCGGATAGTTAGGGTGGCCGTGTGCTATTATTTTGTATATTTGATGATATATTTTTAGATTATACGTATGATACTTGATGTATGACAAACTGTTTATATGTATATATGTGCATATGTTATTCAGATTTTAGATTTTTCCGCTTTAATTCTAATATCTGAAATGTGGGTGTAAGGAACAAAGTTTCCTCTGTATGATTGCTACCCCACAGTTGCATATCATTATGAGCAGGTGTTGTATGTTATGTTTGGTTACTTTGATGTGTTTCCCCTTTTCTATGCCGTTATTTCAATATACTCTGACGGAATTTTGAATTTTCTTTTACCGCCTTAATTGCGTGTTTTTGGGGGTATTAGATTGGGGGCGTCACATTAAGTGGTATCAGAGCCAGTTCGTGTTAGTTGTGTCGTTTGTGTCTGTTGTGTCTGGCATATTTGGCGAGTTGGGTTGAGCAAGTTGTTGTTTAACCATAGTTTCTGTATTTGGACGAACAGAATATGGCTGGTCGTAATGATGCTGCTTTGGCTGCTGCGATGGAAGCGATGGCACGAGCTGTGCAGGGTGCACCGAATGCTTCCGGAAATGATGAGTTTAGAAAGAATAAGCCACCGGTCTTTAAAGGGAAACATGATCCGGATGGTGCACAGATGTGGTTGAAAGAAATTGAGAGGATTTTCAGGGTAATGGAATGTGACGATGATGATAAGGTGAGGCTGGGCACTCATATGTTACATGAAGAGGCTGACGACTGGTGGATCAGTACTCGTCAGGTGTTGGAAGCTGAGGAGGAGGAAGAAGAGATTACTTGGGAGGTGTTTAGCAGAGAGTTTCTAAGGAAGTATTTTCCCAAGGATGTTCGAGGAAAGAAAGAGATTGAGTTTTTGGAGCTAAAACAAGGTAATTTGTCCGTTGTTGAGTATACTTCTAAGTTTGTGGAACTTGTGCAGTTTTATCCTCATTATGTGGAAGCGACTGCTGAATTTTCTAAGTGTGTGAAGTATGAAAGTGGTTTGCATCCTGAGATAAAGCAGGCGATTGGTTATCAGAGGATTCGCAGGTTTGCTGATTTGGTGGAATGCTGTAGGATTTATGATGAAGATAGTAAGGCCCGTTCTGCTCACTATAAAAGTGTAAGTGACAGGAAAGGGAAGCAACAGTTCCGTGGTGGACCATATGTGTCACCGGCTGAAAAAGGTAAACAAAGGGGTAATTTTAATCGAAGGTCAAGTGGAGGAGGTGTGCCTAATTCTCCTAGGTGTTTTAAATGTGGTGAGTTGGGACATCGCCAGCATGAATGTAGGAGGAATGTGATTAAGTGTTCTAATTGTGGTGGTATCGGACATGTTGTAGCGGATTGTAAAAGGAAGAATGTGGTGAAATGTTACAATTGTGGGGAACCTGGTCACATTAGCTCGAAGTGTCCTAATCAGAAGAAAGCTCAGGCTAGTGGCAAAGTGTTTTCATTGGCAGGGACTCAGACTTCAAGTGTTGATCGTCTGATAAGAGGTATATGCTTTATTAATAATATGCCTTTAATTGCTATTATTAATACGGGAGCGACTCATTCGTTTATTTCGTCTGAGTGCGCGAAGAGTTTGAATCTTGTGTTGTTTGTAATGGATTTTGAGATGGTTATTGATACTCCAGCGATGGGGTCAGTAACTACTTCTTTGGTTTGTCTAAGTTGTCCTTTATCCATTTATGGTAAAGACTTTGTGATGGATTTAGTGTGTTTACCGTTGGAAGGTTTAGATGTGGTGTTGGGAATGAACTGGTTGCAATTTAACCGGGTGCACATTGACTGTTATCATAAGCTTGTAAGGTTTCCTTCTCTTGAGAAAGATGAAGACTCGAGTTTCTTATCTACCAAAGAGTTGAAGAGACTTTTGGCGGATGAAGCTAAGTTGTTTGGTTTGTTTGCATCTTTATCGGTGGATAGTCAAGTTTCACTTAATGTGTTTCCTGTTGTGTGCGAATTTCCTGAGGTGTTTCCTGAGGATATTTCAGATGTACCGCCAGAGAGAGAAGTTGAATTTTCGATAGATCTAGTCCCTGGTACTAGACCTGTTTCTATGGCACCTTATAGAATGTCGGCATCTGAATTGGTGGAGTTGAAAAAATAGTTGAATGAGTTATTGGAAAAGAGGTTCGTGAGGCCAAGTGTTTCTCCTTGGGGTGCTCCTGTTTTGTTAGTGAAAAAGAAAGATGGGGGTATGCGGTTATGTATTGATTATCGCCAGTTGAACAAAGTGACGATTAAGAACAAGTATCCGCTTCCAAGGATTGATGATCTGATGGACCAGTTGGTTGGTGCTTGTGTATTTAGTAAGATTGATTTGAGATCGGGATATCATCAGATTAGGGTGAAAGAAGAGGATATTCAGAAGACGGCCTTTAGAACACGTTACGGTCATTATGAATATTCGGTGATGCCGTTCGGGGTTTCTAATGCGCCTGGTGCATTTATGGAATACATGAATCGGATTTTCCACGAGCATTTGGATCGTTTTGTCGTGGTGTTTATTGATGATATTTTAATCTATTCTAAGTCTCGTGAGGAACATGCAGAGCATTTGCGTATTGTTTTGCAGGTTTTGAAGGAAAGGAAGCTTTTTGCCAAATTGTCCAAGTGCGAATTCTGGTTGTCTGAGGTGAGTTTTCTTGGGCACGTAATTTCAGGTAATGGTATTGCTGTGGATCCCTCTAAGGTAGAAGCAGTTCTACAATGGGAGGCTCCTAGATCCGTTACTGAAATTCAAAGCTTTTTAGGTTTGGCTGGTTATTATCGGAGGTTCATTGAAGGTTTTTCTAAGCTAGCATTACCTTTGACGCAGTTGACTTGTAAGGGCAAAGCGTTCATTTGGGATATTCAATGTGAAGAGAGTTTTTGTGAGCTGAAGAAAAGATTGACGACAGCTCCGATTCTTATTTTACCTAATCCTAATGTACCATTTGTTGTGTATTGTGATGCTTCTTTTATTGGTTTGGGTGGTGTTCTGATGCAGGAAGGTAAGGTTATAGCTTATGCTTCGAGGCAGTTAAGAGTTCATGAGAAAAACTATCCTACTCATGATCTTGAATTAGCGGCTGTGGTTTTTGTGTTGAAGATATGGAGGCACTATCTCTATGGTGCGAGGTTCGAAGTATTCAGTGATCATAAAAGCTTGAAATATTTATTTGATCAGAAAGAGTTGAACATGAGGCAGCGGAGATGGTTGGAATTCTTGAAAGACTACGACTTTGGCTTGAATTACCATCCTGGTAAAGCTAATGTGGTAGCCGATGCATTGAGCCGGAAATCGTTGCATATGTCCGCATTGATGGTGAAAGAGTTGGAACTTTTGGAATCGTTTAGGGATTTGAGTTTGGTTTGCGAAGTGACATCGGTTAGTGTGAGACTTGGAATGTTGAAAGTTACTAATGAATTTTTGTTGTCGGTTAGTGAGAAACAAAAGTTGGACTTGAAATTCGTTGATTTGATGATGAATGAGAATGTGGATTTCAAGGTTGATAATTTTGGTGTTTTGAGGTTTCGTGGTCGTATTTGTATTCCTGATGATGCGGAGTTGAAAAGAAAGATTTTAGAGGAAGGACACCGAAGTAACTTAAGTATTCATCCGGGAGCGAATAAGATGTACCAAGATTTGAAGAAGATTTTCTGGTGGTCTGGTTTGAAAAGAGATGTGGCTCAGTTTGTGTATGCATGTTTGACTTGTCAGAAATCGAAAGTGGAACATTTGAGGCCTAGTGGTTTGTTGCAACCGTTGGATATTCCTGAGTGGAAATGGGATAGCATTTCGATGGATTTTGTAACGGGATTGCCGAATACTCAGCGAGGGCATAATGCTATTTAGGTGATTGTAGACAGGCTGACTAAATCGGCGCATTTTATTTCGATTGACATCAGTTTTTCTTTGGAACGGTTAGCTGAGATCTATATCAGTGTGGTGGTGAAGCTGCATGGGGTTCCTTTGAGTATTGTTTCTGATCGAGATCCTAGGTTTACATCGAGATTTTGGGAAAGTTTACAGATGGCTTTGGGTTCTAGATTGAGGTTGAGTTCGGCTTATCATCCGCAGACGGATGGTCAGACCGAAAGAACGATTCAGTCTTTGGAGGATTTGTTGAGAGCGTGTGTTTTGGAACAAGGTGGTACATGGGACAATTATCTGGCATTGATTGAGTTCACGTATAATAATAGTTTCCATTCTAGTATTGGAATGGCACCTTTTGAGGCTTTATATGGGCGAAGATGTCGAACGCCGTTGTGTTGGCACGAAACTGGTGAGAGTTCTGTGGTTGGACCGGAATTGGTGCAACAAACGACGGAAAAGGTAAAGTTTATTCGTGAGAAAATGAAAGCTTCTCAGAGTAGACAAAAGAGTTATCATGATCGGAGACGGAAGAATCTTGAGTTTCAAGAGGGTGATCACGTATTTCTGAGAGTTACGCCGGTAACGGGTGTTGGTCGTGCTTTGAAATCTAAGAAGCTTACTTCTCGATTTATTGGTCCTTACCAGATATCTACGAGAGTGGGTGCTGTGGCGTATCGTGTAGCGTTACCGCCGAATCTGTCAAATTTGCATGATGTGTTTCATGTTTCACAGCTTCGGAAGTATGTTCCGGACCCTTCACATGTGATTCCGATGGACGAGGTTGAGGTAAGGGATAACCTTACGATCGAGGCATTACCAGTTAATATTTTGGATCGCGATGTGAAGCGGTTGAGGGGTAAAGAGATTGCACTTGTGAAAGTGGCGTGGGGAGGCGCTGCTGAGGGTAATTTGACATGGGAGTTGGAGAGTAGGATGCGGGAGTCGTATCCAGAGTTATTTGTATCAGGTATTATTTTCGAGGACGAAAATTTCTAAGTGGGGGAGAGTTGTAACGCCCCAGTTTTGCCAGTTTTGTTTTATTGAGTCATTTTGATTATTTTATTTTATTTTCGACTTTTATGTGAAAATGTGTTATTTTTCTTCGTGAATATATTTTATCGCGTTTTGGGATCGTTTGAGAGAAATTTGAGTGTAGGGGTATTTTGGGCATTTAGATGTATTTTGTTAAGTTAGTAAAGAAAAGAAAAATAGAAATAGAAAGAATAGAAAGAAAAAGAGAGAAAAGAAAAGTAGAGAAGAAGAAAAGAGAAGAGAAAGAAGAAAAGAGAGGAAAAACTTGTGAAGGAAGAAATCAATCTCTCGACTTTCTAGAACACGATTAAATCAGGTAAGGGTGCGAAACTCGATTATACTATGATTGTGTATGATTATGTATGTGTTTTGTGTGGAGGTGTTGGTTGGTTTTCCATATGTTTCCGTTTATGCCGTATTGGACGAAATCGATAGAAACCGATGTTTTCACGGTCGAAAAGTCGTATAAATACATGTGTTGGTTGGTTATATGTATGTGAGCTGCTGTTTAAAGTTTCATGAAGTTTGGTTATGTTTTGGTTAGTTTTCGTTATGTTTCCGTTGTTTTGTCCGTTTAGGTCGAATTGTAGGAAATCGATAAAAACCGATGTTTTCACGGTTAGAATTCGAAATAAATTACGTAGTTGTATCGAGTAAGGTTAGGTCGTCGTATAGCGTGCTTTTTATTCGATTTGGTGATGTTTGAAAATTCTGTTTTTTTGAAAGGTTGAAATTTAATCGAAAAATCGAACGTCGTAGAAATTTCGTTTATGTGTTCTAAATTGTTCTTATGTATTTGGTGGTTGAGCGTATATGTTTGTTTCGGTGAAAATGTTCGATTTAGTCGAGTTTCCGGGCATTTCGGAAAAATGGCAGCAATGGTGTAATTTGAGAAATCTGGTTTTTGAGAAAAACAGAGTTATGAATCGATACATAACAGCTATGTATCGATACGAAATGGTTTATGTATCGATACATAGCCCTTATGCATCGATACATACTGTAGAAATTTGAGAAAACAACATTTTCACTACAGCATGCGTCGACACATGCGTTCTATGTATCGATACATGTGGCCTTTTTGTATCGATACATAAGCCTATGTATTGATACATACTGTGCTGAACCAGAAAATTCTGGTTTGTCGGGGAAACTTCGGAAATTCATATCTCTTGAACCGTAAGTCGGTTTTGACCCCCGTTTGAAGTGTTGGGAAGCTAACGAGATGTTATTTCTAGGAAAAATAGTTTTGAGGTCTGAATCTAGTCCAATCGGTACAATTTTTTCGAACCGTTTCATAGTGTCGGGCGTCCGGTTTATGTTTTTGCATTATTTTGAAATATTCATATCTTCTTCGTTGTTTATCCGATTTAAGTGTTCTTTATATGGACGTGAAGCTAAAAATATGTTCTATGATTTGGTGAAGAAAAATATTATTTTTAGCCGACTTTTGGCCGACTTTACCGATTAATCGTGACTAGTTGTTTTTGAGGAAATGTTGTGATGATGATTTGTGGCCGAAAGGCAAGAAAATGCTAAGTGTGGTATTTGATGGTATATGCATGATTGTGGATGTGTGTGTGCAAGTCAAGAGTGTCATGAGTCGTTGTATGCCAAGCATCATGATGTGCATTGTTGAACGTCCTGAGTGATGATTTGATTCTTGAGGGAATCCACTATATCATCGTGTGCCTCAAAAATACGAGGCGTTGCCTGAGGACTTAAAGCGATATGTATAGACGATTGTGGGCTCCTTTGGAGACTTAAAGCAATCCTTAACGTCGTGTGCCTCGAAAATATGAGGCGCTGCCTGAGGACTTAAAGCGACAGGTGAACATCGTAGGCCCGACGGGGAGTTACTTGATATTCTCAGTAACGAGCGATGGTTCCAATAGTTCCTGAGTGAACTGATGATGAGACATGAAACATTGGAAGTCGGTACCGCATGGCATGTGCATAGAGTCGTTGTGTCTATCTATGTGCATTTGCATTCATCAGGAATTATTTGTGCATGAATATGTGATTGTGATTGATGATTGTATGGTATATGTGTGGTGTGTAATGGTATTCACTGCTTGAGAATTGTGTAGTAGTACGCTTTATTTGGTTGTGGTGAGAAATGTATTTATTTGTGTATCCTTGTGTTTATATATATAATTTTATGCAATTATATTATGGTTGTTTTTCTCACCCTTCTGCTGTTTTATAACGCTCTATGAGGCGTTGCAGATTAGAGCTGCTGGAGGTATTCCTTTTTGTGAAGCTTTGCGTCTTCATTATTTTGGTCGGTCGGCTCTGATATGTGACTCCGGGTAGTTAGGGTGGTCGTGTGCTATTATTTTGTATATCTGATGATATATTTTTAGATTGTACGTATGATACTTGATGTATGACAAACTGTTTATATGTATATATGTGCATATGTTATTCAGATTTTAGATTTTTCTGCTTTAATTCTAATATCTGAAATGTGGGTGTAAGGAACAAAGTTTCCTCTGTATGATTGCTATCCCACAGTTGCATATCATTATGAGCAGGTGTTGTATGTTATGTTTGGTTACTTTGATGTGTTTCCCCTTTTCTATGCCGTTATTTCAATATACTCTGACGGAATTTCGAATTTTCTTTTACCGCCTTAATTGCGTGTTTTTGGGGGTATTAGATTGGGGGCGTCACACCCTTCACAAATGTGAAGGTTTCTTTATATAGAGTGGGAGTTTGGAGTAGGCTAGTTTTGGGATTTGCTTTGGAGCTTGCTTTGGACCTAGCTTTAAAGTTAGTTATATCTAACTCACTGATTCGAAAGTTGACTCAATTAGTTATTTGTTAACTCGGTGGAGCAATCCCAATGCAAGTCCAAAATCCAGTGGTTCACATACTTGGAAGTGAAGTTACATGGTGGTCTTGATTGAAAATGATGTATTGGAATAAATGTAAGTGGATTCTTGAAGTGTCTTGAAGTGTCTAGAATATTCCACATGATGCTAGAACCAAGTAGACTCCAAAGAAGTAGAGGAAAAGTTGTTGTCATGAAAATGCAGCAGAATCTGCCAAATTACACGTATTAATTGATTAACACATTTTGCCTAGCAAAGTGTTAATCGATTAACACAGCCAAAACTTACCCAATTTGCTTGAAAAAAGGTGTTATGGCCATGGTTCCGATTTTCGACATTTTTCTTGGATGAATAGGCATAGAAACCCTTATATTTTGCTTGTATTTATGATGTGATGGCCTTAGGAGGATGTGATTAATCAGGTTTGAAAACCCCGAGATATTCTGAACATTCTTACACCAAAAACCACTGAGAAAAAGTGCTAATGCGTATGCCGGCAATGCGAATGCATCCGCATATGCTTATGCAAAAAGGTAAAAAGGGAGGTCAAATTTTGGGTTACAACACTACTTATCAGAAGAAACATGTATATGTTACGTTCTTCACTGAACTAACAGTTGAGATACAACTCATAATTCTTCCAAGAATTATTTAGTCAAAAATGGGTTCTGAACATAGTAATGTATGCTTTAATCTGAATGAAGAATCTGAATTAGGTGTTAGTCAGATATTGTCTAGATCAAAGTTTGGGTAACAAAATTTTGATCCAAGATAATCTCTGAAAAATCTCTGATTCAGAAACTTGTATAAAGAAATCTTTGCTTCTCACATGCACAAGAGTGGAAATTCCTTTTGACACCTGTACCACTCTTTACACATGTCTAAAATGTCTCCAGGATGCTTGAAATTATTTGTACTTTGAATTTGAAGGTAAATAAATTTGTTTTAAATATTTTTGTGTTTAAACTCTTTTTAATGTCATTTAATTCTCTCAACATATTCTCAACACACACACACAACCTTTATCACTGTCGTTTTCGTGCTTTAATTGTAAACCCTAGAAAATCCCTAAAACCTCTTCAATGCCATCCTCATCAACCAACCCTTTAAAGATAGATTCCATGGAAACTATTAAGATCAAACCGAAGAATGTTCCGCTCGACCAAGATGATTTAAAGCTTCTCATTGAGCAAGTGGTGGATTTTAACAATTTTGAAGCAAATGGTTGTCCATTAAAAGGTTATTTTGAATTCCAAGGATGGCTGAACTTCTTTGATATGCTAAATGGAACAACATACCCAACTCTGGTAAAAGATTTTTGGGTTAGAGCAGAAATGTATGATGAGTACTCAGGACAAAATGAAGAGAGAAAGGTTGTAGAAAAGGACAGAAGTCTAAAAGGGAAATCGAGAACTGAAATGGGTCTAAAGAAATTTAAGGGTGTGGAAATTAGATCTGTTGTGATGGGTCTGGATATTGCCATCAGTCAAGAAAACATTGCTCAGCTAATTGGGGCTGAAAATAGAGGAATGGTGATATTCAACAAAAAGGATGGAGGTGATTTTTCCAGGGAAATTAAGAAGGTTTTGTTTGAAAAGAAAGATGATTATGGAAAGGTGAAGAACATACATCTCACGCAAAAGCTTATGTTCAAGATTCTTATTGGTTGTCTAATTCCTCGGGAAGGAAGTTCTGATCAAATTTCATGGGATCACAAGATGTTCCTTTGGTATCTGTCAACTGATCAAAGGTTAAATCTTCCAAGTTACATCTTTCATCATCTGTGTGAATCCATCATGGACTCAACTAAGAAGCTCAAAAGAACAGTACCTTATCCAAGGCTACTTTTTAAAAGTTTATATCAATGTAAATTGATTAGTTCATTGATAGATTATGGAGTTACTTAAGACGTGGATGTTATCTATGTAAGTGTGTCATCTGCATCAGTTATGGCTCATATGAAAGAAAGAAGGAAAAAGGATGTTGTTGTGATTCCTAATCCTATCAGAATCAGGAAAGAAGAGAGAAGAGAGTTTCTAGATCACTTTACAATGCTGACCAAGGAAGACGCTCCTGATGTCATCATAATTCTTTTTGAAAAAGATAAGAAGGAGTGCGGTGTGACTGTAACCCATGACCAACTTCTTGATAGGGCTCAAAATGAGTATGGCTCTAAGGGAAAAGGAAAGAGGATGGTAATCACGTATGATAAAGATGAAAAGTCATATACTCCTGCACTTGTCAGAAAGAAACTGTTAGGAGATGCTCAAAAAGTAGTTCAAAAGGTGAGATTTGTTCATAAGACTGGAAAGAAAAGGGATCTTTATAGCTCCAAGATGGCTCTACAACATGAAGTTGAAGAACTCAATGAAACCACTAAGATTTTTCCCACCAAGACTGGAGGATGAGGATCTGGCAGCAATATAGACAAGGAAGTAGATGTATCCAAGAAAAGGAAATTGTCGAAATTAAGTCAGATAGAATAAGAAGAAAAGGAAACAAAAAGGGCTCATGTCTTGAAAGAAGTTGACAATTTCTTTACATCTTTGGTTAATACTAGTACGGAACCTGTGTCAGAAGAGTTGATTAAGAGAAACCATGTTGAAGACTCAATTCCAATAAAAGAGAAAAGCATGAAGGTCCTAAGAGAACGACTAGGAAGCAAACTTGAATCGGTCCTAAGTTCTCCTGAAGTTGTTAAGATGAATCAAGACTTTATTGAAATGTGCAAAAAGGACATTGCTGGTGCTAAAGAATGTACAATTCATAAGTCTAAGAAAGTAGAAGAAGTCGCTCCAGAGGCAGAAGTGGAAGCAGTTTCTGAAGGGAAGGATGATGGGTCCAGAAGTTGGTTAAATGAGAGTCTAGATGATAATGGAAATGAAGTAGAAGCTGCAAAAGAACTTGTCCTCACTAGCAGCAGGATTGGGTACTGAGTCTGAACCCATTCATGACTTTAATCTTAATACTTCACTAAGAAAGTCTCCCTCACCATCACCTGCTAAATCCATCAAAACCTTTGTGCTATCAATCATCCCTCTAAACACTGATTTTTCCTTACTTTCAAAGACCTCTTCACTCAAAACACCAGACAATATTGCTCCATCTCTTGACCAAACCATTCAAGACATTGATGCTTACATCCAAACTAATCCAAGTTCACTAATTCCTGGTAAAAATGGAAGTGGTTTGGATGCCAAGCCTATTAATGTTGCTTCACCCTCAAACAACTCCACCAGAACCATTTCAGATCAACCTGTTCAGAACTATCTCAATGATGGATCTTGGTATGCTGAGTCTGAACAAAAATTAGAAAATAATGTCCAAGACCAACCTTTACCATCAACCCATCAAGAAACTACACAACACAAATCTCCATCAAATCATGCCTTAGGAAAAGAGATTTCAGCTGAATCTGTTCATGAAACCTAGAAAAAGGAAACAAACACATCCAAAGCATCTCAGCACATAACTAGCTATCATCCTCTTCCCAACCATGTATTTTCTCAGTTAGAAGTCTTTAAAACTGGGTTATTTAATTAGGCAAAAGTACTTGTGGAAGAAGGATTCACATCCACTGATTTTGCGACTTATGATGCAAAATGGGAAAGCTTTAGAAGATCTATTAACTCAATCATTGAAGATCTAAAGAATTTTTCAACAAAGGAAGTCGCTGTAGCTAGCCAGAAGCAACTGCTCAATCATGGAACTAAAGTTGTTGTAGTTGTTGAATGTTAAGAGTTTAGGAAAATTTAGATGGCTAGCAACCAATTTTCAGTGGATGCTCAATTCAAGTCTGTGGTTGAGAGGCAAGAAGAAATTGGTTCGGATCTTAAGACGATCGTGGAATTATTGAAGAAACCTTAGGTATAGGATGTAAAACCCGTTTATGTGTTTTGCTGACTTGTTTATGGATTTTTGTATGTTTTTATAATATGCTTGTGAACTTATCATGTTTCAGTGTGTTTATATGCTCTGATTTGTTATATGTTTTTGTGACAATTTAAAAGTTAAATGAAACTTGCTTTTACTAGCTAAACTGATCATATAAACTGAATAAGAGAAACTTCATTGGAAATTAAAAATTACATAAGAAAAGATAAGATAGTACAATAAATTAAGTCTATTCTTAGTCTTCTTTATTGCTTCAGTAATCTTTCTCAGTGTTACAAACATATTCCCTCCAATATTGTTTTGCTTCCTCATCTTCAGAAGAAGGATCTTCACAAGCATTCCAGTGCTCTTTTGATCCTGAAGTATGTGCATTGTAGGTAGTCAATCTGGTTTGAATGCCTTTATCTTTCTTCAGTTTCTGGCTCTCACTTGCCGCATCTGCAAGAAGTTGTGTAGAACGTTGCTGTTACATTGGATTTTCGACTTAATATAAATGGAAAGTTTTCATGAGGCTAGCCATAAATATGCCATGTGGGAGATAAAAATAGAACGAGTCAACATGGTCAACATGACTCAAGGTCGGAAATCACCCAAGGTGATGCTGGTCGAAGGTGTTATGGTTGAAGAACATAAAAACCATTGGGACTTAGTGAAATTGAGTACTATGCTCTACTAGCCACGTAGTCAAACTGAACATTATGTCACATTTGCAAAGAGTTCATCGCTACAGTTGACGATACGTCAAGACATGTTACCTTAATGCGGTCGACGTCGAAGGTTTCAATGAGGGTCTTTAGTTATTGGCGCCAGCAAAGCAGTTGAAATATTTAGAAAAAGGAACAAGACAGGAACTACTACATCAGCGTTGAAGGTTACTTAGAACGTGGGGCACGTCGGGGAGAAAACCGCTACATGATCTAAAGACGTGTCATCATGGAGATAGTTTAGTAGTCTTGTACAATTATTTTAGACTTGTATATATAACAACTTAGGTTTATTTTATAAGGGGTCCGCAAATTGTACACATTTCCGCTACATTCAAAGTACCTGCGCTGTAAGAAACGAGTGGGAAAAATGTACGTATGTGTTCCACCAATTTAATACATTCCAAAATTTTTATCTTAAAAAGTCTTTCTTTTTATGCATTTAAACTCTTCTTTATTTCGACTGACTATACGATTCTTTGCACTTTATTTTGAATGCCTTTATCTTTTTAGCAAACTTTACTTCTTCCGCATTTTAACTTCAAGCCTTTTACTTTATCTTACCTTGCATTTTGCCTTGTCTTTCCGTTAAGTTTCTTCATTCTTGAGAGAAATCACAACGTCGTCCCAGAAGTTTGTGTTAACTTCTACGACCACCCTTATTTTTAACAAAAAAACAACACACAAATATGTCCGGGATATTTTCGAGTTTGATCCATTAAGTATTAATATAAAGTACTAGTGATTCTAGTTTGATTGGTTACTTTGGTTTCGATTTTGCCGGTTGCAAATCGGATAGGAAAATTACTAGTGGAAGGTGCCACTTATTTTCAAACTCCTTAGTTTGTTGGAATAACAAGAAGCATGTCTTTGTTGCTTTGTCAACTTCCGAGGTGGAATACGTCGCAGCCGGTAGTTGTTGTGCTCAAATTCTTTGGCTTAAATAACAACTACTTGACTTCGATATTAAACTTCAATGTGTTCCTATCATCTGCGATAACACTAGTGCGATCAAGCTAACCAAAAAATTGGTGTTACATTCTCGCACTAAACATATTGAGATACATCACCATTTCCTACGAGACCATGTTGAAAAAGGCAATTTTGTTTTTGAGCATGTTGATAGCAAAAATCAACTTGCGGATATTTTTACTAAACCACTTGCGACTGAGCCATTTTTCAATATTCGTCGGGAATTAGGCATTCTCAATATTTGAAATATTTCCTAAATATATGTTGTTGCATGCATTTGTTTAAATTGGTTTCAACTTTCATTCGAAATTTTATTGTCTTGTAAGGTGCCTTCTCAATGTCATCTTATAAGGTAATACCGTTCTCAACTTATCTCTTGCTCTTAAAAGTTTATATGTAATATTTTACTTATCTATGGCTAAATTGATTGCATGTTTATGATCCATGAATATGTGATATACTTGATGTATGATGAATTTCATGTGTGTTCACTTCCAAAAATTTCAATTGATTACACATTAGTTTTTCAATTTATATGCTTATAGTGACATCTTGTTTGTTCTCTTCGTCATATATATCTCATATCATTAATGTCTTATATTTGAAGTAGTTTTAATGATATATGTGGTTTAGCATGTTATTTATCTTATACTTACGTGAAAAACATCATTTTTGCATTAACTTGTCCATGTTCACAATGCAAGTCTCGATTCAAAACTTCATAAGCCAACCTAAGGTCTTGTACAATCAAGGATTTTCTCATACTTTGCTTCTGGACAGTTTGTGTCAACCCCAAACTTGTATGGGTTAACACATTTTTATAGTTTTCAATTTTGGTTTAGTAGAAGTCGACTCATTCAATTTATAGGTCGAATCATTCGTAAAATTTAAGACAAATTTTATTTTTGGTATAGTAGGAGTTGACTCCCTCTGTCTATGGGTCGACTCCCTTGACACACTTCAAAATGCCCAAACTCTCTGTCCAGCAGGAGTTGACTTCCTTATTCTATGTGTTGACTCCTTTGCGCAACTCATCAAATTTTTAGGCTTTTATGATTTAGGGGGTTGATACATTTCACTCTCTCACCCAAACATTTCTCTTTTCCTCTAAACCTTGTCTTCATCCTCCATCTTTTCGATAAATCTTTACAAAATTTTATCCTCATCAAACCTAACCCTCATTATCCTTCATCTCAATCTACCCGTCTCTTCAACCCCAATTTTTCTCTAACTTCATTCATTCATTTCTCCCTTTTCTCTAAAACCCTTATTTACCAAATCTCCATCATCTCTCTAAATACCACCCAATTTTCATCTATTTTCTTCTTTTGTGTGTTGCTTTCTTTGATTAGTCACAGGTTTGGTTAGTGGGTATTTCAAAATACTCAAATTCCTTACTTTCTCTTCGAAACATTTTGTCAAACACTTTGTGTGCACAATCTCTCATCCAAAAATCATGCCTCCTAAGGCCAACAAAGGCAAGAATGTTGCAAGTTCATCTTCATCAGCACCTATTAGTGCTCTATCTTTTCTTCATCCTGATTGTGTCAGTGATTTTGAGAAATTCTGCAAGAATAGGATTGTGGTGAAACAACACGTGTATGATCCTGCCACTGCTGCAACGTTGCACATTCCAGAGATAGTGGCACTTATGTAACATCAAGAAATCAACCACTTCTTGAAGGTCAATACAGATTATAATTAAGACTTGATAAGGGTCTTTTATGATGGATTGGAAAAATAGAGGGAGCTGCATTTCGGTTCAGAATGGGAAACAAATCATATCATGTTACTAAAGAAGTATGGAAAGCCTTATTTAGTATTTCGATTCTTCCTCAAGACACCCGTGTCATTGATTCTACAGTATGCAGTGGTTTTAATTAGAAGCTTTACTTGAACTCCTATCTCAAGGCTCCTAGGACTGATGACGACATGGAAAAACTTCACTGGATTGTTACCCATGTGTTATGCCCAAGGAAGAGAGGTCACTCTCGAATTGATCAGTTAGAGGTACATTTGATGTATATTCTTAAAAACAAGTTCTTGATTTATTGGCCATGTTACTTTGTTTATAGGATATTTACTGTCCGTGAGTGTAAACTACCATGGCTAACATGAGGTATAACTGGGATAAGGATCAAAATGTCTACTACTTCTACATGAAGCGGTCTCAAAGACGCATATATAACTATGATGATCATATTAAGTTTGATCTGGTACACGTTGAAGAGAAACGGGTGGAGGACGATGATCAGCATGATGATGCAAACATGCCAGATGAAGACTATGGTGGATATGAGGTTTGGCTTCGTAATTCAACAGTTCAAAAACCAGAAGAAGCCCAACAAAGTTGGGGACAGTGGCAACACAAGTCTCAGTACCAACATGGTACATCATACGAGCATGATTCTGTTATTGGTTCAAGTGGAAATGATCCATCAATTCTCAACCTGCTAGAGAACATGCGTCTTCAGCAAATAGAGTACCAACAAGAAGAGTCTCGTAGGCATGCTGCTTTTGAAGTCGCTCAAGAAGAGCATTTCTCTTTGATTCAACAGCACATGACTAATCAAGACACCAATTTGAAAATCTTGCCTCTTTTGTTATGGATCAGTTTTGAAGTATATGCACTAATATGGAATACAATTGTGGCTCAACCACTACTGGTATCAACAATATCCTTCATTTTCAAGATGAAAATCATCATCACTACTCAATGTTCTACCGTGAGATGTGTGATTTTCTGGATGCTCAGTTTGGGAATGATGGTCAGGGTTGGTATAGAGGTATGAGACCACAACTAAGAGGTGGACGTCAGGGTGGTCGTGGACACTAAGTCGTCTTTCTTGTGGATAATAGACTTCACATCCTTTTTCATACATTATCATTTCATCCTTTTCATGTTTGTTTCATGTTTATTTTACTATGATTCTTGTTTGCTAATCTTGTAGTGGGTTTGTAATGAACTACTTTAGATTTTAAATGCATTGCTGGTTATTTATGTAGGTGTTTTACTTTAACATCATTCTTTGTGAGTGATGTTATTGTTGATAAAATTTATCTTTGCAACGCCTCTGAGTGGTATACATGGTTGTGTATTTTACTTGATGCTTCTTATGTTTTATGTTTTTATTTCTTCTTTTTTATGTTGTCAAAGGGAGAGAAGATATGCCAAGAACAAAGAGCAAAGTCTAGCTGGAAAATAATTAAGGGATGATGAACATATTCAGGGGGAGCCTTGATCAAATACTACAAATACATCGTACATTTTGCCATTATCAAAATGGGGGAGTATGTGAGTGCACTATCCTCTTGGAGGTTTTGAATGATATCAAAACTAGTATTTAGTATTTGTGCATTTGACCTTATCTTTCTATGTCTAGGTTACATCTTCATCTTAGAACACTTATAGTACCTGTCAAAAGCATTTGGAGAAGTCAAAAATATTAAATTTTATAAAAAATCATGTTAGAAATCGACACATCCATGATAGGAGTTGAATCCCTTTGAAGGAGAATGAAATAAAAAGTTTATGCTGCAAAGGAGTTAACACATAGTCCCTTCGATTCGACACACAACGTGAATGGGTCGACTCCCTCGAGTTGTGGATCGACTCTCTCTGGATGCTCAATTTTCCGAAAGCTTTATGTCCACTTGGAGTCGACTCCTAAGCAACATGGGTTGACTTCCAACTCCTATGGGTCGGCTCCCTCTTCGAATTGGTTTACTCTCTCCTTCTAAAATTATCAAATTTTATTATTTTTCAAGTCTGGCTTTTTCTATTTTCTTTATTACACACACACACACACAGTCATTCATCCATAATTTCACATTATTAAACCTGAAAGATACAAATAATTATCATCATCTTCATCCTCTCTCATAGCATTCATACAACAACTACACATAATCATTTTTGTTGTGTGATCAAGAGATAGTTTAATAAGGTCCAATTAGGATTGGTTGTAATCAATTGAGTTGGAAATTCTTTAGGGGTTTGAATATAAATCCATTTGGGGTTTTCTTCCAAGATCAAGGATTGATTTGGGAGTTTTTTTCATAATAATTCGCAATTTGGATTCCGTCGAGTGAAAGCTTTGAAGAGCGGTGGTTCGGTCAAAGGAGTATCGGTAACTAGAGGATCAAATTTGAGGTATTGGGTCACTTAATCAAGCTCAAGATCAAGGGAAGAAAAGAAGATAGGATCAACATTAAAAATAGTTTTAAGAAGATTTAATTGCTATTTATTTTCTTGTAAACTAAATTTGCAAAGGTTAATTTTCATTATCTTAACTCCATTGGAATTTAGGACGGACGTACCCATAGCGAGGCCGATTGGGGAAATGTCTAAACAAATCCTTCTCTCTCTCTCTCTCTCTATATATATATATATATATATATATATATAGCAGATTGTTAATCCATTGATTGTGGAATCGATACATTGAGATACTTTCTTTGTTTAATACTTCAAACTGTTTTGTTGAGTGGATTGCACTCCATTTGATTGTAATTGATTTTTCAAATCAACAAAATCAAAGAAAAATCTTAGTTGAATTGATTGCACACTAAGTGTTTGACAAATTGCTTAGTCAAAATTTTGCTCATTATTTCATTGGAAATCGATTACCTTTGTGTGGTTTTATTCAAACGTCATTGTTGAAAATATATTTATTAGCTCTCTCATCTTTCGAATATATTTATGCGGTTTAATGCATATCTGATCTTTTCGATAAAGGTTCGAGGTAGACGATTGTCAATTCGGGATAGTTTCTGCTAGTCAATGTTAAACAACTTTTAAAACAGATTTTAAATAAGAAAATTTCATTTGCGATCTATTTGCCCCCTATAGATCGTTGCCTATCGTCTAACATAAATATGAAATTATAATTGAAGAGGGTGTACGTTTTGTAATGTATTTTATGAATTCGGAATGGTCAATTTAAAGGCCAAGGTAGTGTTGTTTCACAAGGTTACAACTCTTGATGTAACACACTCTTTCAACAACAGTTTTATTAAATATTGTAATGTTTCGCCTACAACAACACTTTTCAGTTGCTTGCTATTTCGAATCTGCAACACTTTACGAAGCATTATCTATTTATGAATTCAAAAATCAAACTTAAACATGTACCATACAAAATTGGAGCAATGCCCATTGACATATGTGGCAGCTTGCCGCCACAAACCAACTGAATGTTGGTCACCGATGATGTTGTATAATGCTGCGAGTAGCTTGATTGCTCTGATGCGTCGTGCCTATGTGCTCAAGTGCCGCTTACAAGCCGTCACTAATGTCACTACACCCACGCCCATAGACATGGTCCTAAAACCGGAGTCGGATTCGAATCCGATCGACGAGTGAGAGTGTGAAAGAGACAAGTGATATAAGATTTGAGACCACCACATTTATCTATGTAGTACTTTATCTTTTTAACTCTTTTATTGAGTTAATTAATATATCTCTATATAAAATGAGTGATAATATCTAACGTGAGACAATTTCCTATTGATGGCTATTTTTTTTTTTCACTTTCATATTCTTGTTGTTATTCAACCATGGAGTACAACATATCATTGGAATTCTTATCATTTATTTGTCTTGATTGTTCATGCATGGTTCGTATTATTTATGTATAACTATTTACTATTTAATTAGTTGTTTCTTTTTAATAATGTCAAGGGGAGAAATATATTATTGCTTCAAAACTTTATAAAACCACGCACTCAAAGATTGTCATCATTGAAAGGAAGTACGTGATTGCATGTGTCTCCTAGATGTAGTAGTTTTATCTCATGTTTTGATTAGGTCTTTTCCTAGAATTAGATCAAGTGGCCTTGTCCCTTGTTGATCTCATATCCACCTATTTACTTGAATTAGAAAAATTGCATTAAAATATTTATTTTAATCATGAATTTAAACTCTCGTCTTTTAGAACGCATAGCTTGCATTTCAATTTTTTTATACAATTAAAATAATTTTTTTTATAGGCAAACAACAATCTATAGACAAGAGATTAAGGAAATCTCAAACCATAGTACAGAAAATAAAATCGCAATACACGGGAGACCCCAAAAAAGCCCAACAAACCAACTCTACTTCAAAAAATCTAGAGGAAATTTGGACCATTCGTAAAGGCTGCAACACTGCCTATTACGCTTGCCAAAACCTAACCAATTCCATGAAGTCGCAACAATTGCGTTAAAAATGGAGTCGACATTACAAATTTCATCCCTAAACAATATATTATTCCTAACTCCAAATATTCCAACAAGAAATAAACCAAATGGAATAAATAAATTCATCCTTACAACTACCTTTTAATCTAAGCATCCAGGCCATTGCATGGGAACAATCCAATTCAGAAATCCGATCAATACTGATCTAGTCACACACCAAATTCCACACCAAAACAGATTTATGACACAAAAAGAATAGATGAGAAAAATCTTCGTTAGTACTGAAGCAAAACACACAAACCTTATCGTGGGGATTATCTAAGATACCTCTCGCAACCAAATTCGAACGAGTTGGCAGCCTATCGATTACTAATCTCCAAACGAAAACTTTGATTTTCATAGGGATGAACGACTTCCAAACAAAATCCAACAGACGAACCGAATTATCCACAGCCGACACCAATGCACCCTGCGAAGAAATACTATCATAGAAGGACTTAACAGTAAAGCCATTCACAACGTCTAATTTCAATATCCATCTGTCATGAGCATTGGCCTGCAATTAAATAAGATCAACAGCCTGAATTAGCTCCTCCATGTCGCTGTTCACCTGCTGAGGATTAATAGCAGCTAGCGCAGAACCTTTCCAAGTCCATCTTCCTTCCACCCACTCACCCAAATCAGAAACAGAATTGGATTTACTGTTACAAGTCTGAAACAAATTATTAAAGGAATCCTTTAATGGCGTATCTCCGTACCACACCGAATGCCAAAACAGCACTCCCTGCCCATTGCCCACAACAGCTTTAATGTAATCATTAAAGGAGGACTGGGAACCAGTATTAGAAACAGAAAGGATATCCTTCAACCAGGCAGAATCAGATTGACAATTACCAAAAACACTAAAAAATTGAATCTTACGGCTTAAGTTACCATACCTACTAACGAGGATAGGGCGCCATATCTCATTACCATCGTTACAGAACTTCCACAACCATTTAGCGAGAAGGGCTTTGTTGAAGAGACCAATATGTTTAATTCCGAGTCCACCGCAGCTTTTCGGTTTACAGACGGAATTCCAACTAGCCCAAGAAATACTATGTCTGTTTGAGGAACCCGCCCATAAGAAACTCCTTTGGATTGCTATGATGTCTTTCACAACCTTTTTAGGAACCTTAAAGAAGGAAAGGTGATGAATCGGGAGATTCGCTAACACTGAATTAATAAGTGTAACCCGCCCTCCAATCGATAAATTACGCCCAATCCAATTGGATAATCTAGCCCTCATACTATCCATGACAGGACGCCAAAAAGAAATACTCCTCTGATTACCTCCCACTCCAATGCCAAGAAACTTAAAAGGCAGAGAACCCGACTTGCAGTGGAGAAAGTTCTCAGCAGCATGTAACAGCTCTGGATCAATACCGACACCATACAGGCAGCTCTTAGAATAGTTAATCTTTAGACCAGAAGTAACTTCGAACCCTCGTAAAATAAATTTGAATGCCCATATGTTCGAAATGGAACCATCCCCAAACAGAAGGGTATCATCCGCGAACTAGAGTATGTTAACCGAAGCTGCATTACTGAATTTAAAGTCGTTCAGAATTTTCAGGGAAGATGCTCTTCTCACTAAGCAAGCCAAACCCTCACCAGCAATTGAAAACAAGAAAGGAGATAGGGGATCTCCTTGCTTTAATCCTCTCGTCGCCTTAAAATCTTTTGAAGGGCTACCATTAATTAAGACCGAGAGATAACTATTAAACACTGAACCACAGATCCACTTCAACCAATTGGCACCGAACCCCATATTAAGCAACATCGAATCCAGAAATTACCAGTCCACACAATCGTAAGCTTGAGCAAAGTCCACCTTGAATAACAGGCACTTCTTCTTTTTTCTCCTCGCGAACTCAATGGTTTCATTAGCCACAAGAACACCATCCATGAGTTGACAACTTGGGATAAAAGCCGTTTGAGTAGGCAAGATCAGTTTCCCAATAATAGAACTTAATCTTCTAGCAAGCATTTTAGAGATGATTTTTAAGACACAACCTATTAAACAAATAGGTCTAAAGTCTGAAAACTTTTGAGGACTATCCACTTTAGGCACAAGTGAGAGGAAAGACGACACAAACGCTTTATCCAACCTGCCGGTGTGAAAGAAATCCAAAACGCAGTTGATAATATCAGCTCCCATAATATCCCAACAAGATTTGAGGAATTTAAAGTTAAAGCCATCATTTCCAGGACATCTATTACCATCACAAGAGAAAACAGCAACCTTAACATCTTCCTGCATAAAGTCAGACTCTAAGTACTTCTTATCTTCCATACAAAGCACAACAACACTGTCAAAATTGCAGTGAGTCTTAAACCTACTCTGATCTTTAAATTTCTTCTCAAAAAACTTCAAAGCCTCATGTTTTATTAAGCCAGGATCCTCCACCAGGGTACTCCCCACTTTTATGCCTGAAATATTATTAGTCCTATACCTAGCTTTAAAAGAATCATGGAAATATTTCGTATTGTTATCTCCCTCGTTCACCCACTTACTTCTGGACTTCTGTTTAATCATCAACTCTTTGAGCCTGAGATTTTTCCAAATATCTTCTTGGATGTCCAACCTCTCCTTAGCAGTCCCCTCTTCTTGGCTGTTATTATTCTCCACCAACTTCAGCTCAATCTCGTTCAGCATTGATATACTATCATCAATTTTCAAATCAAACCAACCAAAAACATGGACATTCCACCACCTGAGATCACTCTTAAGAACTTTAAACTTATTCCAAAGAACCATATTGGGAGTGCCCGAGACAACCCCTGAATCCCAAGACTTTTTCACAAAATCTTTAAATCCTTTATGCTCCAACCAACAATTAAAGAAACGGAACGGCTTCGGACCCCAGTTTACTGACTTAGAATTTAACCACAACGGACGATGATCATATATGTCCCGATCCCCCACCCATTGGCTCTTCAAATCGAACTTTGCAATAACTGAATCACTAACCAGGTATCTGTCCAATCTACTGCAACTCATTCCATTAGCACTGAACCAGGTATATTTACTACCTACCACTGGTAAATCAATTAAGTTCAGGTTATCAATGAAAGAATTGAATTCCATCATCTCACCATAGATAATTCTGCTCCTCCCTTTCCTCTCCTCTCTAGCTTTTATAGCATTAAAGTCTCCAGCTATAATCCAATCCCCATTAGGATACCGATTCTTGATGTCAATCAACTCTGCCCAAAGTCTCCTTTTCTCAGATATAGTACACGCTGAGTAAACGTTTACCACATACAGATTCGTATTATTCCAAATAAAGTGAATGCCTAAATAACCTTTCCCTCTAAAAGTGGAGCATGCGAAGGCCATGTCCTTATTCTAGATTGTAAGAATCCCTCCGGATTGACCTTCGAAATTTGTCGCCGACCTATCATAACCCGACGACCTCCAAATGCTTTGAACAATCCCTTCATCTATATGTTTCAATTTGGTTTCTTGGAGTAAACAAAAATTTGCCTTGCCCTTACTAAGAATTTGGGAGATCCTCCTTCTTTTAAGCGAGCTACAACACCCTCGAACATTAAACGATACTAAATTCATTGACCACCTCTTTCAACAATCTTCTTTCCTCTTTTACCTTGTTTATCTTCATCATCCAACTCCCTTAAAATGCTAACAAATGGTCCATCTTCGATGTCTCCCTCCACCCCTAACTGTTTCAAAGAGTTCAAAACTTTATAGGGAACATCTTCAAGGGCCTTCTTACATCTGTTGTTCCCTCTACACACATCAGTATCTGTTAAGGATTCATTGCATCTTAGGGAGTTGGACCCTTCTCTTTCAAGATTAAGTCTCGGACGAGGGAGTTTAGGCTTTCTAGCTGTAGGGACACAACTAGGAAAAACTGGGGAATCAACCGCAGCATGGAGAAGGAAAAAGTAGAAAGATGGAGAGAAAGGGATATTAACACTATCATACACCTCGTGTAACAGTTTCTTTCTCCTATTTTTTGCCCATTTAAACGGCCCAATAAGTCTACCCGAAGGCCCAGAAATTGGGTCTGATCCATTCAGGTCCACCACCAGCCCATTAAAAAGACCTCCTTTTAAAAAATTACTACCCGCAACTGCCACGTCCTTGCACTTTTGAAAAGTAGGTTCATTTGACAATTCAACATTATTTAGCAACTCCGTACCCCCCCATATCCACTTTGTCAGCACACATAATGTGTTTCCCAACCAAAGGTTCAACTCCCAACATTGGATTTATACGACAAGGGTCCAATCCCACCACAGGTTCAAAAGCCTCGATATTATCTCCTACAACCATGTCAGCTACCTCAAAAGTTGCCCCTACTATAGAAACGTCAACAAAACCCTCTCCCCCTTTATCTGACACAACCTTAACCTGTGCATCGTCGCCATCACCAGCTACTTGCGTAGGGTTACTAGACTCAACCACTTCCTCCTCAAAAATATCATCCCAATCACTATCACCTTCAGCAGAAGAGTCAACAAGGTCTGAAGATGAATACACTTCACCCCCTTCGTTATCTATCGATTTGTTAAACTCCATCTTATTCACGCTGAAATCTTCAACCAAGGAAACTTGAAAGGATTGCTTGTTACACACGACAACCACACTCTCGTTCATAATTAAAGGCAGTTTAGTAATAACCTGAATACGAGCCACATCCAACTTTGTTTTCTTAAGAGTAGCCTCATCTAATTGATATATTTTACCAACCCCGGAAACAATAGCTTGAAAAGAAGAAAGATTTCAGGTAGCAAAAGGAAGACCAACACACTTAATCCAAACAAGCCGTTCTACATCAATCTCCTCCAATGACCATGGTTTTAAAGCAGAGAACCATTTGCCAATCCAATCTTCAGTTTCACTAATGAAATCAACTAAACTTCCCTCAACTAACTCTTCAATCAGACACTTGTTAGCTCCGAATGGTGACACTTTAATGTTAAAGAATCCCTCTTCATGAAAAATCCTCTAGATATCCAAAACATTAATACCTTCAGCCACAACACCAACCCTAGCTTTCTCAAACCTTAGTTTATCCACATCCTCCATGTTGACCTGCACCTTCGAAGGACTATGGTTCACCGGCTCAAAGTTCTTCGGCTTACCACCTCCCAAGGCATGTGCATAAGATCTCCCATCCTTCATCTTCCCTCTTCCTCCCCCACCTGAGATGAAACCCAGTATATCATCAACCTTACCTCCTACCCCAAGCCCCATAGTATTCTCTTCCCTCTGGAATCGAGGGACATTGACGAATAATTTCTTTCCCTTCAGCATAATGTTATCCAACTTAATCGCCATCATCTTAGAATCTTGAACCTTTCTGAACTTTGCAAATCCGAATCTCTCCCCACGTTTATCTCTTCTTGCCGGCACGTAGACTTCCGATATCACCCCATATACCTGGAATACCTCAAAAAGATCTTTAGCGGTCATCTCTTCTGGAAACTCAGTGACAAAGAAGGATGTAGTTTCTTCGCCAATCGCTCATTTGCCATTGTTCTCTTTCCACACTGAAAATGTATCCACTTTCGGTACCCTCCTTTTTCCTCCTACCTTGACCCAATTCATTTTGAAAAAATACTAAGACAACAAAGCACCTTCAAACAAGAAACAACCGAACCCCAAGAAAACTGAACCAAAGCATCGCTCCTAAAAAACACAATCGATCGACACCCAATGGTCACGAGTTGACTCAGTAAAACCCAGAAGAAGCTACTCCATACCAAGGCCCCTAAGCCCTAAAGCCAGGAATTTAAGCCGAAGATATGGAAGAAGGTCCCCTAGTATCTACTTCGTACAGAACGTAGACACGCTCAGGTGTGGCAAGATAACAAGAGCACGATTGTAAAGAATCCCGATTTAGGAACGGGAGCGGAAATGGAAAATCTGAGTAGAGAAGATGAAGGGGTGGCTAGTTAGCACTAGCGAAACCCAGAAAGTTAGAGAGAAGTTAGAGACTCTCTCTCTCTAACATTTTCCAACGATGTTTCTTGAAGCAAATATTACAATTAAAATAAATAATGGGTATGTTACTTCAAATTTTCATGAACACATAATTGATTCCAACTATCTAGGAATCAATGCAAAGGTTTTCAAAATTGAATCTAGACCTTCTAAAAGAGGTTGGTAATTGATGTCAAGGTTTGGGTAGGCACGACCAACAACAATACACCTCCACGTCCCTACACATTATGAGGGAAGAAGGATGCATTATTAATCGGATTCTGTAATCACGTGCCATTAGAATGGGCCTCAATAATAAATAGAGGGTTCAAAAATTTAAATTATCTCATTTTTATCCTAACATTCAGAGTTTAGACAACAATAGAAAGCAAAAAGAACTCTATCACCTCATAGCCATATGCTTCAAATCTTTGTCCATAGCACATTGTTAGAAGGGTCGCATACCCCGAGTTCCATTTTGAATGCATTTCATGTTGTTTGAAATAGTGGGAACCTATGAAGCACGACATCTCGAATGCGATCCCGATATTGATACGATGATACTGATAATAATTTAAAAAATAAAATAAATTAAACATGATTATAAGTGTCAGTGCAGGTGTTTGATACGGACACAGACACACATACGTCTCTTTTTAAAGGTATCGGTGCTACATAGGTGGGAACACTCGATGCTTATAGATACCTTATTTGTAGGCGTGTTAGTTTTTTTTATGATCTCATTGATAGTTTATTGTGTCGTGTCATCCCTCCTTACCGACATGTTAGTTTTTTTTTTATGATCTCATGGATAGTTTATTGTGTCGTGTCATCCCTCCTTATCAAGGTGAGCACCTTGGCTCATATTGGCTTGTAACTTACAATTAATCCTATGTATTTTGGGGATTTCTTAATGCATGCTATATATTACTAGGGCATCACGTGAAAATATAAAATACTCTTACTTTTAGGAGATGCATCTCCGGACGCACCCTAAGTCAATAGAATTTTGTGCTAATGTTAAAAAAAATTACGGAGACGCATATTCGTAAATATTATGGAGATGCATTTTCGGACGATATTTGTTCTAAAACGCGCCAGAACCCTTATTCTTCCTCACTCCTAAAAAAAACACTCTAAATATTTCTCAAACACTTTCAACTCACATTCTCTCAAAATTAATCAATCAAGTTCAAATCTTCTTCCATTAACATCAAGTACATCAAATTAATCATTCAACACTGAAGTAAACTCTGAATTTGCAAGTTTTTTTTAATATTTGTATACTTTTTTGAGTTTTTGTATAAATTAGTAAAATTTGATGATTAGGTTAAGAAATAGATAGTTTTTGCATGATTGATAGTTTATACATAATGAGAAACGCTTTTGATGGTTAAACATAACAATTAGTGCATTCTTTTTAGGGGTTTGGTGGTCTGCATTACTGCCATTGACAAAGCTAAATGTTGTAGGAAATTCAGAGATGCATCTCGGAAATTTTTCAACGTTTGGATTCCTAGGAACCGGAAATGCATCTCCGTAATTTATCTGTTTGTTTTTTTGTTGCTTTTCTTGCTTGTAGGGTTGCTTGTAGTAAATATATTACACTTTTCGGGTTTACTTACAAACATTATGGCTGATAGAGACGACATACTGATGCACGGGAGGATTGCACATCATGCATCTGTCATAAGGGGAAAAAGTCAGGTTTCAGAGACTTCTGTTCCCTCTAGTCTGGTTCATGCAGAGGCATCGACTTCTAAGGCTCACATATCTCCACCTTCTTCTTTCCGTAGGAGACAGGTGTCACCTACTGACGCATCACTGCCTCTATCTTTCCGTAGGCGACAAGTTTCACCTATTAAGGTGCCAAAAGTACCCGAGTCACCAGAGGTACCTGAGGCACCAATGCCACCCCAGGCACCTAAGGGACCTCATGCTGATGAGGCAATGCCACCTCAGGCTGATGAGCCAGCGGCATCTCAGGCTACTGAGGTTCATGAGCCAGTGCCACCTCAGGTATTTGGATAAGACCTTATAGAGTTGTCATTGTCGCCTCTTTACCCAGACCATACTATCAAGCATATCTGAGATGAAAAGGTAAAATTAGTTGGATTCATTCTTTTTAAATTATGTTTATTATTATATTAAAAGTTTCTGACATAGATTTATTTTTCTGTGGGACCGTGATTCGCTGAAATTCATTAACCATGGGCGAAAGATTACTGGCTTGCCTCAGCCTAATGACGAGTGGTTTCAGGATGCTTTGTCCCTATCTAGGATGAAGGACTTATGCAAGAGCGGTTATGGTACGGTCAACCACGAGATTCTTAATGCATTCGTTTAGAGATGGCACACTAAGACGTCATCATTTCAACTACCACTTACTGAAATGTCTATCACACTTAGGGCTATTATTGGGTCTTAAAAACCGGGAACCGGCCCGAGAACCGGTCCGAGAGAACCGGACCAATGGACCGACCGAAATTTACTCGGTCCGAGAATGGATAATTTTTTTATCCGATACCGGAAATGGATACTATATTTGATACTTTTTGGATACTTTTATCGGATATCCGAAGTAACGGTCCAGTTTTGGTCCAAAAAAATTATCCATCACTGTTTCGGTCCGGTCCTGGATTAATCCATTACTATTTCGGTCCGGTTCTCGGGATAGCAAGTATCCGGACCGGACCGGACCGAAAACAACCCTAATCACACTAGACGATGTGTCGTGTTTGCTGTAACGCCCGTTTAATTTTGATTAATTTTTGTAATTAAAATTATGTGATTGCTATGTTATTATAGCTGTGTTTTATTATGTTGGGGTATCCTGTGGTAGAGGGTAGTGACCTTAGTGTTTGTGACTTTAAGGGTGAGGGGTGTGTGGCTAATTTGGTAGAACTTTGTGGTATGGTGAGATTTACTATTTAAATAGTATGGGTAATATTGGGTTATTATTATTAATTTAAATTATTAATGGATATTATTATTATTGTTTAAATTGGAAAATTAGTAATAATAACAATATTGGAATAATAATAATAATAATAATAATAATAATAATAATAATATATAAGGAATAGAAAAGAGAAGTTGAGATTAGATTGTCAGTACATGTTTTGAAAGAGGAAAAGGAAGAAGAACGTGAAGGAGAGCTAGGGCAAGGGAAGAGAAAAACTCCATTGTTGAGGAAGGAAGAATCTTTATAAAACTCTAAGGTAAGGGCGGGGTTCTAACGAGGCAAGGGTTTGTATGATGGTAATTGTGGATAGACTTTTCATGTAGGTTTGTGTTGCTGTTTTCTCTCTATTCATGTTTCTGATGAATGTTGTTGAATTGGTTGATCATGAGGATGTTGTATGTTGTTGTTAGATTCGTTGTTGTTACTGAATTTTATGTAATTGTTGTTGTGTTAACTCGTTTAATCGTTGAACATTGTAATGTTGTTGTATCGTTGTGCAAAGTCACGAGTCAGAGTCGGAACTCAAAGATATGGGTATTTTTGTGAAAAGAATTAGAGTTTTGGTGTTTTTGAAAACTGAATTTTTGATAAAATAGTGTGTTTTTCGTGTTGTAAGAAAAATGGGATTTTGGAATAATAAGAAAAAATTATTTTCGTGTAAAAATATAGCAGAAAAGTGCTTCTGTAGAAGGTGTAACCGGTTATACTAAATGTGGTAACCAGTTACCACTGAGACAACTTACAAACGTGAAAATTGGGCTTTTAAGGGGTGTAACCGGTTACCGGTTTGTGGTAATCGGTTACACTGAGAGGAAAAAGCAAGAAAACTTTGAAAATTCATATCTTTCGTTCCGATAGTCCGATTCGAGTGTCGTTTGAAGCGTTGGAAAGCTGACGTGATGAACTTTCATTTAAAAATGGTTTCAGTAGCAGAAGTGGAATTCTGTTGTTGGTTGATGTTGATTGCATTTTAATCATTTTGTTGTGGTATATGATGATGTTAAATGCCTTGTTGATGCTTGCCATGTTGCATGTTGTTGTTGCTGGACTGTATGGCATTTTATTGTTGATGTCTTGTATAGACATGCTGCATTGTGGTTGATCGTTGTTGTTGTTGTTTTTGTCGTTGTTGTTGTTGTCATGCATTACATTGATTGCATGAGTTATGAGATAAGTCGTGTGCCCACATGGGGTGTGAGCGTCTTATCTAGATTCTGGTTGTGAAATTGAATCGTTGTTATTGTTGTTGAGGTGATCGTGTGCCCATGTGGGGTGTGAGTGATCACGGTGATTCGTGTGCGCATGTAGGGTGTGAGCGATCACGGAAGTCGTGTGTCCATGTGGGGTGTGAGCGACATTATTGAATTCTGACGAGAATTATAGTTCTGAAATAGGGATCGATGGTACCACATGCATTGAGTCTAGTTGCGAGTCTCATTGCATCGCATCTTGATTGCATCTGTTAATGCATTGTGTGTTGTAGTTGTATGTGCTGATGTTGTTGTTGTATGTCGGATGATGTTGTTATATGTTCGTTGGTGTTGGTGTGTTGGATGGTTGTTGTGTTGGTTGTGTGGAATGGGTGACATGCATGAAATAACCCGATGCTTGCTTTATTATCATATTTTCCTTTATCTATTTATGATATTTCACCCCTTTTGTTTGAATGTTGATGTTACATGGGCATCGTGCAGATAACTCGCAGTAGAGGAGTTGGAGTAAATAGAAGATGAAGTGTTCTATTTTACTTTAGTGTCGACGTTTGCTCTGATGTGTAACACAGGGGTCTTGGAACGCTTGTTTGTTTTTTTTATGTTGGAGATTTTTAGACATCTTTAATTACTTCGTTGTGGTTTATGTTATTATTGAAAGAATAATTATACTATGTATGAATAATTATGTTGATGCTTCCGCTATTTCAATAAAATTTTGAAGTTCAAGACATGTGGAGTTGTATTAGTTATTTTAACTAATTTTCAAATATTTCATGTGTTACACATTTCTATGTGTATGAGCAGCTTTGTATGGTGAATATTGTGTGACATCCTGAATATGTGTTTGAAATTACTCTGATTTTACTTATATTATGCGGGGTATATTTGGGGTGTTACATTAGTGGTATCAGAGCAGGTGGATCTGTTTGGCCAAGTTGTTCAGTCGTAGTGTTGTGACAGTTGAATACTGTCTTTGTTGTGACAATTGAATATTGTCTTTGTTGTCTTTGTTGAATTGTAGGGAGTTTTCGAGGAAGTACTTTCCTAAGGAAGTTCTTGGGAAGAAGAAGATTAAGTTTCTGGAGCTGACGCAGAATGTGAATCATGGGAAGCCTTACAATGTTCCAACTGATAAGGGAAACAGAGAGTTGTTGATGGCAAGAGGCTAAGTGGGGGAGATGTAACACCCCCAATCTATACCCCCAATTAATTAAAACAGTAAAGGAAAATTCAAAATTTCGTCAGAGTATATTTAAATTATCATGGCATAGACCGAGGGGTCACATCAAATTGAAACAATTCATACAACACCTACTCATAAAGATATGCAACAGTGGGGTAGCTATCAACAGAGGAACTCAGTTCCTTACACCCACTAACGGCCTCCCTAACTACCCGGTGTCACATATCAGAGCCGACCGACAAAAGAATGAAGACGTAAAGCTTCACAAAAATACCTCCAGCAACTCTAATCTGCAATGCCTCATAGAGCATTATAAAACAGCAGAAGGGTGAGAAAAACAACCATAATATAATTGCATACAATCATATATATAACACCAAAATACACATATATACGTTTCTCACCACAACTCACACCATAATTCCAACACAATGCAACACAAGGTATAATTCATATTTCCATCACCAACCCGTATCCATATATCAATCTTATCCACAATTCCACACATCAAACAATCATAATGATTTATGTAATGCAAGAGACCGACACAACGACTCCATGCATATGCACATGCGGTACTGACTTCCATTGTTTCTCATCACTAGTTCACTCAGGAACTCTGCTGGAATCAACGCTCGTTAGATCACTGTAACTCCCCGTCGGGCATACGATGTTCCCCGTCGCTCACACCTCTTTGTATAAGGCACACGACGTTTATGGACCGCTCACACCTCTTTGTATAAGGCACACGACCCGATCGCTCACACCCCACATGGGCATACGATTGTTTATAATCATCGCTCACACCTCTTTGTATAAGGCACGCGACGTTATAGCGAATTCCCTCTGGAATCCAAACCGTCACTCAGGACGTCTCAACAATGCATATCATGATGCTTGGCATACAATGACCCATGACATTTAATATGCACACATAAATACATTCATTTACATCGACCAAATCACACTTTGCACTTATGCCCAAAACAATGCATTTAATTTCCATACGGCCACAAATCATCACAACCCCATCTAAACGCATACATTTACCTCATACAACAGCACCTTGCATAATACACATCAATTACGCACAGTTATAATGACAAAAGTCGACGAACGGCACTATTCCCGATTTTCTGACATAATTAAATCGGCTAACAATTTCTAAACCATCATAACAAGAAAGTACAGCTCAATAGCTACGCAACGATACCAAGAATGTAAAAATCAAACAAACGGAACTCAAGTTACGAAAGAAAACGAAAAATGATATTTTGAAAAGTTCCATTTTGCAATTGTCCTGTCCATACGCGTATTGCCCTGAGCCATACGCGTATGAGCAGAGACTCATTTTTCCCAAAGTTCACGTGTAAAAGTCCGTACGCGTAATGCCCAACCTCGTACGCGTATTGCCCTGAAATGCTACGTGTATCATACGCAAATGGGCAGATGGCCGAGCAAAATAACATTCCATACGCGTATTGGCCCATGACTCGCCCTCCATACGCGTATTGCCAAGGTCCAGACGCGTATGAACATGCCCCATACGCGTATGACCTGGAAAAACCAGAAAAATTTCTGCAGAACGAAGTTCTGCGTTTTCTAACCAGAAATCCTCCAATTTTCACCTACACCCAGAAAAATTACCAATACAATGCATAGCCACATGTATCTATCATATACCAACAATAATGAACACTAAAAGCATGATTTCCAACACATTTAATCAATTTCTAATCAATTTGACACAATATGGTTTTACTAAATATTTTCATTTCAATCCAACAAACATCACAAATACTCATACATAATCATACACAATCATACAATAATTGAGTTTCGCACCCTTACCCGATTAAATCGATTTTAGAAGTTGATTTTTCTTGATTTCCCAAGCTTTTCTCACAATTTGTTTTCTTCTTCTCTTTTCTCTCCTTTTTCTTTCTTCTCCCTTTCTTTCTTTCTATTTTTCTCTCTTCTATTTTCTATTTTCTTACTTAATGAAAAATATCCTAAAATTACCAAAATATCCCCACACTCAAATATCTCGCAAACGATCCCAAAACCCGATAAAATATCACAACATTGAAAAATAACATATTTTCAGATAAAAGTCGAAAATAAAATAAAATAATAATAAAATAATCAAACGACTCGATTAAATAAAACTCACACAAAAACTGGGTCGTTACAACTCTCCCCCACTTAGAAATTTTCGTCCTCGAAAATATTACCTGAGATGAACAACCCTGGATACGACTCCCGCATCCTACTCTCCAACTCCCAAGTCAAATTGCCCTCAGCAACGCCGCCCCACGCCACCTTCACAAGTGCAATATCCTTGCCCCGCAGCCGCTTCACTTCACGATCCAAAACCCTAACTGGTAATGCCTCAACTGTAAGGTTCTCCCTTACCTCGACCTCATCCATCGGAATCACATGCGACGGATCCGGAACATACTTCCGAAGCTGTGAAACATGAAACACATCGTGCAAATTCGACAGATTCGGCGGCAACGCCACCCTATAAGCCACAGCACCCACTCTCGTGGATATCTGGTAAGGACTAATAAACCGAGAAGTAAGTTTCTTCGATTTCAATGCACGACCCACACCTGTTACCGGCGTAACCCTCAGAAATACATGATCACCCTCCTGAAACTCAAGATCTTTCCGTCTCCGATCATGATAACTCTTTTGTCTACTCTGAGAAGCTTTCATCTTCTCACGAATAAACTTCACTTTCTCCGTCGTCTGTTGCACCAATTCTGGCCCAACCACCGTTCACTCACCAGATTCGTGCCAACACAACGGTGTCCGACACCTTCGTCCATACAATGCTTCAAACGGTGCCATTCCAATACTAGAATGGAAACTGTTATTATACGTAAACTCAATCAATGCAAGATAACTATCCCACGCACCACCTTGTTCCAAAACACAATCCCTCAACAAATCTTCCAACGACTGAATTGTTCTCTCCGTCTGACCATCCGTTTGCGGATGATAAGCCGAACTCAATATCAATTTAGAACCCAACGCCTTCTGTAAACTTTCCCAAAATCTCGAGGTAAATCTAGGATCTCGATCAGAAACAATACTCAATGGAACCCCATGTAATTTCACAATTACACTGATGTAAATCTCAGCTAACCGCTCCAAAGTAAAACTGATATCAATCAGAATAAAATGAGCCGATTTAGTCAGCCTATCAACAACCACCCAAATGGCATTATGCCCTCGCTGAGTATTCGGTAACCCTGTTACAAAATCCATGGAAATGTTATCCCACTTCCACTCCGGAATATCCAACGGTTGCAACAAACCACTAGGCCTCAGATGTTCCACCTTCGATTTCTGACAAGTCAAACATGCATAAACAAACTGAGCCACATCTCTTTTCAATCCAGACCACCAGAAAATCTTCTTTAAATCTTGGTACATCTTATTCGCTCCCGGATGTATACTCAAATTACTCCGGTGCCCTTCCTCCAAAATCATCTTTTTCAACTCCGCATCATCTGGAATACAAATCCTACCTCGAAATCTCAAAACACCATTAACATCCACTTGAAAATCATTATTCGCATCTGTTCCTCCAACCAACATCAAATCCACAAGTTTCACATCCAACTTTTGCTTCTCACAAACAATCATCAGAAAATCATTAGTAATCGTTAGCATACCAAGCCTAACGCTATCCGACGTCACTTCACAAACCAAACTCAAATCTCTAAACGATTCCAAAAGTTCCCACTCCTTAACCATTAAAGCGGACATATGTAACGATTTCCGGCTCAATGCATCGGCTACCACATTAGCTTTACCAGGATGGTAATTCAAGCCAAAGTCGTAGTCCTTCAAGAATTCCAACCATCTACTTTGCCTCATATTTAGCTCTTTCTGATCAAACAAATATTTCAAACTTTTATGATCACTAAAGACTTCAAACCTTGCACCGTAGAGATAATGCCTCCAAATCTTCAACACAAACACCACAGCCGCTAATTCAAGATCATGAGTAGGATAATTCTTCTCATGAACTCTTAACTGCCTTGAAGCATAAGCCACCACCTTACCCTCTTGGATCAGAACACCACCTAGACCAATCAAAGAAGCATCACAATAAACCACAAATGGTTCATTAGGATTTGGCAAAATCAAAATTGGAGCTGTCGTCAATCTTCTCTTCAGCTCAGTAAAACTCTCCTCACACCGAATATCCCAAATGAACGCTTGCCCTTTACAAGTCAACTGGGTCAAAGGAAGTGCTAGTTTCGAAAAACCTTCAATAAACCTCCGATAATAACCAGCTAAACCCAAAAAGCTTCAAATTTCAGTAACAGATCTCGGAGCCTCCCATTGTAGAACTGCTTCTACTTTAGATGGATCCACAGCAATACCATTACCTGAAATTACGTGTCCAAGAAAACTCACCTCCGACAACCAGAATTCACACTTGGATAATTTAGCAAAAAGCTTCCTCTCCTTCAAAACCTGCAAAATAATACGCAAATGTTCTGCATGCTCCTCCCGCGACTTAGAATAAATTAAGATATCATCAATAAACACCACCATAAAACGATCCAGATGCTCGTGAAAAATACGATTCATGTATTCCATAAACACACCTGGCGCATTAGAAACCCCGAATGGCATCACAGAATATTCATAATGACCATATCGTGTTCAAAAAGCCGTCTTCTGAATGTCTTCCTCCTTCACCCTTATCTGATGATACCCTAACCTCAAGTCAATCTTACTAAACACACACGCACCAACTAACTGATCCATCAGATCATCAATTCTTGGAAGAGGATATTTATTCTTGATCGTCACCTTATTCAACTGGCGATAATCAATACATAATCGCATACTGCCATCCTTCTTTTTCACCAATAACACTGGAGCACCCCAAGGAGAAACACTTGGTCTCATGAACCTCTTTTCCAACAACTCACTCAACTGTTTCTTTAACTCCACCAACTCAGATGCCGACATACGATAAGGTGCCATAGATACAGGTCTAGTACCAGGGACTAGATCTACAGAAAACTCTACCTCTCTCACTGGCGGAAAGTCTGAAATATCCTCAGGAAACACTTCCGAAAATTCACACACAACAGGAAACACATCAAGTGAAACTTGACTATCCACAGTTAAAGATACAAACAAACCAAACAACTGAGCTTCATCCTCCAAAAGTTTCTTCAACTCTTTGGTAGATAAGAAACTCGAATCTTCGTCTTCCTCAAGAGAAGGAAACCGTACTAGCTTATGATAACAATCAATGTGAACTCGATTGAATTGCAACCAATTCATACCCAGGACCACATCTAAACCCTCCAACGGTAAACACACCAAATCCATTTCAAAGTCTTTACCATAAATGGTCAAATGACATCTTAGACAAACCAAGGAAGTAGTTACTGACCCCATTGCTGGAGTATCAATAACCATCTCACCACCCATCACAAACAACACAAGATTCAAATGCTTCGCGCACTCAGATGAAATAAACGAATGAGTCGCTCCAGTATCAATAATGGCAATCAAAAGAGTACTATTAATAAAACAAGTACCTCTGATCAGACGATCTGCACTCGAAGTCTGAGTCCCCGATAGTGCAAACACTTTCCCACCAGCTGGAACTTGTTTCGGTTTCGGACACTTTGTACTAACATGTCCCAGTTCCCCACAGTTAAATCACTTCATCACGTTCTTCTTACAATCAGCTGCAATGTGTCCTATACCTCCACAGTTAGAACACTTTCTAAAATCTTTCCTGCACTCAAACTGACGATGCCCCACTTCGCCACACCTATAACATCTCATAGGACCAGATATTCCTCCTCCACTTGACCTCTTCTCAAAATTCCCTCTTTGTTTACCTTTATCAGCTGGTGTCACATACGGACCACCACGGAACTGTTGTTTCCCTTTCCTCTCGCTCACACTCTTGTAATGAGTAGAACGAGCCTTACTGTCTTCTTCATAAATCCTACAACAATCTACCAAATCAGAAAACCTCCAAATCCTCTGATATCCAATTGCCTGCTTTATCTCAGGACGCAAGCCATTCTCAAACTTTACACACTTAGAGAATTCAGCAGTCGCTTCAGCATAATGAGGATAAAACTGCACAAGTTCCACAAACTTAGCAGTATAATCGACAACAGACATATTACCTTGTTTTAGTTCCAGAAACTCAATTTCCTTCTTTCCTCTCACATCTTCAGGAAAATACCTCCTCAGAAACTCCATACTAAACACAGCCCAAGTAATCTCCTCCTCTGCAGCTTCTAACACACGACGAGTACTAACCCACCAGTCATCAGCTTCTTCCAATAACATGTGAGTACCCAGTCTCACCTTTTGATCTTCAGCACAATCCATCACTCGGAAAATCCTTTCAATCTCTTTCAGCCAAATCTGTGCACCATCCGGATCATATCTTCCTTTGAAGACAGGCGGTTTGTTCTTCCTGAACTCATCATTACCTGCAGCATTAGGTGCACCCTGCACAGCACGAGCCATAGCTTGCATAGCTGCAACCAAAGCAGCATCATTCCTACCAGCCATATTCTGTTCATTTCCAATAACAGAAACTATGGTTAAACAAACAACTCATCCAACCACAACAACCAACAAGGACTAACACAACTGACACGGACTGGCTCTGATACCACTTAATGTAACACCCCCAATTTATACCCCCAATTAATTAAAACAGTAAAGGAAAATTCAAAATTTCGTCAGAGTATATTTAAATTATCATGGCATAGACCGAGGGGTCACATTAAATTGAAACAATTCATACAACACCTGCTCATAAAGATATGCAACAGTGGGGTAGCTATCAACAGAGGAACTCAGTTCCTTACACCCACATTTCAGAATTTAGAATAAAAGCGGAAAATCTAAAATCGAATAACATACATATATATCACACGAAAAGTTTGTCATACATCGAGTTGTACATGCACAAGCCAAAAGATATATATACAGAATACACAATAATCACTAACGGCCTCCCTAACTACCCGGTGTCACATATCAGAGCCGGCCGACAAAATAATGAAGACGCAAAGCTTCACAAAAATACCTCCAGCAACTCTAATCTGCAATGCCTCATAGAGCATTATAAAACAGCAGAAGGGTGAGAAAAACAACCATAATATAATTGCATACAATCATATATATAACACCAAAATACACATATATACGTTTCTCACCACAACTCACACCATAATTCCAACACAATGCAACACAAGGTATAATTCATATTTCCATCACCAACCCGTATCCATATATCAATCTTATCCACAATTCCACACATCAGACAATCATAATGATTTATGCAATGCAAGAGACCGACACAACGACTCCATGCATATGCACATGCGGTACCGACTTCCATTGTTTCTCATCACTAGTTCACTCAGGAACTTTGCTGGAATCATCGTTCATTACATCACTGTAACTCCCCGTCGGGCATACGATGTTCCCCGTCGCTCACACCTCTTTGTATAAGGCACACGACGTTTATGGATCGGCCACACCTCTTTGTATAAGGCACACGACCCGATCACTCACACCCCACATGGGCACACGATCGTTTATAATCATCGCTCACACCTCTTTGTATAAGGCACACGATGTTATAGCGAATTCCCTCTGGAATCCAAACCGTCACTCAGGACGTCTCAACAATGCATATCATGATTCTTGACATACAATGACCCATGACATTTAATATGCACACATAAATACATTCATTTACATCGACCAAATCACACTTTGCACTTTTGCCCAAAACAATGCATTTAATTTCCATACGGCCACAAATCATCACAACCTCATCTAAACGCATACATTTACCTCATACAACAACACCTTGCATAATACACATCAATTACGCACAGTTATAATGACAAAAGTCGACGACCGACACTATTCCCAATTTTCCAACATAATTAAATCGGCTAACAATTTCTAAACCATCATAACAAGAAAGTACAACTCAATAGCTACGCAACGATACCAAGAATAAAAAAATCGGACAAACGGAACTCAAGTTACGAAAGAAAACGAAAAACGATATTTTGAAAAGTTCCATTTTGTAATTGTCCTGTCCATACGCGTATTGCCCTGAGCCATACGCGTATGAGCAGAGACTCATTTTTCCCAAAGTTCACGTGTAAAAGTCCGTACGCGTAATGCCCAACCTCGTACGCATATTGCCCTGAAATGCTACGCGTATCATACGCAAATGGGCAGATGGCCGAGCAAAATAACATTCCATACGCGTATTGGCCCATGACTCGCCCTCCATACGCGTATTACCAAGGTCCATACGCGTATGAACATGCCCCATACGCGTATGGCCTGGAAAAACCAGAAAAATTTCTGCAGAACGAAGTTCTGCGTTTTCTAACGAAAAATCCTCCAATTTCACCTACACCCAGAAAAATTACCAATACAATGCATAGCCACATGTATCTATCATATACCAACAATAATGAACACTAAAAGCATAATTTCCAACACATTTAATCAATTTCTAATCAATTTGACACAATATGGTTTTACTAAATATTTTCATTTCAATCCAACAAACATCACAAATACTCATACATAATCATACACAATCATACAATAATTGAGTTTCGCACCCTTACCCGATTAAATCGATTCTAGAAGTTGATTTTTTTTATTTCCCAAGCTTTTCTAACTATTTCTTTTCTTCTTCTCTTTTCTCTCCTTTTTCTTTCTTCTCCCTTTCTTTCTTTCTATTTTTCTCTCTTCTATTTTCTATTTTCTTACTTAATGAAAAATATCCCAAAATGACCAAAATATCCCCACACTCAAATATCTCGCAAACGATCCCAAAACCCGATAAAATATCACAACATTGAAAAATATCATATTTTCAGATAAAAGTCGAAAATAAAATAAAATAATCAAACGACTCGATTAAATAAAACTCACACAAAAACTAGGTCGTTACAGGAGAAACATCAGCTTCTCATGGATATTCCAACTATAGAGAGACTGGATATCATTTTGGTGCATGTGAGTGTGCAGTGTTGGCTACTTCAACTGTTTTGAGAATGTTGTGTTGTTCCTGAATCCGAATGGATGTCAGATTAGATGATAGTGTCGGTTGGCAAAATGGCGCTATCCTTTAGGGAGGACGGTCGGGTGTTCTCGTTGTTCGCTTCCTGCTGAAGTGGAAGGCGATGTTTTCACTGAAGACGGGCCAGTGGTGTGTGTCGTTACGTGAAAAACAACCTGCAAAGACACAAAGTTGCCATCGAACTTTATTTATTCCAACAGGGAAAGGAAAACATCGAGAAAACCTCAGAAGGGAAAGAACATGGTCATCGCAACCAAGTTCGGGGTTTGGGAGTCGATTACGCAAGAGGAAGGTGTTAGCACCCCTCGTGTCCGTTGTACTCAACGGGATCCACTCTTGTTGTTCTAATCAAATGGTGTGTATATCTAAAGCTTAAATTGCTAAGAGAATGCATGAGCAAAAGGGAGAAAAACAGAAGGGGAAAAAACAAAAGGGAGTCGCCAGGATCTCGCAATCCTATACCTACGTATTCCATCGTGCAATAGGAAAGTCAGAGCAATCATGGTTCGGAGGACTATCGTGAAAAAAAAAGGAAGGTTGCAAAAAGAAAAGGTGAAAAAGGGAAAAGGTAGGTTGTGTATGAGAAGATGGCAAGAAAAGGTGAACCATGAATAGTGATTATGGTAATTATTTGTTGTTTTTGATGAAGGAAAGTGGGAGAATTTTGAATGGGGGAAAGGTTATGATGAAGAGAAAAATGTTGCAAGGTGTGGTATGATGGTGAAAATGATTGAGAAGATAATAAAAACGTGTAAGGACCAAGTATATGAAGAAAAGTTCTCAGCTTTTCTTTTCACCTTCAAAATGCAGCAGGTTTGTTTCTTTGTTTGGTGGTGAAAGTTATTCACAAGGGATGAGGGAGTATGAACGCTGGATGAGTTTTGAAGATGGTTTGTAATTTTTGGATGTTGTAGTGAGTTTGTTTTTATGGTGTATGAGTGAAGCTTGGAGGAACAAAGTGAAGGAAGATGGTGGTGTCACACCCTAATTTTTGACCCTAAGATCCCTTTTCTTTTTGTATAGCATCTTTAGGTTATGCGGTCCTTCTGTGTGTGTTTATTACGACTAACCAGTTCATGCAGGTGCTTTTAAATGGATTTCTTGGCAAAAGAGTTACTTAAAGTTGATAATTGTAGGCCATGCCTCATGATACTTTCAAGAAGTGTTCAAGTTCATTTGTGTCAGGAATTAAATTAAAATTTTATGATATGTTTCAAATCATGTTTGATTTATGAGCCATAGAAGACATGTTTCCAACGGTTCATGTAAAGATGTCAAATTCACCAAGTCCTGGCAAGTGCAAGTGTGTAAAAATAAAGATTCATGTTCTTTTACGAAAGTCCACATCGGTTTCAAGATTCAATTTCAAGTCATCATGGTTTTCAAGTATTTAAATTCAAGATAATTCAGATTTTTGAAAGCTCAAGATAATTCTAAAACTCAAGTTCACATTTCGCATTACAAGGACGAGGGCCTAGATCCTTTGTCTTGATCCATCATGGGTAAGGGACCTTGAAGTGTGGAAGCATGGATTCGAAGACCTCTTGAATCAAGTTTGTTAAAGTCTCATGTAAGAGTTTTCAAATTCATCTTTAAATTACAAGACAAAAAGATGTGGGTTGAGGGCCTTATGATGGTTATGGGGAGTATCTTCTCAAATATGTGATGGGTGTGATCATTACTGGTGGATATGAAGGACTTGTGATTTTAACAGCTGGATGTTGAGGCTAGAATAGCAGCAAGCAAAAATATATAAGTAACCCAGTTTTGTCGTTCTCCATAGGGATCAGTGCGAGGGAAAGAATGTCATTCGAAGGTTTCTATGTTTCTAAGCTCATGGTTCAAAAGTTTTGGTTTAAAGCGGAACCAAAAGCAAATGCGGAAAATGTAAAGACTGAAAATACAAAATAAAGTATGAATTATAAATAGAGCCTTATTGGAATTGGATCTCATCAATTGATAACACATGCATTCTTCTAATCATATTATACATAAATCAATCATTCGCCTAATATCTTCACGTATCACCCATGGCAGAGGTTATGTCTAACGCAACGTCGAGAGATCGACCATATTGCCTCATTGGTGGTGTCTCACGCAACAAAAACCAACACAGAGCATTAAGAGCTGATACTCACGCAAGTGTTAAGCCTAAATCTATCTCTAGAGTTTAGAACAAAACAGATAATCATCTTAGATCCAGATCTGAAGAGTATATGTCTATAGCGGTTCAAATCAAAGATAAATAGGTAAACAAAGATGACACCCACGTCAGATAAATGACTGCTTCATATAAAATGCCAACGATCAGAATACGTACATACGTTTAACCCTTTTTACATGTATTCAACTAATTTGCCAAATGCATGTGAATACCGTTCTTCATCACTATTATCACGCATCCTCGCAATACCGTATCGATCCTACTCATGCTAGCCATGCTACTTAATCAACACAATACATCAAAAGATACAATGAATATCAATTCATAAAACCATGTCAAAAGTTTTACTCATTGATAGATGAAAATCTAAGATCAAGGATTTGTAAAGGTTTTGTCAAGACCACAAATAATCAATCAAAGACAACAACAATAGAGAATCAAAACATATTCACAAACATGCATTAGATGAAATACATAAGGTATCAAACGATTACATCCTCATCCAACAAGAGATCAAAAATCCTACCTTTTCTCCCTTGAAATGAAGAAATATCAAGTTCTGATCCTAAAATTACAAGTTGGAATGATAATTCCAAAACTAAATCTAAAAAGTGTGAAAGTTATATTTATATACATTCAGGATTTTCACTGTTCGCTAGGCGAACCACTTCATTCGCACAGCGAATGGTAAATATAGGCACTTCAGGTGCCTCTGAATAGTTAAACCGCCCCAGAAATTCTCGTGCGTACGTAATGCGAAGGAATGCTCGCAAATCGAACACCCGCTTTCAAGCTCGCAAAGCGAATTTTAGTTCATTTTTCCTCTGCCCAAATCTGAGACCATTCGCTGGGACCTCGCTAGCTGTTCGCAAAGCGAACCTTCACTAGCAATTCGCCAGAGTTTGCAAAGCGAACCTTCTGCTATTTTCTTCTTTTCCTTGGCAGCTTGCATCAATTCTTGTGTCTTACACTTTTGATCAATTAGTGCATTTTCCTGCACAATAACACACATATTACAAGCACCAAAGGTATATTCTCAAGGTTAGAAGAACAACAACAATCATTAGCAAAACCAATGAAAACATAAGAAAATAGTGGAAAAAGTGCAAGAAAAGATATGTCATTTTTAGGTCAAATCTGCACCTAACACTGGACCCAATCGACTTCCGGACCCTATCGACTTCCTAATAATCTTCCAAATATATTATGGAAGAACCCTCACTACTTTATTTCCTTCCTGACATATGTTTTCAAAGGATCATTTAAGAATGAATTTGAAGACTTAACGTTTGTTTGGTATCAAGACGGAGGAACCATAATTGTTAGTGGTAGAGATATATTAAGCGATACGTGACATGTGCAAATGGGTCATTCTAAGTGGGTTGATTTTGCTACCATATTTGGAATTAGATCAAGGAGTAGACAAAACACAAACTTCCGGTATTCAGGTAGTCCGTTGGTGCAATGGGACGGAAACGGCAACCGCATACAAAATTTCCTTTACCACTCATTCGCTGTTCAATTATAAAAGTGACGGTTGGAGATGGCTACGTGTTTTCATTGGCTAAACATAGTGGCATACAAGAATAGGAGCATCACCTCTCCATGACTTCTTGATAATATTTTATTCAGAATTATATTGCAAATTTTTTGCATACTAAAAAGAAAATATCTAAAAGACCATTGTTCTTGCAATGAAAGATCTACAGCTTAATACCAAAGGTTGTTCCCTCAATGCTATTCGTGAGAAATATAAACAAGAGAAGTTCAACTGTGTGGCAAATCTATCTCCCAAACCGGTGCAGTCATTGTTCTAGATTCAACTGTAATTCTAATTATGCATTTCTGAAGACACAAGCATGAATTGGAAATTTCCATACAGTGAGGGGGGTGTTATCATCAATTGTGATGTATTTTACCCTTTACTCTTTTGTTACGTGTAGAATGGTCTCAATTTTCAAGTTTGCCTAGATCTCTTTGTAACATTTTGAAAATTGAGTACAGAATGTACAAAAATCAATGGGTGTGGGGATTGAAAGTTCAAATCACCCATGCCCTTCAAGTTCTTTGTCCATCCCAAAATACAAAAGCAAAATTCCGAAGGAACAGTGAGATTACAAATTTACATTTTATCATAAAGGATCCTAAAAATTTGCAAGCCTAAAATCTACAATGGCCATCTATCTTCATGCCATGGCCAAGCAATAGTTGTTCTCTCCTCACAGCCTCAATTCCGAGTTTGTACATACGGGCATACAGATTGGATCTGATGTTGGAAATCCTCACCTCCTGTAAGCATCAATAAGGAAGCAACAATTTTGTTGGTGAGTTCATCTCAAGATAAGTGTGCAAGAGTTTAGAAGATGGCATTACCTAGCTCGATGCCAAACGTGAACGGTATATACATAAAGGAAGAGAGAAGCTTACCATCAAAGTCCTGTACTTATTACAGGTTCACACTCATTTCATTTCTCTTTAGAATCCCTTACGAGGATTAGATACATTCAGTGGCTTGGCAACACCTTTTGGTTGCATTTACAGAAAGAGATGCCTGTTATCAACCGTAAGCAAGTTAAGATTTTACCAAAAAGCATGAAAAGAAAATTGAACATAACCATGAATTGAAACCAATTACAGTACTGACACCGAAATTAAGAGGGATGCTACTGCGGTGCCAAACAACACGAGGGCTCAACTAAGTTGAACAAACCAATCATTACAATTTAATTCAAAGAGTTGTATAGAATGAGAAAGCATTACCGAAGTTGCTCGATTCTTCAAAGATGCGTGGGAGCAAAGCTTGTTCGACCTTTGTTATTCTTGGTTTGGTTGTTGGGGCTGCCGTTTTTCACTACTGGAAATTAATTGCGTCAAATAACAACTCTCCACATTGAGTACAACGAACTATGGCTTAAGGCGGGAGGTCGAACACCTAGCGCGAAACCTGTTCAAGATACCACAACGGTTAGCATACATACTTACTACGGATATTTTGTGGAGCGGTGGTAGAAAAAGAAACAATTTCATTCACAATCCAACCTCACTTTCTACAAATCTAAGAAGATTTTATTCGAGAAAGAAAAGTCATTTCTTAGAAAGCTCATTGAACTATGGCAAGAAACATTGTTGAGAAAAATCATTACCTGAATAATTCATGCGAACAGATCCCGTTTTGCGGAGTATGAGACCTCTGACTGCTACACATTGCAACACACATGTTCAGGGAGTTAAAACCATTGAAAATTTTCCTCATATTAAACTATGAAAATGATTTCCTGCTCTATGGTGATATTTGTTGGTTGGATAAACATTGAGGAACCGTGGCTACACCTGAAAAATCAAAATCCAATTGAAATTAAAAATTTTAATATCATGATTTGTCAAGAATCAAGAAAGGCAATCACAAAGTCCTCAATAACCGTAAATTGAAAAAACAAGGAAAGCATAAATTTTCAGATTAAAATTAAAGAAGACAGGAAGAAATAAGGAAAAGATGAAGCAGCAGCACTCGTCAACTCTCCAACCGGCTAATGTCTAGAAAACTTAAAGAAAATGGCAAGTATTCACAAATAAACATGTTTCTCACATAAGTGTGTTCATACTAGTCATCATGAATGACAAGCCACATACAGAAAAAGAAAAGAGGATGTTTACTTCACCTGCAATAGCCACTTGGAACCCTGCCTGCCATAAAGTATTTGTCAAGTCATGTCTGCGAGAAGTGTTGAATTTGAACGAGTCCTTCGTAATGCTGGACTTCACATCAATCCGCAAAACATGTTGAAGCAAAAATGGAAGTAGCAGACATCACATCATAAGCATTAAGCTCCAAGACATAATCCAAACACAATCAAGACCAATTTAATTACCTTCCAGAATAGGTTCTAAAAATGTTCAGACAACATTCAGATTATTTCCAAAACAATCTACCTGCATGTCTATTTGAAAATGGAAAGGATTATCACACAAGATCAGCAGGCTATTCAATTTTGAAATCAGAAATTCAATGTCCTAAAGTCTATAAATTAGACACATTTCATAACAATCAGACAGGAAAAAATCACCACCAAAGAGCACACCGAATCACTCATACACAAATCTTCCTCATCCAATTTCATCAACCTCACAAATCCATTATCACAAACTCAAGATAAAACCACCCTCAGAAATTCAAAAGATACATGATCACATCACAGTGAACACAAAAAGTCACATTCACACACCTTACAAGCATGTAATACGCAGAAACAGCAGGTCACCTAAGTTGTAACAGCGACGCAATACCATGCACCAAATCACGCCTTGCAGAGTGTAGCGTGCGATTTTTGTCGGTGATGCGACCACCTTATCGCCATGGTTTCTCCTCACCGCAATGGTAGGAGTGGGGTGCTACTTTCTGATTTCTTATTTATCCCATGAAGCTGGAAGGGAAAGGAAAGCTATCTAAAACTAACTTTGCACACGAATGTTTAACTAAATAAATGCTTAAAGAGATTCGGGGAGTTCGGGGTCAGGTTATACAATGGGGAGTTGTCAATTACTCATCCTATATGTGGTTATCCACAGGTTGTTAGCATTAGGTTCTGCATTGTACTTGATGTTGTTTATCTGTTGATTGGGAAAATTTCTTCTTTGGGAGATATGAGAGAGAGAGAGAGAGAGAGAGAGTTTTTGATGATTTTGGTAAGGTACTGGACCTAAGTTTTTTATTAGTATGCGAAGGTACTGGACCTAGAGTTTTTTATTGGTATGCGAAGGAACTGGACCTAGAGTTTTTGATTGGTATGCTCGCTAATATTTCGCAATCTTATGCCTATTTATCCTCGTTTAAAGAAACAGGGAAATCAGAGCCCAAGATTGAAGTTAAGGTTATTTGTGTCTTCTTCAAAGCCCAAGATTGAAGCTAAAAGATTTGACTGAGAAAGAATTTGTCATCTATAAAGGGAGACATCTCGTCTGTTTATCACAACTGTTGGGTGACTGATTATAAAGGAGAATTACTTTAACTGGGATATGTGAATCCAGCAATGCCATAATTTCATTTATAGGGGATTTATCCTGAAGGAGAAAACTTTAACTCAGTGTAGAGCAATGCCATTTTTCCTTAGGAATCTTTCATGCTAAGTGAGGGACAGTGGCGTGGATGTAAATAATCAGAGGCTTGCCACTTACAGCAATTAGATGAAAGAGGAAGTTTTACCAGGATAAGAGATGGACGACAGCTTGAATATTTGAATCAACAAGTGTTCCATTTACAGCAGTTATCTGGGATTAGGGTTTGTTTGATTTGTTTGTTTTGATGTGTGATAACACAGAGAAATGTCTTCCTGTGGAGAGATTTTGATTTCCTCTGAGGGGGTGTTGATTTTTGTGTTCCTTGATCAAAGCCCAAGGTTGAAGCTAAGAGATTGATTGACTCCATTGGAGAAGTCCTTCTACAAAGCCTAAGAGGAGGTTGGAAAAGGCTGACTCAATAAGAGAGTGTTTATCTGTCTTGTACAAAGCCCAAGATTGAGGCTAAAAAGAGACTGACTCTTTTGGGGATATCATTATACAAAGCCTAAGAGGAGGCTAAAAGTTGACTTTTCCAGGGAAATATTTGGTTTGTCTTGTACAAAGCCCAAGATTGAGGCAAAAAGAGGAAACTGACCCTATAGGTGAGAGATTTTATCTGTCTTGTACAAAGCCCAAGATTGAGGCTAAAAGAAGATTGACTCTGTTGGAGAGATTTATACGGTGTCTTGTACAAATCCCAAGATTGAGGCTGAAATGAGGCTGACTCTACTAGTGAGAGGATATTTATGGGTGTCTTGTACAAAGCCCAAGATTGAGGCTGAAAAGAGAATTGACTCTGCTTAGGGATATTAATTCACAAAGCCTTAAAGAAGGATGGGAGGAATTGACTTCGCTGGGGAATATATTTATCCAGAGCTTAAGAGAAGGTTATGAAGATTTTGAATTTGTTGGAGAAATTTTATATATGTCTTTTACAAAGCCCAAGATTGAGGCTAAAAAGATTACTAGCCCAGCTGAGGATTTTTAAGGTGTCTTGTATAAAGCCCAAGATTGAGGCTAAAATTGTTGACTCAACAAGAGAGTGTTTATATGGTTAACTCTACTGAGGAAAATCATTATACAAAGCCTAAGAGGAGGCTGAAAAGGGTTGACTCAACAAGAGAGTACTTTTAGGAGATTGACTCAACAAGAGAGTGCTGAAAAGGTGATTGACTCAAAAAGAGAGTGTGGAAAGGTTATTGACTCAACAAGAGAGTACTTTATTTGTCTTGTACAAAGCCCGAGATTGAGGCTGAAAAAGGTTAACTCAAAAAGAGAGTGTTTTAAGAAAGAAGATGAACTCAACAAAAGGGTGATGTTGGGGCTAATTCTGCTGAGGAAAATCATTATGCAAAGCCTAAGAGGAGGCTGTCTTCTGCTGAGGATTATTAAAATCCAGAGGCAGATCCAAATCAGGGGATCAACTCTTGCTGAGGGTTACAGAAGAGTTGAGGTATCAAATGCCTTGAGGTTCTGATTTGGGATAGTGTTATACTGATGATAAGCTGACCCTGCCTGGGGAAATTTTAAGTGAGAGTTTAAAGATTGAGTTTTGAAAACCTATAGAGGTTTCAACTCTACTGGAGATTGGTTTAAATGACCAGGGTTTTTCCTGTGTTTGTAGGGAACTTGAGAATGTCTTTGAGATCCAAGAGGAGATTAGACTGTCCAAGTCTACTGGTATGGAAGATTTTATATTTGTATGATGCCCAAGATGAGGCAGGTGTCTTAAGGGATGAGAATCAACTCTAAATTGTCCAAGGTTTTGACTCTTTAGAAAGATTGCTCTAACAAATGATGACTAAGTTATGTCTTATACCTTTAAGAGGTCTTCAGGGTCCTTGTATTAAGCCCAAGAGAAGGTATGAGAACTTCTAAGAAGCCGGAGGGTCCTAGTACAAAGCCCAAGAGGAGGCTGGGATGCTTTTAGGAAGCCTGTCGGTCCAAACTTAAGAAGAGTTCAAGAAAAGTTTCATCGGGAATAATCTTTTCTTTAGTGAACAGTTCTAGGGTTTGAAGAAATTCAAGAGAGGTTTCACCGAGAATTAATCCTCTCTGGGGAAATGAACTTCTTTGAAAATTTTCTAATAGTGACAGTCTAAGAAAAGTTCATCGGGAATAACGTCTTTCTCTTTGTTCCATATTGTATAAGCCCAAGAGAAGGCAAGATTGTATCTGGAATTCCTATGGGGAACTAGTTTTGACTGTTGAAAGAGTGAGCACTGGCTTTATCTAGTTCTAGACCTAATTGTCGGGGAAAACTCTAAGCAGATAATATACAGGCATATATATATACAGATGAAATATATACAAGTAGGTAAAAGAGGGTAGGAGGACTTACAAGTGCGCAAGCTTCCAGCATTACAGACAAATATATATATATATATATATATATATATATATATATATATATATATATATATATATATACAAGTATGTAAAAGAAAGTTGTTTTAAAACTTACAGGTGAGCAAGTTTCCATTGTAACAGCTGTATGATTAGTTGTTCAAGAAATTAAAGAAAGTTTTGATAATAACTGGGAATTTGAATCTAAATCAAAAGGTAAAGTTGTTTTTGAAAAGATTGTTGGGGCTTATACTCAAGGAGAGGCCCAGATGAAAAACAGTAATCGCACCGTTGATCTGAAATTTGTATCGGGACTTATACACTGACTGAGGCCCAAGAAAGGTTTTCTGTACAAATAGATGGGTCTTACAATTCAAGGAGAAACCCAAAGTTTTGAAAAAGAAAAGAAATGGGACTTACAACACAAAGGGTAGGCCCAAGTGATTTTGTTTTGAAATGGCGATCGCTCCGAGATTTTTGAAAACACGGTGGGACTTATACAATGACTGAGGCCCAAGAAAACTTTATCTACAAAAGGATGGGACTTACACTCTATAAAAGGGGCCCATAGTATTTTGAAAAAAAGATTTGTGAGGGTGAAAATAATCAAAACCCTAATTTGATTTTAAAATGCATTTTAATTGAATAAAATTCAATTAAAATGATCAAAATTATCAAACATGTATAAAAAACAAATTGTGATCTTGGATTAATGTTTGAAAAACCATGTTTCATTCATAGAATGATTTGAAAATCATTTGAATTTACTAAATCAAGAGAAAGAAATATTTTTAAATGTTTAAAAACAAATAAAAACATAATTCTTTACAAAAATACCAAATATACAAAATAAATAATATTTTTCTGAAATTTTTATGGAATAAAATATTTTAAGATTTTTGGGAATTTTCAAAAAAAGAACAAATAAAAAATAATTAAAATTGAGAGAGAAAATAATTTTGGAATTAATTAAATAAAACCATAAAAATAGCAAAAATATCAAAATATGGCAAAGTGGAAAAAATGGTCTGGGTGGGTGTTGAACACACGACCATCAATCCAAACACGCATGCGCGCTATCACTGGGGTGGTGATACATCCGTGTATCAAAACCACCCCAATAATACATAAGGGGTGCCAAGTTCTAGGCCTGGCCAAGGGGCCATGGCTGGCCCTTGCCCAAGGCAAGGCCTAGTCTTGGCAATTTGCATGAAGCCTCTAACTTTCTCATTTCTCCATGGATTGGGACAAAATATAGGTGCATCTGACCTATAATTTCATGAGGAATCCAATGGTGCCCTTGGAATTTTTCAAAAAATGCCTCCATTTCAAAATCCGATAGTGATTTAAAAATAGGCCTAATTTTGCATGTTCTATGCTATCTCATGGTACAGGCAATAATAGCATGATAAATTGGATCAAGCACAACACATATGATATGTATGAGAGGTCCATAATCAATGGACCTTAAAGCAATGCATGATTTAGAGAGTTCAAGTTTTGATGCACTTACCTCTTGGAGCTCCTCATGCTATTTGCCAAGTTCCTTGTGCCAGAAGTTATTCAATGCTTTGAAAACTCTTGATTGATCCCTTAGAAGCTTTTAGGATGATCAAAACCAGCTGGAATCCTCAGAAACAAGTATTAGGCTCTTTCTTGCAAAAGTGGCAAAGTAACCAAAATAGCAACTCCCTCAAATGGTGTTCCAGATGAGGGAAAACAATTGGGACAGTTTGAGGATGATATTTGGAGTGTGTTTGAGGCCTAGTTTGGTTTTGGAAGTGACTGAATCAAGGCATGGCTTGACAAATACAGAAAAGTCCAATTTTGAGGTTTTGGAGGTGGATTTTTTTATTTTGGTGTTTTAGATCACAAGTGAGTGTTTGAACAGCTTAGATATGACATATTGGATGTGTTTGGATCATGAGATGTGGTGGAATTTCTCTCTAACTCAAAAACTCAGAGATGACTTGCAAAAGAATGCATTTTTGGCTAAAGAGATAGATTTTGAGGAAAGCATCAGTTGTAGTGCTTTGGTGTACTCAAACTGATCACAATTGAGCTCTATTTATAGTGTGTCAAGTTTGTTTTGGCATCAATAGTGAATAGCAGCTGCAGCCGGCCTTTGGCCAATGTTGATCAAAAGGAATCTCAAGTCTCCTCTAGCCATTGAGTTGAGGTTAGGGCACAGGCCTATGGTCCTTTGTTTCAGAGCTGAATCTTGACTCATTCAGTTGGGAATGTCTCAGTCTATGCCACCTCGGTGCATCCATTGAATGCTTGGAAACAAAATTGGAGTCTTTTGCACTTTTTAGCCTTTTTAGGTTTGTTATGGCTATATGTAGATTCTTGGACTTGGAAGGCTTGGGGATCAGATCATTACCCTTTTGTTTTATCCTCTGATGTGTCCAAATGGATGACAAGTCTTGGAGTTGTCCAATTTTGCCAAATCGAGCAAAATGCCAAAATTTGCCTTGTACAAGGCAGTTGGAAATGGTGATTTTGAGGGAATCATATCTCCTTGCTCAGGTTGAGTTATGAGAGGCTCTTGTGCTTTTTAGAAAGCCCTCATATGATACAAAATATGTGTAGCCATAGTTTATTTTGAAACTATTTGGATCCCATTGAAAAATCCTCATGAAATTGATGTTCAAGGCTGGTAACTTAGGCAGATTTTCACTAAGTGTTGGAAAAAGTGTCATTTTCATGTTTTTGTGATTTTGATTAATCCATAACTCAAAATCTATGAAGAATTGGAGTTTCATGTAGTTGAAGCTTTTGTAAAATGTAGGAAGACCTACAAATCAGGCCTTGGATCACCCAAAATGGCTTCTTGGATCTTAAGTTATGATCCTTGGAAGTTGGCAGCAAAATCACTTTTGTTCCATAACTTAGAAAAATTTTGGTTTCTTATGGTTGCCCCTTTTGCAAGAAACCTCACTTTTCTTTATTTTTCTTAAGGAATGATGATCAATACCATACATTAACATTATTTTTGACTTAGGGGAACCATATTTGTGAAAAAATCCAAAAAGTCAAACTTGATTTTGTGCATAGTTGACTTTTTATCGGATGAAATCCAAACTGTGCGATCCTTTGTGAAATCAAGTCCTTGACCTAATTCAAACCTAATGGATGGATTCCATAGGTGTTTTAGGGTGTCTTGAGTCATGTCCCAAGGTTTGGGAGCATGTCTTGGTCAAAAGTCAAAGGTACAGTTGACTTTTCCTTCAAAACCCTAATTGCGGTCCAGATGAAATTGAAACTTGTGGACTAAGCTTCTTGGCTCAATCCATTGTTTTAAATGGATCAATGTAGTGTAATTAAGGCCCTAAAATCATGTCTTGAGATCTTGGCTCATGTTTTGCTCCAAAAGTCAACTTAGGGGTGAATTAGGTCAAGAAACCCTAATTCCTGATTTTTTTATGAATGCACCCCCTTAGGTTAAATTGACTTGATGATTGGGTCCATGAGGTCCCTTGGAGTATCTTGGGTTGTGATTTGAAGCATTGGCTCATGCCTAGAGGAAAATTTTCATCTGGAGGCCTCAGTCGACCAAAAACCCTAATTTGGTGACACTGGCGATCTCGAGGCTTGATCCACTTGGAATGTTGCAACCTTGTGCTTGATTCTTGATGTGGGTGTCATCTTGATCCTTTATAGGTGTTTAAGATATTAGACAAGTTTAAGATCATGTAATTTCTTGATTGATCTTTTATCTAAGTGCTCTGAGAGGGCCCAAAACCTAATTCTTGGTTATGGTGAAATGCTCAACAATCCTTGAAGAAATTGATGAGGTATGAAGCTACACCCATTTGTGGTGATGATCTTCACAATGATGGGAAATCATGGTTGTCAAAATTTTGAGTATGACACAAAGGCATGGCAAAAAGGAAAATAATTCACACGCATTGCAGTATACACATCACAGAAAAAGGATACACACATGGCTAGGAACAGAGGCATTGCAGCGAAGGAGGAAAATTCACTCAAGGCATTCACACGATTTGCAGCAGAGAAGTTCATAGGAAAAATCATCAAAAAGATTGCAACATACACAGCAAAGAAGCAGGACATAGGAGGACATCAAGAAAAGACAAAGCGAAATCAAAGGAGGAAAGACACTTATCTTCGTCTCAGGAGCGCCAGCGGAGCTACGCCGAAGATAGTCGTCGGACTTGCTCCGACCAGGTTAGTCTTCATTCTTTTTTCCTCTTGCCTTACTTCGGTTTGAACTGATATCCCCAACATTTTCTTGCTTTCTTTGCGATTCATTCAATTTGTTGGTATCGCTTTCGATTTAGAGTTTGGACCTCGTTTTAGGACTTAGGGTTTTTGTGAGATAAGGTTCAGATTTAGCGAACTAGCGAAGAAGATTGAGAGAGTTTTTGAGATTGAGTTTCGATTTCTATGTGAGCTTGGCTTGGGAGAACTCATAGTTTGCCATGTTTAGTTCCTCGTTGGCATAAGAATTTGGAGAAATGTGAGATGTAAAGGATAGAGAGACTTGAACGAAAGATGAAGTGGTGATATCTTTGTTGCTTTTCTTTTCTTTTTGACTTAAGCAAATTAGATTGGGTTGGCCCGTTACTTTTTTCAAACCTACTAATTCATTCTTACACCCTCCTCTTCAAATTGAATTTAGTTTTTTACAACAAACTCTTTAGACATAAATTTAGGATTAACTTTTTTTAAGATTAATTAAATATTTAAAACCTCTAACCTTGAAAACTTAAAATTCTAGTCGACTAATTAAAATTTAAATTTAAATTTTGATTAATAATTGAAAGTTCTAGTTGATTAAACAAGATCCTAATCGGTTAGTTAGAATTTTGATTTTTGCTCTGATTAGTTGACTGCAATTCTGGTTGATTAATTTGAATTGATTATGATGTCAGTTCTCGTGAAAATCTTCGATTCCTGTTAAATGACTGATGTGTTATCTTGATTCATAACTGGTTGCGTATTATGACTGTATGCTGAATATATCCATGATTATAACTTTAATACTTTATGCTTTTATCTACATCCTTATAATATAATTACATGTTTCTATCCAAGGGTAGAACCCATGCATGACTATCATGCCGTGCATGTTGCATATCATCTGTATTTATCATTTTCCCCTCTCAGTGGCTTTTATGCCCTCTTAAGATAGATATCCTTAGATAACTACTTTAAGATAATACTTTAGGATAGCTCCCCTTACAATGAATTAAACAACTTAGTTCCCTGATTCTCCCTACAAGAGAATTAGATGTGAGTCATCTCTAGAAGAGATATACATCTCCTACCCCACAATATAGTCAAGATGTGGATTTCTTTTCCACTTATGAGAGGCATGTGGCATACTCGTCGATTTTATATCCAAGTTGGAGCCCTTCTCCTAAGATGAAGCAAAGTTCCATTCTCATAAATCTGTGGTGGTTTAAACACTCTTCTTAAGATGACGACTCGTCTTTTCTCCTAAACCAATGCAAACTTTAATTTACCTTTAGAGGGGAACTAGGGATGCTTTGATTCCATTCCCGTCAGGATACGTAGGCACAAGATGCGATGTCTTGGCAAGCATACTTAAGAATAGAACTTTAGGTCTCCTATCCCTTTAACCTTTAGCAAACAGATAACATTTAGTAGATAACTTAAGTTAAAATAAGAGGTTCCTATAGAGTACTACAGATACTTAGGATGCTAACACCTTCCCTAGGTATAACCAACCTCCGAACCTTAGACTCTCTCTTGCATTACATTGCATAATGTGGGTTATTTGATATTTGCCCCTTCCCTTGGATAAATTAAAGACCGGTGGTGAATAATGATTTTCGATTCAAGTTAATCAATAGCTTGATATCCAATTCTCACCGCGACAGAAATGGCAACTTCATTGGGGAGGTCATTTCAAGGGTTTTCCCTAACTTGTTTTTTATTTTTGTTATCTACTTGGTTACTTGCTTTTATATTTGTATATCTCGTGTGCTTGGTATTTGTTTGGGTTACTGCTTTGTGTAGTGAGATAAGTCCTACACCCGGACTTGAGTGCAGTTATGATAGGAAGGTGATACATTCGAGGAGACTTTGAGGGAGTTGATTCCCAAAGAAGTTGAATTCAGAAATCACCACTAAGTTGAGGCCCTCTTGAACTTAATATTGTTTAACGAGTTTATTCGTGAAGACGGTATTATTTTCGACCTAGGAGCCCGTGAGACTAAGAACCGTAGTTACCTTTAACCCCACTTGGCCTCTTAGGGCGTAGTGTGATTGCAATGAGGGAGTTGATTCCCAAAATAGTTGATAGGTGATACTACACTCGGACGAAACTCTCTTGAGAATATTATTGACTACCGAGTTATTTGGGAAATCGATAATATCCGAAAGATGGGTTGTTGACTTTGGGTACTTTCTAGAACCCTGTTCTGCAGATCATAAACCCTAGTACTTACCTTCTTGGGATGGGTAGACCTTGGCTTCATGCTCATGGCCTTTCAAACCTAGGACTCTGTGTATGCTTGCTTGCTTATATGTGTTATGTGTTTATCTGTGTGTTTGCATACATGCATTCATGAGCATCATTTCGTAAAGTTTCATGGAACTTAGCTTTGTTTGTAAACATCGTAGGGATATCATGGACACTAAAAGAAAGAAAACAATGAAGTACACTTACCAGAGTCATAACCTGGACGATCTAAGGAGATTGGAAACCTTGGTGACAGATAAAGAAGGGTTCAAGAGCAGATATGGGAAACTGTTGTCTTTGTTGAAGGTGAAGGTTGATAAGGGACTTCTTTCTACTCTACTTCAGTTATACGACCCATTTTATCATTGTTTTACTTTTCCGAACTATTAGCTTGTACCTACTCTTGAAGAGTATTCTCAGTTAGTCGATTTACCTATTCAAGACAAGTCTCCTTTTCCTATCTTCGAAGAGGACCCCGAGAAAAAAGAAGTTGCTAAGGCTGCACCCTTGGATTTGGTTGATATTCGAGGTAACATGACCACAAAAAGGGGAATTTTTGGATTAAATGCAGAGTTTCTGGTTGGAAAAGCTCAGTATTATGTTAATCATTTAAGTATCGACGCATTCGAAGCTACTTTCGCTCTGCTTATCTATGGCATTTTCTTATTCCCAAGTTTTGAAAATTTGTGGACCTCAATGCCATCAAAATCTTTCTGAAGAAGAATACAGTACCAACATTGCTAGCAGAAGCGTATTATTCGATTCACTCAAGGAATTCTCACAGAGGAGAAATGATCACCTGTTGTGTGCCTTTGCTGTACAAGTGGTTTATTTTGCACTTGCCCAAAGCCCACGCCTTTTGGGATACTAAAAAGGGATGGTGGTCACAGAAAATCATGTCTCTTACCCACTCAGACATCGATTGGTATAACCGTGTTTATGATGGGGTGATGATTATCAACAGCTGTGGAGATTTTGGTAATGTACCTCTTCTTAGCATCAAGGGATTAATTAACTACAACATGGTCTTAGCCCGCAAACAACTAGCATATCCTTTGAAAGACAAGCCTGACAGTGTTCATGTGGAAGGTATTTTCTTCGAAGAAGAGAAACTGAGCAAAGAACTAAGAGAAAAGCTTTTGAGTGCTTGGAATCATAAGCACGAGAAGGGTAAGAATAACATAGGGAAGCCTAATTATGTCTCTCTGGAACCCTATCTCCAATGGGTTTGGAAAAGAGCTATTGATTTGAAGATGCACTATTCCCAACAAGAACCTATGGTCCTAAAAGAAGAACTTATCTTCATCTCCGCGTCTGAAGCAGAAGAGTTGAAGATTGCTTTGAACAAAGCTCAACAAGTAGGAGACGCTTGGAAGCATAAGTACCAATTGGTCGTGGAGGAGAATGCAGAACTCCAATGACAACTCCAGATGAAGAATGAAGAAGCTACTTCTTGTAAGAAAAGGAAAGCACAAGAAGATTTTTCCTACTCTAGTCCTCAGTCAACACCTTAGAAATTGATTGTTGACAAGCTCATCTTAGAGAAAGCCCAGATGGAAAAAGAAATCAAGAGACTCAAGAGAAGACCGTTGGAAGAGTCTCCTTAGATATTTCTTTATTAGCTTTTATTTAGCTTTTTCGTTATGACTCTTGAAAAGTGTACCGATGCGTTGTAATCATTTTTATTATTATTAATGAATCCGTCTTTTGGTATTCCAGATATTGATGGTGATAATACAATATTACATCACATATTTGCCTTGATTTACATTAAATTATTTCATCGTTTTCGTTTATTCACGTTTTATTTGCAAGTGTTCAAGTTCATTTTCAGGTATTTTATCTCAATCAACCTGCATGAGAAAAGAAGAAAGAATAGGGAAGAAAAGAGAAGAAAAGAAGACAGTTGACAGCAAATTTAAGTTTCTGCACTCAAAGAGCATGGCGACTGTCACAAGGCTCTGGCGGCCGTAACGCATCCTTAGTGTGACCCTCGTCACAAAGACCATGGCGACCGGCACAGATGTTTTCCTCAGAATATAATTTAAATTACGTGGACCACTCAACGGTTATTAGTGTTAATTCAACCCACGATCCAACGTTCAACCAGTCAAGGAGATATTCAAGGAAGTGACTCATATATTTTCGGCCACTAACATCCACCTTGATATTTTTCTCTCTTTCACGACAACTGCTTAACACTAGGGAGGCAATTAGGAACATTTGCAGAACTGGACCTTAGGACTTACTTTTACTGCAGAGATATTTTGTTCAGAGCTTTTGATTTCTTTCATTTTTCCACCTTACTTTCCCAGCACCCAAATAGCAATAGTTACCTACACCGGGGAGCTATTGCACGTTAGTTAGATTTTCATTTGTTTTCGTTTTCATTGTTCGAGCAAGCAAATCCTACCGACATGTGGAGGATTGTTAAACTTTAAGATTCAATTGTTTTCCAGGTTTTTATTTAATTAATAGAATTGCCTTTAATTTTAAATACCATGATTGAATTAATGTTTTACTGCTTTTGTATGTGCATGTCTGTATTAGTTAAAATGTCCGGCTAAACCGTTTATATCGGTATGTAATTAAGTCGACCAGAAAGGGATTCGATCGGTCGTGGCTAACTATTGACAATTTATTTCTCTGTTTCAATTTCTTAAATTAAATGGACATTTGTTACGAAAGTAAAAAGGTAACGAAGGTTACGATCAATACAACGAGAGTTTGAGGTTTTAACCGGATAGCTGAAATTGGACATTGATTTTAAACACAGCGAGAGCACTTTAAAATCAATTAGGACTTTTTAGTTTTCAAAAAGTACTTTTAAATTCAAATGGTTTAGCGAGAGAAAACATTCTGATTTAGGAGTATAGTCAGAGTCAATAAACACGAGAGTGTAAGGTAAAGACTTTTAAATTAATATTTTCTACTGAAGGATATTTTGACTTATTTATACGCCGACATTTGTTGAATCCCCGATGGTAGACGCGTTATGTACCGATATTCCGTTATGTTTTATTTGAATCTAAATTCTAGTTTACTTTTAGTTTCCCGTTTGCACCTTAACCTATAAAATCATCAGCCTTAGCTAAACATAGTAACAATCCGATAGCATTAGTTTGATTATCGGTCCTTGTGGGTTCGATATATTTTAAAACTATGCGATTAGACTGTGCGCTTGCAGTTAGTAACCCCGATAAACTCATAAAGTCGCGATCAAGTTTTTGGCGCTGTTGCGGGGGACTGATTTAGTCAATAGTGCAATTCCCTTGTTGCGCCGTATAGACTAAGGCAACAAAGTTTTATTCCATAATTTGCCGGTTGTATGCCAAGTACTCGCTCAAAAGGCGAAGGCTTAACACGATCGATAGAAGAACCTGAGCGTCTTCTTAACGTAAGACGATGAATCCAAGAATATTTCTAAAAACACGAAATTCCTTTTCCCGAATCATATTCTGAATCAAAATCTGAAACTGAACAACACATGGCCGAAGGACCACAGAACCGTCCTCTTAAGTTCTATGCTACCCCTTCTCAGCAAGAACCACATAACAGCATTGTTGCCCCTGCTTTCAACCGAAATGATTTCGAGTTGAAACCCTCATTGTGGTCAGTCGTGCAACAACATTAATTTTCTGGAAATCCTACGGACGATCCCAATGAACATTTGACCAAGTTTATGCATTACGCAGACACAATGAAAGCAAATGGTGTAACTCCAGACGCAATAAGACTACGTCTTTTTCCTTTCTCATTAAGAGACAGAGCTTGGGCTTAGTTGCAATCCTTGCTGTCAAACTCCGTTACTACGTGGGAAGAGTTGAAGAACGTCTTCTTAGCACGATATTTTACACCAAGCAAAACGGCTATGCTGAGAGCCCAAATTAATGGATTTCGACAAAAAGATACCGAGTCTCTCTTCGATGCATGGGAAAGATACAAAGACATGATGAGGATGTGTCTGCATCATTGTCTTGAAGATCAGGTAGTCATCCATACATTTTACAATGGTCTCTTGTACAGTACAGGAATGACAATCGATGTCGCCGCTGGTGGTACACTTATGGACAAACCGTATGACGAAGCCTATCAACTCATCGAAAGTATGGCTCAAAACCATTACCAATGGGGAGGAGAAAGAACTGCAGTAGAAACATCCTAAACAAAAGGAGGAATGTACGAAGTTAGTAGCCTTGATCGTGTCCATGCTAAGGTATATGCCCTTGCTCAAAAGATTGATAACCTGACCATAACACCCACAGCCACCGTGGCTGTTGTAGCTCCAAACTGTGAATTATACGGAGTACCTGGACATGCTGCTGCTGAATGTAAAATCTTGGCATGAGTCTCCACTGATCAAGTAAATTATGCTCAAGGAAACCCTTATACAAATACCTACAATCCTGGTTGGAAAAACCATCCTAACTTTTCGTACAAGAACAACAACGCTTTGTATGCACCTGGCCAAGCACCTGCTGTACCGCCAGGGTATCAAAAACCCCCTGCTAATGTCCCCATTGTTCCTAGGAAGTCAAACCTTGAAATCATGATGGAGAACTTCATTGCTACACAAGCTCAACAAAATAAGGAGTTCCTTAACCAAAATTTTTAAACTAGCGAACAAATAAAACAATTAACCAATAAGGTTGACGCTTTAGCCACTCACAACAAAATGTTGGAAACACAAATCTCACAAGTGGCTCAACAACAAGCAGTTAGCGCTGCCCCAGCTCGTAATTTTCTGGGACAACCTCAACCCAATCTGAAAGGACATGCAAATGCTATAACCCTTGGAAGTGGGACAGAACTAGATGGACCAATCGACCCAAGGATAAAAAATCCAGCCATGTATCAAAAGCCTAGTAAGGAGACTGAAAAGTAAGATGAACCAAAGGAAAACGGAAAGGATGATGGCAAAGAGGCCGAAGAGAAAGAAGAACCATATGTGCCTCCGCCAACTTATAAACCACCTATTACGTATCCTCAAAGATTTGCTAAATCTAAAAACATAGGGCAATTTAAGAAATTCGTTGAACTTCTGAAATAATTAAATGTCACGATACCATTTACAGAAGCAATCACACAAATGCCCTCTTATGCTAAGTTCCTTAAAGAGATTCTATCTAATAGGAAAAAGCTTGAGGATACTGAAACTGTTATGCTCACTACAGAGTGTAGTGCTATAATCCAAAACAACATGCCTCCTAAGCTGCAAGACCCTGGTAGTTTTTCCATACCATGTGTAATTGGAAAGTTCGTCATAGACAAAGCCCTGTGCGACTTAGGAGCTAGTATTAGCTTAATGCCCCAATCTATTTGTAAAAGGCTCAATATGGGAGAACTGAGGCCAACAAAAATGTCTGTATAACTAGCTGATCGTTCAGTAAAATATCCTTTAGGTATGCTAGAAAACGTTCCAGTACGTATAGGACAATTCTATATTCCTACAGATTTCATAATATGGACATTAAGGAAGATTCTAACATCCCTATCATTTTAGGAAGACCATTCCTGGCCACAGCCGGAGCCATCATCGATTTGAAAAAAGGGAAACTAACTTTTGAGGTTGGTGAAGAGAAGGTAGAATTTATCCTCTCACAATTCTTCAAAGCACCTGCTATAGATGATTCGTGCTGTTTCTTAGATATTATCGATGAATGCGTTAAAGAAATGGAAAAGCAACAAAATACGTATTCTGAAGTGCTGAAGATTCCTATACCACCAATTCTGGAAGATGATAATTGGCGGGATGGATACCAGGATAATAATCTAAGCGAATGTCTCGCACTTAATCCTGACCTTATACCTTGCCCAAAGAAACCAGCTGTAGAACTTAAAACACTACCCAAAGATCTAAGGTATGAATTCCTAGATGCAGAACTCGAGCGACCAGTTATAGTCAACACATATTTGGGACAGATAGAAACTAAAAAATTGTTACATGTCCTGAGAAAATAGCCAACTGCCTTAGGCTATAACATCTCAGATTTAAATGGAATAAGTCCCTCTATCTGTATGCATCGCATCATGCTTGAGGAGGACTGTAAAACCTCTAGAGAACATCAAAGGCGAATCAATCCCATTCTGAGTGATGTTGTTAAGAAAGAGGTGCAAAAGCTGTTAGAAGCAGGAATCATATACCCAATATCCGATAGTGAATGGGTTAGCCCAGTTCACGTTGTACCTAAGAAGGGGGGTGTTACAGTTATCAGTAATGCAAAAGGCAAGTCCGTAGCACAACGTACTTAAACCGGATGGAGGATGTGCATCAACTATAGGAAATTAAACAAAGCCACTCGTAAAGATCATTTCCCTCTTCCCTTCATAGATCAAATGCTTGAACGTCTGGCTAAACACTCCCATTTTTGCTATCCAGACGGATACTCAGGATTTTTCCAAATTCCTATCTATCCCGATAACCAAGAAAAGACAACTTTCACATGTCCCTATGGTACTTTCACCTACCGGTGAATGCCTTTCGGATTATGTAACGCACCTGCAACATTCCAGAGATGCATGATGTCCATCTTCTCTGACTTCTTAGATGGTATAATGGAAGTCTTTATGGACGATTTCTCTGTCTATGGGGGAATTTTTGAAGGATGTCTGTCGAACCTCGAAATGGTGCTTGAACGATGCATTAGCGTCAATCTGGTGCTCAATTGGAAAAAATGCCATTTCATGGTCCGACAAGGAATTGTGCTTGGACATATAGTATCCGACAAAGGGATTGAAGTCGATAAAGCAAAAATCAAAATTATAGAAAATCTCCAACCACCAAAAACCATTTGAGAAATAAGAAGCTTTCTAGGACACGCCGGTTTTTATCGACGTTTTATTAAAGATTTCTCTAAAATAACCAAGCCTCTAACTGAGCTTCTGATGAAAGATGCTGAATTCATATTTGATGACAAATGCATGAACGCATTTCGAACACTTAAACATGCATTAATTCCAGAGCCCATTATGCAACCCCCAGATTGGAATAAGCCATTCGAGATTATGTGTGACGCGAGTGATTACGCTGTAGGTGCAGTTTTAGGACAAAGAAAAGATAAAAAGTTTCATGTTATTTACTATGCTAGTAGAACCTTAGACCCTGCGCAAATGAACTACGCTACCACAGAAAAGGAACTTTTGGCTGTCGTGTTCGCTTTGGATAAATTTTGTTCCTACCTAGTAGGAGCAAAGATAACTATCTATACTGATCATGCCGCAATTAGGTATTTATTAAGTAAAAAGGACGACAAACCAAGGCTTCTATGGTGGATTCTGCTCCTACAAGAATTTGATTTGGAAATCAAAGACAAGAAGGGCACTGAAAATGTAGTAGTTAATCACCTGTCGAGAATGGAAAACATCCACCCTGAACAAGTACCCATTAACGAAGATTTCCCTTACGAAAGACTTCTAGCCCAGTTAGAAAGCAATAAGGTCGAACAATCTTTGATTTATAATGATACAAAAACCAATGAAGTTATAGAAGCTTTTTACACTAAAACCACACTGCTATGGTATGCTGATTTTGTCAACTATCTAGCAGCTGGAGTGCTACCACCTGATCTGACCTACCAACAAAAGAAAAAAATTCTTCTATGACCTTAAACACTACTATTGGGACGAACCACTGCTTTTCAAGAGAGGCGCCGACGGTATTTTTCGTCGTTGTGTACCCGAAGATGAAGTAGAAAGTATAATCTCTCACTGTCATTCCGCTCCCTATGGTGGGCACGCGAGCACTTCGAAGACTTGTGCTAAGATCTTGCAAGCTGGCCTCTTTTGGACTACTCTATGGAAAGATGTCCATATCGCGGTTATAAATTACAACCGGTGTCAACGGACTGGCAACATCTCTAGACGCGATGAAATGCCTCAAAAGGGCATTTTAGAAGTAGAAGTCTTCGACGTGTGGAGAATAGACTTCATGGGACCATTTTCGTCCTCTTTTGGTAACAAATACATACTCGTTGATGTTGATTATGTTTCAAAATGGATCGAAGTTGTAGCCGCTCCTACAAACGACGCACGAGTAGTGAATAAGCTCTTTAAGAATATAATTTTTCCTAGATTCGGTGTTCCAAGACTGGTAATCAGTGATGGAGGTTCCCACTTTATCTCGAAAATCTTTGAGAAACTTCTATCAAAATATGTAGTCAAACACCGTGTAGCGACACCTTACCACCCCCAGACGAGTGGGCAAGTAGAGGTCTAAAATAGATAAATTAAATAGATCTTAGAAAAGACCGTTGCCACCTCTAGGAAAGATTGGAAACTACACGAAGCTTTGTGGGCTTATAGGACAGCTTATAAAACTCCCATAGGAACCACGTCATTTAAGCTAGTTTATGGCAAATCTTGTCACCTGCCGGTAGAAATAGAACATAAGGCCTATTGGGCTATCAAAACTATTAATTTAAATTATACCGCTGTGGGAGAAAAGAGAATTCTAGATTTACATGAACTAGAAGAACTTAGATTAGACGCTTACGAGAATGCCCGAATATTCAAAGAGAGAACAAAAAAATGGCATGAGAAACGTATAGCAAGGAAAGAATTTAATGTAGGAGACATTGTGCTTTTGTTTAATTCTAGACTTAGATTCTTCCCAGGCAAACTTTGTTCTAGGTGGTCTGGTCCCTTTGAGGTAACTAAAGTCCTATTAAGCGGTGCAGTTGAAATAAAAGGTAGATCTAGTGAATCGTTTATCGTAAATGGGCAACTTTGAAACACTATCATTGCATAGACAATAGAGATTTTTCGACTAGTCTAAAACTGGCAGAAATGCCTGCAATGCCCTTAAGTTGATATTTCTGATAAAATATGTCGAGCTCCCGACATTAAATGAAGCGCTGCATGGGAGGCAACCCACGAAATTTCTTCTGTTTATTACTTCGTTTCTCCTTATTTTAATCATTTATTTTATTTTCATTTTTTTTAAAATTTTATTTTATTTTTATTTTTATCCAAATTTACTTCACTAACAAATGCGGTATTTTCAATTATTTTAAAAATCAGTGCTGATTGTCTTACTTTATGCTTCCAGGACTTTATCTTTTTTTTCCTACCTTCTTCCTTCTCCATTGATTTCATTCTTCCTACTAACTTTAAAGATGGATAATGAAGATACCATGGTTTTGCTATTCAAGGACGCTTCCCAATGGCGCCGTTACGAGGCTCTTTCTCTTAGACCTATAGCTTTAACCAAATTTGCCCATGGACCTACCATGACTGCTATAGGCATAGGTGACAACATAGATTTTATGTTTAACCAAATAGGTTGGGAGGGTTTTGCTAGGAAGAAGCACTCGACTTACCATAGGTTAACTCTTGAATTTTTGAGCTCACTGGCCTATGACCCTAATTATGGCATGGGATTTAATAAGGGTAGGATAACCTTCAGGCTGTTTGGATACACTTGCCGTTTTAACAACCGAGAAATCGCGGAACTGTTGGGTTTCCCCAATGGCCCTGATGTTTTCTCTATGGCACAAGAAGATTTGCTTATGGAAAATGAACTTAACTTTTTCTGGGGTAGTATTTCGGGACGACCACATCATGACCCGCACCCTATGGTGTCCACTGATATTCATAACCTGACCATCAGATATTTCTATATGATCTTGGCCCTTACCCTCTTTGGAAAATCTGCTAATGATACCCTAGTGTCCAGAGATGAGCTCTTTATCCTGTTTTGTGTGTTTCAATCTCGACCTATTAATGGGGCTACCTTTATGCTTAACAACCTCCGTAGGATTGCTCAAGCTGATCATGGTCCCATTCTAATAGGTGTCCTAGTAACCAAAATTGTTGAAGCCATGGGATTTAGGACACGTCTCTCTCGAGTAAACCCTTTAGGAGGATATGCCCCCATAAACATCACCTTCTATTTCAACAGAGGATTAATAGGAAATCTCGGACCACCCCCGTTTCAACTCCTTATCAATAACGAGATTGTTCCTCACTTTACATTGCCTCACCATGAGCGTACTAGTGTGCACAACCGCCGTAACTGGCTTTATAATTTGGACGGAACACAACCTGAGAAAGAACTTGATAACCATGTCTCCGATATTGAAATAGACCCCGAAACACCTCCACATTACCATGATTTTCCAGACCACCCTATTAATGATGCTAATACCATTCCTCCTACAAACATCCATACCACATTGGAAGCCTTCCGTACAGAACTGAATGCCATACGAGACCAGCTCCGAAATATTCGTCTTGATGTCATCGGTCTAATGGATACCACCCTCGAACAACTGGATCATTTGAACCAAGAGGTGGAGTCATTGAGACACAGTCGTGGCTGATTCTACTATTTTTGACATTACCTCATTTTCCTTTAATTTTTCACTGTTATTTTTGGATTTAAATTGAACCTACTGGTACTTCATACTTTTGCATCTGCTACTGCTAATTTTTGGATACTGAACTACTTTACTTCTGTTAATGGATATTTATTTTACTGCTATTTATCTTTGTGTTTCGTTATTTGCCGTGTTTGCAGCATTAAATAAATTTCCATTACATTTATATTTATAATTCTCATTGAATATTGTGGTGTGGTGCAAATATATTAATTATGTCATATGTGTGAAGTGTTGTGTGCAGTGTTATGCGTTACTGATGTTATAATTAGAATTTTAATTTTCTGAGGTTTTGGAGTATGGCGATCGTAACACACCTGTGGCGCCCGTCACAGCCATTTTAAGTGTGGCGATCGTGAGGCCATCTGTGACGACCGTCACAGACTAAAAACACGTTCTCTGTTTTATTCAAAACAGAACCGATTTTCTCCCATTTTCTTCTCTTCTTCTCACCGTCCCACTGACCCTTCACCTCCATAACTCCATACCAGTTACAAATCCGTTCAAAATTCCCATTTATTTTTCACTAATCCCTCCATTTACCACATTCCCTTCTATTTAAACACCGTAACCCATATTTCAAGCTCACAATTTCATCCCTCTGTACCGAAAACACGAACACACACACCCCCATTTTTCTTTGCATGCACCATGGCTGAAGCACCTAACCTCTCGTCAATCGTTTTTTGCAATGGAGAAGCTGGTAAACATCAAAGAGAGAAATACCTCAAATTCTACAGACGCTTAATCCAACCAACGAGGTATCTCGACATATCCTGTCTACAAGAGCTTGGATTAGTGGATGGTGTCCAATGGATGCTCATTAATTCAGGGCCTTAACCTTAGAATTTTTAAGTTCTTTCTCCTACAACACGCCCTCAGATGATGTGCAATATCTCACCGGTTCCGCTTCATTCAGAATGTTCAACACTGGATATTCTTTGACCCAAGATGAGCTAGGCAACATGCTGAATATTCCACCAGGAGACGGTGTTCAGTATCGTATCCCTCGTGATCCAAACTGGCCGAACGTAGCATTTGAGGTATGGAGAAGTTTAACCGGTGAAAGCACTACAAGCTGGGAAGGACTTAATGCCACATTCATCCATAATCCAGCCATACGATATTATCAACGTGTCTTAGGCCACACCATTTTCGGAAGAGTCAACAACCATAAGGTAAATTCCAAGGAGCTTTTCTTCATGCATTGTGTTTTCACGCCTGTACCGATCAATGCCATCTCGTTTCTGCTAGCACACATTCATTCTAGTTGTGCGAGAGGTGTTACTCCTTTCTATTTTGGAGGAATAGTTACCTCTATTGCATTTGCTTTGAATTTGGGAGATAGGCTTACGGACCTACCATATGTACCGGCCGTATATCTGGATATAGAGTATTGCCGAAACGCATGTTTGATTAAAGCCAGAGATGATAAGAAGTACAGCCTTATGGTGAAGAATAGGGTAGTTAAAAGTATTGTTTTGCCGTGCCCTGCTCGTATAGATCCACAAATGATGGCGAATTGGTTTTTGATTTGGATGCCCCTGAGCCTAATGAGGCTGCACCCGAAGGTCAGCCTAATGATGAGTATGATGAGATGGAGCAGGGTGCACCCGAGGAAGACCAACAACAACACGTTGCACAGGTTACAAGCTCATCCTCCCGACACCGTCGAAGAAGTGACCGCGCTCCTACTACTAATGATGACATCCTTGCAGCCATTATACAGAGAAATGAGTTGGATGGCCAGTGAGACCAGAGGTACCAGACTCAGCACACTGACATGATGAGTCTCCTATGATAAATCCAATAAGATCAGTGCGACCAATGCGAAAGGATGGAGCGAAGGATGTCAAGCGTCATCGATGAGATGGGCGCCTTGACTATGTAAGTGGATGGCTTGCAAGACTACATCTAGCATGTGGGTATGCCACATCAGTTTGGACAGAACGGACGTGGACGAGCACAAGCCAGATCACATGGACCCCAGTAGTTTACCTTTTTATTTTTATTGTTCCTTTCTACTTTACATTATCTCTAAACATTGGGGACAATGTCCGATCTAGTGTGGGAGAGGAAGTATTAGTTTTTAGTTATTTTTCTAGTTTTTGTTGTTATTTCCCCTCATCAACGTTAATGTAACAACAAGCTATTATATGCATATGTTTTCCGTACTATTTAATTTCCCCACTTTATTTAGCCTTAACAACGAAAAAAATTTCTTTTATGGATTCGATACATAACTCAACATGCCCTTAGAGTATATAGGTTGTCTTACACATAGGCTTTGTTAGAAACATGAGAAAGAATTAACAAAATTGATACCGTCTTGACACCCTAGACCTCCCGAATTTGCGTGATCAGTTTGAGTACCTATTATACCGATACCTTAAGCCGTAGTTCAAAACTAGCCCTTAGTAATTTATATTAGCAGTCAGCACCGTCTAAGCACAAGCTACGTGGAGAGCTAATGCAAATAAGTGATTGATGCCTAAAGATGACAAAATTGAAAAATTTCACGCCTTTGACTGTGGAAAATAAAAAGAAAATACACCAAATCTAAAGGATACAAGATATGCGAAAGGCAAGAGAAACCTGTTGTTAGTTGGTTCAGATGTACCTGGTACTGAACTCGGTAGGGCAAACTACGGTTCGATCCCCCACAACTTGCAATCGGGATATATATATAAAGGGCTACCACACTTGTGTACCAGACCCCTTGTTTAAAGGACCAAAATCACTAACATGCTACTCTACTATGTGTGTGTAAAGGCAAAGGGCTTAATGTGATTACGTCCGAATGAAAATGGGTGAAATAGAAATGAGAAGCATTAGGTTAAGCTATAGTAGAATGATTTGGAACGGTCTGTAAAAGGGGGGTTTATGATCATGTTTCATGTTTTGTGTTATTAATGTATCTTTGATGTTTGTTTGAGTATCTGTCATTTTAACAGAAGGCCGCACAACCACGTATGATTCGGAGATGTGTCAGGTATTTGTGTTGGATCAATGTTTTTGAACTAATTATTTGCTTGAGGACAAGCAAAGGTTCAAGTGTAGGGGAGTTTGATAATACGATATTACATCACATATTTTCCTTGATTTACATTAAATTATTTAATCGTTTTCGTTTATTCACGTTTTATTTGCAAGTGTTCAAGTTCATTTTCAGGTATTAATCTCAATCTACCTGCATGAGAAAAGAAGAAAGAATAGGGAAGAAAAGAGAAGAAAAGAAGACAGTTGACAGCAAATTTAAGTTTCTGCACTCAAAGAGGATGGCGAATGTCACAAGGCTGTGGGGACCGTAACGCATCCTTAGTGTGACCCTTGTCACAAAGACCATGGCGACCGACACAGATGTTTTCCTCAGAATATAATTTAAATTACGTGGACCACTCAACAATTATCAGTGTTAATTCAACCCACGATCCAACGTTCAACCAGTCAAGGAGATATTCAAGGAAGTGACTCATATATTTCCGGCCACTAACATCCACCTTGAGATTTTTTCTCTCTTTCACGACAACTGCTTAACACTATAAAAGGGAGGCAGTTAGGAACATTTGCAGAACTGGACCTTAGGACGTACTTTTTCTACAGAGATTATTTTGTTCAGAGCTTTTGATTTCTTTCATTTTTCCACCTTACTTTCCCAGCACCCAAATAGCAATAGTTACCTACACCGGGGAGCTATTGCACTTTAGTTAGATTTTCATTTGTTTTCGTTTTCATTGTTCGAGCAAGTAAATCCTACCGACCTGTGGAGGATTGTTAAACTTCAAGATTCAATTGTTTTCCAGGTTTTTATTTAATTAATAGAAGTGCCTTTAATTTTAAATACCATGCTTGAATTAATGTTTTACTGCTTTTGTATGTGCATGTCTGTATTAGTTAAAATATCAGGCTAAACCGTTTATATCGGTATGTAATTAAGTCGACCAGAAAGGGATTCGATCGGTCATGGCTAACTATTGAAAATTTATTTCTCTGGTTTCAATTTCTTAAATTAAATGGACTTTTGTTACGAGAGTAAAAAGGTAACGAAGGTTACGATCAATACAACGAGAGTTTGAGGTTTTAACCGGATAGCTAAAATTGGACATTGATTTTAAACACAGCGAGAGCACTTTGAAATCAATTAGGACTTGTTAGTTTTCAAAAAGTACTTTTAAATTCAAATGGTTTAGCGAGAGAAAACATTCTGATTTAGGAGTATAGTCAGAGTCAATAAACACGAGAGTGTGAGGTAAAGACTTTTAAATTAATATTTTCTACTGAAGGATATTTTGACTTATTTATACGCCGATGATTTGTTGAATCCCCGATGGTAGACGCGTTACGTACTGATATTCCGTAATATTTTATTTGAATCTAAATTCTAGTTTACTTTTAGTTTCCCGTTTGCACCTTAACCTATAAAATCATCAGCCTTAGCTAAACATAGTAATAATCCGATAACATTAGTTTAATTATCGGTCCTTGTGGGTTCGGTATCTTTTAAAACTACGCTATTAGACTGTGCGCTTGTAGTTAGTAACCCCGATAGACTCATAAAGTCGCGATCATATGGTTGTAACTATTTTTTTATGATTAATAAAACGAGCCTTTTGATATTCCTTGATGATTATAAATAGCTGAGTTCCATGAATCTTGTTGCATCGCATTTGCATTTTCATTCTCCCCCCTTCAAGGAACTTAAAAGTTGTTTTGCAGGCATCGTAAGATGGATTACGTAAAGAAATAAGTTTTTCCATACACCTTCAAGGTTCCTGATGTTGAACAGTTAAGGGAACTAAGAGATCAAATCAAAGATCCTAAGGCTTTCACTTAAAAGTATGGAAGGATTCTCCCATTGTTGCAAATTCGAGTGGCTGCTGGTCTGTTAGAGACGCTTGTTTAACTGTATGCCCCAATCTACCACTGCTTCATTTCCCATATTTCCAGCTGATGCCTACGTTGGAGGAGTATTCCGCTCTGATGGGCATCCCTGTCAACGACTCACCTCCATTCTCTGGCGCAGAAGGGAGACTCGGCGAAGAGGGTATTGCAAAAGCATCACGCATAAGGTTGTCCGATATCCAAGATTATATGATGGTCAAAGGAGGAATTGTTGGTTTGCTTACCCGGTTCTTGTTCGAAAAGGCTCGACACTTTGCTAACGTGGGAAATATCGAAGCCTTCGAGAACATTTTCGCACTACTGGCTTATGGGCTGTTCTTATTTCCTAATGTTGAATATTTCGTCGACATCAACACTATCAAGATCTTCATGCTCAAGAATCTGGTTCCTACTTTACTAGTCGATGCCTACCATGCCATCCACTTGAAGGTTCTGCAAGGAGAAGGACGGATTACATGATGCACTGATATCCTTCTATAGGTGGTTTATTTTGCACCTACCGAGGTCTACAACTTTTTGGGATGTGAAGGATGGTACAAAATGGCCCTTGAAACTCATGGCTCTCACTCACTCGAACATTGAATGGAACGATCTGATGTATGGAGGAATTATCATGATTCATAGCTGTGGGAACTTTCCCAATGTGCCTCTTCTTTGCACAAAGGGATGCATCAGTTATAACCTTATGCTCGCTCATCGACAACTCGGTCATCCAATGGATGAAGTACCTGATCCGGATAATCAGACCAGACTTTTCCTCTATAAAGGAGAGAAGCCTGAGTTGAAAACCAGAATTGTGTATGTGTGGCGTCGCATAAACAGGCAAAGAATGACCGTGACAAAGAATCCTGATTATAAAGTCACTGAAGCCTGCCTAGCATGGGCACGTGAAAAGGCTCTCACCTTGATGATGCCATATCCTCATCCCAAGCCTCCTGTAACTGATCCAAGTGAAGTTTTGAGGTTGAAGGCGAAAGTAGAGAAGCTTACCCTTGATAAGGCAAGGATGGAAGAACATATTGACAAGCTGACGAAACAACTCTGTGGAAGAGAAGGATCATCGTCATGAGTATTGAACTCCTAGTTTCCCTTGGTTTTATTGTTTCGTATTTGATTACGTTGTATCAAACCTTGAAGATGTACTGGCCATTATGTAAAGCTTTTTAAATTTAATAAATAAAAAGAGTTTCTGATTACGATGTCTACAAATATACTTTCGAGTTCCTTGACGTTCATGCTGCATCATACGCATCATTTGCATTTGCATTCCTTTGCATTCCAGGTTCTCATTCGTGTTCCTTCACAGCCAAGTCTTCACTACGGTACTCAGGCCAATCAGAGAAAGAAGATGGATAACATTGAGTAAGAAAACCATGAACTCCGTAAGGAAGTGACTGCTTTGAGGGCTGGTATGGAAAGGCTCTCTGCTTTGGTTGAAAATCTGGTTGCTACTCAAAATCAACCTTCTCCTCATACTTCTTAGACTTCGCTTCAAAGGACCGAGATTTCTAAAATCATGCCAATGCCCATTCCTGTGGCTCCCGTTAGCGCTTCTAGCAACTTTAAAAAGCTTGGGGAGGGTTTGCACAAGAAGAAGGAATAGACTGTTAATTCTATTTCGCGAGAGAAACGTGGAGGGTCTCGTAGCAAAAGTAAACAACACATGGATCAGTTTGACTCGATCCCGATGGCCTACTCTGAATTGCATCCTGCTTTAGTATAGAAGAATGTGGTGCAAACAAGGGCACCGCCGGCCATCCCAAAGAATCTCCCATGGTGGTTGAAGTTCGATCGTTTTTGTCCATTTCATTAAGGGGCACTCGGTCATGACATTGAACATTGTTTTGCTCTGAAAACTGAAGTACAAAAGCTAGTGCAAAGCGGTATTTTGTCTTTTGAAGATTTTGGGCCCAGCGTCTCAACAAGTCTATTACCCAAGTATGGAAGCCCTATGGAAGGATGTCTCGGAGAATACTGTATCTCTGACGTGAATTCAATAAGAGGATCTTTGGTGGATATGCACGTCGATTTGTGTAGGCTTACCCACTATGAACATAATCATGTTTCTTGCAAAATTTGTTCAAGGAATCCTCGCGGATGTTCTGTTGTGAAAAGGGATCTCCAAGATATGTTGGATCAGAAACTTCTTCATATTACTAGAGAAAGAGTGAATGTCATAGTTCCACATTTTAATATGCTAGAAACAATGGTAATTACTCACAATAGTAAGAAATCCTCTCATGTGCCTTATAGATACGATATTACCATTTTGGAGAGTGATAAGAAATTTCTTGGTGATATTGCTCCTGCCGTTCAGGCAATTTAGAATTGTCAATCACAATTTCGTCAGAGAACACATCAGAGTCATGCCCAAAGGAAGTTTGATTCAGTTATCCCAATGTCTTAAAGTCAATTGTGGTCTTATTTTGCCCGAAACTCGGTGATGGCGCCCAGAAAGACCGGAGCCATGAAATCTCGCCCTCTTTGGTACAATACAAATACCAGTTGTGAATTTCATGATGGAGCAATGGGGCATTCGATTGAAGAGTGCAAGGTTTTCCAAGAAAAAGTTCAAGAGATGATCGACGATGAAGTGCTGACCTTCAAAGGAGGAAGCCCAGTTGTGAACGGAACACCTTTATGCTGATATATGAAGACTTAAGAAAAACCTTTCAAGCCAGGGAAATCAAGAGGAGAGCTCATTCCCAAGCTCATCAGGTTGTTTGTTTATTTCCTTGCATTTATTGTTATTTCTTTGATTGTAAAAGCATGGTTTGCATGTAAGAACTTGTTTGCTTTGAATGATTATTGCAATGAATATGTTTATCTTGAAGAAATCCATTCGTATTCACTCGTAAAATGCTTTTTCTGTTAAAATGCTTTATAATGTCAATGTCATCCTAGTCTCTTGTTTTGGCAGATATTTGGGGGGAGGATGACGAAATCACAAACGCAGGATCGCTTGTTGTATGCTTTGGAATAAAACTATGCTGATGATGTAAGGCATTATTTCATAATTCCTAAACACTGAAGATATAAGGGAGTAGACCCTCGTTAACCCCTTTGAGCCTTGAAGTAGGAGTTTTTCTTCTCCAATGTCGCTCCCAGAATTTTCATCCAGGTACAAACGCGAGAGTGGCGCGGAAAAAATAGAGTCGTCAGCCGTGTAAATTTATCCCAAGAGAGGGAAAGGGAACACCGCATAAACCTGAAGAAGAGGGAAATGAATGGTCATCGCAACCATAACCTGGGTTCGGGAGTCGGTTACGCGAGGGGAAGGTGCTAGCACCCCACGCGTCCATCGTACTCGATGGGATCCACGCTTGTTGTCTAATCTAAGGGTGAGTTATACTATCATCTAGGGCTGTACTAAGACGGGAGGGAAAGACAAAGACCGACTCGGTAGGACGTCAACGTCCTAGGCCTACGTACCCCCTTGTGCAATGGGGAATTCAGAGTCAACGTAGTTCGGACCAAGTTCTTTTTGTGTTTTTTATGAGCGACGTTAAGTTCGCGTCCGGCAGTTAGGGTCGATGCCTGTTTGCGTCTCAGATGGAAAATAACGTGCCCTTTTTGAAAATAGCCTTTAAGTTGAAGGTCCCGAAGGACAAGAAAGTTTGAAGTTGGTTTGTATCTTTTAGGACAGAAGTGGCTTAAGTTAGTTCTTAAGTTGCATTGCACCAAAGTCTAGGGCACAGGGGCGAATACTTAACGCATCGTCCCAAGACAGGATGCTCGCTAAGCACTCTAGAAAGATGAGAGGAAGCCCCTCATTTCTCATTCCCCATACTTAAGGCTCGTGTGCAATACACCTTATTATTATTAAGTGCTTTAAAGAAATTTGAGATGAGAAGAGAGAAGACACAAGGGTAACTCTAAGGGGGACTATGAATCCTGAAGTTATCATGCATGGGTGACCTACAGTTAATGAGGTTTGAAGGCAACCTAAACCCTAAAGGAAGAAGAGAGGAGAGAAAAAGGTAAGGGTGACCATGGATGCTTATCCATACCCTTAAAGAACTTACCTTAGACCATGCATAAAAGATTAGCACAGAATAGACATAAGTAAGAGAGATGGGGTGAAAGAAAATCAAGCAAAGGTAAACAACAATGATAATAATCCAAACATGAACTCAAAGAAACAAAGGACAACCCTAAAGCAAATGGCACAAGTGCCTTTTCAAACAGATAATCACACAAGGTCAAAGACGCGCCTGCAAGAAAATCTCAAGTGAAAACAAATCAGATAATTAGAAAAATGACTCCTAAAATTCCCAAATTAAACATTAAAGTTCCTCAACCAGAGGCAAACAACATCTCAAAAGTCCCTGCAAATAATCAAGATATTAGTCATTCAAATGGTTAGGTGGAGCTCAGGTGGGAATTAGGGTTCAGTGTGCCCAAGGGAAGGACCTAAATGCAATATGAGATAAAATTAAAAATGAAAGAAAATTTTTTTTAAGCACTTTAGAATGTTAATGAATGAATGCAAAAGGAACGGATAAAAAATATTTTACGAATGCAGAGAAATAAAATAAAGAAAATAATGTATGCATGAGATGTATAATGTAAAAAGAACTTGATTTAAACAATTAATTTAAATGATTAAAATAAAATAAAAAATAAAAATAAAATTTGTAAAAAATTTATAAAATGATAAACATAATGCATGAATTTTATGAGAATTTTAAAATGCAATTTACTATTTTTAAATAATTAAAATATGAAATAATAATTGAAAATAAAATAAAATAAGAAACGGGCTGGGGGTGTGATCAGTAAAAAACTACGTTGGAAATGTGGTTGGGCCAAAGGGTGGGGGGTGCGCATAGCATTCTGAAGCCCAAGTCCACAGCGCTGGTGATCTGGTGTGGTTGAGGCCCGTGAGAGTCCAAGGTTTGACTCAATCCTAGCCTTTAGATGAGTCTTTACAGGAGGATCAGGAAAGTAAAAGCGAGCGCATGGTGAACCTAAGTCAACTCACCACACCAAATCCATTTACTCAGAATATAACGTAGCCGTTGGATCCAACTTACATCAACGGTCCAGATTGAAACTGGGGAGGGGGCTAGGGTTTACTGTAGCTACCGGCCAGAGAAGACTCCGATCGTCTTCTCCGGCGAGACTCCGGCCACCTGTACAAAAATATCTCCAGAAAATACGAAGGAGGACATCATTTTGTCCAGAATTTCATGAGGATCTCAGATGTACAACTCAAATCATCAAATGATCAACATATAAATCAAATCGAAGAGAAACATAAATGCGCCAAAAATTTCAGATCAATGATTCAAGCAATTTACACGTCCAAAATCAAAACCAAATATATCATGATGATAAGCAGGCATATCACGTCATTATGCATATCCAAAAAAAAGGTTTTGTGACCACGAAAAAACGACAAACCTGAGATGGCACTGCCTTTATCCCTGCTTTTAGCTTCAAGCGACGGTTGGTTTTTGTCCCAGGGATCCCAAGGGTTGAGTTTGTGGAAGAATTTTGTAATGAGACCTCCTGAGTCGTGAGTTTTGATGAAGAATCCTCTTTTTAGGGTTTTCTTGAGAGCTCCTCAAATTTCACGTGCATGAACCCTAACCAATGTATGAATGGGTTTATAAAGACTAGGGTTTTCAGTTGAATACGAATTGGGCCTGGGTAATTCCATGTTTGATGATTTTTTAATTATTTTGGAATTTTGCATTATGTTGAATAAGTGAAAAATGCATTCCTTCCATGCCTTTGAATTCATGATGGATCACTTGTATCTGAGTTGCTAATCACACCACCTTTAACTTGGGCCTTGAGAACAAATGGTTTATGAGTTTTGGACATTTTGGGAAATTTGAATAATGGAAAAAAAGTGCATAATAATCCATGGAATTTCTTCATTCTTGGGCCAAAAATAATCTTCAAGGGATGTTCTTTGATATTAAAAGATAGCATGAAGCAATGGAATTGATTATAGGTCACTATGCCCAAAATTATGAAAATGGCATCATGAAAAACCCTAAAAACCACTTTGCCTTCTTTTGATCATAACTGGAGTTTGACAAATGATATGGAGAGCCACTAGTACTTGTTGGAAAGAGGAGAAAACGATCTTCAACTTTCATGTTGGAGAAAAATTCATTTGAAGCATTCTTGATGGTGTAAAGTTAAGTTGAATGCAGTGTAGAAACTTGCCAAAAATGGAAACTTTTCATTATAGGTCACTTTCCAAATTTGGAAACTTTGCACCAACTCCTGATTCCTGACAAATATGTATGAAACTTGACCCCCGAGGACCATATGAGGATGTAAGACCTTGAAATCCCTGAAGAGAGCCTCAAAATTTCACAGTTGACTTTTCTCCTTTCACTGTTGACTTTTCCCCAAATTCTTCTGATTCTTAATCTTCTGACCAATTGAACTTCTCCTGAGCCAAACTAATCGACAATCTTCCACTCCTTGATACTCAGGGACCCAAGGAATACCATGGAATCAAGTCTTGCCCAAAAAATCAGAAATAAACTGACTTTATAGCAAACCTTAGTTGTGGTACCCTTAGTCTAGGAGGAAATAACACAGTCTCCAAATCCAAATTCCTCTGAATATGATGTGTGTCCTCTCCAACAAAGATAAGATATGCCATTTGATGATGATAAAAACCCAAGGAGCTTGCCCATTGGAGCAATAAACCCAAGAATCTCAAAACCCTAATTCATGCACTGATTAGGGGAGAGTGCTCCACTTGAGATCCCTTGCCACCTGTGAACCCTTGATGATGTGATGGACCAGATAAGACCTTCTTAAACTGCCTCAAGCACCTTGACCCCATGCTAATGATATGCATACATGATAATGCAAAAAAAGAAATGAAACATAAGCCAGTTAGTAAAAAAGTAAGGAGGGGAAATTTTGGGGTGCAACAGCTGCCCCTATTCAATCAACTTGGTCCTGAGGGTATGATAGCGACAGCTTTCAGATAATCATGATGCACGGAGATTGAATACCAACGAACCCAGAAATTTGCAATCCTTCACTGGAGAATTAGCCATAAATGCTGCTATGCTGAGTATAAAACGAAACAAACTTTCCCAAGTTATGTCATCTCTGCTGATAAAGAGAAATTGACGAAAGAAAATCTTCAAAAGATCGTTGTCCTCTGCTGATAAAGAGAATCTAGCAAAATAAATTCCATCCCTGCTGATAAAGAGAAACTGACGAAAGAAAATCTCCAAAAGATTGCTGTCCTCTGCTAATAAAGAGAAACTAGCAAACTGATTCCATCCCTGCTGATAAAGGGAAACTGACGGACGAAAATCTTCAAAAGATTGCTACCTCTGCTGATAAAGAGAATCTAACAAAATAAATGCCATCCCTGCTGATAAAGGGAAACTGACGAAGGAACATCTTCCAAAGATTGCCATCTCTGCTGATAAAGAGATTTAGCAAAATAAATGCCATCCCTGCAGATAAAGGGAAACTGACGAAAGAAAATCTCCAAAAGCTTGCTATCTCTGCTGATAAAGAGAATCTAGCAACATAAATGCCATCCCTGCTGACAAAGGGAAACCGACGAAAGAAAATCTTCAAAAGATTGCTGTTCTCTGCTGATAAAGAGAATCTAGCAAAAATAAATGCCATCCCTGCTGATAAAGGGAGACTGACGAAAGAAAAATTTCAAAACATTGTCGTCCTCTGCTGATAAAGAGAATCTAGCAACATAAATGCCATCCCTGCTGACAAAGGGAAACTGACGAAAGAAAATCTTCCAAAGATTGTTGTCCTCTGCTAATAAAGAGAATCTAGCAAACTGGTGCCATCCCTGCTGATAAAGGGAAACTGACGAAAGAAAATCTTCAAAAGATTGCCGTTCTCTGCTGATAAAGAGAATCTGGCAACATAAATGCCATCCCTGCTGATAAAGGGAAACTGACGAAAGAAAATCTTCCAAAGATTGATGTCCTCTGCTGATAAAGAGAATCTAGCAAACTGGTGCCATCCCTGCTGATAAAGGGAAATTGACGAAAGAAAATCTTCCAAAGATTGTTGTCCTCTGCTGATAAAGAGAATCTAGCAAACTGGTGCCATCCCTGCTGATAAAGGGAAACTGGCGAAAGAAAATCTTCCAAAGATTGTTGTCCTCTGCTGATAAAGAGAATCTAGCAAAACAAATGTCATCCCTGCTGACAAAGGGAAACTGATGAAAGAAAATCTTCAAAAGATTGCCGTTCTCTGCTGATAAAGAGAATCTGGCAACATAAATGCCATCCCTGCTGATAAAGGGAAACTGACGAAAGAAAATCTTCCAAAGATTGTTGTCCTCTGCTGATGAAGAGAATCTAGCAAACTGGTGCCATCCTTGCTGATAAAGGGAAACTGACGAAAGAAAATCTTCAAAAGATTGCCGTTCTCTGCTGATAAAGAGAATCTGGCAACATAAATGCCATCCCTGCTGATAAAGGGAGACTGACGAAAGAAAAATTTCAAAACATTGTCGTCCTCTGCTGATAAAGAGAATCTAGCAACATAAATGCCATCCCTGCTGACAAAGGGAAACTGACGAAAGAAAATCTTCCAAAGATTGCTGTCCTCTGCTGATAAAGAGAATCTAGCAAGCTGGTGCCATCCCTGCTGATAAAGGGAAACTGAAGAAAGAAAATCTTCCAAAGATTGTTGTCCTCTGCTGATAAAGAGAATCTAGCAAACTGGTGCCATCCCTGCTGATAAAGGGAAACTGACTGAAGGAAGATTTCAAAAGATTGTCGTTCTCTGCTGATAAAGAGAATCTGGCAACATAAATGGCGACTTCACTGGGGATAACATGAAACGAAACTTCTGGTTTTAAACCATCTCGTTTCAAAATCTACTGGTAAGGTGACTCCGTTGGGGAAGGAGAAGTCTAGATAAAAGACTCTGTCGGGGAAGGAGAAGTCTAAATAAAAGACTCTGTCGGGGAACACAAGTATGAGGAATGCATCTCTCCAAAAAAATCTCCTGAGTTATGCCATCTCTGCTGAGAAAGAGAATTGGCAAAGAAAGTATCAAACCTGGCTTATGCTTCGAATGCAAATGAAAATGATATGTGTTTGATGCAATGCAAATGCTTATGATATGCAAAAGGGGTCCCTCCAGCAAAATAAATGCTGGAGAGAAAAGACTAATTCAGCTGGGGATGACAAAAATAAATTGTCCTCTGAACAGGAACTCCGCTGAGAAGGATCACTCCAACCGACTCTTTGGATCAACAACTTCTGCTGGGGATGAAATCACAGAAGAACTGTCGGGGACCCCACCTGTCTTTCGCTGAAGGTAACATCCAAAACCTGAGATTTCTCCTCTGTTGGGGAAGTTGAGAATGAACGCCAATAACGGAACCAGAAGTCTGTTACTGAAAATTGCTAATATCCAATTGGCTCAGAACCTGCTGGGGAATATAGTCCATGATACCATTCTGCTTGGGGATACTGCTGATCTCAGCCTGCTGGGGAGAATGACCTTACTCCCACCTTGCTGGGGATTAGAATGTGACATCGTCGGTGAGAGCACACTTCTTGACTGGATGGAGAAGGTGACACCCTAATTCTGTGGGGAAATAACGTCTTGATTCGGAGAAAATGCTTCCCAAGTCTTCTGCTGGGGAAAGTCTGCTCTGCTGAGGAAAGTTTGTCCTGCTAGGGAAGGAGCAATCTCAATGCTGGGGAGAGCCAACTGCTGGGGATGTACAATCCTGTTGCCCTGCAACCTGACTTGTCTTTATGGTAGTAAGCGGCTCTTTGAACTTTTCATCTCAAGAGGATTTTACAGAAGATCGGGCGCTCGCACTGTCCCAGGGTCTTCAAACTCTTGGAGAGATTTATCATACCTCGACATAACTGCCCCAGTCTTCATAATCCATGATGTATATTACCCCGAAGGGGATCGTAATGACTTGACAATACTCTGCTTTAGCATCTTGAACCTTGAGGAGGTGTTTTCAATTAACCATTTTCAAGAGTGGACGATCTCCCATGCTCTAGAGGTGGCCTGCCCCACTATGGGCTTTGAGGTGACTTTGCCCCTGATCTCAGAATGAATGCCCCAGAATAACTGAATTGCGGAGAGATCTCTCGACGTGACTGCCCCAGATTGGCTACATCTTAACACGACTTAATGGGGGGAGCCCACTCTACACTGAGTCTCTTGGAAGCATACCCCTTTGATATGATTGTCCTTCAGCATTTCCAAGCGTCCCAACTTGGCAGGATTAAGCTTCATGACTGACGTTCACTGTGTAAGCTGCCATTGATGTTTAGGCACATGTATGCAAACAGAACAAGTTATTTATGAGAATGATAATCCTAATGCAACATTCATGTTAACCTTGAAGTTTTTTATGAAAATGTGTCGCAAAGCCTTGTGAACGAATCACTAGCTGGGATGCGACCTTGATTTTTGAATGGCAAAATAATACCCTCATGCAATACCAACAAATCTTATTAGCACAACTCATAGGAGTCAGGAACGCTATCCTGTTGAAGTACGCTTTCAGAATAAACCCTATTTCAATTAGGACTTTTAAGGGTTGTAACGTGGTCTGGTTCACGGTTTCAGAAAAAGGATTTATGGCTCAAAATTTATCGGTGCCCACCCACTCTTCGTGATGTTCTTCAGTCCTATGTTCAGTTAATCTGACCCAAACGCTCATCTCTCCAATAGGTTTATGATCTTTAAGGAACCTATGCCACTAATGACAGTCACCCCTTTTTATCTTTTGTGTCTGTAATCACACGAATTTGTTCTTATCGAGGATTTTCTCTTGTAACGCCTTTGCTTTTTCCCCTTTTTTTTCTTTTTGATCCCTAATTTTGCCTGGACTGACTTTTTTGAGTTTTTTCGATTTTTGAAGTCCAACGGGATGCCCTAACTTTTGCCTAAGTTGCTTCGACTTAGCGGGCTTTTCTCTTTTCTTTCTTTTTATATTCCTCTTTTGAACAAAGCGTGTGACACTGGTTGTCTTGCTTGCTTGAAAGGATTGTGACTGTCTCACTCCTTAGTTGTTGATGGTTGACCATCGTGGTTTCGCATCTCTTGTCCTTTTGCCGGTGGGATAAAAGGTAATGGTTCCTCGGATGCACACTCTCCTTGAAATTTGAACGCTTGGTCAAACTAACTGACGTCTACCCTGCCCCTGGGTTAAGTATGAGGACTCTTTGGTACGAAGGAAACTCCTACTCTAAGGCTCAAAGGGGTTAACGAGGGTCTATCTCCCTTATATCTCCGGTGTTTAGGGGTTTGGAACAATGCCTGTACATCCTCAACAGGGTTCTATCCAAAAGCGTACCATTAGAAACCTGCGTTCTTATTTCGTCATCCTCCCTCAAGAGTTCTAAACAAAGAAAATTGGTATTGCAGTGCATAAAAAAACATTTAAGAGTGAATACGAATGGATTACTTCAAGGAAAACATACTCATTGCATTAATATCATCATAAAAAATAAACAAGTCTTGCATACATACGATGCTTTAACAAGAAATAAAAACTACAAATGAAAATGCAAGTAAAGAAGCTGAAGATTGCCATTGCTGAGGAAGCTTAATTCTATCTGGACGTACTTGCAGACTGTGTGTTCATTTGAGAAAGGAGGCTTCCATTGATGTACATATCATCTTCAGTGAATACAATGATCTCGGAGTCTACCAGGTCTTGCACCCTGTGCCTGAATACATTACACTCATCAATTGTGTGCCCAAACGTTCCCGAGTGGAACTCGCACCTAGCAGTCATGTCATAATCCGAAGGAATAGGGTATGGTACTGGCGTGGTACCCCTTGTTTGAATCAGAGACTTCTTGAGCAGACGCGTAAACAGCTGACTATAAGGGATTGGAACAGGATCAATTGTCCTCTTGGGCCCTCTTGGTCTTGGTTGCCCCTGCTGCCGAAAATTCTGCTGTCGGTGCTGATTTGGGCGCCTTACCTGGTTTGCACTTTCCTTTCCGCATTAGGCTGAGGCACAGACAAAGGTTACTGACGTAGAGCTTATACAGCAAAAGGTTGTGGGGAAAGTCCATGACCTGAGGTGGATCCTTTGGCAAAAGAGGGAGTTCTCAGTCCCTTGGCAACACTGGGAGTAACATCACTCTGTTTACCAGTGCCAACTGATGTAAACTTGATTGCCCCTGAATCAATGAGCTCTTGGACTTTGTACTTGAGCATCTTACAGTCTTCAACATTATGACCAGGTGCCCCTGAATGGAATTCACACCTATCATGGACATTGGAACCCATACGAAGCTTAGTGTGTGGAGGCCCCGCAGCAATCAATTCAATTAGTTGAAACTTGTGCAAGTACTGAAGCAACTGGGCGTATGGTATCGGAATCTGATCAAACTTCTTATCAAGCTTCTCTGGATTAAGACCCTCAAGAAAAAGTTGTTGATGAAAAAGCTCTGATGGGGGAGAGGATCCACGAGGTAATCCATGGTATAGAGGAGACCCCAAAGAGATGGGAGGAATGAGAACCTCTGCTGTGGAAGCGGGTACTTGACTGTCTTCCTTCTTCAACACCCTATTCAAAATTTCCATAATCAAACCCATCTGAGTCTTCAGCTGATTGATCTCCTCCCTCATCATTTTCTGCTCCTGGAGCATGTCTTCCCCAAATTGCCCCATCTGGCTTCGCATTTCCCTCAACTTAGCTTGAACTTGCTTCATGATCAACTCCTGAACGGCCCGAGGAGTTAGGTCTGCAATTCTGAGATTGGAACAAGATAAGAATACCGGAAATAAACATCTGTTATGCAAAATGATTATGCAAAATGATTATGAATATGCAAATGAACATGTTTGAATGTTGACAGGGCGATCCACCCCTTGATTCCAGTTTAATAACAAGATAGAACGGAACTTCTGCTCATATATTAAGAAAACCAGAGAAAAGCCAAATGTCAATAATCACAAATCCGAGATAACAAGTCTGAATATAAAAAACCATAGGTCCCAACCAACAAGCCTGGTGATGATCCAAATACAATAAAAGAGAAAAGAAAACTATGGCATATCATCAAAGTCCACAAGTGTCAATCCCCCCCATCCATTATGCTTTCTGCACCAGTCTTGAATCTCCTTGAACAGCTTTCTGGTATCGGGATGCTTCGGCCTCTGAATTAGACCTTGAATGAGAAGGTCTCTCCTGTGTATGATCCCATCCAAGTATCGGCAATGTAACTCCCAAGCGTCTTCTCCAGAAACACCATCCATGCTAGGACCCTCATGTCTAGGTTTCTTCACTTTGGCTTGGACTTTCAGTTCTTCCATGGAGGCTATGGCTTCATTGAGTCGACCCTCGACTACTTGTCTCTTGAATATCCCTGATAAGATCTCGGCGTCTTTCTTCTTGAGCGTCGACTTTAACTGATCAATCTTAGCTATGTAGTCGTCTTCCTTTCTCTTATTCTCAGCCATGGCAGTTTCTTGGTGATCATTGAACATGTGAATCTTTAACAAAGCCTTGCCTAATTCCTCTTCCTTGGACCTGAGAACGCTACTGATACCATCCAAAGCTTGTTTCATTCTTTCCCTGGATGCGACCATGTCAGCAAGCTCTTTTTCTGCTTTAGCAAGGAGCTTTGTCTTTAACTTGGCGGTATGAACAGCTTCACCCCGCTCATGCTTCCACTGATAAATCTCTCTCTTTAGCTCACTATTCTCTTCCCACAACCTTTCCTTTTCAGCCCATAATGTGTTATACTTCTCCAACTCAACGGTGGTAGGAGGCTCGATCACCAAAGGATACAAAGGTGGTTCCACCGGGAATGGAAGAAGCTTCTCTTCTGCTCTCTTCTTAATCCACTCTTTATAGGAAGGGAAAGCCCGATTGTTACTTTTCCCAAATGGAATCTTACCCTTCTTAGTCACTTGTTTCCAAGCATTCACAACTTTCCTTATCAACCCTTGATCCTTAATACCATTGAAGAACAAGGACTCACAGACATCTCGCTCTTCGGGTGGATTCTTCAAAGGATAGCCAAATTGTCTGATAGCTAAGGAGGGATTATAGTTAATTCCACCTTTCCTCCCTATCAAGGGAACATTAGGGAATTCTCCGCATTTGCAAATAATCTCTATTCCTAACAAGTCACGATTAATCCAAACGATGTTATCAGCAGTCAAGCCCATAACCCTCTTAGACCACTTCAGAGAATCTTTTGTATCAACGAAAGTGCCAGATTCAGGGAGACGACTCAAAACCAAGTAGCGAAGAGTGGTGCACAGCAACTTACAGTTTTCCCATGCCTATTTTCATTCTTATAGTGAACTGAATGGTACACATCACCTAGCAAGGTAGGTATAGGATTCTTCGAAATAAAGATTCTGACGGCATGCATATCCACCAGATCAGGAATATTCAGAAACAAAACAATCCCATAGATACACACAGCCAGAATAGCTTGGAAAGCAGTCCAGTTCTTCTCTTTGACATGCATGCAAGCCTGATCAAACAAGAACTTCAACAAGAAACCCTTAACTCCTTGTTTTTCTGCAATATTACTGTTAAGAACGGATTCATCAATATGAAGAGCAACAACCATATCTTTTATACCGGGGTGTTCTTCAGAAAAGAAAACTATATCATGACTAATAGGAATTCCCAAAATAAATGAGAACTCCTCCAACGTCGGAGCCAAGATGTAGTCCGGGAAGGTGAAGCAACGCAGAGGCGGGTCGTAAAACTGAAGAAGTGTGTGGATGGCATCCTTCTCATACTGGGAGATATTATAGATAAATTTCAGAAGTCTTCCATACCTTCCACTGAACTCTGTACGAACTCCAGAACCAGCCATACTAACCAATTTGTGAATCAGTGTCAAAGTCGGTTCTGGGAATGAATAGGCGACAGTCTTCTTTCTCTGAACATCCATACTGAAGCGACCTCAGAAAACCGGAATCAAGGGTAAGATGCAAGCCCTGAAAAATGTCAAACACGTCAGAATGCAAGAAAAATGATATGCTCATGCAAACATGGGGTCAAGGCACACTGCTGGATGTGCTGTGTTGTTAGCTAAACGAGAAACCAGAAAACCAGAACTCTGAACCACTGAGGAACCCAAATAATCAGACATTAATGAGAAATCCAGAAAACCGAGTGGGTTGAAAGTCTCGGTTACCTGCAAACCTACAAACGCCCATCCCCTCTCACATGTGGGTACTAGGATGTTCAGTATCCCGGGCTCTCAGGTCGAGAAATGATGATACGTTCACCATTTCTGGTTTGGCATCATCATCAATCGAGGAGGCCTCAACTGATTCTCCAAAGCGGAAGGTCCTCAGCTTTGGCACTGAGGTCGAGAAACAATAGTACATTCATCCCTCGGGGTACAGTACTAAAGTCAATCGAGGAGTGCCTCCACTGATTCTCTTCAAAACGTAGGGGCCATCCTATGCGAGTTCCAAAGCGGGCCCTCGGGTGCGAATGGGTTTGCCACAGGATGTGGTCTGCCACTGTTACCACTAAAGAGGGATGTTTCCACTAAGGTCCTCAATGATTGGTCACCAGAGTCGACAGCTCTCTAGATCAACACCCCAACATGCGCAAGACACACACGTTAGAATGCGTCCCAAGATAGCCACGTCTGGTTGTGAATTTCGTGAACACACAAACGTACCAAGCGGGCACGTAGGTCCTACTACTTTCCACTCTAATCCTAGGGTATTCTCAAGCCTTAGTATTGGGCTTATCTCTCAGACCCACCCAACCTGCAAAACAAAGACAGCCAGCACAGCACAGCAGCATGACAGTAATAAAAAATGAAATGCAGAAAATGCGGTAAAAATAAAAATAAAATACAACACATAAAGCAAATCAAAAACAAAACACCCAAAGAGAACAAAGACAAGCAAGCGTTAGGATTGACTCGCTTAGGGATGGACCAGCATAGGTCAACCAGAGTCCCCAGCAGAGTCCCCAGCTGTCGCTCCCAGGATTTTCATCCAGGTACAAACGCGAGAGTGGCGCGGAAAAAACAGAGTCGCCAGCCGTGTAAATTTATCCCAAGAGAGGGAAAGGGAACACCGCATAAACCTGAGGAAGAGGGAAAGGAATGGTCATCGCAACCATAACCTGGGTTCGGGAGTCGGTTACGCGAGGGGAAGGTGCTAGCACCCCACGCGTCCATCGTACTCGATGGGATCCACGCTTGTTGTCTAATCTAAGGGTGAGTTATACTATCATCTAGGGCTGTACTAAGACGGGAGGGAAAGACAAATACCGACTCGGTAGGACGTCAACGTCCTAGGCCTAAGTACCCCCCTTGTGCAATGGGGAATTCAGAGTCAACGTAGTTCGGACCAAGTTCTTTTTGTGTTTTTTATGAGCGACGTTAAGTTCGCGTCCGGCAGTTAGGGTCGATGCCTGTTTGCGTCTCAGACGGAAAATAACGTGCCCTTTTTGAAAATAGCCTTTAAGTTGAAGGTCCCGAAGGACAAGAAAGTTTGAAGTTGGTTTGTATCTTTTAGGACAGAAGTGGCTTAAGTTAGTTCTTAAGTTGCATTGCACCAAAGTCTAGGGCACAAGGGCGAATACTTAACGCATCGTCCCAAGACAGGATGCTCGCTAAGCACTCTAGAAAGATGAGAGGAAGCCCCTCATTTCTCATTCCCCATACTTAAGGCTCGTGTGCAATACACCTTATTATTATTAAGTGCTTTAAAGAAATTTGAGATGAGAAGAGAGAAGACACAAGGGTAACTCTAAGGGGGACTATGAATCCTGAAGTTATCAAGCATGGGTGACCTACGGTTAATGAGGTTTGAAGGTAACCTAAACCCTAAAGGAAAAAGAGAGGAGATAAAAAGGTAAGGGTGACCATGGATGCTTATCCATACCCTTAAAGAACTTACCTTAGACCCTGCATAAAAGATTAGCACAGAATAGACATAAGTAAGAGAGATGGGGTGAAAGAAAATCAAGCAAAGGCAAACAACAATGATAATAATCCAAACATGAACTCAAAGAAACAAAGGACAACCCTAAAGCAAATGGCACAAGTGCCTTTTCAAACAGATAATCACACAAGGTCAAAGACGCGCCTGCAAGAAAATCTCAAGTGAAAACAAATCAGATAATTAGAAAAATGACTCCTAAAATTCCCAAATTAAACATTAAAGTTCCTCAACCAGAGGCAAACAACATCTCAAAAGTCCCTGCAAATAATCAAGATATTAGTCATTCAAATGGTTAGGTGGAGCTCAGGTGGGAATTAGGGTTCAGTGTGCCCAAGGGAAGGACCTAAATGCAATATGAGATAAAATTAAAAATGAAAGAAAATTTTTTTAAGCACTTTAGAATGTTAATGAATGAATGCAAAAGGAACAGATAAAAAATATTTTACGAATGCAGAGAAATAAAATAAAGAAATTAATGTATGCATGAGATGTATAATGTAAAAAGAACTTGATTTAAACAATTAATTTAAATGATAAAAATAAAATAAAAAATAAAAATAAAATTTTTAAATATTTTATAAAATGATAAACATAATGCATGAATTTTATGAGAATTTTAAAATGCAATTTACTATTTTTAAATAATTAAAATATGAAATAATAATTGAAAATAAAATAAAATAAGAAACGGGCTGGGGGGTGTGATCAGTAAAAAACTACGTTGGAAATGTGGTTGGGCCAAAGGGTGGGGGGTGCGCAAAGCATTCTGAAGCCCAAGTCCACAGCGCTGGTGATCTGGTGTGGTTGAGGCCCGTGAGAGTCCAAGGTTTGACTCAATCCTAGCCTTTAGATGAGTCTTTACAGGAGGATCGGGAAAGTAAAAGCGAGCGCATGGTGAACCTAAGTCAACTCACCACACCAAATCCATTTACTCAGAATATAACGTAGTCGTTGGATCCAACTCACATCAACGGTCCATATTGAAACTGGGGAGGGGGCTAGGGTTTACTGTAGCTACCGGCCGGAGAAGACTCCGATCGTCTTCTCCGGCGAGACTCCGGCCACCTGTACAAAAATATCTCCAGAAAATACGAAGGAGGACATCATTTTGTCCAGAATTTCTTGAGGATCTCAGATGTACAACTCAAATCATCAAATGATCAATATATAAATCAAATCGAAGAGAAACATAAATGCGCCAAAAATTTCAGATCAATGATTCAAGCAATTTACACGTCCAAAATCAAAACCAAATATATCATGATGATCAGCAGGCATATCACGTCATTATGCATATCCAAAATAAAGGTTTTGTGACCACGAAAAAAACAACAAACCTGAGATGGCACTGCCTTTATCCCTGCTTTTAGCTTCAAGCGACGGTTGGTTTTTGTCCCAGGGATCCCAAGGGTTGAGTTTGTGGAAGAATTTTGTAATGAGACCTCCTGAGTCGTGAGTTTTGATGAAGAATCCTCTTTTTAGGGTTTTCTTGAGAGCTCCTCAAATTTCACGTGCATGAACCCTAACCAATGTATGAATGGGTTTATAAAGACTAGGGTTTTCAGTTGAATACGAATTGGGCTTGGGTAATTCCATGTTTGATGATTTTTTAATTATTTTGGAATTTTGCATTATGTTGAATAAGTGAAAAATGCATTCCTTCCATGCCTTTGAATTCATGATGGATCACTTGTATCTGAGTTGCTAATCACACCACCTTTAACTTGGGCCTTGAGAACAAATGGTTTATGAGTTTTGGACATTTTGGGAAATTTGAATAATGGAAAAAAAGTGCATAATAATCCATGGAATTTCTTCATTCTTGGGCCAAAAATAATCTTCAAGGGATGTTCTTTGATATTAAAAGATAGCATGAAGCAATGGAATTGATTATAGGTCATTATGCCCAAAATTATGAAAATGGCATCATGAAAAACCCTAAAAACCACTTTGCCTTCTTTTGATCATAACTGGAGTTTCACAAATTATATGGAGACCCACTAGTACTTGTTGGAAAGAGGAGAAAACGATCTTCAACTTTCATGTTGGAGAAAAATTCATTTGAAGCATTCTTGATGGTGTAAAGTTAAGTTGAATGCAGTGTAGAAACTTGCCAAAAATGGAAACTTTTCATTATAGGTCACTTTCCAAATTTGGAAACTTTGCACCAACTCCTGATTCCTGACAAATATGTATGAAACTTGACCCCCCGAGGACCATATGAGGATGTAAGACCTTGAAATCCCTGAAGAGAGCCTCAAAATCTCACAGTTGACTTTTCTCCTTTCACTGTTGACTTTTCCCCAAATTCTTCTGATTCTTAATCTTCTGACCAATTGAACTTCTCCTGAGCCAAACTAATGGACAATCTTCCACTCCTAGATACTCAGGGACCCAAGGAATACCATGCAATCAAGTCTTGTCCAAAAAATCAGAAATAAACTGACTTTATAGCAAACCCTAGTTGTGGTACCCTTAGTCTAGGAGAAAATAGCACAGTCTCCAAATCCAAATTCCTCTGGATATGATGTGTGTCCTCTCCAACAAAGATAAGATATGCCATTTGATGATGATAAAAACCCAAGGAGCTTGCCCATTGGAGCAATAAACCCAAGAATCTCAAAACCCTAATTCATGCACTGGTTAGGGGAGAGTGCTCCACTTGAGATCCCTTGCCACCTGTGAACCCTTGATGATGTGATGGACCAGATAAGACCTTCTTGAACTGCCTCAAGCACCTTGACCCCATGCTAATGATATGCATACATGATAATGCAAAAAAAGAAATGAAACATAAGCCAGTTAGTAAAAAAGTAAGGAGGGCAAATTTTGGGGTGCAACATCCAAGTAAATAAAAAAAAAACCTCATTCTTAACCTGGGGCAGGGTAGTTTTCATAAACTTAAAAAAAAAAGGGAGTGAACATCACGAAGATTGGATGGGTACAAATAAACTTTGATCCTCATAATCCTTTATTTCTTATAACGTGAACCAAGCCACGATACAACCCTCAAAAGACCTAATTGAAGAAGGGTTTGTTTTGATAGCATACTCAATGAGATGATGTTTCCTGACTCCTATGAGCTATGCTCAAAATTGGTGTTGGCTTTGTAAAAATTATTAATGTCATATCCTAACTAGTGATTCAGTCACGAGTTATTGCGATATCCTTTTCAATAAAAAAACTTCAAGACAAACATGTGTGTTGCATTATCAATTTCAGAAATAACATTTTTTGCGTGCTAACATTGCTTGATATCATAGAAGCTTGCATATAAACATTAGCGATGAGCTGAATCTTTTGAGACTTGAAACTCTGATTAGTAAAATGGCGAATCATTTCAAAATAATGACCATATCCAGGGGCACGTTACCAGAAGACTTTACTGAGTAGGGGCAAGTTGTTTCCCAGTTGTTTCTTTCACAGTCTGACCCCAAGGGGCAAGTTTGCAGACTCAGAACACCGTCAATCTGGGGCAGTTACGTCGAGATTTGATAAATCTCTCCAAATTTGAAGACTCAATTATACATAATACAGTCAATCCGGGGCAGTTGCGTCGAGATTCTACAAATATCTCCAAGAGTTTGGAAACATTGGAACATTTTGGATGCCAAGTTTTCTGTAAAATCCTCTTGAGATTACTTCTTCTCATAAACTATGCAACTGGGGCAGTCACGAATTGAAGATTATTTTATCCATTCACAACAATTGTTGTTCGAAATGGCAATCACCGCGCAGTTCATCAATGTAGAGCTACATTGTTCTCATAACATTCTTAACCCATGCCCCAAAGAGTTTATATCCCAAATAGTGTGATGACTCCCCGATAAGTCTTTACTTCAGGTAGTCACGATCTTTCCTAGGTGAATCTCTACTTCAATCAGTTATGGCAGGCTTAATGCAAGGTTTCCCCAGTTGGTGACCTAAGAATTCCCTAGTGAATTTCCTCAAGCTTCAACCTTCCCCAGCGAAGTGAATGTTTATTTCATTCCTCAGTGGATTTCCCACTACTTAAATCTTCCTCGGCGAAGTGGATGTTTATTTCATCCCCATGAAGTTTTATCTCCGACATCTTCAGCTGCTATGTTAATCCAAGCTTCCCCTTTGAGGTGGATATTTATTTTATCCTGGTGAGGCCTCATCTCTGGCATCTCCAGTTACAACTTCCTTTCAGATTACTTCAATTTGTAGTGGATATTTATTATCCCCTATGAAGTCTCTCCAATCACAATTTTGGCCCTTTCCCAGTGGATCTTCTTCATCCCCAACATAATCACTGGATTCATTATGATAATCCCCTAAGTGAAGTCATGATGTTTATCCCCAAGTGGAGTGCTCTCTTTTCCCCAGAGAAGTTTAAAACCCTGAAGCAGGATTGTGATTCCAGATATAGCTCTCTATTCATCCCCAGTGATGCTTCTATCTTGTGAAGATTGGTCGGGTATCCGTGTCGAGATGTTTATTTCATCTCCAGTTTACTTCTCCTCGTTTGTTTTGTCAGTATAAGCATAACATGACATACATTCATATAGATACATGGCATTTGTACATTTTGCATTTTTGTGTTGTTTGTCTGTTCTTTCACTTTGGCCACATTTATTCCCAAGTGATTGGGTTTGTCTTTTCCCTCCAAGTAGAATCGTTAGCCCTAAGCAGAAAGAGCACATTCTTTCTAATTCCTCACTGAGTTCTATCCTCGTGGAAGATGGTTGCTTTAGTTTTCTTTTCCATTTCTGGATAAAGGTAAACCCTAGTTGAGTTCATTCCTCACTGAGTGAAGTCTTGTTTGACCGTTTCTTTTCAGTTATTTTCTGAATTGAACTTTGGTCCCTGACAATCACAATTTTGGATATTTCTGGGCTTTTGAACCTAGATTGAGCGTGCATTTATTTTGCACTCTATCACCCCAGGAAGGATCTATTTAAATATCTATATGGAAGACGGAAACTTTTTCTCCCGCAGTGTTATTACAACATCTTCGTGGAATTTATACCTAGACAACAAGTGGCCGCTCTTTATTTGAGCAGCTTGTTTTGTTCTCAGGTTTTCTATTTGGATGGAAATGGCAGACTCATTCCAAGACAGTTTGTCTATCCCTAGCAAGTTATCAAAATTATCAACTTTTCCTCTATCGAATGACACCTCTCCGAAAATCCGTCAGAGGAGTTTTTACAAGTATTCTCTTTATTTGAGAATTCCTGTTACAAGAATTTTATTTGCTTCAATGAAATTTCAACTACATCAATATTGCTCCATAATGGTGTTTCTCTCCAGTAAATCCATTATTCAAGCTATTCCCACCGAATGGTATCTCTCGAAAAGTTTGGTGAAGATTCAGAGGATCTTTCTCTTTATTTGAGAAGACGTGTTTACCAATCAATCGACCGCATCTCTTTTAAAGATCCCCGATGATATTTCCTAGTCTCCAGTAAGTTATGGATTCCCGCTGAAGTCTGCAATCTCCAGTGAAATCCCAATCCCCTGTGAAGTTACTTTCCAACAAGTATTCACCTTTCCCGGAGGAATTCAAGATTTTGCCCGAGGCAGACAACCTCACAGCATTTACTTCAAGACTTTCCTCGAGGCAGACAACCTCGTAGCTTTCATTTCAAGACTTTGCTCGTGGCATACAACCTCGAAGCATTTATTTTCGGACTTTCTCATTGCATACAACCTCGCAGCATTTTATTTGAAAACCTGCTCGTGACATACAACCTCGAAGCGTTGAAAGGTTTATTTTACCCTTTTTAATTGTAATACCTTGATTAAAGAAGAAACTGGGACCCGTTCATGGCATATAACCTTGAGGCATGGAGAGGTTTATTTACCCTTTCTAAATAGAACATTTAGTTAAAGAGGAAGTTGGATCATATTTTGATCATGGAAGCTTATTTTGGTCAGACACCTATGCTTAGGCTACCGTGTTTGGTAGTAGGTGATCTCTCCATTCAGTCTATTACCTCTGCTTAGGCTATCAGGTTTGATAGTAGGTAATATGTCTATCCTTTGGTCAAATGCCTCTGCTTAGGCTACCATGTTTGGTAGTAGGTCATTTTTCCTTTTTTGTTTACCTCTGCTTAGGCTATCATATGTTTGATAGTATGTAACACATCTTTCTTCTGGGTCGAACACCTGTGCTTAGGCTATCGTGTTTGGCAGTAGGTGATCTCTCCTTTTAAGTATATTACATCTGCTTAGGCTATCAGGTTGATAGTAGGTAATATGTCTATCCTTTGGTCAGATGCCTCTGCTTAGGCTACCATGTTTGGTAGTAGGTCATCTTTCCTTTTGTGCTTACCTCTGCTTAGGCTATCATATGTTTGATAGTAGGTAACACATCTATCTTCTGGGTCGGACACCTGTGCTTAGGCTACCGTGTTTGGTAGTAGGTGATCTCTCCTTTTAAGTCTATTACCTCTGCTTAGGCTATCAGGTTTGATAGTGGGTAATATGTCTATCCTTTGGTCAGATGACTCTGCTTAGGCTACCATGTTAGGTAGTAGGTCATCTTTCCTTTTGTGCTTACCTCTGCTTAGGCTATCATATGTTTGATAGTAGGTAACGCACCTTTCTTTTGGGTCGGGCACCTGTGCTTAGGCTACCGTTGTAATACCCCGTATTTTATAAACGCTCTGGATAATATTAGTTGAGATCAGTTGGGATCCAGTGTGCTCTGAGTATTTATATGATAAGATAATTAGAGCAACTGATGAACTCAGAGCTGATCAGATTAATACTACCTCCGTTCCTTTTTACAAGAGACAACTTACTTTTTAGGTTCATTGAATAATTAATGTATCTAATCTATAAACTGGCCAAATACATTGATTATTCAATGAACCTAAAAAGTGAGTTGTCTCTTATAAAAAGGAACGGAGGTAGTATTATCTAACTCTAAGGTTTTATTAATTGGTGCACTTGAGATAATTTGGACATTTAGTAGTGTTACTAACAAATGATATTTTTCTATATCATTTCTTTTTCTCTTATTTCCAAAGTTAGAAACATTTGGAGCAAGAGAAAGTGAAGAGAGGGAAAAGGAAAGGAAAGAAGAGAAAATCTCAAATGAGCTCAAGAACAAGAATCATCATCTCATCTTCATTTATTCATCTCATCTTCTTCATCATCATATTCTAATCCAGGTGGGTTCTAGTTAGAACTTTTGTTTTAGGAATTTTGGAAGTGTTAGAGTTAGGTTAGATATTGTAAGAAATGAATAATTTTACTAAATCAAAGAATCTAAGGGTTGAAATGCGATATAAATTGGGTGTTATGATCAATGCATGTGTGGAATCATCTGTTAAAACTTGTTTGCGTGTTTGGTTATGTTTTGGTTGAGATTTTGGCCTATGGACCTGCTGTTACGTGTTGAGAAATTCTGGGTTTTTCAGGGTTCGCTAGCGAAGGGCAAAGCGAATGATTCTCGAGGGTTCGCCTAGCGAACCCCAAAGCGAAGGGAAGGCGAATGTTCTCCTGGTTATTCGAGAAGCGAACTTTGTTCCCTTTTGGCTCTGACTTGGTTCGCTAGAGGTTCGCGAGGCGAAGACGAAAGAGAATGTTCGCTGGGGGATTCGCCCAGCGAGCATGACAGATTTTCTGTTTTTGTTTCCTTTATACCTTTTGAACCGTGATTCCGATTTGAGCGTTTTTTATATCGATGTGAAGCTATGAAAGAGTTCTATGCTATGGAAAGTGAAATTATGATTTATGAGATGGAATTTATTCGATTGTGGTATTTAATCGGAATTATGTGGTTTATGAAAAAGTAACTTTTGAAAATTAAAAGCTTCAAGTTGTGAGCTAGTGAGGAAACCGTTAGTATAATATAATGACTAGAGAATTGTGGGACAATGCTTACATCGATACTAGAAGTGTATCTTTGATAAGTCGTTAGTGAAGGTTCGAGGCTAGTTTTGTGCTCTCCTCCGAATTATACGTGTGTTATCCCCCAATGAATATTAGTGACCCGTGTCGAGATGCTCTGGTGTAGGATGGCCGGGGAAAGTATTTATTAGTGTACCCCTTAATAAATATGAGTGACCCGTGTCGAGATCTTCTGGTGTAGGATGGCCGGGGAAAGTATTTATTAAGTAAGCAGCCGTGACCCGCGTCGAGATCCTCTGGTGTGGGATGGCTGGGGAAAGTTGCTTAATGGGTGGTATTAGTGACCCGTGTCGAGATCCTCTTGTGTGGGATGGCCGGGGAAAGTACCATAGGGATTGGTATTAGTGACCCGTGTCGAAATATTCGGGTGAAGGATGGTCGGGGGGAGTACCATTGGTAGATAATTAGTGACCCGTGTCGAGATCTCCTTGTGCGGGATGGCCGGGGAAAGTTATCTACGTTAAGGATCCGTGACCCGTGTTTAATCTCCTTGAGCGAGATGGCCGGGGAAAGATTCCTTAACTAGTTGTCGTTTTGTGTGTATTGTGATGGTTTCTCTAGTCAGAAATGTTTGAACTCAAGGTCTAGTTCCTTTCCCCTGACTTGAGTTAGGTTTTTCTTAGAACCTTGTAAAGCCGAGAGAATCCATAAGATAGAGAACTCACTGAGATTTGATGTATCTCACCCCACTATTGTTGAATATTTCAGGTACTTCAGGTTCCGCAAAGGGTAAGGATAAGGCCGCGTGATTATCCTTACTTGTCTGGTGGCGTAGCTTCCGTTGTGGAGTTTTTTTTGAGATCGTTGTCGATCTAGTTCTTAGTATTTATCTTTGGACATCTTGTATATATATTTATGCCATAGTTTTTTTTTGTATTAGGCTTTTTGGGCATGTATATGTATAATGTGTTTACTAGGGACTTATTGGTATTTCAGTACCAAACGTGGTTTTCATGTATAATATAAGCTTTGATGTATGTATTTATATATGGGCATTATAGTTGGTATCCGAGCAGGTCGTATCCTCGACCTAGCCATGAAATAGTATAAGTATTTTCTTTCCGTTTCATATGCGTTGTGTCGCCATTGGTCTTAAGTGTTATATTTATGGTATTGAGCCTAATCAACTTAATCCTATCTGTATGACCTTTAGGAACATGGATGACAGACGTAGAAGCAATAGTGGTAGACCCAGAACTACTCTAGCTGGGACGAATCCTCTGGGCCACGATGGGAATGCTCCTTTGTTTATGCAACAGATGCAGCAGCAACAAAACCAGTTTATGCAACAAATAGTACAACAATTGAATGGAGGTCTGCAGCCTCAGGTGGTTGTCCCAGAAGCTGTAGGTGGAACTTTTCGGGATTTCTTCCGCATGAATCCTCCGAAATTTCATGGCGGATTAAATCCTGTAAAGGCTCACGAATGGATAGCTGGTATGGAAAGAATTTTCTTGATTGTGCATTGTAGTGAAGAGAATAAGGTGGTATTCGCTTCACATTCGTTGAAGGGACCTGCCATGAGATGGTGGGAGAGTACGTCGGCTCTTATGACTATTCAGGGTGTGCCCAAGGTCTGGGAACAATTCAAGGCAATTTTCATGGAGTAATATTTTCCTAGTTCCTTGAGGACTCAGAAAGAGTTTGAATTTCAACAGTTAAGACAGGGTAGTATGACTGTGGCCAGTTATGCTGAAAAGTTTGAGGACATGGCTACTTATTTTAGGCAGGCTATGTATGCTCCGGATGAACGGTGGAAAGTAGATCAGTTTCTGTTTGGACTAAAAGCTGAAATTTCTCATAGTGTATCTCAGAGGGAGTTCACTACTTATGCAAAAGTTCTAAGGCAATGCTATGTGGCGGAGCATAGTTTGAAGAAAGTACAAGCTGAAGGTGTTGCAAGTAGGGTGAATCAGGGTGATCGTGGAAGAGCGGGTCAAAAATTTGGTCCTAGATCGCATGCTTTCAAGGGAAAGCAGGTTGTTAGACCTAATGTTATTCCTCTATGTAGGGTGTGCAACAAACATCATTTTGGGAGGTGTGCCGATGGGAGTGTTAGGTGTTATCATTGTAATGAATTGGGACATATGACTAGAGTGTGTCCTCAGAATAGAAACCAAGTGCAAGGAAGGAATACCGGGCGGGTTTATACCTTGGATGCAAGGAAGACGAAAAGTGACAACTCCTTGATTGCGGGTACATGTTTCGTAAATGGGCATCCTTGTTTTGTTTTATTTGATTGTGGGGTAACACATTCTTTTGTGTCAATGCGATGTGTAAAGAGACTTGGGTTGCAAGCTATTCCTTTGTCTCCTCCTATGGTGGTCACTACCACCATGGATGAAATGGTTGAGACACCGTTGATGTGTGAAAACTGTATTTTGTCTGCGAATGGTAGAGTTTTCCAGATTGACCTTATCTGTTTACCGCTTAAGAAAGTTGATGTCGTTTTGGGGATGGATTGGCTTTCTACTAATTCGGTGTTTATTGGGTGTGAGGAAAAGCTAATCATCATTCCATCTGCCAAGGCTACCCCGAAGGATGTGTTAACAACTATTTTAGAAGGTACGGTGGGAATGATAAATTTCTTGTTTGAGAAGGATAAATCTGTTTTACTGGTTCTTACTAAGGAGGGGAGTAGTGACCAGGAAGTGCTGAGTATTCCTATAGTCTGTGAGTTTCCCAAAGTTTTTCCTGAGGACGTTACTTCTCTTCCTCCGGAGAGAGAAGTTGAGTTCTCTATTGACCTGGTACCAGGAATGGCTCATATATCCGTTTCTCCTTATCGGATGGCACCGCTTGAATTAAGAGAATTAAAGGACAAATTGGAGGATTTGATGGCTAAACATTTTGTTAGACCTAGCGTTTCACCGTGGGGAGCTCCAGTGTTATTGGTAAAGAAGAAAGATGGTGGAATGCGGTTGTGTATTGATTACCGTAAGTTGAATAAAGTCACCATTAAGAACAAGTACCCCTTACCCAGGATAAACGACCTGTTAGATCAATTGAAAGGAGCCTGTGTGTTCTCGAAGATTGATTTACGGTCGGGTTATCATTAGATCCGAGTGAAGAGTTCCGATGTGCCTAAGACTGCATTTAGAACCCTTTACGGCCATTACGAATTCTTAGTGATGCCTTTCGGTGTGACTAATGCTCCAGCTGTTTCTATGGATTACATGAACCGTATATTTCAAGCTTATTTAGACCAATTTGTCATAATCTTTATTGACGACATTCTTATTTATTCTCATACTCCACAAGAGCACGGAGAACATCTGAGAATTGTCTTATCGGTATTGCAAGAGAATCAACTTTTTGCTAAGTTAAGCAAGTGTGAGTTTTGGATGTCGGAAGTTAATTTTCTTGGACATGTTATATCTCAAGGTGGTGTGGCAGTAGATCCGTCAAAGGTAGAAGCAGTAATTAATTGGGAGAGACCGAGGAATGCTTCAGAAGTTAGAAGTTTCTTGGGATTGGCAGGTTATTATAGAAGGTTCATTAAAGGTTTTTCTCAGTTGGCCTTACCAATGACAAAACTTACACGAAAAGATTTTGCTTATGAGTGGGATTCGGATTGTGAACAAAGCTTTATGAAATTGAAGGAAAGTTTGACGACTGCTCCAGTATTAATTATTTCTGACCCTAACAAGTCTTATGAAGTATTTTGCGATTCTTCTAAGAAGGGATTAGGAGGTGTTTTGATGCAAGGCGGTCAAGTGGTAGCTTATGCTTCTCGAAAATTGAAAGTTCATGAGAAGAATTATCCAACTCATGATTTGGAACTAGCAGCGATTGTATTTGCACTGAAGGTGTGGCGTCATTATTTGTATGGTGTACGTTTTGAAATGTTCAGTGATCATAAAAGTTTGAAGTATTTATTTGATCAAAAGGAGCTGAATATGCGACAAAGAAGGTGGATGGAGTACTTAAAGGATTATGACTTAGAATTAAAGTATCATCTAGGAAAAGCAAATAAAGTAGCGGATGCATTAAGTCGGAAAATGGTTCATAGTGCCGAATTGATGATTTTGGAGTATGCTTTGTTGGAAAAGTTTAGAGATCTTAATCTTCAATTTGTGTGGACTCCGGATGGTGTAATTATGGGAAATTTGAATGTCAATTCTACTCTAAGAGTTGAGATTCAACAAGAACAAGTTTTAGAGGAGAAGTTTCAAGAGATGTTACTTCAACCGGGTTTTTCACGAGCAGCGGATGGGATTGTCCTGTTTAACCAAAGGATTTGTGTTCCGAATGACGAGGTATTAAAAAGAAAGATTTTAGATAAAGCCCATAAAGGTACTTTTACGATACATCCTGGTTCTTCAAAGATGTATCAGGACTTAAAGAAGGATTCTTGGTGGTTCGGAATGAAAAAGGATATTGCGGTGTATGTGTCAAAATGTGCAGTGTGCCAACAGGTGAAGATTGAACACCAAAGACCGGGCGGTCTGTTGCAACTTTTGGAGATTCCAGTTTGGAAGTTGGACAGTATTTCTATGGATTTTGCAGTAGGTTTACACTGTACACAAGGTGGTTACGATTCTATTTGGGTGATTGTGGATCAACTAATGAAATCTACGCATTTCTTAGCCGTGAAGACTACTTACAAGGCAAGTCATCTTGCGAGGTTGTTTATTTCTGAAATTGTGAGATTGCATGGCGTTCCCTATAATATTGTGTCTGATAGAGATCCAAAGTTTACTTCAAGGTTTTGGAAGGTTTTCCAACAAGCTATGGGTACGAGGTTGCGTTTGAGCACGTCGAATCATCCTCAGATGGATGGTCAGACTGAGCGAACAATACAAACGATGGAAGATATGTTGAGGGCTTGTATGCTAGAAAGTAGAGGAAATTGGAAAGAACTTCTACCGTTGATTGAGTTTTCTTATAACAATAGTTACTATGCGAGCATCGGTATGGCTCCTTATGAAGCATTGTATGGGAGGAAATGTAGAACATCTTTGTGTTAGGCGGAAGTTGGTGAAGATAGAATTTTTGGACCGAAAATTATTCAAGAAACTACGGAAAAGATTCTAATGATCCGTGAGAAAGTTAAACAAGCACAAGATCGTCAAAAGAGTTATGCGGACAACCGTAGGAGACCTTTAGAATTTGAGGAAAGTGACCACGTGTTTCTGAAAGTTACTTCGAGATTGAGATTGAAAGGACCATTTCAGTCACACAAGTTAAGTCCAAGATACGTGGGACCTTATCAGATCTTGGAAAGGATCGGTGAAGTAGCTTACAGATTAGCCTTACCACCCTCTCTGTCAGAGACGCATGCCGTCTTTCATGTATCTCAGCTCCGAAAGTTTATTCCTGACCCTCTTCAGCCAGTTTTGCCAGAATCAGTGGAAATAGAAGCAGACTTGACTTTTGAACCTCAACCGAGCCGTATTGTGGGAAGAGAAACAAAAGTATTAAGGAACAAAGACACTCCTCTTGTTAAGGTGCCATGGGATATAACGCATCTGGGTGATGCTATTTGGGAACTAGAATCGGAGATGCGGGATGCTTACCCTCATATGTTCAGGTAATCTTTTAAATTCGAGGACGAATTTCTATTTAAGGAGGGGAGGATGTAATACCCCGTATTTTATAAACGCTCTGGATAATATTAGTTGAGACCAGTTGGGATCCAGTGTGCTCTGAGTATTTATCTGATAAGATAATTAGAGCAACTGGGGAACTCAGAGCTGATCAGATTAATATTATCTAACTCTAAGGTTTTATTAATTGGTGCACTTGAGATAATTTGGACATTTAGTAGTGTTACTAACAAATGATATTTTTCTATATCATTTCTTTTTCTCTGATTTCCAAAGTTAGAAACATTTGGAGCAAGAGAAAGTGAAGAGAATGAAAAGGAAAGGAAAGAAGAGAAAATCTCAAAAGAGCTTAAGAACAAGAATCATCATCTCATCTTCATCTTTTCATCTCATCTTCTTCAACATCATCTTCTAATCCAGGTGGGTTCTAGTTAGAACTTTTGTTTTAGGAATTTTGGAAGTGTTAGAGTTAGGTTAGATATTGTGAGAAATGAATAATTTTACTAAATCAAAGAATCTAACGGTTGAAATGCGATATAAACTGGGTGTTATGATCAATGCATGTGTGGAATCATTTGTTAAAACTTGTTTGTGTGTTTGGTTATGTTTTGGTTGAGATTTTGGCCTATGGACCTGCTGTTACGTGCTGAGAAATTTTGGGTTTTTCAGGGTTCGCCTAGCGAACCCCTGGCGAAGGGCAAAGCGAATGATTCTCGAGGGTTCGCTAGCAAAGCGAAGGGAAGGCGAATGTTCGCCTGGTTATTCGCGAAGAGAACTTTGTGCCCTTTAGGCTCTGACTTGGTTCACTAGAGGTTCGCGAGGCGAAGACGAAAGCGAATGTTCGCTGGGGGATTCGCCTAGCGAGCATGACAGATTTTGTGTTTTTCTTTCCTTTATACCTTTTGAACCGTGATTCTGATTTGAGCATTTTTTATATTGATGTGAAGCTATGAAAGAGTTTTATGCTACGGAAAGTGAAATTATGATTTATGAGATGGAATTTATTTGATTGTGGTAATTAATCGGAATTATCTAGTTTATGAAAAAGTAACTTTTGAAAATTAAAAGCTTCAAGTTGTGAGCTAGTGAGGAAACCATTAGTATAATAGAATGACTAGAGAATTGTGGGGCAATGCTTACATCGATACTAGAAGTGTATCTTTGATAAGTCCTTAGTGAAGGTTCGAGGCTAGTTTTGTGCTCTCCTCCGAATTATACGTGTGTTATCCCCTAATGAATATTAGTGACCCGTGTCGAGATCTCTGGTGTAGGATGGCCGGGGAAAGTATTTATTAGTGTACCCCTTAATAAATATGAGTGACCCGTGTCGAGATCTTCTGGTGTAGGATGGCCGGGGAAAGTATTTATTAAGTAAGCAGTTGTGACCCGTGTCGAGATCCTCTAGTGTGGGATGGCCGGGGAAAGTTGCTTAGTGGGTGGTATTAGTGACCCGTGTCGAGATCCTCTTTTGTGGGATGGCCGGGGAAAGTACCATAGGGAGTGGTATTAGTGACTCGTGTCGAAATCTTCGGGTGGAGGATGGTCGGGGAAAGTACCATTGGTAGATAATTAGTGACCCGTTTTGAGATCTCCTTGTGCGGGATGGCCGGAGAAAGTTATCTACGTTAAGGATCTGTGACCCGTGTTTAATCTCCTTGAGCAAGATGGTCGGGGAAAGATTCCTTAACTAGTTGTCGTTTTGTGTGTATTGCGATGGTTTCTCTAGTCAGAAATGTTTGAACTCAAGGTCTAGTTCCTTTTCCCCCGACTTGAGTTAGGTTTTGGTTAGAACCTTGTAAAGCCGAGAGAATCCATAAGATAGAGAACTCACTGAGATTTGATGTATCTCACCCCACTATTTTTTAATATTTCAGGTACTTCAGGTTCCGCAAAGGGTAAGGATAAGGTCGCGTGATTATTCTTACTTGTCTGATGGCGTAGCTTCCGTTGTGGAGTTTTTTTTAGATCGTTGTCTATCTAGTTCTTAGTATTTATCTTTGGACATCTTGTATATATATTTATGCCATAGTTTTTTTGTATTAGGCTTTTTGGGCATGTATATGTATAATGTGTTTACTAGGGACTTATTGGTATTTCAGTACCAAACGTGGTTTTCATGTATAATATATGCTTTGATGTATGTATTTATATATGGGCGTTACAACCGTGTTTGGTAGTAGGTGATCTCTCCTCTCTAGTCTATTACCTCTGCTTAGGCTATCATATGTTTGATAGTAGGTAATATACGTCCTTCCATTTCAACTGGATACTTTTGCTTGGGCTACCAGCTGTTGGTAGTAAGGTATCCTTCTTTTCAAGTTTCTTGCCTACTATTTAAGCCACCTTGTGATTGTCAGTTGGTAGTCTCTCCCCTAGTGGAGTTGGATATTTCCCCGTGGAGTTTTGCTAAGTCGTTCTTCGTCGGGTCTTCCTTTCTTTAAATGTGTTCCAACGTTTCAACTATAGTTATCCCCTGTGACATTTTTCCTCACAGGATCTCTGTCTTGTATTCATATCATTTCATGTCATATCATGTGCATCTTGTGGCATCTTAGGGCCAAAAATTTGTGCATGTTTGTATTTAAGCCTCTCCTATCACGTCGAGACGAAGATTTCAATCTCCATATCTCCGGATAGAATAAACTTAAATAGGGGCATCTGTCACACCCTAATTTTTGACCCTAAGATCCCTTTTCTTTTTGCATAACATCTTTAGGTCATGCGGTCCTTGTGTGTGTGTTTATTCGACTAACCAATTCGTACAGGTGCTTTTAAATGGATTTCTTGGCAAAAAAGTTACTTAAAGTTGATGATTGTAGGTCATGCCTCATGATACTTTCAAGAAGTGTTCAACTCATTTGTGTCAGGAATTAAATTCAAATTTTGTACTATGTTTCAAATCATGTTTGATTTATGAGCCATAGAAGACATGTTTCCAAAGGTTCATGTAAAGATGCCAAATTCACCAAGTCCTAGCAAGTGCAAGTGTGTAAAAATAAAGATTCACGTTCTTTTACGAAAGTCCACATCGGTTTCAAGATTCAATTTCAAGTCATCATGGTTTTTAAGTATTTAAATTCAAGATAATTCTAAAACTCAGGTTCACATTTCGCATTACGAGGACGAGGGCCTAGATCCTTTGTCTTGATCCATCATGGGTAAGGGACCTTGAAGTGTGGAAGCATGGTTTCGAAGACCTCTTGAATCAAGTTTGTTAAATCTCATGTAAGAGTTTTCAAATTCATCTTTAAATTACAAGACAAAAGGATGTGGGTTGAGGGCCTTATGATGGTTATGGGGAGTATCTTCTCAAATATGTGATAGGTGTGATCATTGCTGGTGGATTTGAAGGACTTGCGATTTTAACAGCTGGACCCTATCGACTTCCTAATAATCTTCCAAAGATATTATGGAAGAACCCTCGCTACTTTATTTCCTTCCTGACATATGTTTTCCAAGGATCATTCAAAAATGAATTTGAAGGCTTAACGTTTGTTTGGTATCAAGACGGAGGAACCATAACCATTAGTTGTAGAGATATACTAAGCGATACGTGACATGTGCAAATGGGTCATTCTAAGTGGGCTGATTTTGCTACCATATTTGGAATTAGATCAAGGAGTAGACAAAACACAAACTTCCTGTATTCAGGTAGTCCGTTGGTGCAATGGGATGGAAACGACAACCGCGTACAAGATTTCCTTTACCACTCATTCGCTGTTCAATTATAAAAGTGACGGTTGGAGATGGCTACGTGTTTTCATTGGCTAAACATAGTGGCATACAAGAATAGGAGCATCACCTCTCCATGACTTCTTGATAATATTTTACTCAGAACTATATTGCAAATTTTTTGCATACTAAAAAGAAAATATCTAAAAGACCATTGTTCTTGCAATGAAAGACCTACAGCTTAATACCAAAGGTTGTTCCCTCAATGCTATTCGTGAGAAATATAAACAAGAGAAGTTCAACTCTGTGGCAAATCTATCTCCCAAACCGGTGCAGTCATTGTTCTAGATTCAACTGTAATTGTAATTATGCATTTCTGAAGACACAAGCATGAATTAGAAATTTCCATACAGTGAGGGGGTGTGATCATCATTTGTGATATATTTTACCCTTTACTCTTTTGTTACGTGTAGAATGGTCTCAATTTTCTAGTTTGCCTAGATCTCTTTGTAACATTTGAAAATTGAGTACAGAATGTACAAAAATCAATGGGTGTGGGGATTGAAAGTTCAAATCACCCATGCAAGGTTTCAAGTTCTTTGTCCATGCTGAAATACAAAAGCAAAATTCCGAAGGAACAGCGAGATTACAAATTTACATTTTGTCATAAAAGATCCTAAAACTTTGCAAGCCTAAAACCTACAATGCCCATCTTTCTTCTTGCCACGGCCAAGCAATTGTTGTTCTCTCCTCACGGCCTCAATTCTGAGTTTGTACGTACGGGCATACAGATCAGATTGGATCCGATGTTGGAAATCCTCACCTCCTTTAAGCATCAATAAGGAAGCAACAATTTTGTTGGTGAGTTCATCTCAAGATAAGTGTACAAGAGTTTAGAAGATGGCATTACCTAGCTCGATGCCAAACGTGAACGGTATATACATGAAAGGAAGAGAGAAGCTTACCATCAAGGTCCTGTACTTATTACAGGTTCACACTCATTTCATTTCTCTTTAGAATCCCTTACGAGGACTAGATACATTCAGTGGCTTGGCAACACCTTTTGGTTGCATTTACAGAAAGAGATGCCTGTTATCAACCGTAAGCAAGTTCAGATTTTACCAAAAAGCATGAAAAGAAAATTGAACATAACCATGAATTGAAACCAATTACAGTACTGACACTGACATTAAGAGGGATGCTACTGCGGTGCCAAACAACACGAGGGCTCAACTAAGTTGTACAAACCAATCATTACAATTTAATTTCAAAGAGTTGTATAGAATGAGAAAGCATTACCGAAGTTGCTCGATTCTTCAAAGATGCGTGGGAGCAAAGCTTGTTCGACCTTTGTTATTCTTGGTTTGGTTGTTGGGGCTGCCGTTTTTCACTACTGGCAATTAATTGCGTCAAATAACAACTCTCCACATTGAGTACACCGAACAATGGCTTAAGGCGGGAGGTCGAACACCTAGCGCGAAACCTGTTCAAGATACCACAACGGTTAGCATACATACTTACTACGGATATTTTGTGGAGCGGTGGTAGAAAAAAAAACAATTTCATTCACAATCCACCCTCACTTTCTACAAATCTAAGAAGCTTTTATTCGAAAAAGCAAAGTCATTTCTTAGAAAGCTCATTGAACTATGGCAAGAAACATTGTTGAGAAAAACCATTACCTGAATAATTCATGCGAACAGATCCCGTTTTGCGGAGTATGAGACCTCTGACTGCTAAACATTGCAACACACATGTTCAGGGAGTTGAAACCATTGAAACTTTTACTCATATTAAACTATGAAAATGATTTCCTGCTCTATGGTGATATTTGTTGGTTGGATAAACATTGAGGAACCGTGGCTGCACCTGAAAAATCAAAATCCAATTGAAATTAGAAATTTCAATATCATGATTTGTCAAGAATCAAAAAAGGTAATCACAAAGTCCTCAATAACCGTAAATTGAAAAAACAAGGAAAGCATAAATTTTCAGATTAAAATTAAAGAAGACAGGAAGAAATAAGGAAAAGATGAAGCAGCAGCACTCATCAACTCTCCAACCGGCTAATGTCCAGAAAACTTAAAGAAAATGGCAAGTATTCACAAATAAACATGTTTCTCACATAAGTGTGTTCATACTAGTCATCATGTATAACAAGCCACATACAGAAAAAGGAAAGAGGATGTTTACTTCACCTGCAATAGCCACTTGGAACCCTGCCTGCCATAATGTATTTGTCAAGTCATGTCTGCGAGAAGTGTTGAATTTCAACGAGTCCTTCGTAATGCTGGACTTCACATTCACCATCTCTAGCAAGGTAGACACCAAGGCCACTGAAAAGAGTGCTAAAATTGAAGCTTGGCCCTCCAAACTCGGTATGGTTTTTCCTGGCATAGAAAAAATCAAACGCTTATCATAGGTTTCAACCATAAGGTCATGACTTTCATTTGCTTTCCAAAACACTCCGCAAAACATGTTGAAACAAAAATGGAAGTAGCAGACATCACATCATAAGCATTAAGCTCCAAGACATAATCCAAACACAATCAAGACCAATTTAATTACCTTCCGGAATAGTTCTAAAAATGATCAGACAACATTCAGATTATTTCCAAAATAATCTACCAGCATGTCTATTTGAAAATGGAAAGGATTATCACACAAAATCAGCAGGCTATTCAATTTCGAAATCAGAAATTCAATGTCCTGAAGTCTATAAATTAGACACATTTCACAACAATCAGACAGGAAAAAATTACCACCAAAGAGCACACCGAATCACTCATACACAAACCTTCCTCATCCAATTTCTTGAACCTCACAAATCCATTATCACAAATTCAAGATAAAACCACCCTCAAAAATTCAAAAGATACATACACACATCACAGTGAACACAAAAAGTCACATTCACAGCTATTGCTAAAAGAATACCATTTAGTTGACCTATGCCTGTTTGAACCGCTTCTGGTATTCCTGCCTTTTTTTTAATAGAATCAAGACGATCTATATAAGATTGCTCTTCTTCCTCTTCCTCGGGAGGATCCACGAAAATCAAGTCGAATTCAATGGGATCCCATTGAAGAATTGGAATTCTTTCAATCGAATCAAATTTAATGGGATCCAGAGAAACCATGTCTTCATCCATAGGATTCCAAGTATCTGGATCAATCAAAAGTTCGATTCTATCTGAACTGTTCATTCTCACATGCTCGCCATAGTATTCGCAAATATACATTTTCGATGCGAAAAATTGCTTAAAACTTAAGCCAGAGCAAGTTTCGCATAGAACCCAGAAATGACTATATCGGTTCATTTTAGCCACCAAATCAATTTTGCTATTATCATCACCATCCTTCTCACATATATCCTTTATATCAGTATCTGATGTATCATTTGTATCGGTATCATATAGATCATTTGTATCTGATACATCATTTGTATCTAATACATCATTTGTATCGGTAGCGTATAGATCATCTGTATCTGATACATCATTTGTATCGGTATCATATAGATCATCTGTATCTGATGTATCAGTATTATACAGATCATCTAGATCGTATATACCATATATATCAGCTGTATCTAATGTATCATCTGTATCTGATGTATCAGTATCAGTATCAGTATCATATAGATCATCTGTATATGATCTATCATTTATATCTGATAAATCCAATAGATCGTATATCTCATTTGTATCTGATATAGCAATTGGATCGTATAGATCATCTGTATCGGTATCATCTAGATCATTTCTAGTTTTAGCATTTGTGCTCCTTAATATCATTATATTTGTACTATGGCTTTCACTACTATTTTGTCCCATATCGCAAATGTCACTCGTAAAGTCAATATCACGGTCACTAGAATCGGCATTGTATTTGTCAATATCCTCCCAGATTTTAGAACTAACATAACTCTCAATGCAACGATTCATGTTATAAGTCCAAGTATATGATCTATCATTTATTTGAACGGGCATACTCCCGAAACTCACCAAGAAAAAAGTCCAACTAAAAAAGGATTTCTGACAAAATAATCAATATTATTTATTTTTTGTCATATAATCGTGGTTCTATAGATGCTTTTTTTGAAGTATCTTTAATTGCGAATGTAAGAAAGTTAGCTAAATTCTATTCGTTTTTGGATAAACAGGTAATTGATGGAATTCCAAATGGAGTTGGTATTTTCAGTTTTTTTTATAGGAGAGGCTATCAAATATGTGGGAGGGGGACGAATTTCTTCGTATATTTTCTTTTTTGTATTTATCTTTTTAGTAATTTGTTATTATCTATTTCTTTATGTATTTCTATAAGAAAATTATGGTCGAGTTGTTTATGAATGTCTCATCACAAAAGCTTCGGGTAAATCACGGAAGTTGCCGTAGCAGCTGCAACAGGAGTATAAATTATTTTCTCTTTTTTTGTTGCAGGGCGAACGACGGGAATTGAACCCGCGCATGGTGGATTCACAATCCACTGCCTTGATCCACTTGGCTACATCCGCCCTACAACTATGTCTAAATTACACTATGTCTAAATTACATAACTTTTGATCCCTTTTCATTCTTTTTTTCTTCTAACCTTCTAAGTTCTTACGAATTTTCTAAAATATTCAAAAATAAGAAAACGTTCATTTCTGTATATGTATACTGAAAAAGAATACTAAGAAAAAGTAAGGGAGTAATATAATGTTGATATTACTCATTTACTTTCAAAAACTCGTATCCTTAAACCAAAATATTATCCATTTATAGAAGGAGCCTCAACCGCAGCTAGGTCTAGAGGGAAATTATGAGCATTATGTTCATGCATAACTTCCATACCAAGGTTAGCACGGTTAATAATATCAGCCCAGGTATTAATTACACGACCTTGACTATCAACTATAGATTGATTAAAATTGAAACCATTTAAATTGAAAGCCATAGTGTTGATACCGAACGCGGTAAACCAGACACCTACTACAGGCCAAGCAGCTAGGAAGAAATGTAAAGAGCGAGAATTGTTCAAACTAGCCTATTGGAAGATCAATCGGCCAAAATAACCGTGAGTAGCTACAATATTATAGTTTTCTTCCTCTTGACCGAATCTGTAACCTTCATTAGCAGATTCATTTTCTGTGGTTTCCCTGATCAAACTAGAAGTTACCAAGGAACCGTGCATAGCACTGAATAGGGAGCCGCCGAATTGTGTTGTAGCTGTTAATAAAAATGGAGAGAATGCATTGAATGTCTCAGTTTTTTATCATTGAGAAAAGAAAGGTGCATGGAGCTAGGAAGAAGAATGAAGATATTGTTAGTTCTTGGATTGGCTAAAATTTTGGTAAAACAAAGTATGTTCAATGTTGATGTCAAGGTGGTGATGTTGCAACATTGAGTCTTAACACTGGGCTGTGTTAAGTGTTTAAATTGCTGAAGTTTGGATGTCTGATGTCACATGCGATGTTGTGACATTAGATCTGCAAAATTAATAACATCAGGTTGTGATGTTGTTAGGGTTTACGTGTTAGCTGGAATTGTGAAGAGTAAGCTGTCTCATTGGTTGCGAATATCTTGGGATAGATATTTTCTGCTGCATAGGAGATCTGGTGCAGATTTGTAGGAGATTTAAAAGGTTGAAGATTTGAAAAGATTTTAGGAGAAAATCTGTTTTGAATATTCAGTTTTAAATAACAAATCAGGTCAGATATTGTAGCCGGTCCAAATCCAATTCAGGTTGCTATATAAAGCGCACAAGACCAAAGGAAAAGGTACAGAAATACAGAGAGAAGATCAAGAGCATAGGCTGAGTGTCTTGAGTATTTTGTACGAGTTTTGTATACACTATTCTAGGTTGAATAGGTGAGTTGTTTTCTGTCCTCTCTTAGAAGCTGTGAAGCAATAGAGAGTTATTACTTGATCAAAGTTGTGAAGTAAGATCAAGGTTGCTCAAAGAGGTTGTTCCTTGAGTATTGTTTTAGGGATTGAGTAGTGTTCTCATATCTAAGTGGGTTCTTAGGTAGAAAGTCACTAGTAGGAATTAAGTTTAGGTGATTGTCAACTGGGTTGTTGAGTCTGTAAATTAATTCTACAAGTAGTGAATTTCATCCCTGGCTTGGTAGCCCCCAGACGTAGGTAGTTAGACCGAACTGGGTGAACAATTTGGTGTGTTATTCTGTTGTTTATTTTGTCCATTGTGCAGAGTGTGTTGTTGTGACATCACACTTAACATCACACGTCTGATACCAGAATTTCAATTGGTATCAGAGCAGGCATCCTGTCTGTCTCTGGGTGAGATCTAGGAAAGTTACTTTCTGGTGTAAAGATGGACAAAGAAGTTGGAGGATTCGTCAACAGACCCCCTATTTTGGATGGATCCAATTATGACTATTGGAAGCCAAGGATGACTACTTTCTTAAAATCCTTGGACAGCAGGGCATGGAAGGCTATTATTAAAGAGTGAAAAGCACCTGTTGTGTGTGAGAAAGATGATGCTGGCAAAGATAAAGAAGGCACCTCAAAGCCAAAGCCTGAAGAAGAATGGACCAAGTAAGAAGATGAGCTTGCCCTTGGTAATTACAAAGCTCTAAATGCTATTTTCAATGGAGTGGATAAGAATATTTTCAGGTTAATCAATACCTGTGAAGTTGCTAAGGAAGCGTGGGATATTTTGAAGGCCACTCATGAAGGTACATCTAGAGTTAAAATGTCAAGACGTCAGATTCTAACATCAAAATTTGAAAGCCTGAAGATGAAGGAAGATGAGACTATTCATGACTTCCACATGAATGTTCTGGAGCTGGCTAATGCATCCAGTGCTCTTGGTGAAAAAATGTCAGATGAAAAGCTTGTAAGGAAGATCCTTAGGTCCCTTCCTAAGAAGTATAAGATGAAGGTAACTGTCATTGAAGAATCACAATACATCAGCAAGATAAGAGTTGATGAGCTCATTGGATCTCTTCAAACTTTTGAGCTTGGGTTGAATGAGGAAGAACCAGAAAAGAAGCCAAAGAGTATAGCCTTGGTGTCAAATGATCAAGAAGAGAAAGGAAATAGCTCTGAATCCCAGGAGGATCTATCTCAGGCCATAGTTATGTTGGGAAGACAGTTCAACAAAGTGTTCAAGAGGATGAATAATAACTCCAGGCCTAATGTCAAGAACATATCTTCTGACATCAGCAAGTCAAAAGAGAGGGATGAAGAGAAAACTGCCCAAGATAAAGGAGTTCAGTGCTTTGAGTGTGAAGGGTATGGACATGTCAAGAAAGAGTGTCCCACCTTCTTGAAAAAGCAGAAGAAGGGCATGACAGTTTCCTGGTCTGACTTTGATAGTGAAAGTGAAGGTGAGTCAGCAAAGCATGTTAGAGCTTTGATAGGAACTATTGTCTCTGATGATGATTCTAGTGATGGAGAAATAACCTCTGAGGAGCTAGCTTCTACTTATCAAGAGCTTTGCCTAAAGAGTGCTGAAATCTGTCAAGAAAATAAGAGTCAAAAGAAACAGATTGCTCAGCTTGAGACTGCTAAAGCTGATTTGGAAAACAAAGTCTCACTGGTCAAAGCTCATCTTGATCATATGACCAAATCTGTTAGGATGCTGAGCTGTGGTACAGACACACTTGATAAGATCCTTCAGACAGAAAAGGTTACTGGTGACAAGTCAGGGATAGGATTTGTGGCTGAGAAAAAGGTTTCTGCTGAAGCAAGCACTTCAGGAACAAAGGAGGAGGTGTCCCAACCAATGTCTCAAACAAAGAGACAGGATCCTACCCCTAAGAAGGTTGTTCAGCCTCAGAATGTTGAGAAAAAGAATGGTCCCCATCAGAGGAAGATGCAGCCTCAAGGAGCTAGTCAGTATATGCCTCCCCAATATCACAAGAGCATGCAAGCTGCAAGGTTCAAATAGAACATGTCTCATCAGATGTCTCAACATCAGGATAACTGGTATGGATATGGATACTACAATGTTGTGCCTCGTCACTATGGAAGAAGGAAGCCTCATCACCATAGGAGACAGCCTAAGAGACAGCATCCTCAGTACAGAAGAAGACAATCTAACTATGGAAGAAGGAGACAACATTATGGGTGGCAGCCACATCATTATCATCAAAGTGGCAAAAGATTTAACCACTTAAGAGATGACAGAGTAAGATGCTTCTATTGTGGCAGGGTTGGACATATGCAGTCCTCGTGCTTCAAGCTCCATGGTTATCCAAATTCTGTCCCTCAAACCAGACAAAAGGAGGTCAGACCCAAAGTTGCTAAACAATGGGTTCCTAAAGCTCAGGCCACGTGTCTATTGGCTCATACCTCGGATAGACATTTTGCAATGGATGCATGGTGCTTTGACAATGGATGTTCAATGCACATGAATGGATCAAAGGAGCAGTTGGTGGAGTTCAATCCTTGCCATGCAAATAAGGTTGTGTTTGGAAATGGAGAAAAAGGGGTAGTAGAAGGAAGTGGAAGAGTGAAGAATCTTGATGGTCTTACTCTTGATAGTGTGATCCTTGTCCAAGGTTTGAATGCCAATTTGATCAGCATAAGCCAACTGTGTGATGAAGGGCATAAAGTTAGCTACACCAAAGATGAGTGTGTGGTATCTGGTGAGCATAATCAAGTTGTTATGAAGGGTGTCAGAACCAAAGATAACTGCTATCAGTGGATTTCCCTTGAAGGTAATTCAACTAATGATGTTCAAGTTGATGTTATAACATCAGACTATGACATCAGGATGCTGAAAGGTCACTCAGAGTTAATGAGTTCTGATGTGAATCCTTTTAAAATTTTTAAAAGGAAAGTCTTTATGGAGGGAGAAAATTAGTGATTGGTCTTTAAGAGGTACTCAAAATCAGGCGCCTTACAATATTGATTCTATATCAAGATTCATCAAAGCATTCTCATCTCAACGGTTCATCTCCCTTAATCTCAACAGAATAGAAATATCTTCTCTAAACCTAGTCTGTTGCAAAGGAACGATGTCTTCCCCATCCAAGAACTCTGATTCTCAAAGACCTGCGCATGTACGAACTAGGGTTTCTTCGGAAAAAGAACTTGTTGACAAAGAACACATTCCTATGGCACTTCCAAATTCAGGTAACTCTAAACCTTCAACCAAGTTGAATAAAACTGAAACTAGGTCATCATCCTCTCAAGATGTTGAGGAGAAGTATGATGTGGACTTGCATTTGGAGCAGATTGCCACCAAAATTCTTGAGAAGGGAATACGTGTGAAAGGGATTTCTGTCCCATTAAGGCAAATGCCTGCTGAACAGGTGGACTCTCAAAGTGAGGACACAAATCTTCAAAGACTGGCCTTGTCTGTGATTCAAGACGCTGAAAGTAAAGAAGAAGATCTTGAAGATACTGATGTCATCTTTGATGTCAGAACATCGTCCCCTAGGAATGAAAGTCACAGGTGTAAAGGGAAGGATCAGGTTGAGGTTATAGATGTTGAGGACTCATCTGATAGTGATATCATTGGTAATGCAAGAAGAAGGGAGGATAGGAAAGGGAAAGGAGTGGAGTCACTTCCTAATGAAAATATGGTCAAGGATAAGAAAAGGACTTCAGTTGCAGACTCTCCCAAGTCGTGGAGCAAAGTTGCCAGGTCTGGCAAAAAGAGGAGAATCAGGGAAGAATCAGATTCAGAGTGTGATGTTCAAGACATCAACCCTATGATGAACAGAGCTGCTGATCAAGTGCCTGATAACATCTCATTTCACTGTGCCAGAAGTGCTTCCATGTGGAATTGTGTGAGCCAAAGAAGGATAGCTCTGGAAAGAGATATGGTAGCAGATGACTTAGAGTCTACTGGAATTGTAGATCTAATTAAGTTTGCTGGTCTCATAAGGACTGTCTCAGGATTGACTAGTTGCTATGATAGACTGGTCAGAGAATTTATAGTGATTATCCCTGAGTCTATTGATGACAGCAAAAGCCTAACCTTCAGAAGAGTTGCCGTCAGGGGTAAGTGTGTCTGGTTCTCTCCTAAGGTGATCAATGCCTACTTAGGAAGAAGTGAGGAAGATTATGAAGAATTAGAAGTTTCTAATAATGTTATCTGCAAAGAAATCACAGCTGGTCAGGTAGAAGTTTGGCCTTCAAAAGGAAAGTTATCAGCAAGTTTATTAAGTGTGAAATATGCTCTTCTTCATAGAATAGGTGTTGTTAACTGGGTTCCTACTAACCACAAGACCTCTGTTTCTGCTGGGTTGGGAAAATTAGTTTATGCCATTGGAACAAAGAGACTAATTGATTATGGCTCTTACATCTATAATCAGACTATCAAGCACGCTGCAACAAGAGCTGTGAAATTTCCTATTGCATTTCCATCCCTCATTTATGGGATAATCCTGTCTCAGCATCCTAGGATTCTTCACCAGGATGATAGTGTGTGTAGAAGGAAGCTTGAATTGTCTTTTCATCAGAAGTTGTTTAAAGGAAAACATGTTGCTGATAATGTCAAGGCATCTGCCTCAACATCTACTAATCATACTCATGTCAAGACTGATATGATTTCTGAACTGGAGGAAGCCTGCAAAGAACTAGATGAAGTCATCAGAGTAAACATTGAAAGGAAGGACAAGTTTAAAAAATTACTTATGACTCTGAAGATGAAGGAAAAAGAAAGTGAGAAAGATGAGTCTGATAATGACTGTCCAAAAGAAGATGAAGAAGATGATGATCTCAGCTCAGATGATTAAAGCTTTTAATGTTTCTCTTAATTAGTAGTTTTAGTTTTATTTTCTGTCTTTGTTTCAGCACTTAATGTGCTTGGTTTGTATGTTGAATATTGTGATGTATATGCACCTTTTATGTTTTTCTATGATTTGTTTTGCCTGGTTGCTAACTGTGAGGCTAACAATGAGAGCTAGGGTAGTACTAACTGTAGTTAACAGGGCTTCTGATTGAAGACTGTCTAATTGTGGCTAAAAAGGGGGAGAAGTAGCCAAAGAAAGAAAGCCAAAAGTACAATTGTCAAATGCTGTCAAAGGAGTTGTTGTGCTGTCAAAGGAATATGTTAGCTATAGCACAGTAGTGCAGAAATTAAGGGGGAGTAATGAGTAATTACTGAACTGCTTGATCAGCTGGTCTTGCTGGTTCATGATTGAGGGGGAGCAACATTGTTGAAATATGTGCAGCTGGTTGAAGATTGTAGCTGTTTTGTTGCTGCTGCATAATGCAGTTTTTATGATGCTGCTGCTGCTGCTTGGAGTTTCAAAAGATATTATTGGTGTTTTTTTCTACTGCTGAAGTCTCTGAAGGTGCAGAGATTGTTTTAGCCAAAATTAGCCAAAGGGGGAGATTGTTAGTTCTTGGATTGGCTGAAATTTTGGTAAAACAAAGTATGTTCAATGTTGATGTCATGGTGGTGATGTTGCAACATTGAGTCTTAACACTGGGTTATGTTAAGTGTTTAAATTGCTGAAGTTTGGATGTCTGATGTCACATGCGATGTTGTGACATTAGATCTGCAGAATTAATAACATCAGGTTGTGATTTTGTTAGGGTTTGCGTGTTAGCTGGAATTGTGGAGAGTAAGCTGTCTCATTGGTTACGAATATCTTGGGATAGATATTTTCTGCTGCATAGGAGATCTGGTGCAGATTTGTAGGAGATTTAAAAGGTTGAAGATTTGAAAAGATTTTAGGAGAAAATCTGTTTTGAATATTCAATTTTAAATAACAAATCAGGTCAGATATTGTAGCCGGTCCAAGTCTAATTCAGGTTGCTATATAAAGCGCACAAGACCAAAGGAAAAGGTACAGAAATACAGAGAGAAGATCAAGAGCATAGGCTGAGTGTCTTGAGTATTTTGTACGAGTTTTGCATACACTATTCTAGGTTGAATAGGTGAGTTGTTTTCTGTCCTCTCTTAGAAGCTGTGAAGAAATAAAGAGTTATTACTTGATCAAAGCTGTGAAGTAAGATCAAGGTTGCTCAAAGAGGTTGTTCCTTGAGTATTGTTTTAGGGATTAAGTAGTGTTCTCATATCTAAGCGGGTTTTTAGGTAGAAAGTCACTAGTAGGAATTAAGTTTAGGTGATTGTCAACTGGGTTGTTGAGTCTGTAAATTAATTCTACAAGTAGTGAATTTCATCCCTGGCTTGGTAGCCCCCGGACGTAGGTAGTTAGACCGAACTGGGTGAACAATTTGGTGTGTTATTCTGCTGTTTATTTTGTCCATTGTGCAGAGTGTGTTGTTGTGACATCGCACTTAACATCACACGTCTGATACCAGAATTTCAGATATAATGATGGTGAAGGTGATAGGGTGTTAAAGAAAGTGGAGTATATGGTATGGTTTTGCTTTGAGTTTTATGTTGGGTGTTGAAATAAAAAATTGAGAGAGAGTCCCCTATTCGTTAAAAGTGCAGGTCGGTTCATATATGTGTGTACGTTACATGATATGACTCTATTCGTGAAAAGTGCAGGTCGATTCATATATGTGTGTATGTTACATGATATAACTCTATTCGTGAAAAGTGCAGGTCGGTTCATATCTGTGTGTATGTTACATGATATGGAATATGCTATAGAAGGTGGGAGTGCAGCGGGTTTTTTTTTTGTTGGTTGATGGTGAGGAAGAAGGTGAGTGGTGTGCTTTTTCATGGAGTGTGTTTCCTTGTTTTTATGAAGAAGAAAAATATATATGTCTAGTGGTCCTTATGTTTTTGGCTTTTCAAACTAGCAGGAGGGTAATGTGTCCGCGTGGTGTTGTATGAAGCTAAGTAGCAGGTTTTTTGATTCTTATGTAGAGAGTGTGGGTCAATACGATATGCTTATGGAGAGATATAGTGATGATGTTGTTGTTATTCTTTTCTATGTCGTTTTTGTTGGTTTTAGAAAAAAGGGGATAAAGTGATGTGTATGTGTGTCCTTTTTATTTTTCTTTTTATTTTAATAAGATGCAAATGAGAAAGAAAGTACTTATGGACTGTAGGGTATGCGCAGGTCTATATGGTGCATGCATGCAGTTATATAAAAAAGGTTAAAAGACAAATGCCCTTTTCAAAACTTAGTTAAGAAGTTATGCTAACAATAAATAAAAAAATAAAATTATATATATATATATATATATATAAAGGAAAATGATAGAATAAATTAACAATAAAATAAATCAATTCAATAAAATAAAATCTGATTAAATAAAAATATTATTAATTAAAATTAAAATTAAAATTGGTTAAAAACGAGAAATCCGACTGGTATCGAACGGCTCGAAAAAATAAAATGAATACACCAAAATGATCAGCGCAAAATAAACGACTCAGAAAAATACATCGTTTGGTCAAATTTCAAAATATATTTTTCCCGGTTAAAAGGCTTAAACTGTTCAAAAAGCGACTGTAGCACCCCAAAAGTTTCCCTCTTATTTATACCCAACAAGTGGATTATGCTTCACGCCTCATATGCATTTAGGTCATGAACATTACACATGCAACATTGGTCTTCTCAAGGCATGGTATCAAGGGTACCACTATCATTGACTGGGCAAAGCAAAGAAAATAGGATGTGATCAAACACTCAAGCCACAAAGGCTCATCATGCCTCAAAACACCTCATATGATGCACCATTTCATCAAGAGAATGAGGTTGGCAAGTGAATTGAAGGGGATCACACCCTCTTAACTGTTGATCCTCAACTAGGGTTTTGGATGTCCATGCTTGGGACACCTCTATAAGCAAGGATCTTGAAGCTTTAACCACATCTCATCACATGAATCATCTTGGGTTTAAGGCAATCTACATCATGGTCAATGGAATTACGGTTTGAAGAATCAGTCAACTTCTCGTGACTTTTGGGGACCAAACTAGGGTTTTTCCTAAAGTCAGTTTATTTCTGATCTTTTGGGCAAGACTTGATTCCATGATATTCAAAATGTTCCCAAGTGTCTAAGATTGGATTATGGACCATTAATGTCATTCACAAGGGTTTCAAATAGATAGTTAATTGAAAATCAGGAGAATTAGAGATAAAGTCAACTGATCAAGGAAAAAGTCAACTCCTGATTTTTTTGAGGTCAAAATCCTGTTCCTCATGATAAACATGGTCCATGGGTGGAATTTGTGAAATTCTGGTTAAGCAGATCACGAAGATGTCAGACAGGATGTCTTGACACTTGATATCTGCTTCTCACAAGGATCTAAGGAAGAACAAATGAAAACACTAGAAAGTAAACAACACACAGAAATTGTTAACCCAGTTCGGTGAACAACACACCTACGTCTGGGGGCTACCAAGCCAGGAATGAAATCACCAAGTAGAGTTGGTTCTAAGCTAAACTCCAACGTTTACAACTTAGCACCTAGAAACTACCCTTCCTAGATTTCTACCTAAGACTCTCCTAGGTATGAGACCCTTCTCAATTCCCTTCCAATCATAGCAGTGACTTAAAAAATTACAACTCAATAAAACAGTCCTTCTCAAGTATTCACACAATACACGAGAGGCTCATAGAAAGTACAAACCCTAGTACTTCTAAAATAGCTGCAATAATCAACAATAAACTAGGTTAACTCTAACCTATTTATAATGTAAACCAGAGCTGGACTTGGGCTTCAAAAGTGCAGCAAATATCTTCCTCAGAATTAGCGACCTAATTCTTTCTTCAATCCCAAGTTACCAAAAATGTCTCCTTCACAAGGAAACCGCAAATTCCATTTAGAATCAGAATCTCTGATTCCATAATCTCAGATGCCACCTGGAATCCTAGTCATATTCCAATCACACTTGTTACCAAAAACAGTTATATCAAAACTGTAACAGACAAAGATGTCGAATCCTCCTGATATGACATCTTGTCCAACATCTCTCTACTAAGTTAGTTTTACCAAAATTAATGCCAACCTCAAAAGCAGGGACTCAATAATTTGGTCAAGAAATATGCAAAGAATCAAGAAAAATCAAAAGTTGTGAAAACTTTCCATTTTGGGAAAATTATGGTTCTTAAGAACATTCCATTTTGGGAAAGTTTTTCTCAAGTTTCATCCATCTTCAAGCCCATATTTGAGCATGATACAAGGTTCAAATGAAATTTTTTTTGAAATGAAAGTTGTAGTATGATCTCTCACCTTTCCAACCATATAAAGAACTCCTCATTTGGATTTATAGATCAAGAGATATAATCATTTGAAGTTGGTATCATTAAGTTGTCTAGTTGAAAAAACCTAGAATTTTTTCTAAGTTTCAAAATTCAATTTAGTGGTCATGATTTCAAGTCCCATTTTCACTATGATTCAAGCTCCATTTTCACTTGCTTTCAACGTGAAAGATGTAGTATCAAAGGTCCTCTTCAAAATGGTTACAAGAATCATGAGGTTTGGTGTAGAAACCATGGAGAACTATCCTTCCAAAATCAATAAAAATCACCTTCATGAAACATTGTTATGGTTCATGTGATTGTCAAAAAATCCAAAGTCATGCTACACTACCATGCGCATGAAATTCTCACCCCACCAACATGTCATTTTTCCACTTTTAACCATGCAATGCATTCCATGTTATCATGCCACTTATACCATGCATAAAAAAAAATTGAAACTTAGTAAACAAGTTGTTTCTTTCTACACACCAGTACATCACACCATCACCATCATCCATATCATGCCATGATAACCATGCTAAAACTCACCAAATAAACTCCACCCATGTACACCATTACATAACCTTCACATTTTCATTTTTCTTAACCCCACTTTAACCATAAACTAACCATGATTAAACCTCCTTAACCACCCATATATAAACTCTAAAACCCTAACGAATTCAGTTAGATTTCATTATTCACAAAACCAGAGCAAAAACTTGAAGATACTCCATTGACACCAATTTTTAGGGGTTACGAATCTGCACCATTTTCGGAGCTTTCTTCAATATTTCTTCACTATCTTCATCTCCATAACACAATCTCTCTACTATATGCATTATTGTTAAGTTAGATCCACCATAAAAATGCAACAACTTCAACCTCATTTTGGAATTTTGGCAAGATTCAAGGAGATTAGAGCATTTATTTTTCTCTAGGTGGTTTGATTAGAAGATTTGCACGAAGTATTAGGGTTTCTTGTACGTGGGAAAAGCTTCATACAGGTTGGTGATTCTTGAAACTTTAACTTCATTTTAGAACTCACATAGGACTTTGAATCATGTGGATAATGTGTATATGAAGTCCTCTATAAAGAGGCATTGTGTTTGGATGAAGATTGATTAAAAATGTGAATTTTCAAAGTATGAGTTCATAAATTATCCTCTTTATATTTTCTTGTGTGTTGGTTTAATGGAGATTTCAAGACCATATTCGTAATCTACGTTGCAAGGCTTCAATTTGAACTATTATTTTGTGTAAAACGGTTAAGAATTGAGTGAGTTATGTGTTGCTGAAGATTGACATTTTTTTCTTGTTTTCATGCGCATAAGAGATTGGCCAAGGAGTTCTCACAATTTTCTGCATGAGGATTTGGGGAAGACGACCACGTGTCGTCCTCCCATTGATCATGGCTTGTGATGTTTCTTTTCCTCATTAAAGAAAATGGACCGATTGGAAAATTTATTATTATGTGGAGTGCTGAAGAATAATAATAACAATTGGTGGCATGTGATAAATGCTAGGAAATAATAATAATATCATGTACTGTAGCTAAGTGAATTCACAGCCACATGATCCCTATCGTGCACATGGACATCATGATGTAGTAGCATGCAGCGAATTAGTTTGGACTGTTGGATTTCATCAACGGCTGCGATTTTGCCACCGCATTAATTAGGCATGATGCCTCTCACGTGGTGTCCTCTTTCCACCCTTTTCCCTACTATTTTTGGATGAAAGAGAAGCCTTTTTGATGTGCATGGGCCCTGAAGGTGCTATTCGCACCACTCCCATTTAAGCCCAAGTGGGTATCAAACTAACAAGTTACTAATGCAAACCCTCTTTCCTTTTCTTGTGTTTCTTAATTTCATTTTTTGTTACACGTTAAAAAATCATTTTTAAAAATAATAAAAATTGTTATAAAATCCTAGAAAAATTCATTGAGATACGTGAGGGTTTTAATTAATGTTTAGTGAATTTTATTTTCACTTTTGGGTGTATTTAGTATTTTTTTCTTAATTTCTAACTATGATGTGTTCATTTTGAGATACCTTGTAATGAAAGCCATAGAAAGGGACCTTCCTCTAATGTTTTGAGCCTTATTTTTGGTTTGAAATTACCCCTTGGATTTTTTAACATGTTGATGTTTGTTTGGTGCATTGTCCATGAATTTTGGAATGCTTTTGAATTCCATCTTTGGAGCCTTGCTTTGCATGATCATCCTTGACATATGCATGATATTTGCAATTAATTTAATGCTTTTGATGCATGATTTGGATCCAATATTTTTCATGTGACCACTCACTAGCCTTGACATGACTTGGTTGATTGTTCATATTTTTTAAAGGTCATTTGCTATTTTTCATCAATTTTCTAATGTGAACATATCATACGTAAGCATGCCTAGAGCTAAGTTTGGATTGACGTTTGTGTGAAGCCTCTTGAGGCCAACTTTGGGGATGAGTTTTAAAACATTCATAAGTGTATTTTCATTCATAATTGAGACATGCTTGAATGTTGCATTTGTTCATGGATTACATGCTTTATATGAACCTAATTGTTTGCTCGATGTTACTTGATACTTACCTAGGTGTATTGATTTGATCATACCTTCATGCCACCCTCCATTAGGGATACTTTGTGCACTCTTTCATGTATGTTTTTGCATAATATAGGGTCTGCCCACATGGACTCACATGCCATTTCACATGCCGTGAATGATGCTTACCTTTGTGTGTATGAAGACTTGAATTGTGATTCCACATTGCCTATTTCTTTGCTCCCACTCACTTGCCATATTTGCACAATTGTTTTTGGGGTTCAATTAGGACATATTATAGGTCATTCACTTATGAATTGGATGCTTTGTCCTTACCATGCCATACAATTTCATTCCTTTTACTTGAATAACAAGATACATGCTCATAGGAAAATGTTTAGGTGATTTGTTTGCCTAACTTGAATGGACTTTGGAGAGGATATTTGTTGCAAACTAGTGTGACATTTCAACATTGATTTCAAGCACTTATACATGTTATTTCACTTCTGACCTTGGTCTTCATATACCAACTTAGTGGTTGTTTAATCATGGTTTGATTCATGAACACTTGAAACATGTCTTAGGTACTTTCTTTGCTTAGAATTGCCTAACTTCTTGAATGCTAATTGGTGTGAATCTCATGATGATTTGTTGACATTTAAAACAAAATTTATATGTCATTTACCACTGCCTCTTTTACTTAGGTACACATTTAACATGATTTGGGTTCACTTTCCTTGCTTGCTATTTAACATGATTTTGTTGAATGGTATGGATGCTAGTTTGACAATTGTTTGTATTGTCTTTGGATATTGGTTTGCCATGGTGACATGAGTGATAACTTGACATGTTTACACATTGAATAACATGATTCATTTCTGACCTTAGGCTTTCATGGATTCCTTTCACACTTGGTTGTTCATTATATGTTCATAATTGTCCAAAACATGCTTAAGATACGATCTTTGTGCATAACTTACAAATCATTTGAACATGACCTAAAGTGCATTGCATAATCAATCCTCAATGCTTCAAGCATTCATTTGACATTGTTCATACCTTGTTTGTTTCTTATTCATGGATTAGTTCCACTTGTGCTAACTTTGAGAAGTTCATTTAGTATGGCTTGTAAATGATACATGTTTAGGCGATGGCATATGACAAAACATGACACTTTTCCATGCTCCCTTAGGCCATTAACTTAGATAAGATAGAGTAGGGTTTGCTACTGCCCCTAGTAGGATCTCATACCTTTAGGACACTTCTAACTTTGGTTGTTGTTGGATATTCATCTTAGTGTAGTCTTAGGACTCTAACATAATCATAATTGCATGTTTGTACACTTTGCTTTCAACTATTCATTAGTTGAGCTTTGCTTGGAGATGGTAAGTTTGTGGTGCTTTACATGATTATTTACACTTACATGATTCCTTTTCCTCTCACTTCTTCTTCACTTCTCTCTTTTGTGATTGTTTAGAATAATGTTTACTTATGTTGATTCACATGATCCCTTAGGATTCCTAGCTCCACTTAATTTCCAATTAAGTTGGAGGTAGAGAGACATTAGGCTAGAAATCCATGTACGATAACAAGTAGGTTATTCCCCTTTTAACCTTAACTCTAGGGCCACCATTGTATGATAACATTAGGATCTAATCTCCCTTAGTGTTTTCTTTAACTTTGAGTTCTTTCTCTTCTCTCATCTCAAAAGAAAAGCTAAAAAAACACTTAATAACTATCGTATGCGGAGTGCGCCACGAGCCTTAAGCACATGGGAAATGATTAGTGAAGGTCTCCTTTACTATTCTAGGATGTTTTGCAAACGTTCCGTTGGGAGCGACCTTGTAAAGCATTCGCTCCTATGTCATAGTCTTTAGCACAAAACATACCACAAACACAATCAATCAAAACACTTTCTTCTAAAAAACAAAAACAAACAATCATCTCCCTTCAGGATTCTCTTCTCATCTCCCTCACTCCATTCATAAAGGATACGTCATTTCCATTCTACCACAAACAGGTAATCGCGTAAGACTCCATACAACGAGCGCCAACACCTAAACTGCAGGAACGCGAATATTGGCGTCTTCCACTAAAAAAACACAAAACAAAAAGACCCTGTAAGTCAAACTACGACTGCTCTGACTTCCTCTCTCCTGTCTGATTGAGGATACGTTGGCACGAGACGACGATGTCTTGGAGAATAACCTTCCCCCACAAACCTGTAGTCCGTCGAACTACGCCGACTCTGATTCTTCATTCGTTCATGAAGATACGTAGGCATAGGATTGCGATGATCCTTGCGAGTCCTATTTTAGTTTTCACCTTCCCTTTTTCCCTCGTTCCGTTTCTAGTTAGCAGTTGAGCTTCAGATAACCCACACCCTTTGATCGATAACAAAAAGCGTGGATCCCATCGAGTACGATGGACGCGAGGGGTGTTAATACCTTCCTCTCGCGTAACCGACTCCCGAACCCAGGATATGGTTGTGATGGTCATTCCTTTCCCTTTATTGAGGTTTTCTTCGATCATTTCCTTTCCCTGTGTCAGGATAAATAACGTTCGGCGGAAAATCTTCTGTCTTTTCCGCCGGTTGATTTTCGCAGATGCGACAGCTGGCGACTCTGTTGGGGACTCTAGTTCCCTAAGCGAGTCAATCTTAGTGCTTGTATGTTTTCGGTTATAGGGTACTTATCTGTTTGCTTTACTTGCTTAATTTATGGTTTTCATTGCATGTTTATTGCTTTTATCGTATTTTACTTGCTTTACATTGATTATTGTCGTATATACTGGACTGTGTTGGCCTGTTGTTTTCTTTGGTGGGATGGGTGTTCTGAGAGATAAGCCCACTACCCGGGCTTGAGTATACACACAGGTTTTAGAGTGGATAGTAGTGTCGCTTGCGTGGTGGTGACCAGGTGTATGTTCACGAGACCAACAGCCAGACGAGGTTCCTCTAGGAGATATCTGATACTACATGTTGATGCAGGTCATTGGATGTTCCCTTGATGAGCTGTCGACTTTGGTGACCATTCCCGAGGACTCAGTTGAGGCACTCCTCCCAAGGGGCGATAATGGCAGACCAGAAATAGCAAACCCCTTACACTTCTTGATCTGAGGACCTGAAGCTGAGAATTTTCCATAGGATGACCTTTTTTTAGGGGAATCAGTTGAGGCCTCCTCGATTGTTGATGATGCCAAACCAGAAATGGTGAACGTATCATCATTTCTCAACCTGAGAGTCCATGACACTGAGGATCCTTGGTTTTTAGAACCCACATGTGAGAGTGGCGGGGTGTTTACAGGTTTGCAGGTAACCTTGACCTTCAACCTACCTGGTATTCTGGTTTTCTTATCAGTGTGGACTTATCAGCTTGGTATTCTGACATTCTGATTATTCCGGTATTTCGATTATTCTGGTATTCTGGCATTCTAGTATTCTTATTATCCGATATTTTGGTATTCCGGTATTCTCTTCAGAGCAGACCTTTGAACTTATTCAGTCATCAGTACAACACTTATTCAGAATATGTGGAAGCTTTGATCCCATGTCTGTTGCATCCGTAACATTGCATTGCATTAGCATCTTGCATCATTTTGCATTTTTTCTCCAGGCCAGAACCGTGAGCTCATCCATCCTTTGTCTGAACCGTAGTTGATTTCCCGACTTTCGTATTGGACTTGAATCAGTATCCTGGCAGAATCATGAACTCAGGAGAACAGAATCAGTTTGTGACTAGGGCCGATATTGAATTAATGAAAAGTCAGTTGGACCGACTTATGGAGGCCATGGCCTCCATGACAAGAGGAAAGGCCAATGTTCAGAGAACTAAGATTGTCATTCCACCTCCAGTGAACAATGTTGCTCAAGTTTAGCCTGTGGGAGTCCCTGTTGAGGATCCTGTTATACAAGAATGACCCATTGTCCGAGATGGACATTCATCTTCTCTTGATGCTGTTGATTATCAGAGTTTTGCATTTTTTGTGCCAGATGTCCAAGGGGTAGTTCCAAAGATGAAACCTAAGGGCCCACGATCTGCTAAGTTTGATGAAAGATACCGTGTGTTGGATGAGAAGGTTAAATCCCTGGTGAGGCATGATACCCTTGATTTGAATGCTTCGAGCATGTGCTTGGTACCCAGCCTTGTAATGCCTCCAAAGTTCAAGACACCGAAGTTTAAGAAGTATAGAGGGGATAGTTGTCCCAAACAACATTTGGTGATGTTTTGCCGAAGAATGACCTCTTATGTCCACAACGACAAACTCATGATTCATTGTTTCCAGGACAGTCTGAGTGGGGGCATCACTGAGTTGGTATATGCGGTTAGAAAGTGGTTGCATCCAATCATGGTCATATTTAGCCAACACCTTCGTGAAGCAATACGGTTATAATCTTGGCATGGCTCCCAGCCGCCTACAGTTGCAAGGCTTATCTCAAGCGAATAATGAATCGTTCTGAGGGTATGCTCAGAGATGGAGAGAGTTAGTTGCTCGTGTTCAACCACAACTTCTAGACAGAGAATTGGTTGATCTATTCATGGATAATTTGCAAGTCCCGTATTAAGATAAGATGATTGGCAATGGGGCATCGAAATTCTCTGACCTGGTAATAGTGGAAGAACACATTGAGAGCCTGCTCAAATGGGGAAAGATTCAAGGCTTCTCAGACATCCCAGCCAGTGAAATGAATCAGTTGTCAGTTCTTAAGAAGGATGGGAGGAAGAAGATAATTCTATCCGAGAACCTCCACTACCTCATGCTCAGTATTCAGGTATTTCAACTATTCAGAGTCAGCAATCTTCTGGGTCTCCGTATCAGATGCCATTCTATCCGCAGGGACAATATTCTTCTACAAATCAGGGACTTCTCAGAATCAACGGTCATACCGTCGTCCCCCACGTCGGCACGCCCGACAAAGCCCAAGGAAGCCAGAGAGGCATTTCACTCAGTTGCCAATGTCGTATAGTCAGATGTTTCCAGATTTAATCAAAGGTGGATTAATAGTGTCAAAGAAGATAGAACTAGTGATTCCTCTGTACCCACCAGATTTTGATGCCAACGCCCGTTGTGACTACCATGCTAGGGCACAGGGGCATTCAACTGAAGACTGTAAGGTGCTCAAGAGCAAAGTTCAGACACTTCTTGACTCTAATATTTTTTCATTCATGCCTCAGGGTATTTAATTCAACAACTCTCCTTCATCCAGTTAGGTGGATTCATCAGTCCATGTTATGGAAGAAGGCACCGAGAGCAGTTGTGCCAGATGGTTATCAGACTGACTTTGACGAGCAATTCTGAAGATGGCTAGCTCAGTAGCAAATCAAGCTTGGAAAGCCCAGTTCCCCGAAGTTGGCAATCATTATATCATGTCATTTCTTTGCATATGTAGTTTCTTTTCTGTTAAAGTGCAAACACATTTGTAAAACTTGTTTGTTTTCGATTGATAATGATAATGAAATGAATATGCATGCTTTGATTAAATCTATTCGTGTTCACTCATACTTTTTTATCGATATCATATGCTTGTTCAAACAGGATCCGAGGGAGGATGACGAAATCGAAAGATGTAAGGAAGATAATCCCTTGTAAGCCCCTTTGAGCCTAGTAGTAGGAGTTTCTTTCTGAAAACGAAAAACCCTCAATCTTAACCAAGGGCAGGGTAGGTATCAGTTAATTTGACCGTGCGTTCAAATTTCAAAAAGAGTGTCCCGTTCGAGGATCAATTACATCTATGGTTATCCCTCACCAACTGAAGATTGAGGCAGTCACAACCCTCTCAAACAAGTCAGACAAGCCAGTGTCACACGATTTGCTCCGAAAAAGAATCAAAAGAAAAAAAAAGGAAAACCCGTTAAGTCGAAAACTTGAAAACAAGTGACTTAGGCAAAAGTTAGGGCATCCCGCTGGACTTCAAAAGCGAAAGATTCAAAAGAATCCGCCCAGGAAAAAATCAGGGAAATCAAAAATAAAAGAATGAAAAACAAAAAACAAAAAGGATGACAAAAGAAAAATCCTCAATAAGGAACAAGTCGTGTGACCACAGACACCAAAGACAAAAGGGGTGACTGTCACTCCGAAAACCATGTTGGTTCCTTCTGTCCTCATACCATTCAATAACTTTTTGAAATGTGAGCGCTTGTGTCGAATTAGCTGAATGTAGGACTGGAGAACATTAAGGAGAATGGGCGGGTTAAAACAAAACTTTTGAACCTTAAATCTTTTCTTTCTTAAACTGCGAACCAGGCCACGTTACAGCCTTTAAAAGACCTAATTGAAGCAGGGTTGTTTCAAAAGCATACTTCGGTTAAGATCGCGTCAGATCTGACTCCTAGAAGGTTTTTCTTACCATTCATGTTGGTATCGATGTGACATTTTGAACAGTGATTCATTCACTATATGTCACAACATTTTTCCAATGAACAGACTTGGATTTCAAAAATATCATATGTATTGCATTAGAATTAACTTTTCAAAACAAATTGTTTTACTTGCGAATAAGCACTTGACATCAGGAAAGTTTCTGCAATGGAAAGATTGATCAAGATAAGATGCAAAGTGCCCGAGTACTCCGTTGAGCAGGGGCAAGTCAAATCAATTGGATAAGTCATTCCAAGATTCAGCTAATCTGGGGCAATCAGGTCAAGATTCAACAAATCTCTCAAAGATCAATCAGTCAGGGGCAAAATCACTACAAGGCTCGTATCGAGGCAGGCCATCTCAAGAGCACGAGAAGTTATCCTCCCCCAGAAGACGATTAATCAGGAGCACTTCTTCAAGGTTCAAAATACTGGGCATAGTATTTCAAATCATTACGAATCCTCTCGAGGCAAATTCCTTCGTAGATTATGCATCCTGGGGCAGTTACGTCGAGATCTGATAAATCTCTCCAAGAGTTTGAAGACCCTGGGGCATTTTGAGTGCCAGGTTTTCTATAAAATCCTCTTGAGACGATTTCTCCCAGTAGACCATGTGGTCCAAGAACAAGAGGGGAGTTCGCTTATGATATTTGGTGTGCAGTTGATCAGTAGAAGCGTGAAGCGCCAAAGTAGCCCCCAGTAGGGTTTTCTCTTCCTCGGCAAGGCGCCAGATGGTATCCCTTCCCTGAGAGAGTCCTAAGGTTTGGTTTCCCCAACTAGAGTTGGATTTGTCTTTTCTCCAGCAAGAGTTCAAGTCCCCAGATAGGGTAAAGATGGTTTATTCTTGTTCCCCAAGTAGGTGGGCATCCCCAGCAAGAGGCTCGTTTGACCTCCCGTCCCCAGTAAAGTATTTCTCTCTAATATAGAAGAGCTAGCGTCCACAGCAGAGCATCGAGAACCTCTCTCTCCCCAGCAAGAGTGCAGAGATTTACTTTCCCCAGTCAGATTGGTTTATGACTCCCTAGTGAGTGCTCATAAGTCAACCACATCAGACAGGGTGACGTTGCATCTCCAGCAGGAGACTTGTTTGGTGTCTCTCCTTGGTAGAGATCTTATAATCCCCACAGTTTCGTGGTGTCTATTTTCCTCATCAGGACAGGAAATATAATTTCTCCAGCAAAGGTATGCTATCACCCCCAACAGGTTAAAGTCGTTTCCTCGGCGGAAGATTAAGTTCAATGATTTTCCCCGGCCGGTTTGGTATTATTGACTGCAATCCCCGAGCAGAGTTTGGTGTTAACCCTCTCACAGTTTGATCAATAGTGGTTGACATCCCGACAGATTCTAAGTCCAATGGTTATTGGCACCTTTTTCGTATCAGGTATTTGGGTTCCATCTTCAGCAGTTGTCATTCGAGATTCCCGATGTAGGGGAAGTCATTTTGAGTTTTATCTTCAACAAGGGTTACTCGCAATCCCCATCTCTTTGCATCTTTCATATAGTAATCATCATTACATTGCATCCTCAAAATGCGTAGCATTTCCATTTGATATGGAGCATTACGCCATGGAAAAGTTCAAACTTATGCATTTGAAGCATAAGCTAGGTTTGGATATTATTGTTGCCAGACGTGCCCCAACAAAAGTGGTTTAACTCAGGAGGTTCAATCTTACCTTATTCCCATGTGAAGCTGCCAATAAACCCATTCATCTTACTGGTATTCCCTTGCAGAGTTGTCTGTTTAGACTTCGCTTCTCCCCAACACAAAATGATGTGACTGTGGCCCCTAGTAGGTGCTTCAACTGATCCATAGGGTAGTAGATTCGTCAATCTTACCCTTTTGGCCTTCACTCCCCTAGCAGAGTCGTCTGACTAGTATTTCCTTATCCCCTAGAATCGTCTCTCACCCCCATCGTCCAAGGTTTGGATGCGTTAATCTTGATCTTTTTGAGGCGCTATTCATTCAGCACTCGTCCGTGTTTGTTTCGTTTCTTCAATTATCGTCTGTATTGATCTTTCAACACTCGTTTGTGTTTGCTTCAGTTTCATCAATATTCGTCAGTATTGATCTTTCAACACTCGTTCGTGTTTATTTCAGTTTCATCAATATTCGTCCATATTGATCTTAGACACTCGTTCGTGTTTATTTCAGTTTCTTTAATATTCATCCATATTGATCTTAGACACTCGTCCGTGGTTTTCCAACACACGTTCGTGTTTGTTTCAGGTTCATCAATACTCGTTCGTATTTACCCTAGATTCTTAGACACTCGTCTGTGGTCTTCCAACACTCGTTCGTGTTTATTTCAGGTTCATCAATACTCGTTCGTGACCCTAGATTCTTAGACACTCGTCCGTGGTCTTCCAACACTCATTTATGTTTGTTTCAGGTTCATCAATACCGTTCATATTGACCCTTGATTCTTAGACACTCGTCCATGGTCTTCTAACACTCGTTCGTGTTTTATTCAGGTTCATCAATACTCGTTCGTATGGACCCTATATTCTTAGACACTCGTATGTGGTCTGTCAATGCTCGTCCGTGTTTGTTTCAGTTCCCTCAATACTCGTCCGTATTGATCCTCATTTCTCTCGACACTCGTCTATGTTTTCCCGTATTGATTCTAGATTCTTAGACATTCGTCCGTGTTCTTTCATCACCCGTCTGTGTTTATCCCTAGTGCAGTCAAGCACTCGTCCGTGTTGTTTCATTCGGTTTTGATACTTTGTCCATATCGATTTTTGACGCCCGTCCATGTTCATGGTTTTACACCTCTTATTACGTGTTCCCCAGCGAAGCCGTCCTTCCCCTCGCAGGTTGCGAATTTTGTGTGGTTATTTTGGTACTCAATTTTCTCCATGACGCTCGTCCATGCTCAGTCTCATCTTTCTTTAATACCCGTCCGTATCATCTTTCGATACTCATTCACGTCGTTAACTCAAACACTCGTCTGTGTCCATCTTTCCCTGATACATGTAAGTATCATCTTTTGATACTCGTTTGTGTCGTTAACAGAATCGCTCATTCATGTTCGTTCTCATTCTTTGACGCTCGTCCGTATCATTTTCTATCCCTAACAGATTCTTTAATCTCACTTACCTTTTCATCCCCAGTAGAGTTTTACACTCGTCTGATCCTCTACCCGCATTTTATACCCACAAAGCGCAAATTTCATGTTGCCTTTAGTATTCAATCCCTATTTACCTCTAATGTCTGAAGGCAGACGCTCTCATCCCTTCAGGTACACAGTTGATTGAATAGGGGCAGCTGTAGCACCCCAAAATTTTCCCTCTTATTTATTCCCAACAAGTGGCTTATGCTTCACGCCTCATATGCATTTAGGTCATGAACATTACACATGCAACATTGGTCTTCTCAAGGCATGGTATTAAGGGTACCACTATTATTGACTGGGCAATGCCAAGAGAATAGGATGTGATCAAATAATCAAGCCACAAAGGCTCACCATGCCTTAAAACACCTCATATGGTGCACCATTTCATCAAGAGATTGAGGTTGGCAAGTGAATTGAATGGGATCACACCCTCCTAACTGTTGATCCTCAACTAGGGTTTTGGATGTCCATCCTTGGGACACGTCCATAAGCAAGGATCTTGGAGCTTTAACCACATCTCATCACATGAATCATCTTGGGTTTAAGGCAATCTACAGTATTGTCAGAGGAATTATGGTTTGAAGAATCAGTCAACTTCTCCTGACTTTTGGGGACCAAACTAGGGTTTTGCCTAAAGTCAGTTTATTTCTGATCTTTTGGGTAAGACTTGATTCCATGGTATTCCACATGTTCCTAAGTGTCTAAGATTGGATTATGGACCATTAATGTCATTCACAGGGGTTTTAAATGGATAGTTGATTGAAAATCAGGAGAACTGGAGATAAAGTCAACTGATTAAGGAAAAAGTCAACTCCTAACTTTTTTGAGGTCAAAATCATGTTCCTCATGACAAACATGGTCCATGGGTGGAATTTGGTCAAGAAATATGCAAAGAATCAATAAAAATCAAAAGTTGTGAAAACTTTCAATTTTGGGAAAATTATGGTTCTTAAAAACTTTCCATTTTGGGAAAGTTTTTCTCAAGTTTCAGGCATCTTAAAGCCCAGATTTGAGCATGATACAAGCTTCAAATGGAATTTTTTTTTGAAATGAAAGTTGTAGTATGATCTCTCACCTTTCCAACCATATAAAGGACTCCTCATTTGGATTTATAGATCAAGAGATATGATCATTTGTAGTTGGCATCATTAAGTTGTCTAATTGAAAAAAATTAGAATTTTTTCTAAGTTTCAAAATTCAGTTTAGTGGTCATGATTTCAAGTCCCATTTTCACTATGATTCAAGCTCCATTTTCACTTGCTTTCAACATGAAAGATGTAGTATCAAAGGTCCTCTACAAAATGATTACAAGAATAGGTTTGGTGTAGAAACCATGGAGAACTATCCTTCCAAAATCAATAAAAATCACCTTCATGAAACATTGTTATGGTTCATGTGATTGTCAAAAAATCAAAGTCATGCTACACTACCATGCGCATTAAATTCTCACCACACCAACATGTCATTTTTCCACTTTTAACCATGTAAAAACTTACATGTCATGCATTCCATGTTATCATGCCACTTATACCATGCATAAAAAAATCTAAAACTTAGTAAACAAGTTGTTTCTTTCTACCCATCAGTACATTATACCATCACCATCATCCATATCATGCCATGATAACCATGCTAAAACTCTCCAAATAAACTCCACCCATGTACACCATTACATAACCTTCACATTTTCATTTTTCTTAACCCCACTTTAACCATAAACTAACCATGATTAAACCTCCTTAACCACCCATATATAAACTATAAAACCCTAACAAATTCAGTTAGATTTCATTGTTCACAAAACCAGAGCAAAAACTTGAAGAAACTCCATTGACACCAATTTTTGGGGGTTGCGAATCTCACCATTTTTAGAGCTTTCTTCAATCTTTCTTCACTATATTCATCTCCATAACACAATCTCTCTACTGTATGCATTATTGTTGAGTTAGATCCACCATAAAAATGCAACATCTTCAACCTCATTTTGGAATTTTGGCAAGATTCAAGGAGGTTGGAGCATTTATTTTGCTCTAGGTGTGTTGATTAGAAGATTTGCACGACGTATTAGGGTTTCTTGTACGTGAGAAAAGCTTCATACAGGTTGGTGATTCTTGAAACTTTAACTTCATTTTAGAACTCACATAGGCCTTGAAATCATGTGGATAATGTGTATCTGAAGTCCTCTATAAAAAGGCGTTGTGTTTGGATGAAGATTGATTAAAAATGTGAATTTTCAAAGTATGAGTTCATAAATTATCCTCTTTATATTTTATGGTGTGTCGATTTAATGGAGATTTCAAGGCCATATTCATAATCTACGTTGCGAGGGCTTCAATTTGAACTATTATTTTGTTCAAAACTGTTAAGAATTGAGTGAGTTATGTGTTGTTGAAGATTGACATTTTTTTCTTGTTTTCATGCGCATAAGAGATTGGCCATGGAGTTCTCACAATTTTTTGCATGAGCATGTGGGGAAGACGACCACGTGTCTTCCTCCCATTCGTCATAGCTTGTGATTTTGTCTTTTCCTCATTAAAGAAAATGGATCGATTGGAAAATGTACTAGTGCATGTAACGTTTTATTATTATGTAGAGTGCTGAAGAATAATAATAACAATTGGTGGCATGTGATAAATGCTGGGAAATAATAATAATATCATGTACTGTAGCGAAGTGAATTCACAACCACATGATCCCGATCGTGCGCATGGACATCATGATGTAGTAGCATGCAACTAATCAGTTTGGACCATTGGATTTCATCAACGGCTGCGATTTCGACAACGCATTAATGAGGCGTGATGCCTCTGACGTGGTGTCCTCTTTCCACCCTTTTCCCTACTTTTTTTGACTGAAAGAGAATGCTTTTTTATGTGCATGGGCCCTGAAGGTGCTATTCGTACCAATCCCATTTAAGCTCAAGTGGGTATCAAACTAACAAGTTACTATTGCAAACCCCCTTTCATTTTCTTGTGTTTCTTAATGTCATTTTTTGTTACACGTTTGAAAATCATTTTTAAAAATAATAAAAATTGTTCTAAAATCCTAGAAAAATTTATGGAGATACTTGAGGGTTTTAATTAACTTTTAATGAATTTTATTTTCACTTTTGGGTGCATTGAGTATTTTTTTTTCTCAATTTCTGACTATGATATGTTTATTTTGAGATACCTTGTAATGAAATCCATAGAAAAGGACCTTCCTATAATTTTTTGAGCCTGATTTTAGGTGTGAAATTAGCCCTTGGATTGTTTAACATTTTGATATTTGGTTGGTGCATTGTTCATGAATTTTGGAATGCTTTTGAATTCCATCTTTTGAGCCTTGCTTTGCATGATCATCCTTGACATGTGTTTGATATTTGCAGTTAATTGAATGATTTTGTGCATGATTTGGATCCAATATTTTTCATGTGATCACTTACTAGACTTGACATGACTTGATTGACTGTTCATAATTTTTAAAGGTCATTTTCTTTTTTTCATCAATTTTCCAATGTGAACATGTCATACGTAAGCATGCCTAGAGTTAGGTTTGGATTGACGTTTGTGTGAAGCCTCTTGAGGCCAATTTTGGGGATGAGTTTTAACACATTCATAAGTGTATTTTGATGCATAATTTAGAGTTGCTTGAATGTTGCATTTGATCATGGATTACATGCTTTATAAGAACCTAATTGTTTGCTCGATACTACTTGATACTTACCTAGGTGTATTGATTGGATCATACCTTCATGCCACCCTCCATTAGGGATACTTTGTGCATTCTTTCATGTATGATTTAGTATAATATAGGAACTGCCCACACGGACTCACATGCCATTTAACATGCATTGAATGATGCTTACCTTTGTGTGTATGAAGACTTGAATTGTGATTCCACATTGCCTATTTCTTTGCTCCCACTCACTTACCATCTTTGCACAATTGTTTTTGGGGTTCAATTAGAACATATTATAGGTCATTCACTTCTGACTTGGATGCTTTGACCTTACCTTGCCATACCATTTCATTCCTTTTACTTGAATAACAAGATACATGTTCATAGGAAAATGTTTAGGTGATTTGTTTGCCTAACTTGAATGGACTTTGGAGAGGATATTTGTTGCAAACTTGTGTGACATTTCAATATTGATTTCAAGCATTTATACACGTTATTTCCCTTCTGACCTTGTGTAGCACGATTTTTGTGGTCCTGAATCACGATCGCTTGGGTACTACAGTTCGATTCATTTTTTATCTTATTGAGCTGATTAAGGAAGGGAAATAGATGTCTCCAATTAACCCTGCTAACATACTGAGTTTGAACAGCGGTCTGTTAGGTTACATATGCGATTAAGATGTGGGTCCCTCTTCGGTTTATTTTGTGAAGATTCGAATGTCTGGATCATTTGCGAGGTTTTTGGTAAGATGTTAGGATTTGGTGCTCTTGGGTTGATATATGGGGGTAATGGATTTTGGGTTTTTGATTAGTATGCTCGCTAAGATTTTTGCAATCTTATGCCTACGTATTCCTGTTTAACGAAACAGGGAAATCAGAGCGATCGTAGTTCCTCCTATTCTATGGGAGGAAAAATGTTATTTTGGTGTCTTGTTCAAAGCCCAAGACATGAAGCCAAATGTGATTTGTATCTTGTTCAAAGCCCAAGATGTGAAGCTAAAGGTTTGACTGAGAGAGAATTTGTCATCTCCAAAGAGGAGTTGTTGATGTTTGTACGTTGTAAGCAAAGCACAATTTTGATGCTAAAAGGTTGATTGACTCAATCGGGGTTTTCTTTATACAAAGCCTAAGAGGAGGCTAGAAGTTGACTTTTCTGAGGAAAGTGTTCTTTCTGTCTTGTACAACGCCCAAGATTGAGGCTAAAAGGGATTTTGACTCCGTTAGGGAGAATGTATCTTGTATAAAGCCCAAGATGGAGGCTGAAAGGGTTGGACTCAACAAGAGAGTGCTTGTATGTGTCTTGTACAAATCCCAAGACAGAGGCTAAAAGAGTTGACTTAACAAGAGAGTCTTGAACAGGTGATTGACTCAACAAGAGAGTCTGAAGGTTGTTTGACTCAACAAGAGAGTCTTTTATACTCAACAAGAGAGTATTTGTTGTCTCGTATGAAGCCCGAGACGGAAGCTAAAAGGAGATTGACTCAACAAGAGATTCTTTTATACTCAACAAGAGGGTATTGTATATGTCTTGTACAAAGCCCAAGACGGAGGCTAAAAGGAGATTGACTCAACAAGAGAGTCTTTTATACTCAACAAGAGAGTGTTTTATATGTCTTGTACAAAGCCCAAGACGGAGGCTAAAAGGAGATTGACTCAACAAGAGAGTCTTTTATACTCAACAAGAGAGTGTTTTATATGTCTTGTACAAAGCCCGAGACGGGGGCTAAAAGTTGTTGACTCAATAAGAGAGTTTTTTATACTCAACAAGAGAGTGTTTTTTCTATCTCGTACAAAGCCTGAGATGGAGGCTAAAAAAGGGATTTACTCAACAAGAGAGTCTTTCATACTCAACAAGAGAGTGATTTTTCTATCTCATACAAAGCCCGAGATGGAGGCTAAAAAGTTGTTGACTCAACAAGAGAGTCTTTTATACTCAACAAGAGAGTGTTTTTTCTATCTCGTACAAAGCCCGAGATGGAGTCTAAAAGGGGATTGACTCAACAAGAGAGTCTTTTATACTCAACAAGAGAGTGATTTTTCTATCTCGTACAAAGCCCGAGATGGAGGCTAAAAAGTTGTTGACTCAACAAGAGAGTCTGAAAAGGTTATCTCCACTGGGGAGAATCATTTGTACAAAGCCCAAGAGGAGGCTGACTTACCAATAAGTATTATTTAGATCCTGAAGCGGGTCCAGGTGTGGGGAACTCTCATGAGAGAGACTGGGTTTCAGAGTGATCGGTGTTTCTTCCTATGTGTGCAAGGAACTTAAGAATGTCTTTAAGACTCAAGGGTTTTAGACTGTCCGAGTCTAGAGTTTTATGTTTTGTATAAAGCCCAAGAGGAGGCACGGGCATTAAGGGATGAGTATCAACCCTGCAATGGCCGGAGTTTTGATGCTGGAAAGACTGCTCTAGCAAAGGATGACTAAGTTATGTCTTATACCTTTAAGAGGTCGCCAGGGTCCTTGTATTAAGCCCAAGAGAAGGCATGATAACTTCTAAGAAGCCGACGGGTCTATGTACAACGCCCAAGAGGAGGCGGGGATTCTTTTAGGAAGCCTGTGGGTCCCCAAACTAAGAGAAGTTCAAGACATGCTATTCACCAAGAATAGATCAAGCCAGGAAAGTTCGAGGATTTGGAAGAAACTCAAGAGATTCCATTCACGGAGAAAAGATCATCTTTGGGGAGTTAGAGTTTCTTTGAAAATTTCTAAGGGTGACAGTCTGAGAAAGGGTTCACAGAGAATGCTGCCTTTCACGTCTCCATATTGTTTAACCCCAAGAGGAGGGGAGACTGTATTTGGAATCCTACGGGGGATCTAGTTTTGTTTGTATTTAAGAGTGACCAACAAGGCTTTACCTAGTGCTAGACATAGTTACTGGGGAAAACTCTAAATAACTATACTAGTATTACACAGTGGATATGTGACAAGTATATAAAAGGATGTGAAAGAAGACTTACATTGAAACAGCCCCACAATACAGCTATATACATATGAAAGCGGTAAATGAAAATGGATAAACACTTATCCGTTGTAGAGCTTTCATGCTGTTTGGTTAGTTGTTCAACAAAGAAAGTTTTAATAACAACATATATTCAAAATCAAAGGAGAAAGTGTTTTGAAAAGCTTATTGGGGCTTACAGCTCAAGGAGAGGCCCAAGTTTTAACGATGATCGCACCCTTGTTTTGAAAACTGTACAGAGGGACTTAGACAATATGTGAGGCCCACAAAGTTTTTCTGTACGAGGGGACGGGTCTGACACTCTATTAGAGGCCTAAAGATTTATTTTTGTACAAGGGATAGGACTTACAACTCAAGGAGATGCCCAAGGTTATTTGTTAAAAAGGCGACGATCGCGCCGAACTTTTTGACGGTATCGGGACTTATACAATACATTGAGGCCCAAATTATTTTATTTACAAAGGGGTTGGGTCTTACACTCTATTATAGGCCCAAAGAAGTAGTCAAAAAAAAGAAATGGGGCTTATACCACCAGGGTAGGCCTAGATGATTTATTTTTGAACTAACGATCGCGATGAGATTTTTCTTTTAACGCAAAGGGACTTATACAATGTATGAGGCCCAAAATTGTTTTGGTTAAAAGGGGATTGGTTCTTACACTCCATTAGAGGCCCAAAATATTTTTAAAATAAAAGATGGGGCTTACAGCTCAAGGAGATGCCCAATTGATTTTATTAAAAAGGCGACGATCGCGCCGTTGTTTTTGAAAATACAGTGGGACTTATACAATGGCTGGGGCCCAAAAAGTTTTGTATTTCCAAAGGGGGTGGGTCTTACACTCTAAAAGAGGCCCAAAGATATTTAAAGAAAAATAATGGGGCTTACAACTCAAGGAGAGACCCAGATGATTTGATTTTTGAACTGGCGATTGCGCCGAGATTTTTCTTTTAACGCAGAGGAACTTATACAATATCTGAGGCCCAAAATTGTTTTGGTTAAAAGGGGATTGGGTCTTACGCTCTATTAGAGGCCCAAAGTGTTTGAAAATGATTTGTTTAGGGTGATTAAGATCAAAACCCTAAATTAATTTCAAAATGTAGTTTAATTAAATAAAAATTTAATTAAAATGATCAAAATTATCAAACATGTATGAAAAACAAGTTGTGATCTTGGATTAATGTTTTAAAAATCATGTTTATATCCACAAAATGATTGGAAATCAATTAAGTTTGGAAAATCAAGGGAGAACAAATATTTCAAATGTTAAAAACAAATAAAACATTAATTCTTTGTAAAAATATCAAATATATGAAATAAATAATATTTTTGGGAGTTTTTGGCAAAATAAAATATTTTAACATTTTTGTGAATTATTAAAAAAAGAATCAACTCAAAATCATTAAAATTTAGAGAGAAATTAATTTTTGAATCAATTAAAAAAAATCACAAAATTCAAATATTTGAATTTTCAAAAAGGGCGCCAAGAACATGGCAAGAACACGCGTCACCGTCTATTTCTGCAGATTTGCATTTTCTATCCAATCTCCCTGAATACTTGATGATATCATGCAATCTACATATCAATCTGCTCGTTTTCACCTCACGATCATGTATATGGTCTCTTGCAGCTGGTGATCGTGTTTTGTGTTAGAGGTGTTGCAAGCTGGTTCCAATGATTTGCACAGCTTCCCTAGATGCCAAGTGATGTGTCTAAATGCTTGGAGTGGTTTGAAACAAGCTGAAACTTGAGATGGTACCTCAACTGCACCTCTGTCAAGAACTTGAGCAGTTGGCAAGTGATTTTGTGATTTTGGTGTTATGATCGCGACTTTCTGAGTCTAACGGTTACTAACTGCAAGCGCACAGCCTATCACGTAGTAATAAAGATATCGATCCCACAGAGACTTGATAATCAACCTAGTGCTACGGTTTGCTACTGTGTTTAGCTAAGGCGAAGATGTTTTGGTTTTGAGTTCAAACGGGAAACAAAAGGGAATCTAAAATTTGGAATAAACTAGTTGATATTAGGATATCGGTACGTAACTTAGTATACCATCGTGGATTCAATAAAACTTAAGCGTATAAAAATAAGTCACATTATATTTCTGTAGAAAATATCAGTTTAAAAGCCCTCACCTCACACTCTCGTGGTTATTGCTTCGGACTATACTCCTAAATCATAATGTCTGCTCTCACTAGCCCATTTGAGTTTAAAAATACTTTTTGAAAACCAATACAATCTAATTAACTTTAAAGCGCTCTCGCTGTTTTTAAAACCAATGCCCGATTTCAGCTATCCGGTTAAAATCTCACACTCTCGTGGTCTTAATCCTAACCTTTGCTACCTTTTTACTCTCGTAATAAAAGTCCAATTTTAATTAAGAAATCGAGCCAGAAATTAAGTTGTTTATGGTTTTAGCTTATTTTTATCGAATCCATTCCGTTTAACTTAATTACATACCGATAATATGGATTTAGCTAGACATATTAATTAAAACAAACAAGAATAAACATAAACTGCAAAACAATAAATGAGACATGGCAATGGGAAATAATAATGTTGTTATTAAATTAATGATATAAACCTGGTAAATAAGCAATAATTTGTTTCTAGCAATTCCTCCACAAGTCGGTAGGCTTTTGCTCAATCGTACCGGAACAACAAATGATGAAGGCAAGATTAAAAATCCTAACTACTGTGTGATAGCTCCTCGATGTGAGAAACTATCACTATTTAGGTTAATGGTGAACAAAGAATGAAAAAAAGGGAAAAAACAAGAATGCAGGGAAAATAATAATTCTCAAAATGAATTCTGCAGCAATTCGGGGTGAAAATCTCTGGGCTGGGGCTGTTCAATGAATGCCCTATTTATAGACCTAACCTTGCTTTACGTTGGAGGAAATGTAGGAGCATTAACTTTCCATTGAGAAGTCCAAGGGAGACTGGGCTCATGTGCAGTTGAAGCTGAAGTTGAGAGAATTCAGAAGAAAGTGTTGAACGTGCGTGACTGAATTGGCCCTTCGTATCCACGTCTGTATTCTGAACGTTATAACCATTATGTGCGTGTCACGGTCGTGGTGCTCTCGTGACGAGCGTGGAGGCCTTTTATTTGCGTGACGGTCGTGGTGGCTTGTGTGACGGTCGTCACACACACCACTTTCTATTTTTCTGCTTTTTCTCTGTCATTTCTTCCTGTTTCTTCTCATTTCTTCATATTCTTCTAGTTTGCTCATTTTTAGCTTGGAAAATTAAATACCTGCGAAAATCCTAGAATACGCGCAGAATAATCGGAACTTAAGCTGAAATAACGTAATTATTAGTCGTAAATCAAGGCAAATATATAATACATTTTCGTGTTATCAAACTCCCCAACACTTGAATATTTGCCTGTCCTCAAGCAAATAGTCAATAAGAACGTCGGACAAGTTTTATCAATCGCACACACATGACATACCCTATTGTTTTGAGAATGTTTTGTAAGGCATTTTGTTAAGATGACGGATACTCAAGTAAAACACTAAAGATACATTAGTGACACAAGCAACAAGCATAATCATAGACCTCCCCTCTATACAAGCCAGTTCTAATCATTCTATTATAGCTCAACCTAAAGTTTCTCGTATCTATTTCACCCGGTTTCATTCTAGCGCAATCACATTAACCCCTTTGCCTTTACACGTACGTAGTGGAGTAGCCGGTTAGTGACTTTGATCCTTTCTAGCATGGGGTCTGGTACACAAGTGTGGTAACCCTTTATATATATCCTAATCGTAGGTTGTGGGGGATCGAACCGTAGTTCGCCCTACTGAGTTCAGAGCCAGGTCCCTCTGAACCAACCAACAATGGATTTTTTCTTTTGTTTTGTAATACTTTTGCAACCGTAGGTTTGGTGCATTTTTCTATTTTTCACAACAGCAAAGAATACGAAAGATATTTAATGATTCGGCATCAAACACTTATCTTCATCGGCTCTCCACGTGGTTTGTGTTTAAGACGATGCTGACTGCTAATATAAACTACTAGGGGTTACTTTAGAACTAAAACTGAAGGTATCGGTATAATGGATGTTGAATTTGAGCTCGCGTATGCAAGAGGTCTAAGGTGTCAAGACGGTATCAATCTTGTTAAATTTTTCTCGACTTCCTACATAGCCTATGTTTTGGTGTGTCAAGTTATGCATTGATCACAAAACTTTTTTTGTTATAGCTAAATAAAGTGGGGAAATTTGACATGAATGAGAATTTCATATAAAAGCTTGTTTATTTGAAAGGAAATGTGGAAAGGGAATACATAAGGGAAAATAAAGTACCTCTCCCACACTATATCGGACATTGTCCTCAATGTTTGGATATAAATGCGGATAGAAACTACAAAAAGAGACAAAAACTAAAACAAAAACAAACTAAAACTAAAACTAAATCTAACGAGGTCCACGTCCTCTGCCTCGGGTGCGAGCGCGTCCATTCTGTGCCACGTGATCTGGAATGCCTACGTGATGGATATAGTCATGTAGGTCTTGCACTCGTAGTGTTAGGGCACCCATCTCTTCTATCACATCGTCTATCCGCTGGCCTTGGTTGACTTGCCCTTGTTGGATTTGACGCATAAGGTTCATCATTTCATTATACTACGTCTGTTATTGATCCGCTCTCTGGGCAGCTAATTGGTTTTGGTGCCATATGCCCCTTAAGATTTCTTCATTAGTGATGGGATCGGGTTCAGGATCGGCGCGGCGACGACGTCTGGTGGATGATGTAGGATCCTGGGCAGGAGGTGGTGGGTTCTCAGGAGGTTGTTGATCCATCTTTTACTCTATTTCATCGACTGCTTCGTTGTTTTGATTTTCTTGAGCAGCTGCATTAGGCTCAGGAGCACGGAGATCAAAAAGCCAATTTGCTTGGTTCTGTGGGTGGATGCAGTCTCAGCAGGGCATGATGATGCTTCTGATGATTCTGGTACGAACCACTGGATGGTATCGTCCATCCGCCCTTGCTTTGATGAGGTGGGAGGAGCGAAAATACTCGATATCCAGGGACTCAGGTGGTATGGAGGGTAAATTAGCAAGCCTGTCTCCCAGATTAAGGCCTAGTGCGATAGAAGTTACAATACCTCTGAAGTAGAAAGGCTTAGAACCTCTAGCATAGTTGGCTTGGATGTGAGCTAGTAGAAATGGTGTTGCATTAATCGGTTCAGGAAGGAACACACAGCGAAGGAAAAAGATCTCCTTGGAGTTGACTTTGTGGTTGTTGTCCCTCGCGAAGATCGTGTGTCCTAAAACTCTGTGAAAATATTTTATCGCTGGGTTATGAATGTAAGTTGCGTTGAGGCTGTCCCAGCTTGTAGCAGCTACGCCTGTAATTTGATTCCAAAGGTTGAAAGCTTCCTAGAACCCGCCATCGTTAGGGGTACGACAATGGACATTCGCACCATGATGGAATCCAAGCATTTGGGCAAGTTGGTTTTGGCCCACCGAATACTCAGAACCAAACATTCGGAATGTGGCTGTACCGGTAAAGAGAAAGTGGGACGGTTGAAGAGAAAATTAAAAGAAAAGAAGATGAAGAGGAAGGGTCTCTGTTATAAAATAGAGAGCGTGTTATAAATATGTGTGACGCTCGTCACAGACCTGTCACGGTCGTAAGACGCATGACGGTCGTGACAGGGGGCCTTACGGTCATCATGCTCACGAATTCTGGGAATTTAATAGAATGCATATAAAGTTGGCATATGAAACATTAGCATTGAAGCAATGAAAGTAAATAGATGACAGAGCATATAAGATATATGACATAAACAAATTAAAAATGAACAGAAACAAATTATTATCAATGCAACCAATAGCAGTAAGTACGAATTGAATACTTCATTAAAACTGGAAAATGATAGCAGTGTACTCAAAGTAAAAAATGCAGTAGAATATTAAATTTGAAATTACACTGTAGTAAACTTGTTCCTTGACATTAAAAAGAAAACGACAGTAAAGTAAATGGTTCTAAAAACATTAAAAGCAAAGCAATAAAATGGAAAAATACAGTGCGACAATATTAGCCACGTTGCTTCTTCAAGGATTCCACAGCCTGGTTCAGATGATCAAATTCCTCGACGGTGGTATCCATTAGACCGACAACGTCAAGACGGATAAGTTGAAGTTCATCTCTCATATCTTGAAGTGCAGTGCAGAAAGCTTCAAGTGTAGCATGGATGTTAGCAGGGGGGACAGTATCAGTATTATTCATGGGATACTCAGGGAAATCATGATAGTGAGGAGGAGTTTCAGGGTCAATCTCAATGTCAGACACAGGACTACCAAGATCTTTTTCAGGCTGTGGCTCATCTAAATCATATAGCCAGTTGTGGCGGTTATGCACACTAGTTCGCTCGTGACAGGCAGTGTAAAATGTGAAACAACTTCATTATTGATCAGGAGTTGAAACAGGGGTGGTCCAAGATTTCTAATGAGTCCTCGGTTAAAACAGAAAGTGATGTTCATTGGCCTATATCCGCCTAGAGGGTTCACTCGGGAAAGCCGTGTTCTAAATCCCATGGCATCAACAATTTTTGTTACAAGGCCACCTATCAAAATGGGACCGTGATCAGCTTGAGCAATCCTGCAGAGATTATCAAGCATAAAAGTAGCTCCATTAACGGGTCGGGATTGAAACACACAAAACATGATAAATAACTCATCTTTAGAGACTAGGGTGTCATTCTCGGCTTTTCCAAAAAGGGTGTAGGCTAAAATCATATGAAAGTATCTTATGGCCGGGTTGTGAATTTCAGTGGACACCATAGGGTGCGGGTCATGATGAGGTCATCCTGAAATACTACTCCAGAAAAAGTTCAGTTCATCTTCCATTACTAAATCCTCCTGTGCCATGGTAAAAACGTCGGGTCCATTGGGGAAATCCAACAGGTCCGCAATCTCTCTAATGTTGAAGCGGCACGTGTATCCAAATAGCCTAAAGGTTATCTTACCCCTATTAAATCCCATGCCATGATTAGGGTCGTAGGACAATGAGCTTAGAAATTCTAGGGTCAGTCTGTGGTAGGTTGGATACTTCTTTCTAGCAAAGCCTTCCCATCCTATCTGGCTAAACATAAAGTCTATGCTATCTCCTATACCTAAGGCAGTCATGGTAGGTCCATGGGGGAATTTGGTTAAGGCCATGGGTCTAAGAGAGAGGGCTTCATAGCGGTGCCATTGGACAACGTCCCTGAATAGCACAACCATTGTCTCTTCGTTATCCATCTTAATAGTTAGTCGGAAATGTAAAGCAAATGGAGAAGGAAGAAGGTAGAAAAAGATGAGAATCCTGGAGGCATATAATGAGATAATCAGTACTAATTTTTTAAAATAATTGAAAAATACCGCATCGGTAAGTAAAGTAAATTTTTGACAAAAATAATAAGACAAAAGTAATAAGAAAAATAACGAAGTGAAAACAAAATAAAAGATAATGATAAAGATGAAAAGAAGCAAAATAATAAATAAAAACAAAGTGCGTGGGTTGCCTCCCACTCAACGCTTCATTTAATGTTGGGAGCTCGACAGTTTATATGAATCATTAGTTTACGGGGAATGTAGGCATTTCTGCCAGTTTAAGAGCAGTTGAATAATCCCTATTGTCTACGCAGTGATAGTGTTTTAAACATTGTCCGTTTACAATGAACAGTTCACTAGATCTACCTTTTATCTCAACTGCGCCACTTAATAAGACTTTGGTAACCTCAAAGGGACCGGCCCATCTAGAACGAAGCTTACCTGGGAAGAATTTGAGTCTAGAGTTAAATAAAAGCACAATATCTCCTATTTCAAATCCTTTCCTTGCTATGCGCCTGTCATGCCATTTTTTTGTTCTTTCCTTGTATATCCTAGCATTCTCATAGGCATCTAATCTAAGTTCGTCTAGTTCATGTAAGTCCAAAATTCTCTTTTCGCCCGCAGCGGTATAGTTTTGATTAATAGTTTTGATAGCCCAATAGGTTTTATGTTCTATCTCTACCGGCAGGTGACAAGATTTTCCATAGACTAGTTTAAATGGAGTGGTTCCTATGAGGGTTTTGTAAGCGGTTCAATAAGCCCATAAAGCTTTGTGCAGTTTAGAAGACCAATCTTTCCTAGAGGTGGCAACGGTCTTTTCTAGAATTTGTTTAAGATGCTTTCTCTGGGGATTTTCCTTAATCCGAGAAAGCGAAGATATCATCTTCAATGGAGAAGAGTGATATTTGTCGGAAGTTCTCTGGCTTTTCAGAGGTTCAAGTTATCAAAGTGGTCAAAGAACCACCATCAATCCAGAAATAAACTGGAAGAGAGATCGTTTAGATGATTCATTTCCCGACGAGGAAAGAACTGACAACTCGGTTGAGAGGACTTTTATCACTAGGGGATATGATTGACCAGAATGATAGTGATGCAACATGAATATGAATGAATAAAAAATGAATGATGTATGTATGTTTATGCTGACAAAACTGACACGACATACAGACTAATAGATGAACACGACTGGATACTCGGCCACTGCGGGGGATGAAGAGGTATCATTTCTTCAAGATAGCAATTTTGCCTTGCTTAGGAGAGATAGTCCCTGTTGGGAGCTACGTTGGTCGAACTTAGGAGGTAAGAACTCTGCCAAGGGTGTCAGATAAAACACGGTCTCCGACATAGTTGATCCTTCATTCAGGTGCACTGGTTAAGAAGGGGTACTTTGATTCCGCACTTTGGAGCTCGATTACTTCTGGAGAAGCGATCGATGTTCTTTCGATGTTCAACAGTCAAAAGAAATTGCCATCTTTAAAAAGCAGAAAAATTTTGACAACTAAATTCGTTTTTGTTTTATTTCAAGAATCGATGATCATATTAAAATGTCGTTCTATAAAGCTAAAACAAATAAGAATTGCAAACAAAAGCACAAGGGCTCAAATTTTATTGATAGGATGGAAATCAGCCAAGTGCGTGATTCCATAGAGTATGTACACAGTTTAGAAAATGGTAATTTAACAGGAAAAGGGCTATATTGAAACATAACGACCACTATCCTTCTACCAACTTTGAATTCTGGACATCCTGAGCCTCGGTCGAAGATGACCTTGACTGGAATTTTTCCTGATGGATGGCATGACTGTTGCTGAGGATTTGCCCCTGTTGAACATAGTTACTTGCCATTATCCCTAATTTTTTCCTGGATTATACTTTGAGATTTCCAATCCACCGGGATGATTTTTTATCATGTCTCTAATTTTTGCCTGAACCGCCCTTTCGGGTTTTCGATCCACCGAGATATTTTTTTTAGGCGAAGTATTTCTTGACTACATCAACATTTGTGGGGTAGGAAAATTCTTTTCCATCCATAGTTGCGAGTCTCAAGGCGCCGCCTGAGAAGGCTTTCTTGGCCACATAGGGGCCATCGTAATTCGGAGTCCATTTGCCCCATGAATCAGTGAGAAATGATTGTATCTTCTTGAGCACAAGGTCGCCTTTTTCTAAAGACACGGGGTCAGACTTTTTTGTCAAACGCTTTCTTCATTCTCTGTTGATACAACTGGCCATGGCATAGAGCCGTTATTCGCTTTTCTTCGATTAGGTTCAGTTCGCCGTGTCGACTTTGACACCATTCAGCCTGTGTTAGCTTAGCTTCAATCAATACCCTGATTAATGGTATCTCTACTTCTATGGGGAGCACTGCCTCCGTGCCATATACTAGAGAGAAAGGGGTTGCCCCTGTTGAAGTGCGGACAGATGTGCGATAACAGTGAAAAGCAAAAGGGTAGCATCATGTGCCACTCTTTGTAGGTTACAACCATCTTTTGAACGATCTTCTTGATGTTCTGGTTAGCCTCTTCTACCGCTCCGTTCATCTTAGGTCGGTAGGGAGATGAATTAAGGTGTTCGATCTTGAACTCAGCACACAACTCTTTCATCATCTTATTGTTCAAGTTGGATCCATTATCCGTAATGATCTGGCTTGGAACACTATAATGGCAGAAGAGATTGTTCTTTATAAAGCGGACCATGACTTGTCGGGTTACATTGGGGTATGACACTGCTTCGACCCATTTGGTGAAGTAGTCAATGGCTACCAGGATGAACCGATGTCCATTTGAAGCCCTGGGTTCAATTATGTCAATCATGTCAATTCCCCATATGGAAAAAGGCCATAGGAAAGAGATAACTTTGAGATGCGTTGGCGGTACATGGATTTTGTCTGAGTATATCTGACACTTGTGACATCTCCTCATGTACTTATAGCAATCAGATTCCATTGTCAGCCAATAATACCCTGCTCTTAGAATTTTTCTCGCCATTGTGTGTCCGTTGGCATGAATGCCAAAGGATCCTTCGTGAATTTTTTTTATCAGCATGTTTGCTTATGGTGTATCTACGTAGCGAAGCAAAACCATGTCGAAGTTTCTCTTATAGAGTGTGTCACCACTCAGGAAGAAGCTGCTTGCCAGTCTTCTGAGGGTCTTTCGGTCCTTCCTGGATGCCCCAGGAGGGTACTCTTATTTCTGAAGGAAGCATTTGATATCGTGATACCAAGGTTTGTCGTCTATGACTGCTTTAATCGCGAAGATGTAGGCGGGCCTTTCTAGGCGCATTATGACGATCTTAGGTAATTCGTTTCATTGACCTACACTAATCATGGAAGAGAGAGTGGCTAATGCATCAGCCATGTGATTCTCTTCACGAGGGATATGATGAAACTCGATTCTGTTGAAGAAGGGTAACACAACTTGGTATGTGTTCCAATATCCTTTGATCTAATTGATAACCAGGGTTGAGTCACCATATACATCCAAGTTCTTGATCCTTAAATCGATCGCCTCTTCGAGACCCATGATACAAGCTTCGTATTCGGCCTCGTTGTTTGTGCACTTGAATGTAGGTCGGGGTGTGAAAGGAATGTGGGTACCCTGAGGGGTTATGATAATTGCCCCAATTCCGTTTCCATAATGATTGACAGCTCCGTCAAAGATTAGTCCCCACTGGGAACCTGGTTCTGGCCCTTCACTGGGTAGCGGTTCGTCGTAGTCCTTCATCTTTAAATACATGATATCTTCGTCTGGAAAATCAAACCTAACTGATTCCTAATCATCAATTGGTTGATGAGCCAAATGATAGGCTAACACACTTCCCTTAACGGCCTTTTGAGCATGGTATTCGATGTCGTATTTTGATAACATCTGCCAACGGGCAATCCTTCCCGTGAGAGCAAGTTTTTCAAAGACGTATTTGATCGGATCCATTTCTGAGATCAACCAAGTAGTGTGACGAATCATGTACTGGCGAAGACGTTTGGCTGCCCAAGCAAGAGCACAGCAAGTTTTTTCAAGCATAGTGTACCAAGTCTCGCAGTCGGTGAATTTCTTGCTCAAATAGTAAATGACAGACTCTTTCCTTTTGGTTTCGTCTTGTTAGCCAAGTACACAACCCATTGAGTCTTCCAAGACTGTTAGGTAAATGATTAGTGGTCTTTCTTCCACTGGAGGTGATAGAATCGGTGGGTTCAACAAATACTCTTTGATACTGTCGAAGGCGGTTTGGCAATCTCCTGTCCAAACACAGTCCTGATTCTTTTTTAATAGTTTGAAGATTGGCGTGCATGTCGCGGTCATGAGGAATATAAATCTGGAAATATAGTTCAAACGTCCCAGGAATCCCCTGACTTGTTTTTTAGTCTTTGGAGAAGGCATTTCTTGAATGGCCTTGACCTTGTCAGGATCAACCTCAATTACTTTCTGGCTGATGATGAACCCTAGCAGTTTCCCTGAACAGACACCGAAGGTGCACTTGTTGGGATTCAAGCGGAGTTTGTACTTTCTCAACCGCCCAAATAGCTTTGACAGATGGGTCACATGCTCCTCTTCCGTCTTAGATTTGGCAATCATATCATCGACATATACCTCGATCTCCTTGTGTATCATGTCATGAAAAAAGGGTAGTCATGGCCCTTTGATAGGTTGCCCCGGCGTTCTTCAACGACATTACCTTGTAACAAAAGGTACCCCATGGGGTGATAAATGAAGTTTTCTCCATGTCTTTCGGCGCCATTTTTATCTAATTTTAGCCCGAGAATCCATCCATGAAGGAGAAGACTTTGAACTTTGTTGTACTGTCTACCAGCATGTCAATGTGTGGTAAAGGAAAGTCGTCCTTTGGACTAGCTTTGTTTAGATCCATATAGTCTACACACATTCTGACCTTTCCGTCCTTTTTCGGAACTGGTACGATGTTGGCTAACCATTGAGGATATTCTGATGTGGCGAGGAAACCCGCGTCAATCTGTTTTTGTACCTCCTCTTTGATTTTGATGGCCATATCTGGATGAGTCCGTCTCAACCTCTGTTTCACTGGCAAACATTCTGATCTTAACGGTAGATAATGTTCCACGATGCTGGTGTCCAATCATGGCATGTCCTCATAGGACCAAGTGAATACATTGGGAAACTCTTTGAGAAGCTTTATCAAACTTTCTTTGACAGTTGGACTGAGTAGTGCCCCAATCTTGATCACTTTTCTCTCTTCCTCTGAGCCCAAGTTGACTGTTTCCAATGACTCCTTGTGAGGTTTGATGGACCTTTCCTCTTGTCTGAGTAATCGGGAGATCTCTTCTGAAATTTCATTGTCATTTTCTTCTTCAGCCTCAAATACCGGGAATTCAAAGTTGGGAGAAGGCATTGGATCGTATGTTTCGACGGGGTTTAAAACAAGCAATCTGCATGACATGATGATTTGTGTAACAGCCCGCGGCCGCTCGCGCACGAGTCCCGGCACTATTACCAACTCAGACTTAATCACTAGCCCCCTTTTTCAACTATACTAGTGTTTTTGCCTCCCGTGGGAATCGAACCGTGTACCCTTTGGGAATGCATTGAACGTGGTACTTATCCCCAGGTACACGGTTCGATTCCCACGGGAGGCAAAAACACTAGTATAGTTGAAAAAGGGGGCTAGTGATTAAGTCTGAGTTGGTAATAGTGTCGGGACTTGTGCGTGAGCGGCCGCGGGCTGTTACAATTTGTGTTTAGAAGCAATCTACAACCCTATAAAACAAAACTTTGTCGCTTTGGGCAAAGCGAAGAGGGATATTTAAAGAAAGTAAGCCCTATTAAAACATCTGTTTCACCTGGGCAGGGTGAAAGGTTAAAGACGAAAATTACTTAGACTTATGAACAATCTTCGGAATGTCAACTGCAACCCATTGGCGGCGAACTCTTTGGTAAATCACAAAGTCTGGTACCTTCCTTGATTTGTCTTCAGAAATAACGCTAATTTCTGTTGGAACAGGATCATTAGAATCTGTCTCCCAGGCAGAGTTGTCGTAGGAGGATCCCTCAGTTGTATTTTGTATAGTATGTGTGTTCTCAGGCAAATTCCCCCATCCAGTTGGCTGGAATACCTCGAGCCTGATACGAGAGCTTTCAGGAGTAGTGTACTTGACCATGAAGTCGAATTTACCACTCAGTTGTCCCAAGGTGTCCCACACTTCATTGTAACTGGAGGAGTAATCCCTTTCGATGACGTTGACCTCGGGAAAAGCATAGTTAATGAATTCTAGTCCTGCAAATTTTGCAAATTCATCATCGTGCTGGATATTTTCTGAATGACCCGAGTGTTGATCCCATGACATGGTGGGGATGCAGGTATTCTTTTCAATGATGCTCAGCTGATTTTCATTGTTCGGCTAGTTTTCTTGCCCCAAGTCTCCTGGGTACGGCTGCCAGATAGGCAAGCCATCCATTGGGCCATAATAGTCATGGTCAAAGTTGTCTTTCATCAGAGTGTCTTCCTCTAATGAATTTGGTGGAGCACGGAATCCTTCTGGATCACAATCCCCGTATATCACTTTGACATCTGACCTTGGTATAAATCTCGGACTCTGTACGGGATAACAAAATGGCGTAGGCACCTCTTCCTGAGACATATAACTGTCCTCGTTAAGATAGGACTTCCACTCTTCATCTGTATCGGAGGAATCTCCCTCGTTGATGATATGTGCTTCTTGAGACACTGGGTGAAGGAAACCTCCACTGTGGAAGAAGTTCTGAATGGGATGAAGACTTTTATCTTTAGCAGCAGTTTGGGTACAGGTTGCAGAAAAACCAAGACCTTTCTTTGTATTGTTATCCGTAGGAATGACGAGCTGTCCCCATCCCTTTGCATTGTTACTTTTGATCACCTCGAGAGCAGCTTTGTACGAGAAAATCGATGTTCCTTTTTCTAGTTGATCCTCATTGCTCACCGAAAGTTCCTGGAACTGAGTTCCAACAACCTCCTCGGGTTCTACACAAGTGGATAATGAAAGGTTACTCATGATCAAGGCTTGCTCTCCACAGACCGTGACGAGTTGATTGTTTTTTACGAACTTCAACTTCTGGTGAAGTGTCGAAGTGACTGCCCCAGCCTGGTGTGTCCAAGGTCTTCCTAATAAATAATTGTATGTTGCCCGAATGTCCATGACCTGGAAAGTGACTTGGAAAGTGTGAGGACCGATAGTTATGGGAAGGTCGATTTCGCTAATAACTATTTTTCGGGATCCGTCAAATGCTTTGACAACAACCTCACTGCCTCTCATCTGTAATACCCCGTATTATCTTAATGCTCAATTGGAATTTAATGAGATCAGATGATCTTTTATGTAGTCTATCTTTGGATAATCGGATTAATAGAATTCTCTAAGTACTTTAAGTGTTATCAATTGGGATCAATAGAGCAACTGGTTAACTCTGAAGAGATCAATTATTTCAATTCAAGAAAGGATTTTAAGGTAACTCTAGTAATTGATCAATTTAGTTGAGACAATAAAATATCAATCGGATATATTTTACCCTGTTGGATTTATATTATATAATAAGCATTATATATATATGTTAAGAAAAGAAAGAAAAGAAGAGAAAGGAAGAGAAGAAGAAGAGGAAAAGATGAAAATGGAGAAAAGAGGAAGAAGAGAGAAACCCATGGATCATCATCATCACCATCTTCTTCAAACTCCTCTTCGACTATCAGGTGGGTTCTAGTTAGACGCCCTAAGTTCTAGAAATAGATGTTTGGAACTTAGGTTAGAAATTGAAAGAAAATGATAAATTCTTGAATCAATGGAATCTAACGGATAAAATGAGTTATAAACTGTGTTGTATGATCAATATGTGGGTAGAATCATCTATTAATGCTTGTTTGTGAATTGGGTGGTGTTTGGAATGGGTTTTGGACCCCAAAGGACCAGCTGTTACGCTACTGAGATTTCTGGGTTTCGCATCAGTTCGCCTATCGATCCTGGGGCGAAGGGGGAAAGCGAATGGTTTGTGGGTTCGCCTATCGAACCCGACAGCGAAGGTCAACGAATGTTCGCCAACGACGTTCGCCTAGTGAACTTTAGGTCATTTTAGTTCTGTTTTGTGTTTTTGATATCGCTGGGAGCTTCGCCTAGCGAAGGCAGAAGCGAACGCTCGCTGGGTGTTCGCCTAGCGAACATGGCAGATTGTCCCGTTTTGTTTCCATCATAACTTTTGATCCGTAACTCGGATCAGGACGTTCTTGGTGTCATTAGAAAGCTATGACGACCCTCTACCCGATAAAACGTGTAAATTAGGGGTATGATGTCGGATTAGTTATTTGATGGAAAATGAATGAAATAATGTTTGTGTGATATGTTGAATTTATATCCATTGGATCGTAAATCCGATCGAGGCATAATTACAGCCGATGTAACGCTGTGGGAATATCCTACGGGATGGAAGTGAAGGTAATAAGTTCAATACCCGATTAAATGAATTGGAGGGAACCGAAAGTGACGTTTATGTAACATGCTACGAATGGTAATGAGAAACCATGAGTTTTAACCAAGGATGCTTGGTAGAGGATAGCAGTGGCTTGTATGCCTTAAAATGTGTGAGAACCACTATGTGGATAATGTTTTACGTGTTATGCTATTATATGTGTTTACTTGTAATATTTGTGATTATACCATGTCTATCTAATTGTAAATTGTGAATGAAAGAAATATGCATGTTTAAAATATGAATTAGGAAGAGTGAGGAAACTTTACCCCAAAACAAATGGCATGGTTAAGATTGTTATAATTCTAGGTTGTGAATAGAATTGTGATAGAAACTCTGGATGGCGACGCTCGTGCATTCATTGGCAAGTTCTGGCCTGGAGTAGATAACCTCGATGGCAAGGTTCGGGCACCTGATGTAGGAAGGTACATGCGTGACGAGATTGGTCTAGAGGAGAGTGAGACACTAGTATGGAACATGTGTGTGAACCTTGTGTTCTTTGTGAAAGGCGTTTGTGGCCTTAAGGCATTGTGGCCTTGTGATTGTCGAATACAATCACGTTGTGTGTGAGATCACGTAATCGTAACCGGTTATCTTGTGAGTGTGTTTCATGGGTCTCGAGCTCCTCTAAAACATGTGCACAACTACTTGGCAGGTTTGATTCCCGCGTGCAGTACGAATGGCGCTCTGGGAGCATATGCTTGTCACTGTTAATGGCCCGTGTAAAGTGACGGTTCATAACGGTTAATGGCCCGTAGAACCCGAATCCATTCGTATGTCAAGTAGGTTACCAGGATTCATGACTCGGGTCGACTTCTAGACGCAGAAGCGGACGGGAAAAGGGGATGCCTTGGTGTGGTTACCGATTAGTGATATTGTGAGTTGATGAACTCATGACATGTTTCCATATAGTGTGAGATTGTGAGATTGTGAGATTGTGAACTCAAAGTCATTTCCCTTCCCCTTGACTTGAGTTAGGATTGATAGAACCCTATAAAGCCGAGAGGACCTATAAGATAGAGAACTCACTGAGATTTGATGTATCTCACCCCACTATTGTTGATTATTTTCAGGAAGCATTTGTAGGTTTGATTTACCAGTGGAGCTATGCTTGGATGTTTCAAGAGAATCTTAGTTAAGCTTATTCCGCTGTGTATTTTATTGTTCTTGTACAATGAGGAATATTGTATAATGTTCTTAGATTTTTTTATCTTTGGCTAGTTTCCATACCTTGTACCATAGATTGTTTTATATTTTTAGGAAATGGTCAAGTATGTGAATTACGCCATTAGGCACTTAAGATGGTGTCAGTGCCAAATAAAATGTGTGTATTGTATAATTCTAGATATATATTATACAGGGCATTATAGTTAGTATCAGAGTAGGTCGTGTCCTCGACCTAGCCTTGAAACATCATAAGTAAATCTATTCCTGCCTCTTAAGTGTGTCTTGCCAGCATGAAACTTAATATCATACTATGTAGTGTTGGGCCTGATCAACCTAATACTATGTATGTGATAGGTAGAATCATGGTTGATCGACCACGAGGACTCCGAAGTGTTTTCGGAACTTGTGTTGTGAGGGTAGGCTCAAGCCAAGAGTTAGTAGTGAGGAGTTTTGGTCAGCTCAGTGAGGTTTTAGTAGAAGTTGTGCTTGGGTAGCATGGAAATTAAAGAGTGGTGTGTTGTTCAAGAAATCCTTTGGAAAGGATGGAGCCTGAAAGTTAAGGATCTCTATCGGACGAAGGGTAAGAGATGAGTTGCGCGTATTCAAGTATGAAGAGAGATTAAGTTCAGGATAATACTTCAGGTTTTCTGTTTTCAGTAAGAGACCACTTTGGAATTTGTTAACTTACTCAAGGAGCAATATAAGAAATTGTGTTGGAGGAAGAATGAACTCCATTTCGTAAAGGAAGTGTGTGTTAAGGAGTAGGGTAAGTATCTTGGAATTTAAGGGAAACGATATTAACGGTATGTTAAGAGAAAGTGACAACGGAATGTATTTTGGACGAGTGTGCAATGGAGTTTTAAGGTGTTGATGAACTATAGTTAAGGAAGTGTAATCAAAGATGATTCACCTACGTGAACCCTTACACCTTGGAATTTAGAACAAGCATAGTAGTAGCATCGTGGTCACAAGTGTACGTAATGGATTCTTATTTTATTGGAAAGTGTGAAAGGAGGTACCTTGTGGAACAGTGAGTATTGTATTCTAAGAAGCAAGATTGCGGTAAATCGACTAAATGCAAACCAGGGCTTATTACGGACAAAGTGTAAATCATGGAACGGTTTATACCGGAAGGGTTTTGTAACTAGTTGATGAGAATTGTCGGTTGCTAATTTTCCATTACGTAATTTGGTGTACGTGGGATGTTCAATGGATAGTGAAGGTTAAGTAATCCCGATTAATGTGTACGAAGTGATGAAAAGGTTCTTCAAGAGGATGCATTACCCCGATTTATTTTCAAGTATAGAGGAACTCATGTATTTGTGAAAAATCGAATTATACGGGATCTACCTTTTGTTGAACCAAGAATATTGTTGTTTTAGTTCTCACCAAGGAATTCGAGTGAGAGAGCAAGGTTGTGTGTTGGGTTTTACTTGTGGACGAATTAAGGATGAGTTGTGGCAGAAACCCTAGAATGTCGACATTATTGGCTTTCATCTGGTGTATTTGTAAGAGCAGAGAATGAACTATCCCATTGAAGTTTGGTAGTGTGACTGCGTCAGGATTGGGAATGTTAATTGTCACTTGGTTGGAGTGTGTCGTATGCATGTTTTGACTTTGTCGGTATTATCTCGAGTTGATTGTGGCTGGTGAATGTTACACCATTTAAAAGCCACGAGTTGAGAATATTATTGTGGGTTAGAGCAAATTGGATTGATGGCTTCAGTAAGGATGGTTTTGAATTATGAGGAATTGGTTTTGATTCCACGGCAGTCTTAACTGATTAACACAATGGGGTTAACCGTTTGACACGTGCGGGAATGGTGCTTTGCGCTGAATTTTGAGGAGTTAACCGATTGACCTCGGACGGGTAATCGATTAACATGTGTGCAAATTGTGAAATCCCTTAGGAACCATTATCGGTGTTTTATTACCTTACGTTGCTCTGATTGGAGAGTGTAGTGGGAATGGAAAATGGGATTTCAAGTAAATGAAAGAGGATTTGTGTTGGAATAGAAACTTCTAAAAGGTGTTGGGTAGTTGGTCATTTGTTCAGACGACAAGGGAAAGAGACTTCGAAGAAGTAATCTTGTGAATGGGGTTGAGTATGAGAAAGTATTAAGTGTATTACTATTGAAAGATTTGAGGGCAAAGTTAAAGGATACTCACGAGGTATTGATCTTGTAAAGATCGTTTCGGTAAGTTAATTGTTGGTGTTAGTAAGGTATGAGCGGTTGGTCAGAGTTTAGTAATTGTTATCTTCTGTGAGTTCATGGTATTAGATTTAGACTCCGTGAGAGTGGTACCAGTGTGTGCAGATGTGTTTTACCCAGAGGAGAAATTTGAAAGTTATCTTTCCAAGTACGAGTAAGAATTTGATGTTCTGAAGTTAAGCATGTAACTTGGAATCGTTTATGGAACAGAACGATTAAGGAAAGTGGATCCAGTTGAGAAACGTGGCATAGTCTTCGAAGTGTGGGTGTATGTGGAGTGTTGTATGTGAATTGGTGAGTGGTAGGGAAACTCACAATTACGTTCTGCATGGTTTAAGTTTTGATAAGTGGTGATTCGTTTATGTTTGAAGTTCCGTGATGGTGTCACGTTGTTATTGGTTGAGATCTCGTGTTAACAAGGAATCTTGAGTAAGTCGGAAAACCCGTACGAAGAATTTATGGAATGTGGTAACTAGAAACGAAAGTTGTTAAACTATTTTGGGATATATGGATTCAAGATCGAATGGTTTTGGAGTTGTCTGTGTTATGGTTGTAACAGTGTAACTCCTGCATCTTTATCGTCTGAAGAGTGTTGGACCGATGTTTGTATATTGTGTGTCCGCGAGGGAGTTGTTCTACCATAGGACGTCATTAAGTTTCTTATACCATTGGTTAGTAAGGATCCTAGTGGATAAGTGTATCTCCCCGTGGACGGTTAGCTAATTGGTAGTGTTTAAGAATTCGTGGTGTTCCACTATTAGATTTTTGGATTGCACAGTGGAAGGTGACAGACGAAAGAGTTTGGTCAGAATAATAAGGATTAGAAGGATTGTTGCTTGTAAGTATGGAAATAAGGAGATCTTGTTCTAAGTGTGTTACCTTTTGGTGTGACACGAAAGAAAGGAAATATCAGATTTAATGAGTACCATGTACAACATCAGACCAAAAGGAACTGGTAAGGAGTCGTTTGAATACTTGTGAAGTGGTTTTGGTCGTTGAAGGATTTATGAGAATATAAATCGTCGTTGATTGCATGAAGTTAAGAAATCACTGAATTACATCCCGAAGATGTGTTGAGTATTGTTGTCCTAATTTGAGATCAGGTATTACGATTTTGTTGTAACTCAGTAGAATAATGTAGAATGGTATGTTCTTCCCGTAGTAAGATGTGACCAAGTGTTTGAGTATGGACCAACAGATGAATTACAGAAAAAGCAAAGTTAGCAGTTAATCCAACATTGGAATAAGGGTATATCTAAGGAGCCGAGGTTTGATAATTCGTGAACATAAGGATTTTTGAATTATAAAGTCAAATTGGAATCGGACTATGTTAGAAACTTTAACGGAAGTAAAGTTAAGTGTGGATCTAAGACAACGATGCAAGTTGTGGTTATTGTTGAGCGAGGGAAATTTGGGGGTGAATTGCAATTTAAGGGGGGGGAGAGTGTAATACCCCGTATTATCTTAATGCTCAATTGGACGTCAATGAGATCAGATGATCTTTTGTGTACTCTATCTTTGGATAATCGGATTAATAGAATTCTCTAAGTACTTTAAGTGTTATCAATTGAGATCAATAGAGCAACTGGTGAACTCTGAAGAGATCAATTATTTCAATTCAAGAAAGGATTTTAAGGTAACTCTAATAATTGATCAATTTAGTTGACACGATGAAATATCAATCAGAGATATTTTACCCTGTTGGATTTATATTATATAATAAGCATTATATATATATATATATATATATATATATATATATATATATACACATATATATATATATATATATATATATATATATATATATATATATGTTAAGAAAAGAAAGTAAAGAAGAGAAAGGAAGAGAAGAAGAAGAGGAAAAGAGGAAAATGGAGAAAAGAGGAAGAAGAGAGAAACCCATGGATCATCATCATCACCATCTTCTTCAAACTCCTCTTCGATTATCAGGTGGGTTCTAGTTAGACGCTCTAAGTTCTAGAAATAAATGCTTGGAACTTAGGTTAGAAATTGAGAGAAAATGATAAATTGTTGAATCAATGGAATCTAACGGATAAAATGAGTTATAAACTGTGTTGTATGATCAATATATGTGTAGAATCATCTATTAATGCTTGTTTGTGCATTTGGTGGTGTTTGGAATGGGTTTTGGACCCCAAAGGACAAACTGTAATGCTACTGAGATTTCTGGGTTTCGCATGGTTCGCCTAGCGAACCTGGGACGAAGGGGAAAGCGAATGGTTTCGAGGGTTCGCCTAGCAAACCCGGTAGCGAAGGTCAGCGAATGTTCGCCAACGACGTTCGCCTAGAGAACTTTAGGCCGTTTCAGTTCTGTTTTGTGTTTTTGATCTCGCTGGGAGCTTCGCCTAGCGAAGGCGGAAGCGAACGCTCGCTGGGTGTTCGCCTAGCGAGCATGGTAGATTGTCTCGTTTTGTTTTCTTCATAACTTTTGATCCGTAACTCGGATCGGGACGTTTTTGGTGTCATTAGAAAGCTATGACGACCCTCTACCCAATAAAAAGTGTAAATTAGGGGTATGATGTCGGATTAGTTATTTGATGGAAAATGAATGAAATAATGTTTGTGTGATACATTGAATTGATATCCTTTGGATCGTAAATCCGATCGAGGCATAATTACAGCCGATGTAACGCTGTGGGAATATCCTACGGGATGGAAGTGAAGGTAATAAGTTTAATACCCGATTAAATGAATCGGAGGGAACGGAAAGTGATGTTTATGTAACATGCTACGAATGGTAATGAGAATCCATGCGTTTTAACCAAGGATGCTTCGTAGAGGATAGTAGTGGCTTGTATGCCTTAAAATGTGTGAAAACCACTATGTGGATAATGTTTGACGTGTTATGCTATTATATGTGTTTACTTGTAATATTTGTGATTATACCATGTCTATCTAATTGTAAATTGTGAATGAAAGAAATATGCATGTTTAAAATATGAATTAGGAAGAGTGGGGAAACTTTACCCCAAAACAAATGGCATGGTTAAGATTGTTATAATTCTAGGTGGTGAATAGAATTGTGATAGAAACTCTGGATGGCGACGCTCGTGCATTCATTGGCGAGTTCTGGCCTGGAGTAGATAACCTCGATGGCAAGGCTCGGGCACCTGATGTAGGAAGGTACATCCGTGACGAGATTGGTCTAGAGGAGAGTGAGACACTAGTATGGAACATGTGTGTGAACCTTGTGTTCTTTGTGAAAGGCATTTGTGGACTTAAGGCATTGTGGCCTTGTGATTGTCGAATACAATAACTTGTGTGTGAGATCACGTAATCATAACCGATTATCTTGTGAGTGCGTTTCATGGGTCTCGAGCACCTCTGAAACATGTGCACAACTACTTGGCAGGTTTGATTCCCGCGTGCAGTACGAATGGCGCTCTGGGAGCGTATGCTTGTGATGGTTAATGGCCCGTGTGAAGTGATGGTTCATAACGGTTAATGGCTCGTAGAACCCGAATCTATTCATATGTCAAGTAGGTTATCAGCATCCATGACTCGGGTCGACTTCTAAACGTAGGAGCGGACGGGAAAAGGGGATGCCTTGGTGTGGTTACCGATTAGTGATATTGTGAGTTGATGAACTCATGACAGGTTTCCATATAATGTGAGATGGTGAACTCAAAGTCATTTCCCTTCCCCTTGACTTGAGTTAGGATTGATAGAACCCTATAAAGCCGAAAGGACCTATAAGATAGAGAACTCACTGAGATTTGATGTATCTCACTCCACTATTGTTGATTATTTTCAGGAAGCATTTGCAGGTTTGATTTACCAGTGGAGCTATGCTTGGATGTTTCTAGAGAAGCTTAGTTAAGCTTATTCCGCTGTGTATTTTATTGTTCTTGTACAATGAGGAATATTGTATAATATTCTTAGATTTTTTTTATCTTTGACTAGTTTCCATACCTTGTATCATAGATTGTTTTATGTTTTTAGGAATTGGTCAAGTATGTGAATTACGCCATTAGGCACTTATGATGGTGTCAGTGCCAAATAAAATGCGTGTATTATATTATTCTAGATATATATTATACAGGGCATTACAGTTGGTATCAGAGCAGGTCGTGTCCTCGACCTAGCCTTGAAACATCATAAGTAAATCTATTCCTGCCTCTTAAGTGTGTCTTGCCAGCATGAAACTTAATATCATACTATGTAGTGTTGGGCCTGATCAACCTAATACTATGTATGTGATAGGTAGAATCATGGTTGAGTGACCACGAGGTCTCCGAAGTGTTGTCGGAACTTGTGTTGTGAAGGTAGGCTCAAGCCAAGAGTTAGTAGTGAGGAGTTTTGGTCAGCTCAGTGAGGTTTTAGTAGAAGTTGTGCTTGGGTAGCATGGAAATTAAAGAGTGGTGTGTTGTTCAAGAAATCCTTTGGAAAGGATAGAGTCTGAAAGTTAAGGATCTCTATCGGACGAAGGGTAAGAGATGAGTTGCGCGTATTCAGATATGAAGAGAGATTAAGTTCAGGATAATACTTCAGGTTTTCTGTTTTCAGTAAGAGACCACTTTGGAATTTGTTAACTTACCCAAGGAGCAATATAAGATATTGTGTTGGAGGAAGAATGAACTCCATTTCGTAAAGGAAGTGTGTGTAAAGGAGTAGAGTAAGTATCTTGGAATTTAAGGGAAACGGTATTAACGGTATGTTAAGAGAAAGTGACAACGAAATGTATTTTGGATGAGTGTGCATTGGAGTTTTAAGGTGTTGATGAACCTATAGTTAAGGAAGTGTAATCAAAGATGATTCACCTACGTGAACCCTAGTAGTACGAACTAAATTGAGTAAGTTACACCTTGGAATTTAGAACAAGCGTAGTAGTAGCATCGTGGTCACAAGTGTACGTAATGGATTCTTATTTTTTTGGAAAGTGTGAAAGGAGGTACCTTGTGGAACAGTGAGTATTATATTCTAAGAAGCAAGATTGCGGTAAATCGACTACAAGCAAACCAGGGCTTATTACGGACAAAGTGTAAATCATGGAATGGTTTATACCGGAAGGTTTTGTAACTAGTTGATGAGAATTGTCGGTTGCGAATTTTCCATTACGTAATTTGGTGTACGTGGGATGTTCAATGGATAGTGAAGGGTAAGTAATCTCGATTAATGTGTACGAAGTGATGGAAAGGTTCTTCAAGAGGATGCATTACCCCGATTTATTTTCAAGTATAGAGGAACTTTTGTATTTGTGAAAAATCGAATTATACGGGATCTACCTTTTGTTGAACCAAGAATATTGTTGTTTTAGTTCTCACCAAGGAATTCGAGTGAGAGAGCAAGGTTGTGTGTTAGGTTTTACTTGTGGACGAATTAAGGATGAGTTGTGGCAGAAACCCTAGAATGTCGACATTATTGGCTTTCATCTGGTGTAGTTGTATGAGCAGAGAATGAACTATCCCATTGAAGTTTGGTAGTGCGACTGTGTCAGGATTGGGAATGTTGATTATCACTTGGTTGGAGTGTGTCGTCTGCATGTTTTGACTTTGTCGGTATTATCTCGAGTTGATCATGGCTAGTGAATGTTACACCATTTAAAAGCCACGAGTTGAGAATGTTATTGTGGGTTAGAGAAAATTAGATTGATGGCTTGAGTAGGGATGGTTTTAAATTATGAAGAATTGGTTTTGATTCCGCAGCAGTGTTAACCGATTAACACAATGGGGTTAACCGTTTGACACGTGCGGGAATGGTGCTTTGCGCTGAATTTTTAGGAGTTAACCGATTGACCTTAGACAGGTAATCGGTTAACATGTGTGTAAATTGTGAAATCCCTTAGGAACCATTATCAGTGTTTTGTTACCTTACGTTGCTCCGATTGGAGAGTGTAGTGGGAATGGAAAATGGGATTTCAAGTAAATGAAAGAGGATTTATGTTGGAATAGAAACTTCTGAAAGGTGTTGGGTAGTTGGTCATTTGTTCAGACGACAAGGGAAAGAGACTTCGAAGAAGTAATCTTGTGAATGGGGTTGAGTATGAGAAAGTCTTAAGTGTATTACTGTTGAAAGATTTGAGGGCAAAGTTAGAGGATACTCACGAGGTATTGATCTTGTAAAGATCATTTTGGTAAGTTAATTGTTGGTGTTAGTAAGGTATGAGCGGTTGGTCGGAGTTTAGTAATTGTTATCTTCTATGACTTCATGGTATTAGATTTAGACTCCGTGAGAGTGGTACCAATGTGTGCAGATGTGTTTTACCCAGAGGAGAAATTTGAAAGTTATCTTTCCAAGTACGAGTAAGAATTTGATGTTCCAAAGTTAAGCATGTAACTTGGAATCATTTATGGAACAGAATGATTAATGAAAGTGGATCCAATTGAGAAACGTGGCATAGTCTTCGAAGTGTGGGTGTATGTGGATTGTTGTATATGTATTGGTGAGTGGTAGAGAAACTCACAATTACGTTCTGGATGGTTTAAGTTTTGATAAGTGGTGATTCGTTTATGTTTGAAGTTCCGTGATGGTGTCACATTGTTATTAGTTGAGATCTCGTGTCTACAAGGAATCTTGAGTAAGTCGGAAAACCCGTACGAAGAATTAATATGGAATGTGGTAACTAGAAACAAAAGTTGTTAAACTATTTTGGGATATATGGATTCAAGATCGATGTTTATATATTGTGTGTCGGCGAGGGAATTGTTCTACCATAGGACGTCAGTAAGTTTCTTGTACCATTGGTTAGTAAGGATCCCAGTGGATAAGTGTATCTCCCCATGGACGGTTAGCTAATTGGTAGTGTTTAAGAATTCGTGGTGTTCCACTATTAGATTTTTGGATTGCGCAGTGGAAGGTGACAGACGAAAGAGTTCGGTCAGAATAATAAGGATTAGAAGGATTGTTGCTTGTAAGTATGGAAATAAGGAGATCTTGTTCTAAGTGTGTTACCTTTTGGTGTGACACGAAAGAAAGGAAATATCGGATTTAATGAGTACCATGTACAACATCAGACCAAAAGGAACTGGCAAGGAGTCGTTTGAATAATTGTGAAGTGGTTTTGGACGTTGAAGGATTTATGAGAATATAAATTGTCATTGATTGCATGAAGTTAAGAAATCACTTAATTATATTGCGAAGATGTGTTGAGTATTGTTGTCCTAATTTGAGATCAGGTATTACGATTTTGTTGTAACTTAGTAGAAGAATGTAGAATGGTACGTTCTTCCCGTAGTAAGATGCGGCCAGGTGTTTGAGTATGGACCAACAGATGAATTCCGGAAAAAGAAAAGTTAGCAGTTAATCCAACATTGGAATAAGAGTATATCTAAGGAGCCGAGGTTTGATAATTCTTGAACATAAAAATTTTTGAATTGTAAAGTCAAGTTGGAATCGGACTATGTCTGGAACTTTAACGGAAGTAAAGTTAAGTCTGGATCTAAGACAACGATGCAAGTTGTGGTTATTGTTGAGCGAGGGAAATTCGAGGGCGGATTTCAATTTAAGGTGGGGGGGAGTGTAATACCCCACATTATCTTAATGCTCAATTGAACGTCAATGAGATCAGATGATCTTTTGTGTACTCTATATTTAGATAATCGGATTAATAGAATTCTCTAAGTACTTTAAGTGTTATCAATTGGGATCAATAGACCAACTGGTGAACTATGAAGAGATCAATTATTTCAATTCAAGAAAGGATTTTAAGGTAACTCTAATAATTGAACAATTTAGTTGAGACGATGAAATACCAATCGAAGAAGAGAGTAACCCATGGATCATCATCATCACCATCTTCTTCAAACTCCTCTTCGATTATCAGGTGGGTTCTAGTTAGACGCTCTAAGTTCTAGAAATAGATGTTTGGAACTTAGGTTAGAAATTGAGAGAAAATGATAAATTGTTGAATCAATAGAATCTAACGGATAAAATGAGTTATAAACTATGTTGTATGATCAATATGTGTGTAGAATCATCTATTAATGCTTGTTTGTGCATTGGGTAGTGTTTGGAATGGGTTTTGGACCCCAAAGGACCAGTTGTTACGCTACTGAGATTTCTGGATTTCGCATGGTTCACCTAGCTAACCTGGGACCAAGGGGAAAGCGAATGGTTTCAAGGGTTCGCCTAGCGAACCCGGCAGCGAAGGTCAGCGAAGGTCAGCGAATGTTCGCCAACGACGTTCGCCTAGTGAACTTTAGGTCATTTCAGTTCTATTTTGTGTTTTTCATCTCGCTGGGAGCTTTGCCTAGCGAAGGCGGAAGGGAACGCTCGCTGGGTGTTCGCCTAGCGAACATGGCAAATTGTCCCGTTTTGTTTCCTTCATAACTTTTGATCCGTAACTCGGATCGGGACGTTCTTGGTGTCATTAGAAAGCTATGACTACCCTCTACCCGATAGTTATTTGATGGAAAATGAATGAAATAATGTTTGTGTAATATGTTGAATTGATATCCTTTGGATCGTAAATTCGATCGAGGCATAATTACAGCCGATGTAACGCTGTGGGAATATCCTACGGGATGGAAGAGAAGGTAATAAGTTCAATACCCGATTAAATGAATCGGAGGGAACCGAAAGTGACGTTTATGTAACATGCTACGAATGGTAATGAGAAACCATGAGTTTTAACCAAAGGATGCTTGGTAGAGGATAGTAGTGGCTTGTATGCCTTAAAGTGTGTGAGAACCACTATGTGGATAATGTTTGACGTGTTATGCTATTATATGTGTTTACTTGTAATATTTGTGATTATACCATGTCTATCTAATTGTAAATTGTGAATGAAAGAAATATGCATGTTTAATATATGAATTAGGAAGAGTGAGGAAACTTTACCCCAAAACAAATGGCATGGTTAAGATTGTTATAATTCTAGGTTGTGAATAGAATTGTGATAGAAACTCTGGATGGCGACGCTCGTGCATTCATTGGCGAGTTCTGGCCTGGAGTAGATAACCTCGATGGCAAGGCTCGGGCACCTGATGTAGGAAGGTACATCCGTGACGAGATTGGTCTAGAGGAGAGTGAGACACTAGTATGGAACATGTGTGTGAACCTTGTGTTCTTTGTGAAAGGCATTTATGGACTTAAGGCATTGTGGCCTTGTGATTGTCAAATATAATCACGTTGTGTGTGAGATCACGTAATCGTAACCGGTTATCTTGTGAGTGCGTTTCATGGGTCTCGAGCTCCTCTGAAACATGTGCACAACTACTTGGCAGGTTTGATTCCCGCGTGCAGTACGAATGGCGCTCTGGGAGCGTATGCTTGTGATGGTTAATGGCCCGTGTGAAGTGATGGTTCATAACAGTTAATGGCTCGTAGAACCCGAATCTATTCATATGTCAAGTAGGTTACCAGCATCCATGACTTGGGTCGACTTCTAAACGTAGGAGTGGACGGGAAAAGGGGATGCCTTGGTGTGGTTACCGATTAGTGATATTGTGAGTTGATGAACTCATGACAGGTTTCCATATAATGTGAGATGGTGAACTCAAAGTCATTTCCCTTCCCCTTGACTTGAGTTAGGATTGATAGAACCCTATAAAGCCGAGAGGACCTATAAGATAGAGAACTCACTGAGATTTGATGTATCTCACTCCACTATTGTTGATTATTTTCAGGAAGCATTTGCAGGTTTGATTTACCAGTGGAGCTATGCTTGGATGTTTCTAGAGAAGCTTAGTTAAGCTTATTCCACTGTGTATTTTATTGTTCTTGTACAATGAGGAATATTGTATAATATTCTTAGATTTTTTTTATCTTTGACTAGTTTCCATACCTTGTATCATAGATTGTTTTATGTTTTTAGGAATTGGTCAAGTATGTGAATTACGCCATTAGGCACTTATGATGGTGTCAGTGCCAAATAAAATGCGTGTATTGCAGTGCGAGTGGCGCTCTGGAAGCGTATGCTTGTGACAGTTAATGGCCCGTGTGAAGTAACGGTTCATAACGGTTAATGGCCCGTAGAACCCAAATCCATTCGTATGTCAAGTAGGTTACCAGGATCCATGACTCGGGTCGACTTCTAGACATAGAAGTGGACGGGAAAAGGGGATGCCTTGGTGTGGTTACCGATTAGTGATATTGTGAGTTGATGAACTCATGACATGTTTCCATATAGTGTGTGATTGTGAGATTGTGAACTCAAAGTCATTTCCCTTCCCCTTGACTTGAGTTAGGATTGATAGAACCCTATAAAGCCGAGAGGACCTATAAGATATTGAACTCACTGAGATTTGATGTATCTCACCCCACTATTGTGTATTATTTTCTTGAAGCATTTGCAGGTTTGATTTGCCAGTGGAGCTATGCTTGGATGTTTCAATAGAAGCTTAGTTAAGCTTATTCTGCTGTGTATTTTATTGTTCTTGTACAATGAGGAATATTGTATAATGTTCTTAGATTTTTTTATCTTTGGCTAGTTTCCATACCTTATACCATAAATTGTTTTATGTTTTTAGGAAATGGTCAAGTATGTGAATTACGCCATTAGGCACTTATGATGGTGTCAGTACCAAATAAAATGTGTGTATTGTATTATTCTAGATATATATTATACAGGGCATTACATCATCGGAGGTCCTTTGAATGATAGTCGCATTATAGTGGACTTTGGCATGACGTTGAGAGCCGATCCAGTATCTACCTGTACGCTGGCTAAAGCATCGTCCTGGTAGTTGACTGTGATATTGAGCGCCATGTTGTAACTTGGGCCCTCTTCTGGCAATTCCACATCACTAAACCCCAAGTTGTTGCAGGAAGTGATGTTTGAGACGATACTGTCGAACTGTCGTATTGATACATCCTGTTCCACGAAGGCCTATTCTAAGACTTTCTGTAGAGCCACTATGTGGGCTTCGGAACTGAGCAACGGCGATAACACTGAGATCTTTGAAGGCGTTTGTAGCAGCTGATCAACAATGTTGTATTCACTCCTTTGGATGAGCTTCAGCATCTCATCATCGTTCTTTGAAAGGTAGGGATCACTGGATTGACCGGCTGGTAGATTAGGAACTTCTGTGTGAGGTTCCTTTTCTCTGTTAGGTTCTCCAACTCCTCTGTTGAAGATCCGACCACTCCGTGTTACTCGACTGATGTCTGCAATATTCACAACGGATGGTAATGGAATTTCCTTTCCATTCTCAATTGTTGTTGCACCGTATTTGTAAGGGATCGCCTTATCAGATTCATACGGTAGTGGTCTTGGCAGATAGATAACTACAGGAGCCTTCTGATTTTTCTGACTGTCGTAGGTGACTTCAATCAGTTCCTGGTTAAGAACCTTCAATTTGTCAAGTAGAGGGATGATAGTACAAACATATTTGGTCCTTTCATGATCAGAGATTACGACAACATCCCTGATCTGATCAGCGAAATAGTCTGGCGTCCAGTTGATTGATCCAGAACTTGGACACGGTTGAATCTCCTTGGGAGCCAACTGACCTTGAAGGGCTGCTCGCACGAGGTAACATCCTTGATTATTTTTCGAGAAGACTCTACAATGCTCGTAATTGTGTGGTGGTACCTGGCCACGTCCGCTTTGAAAGGATGTGAAAGAAGACTTACATTGAAACAACCCCACAATATAGCTATATACATATGAAAGCGGTAAATGAAAGCGGATAAACACTTACCCGTTGTAGAGCTTCCATGCTGTTTGATTAGTTGTTCAACAAAGAAAGTTTTAATAACAACATATATTCAAAGTCAAAGGAGAAAGTGTTTTGAAAAGCTTATTGGGGCTTACAGCTCAAGGAGAGGCCCAAGTTTTAACAATGATCGCACTGTTGTTTTGAAAACTGTACAGAGGGACTTAGATAATATGTGAGCCCACAAAGCTTTTCTGTACGAGGGGATGGGTCTTACACTCTATTAGAGACCCAAAGATTTATTTTTGTACAAGGGATGGGACTTACAACTCAAGGAGAGGCCCAAGGTTATTTGTTAAAAAGGCGACGATCACGCCGAACTTTTTGACGATATCGGGACTTATACAACACACTGAGGCCCAAATTATTTTATTTACAAAGGGGTTGGGTCTTACACTCTATTAGAGGCCCAAAGAAGTATTCAAAGAAAATAAATAGGGCTTATAACACGAGGGTAGGCCCAGATGATTTGTTTTTTAACTGGCGATCGCGCCGAGATTTTTCTTTTAACGCAGAGGGACTTATACAATATCTGAGGCCCAAAATTGTTTTGGTTAAAAGAGGATTGGGTATTACACTCTATTATATATATATATATATATATATATGTGTGTTAAGAAAAGAAAGTAAAGAAGAGAAAGGAAGAGAAGAAGAAGAGGAAAAGAGGAAAATGGAGAAAAGAGGAAGAAGAGAGAAACCCATGGATCATCATCATCACCATCTTCTTCAAACTCCTCTTCGATTATCAGGTGGGTTCTAGTTAGAAGCTATAAGTTCTAGAAATAGATGTTTATAACTTAGGTTAGAAATTGAGAGAAAATGATAAATTGTTGAATCAATGGAATTTAACGGATAAAATGAGTTATAAACTGTGTTGTATGATCAATATGTGTCTAGAATCATCTATTATTACTCTTTTGTACATTGGGTGGTGTTTGGAATGGGTTTTGGACCCCAAAGGACCAGCTGTTACGCTACTGAGATTTCTGGGTTTCGCATGGTTCTCCTAGCGAACCTGGGACGAAGGGGAAAGCAAATGGTTTCGAGGGTTCGCCTAGCGAACCTGGCAGCGAAGGTTAGCGAATGTTCGCCAACGACGTTCTCCTAGCGAACTTTAGGTCATTTCAGTTCTGTTTTGTGTTTTTAATCTCGCTAGGAGCTTCGCCTAGCGAAGGCGGAACCGAACGCTAGCTGGGTGTTTGCCTAGCGAACATGGCAGATTGTCCCGTTTTGTTTCCTTCATAACTTTTGATCCGTAACTCAAATCGGGACGTTCTTGGTGTCATTAGAAAGCTATGACGACCCTCTACCCGATAGTTATTTGATGGAAAATGAATGAAATAATGTTTGTGTAATATGTTGAATGTATATCCTTTGGATCATAAATCCGATTGAGGCATAATTACAGCCGATGTAACGTTGTGGGAATATCCTACGGGATGGAAGTGTAGCGAGTGATTTTATGATGTGGTTACGAAGCACGATCGCTCTAGTACTACAGTTCGATTTATTTTTTATCCTATTAAAGCTGATGAAGGAAGGGAAATAGATGTCTCCAACTAACCCTGCTTGCATACTGAGGTTAAACAGTCAAAACTGTTGGTTTACAGATGCTACAAAGATTCGGGGTCTCTCCTAGGTTATTTTGTTGACAAGGGGTGCTTTAAGCTATCGGTTGAGATGTTAGGACGGATGTATATGAAAGTATGGGATTTTTGGTTTTTGTTTAGTGTGCTCGCTAAGATCTTTTCTTTCAATCTTATGCCTACGTATTCCCGTTTACCGAAAACAGGGAAATCAGAGCGTTCGTAGTTCCTCCTATGCTATGGGAGGAAATGGTTATTTTGGTGTCTTGTTCAAAGCCCAAGACGTGAAGCAAAAGGTGGTTTGTATCTTGTTCAAAGCCCAAGATGTGAAGCTAAAAGGGATTTGTATCTTGTTCAAAGCCCAAGATGTGAAACTAAAAGGGTTTGACTTTAGAGAGAATTTGTCATCTCTAAAGAGGGGGTTGTATGTCACAACTGTTTATAAAGGAGAATTACTTTAACCGGGATGTGTGAATCCGGCAATGCCATAATTTCCTTTATAGGTGATTTTAACCTGAAGGAGAAGACTTTAACTCTGTGTAGAGCAATGCTATCTTTCCTTAGGAATTTCTCATGCTAAAGAGGGACAGTGGCGTGGATGTAAATAATCCAGAGGCTTGCCGCTTATAGCAATTAGATGAAGGGGAAGGAGTTGTTGATGTTTGTGTACTGTAAACAAGGCACAGCTTTGATGCTAAAAGGTTGATTGGATCAACCAGTGGTTTTCTTATACAAAGCCTAAGAGGAGGCTAATATGTGTCTCGTACAAAGCCCGAGAGAGAGGCTAAAAGGTTTTGACTCGACGATGGAGTCTTTTGGTATCTCGTATAAAGCCCAAGATGAAGGCTATTTAACTCAACAAGAGTTTTTTGTATCTCGTACGAAGCCCGAGATGGAGGCTAAAGGGTTGATTGACTCAACGAGGTAGTCTCTTATGTGTCTCGTACGAAGCCCGAGAGAGAGGCTAAACATTGTTTGACTCCGCTGGAGAGAATCATTGTATAAAGCGCAAGAGAGAGGCTAACTTCACTGGAGAAGGATCATTATACAAAGACTAAGAGGAGGCTATGGTGACTGTTTCAGTTGAGTGACAGGTCCAGTATACTGATTTTGAAAGAGAAAATCAGTTCTTATATGAGTAAGGTTGTACTCAAGGCTTTGATTCGAGGATCAGGGTTGTTCCCGTTCTTTAAGGAAGTGGGAAATCTGAAGGGTATCGAGACTGTCCGAGTCTAAGGGTTTTCTTCCTATTTAACGAAGGGGTCACTTGAGAATGTCTTTGAGACTCAAGGAGATTAGATTGTCCAAGTCTAGAGTTTCAACTTTTGTACTATACTTTGAGAAATAGTAGTAGACTCTTTGAAAGGATTGTTCTATGCAGATGATTAAGTTCTATTCCTATACCTCTAGGAGGCCGTCGGGACAATTTGTACGAAGCCCACGAGGAAGCTGGAAGTTTTTAAGAAGCCGATAGGTCCTTGTACGAAGCCCAAGAGGAGGCTATCATTCCCGGAGGAAGAGATCATTATACGAAGCCTAAGAGGAGGCTGTGAATACTTCTAAGAAGCCGAGAGGTCCTTGTACTAAGCCCAAGAGGAGACGGGGTTACTTTTAGGAAGCCTGTGGGTCCTTGTACAATGCCCAAGAGGAGGCCGATGCTTTTAAGAAGCCCGTGGGTCCCCAAACCCCGAGAAATTCAAGGCAAGCTATTCACAAGGAATAGATCGTCAGGAAAGTTCGAGAATTTGGAAGAAACTCAAAGATGCCATTCACGGAGAATACATTCATCTCTGGGAGTAGAGTTTCTTGACAATTCCTAATGAGGACAGCCGAAGAGAAGACTGTATCTGGTGATCCTATTGGGGATCTAGTTGTCTATTTCTACGAATAAACAAAACCGCGTCACCTAGTTCTAGACGTAGTTGTCGGGGAAACTCTAAATATCTATACTATTATTACACAGTTGATATGAGTTTATGAAAGAAGACTTACAGTGAAACAGCCCCACAATACAGTTATATGTATATGAAAGCGGTAAATGAAAGCGTATAAACACTTACTCGGTTGTAGAGCTTCCATGCTGTTTGGTTAGTTGTTCAACAAAGAAAGATTGAAAACAACATTATATTTCAAAATCAAAGGAGAAAGTGCTTTGAAAAAGAAAGATTTGGGGCTTACAGCTCGAGGAGAGGCCCAGGGTTTTATCAGTGAGCGCACTGTTGAATTTGTACAGAGGGACTTATACAAGTGACTGAGGCCCAAAAAGGTTTTCCGTACAAAGGGGTTTGGGTCTTACACTCAAATAGAGGCCCAAAAAGTTTTAAAGAAAAAGAGTGGGGCTTATAACACGAGGGCAGGCCCAGTTGATTTTTCGTTTAAAAATGGCGATCACGCCGAGGTTTTCTTTTAACGCAGAGGGACTTATACAATAAGTGAGGCCCAAACTTGTTTTGGTTAAAAGGGGGTTGGGTCTTACACTCTATTAGAGGCCCAAAAGTTTTGAATGGGTCTTATAGCTCAAGGAGAGGCCCAAGGTTATTTTTCAAACGGCGACGATCGCGCCGTTTATTTTTGACGGTATCGGGACTTATACAATACACTGAGGCCCAAAAATGATTTGGTCAAAAAAGGATTGGGTCTTACACTCTATTAGAGGCCCAAAGTGTTTTGAAAATGATTTATGAGGGTTGAATTAATCCAAAACCCTAATTTGTTTTCAAAATGTGTTTTAATTGAATAAAAATTCAATTAAAATGATCAAAATTGTTTAACATAGGAAAAACAAATTGTGATCTTGGATTAATGCTTCAAAAATTTAGTATTGACCTACAAAATAATTAGAAAGCATTAAAAGTTGCAAAATCAAGGTGGAAAAAATATTTTAAATGTTAAAAACAATTAAAACATTAATTCTTTGCAAAAATATCAAGTATACAAAATAAATAATATTTTTGGGATTTTTTGGGAAAATAAAATATTTTAACATTTTTGTGAATTATTAAAAAAAGAATCAACTCAAAATCATTAAAACTCAGAGAGAAATTAATTTTTGAATCAATTAAATAAAATCACAAAAGTCAAATATTCAAATATTGGAAAATGGCGCCAAGAACAAAGGCAAGAACACGCGCATTTTTCAGTTTTGCCCAGATTTGCATTTTCTCTCCAATCTCACTGAATACTTAATCATATCATGCAATCCACATACCAATCAACTCGTTTCAACCTCACGATCATGTCTATGGTATTTAATTTCATTTAAATTAAACATATAACAAGAAATCATGAAAAATCCTCAAGAACCCTAATTTCTGCATGAAGGCTAGGATTTTTTATACACGATTCAAACAATGCAATTAATTGAGGGGAAACATTCCATGCATGATTATGAACATATGGCCAAATTATTGTACAGCAAAAATTGCATTAATCATAGAGTTAGAAGAGCTCATGCTTACCACTTGCAGCTGGTGATCGTGATTTGTGTTGGAGGTGTTACAGCTAGGTTCCAATGATCTGGATAGCTTCCCTAGGTGCCATGGAGTGTGCATGAATGCTTGGAATGGATTGAAATTATCTGGAACTTGAGATGGTACCCCAACTGCAAATCTGTCAAGAACTTAAGCAATTGGATGGTGATTTTGTGAAATCTGTGTTCCAGATGTTATGTGAGTGTTTGGATTACTTCTATATGATGTATGTGAGGTGTGTGTGTGTGATTGGTTTGGTTGGAAAAGCTTTCAAACTCAAAACCCGATAGTGACTTGCCTTAGAAGGCAAAATTGGAGTGAAAGAAGAGATTTTGAGGAAAACATCTGTTTGATGGCTTTGGAGTACTTAAACTGGTCACAATTGAGCTCTATTTATAGTAGAGCAAGTTTGCTTTGCAAGGAATAGTGAATGGCAACTGCTAAGTAGGTTTGGCCAATGTTGGCAAATGAAAATCCAAGTCTCCTCTAGCCATTGACTAGAGGTTAGGGCACAGGATACTGGTTCCCTTGGTCTTGGATAAGTCTTAACTGAATTCAGTTGAGAATGGCTCAGTCCATGCCACCTTGATGCTTCCATTGAATGCTCCAATCCAAAATTGGAGTCTTGTCCCTATTTTGGCAATTCTAGGTTCAACATGTTATTTCTTGTTCCAAAGACTTTAGAGGCTTGGCTCAATGATTGTCCCCTTTAGATTCAATCCTCAGAGGTGTCCAAGTGGATAGGAGCATTTGGATTTGGCTGATTTTGGCAAATCGACCAAAAGTGCAAAATCTGCCTTGCCTTGACAAATTTCAACAAGGCAACTTGCCAATGTTATATCTCATGACTCAAATTGAATTTGGTAATGTTCTTGGTCATTTTGGAAAGCCCTTACATGATACAACAACTGTTTGAACATGTTTGGTTTTGATCTCTTTTGAATCCAAGTGAAAAATCCCCCTACATTTGGCAAAAAGTAAGGTAAAATCTGACTTAATGAAATTTTCACTAAGTGTTGGAACAAAGTGACTTTTCTTGATTTTGATCACTCCATAACTCAAAATCCATGAGGAATTTGGACATAGGTCAGTATGAAGCTTTTGTAGAGGGAAATGAGATCTACAAATCAAGCTTTGAATGGGGAACAATGGCCTTGTGGTTTAGGAGTTATGGTCCTCCAAAGTTGGCACATTAGTGTCACTTTTTCCATAACTTAGAAATTTTTCTAAGTTTTTATGGTTACCCCTTTTACAAGTTATCCCACTTTCTTTGATTTTTCTTGATGAATGATGATTCAAATCATAAATTAACATCATTTTAGGGTTAAAAATCCATTTTGGTGAAAAATCTCAAAAAGTCAAAGTTGACTTTTGTGCACAGTTGACTTTTTATTGGATGAATTCCAAACTGTGCAATTCTTTAGGAAATCATGTCCTTAACCTAAATCAAACTTGAGGGACATGTTCCATGGGTGTCATAGGGTATACTGAATCATGTCTTAGGGTTTGGGAGCATGTCCTAGTCAAAAGTCAAAGTTACAGTTGACTTTCCTCACGAAACCCTAATTGTGGTGCAGATGAAATTGAGACTTGTTGCTCAAGCTTCTTGGATTAATCCATTGTTGCAAATGGATCAATGTAGTATATTAGAGACCTTCAAATCATGTCTTGAGGTCTTGGTTCATGATTTGTCCCAAAAGTCAACTTAGGGGTGAATTAGTTCAAGAAACCCTAATTCCTGATTTTTGATGTATACATCCCCTAAGGTCAAATTGACTTGATGATTGGGTCCATGAGGTCCCATGGAGTATATTAGGTTATGTTTTGGATCATTGTCTTGTGCCCAGATGAAAATTTTCCATCTGGAGGCCCTGGTCGACCAAAACCCTAATTTGGTGACACTGTCGATCTTGAGACTTGATCCACCTAGAAGGGAGCAGCCTTGTGCTTAATCCTTGAAGTGGGAGTCCTTTTGATTCATTGTGGATATTTTAGAGGTTATACAAGTTGAAGATCAAGTTATTCCTTGATTGATCCTTTGTTTAAAGCTCTGAGAGGGCTTGAAACCCTAATTTTGATTGTAGTGAATGCTCAACAACCCTTGAGGAGATTGATGAGGCATGATGGTTCATCCATATTGTGATGATGATTTGTACAATGATGGGAAATCTAAGTGGTCAAAATTTGGGGTATGACAGATGCCCCTATTTAATCTTCTTGGACCCGAAGGTGCAAATGACGAAGGTATTCGGGCATTCGGGGTGCAAGAGGATTAAATATCGAAATACCCAAAATTTTGATGGTGGCTATGAATGGTAGCTTACGCATTCATCTTCTTTAACTAAGCGATGATGCTTAGAAAAGGTAAACTTCCCCTCGATCCTGGTTTTCATCCAAGGAGCTGGTCTCAGTTTTCTTTTTTAAACTTCCCCTCGATCCTGGTTTCCTACCAAGGAACTGGTCTTAGTTTCTGATTTACACTTCCCCTCGATCCTGGTTTCCTACCAAGGAACTGGTCTAAGTTTCTGATTTAAATTTCCCCTCGATCCTGGTTTCCTACCGAGGAACTGGTCTAAGTTTCTTTTGTCAATAAACTTTATTGACAAAGGACGCTATTCGTAGCGGCTTTCCTTCAAACTTCTCGCCGAATTTTCCGGGGGAGATGCCATTTGACGGAAAAATTTGACGTTAGACTTGCTGGGGAACCCAGTCGTCTGAGTTGCAGAGGTGTACAAACTTCTCCGTTAGAGATGCCATTTGTCGAATCTACTTGGGGAAAACGAGTCTCTTGAGAGACTGCTTCCGCTTGGGGTCTTACATCATACTTTTCTCGGGGTCTTCCCGGAGAAATGCCATATGATGGGCTCCAATTTTGAGGTGCCAATGACCTTTTTATCAGTGGGTTTTTCAGAGAAAAACTGTCGTACTGTCGAATCTCCGATTTAGGAGGCTTTCTCTCGGGATTTTCTTTAATCCGGGAAAACAAGGATATCATCTTCAATGGCGAAGAGTGACATTTGTAGAAAGCTTCTCTGGCTTTTCAGAGGTTCAAGTTATCAAAGTGGTCGAATGCCGACTCTAATCCAGAGATACACTGGAGAAGAGAGATTGCTCAGATGTAACATTTCCTGACGAGGAAAGGGCTGACAACTCGATTGAGAGGACTTTTATCACTAGGGGAAAAGACCGACTAGAGTGATAGTGATGCAATATGAATATGAATGCAAATCAATAATGCATGATGCATATATGTCTATGCTGACAAAACTGACGCGACATACAAACTAAAAGATGAACATGACTGGATACTCGACCATTGCGGGGAGAAGAAGTACCGTTGGTCAAAAAAGTAGCAATTCTACCTTGCTTAGGAGAGATAGTCCCTGTGGGGAATACCGTTGATCGGGCTTAGGAGATAAGAACTCGGTCGAGGCGTGTCAGACGAAACATGGTCTCTGACATAGTTGATCCTTCATTCAGTCATACTGGTCTAGAAGGAGTACTTTGATTCTGCACTTTGAAATTCAAACACCTTTGGAGACGCAATCGACATTCTTTCGATGTTCAAACAGTCAAAAGAAATTGCCATTTTTAATTTAAAAGCAGAAAAAGTTTTAACAAGTAAATTCATTTTTGTTTCATTTCAAGAATTGCTAATCATGTTAAAACGCCATTCTGTAAAGCTAAAACAAATAAGAATTACAAACAAAAGCACAAGGGCTCAAATTTTATTGATAAGATGGAGATCGGCCAAACGCGTGATTCCAAAGAGTATATACAAAGTTTGAAAATGGTAATTTACAGGGAAAAGGGCTACATTGAAACACCACTATCCTTCTACCAACTTTGAATTCGGGACATCCCGAGCTTCTGTCGAAGATGGCCCTGACTGGAGTTTCTCTCCGATGGATGCTGTAACTAACTGCTGCTGTGGGACTTGCCTCTATTGAACATAGTTACTTGCCATTATCCCTAATTTTTTCCTGGATTGTACTATGAAATTTCCAATCCATCGGGATGATTTTTTTCATGTCTCTAACTTTTGCCTGGACCGCCCTTTCGGGTTTCCAATCCACCGAGACGTTTTTTTTTTTTTAGGCGAAGTATTTCTTGACTACATCAACATTAGTGGGGTAGGAAAATTCCTCTCCATCCATGGTTGCAAGTCTCAAGGCACCGCCTGAGAAAGCTTTCGTGACCACATAGGGGCCATCATAATTCGGGGTCCATTTGCCCCGAGAGTCAGTGAGAAACGATTGAATCTTCTTGAGCACGAGGTCTCCTTTTCTGAAGATGCGAGGTTGGACCTTTTTGTCGAACGCCTTCTTCATTCTCTGCTGATACAACTGACCATGGCATAGTGCCGTGTTTCGCTTTTCTTCGATCAGATGCAGTTCGTCGTGTCGGCTTTGACACTATTCAGCTTCTGTAAGCTTAGCTTCCATCAATACTCGGATTGACGGGATCTCTACTTCTATGGGGAGCACTGCTTCCATGTCATACACTAGAGAGAAAGGGGTTGCCCCTGTTGAAGTGCGGACAGATGTTTGATAACCGTGAAGAGTAAAGGGTAGCATGTCGTGCCAGTCTTTGTAGGTTACAACCATCTTCTGAACGATCCTCTTGATGTTCTTGTTAGCCGCTTCTACCGCTCTGTTCATCTTGGGTCGGTAAGGAGATGAGTTATGGTGTTCGATCTTGAACTCTGCGCACAACTCTTTCATTATCTTATTGTTCAAGTTAGATCCATTATCAGTAATGATCTGGCTCGGAACAGCATAACGGCAGATGATATTGTTTTTGATAAATCGGACCACCACTTGTCGGGTTACATTAGCGTACGACGCTGCTTCGACCCACTTGGTGAAATAGTCAATGGCTACCAGGATGAACCGATGTCCGTTTGAAGGCTTAGGTTCAATCAAGCCTATCATGTCGATTCCCCGTATGGAAAAAGGCCACGGGGAAGAAAGAACTTGGAGATATGATGGCGGTACATGAATTTTGTCGGAGTATATCTGACACTTATGACACCTCCTCATGTACTTGTAGCAGTCGGATTCCATGGTCAACCAGTAGTACCCTGCTCTTAAAATTTTCCTCGCCATTGCGTGTCCATTGGCATGAGTGCCAAAGGATCCTTCATGGACTTCTTTCATCAGCATTTCTGCTTCTGGTCTGTCTATGCATCGGAGCAATACCATGTCAAAATTTCTCTTATAGAGAGTGCCACCGCTCAGGAAGAAGTTTCCAGCCAATCTTCTGAGGGTTTTTCTATCCTTCCTTAGTGCCCCAGGTGGGTACTCTTGTTTCTGAAGGAAGCATTTGATATCGTGATACCAAGGTTTATCGTCTATGACTGCTTCGATCGTGAAGATGTAAGCGGGCCTTTCAAGGCGCATTATGTCGATCATAGGTATGTCATTCCATTGACCTACGCTAACCATGGAAGATAGGGTGGCTAATGCATCAGCCATTGATTCTCCTCACGAGGGATATGATGAAACTCGACTCTGTTAAAGAAGGGTAACAACCTTCTTGCATAGTCTTTGTAAGGAATCAGTCCTGATTGGTATGTGTTCTAATCTCCTTTTATCTGATTGATAACCAAGGCTGAATCGCCATATACGTCCAAGTTTTTGATCCTTAAATCAATCGCTTCTTCGAAACCCATAATACAAGCTTCGTATTCGGCCTCGTTGTTCGTACATTTGAACGTAAGTCTGGCAGTGAAAGGAATGTGGGTACCCTGAGGGGTAACAATGATTACCCCAATTCCGTTTCCATAATGATTAACTGCTCCATCAAAGATAAGTCCCCATTAGGAACCTGGTTCTGGCCCTTCACTGGGTAGCGGTTCATCGCAGTCTTTCATTTTTAGATACATGACATCTTCGTCTGGGAAGTCAAACCCGACTGATTCCTGATCGTCAATCAGTTGATAAGCCAAATGATCGGCTAAAATACTTCCCTTAACGGCTTTCTGAGCGTGATACTCTATGTCATATTCTGATAATAGCATCTGCCAACGGGCAATCCTTCCCGTAAGAGCAGGTTTTTCAAAAACATACTTGATTGGATCCATCTCGGAGATTAACCAAGTAGTGTGACGAATCATGTATTGGCGAAGACGTTTGGCTGCCCAAGCCAAAGCGCAACAAGTTTTCTCTAGCATCGTGTAACGAGTCTCGCAGTCGGTGAACTTCTTGCTCAGATAGTAGATGGCAGACTCCTTCCTTTTGGTTTTGTCTTGTTGGCCAAGTACACATCCCATTGAGTCCTCGAGAATTGTGAGGTAAATGATCAGTGGTCTTCCTTCCACTGGAGGTGATAGAATCGGCGGATTCAACAGGTATTCCTTGATACTGTCGAAGGCAGTTTGGCAATCTTCTGACCAAACGCAATCCTGGTTCTTTTTGAGTAATTTGAAAATCGACGCATAGGTCGCGGTCATAAGGAATATGAATCTGGAGATGTAGTTCAAATGTCCCAAGAATCCTCTGACTTATTTTTTAGTTTTCGGAGAAGGCATTTCTTGAATGGCCTTGACCTTGTCAGGATCAACCTCAATTCCTCTCTGGCTGACGGTGAACCCTAAGAGTTTCCCTGAACGGACACCGAAGGTGCACTTATTGATATTCAAGCGGAGTTTGTACTTCCTCAAACGCTCGAATAGTTTTGACAGGTGGGTCACATGCTCCTCTTCTGTTCTAGATTTTGCAATCATATCATCAACATATACCTCTATCTCTTTGGGTATCATGTCATGAAAAAGAGTTGTCATGGCCCTTTGATAGGTTGCCCCGGCACTCTTCAAACCGAACAGCATTACCTTGTAACAAAAGGTGCCCCATGGGGTGATGAACGAAGTTTTCTCCATGTCTTTCGGCGCCATTTTGATCTGGTTATAGCCTGAGAATCCATCCATGAAGGAGAAAATTTTGAACTTTGTTGTACTGTCAACCAGCATGTCAATGTGTGGTAAAGGAAAGTCGTCCTTTGGACTTGCCTTATTCAGATCCCTGTAATCAACACACATTCTGACCTTTCCGTCCTTTTTGGGAACGGGTACGATGTTGGCTAACCATTGAGGATATTCAGATGTAGCGAGGAAACCTGCATCGATCTGTTTCTGTACCTCCTCTTTGATTTTGATGGCCATGTCCGGGTGAGTCTGTCTCAACCTCTGCTTTACTGGCGGACATTCCAATCTTAACGGTAAGTGATGTTCCACGATGCTAGTATCTAACCCTGGCATATCCGGATAGGACCAAGCGAATACATCGGGAAATTCTCCGAGAAGCTTTATCAAACCCTCTCTGGCAGTTGGACCGAGCAGTGCCCCAATCCTGATTTCTTTTCTCTCTTTTTCTGAACCCAAGTTTACCGTTTCCAACGGCTCTTTGTGAGGTTCAATGAACCTTTCCTCTTGTCTGAGTAATCAGGAGATCTCTTCTAGAATTTTGTCGTCATTTTCTTCTTCAGCCTCGAATACCGGGAACTCAAAGTTAGGAGAAGGCATCGGATCGTATGTTTCAACGGGGTTTAAAACAAGCAATCTGCATGACGTGATGATTCGTGTTTAGAAGAGATAGAGAAAATGCAAAAGTGTGTGCAGTGTTTTATTTTACTGCTTGTTTTTATTATTTGTTTTTTTAGGATTACCATTTTCTGAGAAAAAGCAAAAAGAGAAAACAGCAATTGATGCGGAAATTACAGAACGACGTTATTTTATTAATGAACAAGTCAAATCTTGAAACTACAGCCCTATAAATCAAAACTCTGTCGCTTTGGGCGAAGCGAAGAGGGAAATTTACAGAAAGCGGGCCCTATCAAAACATCCGCTTCACCTGGGCAGGGTGAAAGGTTAAAATATGGCAATTACTTTGACTGGTGAACGACCTTCGGAACATCGACAGCAACCCATTGGCGGCGAACTCCTCGGTGAATCACAAAGTCTGGTACCTTCCTTGATTTGTCTTCAGAAATAACGCTGATTTCTGGTGGAGCAAGATCATTGGAATCTGTCTCCCAGGCAGAATTGTCGTAGGAGAATTCCTCTATTATATTTTGCAGAGTATTTGTGCTCTCAGCTGTATCTCCCCATCCATTTGGCTGGATATCTTCGAGCCTGATATGAGAGCTTTCGGGAGCGGTGTACTTGACCATATAGTCGTATTTTCCACTTGGTTCTCCCAGAGTGTCCCAAACTTCTTTGGAACTGGAGGAGTCATCTCTCTCGATGATGTTGACCTCGGGAAAAGCATAGTTGATGAATTCAAGTCCTGTAAATGTTGCGAATTCATCTTCATGTTGAGTAGTTTCTGAATGACCTAAGTGTTGATCCCATGACATGGTGGGGACACAGGTATTCTGCTCAATGAGACTCAGCTGATTTTCATTGTTCGGATGACTCTCTTGCCCCAAGTCTCCTGGATAAGGTTACCACATTGGCAGACCATCCATTGGGCCATAGTAGTTGTAGTCAAAGTTGTCTTTCATCAGAGTGTCTTCCTCTAATGAATTTGGCGGAGCACGACATCCTTCCGGATCACAATCTCCATATATCATTTCGACATCTGACCGTGGTATAAATCTTGGACTCTGTGCGGGATAACAAAATGGCGTAGGCACCTCTTCCTGAGACATATAACCGTCCTCGTTAAGATAGGACTTCCATTCTTCATCTGTGTCAGAGGGATCTTCCTCATTGATAGCATGTACTGCTTGAGACACTGGGTGAAGAAAACCTCCACTGTGGAAGAAGTTTTGAAGGGGATGAAGACTTCCATCGCTGGCAGCTGTCTGGGTACAGGTTGCAGAAAAACCAAGACCCTTCTTTGTTTTATTGTCAATAGGAATGACAAGATGTCCCCATCCGGTTGTATCGGTACTCTCGACTGCTTTGATAGCATCTTTGTATGAGGAAATCGAGGTTCCTCCTTGGGATTAATTGTTCTTGTTCACCGATAGTGCTTGGAACTGCGTCCTAATAACCTCCTCGGGTACTACACAAGTAGATGATGATAAGTTACTCACGATCAAGGCCTGTTCTCCATAAACTGTGACAAGTTGATCGTTCTGAACGAACTTTAGCTTTTTGTGGAGGGTCGAAGTGACCGCTCCAGCCTGATGTATCTAAGGTCCTCCTAATAAACAACTGTATGTTGCCCGGATGTCCATGACCTGGAAATTGACTTAGAAAGTGTGAGGACCGATAGTTATGGGAAGGTCGACTTCGCCAATAACCATTTTTCTGGATCCGTCAAAAGCTTTGACGACGACCTCGCTGGTTTTCATCGGAGGTCCTTTGAATGATAATTGCATCAAAGTGGACTTCGGCATAACATTCAGGGCTGACCCTATATCTACCGGTACGCTGGCCAAAGCATCGTCCTGGAAGTTAACTGTAATGTTAAGCGCCATGTTATGACGGCGACCCTCTTCGGGTAATTCCTCATCACTAAATCCCAAATTATTGCTGGAAGTGATGTTAGAGACAATGCTATCGAACTGTCTGATTGTTACATCCTGTTCCACAAAGGCTTGCTTCAAGACTTTCTGTAGAGCCTCCCTGTGGGCTTCTGAGCTGAGTAACAGTGATAATACTGAGATCTTTGAAGGAGTCTATAACAGCTGATCAACAATGTTATATTCACTCCTTTGGATGAGCTTTAGCATCTCATCATTATTTTTCGAAAGGTTGGGATTACTGGATTGACCGACTGATGGATCAGGAGCTTCTGTCTGAAGTTTCTTTTCCTTGTTAGGTTCTCCAACTCCTCGGTTGAAGATTCGACTGCTCCGTGTTACACGACTGATGTCTGCAATATTCACGACGAAGGGTAATGGAATTTCCTTTCCATTTTCAACTGTCGTTGCACCGTATTTGTAAGGGATAGCCTTAGTTGATTCATACGGTAGTGGTCCCGGTAGATAGATGACTATGGGAACCTTCTGATTTTTCTGACCATCATAAGTAATCTCGATCCGTTCCCGGTTGGGAATTCTAGATTCGTCAAGTAGAGGGATGATGGCAAAAACATCCCTGGTCTGGTGACGACCAGAGACTGTGACAACATCCTCGACTTGATTGGCAAGGTAGTTCGGCGTCCAGTTAATGGGTCCAGAACCCGGATATGGACGAATCTCTCCACGATCCACTTGACCCTAAAGAGCTACTCTCACAAGGTAACACCCTTGGTTACTTTCCGAACGGACACTACAACGGTCATAATTATGTGGTGGCACCTGGCCACGCCCACTTTGAATACAATGTAACCTTACTAGGTTAGCTTCCACAAGTCGGACATCCTGACTCTGACGCCGAGTAGGATTCCTGTTACTGATACTAATTTGCTGAGTATCTTCATCCATATAGATTGGCATCCAGCAGTGATTTAACAAGTGCTGAAGTGCCTCCTGGACAAGGGTACAACCTCGATCGTTTTCGCAACCTGCTTTACAGCTTTGATAGTCGTGTGATATTAAGAATCTGAGTCGGACCTGCTCAACATGCAACTCTACCAGGTTGGTATTCATCACGCGAATATCGACGATCTGAACCATGTTGATCTGATAAGGGTTCCTATCATGGTAGTCTTGGATCCATCCAAGATCCATCTGACGCTGGAGGGCCTCCTGTATGAAAGAGCATCCCTGTTTGTTTACCGAGCAAGTCAGACAGGAACTGTAATCGTGCCGCGGCAGATTATGATACTGGTTTTTCCTTAAATGCATTGCCACCAAGTTGACATTCATTGCACAGATGTCGTGGTTCTGAATGACATTGGAATTCGTGTAGACCATGTTAACTCCACGAACTCGGTGCTCTTGGATCCATCCGAGAACCATCTGTTCCTGTAGAGCTGATTGCACTACTGAACATCCTCTATTACTTTTAGAGCAGACATCACATTGATGATAATTATAAGGTGGCACATGGTCATATCCACTTTGTCTACAATGCATCTTGACCAAATTAGTCCTCAATAAGAGTACATAGTGAATTTGATAGACATTGTTAGTCTCTCTCTCAATCAGATTGACTGCAGCTTTCTCGTGTTGAGGCAGCGGGTTCGTGAGAACATTGGGATTTGTATCTTTGAAAGATTAGAGCCCGCTCCTAACAAGTTTTTGAACGTCGGATTTGAAATTGAGACAATTCTCAATGTTATGCCCTGGACCTCCTTGGTGGTAAGGGCAAGTTTGATCCACCTTAAACCAGAAAGGCGGATTTTCTGGTACTGTAAGAGGAGACTTAGTCTGAATGTGCCCCTTGGCCAGTAGTAATGGAAACATCTCTGCGTACGACACGGGTATAGGATCAAATCCTAGTGGCCGTGTTGTACGGTTGTTGTTATATGGAGGACGAGCCTGCTGAAGAGGCTGTTGTGTCCTTTGCTGATTAGGTTGGCTCTGCGCAACTTGAGGTTGATACGTAGGAATAGGCGCAGGGCTGATAGCAGGAGTTACAGCTGCTACCGGTTTGTACCGTCGCCTTTGCTTCCCGAGAGAGATATTCCCAATATCTTGCTCTTTTTTCTTAGGGAGAGCACTACCTTATCGTTTTGTACTACTTGATGATCCAGCATCTTTTGCCAAACGTCCTTCTCAGACGGCTTCCTCAAGACGAACTCCCATGCCCACCATCTTGGTGAAGTCACTGGGCGCACTGGCAACCATTCTGTCATAGTAAAATGAGCTTAAGGTCTTTAAGAAGATCTTTGTCATCTCTTTTTCCTCAAGAGGGGGACAAATCTGAGCGGCAATTTCAAGCCACCTTTGAGCATACTCCTTAAAGGTTTCCTTGTCCTTTTGCGACATCGATCTGAGTTGATCTCTGTCGGGTGCCATGTCCAAATTGTATTTGTATTGTTGGACGAAGGCAGTGCCAAGATCTCTGAATGTGCTAATCGTAGCACGGTTTAAACCCATGTACCATTTTAATGCGGCACCGGTTAAACTATCCTGAAAGTAGTGAATCAGTAGGTCCTGATTCTCTGTCTGAGCTGACATTCGACGAGCGCACATCACTAAGTGACTCTGAGGGCAAGAGTTACCCTTGTATTTTTCAAAGTCGGGCACCTGGAACTTGTGCGGGACTTTCACATTGGGGACCAAGCAGAGGTCTGCGGCGTCCTTTCCAAATAGATCCTGACCGCGAATAGCTTGCAGCTCCTTCTGCATTTCCAGGAACTGCTCCTGGAGTTCATCCATTCTATCGAACATAGTTTCCTTTATACCAGAAGGTATCGGTGGAATCTATCCTTCCGAGATAGTGTGCACCACAGGGGGTGGTACTGTGCCTACGGCAGTGAATCTTGGCGTTTCCTGAAGTTTGTAACCTTCAGGAGTCTTCAGTATGCCCCTGGCATCTTCGTTTTCCCGAAGTTTGTAACCTTCAGGCCCAGCGGCTACTGTTGTGATTCCCTGATCTTTAGTGATCGGCGGAACATATCCTTCCGGGATATAGTTGACAGGCATGCCCCAAGGACGATCTTTCGGTATTTGATACCTAGGATCATACTTCTCCACTATGGGCGTTGAGGTGATCTCTGAGATCACAGTTCTTTGTAGCTGAGCTTCTGCCATGGCTTGCATGTCGTTACGAAGCTTTCTCATATCCTCTCTCAGAGCGTCGATCTCTTCCTTCAACTCTCTATTTTCTTCCTCAAGATCATCCATCCTTTTCTGACGATTGGCCCGAGTATTGTACGAATGAGACAGATTGACTCTAGAACTGAGACACAAACGTGAGATTCATAGGTAAGAAGAATACGCGATGTGAGAATGATGAATGCAATGATTCTATTAATTGTTTTTTGGTTTAATCAAAATAAACTTTGACAATTAGATTGTAAATATCAAACAGTGGGGAAACCCCTTTTCATTGAAATTCAAAGGATTACAGAAATGGAAATACAGTAGATTACAAGGTGCAGAAACAGAAACCTAAGCTAATGGGTCCCGAGTCCTCTCTGAAGAGAAATCAGGTGCTGATTCTGGTATCTTCCTTTTCTTTGACCGGGGCTCTTGGACCATTGTCGGGTTGTCATTCCTTTGCCAGGTGAAAGGAGTGAGCAAATTCCTTTAGTCTTCTTGATTCTCTACAGCATGTTGCTCCAAAATTTCAATCAGAGCATCCTTTTCTTTTAGTAATTGTTGTATTTTGATGCACTCTACGTCGAGGGTGCGGTACTTGTTCTTCCAAGACCTTCTCTCCTTTTGAACTTTGTTGAGAGTAACCTGAAGCTTTTCAGTTTCCGTCATGAAGTACATGGCAGATTCCCTCGGCGGAATAATTCCGTAACGAGGATAAGGCATCTTTAGCTTGAGAGCTTTAGTTTGTTCCCAGTGGTGATAAGGCTCCCCCGAGACACAGTCCGGTTTTCCTAGAGACTCCCGTCCTTTCTTATGAACATGTTTCCAAGCGTGCACTATTTATGTCTTTAGTGCTCTGTCATTTTCTCCTTCCTTGAAAAGACCTTCCAGATGAACACCCTGTGGGACGTGTCTCATCGGGTATCCAAATTCACGACAAACGAGAACTGGATGGTAATTGATTCCTCCCTTAGTTCCTATAAGGGGTACGTTGGGCAAGTTTCCACAACGGTCAATGATCATGATCCCATCATAAATCCTATTACACCAATCAATGTCAGAGTTGGTGAGAGACATGATTTTCTGCGACCAACGTAAGGCACTCTTGTGATCCCAAAAAGCAGCAGACTTAGGCAAATGGGAGATAAACCATTTATAAAGCAGAGGTACACAGCATGTGATCTCCCCTCCGCTGTACAAATTCCCTAAGTGTACAGAATGATACGCATCTGCGAGCAAAGTTGGCACAGGGTTTCCAATGAGAAAAACCTTAATGGAGTTGATATCGACGAAGTTATTAATGTTGGGCAACAAGAATAACCCGTAGGTGAGCAAGACAAAGATGCTTTCAAAAGCAGTCATATTTCCTATACTGGCAAAATACAGGGCTTTCTTTGTCAAGAACTGGGCTGGCAAACCTTGGATGCCACCCTTAGTGGTTAGGTGAGTCCTGACCTCAGACTCGTCCAAATGAATTGCTCTTGTAATGGTCTGATTCTTTGGAATTTCTTCCAGTCCGGAAAATAGAGCTCGATCAGTGATATGTAGATCAATCAGATGAGAATACTCCTCCAGCGTTAGTGCTAGCTGGTAATCCGGGAATGTAAAGCAGTGATAAACCGGATCGTAGAATTGAACGAGCACGTCCATGATTCCCTCAATCACATGGACCCTTAACAGAGGTAGCAGACCTCCGTACTTGGCTCTGAAAGCCTCTTGGTTTGTGATCATCCCTGCTAACCTTCTCAAATCCTCTAGCTTTGGATCCTTAAAGGTATACCTATGGGTTCTCCTTCTACCAAAATCCATTAGCGCAATCCTTTTCTCTGATATTTGCAATCACAGTCTTAGTTTAATTTGAAAAACAGAAAGACTAGAAGAGAATATTTTTTTTTGTTTTAATGTTTTTTTTTAATGAATGCATGAATGCAGCACACAAAAACATAGAAAAAACATGGGGTCAAAGGGTCGTTGTCATGAAGTCAAGGCTCTACCCATCCCCAAAGGTTTATACTAGGGTGATTTTTGTACCTGTACTCAAAATCATCAGCTCCTCCCAGGAAAGCAAAACAACAAGTGGATCGCCAGCGAGTTGTAGAGCGATCTTAGAGTAAGTGCCACTCACTGAGAATAGATCACCAGCCTCAAATGAGGGTAGTATCGCGTAACAACTATTCCCGATAGTTTCCACACTACAAAAGGGTTTGGCTCCTCAGCTTCTTAGACATCACAATCGGCCCATTGTTTAGGTGAAAGAATGGGTTGCATTGGCCAACCTCCACTGAGGTTGATGGTCGACCTCGTCGCCATCACTTATCTTAAGTGTATACTCAATCTTTCCACATGCGGCATCACACGCATTCCCATTAGCATAAAAATAAACACGTATAGCAATTAGGAAAAGCAGTATATATATTTGTCCTAAACATCCTAGACCTTTAAAGTTATGAATTCTAAGTTCCTGACAGAAAATGGGTTCCCGACGGAGTTACCATCCTGCGGATTCATTCCAAATTAACGGTGTTTTGACCTAAGATCCTAGTGACGTCAAGGTTTCTACCTAGGGGAAAAAAGAGAACAAGATCCCTAAAGAGACCTGTCGTAATATCCCCAACAGAGTCGCCATTTTTCTGTAGCGAGTGATTTTTGGATGTGGTTGCGAAGCACGATCGCTCTAGTACTACAGTTCGATTCATTTTTTATCCTATAAAGCTGATGAAGGAAGGGAAATAGATGTCTCCAACTAACCCTGCTTGCATACTGAGGTTAAACAGTCAAAACTGTTGGTTTACAAATGCTACAAAGATTCGGGGTCTCTCCAAGGTTATTTTGTTGACAATGGGTGCTTTAAGCTATCGGTTGAGATGTTAGGACAGATGTATATGAAAGTATGGGATTTTGGGTTTTTGTTTAGTGTGCTCGCTAAGATCTTTTCTTTCAATCTTATGCCTACGTATTCCCGTTTACCGAAAATAGGGAAATCAGAGCGTTCGTAGTTCCTCCTATGCCATGGGAGGAAATGGTTGTTTTGGTGTCTTGTTCAAAGCCCAAGACGTGAAGCAAAAGGTGGTTTGTATCTTGTTCAAAGCCCAAGATGTGAAGCTAAAAGGGATTTGTATCTTGTTCAAAGCCCAAGATGTGAAGCTAAAAGGGTTTGACTTTAGAGAGAATTTGTTATCTCTAAAGAGGGGGTTGTATGTCACAACTATTTATAAAGGAGAATTACTTTAATCGGGATGTGTGAATCCGGCAATGCCATAATTTCCTTTATAGGGGATTTTAACCTGAAGGAGAAGACTTTAACTCAGTGTAGAGCAATGTTATCTTTCCTTAGGAATTTCTCATGCTAAAAGAGGGACAGTGGCATGGATGTAAATAATCCAGAGGCTTGCTGCTTATAGTAATTAGATGAAGGGGAAGGAGTTGTTGATGTTTGTGTACTGTGAACAAGGCACAGCTTTGATGCTAAAAGGTTGATTGGATCAACCAGTGGTTTTCTTATACAAAGCCTAAGAGGAGGCTAATATGTGTCTCGTACAAAGCCCGAGAGAGAGGCTAAAAGGTTTTGACTCGACGATGGAGTCTTTTGGTATCTCGTATAAAGCCCGAGATGAAGGCTATTTGACTCAACAAGAGAGTTTTTTATATCTCGTACAAAGCCCGAGATGGAGGCTAAAGGGGTGATTAACTCAACGAGGGAGTCTCTTATGTGTCTCGTACGAAGCCCGAGAGAGAGGCTAAACGTTGTTTGACTCCGCTGGGGAGAATCATTGTATAAATCCCAAGAGATAGGCTAACTTCACTGGAGAAGGATCATTATACAAAGCCTAAGAGGAGGCTATGGTGACTGTTTCTGTTGAGTGACAGGTCCAGTATACTGATTTTGAAAGAGAAAATCAGTTCTTATATGAGTAAGGTTGTACTCAAGGCTTTGATTCGAGGATCAGGGTTGTTCCCGTTATTTAAGGAAGTGGGAAATCTGAAGGGTATCGAGACTGTCCGAGTCTACGGGTTTTCTTCCTATTTAAGGAAGGGGTCACTTGAGAATGTCTTTGAGACTCGAGGAGATTAGACTGTCCAAGTCTAGAGTTTCAACTTTTGTACTATGCTTTGAGAAACAGTAGTAGACTCTTTGAAAGGACTGTTCTATGCAGATGATTAAGTTCTGTTCCTATACCTCTAGGAGGTCGTCGGAACAATTTGTACGAAGCCCAAGAGGAGGCTGGAAGCTTTTAAGAAGCCGATAGGTCCTTGTACGAAGCCCAAGAGGAGGCTATCATTCCCGAAGGAAGAGATCATTATACGAAGCCTAAGAGGAGGCTGTGAATACTTCTAAGAAGCCGAGAGGTCCTTGTACTAAGCCTAAGAGGAGGCGGGGTTGCTTTTAGGAAGCCTGTGGGTCCTTGACCAATGCCCAAGATGAGGCCGATGCTTTTAAGAAGCTCGTGTGTTCCCCAAACCCCGAGAAATTCAAGGAAAGCTATTCACAAGGAATAGATCAAGTCAGGAAAGTTCGAGAATTTGGAAGAAACTCAAAGATGCCATTCACGGAGAATACATTCATCTCTGGGAGTAGAGTTTCTTGACAATTCCTAATGAGGACAGCCGAAGAGAAGACTGTATCTGGTGATCCTATTGGGGATCTAGTTGTCTATTTCTACGAATAAATGAAACGGTGTCACCTAGTTCTAGACGTAGTTACCGGGGAAACTCTAAATATCTATACTATTATTACACAGTTGATATGAGTTTATGAAAGAAGACTTACAGCGAAACAGCCCCACAATACAGTTATATGTATATGAAAGCGGTAAATGAAAGCGTATAAACACTTACTCGGTTGTAGAGCTTCCATGCTGTTTGGTTAGTTGTTCAACAAAGAAAGATTGAAAACAACATTATATTTCAAAATCAAAGGAGAAAGTGCTTTGAAAAAGAAAGATTTGGGGCTTACAGCTCGAGGAGAGGCCCAGGGTTTTATCAGTGAGCGCACTGTTGAATTTGTACAGAGGGACTTATACAAGTGACTGAGGCCCAAAAAGGTTTTCTGTACAAAGGGGTTTGGGTCTTACACTCAAATAGAGGCCCAAAAAGTTTTAAAGAAAAAGAGTGGGGCTTATAACACGAGGGCAGTTGATTTTTCATTTAAAAATGGCGATCACGCCGAGGTTTTCTTTTAACGCAGAGGGACTTGTGCAATAAGTGAGGCCCAAATTTGTTTTGGTTAAAAGGGGGTTGGGTCTTACACTCTATTAGAGGCCCAAAAGTTTTGAATGGGTCTTATAGCTCAAGGAGAGGCCCAAGGTTATTTTTCAAAAGGCGACGATCGCGCCGTTTGTTTTTTACGGTATCGGGACTTATACAATACACTGAGGCCCAAAAATAATTTGGTCAAAAAAGGATTGGGTCTTACACTTTATTAGAGGCCCAAAGTGTTTTGAAAATGATTTATGAGGGTTGAATTAATCCAAAAACCCTAATTTGTTTTCAAAATGTGTTTTAATTGAATAAAAATTCAATTAAAATGATCAAAATTGTTTGACATAGGAAAAACAAATTGTGATCTTGGATTAATGCTTCAAAAATTTAGTATTGACCTACAAAATAATTAGAAAGCATTAAAAGTTGCAAAATCAAGGTGGAAAAAATATTTTAAATGTTAAAAACAATTAAAACATTAATTCTTTGCAAAAATATCAATTATACAAAATAAATAATATTTTTGGGATTTTTTGGGAAAATAAAATATTTTAACATTTTTGTGAATTATTAAAAAAAGAATCAACTCAAAATCATTAAAACTCAGAGAGAAATTAATTTTTGAATCAATTAAATAAAATCACAAAAGTCAAATATTCAAATATTGGAAAATGGCGCCAAGAACAAAGGCAAGAACACGCGCGTTTTTCAGTTTTGCCCAGATTTGCATTTTCTCTCCAATCTCACTGAATACTTAATCATATCATGCAATCCACATACCAATCAACTCGTTTCAACCTCACGATCATGTCTATGGTATTTAATTTCATTTAAATTAAACACATAACAAGAAATCATGAAAAATCCTCAAGAACCCTAATTTCTGCATGAAGGCTAGGATTTTTTATACACGATTCAAACAATGCAATTAATTGAGGGGAAACATTCCATGCATGATTATGAACATATGGCCAAATTATTGTGCAGCAAAAATTGCATGAATCATAGAGTTAGAAGAGCTCATGCTTACCACTTGCAGCTGGTGATCGTGATTTGTGTTGGAGGTGTTACAGCTAGGTTCCAATGATCTGGATAACTTCCATATGTGCCATAGAGTGTGTATGAATGCTTGGAATGGATTGAAAGGATCTGGAACTTGAGATGGTACCCCAACTGCAAATCTGTCAAGAACTTAAGCAATTGGCTGGTGATTTTGTGAAATATGTGTTCCAGATGTTATGTGAGTGTTTGGATCACTTCTATATGATGTATGTGAGGTGTGTGTGTGATTGGTTTGGTTGGAAAAGCTTTCAAACTCAAAACCCGATAGTGACTTGCCTTAGAAGGCAAAATTGGAGTAAAAGAAGAGATTTTGAGGAAAGCATCTGTTTGATGGCTTTGGTGTTTTTAAACTGATCATAATTGAGCTCTATTTTTAGTAGAGCAAGTTTGTTTTGCAAGGAATAGTGAATGGCAACTGCTGAGTAGGTTTGGCCAATGTTGGCAAATGAAAATCCAAGTCTCCTCTAGCCATTGACTAGAGGTTAGGGCACAGGCTGCTAGTTCCCTTGGTCTTGGATAAGTCTTGACTGAATTCAGTTGAGAATGGCTCAGTCCATGCCACCTTGATGCTTCCATTGAATGCTCCAATCCAAAATTGGAGTCTTGTCCCTATTTTGGCAATTCTAGGTTCAACATGCTATTTCTTGTTCCAAAGACTTTAGAGGCTTGGCTCAGTGATTATCCCCTTTAGATTCAATCCTCAGAGGTGTCCAAGTGGATAGGAGCATTTGGATTTGGCTGATTTTGGCAAATCGACCAAAAGTGCAAAATCTGCCTTGCCTTGACAGATTTCAACAAGGCAACTTGCCAATGTTATATCTCATGACTCAAATTGAATTTTGTAATGTTCTTGGTCATTTTGGAAAGCCCTTGCATGATACAACAACTGTTTAAACATGTTTGGTTTTGATCTCTTTTGAATCCAAGTGAAAAAATCCCCCTACATTTGGCAAAAAGTAAGGTAAAATCTGACTTAGTGAAATTTTCAGTTAGTGTTGGAACAAAGTGACTTTTCTTGATTTTCATCACTCCATAACTCCAAAGCCATGAGGAATTTGAACATAGGTCAGTATGAAGATTTTGTAGAGGGCAATGAGATCTACAAATCAAGATTTGAATGGGGAACAATGGCCTTGAGGTTTAGGAGTTATGGTCCTCCAAAGTTGGCACATAAGTGTCACTTTTTCCATAACTTAGAAATTTTTCTAAATTTTTATGGTTACCCCTTTTACAAGTTATCCCACTTTCTTTGATTTTTCTTGATGAATGATGATTCAAATCATACATTAACATCATTTTAGGGTTAAAAATCCATTTTGGTGAAAAATCTCAAAAAGTCAAAGTTGACTTTTGTGCACAGTTGACTTTTTATTGGATGAATTCCAAACTGTGCAATTCTTTAGGAAATCATGTCCTTGACCTAAATCAAACTTGATGGACATGTTCCATGGGTGTCATAGGGTATATTGAATCATGTCTTAGGGTTTGGGAGCATGTCCTGGTCAAAAGTCAAAGTTACAGTTGACTTTCCTCGCGAAACCCTAATTGTTTTGCAGATAAAATTGAGACTTGTTGCTCAAGCTTCTTGGATTAATCCATTGTTGCAAATGGATCAATGTATTATATTAGAGACCTTCAAATCATGTCTTGAGGTCTTGGTTCATGATTTGTCCCAAAAGTCAATTTAGGGGTGAATTAGGTCAAGAAACCCTAATTCCTGATTTTTTATGTATACATCCCCGGAGGTCAAATTGACTTGATGATTGGGTCCATGAGGTCCCATTGAGTATATTAGGTTATGTTTTGGATCATTGGCTTGTGCCCAGATGAAAATTTTCCATCTGGAGGCCCTGGTCGACCAAAACCCTAATTTGGTGACACTGTCGATCTTGAGACTTGATCCACCTAGAAAGGAGAAGCCTTGTGCTTAATCCTTGAAGTGGGAGTCCTTTTGATCCATTGTGGATATTTTAGAGGTTAGACAAGTTGAAGATCAAGTCATTCCTTGATTGATCCTTTGTCTAAAGCTCTGAGAGGGCTTGAAACCCTAATTTTGATTGTAGTGAATGCTCAACAACCCTTGAGGAGATTGATGAGGCATGATGGTTCATCCATATTGTGATGATGATTTGCACAATGATGGGAAATCTAAGTGGTCAAAATTTAGGGTATGACAGGAAGTTAAGGTAATAAGTTCAATACCCGATTAAATGAATTGGAGGGAACCGAAAGTGACGTTTATTTAACATGCTACGAATGGTAATGAGAAACCATGAGTATTAACCAAGGATGCTTGGTAGAGTATAGTAGTGGCTTGTATGCCTTAAAATGTGTGAGAACCACTATGTGGATAATGTTTGACGTGTTATGCTATTATATGTGTTTACTTGTAATATTTGTGATTATACCATGTCTATCTAATTGTAAATTATGAATGAAAGAAATATGCATGTTTAAAATATGAATTAGGAAGAGTGAGGAAACTTTACCCCAAAACAAATGGCATGGTTAAGATTGTTATAATTCTAGGTTGTGAATAGAATTGTGATAGAAACTCTGAATAGCGACGCTTGTGAATTCATTGGCGAGTTCTGGCCTGGAGTAGATAACCTCGATGGCAAGGCTCGGGCACCTGATGTAAGAAGGTACATCCATGACGAGATTGGTCTAGAGGAGAGTGAGACACTAGTATGGAACATGTGTGTGAACCTTGTGTTCTTTGTGAAAGGCGTTTATGGCCTTAAGGCATTGTGGCCTTGTGATTGTCGAATACAACCATATTGTACGTGAGATCACATAATCGTAACCGGTAATTTTGTGAGTGTGTTTCTTGGGTCTCGAGCTCCTCTAAAACATGTGCACAACTACTTGGCAGGTTTGATTCCCGCGTGCAGTGCGAATGGCGCTCTGGAAGTGTGTGCTTGTGACGGTTAATGGCCCGTGTGAAGTAACGGTTCATAACGGTTAATGGCCCGTAGAACCCGAATCCATTCGTATGTCAAGTAGGTTACCAGGATCCATGACTCGGGTTGACTTCTAGACGTAGAAGTGGACGGGAAAAGGGGATGCCTTGGTGTGGTTACCGATTAGTGATATTGTGAGTTGATGAACTCATGACATGTTTCCATATAGTGTGAGATTGTGAGATTGTGAACTCAAAGTCATTTCCCTTCCCCTTGACTTGAGTTAGGATTGATAGAACCCTATAAAGCCGAGAGGACCTATAAGATAGAGAACTCACTGAGATTTGATGTATCTCACCCCACTATTGTTGATTATTTTCACGAAGCATTTGCAGGTTTGATTTACCAGTGGAGCTATGCTTGGATGTTTCAAGATAAGCTTAGTTAAGCTTATTCCGCTGTGTATTTTATTGTTCTTGTACAATGAGGAATATTGTATAATGTTCTTAGATTTTTTTATCTTTGGCTAGTTTCCATACCTTGTACCATAGATTGTTTTATGTTTTTAGGAAATGGTCAAGTATGTGAATTACGCCATTAGGCACTTATGATGGTGTCAGTACCAAATAAAATGTGTGTATTATATTATTCTAGATATATATTATACAGGGTATTACATCATCGGAGGTCCTTTGAATGATAGTCGCATTAGAGTGGACTTTGGCATGACGTTGAGAGTCGATCCGGTATCTGCCTGTACGCTGGCTAAAGCATTGTCCTGGCAGTTGACTGTGATATTAAGCGCCATGTTATGACTTGGGCCCTCTTCTGGCAATTCCTCATCACTAAACCCAAGTTGTTGCAGGAAGTGATGTTTGAGACGATACTGTCGAACTGTCGTATTGATACATTATGTTCCACGAAGGCCTGTTCTAAGACTTTCTGTAGAGCCTTTTTGTGGGCTTCGGAACTGAGCAAAAGCGATAACACTGAGATCTTTGAAGGTGTTTGTAACAGCTGATCAACAATGTTGTATTCACTCCTTTGGATGAGCTTTAGCATCTCATCATCGTTCTTTGAAAGGTAGGGATCACTGGATTGACCGGCTGGTAGATTAGGAACTTTTGTGTGGGGTTCCTTTTCTCTGTTAGGTTCTCTAACTCCTCTGTTGAAGATCCGACCACTCCGTGTTACTCGACTGATGTCTGCAATATTCACGACGGATGGTAATGGAATTTCCTTTCCATTCTCAATTGTTGTTGCACCGTATTTGTAAGGGATCGGCTTATCGGATTCATACGGTAGTGGTCCTGGCAGATACATAACTACAGGAGCCTTCTGATTTTTCTGACTGTCGTAGGTAACTTCAATCAGTTCCTGGTTAAGAACCTTCAATTTTTCAAGTAGAGGGATGATAGTACAAACATCTATGGTCCTTTCATGATCAGAGATTACGACAACATCCCTGATCTGATCAGCGAAATAGTCTGGCGTCCAGTTGATCGATCCAGAACTTGGACACGGTTGAATCTCCTTGGGAGCCAACTAACCTTGAAAGGCTGCTCGCACGAGGTAACATCCTTGATTATTTTTCAAGCAGACTCTTCAGTGCTCGTAATTGTGTGGTGGTACCTGGCCACGTCCGCTTTGAAAGGATGTGAAAGAAGACTTACATTGAAACAACCCCACAATACAGCTATATACATATGAAAACGGTAAATGAAAGCGGATAAACACTTACCCGTTGTAGAGCTTCCATGCTGTTTGGTTAGTTGTTCAACAAAGAAAGTTTTAATAACAACATATATTCAAAGTCAAAGGAGAAAGTGTTTTGAAAAGCTTATTAGGGCTTACAGCTCAAGGAGAGGCCCAAGTTTTAACAATGATCGCACCGTTGTTTTGAAAACTGTACAGAGGGACTTAGACAATATGTGAGGCCCACAAAGTTTTTTTGTACGAGGGGATGGGTCTTACACTTTATTAGAGGCCCAAAGATTTATTTTTGTACAAGGGATGAGACTTACAACTCAAGAAGAGGCCCAAGGTTATTTGTTAAAAAGGCGACGTTCGCGCCGAACTTTTTGACGATATCGGGACTTATACAATACACTGAGGCCCAAACTATTTTATTTACAAAGGGGTTGGGTCTTACACTCTATTAGAGGCCCAAAGAAGTATTCAAAGAAAAGAAATGGGGCTTATAACACGAGGGTAGGCCCAGATGATTTGTTTTTGAACTGGCGATCGCGCCGAGATTTTTCTTTTAACGCAGAGGGACTTATACAATGTCTGAGGCCCAAAATTGTTTTGGTTAAAAGGGGATTGGGTATTACACTCTATTAGAGGCCCAAAAGATTTTTTTAAATAAAAGATGGGGCTTACAGCTCAAGGAGATGCCCAATTAATTTTGTTAAAAAGGCGACGATCGCGCCGTTGTTTTTGAAAATACAGTGGGACTTATACAATGGTTTAGGCCCAAAATGTTTTGTATTTCCAAAGGGGGTGGGTCTTACACTATAAAAGAGGCCCAAAGATATTTAAAGAAAAAGAATGGGGCTTACAACTCAAGGAGAGGCCCAGGTGATTTGATTTTTGAACTGGCGATTGCGCCGAGATTTTTCTTTTAACGCAGAGGGACTTATACAATATCTGAGGCCCAAAATTGTTTTGGTTAAAAGGGGATTGGGTCTTACGCTCTATTAGAGGCCCAAAGTGTTTGAAAATGATTTGTTTAGGGTGATTATCAAAACCCTAAATTAATTTCAAAATGTAGTTTAATTAAATAAAAATTTAATTAAAATGATCAAAATTATCAAACATGTATGAAAAACAAGTTGTGATCTTGGATTAATGTTTTAAAAATCATGTTTATATCCACAAAATGATTGGAAATCAATTAAGTTTGGAAAATCAAGGGAGAACAAATATTTCAAATGTTAAAAATAAATAAAACATTGATTCTTTGTAAAAATATCAAATATATGAAATAAATAATATTTTTGGGAGTTTTTGGCAAAATAAAATATTTTAACATTTTTGTGAATTATTAAAAAAAGAATCAACTCAAAATCATTAAAATTCAGAGAGAAATTAATTTTTGAATCAATTAAATAAAATCACAAAATTCAAATATTTGAATTTTCAAAAAAGGCGCCAAGAACATGGCAAGAACACCCGCCACCCTCTGTTTCTGCAGATTTGCATTTTCTATCCAATCTCCCTTAATACTTGATGATATCATGCAATCTTCATATCAATCTGCTCGTTTTCACCTCACGATCATGTATATGGTCTCTTGCAGCTGGTGATCGTGTTTTGTGTTAGAGGTGTTGCAAGCTGGTTCCAATGATTTGCACAGCTTCCCTAGGTGCCAAGTGATGTGTCTGAATGCTTGGAGTGGTTTGAAACAAGCTGAAACTTGAGATGGTACCTCAATTGCACCTCTGTCAAGAACTTGAGCAGTTGGCAAGTGATTTTGTGATTTTGGTGTTACAGATGTTATGTGAGTGTTTGGATCACTTCCATATGATGTTTATGAGGGGTGTGTGTGTGTGTGTGTGTGTGTGTGTGTGTGTGTGTGTGTGTGTGTGTGTGTGATTGGTTTGGTTGGAATAGCTCTCAAACTCAAAACCCGATAGTGACTTGCTTTGGAAGGCAATTTTAGAAGTGAGAAGGTGATTTTGAGGAAAGCATTTGTTTGATGGCTTTGGTGTACTCAAACTGAGCACAAATGATCTCTATTTATAGTAGAGCAAGTTTGTTTTGGTTACAATAGTGAATGGCAACTGCAGCAGAGGTTTGACAAACGTTGATCAATAGGAATTCAAGTCTCCTCTAGCCATTGACTAGAGGTTAGAGCACAGGTTGCTGGTTCCCTAGTTCTTGGATAAGTCTTGACTGAATTCAGTTGGAAAAGGCTCAGTCCATGCCACCTTGGTGCATCCATTGAATTCTCCAAAACAAAATTGGAGTCTTGTCCCCTCTTTAGGGTTTTTTAGGTTTGGCATGCTACTTTTGGTTCCAAGGACTTGGGAGGCTGATGGATCAGTGTTTGTCCCTCCTTGGTATCCCCCTGAGGTGTTCAGATGGATAGACTTGTTTGTCATTTGCACAAATTGGGAAAATCGAGTAAAATGCACAAATCTGCCTTGCCATGACAGTTTGCAGCAAGGCATATTGTCATTGTCATATCTCACAGCTCAAGTGGAATTTGGTGGAGTTCTTGGCCATTTTGGAGAGCTCTCATATGATACAACATATCTGTGATCATAGTTTGTCTTGACACTTTTTGGATCCAAGTGAAAAATGCCCCTACATTTTGGAAAAAGTGAAACAGATTCTGACTTAGTGAAAATTTCACTAAGTGTTGGAAAAAAGTGACATTTTCACTTTTTGTGATTTTGATCATTCCATAACTGAAAATCCATGAGGAATTGGAATGAGTGGTAGTTGAAGCTTTTGTAGAGTGCCATGAGAGCTAAAAATCCATCTTTGGATCAGCCAAAATGGTTGCTTGGATCTCAAGTTATGATCCTTGGAAGTTGGTACCCTAGCCACTTTGTTCCATAACTTAAAAAATTTCTAAGTTTTTTATGGTTACCCCTTTTACAAGTTATCCCACTTTTCTTGATTTTTATTGATGAATGATGATTCCAATCACACATTAACATCATTTTAGGGTTAGGGAACCATAATTGACCAAAAAATCAAAAAGTCAAACTTTGACTTTTGGGCACAGTTGACTTTTTATCAGATGAACTCCAAACTGTACGATCCTCTATGAAATCAAGTCCTTGACCTAAATCAAACTTGATATACATGTTCCATGGGTTTTATAGGGTGTATTGAATCATGTCCCAAGGTTTGTGAGCATGCCTTGGTCAAAAGTCAAAGGTACAGTTGACTTTTCTAGCGAAACCCTAACTGTGGTTTGGATGAACTTGAAACTTGTGAATCAAGCTTCTTGGATCAATCCATTATTGCAAATGGATAAATGTAATGTGTTAGAGACCCTCAAATCCTCTCTTGAGGTCTTGGCTCATGTTTTGTCCCAGAAGTCAACTTAGGGGTGAATTAGGTCAAGAAACCCTAATTCCTAATTTTTTATGAATGCACCCCTTGAGCCAAAATTGACTTGATGATTGGGTTAATGATGTCCCTTGGAGAATCTTAGGTTGTTCTTTGAAGCCTTGGCTCATGCCTAGAGGAAAATTTCCATCTGGAGGCCTTGGTCGACCAAAACCCTAATTTGGTGACACTGGCGATCTTGAGGTTTAATCCACTTGGAATGTTGCAGCCTTGTGCTTAATCCTTGAAGTGGGAGTCCTCTTGATCCTTTGTGGGTGTTTGAGAGGCTAGAAAAGTTAAAGATCATGTTATTTCTTGATTTATCCTTTGTCTAAGGGCTCTGGGAGGGCTTGAGACCCTAATTCTTAGCTGTAGTGGATGCTCACCCATCTGTGAGGAGATTGATGAGGCATGAAGGTACATCCATATTGTGATGATGATTTGCACAATGATGGGAAATATTAGTGGTAAAAATTTGGGGTATGACACCTTGGTCTTCATATACCAACTTAGTGGTTGGTTAATCATGGTTTGATTCATGAACACTTAAAACATGTCTTAGGTACTTTCTTTTCTTAGAATTGCCGAACTTCTTGAATGCTAATTGGTGTGAATCCCATGATGATTTGTTGACATTTTAAACATAATTTATATGTCATTTACCACTGCCTCTTGTACTTAGGCACACATTTAACATGATTTGGATTCATTTTCCTTGCTTGCCATTTAACATGATTTTGTGGAATGGTGTGGATGCTAGTTTAGCAATTGTTTGTATTGTCTTTGAATATTGGTATGCCATAGTGACATGAGTGATAACTTGACATGTTTACACATTGAATAACATGATACATTTCTGACCTTAGGCTTTCATGGATTCCTTTCACACTTGGTTGTTCATCATATGTTCATAATTGTCCAAAACATGCTTAAGATAAGATCTTTATGCATAATTTGCAAATCATTTGAACATGACCTAAAGTGCATTTCATAATCAATCCGCAATGCTTCAAGCATTAACTTGACAATGTTCATACCTTGTGTGTTGCTTATACATGGATTAGTTCCACTTGTGCTAACTTTGAGAAGTTCATTTGGTATGGCTTGTAAATGATACATTTTTAGGCGATGACATATGACAAAACATGACACTTTTGCATGCTCCCTTAGGACATTAACTTATATAAGATAAATTAGGTTTTGCTACTGCCCCTAGTAGAATCTCATACCTTTAGTACACTTCTAACTTTGGTTGTTGTTGGATATTCATCTTAGTGTAGTCTTAGGACTCTAACATAATCATAATTGCATGTTTGTACACTTTGCTTTTGACTATTCATTAGTTGAGCTTGGCTTGGAGATGGTAAGTTTATGGTGCTTTACATGCTTATTTACACTTACATGATTCCTTTTCCTGTCACTTCTTATTCACTTCTCTCTTTTGTGATTAATTAGAATAATGTTTACTTGTGTTGATTCACATGATCCCTTAGGATTGCTAGCTCCACTTAATTTCCCATTAAGTTGAAGGTAGGAGAGACATTAGGCTGGCAATCCATGTATGATAACAAGTAGGTTAGTTCTCTCTTAACCTTAACCATAGGGCCACCATTGTATGATAACATTAGGATCTAATCTCCCTGAGTGTTTTCTTTCAACTTTGAGTCCTTTCTCTTCTCTCATCTCAAAAGAAAAGCTAAAAAAACACTTAATAACTATCGTATGCAGAGTGCACCACGAGCCTTAAGTACATGGGAAATGATTAGTGAAGGTCTCCTTTACTATTCTAGGATGCTTTGCAAACGTTCAGTTGGGAGCGACCTTGTAAAGCATTCGCCCCTATGTCATAGTTTTAGCACAAAACATACCACAAACACAATCAATCAAAACACTTTCTTCTAAAAAACAAAAACAAACAATCGTCTCCCTTCAGGATTCTCTTATCATCTCCCTCACTCCATTCGTAAAGGATACCTCATTTCCGTTCTACCACAAATAGGTAATCGCGTAAGACTCCATATAACGAGCGGCAACACCTAAACTGCAGGAACGCGAACATTGGCATCTTCCACTATAAAAACACAAAACAACAAGACCCTGTAAGTCGAACTATGACTGCTCTGACTTCCTCTCTCCCATTCGATTGAGGATACATATGCACGAGACGGCGATGTCTTAGAGAGCAACCTTCCCCCACAAACTCGTAGTCCATCGAACTACATCGACTCTGATTCTTCATTCGTCCATGAAGATACGTAGGCATAAGATTGTGATGATCATTGCGAGTCCTCTTTTGGTTTTCACCTTCCCTTTTCCCCCGTTCCATTTCCAGTTAGCAGACGAGCTTCAGATAACCCACACCCTTTGATCGATAACAACAAGCGTGGATCCCATCGAGTACGATGGACGTGAGAGGGTGCTAATACCTTCCTCTCGCGTAACCGACTCCCGAACCCAGGATATGATTGTGATGACCATTCCTTTCCCTTTGTTAAGGTTTTCTTCGATCGTTTCCTTTCCTTGCATCGGGATAAATAACGTTCGGTGGCGACTCTTCTGTCTTTTCCGCCGGTTGATTTTTGCAGATGCGACAGCAACCAAAAAGCAATCAAAGAATTAAAACGAGCATGCCAGGTTAAACCACGCAAAATGTAGATTAATATCACTGACGTTTGCAAGCTCGATTTTGAAATTTTCCGTCCACTTATTTTACGTACAATTGACTTTGTTTGACCGATTCAGCTATAATTCCAATAAGTTTATTCTGGCTGATAAATTTGGCATTATGCAAGATGAAATGCATGATAGGCTATGCAGATGATGCAAAGTGAAAATAAAGGTCAAATGAATGCAACTTTTAAAATGCCTGGTCAAAATTTAGGGTATGACAGCTGCCCTTATTTAATCTTCTTAGACCTGAAGGTATGAACAGCAACGACTTTTCAGACATTCGAGGTAAAAGAGGATTAAATACTAGACTGCCCAGAATTTTGATCGATTAAAAAAGGGATAAATGCAGTGACATGCTTGTGATGCAAATGGATGGTATGGAAGGTATGCAATGTTACGAATGCATGAAAGACGCTCTAGTTTTGGTAAAAGGTTAAACCACGGTAACCGGTAATGTGGTAATGGTGACAATGAAAGGTAGGGTAGAGACAAGGTAAGACCAACGCGTCTATGGATATGAAGTATGATCAATGGATCTACAACCCAAAAGATGGTAAAATGAGATCAACGTATCTATGGAAAGGAAGTAGGATCAACGGATCTACAACCCAAAAGGATGAGGAGAAGTAAGATCAACGGATTTATGACTCAAAAGAAGATCAACGGATCTATGAATAGGAAGTATGATCAATATATCTATAACCAAGGGAACAGGATCAATGGATCCACGACCCAAAAAATGAAGAGAAACAATATCCACGGATTTACAACTCAAAGGAAGATCAACGAATCTTATGAAAAGGAAGTAGGATCAACGAATCTACAACCCAAAAGGTGGAGAGAAGTAAGATCAACAAATTTACGACTCAAAAGAAAGATCAACGGATCTAAAAATAGGAAGTAGGATCAACAGATCTACAACCCACAAAAGGAAGAGAAGCAACATCAACAGATTTGTGACCCAAAGAAAGATCAACGTATCTATGAAAAAGAAGTAGGGTCAACGGATCTATAACCCAAAAGGTAAAGAGAAGTAAGATCAACGGATCTATAACTCAAAAGTTGGGGAATAGGAAGTAAGATCAACGGATCTACAACCCAAGAAAATGAAAGGGGATTAAGATCAACAGATCTACAACCCAAGAAAATGAAAGGGGATTAAGATCAACGGGTCTACAAATAGGAAGTAGGATTAACGGATCTATAACCGAGAAACTGTAAATAGAAAGATGACTCCACTTGGGGAACAAAGGGTAAATAGAGGGTAAGATTGATAGATCTATGGCCTTGAGGATTGGTTGAAATATCTGCTGGAGAATAGACTTGACATTCTCTATGGGGATGTATTATTGTTATGATTGAGGATTGATTTAGGATTTTGGCTAGGTAACAAATCTGGCTTACGCTTTGTATGCATATGTTTGAATTTTTCTATGGCGTAATGGTCCATGTCGAATGGAAATGCTACGCGTTTTAGTAGATGCAATGCAATGATGATTATGTATACAAAAAAATGATGATGTATCAGACAGGAACTGACTTTGAAAAGAAAATTGACTTTGAGACGAGAACTGGAGTTTAAAAGCAGACTAAAGAATGGGTGACCAGATGGAAACCGGTGTAAAAGTTGTCTACCAGACGGGAACTGGTATCTTGAGATGATTTTCCAGACGGGAACTGGTTTCAGAGAGTTTTGGGTTACAAGGCTTTTGATGTAAAATACATGTTATGGGGGTTAGGTCGGGTGAATGAGATGATATGCATGGCTCTATGCTAGAGTGAAGCGACATGACTAATGCATGAGGATGATTTATGCAATGATATGAAAGTTTCCACAAATGCCCCTGTGTGGATAATGGAAAGAGTGGTCTTTTGTATCAGAGCTTCTGTTGACAAGCAAAGGTTATTTGATAAGGTGGTAACATGATTCCCCAACACTCGTTTTGAACTCAAAAGTTGTTGGCGAAATAGAATTTACTTGAGCAGCCTGAAAGCATGGAGAGGTCTTGCCCTAGTGGAGTTCAACTTGCCCTAGTCTTTCTGTAGGTATTTGAAGAATTTTCCTTGAAAGGAAGTTGGAAGCAGTTGTACAATGAGATGGCCTCGAGATGGCTTGCCCCATAATCCCAAGTCGTGAAAGGATTTGTCCTTGATTAACTGACTCTTGGAGTGGTTAGTTTCGACATGCTCTTGAGGTAGCTTGCCCCAGAATGAGCATTGAAGTGACTTAATTTGTGTTGATTGAATGCTGCAAGGACTTTTCCTTAGTCAAAAGAACCTTTGGATGGTTTGCCCCTGGTTAGTAGGGTCTTGAGCTGATTCACTTAGATCAACCAATTCTTGAATGATTTGTCCCATAAGTAACTGATGTTTGGGGGACTTGCTTTAGACAGATTGATTCCTCAGGTTAATATGCTAATGCCCCTGATCCATGAGGTGTTCTTGATTTTGATCAACTTTGCTGAATGATCTGTTCCTCTTCGATTGCTCCTTGTTGGAATTTTCTTGATGTCGAGTATTGACTTGCAATTAAAAAATGCTCATTCACAAATGGTAATTTTAATGCGATGTTCATGCAAGTTTTGAAAAAGGATCAATCATTATTGGAATGATGTGAGAGTGTGTAACGAATGGACCATTAGTCCAAACATAGTGCTGACTTGGCTAATGTGAAAGATATAGCAAGATTATGATTAGCAAATTTGGGAGTCAGTTTACGCAACCTTGCTGTAGTATGCTTTCAGGATAAACCCTGCTTCAATTAGGTCTTTTGAGGTTTGTCATACCCCAAATTTTGACCACTAAGATTCCCCATCATTGTGCAAATCATCATCACAATATGGATGGACCATCATACCATATTAGTCTCCCCAAAGATGGGTGAGCATCCACTACAATCAAACTTAGGGTTTCAAGCCCTCTCAAAGCTCTTAGACAAAGGATCAATCAAGAAATGACATGATCCCCAACTTGTCTAAACATCTCAAACATCCCCAATGGATCAAGAGGACTCCCACATCAAGGATCAAGCACCAGGCTGCAACATTCCAAGTGGATCAAGCCTCAAGATCGCCAGTGTCACCAAATTAGGCTTTTAGTCGACCAGGGCCTCCAGATGGAATTTTTCATCTGGGAATGAGCCAATGCTTCAAAGCACAACCTAAGATTCTCCAAGAGACATCATGAACCCAATCATCAAGTCAATTTAGCCTCAGGGGATGCATTCATAAAAAATTAGGAATTAGGGTTTCTTGACCTAATTCACCCCTAAGTTGACTTTTGGGACAAAACATGAGCCAAGACCTCAAGACATGATTTGAGGGTCTCTAATACACTACATTGATCCATTTGCAACAATGGATTGATCCAAGAAGCTTGATCAACAAGTTTCAAGTTCATCAGAACCATAATTAGGGTTTCGCGGGAAAAGTCAAATATGCCTTTGACTTTTGACCCAGGCATACTCCCAAACCTTGGGACATAATTCAATACACCCTATAACACCCATGGAACATGTCCATCAAGTTTGATTTAGGTCAAGGACTTGATTTCATAAAGGATCGCACAGTTTGGAATTCATCTGACAAAAAGTCAACTGTGCACAAAAGTCAACTTTGACTTTTTAAGATTTTTCACAATTATGGTTCTTTGACCCTAAAATGATGTTAATGTGTGATTGGAATCATCATTCATCAAGAAAAATCAAGAAAAGTGGGATAACTTGTAAAAGGGGTAACCATAAAAAACTTGGAAATTTTCTAAGTTATGGAACAAAGTGGCTACGGTACCAACTTTGGAGGAGCGTAACTCCTAAACCACAAGGCCATTTTCCCCCATTCAAAGCTGGATTTGTAGCTCTCATGGCCCTCTACAAAATCTACAAACACACCTCATTCCAATTCATCATGGATTTTGAGTTATGGAATGATCAAAATGGCTGAAAACATGAAATGTCACTTTTTCCAACACTTAGTGAAATTTTCACTAAGTCAGAGTCTGTCTTGCTTTTTTTCTAAAAGTAGGGGGATTTTTTACTTGGATCCAAAAAGTATCAAGACAAACTATGATCACACATATGTTGTATCATATGAGGGCTTTCCAAAATGACCAAGAACTTCACCAAACTCAATCTGAGCCATGAGATATGACCATGCCAATATGCCTTGCTGCAAACTGTCATGGCAAGGCAGATTTAGGGATATTGCTCGATTTGCCCAAATTTTGCAAAGGGCAAGCAAATCTATCCATCTGAACACCTTAAGGGGGGACCTAGGAGGGACAAACACTGATCCATCAGCCTCCCAAGTCTTTGGAACCAAAAGTAGCATGCCAAACCTAGAAATGCCTAAAAGAGGGACAAGACTCCAATTTTGGTTTGGAGCATTTAATGGATGCACCAAGGTGGCATGGACTGAGCCCTTTCCAAATGAATTCAGTCAAGACATATCCAAGACCAAGGGAACCAACAGCCTATGCCCTAACCTCTAGTCAATGGCTAGAGGAGACTTGGATTCTCATTGCTCAACATTGGCCAAACCTCTACAGCAGTTGCCATTCACTATTGCAGCCAAAACAAACTTGCTCTACTATAAATAGAGCTCATTTGTGCTTAGTTTAAGTACACCAAAGCACTATAACACTTGTTTTCCTCAAAATCTCCTTCTCTTGGCAAAAATGCCTTTTTTAGCAAGGTAACTCTGAGTTTTTAAGTTAGAGAGTAATTCCATCACAGCTCATGATCCAAACACATCCAATATGTCATATCTTAGTTGTCCAAACCTTCACAAGTGACCTATAACCCCAAAATCACAAAGTCACCTCTCAAAACCTCAAAATAGGACTTTTGTGCATTTTTCAAGCCATGTCTTGAATCAGTCACTTTCCAAACCAGATAAAACCTCAAACACACTCCAAATATCATCCTTGAACTGTCCCAAATGGTTCCCCACATCTGGAACACCATTTGAGAGAGTTGCTATTTTGGCCACTTTTGCCCCTTTTGCAAGAAAGAGCTCAAACTTGCTCCAGAGGTTTCCAGCTGATTCCAACCATCCTAAAAGCTTCTAAGAGATTATTTGAGGGTGTCCAAAACATCAAATTATTTCTGGAACAAAGCACTTGGCAGATTGCACAAAAGCTCCAAAAAGAGGTAAGCATTACAACTTGAATTCTTTGAATCATGCTTTCCTTTGATGTCCACTGATCATGCACATCTTATACATGTTATATGTGTTGTGTTTGCACCAATTCATCATGTAATTCATGCCTGTAACAAGAGATAGCACAGAAAATGCAAATCATGGCCTATTTCAAAACCACTATCGGGTTTTTCGATAGGAGCATGATCTGAAAAAAACACCACCACCATTGGATTCCATGTGAAATTCTAGGCAGGATAGACCTAAATTTTGTCCCAATCCATGGAGAAATGAGAAAGTTATGGCCTTCATGTTTCTAACCAAAATCTTGCCTTGCCTTGCCTTGGGCAAGGCCAAAAACAAGGCAAGCCTTGTATATTTGTGTATGTGTTTCAATACACGGATGTATCACCACCCCAGTGGTAAGGCGCACATGCTGTACATAAGAGGTCTGGGGTTCGAATCCCCCTCGCCCCAGACCCTCTTTTTGCTATGTTTTTCCACTTTTTTACTATTTTTCATATTATTTTTAATAGTTTGAAAAATTAATAACTCCCTCAATTTTAATTATTTTTTATTGGTTCTTTTTGCAAAAAATCACAAAAATTTTGAAATATTTTATTCCACAAAAAAATCAAATTTATATTATATATTTAATATAATTGGTATTTTTTTGAATAAATTCATTTTTAATTGTTTTTAAACATTTTAAAAGTGAATATTCATCTTGAAAATCAAAACCAAATGAGTTTTAATTCATCTTGTGATTAAAACCTCATTTTTCAAACCTTAAACAAATATCACAAGTGGTTTATTCAAACTTATTTGGTATTTTTATCATTTTTATTGATTTTCTTTAAATATTTACTTTTAAAGAAAAACAAAATTAGGGTTTCATTGATTTTTACCCTCATCAATCATTTTCAAACACTCATGGGTCTCTAATAGAGTGTAAGACTCAACCCCTTTTGTAAATAAACATTTTGGGCCTCACATATTGTATAAGTCCCTCTGTATATTTTCAAAACAACGACGCGATCGTCGCCTTTCCAAAATCCTCTGGGCCTCTCCTTCAGCTGTAAGCCCCATCTCTTGTACAAAACTAACCTCTCTTTGGGCCACTAATAGAGTGTAAGACCCAATCCCCTTTTTAACCAAAACCATTTTGGGCCTCAGTCATTGTATAAGACCCACGGTGCTTTCAAAAATCTCGGTGCAATCGCCATTTTAAAACAAAATCATCTGGGCCTACCCTCGTGTTATAAGCCTCATTCCTTTTCTGTAAACACCTTTGGGCCTCTTGAGAGAGTGTAAGACCCATCCCTTTGTACAGAAAACCTTTTGGGCCTTAGTCACTTGTATAAGTCCCTGTACAAATTCAAACAACAGTGCAATCACTGATCAAACCTTGGGCCTCTCGTCGAGCTGTAAGCCCCAAAAATCTGTTCAAAACACTTTCTCCTTTGATTTTGAATATATGTTGTTATCAAAACTTTCTTTGTTGAACAACTAACCAAACAACATGGAAGCTCTACAACGGGTAAGTGTTTATCCGCTTTCATTTATCGCTTTCATATATATAACTGTATTGTGGGGCTGTTTCACTGTAAGTCTTTTTTCACAAACTTTTATATACTTGTCAAATATCCACTGTGTAATACTAGTATAACTATTTAGAGTTTTCCCCGACAACTACGTATAGCACTAGGTAAAGCCCCGTTGGTCACTCTTAAATACAAACAAAACTAGATCCCAATAGGATTTTCAGATACAGTCTTCCCTCCTCTTAGGGTTAAACAATATGGAGACGTGAAAGGCAGCATTCTTTGTGAACCCTTTCTCAGAATGTCATCCTTAGAAATTGTCAAAGAAACTCTAACTCCCCAGAAATGATATTTTATCCATGAATGGCATCTCTTGAGTTTCTTCCAAATTCTCAGACTTTCCTGGCTTGATCTATTCTCGGTGAATAGCATGTCTTGAAATTTTCGGGGTTTGGGGACCCACAGACTTCCTAAAAGCATCCCCGCCTCCTCTTGGCGTTTACAAGGACCCGTTGGCTTCTTAGAAGTTCTCATGCCTTCTCTTGGGCTTCATACAAGGACCCTGACGACCTCTTAAAGGTATAGGACAGAACTTAGTTATCATTTGCTAGAGCAGTCTTTCCAGTGTCAAAACTCTGGCCGTTGTAGGGTTGATACTCATCCCTTAATGCCCGTGCCTCCTCTTGGACATTGTACAAAAGATAAAACTCTAGACATGGACAGTCTAAAACCCTTGAGTCTCAAAGACATTCTCAAGTTCCTTTCAAACATAGGAAAAAACACCGATCACTCTGGATAAATCTCCAGCAGAAACCCAGTCTCTCTCATGAGAGTTCCCCACACTTGGACCTGCCTAGGAATCTCGCTGACCTTCGGCACTAAGATAGCCTCCTCTTGGGCTTTGTACAAATGATTCCTCCCCTTCAGAGGTAACCTTTTCAGACTCTCTTATTGAGTCAACCACTTTTAGCCTCCGTCTTGGGCGTTGTACAAGACACATAAAAATCACTCTCTTGTTGAGTATAAAAGACTCTCTTGTTGATTCAACCACTTTGAGCCTCTGTCTTGGGCTTCGTATAAGACACATAATCACTCTCTTGTTGAGTATAAAAGACTCTCTTGTTGATTCAACCACTTTGAACCTCCGTCTTGGGCTTCGTACAAGACACATAAACACTCTCTTGTTGAGTATAAAAGGCTCTCTTGTGGAGTCAATCCTCTTTAGCCTCCGTCTTGGGCTTTGTACAAGACACATAGAGAAACACTCTCTTGTTTAGTATAAAAGACTCTCTTGTTGAGTCAACCCCTTTATCCTCTATCTCGGGCTTCGTACGAGATAGAAACACTCTCTTGTTGAGTATAAAAGACTCTCTTGTTAGGTCAATCTTTTCAGCCTCAATCTCGGGCTTCGTACGAGATAGAAATACACTCTCTTGTTGAGTATAAAAAACTCTCTTGTTGAGTCAATCAATCTTCAGACTCTCTTGTTGAGTCAATCACCTGTTCAAAACTCTCTTGTTGAGTCACCGTCTTGGGCTTTATACAGGACAGATAAAATTACTCTCTTGTTGAGTCAAACCCTTTTAGCCTCAATCTTGGGCTTTGTACAAGACAGAAAGAACATTTTCCCCAAAAATTCAACTTCTAGTCTCCTCTTAGGCTTTGTATAAAGAAAACTCCGGTTGAATCAATCAACCTTTTAGGATCAAAGTTGTGCCTTGCACACATCATACAAACATCAACAACTCTTCTTTAGAGATGACAATTTCTCTCTCAGTTAAACCTTTAGCTTCACATCTTGGGCTTTGAACAAGATACAAATAGTCCCTTCAGCTTCACATCTTGGGCTTTGAACAAGATACAAATCACCCATTTAGCTTCATGTCTTGGGCTTTGAACAAGACACCAAAACAACCTTTTTTCCTCCCATAGAATAGGAGGAACTACGATCGCTCTGATTTCCCTGTTTCGTTAAAACAGGAATACGTAGGCATAAGATTACAAAAATCTTAGCGAGCATACTAATCAAAAAACCCAAAATCCCGTACCTTCATACATCAATCGGAAAGCATCAGTCCTAACATCCTCACAAATAGTCCAGGCACTATTTTAAATTAATAACCCAAAGGGAGAACCCCCTATATTGATAGCATCTGTAAACCAACAGTTTTGACTGTTTAAACTCAGTTTGTAAGCAGGGTTAATTGGAGACATCTATTTCCCTTACTTAATCAGCTTAATAGGATAAAAAATGAATCGAACTGTAGTACCATAGCGATAGTGATTCAAAACCACAAAAATTGCGCTACAAAAAAGTGGCGACCACAGTGGGAGGCATTCTTTCTTGTTTTCCTAAGGGATGAAACCCTAAATTCAGTTCACAGAAATGACGGCTCTGCTGGGGGGTCATTGTTTGTATAGGATTATAAGACTAGAGGTCTAGGATAATTAAGACAAATATATATATTGCTTTTCCTAATTGATATCTGTGTTTATTTTTCTGCTAATAGGAATGCGTGTGATGCCGCATGTGGAAAGATTGAGTATACACCTAAGATAGGTGATGGCAATGCGGGTAATCTTGCGGGGAGTGAATCTCATTTAAGAGTCCCCGATCGACCATCAAACTCAGTGGAGACTCCCTTTGCAGATACATTGCCTATACGACTTCGGTTGTTGAAAGTAGTGTGGTCGACTGGGTTATCTGAGAAGTTGAGGTTTTTAGTAGACTTAAACCATTTTGTAGTGCGGAAGCTATCAGAAATAGATGTTACGTGATACTACCCTCATCTGAGATCACTCTAGGATGCATCAACTCGCTGGCGATCTGCTTACTGTTGTTATCCCAAGAGGGGTCAATGATTTTGCGGACAGGTACAAAAAATCACCAGTATAAACCTTTGGGGGGGTAAAGCCTTGACTTCATGACACCGACCCTTTGACCCCATGTTTTTTCTATGTTTTTGTGTGCTGCATTCATGCATTCATCTAAAAAACATAAAAAAAAAATCTTCTCTTCTAGTCTCTCATTTTCAAATTAAACTAAGACAATGATTGCAAATGTCAGATAAAAAGATTGCGCTAATGGATTTCGGTAGAAGGAAAACTCATAAGTACACCTTCAAGGTTCCAAAACTAGAAGATTTAAGAGGTCTAGCAAGAATGATCACTTACCACGAGGCTTTCAGAGCCAAGTATGGAGGACTGCTGTCCTTGTTAAGGGTCCACGTAATTGAAGGAATCCTGTCCACACTAATCCATTTCTACGATCCGGTCTATCACTATTTCACATTCCCGGATTATCAGCTCGCACCAACACTGGAGGAGTACTCTCACCTGACTGATCTGCACATTACTGATCAAGCTCCATTTTTTGGACTGGAAGAGATTCCAAAGGATCCAACCATCGCGAGAGCAATCTATTTGGATGAGTCAGAGGTCAGGACTCACATGACCACTAAGGGTGGAATCCAGGGTTTGCCAGCCCAGTTCTTGACAAAGAAAGCCATGTACTTTGCTAGTATAGGGAACGTGGCTACTTTCGAGAGCATCTTTGTTTTGCTCACCTACGGGTTATTTTTGTTTCCCAACATTGATAACTTTGTAGATATTAACGCCATTAAGATTTTCCTGATTGGAAACCCTGTACCGACTTTACTTGCAGATGCTTATCATTCGGTACACTTAAGGAAATTGTATAGCGGAGGAATGATCACGTGTTGTGTACCCCTGCTGTACAAATGGTTCACTTCTCACTTACCCAAGTCTGCTGTATTTTGGGATCAAAAGAATGCTTTACGTTGGTCGCAGAGAATCATGTCTCTTACCAACTCTGACATCGATAGGTACAATCGAATCTATGACGGAATCAGAATCATTGACTGTTGTGGAAATTTCCCAAATGTACCCCTCGTAGGAACTAAGGAAGGAATCAACTATCATCCAGTTTTAGTTCGTCGTCAATTTGGATACCCGATGAGGCATGTCCCGCGTAATGCTCACCTGGAAGGTCTTTTCTTCAAGGAAGGAGAAAACGACAGGGCACTAAAGACGGAAATAGTGCATGCCTGGAAACACGTTCACAGGAAAGGAAGAGAGTCTCTAGGAAAACCAGACTGTGCCTTGGTGGAACCTTATCTCCACTGGGTGCAAACTAGAGCTCTCAAGCTGAGGATGCCTTACCCTCGTCAGGAAGTTCTTCCATTAAGGGACTCTGACCTTTATTTTATGTCTGAGACGGAAAAACTTTAGGTTACTCTCAGCAAAGTTCAACAGGAGAAGAGGTCTTGGAGGAACAAGTACCGTATTCTCAATGTGGAGTGCAGGAAAATACTGCAACTATTAAAAGAGAATGATGCTCTGATTGATATTTTAGAGCAACATGCTATAGAGAATCAGGATGACCATGGGAATTTGCTCGCTCCTTTCACTTGGCAAAGGAATGACAACCCGACATCGGCCCAAGAGCCCTGGTCGAAGAAAAGGAAAGTACCAGAACCAGTACCTGAGCTCTCCTCAGGGAGGACTCAGGATCCATTAGCTTAGATTTCCTTTCGCAACACTTTGTAAATTACTGTATTTTCGCAATCTTTGAATTCAATAAAATGGGGTTTCCCCACTGTTTGATATTTGCAATCTAATTGTCGAAGTTTACTTTGAATAAATGAAAAAAATGTACAATTAATATAATTGTAGCGGAGAAATTTGTGAGTGTAAGCTATTGATTAACTTAACTAAAAAGAAAGAAAGAGTCGCCACCGCACTTTTATTTTATCCACTAAGGGAAAGAAGAAAGAGCGAACAAAACCTAAAGAGCTCTAAAACAACAAGAACAAATAGAGAATAGGTAAGGGGGGTTGGTTACGCAATGGGAAGGTGTTAGCACCCAAAACATCTATAGTACTCTATAGGAGCCCTTTGAAATATCTACCGCTTCTTGGCCTGAAAAAGGTTTGCTTGTAAAGAGATTGAGGAGATGAGAGAAGAATTATTTTTTTAGATTTTTGTATTTGGAGAGACTTATCGCCTCATGCCTACGTACCCACGATGTGCAATGTAGGATCAAAACCCCGTAGTTCGTGGTACAAAGAACAAAAATTTGTTTGTTTTGGTTGATTTTAAGTGTAAAGACAAATCGTCATTTCTAAGCGAATAATTCCGCTTAAAGAAATGAATCATGTCTAAACTTATGAAAGTTTTAAAAGTTTTAAAGAAATGAAAAAGTTTTAAAAGAAAAAAAAGGTGCACAAAGCACAAAAGGAGTTTGATGAATTTTATGTTTTTTATGTCTTTTAGAAATAGTCAAAATATGATTAACAATTGATTGACATTTATTAAAGAAAACAAAGCTTAAAAAAATCACTTGACCGAAGTCAAGGTTTTATTATGAAAGAGGTGACAGTTTGAAATCAAGAGAGTTTTGAAAAAAAAAAGAGAACGTTTTGAAAATTGAAGAATAGGGAGGAGAAGAAGTGACTATCCTAGTGCATAAAATAAAAGCTAGGGAAAAGAAAGATCTAACCAAAATGGAGCCACTTCAAAGCAATATTAAAAGAGTTCAATCCTTAAGCAAATTGGCCAAATAAAGGCAAGTCTTCAATCAATACTCCAAGCAAAGGGATCAGAAGTCCTAATTCTAGGTCCATAAGTCCAATATTACTTCAAAAGAGGTCCATAAAGAGATCACTCCAAAGCATAGGATAGTAACCAATAGTCCAGGATGAGGAGAATTAATTTTTTTTATGGTTTAAGCCTTTATTAATGTTTTGGTCCAAGTGGACAAAGAAAAAAAAGGCATAAGCATAAACATATGTCCAACGGACAAAGTGAAAATTGCAGAAACATAAACATGATATGAAATGAAGCATAAAAAATAAAAGAGATAGGGAGCGAGAAGGAAACATAAACAAAATTAATACAAAATATTGTTAGTAAGTTAGTGATTAGTTGTTAGTGCTAATGATCAATAACAATTGAATAATTGCACTTAGGTCAAGGTTGATGAGACTCATTAGAGGATTGATAAGACCAAAGCCTCCTAACAACAAGTTTCATGAGTTTTGAACCATAAGACAAATAATCAACCATTCTTGATAGTTTTCTGATACGGGACAAATATTGCGCTATGTTAAGTAATCGCCGAGTAATTTACGGAGTAATTACCCTACAATGAGGCCAGTCAATAGCTCTTTGTGCTAATGTATACTAGGTGAACGATATATAGATCGTCATCCGAAAGTAATACCGCACGAAAAGAAAAGTGGTAACGATCTAGTCTTGATCGAAATTCAACAACGGAATTCCAAGATCTTTTAGACTTTCATCGATCAAAATAAAAGAGAATTAGATGAAGAGAAAGCCAAATTAAACCACACAATTATGTGATCTAAGGCTAAGAACAAAGGAAGAGGGAAGAAAATGGCAAAAGAACCAAAACAGTCCCAAAACAGATCCAAAATAGCATTCTGGACACTGGTTAATCGGTTAACACATTGGTTAATTAGTTAACTAGTGCAGATTTGAATTTTCTGCGCAAAACAGGGTATTAATCGGTTAACCAATATACACTGTGTTTGGTTAATCGGTTAACACTGCACCAGAAGCAAAAAAATGTGCAAAATTCAGCATGATCTTCTTTCAAAACATTTTTCAAACACCTTATGATCATGAATTGAATTTGCACGAATTTTAAAGTAAAAATAGACAGAGAAACCTGCAATCAAACAACAATATACGATCCAAAGGATCAATAACGAGCAATACCAAGGATCTACATCTTGAATGATGAATATGAAGCTTTAACAATGGTGGAAAGTGAATTACCACTCCAAATCAGAAAATCCTTCCAAATTGCAGCAAGATCTACACTCCAAAGCCTTGATCTATGAACAAAAACAAGAATGGATGAAGGTTTAGCTCTAAATTAGTAAGAATCAATGTGAATTCTTACTAACTTATGAAAGAAGAAATTGAGATTTTGGTGAATTTTGGTAGTTGGGGAGAGAATTTGCAAGAGGTTTATTGGCTATCAAAAGCTTGTCAAATGAGTGAAATGAAGCCTATATTTAAAGACTTTAGGCTTGGGAATTTGGTGGTTTGGAATTAGGCTTGGATGATCAAAATTAGGATTGGAATTCAAATTCGGAGGGAAATTAAAAAAGTGGTGATTAGTGGAGGTGTATGATAAGAATTAATTATGATGATGTAGGGAATAAAACTGAGATGGAATATTCCAAAATGATGAAAATTGGTGCCAATTGCTGAAATTTTGAATTTGCTGCCATTTTTTTCAAAATTCGTACGCGTTAACCGATTAACCAATGTGTTAATTGATTAACACAGTGAAAATTTAGGAAATTTGGCTTTTTAATGTGCTGTCTTGACTCCGACTCGATTTTTCTTGCTTGTCAAAGAAGGCATGGAAATAAACACATGAACCTTGGAGTCCCTTGAATAATAATCAATTAAATCTTGGAAACTCTTGATCAGATAACTTTTGAATTAATCGCATATCAACTTTGAATTTATTCAGATGAAATCTATTCGAGCTGCGGGGCTGACTTTTTGGTATTTTTAACTTGTTCTTTCCCTGAAAATGTTAGTGAAAGAAAACAAAATATTTTTGGATTTTAATTAATGGTTAGTAAACATAGACAACTAAACAATGAAATAACTAACAAACACTCACACACTCAAAGATCCCTGCAAGGCACAATCCTATAGAAGAGGGAACCAATGTGTAATCTTGTTTGTGGTATGAATGCACAAGAAAAGCAAAGAATCTTAGGGGTAAAAATTAGGGTATTATAGCTGCCCCTATTTAAGTTTCTTCTATTCGGAGATACGAAAATGGACATCTTTGTCTCGACGAGATAGAAGAGACTTAAATATAACAATAAACCCAATTTTTGGCCCTAAGAGACCACAAAATGATATGATCATGCAAATGAAATGCAAACATAAGACCACTGTGGGGAGAAAATACCACAGGAGACAAACAAGTTGGGGAGCAGAGAGAAAAGACTCCACCGGGGGAAAACAAAAGAGGGAAAACACATCCCAACAGGGGAGGAAACAAATCTCCACTGGGGAAGAGCAAACAGTAAGATTCCAACTGAGGGAAAATTACCGACACCAGAAATAAAAGAGGGAAAAACTGCCCCAACATGGAAAGAAAAAATCTCCGCTGGGGAACAGATCGTCTAATACCAAACATCTGGTAATAGCATGATCAAAAGGAAAGATCGCCAACTACCAACCAAGTGATAGCTACAGCAAGGCAGACAAGGGTGTGAGGAAGATTACCTACTACCAACAAAAGGGTAGGACGACAAAGGTAATAACCTCAAAAGGGGTCCAGAAGTATCACCTACTACCAACACAGGGCAGTACGACGAAGGTAATAAACTCGAACAAAGAACGGAGAGATTACTAACTATCAAACAAGTGATAGCTACAGCAAGGTAATCAAACCGGGTTATGTTACCTACTACCAATACAGGGCAGGACGACGATGGTAACAAATCTCAAAAAGGTTTGAGAAATATCGCCTACTACCAACTAAATGGCAGGACGACAAAGACGATAAACTAGAACAAAGAATGGAGAGATTACCAACTATCAAACAAGTGATAGCTACAAGGTAACCAAATCGGGCTATATTACCTACTACCAACAAAGGGCAGGACGACAAAGGTAATAAGCTGGCTATATCACCGACTACCAACAAAGGGCAGGACGACAAAGGTAATAAGCCAAAAGAAGGATTACCAACTATCAACCAAGTGATAGTTACGACGAGGTAATCAACCAAGGGTGTGAGAAAAATTACCTACTACCAACAAAAGGGTAGGACGACAAAGGTAATAACCTCAAAAGGGGTCGAGAAGTATCAACTACTACCAACACAGGGCAGTACGACAAAGGTAATAAACTCGAACAAAGAATGGAGAGATTACCAACTATCAAACAAGTGATAGCTACGACAAAGTAATCAAACCCGGCTATATTACCTACTACTAATACAGGGCAGGACAACAAAGGTAATAAGCCAGCTATATTACCTACTACCACCAAAATGGGTAGAACGACAAAGGTGATAAGCCCAAAGCAAGGGACCAAATTTCAATTCAGGAATAAACCAGAGAGAAACGGTCAAACAAGACTCATCCCGAGGAGGAAATATCTCAACTTGGGATTACTTCCATCCCGACAAATGAACTGGGGAGGAAGGCTAAAATAAAATATCTTCCACGAGGCATAAACTCAGTGGCCAGATGCAGTTACTTGCCAATGTTGCTTTCAAATGATCAAGACTGGCCAGATGCAGTTACTTGCCATAATCCCTAACTTTTGCCTAGATTTCCCTCTCGGGTTTTCAATCTACTGGGATGATTATTTCTGTTTTTGTCTCTAATTTTTGCCTGGACCGCCCTTTCGGGTTTTCAGCCCACCGAGACGCTCATTTTTGCCTAAGCCGCCCTTTCAGGTTTTCAACTTAGCGAGCTGTTCTTTTATTTTTTAGACGAAGTATTTCTTGACTGCATCGGTGTTCACAAGACGAGTGAACTCTTCACCATCCATAGTTGTAAGAAGTAATGCATCGCCAGAGAAGGATCTCTTGACAACATATGGGCCTTCATAATTAGGAGTCCACTTGCCCCTAGAATCATTGGTAAAAGTCAAGATCTTTTTTAGCACGAGGTCGCCTTCTCTGAACACACGAGGTCGAACCTTCTTATCAAAAGTTTTCTTCATTCTCTATTGATACAATTGGCCATGACACAAGGCCGTCATTCTTTTCTCCTCAATCAAATTCAACTGGTCATATCTGCTTTGACACCATTCAGCCTCAGACAATTCAGCTTCCATCAAAACTCTCATAGAAGGGATTTCAACTTTCTCCGGGAGCACTGCTTCCATACCATACACAAGAGAGAAAGGGGTTGCCCCTGTTGAAGTGCAAACGGATGTACGATACCCATGCAAAGTAAAAGGGAGCATTTCATGCCAATCCTTATAAGTAACAACCATCTTCTAAATAATCTTCTTGATATTCTTGTTAGCAGCTTCAACAGCCCCATTCATCTTAGGTCTGTAAGGAGAAGAATTATGATGCTCAATCTTGAACTCATCGCATGATTCCTTCATCATCTTGTTATTCAGGTTCGACCCATTATCAGTGATAATCTTGCTAGGAACACGATACCGACAGATGATTTGGTTCTTGATAAACCGGACCACTACTTGCTTGGTCACATTGGCATATGATGCCGCTTCCACCCACTTGGCAAAATAGTCAATAGCCACTAATATGAAACGGTGTCCGTTCGACGCTTTAGGCTCAATCATTCCAATCATATCAATGCCCCACATGGAGAAAGGCCATGGAGAAGAGATAACATTGAAAGGAGTTAGAGGCACATGAATTTTGTCAGCATAAACCTGGCACTTATGGCACTTCTTCACAAATTTGCAACAGTCAGACTCCATTGTCAGCCAATAGTAACCTGCCCTCAACTTCTTTTTAGCCATTGCATGCCCATTAGCATGGGTACCAAAAGATCCTTCATGAATTTCTTTCATCAACATGTCTGCTTTGTGTCTATCCACGCATCTGAGCAAGACCATGTCATAATTTCTTTTATACAGTACATCATCATTCAAGAAGAAACTACCAGCCAATCTTCTCAAAGTCTTCTTATCTCTCTTGGATGCCCCAAGTAGGTACTCTTGATTTTGAAGAAAGCATTTAATATCATAATACCACGGTTTATCATCAACAACCTCTTCAACCGCAAACACATGAGCTGGCCTATCAAGCCGCATAACGTCAATTTTGGGCACATCATTCCATCGATTCACCACAATCATGGAGGATATAGTGGCTAAAGCATCCTCCATTTGATTTGCTGCTCTGGGTACATGGTGAAACTCAACCTTATTGAAGAAAGTTAACAACCTTCTCGTATAATCTCGATAAGGAATCAAATCAGGTTGACGTGTCTCCCATTCTCCTTTAATCTGATTAATCGCCAGGGCTGAATCTCCGTATACATCAAGAATCTTGATTCTTAAATCAATAGCTTCTTCCAAGCCCATAATACACGCTTCATACTTAGCCGCATTATTTGTACAAGTGAACATCAACCTTGCAGTGAAAGGAATGTGAGAACCATGAGGAGTAACAATTATTGCCCCAATACCATTGCCATATTCATTAACAGCTCCATCAAAAATTAAACCCCAACGGGATCCAGGCTCAGGCCCTTCATCAGGTAATGGTTCTTCACAATCTTTAACCTTTAGATACATCACGTCTTCATCAGGAAAATCAAACCTGATAGGTTAGTAATCATCAATTGGCTGGTGTGCCAAATGGTCAGCCAAAACACTTCCTTTTATCGCTTTTTGAGTTCGGTACTTGATATCATATCCCGACAGCAACATTTGCCAGCGAGCAATCCTCCCAGTTAAAGCAGGCTTTTCAAAGATATACTTGATTAGATCCATTTTAGATATCAACCAAGTTGTATGATTCAACATATACTGGCGGAGGCGCTTGGAGCCCAAGCTAAAGCACAACATGTCTTTTCAAGCACTGAATACCGAGACTCACAATCGGTGAACTTCTTGCTCAAATAATAAATGGCTAACTCTTTTCGACCAGATTCATCTTGTTGACCCAGAACACAGCCCATAGACTCTTCTAGCACAGTCAAATACATGATCAAAGGTCTTCCTTCCACGGGAGGAGACAAAATCAGAGGTTCAAGCAAATACTCTTTAATCCTCTCAAAAGCTTTTTGACAATCCTCTGTCCAGACACAACCCTGATCTTTACGAAGAAGCTTAAAGATTGGCGCACATGTGGTAGTCATATTGTATATAAATCGGGAGATGTAATTCAAACGTCCCAAGAATCCTCTTACTTGTTTTTCAGTTTTGGGCGCAGGCATTTCCTGAATGGCTTTAACTTTACCAGGATCAACTTCAATGCCTTTTTGGCTGACAATAAAGCCCAACAACTTTCCAGAACAGGCACTAAAAGTGCATTTATTAGGATTTAAACGGAGCTTAAACTTTCTCAAATGTTGAAACAGCTTCAATAAGTACTCGATAAGATCTTCTCCAGTCTTCGACTTACAAATCATATCATCCACATAGACCTCAATTTCTTTATGCATCATATCATGGAACAAAGTAGTCATAGCTCTCTGGTACGTTGCACCAGCATTTTTCAAACCGAAGGGCATCACTCTGTAACTGAATGTTCTCCAGGGTGTAATGAATGTTGTTTTTTCCATATCCTCGGGTGCCATCTTTATCTGATTATAACTGGAAAATCCATCCATAAAAGAAAAGATACTGAATTTAGCAGTATTATCTACCAATAAGTCAATGTGTGGCAATGGAAAATCATCTTTTGGACTCGCTTTATTCAAATCTCTATAGTCGACGCACATTCGGACTTTTCCGTCTTTCTTTGGAACAGGCACAATATTGGCCACCCATTGAGGATACTCAGAAATCACAAGAAAACCAACATCAGTCTGCTTTTGAACCTCCTCTTTGATCTTCACAACCATATCGGGATGAGTCCTTCTCAATTTCTGCTTCACAGGCGAACATTCAGGCTTCAATGGCAATCTATGCTCCACAATATTAGTATCAAGACCAGGCATGTCTTTATAGGACCAATCAAACACATCAACATATTCTCTAAGAAGCTCCACAATCCTCTTCTTAACATCTGACTGAAGCAGTGCCCCAATCTTGACTTCTTTCTTATCATCATCTGAATCCAAATTAACCAATTCCAACGGCTCTTCATGAGGCTGACTGGCCTTTTCCTCGTGCTTAAGCAACCGAGAAATTTCATTGGGAATCTCCTCAATACCTTCTTCTTCAGCTCCAAACACAGGGAACTCAAAGTTAGGAGAGGGCATAGGGTCATTATTTTCAATGGGTTTAACAATCAATCTGCACAATGGTTTATGTTTGATTTTAGAATATGAACAAGAAGTGCAAGTATTATGCAGATAAAAGTGATTATCACATTATTATTATTTTTGGTTTTTTATGTTACCATTTTCCAGAAATAAAGCAAAAAGGGAAAACATAATATGGATAAACAAAATAACATTTTATTGATGATGATAAAATTTGAAACAAAGCCCTCACAAATTCACTTTCACCTTGGGCAGAGTGAAAGGATTTTTGAAAGAAAACAAAAACAAATTACTTTGAAATATGAACAATAGTAGGAACATCAACAGCTATCCAATTCTGGCAGACTTGTCCAAGTGTCACAAAGTTGGGAAGTTCTTCCTCTTCATCATCTTCAATAATGGCAGCAGTAGAGTGATCTTTGTTGATGAATCTGGCATTGTGAAAGGCCTCATTAATACACTTCAAATCTCTTCTGACTGTACCAGGCGTAAAGCCTAAACCAGTTTTGCCCAGGTTATCAACCACATCAATGACTCAGCCCAAACCGTCAGATCGACCAGTCTTTAACACGTGCAGATCATCTTTCAAAGAAGACATGGGTAACTCATTCTTCTTAACAGCTTTGTCATCAACAGAAAGAGCTTGGAACGGAGTTCCAACAGTTTCATCAGCATCAACATACGAAAAGGATGAAAGGTGGCTCACCAGCATCGCTTGCTCACCTCCAACAATTACCAGCTTATCATTCTCAATAAATTTCAATTTCTGATGAAGAGTTGAAGTCAGTGCCCCAGCCTCATGAATCCAGGGTCGGCCAAGCAAACAACTATAAGCAGGACGAATATCCATTACTTGAAAAGTAATCTGGAAGAAGCATGGTCCTATTTTGATTGGAAGATCAACTTCTCCAATCACGGCTTTTCGAGATCCATCAAAAGCTTTGACAACAACTCCATTATACCTCATGGGAGGACCTTGGTAAGAAAGCTTTGATAAAGTAGATTTTGGCAACATATTCAAATAAGATCCAGTATCAACCAACACATTGGAAAACGCATCTTCTTGACAGTTCATGGAGATATGTAAAGCCAAATTGTGATTTCTCCCCCCCTCGGGTAACTCTTCATCATAGAAACTCAAATTGTTACATGCTGTGAGGTTGGAAACAATTCCATCGAACTGATTAATAGTCACATCATACTCAACATATGCTTGTTCCAATATCTTCTGCAAAGATTTCCTATGAACTTCAGAATTCATCAGTAAGGACAACACTGAAATCTTGGACGGGGTATGCAAGAGTTGATCTACAACACTGTACTCACTCTTCTTGATCAATTTCAATACTTCATCCTCAAAAGATTTAGAACCACTGGACTGACCAGAAGCATCAACATTAGTCTCATCTTGAGTTCGTTTGCCAGCAATAACATTCTCCACAATCTTTGGAGGCTCAGGAGCAAAAACTCGACCACTTCGGGTCACTCTACTCACATCAGCTATGCTTACCACAGAAGACAAAGAAGGAATGGGCACTTCCTTACCATCTTCTACCATGGTAGCATTGTAGTTATACGGAACAACCTTGTTAGATTCATAGGGTACTGGACCGAGCAACCGAATAACGAAAGGCATAACAGCGGTTTTCTGACTATTATAAGAGATAACAACTCGTTTAGGAATATTAAAGCGTGGTATAATAACATTTACCTCATTCTAATATTCATCTCTTTTAGCAGTGACTTCAATCAAATTCTCTTCCATCATTCTTTGAATGTCCCTCTTCACTATCACACAACCACGCGGATTCATGGAACAAATACAGTAAGATGCATAGTCATGATCAATATCATGGTATTCACTCAAAAGTGCATGTATTTCCACGAGAGATCTTCGGATCCAACGGATATCAAAAATTTTGAATGTACCAGGACAACCATAAACCATATTGACAGACGCCTTGCCATGATTGGGTAGCGGATTCGATTGGACATTAGGGTTGGAATCTTTGAAAGACAAAATACCACTCCTAGCCAACCTTTGAACCTCCATCTTCAATGGATAACAGTTCTCAGTATCATGTCCCGCTCCTCCCTGATGGAAAGCGCAATGAGCTTCGGGCTTATACCACCATGGCAAATCTTTTGGAACAGCAGGTGGTGGACGGTTCTGAACAAGATTCTTCTGAATTAAGCAAGGAAGCAAATCTGTATAGGTCATCAGAATCGGGTCAAAATCTTTTTGAAAACGGCCCCGCTGATTCTTCTATTGATTAGAACGTTGTTGCTACACAGGAGTTGCCTGAACAACAGGAGCTGAACTGATAATAGGAGTAACAGATGCAACATGTTGCTGACACTGATTATTCTTACTGTAATTCTTTTTGCGCCCTCCATGGGAAATAGCATGGGTCTCACCCTCTTTCTTCTTGGCAAATCCTCCACCATACTTCTTGGAATTACCAGCAGAATTATCATCTTTTGACAAACGTCCCTCACGGACACCCTCTTCCAATCTCATCCCCATATTAACCATCTCAGTGAAATCACTTGGGGCACTAGCAACCATACACTCATAATAGAAAGGACTCAGAGTTTTCATAAAAATCTTGGTCATCTCCTTTTCTTCCAAAGGAGGGTTGATCTGAGCAGCAATCTCGTGCCACCTCTACGCGTATTCTTTGAATGTCTCCTTATCCTTCTGAGCCATTGCCCGAAGCTGGTCACGATCAGGAGCCATATCCACATTATACTTATACTGTTTCACAAACGCCTCACCCAAATCTTCGAAAGTACGAACTCGAGTACTGTCAAGTCCCATATACCATTTCAAAGCTGCACCAGACAAACTATCTTGAAAGTAGTGAATGAGAAGCTGATCATTATCCTTCTGAGCCGACATCTTATGAGCATACATAGTCAAATGACTCATCGGACAAGAGTTACCCTTATACTTTTCAAAGTCAGGGACTTTGAACTTATGCGGGATCTTCACATTAGGAACCAAGCATAACTCATGAGCATTCTTTCCAAACAGCTCTTTACCTCTCAGAGCTTTGATCTCTTTCTGCATTTCAGCAAATTGGTCTTGAATCCCTTCCATTCTATCATAATCACTGGTATTCTCACTTGGAGCAGTGTAGAAAATCTGCTCTTCACCAAAAGGAACAGCATGAACCACGGGCGGCAGTACAGTCATCACTGGTTGAACGGTAGGAACAACTGGAATTTCAGGAGGTGGTGGTGGTTGATAACCCTCAGGAACAAAGTTATGAGGCATGCCCCAGGGGAAACCAGGAGGCATAGAGTATTGAGGAACACTAGCAGGCGCCACAGAGATGGGTGTGGAGACAATCTCAGAAATGACTTTCCTTTGCACAGGAGTTGAAAGCGGAGGAGAAGGGGGTGGTGGTTGATTCTGAGTAGCCACCAGAGCTTCCATCACAGCAGTGAGTCTTTCCAAACCATCCTTCAGAGTTGACACTTCCTCACGAAGATCACGGTTCTCTTGTTGCAATTGATTCATCTTCTTCTTCTGATTAGCCCGAGTATTATACTGGTGCGACAGCTTGGCAAAATGGAGCCCAAAGGGAAACAATAAGACACCTGGAAAAGGCAAGAAACAATGCAGGATTATGCTAATGCTAATGCAAAAAATGCAAAAATTTCAATCAACTTTCAAGGATCTTTAAAATATAAAGCAATTGCAAGCATCGTAATAACCCTTTTTTTTTTAAATACTGATAAATATCTCATTTTATTGAATATTTTCTATGATGTTTACAAAAGGAAAATCTCTAAAATCCTTGAAAATTGACTGAAACGGAATGTCCATGAATGTATGAGTGCATGTATGCAGCAACCACAAACAAGATCACACAAACACACGGGTTCAAGGTTCCGAGTCACGAGCATGGAGCCGAGGTTAAGAACCATCCCACAAAGGTATGTACTAAGGGTATAACACCTACCAACAAGGTTCTAAAGAAGTTCCCAGAGTCTACAACCCATCTTTCGAATATTATCGATTTCCCAACTTTCTTGGTAGTCAATAATATTCTCAAGAGAGTCTCGTCTGAGTGTGGTATCGCGTAACAACTTATTCAAGTCTGCACTTGAACAGCCACCGCACCACGTCCTAATAAGACCAAGATGGGTTAAGGATTCTAAATTCCTCAGCTTCGGGTCCTCGGATTAAGAAGCATAATGGGTTTACCATTTCTGGTCTGCCATTACTACCTCTTGGGAGGAGTGCCTCAACTGAGTCCTCGGGAATGGTCGCCAGAGTCGACAGCTCTCTAGATCAACACCCCGAAATGCGCAAGACACGCACGTCAGAATATCTTCCAAGAAAACCTCGTCTGGATGTGAATTTCGTGAACACCAAACGTACCAAGACGGCGTGTAGGTCCCACTACTTTCCACCCTAGTCTTAGGTGTATACTCAAGCCTGGGTATTGGGCTTATCTCACCACACAGAAGAATTCCCAAACAAAACAAACAAATAACAAACAGATAAGACAAAAAGCAATAAATAAATCAAAGTAGGCTAAACCCCTCAAGGGATGGACCAGCAAGAGGTCAATCTTTTCCCAGCAGAGTCGTTACTTTTCTGTAGCGGGGAAATTTGTGAGTGTAAGCTATTTATTAACTCAACTCAAAAATAAGCAAGAGTCCACACCGCACTTTTATTTTATCCACGACGGGAAAGGAAAAAGAGCGAACAAAACCTAAATAATTCTAAAACAACAAGAACAAACAGAGAATGGGTAAGGGGGGTTGGTTACGCAATGGGAAGGTGTTAGCACCCAAAACGTCTATAGTACTCTATAGGAGCCCTTTGAAATATCTACCGCTTCTTGGTCTGAAAAATGTTTGCTTGTAATGAGATTGAGGAGATGAGAGAAGAATTATTTTTTTAGATTTTTGTGTTTGGAGAGACTTATCGCCTCATGCCTACGTACCCACGATGTGCAATGTAGGATCAAAACCCCGTAGTTCATGGTACAAAGAACAAAAATTTGTTTGTTTTGGTTAATTTTAAGTGTAAAGACAAATCGTCATTTCTAAGCGAATAATTCCGCTTAAAGAAATGAATCATGTCTAAACTTATGAAAAAATTTTAAAAGAAAAAAAAGGTGCACAAAGCACAAAAAGAGTTTGATGAATTTTATGTTTTTTATGTCTTTTAGAAATAGTCAAAATATGATTAACAATTGATTGACATTTATTAAAGAAAACAAAGCTTTAAAAAAATCACTTGACCGAAGTCAAGGTTTTATTATGAAATAGGTGACAGTTTGAAATCGAGAGTTTTGAAAAAAAAAGGGAGAAGGTTTTGAAAATTGAAGAATGGGGAGGAGAAGAAGTGATTATCCTAGTGCATAAAATAAAAGCTAGGGAAAAGAAAGATCTAACCAAAATGGAGCCACTTCAAATCAATATTAAAAGAGTTCCATCCTTAAGCAAATTGGCCAAATAAAGGCAAGTCATCAATCAATATTCCAAGCAAAGGGATCAGAAGTCCTAATTCTAGGTCCATAAGTCCAATATTACTTCAAAAGAGGTCCATAAAGAGATCACTCCAAAGCATAGGATAGTAACCAATAGTCCAAGATGAGGAGAATTAAGTTTTTTATGGTTTAAGCCTTTATTAATGTTTTGGTCCAAGTGGACAAAGAAAAACAAGGCATAAGCATAAACACGTGTCCAACAGACAAAGTGAAAATTGCGGAAACATAAACATGATATGAAATGAAGCATAAAAAATAAAAGAGATAGGGAGCGAGAAGGAAACATAAACAAAATTAATACAAAATATTGTTAGTAAGTTAGTGATTAGTTGTTAGTGCTAATGATCAATAACAATTGAATAATTGCACTTAGGTCAAGGTTGATGAAACTCATTAGAGGATTAATAAGACCAAAACCTCCTAACAACAAGTTTCAGGAGTTTTGAACCATAGACAAATAATTAACCATTCTTGATAGTTTTCCGATACGGGACAAATATTGCGCTATGTTATGCAATCGCCGAGTAATTTACGGAGTAATTACCCTACAATGAGGTCGGTCAATAGCTCTTTGTGCTAATGTATGCTAGGTGAACGATATATAGATTGTCATCCGAAAGCAATACCGCACGAAAAGAAAAGTGGTAACGATCTAGTCTTGATCGAAATTCAACAACAGAATTCCAAGATCTTTTAGACTTTCATCGATCAAAATAAAAGAGAATTAGATGAAGAGAAAGCCAAATTAAACCACACAATTATGTGATCTAAGGTAAAGAACAAAGGAAGAGGGAAGAAAATGGCAAAAGAACCAAAACAGTCCCAAAACAGAGCCAAAATAGCATTCTGAACACTGGTTAATCGGTTAACACATTGGTTAATCGGTTAACCAATGCAGATTTGAATTTTCTGCGCAAAATAGTGTGTTAATCGGTTAACCAATTTACACTATGTTTGGTTAATCGGTTAACATTGCACCAGAAGCAAAAAAATGTGCAAAATTCAGCATGATCTTCTTTCAAAACATTTTTCAAACACCTTATGATCGTGAATTGAATTTGCACGAATTTTAAAGTAAAAATAGATAGAGAAACCTGCAATCAAACAATAATATACGATCCAAATGATCAACAACGAGCAACACCAAGGATCTACATCTTGAATGATGAATATGAAGCTTTAACAATGGTGGAAAGTGAATTACCACTCCAAATCAGAAAATCCTTCCAAAGAGTTGAGGGAAGAGATCGTCACTCTGAAAGAGGATCTGAGAAAGCTTCATAACGACATGCAAGCTCTAGCAGAAGCTCAGATGCAACACCAAAGGACTGTGATCTCAGAGATAACATCAACGCCCATAGTGGAAAAGTATGGTCCTAGGTACAAAATGCCGAAAGATCGTCCTTGGGGCATGCCTATCAACTATATCGCTGAAGGATACGTTCTGCCGATCACTGAAGATCTGGGAACTGCAGCAGAAACTGCTGGGCCTGAAGGTTACAAACTTCGGGAAAGTGAAGATGCCAGGGGTATGACAATAACTCCTGAAGGTTACAAACTTTGGGAAGCGCCAAGATTCACTGCCATAGTAACGGTACCCCCACCCGTGGTGCACGTTGTCCCGGAAGGACAGATTCCACATATACTTTGTTGAAAACACAAGTGTGGATGACAGAATGAAGGAATTCCAGGAGCAATTCCTAGAGATGCAAAAAGAAATGCAAGCCCTTCGCGGTCAAGATTTATTTGGAAAGGACGCCGCAGACCTTTGTTTGGTCCCCAATGTGAAAATCCCGCACAAATTCCAGGTGCCCGATTTTGAAAATTACAAGGGTAAATCTTGCCCTCAAAGCCATTTGGTGATGTACGCTCGGCGAATGTCAGCTCAGACAAAGAACCAGGAGCTACTGATTCACTATTTTCAGGATAGTTTAACCGGTGCCGTATTAAAATGGTACATGGGTTTAAACCGCACTAAGATCGCCACTTTCAGAGATCTTGGCGCCGCTTTCGTTCAACAATATAAGTATAATTTAGACATGGCACCGGAGAGAGATCAACTCAGATCGATGTCACAAAAGGACAAGGAAACCTTTAAGGAGTACGCTCAGAGATGGCGTGAAATTGCCACCCAGATTTGTCCACCCCTTGAGGAAAAAGAGATGACAAAAATCTTCCTGAAGACCTTAGGCTCATTTTACTACGACCGAATGGTCGCCAGTGCGCCCAGTGACTTCACCGAGATGGTGGGCATGGGAGTTCGTCTTGAGGAAGCTGTCTGAGAAGGACGTTTAGTAAAAGATGTTGGATCATCAAGTAGTACAAAACGATATGGTAGTGCCCTCCCTAAGAAAAAAGAGCAGGATATTGGGAATATCTCTCTCTGAAGGCAAAGGCGACGATACCAACCAGTAGCAGCTGTAACTCCTGCTATTAACTCTGCGCCTATACCTACGTATCAACCTCAGGTTGTTCAGAGCCAACCTAATCAACATCAACTTCAGCAAATGGCGCAACAGTCTCTTCAGCAGGCTCGTCTTCCATATAACAACAACCGTACAACGCGACCACCAGGGTTCGACCCTATACCAATGTTGTACGCAGAACTGTTTCCACTCTTACTGGTCAAGGGGCATGTCCAAACCAGGTCTCCTCTTACAGTACCAGAAAATCTGCCTTTTTGGTTCAAGACGGATCAGACGTGCTCTTACCATCAAGGAGGACCAGGGAACAACATAGAAAACTGTCTCAGTTTCAAATCCGACGTGCAAAAGCTTGTTAGGAGCGGGGTCTTATCTTTCAAAGATACGAATCCAAACGTTCTCACGAACCCGCTGCCTCAACACAAGAAAGTTGCGGTAAATTTGATAAAAGGAGAGGCTAACAACAGCTATCAAATTCATGATGTACTCTTATTGAGGGCTAACTTGGTCAAGATGCATTGTAGACATAGTGGATACGGGCATGTCCCACCTCATAACTATCACCAGTGTGATATCTGCTCTAAAAACAATCAAGGATATTCTGTGGTGCAATCAGCTCTACAGGAACAATTGGATCTCGGGTGGATCCAAGAGTATCGAGTTTGTGGGGTCAACATGACTTATACGAGTTCCCACATCATTCAGAACTACGACATCCGTGCAATGAATGTCAACTTAGTGGCAATGCACTCAAGGTAAAGCCAGTATTATAATCTGCCACAACATGATTACAATTCCTGTCTGACTTGCTCGGTAAACAAACAGGGATGCTCTTTTGTACAAGAGGCCCTCCAGCGTCAGATGGATCTTGGATGGATCCGAGATTACCATGATAGAAATTCCTATCAGATCAACATGGTTCAGATTTTCAATATTCGCTTGATGAATATAAGCTTAGTGGAGTAACACGCCAAGCAAGTCCAACTCCGTTTTCTCACTTCACATGACTATCTGAGATGTAGAGTATGTTGTGAGAGTGACCAAGGGTGCGCTTTCGTCCAGAGAACTTTACAACATTTGTTAAACCACCAGTGGCTTCCGATATATATGGATGAAGACACGCAACAAATCAGTGTGGTTGACGAGAACCCTACTCGGCATCAAAGTCAGGATGTCCGATCTACGGAAACAGATCTCGTGAGGTTACACTACATTCAAAGCGGGCGTGGCTAGGTGCCACCGCACAATTACGAGCATTGTAGAGTCTGCTCGAAAAATAATCAAGGATGTTACCTCGTGCGAGCATCCCTTCAGAGTCAGTTGGACCGCAAAGAAATCCAACAGTATTCAGTTTCGGGGTCTATTAACTGGACGCCCGACTATTTCGCTACTCAAATTAAGGATGTTATTGTGACCTCTGATCACGAAAGCCAAGGATGTTTGCGCCAGCATCCCTCTACTTGACGAATCGAAGGTTCTTAACCAGGAACTAATTGAAGTTACTTACGACAGTCAGAAAAATCAGAAGGCTCTTGTAGTTATCTATCTACCAGGACCGTTACCGTATGAATCAGCTAAGGCTATCCCTTACAAATACGGTGCAACAACAGTTGAGAATGGGAAAGAAATTCCATTACCCTCCGTCGTGAATATTGCAGACATCAGTCGAGTAACACGGAGCGGTCAAATATTCAACAGAGGAGTTGGAGAACCCAGCAGAGAAAAGGAACCTCAGACGAAAGTTCCTGATCCACCAGTCGGTCAATCCAGTAATCCCGACCTTTCAAAGAACAATGATGAGATGTTGAAGCTCGTCCAAAGGAGTGAATACAACATTATTGATCAGCTGTTACAAACTCCTTCAAAAATCTCAGTGCTATCACTTTTACTCAGTTCCGAAGCCCACAGAGAGGTTCTACAAAAAGTCTTAGAGCAGGCCTTTGTGGAACAGGATGTGTCAATACGATAATTTGATAGCATCATCTCTAACATCACTTCCTGCAATAACTTGGGGTTTAGTGATGAGGAATTGCCGGAAGAGGGCCCAAGTCACAACATGGCGCTCAATATCACCGTCAACTTCCAGGACGATGCTTTAGCCAGCGTGCTGGTAGATATCGGATCGGCTCTCAAAGTCATGCTGAAGTTCACTCTGATGCAACTATCATTCAAACGACCTCCGATGAGAGGCGGTGAGGTCGTCGTCAAAGCATTTGACGAATCCAAGAAAACAGTTATCGGCGAAGTCGACCTTCCCATAACTATCAGTCCTCACACTTTCCAAGTCACTTTCCAGGTTATGCACATCCGGGCAACATACAGTTGCTTATTAGGAAGACCTTGGATACACCAGGCTGGGGCAGTCACTTCGACACTTCACAAGAAGCTGAAGTTCATCAAGAATGACCAACTCGTCACGGTCTGTGGAGAACAAGCCTTGATCGTGAGTAACCTTTCATTATCCACTTGTGTAGAACCAGAGGAGGTCATTGGAACTCAGTTCTAAGCACTTTCGGTGAGCAATGAGAACCAATCAGAAAGAGGAACGTCAATTTCCCCGTACAAAAATGCTCTCGAAGTGATCAAAAGTAACAACACAAAAGGATGGGGACAACTTGTCATTCCTAATGATAACAAGACAAAGAAAAGTCTTGGTTTTTCTTTAACTTGTACCCAGATTGCTGCTAACGATGAAAGTCTTCATCCCATTCAGAACTTCTTCCACAGTGGAGGTTTCCTTCACCCAGTGTCTCAAGAAGTACATACCATCAACGAGGGAGATTCCTCCGATACAGATGAAGAATGGAAATCCTATCTAAACGACGACGGTTATATGTCTCAGGAAGAAGTGCCTATGCCATTTTGCTATCCCACACAGAGTCCAAGATTTATACCAAGGTCAGACATCGAAATGATATACGGAGATTATGATCCGGAAGGATGTCGTGCTCCTCCAAACTCATTGGAGGAGGACACTCCGATGAAATACAACTTTGACCACGACTATTATGGCCTGATGGATGGTCTGCCTATCTAGCAACCGTACCCAGGAGACTTGGGGCAAGAAAATCAGCCGAGCAATGAAAATCAGCTGAGCATCATTGAAAAGAATACCTGTGTCCCCACCATGTCATGGGATCAACACTCAGGTCATTCGGAAAGTATCCAGCACGACGATGAATTTGCAAAGTTTGCAAGACTAGAATTCATTAACTATGCTTTTCTCGAGGTCAACGTCATCGAGAGAAATGACTCCTCCAGTTCCAAAGAAGTGTGGGACACCTTAGGATAACCAAGTGGAAAATTCGACTTCATGGTCAAGTACACTGCTCCTCAAAGCTCTCGCATTAGGCTCGAAGACATTCAGCCAACTGGGTGGGGAGATATACCTGAAAGCACGCATACTATGCAAAATACAATGAGGAATCCTCCTACGACAACTCTGCCTGGGAGACAGATTCCAATGGTCCTGCTCAACCAGAAATCAGTGTTATTTCTGAAGACAAATCAAGGAAGGTACCAGACTTTGTGATTCACCGAGGAGTTCACCGCCAATGGGTTGCAGTCGATGTTCCGAAGACCGTTCATAAGTCAAAGTAATTGTCGTCTTTATCTTAACCTTTCACCCTGCCCAGGTGAAACAGATGTTTTGATAGGGCTTACTTTCTGTAAATATCCCTCTTCACTTCGCCCAAAGCGACAGAGTTTTGTTTTATAGGGCTGTAGTTTTAAGAATCGACAAAATCATAAATAAATAACGTCGTTCTGTAATTTTCGCATTAATTATTGTTTTCTCTTTTAGTTTTTTCAGAAAATGGTAATCCTAAAAAATAGTTCAAACAAGCAGTAAAATAATACATTGCACACACTCTTGCATTTTCTCTATCTCTTCTAAACACAAATCATCACGTCATGCAGATTGCTTGTTGTAAACCCCGTTGAAACATATGATCCGATGCCTTCTCCCAACTTTGAGTTCTCGGTATTTGAGGTTGAAGAAGAAGATGACGACGAAATTCCAGAAGAGATCTCCCGATTACTCAGACAAGAGGAAAGGTCCATTAAACCTCACAAAGAGCCGTTGGAAATGGTCAACTTAGGCTCAGAGGAAGAGAGAAAAGAAGTCAAGATTGGGGCACTGCTCAGTCCAACTGTCAAAGAAAGTTTGACGAAACTTCTCAAAGAGTTTCCCGATGTATTCGCTTAGTCCTATCAGGATATGCCAGGGTTGGATACCTGCATCGTGGAACATCATTTACAATTAAGGTTAGAATTTCTGCCAGTAAAACAGAGGTTGAGACGGACTCATCCAGACATGGCCATCAAAATCAAAGAGGAAGTCCAGAAACAGATTGACGCGGGTTTCCTCGCCACATCAGAATATCCTCAATGGTTAGCCAACATCGTACCAGTTCCGAAAAAGGACGGAAAGGTCAGAATGTGTATAGATTACAGGGATCTAAACAAGGCTAGTCCAAAGGACGACTTTCCTTTACCACACATTGACATGCTGGTTGACAGTACAGGAAAGTTCAAAGTTTTCTCCTTCATGGATGGATTCTCGGGCTATAATCAGATCAAAATGGTGCCGAAAGACATGGAGAAAACTTCATTTATCACCCCATGAGGTACCTTTTGTTACAAGGTAATGCCGTTCAGTTTGAAGAACGTTGGGGCAACCTATCAAAGGGCCACGACTACTCTTTTTCATGACATGATACACAAAGAAATTGAGGTATATGTCGATGATATGATTGCCAAATCTAAGACGAAAGAGGAGCATGTGACCCACCTGTCAAAACTATTTGAGCGGTTGAGAAAGTACAAACTCCGCTTGAATCCCAACAAATGCACATTCGGTGTCTGTTCAGGGAAACTTTTAGGGTTCATCATCAGCCAGAAAGGAATTGAGTTGATCCTGACAAGGTCAAGGCCATTCAAGAAATGCCTTCTCCAAAGACTGAAAAACAAGTCAGGGGATTCCTGGGACGATTGAACTACATCTCCAGATTCATATTCCTCATGACCACGACATGTGCGCCAATCTTCAAATTACTCAAAAAGAATCAGGATTGCGTTTGGACAGAAGATTTCCAAACCACCTTCGACAGTATCAAAGAGAACCTATTGAACCCACCTATTCTATCACCTCCAGTGGAAGGAAGACCACTGATCATCTACCTAACAATTTTGGAAGACTCGATGGGTTGTGTACTTGGCTAACAAGACGAAACCAAAAGGAAAGAGTCAGCCATTTACTATTTAAGCAAGAAATTTACCGACTGCGAGACTCGGTACACTATGCTTGAGAAAAGTTGCTGTGCTTTGGCTTCGGCAGCCAAACGTCTTCTCCAGTATATAATTCGTCACACTACTTGGTTAATCTCTGAAATGGATCCAATCAAGTACGTCTTTGAAAAACCTGCTCTCACGGGAAGGATTGCCCGTTGGTAGATGTTGTTATCAGAATATGACATCGAATACCACGCTCAGAAAGCCGTTAAGGAAAGTATTTTAGTCGATCATTTGGCTCATCAACCGATTGACTATCAAGAATCAGTCGGATTCGACTTCCCAGTCGAAGATGTCATGTATTTGAAAATGAAAGACTACGATGAATCGCTACCCAGTGAAAGGCCAGAACCAGGTTCCCAATGGGGACTTTTATTTGACGGAATCGTTAATCATCACGGAAACGGAATTGGGGCAATAATCATAACACCTCAGGGTACCCACCTTCCTTTCACCGCCAGACTTACGTTCAAGTGCACAAACAACGAGGCCGAATACGATGCTTGTATCATGGGTCTCGAGGAAGCGATCGACTTAAGGATCAAGAACTTGGACGTATACGGAGACTCAGCCCTGGTTATCAATTAGATCAAAGGAGATTGGAACACATACCAATCAGGATTGATTCCTTACAAAGATTACGCAAGAAGGTTGTTACCCTTCTTCAACAGAGTCGAGTTTCATCATATCCCTCGTGAAGAGAATCAAATGGCTGATGCATTAGCCACTCTCTCTTCCATGATTAGTGTAGGTCAATGGAATGACATACCTAAGATTGACATAATGTGCCTTGAACGGCCTGCTTACATCTTCACGATTGAAGCAGTCATAGACGACAAACCTTGGTACCACGATATCAAATGCTTCCTTCAGAAACAAGAGTACCCACTTGGGGCGTCCAGAAAAGATAGAAAAACCCTCAGAAGGTTAGCAGGCAGCTTCTTTCTGAGCGGTGATACACTCTATAAGAGAAACTTTGACATGGTCTTGCTCCTATGTGTAGACAGTCCAGAAGCATACATGCTGATAAAAGAAATTCATGAAGGATTCCTTGGCACTCATGCTAATGGATACACAATGGCGAGAAAAATTCTAAGAGCAGGGTACTATTGGTTGACAATGGAATCCGACTGCTACAAGTACATGAGGAAGTCTCACAAGTGTCAGATATACTCCGACAAAATCCATGTACCGCCAACGCATCTCAAAGTTCTTTCTTCCCCATGGCCTTTTTCCATATGGGGAATCGACATAATTGGCGCAATTGAGACCAAGGCTTTAAACGAACATCGGTTCATCTTGGTAGCCATTGATTACTTCACCAAGTGGGTCGAAGCAGCGTCATATGCCAATGTAACACGACAAGTGGTGGTCCGATTCATCAAAAATAATATCATCTGCCGTTATGGTGTTCCAAGCCAGATCATTAATGATAATGGATCTAACTTGAACAACAAGATGATGAAAGAGTTGTGTGCAGAGTTCAAAATCGAACACCATAACTCATCTCCCTACCGACCCAAGATGAACGGAGCGGTAGAAGCCGCTAACAAGAACATCAAAAAGATCATTCAAAAGATGGTTGTAACCTATAAAGACTGGAACGAAATGCTACCCTTTGCTCTTCACGGTTATCGCACATCTGTCCGCACTTTAACAGGGGCAACCCCTTTCTCTCTAGTATATGGCATGGAAGCAGTGCTTCCCATAGAAGTAGATATCCCGTCAATCTAGGTATTGATGGAAGCTAAGCTAATAGAAGCTGAATGGTGTCAAAGTCGACATGACGAACTGAATCTGATCGAAGAGAAGCGAATGACGGCATTATGCCATGGTCAGTTGTATCAATAGAGAATGAAGAGGGCATTTGACAAAAAGGTCCAACCTCGCGCCTTCCAGAAAGGAGACCTTGTGCTCAAGAAGATACAATCATTTCTCACTGATTCCCGGGGCAAATGGACTCTGAATAATGACGGCCCCTATGTGGTCAAGAAAGCTTTCTCAGGGGTGCCTTGAGACTCGTAACCATGGATGGAGAGGAATTTTCCTACCCCACGAATATTGATGTAGTCAAGAAATACTTCGCCTAAATAAAAATAAATAATAAAAAAACGTCTCAGTGGATTGAAAACCTGAAAGGGCGGTCTAGGCAAAAATTAGAGACATAATCAAAAAATCATCCCGGTGGATTGGAAATCTCAATATACAATCCAGGCAAAAGTTAGGGATTAATGGCAAGTAACTACGTCTGATCAGTTCAGCTCAGCAACAGTCATGCCATCCATCAGGAAAAACTCCAGTCTAGGTCATCTTCGACAGAAGCTCAGGATGCCCTGAATTCAAAGTTGGTAAAAGAATAGCGGTCGTTATGTTTCAATGTAGCCCTCTTCCCTTAAATTACCATTTTATAACTTTGTAAATACTCTATGGAATCACGCGCTTGGCTGATTTCCATCCTATCAATAAAATTTGAGCCCTTGTGCTTTTGTTTGCAATTCTTATTTATTTTAGCTTTATAGAACGACATTTTAATATGATCAACGATTCTTGAAATAAAACAAAAATGAATTTACTTGCCAAAAATTTTCTGCTTTTTAAAGATGGCAATTTCTTTTAACTGTCGAACATCGAAAGAACATCGATCGCTTCTCCCAAAGTAATCGAACTTCAAAGTACAGAATCAAAGTACTCCTTCTAAACCAGTGTACCTGAATGAAGGATCAACTGTGTCTGAGACCGTGTTTCATCTGACACACCCCCGCCCCGGCAGAGTTCTTATCTCCTAAGCCCGACCAACGATTTTCCCTGCGTGGACTATTCCTCCTAAGCAAGGCAGAATTGCTATTTTTTGAACCAGCAATACTTTTCATCTCCCGCTGTGGCCGAGTATCCAGTCGTGTTCATCCATTAGTCTGTATGTTGCATTGGTTTTGTCAGCATATACATACATACATCATGCATTATTGATTTACATTCATATTCATATTGCAACAATATCACTCTAGTCGGTCTTGTTCCCTATTGATAAACGTCTTTTTAACCGAGTTGTCAGTTCCTTCCTCGTCAGGAAAGGTGGCGTCTGAACAACCTCTCCTCCAGGTTATTTCTGGATTGAAGGTAGTTCTTTGACCACTTTGATAACTTGAACCTCTGAAAAGCCAGAGAGCCTTCGACTAATGTCACTTTTCACCATTGAAGATGATATCTTTGCTTTCTCGGATCAAGGAAAATCCCCATAGAAAACCTCTTAATCAAAGATTCGGCAATACATCATGAAATTCTGGTACCAGATGTGTGATGTTAAGTGCGATGTCACAACAACACACTCTGCAATGGACAATGCAATAACAAGCAATAAATCAACACAATGAATTCTTCACCCAGTTCGGTCTAACTACCTACGTCTGGGGGCTGCCAAGCCAGGGATGAATTTCACTATCAGTAGTATTAATTTACAGACTCAACAATCCAGTTGACATCTCCTAAAATTAATCACTATTTAATGAACCTTCTACTTAAGAGACCACTTAAGTATGAGAACACTACTTAATCCCTAAATCACTTCAGTGATACAATTCAAAGATCACACACTTTGAAAAACACAACTTGATTCTGCTTCACAGCTTTGATCAAGAACAACTCAAAACAACAACACCAATTCACACTAGAATGGTTTACAAACACGAAGACTCAAACGACTCTCAATCTTTAGCTCTCTTTCTTCGTTGCTTTTCCTTCAGTATTGATGCGCTTTATATAGCTAGTTGAATTGGGCTTGGACCTAGTACAATATCTGACCTGATTTGTTATTTAAAACTGAATCTTCAAAATAGATTTTCTCTCTCAAAATCTTCTTAAATCTTCAGCCTTTAAACCTCCTTACAAATCTGCATCAAATCTCTATGCAACAAAGAATATCTATCCCAAAATATCTGCATCCAATGAGACTAACAGCTCTCCCAATATCCAGCTAAAACGCAAACCCTAACAACATCACTAAACCTGATGTTATTAATCTTCTGCATACCTGATGTCACAACATCGCATGTGACATCAGACATCCAACTTAAACACTTATTATTACCCAGTGTTAATACTCAATGTTAAGACATCACCCATGTGACATCAACCTTGAACAACTTTGTTTTACCAAAATTCTAGCCAATCCAAGAACCAACAATCTCCCCCTTTGGCTAATTTTGGCTAAAACAATCTCTGCAACATCAGAGACTTCAGCAGCGGAAAATTAATTAAAACCAAACAGCTCCCATCAACAAAGAGCAAACTCCCCCTCAAAACTAGCATAACCAGCTATTCAACATCATGCACACTCCCCCTCAACTTCTGCAGCACATCTGAAACCTCAACCAGAAACATGCAGACCCCTACACGCCTAGGCTAACTCTCCCACTTTTTAGCCATAATTGGACAAACACCAAACACAATGTCCTGACATAAAGACATAGTCAAACAACATGCTTCCCAAAAACACAAGTTCCAACACATTGACTGTTCAGTCGATACAACCTATGCTCCTTGTTTTTATTATAAACACAGGCCTTTCTTCCTTCTAGCAGCACCACTCAGCAAACAAGAATGATCCAGTCAAACATCAAAGATGCAGCAAAGAACTTTAAGCAGAAGGACAAGACTTCAGATCCACCTCAGAAGAGGAGCAAAATAATTACTGCAGTTGCAACTACTTCAGGAACCACAAAGACAGGCAGGACCTCACAAACAACCATGAAACCAAGCAAGAAGCTTCCTGTGCAACAACAAGCTGCTGATAATGATTGGGATGAAGACTGGAAAGCTTTTCTAGATGCAGGGGGTTGGGATAATCTGTAACTAATGATGTACTTCAAACCTGTATGCCTCCAGCAGTTGAATAAAATTAATTTCTAATAAATAATACAACTGCTTAATACACTCTCTAGCACATTTAATCTTCATAAATGCAAATTCCTAATTTACTTCTCAAACTTTCAATTGGTTTGCATCTAAGGCTTTAGTAAAAATGTCAGCTAACTGTTGATCTGTAGCAACATGTTCCAAAGCAACTACTTTGTCTTCAACCAAATCTCTTATAAAATGATGCCTTATATCAATATGCTTGGTTTTGCTATGCTGAATAGGATTCTTAGAGATATTGATAGCACTCAAATTATCACAATACAATGTCATGACATCTTGCTTGACATTGTATTCTGTTAACATCTGCTTCATCCAAACAAGTTGAGAACAACTACTTCCTGCGGCTATGTACTCAGCTTCAGTAGTAGAAAGAGACACACAGTTCTGCTTTTTACTAAACCATGATATCAGATTATTCCCTAGGAAGAAACAACCTCCTGAAGTGCTTTTCCTATCATCAGCACCCTCAGCCCAGTCAGCATCATAATATCCCCTTAACTCAGTCCCAGATCCATGACTATACAACATCCCATAGTCACTAGTGCCATTAACATATTTCAGGATCCTCTTCACTTGATTCAAGTGACTAACCTTAGGCTCAGATTGGTATCTGGCACAAACTCCAATAGTAAAAGCAATGTCAGGTCTGCTAGCTGTGAGATACAATAGACTCCCAATCATGCTTCTATATAAACTTTGATCCACACTGACGCCATGTTCATCCTTGGATAATTTTAGATGAGTAGGAGCAGGAGTCCTCTTGTGATTAGCATTCTCTAGACCAAACTTCTTCACTATGTTCTTTGCATACTTGCTCTGAGAGATGAATATGGAGTCCTCCATTTATCTAACTTGTAGACCAAGAAAATAGTTTAGCTCACCAACAAGACTCATTTCAAATTCAAACTGCATCTGTTCCACAAAATGTTTCACCATCGCATCCGACATCCCACCAAATACTATGTCATCAACATAGATTTGAGTTATCATCAGTTTTCCTCCTTCCTCTTTAACAAACAAGGTCTTATCAATCCCTCCTTTTCTGTAGCCATTCACAACCAGGAATTCAGTAAGTCTTTCATACCAAGCTCTTGGTGCTTACTTCAAACCATATAGAGCTTTCCTTAGTTTGTACACATGGCCAGGAAATGTTGGATCAATAAATCCTTTTGGTTGATCAACATACACCTCTTCATTTAAGTAACCATTCAAGAAGGCACTTTTAACATCCATCGGAAAAAGCTTGAATTTGAAATTACAAGCCACACCTAAGAACAATCTGATAGATTCCAGTCTTGCCACAGGAGCAAAGGTTTCATCATAATTAATTCCTTCAACCTGAGTGTATCCCTGAGCAACTAATCTGGCCTTGTTTCGGGTGACCACTCCTTGTTCATCAGATTTATTCTTGTAGATCCACTTGGTGCCAATCACATTAACTTCATCAGGCCTAGGTACAAGCTTCCATACTTCATTCCTCTTGAATTGCTCCAACTCTTCATGCATTGCATTTATCCAAAACTCATCAGTCAAGGCTTTCTTGGCATTCTTTGGCTCAATTTTGGAGACAAAACATGAACTTGCTATAACATCTCTTGACCTAGTCCTCACTCCAGAGTTTGGATCACCTATAATGAGCTCCTTTGGGTGGTCCTTCTGCACTCTGATGGAGGGATCTTTATGAGGTTGCTCAGTTTCAGGCTCAGCAGCAGCAACACTAGGAGTTGGACTTCTGTCTTCAGCTTCTGGAGCAACTTCACCAACTGATGTTCCAACATCATCTAGGACATCATCATCTTCCTGCTTGTCATTGTCATCAATCACCACATTGATTGACTCCATCATCACCTTGGTTCTAGAGTTGAAGACCCTATATGCTCTGCTGTTAGTAGAGTATCCCAAAAATATTCCTTCATCACTTTTGGAGTCCAATTTTCTTCTCTGTTCTCTATCAGCCTGAATATAACATCTACTTCCAAAAACATGAAAGTATTTAACATTAGGTTTTCTTCTCTTCCATAGTTCATACAGAGTGGATGAAGTGCCTCTTCTCAGGGTAACCCTGTTGTGAATGTAGCAGACATTATTCATAGCTTCAGCCCAGAAATGATAGGGAAGTTTCTTGGCGTGGATCATAGCTCTAACAGACTCTTGGATAGTTCTGTTCTTCCTCTCAACTACTCCATTTTGCTGAGGAGTAATAGGAGATGAAAACTCATGACTTATACCTTCAGCAGAGCAAAATTCTTCAAACTTGCTATTCTCAAACTCTCTTCCATGGTCACTTCTTATTCTGATAACCTTACTCTCCTTTTCTCTTTGGAGTCTTTGACAAAGATCTTTAAAAACATCAAACACCTCTGATTTGTCTTTGATGAAGCTCACCCAAGTGTACTTTGAATAGTCATCCACAACTACATATGCATATTTCTTTCCACCTAGACTTTCCACCTGCATAGGTCCCATCAAGTCCATATAAAGTAGTTCCAATACCTTGGAGGTGGTGTCATGTTGAAGCTTCGAATGAGACATCTTTGTCTGCTTCCCTTTTTGACAGTCTCCACACACTTTTCCTTCCTCAATATTAAGTTTGGGAATTCCTCTGACTGCTTCTGAGGAGATGATTCTCTTCATTCCCTTTAGGTGAAGATGTCCCAACTTCTGATGCCAGATTTTGACATCATCTTCTTTAGCAAAAACACAAGTGGGAGAATTTGATTCTTGTGGCACCCAAAGATAACAATTGTCCTTAGACCTGTCTCCCTTCATAATGACTTCTCCTTTATCATCTTTGACCATGCATTCAGACTTTGTGAAGTCTACTTTGAATCCTTGATCGCAAGTTGACTAATGCTAATCAAATTAGCGGTCAGTCCTTTAACAAGAAGAACATCCTCCAGTCTGGGAGCACCAGCACAGTTTAGTTTACCAATCCCCTTGATCTCTCCTTTGACCCCATCACCAAATGTAACATATCCTGAAGAGTGAAGCTTCACATCAACCAACAAATTCTTTACTCCAGTCATGTGCCTTGAACATCCACTATCAAAGTACCAATCTTCTTTGGTAGAAACCTTTAAAGAAGTGTGAGCTATTAAGCTGGTAACCTTAACTTTAGGGACCCATTGCTTCTTAGGCTTAGGACCCTGCCTTCCTTTATACCAGTTCTGTTTGGGAACAATCTGATGAACCTTCTGTGGATACCCATGTAGCTTATAACAATAAGCCTTAATGTGTCCAAAACATCCACAATGGTGACACCTCCAGTGTCTCTATTTCTTCTTAGGTGGAGTTCTGTCATGATGTTTTAACATCTGTTTTAACATCACTGGTTTTGGGGTGATAGAACCTGCATCACTGGTGAATCCCAAACCACATTTGTCTGCAGCCATCTTCCCAATATTAAGAATGTTGTCTAACGCATTAGTACCATTGTTCAACATTCTGATAGTTTTGGTCATAGAGTCCAGTTTATAGTTAAGCATACTTACTTCAGCTTCAAGTTCAGTCTTTTCAGCTTTTAACTGTACTATGGTTTTCTTCAGCTCTTCTCCTTCAAGACACACTTGTTCACTTCTCACGAAAAGATCTTTATAAGTGACAGTAAGTTCATCGTAAGAAACCTCATCATCACACGACTCATCATCTGACTCATGAACCCCAATCATAGCTCTAACAAGTTTAGCTAAATTTTCTTCAGACTCACTCTCACTGTCAAACCAAGAAGCTGATAACCCTTTCTGCTTCTTTAGAAAAGTAGGACATTCCTTCTTGACATGTCCATACCCTTCACACTCAAAGCATTGTATCCCTTTGTCATTACTGGATTTTTCTTCATCTTTAGACTTCTTCCCTTGTTCTCCTGATCTAGTGATGTTGGAGGTAATGTTCTTGACATTGGGATTATAACTCCTATTTATCCTCTTCATAACTTTGTTGAACTGTTTACCCAACAAAGTAATAGCCTGAGACAGCTCCTCCTGAGAATCATCCTCTTTCCCTTTCTTGGCTTCATCAGAACTGGAAACCAAAGCTATACTCTTGGACTTCTTCTCAGGTTCCTCTTCACTTAACCCTAGCTCAAATGTTTGAAGAGGTCCAATAAGCTCATCAACCCTCATCTTGCTGGTGTCTTGAGCTTCTTCAATTGCAGTCACCTTCATCTTATACCTCTTGGGAAGGGATCTAAGGATTTTCCTCACCAGTTTTTCTTCAGTCATCTTTTCTCCAAGAGCACTAGAGGCATTGGACAGCTCAAGAATACTTATATGAAAGTCATGAATAGTTTCATCTTTTTTCATCTTTAGACTTTCAAACTTTGATGTCAGAAGTTGAAGTCTTGACATCTTCACCTTTGAAGTTCCTTCATGAGTAGTCTTCAGGATGTCCCAAGCTTCCTTGGCAACTTCACAGGTATTGATCAACCTGAATATATTCTTATCAACTCCATTGAAAATAGCATTTAAAGCTTTGGAATTCCCAAGGGCAAGCTCATCTTCTTCCTTGGTCCATTCTTCTTCAGATTTCAGTTTTGAACTGCCTTCTTTTTCTTTCCCAGCATCATCCTTCTCAACAACAACAGGTGTTTTCCATTCTTTAATGATAGCCTTCCAAGCCCTGTTATCCAAGGATTTCAAAAAGGTAATCATCCTTGGCTTCCAATAATCATAATTAGAGCCATCCAAAATAGGGGGTCTGTTGACAAATCCTCCAACTTCTTTGTCCATCTTAACACCAGAAAGTAACTTCCCTAGATCTCACCCAGAGACAGACAGGATGCCTGCTCTGATACCAATTGAAATTCTGGTACCAGATGTGTGATGTTAAGTGCGATGTCATAACAACACACTCTGCAATGAACAATGCAATAACAAGCAATAAATCAACACAATGAATTGTTCACCCAGTTCGGTCTAACTACCTACGTCTGGGGGCTACCAAGCCAGGGATGAATTTCACTATTAGTATTATTAATTTACAGACTCAACAATCCAGTTGACATCTCTTAAACTTAATCACTACTTAATGAACCTTCTACTTAAGAGACCACTTAAGTATGAGAACACTACTCAATCCCTAAATCACTTCAGTGATATAATTCAAAGATCACACACTTTGAAAAACACAACTTGATTCTGCTTCACAGCTTTGATCAAGAACAACTCAAAATAACAACACCAATTCACACTAGAATGGTTTACAAACACGAAGACTCAAACGACTCTCAGTCTTTAGCTCTCTTTCTTCGTTGCTTTTCCTTCAGTATTGATGCGCTTTATATAGCTAGTTGAATTGGGCTTGGACCTGCTACAATATCTGACCTGATTTGTTATTTAAAACTGAATCTTCAAAACAGATTTTCTCTCTCAAAATCTTCTTAAATCTTCATCCTTTAAACCTCCCTACAAATCTGCATCAAATCTCTATGCAACAGAGAATATCTATCCCAAGATATCCGCATCCAATGAGACTAACAGCTCTCCCAATATCCTGCTAAAACGCAAACCCTAACAACATCACTAAACCTGAAATTATTAATCTTCTGCAGACCTGATGTCACAACATCGCATGTGACATCAGACATCCAACTTAAACACTTATTATTACCCAGTGTTAATACTCAATGTTAAGACATCACCCATGTGACATCAACCTTAAACAACTTTGTTTTACCAAAATTCTAGCCAATCCAAGAACCAATACATCATCTTTTTTTGGGAAAAATTCGCTGACAAAAAGGTCATCGGCACCTCAAAATTGGATCACATCATAAGGCATTTCTCCGAGAAGATCCCGAGAAAAGTATGATGTAATATCCCCAAGCAGAAACAGTCTCTCAAGAGACTCGTTTTCCCCAGTAGAGTCAACAAATGGCATCTCCAACAGAGAAGTTTGTACACTTCTACAGCTCAGACAGATGGGTCTCCACGGCAAGTCTAACATCAAATCTTTTTCCATCAAATGCCATCTCCCCAGGAAAATTCAGCGAGAAGTTTAAGGAAAACCTCTACGAACAGCGTCCCTTGTCAATAAAGTTTATTGACAAAAGAAACTGAGACCAGTTCCTTGGTAGAAAACCAGGATCGAGGGGAAGTTTACATCAGAAACTGAGACCAGTTCCTTGGTAGGAAACCAGGATGGAGGGGAAGTTTACATCAAAAACTGAGACCAGTTCCTTGGTAGGAAACCAGGATCGAGGGGAAGTTTACATCAGAAACTGAGACCAGTTCCTTGGTAGGAAACCAGAATGGAGGGGAAGTTTACATCAGAAACTGAGACCAGTTCCTTGGTAGGAAACCAGGATCGAGGGGAAGTTTATTTTAGAAACTAAGACCAGTTCCTTGGCTGAAGACCAGGGTCGAGGGGAAGTTTTCTACCTTTTCTAAGCATCATTGCTTAGCTAAAGAAGATGAATGTGTAAGTTACCATTCATAACCACCATCAAAATTTCGGGTATTCCGATATTTAATCCTCTTGCACCCTGAATGCCCGAATACCTTCGCCATTCACACCTTAGGGTCCAAGAAGATTAAATAGGGGCATCTGTCATACCCCAAATTTTGACCACTAGGATTCCCCATCATTGTGTAAATCATCATCATAATATGGATGGACCATCATACCTCATTAGTCTCCCCAAAGATGGGTGAGCATCCACTACAATCAAACTTAGGGTTTCAAGCCCTCTCAGAGCTCTTAGACAAAGGATCAATCAAGAAATGACATGATCCCCAATTTGTCTAAACATATCAAACATCCCTAATAGATTAAGAGGACTCCCACATCAAGTATCAAGCACCGGGCTGCAACATTCCAAGTGGATCAAGCCTCAAATTGCCAGTGACACCAAATTAGGGTTTTGGTCGACCAGGGCCTCCAGATGGAATTTTTCATCTGGGCATGAGCCAATGCTTCAAAGCACAACCTAAGATGCTCCAAGGGACATAATGAACCCAATCATTAAGTCAATTTAGCCTCAGGGGATGCATTCATAAAAAATCAGGAATTAGGGTTTCTTGACCTAATTCACCCCTAAGTTGACTTTTGGGACAAAACATGAGCCAAGATCTCAAGACATGATTTGAGGGTCTCTAATACACTACATTGATGCATTTGCAACAATGGATTGATCCAAGAAGCTTGATCAACAAGTTTCAAGTTCATCTGAACCACAATTAGGGTTTCGCGGGAAAAAGTCAACTGTGTCTTTGACTTTTGACCCAGGCATGCTCCCAAACCTTGGGACATAATTCAATACACCCTATAACACCCATGGAACATGTCCATCAAGTTTGATTTAGGTCAAGGACTTGATTTCATAAAGGATCGCACAGTTTGGATTTCATCTGACAAAAAGTCAACTGTGCACAAAAGTCAACTTTGACTTTTTAAAATTATTCACAATTATGGTTCTTTGACCCTAAAATGATGTTAATGTGTGATTGGAATCATCATCCATCAAGAAAAATCAAGAAAATTGGGATAACTTGTAAAAGGGGTAACCATAAAAAACTTAGAAATTTTCTAAGTTATGGAACAAAGTGGCTAGGGTACCAACTTTGGAGGATCATAACTCCTAAACCACAAGGCCATTTTTCCCCATTCAAAGTTGGATTTGTAGCTCTCATGGCCCTCTACAAAAGCTTCAAACACACCTCATTCCAATTCATCATAGATTTTGAGTTATGGAATGATCAAAATGGCCGAAAACATGAGATGTCACTTTTTCCAACACTTAGTGAAATTTTCACTAAGTCAGAATTTGTCTTGCTTTTTTCCAAAAGTAGGGGGATTTTTCACTTGGATCCAAAAAGTATCAAGACAAACTATGATCACACATATGTTGTATCATATGAAGGCTTTCCAAAATGACTAAGAACTTCACCAAACTCAATCTGAGCCATGAGATATGACCATGCCAATATGCCTTGCTGCAAATTGTCATGGCAAGGCAGATTTAGGGATTTTGCTCGATTTGCCTAAATTTTGCAAAGGGAAAGCAAATCTATCCATCTGAACACCTCAAGGGGGGCCAAGGAGGGACAAACACTGATTCAAGACTAATTCATCATGTAATTCATGCTTGTAACAAGAGATAGCACAGAAAATGCAAATCATGGCCTATTTCAAAACCACTATCGGGTTTTTCAATAGGAGTATGATCTGAAAAAAATACCACCACCATTGGATTCCTTGTGAAATTCTAGGCAGGATAGACCTAAATTTTGTCCCAATCCATGGAGAAATGAGAAAGTTATCGCCTTCACGTTTCTAACCAAAATCTTGCCTTGCCTTGCCTTGGGCCAGGCCAAAAAAGATGCAAGCCTTGTATATTTGTGTTTGTGTTTCAATACACGGATGTATCACCACCCCAGTGGTAAGGCGCGCATGTTGTACACAAGAGGTCTGGGGTTCGAATCCCCCTCGCCCCAGACCCTCTTTTTGCTATGTTTTTCCACTTTTTTACTATTTTTCATATTATTTTTAATAGTTTGAAAAATTAATAACTCCCTAAATTTTAATTATTTTTTATTGGTTCTTTTTGCAAAAAATCAAAAAAATGTTGAAATATTTTATTCCACAAAAAAATCAAATTTATATTATTTATTTAATATAATTGGTATTTTTGTGAATAAATTCATTTTTAATTATTTTTAAACATTTTAAAAGTGAATATTCATCTTGAAAATCAAAACCAAATGAGTTTTAATTCATCTTGTGATTAAAACCTCATTTTTCAAACCTTAAACAAAAATCACAAGTGGTTTATTCAAACTTATTTGGTATTTTTATCATTTTTATTGATTTTCTTTAAATATTTACTTTTAAAGAAAAACAAAATTAGAGTTTCTTTGATTTTCACCCTCATCAATCATTTTCAAACACTTATGGTTTTCTAATAGAGTGTAAGACCCAACCCCTTTTGTAAATAAACATTTTGGGCCTCACATATTATATAAGTCCCTCTGTATATTTTCAAAACAGCAACGCGATCGTCGCCTTTCCAAAATCCTCTGGGCCTCTCCTTGAGTTGTAAGCCGCATCTCTTGTACAAAAATAACCTCTCTTTGGGCCTATAATAGAGTGTAAGATCCAATCCCCTTTTAACCAAAACCATTTTGGGCCTCAGTCATTGTATAAGACCCACGGTGCTTTCAAAAATCTCGGCGCAGTCGCCATTTAAAAACAAAATCATCTGGGCCTACCCTCGTGCTATAAGCCCCATTCCTTTTCTTTAAACACCTTTGGGCCTCTTGAGAGAGTGTAAGACCCATCCCTTTGTATAGAAAACCTTTTGGGCCTCAGTCACTTGTATAAGTCCCTGTACAAATTCAAACAACAGTGCAATCACTGATCAAACCTTGGGCCTCTCCTCGAGCTGTAAGCCCCAACAATCTGTTCAAAACACTTTCTCCTTTGATTTTGAATATATGTTGTTATCAAAACTTTCTTTGTTGAACAACTAACCAAACAGCATGGAAGCTCTACAACGGGTAAGTGTTTATCCGCTTTCATTTATCGCTTTCGTATATATAACTGTATTGTGGGGTTGTTTCACTGTAAGTCTTCTTTCACAAACTTTTATATACTTGTCAAATATCTACTGTGTAATACTAGTATAGCTATTTAGAGTTTTACCCTGCAACTACGTCTAGCACTAGGTAAAGCCCAGTTGGTCACTCTTAAATACAAACAAAACTAGATCCCCGTAGAATTTCCAGATACAGATTTCCCTCCTCTTGGGGTTAAACAATACGGGGACGTGAAAGGCAGCATTCTTTGTGAACCCTTTCTCAGACTGTCACCCTTAGAAATTGTCAAAGAAACTCTAACTCCCCAGAGATGATCTTTTCTCCGTGAATGGTATCTCTTGAGTTTCTTCCAAATTCTCAGACTTTCCTGGCCTGATCTATTCTCGGTGAATAGCATGTCTTGAACTTCTCGGGGTTTGGGGACCCACATGCTTCCTAAAAGCATCCCCACCTCCTTTTGGGCATTGTACAAGGACCCGTCGGCTTCTTTGAAGTTCTCATGCCTTCTCTTGGGCTTCATACAAGGACCTTGACGACCTCTTAAAGGTATAGGACAGAACTTAGTCATCCTTTGCTAGAGCAGTCTTTCTTGTGTCAAAACTCCGGCCGTTGTAGGGTTGATACTCATCCCTTAATGTCTGTGCCTCCTCTAGGGCATTGTACAAAAGATAAAACTCTAGACATGGACAGTCTAAAACCCTTGAGTCTCAAAGACATTCTCAAGTTCCTTTCAAACATAGGAAAAAACACTGATCACTCTGGATAAATCTCCAGCAGAAACTCGGTCTCTCTCATGAGAGTTCCCCACACTTGGACCTGCCTAGGAATCTCGCTGACCTTCGGTAGTAAGATAGCCTCCTCTTGGGCTTTGTATAAATGATTCCTCCCCTTCAGAGGTAACCTTTTTAGACTCTCTTATTGAGTCAACCACTTTTAGCCTCCGTCTTGGGCGTTGTACAAGACACATAAAAATCACTCTCTTGTTGAGTATAAAAGACTCTCTTGTTAAGTCAACCACTTTGAGCCTCCGTCTTGGGCTTCGTACAAGACACATAATCACTCTCTTGTTGAGTATAAAAGACTATCTTGTTGATTCAACCACTTTGAGCCTTTGTCTTGGGCTTCGTACAAGACACATAAACACTCTCTTGTTGAGTATAAAAGGTTCTCTTGTGGAGTCAATCCTCTTTAGCCTCCGTCTTGGGCTTTGTACAAGACACATAGAGAAGCACTCTCTTGTTGAGTATAAAAGACTCTCTTGTTGAGTCAACCCCTTTAGCCTCTATCTCGGGCTTCGTACGAGATAGAAACACTATCTTGTTGAGTATAAAAGACTCTCTTGTTGGGTCAATCTTTTCAGCCTCAATCTCGAGCTTCGTACGAGATAGAAATACACTCTCTTGTTGAGTATAAAAGACTCTCTTGTTGAGTCAATCAATCTTCAGACTCTCTTGTTGAGTCAATCACCTCTTCAAGACTCTCTTGTTGAGTCAACCTTTTTGAGCCTCCATCATGGGCTTTATACAGGACAGATAAAAATACTCTCTTGTTGAGTCAAACCCTTTTAGCCCTAAACTTGGGCTTTTCCATGGAAAAGTCAACTTCTAGTCTCCTCTTAGGTTTTGTATAAAGAAAACCCTGGTTGAATCAATCAACCTTTTAGCATCAAAGTTGTGCCTTGCACACAGCATACAAACATCAACAACTCCTCTTTAGAGATAACAATTTCTCTCTCAGTTAAACCTTTAGCTTCACATCTTGGGCTTTGAACAAGATACAAATAGACCCTTCAGCTTCACATCTTGGGCTTTGAACAAGATACAAATCACCCATTTAGCTTCATGTCTTGGGCTTTGAACAATACACCAAAACAACCTTTTTTCCTCCCATAGAATAGGAGGAACTACGATCGCTCTGATTTCCCTGTTTCGTCAAAACGGGAATATGTAGGCATAAGATTACAAAAATATTAGCGGGCATACTAATCAAAAAACCCAAAATCCCGTACCTTTATACATCAATCGAAAAACATCAGTCCTAACATCCTCACAAATAGTCCTGACATTGTTTTTAATTAATAACCCAAAGGGAGAACTCCCCCTATTTTGATAGCATCTATAAACCAACAGTTTTGACTGTTTAAACTCAGTTTGCAAGAAGGGTTAATTGGAGACATCTATTTCCCTTCCTTAATCCGCTTAATAGGATAAAAAATGAATCGAACTGTAGTACCAAAGAGATAGTGATTCGAAACCACAAAAATCGCGTTACAAGGTTATAACGTGGTATGGTTCATGGTTATAGAAACAAAGGATATAAGGCTCAAAATTTGAATTTGTCCTACCCCTTCTTCGTGATAACCTCCAGTCCTATGTTCAGTTAATTCAACACACACATCTAGAGTTTGACGATGTAAGAGTGAAAATGATGATTTAAGATTTTCTTGAAATGACAGATACCTTATTTTGTTTTTGTAGATGTCGGCGACCCTCTGATTCTTGACAAGGTGGCCACTGAATCTCTTTGCTTGAGGATTTGAGGACCTTTTTTTCTTGATTTTCCTTTTGATCCCTAATTTTACCTGGACTGATTTTATTTTTTGAGTCCATCGGGATTGCCTTGATTTTTTCCTAAGTCTCCTTTTCGAGATGTTTGACTTAGTGGGCTTTTTCTTTTTTTTTCTTGGTTTTGGAAAGGCTTGTGATTGCCAAGTCATTGGTCATTGAAGAACAACCGCCATAATTTTAGATTTTTCTTGGTTCTTTGGATGCTTCAGGATATGTGCAAAGAATAGCATATGATTGACCCTCAGACGAGATGTTTCATCTTGTAGTTTTGAACGCATAGTCCAATTAACTGAACATTACCCATGCCCCATGATTAGCGTAAGGGTTTGTAGATCCAAAAGAAACACCTACTTTTAGGCTCGAAGTGGTTAACTAGGGACTAACTCCTTATCTTTCCAGTGTTTGGGCATTTGAAACAATGCATGTACATCATTAGCAAGATTTTATCTGAAAGCATACCGTCAACAATTATGGGTTTTTCTTTTTCGTCATCCTCTATCCAATATTTGATGAAACGACAGTTAGGTAAAAAATGTGGACAAGAGGTATAAATGGATGTATTTTTGTTTTTTTATATAAGTGAAGAAAGAAAAGAGTGAATGCGACATGATTAATTCAGAAAATGCATGATTACTTCATTAATATTACCATTCAAAACAATAATATTTAAAAACAAGTAGCATTTAACGAAAAAAAAACTACAAATGCAACTGATAAAAAAGTCCAACAGGTGCCAATGCTGAGGATGTCCTCTTGTCTAAACCACTGGCTTGAGGAGATGCCTCTGAAGTCTTCGAACTCATTGGGCGAGAAATTGACATGTATAAACAAACTTCCTTTTGGAAAGGATGTGTACCCATTGTCAATTAATTATTTCACTTTGGCTTGGAAGGCTTTGTAATCTTCAGTTGAGTGCCACATTCATCCTCCATGCTATCCACACTGCACATAGGGATTGTATCCTGGCGGGTATGGCTCTGGCAACAACTTAAGAAACTTGGGAACCACCAACAAGTTTTGAATCAGATGTGGCAAGAGTTGACTGTATGATATAGGAACTGGATGAAGAGAAGCATTCATTTTTTCCAAGTTGTTGCGAGGCCTATGCTGATTCTGATATCCTCGGCCATGGGCTTGTTGATTTGTTTGAGGAGCGGTCCAGGGTCTTTGGTATGGAGCTCTAGGCATGGTTGGTTGCCCATAAGGATAGCATGGCACTGGAAATGATGCCTGTTGAGAAGATGAGGGACCATAAGTTTTTGTCGGTGTATCCTGAGAATACTAAATATTTTCCATGACCACATTGGTTTCAACCTCTTCGTTCGCTTGGGAGCTGCTGAGGGATTCAGTATTGCAAGCTCGACTGCTCGAGTCATCTTGAATTTGTCCGCTTTTGAGGCCGCCCTCGATGCGTTCTCCAACTTTCACCAAGTCAGAGAAGTCAAATGATGTAATTTCAATCATCCTTTCAAAGTATGAGCTATTTAAGGTATCCATGAATAGGTCAACTAGTTCTCTATCTAAAAGTGGTGGTTGCACTCTAGATGCCAATTCTTTCCACCGTTGTGCATACTCCTTGAAAGATTCACTACTCTTCTGAGATAAGCTTTGCAACTGCATGCGACTAGGAGCCACGTCCAAATTGTACTGGTATTGCTTTAGGAAAGCGTTGGCTAAGTCCCTCCATGATTAGATACAACTTCTTTCTAAATCCATATACCAACTTAATGATCCCCACTCAAACTGTTTTGAAAGCAATGAATCATCAACTTGTCTTTATAGGTAAAGGAAGTCATTCTTTGGCAGAACATCACCAGATGATGCTTTGGGCAACTGAGACCTGTGTACTTCTCGAAGTTGGGTACCTTGAATTTCAGAGGGAATACCAAATCTGGAACTAGGCACATATTTGCAACACCAAGCTCATGCGTGTCATGCAATTTCCGTAGCTTGGAGTTTCTCCCCAATGGCATGAAACATTTCCTTCATAGGATCAAATAATGGAATCCTCTGGGATTGGTTAGGAACATTTACTTATGGTGGATCATCATCAGACAGAAGATCATACAAGGGGTTGGTCGTCACAGTAAAGCCTGGTGGAGGCTCAACATTCTCTACCTCAACATGCTGAAGGTTATTCCTTGACATAGCTACCAACGACTTCCAACTTTGCCTTTTTAGGTGTCTATCTTGATCTTGCTTCAAACACTTTTTCATCTTTCAACATCTACTACTTGTCTAGAACGAGCACCGGGAAATCAACTGGTTTATCATGGACAAAGGCGGGTTGAGTTTTTTGAAATGGTATGCAATGCTGATGGATAAACATGCGATGGAATGTGTGCAATGAGATGTTATTTTCAATTATTTCCAAAGAATCTACATACTTTGATTCAAGTTTTAAGCAAGAGAATCGTTCAATGAGAAGACTAAAAAACAAGATACCTGGAAATAATAAGACATATTTGCTACAAATATGATGTTAAGCCAAGAATGCAAGGACTTGGGATCAAGGCCTCCACATATACTGGATATCTGATGTATTGATAACGAGCTAGGTTTAAAAGTTCACCTTTACGAGGAACACAAGAAAACCGGGTAAGATGGAAGTCAAAGTTTCCTTCAAAAAACTCATTCCCTCTCATATGTTGGTTCTAATATTGGATAAAGATTCCTAGCAGGTCCTCAGCTTCTCTGGCTCTCAGGTCGAAAAGTAATAATATGTTCACCATTTCTGGTTTGACATTATTCCCCCTCAAGGAGGCCTCCACTGATTTCCAAAGAACGGTCTTCAGAATCGTAAGTTCACTATGGGAACACTCTGTCATCTGCATGAGATACGCAGGATAAAATATCTCTCAAGGAAACCTCATTTGAATGTTCGTATCATCCCAACTACACGTAACAAGATGCTACGTAAGTCAACATGACTATCCACTCTAATCTTGTGTGTACACTCAAGCCTGGGTAGTGGGTTTATCTCTCAGTAACAACCCCCAACAGTACAACAGTATCCAAGATAAAATGAATGGCATAGATACAATGAATGCAATGAATAAGGCAAATAAAACATAAAGATAAACACCCAAAGAAAAAGAAAACAACAAGAGCTAGGATTGACTCGCTTAGGCATTCCCTAGCAGAGTCGCCAATTGTCGCTATGCGAAAAAAACTGGCAAAGACACAGAGTCGCAATCGAACTTTATTTATCCCAACGGCAAAAGGAAAACATTGAGAAAACCTTAGAAGGGAAAGAACATGGTCATTACAACCAAGTTTGGGGTTCGGGAGTCGATTATGCAAGAGGAAGGTATTAGTACCCCTCGCGTCCGTTGTACTCTACGGGGTCCACTCTTGTTGTTCTAATCAAAGGGTGTGTATATATAAAGCTTAAATGGCTAAGGGAATGCATGAGCAAAAGGGAGAAAAACAAAGAGGGAAAAAACAAATGGGAGCTTGCAATCCTATGCCTACGTATTCCCTCATGCAATGGAAAAGTCAGAGCAATCTTAGTTCAGAGGACTACGGTGAATAAAAAGGAAGGTTGGAAAAAGAAAAGGTGGAAAAGGGAAAAGGTAGGTTGTGTATGAGAAAATGGCAAGAAAAGGTTTTGATTTGCAGGTTGAGAAAAGAGGAAAAAGATGGACTGTGACTAGTGATGATGGTAATTATTTGTTGTTTCTTATGAAGGAAAGTGAGAGAATTTTGAATGGGGAAAAGGTTATGATGAAGAGAAAAATGTTGCAAGGTGTGGTATGATGGTAAAAATGATTGAGAAGATAATGAAAAAAGGTGAGAACCAAGTATATGAAGAAAGTTTCTCAGCTTTTCTTTTCACCTTCAAAATGCAACGTGTTTGTTTTTTTGTGTGGTGGTGAAATTTATTCACAAGGGATGGGGGAGTATGGAGGCTGAATGAGTTATGAAGATAGTGAGTAAATTTTGGATGTTGTAGTGAGTTTGTTTTTATGGTGTAAGAGTGAAGCTTGAAGGAAGAAAGTGAAGGAAGATGGTGGTAAAAAAGAAGTAAGGGCGATGAAAAAGAGATGGAGGAATTGTGTTGTAGTTGTTAATAAAAATGGAGAGAGTGCCTTGAATGTCTCAGTTTTTTATCATTCAGAAAAGAAAGGTGCGTGGATCTAGGAAGAATAATGAAGATATAATGATGATGAAGGTGATAGGGTGTTAAAGAAAGTGGAGTCTATGGTATGGTTTTGCTTTGAGTTTTATGTTATGTGTTGAAATAAAAAATTGAGAGAGTGTCCCATATTCGTGAAAAGTGCAGGTTAGTTCATATATGTGTGTATGTTACATAATGTGGAAGGTGGGAGTGAAACAGTTTTCTTTTTGTTGGTTGATGGTGAGTGGTGTGCTTTTTCGTGGAGTGTGTTTCTTTGTTTTTATGAAGAAGAAAAATAGATATGTCTAGCGGTCCTTTTGTTTTTGGCTTTTCAAACTAGAAGGAGGGTAATGTGTCTGCGTGGTGTTGTATGAAGCTAAGTAGCAGGTTTTTTGTTTCTTATGGAGAGAGGGTGGGTCAATGCGCTATGCTTATGGAGAGATATGGTGATGATGTTGTTGTTGTTATTCTTTTCTATGTCGGTTTTGTTGGTTTTAGAAAAATGGGGGATAAAGATGTGTATGCGTGTCCTTTTTATTTTTCTTTTTATTTTAATAAGATTCAAATGAGAAAGAAAGTATGTATGGATTATGGGGTATGCACAGGTCTATATGGTGCATGCATGCAGTTATATAAAAAAGGGTAAAAAACAAATGCCTTTTTCAAAACTTAGTTAAGAAGTAATGCTAACAATAGATAAAAAACAAAATTTAATATATATGAAAAAAGGAAAATGATAGAATAAATTAACAATAAAATAAACCAATTCAATAAAATAAAATATGATTAAATAAAAATATTATTAATTAAAATTAAAATAAAAATCGGTTAAAAACGAGAAATCGAACCGGTATCGAAGTGCTCAAAAAAATAAAATGAATACACCAAAATGATTAGTGCAAAATAAACGACTCGGAAAAGTATAGCGTTTGGTCAAATTTCAAAATAAATTTTCCCCGATTAAAAGGCTTAAACTGTCCAAAATGCGACTGAAAAGCAGTCGAAGAATTAAAACAAGCACGCCATGTTAAACCATGTGAAACATAGATTAATATCACTGACATTTGCAAGCTCGATTTTGAAATATTTCGTCCACTAATTTTACGCACAATTGACTTTTGTTTGACCGATTCGTCTGTAATTCCAACAAGTTTATTTTGGCTGATAAAATGAGCATTATGCGAGATGAAATGCATGATAGGTTATGCAATGATGCAAAGTGAAATAAAGGTAAGATGAATGCAAGTTTTAAAATGCCTGGTCAAAATTTGAGGTATGACAGTGTGTTGAGTATCCTGGCGTGTTTTCTAAGGATGAGCATGGTTTGCCTTTTGTTGTAACAAGTTAATGATATCTTGGGAATGAACTGGTTGGAGTTCAACTGTGTTCATATCAAATGTTATAACAAGTCGGTATGGTTTCTTGCTTCTGATGATGAGAAGGAAACTGGTTTTCTGTCTGCTAGAGAGTTAAAGGAGCTTTTGGAAGAGGAAGCTCAAGTGCTTGCGTTGTTTGCATCCTTATCTGTGGAGAGTCAAGCGGTGATTGATGAGCTACAGGTGGTACGTGAATTTCCAGATGTATTCCTGTTTACTGTGAAAAATAGCAAACAACCTTTGGTCTACCAAATTTATAAGAAAATGGGTAACTTGCAGGATCGACCACACTAAATCCTAGGACATATGCTAAGTAATTTAAAAGGATATTTGGAAAACGATTAACACTTCGACAGTTTTCATAATCAAGAAAATGGTTATTTCGACACTACTGAAGGAAAAATAATACGAGGCAGTAATAAAAAGTACATTGGAAAATGACTTAACAAAGTAAAGGGAAAAAGATAAATTTCTAGGCAAAGATTAATTGAATTGCATTGAATAGGAAAAATGGTGTTACATAAAACGTACATTTCTTCAGAAACTCTTTTCTCTACACACGGATACTTTGAGTGATTTGAGAAATTTGTACAACTTTAACACACACAAATCCTAACACTAAGACTTGCTATTTATAATAGTAAAAAATAACTACCCCTAACGGCCTACTAATTAGAGCGAGACAAATGTCATCCTGCATGTCTTCGCCCTTCAAATGCTCTACACGTGTCCCCTTCTCTCAAATGGATAAGGACAAAGTTCCCTCCATTATTTGAATTTGAATCTTTGAATCGAACGTCACCAGTCAGCCCTATGACGAAACATATCTCCAAATTGTTAAAAATATTTCTAAGTCCATAGAACATGTCTCTTTTGCACAAGGACACTTTCGACTAGACTATCTGAAAACACCATTCCTGTCGAAGTCTTCCACAACTTCAAAATTCCATTTCTTTGAATAATACTCTTAGTCCAATGTCAGCCGTCGAAATTAGGAGCTAACAATTCCCAGATGATATTTTGGATGTGCCGCTAGAGAGGGAGGTAGAGTTTGTTATAGTTCTTGTCCCTGGTACCAGACCTGTTCCTATGGCACCATATAGGATGTCAGCGTTGGAGTTAGCAGAGTTCAAGAAACAATTAGAAGAATTGTTGGAAAAGAAATTTGTGAGACCAAGTGTATCGCCTTGGGGAGCTTTGGTGTTGTTGGTAAAGAAGAAAGACGGTAGTATGAGTTTGTGTTTGGATTATAGGCAGTTGAATAAAGTAACAATTAAGAACAAGTACCCGCTTCCAAGAATAGATGAATTGATGGATCAGTTGGTGGGTGCTCGTGTGTTTAGTAAAATTGACTTGAGGTCGGGTTATCATCAGATTCGAGTGAAGGATGAAGATATTCAGAAAATGGCTTTCAGAACTCGGTATGGACACTATGAGTATTTGGTAATGTCGTTCGGCGTTTCTAATGCACCTGGAGTATTTATAGAGTATTTTTATTGATGACATTCTGATTTATTCTAAGTTGGAAGAAGAGCATGTTGAGCATTTGAGGATTGTGTTACAAGTATTGCAAGAAAAGAAGCTTTATGCTAAATTGTCAAAGTGCGAATTCTGGTTGAAGGAGGTGAGTTTTCTTGGTTATGTTATTTCAGGTGATGGTATTGTTGTGGATCCATCCAAAGTAGATGCAGTTCTACAATGGGAGGCTCCAAAGTCAGTTACAGAGATTTGAAGCTTTTTGGGCTTGGCAGGTTACTATCGCAGGTTTATTGAAGGCTTTTCTAAACAATGGGAGGCTCCAAAGTCAGTTACAGAGATTTGAAGCTTTTTGGGCTTGGCAGGTTACTATCGCAGGTTTATTGAAGGCTTTTCTATGTTAGCACTTTCGTTGACGCGGTTGACTTGTAAAGGTAACGCTTTTGTGTGGGGTGTTCATTGTGAGAAGAGTTTCATTGAGCTGAAGAAAAGGTTGACAACATCTCCAATTTTGATTTTTCCAGAACCAAATGAACTGTTTGTAGTGTATTGTGATGTTTTCTTGATGGGCTTAGGTGGTGTGCTGATGCAAGATGGTAAGGTTGTGGCTTATGCTTCGCGACAGCTGAGGGTTCATGATAGAAACTATCCTACTCGTGATTTGGAGTTGGCTGCGGTTGTTTTTGTGTTGAAGATTTGAAGGCATTATCTCTATGGTTCCATATTTGAGGTTTATAGTGATCATAAGAGCTTGAAGTATCTATTTGATCAGAAAGAGTTGAATATGAGACAGAGAAGATGGTTAGAGATTCTGAAGGATTATGACTTTGACTTGAATTATCATTCTGGTAAAGCTAATGCCATGGTTGATGCTTTGAGTCGGAAGTCCTTGCATATGTATGCTATGATGGTTAAAAAGTTGGAATTGATTGATCAGTTCAGAGACTTGAGTTTGGTATGTGATCTGACACCGTAGAGTGTTATGTTGGGAATGTTGAAGATTAACAATGATTTTCTTAATAATATTAGAGAGAGTCAGAAGTTGAATGTGAAGTTGGTATACTTAATGGTGGCAAATAATCAGACTAGGGATGGTGACTTTAAAGTGGATGAGCAAGGCGTGTTGAGGTTTCGTGACAAGATTTGTATTTCAGATGATTCTAAGTTGAAAATAACGATTTTAGAGGAAAGTCATAAGAGTAGCTTGAGCATTCATCTAAGAGCTACAGAGATGTATCAGGATTTGAAGAAGATATTTTGGTGGTCTCTATTAAAAAGAGATGTGGCATAATTTGGGTATGCTTGTTTGACTTGTCAGAAGTCGAAGATTGAATATTAGAAGCCAATATGGTTAATGTAACTGTTAGACATCCCAGAGTGAAAATGGGACAATATTTCTATGGATTTTTTTACTGGTTTGCCAAACACTCTGAGAGGGCATGATGCCATATGGGTGGTTGTTGATAGACTGGTGAAGATGGCACATTTTATTCCGATTAACATCAGTTTTTATTTGTAGAAGTTAGTAGAGATTTATATACCTGTAATTGTGAAGCTGCATGGGATTCCGCTGAGTATTGTATCAGATAGAGATTGGCGGTTTACTTCCAGATTTTGGGAGACTTTGCAGGAGGCTTTGGGTTCGAAGCTAAGGATGATTTCAGCTTATCATCCACAGACAGATGGTCAGACAGAGGGAACTATTCAATCGTTGGAGGATTTGTTGAGGGCGTGTGTTCTTGAGCTAGGAGGTGCTTAGGATAGTCATTTGCCATTAATTGAGTTCACTTATAAAAATAGTTATCATTCCAGCATTGGAATGGCACATTTTGAAGCTTTGTATGGTCGGAGGTGTAGGACACCTCTGTGTTGGCATGAATATGGTGAGAGTGGGGTGCTTGGACCTGAAATTATTCAACAAACTGCTGAGAAGGTGAAGCTGATTCGGGAGAAGATGAAAGCTTCGTAGAGTAAGCAGAAGAGTTATCATGATAAGAGAAGGAAGGATCTCGAGTTCCAAGAGGGAGACCATGTGTTCTTGAGAGCACTTAGGTGATCGGTGTTGGACGTGCTTTGAAGTCAAGGAAGATTACTCCTCGATTTATTGGTCCGTATCAGATATCAATAAGAGTTGGAGTTGTTGCCTATAGAGTGGCGTTGCCACCAAATTTGTCGAATTTGGATGATGTGTTCCATGTTTCACAGCTTTGGAAGTATGTTCCGGCTCCGTCGCATGTGATTCCAATGGATGATATTCAGGTAAGGGATAACCTTACAGTTGATGTTTTGCCTATGAGGATTGAAGATCGTGAGGTGAAGCAGCTGAGGGACAAAAAGATTGCTCTTGTGAAGGTATTGTGGGGAGGCGTTGTCGGTGGAAGTATGACTTGGGAATTGGAGAGCATGATGCACGAGGTATATCTTGAGTTGTTTGGATCAGGTGAATTTCGAGGACGAAAATATTCTAAGTGAGGGAGAGTTATAACACCCGTTTAATTTTGATTAATTTTCGTAATTAAAATTATGTGATTGTTATGTGATTTCTATGTGATTATATGTGTGTTTTATTGTGTTGGGGTACCCTGTGGTAGAGGGTAATGACCTTAGTGTTAACGACTTTAAGGGTGAGGGATGTGTGGCTAATTTGATAGAACTTGGTCCTGTGGTGAGATTTACTATTTAAATAGTATGCGTAATATTGGATTATTATTATTAATTTAAATTATTAATGGATATTATTATTATTATTTAAATTGGAAAATTAGTAATATAATAATATTGGAATAATAATAAATAAGGGTTAATGAAGTTTTTGGTCCTCATAAATATCTCAATTTCACTTTTAGTCCCCCCAAAAATTTCCTTCAAAGAATGGTCCTCATAAAATTTTTTATTTTAACTTTTGGTCCCTCCTGCCAATTAGCGACAGTTTTTACAACTTAGAGACATAATTAGTGCCGGTTTTAGCGACAGTTTTTTATTTAGCGACGGAAATGGCGACGGTTTTAGCGACGATTTTAGCAGGAGGGACCAAAAGTTAAAATTAAAATTTTTATGAGGACCATTCTTTGAAGGAAATTTTTGGAGGGACTAAAAGTGAAATATGAGATATTTAGGAGGACCAAAAACTTCATTAACCCTAATAATAATAATATATAAGGAATAGAAAGGAGAAGTTGAGACTAGATTGTCAGTACGTATTTTGAAAGAGGAAAAGGAAGAAGAACGTGAAGGAGAGCTAGGGCAAGGAAAGAGAAAACTCTATTGTTGAGGAAGGAAGAATCTTTGCAAAACTCTAAGGTAAGGGTAAGATTCTAACTAGCTAAGGGTTTATATGATGGTAATTGTGGGTAGACTTTTCATGTAGGTTTGTGTTGTTCTTTAATCTCTATTCATGTTTCTGATGAATGTTGTTGAATTGGTTGATCGCGAGGATGTTGTACCTTGTTGTTAGATTTGTTGTTGTGACTGAATTTTATGCAATTGTTGTTGTGTTAATTCGTTTAATTGTTGAACGTAGTAATGTTGTTGTATCGTTGTGTGAAGTCGCGAGTCAGAGTCGGAACTCGAAGATATGGGTATTTTTTTGAAAAGAATTGGAGTTTTGGTGTTTTTGAAAACTGAATTTTTGATAAAATAGTGTGTTTTTCGAGTTGTAAGAAAAATGGGGTTTTGGAATGATAAGAAAAATGATTTTCGTGTAAAAACATAGCAGACAAGTGCTTCTGTAGCAGGTGTAACCGGTTACACTAAATGTGGTAACCGATTACCACTAAGACAACTTACAAAGGTGACAATTGGGTTTTTGGGGGGTGTAACCGGTTACCGGTTACAGTGGGAGGAAAAAGCAAGGAAACTACGAAAATTCATATCTTTCGTTCCGGGAGTTCGATTCGAGTTCCGTTTGAAACACCAGAAAACTGGCATGACGAAATTTCATTTAAAAATGGTTTTAGTAGCAGAAGTGGAATAGTTCTACTATTGGTTGATGTTGAATGCATTTTAATCATTTTATTGTGGTATATGATGATGTTAAATGCCTTGTTGATGCTTGCCACGTTGCATGTTGTTGTTGCTGGGCTGTATGGCATGTTGTTGTTGTTGGCCTACAGAGACATGTTGCATTGTGGTTAGTCATTGTTGTTGTTGTTGTTGTTGTTTTCAAGCATTACATTGATTGCATGAGTTGTGAGATAAACCGTGTGCCCACATGGGGTGTGAGCGTCTTATCTGGATTCTGGTTGCGGAATTGAATCGTTGTTGTTGTTGTTGTTGTTGTTGTTGTTGAGGTGATCGTGTGCCCATGTGAGGTGTGAGCAATCACAGTGATTTGTGTGCCCATGTAGGGTGTGAGCAATCACGGAAGTCGTGTGCCCATGTGGGATGTGAGCGACATTATTAAATTTCGACGGGAATTGTGGTTCTGAAATAGGGACCGATGGTACCACATGCATTGAGTCTAGTTGTGAGTCTCATTGCATCACATATTGATTGCATCTGTTATTTCATTGCATGTTGTAGTTGTATGTGCTGATGTTGTTGTATGTCAGATGATGTTGTTATATGTTCGTTGGTGTTGTTGTGTTGGATGGTTGCTGTGTTGGTTGTGTGGAATGGGTGACATGCATGAGATAACCCGATGCTTGTTATATCATGCTTTCCTTTTTCTATTTATGATATCTCACCCCTTCTGTTTGAATGTTGCCTTTACATGGGCATCGTGCAGATAACTCGCAGTAGAGGAGTTGGAGTAAGTAGAAGATGAAGTCTTCTATTTACTTTAGTATCAGTGTTTGCTCTGATGTGTAACACCGAGGGTCTTGGAATGCTTTTTTTTTATGTTGGAGATTTTTAGACATCTTTAATTATTTCGTTGTGGTTTATGTTATTGTTGAAGGAATAATTATACTATGTATGATTAATTATGTTGATGCTTCCGCTATTTCAATAAAATTTTGAAGTTCAAGACATGTGGAGTTGTATTAGTTATTATAACTAATTTTCAAATATTGCATGGTTACATATTACTATGTGTATGAGCAACTTTGTATGGTGAATATTGTGTAAGATCCTGAATATGTGTTTGAAATTACTCTGATTTTATTTATATTATGGGTGGTATACTTGGGGTGTTACATTTGCTGCATCTTCCAATTAGGGAGAAACTTCTAGATCAAGGGAGGATTATTAAAGATGAGGCACTCGAGTTGATGGTAGACTATTTGGGAGTTGATTGAGAGGGTGCCATGAGGGAGATAGAAAAAACTAGAGGGGCTCATGCTAGGTTTGAATTCCTGAAAAAGGTATATACATATGAGCTCCTTAGAATAAAGCATGCTAGAGGTGATGACGAGCAGGTTGGGGTTGCATATAGCGTATGCTATGCGAGCCTACCAATTATATTTGGTTGGCACTACCACTTTTGTGGATAAGAGTGCCACCTATATGGATGTCGTCTACCTACGGTACTTTGAGGACTTTGAGTGGATCCATGAGTAAAACTGGGACCACTTGTTTGATCTTCTTGTACTCTAAGTTATCAGAGGGTTGTAGGTCGAAGACGAAGTAAGCGACAAGAAACATCACACTACTAATGGTAATATTTATTGGTCTTTAAGTGTTTGTGAGTCATTTTTATTACATTTTTGCAACACCCTTATTGATGATTCATGTGTTCAAGGCTTGGATCCTATAGTACTTTCTGCACATCTCTGGTTGGTTGTATGTACCGACTTATACTGAGGATATACCGCATGCTTCTGCATTTTCCTCGCTCAGAGGGAATCAGGCGACATAACTATTTCACGATATAATATTATACTCAGGATGGTTGGCTTATAGTTCATGTCTCACATTTTCTCATCTGTCTAAGCGCGTCATACGACAATCTGCCTGCACTCAGACTATTCCCAGACACCCTGCTGTATATGCTCTTATTGCTATTATACGTAGATATATGGATGTCATGTTAGATGTCGTTGCATTGTGGAGATTACTCAGGAAGACATTGACATATGTATCTTTCTTGATAGTTCTGAGGTGAGGCAGGTCCTAGATGTCATTATGACGGAGGCATGAGAGACGGTGATGTACCAGAGACATCGTCAGATAACGGGGGGTAGAGGGTCGATGAGCCTGATGAACGCTAGTCCGACATATGCAATAGTTGATAGTGTTTGTACTTTGGATTTATCATCGACTATATTTTATTGACTTATTTCGACTATATTGTGTATTTCGACTTCATTGTGTATCGGTTGATGACTTATTTTGACCATCTGGATTTATATATGTCATTTTTTGCATATATATTGTATGGTTTAATGCTCATCACATAACATGAGCCTTAACATTTATAAATAGTCATTTTCATTTGAGTAATAATAAAAATAACTCAACTTGCACTATTTTAACTGTTTACGGAGATGCATCTCCGTAAATTCTAAACGGAGATGCATCTCAGGAATAATAAACATGTAAAATGGATCTCTCAAAAGGGGATGTATGAAGTGTGTTTTGAAATATTACAGAGATGTATCTCCGAATCAATTAATATTTTGACTTAAAACATGGTGCGTTCGCAAATGTATCTCTAAAATTCGAAAGACATTTTGAGTTTTTCATAGGTGTTTGAATAAGAATTTCCCTAAAATTTAAAAATGGACAATTCATAATATATTTAAGTAGTTGAGTCTTTTTGTCTTATAGTTTAGTTGTCAAAATTTCATCTATGAAACATGAGTAAGTGTCACATATTAATTTGTGCATTTAGAATCGAATGTCTATGCAAGTACCAACTCAGTCAAATTAACTCGACAAATTGAACCTTGAATACTCATACCATTACAATGCATTGATTTTATATATGATGTTTATATATATGATTAAATATAGCATAGACTAATATTATTAAATCATACACGTGATAAGTTTATTATTTATATTTTTTACTAATAAAAAAATATTTAATATATTATTACAATTAAAAAGTGAATGTAAATTATATCCTCTAATTATTTATGGAATGGTGACTAAAAATGGTCAAACCAAAGAATATATTCATTTTTTGAAAATGAAAATAAAATATTAAAAGAAACACATTTTCTAAATCATAAAATTCTAAATTGAAAATAATTTCTTAAAAATAAAAACAGGAAATATTTTTTCAAATCAATTTGACCCAAAATTATTTTGAGGTTTTTGAGTAAAAAATAAGTTATTCTAAGATTTTATTCTCTCCCTTAATTGTTGTTGCTATTATATTTTAGTCTTTTAAATTAAATAAAGAAAACATTACATTGAATACAAGTTTTTTTTCTTTTTTAAAATATATCTTTTATTTTTTTTTTAATTATTTATTTTTTTAGTATATTAAATATAAATATTTTTAATATATTAACTCCAAGTATTTTCAAATAAAATACATCTTTTTAAATTCTTAACGAATGCTTAGAAAACACTCATTTAAGAATGACAATGAGTAGGGTTTGCACAAGGTATTATAGTATCTGTCCCCAAGTCCGCAATTTAAAATTTTTTTCCGTACCCGAGCCATAACCGTGTGGACACTAACATTTATACTCGTACTCATATTTTATAAGTATCTAAGACCATCTCCAGCGGATGGTTTTTTCACTTGTCCGCCAACGTGTCACTCAAAACCCATTAAATGGGTCCGCCAGCTCATAAATTGTTGCATTGCATTGCAACGTTCCATTGAGGTAAAATAATAATAAAATAATTAGTTTTAATAATGAGTAGTTATATATGAGTTAAAATTGTGGGGTCCAATATGATATTTTTAGAGTTGCACCATTGCAGTGAAAATTAGATGAGTTACTTCAAAATGATGTGTCATAATGGGTCCCACAAAGAACCCAAAAATGAGTTGCACTATTGAAAATGCTCTAAGTGTAAGTACCTATACATATACCAGTTTACCCGCATTTCTAATAAAAATTGGCCGATCACTTATAATTTATCATGTTATTTTAATTTTTTGACAACATTTAAAAAATTTGAGGATATTATTGTTAAGTTAAGAAATAAACAATCATTTATATTAGAAGTGTAGAAATTTAATAATGATGTATTTAATAAAATTATTAGATTAATATATGTACATAATAATGAAATAAAATATATATAAATATATATCGTGCAGATATATGGCGGGTTGGATACTAAGATATCTGTATCCACTTTTTTTTTTTTTAAAAAAGGTGGCACAACCACCACAAAATATATTAGATAGAAAGATGAAGTTACATAGACAAAAATAAGGGGGGGACCAAACCAAAACCCCTTAATGACAAACTCTATAGCAAGGGTGCCCTATGGAGTTCCTAGCAAAATCCATAAGAAGATCCCTATGAACTACATCCCACCATGTAAAATCATGTACATGTAAACCTAAGTTAGCAAATTTATCTGCGCAATTGTTACCTTCCCTATAGATATGAGTAACCAAAAAATTAATGGATCGAGTATGATGTAACACATTCTCCCACCTGTTTCGAAGGCTCCAAGGAACCATAGAAGGTTTTTTGAAAGCAAGAACAACCAATTTTGAGTCGGTTTCCAACCAGAGATGATTCCAATTTTTATCTTTTGCAATCTCAATAGCCACCATAGCTGCCGTGAGCTCGGCTATGAAAGCATTCCCAATCCCAATCTTCATTGAGAAACTACCAAGATGATTTCCACAAGAATCCCTGTATATACCACCACAAGCAGCAACACTCGAAACACCCATCGAGGCTCCATCGGTATTACATTTTATCCAATTCAAAATAGGGGGTTGCCAAAGAAATTCTTTCACAATACAAGTCTTTGGAGGATTCGACTTCACATTAAATTTATTAAGAATACTGAAATCCAACATAGAAGCGCATCCGGTTTTAAGCGTAACATTACCCGTATGAGAAACCTCAGCAATGATGGCATTTAGAGCAGTCTTCCAATGAGTTTTGATGTTGTTAAATATGATCCTGTTCCTGGCCTGCCAGATTGCGTTAATGGTGTTAATTATAGCCGTCAACACGACTAACTTTGTCTGCTCAGAAGAAAAGTTGTCCAACACCTCCCAACAAGCATCAATGGTCCGGATATCATGATTCAAGAAAGAAGAGATATGTCTCCAAATGTTGTTTGCAAAACTACACTTGAAGAAAATATGATCAGAGCTCTCAATGTTTGCCAAACAGAAGCTGCACATGGAAGGGATATTCATCCCTCTAGTGGCCAGATTCTCATCGGTAGGAATCTTATTGTGAAGGAGACGCCAAAGAAGCAAGGATCTAGAGGTTGGAATATGACAATTCCAAATTAATTTCCCCCAAAACAGTACTGGAGCAGCAGCAGTTTTGAAATTATAAGCAACCTTTAAAGTGAGGATACCGTCGTTGGCAGGGGTCCAAATGTGAGCATCCTCTTTGTCAACAATGGGAATGTGAATTGTTGAACAAAGATTATTAAGAGATGGAAATTGCATGATAATACTGTGAAGAAATTTCCATTCCCGATTCACCATGTAAGTCGAAGCCCTGTCTTTAATGAAGTTATGATTCCCATCAATAATGCTAAGCGAGTCCACTATCGAAGTTCCATTCCAATTATCCAACCAGAATTGTATATTCTTGCCGTTTCCAAGAAGCCAACTCGAATTCTGAATAACTTCACCAAAAGATCCCTTCATGCTGCTCCACAAAGAGGAAAAAATATGATAGTTGATGTGTCTAGAATCCCTCATTACTCGGTCTCTAATTAAAATCGCCCATTGATCTTTTGAATTAATCATGTCCTAACATTGCTTTAAGTTTGAAGCATCATTCAACGTTATTAACGAACGTAACCCCAGCCCTCCTTCCTCAAAAGGTCTACAACACTTATGCCAAGCAACGGTAACCATTTTCCTTTTATCAATCTCGCCTCCCCAAATAAAGTTACGAATCCACCGCTCAATAACCTTTAAAGTAGAAACCGGCCAAGAATAAATTAACAGAGTGTGGAGAAGCATACTTTGAATAATAGATTTCACTAAAACCAGTTTGCCTGCAATGGAGAGAAGGCTGGCCTTCCAGGCAGCCAGTTTGGATCTGACTCTATCAGCAATAAACTGAAAGTGAATCGGCTTCGGCTTCCCACGGAAAATCGGAGCACCTAGATAAATGAACGGGGCTGAACCTACAGAGAAACCAAGGAGATGCGCAATATGCAGATGCTTACTGTGCGACATCGAGCCGGCATAGACAATATATTTAGAAAAATTAATTTGCTGGCCTGACATCAAAGCATACCTTTGAAACAGAGTCGAAACAACCTGAATAGAGCAATGATCAGCTTTGCAAAAAACCATTATGTCGTCAGCATATAACACATGAGAAGGAACCGTTGTTTGTTTTGTTGCTTTAATCAGCTTCAACTTCCTATTGGCAGCTAAAGCGGATATACCCCTACTTAAAACATCTTCGGCCAAACAGAAAAGGAGCGGAGAAAGAGGGTCGCCTTGACGAACACCACTCGTACAAGAGAAAAAACCTCTTTGGGAACCATTAATTGAAACCGAAATTGAGGTAGAACTGAGGATACACATAATCCAATTGCAGAATTTTTCACAGAAACCATACGTCTTGAGCACCTTAATGAGAAAGTCCCAGCTAAGCGTGTCGAAAGCCTTGGAAATATCAACTTTCAGTGCCAAATTCCCGGCAATGCTCTTGTTCTGCAGAATGTTAACAGCCTCAGAAGTTACAGATATGCAATCCTTGATATTTCTTCCGGAAATGAAGGCTCTTTGTTCAGGAGAGATTAAAAACGACACTATTGTTCATAATCTATCAGCAATAATCTTCGTCACAATTTTATGTTTGAAATTGGCCAGTGCAATAGGCCGATACTGCTTAATCGTGTCGGCGTTGGGCACTTTGGGAATAAGAACCAAGAGGTTAGAATTATAGTTGGGAAGAATCCAACCATCCCTAAAGAATTGCAGAACAGCATTAACCACATCAGTTTGAATAATTTTCCAGTACGTCTGGAAAAAAAACCACCAAAGCCGTCGGGACCAGGAGCGCTATCCTTATTCAAACTCATTACAGCATTGTAGATTTCCTCTTTAGTTGGCAGCATCGTCAAGGTATAGTTAGATTCATCAGTCATCAACTGGGGAATTACTTCTTCAATTAAGTTATCATCCTGCAAAATAGAAACTTTGTTAAATAAATCCTTGTAATAAGCAACAACATGGTCAATAATCTGATCTTGATCAGTGATGGCCTCTCCCTCAACTTTTAAGCTGGAAATCTTATGTGTGGCTTGCTTGATCTTAGCAATCCTATGGAAATATCTTGTGTTTCTATCCCCCTCCATATTCCATTTCACCCTTGCCTTTTCTTTCCAAAAAATTTCCTCGTAATGAAGTGCGTCGTCAAGTTGTCCCTGGGCCTTCTTCTCAAGGTTACTAAGAACGTCAAAATGACCATCCACCTCAATATCTTTCTGAATTTTAATAAGATTCTGTTCAGCCTCTTTCACCTTGTCATGGACATTTCCAAATGTTGATCTATTCCACTCTCTGAGCTTTGCTTTCAAAAGTTGCAGTTTCCTCTGTAGGATGAACATAGGGCATCCTACCACTCTAGTCCTCCAAGTCTCTAAAATTACCTCTTTACAACTAGGGTGAGTAGCCCACATTTGCAAGAACTTGAACTGAGAAACCAACCTGATCTCAGCATTGAAGAATTCCAAAACAATAGGGTAATGGTCAGACCTGTTACGAGAAAGAGTTCTGCAAGAGACATTCGACCAAGAATCAAGCCACATTTGATTACAGATGGATCTATCCAACCTTCGCTCTGTGTGAAAGGCTCCACTTCTACCATTACTCCATGTGAAAAAAGCACCAGAGGTAGGAATATGGAATAGAAGATTAGCATCAGTCCAATTGTTGAAATCATCCATCGGAACACGGGCAGGGAGATGTTTTCCTCTGTGTTCGTGTGCTCCAAGGATACAATTAAAATCGCCTATAAAAGACCAAGGAAAATTGAATTGACCTTGAATAAAACTCAGATTATGCCAAAGGGATCTACGAACCACCAGATTCGTTGAAGCGTACACAGCCGAAATACCAAAAGTAACATCATGATTTTTCACCAAAAAAGAAACCTGCTGGTTGTCAGCAGCAATAACCTCATGATCAATGCTATTGAGACAGCAACACCACAGATTAGGCTCTAAACTATCCCTATCATTAACAGCAAAAAGCTTAAGGCCTAATCTATTTAGCCAATTAATCGGAAAATTATCCACAGCCATCCACGGTTCAACAATAAAAATGAAATCGGGTTTATTTACAAGAATAATCCTCTTTAAAGCTAGTTTTGTGGGAGAGTTAGCAATACCTCTCACATTCCAATATAGACACTTCATGAGGACAGATTTGCAGGTCCAGCTCTAGATCTTGTACCAGGCCTAGAGATAGATTATTGTTTCTTAACCTTTCTTCTGGATTTAACAGGCTTAAAGCCATCACTGTCATGAATTTGTTTAAGTGGATTCAAGTCTTCCATGTTAGACCATGAGTTATGGAGGAAAGTCATGTTCCCTTGAGCATCCTGAGTAGAATTTTTTAAGGAAGTGTTTTCTGGCCTTGTTTGAATTGGTTCGAACTCAATCAATTGGGTGGCATCAATAAACTCCGTCCCCAATGAACTATCAGATCCAATGTCATTATCATTAGTCACAGGATCCTTGATTCTATCATCCACAACAACAGGAAACATCACATTAACATTGCTGCTATCAATAACAATAATAGGAGTAACCCCATTCTGGCTGTCAACGACAGCATTAGAAATTTGATTCACTTCATTACAACCTGCATTTACAAATTCAGAACTGCCAAATTCTGGATTTTCCTGGGCTTCTGAGGCCTCTTTATGTGAAATGTCTTCAGCTGTGGTATCCGTATGGACCTGCTCCTTACCTTTTCTTTTGTTGGCATCTCCCACTATAATGTAAGCGTTATGAGTCCCTTGCTCAACAATAGGTTTTTTCGGCTTGTCTCTTTGCTCCTGAATTTTCTCAATGGGTCTACGCTTACAAATATCCGAGGAATGACCAATACATTTGCAGTAATCACAAAAGTCCGGTAAATTCTCGTACTCAATGTCCACAAAGAAGGCAACCCCTTTCTTTCAACCAGAACTTTGTCCCTAAGCTCTCCTGCGATTTCAAGATCCATCAGCACCCTTGCATAGTGCCCAAAAGGTCTATCGAATGTAGGTTTAATCGTGGCAGCATCCGTGCATAAAGGCGTCCCCACACTACTAGTGATTGCAAAAAGGATCTTTGGTCTCCAATACTCTTGCGACAACTCAAAAATACGAATCCAAACTTGTGCCGATGACTGTTTAAGATTAGTGGGGTTGAAATCCCTCGTCCACGGGAAAAGCTTCAGAAAGCCAGGATTAAGGTTCCAAGAGTTTGACACCCTCACTCGTCTATATCCACTTATTTTAATAGATAATTGCTTGTATCTATTTTACGAGTTTTTATCCTATCCACTGTGAATAAATTTTGTGAATAAATTTTATTTTTTTTCCATGTTGATTTAAAGTTATTTTGCCCATAAAGTTTAATCATTTCAAACATTTCAATTCACTTTTAATTTGAATTTTATTTAAACAATCAACAAAATAATTGAATAAGTCAACAATTATCATCAATTATTAATACACAAATATTTAAGGTAGCGTATGTTGAGAAGTCCTCATCAGTACTCATTATTTCCAATGATCTCTTTTTCTTCTTCAATGTTCAACCCAAAAGTAAGAAAGCATATTCTTCCATTTCTGGTAACAAAGCAAAACACCATGGATTTTGTCCAAAGCATTGTTGTAAAACTCTCTAGCAACCAACCTCGCTTTATATTATTGATCGAAACTCACTCTCAATTTGTTCTAACAAATTACCATTTTCCCTTTAATTTAGTATTTAAAATATATTAGAATAACAAAATAAGGATTAGTCTCCAAGTTGTTATAGAAGATTATTTGTTTGTAGAAATTGTAACAATTTAAATTTATATATATATATTTAAATTTTGTGTTAAAATTAAGCTATAACATTATTATTTTTTATTAAATTACCTGTTTATTTGTTTTTTTAATTGATATGTAAAAGTATCATGAATAGAAGTCAAGCAATAAAAAGATGAAGAACTTTCTTGTTATTTTTGTATTAAAATTAAATAATAGCATTATTTTAAAATTCTTTTATCAATCTACGCAATATTTGTTTTTCAAATTGATACGCAAAAGTATCATAAAAACTGTCCTACAATAAATAAAGTGATGCAAGAATATTTGATATGGAAATACTAGATTGCAATTCTACCTAACTAATAATAATAGTGTGAAATTTGTCATTATATTATATTTTTTATTTAAAAATAATATTAATTGAAATGTCTTAGAATTTAAAATAATTCAAATTAAAATTTTGCTTAATTATAGTTTTGATCCCTCTATTTTACTTGACTCACGAAATTGATCTCTTATTTTAAATTTAAAGAGTTGTAGTTCATCTATTTTAAATTTAAACAGTTTTGTCCCCCTCTCATATTTTTGAATTTAAAATTAATGATGTTTTCATTTTTTAAATAACAATTTACAGGTAAAACATAACAAATCATCGTATATAAATCTATTATTGAACTTTGTAGATGAAAATATAAGTTAAAAAACGAAATTTTCATCGATTTTCTATGAAAAAAATTTAAAAGGAAACAAAAACTGTTTGAATTTAAAATAGATAGACCAAAACTGTTAAATTTAAAATAGAATACTAATTTAGTGAATTAGATAAAATAGAAAAATCAAAACTATAATTTAGTCTTCATATTTTTATATTTGATATTTTTGCATAATTATCGATTGAACTAATTTAACATAATATTAATAATATCTGATTTGATTTAAGTTTTTTATATTTGATTTTAAATGTAAAATAGATTTTCAATATATTTAATATATAATTATTTCTCTGGTTATTTTTTATTGAATTATTAACTTTTATCTGAAATTAATTGTTTAAATTAATTTTACATAAATATATTTATATCTAAAATTAATTGTTTATATTAATTTTACATAAATATATTTAAAGTCAATTAATTTTTATTATGACAAAATCAAAACACACGCTCAGAATCCGAAGAAATAAACACGCAAAATTATATTTTAAGCAGACCGCTTTGAACCATTCACCGGCCTGTTTTATCCAATCTTTCAATCCATCCCCCGGTTCACGGCTTTTTGTCTTGGCTTTTGTGCAGAGTGGGAGAAAAAAATAAATACCTTTCTCTCTCCTTTTTTTCAATTTCTCTCTCACTCACTCACACACTCTCTCTACTCTCTCTATCACTTTCTTCATTTCCATATTCAAATTCAAAAAACAAAAATATAATAATAATAAAACAGAAAAAAAAAAAGAAACGTTACCTTACCTGACCTCACCTGGGTCCTCTTCAATGATATGCGCTGGTTAGGTTTCATTTTCAGCTTCGTTTTCCGATCCATTTCCCGAACCATCATGGGCTGCCTTTTCACTTGCTTCAGAGTCCGCGATAACAAACGCAACCTCCCGAAAACCACCGCCGCCGCCGCCGTCGCTGTTTCTTCTCGTCACAACAAAGCAAATGTAACGTAACTGTTTCTTTTTGAGATGATTAATTTGTTGATTGCACGTTCTGGTTTCTGAAATTTTAGGATTTTTTTGTGTGTTGAAAAGTTATTTAATAGTTTAGGAATTTTCTGGATTTTAGGATTTATAATGTATGATTTATTGAAGTTTTAGGGAATTTTTGTTGTGGAGAAATTATGAAATGAATTTGGCTGAAATGTTAGTTTGATTAAGCTGAGTTTGAACTTTTGTTTTCGCTTTGAGATGATGAATTTTTTGATTGCACGTTCTGGTTTCTGATATTTTAGGATTTTTTTTGTTGAAAAGTTATTTTAATAGTTTAGGTGTTTTCTGGATTTTAGTATTTATAATGTTGTGAAATGATGATGATTTCTTGAAGTTTTTAGGAGTTTTTGTTGTGGAGAAATTATGAAATGAAATTGGCTGAAATGTTAGTTTGATTAAGCTGAATTTGAACTTTTGTTTTCGCTTTGAGATGATGAATTTGTTGATTGTACGTTCAGGTTTCTGAAAATTTAGGATTATTTTTGTTTAAAAATTTTGTAGTAGTTTAAGAATCTTTGGATTTATGAATTTTCTGAATTTTTAATGGAAATTTTAGGAATTGTAATTTTGCTGATATTACAAGTGTTGTGTTCTGTGTAATTTTTAGTTTTGATTTTTTTAGGTGAGTGATATAATTTATTTGCTCTTTGTAAAACAGGATGATGTGGTGTCTCGAAATCGATTGTCTACATTGTTTCTATCCGACGGTAAATTTTATTTTCCTATAGTTGTTGTTCTTATGAGTTATTTTAATCAATTTTAATGTTATGGCCTCTCAGACTCTTGGTGAGTGTACTAATTTTGTGCTTTAAATTTTGAAAAGAGAGAGAAGACATTGTGCACCGAAATGGGAAGATTTTTGACGAGGGATATCAGGGAGATAACATGGAGCTTAAAGATGAGGTGTGTATTTGTTTTTATTGTTTTGTATTGTTAACATGGCTGCAGCTGTTTGTTATTATGTGTTTATTCTTACAAGTTTGTTGTTTGGAGGTTTAGTTTGTTCCTGATATTAGACACCATGAAGGAAAATGAAATGTTTATGCTAGGTGGTAACAGGACTTGTTTAATGGTCTGAATGCCTTAACTCAGATCGTGACTAAACATCGTTTGTATACTACTCACCATGGCGCTAAGCAAGCTTTGATGATACATTGTATTTTTCTGTCTCAAGATTCTAGCAGTACACTAATTTACTAACTTACCGATAACACTGTAGCGGTGCTATAACAGAATAGTGTAAGTGGGTGGGGTTCAGTGCGACGCTTTAGACCAGCAAACTGCCATCACCAATAGCGAATGTAGTGCCCACTAATTGCGGAGAAATTGCGGCCCAAACCACTATTGCCGGTTTTTGGATAAATTCCTCATATATTTTTAAACCGTTGTCTTTTTTTAAGGGTATAAATTTCAATTTGAACCCTTTTAGACACTGTTATATTCTTGCTCACAAACAACTCTTATGTTCTTCTTTCTAGTTTTAGGTCAATTATGTTAGGTCTTCTTCTCTGCATAAGTTTGATTGCTTTATAATTTAGGTTTTTTTAACTATTACGTACAACAGCCTCTTTAATTTTGTGTATTTTTCTAGTTTTTTGTAGTTATGTTACTTTGTACATTGGTTTTTTTGTCGTAATAGCGTTTCCGCTATAGTATTTTACGGGGTCGGTGTCACACAAAGCTATCTGAATTTAACAACATATTGCATCTTATTTTTTAAATGTGCTAGCACTGTTGAAATTTTAAACTTGTAGTCATTTTTTATTGTTGCAATTGATACTTTTAATGTTGCACTGTTGAAGGATGTCATTTTGATATAAAAAAAAAAAGAGTTTTTCAATGACAAATTGACAAATGTCCTTGTGTGACTGTCAGTGGCATATTTTCAGTTGCATTATATTTGTTATGAAGTTAGAAATTTTCTGACTGTCCATGGTGCATTTCTGACAATGATGTCATATTATATGATCCATGAGCCATGCATCTATCTGCTGTATCATTTGATTTTGAGCATATGCATGGCCTGGCACAAAAAACTTTTTAAAATTTCAGATACTCAAGTATCTAAAATAGCTGATTTCTTGCTGGTTGAAGGAAATGAGTATTCGTAGATTATTTTGTCAAATTTGTTTTTGAAATTTAGAACTTGAATTTTGTTTATCGTGAGTGAAGAGAAGTATGTTTTCATTATTACATGCTGAATTCTTTCAAAGTCATGTTTAAGTCATTTCAATATTCTGTTTTACTGTTGATTTTTACTTTATGTGTGCATATTTATTTATGTTTTGTATTATTTAAGTTTCTTCACATGATTTGTAGAATATTCTGCAGGCCAAGTTTCTAAAAGCATGTGGTACCATAGTAAGTACCCCTGATGAAATTCGGAAAACATCGGGGAAACTAAAAGTTTCACCTTCCTGTAGTAATGATTCTGGTCCTCCAAAATTCCGTTCTTGGCTTCTTGATACATCGGCTCAGAATGTTCCAATTGACGCTAAACCATTCAATCCGCCAACTCCGAACAAACAGTGCGAAGAATCGGAAAAAAGAACAGATTATTCAGACCTCACGCCAAGCAGGTTATCAATCTCTGTGTTTAATCTGTTTAATGTGAATTGAATAATATTGAACCTGAAGAAACAATCATTCAATCAACTTAGGTTGATGTTTTATTATTTACTCTCCGTACTATGAGAGCACTAGTTTGTTAAAAAGGCTTCAAGGTTTAGCTTATGAATAAAAAAAACCTAAAAAAAATGTTTTCCTCTATAAAATGGGTGAAAATGATTCTTACTTTTTGTATTTTGGATTTTCAAAGGCATACTTATGGGGTTTTCACTGAATGTGCGCATGTATTTTTTTTATCATATTAGATATAAGTTTTTCAGAACTTGATTTCTTTTTCATTTACAGCTGTATCTCCACTGCACACAATACTCAATGTAATTATCAAGACTCTACGGAAGGAAGCGGGAGAGGGAGCTGCCATCCTACCGATGGAACTGAAGTGAATAAGGGGAGGAACAAGTCGGTGCATTTTGAGTGTGAAACTGATATTTCTTCCTGTGAGTCAGTGGCTTATGGTGGATGGCATAGGAAGAAAACAGAGTCACCAAGTCCTACCCCAACAAAACTATCTGAAGGGATGCAAACTCCTGGAACTGTTTACCCTGCAAATTTAAATGACTTTCCAAATGATAAGCTAGTGAAGTCCCAATTTGTGTATCCAAATAGCAGTGTCGGTGAGGATGTCTCTAAGAACAAGATACTTGAGGAAGAGGATTATACTTCTGTGCTAGATTCAAGGAAGCAGAGCGAATCAATTGAGCAGTCTCATATTGCAACTTCTACACCACGTAAAAATGAATCTCCGGTGGAAGAAAGCTTGTCTTCTTGGTTAAAGCCCGCATCTGTCATTTTGGAGGAAAGAAGAAAGAAAATGGAGATGGCTCAGATCCGCAAAACTCCTGCTGACAGGCCCATCATTGGGATGGTTGCTGCACATTGGCATGAAGAAGAAAATTCTGATGCTCCTCCTCCAAAGTGGTGGGATGGCAATGGAATTCCAAACTCAACTAATAAATACAAAGAAGTATGTCCTATAGGAACTGTTTTTATGTGAAAGATTTATTAGAAGTCTTGATGCTATACCTAATTAGTGCTGATTGTTTTTCAGGACCAGAAAGTGAGCTGGCATGCTACGCCTTTTGAAGAAAGGTTGGAGAAAGCATTATCGGAGGATCCCGTCATCTCTAAAAGGTATGCTGATATACGCACTGCTCTTTGCACTGCCCTTTGAAAGTTAAAATGATATTTGGAAGTTTGTCTTTATGATGCATTTCTTTGCTAAAATACTTCATACTGAATGATACACATAATAGTCCTTTATGTATTTCATTGAATTACTGGGTTTAGCATGAGATTGAAAATAAAATGTTATTACTATTGGTTACAAAGTACTATGTCAGCAAAGTACTATGTATGAGCATACTCTCAACACTTTTTTATCACATTTTAAATGGGTCTTACAATTTTGATAACCGGTCCTACTAACTCATACTGGCTCCTCATAAATTTTGTGGGATCTGTAAATGTTTCAAGAAATCAAGGGGAGTATTAGAGGGACGGGGTATGAGTTGCTGATATTTTTCTGTTGTAGGTAGATAATGTTGTCTTTTCGATTTGTTATTTGGTTCACAGGAAAGATATTTGCGGAAAACCAATTGCTTTTGATGAGAATGAAGAAAGTGATACTGCACTGTCTCAGATGAAATCTTCAACTCATCCACAATCTGTGGTGTCATTTTGATTACTATAGTTGTTGTTCATTTCACTACTCTGGTATAAGAGATATATACTTCTGGATTAAGTCTCAATGCAGCGCTGATTGGTTGGAACAAGCAATCAATCATTTAAATTTTGTGACACTATAGAGTTAAAGTGGCCACTTGTGTTGTACATAATTGTTGAGGATTGTTGGCTGATTGTTGAAAGTCTAGATTCTACGTGAACTTAATTTTTGTTGGGAGTATTTATTATAACTATGTTATTAGTGCGAAATTTTCACTGCATTTGTCATGAGTCATGACTAATCTTTATTAACATTACAGTTGTTATTTGGAGTTAATTCATAGAGCTACTATTTGGACATTAAATTGACACATTTTGGATATACTTCTCGAGATAATGTTTTGTTGTTGCTATTATCTGAGAAAAATTAAATTTTAATAAAACATCAAAATTGTATGTTTACAGACATGTTAATGTCAAATTTATTAAAAAAAAAACATTTAGGTATGAAATGTTATAGTGTATGATTTACCAACTTGTAAATTTCAAAAGGTATTTAGAACTTATGTTAGGAATGGAAATTAACGTACTGACTGATAGTGTTTTTAATTCTTGCATTCGTATATTTTGTTGAACAATGTAGGCCACAAAAGGTATTAAATGTTATAAGCAATTTTTGATATAGACGTGGTTATCTGAAAAGATCAAACTGTAGGCCACAAAAATCCATTTAAGCTAACAATGTTCATCTCTTTAATATTTGTGCAATGACACATAATTATATAATTATTATTAGTAATATATATTACATTTTGCCAATTGAAAAATACACTTTTTTTTAATATAGATCAGTTTTTTTCTCTCATGTATTTTCTTGTATTTGCCTCAATTACGTAAAAGTAATAATCTAATTTTAATAACATTGAAAAAATAACAAAAACTATCCATTAACTAAAACTAACAAAAACTCAAATTCGCACATTGCTCTGAAAGTACATTTAGAGTGTATTTGGATGAGGTAATTGAGAATTTTTAAGGAATTTAAAATTCTGAGTAATTTAAATGTTTCAATTGAAATTTATTCATTTTAAAATTCTTTGGTTTGGATTAAGTATTAAAATGATTCCTTAAATTTTGGGGTCATTTTCATCAATTTTAAAACTTTTGAATCAAGTTTTAAATATTTAAAATATGGACCGATTTGCAATTTTTAAAAATTTAAAAGGATCAATCTGTAAAATTTGATCATCTTCATATTTGTATCAATTGTACATCTTTTCCGTGTATATATTTCTCCATATATTAATAACACACATTTATTCAATTATAACTTTAACCGTATAAACTTCAATTAATAACATATTATAATATAAACAGATTTATCTGATTAAAAAATAACACACTTTTTCTCATATTTGGATGAATATCTCATTTTTTTACTTTATACTTTCTAATGCTTCCATTAATTACACAAAACTGAAAATTTAATTTAATGGTTGGTGGCAACAAATCCTATAAAAATTGCATAATCTTTTATTCACTAAATTTAACCAAAAACTAAATCATATCCACGATGCTATAATTTCTACAATTTTTAAAAATTTATCATAAAAATTATTTTTAAAAATATATTGCAAAAAAAATTCTTAATTTTATTCAGGATTAAATATGTCTGTGGTTCATGAAAACCATGTTTAAGTATAAGGATGATATTATGAATAATAGTGTTTGGCAAGAGTTTAATGTGAAGGGGAGGTATACAATTGATAAGATGTATAGGAAGTTAAGAGGGGAAAAACCTAGTGTGAATTGGAGGAAGGTGATTTATGGTAATGTAGCTCGTCCTCGGGCGATTTTCTGTTTGTGGATGGTGTGTCTGAATCGTTTGCCTACTAAAGACAGGTTGATGAACCATGGTAGTCACAATGATGGAAAGTGTGTGTACTGTGAGGAAAATGAAAGTATAAATCATTTGTTTTTTGATTGTGCTGCTACAAAAATTGTGTGGTATGAGGTCATGAAAAAGTTTGGGTGGAATAGGATGCCTGAAGGCTGGAACTCAGAAATTCAGTGGATTATGCACCATTCTAGAGGAAGAGGGAGCAAAGCCAAAATCCTAAAAGTTGTTACTGCTGAGATGGTATACCATATATGGAGTATTACGAATAGGATTGTATTCCAAAATGGGGATAGTCATGATTTGAATTGTAATAATGTCATAGAAGTGCTTATGGGTAGAGTTAGTGCTAATAGAAAACTTAAAGCTTTTTGTAATAGGCTTTAGGTTTCCGTTTTGGTCGTTTGTCGGTTTGTTGCCTGGATCGGTCGATCGGCTTGTAATTCTGGTTGTTTTGGTAATAATATTATGCTTATTCCAAAAAAAAAATGTTTGTGGTTCTTCATGCAACTTAGTTTTCCTTCAAAGAATAGTTTTCATAAAATTTCTCATCCACATTTTTGTCCCTCATGCAACTTAGTCATGATTTCTAGAATTTAACTACAAAATTGGCGACGATTTATTACTTAACAACTAAATTAGCGACAATTTTAAGGACGATTTTAGTAAGAAACAAAATCCTCCTTAAAATTGGGAGTTCCCTAAAAAATTCAAAGATAAAATATACGACATCCAGTGCGTATACTTTAGGACTCCATACTAGGATCACCTCACGAGATTCCATGAAGGTTCATAATTGCAACTACAATTCAACAAAAAAAATCTAAGCGATAAACTTCATATCTATTTTTGTCATTAAGTTGTTCATTGGACTGTTTGCAACTACACCTCTTTATCTGAGATCAAACCTTTCTAATTCATGGGTTGAAGGTGAATTGAGAATGATGATGAACCCTAGTAAAATCTTTTACTTAGGTACTGTTCCATATTGGAACCAGAATTGGTGTTGATTAATGATGTAGAATTCTAGAAGAGATGATGTTGATCTCCAATATAGTGACGTAAAGTAAACCTACAAGGTTAACACTCCAATGCCCAAGTTAGTTATGAAGTCTAAAATGAGTATAATGAAAGATGAAGATTAGAAAAGTGTACCTTGAATCTCACGTGTACTGCCTATATATGTTGGATGATTCCAATTGGGATATGCATGGTCGGGCTTCCGCATTGGATCTTTGGGTGGCCCAGAACAGTTGTTCCTAAGGCTTGTCGAGTGTTTGCTAACTAGGAAGTCTTTCAAAGTCGTGGCCGACATCTTGTTGTTGTGTTCGAGCATAATTATAAGTGGGAAAGTCATTATGTAGTTACAAAAGTTATAAGGAACAAATGCATTAAATGAATTTTTCATCATTGAGATGTCTCGTTGGTTTTTCAGGCGCGTGTAGAATTAGACTTGCAAGTGAGGGCATGCCACTTTTCTCTAGGACATTCAAATGCACTTGAATTCACCTGTATTCCTAAGGTAAAATTTGGTTGTTGATTTGTAAATTTCTATTTTCCATTGATCTAGTTAATTTTTGCAAGAGTAATTTCCTTCTTTCCCAAGAGCATTTCTTTGAGAGTTTACATTCTCTAAAACAAAGTTTTCCATTCCGCATTCAATCTTTACCTTCTTCGTCAGACTCTACTCTCTCCAGGTATCCTTCTTACATTGATCTTATTTCATAGTTCTTAGTATTTACTTTATCATGATTAATATAAATGACAATCTCATAAATTTGTCTAGTGATTTTGAGAGTAGTGGTTCTCTCCCCCTAGTTAGGGCATAAATGTTTTCTAGTTCAGATTCTCATTGCCATTGCCAAGTTAACAAAAAAGGAAAAATAAATACAAATTTAAAACATATTAAATAAAGGGGAAAAAAACTTAATTTGAGAATAGAAGACTAAAAGTGCATTTAATATATATTTATTTTAATATTCTTTCTTATAAATATTAAAATGAGTTTAATGGAGATACAATGACATTGTAAAAATTTTTTTACACTATCATCCAATAAAAAATATATAATTATGTCATGTCATACAAGTAATTTAAAACTTCAACATGACATGGCATGATACATGATTGTCATTGATTGACAGTGTAAAAGTAATTTACACTGTCAGCGCATCATCTATTTTCTTTATTAAAATATAGGCTTAAATGCAGTTTTGGTCCATATTCTTTCATTTTTCTAAACTTTTAAGTCCCTTGTTTTGAATTTTCTTGAGATTTTTTTGGTCCCATGTTCAGAGTTGTGAATGTGGCATGTTCAGCAATGAGGTGACAAATAAAATATTGACCTAACTTGAAATAAAAGTGTCATGTCATTTAAAAACATTTTATTTTAAACATATTAAATAAAAAAAACATTTTTAATTAAAAAATTTCAATGATTTTATTTATAAAACACGACATGAAGCTGAAATTGGTTTGTATTCTTCCCTATTTGCACTTACTAAACCCTAGAAACATGATTTTCTTATTCTTCTCTAGAAAACCATAAAATTCCTATCAATCTCACGATCCAAGGCTCAGCGACCATGTTTCAATATTCAACACCAATATCCAACATCGAATGCAAGTGTGGTATTCATTCTCCATTGATGATGACATGGACAAATTTGAAGCCATGCCGTCGTTTTTTCTTTTGTGGGATGTACAAGGTTAGTTGCATGTGCAAAATCCATGAACAATGTTATTTTGTGATTTCTAGAAAATCCCTAATTTTTCTTTTCTATTTCTAAAATCAGAGATACAAGAGATATAGTCACTTCGTCTGGTACAATGAAGAAATGTCTCAACGAGGCAAGGAAGTAATATCTTCAATGCACCAAAAATTAAACAAAGAAAAGGTCAAGTTGAATAAAGCCATTATCAGAGAGGATTAACTGAAGTTGAAGATCAAGTTCTTGAAGACGATGAACAAGTTTACCATGAGAATGACATTAGTGTTGTTAATTGGATTGGTTGTATCAAATGTAATAAATTAGTTGATTTGGTTAGGTTTTGTGTGTTAGGTTTGATTGTGTTTGGTTGTGCAATGTAATGTATTGTTAATGTTGTAATGCAATGTAATTGACTATGTTTAGTTGACTGAAGATTTTTGTTGTTGAATATTGAGTGCAATGTTAATTTGACATGTAATCGTTGTTATGACATAATGTGTAATTTTTATGACTGATATGTAATTTGAGTGCAAAGTTAATTTAAGTGCAATGTTATGTAATTCTTTGATTGTTGGTAATGACAGTTTGTAAGTTGGTCATACCAGACCTGTAAAGTGAGTGTTGGTCATGACATTTTGTAATTTGGTCACAACAGACCTGTAAAGTTAATTTGGTCATGACAGTTTCTAATATTATGACAAACTTGTAAAGTGAGTGTTGGTTATGAAAGTTTGTAATTTGGTCATGACAGACCTGTAATAATGAGATAATGTGTAATAAGTGTAAACTTTGAACAAAACACATTTCAATTCAGCTTATAATTTGTACGATAGACTCAAAATATCATTAACATTTCATAAACTTGTTCATATATACCAAACTACATAACCATTACAACTTGTTCATGTCATACCAAAAAACATAACTATTACAACTTGTTCATGTCATACAAAAATACATAACCATTACAACTTGTTCATGATATACCAAAATACATAACATGACTCAATTTATAAGAGACCAAAATACCTAAACAAAACATAATTCCTATTCTTGAGTCGTTGGAGGTCCCTATGAACAAGATCCAATTTCTTGGGTAGGCTGTGATGCACTCTTTGACTTATTTTTCTTGCCATTTCCCCTTGTTGTTTTTTGCTTCTTGGTCTTATTGCCTCCCTTTGGCATGACCCTACCTGCTGCTCTCTTTTCTTTACATGTTCTTTTGTTATGTCCCATGAATCTACATTTTGTACATGTGACAGTTGCTAGCTTCCTTGGCAGAACATGTGGATTTTTGGTTCACCATTGGTCTTGTTTCTCATGTTTTTGGGACGTGCAATTGCCCTTCTCATCTTTTTGAAAAGTTAATTTCGTGCACAAAACACCAATACTCAGAAATATATTCAGAAATAACATGACAGACCAAATAACATGATTCAGTTCACGACAGAGCTGTAATAATCATAAATATATTCTGTAAGTTGTTTCTTGTTATGTCATGTACATGTTATGGCATAGCTGCAAGGGATCCTAGTTAAGTCCCATTTCCTACAAGTACAACTACCTTCTTTGATGTTGACACAATAAGTTTCTATACCATTTGTTACACCAAAAATAGCCATGCCATCATCACCATGCCAAGTTGGAGTCCAACTTTCAGCAAACTTCTTATTCTTCTCTAGAGCTAATTGGATTCTAGGGCACACATTACCAGCATATTTAACCATAATTTCTTTCTGGTTAGTAATTATTTTAGTCAACTAATGTTTTATCCCTTTTAAAAGGGCGATAATTGGTTTGCCCCTGTATTCTAGGATTGCCTTATTAAATGCTTCACACATGTTGTTTACCTGAAGGTCACACTTAGAATATGTCTTGTTACCCGAAGGAATTTTGTTCACTGCTACTTCTGAATTGTGATGAAGGGTGATTACAAAGAACAATTAAGTATACTGAAATCGAGGGTTGGGGGCAAATTAGAATTAGGGTTCTTCATAATTTCTAGGCTAGGATTCCTGTGTAATTGAAAAAAAAAAGTCTGAGGAATAAACTAAATCACGTTTATGACCTAGGATGTTTATATAACATAACTGGATAATAATTATTGTTTTGTTTTAATTATTTTCTAATTTTTTAAATATAAATTAAATATAATTTTTTTTAAATAACGTGACACTTTTATTCTTAGTTGAGTCAATTTCATTTGCCATCTCATTCATGAACATGTCACATAGATAATACTGAACGTGAGACAAAAATTTCAAAAAAAATTAAAACAAGGGACTTAAAACCATATTTTTTTAAACTAATTAAAAGTTAAAAAAAAATAAAAGGAGACCAAAACTGCATTTAAATTTAAAATATATAAAACTTTAATAAAAACTAAGTATTATCGATATTGCAAAAAAGTTAATTAACTAAAAAATGAAATAATTTAATAAAAATAATACAATTATAAAGTAAAAATATAAGTATTTTTTTTCTATATTGCAGCCAAATTAAAACATTTTTTTACAGACTCATGTAATAATTTATTATTTTCGAAACTGAGTAAAATTGAGACAAAAAGAAGAAAATAAACGATATAAAAGGGGAGTAACGAAACCGATGAAGAATTAGGGTAGGGTGGGGAAAATTGGAAGTAGTTATTAGCGAGAGAAGAAAGTGCTTGAAGTTGCGAGGAAGAAGGAACTAACATGTGGATAATAACACAAATCTGAATTAAAAAGGGGTTTTTATCATTCCATGATGTTCTCTTTTTATAATAGTTTTCAATCTGAATCACGTTCCTCTCCTTGACGCTCATCGTTTCTTCCCTCTCCAAGCTCTTTCGATTCCCAGCAGCCCTATGAGCCTTGTGATGATGATCTGAAGGCGTTCTTAATTTTGCGTATTCATGTTAATGAATTTGTTGTGATTTTGATTTTTTTTTTGCATATTTCTTTGAGATCTAAAAATGTTTGTTAGTGTTTTTAATCTTTATTTTGTTGTAATTGTTTGTGTTTGATTGATTCTTTTGTTCTACTTGTTTGTGTTTTGTTTTGCTTTTTTTAGGTTGTTTTTAAGGTTGCATTCCATGTTTGTTGAAATGCATCGCAAGTATTTGGTCTTTTCGAACAGTAATTTGAGTGTGGTGCTTATGGTTAGGGCTAGCAGCTTTATCATTCTTTCAGTGTCTTATATGAACAACATGTGGTTTTTGGGTTGGTTATTTTTTATTTGAGATCACCTACTTTTGAATTTAGCAAAATCAATCTAGAAAAATGTTTCATATTTGAATTTCTATTTCTCTTTGGCCATTGCTAGTGGATGGGAGAAAGTTAGTTGTTAGTAGTTAGAATAGAGGTTATGGTTTAGTAATTCTCAAACTGGACTATGAACTTTGTACATATATTATTGTTGTTGATTTGTTTAATTATTGTTATCTGAAAATGCCTCAATACATGTCAACTTTTATCTTAGGCTATATGTAAATTATGGAGAATGATAAAATATTCTGCCAAACATGAAGTAATATTGTAGAACACTTCGATTTCTTAAAAAGAATATGAAGTTAGATATTGGGCTTTATAGGGAGTTACTAGTTAATGTAAACTTAAACTTGAGGAAGCAACTTGCCACCCCAAGTTATACTGGGTGCTATCTTTATGCCCTTGCTATTCTTTTTTTTTTTTGGATTTTCAATTGTACTGGAATTTTTCGGAAAAATACTACGAAATTTCAGTTAAAAATCAATGATTTTCTGTAAAAAAAATTGAAGAAATACTGAAATTTTCGAAAAAAAATCTGAAATTTTGAAATTTTTTCAAAAATTTGGAATGTGAATTTCTTTTTAAAAAACCAAAAACGAAATTCATATAAAAAATTTAAAAATAAATTATCCGAAATTTGATCTTTTACTTAAATATATTAGAGTGTCTGATTTAATTGAAGGGGGGGGCAAGTTAATTCACATCCTTTGACAACATTTCTAGATGATAGGTATCAATTAGACACTAGTCTGTATTTTTATGAGTATTGTTCTTGGAAAGGTGGTGTCACCTTTCAAGCATATGAGTGAATATGTCTATAACATATCCAATTATGAAGCAAAAATATATTAAGCACTGTAATCAAATTTTATACTCATAAGTTTGTATTAAAGTAAGTTTTTTTTTTTAATTACAAATAATAATATAATAAAAATAATAATATATTAAAGATACAATAAAAGAATAACAAACGAAAACAACCAACAAATCCTATTGATTAAGGGGATCTCTTTAGATAAAGGATTCAAGCTACAAAAATAAATCAAAACACAATTAAAAATACAACAAAAGAATAACAAACTATAAAAATAAGCCAACAAATTCTACAAAAGATAAGGGGGTTTATGTAGAAAAATATTCAAACTACGAAAATAAATATAATATGGGTGCAAAATTACCAAAGTACAACAAAGATAGGCACAAAACACAAGAAGTGTTAAGAGATAATAAGAAGCATCCACATCTATCATATCTATCTATCATATCCATGTTAGTAGAAGATCCGTGCGTCCGAACGGGTAAGTTCATTCATATCTTAGACCATTCGATAAAACTTGATCGTTGCTGATATATAATTGTTTTTATAAAATCATTAATAACTACAAATATTTAAAATAAATATGTAGCAAATCAACAACATAATAAATTCAATATACTTAGTAACTATAAATATTTACAAATATCACTAATAGCTATGAATATTTACAAATACTTTGTTGATTAAAATTTAAAAAAAAAAAGGTATTGTGGTGATAGTGTCCCGTGAAAATAATGAATTTCAGTTATAAAAGTTACAAGAGTTGGTAGCTTGGTGTTTTCACTGCAATCCAACATATTCTCCAAGTCTTCATCACTAACATCTTTCTGTATCATTTTGCACCTAAGATATATATTTGGTGTTGTGACTAAGTAAGAATAACTTATGAACTCTTCATTTTGTTAAATGTAATTCATAGTGTCGAAAATCATTCAGAGTGTCGAATAGTTTAATGTCGAATAGTTTCGACAGATTCATTTTAGATTTGATTGGATTCCGGTTTTGATTAGATTAGATTTTATATGATTTAGATTAGATTTGATATTTTGGGCTTTTAGAGTTTTGGGCCTTTGTAAAGCTAAATCTATAAATAGGGAGTTTCCCTTGTACATTGTAACACAATTGCATTCACAGTTTGCAGATTAGCAAGTGAATAATAGCAATAGAAGAAGTCCCACAGTTCGTGGGTAGGAACACTTTTCTCCAAATATTTCTCTTCTCTCTCTTTTCTTTCTTGCTGTTAGCTTGTTTGTTCTTCTTCTTCTTTCTTTGTTCTTCATTGTCATTACGTATTGTTTGTGGGTTGGTGATCAATCTTGAGATCAAGATTGAAGCGAAATCATCATAGGGTGTGGGGAATTTCCAACATCTGGTATCTAGAGCTCCGGTTGTGATTCAAGGAAGAAAATCGTGATGGCTATGAATCATTCAAATGGGCACTTTCCAGCGACCCTACCAATTCTCAAGAAAGATAATTATGAGAATTGGTGCAAGCAGATTAAGGTGATTTTCTGTTATCAAGATCTTTAGGATCTTGTGAAGGAAGGAGTAACACCGCTTGGGGAGAACGCGACGGATCAAGAAAAGGCTGCACGCAAAGAATTGAAGAAGAAAGATTATAAAGCGCTGTTTATAATCCATCAATGTGTTGATCCAGATAACTTTGAAAAAGTTAGCGATGCAGAATCAACAAAGGAAGTATGGGAGATTCTTGAAAAGTTATTTGGAGGCGCAGAGAAGGTGAAAGAGGTGAGGTTACAAACTCACAAGAGAACCTATGAGTTGCTTCAGATGGAAGACAACGAAAGTATTTCAAATTTCTTCACCAGAGTTACAAAACTGGTGAATCAAATCAAAGTATGTGGAGAAACACTGATGACGAAAGCAGTAGTCTCAAAGATTTTGAGATCGTTGGCTCCTAAGTTTGACCACGTGGTAGTAGCCATAGAAGAGTCGAAAGACTTGTCAGTATTGACGAAGGAAGAGCTTCAAGGGACACTTGGGTCTCAAGAACAAAGGATGGCTGAGAGAGCTGCAGGAAAGTCGAAGAGTGATATGGCTTTGCAGGCGCAGTCAGAAAAGGAAAGGAAAGGCAAAGGAAATGTGAATGGCAACAAAGATAGAGGAGGCAGTAATTCGACTCAGAAGAAACCTTGGAACCAAGGAAACCAAAGAGGTGGTGCTGCAGGTAGAGGAAGAGGTGGTGGTCGAAAGCCAGACAAAAGTCACATTCAATGTTTCAATTGTCAGAAGTATGGCCATTATGTTAGTAACCGTCCAGAAAAGAAGAAAAATCAAGAAACTGATGCAAATCTGGCGAAGCATGAAAAAGAAGAGACGTTGCTAATGGTCACAACGAAAGATGAAGAGAGATTCCAAGATCAGTGGTACTTGGACTCAGGATGCTCATCACACATGAAGTCCTCGTCGAAGAATATGGTGAAGTTTGCAAATGACAACACTCTAGCAGCTGAAGGTGTTGGTGATGTTCTGATTATGAGGAAAGATGGCAAAAGGTCAACAATTTGCAATGTGTTGTACATACCAGGCATGAAGAGTAATTTGCTCAGTATATGGTAGCTTGTCGAAAAAACTACAAGGTAGCTGTCGAAGACAAGATGATGAGAGTTCTCGACGCAGGTGGTAGGTTGATCTTGAAGGCACCAATGTCTCAGAATAGGACCTTCAAGATTGAACTCAATGTGATGGAGCACAAGTGTCTAGCAACAACAGCTAGCAGAGATGAGTGGTTATGGCACTTTCGACTAGGCCATCTCAACTTCAATGACATCAGAGAACTGAAGAGAAGAAATATGGTTTCAGGATTACCAGAAATCGACATTCCAAGTGAAGTTTGTGAAGAGTGTGTTCAGTCGAAACAACACAAGAATAGCTTCAGCAAGGATGCAGGAAGGAAGTCGAAGGCAATACTTGAAGTCATATACTCTGATGTATGTGGTCCAATCCAGGTGGATTCAATTGGTGGTAACAGATATTTTGTCACGTTTATAGATGATTTCAGTCGAAAGTTATGGACCTACCTCATCAAGAAGAAAAGTGATGTGTTTGAGGTATTTGTCAGATTCAAATCCATGGTCGAAAGACAGAGTGGTCGAAGGTTGAAAACTCTGAGAACTGATGGTGGTGGAGAATATGTGTCGAAAGAGATCGATGTATTGTGTAGAAAAGAAGGGATTGTTCATGAGGTGGTGCCACCCTACACTCCACAACAGAATGGGATTAAAGAACGCAAGAACAGAACCATCATGAACATGGTAAGAAGTATGTTGAATGGAAAGCATCTACCCAAAGAATTATGTGGAGAAGCAGTTTCGACAGCAACGTATATTTTGAACAGATGTCTGACGAAGAAGCTTGAAGGAGTCACACCAGAAGAATGTTGGTCTGGTGTCAAGCCTAGTCTCAGTCACCTAAAGGTGTTTGGATCTATAGCATATAGACATGTGCCATATCAGTTGAGAAGGAAACTTGATGACAAGTCGAATCAGATGATCTTGATAGGATATCATTCGACTAGAGGTTACACGTTGTTCGACCCAGTGAATAACCAAGTAGTGATCAGCAGGGACGTGATCATAAATGAGCTTAAAGAATGGGATTGGGCAGAGAATGCCAAGAAGGATTCAGTGAGAATCTCTTGTGAAGAACCAGCCACTGAAGTCGAAAGAGAAGTTCGACAGGAACCAGTTACAGATGAAGCAGGTTCAAGCAAACCTCGACGAACAAGACACATGCCTGCAAGGTTGCAAGAATGTGTAATTACATCAGATGATGTGGTCGATGAAGAAGGTGAGCTGGTACATTATGCTTTCTACGCAAATGACGAACCAGTCAATGCAGCTGAGGCATTGAAAGATTCGAAGTGGGTGAAAGCAATGAATGAAGAGTTAGAATCCATCGAAGTCAATAACACATGGTCACTTGTCGAATTGCCTCAAGGCAAGAAGGCAATTGATGTGAAATGGGTTTACAAGGTAAAGGTGAATCCCAGAGGAGAAGTAACTTGACACAAGGCGAGACTTGTGGCGAAAGGATTTCTACAGAAGGAAGGAATCGACTTCGATGAAGTGTTCGCACCTGTTGCTCAGATCGAAACAATCAGGTTGGTTGTTGGTCTAGCAAATATGAACAATTGGCACACATGTCAGATGGACGTGAAGTGTGCATTCCTTAATGGTCCCTTAGACGAAGAAGTTTATGTCGCATAACCAGCTGGGTATGTGAAACAAGGCGAAGAAGAAAAGGTGTACAGGCTGCATAAAGCCCTGTATGGACTTAAGCAAGCTCCAAGAGTTTGGAATAAGAAAATCGACAGCTTCTTAAGGGAAAAGGAATTTGTGAAGTGTACGGCAGAGCATGTAGTATATGTAAGAAGAAGCAATGGCAAACTGCTTATACTATGTCTTTATGTCGATGATTTGTTGATAGCAGGAAGTTGCAGGAAGGAGATCGAAGATTTCAAACATGACCTAAGTGAGGAGTTTGAAATGTCAGACTTGGGAGATCTCTCATATTTCCTTGGCATCGAATTCTACAAGACTAGTAGAGGTTTGATGATGCACCAACGAAGATATGCAGGCGAAATACTTAAGAGATTTGAGATGCAAGATTGCAACTCAACTTCGACTCCAGCTGAGACCAGACTGCAACTGTCGAAGGATCCAGACGAAGATGATGTCGACCCAACCCAATACAGAAGACTTATTGGGTCACTTAGATACCTTTGTCACACAAGGCCTGACTTAGCATACAGTGTGGATATGGTAAGTAGATTCACGCAGAAGCCAAAGGTATCACACCTAACAACGACGAAGAGGATACTGAGGTATCTAAAAGGGACTCTTGACTATGGCATTTTATTTCCTGCAGCTGATGAAGGGAAAGAATGTAAGTTAGTGGGATACACAGACTCTAGCTGGTGTAGTGATGCAGAAGATAGAAAATCCACAGCTGGATATGTGTTTATGTTAGGTGGTGCACCAGTTGCTTGGAGTTCGAGGAAGGAGCCAGTAGTGGCATTGTCATCATGCGAAGCAGAATACATAGTTGCTTCTCTTTGTACATGTCAAGCAACCTGGATGGTGAACTTGGTCGAAGAGATTACATGGAAGAATCATGGAGCAATTACCATGAAGATCGACAGCATGTCAGCTATCAATTTGGCAAAGAATCCAATAGCACACGGTCGAAGCAAGCACATCGAAATGAGGTTCCATTATCTTCGAGAGCAGGTAGCAGAAGGGAAGATAAATTTGGAACACTGCAGAACTGAGAATCAAATTGCAGATATCATGACGAAGGGAGTGCAGGTCGAAGTGTTCAAGAAGCTAAGGACTATGATGAATGTAGATAGTTTAGACACAATGAATTAGGTGGTGTGTTAAATGTAATTCATAATGTCGAAAATCATTCATAGTGTCGAATAGTTTAATGTCGAATAGTTTCGACAGATTCATTTTAGATTTGATTGGATTCTGGTTTTGATTAGATTAGATTTTATATGATTTAGATTAGATTTGATATTTTGGGCTTTTAGAGTTTTGGGCCTTTGTAAATCTAAATCTATAAATAGGGAGTTTCCCTTGTACATTGTAACATAATTGCATTCACAGTTTGCAGATTAGCAAGTGAATAATAACAATAGAAGAAATCCCACAGTTCGTGGGTAGGAACACTTTTCTCCAAATATTTCTCTTCTCTCTCTTTTCTTTCTTGCTGTTAGCTTGTTTGTTGTTCTTCTTCTTCTTTCTTTGTTCTTCATTGTCATTATGTATTGTTTGTGGGTTGGTGATCAATCTTGAAATCAAGATTGAAGTGAAATCATCATAGGGTGTGGTGAATTTCCAACACATTTTGAAGTATTAACCATTATGATGAAGATATGACATTCCGTCTAAAATACGAAATATCTCAAGGTTTAAAAAATATTTGCAATAGAATTGAATTTATATGTGATTTCAAATCCAAAAACTTTTGAATTAAAAATTATTTTTTTAAATTATTCATGAGCATTGAATTTGTTGATACTGTATGTGAGTGTTCTAATAATTAATAAGTATAAGCATAACATAATTATCATGCATGTTCAGTCTTTTAAGAAAAAAAAATCACAGTACCAAGTACAATATATGTTATGTGTAGAGAGGTTTGATTTGTTTTGTTCTCTTCTTTTTATAATGTTATCGTGTTTACGTTATGAAAATATTAATAAATAGTGTTGTTGTAGTTGACTGTGTGTTACATATGAATGCTACTGAAAGAATATATATCTAATTTACCATCAACTTCCAAATACTCCAACTTTTCTCTACATAAAGTGTGTTAAAAAAACAACAAAACTATATATGTGTTGTATCCCAAATTTTACCCTCCGATATTCTGATCATTTGCATATCCTTTTCATTGGTCTCTGTTTTCGCATTTTAGTAAACATTTCAATAATCATGCATTTTTCGTTAGAGTTTAATTTGTTTTATTTCCTTTTTTTTACTAACTATTTTCAATTATCTTTTTTATTATTTTTAGTTTTATTATTATTATTTCTTATTATTATTATTATTATTATTATTATTATTATTAATTTTATTATTATTAATTTTATTATTACTAGTTTTATTATCATTATTAGTTTTATTATTATTAGTTTTATTATTACTAAGCTTTATTATTATTATTACTTTTATTTTGTTTATCTTCATGGTAAGTGGGGACCACTCAATCATTCTAACACTTCACATGGATTGCCAACTTGGATTTATCAAGGGCCAAAAAGCATTTTTACACTTCACTCATCAATGACCAAGAATCATTCTCATAAAGTCACATAGATTGCCACATCAACACTCCCACTTTATTCACACTATAAATAAGATCTCTCATTCTCTCATTTGGCACACCAGATTCACCCCACACAAAGGCTGAATACTCTCTTAATTTTCTCCCTCAATTAATCTTGCAAATTTTCTGGAGGGAAGGCTCGTCTTCATTTTTCCATAACTCGTGTCATTGAAGAGGCAGTGGACCGTCTCCACTAGGTAACATTCACCTCTTTTATTTCTCCGTTTTCAAAGTACCATGATCATTTATCTATGCTGTTATCAAGTTCATTAGCATGTTAATATTTTTCTGGAAAAAGTATTGTAATATCCTATAATTTTTGTTTGATTTTATTATGAATGATGTTTAAAAGATAAGATAAAAATTCAAAAAGACAAAAAACGTGCTTCATCACCACCCTTTTATTATTTCATACTATTTTATTTTATTTTCCATTTATTTCTTAATTTTGTTTCTCTAGTTTTTATTTTAGGAGCACTTTGAATTTTTAGTTTCAATTTATCATGTTATTTCTTGAACTCATAACTTTTTCTTTCGAATTTTGTTTTGATTTTTATTTTTCGCTTACGATCTTTATTTCGATTTTTAGGGCCAATGATATTACAAAATCATGACTTAGTTGATTTATGCAAAATGACTAAAAAGTATTGATATGTATGAGGCTCATTTCTTTATTTTTGTTGGTCAATGAAAGTCGAATATCAAAAGATTATCGATCCTCCGATTAAATCTTGATCAAGACGAGACTAACTTTATTCTTCATTTCGAGTCGATTTTCTCTACTTTAGGCCGATGACATTGCACAAATCTTGACTTTGATTATTTCAAATCAATAAAGTCTTGATAAATATGAGGCCACTTCTTATTTATTTTTATTGGTCAATGAAAGTTAAGAATCTAAGATTATCGATTTATCAATTTAAATCTTGATTTAAACGAGACCGACTTTATTTTTCATTTCGATTCCATTATCTTTATTTTGGTCGATGATATAACAAAGTTCATGGTTTGGTTGATCTCATTAAAGCGACAAAACTTTGATCGATATGAGACCACTTTCTCTTTATTTCAGTTTCATTCACTTTTTAGTCGATGAAAGTCAAGAATCATTGATTATCGATTTCTCGGTCAAATCATGATTAAGACGAGACTATTCCTATTTCCTTAGCAAGCAAACATAACGTAACACAAACTTAACAAGAGGTTCCGGTAGAGTACTACGGACGTTTAGGGTGCTAATACCTTCCCTAGGAGTAACCAACCCCCGAACCTTAGATCTCCCCCCTTTAGGTTTTTAAACGATCTTGAACCTTTCCTTTGGATAAATCAAAGTCGGTTGTAAAAGAAATATGATGCAAGTTAATTAATAGCTTGTTATCCGATTTTCACCGCAACAATATGTAATTGAATCAAAGTTTTGTGGGTGAATCAATCAAGCATATTTATACCAGTTGCAGTTGCATGGTGTATGATCCTCCATAGAACCCAAATCCAGGGTCAAGTCGTTGCATATACCTGTTATGCGAGTAAAAAAATCAGATAAATCCATAAACCATACACCAAGGATGTCTTCATCTATATTTGTTACTCACAATTGTTGAGGGAACATACAAATATTAACATGTCAATAAATATTTCCTAAATAAACCACAAGAGCATTATTAAATTACATTTCATTCTGATGCAGAGACCCAATAGCATACCAAATTTACATGCCCTTAACACAACTAAAGATTTAGATTCTTGAACATCTATTATGCAACATAAATATCCAAAATTCAGTTCAACCCCCAATTCAGGCCCAACCTGTTGGTGAAAATGTCTGAAAGGAAGAGCATGCCCGAGAATCAAACAACCATGTCTAGGAGGGAAATTAAGGATCGAAACATCACCAACATAATGATCAGACACTCTTCCAGAACTCTGATGCTGCAAACCACAAGCCCTCTCGTGATTCTGAGCATCATTGGGATACAAAGAAGGTTGTAACTTGGCATCAACCTTCACAGTGAGAGATTCCATGCTTGAGTGGCATTCTGGACATGGAACAGAAACAGGGGGAAGCATATTAGGATGTTCCAAATGTGGTTGAGCTCTCTGAAAATTCATTCGACAATGCTCACATGTATTATTACCATCATGGCCGTGGGAACTATGAAAAACATTGCCTTGAAAACCAGAATTATCACCATGAGCTGCTCCAGTTTGCAGCCATATAACATTCTCAGGATACAACGGCTGATTGTATTCCCAAGGTAAAATTTGGCTGTTGATTTGTAAATTTCTATTTTCCATTGATCTAGTTAATTTTTGCAAGAGTAATTTCCTTCTTTCTCAAGAGTATTTTTGTGAGAGTTTACATTCTCTAAAACAAAGTTTTCCATTCCACATTTAATCTTAACCTTCTTCGTCAGACTCTACTCTCTCCAGGTATCCTTCTTACACTAATCTTATTTCATAGTTCTTAGTATTTACTTTGTCATGATTAATATAAATGACAATCTCATAAATTTGTCTAGTGATTTTGAGAGTAGTGGTTCTCTCCCCCCTAGTTAGGGCATAAATGTTTTCTAGTTCAGATTCTCATTGCCAAGTTAACAAAAAAGGAAAAATAAATACAAATTTAAAACATATTAAATAAAGAGAAAAAAAATCTTAGAAGACTAAAAATGCATTTAATATATATTTATTTTAATATTCTTTATTATTAATATTAAAATGAGTTTAATGGAGATACAGTGACATTGTAATTTTTTTTTACACTATCATCCAATAAAAAATATATCATTATGTCATGTTATATAGGGGTGGGAATAGGCTGGGCCGAGCTAGGCTTTGCTAAGTCTAAGCCTGACCTGCTAAAAAATTCAAAGCCTAAGCCTGGCCTGTAGCCTATCATAGGCTTATTTTTAGGCCTAAGTCTGGCCTTTTCGAAGGCCTGATTAGCCTACTAGCCTATTTAAAAGCCTACTTCATTTGAAAATCTGTAAATAAGAAATTCAACTAATGTTAAATAGACTAACAAGTTAAAAGATCAATGAGATTAAATGTTTGTTTTCATTGTCTCGTTCAAGTTTTCTTATTAGCATAAGTTTGGTGATACTATTTGTTGAAGATAATTTATGAGAAAGACTTATGACAACAACTTATGACATTGTTTATAATGTTATTTCAACTTATTTTCATAAGTTCTTCAAGATAACTAAATTTTGTTTTCGTATTTTAATTCAAAGTACAAAATAGAATATAATAATAATAAATTTATTGATTTTTTCTTAAATAGGCCAACCTGATAGGCTTAAAAGGCTTTTCTTACAGCCTGTGACCTAGCCTCTTTAGCTAAATAGGCTTATAAAAAAGCCTAGGCCTTTTCTATTTAAGAAAAAGCCTAGTCTGGCCTGAGCCTATGTAGGCTAGGCCGTAGGCCCCTGTTAATTGGCCTGGCCTATTCCCACCCCTAATGTTATACAAGTAATTTAAAATTTCAACATGACATGGCAGGATACATGATTGTCATTGATTGACAGTGTAAAAGTAATTTACACTGTCAGCGCATCATCTTTTTTCTCTATTAAAATATATGCTTGAATGCAGTTTTGGTCCATCTTCTTTCATTTTTCTAAACTTTTAAATCCATTGTTTTGAATTTTCTTGAGATTTTTTTGGTCCCATGTTCCGAGTTGTGAATGTGGCATGTTCAACAATGAGGCGACAAATGAAATATTGACCTAACTTGAAATAAAAGTGTCATGCCATTCAAAAACATTTTATTTTAAACATATTAAATAAAAAAACATTTTAAATTAAACATTTTCAATCATTTTTTTATAAAACACGACATGAAGCTGAAATTGGTTTGTATTCTTCCCCATTTGCACTTACTAAACCCTAGAAATATGATTTTCTTATTCTTCTCCAGAAAACCATAAAATTCCTATCAATCTCACGATCCAAGGCTCAGCGACCATGTTCCAATATTCAACATCAATATCCAACGTCGAATGCAAGTGTGGTATTCCTTCTCCATTGACGATGACGTGGACAAATTTGAAGCCATGCCGTCGTTTTTTGTTGTTGTTGGATGTACAAGGTTAGTTGCATGTGCAAAATCCATGAACAATGTTATTTTGTGATTTCTAGAAAATCCCTAATTTTTCTTTTCTATTTCTAGAATCAGGGATACAAGAGATGTAATCACTTCGTCTGGTACGATGAAGAAATGTCTCAACGAGGCAAGGAAGTAATATCTTCAATGCACCAAAAATTAAACCAAGAAAAGGTCAAGTTGAATAAAGTCATTATCAGAGAGGATTAACTGAAGTTGAAGATCAAGTTCTTGAAGACGATGAACAAGTTTACCATGAGAATGACATTAGTGATGTTAATTGGATTGGTTGTATCAAATGTAATAAATTAGTTGATTTTGTTAGGTTTTGTGTGTTAGGTTTGATTGTGTTTGGTTGTGCAATGTAATGGTTTGTTAATGCTGTAATGCAATGTAATTGACTATGTTTAGTTGACTGAAGATTTTTGTTGTTGAATATTGAGTGCAATGTTAATTTGACATGTAATCGTTGTTATGACATAATGTGTAATTTTTATGACTGACATGTAATTTGAGTGCAAAGTTAATTTAAGTGCAATGTTATGTAATTCTTTGATTGTTGGTAATGACAGTTTGTAAGTTGGTCATACCAGACCTGTAAAGTGAGTGTTGGTCATGACATTTTGTAATTTGGTCACAACAGACCTATAAAGTTAATTTGGTCATGACAGTTTCTAATATTATGACAAACTTGTAAAGTGAGTGTTGGTCATAACAGTTTGTAATTTGGTCATGAAAGACCTGTAATAATGAAATAATGTGTAACAAGTGTAAACTTTGAACAAAACACATTTCAATTCAGCTTATAATTTGTACGATAGACTCAAAATATCATTAACATTTCATAAACTTGTTTATACATACCAAAATACATAACCATTACAACTTGTTCATGTCATACCAAAAACATAACCATTACAACTTGTTCATGTCATACAAAAGTACATAACCATTACAACTTGTTCATGATATACCAAAATACATAACATGACTCACTTTATAAGAGACCAAAATACCTAAACAAAATATAATTCCTATTCTTGAGTCGTTGGAGGTCCCTATGAACAAGATCCAACTTCTTGGGTAGGCTGTGATGCACTCTTTGACTTATTTTTCTTGCCATTTCCCCTTGTTGTTTTTTGCTTCTTGGTCTTATTGCCTCCCTTTGGCATGACCCTATCTGCTGCTCTCTTTTCTTTACATGTTCTTTTGTTATGTCCCATGAATCTACATTTTGTACACGTGACAGTTGCTAGCTTCCTTGGCAGAACATGTGGATTTTTGGTTCACCATTGGTCATGTTTCTCATGTTTTTGGGACGTGCAATTGCCCTTCTCATCTTTTTGAAAAGTTAATTTCGTGCACAAAACACCAATACTCAGAAATATATTCAGAAATAACATGACAGACCAAATAACATGATTCAGTTCACGACAGAACTGTAATACTCATAAATATATTCTGTAAGTTGTTTCTTGTTATGTCATGTACATGTTATGGCATAGCTGCAAGAGATCCCAGTTAAGTCCCATTTCCTACAAGTACAAGTACCTTCTTTGATGTTGACACAATAAGTTTCTATACCATTTGTTACACCAAAAATAGCCATGCCATCATCACCATGCCAAGTTGGAGTCCAACTTTCAGCAAACTTCTTATTCTTCTCTAGAGCTAATTGGATTCTAGGGCACACATTACCAGCATATTTAACAATAATTTCTTTCTGGTTAGTAATTATTTTAGTCAAGTAATGTTTTATCCCATTCTAAAAGGGCGATAATTGGTTTGCCCCTATATTCTAGGATTGCCTTATTAAATGCTTCACTCATGTTGTTTACCTGAAGGTCACACTTAGAATATGTCTTGTTACCCGAAGGAATTTTGTTCACTGCTACTTCTGAATTGTGATGAAGGGTGATTACAAAGATCAATTAAGTATACTGAAATCGAGGGTTGGGGGCAAATTAGAATTAGGGTTCTTCACAATTTCTAGGCTAGGGTTCCTGTGTAATTGGAAAAAAAAGTCTGAGGAATAAACTAAATCACGTTTATGACCTAGGATGTTTATATAACATAACTAGATAATAATTATTGTTTTGTTTTAATTATTTTCTAATTTTTTTAATATAAATTAAATATAAAATTTTTTAAATGACGTAACACTTTTATTCTTAGTTGAGTCAATTTCATTTGCCATCTCATTCCTGAACATGTTAGATAGACAATACTGAACGTGAGACAAAAATTTCAAAAAAAATTTAAAACAAGGTACTTAAAACCATATTTTTTTAAACTAATTAAAAGTTAAAAAAAATAAAAAGAGACCAAAACTGCATTTAAATTTAAAATATATAAAACTTTAATAAAAACTAAGTATTATCGATATTGCAAAAAAGTTAATTAACTAAAAAATAAAATAATTTAATAAAAATAATATAATAAAAATAATACAATTATAAAGTAAAAATATAAGTATTTTTTTTCTATATTGCAGCCAAATTAAAACATTTTTTTACAGACTCATGTAATAGTTTATTATTTTCGAAACTGAGTAAAATTGAGACAAAAAGGAGAAAATAAACTATATAAAAGGGGAGTAACAAAACCGATGAAGAATTAGGGTAGGGTGGGGAAAATTGGAAGTAGTTATTAGCGAGAGAAGAAAGTGCTTGAAGCTGCGAGGAAGAAGGAACTAACATGTGGATAATAACACAAATCTGAATCAAAAAGGGGTTTTTATCATTCTATGATGTTCTCTTTTTATAATAGTTTTCAATCTGAATCACGTTCCTCTCCTTGACGCTCGCCGTTTCTTCCCTCTCCAAGCTCTTTCGATTCCCAACAGCCCTATGAGCCTTGTGATGATGATCTGAAGGCGTTCTTAATTTTGCGTATTCATGTTAATGAATTTGTTGTGATTTTGATTTTTTTTTTGCATATTTCTTTGAGATCTAAAAATGTTTGTTAGTGTTTTTAATCTTTATTTTGTTGTAATTGTTTGTGTTTTATTGATTCTTTTGTTCTACTTGTTTGTGTTTGGTTTTGCTTTTTTTTAGGTTGTTTTTAAGGTTGCAGTCCATGTTTGTTGAAATGCATCGCAAGTATTTGGTCTTTTCGAACTGTGCGAAGAATCGGAAAAAAGAACAGATTATTCAGACCTCACGCCAAGCAGGTTATCAATCTCTGTGTTTAATCTGTTTAATGTGAATTGAATAATATTGAATCTGAAGAAACAATCATTCAATCAACTTAGGTTGATGTTTTATTATTTACTCTCAGTACTATGAGAGCACTAGTTTGTTTTTAGGCTTCAAGGTTGATGTTTCTGAATTTTTAATGGAAATTTTAGGAATTGTAATTTTGCTGATATTACAAGTGTTGTGTTCTGTGTAATTTTTAGTTTTGATTTTTTTTAGGTGAGTGATATAATTTATTTGCTCTTTGTAAAACAGGATGATGTGGTGTCTCGAAATCGATTGTCCACATTGTTTCTATCCGACGGTAAATTTTATTTTCCTATAGTTGTTGTTCTTATGAGTTATTTTAATCAATTTTAATGTTATGGCCTCTCAGACTCTTGGTGAGTGTACTAATTTTGTGCTTTAAATTTTGAAAAGAGAGAGAAGACATTGTGCACCGAAATGGGAAGATTTTTGACGAGGGATATCAGGGAGATAACATGGAGCTTAAAGATGAGGTGTGTATTTGTTTTTATTGTTTTGTATTGTTAACATGGCTGCAGCTGTTTGTTATTATGTGTTTATTCTTACAAGTTTGTTGTTTGGAGGTTTAGTTTGTTCCTGATATTAGACACCATGAAGGAAAATGAAATGTTTATGCTAGGTGGTAACAGGACTTGTTTAATGGTCTGAATGCCTTAACTCAGATCGTGACTAAACATCGTTTGTATACTACTCACCATGGCGCTAAGCAAGCTTTGATAATACATTGTACTCGTATTTTTCTGTCTCAAGATTCTAGCAGTACACTAATTTACTAACTTACCGATAACACTGTAGCGGTGCTCTAACAGAATAGTGTAAGTGGGTGGGGTTCAGTGCGACGCTTTAGACCAGCAAACTGCCATCACCAATAGCGAATGTAGTGCCCACTAATTGCGGAGAAATTGTGGCCCAAACCACTATTGCCTGGTTTTTGGATAAATTCCTCATATATTTTTAAACCGTTGTCTTTTTTTAAGGGTATAAATTTCAATTTGAACGCTTTTAGACACTGTTATATTCTTGCTCACAAACAACTCTTATGTTCTTCTTTCTACTTTTAGGTCAATTATGTTAGTTCTTCTTCTCTGCATAAGTTTGATTGCTTTATAATTTAGGTTTTTTTAACTATTACGTACAACAGCCTCTTTAATTTTGTGTATTTTTCTAGTTTTTAGTAGTTATGTTACTTTGTACATTGGTTTTTTTGTCGTAATAGCGTTTATCCCGCTATCCACTATACCGCTATAGTATTTTAGGGTGTCGGTGTCACACAAAGCTATCTGAATTTAACAACATATTGCATCTTATTTTTTAAATGTGCTAGCACTGTTGAAATTTTAAACTTGTAGTCATTTTTTATTGTTGCAATTGATACTTTTAATGTTGCACTGTTGAAGGATGTCATTTTGATATAAAAAATAGAGTTTTTCAATGATAAATTGACAAATGTCCTTGTGTGACTGTCAGTGGCTTATTTTCAGTTGCATTATATTTGTTATGAAGTTAGAAATTTTCTGACTGTCCATGGTGCATTTCTGACAATGATGTCATATTATATGATCCATGAGCCATGCATCTATCTGCTGTATCATTTGATTTTGAGCATATGCATGGCCTGGCACAAAAAACTTTTTTAAATTTCAGATACTCAAGTATCTAAAATAGCTGATTTCTTGCTGGTTGAAGGAAATGAGTATTCGTAGATTATTTTGTCAAATTTGTTTTTGAAATTTAGAACTTGAATTTTGTTTATCGTGAGTGAAGAGAAGTATGTTTTCATTATTACATGCTGAATTCTTTCAAAGTCATTTCAGTATTCTGTTTTACTGTTGATTTTTACTTTATGTGTGCATATTTATTTATGTTTTGTATTATTTAAGTTTCTTCACATGATTTGTTGAATATTCTGCAGGCCAAGTTTCTAAAGGCATGTGGTACCATAGTAAGTACCCCTGATGAAATTCGGAAAACATCGGGGAAACTAAAAGTTTCACCTTCCTGTAGTAATGATTCTGGTCCTCCAAAATTCCGTTCTTGGCTTCTTGATACATCGGCTCAGAATGTTCCAATTGACGCTAAACCATTCAATCCGCCAACTCCGAACAAACAGTGCGAAGAATCGGAAAAAAGAACAGATTATTCAGACCTCACGCCAAGCAGGTTATCAATCTTTGTGTTTAATCTGTTTAATGTGAATTGAATAATATTGAACCTGAAGAAACAATCATTCAATCAACTTAGGTTGATGTTTTATTATTTACTCTCAGTACTATGAGAGCACTAGTTTGTTAAAAAGGCTTCAAGGTTTAGCTTATGAATAAAAAAAACCTAAAAAAAATGTTTTCCTCTATAAAATGGGTGAAAATGATTCTTACCTTTTGTATTTTGGATTTTCAAAGGCATACTTATGGGGTTTTCACTGAATGTGCGCATGTATTTTTTTTATCATATTAGATATAAGTTTTTCAGAACTTGATTTCTTTTTCATTTACAGCTGTATCTCCACTGCACACAATACTCAATGTGATTAACAAGACTCTATGGAAGGAAGCGGGAGAGGGAGCTGCCATCCTACTGATGGAACTGAAGTGAATAAGGGGAGGAACGAGTCGGTGCATTTTGAGTGTGAAACTGATATTTCTTCCTGTGAGTCAGTGGCTTATGGTGGATGGTATAGGAAGAAAACAGAGTCACCAAGTCCTACCCCAACAAAACTATCTGAAGGGATGCAAACTCCTGGAACTATTTACCCTGCAAATTTAAATGATTTTCCAAATGATAAGCTAGTTAAGTCCCAATTTGTGTATCCAAATAGCAGTGTCGGTGAGGATGTCTCTAAGAACAAGATACTTGAGGAAGAGGATTATGCTTCTGTGCTAGATTCAAGGAAGCAGAGCGAATCAATTGAGCAGTCTCATATTGCAACTTCTACACCACGTAAAAATGAATCTCCGGTGGAAGAAAGCTTGTCTTCTTGGTTAAAGCCCGCATCTGTCATTTTGGAGGAAAGAAGAAAGAAAATGGAGATGGCTCAGATCCGCAAAACTCCTGCTGACAGGCCCATCATTGGGATGGTTGCTGCACATTGGCATGAAGAAGAAAATTCTGATGCTCCTCCTCCAAAGTGGTGGGATGGCAATGGAATTCCAAACTCAACTAATAAATACAAAGAAGTATGTCCTATAGGAACTGTTTTTATGTGAAAGATTTATTAGAAGTCTTGATGCTATACCTAATTAGTGCTGATTGTTTTTCAGGACCAGAAAGTGAGCTGGCATGCTACGCCTTTTGAAGAAAGGTTGGAGAAAGCATTTTCGGAGGATCCCGTCATCTCTAAAAGGTATGCTGATATACGCACTGCTCTTTGCACTGCCCTTTGAAAGTTAAAATGATATTTGGAAGTTTGTCTTTATGATGCATTTCTTTGCTAAAATACTTCATACTGAATGATACACATAATAGTCCTTTATGTATTTCATTAAATTACTTGGTTTAGCATGAGATTGAAAATAAAATGTTATTACTATTGGTTACAAAGTACTCTGTCAGCAAAGTACTATGTATGAGCATACTCTCAACACTTTTTTATCACATTTTAAATGGGTCTTACAATTTTGATAACCGGTCCTACTAACTCATACTGGCTCGTCATAAATTTTGTGGGATCTGTAAATGTTTCAAGAAATCAAGGGGAGTATTAGAGGAACGGGGAGTATTAGAGGGACGGGGTATGAGTTGCTGATATTTTTCTGTTGTAGGTAGATAATGTTGTCTTTTCGATTTGTTATTTGGTTCATAGGAAAGATATTTGCGGAAAACCAATTGCTTTTGATGAGAATGAAGAAAGTGATACTGCACTGTCTCAGATGAAATCTTCAACTCATCCACAATCTGTGGTGTCATTTTGATTACTATAGTTGTTGTTCATTTCACGTTTCACTACTCTGGTATAAGAGATATATATTTCTGGATTAAGTCTCAATGCAGCGTTGATTGGTTGGAACAAGCAATCAATCATTTAAATTTTGTGACACTATAGAGTTAAAGTGGCCACTTGTGTTGTACATAATTGTTGAGGATTGTTGGCTGATTGTTGAAAGCCTAGATTCTACGTGAACTTAGTTTTTGTTGGTATTTATTATAACTATGTTATTAGTGCGAAATTTTCACTGCATTTGTCATCAGTCATGACTAATCTTTATTAACATTACAGTTGTTATTTGGACATTAAATTGACACATTTTGGATATACTTCTCGAGATAATGTTTTTTTTTTGTTGCTATTATCTGAGAAAAATTAAATTTTAATAAAACATCAAAATTGTATGTTTACAGACATGTCAATGTCAAATTTATTTAAAAAAAACATTTAGGTATTGAATGTTATAGTGTATGATTTACCAACTTGTAAATTTCAAAAGGTATTTAGAACTTATGTTAGGAATGGAAATTAACGTACTGACTGATAGTGTTTTTAATTCTTGCAGTCGTACATTTTGTTTAAACGCATAAGCAATTTTTTTTATAGACGTGGTTATCTGAAAAGATCAAACTGTAGGCCACAAAAATCCATTTAAGCTAACAATGTTTCATCTCTTTAATATTTGTGCAATGACACATAATTATATAATTATTATTAGTAATATATATTACATTTTGCCAATTGAAAAATACACTTTTTTTAATATAGATCAGTTTTTTTTTCATGTATTTGCCTCAATTATGTAAAAATAATAATCTAAATTTAATAACATTGAAAAAATAACAAAAACTACCCATTAACTAAAACTAACAAAAACTCAAATTCGCACATTGCTCTGAAAGTACATTTAGAGTGTGTTTGGATGAGATAATTGAGAATTTTTAAAGAATTTAAAATTCTAAGTAATTCAAATGATTCAATTGAAATTTATTCATTTTTAAATTTTTTTGTTTAGATGGAGTGTTAAAATGATTCATTAAATTTTGGGGTCATTTTTGTCGATTTTAAAACTTTTGAATCAAATTTTAAATATTTAAAATATGGACCAATTTGTAATTTTTGAAAATTTGAAAGGACCCATCTGTAAAATTTGAACATCTTTTCCTCTTCGTATTTGTATCAATTGGACATCTTTTTCGTGTATATATTTCTCCATATATTAATAACACACATTTATTCAATTATAACTTTAACATTAACAATCACGTGACTTTCTAGAGAGAAGGTAGAGCTTTTCTCTCTAGGTCTTATCGTGTCCCCCACGCCCTCTTTCTGTAGTGGCTTTCTTCTCCAGTCTTCTGGATCTCCTCATCCTTGTTGGGTGTTTCGTTTTCAAATTTCGCAGTCGCTGGTGTGTTGAAATATGTACAATGGAGAAATGGAAAGCTATTTGTCAAAAGAAGAAGAAGAAAGAGTTGCGGCGGACGAGGAGGAGATGTGTATCGATGATTCTTTTCAAAGAACGCTGGCCGGGAAGCTTTGGACGGAGAGTAATTTCAACTCTAGGGCTTTCAAGACAACAATGGCTAATGCGTGGAAGTTGAAGCATGCAGTGGATATACAAGACCTTGTTAAAAATTTATTTCTGTTCAAGTTCAATTTCAAACGGGACATGGAATTTGTTCTCAAGTCGGGACCTTGGAGCTTTGATAGGGCGCTGTTAGTTCTGAACCGCATCTCAGGGGAAGAACAACCATCAGATCTTAACATGCATTTCAGCTCCTTCTGGGTAAGGATATACGAACTACCTCTTAATCTGAGATCTGAAGCAATGGCGAGGAAGATCGGCAATATCATCGGAAAGTTTGAGGAGATGGATGTCAAAGAAGCGCACATAAATGGTAGATTCCTTCGTATCAAAGTGATTATCAACCTCAAAGATCCGCTCAAAAGAGGAACAGTGGTGAAGTTCAAAGAGAAAAACCTGAGAGTCCACTTCAAATACGAAAGACTTTCGACCTTTTGTTTTGTGTGTCGAAGAATGGTGCACCAAATTAAGGATTATGAAGCGGTGGAGGATCTGAACGATGAAGGGTTAGAGGATATTGAGGAACATGATCTATCCTATGGGCAATGGCTAAGAGCGTCCCCACTCCCAAAAATGTCCGAAGAAGCGAAGAAGAAGGATTCAAGTTCTAGTTTGTGTAGCAGAGAACTATTCAATGCGTCTTCTAGCCAAAGCCGATGTGAGGCGAAAGGGAAAGGTAACGAAGAGGATGCTGAGGTCCAACAAAAGCTACAAATCTCAAAGCAGCAAGAAAAGATTGGGCTGAGTGGAGAGAAGGAAAAACCTCAGAATGTGGAAGTGGAAAGGGTCGCGGAGTCGCTAGGCGCAGTTATAAGCTCAACTGACAAAAATCCTCCAAAGAATGTTGGTAGCAAAGAAGGAGTTGTGAAAAGAAAATGGACCAGGAAGAAGAATGTGAAGGAGGGAAAGACTGGTACAGTAGGGAGTGTTAAACCTAAGTTATCAAAGAGGCAGTTGGTTGAAGTAACCATAACAGAAGGGAATATAGAGGAAGGCATAGCAGGAGAAAAAAAGAGAAAGAGTTCATCAGTGGTTAGTGCAGGTCCAATTTGTCAACCAGAGGTGGTGTTGGAAGACCAACACCGCCTATCCCAATGAAGGCCATCAATTGGAACTGCAGGGGTCTGGGGAGCCCCCGTGCAGTTCGAGCCTTAAATTGGCTCATTCGATCGGAAAATCCCCAGCTGGTCTTCCTAATGGAAACCAAGCTAAAAAGAGAGGAAATGCAAGTTGTTAAGAAGAGATGTAGATTTTGCTTTGATTTTACAATTGATTGCAGGGGTGCTGGGAAAGATAGAGCGGGTGGAGTCAGTCTATGGTGGAATGACTCAATTGAAATCTCAGTTAAATCTTATTCTCAAAACCATATAGCTGGGAGTTGTCAATTCGAAGAGGAAGAAGGTGGTTGGTCTTTTGCTGGTATATATGGCTTCCCGGAAGAGATAAATGAGAGGAAAATGTGGGAGTTGGTTCAAAAGATTAGCGATGAAGGTGGAGATAAGTGTATCCTTTTTGGCGATTTTAATGACATTCTACAAGATGCTGATAAACAAGGAGGAAACGGCAGATCGTACTCTCAATTTCAATGGGGAAGAGAGACTTTGGACAAGTGTGGTTTGGAGGAAGTCAGTTTCGATGGATATCCATTCACCTGGTCTAATGGCAGGAAGGGAGAAGACAATATTCAATGCAGACTAGATAAAGTTCTGGTCTCCTTTGCCTTTAAGCAACTTTTTCCTCTTTCGAAGGTTACTCATCTGGAGAGACACGATTCTGACCATGCTGCCCTTCGTATTCTAATCAAGAAAGATGAGCCAATTCACATGAGACCTTTTTTGTTTCGCTTTGAAGAGGCCTGGTCCAACCAAAAGGAGTGTGGGGAGATTGTTCGCCATCTGTGGAATAGAAACACACATTCAATCCAACAAAGGATCAACTCAATGCAAGATCTTCAACATCACTTTAAGGAGATGAGAACAAACAAGATTAGAAAGGAGATTCTCAGATTTCAAGACTTTCTCAAAGAGGATACAAGATGGTCCGGGGAAGGGATGGAGATTCAAAAGTATAAGGACGCTGAGAGACAGAGGGATTCACTACTCAAAATCGAAGAAACCCTTTGGAGACAAAGAAGCCGCGCTGTGTGGCTTATGGATGGGGACAGAAACGCCAAATTTTTTCACCAAAAAGCTAATCAAAGGAGGAGGGTTAATGCAATCAAGAGATTGAAAGATGAGAGTGGTGTTTGGAGGAGTGGGCATCAGAACTGTGAGAAAATCCTCACTAAATATTTCAAGAACATTTTCACTTCCTCCCAACCAGAGAATCTGCAGGCCATCTGCAAGTCCATTCCAGGCAAACTATCAGAGAGTCACAAAACTGTCTGCTCCTCTCAATTCACGAAGGAAGAAATATACAATGCGATCTTTCAGATGCACCCTACTAAGTCCCCAGGCCCGGATGGCCTCCCGGCGCTGTTATACCAAAAATACTGGTCCACTGTTGGGGAGGATGTCATTCAGTTTGCTCTAGATATTTTGAATAACAACAGGAATCCCAGTGAAATCAATAACACGTTCATTACTCTCATCCCCAAGAAAAAGCACCCCCTCGACTCCCTTGGATTTTAGGCCGACTAGCCTCTGCAACGTCATAATGAAAGCTGTCACCAAAGCAGTGGCAAACAGAATCAAGATTATTTTTCCTGATATTATCAGTGAAGAGCAGAGTGCGTTTATTCGTGGAAGGCTGATAACAGACAATGCCCTCGTGGCGATGGAATGTTTTCATTGGATGAAGCATAAGAAGAAAGGCAGGAAAGATACCATGGCGTTGAAACTCGACATGTCGAAAGCCTATGACAGATTGGAATGGAGCTTTGTGCTGATGACCTTGGAATGTTTGGAGTTCCCCCGTTCCCTGATTTCCCTTATCAGGAACTGTATTACGACTGTCAGCTACCAAGTCTTGATCAATGGGCAACCCTCCTCTCGTTTTGTCCCTGAAAGGGGTCTCCGTCAAGGAGACCCACTCTCACCTTGTTTATTTGTTATCTGTGCAGATGTCCTTTCTGGTTTGCTGAAGCAGGAGGTGGCGACGAAGAGAATCCACAGTATCAAAGTGGCGAGGAACTCTCCTACCATTTCTCACTTATTTTTTGCAGATGATAGTTTTCTGTTTGCAAGAGCCAGTGAGGAGGAAGCTGTCAGAGTCCTTAGTGTTTTCAGCGACTATCAGAAGGTTTCGGGGCAAGTGGTGAATATTGAGAAGTCCGAGGTCTCCTTTAGCAGCAATATTTCGCAAGAAGTGAAAGACAAAATCAAAAGTAAATTGGGTTTCCGGTTTGTGATTAATCATTCGAGATACTTAGGCCTGCCGGTGGTTTTTGGAAGGTCTAAAAAAGAGGTATTCAAGTTGGTACTTGAGAGAATTTGGAAGAAGGTGAAAGGATGGAAAGAGTCGTTCCTGTCAAAAGCAGGGAAATAAGTCCTTATAAAAGCAGTGGCTCAGGCGATACCTACGTATATCATGAGCTGTTACCGTCTTCCGGATACTTGTTGCAAGGAGATTGAAGCGATGTTGGCCAAATTTTGGCGGGGCTTGAAGGAGGGAGAGAAGAAAATACACTGGTTAAGCTGGGATAGGTTAACACATTCCAAAGGTGAAGGTGGCTTGGGTTTCCGCGGTATAAAAGACTTTAACACCAGTTTGTTAGGCAAACAGTTTTGGCGATTAATGCAGAAAGATGGTTCCCTTTTTGAGAGATTCTTTAAGGGGCGATATTATCCAAGATGTCCTATTACAAAAGCTCCTATCGTCTATAGACCAAGCTATGCATGGCGCATCATCTTTAGCTCTAAGGAACTGGTTATTGGTGGTTCCCGGTGGCGTGTTGGGGATGGATCGAATATAAGCATAGGTCTGGATAATTGAATTCCATCTCTATCTGATTTTTGTCCTTCCTCTCTGGCTAATAGACTCGCTCCTGATGCTAAGGTAGAGGAGCTCATTGATAAGGAGAGGGGGTGTTGGAACCTGGACAAACTCAAGGAAAATTTTGGGGAACAGGACATCCTTCACATCAGGAGCATTCCACTTTCGTCCAATTTCCCTCAAGATAAATTGCTTTGGCATTATGAAAAGGATGGTGATTATTCGGTCAAATCTGCTTACCACTGGTTGGGTAATCAAAGGAGGAAGTTGCAGCCTGGTCCGTCTGATAACAATTCTAGGAGGTTTTGGAAGAATCTTTGGAAACTGAACGTGCCGCCCAAAACAAAGAGTACGGTTTGGAGAATTTCGATGAACATCCTTCCAACCAAAGATAACTTATGCAAGAAAGGTATGTTTATCGACAACACCTGCCCCCTTTGTTTCTCTGCTGTTGAATCTCAGTCACATCTTTTCCTCCGCTGTAACTTTGCCAAGAGAACTTTCTTTTCCTCTCCTTTAGGAATTCACATTCCTGAGACAGGCAGTGTGATGGATTGGCTGAGTGAGGTCCTGTCCAGGAAGGACTTCCAGCTTGGTCAGTTAATAACAATTTTTCTATGCAAGATATGGCAGGTCCGCAACTGTGTCGTTTTCAAGAAGGCCAAACCGGATCCTTGTAGGGTGGCTTCGGAGATTTGGGAAGCCTTTGTGGAAGGGGGAGAGAACCAGAGGGGAGGCAATGTGCGTGAAGCTGAGTTGAGGCGAAACTTGGAAGAACACAATGGTTGGGTAGTTCATTCTGATGCTGGCTGTTTTGAGGGGGGGGGGATTGTAGCTTTTGGTTGTGTTATACGGGATCCTACTGCAAACATATTTCTGGCTGCTTCCTAGAGACTAGTTAGTGCGACTGATCCTGCAAACGCTGAGTTATTGGCAATTCGGTGGTCTTTGCAAATGGCAGTGGATTTGGGCCTTAGTAATTTTATAATTCAGTCCGATGCTTTATTTGTTGTTGATTGTATTAATGGTTTGGCTCGCAGCGCTGAGTTGCAACCAATCATTTGTGACTGTAAACAGTTGATGGCTAGGTGTGATAGAGTTGTTGTTATGTATGTTAATAGATGCCATAATAGGGAGGCTCATAGTTTGGTTGGTGTTGGTAGGAGCTTAGGGTCCAAAACTTGGACTGGACATATTCCAAGCCAGAAAATTGCTTCTTGTCATGTTGTTTCTTCTATCTAATGAAAGGACTTATTATAAAAAAAAAAAAAAACTTTAACGGTATAAACTTCAATTAATAATATATTATAATAGAAACACATTTATCTGATTAAAAAATAACACACTTTTTCTCATATTTGGATGAATATCTCATTTTTTTACTTTATACTTTTTAATGCTTCCATTAATTACACAAAACTGAAAATTTAATTTAATGGTTGGTGGCAACCAATCCTAATAAAATTGCATCATCTTTTATTCACTAAATTTAACCAAAAACTAAATCATATCCACGATGCTATAATTTCTACAATTTTTAAAAATTTATCATAAAAATTATTTTTTAAAAATATATTGCAAAAAAAAATCTTAATTTTATTCAGGATTAAATATGTCTGTGGTTCTTTTAAATATCTCAAATTTTGTTTTTAGTCCTTTAAAATATTTCCTTCAATGAATAGTTTTCATAAAATTTTCCATCCACATTTTTGTCCCTCATGCAACTTAGTGATGATTTCTAGAATTTAGCGACAAAATTAGCGACGGTTTATTACTTAACAACTAAATTAGCGACGATTTTAGTAAGGAACAAAATCCTCCTTAAAATTGGGAGTTCCCTAAAAAATTCAAAGATAAAATATACGACATCCAGTGCGTGTACTTTAGGACTCCATACTAGGATCACCTCACGAGATTCTATGAAGGTTCATAATTGCAACTACAATTCAAGAAAAATATTCTAAGCGATAAACTTCATATCTATTTTTGTCATTAAGTTGTTCGTTGGACTGTTTGCAACTACACCCCTTTATCTGAGATCAAACCTTTCTAATTCATGGGTTGAAGGTGAATTGAGAATGATGATGAACCCTAGTAAAATCTTTTACTTAGGTATTGTTCCATATTGGAACCAGCATTGGTGTTGATTGATGATGTAGAATTCTAGAAGAGATGATGTTGATCTCCAATATAGTGACGTAAAGTAAACCTACAAGGTTAACACTCCAATGCCCAAGTTAGTTATCAAGTCTAAAATGAGTGTAATGAAAGATGAAGATTAGAAAAGTGTACCTTGAATCTCACGTGTACTGCCTATATATGTTGGATGATTTCAATTGGGATAGGCATGGTCGGGCTTCCGCATTGGATCTTTGGGTGGCCCAGAACAGTTGTTCCCAAGGCTTGTCGAGTGTTTGCTAACTAGGAAGTCTTTCAAAGTCGTGGCCGACATCTTGTTGTTGTGTTCGAGCATAATTATAAGTGGGAAAGTCATTATGTAGTTACAAAAGTTATAAGGAACAAATGCATTAAATGAATTTTTCATCATTGAGATGTCTCGTTGGTTTTTCAGGCGCGTGTAGAATTAGATTTGCAAGTTAGGGCATGCCACTTTTCTCTAGGACATTCAAATGCACTTGAATTCACTTGTATTCCCAAGGTAAAATTTAGTTGTTGATTTGTGAATTTCTATTTTCCATTGATCTAGTTAATTTTTGCAAGAGTAATTTCCTTCTTTCTCAAGAGCATTTCTTTGAGAGTTTACATTCTCTAAAACAAAGTTTTCCATTCCACATTCAATCTTTACCTTCTTCGTCAGACTCTACTCTCTCCAGGTATCCTTCTTACATTGATCTTATTTCATAGTTCTTAGTATTTAATTTATCATGATTAATATAAATGACAATCTCATAAATTTGTCTAGTGATTTTGAGAGTAGTGGTTCTCTGCCCCCAGTTAGGGCATAAATGTTTTCTAGTTCAGATTCTCATTGCCAAGTTAACAAAAAAGGAAAAATAAATACAAATTTAAAACATATTAAATAAAGAGAAAAAAAAAACTTAATGTGAGAATAGAAGAATAAAAGTGCATTTAATATATATTTATTTTAATATTCTTTCTTATAAATATTAAAATGAGTTTAATGGAGATACAATGACATTGTAATTTTTTTTTACACTATCATCTTATAAAAAATATATCATTATGTCATGTCATACAAGTAATTTAAAATTTCAACATGACATGGCATGATACATGATTGTCATTGATTGACAGTGTAAAAGTAATTTACACTGTCAGCGCATCATCTATTTTCTTTATTAAAATATAGGCTTAAATGCAGTTTTGGTCCATCTTCTTTAATTTTTCTAAACTTTTAAGTCCCTTGTTTTGAATTTTCTTGAGATTTTTTTTGGTCCCATGTTCAGAGTTGTGTATGTGGCATGTTCAGCAATGAGGTGACAAATGAAATATTGACCCAACTTGGAATAAACATGTCATGTCATTTAAAAACATTTTATTTTAAACATATTGAATAAAAAATTTTTTAAATTAAACATTTTCAATGAATTTTTTTATAAAACACGACATGAAGCTGAAATTGGTTTGTATTTTTCCCCATTTGCACCAACTAAACCCTAGAAACGTGATTTTCTTATTCTTCTCCAGAAAACCATAAAATTCCTATCAATCTTCACGATCCAAGGCTCAGCGACCAAGTCCTAATATTCAACATCAATATCCAACGTCAAATGCAAGTCTGGTATTCCTTCTCCATTGATGATGACATGGACAAATTTGAAGTTATGCCGTCGTTTTTTTGTTGTTGTGGGATGTACAAGGTTAGTTGCATGTGCAAAATCCATGAACAATGTTATTTTGTGATTTCTAGAAAATCCCTAATTTTTCTTTTCCATTTTTAGAATCAGGGATACAAGAGATGTAGTCACTTCGTCTGGTACGATGAAGAAATGTCTCAACGAGGCAAGGAAGTAATATCTTCAATGCACCAAAAATTAAACCAAGAAAAGGTCAAGTTGAATAAAGCCATTATCAGAGAGGATTAACTGAAGTTGAAGATCAAGTTCTTGAAGACGATGAACAAGTTTACCATGAGAATGACATTAGTGTTGTTAATTGGATTGGTTGTATCAAATGTAATAAATTAGTTGATTTGGTTAGGTTTTGTGTGTTTGGTTTGATTGTGTTTGGTTGTGCAATGTAATGTATTGTTAATGTTGTAATGCAATGTAATTGACTATGTTTAGTTGACTGAAGATTTTTGTTGTTGAATATTGAGTGCAATGTTAATTTGACATGTAATCGTTGTTATGACATAATGTGTTATTTTTATGACTGACATGTAATTTGAGTGCAAAGTTAATTTAAGTGCAATGTTATGTAATTCTTTGATTGTTGGTAATGACAGTTTGTAAGTTGGTCATACCAGACCTGTAAAGTGAGTGTTAGTCATGGCATTTTGTAATTTGGTCACAACAGACTTGTAAAGTTAATTTGGTCATGACAGTTTCTAATATTATGACAAACTTGTAAAGTGAGTGTTGGTCATGACAGTTTGTAATTTGGTCATGACAGACCTGTAATAATGAGATAATGTGTAACAAGTGTAAACTTTGAACAAAACACATTTCAATTCAGCTTATAAATTTGTCTAGTGATTTTGAGAGTAATGGTTCACTCCCCCCAGTTAGGGCATAAATGTTTTCTTGTTCAGATTCTCATTGCCAAGTTAACAAAAAAGGAAAAATAAATACAAATTTAAAACATATTAAATAAAGAGAAAAAAAACTTCATTTGAGAATAGAAGACTAAAAGTGCATTTAATATATATTTATTTTAGTATTCTTTCTTATAAATATTAAAATGAGTTTAATGACCAAGTATATCACAATCCAAGGGAATGGGGCTTGGAATTGCCAACAATTTGTAGTATGATTAAAGGTAAGGGTAGCAGGAAAAAAATCTTGCAGATGGCATTGGCGGAAATAGTGTACACTATTTGGACAAGCAGGAATTTGATAATTTTTCAGAATAAAAATATAGATTGTCTCAAGAGCAAAGAAATTATAGAAATAATCCGACATAGAGCAGCTGGTAATAAAAAGTTACACTTATTATGTAATAGGCTCTGATTTTCTTGTTTGGGTGTGTCATAATTGTCATTGAGATACCTGGATCTACGGATCGGTTTTTTACGTACTTTTATATTTTTTGGTAATATATTTCCCCTCCTATTCCAATAAAAAAAGAGTTTAATGGAGATACAATGACATTGTAAATTTTTTTTTACACTATCAACCAATAAAAAATATATCATTATGTCATGTCATACAAGTAATTTAAAATTTCAACATGACATGGCATGATACATGATTGTCATTGATTGACAGTGTAAAAGTAATTTACACTGTCAGCGCATCATCTATTTTCTTTATTAAAATATAGGCTTAAATGCAGTTTTGGTCCATCTTCTTTAATTTTTCTAAACTTTTAAGTCCCTTGTTTTGAATTTTTTTGAGATTTTTTTTTGGTCCCTTGTTCAGAGTTGTGTATGTGGCATGTTCAGCAATGAGGTGACAAATGAAATATTGACCCAACTTGGAATAAACATGTCATGTCATTTAAAAACATTTTATTTTAAACATATTGAATAAAAAACATTTTAAATTAAACATTTTCAATGAATTTTTTTATAAAACACGACATGAAGCTGAAATTGGTTTGTATTCTTCCCCATTTGCACCAACTAAACCCTAGAAACGTGATTTTCTTATTCTTATCCAGAAAACCATAAAATTCCTATCAATCTTCACGATCCAAGGCTCAGCGACCAAGTCCTAATATTCAACATCAATATCCAACGTCAAATGCAAGTCTGGTATTCCTTCTCCATTGATGATGACATGGACAAATTTGAAGTCATGCCGTCGTTTTTTTGTTGTTGTGGGATGTACAAGGTTAGTTGCATGTGCAAAATCCATGAACAATGTTATTTTGTGATTTCTAGAAAATCCCTAATTTTTCTTTTCTATTTTTAGAATCAGGGATACAAGAGATGTAGTCACTTCGTCTGGTACGATGAAGAAATGTCTCAACGAGGCAAGGAAGTAATATCTTCAATGCACCAAAAATTAAACCAAGAAAAGGTCAAGTTGAATAAAGCCATTATCAGAGAGGATTAACTGAAGTTGAAGATCAAGTTCTTGAAGACGATGAACAAGTTTACCATGAGAATGACATTAGTGTTGTTAATTGAATTGGTTGTATCAAATGTAATAAATTAGTTGATTTGGTTAGGTTTTGTGTGTTAGGTTTGATTGTGTTTGGTTGTGCAATGTAATGTATTGTTAATGTTGTAATGCAATGTAATTGACTATGTTTAGTTGACTGAAGATTTTTGTTGTTGAATATTGAGTGCAATGTTAATTTGACATGTAATCGTTGTTATGACATAATGTGTAATTTTTATGACTGACATGTAATTTGAGTGCAAAGGTAATTTAAGTGCAATGTTATGTAATTCTTTGATTGTTGGTAATGACAGTTTGTAAGTTGGTCATACCAGACCTGTAAAGTGAGTGTTAGTCATGACATTTTGTAATTTGGTCACAACAGACCTGTAAAGTTAATTTGGTCATGACAGTTTCTAATATTATGACAAACTTGTAAAGTGAGTGTTGGTCATGACAGTTTGTAATTTGGTCATGACAGACCTGTAATAATGAGATAATGTGTAACAAGTGTAAACTTTGAACAAAACACATTTCAATTCAGCTTATAAATTTGTCTAGTGATTTTGAGAGTAATGGTTCACTCCCCCCAGTTAGGGCATAAATGTTTTCTAGTTCAGATTCTCATTGCCAAGTTAACAAAAAAGGAAAAATAAATACAAATTTAAAACATATTAAATAAAGAGAAAAAAAACTTCATTTGAGAATAGAAGACTAAAAGTGCATTTAATATATATTTATTTTAGTATTCTTTCTTATAAATATTAAAATGAGTTTAATGACCAAGTATATCACAATCCAAGGGAATGGGGCTTGGAATTGCCAATAATTTGTAGTATGATTAAAGGTAAGGGTAGCAGGAAAAAAATCTTGCAGATGGCATTGGCAGAAATAGTGTACACTATTTGGACAAGCAGGAATTTGATAATTTTTCAGAATAAAAATATAGATTGTCTCAAGAGCAAAGAAATTATAGAAATAATCCGACATAGAACAGCTGGTAATAAAAAGTTACACTTATTATGTAATAGGCTCTGATTTTCTTGTTTGGGTGTGTCATAATTGTCATTGAGATACCTGGATCTACGGATCGGTTTTTTACGTACTTTTATATTTTTTGGTAATATATTTCCCCTCCCATTCCAAAAAAAAAAAGAGTTTAATGGAGATACAATGACATTGTAAATTTTTTTTTACACTATGAACCAATAAAAAATATATCATTATGTCATGTCATACAAGTAATTTAAAATTTCAACATGACATGGCATGATACATGATTGTCAATGATTGACAGTGTAAAAGTAATTTACACTGTCAGCGCATCATCTATTTTCTTTATTAAAATATAGGCTTAAATGCTGTTTTGGTCCATCTTCTTTAATTTTTCTAAACTTTTAAGTCCCTTGTTTTGAATTTTTTTGAGATTTTTTTTTGGTCCCATGTTCAGAGTTGTGTATGTGGCATGTTCAGCAATGAGGTGACAAATGAAATATTGACCCAACTTGGAATAAACATGTCATGTCATTTAAAAACATTTTATTTTAAACATATTGAATAAAAAACATTTTAAATTAAACATTTTCAATGAATTTTTTTATAAAACACGACATGAAGCTGAAATTGGTTTGTATTCTTCCCCATTTGCACCAACTAAACCCTAGAAACGTGATTTTCTTATTCTTATCCAGAAAACCATAAAATTCCTATCAATCTTCACAATCCAAGGCTCAGCGACCAAGTCCTAATATTCAACATCAATATCCAACGTCAAATGCAAGTCTGGTATTCCTTCTCCATTGATGATGACATGGACAAATTTGAAGTCATGCCGTCGTTTTTTTGTTGTTGTGGGATGTTCAAGGTTAGTTGCATGTGCAAAATCCATGAACAATGTTATTTTGTGATTTCTAGAAAATCCCTAATTTTTCTTTTCTATTTTTAGAATCAGGGATACAAGAGATGTAGTCACTTCGTCTGGTACGATGAAGAAATGTCTCAACGAGGCAAGGAAGTAATATCTTCAATGCACCAAAAATTAAACCAAGAAAAGGTCAAGTTGAATAAAGCCATTATCAGAGAGGATTAACTGAAGTTGAAGATCAAGTTCTTGAAGACGATGAACAAGTTTACCATGAGAATGACATTAGTGTTGTTAATTGGATTGGTTGTATCAAATGTAATAAATTAGTTGATTTGGTTAGGTTTTGTGTGTTTGGTTTGATTGTGTTTGGTTGTGCAATGTAATGTATTGTTAATGTTGTAATGCAATGTAATTGACTATGTTTAGTTGACTGAAGATTTTTGTTGTTGAATATTGAGTGCAATGTTAATTTGACATGTAATCGTTGTTATGACATAATGTGTTATTTTTATGACTGACATGTAATTTGAGTGCAAAGTTAATTTAAGTGCAATGTTATGTAATTCTTTGATTGTTGGTAATGACAGTTTGTAAGTTGGTCATACCAGACCTGTAAAGTGAGTGTTAGTCATGACATTTTGTAATTTGGTCACAACAGACCTGTAAAGTTAATTTGGTCATGACAGTTTCTAATATTATGACAAACTTGTAAAGTGAGTGTTGGTCATGACAGTTTGTAATTTGGTCATGACAGACCTGTAATAATGAGATAATGTGTAACAAGTGTAAACTTTGAACAAAACACATTTCAATTCAGCTTATAAATTTGTCTAGTGATTTTGAGAGTAATGGTTCACTCCCCCCAGTTAGGGCATAAATGTTTTCTAGTTCAGATTCTCATTGCCAAGTTAACAAAAAAGGAAAAATAAATACAAATTTAAAACATATTAAATAAAGAGAAAAAAAACTTCATTTGAGAATAGAAGACTAAAAGTGCATTTAATATATATTTATTTTAGTATTCTTTCTTATAAATATTAAAATGAGTTTAATGACCAAGTATATCACAATCCAAGGGAATGGGGCTTGGAATTGCCAATAATTTGTAGTATGATTAAAGGTAAGGGTAGCAGGAAAAAAATCTTGCAGATGGCATTGGCGGAAATAGTGTACACTATTTGGACAAGCAGGAATTTGATAATTTTTCAGAATAAAAATATAGATTGTCTCAAGAGCAAAGAAATTATAGAAATAATCCGACATAGAGCATCTGGTAATAAAAAGTTACACTTATTATGTAATAGGCTCTGATTTTCTTGTTTGGGTGTGTCATAATTGTCATTGAGATACCTGGATCTACGGATCGGTTTTTTACGTACTTTTATATTTTTTGGTAATATATTTCCCCTCCTATTCCAAAAAAAAAAAGAGTTTAATGGAGATACAATGACATTGTAAATTTTTTTTTACACTATCAACCAATAAAAAATATATCATTATGTCATGTCATACAAGTAATTTAAAATTTCAACATGACATGGCATGATACATGATTGTCAATGATTGACAGTGTAAAAGTAATTTACACTGTCAGCGCATCATCTATTTTCTTTATTAAAATATAGGCTTAAATGCTGTTTTGGTCCATCTTCTTTAATTTTTCTAAACTTTTAAGTCCCTTGTTTTGAATTTTTTTGAGATTTTTTTTTGGTCCCATGTTCAGAGTTGTGTATGTGGCATGTTCAGCAATGAGGTGACAAATGAAATATTGACCCAACTTGGAATAAACATGTCATGTCATTTAAAAACATTTTATTTTAAACATATTGAATAAAAAACATTTTAAATTAAACATTTTCAATGAATTTTTTTATAAAACACGACATGAAGCTGAAATTGGTTTGTATTCTTCCCCATTTGCACCAACTAAACCCTAGAAACGTGATTTTCTTATTCTTATCCAGAAAACCATAAAATTCCTATCAATCTTCACGATCCAAGGCTCAGCGACCAAGTCCTAATATTCAACATCAATATCCAACGTCAAATGCAAGTCTGGTATTCCTTCTCCATTGATGATGACATGGACAAATTTGAAGTCATGCCGTCGTTTTTTTGTTGTTGTGGGATGTACAAGGTTAGTTGCATGTGCAAAATCCATGAACAATGTTATTTTGTGATTTCTAGAAAATCCCTAATTTTTCTTTTCCATTTTTAGAATCAGGGATACAAGAGATGTAGTCACTTCGTCTGGTACGATGAAGAAATGTCTCAACGAGGCAAGGAAGTAATATCTTCAATGCACCAAAAATTAAACCAAGAAAAGGTCAAGTTGAATAAAGCCATTATCAGAGAGGATTAACTGAAGTTGAAGATCAAGTTCTTGAAGACGATGAACAAGTTTACCATGAGAATGACATTAGTGTTGTTAATTGGATTGGTTGTATCAAATGTAATAAATTAGTTGATTTGGTTAGGTTTTGTGTGTTTGGTTTGATTGTGTTTGGTTGTGCAATGTAATGTATTGTTAATGTTGTAATGCAATGTAATTGACTATGTTTAGTTGACTGAAGATTTTTGTTGTTGAATATTGAGTGCAATGTTAATTTGACATGTAATCGTTGTTATGACATAATGTGTTATTTTTATGACTGACATGTAATTTGAGTGCAAAGTTAATTTAAGTGCAATGTTATGTAATTCTTTGATTGTTGGTAATGACAGTTTGTAAGTTGGTCATACCAGACCTGTAAAGTGAGTGTTAGTCATGGCATTTTGTAATTTGGTCACAACAGACTTGTAAAGTTAATTTGGTCATGACAGTTTCTAATATTATGACAAACTTGTAAAGTGAGTGTTGGTCATGACAGTTTGTAATTTGGTCATGACAGACCTGTAATAATGAGATAATGTGTAACAAGTGTAAACTTTGAACAAAACACATTTCAATTCAGCTTATAAATTTGTCTAGTGATTTTGAGAGTAATGGTTCACTCCCCCCAGTTAGGGCATAAATGTTTTCTTGTTCAGATTCTCATTGCCAAGTTAACAAAAAAGGAAAAATAAATACAAATTTAAAACATATTAAATAAAGAGAAAAAAAACTTCATTTGAGAATAGAAGACTAAAAGTGCATTTAATATATATTTATTTTAGTATTCTTTCTTATAAATATTAAAATGAGTTTAATGACCAAGTATATCACAATCCAAGGGAATGGGGCTTGGAATTGCCAACAATTTGTAGTATGATTAAAGGTAAGGGTAGCAGGAAAAAAATCTTGCAGATGGCATTGGCGGAAATAGTGTACACTATTTGGACAAGCAGGAATTTGATAATTTTTCAGAATAAAAATATAGATTGTCTCAAGAGCAAAGAAATTATAGAAATAATCCGACATAGAGCAGCTGGTAATAAAAAGTTACACTTATTATGTAATAGGCTCTGATTTTCTTGTTTGGGTGTGTCATAATTGTCATTGAGATACCTGGATCTACGGATCGGTTTTTTACGTACTTTTATATTTTTTGGTAATATATTTCCCCTCCTATTCCAATAAAAAAAGAGTTTAATGGAGATACAATGACATTGTAAATTTTTTTTTACACTATCAACCAATAAAAAATATATCATTATGTCATGTCATACAAGTAATTTAAAATTTCAACATGACATGGCATGATACATGATTGTCATTGATTGACAGTGTAAAAGTAATTTACACTGTCAGCGCATCATCTATTTTCTTTATTAAAATATAGGCTTAAATGCAGTTTTGGTCCATCTTCTTTAATTTTTCTAAACTTTTAAGTCCCTTGTTTTGAATTTTTTTGAGATTTTTTTTTGGTCCCTTGTTCAGAGTTGTGTATGTGGCATGTTCAGCAATGAGGTGACAAATGAAATATTGACCCAACTTGGAATAAACATGTCATGTCATTTAAAAACATTTTATTTTAAACATATTGAATAAAAAACATTTTAAATTAAACATTTTCAATGAATTTTTTTATAAAACACGACATGAAGCTGAAATTGGTTTGTATTCTTCCCCATTTGCACCAACTAAACCCTAGAAACGTGATTTTCTTATTCTTATCCAGAAAACCATAAAATTCCTATCAATCTTCACGATCCAAGGCTCAGCGACCAAGTCCTAATATTCAACATCAATATCCAACGTCAAATGCAAGTCTGGTATTCCTTCTCCATTGATGATGACATGGACAAATTTGAAGTCATGCCGTCGTTTTTTTGTTGTTGTGGGATGTACAAGGTTAGTTGCATGTGCAAAATCCATGAACAATGTTATTTTGTGATTTCTAGAAAATCCCTAATTTTTCTTTTCTATTTTTAGAATCAGGGATACAAGAGATGTAGTCACTTCGTCTGGTACGATGAAGAAATGTCTCAACGAGGCAAGGAAGTAATATCTTCAATGCACCAAAAATTAAACCAAGAAAAGGTCAAGTTGAATAAAGCCATTATCAGAGAGGATTAACTGAAGTTGAAGATCAAGTTCTTGAAGACGATGAACAAGTTTACCATGAGAATGACATTAGTGTTGTTAATTGAATTGGTTGTATCAAATGTAATAAATTAGTTGATTTGGTAAGGTTTTGTGTGTTAGGTTTGATTGTGTTTGGTTGTGCAATGTAATGTATTGTTAATGTTGTAATGCAATGTAATTGACTATGTTTAGTTGACTGAAGATTTTTGTTGTTGAATATTGAGTGCAATGTTAATTTGACATGTAATCGTTGTTATGACATAATGTGTAATTTTTATGACTGACATGTAATTTGAGTGCAAAGGTAATTTAAGTGCAATGTTATGTAATTCTTTGATTGTTGGTAATGACAGTTTGTAAGTTGGTCATACCAGACCTGTAAAGTGAGTGTTAGTCATGACATTTTGTAATTTGGTCACAACAGACCTGTAAAGTTAATTTGGTCATGACAGTTTCTAATATTATGACAAACTTGTAAAGTGAGTGTTGGTCATGACAGTTTGTAATTTGGTCATGACAGACCTGTAATAATGAGATAATGTGTAACAAGTGTAAACTTTGAACAAAACACATTTCAATTCAGCTTATAAATTTGTCTAGTGATTTTGAGAGTAATGGTTCACTCCCCCCAGTTAGGGCATAAATGTTTTCTAGTTCAGATTCTCATTGCCAAGTTAACAAAAAAGGAAAAATAAATACAAATTTAAAACATATTAAATAAAGAGAAAAAAAACTTCATTTGAGAATAGAAGACTAAAAGTGCATTTAATATATATTTATTTTAGTATTCTTTCTTATAAATATTAAAATGAGTTTAATGACCCAGTATATCACAATCCAAGGGAATGGGGCTTGGAATTGCCAATAATTTGTAGTATGATTAAAGGTAAGGGTAGCAGGAAAAAAATCTTGCAGATGGCATTGGCGGAAATAGTGTACACTATTTGGACAAGCAGGAATTTGATAATTTTTCAGAATAAAAATATAGATTGTCTCAAGAGCAAAGAAATTATAGAAATAATCCGACATAGAGCAGCTGGTAATAAAAAGTTACACTTATTATGTAATAGGCTCTGATTTTCTTGTTTGGGTGTGTCATAATTGTCATTGAGATACCTGGATCTACGGATCGGTTTTTTACGTACTTTTATATTTTTTGGTAATATATTTCCCCTCCTATTCCAAAAAAAAAAAGAGTTTAATGGAGATACAATGACATTGTAAATTTTTTTTTACACTATCAACCAATAAAAAATATATCATTATGTCATGTCATACAAGTAATTTAAAATTTCAACATGACATGGCATGATACATGATTGTCAATGATTGACAGTGTAAAAGTAATTTACACTGTCAGCGCATCATCTATTTTCTTTATTAAAATATAGGCTTAAATGCTGTTTTGGTCCATCTTCTTTAATTTTTCTAAACTTTTAAGTCCCTTGTTTTGAATTTTTTTGAGATTTTTTTTTGGTCCCATGTTCAGAGTTGTGTATGTGGCATGTTCAGCAATGAGGTGACAAATGAAATATTGACCCAACTTGGAATAAACATGTCATGTCATTTAAAAACATTTTATTTTAAACATATTGAATAAAAAACATTTTAAATTAAACATTTTCAATGAATTTTTTTATAAAACACGACATGAAGCTGAAATTGGTTTGTATTCTTCCCCATTTGCACCAACTAAACCCTAGAAACGTGATTTTCTTATTCTTATCCAGAAAACCATAAAATTCTTATCAATCTTCACAATCCAAGGCTCAGCGACCAAGTCCTAATATTCAACATCAATATCCAACGTCAAATGCAAGTCTGGTATTCCTTCTCCATTGATGATGACATGGACAAATTTGAAGTCATGCCGTCGTTTTTTTGTTGTTGTGGGATGTTCAAGGTTAGTTGCATGTGCAAAATCCATGAACAATGTTATTTTGTGATTTCTAGAAAATCCCTAATTTTTCTTTTCTATTTTTAGAATCAGGGATACAAGAGATGTAGTCACTTCGTCTGGTACGATGAAGAAATGTCTCAACGAGGCAAGGAAGTAATATCTTCAATGCACCAAAAATTAAACCAAGAAAAGGTCAAGTTGAATAAAGCCATTATCAGAGAGGATTAACTGAAGTTGAAGATCAAGTTCTTGAAGACGATGAACAAGTTTACCATGAGAATGACATTAGTGTTGTTAATTGGATTGGTTGTATCAAATGTAATAAATTAGTTGATTTGGTTAGGTTTTGTGTGTTTGGTTTGATTGTGTTTGGTTGTGCAATGTAATGTATTGTTAATGTTGTAATGCAATGTAATTGACTATGTTTAGTTGACTGAAGATTTTTGTTGTTGAATATTGAGTGCAATGTTAATTTGACATGTAATCGTTGTTATGACATAATGTGTTATTTTTATGACTGACATGTAATTTGAGTGCAAAGTTAATTTAAGTGCAATGTTATGTAATTCTTTGATTGTTGGTAATGACAGTTTGTAAGTTGGTCATACCAGACCTGTAAAGTGAGTGTTAGTCATGACATTTTGTAATTTGGTCACAACAGACCTGTAAAGTTAATTTGGTCATGACAGTTTCTAATATTATGACAAACTTGTAAAGTGAGTGTTGGTCATGACAGTTTGTAATTTGGTCATGACAGACCTGTAATAATGAGATAATGTGTAACAAGTGTAAACTTTGAACAAAACACATTTCAATTCAGCTTATAAATTTGTCTAGTGATTTTGAGAGTAATGGTTCACTCCCCCCAGTTAGGGCATAAATGTTTTCTAGTTCAGATTCTCATTGCCAAGTTAACAAAAAAGGAAAAATAAATACAAATTTAAAACATATTAAATAAAGAGAAAAAAAACTTCATTTGAGAATAGAAGACTAAAAGTGCATTTAATATATATTTATTTTAGTATTCTTTCTTATAAATATTAAAATGAGTTTAATGACCAAGTATATCACAATCCAAGGGAATGGGGCTTGGAATTGCCAACAATTTGTAGTATGATTAAAGGTAAGGGTAGCAGGAAAAAAATATTGCAGATGGCATTGGCGGAAATAGTGTACACTATTTGGACAAGCAGGAATTTGATAATTTTTCAGAATAAAAATATAGAATGTCTCAAGAGCAAAGAAATTATAGAAATAATCCGACATAGAGCAGCTGGTAATAAAAAGTTACACTTATTATGTAATAGGCTCTGATTTTCTTGTTTGGGTGTGTCATAATTGTCATTGAGATACCTGGATCTACGGATCGGGTTTTTACGTACTTTTATATTTTTTGGTAATATATTTCCCCTCCTATTCCAAAAAAAAATAAAGAGTTTAATGGAGATACAATGACATTGTAAATTTTTTTTTACACTATCAACCAATAAAAAATATATCATTATGTCATGTCATACTAGTAATTTAAAATTTCAACATGACATGGCATGATATATGATTGTCATTGATTGACAGTGTAAAAGTAATTTACACTGTCAGCGCATCATCTATTTTCTTTATTAAAATATAGGCTTAAATGCAGTTTTGGTCAATCTTCTTTAATTTTTCTAAACTTTTAAGTCCCTTGTTTTGAATTTTCTTGAGATTTTTTTTGGTGCCATGTTCAGAGTTGTGTATGTGGCATGTTCAGCAATGAGGTGACAAATGAAATATTGACCCAACTTGGAATAAACATGTCATGTCATTTAAAAACATTTTATTTTAAACATATTGAATAAAAAACATTTTAAATTAAACATTTTCAATGAATTTTTTTATAAAACACGACATGAAGCTGAAATTGGTTTGTATTCTTCCCCATTTGCACCAACTAAACCCTAGAAACGTGATTTTCTTATTCTTCTCCAGAAAACCATAAAATTCCTATCAATCTTCATGATCCAAGGCTCAGCGACCAAGTCCTAATATTCAACATCAATATCCAACGTCAAATGCGAGTGTGGTATTCCTTCTCCATTGATGACGATGTGGACAAATTTGAACCCATGCCGTCGTTTTTTTTGTTTGTGGGATGTACAAGGTTAGTTGCATGTCCAAAATCCATGAACAATGTTATTTTGTGATTTCTAGAAAATCCATAATTTTTCTTTTCTATTTCTAGAATCAGGGATACAAGAGATGTAGTCACTCCGTCTGGTACGATGAAGAAATGTCTTAACAAGGCAAGGAAGTAATATCTTCAATGCACCAAAAATTAAACCAAGAAAAGGTCTAGTTGAATAAAGCCATTATCAAAGAGGATCAACTGAAGTTGAAGATCAAGTTCGTGAAGACGATGAACAAGTTTACCATGAGAATGACATTAGTGTTGTTAATTGGATTGGTTGTATCAAATGTAATAAATTAGTTGATTTAGTTAGGTTATGTGTGTTAGGTTTGATTGTGTTTGGTTGTGCAATGTAATGTATTGTTAATGTTGTAATGCAATGTAATTGACTATGTTTAGTTAACTGAAGATTTTTGTTGTTGAATATTGAGTGCAATGTTAATTTGACATGTAATCGTTGTTATGACAAAATGTGTAATTTTTATGACTGACCTGTAATTTGAGTGCAAAGTTAATTTAAGTGCAATGTTATGTAATTATTTGATTGTTGGTCATGACAGTTTGTAAGTTGGTCATACCAGACCTGTAAAGTGAGTGTTGGTCATGACATTTTGTAATTTGGTCACAACAGACCTGTAAAGTTAATTTGGTCATGACGGTTTCTAATATTATGACAAACTTGTAAAGTGAGTGTTGGTCATGACAGTTTGTAATTTGGTCATGACAGACCTGTAATAATGAGATAACGTGTAACAAGTATAAACTTTGAACAAAACACATTTCAATTCAGCTTATAAATTTGTCTAGTGATTTTGAGAGTAATGGTTCACTCCCCCCAGTTAGGGCATAAATGTTTTCTAGTTCAGATTCTCATTGCCAAGTTAACAAAAAAGGAAAAATAAATACAAATTTAAAACATATTAAATAAAGAGAAAAAAAACTTCATTTGAGAATAGAAGACTAAAAGTGCATTTAATATATATTTATTTTAGTATTCTTTCTTATAAATATTAAAATGAGTTTAATGACCAAGTATATCACAATCCAAGGGAATGGGGCTTGGAATTGCCAACAATTTGTAGTATGATTAAAGGTAAGGGTAGCAGGAAAAAAATCTTGCAGATGGCATTGGCGGAAATAGTGTACACTATTTGGACAAGCAGGAATTTGATAATTTTTCAGAATAAAAATATAGAATGTCTCAAGAGCAAAGAAATTATAGAAATAATCCGACATAGAGCAGCTGGTAATAAAAAGTTACACTTATTATGTAATAGGCTCTGATTTTCTTGTTTGGGTGTGTCATAATTGTCATTGAGATACCTGGATCTACGGATCGGTTTTTTACGTACTTTTATATTTTTTGGTAATATATTTCCCCTCCTATTCCAAAAAAAAAAAAGAGTTTAATGGAGATACAATGACATTGTAAATTTTTTTTTACACTATCAACCAATAAAAAATATATCATTATGTCATGTCATACTAGTAATTTAAAATTTCAACATGACATGGCATGATATATGATTGTCATTGATTGACAGTGTAAAAGTAATTTACACTGTCAGCGCATCATCTATTTTCTTTATTAAAATATAGGCTTAAATGCAGTTTTGGTCCATCTTCTTTAATTTTTCTAAACTTTTAAGTCCCTTGTTTTGAATTTTCTTGAGATTTTTTTTGGTCCCATGTTCAGAGTTGTGTATGTGGCATGTTCAGCAATGAGGTGACAAATGAAATATTGACCCAACTTGGAATAAACATGTCATGTCATTTAAAAACATTTTATTTTAAACATATTGAATAAAAAACATTTTAAATTAAACATTTTCAATGAATTTTTTTATAAAACACGACATGAAGCTGAAATTGGTTTGTATTCTTCCCCATTTGCACCAACTAAACCCTAGAAACGTGATTTTCTTATTCTTCTCCAGAAAACCATAAAATTCCTATCAATCTTCACGATCCAAGGCTCAGCGACCAAGTCCTAATATTCAACATCAATATCCAACGTCAAATGCGAGTGTGGTATTCCTTCTCCATTGATGACGATGTGGACAAATTTGAACCCATGCCGTCGTTTTTTTTGTTTGTGGGATGTACAAGGTTAGTTGCATGTCCAAAATCCATGAACAATGTTATTTTGTGATTTCTAGAAAATCCATAATTTTTCTTTTCTATTTCTAGAATCAGGGATACAAGAGATGTAGTCACTCCGTCTGGTACGATGAAGAAATGTCTTAACAAGGCAAGGAAGTAATATCTTCAATGCACCAAAAATTAAACCAAGAAAAGGTCTAGTTGAATAAAGCCATTATCAAAGAGGATCAACTGAAGTTGAAGATCAAGTTCGTGAAGACGATGAACAAGTTTACCATGAGAATGACATTAGTGTTGTTAATTGGATTGGTTGTATCAAATGTAATAAATTAGTTGATTTAGTTAGGTTATGTGTGTTAGGTTTGATTGTGTTTGGTTGTGCAATGTAATGTATTGTTAATGTTGTAATGCAATGTAATTGACTATGTTTAGTTAACTGAAGATTTTTGTTGTTGAATATTGAGTGCAATGTTAATTTGACATGTAATCGTTGTTATGACAAAATGTGTAATTTTTATGACTGACCTGTAATTTGAGTGCAAAGTTAATTTAAGTGCAATGTTATGTAATTATTTGATTGTTGGTCATGACAGTTTGTAAGTTGGTCATACCAGACCTGTAAAGTGAGTGTTGGTCATGACATTTTGTAATTTGGTCACAACAGACCTGTAAAGTTAATTTGGTCATGACGGTTTCTAATATTATGACAAACTTGTAAAGTGAGTGTTGGTCATGACAGTTTGTAATTTGGTCATGACAGACCTGTAATAATGAGATAACGTGTAACAAGTATAAACTTTGAACAAAACACATTTCAATTCAGCTTATAAATTTGTCTAGTGATTTTGAGAGTAATGGTTCACTCCCCCCAGTTAGGGCATAAATGTTTTCTAGTTCAGATTCTCATTGCCAAGTTAACAAAAAAGGAAAAATAAATACAAATTTAAAACATATTAAATAAAGAGAAAAAAAACTTCATTTGAGAATAGAAGACTAAAAGTGCATTTAATATATATTTATTTTAGTATTCTTTCTTATAAATATTAAAATGAGTTTAATGACCAAGTATATCACAATCCAAGGGAATGGGGCTTGGAATTGCCAACAATTTGTAGTATGATTAAAGGTAAGGGTAGCAGGAAAAAAATCTTGCAGATGGCATTGGCGGAAATAGTGTACACTATTTGGACAAGCAGGAATTTGATAATTTTTCAGAATAAAAATATAGAATGTCTCAAGAGCAAAGAAATTATAGAAATAATCCGACATAGAGCAGCTGGTAATAAAAAGTTACACTTATTATGTAATAGGCTCTGATTTTCTTGTTTGGGTGTGTCATAATTGTCATTGAGATACCTGGATCTACGGATCGGTTTTTTACGTACTTTTATATTTTTTGGTAATATATTTCCCCTCCTATTCCAAAAAAAAAAAAGAGTTTAATGGAGATACAATGACATTGTAAATTTTTTTTTACACTATCAACCAATAAAAAATATATCATTATGTCATGTCATACTAGTAATTTAAAATTTCAACATGACATGGCATGATATATGATTGTCATTGATTGACAGTGTAAAAGTAATTTACACTGTCAGCGCATCATCTATTTTCTTTATTAAAATATAGGCTTAAATGCAGTTTTGGTCCATCTTCTTTAATTTTTCTAAACTTTTAAGTCCCTTGTTTTGAATTTTCTTGAGATTTTTTTTGGTCCCATGTTCAGAGTTGTGTATGTGGCATGTTCAGCAATGAGGTGACAAATGAAATATTGACCCAACTTGGAATAAACATGTCATGTCATTTAAAAACATTTTATTTTAAACATATTGAATAAAAAACATTTTAAATTAAACATTTTCAATGAATTTTTTTATAAAACACGACATGAAGCTGAAATTGGTTTGTATTCTTCCCCATTTGCACCAACTAAACCCTAGAAACGTGATTTTCTTATTCTTCTCCAGAAAACCATAAAATTCCTATCAATCTTCACGATCCAAGGCTCAGCGACCAAGTCCTAATATTCAACATCAATATCCAACGTCAAATGCGAGTGTGGTATTCCTTCTCCATTGATGACGATGTGGACAAATTTGAACCCATGCCGTCGTTTTTTTTGTTTGTGGGATGTACAAGGTTAGTTGCATGTCCAAAATCCATGAACAATGTTATTTTGTGATTTCTAGAAAATCCATAATTTTTCTTTTCTATTTCTAGAATCAGGGATACAAGAGATGTAGTCACTCCGTCTGGTACGATGAAGAAATGTCTTAACAAGGCAAGGAAGTAATATCTTCAATGCACCAAAAATTAAACCAAGAAAAGGTCTAGTTGAATAAAGCCATTATCAAAGAGGATCAACTGAAGTTGAAGATCAAGTTCGTGAAGACGATGAACAAGTTTACCATGAGAATGACATTAGTGTTGTTAATTGGATTGGTTGTATCAAATGTAATAAATTAGTTGATTTAGTTAGGTTATGTGTGTTAGGTTTGATTGTGTTTGGTTGTGCAATGTAATGTATTGTTAATGTTGTAATGCAATGTAATTGACTATGTTTAGTCAACTGAAGATTTTTGTTGTTGAATATTGAGTGCAATGTTAATTTGACATGTAATCGTTGTTATGACATAATGTGTAATTTTTATGACTGACCTGTAATTTGAGTGCAAAGTTAATTTAAGTGCAATGTTATGTAATTATTTGATTGTTGGTCATGACAGTTTGTAAGTTGGTCATACCAGACCTGTAAAGTGAGTGTTGGTCATGACATTTTGTAATTTGGTCACAACAGACCTGTAAAGTTAATTTGGTCATGATGGTTTCTAATATTATGACAAACTTGTAAAGTGAGTGTTGGTCATGACAGTTTGTAATTTGGTCATGACAGACCTGTAATAATGAGATAACGTGTAACAAGTATAAACTTTGAACAAAACACATTTCAATTTAGCTTATAATCTGTACGATAGACTCAAAATATTATTAACATTTCATAAACTTGTTTATACATACCAAAATACATAACCATTACAACTTGTTCATGTCACACCAAAATACATAACCATTACAACTTGTTCATGTCATACAAAAATACATAACCATTACAACTTGTTCATGATATACCAAAATACATAACATGGCCTAATTTATAAGAGACCAAAATACCTAAACAAAACATAATTCCTATTCTTGAGTCGCTGGAGGTCCCTGTGAACAAGATCCAACTTCTTGGGTAGGCTGTGATGCACTCTTTGACTTATTTTTCTTGCCATTTCCCTTTGTTGTTTTTTGCTTCTTGGTCTTATTGCCTCCCTTTGGCATGACCCTATCTGCTGCTCTCTTTTCTTTACATGTTTTTTTTTTATGTCCCATGAATCTACATTTTGTACACGTGACAGTTGCTAGCTTCCTTGGCTGAACATGTGGATTTTTTGGTTCACCTTTGGTCTTGTTCCTCATCTTTTTGGGACGTGCAATTGCCCTTCTCATCTTTTTGAAATGTTAATTTCGTGCACAAAACACCAATACTCAGAAATATATTCAGAAATAACATGACAGACCAAATAACATGATTCAGTTCATGACAGACCTATAATACTCATAAATATATTCTTTAAGTTGTTTCTTGTTATGCCATATACATATTATGACATGGGGATCCCAGTTAAGTCCCATTTTCTACAAGTACAAGTACCTTATTTGATGTTGACACAATAAGTTTCTATACCATTTGTTACACCAAAAATAGCCATGCCATCATCACCATGCCAAGTTGGAGTCCAACTTTCAGCAAACTTCTTATTCTTCTCTAGAGCTAATTGGATTCTAGGGCACACATTACCATCATATTTAACCATAATTTCTTTCTGGTTAGTTATTGTTTTAGTCAAGTAATGTTTTATCCCTTCTAAAAGGGCGATAATTGGTTTGCCCCTGTATTCTAGGATTGCCTTATTAAATGCTTCACACATGTTGTTTACCTGAAGGTCACACTTAGAATATGTCTTGTTACCCGAAGGAATTTTGTTCACTGCTACTTCTGAATTGTGATGAAGGGTGATTACAAAGAACAATAAAGTATACTGAAATCGAGGGTTGGGGGAAAGGTAGAATTAGGGTTCTTCACAATTTCTAGGCAAGGGTTCTTGTGTAATTGGAAAAAACGTCTGAGGAATAAACTAAATCACGTTTATGACATAGGATGTTTATATAACATAACTGGATAATAATTATTGTTTTGTTTTAATTATTTTCTAATTTTTTTAATATAAATTAAATATAAATTTTTTTAAATGACGTGACACTTTTATTCTAAGTTGAGTCAATTTCATTTGCCATCTCATTCCTGAACATGTCACATAGACAATTCTGAACGGGAGACAAAAATTTCAAGAAAATTTAAAAACAAGAGACTTAAAACCATATTTTTTTAAACTAATTAAAAGTTCGAAAAAATAAAAGAAGACCAAAACTGCATTTAAATTTAAAATATATAAAACTTTAATAAAAACTAAGTATTTTCGATATTGCAAAAAAGTTAATTAACTAAAAAATGAAATAATTTAATAAAATTAATACAATTATAAAATAAAAATATAAGTATTTTTTTTTCTATATTGCAGCCAAATTAAAACATTTTTTTTACAAACTCATGTAATAATTTATTATTTTTGAAACTGAGTAAAATTGAGACAAAAAGGAGAAAATAAACGATATACAAGGGGAGTAACGAAACCGATGAAGAATTAGGGTAGGGTAGGGAAAATTGGGAGTAGTTATTAGCGAGAGAAGAAAGTGGTTGAAGCTGCGAGGAAGAAGGAACTAACATGTGGATAATAACACAAATCTGAATCAAAAAGGGGTTTTTATCATTCCATGATGTTCTCTTTTTATAATAGTTTTCAATTTGAATCACGTTCCTCTTCTTGACGCTCGCCGTTTCTTCCCTCTCCAAGCTCTTTCGATTCCCAACAGCCATATGAGCCTTGTGATGATGATCTGAAGGCGTTCTTAATTTTGCGTATTCATGTTAATGAATTTGTTGTGATTTTGATTTTTTTTTTGCATATTTCTCTGAGATCTAAAAATGTTTGTTAGTGTTTTTAATCTTTATTTTGTTGTAATTGTTTGTGTTTTATTGATTCTTTTGTTCTACTTATTTGTGTTTTGTTTTGTTGTTTTTTTAGGTTGTTTTTCAAGGTTGCAGTCCATGTTTGTTGAAATGCATCGTAAGTATTTGGTCTTTTTGAACCGTAATTTGAGTGTGGTGCTTATGGTTACGGCTAGCAGCTTTATCATTCTTTCAGTGACTTATATGAACAACATGTGGTTTTTGGGTTGGTTATTTTTGATTTGAGATCACCTACTTTTGAATTTAGCAAAATCAATCCAGAAAAATGTTTCATATTTGAATTTCTATTTCTCTTTGGCCATTGCTGGTGGATGGGAGAAATTTAGTCGTTAGTAGCTATGTAGCACGAACATCTCGGGAAAACGGCGTGTCCGTGTCGGGGTTCGGACACTTGCACCGACACTTGTGATTACGTTTAATTTATTTATTTTTTAAAATATTATTGGTGTTGCCGTGTCAGTGTCGGAGTCATATTTGAAGTGTCCGTGTTTCATAGGTTAGTAGTTAGAAAAGAGGTTATGTTTTAGTAATTCTCAAACTGGATTATGAGCTTTCTACATATATATTGCTGTTGATTTGTTTAATTATTGTTATCTGAAAATGCCTCAATACATGTCAACTTTTATCTTAGGCTATATGTAAATTATGGAGAATGATAAAATGTTCTGCCAAACATGAAGTAATATTGCAGAACACTGCGACTTCTTAAAAAGAATATGAAGTTAGATATTGGGCTTTATAGGGAGTTACTAGTTAATGTAAACTTAAACTTGAGGAATCAACTTGCCACCCCAAGTTATACTGGGTGTTATCTTTATGCCCTTACTATTTTTTTTTTTGGATTTTCAATTGTACTGGAATTTTTCGGAAAAATACTACGAAATTTCAGTTAAAAATCAATGATTTTCAGTAAAAAAAATTGAAGAAATACTGAAATTTTCGAAAAAAATATCTGAAAATTTGAAATTTTCGAAAAAATTTGGAATGTTAATTTCTTTTTAAAAAACCAAAAATGAAATTCATATCGAAAATTTAAAAATAAATTATCCGAAAAAATTTGATCTTTTACTCAAATATATTAGAGTGTCTGATTTAATTGAAGGGGGTGGCAAGTTAATTCATATCCTTTGACAACATTTCTAGATGATAGGTATCCATTAGACACCAGTCTGTATTTTTATGAGTATTGTTCTTAGAAAGGTGGTGTCACCTTTCAAGCATATGAGTGAATATGTCTATAACATATCCAATTATAAAGCAAAAGTATATTAAGTACTGTAATCAAATTTTATACTTATAAGTTTGTATTAAAGTAAGTTTTTTTTAATTACAAATAATAATATAATAAAAATAATAATATATTAAAGATACAATAAAAGAATAACAAACGAAAACAACCAACAAATCCTATTGATTAAGGGGATATCTTTAGATAAAGGATTCAAGCTACAAAAATAAATCAAAACACAATTAAAAATGAGAGTTTCTTAATGTTTTCTTAATGCACCACCCAAATTTCTTAGGCACCATGTGAAATTATTTTTTTGCCCCCTGATTCCGGATGTGCACATTCGGACGCACCAAATTTTTAAAAAACGCAGAGCTGTTCCGGATATGCATTTCCGGAAAGAATTCTGATGTGCACATCCGAAAAGATTTCTTATTAATTCGCGCCAGACATTCTTCCTCCCCCTCATTCTTCACTTTTTCCGTTTCCAAAATCTCTCAAACTCTCTCAAACTCTCAAATTTTCAATCACCACAAATCTCGATTTTTTCCACTCGAGTTCGACGCAGAGCAACTTCTACAACCATCAACACACTCCAAATCCTCTGTATCTCATTTTAATCGGTAAGTTTTAAAATTTTAGAGTTTCGGAGTTATTTTCGAGTAATCGATTTAGAGTAGACATTTAGGTGTAGAAATTGTTAGGTTGTATGAATAACATAGGTTAGAGACAATGTAGGTCATTTTTACTGCTTCAAACGGACGATCAGGGCATTAAAATGCCCTTTTGCATGTTACAGTGGCCATGACTGCCATTTTAAACCTCTAAATACGTATCGGATTTGCAGATCTGGAAAGCTTGTAACGTTTAGTTTTCTGAGTGTTTCCGGATGTGCACATCCGGAAATACCCAACGTTAAAAATTCCGTGTACTTCTGGATGTGCACATCCGGAAGACTTTTTTTTTATTTTGTTTGTTTATTTTTAAACAAAATTTATTTTATTTATTATGCTTTACAGATTAGATGGCTGGCAGAGACGATTGTACCATACATGGACGGACAGCTCAGCACACATCTGTCCGACGTGAGCGGATGCAGTCTACATCTGAGGCTTCCGGCGCAGAGGGAGTTGGGGTAGCCCCTACAGCTGAGGGACATCCTATACCACATCCTACACCACAACCATCCACATCACAAGTTCATGCCACCTCCACATCACAGGTTCAGGCCACTCTCCCGTCAGCCGCCGATTCTACATCTCGGAGGCGTCGGGATTCTACTGCTAGTTCATCAAGGTCCCAGCCCGCACGCAGGCGATGTTGGGAGACTCCAGCTCCATCAGCTGCTCCTCCTCGTTCCCCTGTTCCTGTTCCTGTTCCAGAGGGTGATCACCCAACACATGAGGGTGTTGATGCTGATGACGATTTTGATGAGCTGGGCGGTTACCCCGGGGGACCGTCTGATATGTCCCTACTCGGGGGGTACTCTGAGCATACTTCCAGATATTGTTAGACGATGGCTATGGATCTAGAAGGGGGGGTTGAATAGATCCCTAGAGTTTTACACGCAAATGGACTACAAAAATTCTGTTTTAAAAAATTGTTTAACGAAAGCTACCACTGGATAGAACGTCTACAACGAACCTTCTACCGAAAGGATCGAATATGCGCGAATATATTATGGATGAGTACGAAAGAGAAAAATTCAGTTATGAATATTACACTTACAAACGCAGACAAAAAATTATCACTTGCTTGGTGTTTATACCGATCCAATGAGGTTAATTGATAAGCAATTTAAAGCAATGTGTTCGAATTTTGCTTGGAAACAAATTATCAAACACGTAGTGTGCGTAAACACACTATGTGCAGAATTTCTATGGAGAATAATGTGCAGCTGCTCCAAAACACAATTCAATGAATTGTATCAATTTAACAAAACAGTTTATCAGCGTACAATTATTCTATGACAGAAATTACGATAGTTTGCTACGTCACAAAATCGAACAATACTGAAATGTAAAAGAGTTAAGGGAAAGAGAGAACACACGAGATTTAATTAGGCAGTTCCCCAATCGTCCTCGCTTTGGGTACGTCTGCCCCCAATTCCGCAAAAGGAATTGAGATATATATATATATATATATATATATATATATATATATGTAGTTGTTGCAATTTGTTTATTACAAGAGAAAACTATGAACATTCAAACCCCGAACGTCTTAGATCATTGATGCAGAATTTTCTCTTCCCTTGATTCAAGATGAATCAAGTGCTCCGAATATGGATGATTCAATTACCGTCCCACGCTACTAAATCGAAAGAAAACTCTGTTCTTTAGTTACCTTCACTCGGTCAATTGAAATCTTCCAAGAATTTGAACCCAAACATTCTTCTACGATCCTCTGATTACAGTTACTAAACCGAAACAGTTGCGCCAATTTTCGGTTACCTTCACCCAGCCGAATCCCTGTAGACAGAACAGTTTGTACAAAAACCCCCAAAATCTCTTCGATTCTTGGAGGACAAACCCAACTGGTTTGATTCAAGAAACACCTGCCAAACTCTCAACCCAGAAGATGAAGATCACACTTCCTAAATTCTGAACGTTATCACTTCGATCAATGGGCGACACAAACAAAAATGATTATGTGTGATTGTTTGTTTACACAATGAAGAAGATGAAGATGAAGAGAGAACTGACATATATTTTTCACGTTTCTTGTTCTATTGAAAAATGAAGACCCAAAAACTATTTATATGAAAAAAATGACCAACACAAAATAACAGCAAATAACAGAAACGAAATTAAGTGAAATAATGCAAAAAATAGGGTCATGCGTCGACCTCTGGAGTCTATGCGTCGACGCATAAAAAGACAATTTTGAGTTCCCAGATTTGTGCGCTTACCCGTGGCTTTTGGGGGTCAGCGCATAAAATCAAAGGTCAGCGCATGGTTTCAGGGGTCAGCGCATGAAGGCAAAATTTTCAAGAAATTTCAATTTTTGAATGTTTTCACCAGACCAAGGTCAAACATACATGCTAGACACTACTAAATCACTAGTGGACCTTTATTTTTGGAGAGAACAAGATCATATGCATCTAGACACATGACCAATAACGATAAGACGCTATATGCCAGACACGTGAAGTGATACCGCTCAAATTACAATCTAATGTGTTTGTTGACATCATTAAAACAAGATAGCTAGAAGGATATCCCTCACATACTCCCCCTTTTTAATGATGGCAACACTTCCTTGATTGTCACGAGAGATGTAATTTGAGATGATCAATGCTCCCCCTGTCTTTAACATCCGGTTAAACGTTTCTAAAGGTAGCTTGTATTCTTTTCCCCCTTTGACAACATCAAAAAGACGAGAAGACAGTGGTCAAAATAGCATACGAAAATATGTAGTGGATCATCAAATATTTGCAACAACAAAATAATTACCAGCATCCACATATGATACCGCTAATGTAAACAAGTAATGATTAAATACAGAACAATGGCATTAAAGCAAAACATTCACTCAATAAATGTTGAAACATAACAGAAAAGTTTAGCACATGTCAAAATAACAGAAAGCAAACAACAAAACACAAATTCATGCACAACTAAACATGATGCCCTAAGGTTTATGGTCTCATCCCCCTAAACGAATAACCTTGTCCCCTATGGTATTGACTTGGTGGTGGAAATTCCTCGAGTTGAAGGTTGAGCTCAATCAGGGTGCTATTGAGGTTACCAAGGCTGTTGGCCAAGTTTTGAGTTTGCTGAGTCAGATTGGCATCCATTTGATTGAACCTAGTCATAGCTGCATTTACGAAATTGTTGAAGTTGGTGGCATGAGACGATATTTGGTTAGACAGGTTTGTGAGCTGTTCCTGCTGAGTCAGGTATCGAGTTTCCTGCTGCGCTTGAAATTCTTGATGTTGCAAAGACAACTCAGTCAGCCTTGCCAAAATTTCATCATTGGATTGTTGATCATTCTGAGACGGTGGAGTTGGAGGAGCAAAATTTTCTGGAAGCTGCCATTCAGAGTCTGCATCATAGGATGGAGGAACATATGTAGCACCAAGTTTGGTCCAGCAGTTTTGTTGCCACTGACCCCAGCCTTGATTGTCAGAGGTTTCTTCCGGTTGATATCCCATCCATGCCTCATTGTCTTGCATGACAACATCTTCCTGCATTACCATATTTTTATCATTACCAACTTGAGCTGCATTATCTTGACTGCCTTCATCTTCACTTGCTTCAAGATGAACAGGTTCAGGATGAGTAGCTCTTTGTCGATGGATGAACCTTCGCTCACGTGACTGCCAATGGTAACCCATCATGGACAAGGTTCTGGCCAGAAACTGTTGTTCAGCAGTAATATGAATATGACAAATCTGTGGAATAGGAATGTCAAAATGATTCAAGAAATTTACCACAGCAGATGCATAGCCAAGTGCTAGAAACTTGTTGGAGCTGCGAGGTGTGAACATCCTAGAAGCAAAGTAGTAAGGCCAGTTAATTTTGATCTTTTCCCTCAGGATATAGATAAGATGCACCTCCGTTTGTTCAACTCTTGAGTAGCCTCCTTTCTTAGGCCTCAAGATGCGAGAAACAATCCATTGAAGAATACGTTCTTTAAATTTCAAATGACCGGTGGTGACACTCTTAGGAAATGCTTCACTTGCCACAAACTCAGCTGGATATGGTTCCCTCTACATAGAATTCAAAGCAGTTTTGAATGCATAGTCTTTAACAAAGGTTTTATCAGTAACCTTTGGGAGACTGTCATCAGTATTCAAAAAAAACAATGTAGACCATACATCGTTTGTCACCTGAAATTCTGCATTATTTATAGAGAACTTAAATTCATCCCCACAAAATTTTCCCTTTATCCCACAGTAGAATAATCTAGTCAAGTCTTCATTGTACTTGTCATCACACTCAACAAATTCATTCAGATTTTGAAAGTTTATGAGTTCAGAAATTTCAGGAATGTGAAAATCTGGACCCATCAACGGATAAAATCCATGTTGTCTTATAACAGCCCGGTTAGAGAATAATTCTGCAAAAGGAGTGGCTAGCCTTTCAGAAATTAAAGATTCAAAAGTTACCCGGTGTGAGGATGATCCTCTTATTTGTGCTTGTTGTGAAGTGTAGCCTCTTCCTCCTCTTGTACCAGTATTTCTTCTGGAAGCCATTGTTGAAGAAGATGTTGAAGGAAGATTATCACACTTGATTGTTGCAGAGATAGAAGAGAAGATGTGTGAAATCCTTTGAATACCTTGCAGTAGATATATAGAGAATTTTCTCTTGGTGTTCCCTTCCCCTTTTTCTAATTTATTAGGGTTTTGATGAGGGTTTAGTGGGAATTAATTGAGATTGATGAGGTTTAAAGGAGTAGAATAGGGAAAGATTGACCACACAAACTAATTAGATGACATGCAATAATCATAGATTAATGTGCAATAAAGAAAAATATAGGGAAAGTAAACATTGTAGGTCGGCGCACGTAACCCAGTGGAGAAAAAGAAGTCTGAACGATTCCTTCATGCGTTGACCTGTGAATCTGTGCGTCGGCGCATGATTCTTGAAAATTTTGAACATGTGGCTATGCGCTAACCCGAAGGTTTAATAGGTCAGCGCATGAATCTATGCGTCGACGCATGGACCTGAAAAAAATGAAAATTTTGCAAAATTCTTGTTCCAAGCAGATAAATACACATATACACACATAACCAAACATTCACATGAATGATAAGTGCTCAAAATGAAATAAACATCAAGATTAGAGTAAGTAACATGGCACAAAGTGTTGATAAACCTCTATAAGTTGGAACGATATTACCTTGAACATCATGACAGTGAGATCCCTCACATATGGATGAATTTCTCTTTGCATTGTTAGTTAAAGATATTAACAAGCATATATATATATATATATATATATATATAAATGTGTGTGTGTGTGTGTGTGTGTGTGTGTGTGTGTGAAGATCATAATTCTAAAGGATGTTATGCACGATCCGAGATATCGAGAATGCCAAGTTCCCTACGGATGTGAAAGAAAGGCTATGTAGCTAATGGTTTTGTGAAAATATCAGCAAGTTGATTCTTAGTGTCAACATGCTCAAAAATAACATCACCTTTCTCTACATGATCCCTAAGAAAATGATGGCGTATTTCGATATGCTTGGTGCGTGAATGTAGTACAGGGTTCTTAGTTAGATTAATTGCACTAGTGTTATCGCACAAAATTGGAATACGTTCAAGTTTTAAGTTGAAATCAAGTAATTATTGTTTAAGCCATAGGACTTGAGCACAACAACTACCGGCGGCAACGTATTCCGCCTCGGATGTTGACAGAGCAACGGAAACCTGTTTCTTGCTGTGCCAACTCACCAAGGAATTTGCGAAAAAGTGACACGTGCCACTAGTACTTTTCCTATCCAACTTGCACCCGACAAAGTCGGAGTTGGAGTAACCAACTAAGGAACAAACATTACCTTTGGAATACCACAGCCCATACTTTGGAGTACCAGAGAGGTATCTAAGTATGCGCTTAACTGCCTTCAGGTGGGATTCCTTGGGATGTGCCTGATACCTCGCACATATGCATACATTAAACATTATATCGGGACGTGATGCGGTAAGATAAAGGAGAGACCCTATCATACCTCGGTACTTCTTTACCTCAACATCCTTACCCTTTTCGTCACGATCGAGATTAGCACTTGTAGGCATATGAGTATCTATTGCTTTGCAGTTCAGCATATCAAAACGTTTTAGTAACTCAAGACAATATTTCGTTTGACTCACGAATGTGCCCTCTTCAAGTTGTTTGATGTGCAATCCGAGGAAATAGTTGAGCTCCCCCATCATGTTCATTTCAAACTCCCCCTGCATCAAACTAGAAAACTCCTTGACCAAGGTCATGTTAGTAGACCCAAATATAATATCGTCAACATAAATTTGTACCAAAATTAAGTGTTTTCCTTGATGTTTAATAAAGAGGGTTGTGTCAACCTTTCCTCTTGAATACCCTTGATCAAGTAGAAATTTGCTTAGATGTTCATACCAAGCCCTAGGGGCCTGTTTAAGTCCGTACAAAGCTCGCTTAAGTTTATAGACATGATCAGGATATTCGTGTGATTCAAAACCTGGAGGTTGGGCTACATAAACCTCTTCATTTATATATCCTTTAAGGAATTCACTTTTGACATCCATTTGGAATAGCTTAAAGTTCTTTGTGCAAGCGTAGGCAAGTAGTAGACGTATGGCCTCGAGTCGGGCAACCGGCGCATAAGTTTCCTCATAGTTGATTCCTTCCTCTTGGTTATAGCCTTGCGCTACAAGCCTAGCTTTGTTACGTGTTATTACTCCATTTTCATCAAGTTTATTCCTAAACACCCATCGGGTGCCTATTACTCGATGATCTCGCGGAGGGGGGACAAGGTCCCAAACCTCATTTCTCCAGAATTGATTTAGTTCATCTTGCATTGATAGATACCAATGCTCATCGAGTAACGCTTCCTTAGAGTTTTTAGGTTCAACTTGGGAAACAAAAGCAGAGTAATAACAAAAGTTACTAAGTTTAGAGCGAGTAGTTACTCCGTTAGAGATATCACCGAGAATGTTGTCAATTGGATGGTCTTTTGAAGACTTCCAAGCTGGAGGAAGTTCATCTTCCTTAGCATGATGATCATCCTCACTTTTCACTGGTTGGTGATCCTTTTCCTCCTCAATACGCACTGCTTCAGGCTGATCAATTCCCTTATCAGTGTCCTTGAGTATGTCTTCAGTAGGTACACCTGCACCATGAAAAGAACTACCTTCTCCGACATTTCTCGGATAAGACTCGTCAAAAGTAACGTGAACTGACTCTTCAACTACACATAACCTTTTATTATAGATTCTATAAGCTTTACTTGACTGAGAGTATCCAAGAAAAATACCCTCGTCAGCCTTGACATCAAATTTACCGAGAGTCTTTTTTCCATTATTTAACACAAAGCATTTGCAACCAAATACATGAAGGTGAGAGATGTTTGGCTTACGCCCTTTTAAAAGCTCATACGGTGTCTTGTTTAGAATAGGCCAGATGAGCACCCTATTCAAAACATAACAAGCCGTACTTATGGCGTCGGCCCAAAAGTATTTTGGTAATCCAATATCATTGATCATAGTCCTTCCAAGTTCTTCCAAAACTCTATTTTTACGTTCCACTACCCCATTTTGTTGAGGGGTACGTGGTGCGGAAAAATTATGATCAATTCCATTGGAATCACAAAATGCTTCAAATAAATGATTTTCAAACTCACCCCCATGGTCACTTCTGATTGACCCAATGTTTGTGTTTAACTTGTTTTGAGATAACTTAGCAAATCGTTCAAAGGCTGAAAAGGTATCACTCTTATTTGCTAAGAAAATTGTCCAGCAAAACCTAGAAAAATCATCGACTATAACAAATCCATAATAGTTTCCACCTAGGCTTTTAACCCTAGATGGTCCAAAGAGATCCATATAGAGGAGCTCAAGGGGTCTCATAGTTGAAACAATGTTTTTAGATTTAAAAGAGATCCTTGTTTGCTTCCCCATTTGGCACGCATCGCAAAGATGATCCTTTGTAAATTTAATTTTGGGCAAACCGATGACTAGGTCTTTAGAGACAATTTTGTTAAGCAAATCAAAGTTGATATGAGCCAAGCGTCTATGCCACAACCATGAATCTTCATTCATAGTGACTAAACACTTGTCACCATCCAATGATACCTCGTTTAAGTCTAGCATATAGACGTTATTCACCCTCAAGCCCTTAAACACATTCTTTTTGTCGCAATCTTCAACTACGCAACAATCCTTTGAAAAAGAGACTTTATAATTTTTGTCACATAGTTGACTAATGCTTAAAAGGTTGTGTCTAAGGCCCTCCACAAGAAGTACATCAGAGATAGTAGTAGATGAGGGGTTACCTATACTACCTTTGCCGAGAATCTGTCCCTTGTTGTTATCTCCGTAGGTGACAAACCCCTTTTTCTTCGCCACAAAGTCGATGAAAAGAGATATGTCTCCGGTCATATGTCTTGAGCAACCACTATCTAGAACCCATCTTCCTTCGGTGGTCTCAAGACTTTGTACCTACAAAAATAATCAAGGGAGAGTAGGTACCCAATTCTCATTGGGTCCTTTATGGTGAGTGAAACCAAAATTGCCTTTGGGCAACCATTGATAAATGCCCTTTGGAACAAGAAATCTCCGAAAGCGACACTTAGCAATAGTATGACCGGGCTTACAACAATATAAGCAATCACGATTAGTTTGGAGTTTACCTTTGCTATCACTATCTCGAATCACATACGTGTATTGTTGATAAGGATTATTATTGTTTCACGATAATGTGATCGATCAATAGCAAACGTAATCTTAGGCTTGAGAGCCTTGTCTAACTTGGCTTTGAGGGTTCTCACCTCTCTTTACCAAATGTGACAAGTATCACAACCCCCAAGGTCAAACCATGTATATTTATTCTCATCGATCTTAGTTTTTGATACATTCACCATGGAGTTTTTAAGATCTTCCAATTCCTTTTGGGAATCGGAAATCTTTTTCCCCAAATAGGAAAAAATATTTTTATTCGAAGCTAAACGTTGAAATGCTTCCTTAGCTTCATGGTGCAATGTATCAAAAGCTCTTTTTAATTCAGCATGAGACATATTTTGACAGTTTTCATATCTAGAGTGTTTTACCTCTTTTCCTTTGTTGTGACGTGCCATGAGACAAAGGTTGACGGATTCACTTTCGTCACTTGAGGAGTCATCTTTCTCTGACTCGCTATCGCTTTCCCAAGCGATGTATGCTCATCGAGACTTGTTGGACTTTTTGTTTGAGCGACTCTTGTCATTATCCTTATCTTTGTATTTCTTTAGGGATGGACAATCCGGCTTGTAGTGCCCGGATTTTCCACAGTTGTAGCACGTCCCTTTTACCTTGCCATTTTTATTTCCTTCACTTCTAGATTGCTTCCGGAACTTGACAAGATTTCTGTCCGAGTGCTGAATATCATTCTTACAAATATATCTATTGTATCTTTTCACAAATAAGCTCATATCATCATCGGATTCTTCATCTTTGTCATTTTTGGCTTCATCATCACTTAGCTCTTGATGTGTGGACTTTGAACAAGAAGCCTTAAGAGCTATCGACTTCTTCTCCGTATCTTTTGCCTTCTCTTTCTTTATACTCTTCTCATGTTTATCCAAGCTAATGAGCACTTGCTCATGCTCATCGAGTTTACCAAAGAGTGTTGTGAGGTCTAGAGTAGCAAGATCATTGGCCTCCTTGATAGCGGTAACCTTCGGTTGCCATTCCCTGCTAAGACACCTCAGAATTTTATTAGTAGAAACCTCATTTGGAATTGGTTTACCAAGAACATGCAATTTGTTGATAATGTGAGTGAATCGTTTTTGCATATCCGCAAAGGTTTCCCCTTGCTTCATGTAAAACAAATCAAACTCTTGCGTTAGTGTATTAATACGAGCCAATTTAACATCATTAGTGCCTTCGTGGGCTACTTGTAAGGCATCCCACATAGCTTTGGCTGTTTCACAATGGGAGACTCGATAATACTCATCAACTCCCAAAGAGGAAATGATCATATTACGAGCCTTCCAATCATAACTGTACTTTTTCTCGTCCTCCTCAGTCCATTGGTCTTCGGGTTTAGGAACGACAACGCCTTCCGCGTTAGTCATAGTGATTGCCATGGGACCATTTAAAATAACGTTCCAAACCTTCCGATCTAAGGAGTTAATATGAACGCGCATACAATCCTTCCAGTAGCTGTAGTTTTCACCTGTAAAAACTGGAGCTCTATTATAAACTCCCTTAGGTTCGTTCGCCATGATCCAAGAAGTTTTACCGAAGTACCAGAATAAACCAGAGCTCGTGATACCACTTGTTAGACGATGGCTATGGATCTAGAAGGGGGGGTTGAATAGATCCCTTGAGTTTTACACGCAAATAGACTACAAAAATTCTGTTTTAAAAAATTGTTTAACGGAAGCTACCACTGGATAGAACGTCTACAATGAACCTTCTACCGAAAGGATCGGATATGCGCGAATATATTATGGATGAGTACGAAAGAGAAAAATTCAGTTCTGAATATTACACTTACAAACGCAGACAACAAATTATCACTTGCTTGATGTTTATACCGATCCAATGAGGTTAATTGATAAGCAATTTAAAGCAATGTGTTCGAATTTTGCTTGGAAACAAATTATCAAACACGTAGTGTGCGTAAACACACTATGTGCAGAATTTCTATGGAGAATAATGTGCAGCTGCTCCAAAACACAATTCAATGAATTGTATCGATTTTACAAAATAATTTATCAGCGTACAATTATTCTATGACAGAAATTACGATAGTTTGCTACGTCACAAAATCGAACAATACTGAAATGTAAAAGAGTTAAGGGAAAGAGAGAACACACGAGATTTGACTAGGCAGTTCCCCAATCGTCCTCGCTTTGGGTACGTCTGCCCCCAATTCCGCAAAAGGAATTAAGAGATATATATATATATATATATATATATATATATATATGTAGTTGTTGCAATTTGTTTATTACAAGAGAAAACTATGAACATTCAAACCCCGAACATCTTCGATCGTTGATGCAGAATTTTCTCTTCCCTTGATTCAAGATGAATCAAGTGCTCCGAATATGGATGATTCAATTACCGTCCCACGCTACTAAACCAAAAGAAAACTCCGTTCTTCAGTTACCTTCACTCGGTCAATTGAAATCTTCCTAGAATTCGAACCCAAACCTTCTTCTACGATCCTCTGATTGCAGATACTAAATCGAAATAGTTGCGTCAATTTCCGGTTACCTTCGCCCAGCCGAATCCCTGTAGACAGAACAGTTTGTACAAAAACCCCCAAAATCTCTTCGATTCTTAGAGGACAAACCCAACTGGTTTGATTCAAGAAACACCTGCCAAACTCTCAACCCAGAAGATGAAGATCACACTTCCTAAATTCTGAACGTTATCACTTCGTTCAATGGGAGACACAAACAAAAATGATTATGTGTGATTGTTTGTTTACACAATGAAGAAGATGAAGATGAAGAGAGAACTAGCATATATTTTTCACGTTTCTTGTTCTATTGAAAAATGAAGACCCAAAAACTATTTATATGAAAAAAATGACCAACAAAAAATAACAGCAAATAACAGAAACGAAATTAAGTGAAATAATGCAAAAAACAGGGTCATGCGTCGACCTCTGGAGTCTATGCGTCGACGCATAAAAAGACAATTTTGAGTTCCCAGATTTGTGCGCTTACCCGTGGCTTTTGGGGGTCAGCGCATAAAATCAGAGGTCAACGCATGGTTTCAGGGGTCAGCGCATGAAGGCAAAATTTTCAAGAAAATTCAATTTTTGAATGTTTTCACCAGACCAAGGTCAAACATACATGCTAGATACTACTAAATCACTAGTGGACCTTTATTTTTGGAGAGAACAAGATCCTATGCATCTAGACACATGACCAATAACGATAAGATGCTATATGCCCGACACGTGAAGTGATACCGCTCAAATTACAATCTAATGTGTTTGTTGACATCATTAAAACAAGATAACTAGAAGGATATACCTCACAGATATGTCTGGCTAGGACAGGTAACCTTTCTCGGTTTATTTATAGAATTGTATTCGTTGAAAATATGTTCATTTGTAACATTGTTTTATTTGGAAAATTTTAGGAGAAGGATTCACAGAAGTTCTATAACCATGAGGGCAAGGTTATGGACACGATTGAGATGCTGCCAGAGGCTGAGTGGTTCACGTCTGCACTTGCGGAGTCTGGTCTTGGAGGCCTGTCTAGGATTGGGTATTCCCAGATCCAGTAAGGTATCCTGATGGCATTTATTGAGAGATGGCACCCTGAGACATCCTCATTCCATCTACCGTACCTTCTCCATCACGGTAGGATGGCGAAGGCGGACGACATGGAGTTGCTGGTTACAGAGCCTGGGGCTCGCCCGGAGAAGGTACATGCGGAGGTGCACCAGTTGAGGGGCGCACACGTTCGGTTCTCATTTCTGATGGATATATTTGCTGAGGCGCCTGCAGAGGCAGGACAGGCAGATGGTGATCCAGCAGAGGTGGCAATCCACAGGACACGTGCCCTGAGATGCTACTACTTGTTTTTGCTAGGCACGCAGGTGTTTATGGACACCAGCGCCTATTATGGTGATATCGTCTACCTCAGGTACCTTTCGGATCAGACAGAGATCCATGGGTACAACTGGGGGGCGGCTGCGCTGGCATTCACCTATTCCAGGCTCTCTGATGGTTGCCGTTGGGCAGCCAAGACTGTGGCAAGTAGATGTACGCTATACGTGGTAACAATCTAATATTCTAAGTGATTTTTTTCATTTCTTTTCTTTCTGTATTCATTATAATGTTTGACACCCATGTTATGTTTTCCATTTCAAGCGTAGATTTTACAGCACTTTCCCTACATTACTGGTTGGGGGAGTGTCCAGGGGTACACTGAGGATATGGCACGTGCTGCTGCATTTGTCCTGCTCAGAGGGAACCAGGCGCCGGACCCCTTCAGAGTGTATCTAGACCGGATGGCTGCTGAGGACGTTTTGTATTGCCCCTATGCCGCTCACCGTGTGACGCGCCTGTTCGATGAGGTTTGTTTGTTCTCAGGATGGTTGGCATGCAGTTCGACCGTTACTGCCCGATACCTGCAGGAGCGCGTCTTGCGTCAGTTTGGTTACACGCAGACGATCCCCAGGATGCCTCATGTGTCTGCTCCTCTAGGCTTGACCCGCAGGCAGATAGATGAGCTATATGCTGACTACCAGTCCCACTTGGTACTGGAGGAGGCTCGGGCGACCAGAGCGGAGACAGACTGAAGTGTTGCTACCGGGTACATCGTGTGGTTCTACACTGTCTCACACCCATGCATGGTGCCCACTGCTCAGGGATCGCCACCAGACCTGCTCATCAGGAGATATTAGAGGAGTGCCAGTCTCAGCTGGACCATACTCAGGATATCCTACCACGCTGTCGTCAGATAGTACAGATAGGACAGCAGGCCATTGAGGCCGGTCACCTCCCTGAGGGCTCTGGTGCCAGACTTGCCGTGGATAGGATGATTGCGATTGCTAGGGGACACTTCAGTATCGCAGACATCGATCCAGGTTGGGGGGTAGGGGCAGAGGAGCAGGGGAGCCAGGAGAGATCCTTCTCCATACGCAGTAGTTTTTTTTTGATGTATCATATTTATATTACATGTATGTACTGTATTTAGACAGACGTTTATTATATATATATATATGGATGTTGTCAAATGTATATTAAGTTGCGATGATTTATTAACATATGCGACCAAGCAAAAAAACTGATTTAAAAAAAAAAAATAAGTTCTGCTGTTTTCCGGATCTGCAGATCAGGAATGTTTCCGGATGTGCACTTTCGGAACGCATCAGCATTTTAAAAAAAAATGGTGCGTCCGGATGTGCACATCCGGAATCAGGGGGCAAAACCAGAAATTCAGATGGTGCCTAAGAAACAAGGGTGGTGTGATAAGAAATTCTCTTAAAAATACAACAAAAGAATAACAAACTATAAAAACAAGCCAACAAATTCTACTAAGATAAGGGGGTTTATGTAGAAAAAGATTCAAACTACGAAAATAAATATAATATGGGTGCAAAATTACCAAATTACAACAAAGATAGTCACAAAACACAAAAAGTGTTAAGAGATAATAAGAAGCATCCACATCTATTATTAGGAAAAGCCCAAGACCAATTAGAAACAAGAAAATATCAGTTTTACTAAAAGACTGTTATTTTTAAATAAGAGGTTTATTTAGCATTTTTGTATTTTTAGTGTGGGTCAAAATCTGTTTTGGGCCCATAGTCTGGTTGTACTAGCTAGAAACCCTAGCTATTTATTGTAAGCACCTTGTCATCTTGGAGGCAAGAAATATTCTGAAAAGTTACTATTTTATTGTGTTTTCGTCCCTTGCCATTTTTATCTTTGATATTCCTTAGAGTAACCTAATATTTGGTGCTTTCATTCTTGTTCTCATGGCTCCTCCCAAACCCAACAACCCCACATCAAAGGAGATTATTGAAGAAGCTGTCCAAACTTCTCATTTCCACCTTGACAATGCTATGGCAGAAGTTCAACAACAAATGGATGAACGGTTTGACAAAATTAATGCAGATCTAGAACAACATTTGGGTCAGAGCCACACCAGAATGGATAATGACAAACGGATCTTGGACTCTAGACATGATTCTATTATGTCAACCATCCAAAAAATCTTAACACATAAAGATCAACCGCACTCTGCTACTATTCATTCAACAGCAAGTTCTTCAGGTATCACTCACAACTCCTCTTCCATCTCCATTCTACCTACTCCAGCTATGCACATTCCTTCCCCCTTAAACACCCCTTTAAGAAACTCAGCCACCTTGTTTTACTCACCCACACTACCAACTATCACCACCACCATTCGTCCAACCGCTGTCCCACCACCACCACCACATTTTGCCCCATTCATACCCAATCAACCTACATTTACACAAACCCCAGCTTATAACATTCCAATTTTTTAGCAAAACCCCTACCCACATTTCCCCAATATTCCCCCTTACCACCCTTCCGTACCCCTAAACTTGAGCTTGCTATATTTGATGGTTCAAATCCTTTAGATTGGTTATTTCAAGCTGAACAATTTTTTAGTTTCTATAATTTGCCACATGAAAATAGATTATCCTTAATTTCTTTTTATATGAAAGATGAAGCTCTGGGTTGGTTTAAATGGATGCATCAGAGTTCACTTTTGACTGATTGAGTTTCTTTTACAAAGGCATTGGAATTAAGTTTTGGCCCTTCTTCTTATGAGAATCATCAGGCTGCTTTATTTAAATTGAAGCAAGATGGTTCTGTTATGGAATACTAAGCTAAGTTTGAAAAACTTGGAAATCAGGTTGTGGGCTTGCCACCTGATGCGATCTTAAATTGTTTCATTTCAGGGTTGTCGACAGAAATTCAAAATGAACTCGCAGTGCATAAACCGAGTTCTAACTCCCAAGCCATTGGCCTAGCTAAGTTGATTGAATAAAAAATTAAAGATGCTAAACCCAAATTTTCAAAACCATTTCCTAACCCTTTTCAAAAAACCAGTTCACCAAGTTTGCAAGTTCCCAAACCCTCCCCTGCCCCTAATCCGCAAGGATCACTAACCGCTAAACCTCCAACCCTCGCATCAGCGGCTAAACTACCCATTCGTCACCTATCCCAAATTCAGCTCCAAGAACGAAGAGCTCAAGGTCTCTGTTTTAACTGTGACGAAAAATTCAATCCTGGTCATAAATGTTCTACTAATCGCTTTCTTATACTATTAGCTGAAAATGAAATTTTGGAAGGCCATAATTCAGCTTAAGACAACCCTGACGTAGACAAGGATGACTCAGTCAATGAAGACACCTACTTTCAGCTATCCACCCATGCTCTCACATGTCAATTCTCTCCCCAAACTCTTAAGTTTAAAGGGCAGATTGGAGGATTATCAGTTATGGTACTCGTTGATACCGACATCACTCACAATATCCTTCAACCAAGGATTGCTCATCATCTCAATCTTAAGATAACCCCCATACCTCAATTTTCAGTAATGGTGGGAAATGGATCAGATTTAAGTTGTGAAGGTATCTGCCAAAGGGTTCCAATTGTCTTACAAAATCACTCTTTCCAATTACCATTCTACTTATTGCCAATCGAAGGGGCAGATGTAGTTTTGGGCATTGCCTGGCTTCGCACCTTGGGTCAGATTCAAGCAGATTTTTCAATTCCTTCAATCACTTTTACCCATCAACACAAAACTATTACCCTAACAGGAGACCCTACATCTCACCCAATTCACACCATATTTCACCAACTTCACCATCTGATACACATAGACTCTGTATCCTCGTTTCATTTAATGACTTTTCAACCAATAGATATTCCCCAAACAACCCCACCACCAATCCAAAAGCCACTTTTGAAACCTACCACATGATTTACACCCACAAATTCATGCCTTGCTACAATAATTCCCTAGTATTTTCCAAACCACTTCTGTCCTCCCACCAAAACGCCCTCATGACCACCATATTCCCCTTGAACCAAACACACGACCCATAAATGTCAAACCATACAGATACCCACATTCACAAAAAGAAGTCATGACTTCCATTATCCAAGACATGTTACAACAAGGAATCATAATCCCAAGTCACAGTCCATTTTCCTCACCCGTCCTACTTGTAAAAAAAAAGATGGGACTTGGCGTTTTTGCATGGACTATCGTGCTCTAAACGTCGTTACTATCAAAGACCGTTTTCCAATCCCAACCATTGATGAACTATTAGATGAATTGGGAAATGCCAAATTTTTCACCAAGTTAGACTTACGCTCAGGATATCATCAGATCCGAGTGGCTTCAGAAGACACACATAAAATAACTTTTCGGACATTCGATGGGCATTACGAATTTCTCGTTATGCCCTTCGGGCTCACTAATGCCCCCTCCATGTTTCAGTCAGCTATGAACGACCTTTTGTGGCCTCACTTAAGAACATTTATTTTAGTGTTCTTTAATGACATATTGATTTATAATCCTACTTTCAGTGACCATGTTTCTCATTTGCAGGTTATTTTTGAGTTGTTAAATTCCAACTCATTTTATGTGAAGCTATCTAAGTGTGTGTTTGCAGTGAATGAAGTGCATTACCTTGGTCATGTCATTTCTGTGGGTGGTGTTGCACCCGATCCGGATAAGGTCAAGGCCATCTTGGATTGGCCTCAACCACGTTCTCTCACGGCTCTTCGTGGTTTTTTGGGTCTTACAGGTTTTTATCGTCGCTTTGTGCGCAACTATGCTACTCTCGCCGCTCCCCTCACCGACTTATTGCGTGGCACTAAATTAATATGGAGTACAGAGGCGGCCGAAGCCTTTACAACATTACAACAAACTATGACCGACATGCCGGTCTTGGCTCTTCCAGATTTTACAAAGAAATTCATCATTGAGACGGATGCTTCGGGCGTGGTGATTGGTGCAGTTTTGTCCCAAGGAGGTCATCCCATTGCTTTCTTCAGTAAGAAATTATGTCCTCGTATGCAGTCCTCCTCAGTTTATGCGCGGGAGATGTTCGCCATCACTGAATCTGTAAAGAAATGGCGTCAATATCTTTTAGGGCAAAAATTTGACATTCACACTGATAAAAAAAGCTTGAGAAATCTTCTTCTCCAAAAAATCCAAACACCAGAACAACAAAAATGGGCTTCTAAACTTCAAGGTTTTAATTTTGAAATATTTTACAAACCTGGAAAGGCGAATCTGGTTGCTGACGCATTGAGCAGAAAATTCCAATCTAAAGATTCTTTGTTACTTGCCTTGTTGTCTCCTATCCCAGATCTCTTGCTTAAACTCAGGGAGTTTTACTCCAAAGACACATCAGGTAAAACATTATTTACTCATCTCCTTAACAATAACAAAGATCAACTCTACAAGTTTTCCAAAGGAATGTTATATCACAGTGACAAATTATTTATACTTGATATACATGGACTCCGCCACAATATTCTTCTGGAGTTTCACATCACCCCATCCGGAGGTCATTCAGGCATAAAAGCGACATTAGCCTGAATTTCGGCATCCTTTTCATGGCCATGACTAGCTTCCGAAGCTAAGCATCTGGTAAAGCACTGCTCTATCTGCCAACACAACAAGTACCAAACGCAAAAACAAAAAGGGTTATTACAACCTTTACCAATTCCAAATAAAGTATGGGAATATCTCACTATGGACTTCATAACTCACTTACCTAATTCTTTTGGTCATACAGTCATCTGGGTTGTGCGTGATCACCTCACAAAGTACGCTCATTTTATTGCCATGCAAACCAAGTTCTTAGCCCAAGACCTCGCCTCTAGATTTGTTGTCGAGATATCACGACTTCACGGGATCCCCAAGTCCATCGTCTCCGATCACGACCCTCTATTTCTCAGCAAGTTCTGGAAACAATTTTTCAAGGTTCAAGGTACAACTTTAAAGTATAACACATCTTACCACCCAGAAACAGATGGACAGACAGAAGTGATAAATAGATCCATTGGTACTTACCTGTGCTCTTTTGCTAGCGACCAGCCACGAACATGGTACAAGTTTCTTCACCTTGCCGAGTTCTGGTATGATACATGCTTCCACAGCGCCATTCAGATGACACCTTTTAAAGCCCTGTATGGTCGAGACCCTCCCAATATTCCTGAGTACTTAGATGATACGGGTTCGGAAGAAACTTTAGAGAATACCCTACAACAACATCACTATGTATTAACTAAGCTAAAAGAAAACTTGAAGAGAAGTCGCATCGAAATGGAAAAACAGGCGAACAGAAAAAGAATGGCATTTACCTTCCAAGAGGACGAGCAAGTTTTGTTGCGACTCCAACCTTATAGACAACAAACTATTGCCAACAGAAAATCTCAGAAACTGGCAAAGAGGTTCTACAGACCCTTCACCATCATCAAACGAGTTGGAGAAGTGTCCTATTTACTGGATCTACCATCTTCCTCGCGAATCCACCCGGTTGTGCATGCATCCCTTCTGCGACCATTTTTTGTTGATCCACAGCCCCAACAATTTCGACCCTTGCCGACAGACTACTCCACCATTTTTTCACATCAGCCTCAAAGCATTGCTGCAAATCACAACTTGCATGCTGATTTAATGTTTTTGAAGAAACCAGTTGAGGACTCTAGTGGAAATAACTATGAGGATATAAAGTTTTTAAACAAAGGAAAGAAGAGAGATGATCTTAAGACTTTTATGGAACAAGATGCAAGATCTGTTTTGAAAGAAAAGGGAGACGAAGTGTTAAAAGGTGGTGAAGGAAAAACGCATGAAGATGATGCGTTGAAGAAGAGTGAAGTACAACACACTCCATTTGTTTTGAAAGAAAAACCAAACTCTATTACAAAGCCTCAGACCCCCCTATTTATTGACTCCTACCAACGGTCCAATGAATGTACTTCCCACCCACGTGCTATTGTTGACCGGGATTCCCTTAGCAATAAAATCCCACGTGAATTCACACCCAACCCATTTGAAATGAAGCCAACTCATACAGCTTTTGCGCCCTCACGTGGCTTGGGGCCCCACCAACGGTTATTTAATTCAAATGAAAACACTGCTGTAGTCACTTTTAAACCCTTTCACATGGCTCAAGACCTGTATACCTTACCTACTCCCACTATCTCCACTTCCCCACGTTACACACTACCCAAGAACCTTATCTCATCCTCTCCTCCATCGGATTTTCCCACATCTCAACCCTTCATCCAGATTTCCTCTTCCCTAGCCGCTGCCACGTACACCAACCCTATCTCTCAACTGCCAGCAATATCCCAACATGCTAATCTTATCCATTCCACTTCCCCACTTGCTACGGAGCGAAATTCACTTCCTTTGGGCCAACCGTCCCATTCCATTTCCCAGCCCAGTCTTTCTTCATCTATGAACATTGAGGACAAGGTTCTTATTGGGCCCGAGAGTAATGTTAGGAAAAGCCCAAGAACAATTAGAAACAAGAAAATATAAGTTTTACTAAAAGACTGTTATTTTTAAATAAGAGGTTTATTTAGGATTTCTGTATTTTTAGTGTGGGTCAGAATACGTTTTGGGCCCATAGTCTGGTTGTACTAGCTAGAAACCCTAACTATTTATTGTAAGCACTTTGTCATCTTGGAGGCAAGAAATATTCTGAAAAGTTACTGTTTTATTGTGATTTCTTCCCTTTCCATTTTTATCTTTGATATTCCTTAGAGTAACCTAACATCTATCATATCTATCTATCATATCCATACTAGTAGAAGATCCGTGCGTCCGAACAGGTAAGTTCATTCATATCTTAGATCATTCGATAAGAGTTGATCATTGCTGATATATAATTGTTTTTATAAAATCTTTAATAACTACAAATATTTAAAATAAATATGTAGCAAATCACCAACATAATAAATTCAATATGCTTAATAACTATAAATATTTACAAATATCACTAATAGCTACAAATATTTACAAATACTTTGTTGATTAAATTAAAAAAAAAGGTATTGTGGTGATAGTGTCCCGTGAAAATAATGAATTTAAGTTATAAAAGTTACAAGAGTTGGTAGCTTGGTGTTTTCACTGCAATCCAACAGATTCTCCAAGTCTTCATCACTAACATCTTTCTGTATCATTTTGCACCTAAGATATATATTTGGTGTTGTGACTAAGTAAGAATTGCTTATGAACTCTTCATTTTGAAGTATTAACCATTATGATGAAGATATGGCATTCAGTCTAAAATACGAAATATATCAAGGTTTAAAAAATATTTGCAATAGAATTTAATTTATATGTGATTTCAAATCCAAAAAGTTTTGAATTAAAAATTATTTTTTTAAATTATTCATGAGCATTGAATTTGTTGATACTGTATGTGAGTGTTCTAGTAATTAATAAGTATAAGCATAACATAATTATCATGCATGTTTAATTTTTTAAGAAAAAAAAATCACAGTACCAAGTTGTAATACCCCAAAATTTGCTCTCCCCTTTTGGCATCATAGTTTAGCATTATCATATATCATATCATATCCATCTCATTAGCATTGCATTGCATTTAACATAGAAAAATGAAGCATAGCATTCCTCTTACCATCAAGGCATGTGATCAGGTGGAAGGTGGACAATCAAGGGATCATTCAAAGCACAAAAAGGTTAATCAAGTTGCTCCAAGGCAAGCCAAGAGTCTCTCATGTCTCATACCATCTCAATTGATCATCCACAATCTCAAGGAAGTGAGATCCAATGGGAGATTGAAGCAATACATACTTCAACATGCAAGAGGTTCAAAAACTGAAGGAAAAACCTCAAAAGAGATAGTTCATTGATCCAAAATCAATCTCAAGTGGCATATCTCATCATTCTTTAAAGGGATACACAACATACTCTGAGGAATTTGAAATTGAAGACTGCACATTTTTCTCCTAACCAGAGGGGGTCAAAATTAGGGTTTCTAATAAAATTAGGATATCTTTGATTTTTTTGGACAAAACTTGATGTCATGGTATTCCATATGTCCTTAAGTGTATGAGTGTGGAAAATTGCCTCTCAATTGGTTTTAGAAGTGGTTCAATTGGAAGAAAGATAAAAAATCAGAGAAATTGGGGCCAAGTCAAATAATCAGAGGAAAAAGTCAACTCTTGACTTTTTGAGGCCAAATTCATAAAATTGATGTTATATGTGTCCAATGTACAAAATTTGGTCAAGAAACTCCAAAGGAATCATAAAAAAATCAAGATGTGGAAAGTTGCCATTTTTGGATGAAGAAGGGTTACTAAAAATAGCAAGTTTTGGCCATTTTGCATCAGAGTTTGAACCAAGGCCATTTAAAATTGAAGCACCAAATGAAAATTCCACTCGTCCACAACAAAATATCTTGTTTTAGGCTTCACATCCATATGTGGAACATCTCCATTGGATAAAAATTGAGGGAGATATGATTGATCAAAGTTGGAGGAAAGTAGGGCAAAAACCAGGTCGTGACCAAGAACTTTCAGGTCACGCGCGTGTCATTTTCACAAGCATGTGGTGGGCCAAATGTTTGGGTCAATTTCTCAAGGTTAGAGGCCTCAAATGAAAACTCTTTCAACACGAAGTTGTTCCTCTATGTGAGATCTTCAAAGTGTATGTTTATGGTTTTTTCATTAGACCAATGATTAAGAAGTTGTGGTGGCTCAAAATAAGGTCAAGATAACTGAATGTTTGGTTAGGTCACAACCAGGTCTTGCCACACACGCGTGCATTATGAGTCAGTTTTGAGTTTACATGTTTGAAGCACATTTCCAAGTTGTTGCAAGTCTCATTTTCATTTACTTTCAACATCAAAGTTGTTGTATCATGTACACACTTTGTAATGATACCAAGATCATTCATGTCCATGGCTTGAAGAGAGAGATATCCATGCGTAAACATCACCATTTCCAACTAATGAATCACACAAGAATTTGCAGTTTGGTTCAGACATCCATCAAACAACCCTTGCACTTTATTTCCACATTAAGCCAAGCACATATCACCTCCACCTTGCACATTAGCACGTGCCTTGCATGAAAGTGGAAAGAATAAACTTGCTGAACAAGTTTCTGATACAACCAGCCGTGCCATTGCAAGCTCATTTTCAGCTCCACCATAACCCACCATGAACTATCACCACCATATCATTGCTCTCCCTAACTAACTTGACTCAGTTAGTTAGGGATGACTCACTTAAACCACTTCAACTCAGTTAATTCACCCAGTTAACCATGGTTAAACTCACACTATAAATAGAAAACTCACACTCTAATTTCATTTCCAACTTCATTTTTCTCACTTTCAACTCTTATTCTCTTATTCTCCCTCTGAAACACTCTCTATTCTCTCTCTCTGATCTCTCACGAAACCAACACTTTCTTCATTCATCTTCTTCAATCATCATCTTGAGTGTGGTCTTTGAGCAAGTGAAGCTTCATCAACATTTTGATTCTCTCTCTGTTCTCAATACCTCAAGACTCAACTGCATTTATTTTGCACGAATCAAACTCAAAATCAATAGTGGATCTCTGGTTTTCTTTTGCTTCAAGGTTCTGCAAACTTCAGGTTCCAATTACTCAAATTCTATTGCATAAACTCTTATTGTTTTAGTTTGTTTTTTATGGTTTAGAGCTTATTAGAAGCTATGCGTGCGTCCTGTTTAGTTGATATGCTCTTTAGGAGCTTAGGTGTGTTTTTAGGGCAAATTATTTTGGCTCGGTTTGTGTTATGCAAGCATGATCTGTGAGAAATAAGTGTGTATTCGTGCTCTCCATAAGTTCAGTTTCTATTTGGTATACTTTTTGTGGATTTCTGGAGAAATTAAAGTTGCAGACGGTGGTGATTGACCGGAGAAGGTGACCGGAGGTCCCTCTCCGGCCGGTGGACTTTATGTTAGGGTTTTATGCTCAGTTTGAATTTGGTCCGTTGGATGAGTATAATCTAATGGCTAAAATGCTGCCAGCACATTAAAATGAGCGTGCAAGTCACATGCCACATTTCAGATTTCATTTAAACATTGTGTGGTGTAGTGCATGTTAATGAATGTGTTCCTCCACGCGTGATCATTGATCTTGTTTACTTTGACCTTTGTGTTGACTTGACCTAATCTGATGGTTGTAATTGCTTTGACTTGTGTTGACTGAAGAGCATGGTAGTTATTGTGTTATGTGCGCTTATTGGACCTAGTCAGATTGATATCCACACCTCCCATGTTTTCAAGCCCAATTAATTTGAACTGAACAATTACTATGCATGCACCCCCATTCATATTGCATTTCATTTTTATTTTCATTTTTTCTACATGTTTGCTTTTTAATTTTAAAAAATACCAAATGGCATTATAAAATTCCACAAAAATTCATGAGCATCATTAAAACATTTAGAAAATTTTTCATGATTTTATTTCTTGATTTTATGACCTTTTTGCCCCTGTTCCACAATTTTCTTTGATTTTCTTTTGTATGCATTCTTAATGTGGTATATGATTTTGTTTAATTTTGTTCTTGATCATTAAAAATTGTTTTGAGTTGCTTCTTTTTGTAGTGAGTCATTAACATCTTGAATTGTGTTAAGTGATTTTTATTTGATTTTTTAGGTCCTGTTATGGCATGTTTTGATGTTCACCTTTGTATTACTTTGCATGTGCATCCAATTTGATTTAAGTGCATTGTATAAAGCCTTTTTGCCTTGAATTTTTTACATGATACTTTGATATGTGATTCATCTCTGATTTGTGAACCTCAATACCATGTTTTCATAATTTTCATGAACTCATTTGATTTTTGTTTAAAACATTTCATTTGAAGCATTACAACATGTCATATCCTTGTAATCTTTGTGTATGTTTACATGATTGCTTTTGTGCATACTTGCATGATCATTTGCCTACTTTGTGAACTATTCATTTTACATTATAGGTCATTGGTACATGTTATGTGTCATCATTGCATGTTCACTTTCATTTGAACTTTGTGTGTCCTTAATATGAAGTACTTGTGTTATCTTTTGAATTTCCATTTTCTTTCTTCTTCTATTGCTTCTTGAATGGCTTGATAGGTGTTTCATGAATGCTTGTGATGTGTTTATATATCATTCTTCATTTCATTTCAATTCTGATCCTTGGATTACATGTTCCATTTAGGCATGTTTCTTCCATTTCTTTTCATCTTTCATTCTCCATTTTCTTATGGTAGCATGTTCTAATGTCATGGATGATGTTTGTGCCTATCCACTTGGACTTGCTTGATAATGATCATTTGTTTTCCATATGATGTACATTCTGGTTGTGGTTATAGGATTTGATCTTTCATCTTATTCTTTTGATCTTTATGGTGCATTAAGTGTTCTTTTGCTTCTTATACTTCTTATACATGTTTACTAACCATGTAGGGGCTTTGGTAAGTTGCAATTGAGTGTGGACAAGGAATCCACATTCAAACTTCTATCCTCTCATCTCTTTTACAATTCAATTTTGTGTTTTGTTAAGCACTTATGTGTTTTTTTTCTTAATAACTCATCACTTTCCCTTTTGAATTACAATTCATCTTCTACTTTAGAAGTGAATTGTTTAATTCATTCTTTCTTTAGACTTTAGGTTGAAACCTCACAAACCATTAGGATCACTCCCTTTAATCTTCAATTAGGATTGAGTCTTAGTTCATATAGATTTTTACCTTTTCTCCTCTCTTGAGTCTCTCTTCTCATCTCAAAGAAAATGCAAAACATCTAATAAAGGTAGGCATTTATTGCATTTAGGCCTTTCATATAAAGAAGAGATTATAAGGGGTCTTCTCTTATAATCTCAGAATGTGTAGCATATAGCCCATCTTGGGTCAATGTGTTAGACATTTGATCTTGTATGAGGGACTTAAATGCAATACTTGTTGAAGGTACAAATAAAAAAACACTTCTTCATTTCTTAATCAACGAAAACACTTAATAAACACAAGTATGCTAGTGTGTTTGAACCTTGACAATTGGAACTAAGTGTGGGGGTCTTCTTCACCTTTAGTGTGCTTTCTTAACCATTCCATCTTGGAATGTGAGAAGGTACACATTCCAATGACTAAGATTCAGATACACTATCATATGCAAACAAATGGAAAAAACTCTTAAAAAACTTCAAACAAACAATAACGTCTTTCCTTCGGGAATTCTTTTCTCACCTCATTCACTCTCAACGTACGAACGTGCTCCTACTCGTTCTCGTGCAAGACGGTAACACACTCGGACCAGCGAGCCTGCAACACCTGAGCTAGAACGTCAGCCGTTCCTTAAAAAACACAAACAATCCATCCCTAGTGAGGGGAACTACGTCGCTCTGATTCTCATGTTCCCGACGAGATACGTAGGCAGTGGGGTAGGGCCCATTCGAGCACTTATTTTATTTTCCCTACATTTGTTTCTCTTTCTTTCTCATTTCCTTTTCCAGTTCTCCAGCTAGCAGTTCCTTTTTCCAGTATCTTTTTCTTACACCCTTTGATCGAAACAAGCAAGCGTGGATCCCATTGGGTACGATGGACGCGAGGGGGTGCTAATACCTTCCTCTCGTGTAACCGACTCCCTTACCCTTTCTCTTGGTCGTAAGACCATGCTTTTTCCTTCCTTCAGGTTTATGCTGTGTTTCCTTTACCTCTCTTGGGATAAATACACATTGCTGGCGACTCTGTTTGGTGCCACTTTCACGTTTGTACTAGGATGAAAATCCTGGGAGCGACAGCTGGCGACTCTGCTGGGGACAGGTTGACCTATTGCTGGTCCATCCTAAGCGAGTCAATCCTAGCGCTTGTTTGCTTTTCTTTAATTGGGTGTTTACTGTTGTATTGTATTTGCTGTTTACTGTATTTTATTACTGGTACCATATTTACAGCATTTTAGCATTTACATTTCATATATTATACTGTGTTGCACTATTCTGTCTGTTTGGCGGGATGGGATTTCTGAGAGATGAGCTCAGTACACAGGCTCGAGTATACACTTAGACTTAGAGTGGAGAGTAGTGGGACCTACGTGCCATCTGTGTACGTGGGTAATCACGAAATTCACAGCTAGACGAGGCTATCCTGGGACCCATCATGGCGTGCGCATCTTGCGTATTCCAGGATGTCGATCTAGAGAGCTGTCGACTCTAGTGACCGATCATGAGGACCTTAGTGGAAAAATCTCTCTTTAGCGGTGACAGTGGCGGACCACATTCTGTGGCAAACCCACTCGCACCCGAGGGCCCACTTTGGTACTTGCATAGGATGACCTGTATTTTCTAAGGTGAGTCAGTGGACGACCTCTTTGATTGACATAACATTGTATCCTATGGGCTGAATGTGCTATCGCTTCTCAAACCTCCGAAGCTGACAAGCCTTATTTTCTAGGAACCACATGTGAGTATGGGTGGGATGTTTACAGGTTTGCAGGTAACCCAGCCTCCTACATACCGTACTTGTGATTCTATGATTATTACAGACAGTGTATCCTATGATAGTGGTTTGAGTATTCATCTCAGATATATTGCCAGATTCAGCACAGAGACACAGTGCACACAGTTCAACACAGACACCGACACCTGGATACCTGATCGCATGCCTTTTGCATTTGCATAATCATATCATAACAGGTTATGTTTGTCATTTTCAGGTACTTACCATATTGTCTGATTCCAATCATGAGTTCCCAAGATGCTGAGGTTAAAAGGAAGAATAATGTGTCATACAAATTCCCTGATCCTAAGCTGGATTTATTGAACAAGATGATAGGTATGGCTGGTTCTGATGTTCTCAGCACTTTTCAGAAGGAGTATGGAGAGCTGATTAAGATGGTCTGTGCATTCACAAAGTATGAGAAGGATGGGTTGCATACTTTCTTACAGTTCTATGAGCCATCAATGAGATGTTTCCTATTCCCTGACTACATTCTGATACCCACCCTGGAGGAATTCTCATTTATTTTGGGAATTCCAATAACGTCTGCTATACCGTATTTTTCTGAAGGTGCTCTTGCCCCTGAAGTAATTGCTGCTGTTCTACATCTGGACCTGTTTGTTGTGAAAAGTGGCCTAAGCAGACTCAAAGAAGATGAAGGATTTCACTGGGAGTTTCTTTTTCAACAAGCTCAGGAAGCTGCCAAGGCTAACAATTAGACTATTTACAACGCTGTGTTAGCTCTTTGTATCTATGGCTTGGTGCTGTTCCCCGGTCAGCCTGATTTTGTTGATATGCAGGCGTTGAAAGTGTTTGTCTCGAAGAATCCGATTCCTACCCTGCTAGGGGATTTTTATCACTCCGTACACTACAAAAATGAGAAGGCAAGAGGGAGTTTGATTAGTTGTTGCACCCAATTGTTATGCCATTGGCTCTTCAAACATTTACCCAGGACTGGTGCGTTTGTAGAAACTGCTGAGACAATGAAGTGGTCCAAGAGACTGATAGGTTTGACTGCCAATAATATTATTTGGTTTGATCCCAAATTACTGACGGTAGAGCTTACTGTCAAATGTGGAAGTTTTCCTAATGTGCCTCTACTTGGAAGAAGAGGTGGGATTAATTACAACCCAGTGTTGGCAGTTAGACAATTTGGTTATGCCTCGAGACATCCTCCTGCTGATGAAGAGATTAGCGCTTCTCTGTTTTTCGTAGGGACCAAGAATAAAAGAGTGTTGGAAGTAATAAATGCTTGGAAATTTAGGCAAAGAGAGGGAAAATTGACTTTCGGCAAAGGAGACTGTAGATCATACCCTGACTACGATACTTGGGTTGAGATGAAGGTCAAAAAGCTGTTGTTACCCTTTTCCCGAGAAGTTCTCTTATGTCCAGATCAACATTCCATGGTACCGGCCGAAGAGTACGAGAAATTAAAGAAAATGGTTAGAGATCTGCAGATAGAGAACTCTGGAATGAGCAGATGTCTTCAGAAAGCTCTAGTTGACAACAAAGAGTTGGAAAAGAGAGCGTTGAAAGCAGAAAAAACCGGACAAAGAAGAAGATTTTGATGAGAGAGCTCGATACTTCCGGAAGCTTACCTTGGGAGCAGATGATACTAGTCAGGCTCATAAGGCTACAAAGCAGGCGCTGGCCCGAAGCAAGGATTCATTAGCTAAACTCCGACAAGCTTGGGATGAGGTCAGAATTGAGAACTCTGAATTGCAGGCCCTGTTAAAAGATAAAGAGGAAGAGCTGAAGAAAGCACACGTGGAAAGAAGAAAATATCGAGAAGATCTTGGCAAAAGTCAAGAACAAGTGAGAAATGCTGAAGGTAAGCTGAAAATCACCAACAAGGAGCTTGAAGATGTCACAGCAGAGCTGAAACTGGTTAAAATTCAAGCTGGAATCAAGAGGCTCAAAGGAGCCAATGAAGATGAAGCCTTGCTGATGCACGTGGGGTCATTAGAGGATGCATTGGAAAAAAGGGATGTAGTGATCAAAGAGCTGATTGAGAAGCCGCATCATCAGCGTACCCGCATCCTGTTTGAAGAGATTAAGTACTCCAGCCAGAAGCTGAAGGATGTAGAGCTGTCGGATTAGTGATTTTTGTCATTTCTTTGTAATTTGTAATGGTTACCATTAGAATTGTTGATGGATCCATTTGACTGCCTGTTTCTTATTTTGTTGCTGAAACTACGACAAACGTACTTGAGAAGTTTTGGGAATTTGTATGAAATGAGTTATTTCTGTTCACAATTTCTGATCTTCAGATATATGTGATGTGATATCTGCACACTAGCACACTACAAAATCACTATTTCTGGTCTTCAGACATCTGTGATCGATGTATATGAATATCTCTTCATGGCAAAACTCAGTAATCATGACTCCTGGTCTTCAGGAATTCTTGGTTACGATTGGAATCAGGATATGAAAAGTATTTTGAAATGACAAACATAACTTTGCATTTGCATTTGCATATCATTTTTGCATCGCAGGTTTTCCTTTTGCAGGCGCCTGCTAACCTTTATTTGGTTTTCAGGCACGATAGCTGATACCCCAGTTCACCGATATTCTACCCGACGCAATCAAGCAAGAGTAATGGAGCAAGTTCAGACAGAGTTAGCTGATTTGAGGGGAAGGATGGAACAGTTCATGAACCTCATGCAGGGGATTGCACAAGGTCAGCAAGAGCTGAGGACCGGTCAAGAAAACATGAGGATTGGACAAGAAGCTATGAGAACCACTATCCAGAGGCTGGAAACTGAAATCCCAAATCGCAACGTACGCACTCCTCCTGTTGGCACAATCCCTGCTGGTGGGGTACATTTAGGATTTGATAATAATGAGGATGGTCAGGAGGACTAGTTCACTGCATTCAACAATGACATGGGTTTCTACAATGACGACCGGAAGTATGAAGGGCTGGATGAAAGACTCAAGGCTATTGAGAGCCAAAATCCTCTTGGAATTGATGTAGAAGACATGGGTCTCGTGCAGGGTGTGCGAATTCCTCCCAAGTTCAAGCTTCCTGCTTTAGATAAGTACAACGGCAGTACCTGTCCCAAAACACATTTGCAAGCTTACAATCGCAAGATTGCCGCTTATACTGAAGACCAAAAGCTCTGGATGTATTTTTTCCAGGATAGCCTGTCAGGCGCTTCCCTGGAATGGTACATTAAGCTGGACAGGGTTCATATAAGGAGTTGGAAAGATTTGTGCGCTGCGTTTCTGAAGCAGTATCAATATAATCTGGACATGGCACCTAATCGTACTCAATTGCAGAGTATGACTCAGGATAACAAGGAGGGCTTTAAGCAGTATGCACAGAGATGGAGAGAATTGGCTGCTCGAGTTCAACCACCTTTGGGTGATCGTGAGATGGCTGATATGTTCATGAGCACACTTCAAGGGACGTATTTGGATAGACTGGCTGCATGTCCCTCCACGGGGTTTGCCGACATCGTCGTTGCTGGGGAACGAATAGAAAGTCTGCTGAAATTGGGTAAGATTCAAGATGTTGCTTCAAGTTCGAAGAAACCCTTTGCCAATGGACCAAGGAAAAGAGAAGGGGAGTCAAGCGCTGTGTATAGAGGAGGGGGCAGAGGAAGGAATCAGTCCTATCATCAGGTGGATGCGGTAACCATTCCGATTCCAGCTGGACAGCAAACGCCAGATCAGCAAGGTAGACCCCGATTTCAGAACAATAGACAAAGGGACCGTAAGTTTGATCCCTTGCCTATGACATATGCTGCTTTGTTACCACAACTGCTCAAAGAGAAGTTGGTTGAACTTCGGACTATGAAGCCGCTGGATTCCAGAAAATTGCCTCAAGGTTACGATGCTAATGTTCGATGTGAATATTATTCTGGTGCGCCAGGTCATTCAATAGAAAAGTGCCGGGCCTTTCAACATAAGGTTCAAGATCTGATCGACGCAAAAGCTATTAACTTCTCTAGGCCGCCGAATGTTCGTGACAATCCGATGCCTCATCATGGAGGTGCAGGTACAAATGCTATTTTTGATGGCGAGAAGTTGAATTTGATTACTGATGTTAATTTGGTGAAGACTCCACTGTTGATTGTAAAAGAACGTTTGTTAAAAGGAAAGGTATTTCCTGGATGCGCCTCTAATTGCGAGGATTGTTCAAAGCAGGTTAATGGCTGCAGTAAGTTGAAAGTTGGACTGCAGGATCTTATGGATGAGGGAAGTCTTCAGTTTGATAAAGTAGAGAAAGAACATGATGTTTCTGCCGTTACCATTTACTATAATCCAGTCGAGATACAGGTGCCTGTTGAGGAGCCTGTTGCTATCATCGTTCCCGAGAAGCCGAGACCAGTTACGATTATAGTTCCTGAATCGGCTGCTTATGTGTCTAATAGGGCAGTTCCGTGGCAGTATGGAACTGATACTCGTCAAGGAGGAAGTCGGCAGAGGGCAGAGGCTGTTGGTACTAGCATTGAGAATGTCAGTGGACCAAGTGGTTTTACTAGGAGCGGTCGACTGTTTGCTCCCCAGACTCTAAGGAATGATAAAGAGGCTGAAGCCGCTGCAAGAGCGAAAGGAAAACAGGTTGTTGATGACAAGGTGCCTGCTCAGGAAGAGGACCCTAAAGTCAATTTTGATAATGATGTTGAGGAATTTATGAGGGTAATCAAAAAGAGTGATTACAAGATCATTGACCAACTTAATCAGACACCCTCTAAAATTTCAATATTATCCCTGTTAATGACTTCAGATGCACACCGGGCTGCTTTGTTGAAAGTTCTGAATATGGCATACGTTCCCCAAGAGATTACAGTGAATCAGTTGGAGGGAGTAATTTCTAATGTGAATGTGAGCCATGGGTTGGGATTTACGAACAGGGATTTGACACCGGACGGACGTAACCACAACAAAGCACTGCACATCACACTTGAATGCAAAGGAGCAGTTTTGTCGCATGTGCTGGTTGACACAGGTTATTCCTTAAATGTGTTACCCAAAAAAGCCCTGATGAAAATTAAAGTAGATGGATTGGTTCTGAGACCCAGCGATCTGATTGTGAGAGCTTTCGATGGATCCCAAAGATCGGTGTTTGGGGAGGTTAAACTACCAATACAGGTTGGTCCACAGATATTCAAGACGATCTTTCATGTTATGGACATTCAGCCTGCTTATAGCTATTTGTTGGGCCGACCGTGGATTCACGCAGCAGGCGCAGTTACCTCCACACTTCATCAGAAGCTCAAGTATGTGTTCGAGGGTCAAGTGGTTACTGTTTGCGGCGAGGAAGATATATTCGTGAGTCATCTATCCACTTTCAAATATGTGGAAATGGATGGAGAGATTCATGAAACATTGTGCCAATCTTTTGAAGCCCTGAATATCAACAACTTACCAGAATCTACTTCAGCAGCGGTGGTGTCGAACGTGCCAGGTGGGCCGAGTGCATCAATTGCGTCGTACAAGCAGGCCAGAGAAGTGGTCGAAAGGGGGAATGCCCAGGGTTGGGGTAAAGCTATAGATGTGTTCGTGAAAGAAGATAAGTTTGGCATTGGATACCAGCCGGGCCGGATGCCAGTTCCTCGATTCTGTGGGCCAATCAACTTCAACAGTGGAGGAATTATCAATCCCAACCAGTCCTGCTCAGCAATAGAAGATGGCGCTGAAAGCTCAGATTATCTGGACAGATGGGTATATGCACCGGCTCCAGGCGAGGCGTTGCAAAATTGGTCTAGTGAAGAAATCGTTCATGTTGTTCACCATTCAGTGTAATAATTCTTGTCTTTCATAATGCATGAAATCCCATACTTTGCCCAAGGTGTGAGGATCCATTTGTAGGGCCACCATATTTTCTCATATAATGTTCAAATATCAATAAAAGGACGTTTTTGTTTACAAATTTGTGTTCCTTTACTCTTTCTTTATTTTATTTTTGCACAAAGAAAATTAAAAATGATAATGCACTTTCTTTTCTTTTGTTTTCAAGCAAAAAATAATCTAAAATAAAGCATAAACCCAATCATGCAGACTGGATTCTGTGGATTTCTCTGAAAATGATTCTGTTATGCCCACGTATGATTTCGGCAATCCGATCTATCAAGCTGAGGAAGAAAGTGATGAAGACTATGAACTCCCGGAAGAGTTGGCTAGGTTGTTGAAACAGGAAGAGAAGACCATTCAGCCTCATCAGGAAGCTCTTGAGATCGTCAATATTGGGTCAGAGGAAAGCAAGAAAGAGATCAAGATTGGTGCGAGTCTGCGGGCTGATGTAAAGCAAGAGCTGATAGTCATGCTACGCGAATACGTTGACATCTTTGCTTGGTCATACCAAGATATGCCAGGTTTAGATACAGACATAGTTGTGCATAGACTACCATTGAAAGAGGACTGCCCACCGGTCAAGCAGAAGCTACGCTGGACAAAACCAGAAATGGCTTTGAAGATCAAGGAAGAAGTACAGAAATAGTTGGATGCAGGTTTTTTGGCAGTAACCAACTATCCTCCCTGGGTGGCCAATATAGTACTAGACATGGCAACGGGGCGGGTCGGGGGCGGGTTTAAGCAGCCCCGCACCCGCACCCGCCACCCTGAAACAGACCCGCCCCCGCACCCGCACCCAGTCGGGGGTAAAAAACTACCACCCAGACCCGCCCCCAATGGGGAACGGGTTCCCCGCCCCCGCCCCCGCCCCCACCCGCAAAACTACTTTTTTTTAAATAAATATTTTTCATAATAATAAAAATTAATAATTTAATTAAATAATTAATTATTTTAATAATAAACATGTTTTTAAAGAGTAAATAATTAATAAACATGTTTTTCTAGTAAAACTATTTTTAAAAATTAAAATAACTTTAATAAATATATAATAAAATAATTAAAATAAGATATAAAAGTAAACTAAGGTAGACCGGGGCGGGGGCGGGGCCGGGTGCGGGGCGGGTAGTAGCATCCCCCGCCCCCGCACCCGCACCCGTAATAAAAAATCGGGTTTTACCCGCACCCGCACCCGCACCCAGTTAAACCGGGTTTTCCCCGCTAATTTCGGGGCGGGTCCGGGCGGGTCTCGGTTTTCTTGCCATGCCTATATAGTACCGGTGCCGAAGAAAGATGGCAAAGTCAGAATGTGTGTGGATTACAGAGATCTCAACAGGGCGAGCCCTAAAGATGATTTTCCACTCCCTCATATTGATGTGCTGGTTGATAATATCGCTCAGTTTTCAGTGTTCTCATTTATGGATGGATTCTCCGGGTACAATCAGATAAAGATGGCGCCTGAAGACATGGAGAAGACGACATTCATTACCCCGTGGGGTACCTTCTGTTACAAAGTAATGCCTTTTGGGTTGAAGAACGCAGGGGCAACTTATCAAAGAGCAATGGTGACGTTATTCCACGATTTAATTCATAAAGAGATCGAGTGCTATGTGGATGACATGATTGCTAAATCAAAGACAGAAGAGGAACATCTGATCAACTTGAAGAAGTTGTTTGAGAGGCTGAGGAAATTCAGGTTAAGACTGAATCCTAACAAGTGTACTTTCGGCCTGCGGTCCGGAAAATTGCTTGGTTTCATTGTCAGTGAAAAAGGGATAGAGGTTGATCCTGCTAAAGTGAAAGCTATACAAGATATGCCTGTACCGAGAACTGAGAAAGAAGTTTGCGGCTTTCTAGGAAGATTGAACTACATTTCAAGGTTCATATCGCACCTAACTGCCACTTGCGAACCGATATTCAAAATGCTAAGAAAAGATCAAACGGTCAGGTGGAATGATGATTGTCAAAATGCCTTCGATAAAATAAAAAGATATTTGCAGGAACCTCCAATTCTGATACCTCCAGTTCAAGGGAGACCACTGATTATGTACTTGACAGTGCTCGAAGGATCCATGGGTTGTGTTCTCGGTCAACACGACGAGACAGGTAGGAAAGAACATGCTATCTACTACTTGAGCAAGAAATTTACAGATTGTGAATCGCGTTATTCAATGCTTGAGAAGACATGCTGTGCACTCGCATGGGCCGCCAAGCGATTGAGACAATACATGCTCACACATACAACCCTGTTGATCTCTAAATTGGATCCGGTCAAGTATATTTTTGAGAAACCAGCACTTACAGGCAGAGTTGCAAGGTGGCAGATGGTACTGACAGAGTACGATATTCAATTTACTTCGCAAAAGGCAATCAAAGGAAGTATACTGTCAGATTATCTTGCGCAACAGCCTCTTAATGATTACCGACCCATGAGATTTGATTTCCCTGATGAGGACATCATGTTTCTCAAAGCGAAAGACTGCGAGGAACCACTTCTGGAGGAGGGGCCTGACCCTGAATCCAAATGGAGTTTGATGTTTGATGGGGCAGTTAATATGAATGGGTGCGGAGTTGGTGCAATCCTCATTACGCCAGAAGGTGTTCACATGCCCTTCACTGCCCGAGTAACTTTCGGGTGTACCAACAATGAAGCAGAGTATGAAGCTTGCATACTAGGGATTGAGGAGGCTATCGATTTACGAATCAAGACCCTCGATATCTTTGGTGATTCAGCATTGGTAATCAATCAAGTAAAGGGAACTTGGCACACACATCAGCAGAATTTGATTCCGTATAGAGATTATACGAGGAGATTGCTGACATTCTTTACAACTGTCAAGTTGTACCATGTTCCTCGAGATGAGAATAAGTTTGCAGATGCCTTGGTCACTATATCTTCGATGATCAAAGTGCATGGTTGGAACTTTGTACCTAGGATTGATGTATCTCGTCTTGATAGGCCTGCTTTTGTGTTTGATGTTGATGCAGTGTCTGACGATAAGCCTTGGTACCATGACATCAAATGCTTCTTGAAAAATCAAGAATACCCACCTGGGGCATCTTCTAATGACAAGAAGACATTAAGAAGGCTAACCGGTAGTTTCTTCTTGAACAAAGATGGCGTGCTGTATAAAAGGAATTTTGACTCGGTCCTGCTCAGATGCGTGGATAGACATGAGGCAGACATGTTGATGATTGAAGTGCACGAAGGCTCTTTCGGTACCCATGCCGGAGGACATGCGATGGCTAAGAAATTGTTGAGATTGGGGTATTATTGGTTGACAATGGAGTCAGATTGCTGCAAGTGTGCACGCAAGTGTCACAAATGCCAGATTTATGCAGATAAAGTGCACGTTCCTCCCAATCCGTTGAGCATCATGTCTTCTCCATGGCCATTTGCAATGTGGGGCATTGATATGATCGGAAAAATTGAGCCTACTACTTCAAACGACCATCATTTCATCTTGGTCGCCATTGATTACTTCACTAAATGGGTTGAAGCAGCATCCTATGCCAATGTCACTAAGCAAGTAGTGGCTCGTTTCTTGAAAAGGGACATCATTTGTCGATATGGAGTGCCCGAAAGAATCATTACCGATAATGGTTCTAATTTGAATAATAAGATGATGGCTGAACTATACCGGGACTTCAAAATTGAGCACCACAATTCTTCTCTGTACCGCCCGAAGATGAACGGCGCAGTCGAAGCGGCCAACAAAAACATCAAGAAGATTGTGCAGAAGATGGTTGTCACGTACAAAGATTGGCATGAGATGTTACCACTGGCTTTGCATGGGTATCGAACATCAGTCCGCACGTCCACTGGGGCAACACCATACTCGCTTGTATATGGTATGGAGGCAGTTCTACCGATAGAAGTGGAGATTCCCTCTCTCCGAGTATTGATGGACGTTAAGCTAGATGAAGCTGAATGGGTACGAGCCAGATTTGATCAGCTGAGCCTTATTGAGGAGAAGCGATTAGCAGCGGTATGCCATGGCCAGCTATACCAGCGCAAAATGAAGAGGGCATTCGATCAAAAGGTTCGACCTCAAGTCTACAAGGTCGGGGATGTGGTAATCAAGAGAATACTTCCTCCGAGTACAGATCACAGGGGCAAATGGACTCCTAACTATGAAGGTCCGTTCGTGGTAAAAAAGGTTTTCTCAGGTGGAGCCTTGTTGCTGACAACCATGGATGGTGAAGATTTTGCATCCCCTGTTAATTCAGATGCAGTTAAAAAATACTTCGTATAAAGAGACCCGCTGGATAAAAAAAAAAAGAATCCAGGCAAAAAAGGGCATCCCGGTGAACCAAAAACAGAATAAAGGTTCGGGAAAAAATTAGGGATATAATTGAAAAGAATTGTACACCCGGTAAGTTGAAAACCCGAAAGGGCAACTTAGGCAAAAAAGGGTATCCCGGTGGATTGAAAACCTGAAAAGGCGATCCACACAAAAGAGGGATTAAAGCGAATGACTGCAGACTGAATTAATCTGTACATTTTCTACTCTTCAGCAAACTGGCAAAATTCCAAAGGAGGAATTGGTCCAATCATGAGCTTCTGAAGGCAAAGATAATCAGGAGGGTTGGAGTACATACTGGCTATAACAGAATCAGAAATCAGTTGGAATCCAATTTCCACATTATCATTAGGATAGATTTCTTTTCTCAATTTTATGGCAATCGCCTCTTTCAGGGGTTTGCTTCTGATTGTAAATTCGCCAATTTTTGGCATTTCATCAATAAAGTTGAATATTCAGTCACGGGCTTTTATTTTCATTTTACTGTTTTGTTTACAAAAACGTCCGATTTTTGATAATAAAACGTTACTTTGAAAATATCTTGGCCTTGCAAAAACATGCACAAAGACAATGGAAATTACGTTGCTTGTTGGACAACCTTGGATGGTGGACCCAAAAGACCACGCAATATCCTGGGGAATGTGCATATTCTTTTTCTGTTGCAGGTAATGAGCACGATCGATCCAAACAGCATGATCGTAACCACGAGCAGATATTTGCTATGACTTGATACTGTTGTATCTTATTAAGTCGATTCTTCCATTCAAGAGTTCCCGCTAAGTTTCGTGACGGCAACGGTGTTCGAAGATGGATTTCTTCTGTGTTGATAACGGTTATTAATGCAGTGAATACTCCAGGTTGACAACAAGTGTCAATCCTCCAGTACCTTGCAGACGATGTGAAAGGTAGTTCAAGGCAGAGTGTTGTCTAAGAGTTTGAAAGTGCTTGGTTTTCTATAAAATCCTCTTAAGAGACGAAACTTTTAGCACCAACATCCCTTGTGGAGTTTACTCTTGGCAGGATGTACCAGCAAGTGGTAGTATCATGTCTCCCGCAGGTTTCAGCATGGGAAATTTATCAAAGAATAATCCCCAGCGGAGTTATTGACCATCCCATGCATGGGGCATGTAACCACCCCAGCAAAGGATATCCCCGATCTATAATCTCCAGTAGAGTTCGAGGACATTTGGTCTTCTGTAAAATCCTCTCAAAAAGGGATTCCTAGCACAAGACGCTTTAAAGCGGTTTTCCCCAACAGAGTTTGTTGTAAAATCGTCATTCCCAGCGGAGTCGTCAAAGGGAAAGTTCGCCCAACAGGGGGCATTGTGACATTTACCCTAAGCTCGACAGTCATTTTCCTCAGCAGATTACCGAGGAATTGCTTTGGGTTTCCCCAGCAGATCTCTAGGGACTCTTTCTCAGTATGTTGCAATGGATTGTCTTTCAGCCAAGATTTGGATATTCCCTGTAGAGTAGCCCTGATACCCGACAAGATCATATCTTTGGTAATGATATCCCCACAGAGTTCAGCATTGAATCTTGTCCGCTATACTCCCCAGCCGAGTCGCGGTAATTTCCCCAGCATGATCTATATGGATCAACGAAATCTCTTTTTCAGCAAAGTGTCAGCATATGATGTTACCCAGCAGGTAGTGTAATTCTCAGCATTGCTCAGTTACAATCCAAAGTCCAATTTATTTTTGGCATACAGTTTATTCATATTATTCCAGCAGGTGGGATAGTATGGCAGATGGTTGTTCCAACTAGTGGGATAATCATTATATACAGTTTATTCATATTATTCCAGCAGGTGGGATAGTATGGCAGATGGTTGTTCCAGCCAGTGGGATAATCATTATATACGGTTTGTTTATATTATTCCAGCCTGTGGGATAATATTGCAGATGGTTGTTCCAGCCAGTGGGATGATCATTATATACAGTTTATTCATATTATTCCAGCAGGTGGGATAGTATGGCAGATGGTTGTTCCAGCCAGTGGGATAATCATTATATACGGTTTGTTTATATTATTCCAGCCTGTGGGATAATATTGCAGATGGTTGTTCCAGCCAGTGGGATGATCATTATATACAGTTTGTTCATCTTATTCCAGCATGTGGGATAATATTGCAGGTGGTTGTTCCAGCAGGTGGGATGATCATTTGGCAAAGCTTCCAAAGCCGGTTTGGTAAGCATCAAAGTCCAAGTTTAATTTGGCAAAGCTGCAAAAGTCTATCTGAGGATGGCAATTTTGAGATTCCAAAGCCTGTTTGGTAATCATTGAAGTCCAACGACAGATTGGCAAAAATCCAGCACGAACTGGTAAAAGTCCATTGTTTAGAATGGCAGAGCAGCTAAAGTCCACCAGCACTGTGGCAAGCCAGTAGTCGCCTGGCGTCATACAAAAGACATTATCAAAGTCCACCAGCAGTGTGGCAAGCCAGTAGTCGCCTGGCGTCGTTCAAAAACACATTCTTGAAGTCCATCAATAGTATGGCAAGCCAGTAGTCGCCTGGCGTCGTTCAAAAGACAGATCTCTCCGATGACGTTCATTTGCCGATTCAATCCAGAAGTCTCGTTGGGTTTATATCCCTTTTCTTCTTCATCACCCAGAGCAAATTTTTGGTTATATTTGGTATTCAATCACTATATACCTTGAAAGTCTGAAAGCAATCGCTTTCAGGCATTCAGGTTTACAGTGTTTGAATAGGGGCAGCTGTAATACCCCAAAATTTGCTCTCCCCTTTTGGCATCATAGTTTAGCATTATCATATATCATATCATATCCATCTCATTAGCATTGCATTGCATTTAACAAGCAAGCGTGGATCCCATCGGGTACGATGGACGCGAGGGGGTGCTAATACCTTCCTCTCGTGTAACCGACTCCCTTACCCTTTCTCTTGGTCGTAAGACCATGCTTTTTCCTTCCTTCAGGTTTATGCGGTGTTTCCTTTCCCTCTCTTGGGATAAATACACATTGCTGGCGACTCTGTTTGGTGCCACTTTCGCGTTTGTACTAGGATGAAAATCCCGGGAGCGACACAAGTACAATATATGTTGTGTGTAGAGAGGTTTGATTTATTTTGTTCTCTTCTTTTTATAATGTTATCGTGTTTATGTTATGAAAATATTAATAAATAATGTTGTTGTAGTTGACTGTGTGTTACATATGAATGCTACTGAAAGAATATATATCTAATTTACCATCTCTTCCAAATACTCCAACTTTTCTCTACATAAAGTGTGTTAAAAAAACAACAAAACTATATATTTAATTGAATCAGAGTTTTGTGGGTGAATCAATTAAGCATATTTATATCAGTTGCAGTTGCATGGTGTATGATCCTCCATTGAACCCAAATCCAGGGTCAAGTCGTTGCATATGCCTGTTATACGAGTAAAAAAATTAGATAAATCCATAAACCATACACCAAGGATGTCTTCATCTATATTTGTTACTCACAATTGTTGAGGGAACATATAAATATTAACATGTCAATAAATATTGCCTAAATAAACCACAAGAGCATTATTAAATTGCATTTCATTCTGATGCAGAGACCCAATAGCATACCAAATTTACATGCCCTTAACACAACTAAAGCTTTAGATTCTTGAACATCCATTATGCAACATAAATATCCAAAATTCAGTTCAACCCCCAATTCAGGCCCAACCTGTTGGTGAACATGTCTGAAAGGAAGAGCATGCCCGAGAATCAAACTACCATGTCTAGGAGGGAAATTAAGGATTGAAACATCACCAATATAATGATCAGACACTCTTCCAGAACTCTGATGCGGCAAACCATAAGCCCTCTCGTGATTCTGAGTGTCATCGGGATACATAGATGGTTGTAACTTGACATCAACATTCACGGTGAGAGCTTCCCTACTTGAGTGGCATTCTGGACATGGAACAGAAACAGGGGGAAGCATATTAGGATGTTCCAAATATGGTTGAGCTCTCTGAAAATTCATTCAACAATGCTCACATATATTATTACCATCATGGCCGTGGGAACTATGAAAAATGTTTCCTTGAAAACCAGAATTATCACCATGAGCTGCTCCAGTTTGCAGCCATATAACATTCTTAGGATACAGCAGCTGATTGTCATACAAAGGATGGTGGTGATACAGAGAAAACCAGATTAAGCGCATACAAAGAAAGAACATAAGAAAAACTCATGAGAAGATGGTTAATTATAGGTTGGTTTATATACCTCATCAAAGGCTTCAAAGATATTAATGCTACATTGGTGAATTATGCAAACAACACTTCTTCCAGTAACAGTTACTTACTTTAGCAATATCTCCAAGATTGGCTAGGAGGGTTGCATGAAATGGAGGGACAAAAATAAATGAGCCAGAATTGTTCATAATTTCAAGACCACCAACATTTTCATCATCTTGAAGGATTGTTAAGAACCTTGAATCTGTGTGGAGTTGAACTCCAAGGGACCCTACAGCTTCTGGAGTGAAGTTATATTTGTGAATTCTGAATTGGCATGACCATTCTTCAAAATTAGCACCAAATATGCCTAGTGATTCACCCATTTTTTCTCCTATTTTTACTGCCAAATCATGTATTGATTTACCACATGCCTCCATTACTTGCCTAAGAGTCCATCAAAATCAAAATTTTGCTTTTACTTGATTTCCCAACCACACAAAAGAGAGAAAAATGAAAATATTATTTGATCTCTTTTCTGTATTGAAACAAAAAATAGAAGATGTTTCACGAGAATGGATAAAATACATTTGCTAAAATTCTTGTCTATTTAGTAAAATGGTGAATAATTGGTTAGTGGTAACAAATTAAAACTAATATGCTTAGTACTTATATAACAAAAGTTAGATCCATTCTTAGTTAAATTTAGCCAAAGAAACGTGTAGTATAGTCTTAGTTAAATTTCTGCCGTCATTAATCACACAATTCTATGTGTATTTTAAAGGATACATTCATCATTTTTTCTCTCAATTCCATCTCACTCCACTCTCTATTGTCATTTTTGCTATGAAAGCTGTGAATCCATGTGTGCATCTATAGATCAATTGCTACTGAAATCACCATGTCCTGTGCTAAAATGTTATGAATGTCATTCCTAATGAAGCTGTGGCACTTGCTACCTGCAAGATCATCAAATACTGTAAGATAACTATAGATTATCATTTCGAGAACAACAGATGAGAATGAATATGTAGTACATTGAGAGAAACATGAGCATAACAACTTAGCTCCTTTTGTAAAATGGATCAAGCATGACAATCTTAAAATGGAAGTTCACTCATAATGGCTCAACAACAATCAATGTGAATCCAAATCATCAAAGAACAAGTTAATAACAGTAAGAAATCATGGCGGAAGCATATACCTGACATGGTGTCAGTAACCACTACGAAAAAAACCATTCAAGTTATCAACTGCGAAGATAAAATCGATTAAATCTGTGGCTATGATAGAGATACTTTGACAGGTTTCAAAAGGCATTACCACGACATTGTATTGCGTCCATAAGCGTCCCGCAGCCAAAGGGTCAACACCTATCAATCCGCGAGATGGCTTGTATCAAGTTCTCCATCCTGTTGGCATTGCCTTATGTGGGGTGACTACATAGTGGTTCAAAGTTATTGGTACGGTTTCCCTGCATAAATTTTGAGCTAAGACCAGTCATCAACATTAAAATGATCAAAGGTTAAAAATTCAAGGGGATATCTCAGAATTACAGAAAATCGTGAGTCTCATATCACTGTTGACAAAAAAACCATTCAAGTTATCAGTTGCAAAGATAAAATCGATCAGGTATATGGCTATGACAGAGATACTTTGACAGGTTTCAAAAAGCATTACCACGACAGTGTATTGCGTCCATAAGCGTCCCGCAGCCAAAGGGTCAGCACCTATCAATCCGTGAGATGGCTTGCATCAAGTTCTCCATCCCGTTGGAGAAACTCTAATTCTACTCAATCTCTACTCCACAAATTTGCAGGCTAAAAAGCCTCCCACTCACAATACCACAACAACCTTTTCTTGGGAAACATAGGCAGAAGGATGAGAGATCAAGGGCTTATAGTGGTTAGCACCAGCATCACACCAACCTGAATGCGAAAAATTGGTTAGATAGCTCTCATTGAAGCATTACAAACTTAAAAGAAAAGGTATGAGACCAAAAACATTTATGTTCTCTTACCTGTTCCTTTCATGAAAAGGAAAAAGGGAAGTTCTGCAATTTCGCTCCTTGGATGATGCAGAAGGAAAAACAAACAATTTTCTTCATCAACCATGGCATCTGAACCATGTTCTTGCACCTGAAAATGATAAAATAATTTCAGATGGAAGCTTGCTGAGACAATTCCTCACAAATATGTACACAAATAAAATAGTAGAGACAAATATTGAAATTTGTATAAGAATCTGGATCATATCATCAAATCTTCACCATGATACAAGCAATAATAACTATAACAGGATAACTCACAGCAAATGCCCATTATCCGGAATAAGGAATCTGGATCATGTCATCAAATCTTCACCATGATATAGTCCGCTATACATAACACATAAGTGCTATAACGCGATTATAACCGTTATTTGACAATATTTTTGTACTAAATAGCGTATCTTCAAAGAACAAAGTTGCGACATACTATACCTTTGCGCCATTTCTTCAACGAACCGAGGAGGATGAGAACTTGCAACAACATTGTACCATTTGATACTATCACCAATTAAAGGCCAACCTCTCCTTCCTAGTGGTAATCTCCATACTCTTTTCACAGCAGGATCTTGACCCACAACTCGCTTATGAAGCACTTCCTCCAAATACAACAACTTCTCCTTATCTGATTGTTGAAGTTTTGAAACAGGAATGCCAGTCCACTTGCTTACAATTTCTGAAATATCATTTCCTGTAACTTCCTCTCTCAGCATAGACTTCCCAGTGTTCATATATTCCTCTAACTCCTTCTCTGCACTCTCAAGTTGTTATTGCAAGGAATTTAAGCTACCATATTTCAATTCAGCCGCACGATTTAGATCATACTCCCTCTCAGCCTGTTGGATCTCAAGATTCACCCTGTCCATTTGATGCATAATAAATACAGAACACATTAGCATTTGGTGTTGATCATTAATAAAAATAAAACACCTTCTAAATTAAATTTCAACACTAATTATCAACTCAACCTATAAACTTGCACCTCTTCTTTGATCATATGATGACAAACATCTTCTTTGATTGATTGAACCCAAGTCATTACAGACTTTTTATGCTCCCACTATTCAGTCATCGCAGCTTGTCTGTATCATTCATGAGAGAGAGTCTCTCCATGAATTTAAAGTAACTTTGCAGACTTTATTATAGAGGTTAGTTGATAACAATCATGTACAATAGTGTTAACAGAACATACCCACAAAAAAAATACAAAATCAACAAAATCATAGAAATAAAAATATATACTTACTACAAACCTTAAACCAAAGATTGTTTCAGTTACAGCCGCTGTGAGAATCACCAACGAAATTATTCACCGTTAAGACCTTGAATTTTTTATGCTACAATGCTCTAATGCTAAGGGCTGCAATAGATGCTACTTGACAATATTGTTGTAGAAGGGACAAGAAAAACCTGTTATGACCATATCTTGTAACTTATATCCATTAGTGGTGGAGGATTCTTCCACAACCAGCAGCCATTTTCCTCCTGAAATTTAGCCAAATGCACATATTGAGAGAGCATGAACCAACATCAGAACCAACATCAGAGATCATGAATAATTGAAAAACAGTTTCATAATAACTATGAATTGACACGGGACAAATAAGTTTTGTATAACCATTCAACCTTACTTTACAATTGTATCACACATTAGTATGAAGTGACAAAATCGTAATGTATGATTGAACTTTTGTGTAAACAGCTTATGACTTGTCTATAAGCTGTTTTTCAGATTATTTTCATAAGCTCGCTAAGATAAATAATGAGAAAAACTTATAGCATTTTATACAATAATCTATCATTTTCTACAATAAAAAACTCACAAAAGCAACACAGATTCATATACCTTTTCCAAACCCTAAACCAGATTCAGATCAGAAACTCTCACAAAACCCTTGCAGATCTCGTTCTTTTCAAATCAGAAACTCTCACAAAATCAACATTTTTCCCAAACCCTAAACTGGATCCAGATATCCTGAGGCTGGAAGAAAATAAAAATTTGAAAAAGATATCGAAAAACATAGATTTATATACGCATACAATCGTAAACAAATACCTTGTAGATACAACATATACAATGTCAGTGGTTAAGGGAATGTATTTGTATGATTTACCTTGGATATGTGCAAACCAAGATTTCAATGAACACTAGAACATTCATTCCCCATAACTCTTCGCAGCGCATCAATGAGGGAAGAAGGCAGAGAGAAGGTGAGGGAAAGATGGGAGGAAATGAGACGAGAAAAGAGAGGGATAGTGAAGGAAGAAGGCAAAGAGAAAGATGGTGAAAGAGGGAGACGAGAAAGAGAGATAACGTGAGAGAAAGAGGGAAGACAAGAGTGAGAGGGAAATGGTAAGAAATTTTCAAATTTTTTTTGCCACTTGGCAATATGGGTTGTTCTGATTGGATGATGAATTATTATTTAGTCAATTACAAAAGGGCTTATTAGTAGTGTAAACTGCAAACAAATGAAAGGGTAGATTAAGGAGATCATAAGCATCTCCCAATCTTAGTTAGGTAGTTGATAAGTTCTTTAAATGTGACCTACTCAATTTTTTATATTATATTACATCTTCTAATTTTTTTAAACAATTATGTTACATTTTTTAAATATGCATACAACCCATTAAAAACTCTAAAATAAGTCCTATCAAATCCCACAATATACCCCAAATTTATATTTTTCTTTTATGTTAAAAAAGAAATATAGTTGTTACCATCATTCAAATTGTCCAACTTGGCATTTAAAGAACATTCTCCAACTAACCAACCAACGTTGGCACATGTAGAAGCTCAAGTTTTACGCAAATATCTATTTACTCTAACACAAATCACATTGTTTATTGGGTAGGAACGATAACAAATGGCCAATATTTATGCTCTAAAGAAAAAAAAGGTACCACAATTAAGGGTGCTCATTGGTTCGGACAAACTCAAACCAAATCTAAATCCAAATCAAACCATAATGTTTGGGTTGGACATTTATTTAGTTCGGACAAAAATCGAACCATACCATTAAAACCTAATGTATATTAGTTCGGGCAACAATTTTTCAAAAATTTACCCGCGAATCCATTTACCCGAACCAATCATAATTAATTTGTATAAATTATATTATCATTATCATAGAAGCTAATATAAAGTATTCAACTTCGAGAAGAAAAAAATGAATTGTCATTTGTGATATTCACAACCTATATGAAGAAAATAAAAAAAAATAGGATTTTACATTATTATAAAAAATTAGTTGATGTAAATTAGATATTTTAAAAAATAATTTTGCACATTTGCTGTTAATGCATTCGATGAATCCAACCCAAACCAACCCGTTATTTGTAGGTTTGAGCTTTATCGCAAAAATGTACAAATCCAATCCAAACCAATCCATATATTTTTGATCGGTTTGGGCATCAGATTCTCTCGAAATCGAACCAAACCAAACTGGCCCGCAAAAACCCATAACAACAAAATAACAACAAAGAAATATTCGCTGGATGCAGAGAGATTAATTCCTCCCGAAAGATATCCGCCTTCCAAATCCTAGCCATTAATGGTTTGCCATTGACTCTGAGGAATGTGAATCAGAGGCTCCAAAGGTTAAGATTACCTTCTTCGAGAATGATTTAACCGACATTCAGCCACACAATGAGGATCCCATGGTTATCACCTTTCAATGTGACAATTAAGAAATAAAAAAAGTCTTGATTGATCAAGGGAGCTTTGTAGACATCCTCTATTAGGATGCAATTGAGAGGCTTCGCTTGGAGCTAGATTACCTCAAACCCTTCTAGGGGTCGTTGGTGGGTTTTTTGGGCATGCCAATGCAGATCAAGGGTTACATAATGCTGAAGACCACTTTGGAGCAGAAGAAATTGTCAAACTGGTCAAGGTAAGGTATCTAGTCATTGATACGCCCTCTTCACATAATATGATAACATGGAGACCCCATTTTGATCAGTTAGGGACCGCCATATCTACCTTGTATCTATGTATGAAGTACATTCTCCTAGATGGGCGAGTCGTGTTATCAAATGGGACTAAGAGATTCCCTGAAAGTTCTATGCAGAAAGCTCGAAGTTGAAAAAGGTTAGAATAGTAGGTGTAAGCGTTGTGGGCATAAAGGAAAAGGTAAATCTACCATTGGAAGCTCCCGTAGAAGGGTTCCTGATCATTCCAGATAAGGCGAGCACAAAGGTTGTGGAAAAAAACCCCTCGTAATGGGGATTATTGCTAGGGCGATGCACCTCAGTTAGTCTAAATGGTTTGATGTTTTATTTTGTTTAGGAGAGTTGTATCCTCGACCATTTTTGTAAGGATAATAACGAATGTTCTAATTGGAACTCAATTTTTAATAAAGACCTCACTTTATTTATACAAGTTTTGTATTATTATTGAATCACATGCATGTTGTCAAGGAGCAAAGGAATATTATTGAAACAACCCTTAAAACTATTGAATATACTGGATCCTTATGTGAAAATCCTTGCCACCTTTAAGGTTATTGAATATCCTAGATCATTATGCAGGAATCTTTGCCGCCTTTAAGGCAATTGAATATACTAGATCCATATTTGGGAATCCTTGTCGCCTTTAAGGCTATTGAATATGATGAATCCTTATGTGGAAATCCTTATCGCCTTTAAGGCTATTGAATATACTGGATCCTTATATGAGAATCCTTTTTGCCGTTAAGGCTATTGAATATGTTGGATTCTTATATGAGAATCCTTGTCGCCTTTAAGACTATTGATTATGATGAATCCTTATGTGGGAACCCTTGTCGCCTTTCACGCTATTGAATATGCTGGATCTTTATGTGGGAATCCTTGATGCCTTTAAGGCAATTGAATGTGTTGGATCCTGTCATACCCCAAATTTTGACCACCAGGATTTCCCATCATTGTGAAAATCATCACCACAATATGGATGTACTTTCATGCCTCATCAATCTCCTCAAAGATGGTTGAGCATTCACCACAATCAAGAATTAGGGTTTCAAGCCCTCTCAGAGCACTTAGACAAATGATCAATCAAGAAGTGACATGATCTTCAACTTGTCTAACCTCTCAAACACCTATAAAGGATTAAGAGGACTCCCACCTCAAGAATCAAGCACAAAGTTACAACATTCAAAGTGGATCAAGCCTCAAGATCGCCAATGTCACCAAATTAGGGTTTTGGTCGATTGAGGCCTCCAGATGGAAATTTTCATCTGGACATGAGCCAATGCTTCAAAACATAACCCAAGATACCCTAAGGGACCTCATGGACCCCATCATCAAGTCAATTTAACCTCAGGGGATGCATTCATAAAAAATCAGGAATTAGGGTTTCTTGACCTAATTTACCCCTAAGTTGACTTTTGGGACAAAACATGAGCCAAGGCCTCAAGACATGATTTGAGGGTCTCCAATAAACTACATTGATCCATTTGCAACAAGTTTCAAATTCATCAGAACCACAATTAGGGTTTCGCGGGAAAAGTCAACTATACCTTTGATTTTTGACCCAGGCATGCTCCCAAACCTTGGGACATGATTCAATACACCCTATAACACCTATGAAATCAATCCATTAAGTTTGATTTAGGTTAAGGACTTGATTTCATAGAGGATCGCACAGTTTGGAATTCATTTGACAAAAAGTCAACTGTGCACAAAAGTCAACTTTGACTTTTTGAGATTTTTCATAATTATGGTTCCTCAACCCTAAAATGATGTTAATGTGTGATTGGAATCATCATTCATCAAGAAAAATCAAGAAAAGTGGGATAACTTGTAAAAGGGGTAACCATATAAACTTAGAAATTTTCTAAGTTATGGAACAAAGTGGCTAGGGTACCAACTTTGAAGGATCATAACTCCTAAACCACAAGGCCATTTTCCCCACTCAAAGCTGGATTGGTAGCTCTCATGGCCCTCTACAAAAGCTTCAAACACAACTCATTCGAATTCCTTATAGATTATAAGCTATGGAATGATCAAAATCACAAAAAGTGAAAATATCCTTTTTTTCCAACACTTAGTGAAATTTTCACTAAGTCAGAATCTGCCTTCACTTTTTTCCAAATGAGGGGCATTTTTCACTTGGATCCAAAAAGTATCAAAACCAACTATGATCAAACAGTTGTTGTATCATATGAGGGCTTTCCAAAATGGCCAAGAACTCCATCAAATTCCACTTGAGCCATGAGATATGACAATGGCAATATGCCTTGCTGAAAACTGTCAAAGCAAGGCAGATTTGTGCATTTTGCTCGATTTGCCAAATTTGTGCAAATGACAAACACACTTATCCATCTGAACACATCAAGGGGAGACCAAGGATGAACCAACTCTGATCCCAAGCCTCCCAAGTCCTTGGAAATAAAACTAACATGCCAAACCTAGAAATCCCTAAAGAGGGGACAAGGCTCCAATTTTGTTTTGGAGCATTCAATGGATGCACCAAGGTGGCATGGACTGAGACATTTCCAACTGAATTCAGTCAAGACATATCCAAGACCAAGGGAACCAGGAGCCTGTGCCCTAACCTCTAGTCAATGGCTAGAGGAGACTTGGATTCTCATTGATCAACATTGGCCAAACCTCTGCTGCAGTTGCCAATCACTATTGCTTACAAAACAAGCTTGCTCTACTATAAATAGAGCTCATTTGTGATCAGTTTGAGTACACGAAAGCCATCAAACAGATGCTTTCCTCAAAATCACCTTCTCACTTCCAATTTTGCTTTCTAAGGCAAGTCACTATCGGGTTTTGAGTTTGAGAGCAATTCCAACCAAACCAATCACACACACACCTCATAAACATCATATAGAAGTGAGCCAAACACTCACATAACATCTGGAACACCAAAATCACAAAATTACCAGCCAACTGCTCAAGCTTTTGGCAGACTTTCAGTTGAGGTGCCAAATCAAGTTCCAGCTCAATTCAATCCACTCCAAGCATCCAGACACACTCCATAACACCTAGGGAAGCTGTCCATATCCTTGGAACCAAGCTGTAACACCTCTAACACAAAACACGATCACCAGTTGCAAGAGGTAAGCATGAGCTCTTCTAACTCTATGATCCATGCATTTTTTGCTGCACAATAATTTGGCCATATGTTCATAATCATGCATAGAGTGTTTCCCCTCAATCAATTACTTTGTTTGAATCGTGTATGGAATTTTTGAGCCTTCATGCAAATTTTAGGATTCTTGAGGTTTCTCTTTGATTTCTTATTCCATGCTTAAAATAAATGAAATTAAAAACCATAGACATGATCGTGAGGTGAAAACGAGTAGATTGATATGTAGATTGCATGATATCATCAAGTATTCAGTGAGATTGGATAGAAAATGCAGAGGGAGGGCACATGTTCTTGGCATGTTCTTGGCGCCATTTTTTGAATATTTGAATATTCGAATTTTGTGATTTTATTTAATTGATTCAAAAATTAATTTCTCTCAGAGTTTTAATGATTTTGAGTTGATTCTTTTTTTAATAATTCACAAAAATGTTAAAATATTTTATTTTGCCAAGAATTACCAAAAATATTACTTATTTCATATATTTTATTTTTTTGTAAAGAATTAATGTTTTATTTGTTTTTAACATTTGAAATATTTATTCCTCCTTGATTTTCCAAATTTAATTGGTTTCCAACCATTTTGTGGATATAAACATGATTTTTCAAACATTAATCCAAGATCACTATTTGTTTTTCACACATGTTTGATAATTTTAATCATTTTAATTAAGTTGTTATTTAATTAAAATACTTTTTTGAAACTAATTTAGGGTTTTGATCTTAATCACCCTAAACAAATCATTTTTAAACACTTTGGGCCTCTAATAGAGTGTAAGACCCATCCCCTTTGTAAATACCCTACTTTTTGGGCCTCAGTCATTGTATAAGTCCCACTGTATTTTCAAAACAACCTCGCAATCGTCGTATTTTTTAACAAAACCTTGGGCCTCTCCTTGAGCTGTAAGCCCCATTCTTTTTCTTTAAAACATCTTTGGGCCTCTAATAGAGTGTAAGACCCAACCCCCTTTTAACCAAAACCATTTTTAGGCCTCAGACATTGCATAAGTCCCCCTGCGTTAAAAGAAAAAACCTCAGCGCGATCGCCAGTTCAAAAACAAATCATCTGGGCCTCTCCTTGAGTTGTAAGCCCCATCCCTTGTACAAAAATAAATCTGTAGGCCTCTTGAGAGAGTGTAAGACCCATCCCTTTGTACAAAAAACCTTTTTAGGCCTCAGTCACTTGTATAAGTCCCTGTACAAATTCAAAACAACAATACAATCACTGATAAAACCGTGGGCCTCTTCTCGAGATGTAAGCCCCAACAATCTTTTCAAAGCACTTTCTCCTTTGATTTATAATATAATATTGTTATCAAAGCTTTCTTTGTTGAACGACTAACAAAACAGCATGGAAGCTCTACAACCGAGTAAATGTTTACCCGCTTCATTTTCCGTTTTCATATATATATATATATATAACTGTATTGTGGGGCTGTTTCACTGTAAGTCTTCTTTCACAAACTTTTATATACTTGTCCAATATCCACTGTGTAATACTAGTATAGTTATTTAGAGTTTTCCCCAGCAACTACGTCTAGCACTAGGTAAAGTCGTGTTGGTCACTCTTAAATACAAACAAAACTAGATCCCCATAGGATTTCCAGATACAGTCTTCCCTCCTCTTGGGGTTAAACAATATGGAGACGTGAAAGGCAACATTCTTTGTGAACCCTTTCTCAGAGTGTCACCCTTAGACATTGTCAAAGAAACTCTAACTCCCCAGAGATGATCTTTTCTCCGTGAATGGCATCTCTTGAGTTTCTTCCAAATTCTTGGACTTTCTTGGCTTGATCTATTCTCGGTGAATAGCATGTCTTGAACTTCTCGGGGTTTGGGGACCCACAGGCTTCCTAAAAGCATCCCCGCCTCCTCTTGGGCGTTGTACAAGGACCCGCCGGCTTCTTAGAAGCTCTCATGCCTTCTCTTGGGCTTAGTACAAGGACCCAGAGACCTCTACAGGAATAGGAACATAACTTAGTCATCAATTTGCTAGAGCTGTCTTTCTGAGTCAAGTGTCAGACCAGTTAATGGGTTGGCCTCCCTCCCTTAACATACCAGCCTTCTCTTGGGCATCATACAAAGAACCTTCACTATTTGAGAATCGATTTCTCAAAACACCAGTAGACTTAGACAGTCTCACTACCCTTGGGATTTCCCATTTCCTTAAAGAACAGGAAATAACCCCGATCCTCTGGTCCATACCAAAGCACAACATTACCCATATAAGAACTGATTTTCTCTTTTATCCAACACACTGGACCTTTCACTCAACTGAAATAGTCACCCACACAGACAACCTCCTCTTGGGCTTTGTACAAATGATTCTCCCCACCGGAGCTAACCTTTTCAGACTCTCTTGTTGAGTCAACCACTTTTAGCCTCCGTCTTGGGCTTTGTACAAGACATATAAAAACCCACTCTCTTGTTGAGTATAAAAGACTCTCTTGTTGAGTCAACCACTTTTAGCCTCCGTCTTGGGCTTTGTACAAGACATATAAAAACACTCTCTTGTTGAGTATAAACTACTCTCTTGTTGAGTCAACCTCCTTTTAGCCTCAATCTCGGGCTTCGTACGAGATAGAAAAACACTCTCTTGTTGAGTATAAAAGACTCTCTTGTTGAGTCAATCCCCTTTTAGCCTCTATCTCGAGCTTCGTACGGGACAACAAAACACTCTCTTGGTGAGTAGAAAAGGACTCTCTTGCTGAGTCCATCACTTTCAGACTCTCTTGTTGAGTCAACCCCTTTTAGCCTCCGTCTTGGGCTTTGTACAAGACACATAAACACTCTCTTGTTGAGTATAAAAGACTCTTTTGTTGGGTCAATACTCTCTTGTTGAGTCAATTTCCTTTTAGCCTCTATCTCGGGCTTCATACGAGACAAAAAAACACTATCTTGTTGAGGCAATCACCTTTTCAGACTCTCTCATTGAGTCCATCTTCCCTTTTCGCCTCCGTCTCGGGCTTCATACGAGACACCAAATTACTCTCTTGTTGAGTATGACAGACTCTCTTGTTGAGTCAAACCCTTTTAGCCTCAATCTTGGGCTTTGTACAAGACAGAAAGAACATTTTCCCCGGAAAAGTCAACTTTTAGCCTCCTCTTAGGCTTTGTATAAAGAAAACCCCGGTTGAGTCAATCAACCTTTTAGCATCAAAGTTGTGCCTTGCTCACAGCATACAAACATCAACAACTCCTCTTTAGAGATGACAATTTCTCTCTTAGCATAAACACTTCAGCTTCACATCTTGGGCTTTGAACAAGATACAAATAGACCCTTCAGCTTCACATCTTAGGCTTTGAACAAGATACAAACCACATTTAGCTTCACGTCTTGGGCTTTGAACAAGACACCAAAACAACTTTTTTTCCTCCCATAGAATAAGGGGAACTACGATCGCTCTGATTTCCCTGTTTAGCTAAACGGGAATACGTAGGCATAAGATTGCAAAAATCTTAGCGAGCATACTAATCAAAAACCCAAAATCCCATACCTCCATACATCAATCGAAAAGCATCAGTCCTAACACCTTACCAATAGCCTAGACACTTTTTAACAAAATAACCTAAGAGAGACCAACAATTTTAATAGCATCTGTAAACCAACAGTCATCTGGTTAAGCTCAGTTTGCAAGCAGGGTTAATTGGAGACATCTATTTCCCTTCCTTAATCAGCTTAAATAGGATAAAAAATGAATCGAACTGTAGTACCCCAAAGTGATAGTGCTTTGCAACCACGCAAAAATTTGCGCTACAGAAAAATGGCGACTTCGCTGGGGAGATAGAGACCTTGTTCTTTTCCCATCTCTTAGGTAGAAACCTTAAAAAGTGCCACAGCAGAATGGCGACCACAGTGGGAGGCATTATTTCTTGCCTTCCCAAGGGATGAAACTTTAAATTCAACAAAATGTCACAGAAATGGCGACTCTGCTGGGAAGCCATTGTCTGTTAGGATCATAAGACTAAAGGTCTAGGATAATTAAGACAAATATATATTGCTTTTCCTAATTGATATATATGTTTATTTATCTGCTAATGAGAATGCGTGTGATGCCGCATGTGGAAAGATTGAGTATACACCTAAGATAGGTGATGGCAATGCGGGTAATCTCGCGGGGAGTGAATCCCAGTTAAGAGTCCCCAATCGACCATCAAACTCAGTGGAGACTCCCTTTGTAGATACATTGCCTATACGACTTCGGTTGTTGAAAGTAGTGTGGTCGACTGGGTTATCTGAGAAGCTGAGGTTTTTAGTAGGCTTAAACCATTTTGTAGTGCGGAAGCTATCAGATATAGTTGTCACGTGATACTACCCTCATCTGAGATCACTCTAAGATACTTCAGCTCGCTGACGATTCGCTTGCTGTTGTTATCCCAAGAGGGGTCAATGATTTTGCGGACAGGTACAAAAAATACCAGTATAAACCTTTGTGTGGGGGGGGGGGGGGGTAGAGCCTTGACTTCATGACACCGAACCTTTGACCCCATGCTTTTTCTATGTTTTTGTGTGCTGCATTCATACATTCATTTAAAAAACATTAAAACATAGAAAAATCTTCTCTTCTAGTCTCTCTTTTTCAAATTAAACTAAGACAATGATTGCAAATGTCAGAGAAAGGAGATTGCACTAATGGATTTCGGTAGGAGGAAAACTCATAAGTACACCTTCAAGGTTCCAAAACTAGAGGATTTGAGAGGTCTGGCTAGGATGATAACCAACCACGAGGCTTTCAGAGCCAAGTATGGAGGACTACTGTCCCTATTAAGGGTTCACATAATTGAAGAAATCCTGTCCATGCTAATCCAGTTCTATGATCCGGTCTATCACTGTTTCACATTCTCGAATTATCAACTAGCACCAACGCTGGAGGAATACTCTCACCTGACTGATCTGCACATTACTGATCAAGCTCCATTTTCTGGACTAGAAGAAATTCCAAAGGAGGAAACCATTGCAAGAGTAATCTATTTGGACGAGTCAGAGGTCAAGACTACCATGACCACTAAGGGTGGGATCCAGGGTTTTCCAGCCCAGTTCTTGACAAAGAAAGCTCTATACTTTGCTAGTATAGGGAACGTGGCCGCTTTCGAGAGCATCTTTGTTTTGCTTACCTACGGGTTTTTTTGTTTCCCAACATCGATAACTTTGTAGATATCAACGCCATTAAGATTTTCCTGATTGGAAACCCTGTACCGACTTTGCTCGTGGATGCTTATCATTCGATACACTTAAGGAATTTATATAGTAGAGGAATGATCACTTGCTGTGTACCCCTGCTGTACAAATGGTTCACTTCCCATTTTCCCAAGTCTGCTGCATTTTGGGATCAAAAGAATACTTTACATTGGTCGCAGAGAATCATGTCTTTTACCAACTCTGACATCGATTGGTACAATCGAATCTATGACGGGACTAGGATCATTGACCGTTGTGGAAATTTCCCAAATGTACCCCTTATAAGAACTAAGGGAGGAATCAATTATCATCCACTTTTAGTTTATCGTCAATTCGGATACCCGATGACGCATATCCCGCGTAATGCTCATCTGGAAGGCCTTTTCTTCAAGGAAGGGGAAAATGACAGAGCATTAAAGACAGAAATAGTGCATGCTTGGAAAAACGTTTATAGGAAAGGAAGAGAGTCTCTAGGAAAACCAGATTGTGTCTCGGTGGAGCCTTATCTCCACTGGGTACAAACTAGAGCTCTCAAGCTGAGGATGCCTTACCCTCGCCAGGAAGTTCTCCCGTTAAGGGATTCTGCCCTTTATTTTATGTCTGAGACGGAAAAACTTCAGGTTACTCTCAGCAAAGTTCAGCAGGAGAGGAGGTCTTGGAGGAACAAGTACCGTATTCTCAATGTGGAGTGCAAAAATATACAACAACTGTTAAGAGAAAAACATGCCCTGATTGAGATTTTAGAGCAACATGCTGTAGAGAATCAAGAAGACCAAAGGAATTTGCTCGCTTCTTTCACTTGGCAAAGGAATGACAACCCGATAATGGCTGAAGGGCCCCGGTCAAAGAAATGGAAAATACCAGAACCAACACCTGAGCTCCCCTCAGAGAGGACTCGGGACCCATAAGTTTAGATTTCCTTTTACAACACTATGTAAATTACTGTATTTCCATTTCTGCAATCCTTTGAATTCAATAAAACAGGGTTTCCGCACTGTTTGATATTTGCAATCCAATTGTCGAAGTTTATTTTGATTAAACCAAAAAAAATGTACAATTAATATAATCATTGCATATCATTCCCCATTCTCGCATAACGCATTCTTTTTACCTTACGAATCTCACATTTGCGTCTCGATTCTAGAGTCAAACTGTCTCATTCGTACAATACTCGGGCCAATCGTCAGAAAAAGATGGATGATCTCGAGGAAGAGAACAGAGAGTTGAGGGAAGAGATCGACACTCTGAAAGAGGATCTGAGAAAGCTTTATAATGACATGCAAGCTCTAGTAGAAGCTCAGATGCAACAACAAAGGACTGTGATCTCAGAGATCCCATCAATGCCCATAGTGGAAAAGTATGATCCTAGGTACAAAATGCTGAAAGATCGTCCCTTGGTCATGCCACTTAACTATATCCCGGAAGGTTATATTTCACCGATCACTAAAGATCCAAAAACTTCAGTAGGAGCCGCTGGGCCTGAAGGTTACAAAATTTGGGAAAGCGAGGATTCCAGGGGCATGACAGCAACTCCTGAAGGAAACAAACTTTGGGAGACACCGAGAGTCTCGTCCATAATGACTATACCACTGCCCGTGGTACACACTATCCCAGAAAGATAGATTCCCCAGATACCTTCTGGTGGAAACAAAAGTATGTTCGACAGAATGAATGAGTTCTAGGAACAATTCCTGGAGATGCAGAAAGAACTGCAAGCCCTTCGCGGTCAGGATTTATTTGGAAAGGACGCCGCAGACCTTTGTTTGGTCCCTAATGTGAAAGTCCCGCACAAGTTCCAGGTGCCCGAATTTGAAAAATACAAGGGTAACTCTTGCCCTCAGAGCCATTTGGTGATGTATGCTCGACGAATGTCAGCTCAGACAAAGAACCAGGAGCTACTGATCCACCATTTTCAGGATAGTTTAACCGGTGCCGCATTAAAATGGTACATGGGTTTAAACCGCACTAAGATTGCCACTTTCAGAGATCTTGGCCCTGCCTTTGTTCAATAATATAAGTACAATTTGGACATGGCACCAGACTGAGATCAACTCAGATCAATGTCACAAAAGGACAAGGAAACCTTTAAATAATACGCTCAGAGATGGCGTGAAATTTCCCATCAGATTTGTCCACCTCTTGAGGAAAAAGAGATGACAAAGATCTTCTTAAAGACCTTGAGCTCATTTTACTACCACCGAATGGTCGCCAGTGCGCCCAGTGACTTCACCGAGATGGTAGGCATGGAAGTTCGTCTTGAGGAAGCCGTTCGAGAAGGACGTTTAGTAAAAGAAGCTGGATCATTAAGTAGTACAAAACGATACGGTAGTGCTCTCCCTAAGAAAAAGGAGCAGGATATTGGGAATATCTCTCTCGGAAAGCAAAGGCGATGATACCAACCGGTAGCAGCTGTAACTCCTGCTATCAATCCCGTGCCTATTCCTACGTATCAACCTCAGGTTGCTCAGAGCCAACTGATTCAACAACAATATCAGCAAAGGACACAACAGTCTCTTCAGCAAACTCGTCCTTCGTACAACAACAACCGTACCACGCGACCGCCAGGGTTTGACCCCTTACCGATGTTGTACGCAGAACTGTTTCCACTCTTATGGTCAAGGGGCACGTCCAAACCAGGGCTTCTCTTACCATATCGGAAAATCTGCCTTTTTGGTTCAAAGCGAATCAGACTTGCCCTTATCATCAAAGAGTACCAGGGCATAACATAGAAAACTGTCTCAGTTTCAAATCTGACGTGCAAAAGCTTGTTAGGAGCGGGGTCTTATCTTTCAAAGATACGAATCTGAATGTTGTCACGAACCCGCTGCCTCAACACGAGAAAGCTGCAGTAAATTTGATAGTAGGAGAAGCTAACAACAGCTATCAAATTCATGATGTACTCTTATCAAGGGCCAACTTGGTCAAGATGCATTGTAGACAGAGTGGATATGGCCATGTGCCACCTCATAACTATCACCAGTGTGATATCTGCTCTTAAAACAATTAGGGATGTTCTGTGGTGCAAGCAACTCTACAGGAACAGTTGGATCTCAGGTGGATCCAGGACCGCCGAGTTCATGGGGTTAACATGACTTATACGAGCTCCAACATCATTCAGAACCACGACATCTGTGCAATGAATGTCAACTTGGTGGCAATGCACTCAAGGCAAAGCCAGTATCAAAATCTCCCACGACACAATTACAATTCCTGTCTGATTTGCTCGGTAAACAATCAGGGATGCTCTTTTGTACAAGAGGCCCTCCAGCGTCAGATGGATCTTGGATGGATCCAGGACTACCATGATAGAAATCCTTATCAGATTAACATGGTTCAAATCTTCGATATTCGTTTGATGAATACCAGCTTGGTGGAGTTACACGATAAGCAAGTCCAACTCGGTTTTCTCACTTCACATGATTATCTGAGCTGTAAAGTTTGTTGTGAGAATAGCCAAGGATGCACTTTCGTTCAAAGGACTTTGCAACACTTGTTAAACCACTGGTGGCTTCCAATCTATATAGACGAAGACACGCAATAAATCAGTGTGGTTGACGGAAATCCTACTCGGCATCAAAGTCAGGATGTCCGATCTACAGAAATAGACCTGGTAAGGTTAAACTGCATTCAGAGCGGATGTGGCCAGGTTCCACCACATAATTATGAGCGCTGTAGAGTCTGCTCGGAAAATAACTAAGGGTGTTACCTCGTGCGAGCAGCCCTTCAGAGCCAGTTGGACCGCAAAGAAATCCAACAATATTCAGTTTCAGGGTCTATCAACTGGACGCCAGACTATTTCGCTGATCAGATTAAGGATATTATTGTGATCTCTGATCATGAAAGGACCAAGGATGTTTGTACCATCATCCCCCTACTTGACGAATCGAAGGTTCTTAACCAAGAATTGATTGAAGTTGCTTACGACAGTCAGAAAAATCAGAAGGCTCCTGTAGTTATCTATCTACAGGACCATTACCGTATGAATCAACTAAGGCTATCCCTTACAAATACGGTGCAACAACAGTTGAGAATGGGAAGGAAATTCCATTACCCTCCGTCGTGAATATTGCAGACATCAGTTAAGTAACACGGAGCGGTCGCATCTTCAACCGAGGAGTTGGGGAACCTAACAGAGAAAAGGAACCTCAAACATAAGTTCCCAATCCACCAGTCGGTCAACCTAGTGATCCCGACCTTTCAAAGAATGATGATGAGATGCTAAAGCTCATCCAAAGGAGTGAATACAACATTGTTGATCAGCTGTTATAAAATCCTTCAAAGATCTCAGTGCTATCTCTTTTACTCAGTTCTGAAGCTCACAGGGAAGCTCTACAGAAAGTCTTAGAGCTGGCCTTTCTGGAACAGGATGCGTCGATAAGGCAATTCGACAACATCGTCTCTAACATCACTTCCTGCAACAACTTGTGGTTTAGTGATGAGGAATTGCCAGAAGAAGGAAAAACCCACAACATGGCGCTCAATATCACAGTCAACTTCCAGGAATATGCTTTAGCCAGCGTGCTGGTAGACACTGGATCGACTCTCAACGTCATGCCGAAGTCCACTCTGATGCAGCTATCATTTAAAGGACCTCCGATGAGAGGCAGTGAGGTCATCTTCAAAGCATTTGACGGATCCAGGAAAATAATTATCGGCGAAGTCGACCTTCCCATAACTAGTCCTCACACTTTCCTAGTCACTTTCCAGATCATGGACATCTGGGATACATACCGTTGCTTATTAGGAAGACCATAGATACACCAGGCTGGGGAAGTCACTTCGACGCTTCACCAGAAGCTGAAGTTTGTCAAGAACAACCAACTCGTCACAGTCTGCAGAGAATAGGCCTTGATCGTGAGTAACTTATCATTATCCACCTGTGTGGAACTAGAGGAGATAATCAGAACCCAGTTCTAAACGCTTTCGGTGAGTAGTGATAAGCAGGCAGAAAGAGGAACCTCGATGTCCTCGTACAAGGATGCTCTCGAAGCAATTAAAAGTAACAATATGAAAGGGTGGGGACGGCTCGTCACACCTACCGATAATAAAACAAAGAAGGGTCTTGGTTTTTCTGCAGCCTGTACCCAGACTGCCGCTATAGCTGAAAGTCTTCATCCCATTCAGAACTTCTTCCATAGTGGAGGTTTCCTTCTCCCAGTGACTCAAGAAGTACATACTATCAACGAGGGAGATTCCTCCGACACAGATGAAGAATGGGAATCCTATCTTAATAAGGACGGTTATATGTCTCAAGAAGAGGTGCCTACACCATTTTGCTATCCCGCGCAGAGTCTGAGATTTATACCGAGATCAGATGTCGAAATGATATACGGAGATTGTGATCCGGAAGGATGCCGTGCTCTGCTAAATTCATTAGAGAAAGACACTCCGATGAAATACAACTCTGACCACGATTACTATGGCCCGATGGATGGTCTGCCTATCTGGCAGCCGTACCCAGGAGACTTGGGGCAAGAAAGTCAGTCGAACATTGAAAATCAGCTGAGTGTCGTTGAAACGAATACCTGTGTCCCCACCATGTCATGGGATCAACACCCAGGTCATTCAGAAAATATCCAGCACGACGATGAATTTGCAAACTTTTTAGGACTAGAGTTCATCAACTATGCTTTTCTCGAGGTCAACATCATTGAAAGAGACGACTCCTCCAGTTCTAAAGAAGTGTGGGACACCTTGGGACAACCGAGTGGAAAGTATGACTTTATGGTCAAATATACCACTCTGGAAAGCTCTCGTATCGGGCTCGAAGACATCCAGCCAACTGGATGGGGAGATATACCTGAGAGCATAAATACTCTGCAAAATACAACTGAGGAATCCTCCTACGACAACTCTGCCTGAGAGACAGATTCCAATGATCCTGCTCCACCAGAAATCAACGTTATTTCTGAAGATAAATCAAAGAAGGTACCATAATTTGTGATTCACCGAGGAGTTCGCCGCCAATGGGTTGCTGTCGATGTTTCGAAGATTGTTCATAAGTCAAAGTAATTGCCGTCTTTATCTGAACCTTTCACCCTGCCCAGGTGAAACAAATGTTTTGATAGGGCTCACTTTCTGTAAATATCCCTCTTTGCTTCGCCCAAAGTGACATAGTTTTGTTTTATAGGGCTGTAGTTTCAAGAATCGACAAAACCATAAATAAATAAACATCGTTCTGTAATTTCTGCATTAATTGCTGTTTTCTCTTTTCGTTTTTCAGAAAATGGTAATCCTAAAAAACAATTCAAATAATAAAAACAAGCAGTAAAAAAAATACACTGCACACACTCTTGCATTTTCTCTATCTCTTCTAAACACAAATCATCACATCATGCAGATTGCTTGTTTTAAACCCCGTTGAAACACGCGATCCGATGTCTTCTCCCATCTTTGAATTCCCGGTATTTGAGGCTGAAGAAGAAGATGATGAAGAAATTCCAGAAGAGATCTCCTGATTACTCAGACAATAGGAAAGGTCCATTAAACCTCACAAAGAGCCGTTAGAAATGGTCAACTTGGGCTCAGAGGAAGAGAGCAAAGAAGTTAAGATTGGGGCCCTACTCAGTCCGACTGTCAAAGAAAGTTTGACAAAGCTTCTCAAAGAGTTTCCCGATGTATTCGCTTGGTCCTATCAAGACATGCCAGGGTTGGATACCAGCATCGTGGAATATCATCTACCATTGAGGTCAGAATGTCCGCCAGTAAAACAAAGGTTGAGATCCAGACATGGCCATCAAAATCAAAGAGGAAGTACAAAAACAGATTGACGCGGGTTTCCTCGCCACGTCAGAATATCCTTAATGGTTAGCCAACAAGTACCAGTTCCGAAAGAGGACAGAAAGGTCAGAATGTGTGTAGACTACAAAGATATAAACAAGGCTAGTCCAAAGGACGACTTTCCTTTACCACACATTGACATGCTCGTAGACAGTACAACAAAATTCAAAGTCTTCTCCTTTATGGATGGATTCTCGGGCTATAATCAGATCAAAATGGCGCCGAAAGACATGGAGAAAACTTCCTTCATCACCCCATGGGAAACTTTTTGTTACAAGGTAATGCCATTCGGTTTGAAGAATGCCAGGGCAACCTATCAACGGGACATGACTACTCTTTTTCATGACATGATACACAAGGAAATCGAGGTATATGTCGATGATATGATTGCAAAATCTAAAATAGAAGAGGAGCATGTGACCCACCTGTCAAAGCTATTCGAGCGGTTGAGAAAGTATAAACTCCGCTTGAATCCCAATAAGTGCACATTCGGTGTCTGTTCAAGGAAACTGCTAGGGTTCATCGTCATCCAGAAAGGAATTGAAGTTGATCCTGACAAGGTCAAGGCCATTCAAGAAATGCCTTCTCCAAAGACTGAAAAACAAGTAAGGGGATTCTTGCAACGTTTGAACTACATTTCCAGATTTATATTCCTCATGACCGCGACCTGCGCGCCAATTTTCAAATTACTCAAAAAGAATCAAGATTGCGTTTGGAAAGAAGATTGCCAAACCGCCTTCGACAGTATCAAGGAATATCTGTTGAACCCACTGATTCTATCACCTCCAGTGGAAGGAAGACCACTGATCATTTACCTCACAGTCTTGGAAGACTCAATGGGTTGTGTACTTGGCCAACAAGACGAAACTAACAGGAAAGAGTCTGCCATCTACTATTTGAGCAAGAAATTCACCGAGTGTATAACTCGGTACACTATGCTTGAGAAAACTTGTCGTGCTCTGGCTTGGGCATCCAAACGTCTTCGCCAGTACATGATTCGTCACACTACTTGGTTAATCTCTGAAATGGATCCAATCAAGTACGTCTTTGAAAAACCTGCTCTCACGGGAAGGATTGCCCGTTGGCAGATGTTGTTATCAGAATATGACATCGAATATCACGCTCAGAAAGCCCTTAAAGGAAGTGTTTTAGCTGATCATTTGGCTCATCAACCGATTTACGATCAAGAATCAGTCGTATTTGATTTCTCGGACGAAGATGTCATGTATCTAAAAATGAAAGATTGCAATGAACCGCTACCCAGTGAAGGGCCAGAACCAGGTTCCCGATGTGGACTAATCTTTGACGGAGCTGTCAATCATTACGGAAACGGAATTGGGGCAATTATCATAACACCTCAGGGTACCCACAATCCTTTCACCGCCAGACTTACATTCAAGTGTAATAACAACGAGGCCGAATACGAAGCTTGTATCATGGGTCTCGAAGAAGCAATCGACTTAAGGATCAAGAACTTGGATGTATATGGCGACTCAACCCTGGTTATCAATCAGATCAAAGGAGATTGGAACACATACCAATCAAGACTGATTCCTTACAAAGATTACGTGAGAAGGTTGTTACCCTTCTTCAACAGAATCGAGTTTCATCACATTCCTCATGAAGAGAATCACATGGCTGATGCATTAGCCACTCTCTCTTCCATGATTAGTGTAGGTCAATGGAACGACGTACCTAATATCGACATAATGCGCCTTGAATGGCCCGCTTACATCTTCGCGATCGAAGCAGTCATAGACGACAGACCTTGGTATCACGATATCAAATGCTTCCTTCAGAAACAAGAGTACCCACCTGGGGCATCCAGAAAAGATAAAAAGACCCTCAGAAGACTAGCTGGGAACTTCTTCCTGAGTAGTGATACACTCTATAAGAGGAACTTTGACATGGTCTTGCTCCGATGTGTAGACAGACCAGAAGCAAACATGCTGATGAAAGAAATTCATGAAGGATCCTTTGGCACTCATGCCAATGGACACACAATGGCGAGAAAAATTCTAAGAGCAGGGTACTATTGGTTGACAATGGAATTCGACTGCTACAAGTACATGAGGAAGTGTCACAAGTGTCAGATATACTCAGACAAAATCCATGTACCGCCTACACATCCCAAAGTTCTCTCTTCCCCATGGCCTTTTTCCATATGGGGAATCGACATGATTGGCATGATTAAACACAAAGCTTCAAATGGACATCGGTTCATCCTGGTAGCCATTGACTACTTCACCAAGTGGGTCGAAGCAGCGTCATACGCCAATGTAACCCAACAAGTGGTGGTCCGCTTTATAAAAAATAATATCATCTCCCATTATGGTGTTCCAAACCAGATCATTACTGATAATGGATCTAACTTGAACAATAAGATGATGAAAGAGTTGTGCGCTGAGTTTAAAATCGAACACCATAACTCATCTCCCTACCGACCCAAGATGAACGGAGCGGCAGAAGCGGCTAACAAGAACATCAAGAGGATCGTGCAAAAGATGGTTGTAACCTACAAAGACTGGCATGAGATGTTACCTTGTTCTCTTCACGGTTATCACACATCTGTCCGCACTTCAACAGGGGCAACCCCTTTCTCTCTAGTATATGGCATGGAGGCAGTGCTCCCCATAGAGGTAGAGATCCCATCAATCTGGGTATTGATGGAAGCTAAGCTAACAGAAGCTGAATGGTGTCAAGGTCAACACGATGAACTGAATCTGATCGAAGAAAAGTGAATAACGACACTATGCCATGGTCAGTTGTATCAGTAAAGAATGAAGAGAACATTTGACAAAAAGGTCCGACCTCGCGTCTTCAGAAAAGGAGACCTCATGCTAAAAAAGATACAATCATTTCTCACTGATTCCCGGGGCAAATGGACTCCGAATTATGACGGCCCTTATATGGTCAAGAAAGCTTTCTCAGGCGGCGCCTTAAGACTGGCAACCATGGATGGAGAAGAATTTGCCTATCCCAAAAATTTTGATGTAGTCAAGAAATACTTCGCCTAAACTAAAAAAAAAAACGTCTCGGTGGATTGAAAACCCGAAAGGGCGGTCCAGGCAAAAATTAGAGACATGATCAAAAAACATCCCGGTGGATTGGAAATCTCAAAAGTACAATCCAGGAAAAAATTAGAGATAATGGCAAGTAACTATGTTCAACAAGGGCAGATCCTCAACAACAGTTACACCATCCGAGAAAAACTCCAGTCAAGGTCATCTTCGACAGAAGCTCAGGATGTCCGGAATTCAAAGTTGGTAGAAGGATAGTGGTCGTTATATTTCAATGTAACCCTTTTCCCTTAAATTACCATTTTCTAAAACTTTGTAAATACTCCATGGAATCACGCGCTTGGCTGATTTCCATCCTATCAATAAAATTTGAGCCCTTGTGCTTTTGTTTGCAATTCTCATTTGTTTTAGCTTTACAGAACGACATTTTAACATGATCAAAGATTCTTGAAATAAAACAAAAATGAATTTAATTGTCAAATTTTTTCTGCTTTTAAAATAAAGATGGCAATTTCTTTTGACTATTGAACATCGAAAGAACATCGATCGCTTCTCCAGAAGTAATCGAATCTCAAAGTACATAATCAAAGTACTCCTTCTAAGCCAGAACACCTGAACGAAGGATCAGCTGTATCAGAGACCATGTTTCATCTGACACCCCCCGGCAGAGTTCTCACCTCCTAAGCTCGACCAACATAGCTCCCAACAGGGACTATCTCTCCTAAGCAAGGCGGAATTGCTACTCTTGGGCCAACGATACCTCTTCGTCCACACGTAATGGCCGAGTATCCAGTCGTATTCATCTATTAGTCTGTATGTCGCATCAGTTTTGTCAGCATAAACATACATACATCACACATTATTGATTCATATTCATATTTATATTGCATCACTATCACTCTGGTCAGTCTTATCCCCAAGTGATAAAAGTCCTCTCAATTGAGTTGTCAGTTCTTTCCTCCTTGGGAAATGTTACGTCTGAACAATCTCTCCCCAGTTTATTTCTGGGTGGGAGACGGTTCTCGACCACTTTGATAACTTGAACCTCTGAAAGGCAAGAAGTCATTCGATAAATGTCACTCTTCACCATCGAAGATGATATCTTCGCTTTCCCGGATTAAGGAAAATCCCCAGAGAAAGCCTCGCAACCGAAGAGTCTCAGTAACACATTAGTTTTTCTCTTCAGAAAGTCAATGTTAATGAAGTAATCAGCACCTCAAAATTAGATTACGTCACATGGCATTTCTCCGAAAAGATCTCGAAGAAAAGTATGATGTAACATCCGCAAACAGAAAGCAGTCTTTTAAGAGATTCGTTTTTCCCCAGTAGAGTCAACAAATGGCGTCTCCAACAGAGAAGTTTGCACACCTCTACATCTCAGACAAATGGGTCTCCCCAGCAAGTCTGACATCAAAACTTTTTCCCATCAAATGGCATCTCCCCAGGAAAATTCAGCGAGAAGTTTGCGGAAAACCGCTACACATAGCGTCCCTTGTTAAGGAAGGGACTTGACAAAAAAAAAGAAAAAAAACTAAGACCAGTTACTTGGCTGAAGGCCAGGATCGAGGGCTGAGACCAGTTTCTTGGCTGAAGACCAGGATCGAGGGTAAGTTTATTAACAAAAGAAACTGAGACCAGTTCCGTGGTTGAAGACCCGGATCGAGGGGAAGTTTATTTAAAAAGCTTAGACTAGTTCCTTGGCTGAAGACTAGGATCGAGGGGAAGTTTCATCCTTTTCTAAGCATTATTGCTTAACAAAAGAAGATAGATGAGCAAACTGCCATTCATAACCACTGTGAAAATTTTGGGTATTCCGAAATTTAATCCTCTTGCACCCCGAATGCCCGAATACCTTCGCCATTCACACCTTCGGGTCCAAGAAGATTAAAGAGGGGCATCTGTCATACCCCAAGTTTTGACCACCAAGATTTCCCATCATTGTGCAAATCATCACCACAATATGGATGTACTTTCATGCCTCATCAATCTCCTCAAAGATGGTTGAGTATTCACCACAATCAAGAATTAGGGTTTCAAGCCCTCTCAGAGCACTTAGACAAAGGATCAATCAAGAAGTGACATGATCTTCAACTTGTCTAACCTCTCAAACACCTATAAAGGATCAAGAGGACTCCTACCTCAAGAATCAAGCACAAAGTTGCAAAATTCCAAGTGGATCAAGCCTCAAGATCGCCAGTGCCACCAAATTAGGGTTTTGGTCAACTGAGGCCTCTAAATGGAAATTTTCATCTGGGCATGAGCCAATGCTTCAAAACACAACCCAAGATACTCTAAGGGACATGATGGACCCCGTCATCAAGTCAATTTAACCTTAGGGGATGCATTCATAAAAAAATCAGGAATTAGGGTTCTTGACCTAATTCACCCCTAAGTTGACTTTTGGGACAAAACATGAGCCAAGACCCCAAGACATGATTTGAGGGTCTCCAATAAAATACATTGTTCCATTTACAACAATGGATTAATCCAAGAAGCTTGATCAACAAGTTTCAAATTCATCAGAACCACAATTAGGGTTTCGCGGGAAAAGTCAACTATACCTTTGACTTTTGACCCAGGCATGCTCCCAAACCTTGGGACATGATTCAATACACCCTATAACACCTATGAAATTAGTGCATCAAGTTTGATTTAGGTCAAGGACTTGATTTCATAGAGGATCGCACAGTTTGGAATTCATCGGACAAAAAGTCAACTGTGCACAAAAGTTAACTTTAACTTTTTGAGATTTTTCATAATTATGGTTCCTCAACCCTAAAATGATGTTAATGTGTAATTGGAATCATTATTCATCAAGAGAAATCAAGAAAATTGGGATAACTTGTAAAAGGGGTAACCATAAAAACTTAGAAATTTTCTAAGTTATGGAACAAAGTGGCTAGGGTACCAACTTTGGAGGATCATAACTCCTAAACCACAAGGCCATTTCCCCACTCAAAGCTGGATTGGTATCTCTCATGGCCCTCTACAAAAGCTTCAAACACAACTCATTCGAATTCCTCATGGATTTTAAGCTATGGAATGATCAAAATCACAAAAAGTGAAAATGTCACTTTTTTCCAACACAGTGAAATTTTCACTAAGTCAGAATCTGCCTTCACTTTTTTCCAAATGTAGGGGCATTTTTCACTTGGGTAGAAAAAGTATCAAAACCAACTATGATCAAACAGTTGTTGTATCATATGAGGGCTTTCCAAAATGGCCAAGAACTCCATCAAATTCCACTTGAGCTATGAGATATGACAATGGCAATATGCCTTGCTGAAAACTGTCAAAGCAAGGCAGATTTGTGCATTTTGCTCGATTTGCCAAATTTGTGCAAATGACAAACACACTTATCCATCTGAACACCTCAAGGGGAGACCAAGGAGGAACCAACTCTGATACCAATCCTCCCAAGTCCTTGGAACTAAAAATAGCATGCCAAACCTAGAAATCCCTAAAGAGGGGACAAGACTCCAATTTTGTTTTAGAGCATTCAATGGATGCACCAAGGTGGCATGGACTGAGACATTTCTAACTGAATTCAGTCAAGACATATCCAAGACCAAGGGAACCAGCAGCCTGTGCCTTAACCTCTAGTCAATGGCTAGAGGAGACTTGGATTCTCATTGATCAACATTGGCCAAACCTCTGTTGTAGTTGCCAATCACTATTGCTTGCAAAACAAGTTTGCTCTACTATAAATAGAGCTCATTTGTGATCAGTTTGAGTACACCAAAGCCATCAAACAAATTCTTTCCTCAAAATCACCTTCTCACTTCCAATTTTGCCTTCTAAGGCAAGTCACTATAGGGTTTTGAGTTTGAGAGCAATTCCAACCAAACCAATCACACACACACCTCATAAAAATCATATAGAAGTAATCCAAACACTCGCATAACATCTGGAACACCAAAATCACAAAATCACCAGCCAACTGCTCAAGCTTTTAGCAGACTTGCAGTTGAGGTGCCAAATCAAGTTCCAGCTCAATTCAATCCACTCCAAGCATCCAGACACACTCCATAGCACCTAGGGAAGTTGTCCATATCCTTGGAACCAAGCTGTAACACCTCTAACACAAAACACGATCACCATCTGCAAGAGGTAAGCATGAGCTCTTCTAACTCTATGATCCATGCATTTTTTACTGCACAATAATTTGGCCATATGTTCATAATCATGCATAGAGTGTTTCCCCTTAATCATTTGTTTTGTTTGAATCATGTATGGAATTTCTGAGCCTTCATGCAAATTTTAGGGTTCTTGAGGTTTCTCTTTGATTTCTTATTCCATGCTTAAAATAAATGAAATTAAAGACCATAGACATGATCGTGAGGTGAAAACGAGTAGATTGATATGTAGATTGCATGATATCATCAAGTATTAAGTGGGATTGGATAGAAAATGCAAATATGTAGAAACAGAGGGAGGGCGCATGTTCTTGGCATGTTATTGGCGCCATTTTTTGAATATTTGAATATTCGAATGTTGTGATTTTATTTAATTGATTCAAAAATTTATTTCTCTCTGAGTTTTAATGATTTTGAGTTGATTCTTTTTTTAATAATTCACAACAAATGTTAAAATATTTTATTTTGCCAAAAATTCCCAAAAATATTACTTATTTCATATATTTGATATTTTTACAAAGAATTAATGTTTTATTTGTTTTTAACATTTGAAATATTTATTCCTCCTTGATTTTCCAAATTTAATTGGTTTCCAACCATTTTGTGGATATAAACATGATTTTTCAAACATTAATCCAAGATCACAACTTGTTTTTCACACATGTTTGATAATTTTAATCATTTTAATTAAGTTGTTATTTAATTAAAATACTTTTTTGAAACTAATTTAGGGTTTTGATCTTAATCACCCTAAACAAATCATTTTCAAACACTTTGGGCCACTAATAGAGTGTAAGATCCACCCCCTTTGTAAATACCCTACTTTTTGGGTCTCATCCTGTATAAGTCCCACTGTATTTTCAAAACAACGGTGCGATCGTCACCTTTTTTAACAAAACATTGTGCCTCTCCTTGAGCTGTAAGCCCCATTATTTTTATTTAAAACATCCTTGGGCCTCTAATAGAGTGTAAGACCTAACCCCATTTTAACCAAAACCATTTTTGGGCCTCAGAAATTGCATAAGTCCCCCTGCGTTAAAAGAAAAAACCTCGGCGCGATTGCCACTTCAAAAACAAATCATCTGAGCCTCTCCTTGAGTTGTAAGCCCCATCCCTTGTACAAAAATAAATCTGTGGGCCTCTTGAGAGAGTGTAAGACCCATCCCTTTGTACAGAAAACCTTTTTAGGCCTCAGTCACTTGTATAAGTCCCTGTACAAATTCAAAACAACAGTACAATCACTGATAAAACCTTTGGGCCTCTTCTCGAGCTGTAAGCCCCAACAATCTTTTCAAAGCACTTTCTCCTTTGATTTATAATATAATATTGTTATCAAAGCTTTCTTTGTTGAACGACTAACAAAACAGTATGGAGGCTCTACAACCGAGTAAGTGTTTACCCGCTTCATTTACCGCTTTCATATATATATAACTGTATTGTGGGGCTGTTTCGCTGTAAGTCTTCTTTCACAAACTTTTATTTACTTGTCCAATATCCACTGTGTAATACTAGTATAGTTATTTAGAGTTTTCCCCGACAACTACGTCTAGCACTAGGTAAAGCCCTGTTGGTCACTCTTAAATATAAACAAAACTAGATCCCCGTAGGATTTCCAGATACATTCTTCCCTCCTCTCGGGGTTAAACAATATGGAGACATGAAAGGCAGCATTCTTTGTGAACCCTTTCTCAGACTGTCACCCTTAGACATTGTCAAAGAAACTCTAACTCCCCAGAGATGATCTTTTCTCCGTGAATGACATCTCTTGAGTTTCTTCCAAATTCTTGGACTTTCCTGGCTTGATCTATTCTTGGTGAATAGCATGTCTTGAACTTCTTGGGGTTTGGGGACCCACAGGCTTCCTAAAAGCATCCCCGCCTCCTCTTGGGCGTTGTACAAGGACCCGTCGGCTTCTTAGAAACTCTCATGCCTTCTCTTGGGCTTAGTACAAGGACCCAGAGACCTCTACAGGTATAGGAACAAAACCTAGTCATCAATTTTCTAGAGCTGTCTTTCTGAGTCAAGTGTCAGACCAGTTAATGGGTTGGCCTCCATCCCTTAACATACTAGCCTTCTCTTGGGCATCATACAAAGAACATTCACTATCTGAGAATCAATTTCTCAAAACACCAGTAGACTTAGACAGTCTCACTACCCTTGGGATTTCCCATTTCCTTAAAGAACAGGAAATAACCCTGATCCTCTGGTCCATACCAAAGCACAACATTACCCATATAAGAACTGATTTTCTCTTTTATCCAACACACTTGACCTGTCACTCAACTGAAACAGTCACCCGCACAGACAACCTCCTCTTGGGCTTTGTACAACTGATTCTCCCCAGCAGAGCTAACCTTTCAGTCTCTCTTGTTGAGTCAACCACCTTTAACCTCCGTCTTGGGCTTTGTACAAGACATATAAAAACCCACTCTCTTGTTGAGTATAAAAGACTCTCTTGTTGAGTCAACCACTTTTAGCCTCCGTCTTGGGCTTTGCACAAGACATATAAAAACACTCTCTTGTTGAGTATAAAATACTCTCTTGTTGAGTCAACCTCCTTTTAGCCTCAATCTGGCTTCTTACGAGATAGAAAAACACTCTCTTGTTGAGTATAAAAGACTATCTTGTTGATTCAATCCCCTTTTAGCCTCTATCTCGGGCTTCGTACGGGACAACAAAACACTCTCTTGGTGAGTATAAAAGGACTCTCTTGCCGAGTTCATCACTTTCAGACTCTCTTGTTGAGTCAACCCCTTTTAGCCTCCGTCTTGGGCTTTGTACAAGACACATAAACACTCTCTTGTTGAGTATAAAAAACTCTTTTGTTGGGTCAAGACTCTCTTGTTGAGTCAATTTCCTTTTAGCCTCTATCTCAGGCTTCGTACGAGACAGCAAAACACTCTCTTGTTGAGTCAATCACCTTTTCAGACTCTTTAGTTGAGTCCATCTTCCCTTTTCACCACCGTCTCGGGCTTCATACGAGACACCAAATTACTATCTTGTTGAGTATGACAGACTCTCTTTTTAAGTCAAACCCTTTTAGCCTCAATCTTGGGCTTTGTACAAGACAGAAAGAACATTTTCCCCGGAAAAGTCAACTTCTAGCCTCCTCTTAGGCTTTGTATAAAGATAACCCCGGTTGAGTCAATCAACCTTTTAGCATCAAAGTTGTGCCTTGCTCACAGCATACAAACATCAACAACTCCTCTTTAGAGATGACAAATTCTCTCTTAGCATAAACACTTCAGCTTCACATATTCGGCTTTGAACAAGATACAAATAGACCCTTCAGCTTCACATCTTGGGCTTTGAACAAGATACAAACCACCTTTAGCTTCACGTCTTGGGATTTGAACAAGACACCAAAACAACTTTTTTTCCTCCCATAGAATAGGAGGAACTACGATCGCTTTGATTTCCCTGTTTAGCTATACGGGAATACGTAGGCATAAGATTACAAAAATCTTAGCGAGCATACTAATCAAAAACCCAAAATCCCATACCTCCATACATCAATCGAAAAGCATCAGTCCTAACACCTTACCAATAGCCTAGACACTTTTTAACAAAATAACCTAAGTGAGACCCACAATCTTAATAGCATCTGTAAACCGACAGTCATCTATTTAAGCTCAGCTTGCAAGCAGGGTTAATTGGAGACATCTATTTCCCTTCCTTAATCAACTTCAATAGGATAAAAAATGAATTGAACTATAGTACCCCAAAGCGATAGTGCTTCGCAACCACGCAAAATTCGCGCTACAGATCCTTATGTCAGAATCCTTGTCGCCTTTAAGGCTATTGAATATGACAAATCCTTATGTGGGAATCCTGGATGTCTCTAAGGCTATTGAATATACTAGATCCTTATGTGAGAATCTTTGTGGCCTTTTAAGGCTATTGATTATGATGGATCATTATGTGGAAGTACTTGCCCCATTTAAGGCTATTGAATATGCTGGATCTTTATGTAGGAATTCTTGCTGACTTTAAGACCATTGAATATGCTGGATCCTTATGTTAGGAATCCTTGTCGCCTTTAAGGGTATTGAATATGTAGGATCCTTATGTGGGAATACTTGATGCCTTTAAGGCTATTAAATATATTATATTCTTATGTGGGAATCATTGTCACCTTTATGGCTATTGAATATGATGAATCCTTATGCGGGAATCCTTGCCGCCTTTTAAAGCGATTGAATATACTGGATCCTTATATGAGAATCCTTGCCATCTTTTAAGGCAACTTGAATATGTTGGATCCTTATGTGAGAATCCTTACTGCCTTTAAAGGCTATTGCGGATGCTGGATCTCTATGTGGAAATCTTCGCCGTCCTGAAGCAACATGAGGGATCATGACCTTCCACGAGAACAACAAATCTTAAACTTGGGGAGGCAATTCCCCGATAAGTCATAACAACGGTAATAATAGATAAATTGGATTAAATATAAAGAGAACCCTTAAGGACAATATTCAATAGTATATAAAAGCCACTTTGGACTAACCACCAACAACATTATTCCAAAGAAAGAAAAAAAGAAAGAGGAGGAGGAATCTACAATTTATTGGCCCCCTTAGAAGCCAATTTATCTTCTGAGGTGTCTCTGGGGTGAATCACCTCCAGATTAGCATCATTCATCGCCTTATTATTCTCAGACTTGATTTGAATGTCCTTGGAAGGGGAGGAGACAAGATTAGTGGGCTACGGATCGCATGTGTCATCCAAAAGCTGGCCGCCACTAACAACTTTGAACATGTCCATGAAGATGAGATCTAGTTCTGGATAGAGGAAGGTAATTTGTTCTTTCACCCTCTCAAAGTAGATGTCAGAAGTATCTATCAAGTCATCCTTGAGCACATACATATCACCCTTTAACTTCTTGTGAGTGCTAAAGGCATGATCAGAGGATTCCTGCAGTGTCTGCTCCTTGATAGTGCATTCATTGGCCTTGGTTTTTGCCTCATAGAGCTTAGCCACCAGGGTCTCCTTATCCTTTTGAAAAGCCTTGATTATCGCTTGCCCTTTAGTTAACCCCCCTTATTAACTGTAAAGCTTCGTCATCCACTCATGCTTAGCCTTCACATCCCTATCATCATACCTAACAAGAATAAACCATAGAAGATGGGTCTCTTTAAGGTTGGATAACTCTAGGGAGGGATATTGCAAACGACCTTATAAGTCCTTGAGAAATATTCAGGGAAGGGAAGGCGAGAACCTTTAAACTTGATGGCATCAAAATCATGGTCGCTCCATAAGGATAATTCAAAGAGCCAGACTCTCTTAGGAGACGATGTGGGGGTGTCTGCTCCCTCTACAACAATCACTTGGTTTTCCTTACCCTTAGTGGAGGAGTCAACCCCCCACTTTTGGACCTTTGTAACGTGAGACTCAATAAATGTCTTGCCGTCAGGTTTCCGTTTGATCCCCCTTCTTAGCAGACATTCAAGGCAACTCTGAGAGTTATCTAAAGTTGAGCGCCGAGCTTTCCTCTTGGCCATATGCTTTTTCATTTCATCTAGGGGGATTTTGCACATCTTCTCTGCAGTTAAAAAGAAATAATTATCATACGTTATATAAGCATCAACATCCTAAAGAGGCGACAATGCTATTAAAACTTACTTATATATTTGTCCTTGTCATCACGTTGGTCCAAAATAATCATGGTGCAAGACTCTATCATTTTAAAATCATCCAAGGTTCGAACCATATCACTCTCATAAATAGTAAGGAATGTATATTTATACCCGGTAATTGCCCCAAGACTATTCGTCCAAGCAAGGGGAAATCTATGGGCGGCATCCACCCAGATAATAAATGATAAGGAACTATCTCGTCCCCTCATCCTCACAAATATGTCCTTCCAACCTTTGAAGTGGTTAGAGTGGATTTTAAATAAGGCTCTCTTAGGAAAAATGGCCAATCTAATTGCATGTCCCTATTAGACTCAGGGGGAGCATCTATATCCGGTTATTTTGTTACTTGTCTTATCACTTTCATCTTTGTTTTTATTTCAATTCGTTGAGTCTCCTTCATGATTGTACTTCTCGGAATCAAGTTTGAAAAGATTCGTTTTTAGCGTGCATAAAACTTTGGTTAGATTTGATTTTGATAATGATGTTCTTTGATCAATAACATATGTTAGTTGAATGAAAACATCTTGTGTTTTTGGTTTAAGTTTGATTCAAAGTAAAATCTCAAAGTGATTATGAAATTTGAAAAATTGAGATTTTACAAGATTGATTTGAATCACTCAGTTTTACACTGAATTTTTGATCTTGATTAAATTGGACAAAAGTTAGACCTAGTCATTTGATTCAAGTCAAATTTTGCACTTGATTCGAATCATTTTCTTGGTGACAAATTCTGATTGATTTGATTCAAATCAAACTTTGTACATGATTCGAATCAATCTCTTTTTTTAAAAAATTTCATTGTCAATTCTGTGGCATTTGATTCGAATCAACTTTTACACATGATTCGAATCACATGGAATTTGATTCAAATCACCCCTAGCCTGATTCAAATCACCCATAGCCTGATTCAAATCAACTGGCAGTTTTTCAAAAATCTGTTATTCCTTTTATTCCACTACACTTGCTCATTTGATTCAAATCAAAAATTGCTCTTGATTCGAATCTAACTAAATTCTTTCAACCATTTTGTGTGCTTAATCTCACGTACTTGAAACTAATTGTTCTTGGAGATCTTGTTAAGTTTTTTAGGTTGTTAGAAAGATTAAGGTGATTGTCAATGGTGGTGACAAATTCCATTGAAAAGAAGTAGGTTCTTCTCTCCAGAATTGCCTTAATAGTGACTGTGTGGAAGGCTAGAAATAAGGCAGAGTTCTTCTCAAATCTTCAGATAATTTTACTGCTCAAGGGATTAGTAGGATCAAGGGGTTGATATCTACACACAGAGGTTTTGAGCAGAATTGATTTTATATGAAGATTCAAGAAACATATTCGAGTAAAGATTACGCGGAAGAGTTTGGAAAGTGTATACAAGTCAAAATCCAAATTAGGAGATGTATTTTCGCAGCTGTATTGTGGATCGGTGATTGTATGAACTCTTGTAAATATTTTTCAATAAACAAGGAACTATGCAGGCTCCAATGGGAAACCATTGAAGAGTACACATAGGCAAGGAGAGGATGAACGCCGAAGCACTATGAATCTCGGTGTCATCTCTCTCTCTCTCTCTCTCACACACACACACACACACACACACACACACACACACACACTCACACACACACACACTCTTGCATTTACTTTCGTTGTATTTGCATGCTTAGGTATTTCAATTCTAGCGTAGTTTACCGTTTACTCAATTAATTATGATTTATTACGTAAGCATTAGGTTTTATTAGAATTGGATACTTTATTGAACTTAATTGGTGATTAAACTCTGATTAATAATTAAGGTTATAATTCACTATATCAAATCATTGTATAAACACACCTCATGGATTATACAATCGAATCAATTGGATACTTTGTGTTTCATCATATTCATCTTTGGTGTTTGTGAAACATTTTACTGTTAACGTGATCAAATTTCGAATAGTATAATTTTCATATTTTCGAATCAAACCTTCTGCTTAAAATTTTTGAAAACACTAATAAATTTTATCAAAAGCGTTGATTTTTATTTGGGTCTATTCACCCTCTCTAGACCATTTTTCTACTCTCATATTCACACCCAACAACTTTGATTGTGGAAGAAGTGCCCCTCTCCCCAATTTTGAAAAAGTGGGGGCGAGACAAACACAAACACTCCCTCCGAGAAGAAGGTACACCTAAAGAGACTTGTCTTTTTGGGGATGATGCTTCAGGAGAGATGACCCCCTTCATGTGGATGACTGGCATTTTTTCCTCATAAAGCGATGACGAACGTAGAAGCAATATAAATCTTGGTGTCATCTCTCTCTCTCTCTCTCTCTCTCTCTCACTGTTGCATTTTTTTCGTAGTGATTGCATGCTTAGTGTTTTCAATTCCATCGTATTATATTGTTTATTCTTGATTGCGGTTTATTACATAAGCATTAGGTTTTGTTGGAATTGAATAAATAGTTAAGCTAGTCTTTTGATGAATAATCTGAAGCAAATTGACTTTAGAACTCCATCAATTGAATCATTGTGTAAACACTTCTCATGCTTACGAAATTGAATCAATTCATACCAAGCGTTTCAATCATATTAATCTTTGCATTTTTGAAATGATCTGTGTTGTCTCGATCAATATTCAAACTGTATAATTTTCATTTTCGCATCAAAACTTCCTCTCACAACTATTTTGTGAGTGTGAGTGTATTCTACAACCTAGCTATGTTTTGAATGATGTCAAAACTAGGAGTGTGACTTAAAGGTTTTGTATATTGGGTGGTATCAACCAAAGTTTAGATGTGCATTTAATCATTTTAGCCTTAGAATGCATACAAATGGTTTTGAAAATGATTGGAAATGTCTAGGTATGTTTCATACATCAAAAACTATGTTTTATATGTGAACACTCTTGCACAGGCCGACACATAGAATTTCAGGCTGACCTATAGAAGATGTTGCTTCAGATGTAGGCTAGCCTATACAAATTTCAGGTTGGCCTGTACGCTATAGTATTAAAGCGTGTAGGCTCTGTCCATGTTCTGGCTGCTATATGTCGGCCTATACAACTCATTTTTAAAGCCTGTTTTATGTGTTAACTGCACAGGTCGGACTCTACGACTTCAGGTCGGCCTGTACGCTGCTATAGGCTGACCTGAGACCTTCATAGGATGGCATGAGTATCTTGATAGGATGACCTATTGCTTTGATAGGACGACCTATATGATTTCCCATCTTAAAAATTTCATTTTTGCTCCAACTTATTGCATTCCTTTTGTTCATTTCTTCACACACCTATATATACTCATACATGCACCTTCTTCTAACAAAGTACTAGTGAATTACCTATTCGAAACCAGATTAAAAGAATTCCCATCATATTAAACCTCTCTTCTATGCATACACATAATTGAACTACACATAATCATTTTACGATTGGGTGACCATCTAGATTAGGGTTGATAACGCCCAATTAGGTTTAATGTAACCGAGAATATTGGGTTGGGATAGTTGTGTGTTTAAAATAAGAAAACCAAGGTGGGTTTTTTCTGCAAGATCAGTGTAATTTGAAGGTTTTGGACAAGATCATGTCAACACGGATTCGACTGAGTGAAAGCTTTGGGACAAGGTGGTTTCCTTGCAAGGGAGTACCGCGAGACGATGAATTATGTTTGAGAATCTTGGGTTCAACAAGTGCGCGCTCGAGATAATCGGAGGATTGTAGCCGCATTGTTGGTGACTTGATCAAGCTTTGATTAAGTGTTTGGAGGTGGTTGAATCAACAACAAACAATAGGGTTTGCGGGGTTAGAATTCTTCACCTCTTGTATAAACATTTTTGAAAAGATAAGGTTAATTGCAAGTATCTCAATTCAATTTTGGATTGAGGGTAGACATACGCATAGCGAGGCCGATTGGGGAACTGCCTAAATAAATCTTTGTGTCTCTTTATCGCTTTAATTTTCTTTAATTGTTGTTCTTGCAAATTATCGATTTTGTTGTTGTTTTGATTAATTCTATTGGAAATTGTTTTCAACTTTCATTTAAACTATTACTGTTGATATAATCACAATCACTTTGATTGTGATTGGCTTTTTACATCAACAAATAAATCGAATTTCCAAATGTGATCAATCGCACACAAAGTGTTCGATAAATTGCCTTTGAGTATTTTTTTCGCTTTGTGTTCATTGGAAATAAGCATTACGAATAGCTTTGCATTTGATTGATCAGTGACTTGATTATTATTGAAAAATTTGTGTTCATTGTCATTCCATATGGTTTACGTTGCACATATAGCTTTTCGATAGTAGGTTTGGTTAAACGATTCGATTCAGGTTGTTTTTCCGCTATGACATACTTTTTTAAAACAAATTTTTGCCAAGATTTTTTGGTTTTAAATTTTTGATCTATTCACCCCCTCTAGATCGAAGCCTATCGTCTAACAAGTGGTATCAAGTGCTTCGGTTAATTCCATACTTGAGATATACTCTTTAGAAGAATGGCTATCGAACCTAAGAGAACATACAATAAATCACCAATTTTCACCGGAGGAAATTATAGCTATTGGAAAGCTCTTATACGTATTCACATCAACTCCGTTGACAAAGGTATATGGGATGCTATCCAAAATGGTACGAATGAAATAACTATGACCAATGCAGAGGGCGTTACATTGCCTAAGCAGAAGCACAATGGGATGCTAATGATTGGAAATTGTGGTCAAATGATTGGAAAGTGAAAAACATCCTCACATCTGCTTTGAGTGTTAATGAGTTTTACCGTGTTTCATATTATGATACCGCCAAAGCTATGTGGGACGTATTAGAGATTACCCATGAGAGAACTAATGATGTCAAACAAGCTAGGATTAACACATTAAATCAAGAGTTTGGGCTGTTCCGTATTGAGCATGGTGAAACCATTGCAGATATGCAAAAATAGTTCACACATCTCATAAATCGGTTAAATGTGTTAGGTAAACCTGTTTCCAATGAACTTGCTACTAGCAAAGTTTTGAGGTGTTTAAGTAGGGAATGGAAGCCCAAGGTCACCGCCATCAAGGAGAAAAATGATCTTAAGTTGCTTGATCTCAGGGCTTTGTTTGGTAAGTTGGAAGAGCATGAGCAAGAGCTCACTTGCTTAGCAAAATACGAAAAAGAATATGAAAAGAGAATGAAGAATGAGAAAGGGAAAGACAAAGAGGAAGGCAAGAAGTCCATAGCTCTAAAGACTTCTAGCTCAAGGCCTTGACATTGTGAGCATAATGATAGTGAAAGCGATGATGAAAAGAGCTTATGCGGGGAGGATATGAGGCTGTTTGTATAGAGATACAAAAGGTATATAAGGAAGAATGATGTTAAACATTCCGACAAAAACATAGCCAAGTTTAGAAGGTTGACAAGCTCCTCAAAGGATGATGAAAGAAGGAAGAGAAAACTTAGAAGATCTTTCTATCATTGTGGTAAAGTAGGTCACTATAGACCAAAATGCCCTATGAGAAAAAAGATAAAGAAAAGAGCCCTAACAATACTTCTAGCAAGATTAAGAGAGAATATGCCACTTGGGAGAGTGCAAGTGAGTCCTCTAGTGATGAAAGCATAACTTCAAGTGTCAAATCAACTCGAAATTGTCTTATGGAAAAAGGGAATAAAAGGAAAAATGTAAGTTTGTCTAAGCTTGAGTATATAAATAATTCATCCTATTTTGAATTACAAAGGGTCTTTGAAGATCTTCATAGAGAAGCCTTAAGAGCTTTTAGCAAGTTAGCTTCACATGAAAATGTGATTTTAAATTTAGAAGCTAAAGTGTTGGAATCCGAAAGGAATTTCGAAGATATTAAGAAATCTATGATATATATTTAAAGTGACAAGAGTGAGGATGTAAAACCTCCTAGGTTTGGTTGTGAACATTGTCATAATAGACAAGAGGAAGTAAAATCTCTTCAAGTCAAATTAGATGATGCCTTGCAACCTAAGATGGTGTTTGCTATTTATTCTTCTAAGGTTGAAAAGCTTTTGAAGCATTGTAAAAAGAAGCATATACATATGTATAAGAATTCAAATAGCAAGGACATGTCTCATAAAAATTTATCTTGTCCTTATTGTTGCAAAAGGGACATACCATTAAAAGATGCAAATTTAGGTAACTCTTTGTTCCCAAAGGAGTTGTTCAATGGCTGCCTAAGTGCAACCTTGTTTTCACTCACCCCCAAGGACCTAATGAAGATTGGGTACCTAACACTATTTGTTAATCATGCAGGAAATATGTCTTGACTCTATGAAAGAGAGTATGGGATCTCATTTGGGGTGCATCAAGGCACAACACGGTGATATGTCCTTATTGTTTTGATCTATGTGACTAACAAGGCGGATTGTGTTACGAATCATGTTAACGTATAATGTTTCTTTAATTGGTAAAAGTGTGTTGATTACTACTAATGTTTTATCTGAGAAATTTTGGGATAAGTGTTTCTTTTCATAATATAGGTATATCTTTATAAGACATTTTCAAAGAAATCAAAAAAGGAATTGATCAGCCTAAAGCGGTGGAACATGAGAAAGAAGAAGATAACAATTGTGAAAAGGGGAAGGTTGAAACTCCAACTGCAGTGGACTATCTTCTTTTGACTTGGAAAATCTCCAATGATCATCAAATCAATAATCTACTTGGATACATTATTAATCACACTTTCAAGTACTTGTACAAGAAGAAAAGTGGTAAGAGCGTTTCGGTCTCGATTGTGTTTTATGGCATGTGTTGCATTTATTTCAACTTTCATTTGAAAGTTCTTTGTGGAATGCAAGTGCATCCTCCGTCACGTGTACGGTGAGGTAATATCGTTTCAATCTCTTTTTCTTGTTACATATGTAAGTATTTCTTTTACCTGTTTATTTCTTAAAGGTACGTGATATTGTGATGTGTGTTTACTTCCAAAAATTTCAATGTGACTGTTGTGAGTTGCATTCTACTTATTTATAGTAACTATATTCAAATGTCGTCGCATTTTCATCTTTATCTTGAACCAAATTCATGCTTGAATTTTACATGACTGCATGATTCTAGCAAACAAACCATACAAATCTATCATATGCATGTGTCTCTCATCAACTTATTGTTCATGAGTCATTATCAGTCTCTTAAAATCACCAGAAGTCCATTTGAGTCTTGCTTGTGACTTGAGTTTGGTGTGTTACATTTTCATTTTGCTATGGTTTGCTGCATGCTTTTGGTTTGTAAGAACAATAGTCTAAGGTGTTTATTAGTTGTAATATGTGTGACTTAAATAACTCTTATGCATGTTGTTGTGTTTTATTATGCTTGTGTTATTTACATATGATATGTATGTGAGTGCAACACTTATTCTTTCCAATTGCCTCTCTGTAGTATAAGATATATGTGAACTTTGCATCTATGTGATGTGTCTAATGGATTACTTGTCTCTTTTTGATGTTGTCAAAGGGGGAGAATATTATGAAGAGGATAATGCACAAATTCAGGGGGAGCCATTCAGTGTACCGAAGAAAAACGCAATGCCTATATTATTCAAGTTTTGCCATCATAAGAAAGGGGGAGTTTGTGAGTGTGAGTGCATTCTACAACCTAGCCATGTTTTGAATGATGTCAAAACTCGGAGTGTGACTTAGCGTTTTTGTATATTGGGCGGTATCAACCAAAGTTTAGATGTGAATTGAATCTTTTTAGCCTTAGGATGCATACAAATGGTTTTGAAAATGATTGGAAATGTCTAGGCATGTTTCATACATCAAAAACTATGTTTTATGTGTGAACACTCTTGCACAGGACGACACATAGAATTTCAGGTTGACCTATAGAAGCTGTTGCTTCAATATAGGCTGGCCTATATGAATTTCAGGCCGGCCTGTACGCTGTAGTATTAAAGCCTGTATGCTCTGTCTATGTGCTGACTTCTATAGGTCGGCCTATACGTCTCATTTTTAAAGCCTATTTTATGTGCTAACTGAACAGGTCGGCCTGTAAGCTTCTATAGGCTGACCTGAGACCTTCATAGGCTGGCCTGAGTATCTTGATAAGCCGACCTATTTCTTTGATAGGCCGACCTATATGATTTCCCATCTTAAAATTTTCATTTTTTCTCCAACTTATTGCATTCCTTTAGCTCATTTCTTCATACACCTATATATACTCATACATTCACCTTCTTCTAGCAAGGTACTAATGAATTACCATTACGAAACTAGATTAAAAAGCATTCAAATCATCTTAAACCTCTCTTTTATGCATACACACAATTGAACTACACATAATCATTTTTTTGATTGGGCGACCATCTAGATTAGGGTTGATAACGTCCAATTAGGTTTGGTGTAACCAAGAATATTGGGTTGGGATCTTTGTGTGTTTTAAATAAGAAAACCAAGGCAGGGTTTTCCTTCAAGATCAGTCTTATTTGAAGGTTTTGGACAAGATAACATCAACACGGATTCAACCGAGTGAAGGCCTTGGGACAAGGTGGTTTCCTTGCAAGGGAGTAGCGCGAGACGATAAATCATGTTTAGGAATATTGGGTTCAACAAGTACGTGTTCAGGATAATCAAAGAATTGTAGCCACATTGTTGGTGAATTGATCAAGTTTTGATCAAGGGTTTGGAGGTGGTTGAATCAACAACAAACAATATGGTTTGTGGGGTTTGAATTCTTCACCTCTTGTATAAACATTTTTGCAAAGATAGGGTTAATTGCAAGTATCTCAATTCAATTTTGGATTGAGGGCAGACGTACCCATAGCGAGGCCGATTGGGGAACTGCCTAAACAAATCTTTGTGTCTTTTTATTGCTTTAACTTTCTTTAATTGTTGTTCTTGCAAATTATCGATTTCTTGTTATTTCGATTAATTCGATTGGAAATTGTTTTCAACTTTATTTTAAACTGTTTTTGTTGATATAATCACAATCACTTTGATTATGATTGGCTTTTTACATCAACAAAATAAATCGAATTTCTAAACGTGATCAATCGCACACAAAGTGTTCGATAAATTGTCTTTGAGTAGTTTTATTGCTTTGTGTTCATTGGAAATAAGCATTATGAATATCTTTGCATTTGATTGATCCATGACTTGATCATTCTTGAAAATTTTTTGTTTGTTATCATTCCATAAGGATTACGTTGTGCATATATCTTTTCGATAGTAGGTTCAGTTAGACGATTCAATTCAGGTTGTTTTTCCGCTGTGCCATACTTTTTGAAAACAAATTTTTGCCAAGAGTTTTTGGTTTTAAATTTGTGATCTATTCACCCCCTCTAGATCGAACGCTATCATCTAACATATTTTTGAAAACACTCTGATTTTGGAAAACGACGGTTGGATTTTTAAATTTGGGTCTATTCATTCCCTTTAGACCGTTTTTTCTACTTCCATATTCACACCCAATAATTGGCATCAAGAGATGGTCTTTTTATTTTGTCTAATCGACATTCAAAAGTTTGTGAATATTTCGAAAGGTGACGCTCCATGGTTCTCTCCAACAGACTAGGGAAGTCATGTACGGGGTCTGCGATCAGGTTGTGAAACATGCGAGGAGTGTAACACCCCAATTTAAATTATTTGATCGTCGTGTTATTTTTCCATTGTTGGCCTGGTTAAGGGTGTGTGTGGTTGAGTGCGTAGGTGTGTGGTCCTTAGTGGGACGGGTAGATTAGAAGTGTCGGAAGTAATTCTTGGGGTATAGGTAGTAATAGTAATATATATTTTATTATTATTATTATTGCTATTTTTAGTATTATCATGGTTACTAATATTAGTATGACTGTTTTTCTTATTAATATTATTATCCTAAGTATCAAATATTATTAATATCATTATTATTATTATTTTTAATAATTAAAAGTCAGATTTAATAATAATAAGGGTTAGTGGAGAAAAATAAGGGCAGTTTGGGCATTAAGCTGAGATTAGTGAGAACCAGTGAGTAGGGTTAGTCATAATCAGTTTTTCACAAAAAGAAGGGCTAGAGAGAGGAAGAACAAGGAGGAACTAGGACTTTGAAGAACCAATTTTCGCAGGAATTTTTTGAGCAATTTCGAGGTAAGGGGGGAGAATGGGTTAAATATTGGTGGTATGATCATGAGAGGGTAGTGGGGAGTCCTTAACCACGTAGGAATTTGTATGAATATATGTTGTTTTATGAATCTGTTGTGCATAAATGAATCTGTGATGAAAACTGTGTGAATCGAATTGTTGCGGTTCTGAATTGTGTGATATCTTGATGTTATTGCTACTGTATGAATGTATATGTTGCAGAACTGGTTTTCGTGCAGGTTGAGAGAACGAAATTAGATCTAAGACCTGTAATTTTGATGAGTAATGATAGGTGAAAGACGTAAGATGAAAAATAGGACCTAAAACTGAAGTAGAAATACGTTTAGCAGTGAAAATGTGAGGATCCCGTAGCAGAACCTTGACTGGTGTGGATAAATTCAGTTTGCGTAACAGATCTAGAAATACGCGTAACAGGCAAGGCGTTACGCGTAATTCTGGGCAAATGCGTGGTCAATACGCGTAATGGAGGGCTAAAAGGAGGTCTTGGCACGTCCCTCTGCTTGTAGGCGTAACGGTACGCGTATGGAAGCTGACCTTACGCGTATGAGAGGGAGTACGCGTATTTGGATCTGAGAGTTGAAATTCTGAGAGAATGAAACGTCTCTGCCCATACGCGTAATAGGCAGGGCAATACACGTATGGCATGGCGGGAGGAGAGGCATTACGCGTATGATACACAGCAAGATGGGCGAGCGAGCTGGGCAATACACGTACGACTCAAGACAATACGCGTATGACCAGCGAGAGTGCATAATTCTACTGTTCTGCGATTTCTTTCCCGATTTCGCGTCTGATGCAGTTCTTTTGGGTCTGAGAGGTTGGGGTCTGATACGTAACACGGGGTTTTGGGAGTTTTTCGTCATTTGTTATTCTTTATTGTTTTGTTACGTATCATTCTTTATTTAAAACTATGGTGGACCACGATTTATGTGGATTTTTGGTGTTGGCAAATTGCCGTAATTTGAATAAAACGTTTATTTCCGTTGTTTTATTTCATTAATGAAAAGGAGTTTCATTGTTGGTTTTAATGATGTAGCATCTTACTATTGGTTGTAACTCTGATTATTTTCGTATTATTTATATATTTTGAAATATGGGAAAATGGGGTGTTACAATTGGTATCAGAGCAGGTCGGTCCGTCTGGCCAGGTGTTGTAGTAGAGTCTGTCATTAGAATAGGAGTAAGTTGTGTGTTCTGACCGTATGTTGATTGTTGAACAGTATGGCAGGAAGGAATGATGCTGCTCTTGCTGCTGCTATGCAAGCTATGGCATAGCGGTGGATCCATCTAAAGTAAGTGCAGTACTTCAGTGGGAGCCTCCGAAGACAGCGACGGAGATAAGAAGTTTCTTGGGTTTGGCAGGTTATTACCGAATATTTATTGAAGGGTTTTCTAATTTGGCGTTACCATTGACTCAGTTAACTAGAAAGAATCAAGTTTTTGTTTGGGATACGGCTTGTGAGGAATGTTTCGAAGAGTTGAAAAAGAAATTGACTACGGTGCCAATATTAATTCTACCAAGTCCAAGTGAACCTTTTGTGGTGTATTGTGATGCGTCTAATATGGGATTAGGCAGAGTGTTGATGTAAGATGGAAAGGTGGTGGCATATGCTTCGCGGCAGTTGAGGGTGCAAGAGAGGAATTATCCTACTCATGATCTTGAACTAGCTGCAGTAGTTTTTGTATTGAAAATTTGGAGGCATTATTTGTATGGATCGAGATTTGAAGTATTCAGTGATCATAAAAGTCTGAAGTATTTGTTCGATCAGAAAGAACTGAATATGAGGCAGGGGAGATGGTTAGAGTTCTTGAAAGACTATTATTTTAATTTGAGTTATCATCCGGGGAAAGCTAATGTTGTAGCAGATGCTCTCAGTCGGAAGACAATTCATATGTCGACATTGATGGTAAAAGAAATGGAATTAATTGAACAGTTTAGAGACTTGAGTATGGTTTATGAAACTACACTTGAGAGTGTTAGATTGGGTATGCTTAAGGTGAATAATGACTTTTTGGATGTAATTAAGGAAAATCAGAGACTTGATGTGAAGCTAGTAGACTTGATGCCTACAGGAGGAGATGATCCTGATAATGATTTTAAAGTAGATAATGATGGTGTATTGAAATTCCGGAGCAAAATTTGTGTACCGGATAATGATGAATTGAGGAAAGGGATCTTAGAGGAAAGTCACTGGAGTAGCTTGAGCATTCATCTAGGAGCTATGAAAATGTATCATGACTTGAAAAAGTTATTTTGGTGGTCCGGTATGAAGAGGGACATAGCTCAGTTTATTTATGCTTGTTTGATATGTTAGAAGTCAAAGGTGGAAGACCAGAAACCTTCGGGGTTAATGCAACTGTTGGAAATTCTGGAATGGAAGTGGGACAGTATTACTATGGATTTTGTTACTGGTTTACCAAATACAACGAGAGGCTTTGATGCTATTTGGGTAGTGGTGGATCGACTTACGAAATCTGCCCATTTTATACCAATTAATATCAGTTTTCCGTTGTCAAAGCTGGCGGAGATTTATATTAGAATAATTTTGAAGTTGCATGGTGTTCCGTCAAGCATAGTGTCGGATAGAGATCCGAGGTTTACTTCAGAATTTTGGAAGAGTTTATAAGAAGCTTTGGGTTCTAAATTGAAGTTGAGCTCGACTTATCATCCACAGACCGATGGTTAATCAGAGAGGACTATTCAGTCGTTGGAAGATTTGCAGAGAGCCTGTGTGTTGGAGAAAGGTGGTGCGTGGGATACTCATTTTCCATTGATCGAGTTCACGTATAATAATAGTTACCATTCTAGTATTGGGATGGCATCTTTCGAAGCTTTGTATGGTAGGAGGTGCAGGACGCCTCTGTGTTGGTATGAGACCGGTGAGAATGTGGTGCTTGGACATGAGATTGTGCAACAGACTACTGAGACAATTCAAATGATCTGTGATAAGATGAAAACATCTCAGAGTAGGCATAAAAGTTATCATGATAATCGAAAGAAAGACTTGGAATTCAGTGAAGGTGACCACGTGTTCCCGAGAGTCAACCCAGTGACCGGTGTTGGGCGTGCATTGAAATCAAAGAAGTTGAATCCTAAATTTATTGGACTGTTCAGATCTTACAAAAAGTAGGCGCAGTTGCTTATAGGGTGGCATTGCCGCCTGATCTTCTGAACTTGCATGACGTGTTTCATGTGTCGCAACTTCGGAAGTATGTATCCGATCCATCTCATGTTATCCAGAGGGATGAGGTGCAGATTAGAGATAATCTTACTCTGGAGGCGATGCCGATAAGGATCGAGGATCGCAAGATGAAGCAACTCAGAGGGAAGGAGATTCCTTTGGTGAGAGTAGCTTGGGGAGGAGCTGCTGGAGGAAGTGTGACCTGGGAGCTGGAGAGCAGGATGCGAGAGTTGTATCCGAAGCTATTTCCATCAGGTACATTTTCGAGGAGGAAAATAATTTATGTGGGGGAGAGTTATAACATCCCAATTTAAATTATTTGATCGTCGTGTTATTTTTCCGTTGTTGGCTTGGTTAAGGGTGTGTGTGGTTGAGCGCGTAGGCGTGTGGTCCTTAGTGGGATGGGTAGATTAGAAGTGTCGGAAGTAATTCTTGGGGTATAGGTAGTAATAGTAATATATATTTTATTATTATTATTATTATTATTGCTATTTTTAGTATTATCATGGTTACTAATATTAGTATGACTATTTTTCTTATTAATATTATTATCCTAAGTATCAAATATTATTAATATCATTTTTATTATTATTTTTAATAATTAAAAGTTAGATTTAATAATAATAAGGGTTAGTGGAGAAAAATAAGGGCAGTTTGGGCATTAAGCTGAGATTAGTGAGAACCAGTGAGTAGGGTTAGTCATAATCAGTTTTTCACAAAAAGAAGGGCTAGAGAGAGGAAGAACAAGGAGGAACTAGGACTTTGAAGAACCAATTTTCGCAGGAATTTTCTGAGCAATTTTGAGGTAAGGGGGGAGAATGGGTTTAATATTGGTGGTATGATCATGAGAGGGTAGTGGGGAGTCCTTAACCCCGTAGGAATTCGTATGAATATATGCTGTTTTATGAATCTGTTGTGCATAAATGAATCTGTGATGAAAACTGTGTGAATCGAATTGTTGCGGTTCTGAATTATGTGATATCTTGATGTTGTTGCTGCTGTATGAATGTATATGTTGCATAACTGGTTTTTGTGCAGGTTGAGAGAACGAAATTAGATCTAAGACCTGTAATTTTGATTAGTAATGATAGGTGAAAGAGGTAAGATGAAAAATAGAACCTAAAACTGAGGTAGAAACAAGTTTAGGACTGAATTGGAGTGAAAAAGTTAGGATCCCGTAGCATAACCTGGACTGGTGTGGAGAAATTCAGTTTGCGTAACAGATCTGGCAATACGCGTAACAGGAAATGCGTTACGCGTAATGCTGGGCAAATGCATGGTCAATAGTGTAATGGAGGTCCAAAAGGAGGTCTTGGCACGACCCTCTGCCCGTACATGTAACGATACGCGTATGGAAGCTGGCCTTACGCGTATGAGAGGGAGTACGCGTATTTGGATCTGAGAGTTAAAATTCTGAGAGAATGAAATGTCTCTGCCCATACGCATAATAGGCAGGCCAATACGCGTATGGCAGGGCGGGAGGAGAGGCATTACGCGTATGATACGCAGCAGGATTGTAGTACCCCAAAATTTGCCCTACCTTTTTCTGGCTTATGTTTCTTTTTCATTTGCATCCATTAGGTCATAACTCGTTCGTAAATCATACATATCATTGGTTTTCCTAAGACATGGGATCACAATGTTCTTTAAACAGGGGATTTTATGGCTATTTATCAGAGCACGGAGTGGAGAATCGAAACTGGAGCCACAACATCATTTTTCAAGCAAAATGGGCTTTTTTGGCCTGAGTAACCAGTTAACACAATTGTAGTGTAATTATGTTAACCGGTTAACACAGGAAAATTTTGCATATTCTGCTGCTTTTTCATGATAGCTCCATTGCACACTTGGGTTTTGATTGTACAAAGCATTATAGCAGCAAATGGAATATTCTAGACATCTCTAGGCATTTCAATTCAATTCAATTCCAAGGGCATTGATTCTAGTGCTTCAATTCAAATCAAGTGCACCATATTCCTTGTTTTCCAAGCATTTCCACCTTTGGATGTTGAAATTCACCTTGGGATTATTACCGAGTTGATCCTAACTAACCGAGTCAACTACCTTGACTTGGTGAGTTGAGTGTAACTAACTCCGACCCTAGATCCAAACCCAAAGCTAAGTCCAAAGCAAATCCCAAACCTCCCACACTCCAAACCTAAAGTCTATATAAGAAATCATTCACTCATTTTTAGGGGATACACCATTATACACCATTTTTCACCAAATTTCTCACATCTTCATCTCAATTCTCTCTTCCAAACCCTCACAAAAAGCTCGTATTTCTTGAAGGATAATCACTTTTCACATTGAAAAGTGATTAATTCTTGAGCTCAAACTCCATCATTTGGATCTCTTTGGTTGGATTTCTGGAAGTTCAGATTATTCCACTTCAATCCAAGGGTTTCACACCATTTATTTTGGTGCAAGTTCGATCTCGGTGATTTTTCGCGATTTTGCTCGGTTTCGACGCGTTTCGGCTACTAATAGAGGAATATTTGGTTTTCTTTAATTTTCTGCACCAAGATCACTTTGCAACAATCACCAAAGCAAATCTCCGCTTTGTAGGTTGGTTTTCCTCAGATCTATACTTGATTTAGCTTATTTGCAACTTATTCAATGTAGATCTTTGGTGATTTTTGATTTGGATCCACGGCGCTTGAATTTGATTCTTGATGTGTATGATTATTAGATTCAATTGATGTTTGAGGACTATAATTCCATGTAATTTCGTGATTAATTGATTGCATGTTCATTTGGATGCTTGGATAAGTGATTTGCTGCTGAAAAGTGCTTTTGGAACTGGTTTTTTTGAACTCTGTCCCAAAGTAACCGGTTAACACAATTGCAGTGCAATTATGTTAACCGGTTAACATGTGTATTTTTTACGTAAATTGTCTAATTTTTAACTAAGTAACCGGTTACTCACCGTTTGTTAACCGGTTACTCTGGGACAGAATGTGTATTTTTGTGCATTTTCTTGCTTGTTTGAGATCCTTTTCATGCCTAAACTTCATGGATTAATGTGTGGATGATTGGTGGACTATTCTTGAGCTGTTTCACTTCACACTATTGCATGAGTATGATTTTTCGACACGCGGTTCTTGATTGTTAATCGATGAATGTTTATGCTCGCGTTGTTGATTAATTGATGTAATGATCACATAATGCACACACATAGAGCTTGTTAATTGTTAATTGATGCTTGTGTTGCTGGAATTGTTATGTGCATGTTCGTTTGCTTTCTATTTCAATAGGTGCACATTTGTTTTAATTTGTTCACATGCTTAATAATGTGTATTCTCTTACAATGTGCATTATTCCATGGTGATTTCAAGAATTGTTTACCATGATTTATGGTGTGATTATGATCATGTTGGATTGAATAATGTGCAAGGCTTGAAGCATGTTTGTTCTTTTATGAATGAATCATTTGTGAGTGCATGCTGCCCCTGATTTTGAACTAACCATTTTGTGTAGAGGCTAATGGTAAGTTGAGTGTGTGGATATGCTTCCACACACACCTTCTTCCCTCATCTTTTAATGCTTTCTCTTTTGTGTTTGTGCAAAGCATTTCAATGCTTCTTTGTGCAACTGCTTTCATCCCTTTAGGTTCTTAACTTCAATCTTTGAAGTAAGTTAGAACTTGTTTTCCTTCTCTCTTGTTTTAGAGTTAGGTTTCTAAACCACACTTAACCATTAGGAACATCCATGTATGATAACTTTAGGGTTTGAGTCCTAATCCCCCTCATTAGATTTTACCTTTCTCAACCTTTGAGTTTCTCTTCTTCTCATCTCAAAACAAAAAAAGCAAAAACCACTTAATAAAGGCACAACACATATTGTATTTGAGCCTTTCATGTGAGAATAAGATAGTGAGGGGTCTTCTCTCACTTTCTTAGAATGTTTAACATACGTCCCGTCTTGGATCGATATGCGAGGCATTTGATCCTACGTGAAAGACTTAAATGCAATATGCGTTATACACACCAATAATCAAAATACTTCTTTCTAAAATACAAAAACAAACAAATTCTCTTCTCATCTCCTTCATTCTATTCCTTAAGAACTCGTCATGTCCGTTCTACCGCAAACAGGCAACGCCTAAGTCTCCATACAGCGAGTTGCAACACCTAACTGCTGGGATGCACACTCTGACGTTTCCATTAAAAAACACAATGAAAGTAACCCTTGTTGAGGGGAACTACGTCGCTCTGATTCTCATGTTCTCGATGAGATACGTAGGCAGTGGGGTAGGGCCCATTCGAGCACTTTTTTATTTTCCCTACATTTGTTTCCCGTTCTCTTTCCATTCCTTTTCCAGCATCTTTTCTATCACCCTTTGATCAAAACAGCAAGCGTGGATCCCGTCGAGTACGATGGACGCGTGGGGGTGCTAATACCTTCCTCTCGTGTAATCGACTCCCGAACCCAGTTCTCTTGGTCGCAAGACCTCGTTCTTTCCTTTCCCTCAGGTTTACGCAGTGTTTCCTTTCCCTCTCTTGGGATAAATACACATTACTGGCGACTCTGTTTCCGTGCCACTTTCGCGTTTGTACTTGGATGAAAATCCCGGGAGCGACAGCTGGCGACTCTGCTGGGGATTTAGGAGACCCAAAATCTCTGGTTCCCTAAGCGAGTCAATCCTAGCGCTTGTCTGTTTTTATTTCATTGGGTATTTACTTTGATGCTGTTTTTACTGTTTTACTGTATTGCTATTTACTGTATTACTACTTTACTGTACTTATTGTATTTTCTGCATTTATTTCATTACTATACTGGACTGTGCTGCGCTGTTTTTCTGTTTGGCGGGATGGGTATTCTGAGAGATAAGCCCATTACACAGGCTTGAGTACACACATAGGACTAGAGTGGATAGTAGTGTGGCCTACGTAGCATCTTGGTACGTATGGTTTACATGAAATCCACGCCCAGACGAGGTTTTCTTGGGAGATGTTCTGATTTGCGTGTCTTGTGCATTTCGGAGTGTTAACCTAGAAAGTCGTTGACACTGGTGACCATTCCTGAGGACTCAGTTGTGGCACTCCTCCCGAGATGTGATAATGGCAGACCAGAAATGGTAAACCCATTACACATTCTTGATCCGAGGGCCCAATGCTGGGAACTTGCCATAGGATTACCTTTGTTTTGGGGGAATCAGTGGACGACCTCTTTGTTTGGCGATAGTATTGTACCCATCAGGATGAATGTACTATTGTTTCTCAAATCGAGAATCTGAAACTGAGGATCCCAGTTTTAGTACCCACATGTGAGAATGGGCGGGCATTTACATGTTTGCAGGTAACCGTAACCTTCACCCTACCTGGTACTTTGGTTTTCCTATCAGTGTAGACTTATCAGCCTGGTATTCTGGTTATCCTAGTTATTTCGGTATTCTTTTCATAACAGACTCATGAACTTATTCAGTCATCAACATAGCATAATGATTATTCAGATTATATGGAAGCTTTGATCCCATGTCTTATTGCATTCATAACATTGCATTTTCATAATCATTTGCATAACAGGTGTTCGAGGTTTGGTTATTCTTATTCTGGTCTGGTTTCCTCGGAATTTCAGATTTAACTGCTCAAGCCATTCAGAAGTTGACCATGGATCAAGTTCAAGTCGAGTTGAGGGAAATTCGAAGCCAAATTGGGCAGTTTATGGGGGACATGGAAGCTTTGATTCAAGACCAGAAACTGTTGAAGGAGGAGGTCCACCAACTGAAGACTCATATGAGTCTGATTATGGAAGTTGTGAGAGGTGTGTTAAGCAAAGATAATACTCCCATGCCTGAGGCCGCGGATGGAATTGTCTTTCCTTCATTGTTTGAGGGATCCCTCCCAAAGAGTGATGTGCCCTCAGATTTTCTGCACAACTTGGGGTTTCAAAATTTCCTCATCAGCAGTTACCTCTCGTTTCCCAAGACAACCCCAAGGCTAAGAAGTACCCACCAAAGTCGAAGAAAGCTGACGGAATCTTTGATCCGATTCCTATGTCTTATGCTCAGCTGTTGAGGTATCTACTTCAGCTCCAATTGGTTGAAGTTCGGACGATAAATCCTCCTCGTGGAAAGCTCTCATTCGATTACAATGCAAATACCCATTGCAATTTTCACTCTGGTGCGCCGGGGCATGATGTGGAAAAATGTAAAGCTTTTCATCATGTGATCCAGGATCTGATCGTCGTGAAAGCAATTGAATTCACGTCGGGCGACGTAAGCGTACAAGGTGGTCTTACTCCTGTTGCTGCGAAAGAAGTGAATATCCCGGTTTCCCCTCCTGAAGTTGCACCAAGTCAGGGGCATTTCTCACAACCTAGGGTTTTGGAATCTCCACGTCCCCAATTGTTGCTTGTTCCTAAGCTGGGTTTGAGGATGAAAGCGCCCGAATGAGAGAAAGGTACAAGTCGGTATCGGCAACAGAGCTATCATATGAAGAGTCAACAAAAGTCCAGAAGGCAGGAGAGAAAGTTTGATCCCATTACTGTTCCTTACAGTTATCTGCTTACTCGTTTACTTCAAGACTCTTTGATCGAGCTAAAGGAAGCTGCTCCTGTTCCGTATCCCCTTCCCCCAAATTATGACAAGAGTGTTAGATGCGAGTACCACTCAGGGACACAGGGGCATACCATTGAAGATTGTAAGGTGTTCAGACACAAGGTGCAAGATCTCGTTGACGTTGGGTTTATCATTTTCACTGAAGACGGTCTGTACGTTAACTGAAGCTTCCCAAGTGAGCACATGAGACCGTAAAGACATCTCCTGAAGCAATCGGTCCAGTCGGAGCCAAGCCTCCTCAGCAATGGCGAACATCATTTTTCTTTACTACATTTTCATTTGTAATTTGCATTACTGGTTAATGTTTGCATGTAATAAACTGGTTTGTTCTTGAATAATGATCTTAATGCAATAAGTATGTTTTTCTCGAAGAAGTTCATTCGTACTCACTCATTTAATGTTGGTATGCACTACAATATTAACTGTCTTGTTTAAACTCTTGGAGGGAGGATGATGAGATGATACTGCAAAATCTTTGGGTGTATGCTTTTGAATAAGACCCTGCTGATGATGTACAGGCATTGTTTCAACTTCCCAAACACCGAAGATATAAGGGAGTGAAACCTTTGTAAAATCCTGTTGAGCCTAGAAGTAGGAGTTTCTTTCTGAAAATGAAAAAAAACCCTCAATCTTAACCTGGGGTAGGGTAGGTGTCAGTTAATTTGACCGAGCGTTCAAATTTCAAAAGGAATGTGCATCTAAGGATCAATTACACCTATGGTTATCCCCCACCAACTAAAGAGTGAGATAGTCACAACCTAAATAAGTCAGACAAACCTGTGTCACACGATTCATTAAAAAAAAATCAATCAAAAGAAAAAAAGAAAGCCCGCTAAGTCGAAACTTGAAAACAAGTGACTTAGGCAAAAGTTAGGGCATCCCGCTGGACTTCAAAATCGAAAATTTCAAAAGAATCAGTCCAGGAAAAAAAAACAAAAGATTGAAAAGCGAAAATGGATTACAAAAGAAAACTCCTCGAATAAAGAACAAATCGTGTGAATACAGACGCCAAAGACGAAAGGGGAGAGTGTCACTCTGCAAACCGTGTGGATTCCTTAACCATCCTCATACCATGCATTAACCTTTTGAAAGATGAGCGCTTGTGTCGAGTTAACTGAACGTAGGACCGGAGAACATCAAGGAGAAGGGGTGGGTACAAACAAAATTTTGATCCATAAATCCTTTTTTTTCTTAAACCATGAACCAGGCCACGTTACAACCCTCAAAAGTCCTAATTGAAACAGTGTTTATTCTGAAGGCGTACTTTAATGAGATAGCGTTCCTGACTCCCATGAGTTGTGCTGAAAGACCTTTGTTGGTATTGCATGTGCATGCTATTTTCCATTTGAAAATTTTTTTTTGTCGCATCTTAACTAGTGACTCGTTCGCAGATATTGGCGATATCTTTTCGATAAACACTTCGAGATTAATATACGTGTTGCATTATAATTCTCATTCATGGAATAAATATTTTCTACTTGCTCACATGTATTTGACACCAATAAGGCTTACAAAGTGAACATCAGTCGAGAATTATGATCCAGCCAAAGTGAGATGCTTGAAAACTCTGAGGGATGAGAGTGACAAGGGACATGTTACCAAGTGATTCCGTCGAGTGTGGGCTTTCACGATAATTCGTGCTAAGAAGTTGTCAATCAGGGGCAGTTACATTGTGAATATCTCTGCAGTTTGGTTAAGCTGGGGCAATTATGTTGAGAATCTGGGGCAATTAAGTCGAGATTTAGAAAATCTCTCGAAGGTTAGTCAGTTAGAGGAACTCCTTCACATATCAGTCAGTCAGGGGCAATAAATCATTTCAAGGCTGGGGCAGGTCACCCTAAGAGCACAAGAAGTTATTCTCTTCGGAGGACGGTTAATCAAAGTCATGGGGCAAGATATGCCGGATCTTGAAGACATGTCCATTCACAAGTTCCTTTATGGGTTTCTGCTTCATCTGGACACCTTTTTTTGCCATATCGCATCTGCAAGGCCCATGTTGATAGCTGACACGTGACGTCCCAAGTAGAGTTTCTCGCCTCGGCAGAGATGGCTTAAGTTTTATCATTCAGCAGAGCGTTATGAAGATTGTGAACCATTCCCCCCAGCAAGAGTTCAGGAGTTCGCTCTCCCTTAGCCAGCTTGACGAAGGTTATTGCCCTTTAGCAAGAGTTCATATTCCTGTACAGGATAAGAGTGTTAGGTAGGGGCTTCCCCAGTTTGCGGTAAAGTTGTTTCCGTCTCCCCAACAAAGTAAAGGTAAGAGGCAAGCATCCAACAAAGGAGTAAGTTCGATGTTGTCCCCCAGCAGAGCTGATATCGTCAACCATTATTCCCCAAGCAGATATGTTGGTGGTGGTGGATGGTCCCCAACAATTCAACGGTCGATTGTCATTGGCACTTTTCTTCAGCAGATTCCCAGGATGTTTCTCCAGCAGACGATTGTTGTTCGTACTTTCCTGCAGAATGGAGGTTTTAGTCGGGATCCCGAGCAGTTACGACCCTGAAGGCAGTTCAGTTTGTTGTCCCCAGCGGAGTTAGCCTCATCTCTTCAGCATTTATTTTGCTGGAGTACTCCTGTTGCATATTGTCACTCCCAGGATTTGTATCCATGGTACAAACGCGAAAGTGGCGCGGAAAAATAGAGTCGCCAGCAATGTGTATTTATCTCAAGAGAGGGAAAGGAAACACTGCGTAAACCTCAGGGAAGGAAAAGAGCATGGTCTCATGACCAAGAGAAATGGGTAAGGGAGTTGGTTACGCAAAGGGAAGATGTTAGCACCCAACACGTCCATCGCACTCGACGGGATCCATGCTTGTTGTCTCGATCAAAGGGTGTCGTCATCTGGAGCTCCACTGCTACTGAACCAGAGAAGGAACGAGAACGGAAGAGAATGAAGAAACGAAGAAGAAAATAAAAAAAAGAAGTGACTCGATAGGACGTCCTCGGAGTCCTAGGCCTACGTATTCCCTCGGGAATAGGAAAATCAGAGTCAACGTAGTTCGGACACGAACTAAGGGGGGAAGTTGCTCGCCAAGACATCGCCGTCTTGTGCCTACGTATCCTCAATCGGACGAGAGAGAGGAAATTAGAGCAGTCGTAGTTTGACCTACGGGTTGGTGAAAAGGTCTCGATCACACGGAGGCAAGAGACAACAGAGAGGGAAGTTAGTTGTTAGTGTGCTCGCCGAGATATCGCATCTCGTGCATACGTATCCTCAATCTATCCAGAGAGAGGAAGTCAGAGCGTCCGTAGTTCGCGAAACTACGGGAAAACGGGATCTCGATCACACTGAGGCGAGAGAAAAGGGGGAGACGCACGGAAGGTCTAAGGGAAACTGAATCCTACATGTTATCATACAAAATGGCTCTAAGGTCAGGATTAGAAGGGAGCTAACCTAATATTGTCATGCTTGGATTGAGAGCCTAATGTCTATCCTACTCGGAGCTTAATCAGAAATTAAGTCGAACTAGGAGCCTTAAGAGAGCATATGAATACAAAGAAATCAAGAAGTAAACACCATACAGCTCAATCACAAAGAGAGAATCAAATATGTAACCAAGTACGGGGAAATTCAAGTACAAAAAGAAAATCAGAAACTAATCAAGAATATCCAATTAAAAATGCTAAGTAAAAATCAAGATTAAATTCTAACAAGAAAAGTTAATCTAAAATTAATTCTAAAATTAAACCTAAAATTAATTTAAGTTAAGTTCTAGAAAAAAAATCTAATTCTAATTCTAATTTAATTTCAAAAACAAGATTATTTTTTAAAACTAAAATTAAAAGGTCAATTAAAATTCAAAATCAAAATTAAAATCTAATTAAGGTTTAATTCTAAAATTATTATCTAATTAATATCTAAAAAAAAAAGAAGATAGAATTAAATGATAAGAAAAAACTAAATAAAATGAAAAGAGGGGTGCAGCCAGCAGATTGGGGGGTGTGAGAATCAGGGCCAGGCACTGGGCCTTAGAACTCAGGTCTAAAGGAAATTTTATGCAGCCAGGGGGGGGTGTCAACTGAAAAACGGGTGTGCGGAAGACAACCAGGCGAGTGGGCTTAAGGCCCAAGGTTCAAAGATCTTGTTTTCGTCCAGAGGGGTGCGAAAAGAGTGATTGAGGGTGTAGAAAGGAGAACACATATGGGCCTAGAAAGTCCGGTCCAAACATTAACAGAGTTCTGACCTAAAACACAAAGATGTGCCTCTTTTCCTTCATCCGTAACCCTCTTCTTCTACTTCACCTTCTCCAAAAAATTCCGCCATCCTCCGTCTCGCTTCTTCGCCCACACATTGCCTTCATCTTCCTCACAACAAAATCACGCTCCATGTTCATCATCATTGCCATCTCTCTGTTTGCTCTCCACTTTTATCACTCTCCGCCGTCATCATCCCTCTTACTGAATCCTCTTCTTTCGCTCTCCGGCGAAACACCGCCGCATAAGCACCCTGTCTCCGCTCAACCCATTCGAACCTTACTCCCCTCTCTAATTCTACGAATCCATGCTCCTTGCACACTCACCTCAACCTTCTTCCTTCGCCTTCATACTCTTCTTCTTCTCAACGCCGAAAAATCACCAATATCCCTCGCCGTTAAGTCGCACAACCACCACCTCCATCTCACTCCGCAAACCTCTAAGTTCAAAGCCCTCACCGAGAATTTGACCTCTCTGCTAAACACTCACGAACAAAAATGCAGAAGGAACAACAACACACAACAAGAATCACAACACACTCAACATCAACAACACAAATTGCTCAAAAACAAATTCAAGAACAATCAGTAAAGAGAAAGAGATTTGGAGTACCTATTGGAGTTGCTCCGATGGTGCTTCAATCCGGGAATCTAATCCAGGTATCGTACCTCACCTTCTCAGAATTCGAATTAAATCTCCTATTCTTCTACCACTTCTCCTTCGTGCGTAGCTTCAATTGTTGTTGTTGAATTAAGTTGAACACTGATTTTACAGGTGAATGGCTGAGGTTCAATTTTCTTCTTTTTTCTAAATATTTTACGCAAAGATGATGGAGTAAGGTGTTGATTCTTGAAGATGAATGAGGGCAGGTTTTTGCAGGTTGATGATGTGGTTCGTGAGGTTTCAAGCTGCGTCTGAAGAAGGTTTGCTGAGGTTATGTGTTTCTCAATCTCTCTTCTTCTACTCTCTGTTCTGCTTCTGAGTTTGTTTTAGAAGGATGGTGAAGAAGGTGTGTGGTTTGAAGAGTTTAAAAGGCGTGTTCAATAGTGATTTCGGCAGGGTGACAAGGGATCCAAGAGCTTGGTTTATGACAGAGAATGAGAGAGATTTTATAGGAGAATATGCAGGGTATTTTGGGGAATAAAATCTGGTGAAAATTGTTGTTACGCATTTCACGTCGTTTTGAATTTGTACGAATGATTTGGTGCTGGTGTGTTGTGTGGAGTATGCTGCAGTGTGGTAGCAGTAGAGGGCGTGAAAGGGTCATACAAGTTGTGGTTGTTTTGATAGCAGTCGGGGCCGCGTTTTGCAGAATTGTGGCACATGTTTTGTCTGGTAGTGGAATTGTGGTTATTGGCAATTGTGTGTGAGAGTTCGCACGTTTGATGTGGGGTCAGTAGAAAATTGGTGGAAAGGTACGGTTTGCTCTTGTTGTAGCTGGCAGTGGCGTGATGAGGAGTATTTGTGTATGGCGTGACTTGGTTGGGACCTAAGGCTTCACAGGTTTTGAAATCAGTTTGTCATTTGTAAATTGGCATAAGAAAAATATCTTTTGATGAGTGGCTTTTGTTATGTACAATGGACTTGTGACCCTTATTTTTTTGGTTCAATTATTGGTGTATGACTTTGTGTAAATGGGCCTTGTAGAAATAATAGATTTTTTGAAAATTTATGGAAGAAAAGTGATAATAAAATGGGTTTGGATATTTGAAGTGGATAATGGATTTTTGAAATGGATATGGATTAATAAGTCGATAATTGAATAGAAATGGATTAAAAATGGATAAAATGAATTTGGAATATTTGGATAATTGAAAAATGTGGATTAAAAATAGAAATGGGTTTAGAAATTGGTTTAAGAAAGAAAAAACAAAAGAAATGGTTCATGATGAGGATATTAAAAAAAATGGTTTAGCAAATGGATAACCAAATGAGTCCAAAACGAAATCCCAAATTTTTCACAAGCCTCTTATAAAATGGTCACAACTACCACTGAACAATCTTGCCACATAAACAAAACATCTAAATCAAACATCCTCTGAATCTCTGATCAAATGAATCCTGGCTCTCTAAATTCATGCTCGAGAAATAGCCCACTGACTTGAAGTTACACGCCTTATCCTGAAATAGAAACCGACTGAACCACCTCTGAATAGGGCCAACGAGAAAAATCCTTTGATCCCATGTCTTGGAAAACCAATGCAAAGTATGATGCAAAGTTATGACCTAATGATGATGCAAATGAATATGAAACAAAAGCCAGTTAAGGTTAGAAATGAGAGGGCAAATTTTGGGGTGCTACAGCTGCCCCTATTCAATCGACTTGGACCTGAAAGGGTGATAGCAATGACTTTCAGACATTCAAGGTCGAAGGTGATTGAATACAACAAGAACCCGAAAATTTGCAAACTGTGGGGAGAGAACTGACATAGTGATTTCCAGCCGAAGATGGACTCATATCCAAAGGTTAGTAGAATTAACAAACCTACAAAGATGACTCCGCTGGGGATAAGAAGGTAAACCATTAACTCTGAGGTTGAGGAAAAATGGAATCAGCTCTGAGATTGAGAAAATTTGGAGTAAACAGCAACACTGAGGTTGAGAAAAAGGTAGACATCAACTCTGAGGTTGAGAAAAAAAACCCAAACTTCAAACTCTGAGGTTAGAAAAAGGATATACGTCAACTCTGAAGTTGGTAAAAGGGGCGTCAACCCTGAGGTTGGACAAAAAGGGGGTATTCATCAACTCTGAGGTCGAGAAAAGGTGTCCGACAACTTTGAAGTTGGAGAAGAAGAGGTATGACAACTCTGAGGCTGGAAGAAAGGAGGTACGACAACTCTGAGGTTGGGGAGGAATGACGTCAACTCTGAGGTTGGGGACGAAAGACATCAACTCTGAGGTTGGGGAAAAAAGGATTGTTCATCAACTCTGAGGTCGAGAAAAGGTATACGACAACTTTGAAGTTGGAGAAAGGCGTCAACTCTAAGGTTGGAGAGAAGATATATGATAACTCTGAGGTTGGGGAAAAATAGGTACGACAACTCTGAGGTTGGAGAAGCAGGGCGTCAACTCTGAGGTTGGGGAAAAATATGTGCGACAACTCTGAGGTTGGAGAAGAAGGGCGTCAACTCAGAGGTTGGGGGAGAAAAGGCATCAACTCTGAGGTTGGAGATCAAAGATATACGACAACTTTGAAGTTGGGGAGGAATGGGTCATTCATCAACTCTGAGGTTGAAAAAAGATATGCAACAACTCCGAGGTTGGAGAAGAAAGGGGAATATTCATCAACTCTGAGGTTGAGAAAAGGTACATGACAACTTTGAAGTTGGTAAAAGGGAAAGGATATTTCATTAACTCTGAGGTCAAGAAAAGAACCACAACAACTTTGAAGTTGGTAAAGGAGGGCGTTAACTCTGAGGTTGGGGAAGAAAGAGATGTACGACAACTCTGAGGTTGGAGAAAGGCGACAACTCTGAGGTTGGACAAAATAAGCGTCAACTCTGAGGTTGGGATCACTGTTTTGATTGAGGGTTGATCTGGGCTTTCACACAAGGTACCAAATCTGGGTTATGCTCCGCATGCATATGTTTGAATTCTCTTTCAATGGCGTAATGCTCCATACGAAATGGAAATGCTACGCGTTTTAAGGATACAATGCAATGATGATTACTACATGCAAGAATGAGAGGACACTCCGCCATGGAATGCGCAGAATAGAACAAGCAGACTTCACTGAGGAAGGGATCACCAATATCTGATCTCCCGTGGGGAGATAACCAACTGTACCACCAATAACTACTGGTGATGCAAACTCTGTAGGGGAACTGCAAGCTGAATTACAAACTCTGTCGAGGAGATGCCAATGAAGATTGGACTTTTAACTGCTGAGACTGCCAATAACCATTGGACTTTGACTTACGGGGAAATACCAAATCTGACTTTTAAGGAAGAGAATACTCTGACTTCTCACTGTCTTCAACCTGCTTGAAAATATTCCATCGTCTTACCCTACTGAGAATGAGGAATCCACCTGCACTGCTGGGGATAAGGAATCTTCATAAAGAACCCCTTTCGATTTGAGGACGATTCTCTGCTTGGGGAAGAAGATCAATTTCAGCACCTTGCTAGGACAAGGATACCTTCTGGCTTCTTGCTGGGGAAGAGACTTAGTGCTTCAAGTTTCTGTTAATCAACTGCATACTGATCATCAAGAGTGAACAACGGTTCCTTTAATTCTTGACTTGCCCCAGACCACAGGGTCATGGAAGAAATCATCTCAAGAGGATTTTATAGAAGACTGGGAGTTCACAATGCCCCAGGGTCTTCAAACTCTTGGAGAGATTTATCGGATCTCGACGTAACTGCCCCAGACTGTATAATCTATGAAGGAATTTGCCTCGAGAGGACTTGTAATGACTTGAAATACTCTGCCTCAGTATTTCGAACCTTGAAGAGGTACCTCTGATTAACCGTCTTCTGGAGAGGATAACTTCTCATGCTCCGGAGGTGGCCTGCCTCGATATGAGCTTTGAAGTGACTTTGCTCCTGATCTTCGAATGAATGCCCCAGAATAGCTGAACTTCAGAGAGATTTCTCGACGTGACTGCCCCAGATTGGCTACATCTTAACACGACTTACTGGGGATAGCCCATGCTTCACAAAGCCTCTTGGAAATATGCCCCTTGATACGACTGTCCTTCAGAATTTTCAAGCCTCCCAACTTGGCAGGATCAAGCTTCTTGACTGACGCTCATTGTGTAAGCTTCCTTAATGCTTAGGCACATGTATGCAAGTAGAACAAGTTTAGTATGAGAATGATAATTCTAATGCAACAAACATGTTAACCTTGAAGTTTTTATTGAAAAGATATGTCGTAAAACCCTGTGAATGAGTCACTAATTACAACATTTATTTTTGAATGGAAAACAATACGCACATGCAATACCAACAAAAATATTTTATTAGCACGATTCATGGGAGTCAGGAACGCCATCTCGTTGAAGTACGCCTTCAGAATAAACCCTGCTTCAATTAGGACTTCTAAGGGTTGTAACGTGGCCTGGTTCACGGTTTTAGAAAAAAGGATTTATGGCTCAAAATTTGTTTGTACCCACCCATTCTCCTTGATGTTCTCCAGTCCTACGTTCAGTTAATTTGGCGCATGCGCTCATCACCAAAAGGATTTTTGTGAGGATTGAATGACAGTTAAGGAACCCACAAGGTTTTTGGAGTGGCAACCACCCTTTTGTCTTTGGTGTTACGGTCACATGACTTGTTCTTGCGAGGATTTTTCTTTTGATCATTTCTTTTTGTTTTTCGCTTTTTTTTATTTCCCTAATTTTTCCTGGACGGATTCTTTTTTTAATCTTTCGATCTTGAAGTCCAGCGGGATGCCCTAACTTTTGCCTAAGTCGCTTATTTTCAAGTTTGAACTTAGCGGGCTTTCTTTCTCATTTTTTCTCTTTTTTTTTTGAACAAATCGTGTGACACTGGTTGCCTGACTTGTTTGAAAGGGTTGTGACTACTTCACTCATTGATCACTGATGGATAACCATTATGGTTTCACACCCCTTGATCTCCTGATGTGTGAGGGAAGAAAAGTAATGGATCCTTAGATGCACACTCCTTTTGAAATTTGAACGCTTGGTCAAATTACTGACAACTACCCTGCCCCTGGTTAAATGTGAGGTTTTTTTCTAATGGAAAGAAACTCTTACTTCAAGGCTCAAAGGGGTTGACGAGGGTCTACCTCCCTTATATCTTCGGTGTTTGGGGATTTGAAACAATGCCTGTACATCCTCAACAGGGTTTTATCCAAAAGCACACAACCAAAGACTTTGCATTTTTACTTTATCATCCTCCCTCAAGAGTTTAAAACAAGAAAGCTGGTATTGCAGTGCATAGAAACATTATATGAATGAATAAAAATGAATTACTTCAATAAAAAACATATTCATTGCATTAAAACATCATTCAGAACGCAAACAAGTTTTTTAGGCATACAATGCTTTAACAAGAAATGAAAAACTACAAATGAAAATGCAGTAAAGAAACTGAAGATCGCCATCGCTGAGGAGGCCTGATTCTGTCTGGACGTACTTGAAAACTGAGTGCTCACTTGAGACAGGAGGCTTTTATTGATGTACATATCATCTTCAGTGAATGCAATGATCTCTGAGTCCACCAGGTCTTGCACCTTGTGCTTGAACATGTTGCAATCTTCAATGGAATGACCCGGTGTGTCTGAGTGATACTCGCATCTAGCATCCAGATCATAATAAGGAGGAATGGGGTCGAGGACAAGCTTGGCCTCCCTTAGTTCAACCAGAGAATTCTCAAGTAGATGGGCAAGAACATCACTGTGAGGAATAGAGAGTGGATCGAACCTTCTCGCAGGCCTTCGTGATCTTTGTTGTCCCTGTTGCTGATGAGCATAAGGTCGCTGATACCGAATAGGCTGTTGAACAACAGGAGGAATATACACAGCACTAGCTTCTCCTTCCTTTCTCTTGGAGGACCCAGCATAAGGTTTCTTTGCATCTTCAGAGGAACTGGCAGCCATTTAAATTTCTCCCGTTTTGATGCCGTTTTCGACTCTTTTTCCTGCCAATACAAGGTTTGAAAACCCGGCTGACAAACATCCAACCAATTTCTCATAATAAGGCCCCTGAAGCATATCCATGAACATATCAATGAGCTCTCGTTCCATCATCGGAGGTTGAACTCGGGAAGCCAATTCACGCCACCTCTGGGCGTACTCCCTAAAGCTTTCATTGCTCTTTTGAGACATATTCTGTAACTGGGTCCGATTGGGAGCCATATCAGTGTTATATTGGTAGTGCTTGATAAAGGCCTCCACCAGCTCCCTCCAATTACGGACATGGCATCTCTCTAATTGCATATACCATTCCAAGGATGCCCCAGACAGGCTGCCCTGGAAGAAATGCATCAGCAATTTCTCATCTTTAGAATACGCAGCCATCTTTCGTGCATATGCCCTGACATGCATCCTGGGACAAGTGGTACCATTGTATTTCTCAAAAGTGGGCGCCTGAAATTTATGCGGAATCACAACACCGGGAACCAGCCCCAAATCCTCCAGATCCATACCTATAGAATTTTGATTCACAACACCCCTTAGTTGTTCTTCAATCAGTCTAAGCCTCCGATCATTATCCACTTGAGTAGCATCAACACCTTGCATAGAAAAAATGTCATCCTGTTGGTCATCATAACGACGGCCATGCACAGCGCAAACACTATTTCCTCCTCCGACAACAGAGGGAATCACCACCTGTTCTCCTCCGCCCGGAGGTATCACAACACCAGGAATAGGGATCTCTACGCCTGCAGGTCCTCCCTAAGTACCGTTACCAGCAACGCCATTATGGATTCCGCCATGAAGAACCCCGTCTTCATCCACCCTTGCCACTAAAGGTTGGACCAGAGTCCTCAGTTGCCCCTGCCCTTGGGCAACACCTTGCATCAATTCCATGAATTGGGCCATGCGAGCTTGCATGGCGGCCATATCTGCTTGCATTTGCTCCATAATTCTTCTGAATGGCTTGAGCAGTTAAGTCTAAAATTCTGAAGAAAACCAGATCAGGACAAGAATAACCAAGCCTCGAACACCTGTTATACAAATGATTATGCAATGTAAATGCAATGTTCGAATATTTCCAAGGAATCACCCTGATTTGATTCAAGTTTTTTTTTCACAGGCGAACCACAAGAAATGGATGGAAATGCTCAACTGCGAGTCTCAAAGTTAATGTCCCTTGGAAATACAAGAACATGTATGCAAAAATGATGATGCAGATGCAACAGACATGGGATCAAGGTATCCATGATGCTCAAAATTGCTGTTGTTCTGCTGACTGAACAAGACCCCAAATATCAAAAACCCAGAAATCCAGAATAACGACCCATTCGAACTGCCAGAATATCAGGATGATAACAGTACACTGTTGAGAAATCCAGTAAACCGGGTAGGTTGAAGGTTTCGGTTACCTGCAGACTTGCAAACACCCATCCCCTCTCACATGTGGGTTCTAGAAAACCGAGGATCTTCAGTATCCCGGGCTCTCAGGTCGAGAAATGATGATACGTTCACCATTTCTGGTTTGGCATCATCATCAATCGAGGAGGCCTCAACTGATTCCCCTAAAAAATAAGGTCATCCTATAGTAAGTTCCCAGCATTGGGTCCTCGGATCGACAAGTGTAATGGGTTTGCCATTTCTGGTCTGCCATAATCACATGATGGGAGGAGAGGCGTTGCTGAGTCCTCGGAGAAACGATCGCCAGAGTCGACAGCTCTCTAGATCAACATTTTGAAATGCGCAAGACACGCACGTCAGAATATCTCCCAAGATAGCCTCGTCTGGATGTGAATTTCGTGAACACCAAACGCACCAAGACGGGGCGTAGGTCCCACTACTTTCCACTCTAGCCCTAAGTGTATGCTCAAGCCTGTGTATTGGGCTTATCTCTCAAAGAATCCCAACCTGCCAAACAGAAAACCAGCACAACACAACACAGTCCAGCATAATAATGAAATGCAATGCAATAAATGCGGTAAAAATAGTAAAACAGTAATACATAGTAATATACAGTAAAATAAAGCACAACAGTAAACACCCAATGAAAATAAACAAACAAGTGCTAGGATTGACTCACAAGAGGGGATGGACCAACAATAGGTCAACCAAAGATTCTGGGTTCGATCCCCAGCAGAGTCGCCAGCTGTCGCTCCCGAGGATTTGCATCCATGGTACAAACGCGAAAGTGGCGCAGAAAAACAGAGTCGCCAGCAATGTGTATTTATCCCAAGAGAGGGAAAGGAAACACTGCGTAAACCTGAGGGAAGGAAAAGAGCATGGTCTCACTACCAAGAGAAACGAGTAAGGGAGTCGGTTACGTGAAAGGAAGGTGTTAGCACCCAACACGTCCATCGTACTCGACGGGATCCACGCTTGTTGTCTCGATCAAAGGGTGTCGTCGTCTGGAGCTCCACTGCTACTGAACCGGAGAAGGAACGAGAACGGAAGAGAATGAAGAAACGAAGAAGAAAAGAAAAAAAAGAAGTGACTCGATAGGACGTCCTCGGAGTCCTAGGCCTACGTATTCCCTCGGGAATAGGAAAATCAGAGTCAACGTAGTTCGGACACCAACTAAGGGGGGAGGTTGCTCGCCAAGACATCGCCGTCTTATGCCTACGTATCCTCAATCGGACGAGAGAGAGGAAATCAGAGCAGTCGTAGTTCAACCTACGGGTCGGTGAAAAGGTCTCGATCACACGGAGGCGAGAGACAACAGAGAGGGAAGTTAGTTGTTAGTGTGCTCGCCGAGATATCGCATCTCGTGCCTACGTATCCTTAATCTATCCAGAGAGAGGAAGTCAGAGCGTCCGTAGTTCACGGAACTACGGGAAAACGGGATCTCGATCACACTGAGGCGAGAGAAAAGGGGGAGACGCACGGAAGGTCTAAGGGAAACTGAATCCTACATGTTATCATACAAAATGGCTCTAAGGTCAGGATTAGAAGGGAGCTAAACTAATGTTGTCATGCTTGGATTGAGAGCCTAATGTCTATCCTACTCCGAGCTTAATCAGAAATTAAGTCGAACTAGGAGCCTTAAGAGAGCATGTGAATACAAAGAAATCAACAAGTAAACACCATACATCTCAATCACAAAGAGAGAATCAAATATGTAACCAAGTACGGGGAAATTCAACTACAAAGAGAAAATTATAAACTAATCAAGAATATCCAATTAAAAATGCTAAGTAAAAATCAAGATTAAATTCTAACAAGAAAAGTTAATCTAAAATTAATTCTAAAATTAAACCTAAAATTAATTTAAGTTCTAGAAAAAAAAATCTAATTCTAATTCTAATTTAATTTCAAAAACAAGATTAGTTTTTAAAACTAAAATTAAAAGGTCAATTAAAATTCAAAATCAAAATTAAAATCTAATTAAGGTTTAATTCTAAAATTATTATCTAATTAATATCTAAAAAAAAAAGAAGATAGAATTAAATGAAAAGAAAAAACTAAATAAAATGAAAAGAGGGGTGCAGCCAGTAGATTGGGGGGTGTGAGAATCAGGGCCAAGCGCTGGGCCTTAGAACTCAGGCCCAAAGGAAATTCTATGCAGCCAGGGGGGTGTCAACTGAAAAACGGGTGTACGGAAGACAACCAGGCGAGTGGGCTTAAGGCCCAAGGTTCAAAGATCTTGTTTTCGTCCAGAGGGGTGCGAAAAGAGTGATTGAGGGTGTAGAAAGGAGAACACATGTGGGCCTAGAAAGTCCGGTCCAAACATTAACAGAGTTCTGACCTAAAACACAAAGATGTGCCTCTTTTCCTTCATCCGTAACCCTCTTCTTCTACTTCACCTTCTCCAAAAAATTCCGCCATCCTCCGTCTCGCTTCTTCGCCCACACATTGCCTTCATCTTCCTCACAACAAAATCACGCTCCATGTTCATCATCATTGCCATCTCTCTGTTTGCTCTCCACTTTTATCACTCTCCGCCATCATTATCCCTCTTACTGAATCCTCTTCTTTCGCTCTCCGACGAAACACCGCTGCAGAAGCACCCTGTCTCCGCTCAACCCATTCGAACCTTACTCCCCTCTCTAATTCTCTGAATCCATGCTCCTTGCACACTCACCTCAACCTTCTTCCTTCGCCTTCATACTCTTCTTCTTCTCGACGCCGGAAAATCACCAATATCCCTCGCCGCTAAGTCGCACAACCACCACCTCCATCTCACTCCGCAAACCTCTAAGTTCAAAGCCCTCACCGAGAATTCGACCTCTCTGCTAAACACTCACGAACAAAAATGCAGAAGGAACAACAACACACAACAAGAATCACAGCACACTCAACATCAACAACACAAATTGCTCAAAATCAAATTCAAGAACAATCAGTAAAGAGAAAGAGATTTGGAGTACCTATCGGAGTCGCTCCGATGGCGCTTCAATCCGCGAATCTAATCCAGGTATGCGTACCTCACCTTCTCAACATTCGATTTAAATCTCCTCTTCTTCTACCACTTCTCCTTCGTGCGTAGCTTCAATTGTTGTTGTTGAATTAAGTTGAACACTGATTTTACAGGTGAATGGCTGAGGTTCAATTTTCTTCTTTTTTCTGAATATTTTACGCGAAGATGATGGAGTAAGGTATTGATTGTTGAAGATGAATGAGGGCAGGTTTTTGCAGGTTGATGACGTGGTTCGTGAGGTTTCAAGCTGCGTCTGAGAAGGTTTGCTGAGGTTATATGTTTCTCAATCTCTCTTCTTCTACTCTCTATTCTTCTTCTGAGTTTGTTTTAGAAGGATGGTGAAGAAGGTGTGTGGTTTGAAGAGTTTAAAAGGCGTGTTAGTAGTGATTTCGGCAGGGTGACAAGGGCTCCCAGAGCTTGGTTTATGACGGAGAATGAGAGAGATTTTATAGGAGAATATGCAGGGTATTTTAGGGAATAAAATTTGGTGAAAATTGTTGTTACGCATTTCACGTCGTTTTGAATTTGTATGAATGATTTGGTGCTGGTGTGTTGTGTGGAGTATGCTTCAGTGTGGTAGCAGTAGAGGGCGTGAAAGGGTCGTACAAGTTGTGGTTGTTTTGATAGCAGTCGGGGTCGCGTTTTGTAGAATTGTGGCACAGGTTTTGTCTGGTAGTGGAATTGTGGTTATTGGCAATTGTGTGTGAGAGTTCGCACGTTTGATGTGGGGTCAGTAGAAAATTGGTGGAAAGGTACGGTTTGCTCTTGTTGTAGCTGGCAGTGGCGTGATAAGGAGTATTTGTGTATGGCGTGACTTGGCTGGGACCTAAGGCTTCACAGGTTTTGAAATCAGTTTGTCATTTTTAAATTGGCATAAGAAAAATATCTTTTGATAAGTGGCTTTTGTTATGTACAATGGACTTGTGACCCTTATTTTTTTGGTTCAATTATTGGTGTATGACTTTGTGTAAATGGGCCTTGTAGAAATAATAGATTTTTTGAAAATTTATGGAAGAAAAGTGATAATAAAATGGGTTTGGATATTTGAAGTGGATAATGGATTTTTGAAATGGATATGGATTAATAAGTCGATAATTGAATAGAAATGGATTAAAAATGGATAAAATGAATTTGGAATATTTGGATAATTGAAAAATGTGGATTAAAAATTTAGAAATTGGTTTAAGAAAGAAAAAACAAAAGAAATGGTTCATGATGAGGATATTAAAAAAAATGGTTTAGCAAATGGATAACCAAATGAGTCCAAAACCAAATCCCAAATTTTTCACAAGCCTCTTATAAAATGGTCACAACTACCACTGAACAATCTTGCCACTGAAACAAAACAACTGAATCAAACATCCTCTGAATCTCTGATCAAATGAATCCTGTCTCTCTGAATTCATGCTCGAGAAATAGCCCACTGACTTGAAGTTACACGCCTTATCCTGAAATAGAAACCGACTAAACCACCTCTGAATAGGGCCAACGAGAAAAATCCTTTGATCCCATGTCTTGGAAAACCAATGCAAAGTATGATGCAAAGTTATGACCTAATGATGATGCAAATGAATATGAAACAAAAGCCAGTTAAGGTTAGAAACGAGAGGGCAAATTTTGGGGTGCTATACATATCATAAACATCATAGCATAATCATTACCATGCATATCATTAGCATAACATTGCATGAAGCCTTGTAAAACTGAACACAAAATCTATAGCCCAACCTTGCTCGGCATCCTTCTACAGCCCACTTTGCTGGCATCTTTCAAAAACCTGAAGCCCTATCCCCATTGGCATCCCCTTTAAAGAAAAGTCCAATCCCTATTGGCACCTCTTTTCAAAATCCAATCCCTATTGGTACCCAGAGAGATTTTGCCTTTAAAAAAACAATCACCATCAGGTTTCACCTGTCATAGCCAGCAAAGTCCAATCATAATTGGCACATTCTTCTTCCCCGGTAGGCCGAGCATACGTCGGTATTTAGCATATAGCAATCATAGCATCCTCAAAATGCGTAGCATTTCCATTTTGTATGGAGAATTACGCCATAAAAGAAAATTTAAACATATGCATGCAAAGCATAAGCCAGATTTGGTAACTTGCGCGAAAGCCCGAATCAACTCATAATCAAGACGGTGACATATCCCCAGCAGACATTACAGTTAACCCATCTGCTTACTTCTCTTCAGGGTCATAGATCATATGTCAATCTTACCCTCGATCAGTCTTTGTCCATCAACCCTTTGATGACGATATTTCAAAAACAAGTTTCCCTTCCATCATTTCTATGATGATGTGTTATCTTCGTTCAGGTTTCCTTTCCATCATTTCTATGATGATGTGTTATCTTTGTTCAGGTTTCCTTTCTGTCATTTCTATGACGATGTGTTATCTTCGTTCAGGTTTCCATTCCGTCATTTCTATGACAATGTGTTTCCTTCGGTCAGGTCTTCTTTCTGTCATCCCTATGACAATGTGTTCCTTTGGTCGAGTCTTCTTTCTGTCATCCCTATGACAATGTGTTCCCTCAGTCAGGTCTTCTTTCTGTCATCCCTATGACAATGTGTTCCCTCGGCCGGGTCTTCTTTCTGTCATCCCTATGACAATGTGTTATCTTCGGTCAGGTTTTCTTGCTGTCATCCCCATGACAATGTGTCTTCTTTGTTCAGGTTTTCTTTCTTTCATCCCCATGACAATGTGTTTCCTTTGGTCGAGTCTTCTTTCTCTCATCCCTATGACAATGTGTTTCTTCCGTTGAGTCTTCCTGCCGTCAAATTACTTTGACGATGTGGTCTTCGGTTCGGGTATTCTTTCGGTTTCATCTTCTTTCCGTCAAACCCCTTGGCGATGTGGTTCGCTGGGTATGTTGTCTTTCCGTCAGATTCCTTTGACGAAGTGTGACTGGGCTCCAGTTTACATTTTCTCTCCTCGCAGTTAGCAAATTTTGCGGTCCTTTTTGTATTCAATCACCTTCTACCTTGAACGTCTGAAAGCCGTTGCTATCATCCTTTCAAGTCTAAGTTGACTGAATAGGGGCAGCTGTAGTACCCCAAAATTTGCCCTACCTTTTTCTGGCTTATGTTTCTTATTAATTTACATCCATTAGGTCATAACTCGTTCGTAAATCATACGTATCATTGGTTTTCCTAAGACATGGGATCACGATGTTCTTTAAACAGGGGATTTTATGGCTATTTATTAGAGCACGGAGTAGAGAATCGAAACTGGAGCCACAACATCATTTTTCAAGCAAAATGGGCTTTTTTGGCCTGAGTAACCAGTTAACACAATTGTAGTGTAATTATGTTAACCGGTTAACATAGGCAAATTTTGCATATTCTGCTGCTTTTTCATGATAGCTCCATTGCACACTTGGGTTTTGATTCTACAAAGCATTATAGCAGCAAATGGAATATTCTAGACATCTCTAGGCATTTCAATTCAATTCAATTCCAAGGGCATTGATTCTAGTGCTTCAATTCAAATCAAGTGCTCCATATTCCTTGTTTTCCAAGCATTTCCACCTTTGGATATTGAAATTCACCTTGGGATTATTACCGAGTTGATCCTAACTAACCGAGTTAACTACCTTGACTCAGTGAGTTGAGTGTAACTAACTCCGACCCTAGATCCAAACCCAAAGCTAAGTCTAAAGCTAATCCCAAACCTCCCACACTCCAAACCTAAAGTCTATTTAAGAAATCATTCACTGATTTTTAGGGGATACACCATTATACACCATTTTTCACCAAATTATCACATCTTCATCTCAATTCTCTCTTCCAAACCCTCACAAAAAGCTCTTATTTCTTGAAGGATAATCACTTTTCACATTGAAAAGTGATTAATTCTTGAGCTCAAACTCCATCATTTGGCTCTCTTTGGTTGGATTTCTGGAAGTTCATATTATTCCACTTCAATCCAAGGGTTTCACACCATTTATTTTGGTGCAAGTTCGATCTCGGTGATTTTTCGCGATTTTGCTCGGTTTCGACGCGTTTCAGCTACTAATAGAGGAATATTTGGTTTTCTTTAATTTTCTGCACCAAAACCACTTTGCAACAATCACCAAAGCAAATCTCCGCTTTGTAGGTTGGTTTTCCTTAGATCTATACTTGATTTAGCTTATTTGCAACTTATTCGATGTAGATCTTTGGTGATTTTTGATTTGGATCCACGACGCTTGAATTTCATTCTTTATGTTGATGATTATTGGATTCAATTGATGTTTGAGGACTGTAATTCCATGTAATTTCGCGATTAATTGATTGCATGTTCATTTGGATGCTTGGATAAGTGATTTGCTGCTGAAAAGTGCTTTTGGAACTGGTTTTTTTGAACTCTGTCCCAGAGTAACCGGTTAACACAATTGCAGTGCAATTATGTTAACCGGTTAACATGTGTATTTTTTGCGTAAATTTTCTGATTTTTAACTAAGTAACCGGTTACTCACCGTTTGTTAACCGGTTACTCTGGGACAGAATGTGTATTTTTGTGCATTTTCTTGCTTGTTTGAGATCCTTTTCATGCCTAAACTTCATGGATTAATGTGTGGATGATTGGTGAACTATTCTTGAGCTGTTTCACTTCACACTATTGCATGAGTATGATTTTTTGACACGCGGTTCTTGATTATTAATCGATGAATGTTTATGCTCGCGTTGTTGATTAATTGATGTAATGATCACATAATACACACACATTGAGCTTATTAATTGTTAATTGATGCTTGTGTTGCTGGAATTGTTATGTGCATGTTCGTTTGCTTTCTATTTCAATAGGTGCACATTTGTTTTAATTTGTTCACATGCTTAATAATGTGTATTCTCTTACAATGTGCATTATTCCATGGTGATTTCAAGAATTGTTTACCATGATTTATGGTGTGATTGTGATCATGTTGGATTGAATAATGTACAAGGCTTGAAGCATGTCTGTTCTTTTATGAATGAATCATTTGTGAGTGCATGCTGCCCCTGATTTTGAACTAACCATTTTGTGTAGGGGCTAATGGTAAGTTGAGTGTGTGGATATGCTTCCACACACACCTTCTTCCCTCATCTTTTAATGTTTTCTCTTTTATGTTTGTGCAAAGCATTTCAATGCTTCTTTGTGCAACTGCTTTCATCCCTTTGGGTTCTTAACTTAACTTCAATCTTTGAAGTAAGTTAGAACTTGTTTTCCTTCTCTCTTGTTTTAGAGTTAGGTTTCTAAACCACACTTAACCATTAGGAACATCCATGTATGATAACTTTAGGGTTTGAGTCCTAATCCCCCTCTTTAGATTTTACCTTTCTCAACCTTTGAGTTTCTCTTCTTCTCATCTCAAAACAAAAAAAGCAAAAAACACTTAATAAAGGCACAACACATATTGTATTTGAGCCTTTCATGTGAGAATAAGATAGTGAGGGGTCTTCTCTCACTTTCTTAGAATGTTTAGCATACGTCACGTCTTGGGTCGATATGCGAGGCATTCGATCCTACGTGAAAGACTTAAATGCAATATGCGTTATACACACCAATAATCAAAATACTTCTTTCTAAAATACAAAAACAAACAAATTCTCTTCTCATCTCCTTCATTCTATTCCTTTAGGACTCGTCATGTCCGTTCTACCGAAAACATGTAACGCCTAAGTCTCCATACAGCGAGCTGCAACACCTAACTGCTAGGACGCACACTCTGACGTTTCCATTAAAAAACACAAACAAATCAACCCTTGTTGAGGGGAACTACGTCGCTCTGATTCTCATGTTCCCGATGAGATACGTAGGCAGTGGGGTAGGGCCCATTCGAGCACTTCTTTTATTTTCCCTACATTTGTTTCCCGTTCTCTTTCCATTCCTTTTCCAACATCTTTTCTATCACCCTTTGATCGAAACAGCAAGCGTGAATCCCATCGAGTACGATGGACGCGTGGGGGTGCTAATACCTTCCTCTCACGTAACCGACTCCCGAACCCAGTTCTCTTGGTCGCAAGACCTCGTTCTTTCCTTTCCCTCAGGTTTACGCAGTGTTTCCTTTCCCTCTCTTGGGATAAATACACATTGCTGGCGACTCTGTTTCCGTGCCACTTTCGCGTTTATACTTGGATGAAAATCCCGGGAGCGACAAGGATGGGCGAGCGAGCTGGGCAATACGTGTACGGCTCAAGGCAATACGTGTATGACCAGCGAGAGTGCAGAATTCTGCTGTTCTGGGATTTCTTTCCTGATTTCGCGTCTGATGCAGTTCTTTTGGGTCTGAGAGGTTGAGGTAGATGTTAGAACTTGTTGAAACTAGGAATGGTGGTGAAAATAATAAAAAATGGAATTTAGGTGAATTAATTAGATATTTAACTATTTGACGCCAAGTGAGGGATGCTCGGTTGTGGGGTGTATTGCAGGGAATGATTATTTCATGTGTGATCAGGAGGATCATGGGAATGTGTAATTTTTATATTATACATGTGTGTTGTATGCATATTTATTGTCATGCATTCATGGTGTATCGGTGGGGATGAATCATTGCTCAGAAGGAGTGTATGTGATTCATCCGAACTCCAATGTGGAGTATGGTGGAGATAGATCATTGCCAAGTAGGGGTGTATGTGATCTATCCAGATTCTATTATGAATTGGGTTCGATTGAATGAACCATGGTGTATTGGTACCACATGCATTGTGTCGGTTGTCGAGTCACATTGCATCATTATGTGTTTATTGAGTTATAATTGTAAGTGACAAGTGTGTCGTGATTGTGTGTTGACTGTGTGTGATTTCTACCCTTAACATGTATTATACACCGTTAATTATTGAATGTAGTTCTCACCCCTTTGTTGTTTGTTGCGTCTGTGCTTCTTCGGAAATACAGATAATCCAGGTACTTGAGTGTGGATGGAGTGTGTGTTGCTTGATCGAGTCTTAGGAGTCTCTCTGATACGTAACACAGGGTTTTGGGAGTTTTTCGTCATTTGTTATTTTTTATTGTTTTGTTACGTATCATTCTTTATTTAAAACTATGGTGGACCAAGATTTATGTGGATTTTTGCTGTTGTTAGCAAATTGCCGTAATTTGAATAAAATGTTTATTTCCGCTGTTTTATTTCATTAATGAAAAGGAGTTTCGTTGTTGGTTTTAATGATGTAGCATCCTACTATTGGTTGTAACTCTGATTATTTTTGTATTATTTATATATTTTGAAAAATGGGAAAGTGGGGTGTTACAAGGAGGTTATGTCTTACTACTCCAATTCCTGTTGGAGACCTAAACCCTTTCTAAGCTGCTCCCGAAGGGACTCCAGAAAGTGATCATGGTACTGGGACTCCGGGCGCTTCATCTTGATCGTTCCTCTTCTTACTTTGATTGTTTTATTATCTTGTATAATTTCCCAGTCTTTGTGCCTTGGGTGTAATGACAAATATTTATAAAAATATCTTTACTTTAGTGTTTCGTGCCTATCTTAAATATAAGTCTTGTATTTGAATCCATTTTATTGTTATTGTAATTCACTTCTAATTATTTGCAAGTTGTTACACCGCCAGGGTTTGACTGTCATGCTTACAATGTTAAGTTTGTTTGCTTCAAGGGAAATACTAGCATTCACCGATAGGCTTCAAGTTTGTGTCGTTGCAGCTATAAAATGTTTCACTCTTTGGGTGTGAGATCCCTTATCATTTTTCTTCAGGAGGAATAGAGGTATCTTTCTACGTTGAAGTATCATGGCATGCACTTTGGACCTGCTTTACAACAATCTCTTGTAATTCGAGGTCTAGTGCATTAAACAATGGTTCCTACCTAATTTGGTTGTTGTGCTTATTTGTTGTAATGAACGTCTACTGATTCAATGTGTATTTGTTTGATGTAGTTATCAATCACTAAATCAATGCGTATTTGAATGAAGTAATTAGTATTCACTGGATCAATGTGCATTTGCTTGTTGTAGTTAGTTGTCGTACCTCAAATTTTGATCACTCTTAAAACTTAGATCATTAACGTACCAACATCCTTATAAGTCCTCTGGTCACTCTCAATGACCTAAACAGTCAAGGGGGGCTCTTTTTGATTTTTTATCCTCTCTTAAGGAGTTTGATCTTACATTAAGGGTTTGGTTGTTATTTTAGGATCTATAGTTTTTTAATTATTTAACATCCAATTTTCATTAGAAAGAAAATTAGGATTAATTTACTAGGAAAATATTAATAGGCATACTATTAATATTAAAGGGTATAACTTTTATTATTATTAGGAACTGGTTGGTTTTTAAATTATTATTAAATTTTTTTTTTAAGAATTATTAGTATTATTATTATTAGTTTTAGTGGCATTTCATTTTGGATGATTAAATTGGTCCATTTGGTAAAGACTTAGGTGTAAGGAGTTGTGAATGTGAGAGGTTATGAGTTCAAGTCCCACCTTTTCAACTTTTTATTTCCTTTCTTTTATATATGTTTCTAACTTTATTCCTATTTATTGTCTAAATTACAAAATATCACAAAAATCACATTTTTCAATTTTTTTATTATTTATTTTCGTTTTTCTATTTTAGGTATTTTTTAAAAATAACAATGTTCATTAAAATCATGATTTTATGCATTAAATGGCCAAAAATCATAAAATAAAAAATAGGAAAATATTGTGTTCACATTTTATTTTAGGATAGTAATTCAATTAACATTTTATTTTAGGGTAGTGATTTAATTTTTAATCTAAAAAATATACAAAAAATATATATAGAGATTTTATTCTATTTTTAGGATAATATTTTAATTTTTTGAAAATAATTAAAATGATTAATTAAATACGTGAAAAAATAACAAAGGGGGAGTTTGTTCTTTATTTTATTAAATTTCGTTATTTTTATGACTTATTTTATATTGGAAACTTTTATTCAATTGAAAACACATTAAAAACCCAATATCATATTTTCTTGTATAAAATCATCAAAATATACTAATTTAATTAGAAAATCATTGATCTTAAAGTTTTTGCTTTTATTCACTCTTAATTCTTAATTAATAGAATTAATTTGATTTTTGTGTATAAATAGAGGCCAAAACAATTCACTGGGGAACCCTTATTAACCAATTTCTAATATGAATTTTTGTTTGTGTTGCAATTTGGTTTATGTTTTATTCTAAGATGACCCTGTATGTGTATATAATTTGATATTTAGTTTTGTTTTTTTACGATTAACTTTAGTTAGGTTTTGTTAGGTTATTATTATTATTATTGACACAAAAGGGGCAAAAATTAAAAGAAACCTTTTGTAATCAAAATCGTAAACCCTTTATATATCATATAAATTATAAATCGTTTAAAAATAATTTTTTTTTTTACGTTAATATCTAAATCACACCAACATAACTTGTTACTTTTATTTTCATGGCACATATACCGTAACTAACAACATTACAAACATAATACATAGAACAATTCATTAACAAAAAAATATTTATTTAGGGAATTTCCTGGTAATTAAAATAATATAATTAGAATTAATTATGTTTAATAATTAAATATTTAGTTTAATAAAAATATATTTTTTATTATTAATATAATAATTTGATTAACAACAAAATTGGGATAAAAATACAATATAACTGAAGGGTTTTAAATAGGGGTTAGGGGTAATTTCACAATTTCGCATAACAATGGAATTTGTACAAAAATATAATAATAATAATTAGGATTATAATTTTAACTAATTAAAATATTTTAATTAATTTTAATTAGGGATTAAAAGATTAATATACGTGTAAAGATAATTAGGATTTAATAGTTTAGGGATCAATAATATTAAAATACTTTAATTATTAAGTTAGGATTTAATATATCAAAACTTATGGATTAATAGGGTTAAGCTAATATTTTCTTAAATTTTGGGGTTTTATTAATTTTGTAATAAATTTGGATTATTAATAATTTTGGGGTTTATTTAACTTATTTTTATAATTAAATAATGAGGGTTTATACTCTTGAGTGCACAAAAATAAATGTGGGTTTATTTATTTTATAAATGGGGATTTATTTATTTGGGTTTATTTATAATAATTTCAGGTTTAATTTATGGGTATTATAATTTAATTGTTTTTACAATTAATATCTTTGGGTTTAACTTATAATTTTGGGTTTATAATCTAATTGTTTTTACAATTAATATCTTTGGGTTTAACTTATAATTTTGGGGTTTATTATAAAATTTTGGGTTTAATTTATAATTTGGGAATTATCATAAAATTTTGGGTTTAATTTATAATTTGGGTGTTTATTATAAGAAATTGAGGTTTATTTATATAAATTTGGATTTAATTTATAATTTGGGGTTATTATAATCTTTATAATTAATAAATTTGGGGTTGATTTAAAATTGTGAACTATTTTTTTTTTATAATTAATAAATATGGGTTTATTATAATAATTAAATACTTGGGGTTTTGTTTTATTTATTTTACTTTGATAATTAAATATTTGGGGTTTAACTTGGTTAATTAATTTTATAATTAAATTTATTTAATTAAGTATTATAATTGACTAAATTAGAATTAGGGGATAACTTACTTGGGATAAAAGGGGTTAATTAAAATTTAAATTAACTTTATCTTTATTTAAGAGTTCCTCTTTAATATAAATATTATAATGAAGAAAAATAGGGATTAATTAGGAAATAATAATCAATTTGGGAGATTGAGGTTAATTCTTTGGGATAAAAATAGGGATTAATTAGGGAATAATAATCAATTCGAGAAATAAGGTTAATTCTTTGGGATAATTTTGGGATAGTTTTAGGGATAATTTTTGGGATAATTAAGGGATATAATTTGGGATAAATAAATAAAGGATAAGAGATTAAATATAGGGTTTATAGTAAAAAGGATAAACTTTAGGGTTTTCTTTATATAATTTAAGATAAACTATATAATTAATTTATTTTTCAAAATAAGTTAAAAGGGTTATTTTTACAAATAAAACGGGATAGAAATGGGATAAAGATTATTGGATAGAACTCTTAAGATTCAAGAGTATAAATATAGGACTAGGGATATGGGATAAAACTCTTAAGATCCAAGAGTATAAATATAGGACTAGGGATATGGAATAAAACTCTTAAGATCCAAGAGTATAAATATAGGACTAAGGATAGGGGATAAAACTTTTAAGATCCAAGAGTATAAATATATGACTAGGGATATGTGATAAAACTCTTATGATCCAAGAGTATAAATATAGGACTAGGGATATGGGATAAAACTCTTAAGATCCAAGAGTATAAATATAGGACTAGGGATATGGGATAAAACTCTTAAAATCCGAGAGTATAAATATAGGACTAAGGATAAGGGATAAAACTCTTACGATCCGAGAGTATAAACATAGGACTAGGGATATGGGATAAAGGTTTTATAATAAATGTTATATCATTTTTTATAATCAAACTCAAAGGAATATTTTTCAAAATTCAAAGGGATAAAGGGATAAAAAAAACTTCTAACTCACTTCTTTTCAAGGGATAGAATTGGGATAGAAACTTTAGGATAAAACTCTAAAAATCTGAGAGTTTAAATAAAGGATTAAGGATATGTGATAGGGAATAATTAAGCCTTAAACATAAAGGGGTAAGGGATAAAATCAACCAACCAATAAATTTAGGGAGGTGAACTACGAAAACTCTGATCCTTCAAATTTGAGGGTATGTAGGCATAGGGTTGTAAGCCCTAGCGAGTACAATAATAATAAAAAACTTAGGGTCCCCCTCTTACATCTAAGTCTTCTCTGTACATAATAAGGATTTTTTTAAATAAATATAAACAGTCAAACATTCAATTAGTAAGCAAACATACCCTAGAACTTAAGAAGGATCCCATTGAGTACAATGGAGGTGAGGGGTGCATAACACCTTCCACTCACTTAACCGACTCCCGAACTTAGCGTCTCTCCCTTAGGATTTAGGTTTTATCATTATATTTCTGTCCCTTAGGACGAATAAAGGATGATGGCGACTCTGTCATTTTGCCGGCCGCGACAACTGTCGACTCGGCTGGGGAGTTCTTATACTTCCCTAAAAAGTGAGTCCATCCTAACCTTGGGTTTTATTGTTCCTGTTTGTTTGCCTTGATTGTTTACTGTTTTTTAGATATATATCTTTTATATCTTGTGATTATTATTTATATTCATATATCTGTTTATTTATTACATATTATTTATATTATGCATTATTGTCATAATACATTGGCGAGGATATTATTATGTGTGAAGCTAAAACCCAAGCTTAGACTAAAACCCTAGATTAGGACGTAGAACGGAAATGTTTTGGGGGGATGTGACATCCTAACAATTCATTGATGCTACTCTCAGAAGAGATCCTTCAAAGGTGTCTTCATGGTAGGGCTAACCCCTAACATAGATGATGATTTGGATGTGGTCCATGACTCTGGGAACCTTTAGCCTACCCTTATTAAATCATGGTGACCTTAAGTATTCAACCCCCAAGGGTTGTTACTAGGGTCCCGCCTAGATAAGACTTATCCCGAAGGATTACTATAAGAAGGCTTGCTCCTTCTCATGGTAAAACAAGGGTATAGTCTGTAAATTCTAGGGCTGTTATGCTGTCAAAAACTGTATATCCTACATGTGAGGGGATTGGTGTCATACCCTAAATTTTGACCACCAAGATTTCCCATCATTTTGCAAATCATCATCACAATATGGATGTACCTTTATGCCTCATCAATCTCCTCAGGAATTGTTGAGCATTCACTAGAATCAAGGATAAGGGGTTCAAGCCCTCTCAGAGCCTTAGACAAAGGATCAATCAAGAAATAACATGATCTTCAACTTGTTTAACCTCTCAAACACCAATAAATGATCAAGAGTACTCCCACATCAAGAATCAGGCAGAAGGTTGTAACATTCCAAGTGGGTCTAGCCTCAAGATCGCCAGTGTCACCAAATTAGGGTTTTGGTCGACTAGGGCCTCCAGATGGAAATTTTTATCTAGGAATGAGCCAATGCTTCAAAGCATAACCCTAAATACTCTAAGGGACCTCATAAACCCAATCATCAAGTCAATTTATCCTTAGGGGATGCATTCACCAAAAATCAGGAATTAGGGTTTCTTGACCTAATTCACCCCTAAGTTGACTTTTGGGACAAAACATGAGCCAATACCTAAAGAGATGATTTGAGGGTCTCTAATAAACCACATTGATCCATTTGAAACAATGGATTGATCCAAGAAGCTTGATGCACAAGTTTCAATTTCATCAGGACCAAAATTAGGGTTCTGAGGAAAAAGTCAACTGTACCTTTGACTTTTGACCAAGACATGCTCCCAAAGCTTGGGACATGATTCAATACAACCTATAACACCTATGGAACATATCCATCAAGTTTGATTTAGGTCAAGAACTTGATTTCATAGAGGATCTCACAGTTTGGAATTCATCTGATAAAAAGTCAACTGTGTATTCCTTTTCAGACTCTCTTGTAGAGTCAATCATTTTTTTAGACTCTCTTGTTGAGTTAATCACCTTTCCGTACTCTCTGGTTGAGTATAAAAGACTCTCTTGTTGGGTCAATCTCCTTTTAGCCTCCATCTCGGGCTACGTTCGAGACATCAAATCACTCTCTTGTTGAGTATAGAAGACTCTCTTGTTGAGTCAACCCTTTTAGCCTAAATCTTGGTCTTTGTACAAGACATAAATTTCCCTCTCTTGAGATGGGGACAGATATCTTCCCCTAGCAGAGTCATTTCCTCCCAGCCTTCATTTTGGCTTTGAGGAATAATTTCCCAAGCAGAGTCAAACTCATTGCAGCCTCAATCTTAGGCTTTGTACAAGACACATAACAAATATCCTCACCAGAGTCAGTTAAGTTTCCCATTTCAGCCTCAATCTTAGGATTTGTACAAGACACATATAAACCTCCCCGATGGAGTCAACACCCTTTTTAGCCTCCTCTTAGGCTTTGTATAATGATATCTCCAAAGAGTCAGTCTCTTTTTAGCCTCAATCTTGGGCTTTGTACAAGATAGATAAAACACTCTCTTGTTGAGTCGGTCTTACCCAGCCTCCTCTTAGGCTTTATATAAAGAAATCCCCTAGCCAAATCAATTAACCTTTTAGCATCAACCTTGTACTTTGATCAAGGCACACAAAAATCAACAATCCCTCTTTAGAGATGACAAGTTCTCTCTCAGTCAAACCTTTTAGCTTCAATCTTGGGCTTTGAACAAGAAACAAATACCCATTTAGCTTCATATCTTGGGATTTGAACAAGATTCAAATCATCTTTAGCTTCATGTCTTGGGCTTTGAACAAGACACCAAAACATCATTTCCTCCCATAGAATAGGAGGAACTACGATCGCTCTGATTTCCCTGTTTCGTTTAAACAGGAATACGTAGGCATAAGATTAGGAAATCTTATCGAGCATACCAATCAAAAACTCTAGGTCCAGTACCTTCACATCAATCAGAACTCTAGGTCCATTGACTGTTAGGATCATAGGACTTGAGGTCTAGGATGTTAGGACAAATATATATACTGCTTTTCCTAATTGATATCCGTGTTTATTTTTCTGCTAATGGGAATGCATGTGATGCCGCATCTGGAAAGATTGAGTATACACCAAAGATAAGTGATGGAACTAGACGAGTAATATTACAGGGAGTGACTCCCAAATAAGAGGTCCCGGTCGACCATTGAATTAGTGGAGATGCCCTTTGCGGATTCAATGCCTATGCGATTTCGGTTGTTGAAAGAAGATTGTTCGATTGGGTTATCTGAGAAGCTGAGGATTTTAGTAGACTGAAACCATGTTACTATGTTGTAGTGCGGAAGCTATCGGAAATATTTGTCACACAATACTACCTTCATTTGAGATTACTCTAGGATACTGCAGCTTGCTCGGGTGATTCCAGCCTGCTGTTGTTATCCCAAGAGGGGTCAGTGATTTTGAGGACATGTATAAAAAATCACCAGTATAACCTATGGGGATGGGTAGAGCCTTGACTTCTTGACACCGAACCTTTGACCCCATGTTTTTTCTATGTTTTTGTGTGCTGCATTCATGCATTCATTTCATTAAAAAAAACATTCAAAGAAAATTTTCTCTTCTAGTCTCTCTTTTTTAAATTAAACTAAGACAATGATTGCAAATGTCAGATAAAGAGATTGCGTTATGGATTTTGGTAGAAGGAAGACTCACAAGTACACCTTCAAGGTTCCAAAACTAGAGGATTTGAGAGGTTTAGCGAGGATGATCACCAACCCTGATGCTTTCAGAGCCAAGTACGGAGGACTGCTGTCTCTGTTAAGGGTCCATGTAATCGAAGGAATCCTGGCTACGCTCATTCAGTTTTACGATCCGGTCTATCACTGTTTCACATTCCCGGATTATCAGCTAGCACCAACACTAGAGGAGTACTCTCACCTGACTGATTTACCCATTACTGATCAAGCTCCCTTTTTTGGACTGGAAGAAATTCCAAAGGATCAGACCATTGCAAGAGAAATTTATTTGGACAAGTCAGGAGTCCGGACTCACATGACCACTAAGGGTGAAATCCAAGATTTTCCAGCCCATTTTTTGATAAAGAAAGCCCTGTACTTTGCCAGTATAGAGAACATGACTGCTTTCGAAAGCATTTTTGCTTTGCTCGCCTACGGGTTATTTTTGTTTCCCAACATCGATAACTTCATAGATATTAATGCCATTAAGAAATTTTTGATTGGAAACCCTGTACCAACCTTGCTCGCAGACGCTTATCATTCTGTACATTTAAGGAATTTATACAGCGGAGGAATGATCACCTGCTGTGTACCACTGCCATACAAATGGATCATTTTCCACTTGCCCAAGTCTGCTGCATTCTGGGATCCTAAGAATACTTTACGTTGGTCGCAGAGAATCATGTCTCTTACCAACTTTGACATCGATTGGTACAATCAGATCTATGATGGGATCAGAATCATTGGCCATTGTGTAAACTTCCCTAATGTACCCCTCATAGGAACTAAAAGAGGAATAAATTATCATCCCGTTTTAGTTCGTTGTCAATTTGGATACCTGATGAGGCATGTTCCGCGTAATGCTCATCTGGAAGGTCTTTTCTTCAAGGAAGGAGAAAATGACAGAGCACTAAAGACAGAAATAATGCATGCCTGGAAACATGCTCATAGGAAAGGAAGAGAGTCCTTAGGAAAATTAGACTGTGTCTCGGTGGAACCTTATCTCCACTGGGTACAAACTAGAGCTCTCAAACTGAGGATGCCTTACCCTCGTCAGGAAGTTCTTCCGTTAAGGGACCCTATCCATTATTTTATGTCTGATACGAAAAAACTTCAGGTTACTCTCAACAGAGTTCAACAGGAGAAGAAGTCTTGGAAGAACAAGTACCGCATTCTCAGTGTGGAGTGTAAGAAAATACAGTAACTGTTAAAATAAAAGGATGCTCTGATCGAGATTTTAGAACAACATGCTGTAGAAAATCAAGAAAACCAAAGGAATTTGCTCGATCCTTTCACTTGGCAAAGGAATGACAACCCGACAACGACTCAAGAGCCCCGGTCAAAGAAAAGGAAAGTACCAGAACCAGCACCTGAGCCCTCCTTAGAGAGGACTCAGGATCCATTAGCTTAGACATTTCCTTTTGTAGCACTATGTAAATTACTGTATTTCCATTTATATAATCTTTGAATTCAATAAAACGGGGTTTCCCCACTGTTTGATATTTGCAATCCAATTGTTGAAGTTTATTTTGATTAGAAAAATATATAATTAATATAATCATTAGGTATCATTCATCATTCTCACTTAAATGCATTCTTCTTACCTACGAATCTCACGTTTGTGTCTCAATTCTATAGTCAAACTGTCTCATTCGTACAATACTCGGACCAGTCGACAGAAAAAATGGATAATCTCGAGGAAGAGAACAGAGAGTTGAGAGAAGAACTCGACGCTCTGAAAGAAGATCTGAGGAAACTTCATAATGAAATGAAAGCTCTGTTAGAAGCTCAGCTACAAAGGACTGTGATCTCAGAGATCACATCAACGCCCATAGTGGAGATGTATGATCCTAGGTATAACATGCCAAAAGATCGTCCTTGGGGCATGCCTATTAATTATATCCCGGAAGGATATGTTCTGCCGATCACTGAAGATCAGGGAACCGTAGCAGGAACCGCTGGGCCTGAGGGTTACAAACTTCGGGAAAGCGAAGATGCAAGAGGCATGACAGCAACTCCTGAAGGTTACAAACTTCGGGAAGCACCAAGAGTCTTTGTCGTAATCACTGTACCACCCCCCATGGTGCACACTGTCCCAGAAGGACAAATTCCACAGATACCTTCTGGTGGAAATGAAAGTATGGATGAGAGAATGAAGGAGTTCCAGGAACAATTCCTGGAAATGCAGAAAGAGCTGCAAGCCTTTCGCATTTAGGATCTATTTGGAAAGGACGCCGCAAACCTTTGTTTGGTCCCCAATGTGAAAGTTCCGCACAAGTTCAAAGTGCCCGAATTTGAAAAGTACAAGGGTAATTCTTGCCCTCAAAGTCATTTGGTGATGTACGCTCGGAGGATGTCAACTCAGACAGAGAAAAACCAGCTACTGATCCATTACTTCCAAGATAGTTTAACCGGCGCCGCACTAAAATGGTACATGGGATTAAACCGTACTAAGATCGCCACTTTCTGGGATCTCGGCGCTGCCTTCATTCAACAATATAAGTATAACTTGGATATGGCACCGGACAGAGATCAACTTAGAGCCATGTCACAGAAGGATAAGGAAACCTTCAAGGAATATGCTCAGAGATGGTGTCAAATTGCCGCCCAGATTTGTCCCCCTCTTGAGGAAAAAGAGATGACAAAGCTTTCTTGAAAACCTTGAGCTCATTTTACTACTACAGAATGGTCGCCAGTACACCAAGCGACTTCACTGAAATGGTCGGCATGGGAGTTCGTCTTGAGGTAGCAGTCTGAGAAGGACGTTTAGTAAAAGACGCTGGATCATCAAGCAGTACCAAAAAATACGGTAGTGTTTTCCCTAAGAAAAAAGAACAAGATATTGGTAATATCTCTCTCGGAAAGCAAAGGCGACGGTACCAACCAGTAACAGCTGTAACTCCTGCTATAAACCCTGCGCCTATTCCTACGTATCAACCTCAGGTTGCTCAAAGCCAACCTAATCAACAACAATATCAGCAAAGAACACAACAACCTCTTCAACAGGCTCGTCCTCTGTACAACAACAACCGTGCAACGCGACCACCAGGGTTTGAACCTATACCGATGTTGTACGCAGAACTGTTTCCATTATTACTGGTCAAGGGGCATGTCCAAACCAGGTCTCCTCTTGCAATCCCAGAGAATCCGCCTTTTTGGTTCAAAGCGGATCAGACTTGCCCTTACCATCAAGGAGGACCAGGGCATAACATAGAGAACTGTATCAATTTCAAATACGATATGCAAAAGCTTTTTAGGATCGGGGTCTTATCCTTCAAGGATACGAATCCAAATGTTCTCACAAACCCGCTACCTCAACGAGAGAAAGTTGTGGTAAATTTGATCGAAGGAGAGTCTAACCACAACTATCAAATTCATGATGTACTCTTATTGAGGGCTAACTTGGTCAAGATACATTGTAGATAGAGTGGATACGGCCATGTGCCACCTCACAATTATCACCAGTGTGATATTTGCTCTAAAAATAATCAAGGATGTTCTATGGTGTAATCAGCTCTATAGGAACAATTGGATCTTGGATGGATCCAAGAGCACCGAATTCGTGATGTCAACATGACTTACTCGAATTCCAACATCATCCAGAATCACGACATCCGTGCGATGAATATCAACTTGGTGGCGATGCACTCAAGGCAGTTCTTCTTCAGAAAATTCGCTAACAAAAAGGTCATCAGCACCTCCAAATTGGGGTATATTGTATGGCATTTCTTCGAGAATCTTGAGGAAAAGTATGATGTTATACCCCCAAACAGGAAGCAGTCTCTCAAGAGACTTGTTTTCCCCAGTAGAGCAGATAAATGACGTCTCCAACTAGAGAAGTTTGAACACCTCTACATTTCAGACGAATGGGTTCCCCATCAAGTCTGACATCAAAACTTTTTCCATCAAATGGCGTCTCCCTAGGAAAATTCGGTGAGAAGTTTGAGGAAAACCGCTACAAATAGCGTCCCTTATCAAGAAAGTTTATTGACAAAAGAAACTAAGACCAATTCCTTGGCTGAAGACCAGGATCGAGAGGAAGTTTATATCAGAAACTGAGACCAGTTCCTTGGCTGAAGACCAGGATCGAGGGGAAGTTTATATCAAAAACTGAGACCAGTTCCTTGGCTGAAGACCAGGATCGAGGGGAAGTTTATTTTAGACACTGAGACCAGTTCCTTGGTAGGAAACCAGGATTGAGGGGAAGTTTATATCAGAACTGAGACCAGTTCTTTGGTAGAAAACCAGGATCGATGGGAAGTTTATTTCAAAAGAAAACTGAGACCAGTTCCTCGGCTGAAGACCATGATCGAGGGAAAGTTTACCTTTTCTAAGCATCATTGCTCAGCAAAATTAGATGGATGAGCAGACGGCCATTCATAACCATCATCAAAATTTCATGTATTCCGATATTTAATCCTCTTGTACCTCGAATGCCCGAATACCTTCACCATTCACACCTTCGGGTCCAAGAAGATTAAATAGGGGCACCTGTCATACCCCAAATTTTAACCACCAAGATTTCCCATCATTGTGCAAATCATCATCACAATATGGATGCACCTTTATGCCTCATCAATCTCCTTAGGAATTGTTGAGCATTCACTACAATCAGAGATTAGGGTTTTCAAGCCCTCTCAGAGCCTTAGACAAAGGATCAATCAAGAAATGACGTGATCTTCAACTTGTCTAACCTCTCAAACACCCATAAATGATCAAGTGGACTCCCACATCAAGAATCAGACACACGGTTGCAACAATCCAAGTGGGTCCAGCCTCAAGATCACCAGTGTCACCAAATTAGGTTTTTGGTCGACTGGGGCCTCCAGATGGAAAATTTCATCTGGGCATGAGTCAATGCTTCAAAGCATAACCCTAAATACTCTAAGGGGCCTCATAAACCCAATCATCAAGTCAATTTAGCCTCAGGGGATGCATTCACCAAAAATTAGGAATTAGGGTTTCTTGACCTAATTCACCCCTAAGTTGACTTTTGGGACAAAACATGAGCAAAGACCTCAAGAGATGATTTTAGGGTCTCTAATAAACCACATTGATCCATTTTCAACAATGGATTGATCCAAGAAGCTTGATGCACAAGTTTCAATTTCATTAGAACCACAATTAGGGTTCTGAGGAAAAAGTCCACTGTACCTTTGACTTTTGACCAAGACATGCTCCCAAAGCTTGGGACATGATTCAATACACCTTATAACACCTATGGAAGATATCCATCAAGTTTGATTTAGGTCAAGGACTTGATTTCATAGAGGATCGCACAATTTGGAATTCATCTGATAAAAAGTCAACTGTGCATAAAAGTCAAAATTTGACTTTTTGAGATTTTTCATAATTATGGTTCCTTAACCCTTAGGAAAATCAGATTGTGTCTTGGTGGAACCTTATCTCCACTGGGTACAAACTAGAGCTCTCAAACTGAGGATGCCTTACCCTCGTCAGGAAGTTCTTCCGTTAAGGGACCCTATCCATTATTTTATGTCTGATACGAAAAAACTTCAGGTTACTCTCAACAGAGTTCAACAGGAGAAGAAGTCTTGGAAGAACAAGTACCGCATTCTCAGTGTGGAGTGTAAGAAAATACAGTAACTGTTAAAATAAAAGGATGCTCTGATCGAGATTTTAGAACAACATGCTGTAGAAAATCAAGAAGACTAAAGGAATTTGCTCGCTCCTTTCACTTGGCAAAGGAATGACAACCCGACAACGGCTCAAGAGCCCCGGTCAAAGAAAAGGAAAGTACCAGAACCAGCACCTGAGCCCTCCTCAGAGAGGACTTAGGATCCATTAGCTTAGACATTTCCTTTTGCAGCACTATGTAAATTACTGTATTTCCATTTCCGCAATCTTTGAATTCAATAAAACGGGGTTTCCCCACTGTTTGATATTTGCAATCCAATTGTTGAAGTTTATTTTGATTAAAAAAAATATAATTAATATAATCATTGCATATCATTCATCATTCTCACTTAAATGCATTCTTCTTACCTACGAATCTCACGTTTGTGTCTCAATTCTATAGTTAAACTGTCTCATTCGTACAATACTCGGGCCAGTCGACAGAAAAAGATGGATAATCTCGAGGAAGAGAACAGAGAGTTGAGAGAAGAACTCGACGCTCTGAAAGAAGATCTAAGGAAACTTCATAATGAAATGCAAGCTCTGGTAGAAGCTCAGCTACAAAGGACTGTGATCTCAGAGATCACATCAATGCCCATAGTGGAGAAGTATGATCCTAGGTATAACATGCCAAAAGATCGTCCCTGGGGCATGCCTATTAATTATATCCTAGAAGGATATGTTCTGCCGATCACTGAAGATCAGGTAACCGCAGTAGGAACCGCTGGGCCTGAAGGTTACAAACTTCGGGAAAGCGAAGATGCAAGAGGCATGACAGCAACTCCTGAAGGTTATAAACTTCAGGAAACACCAAGAGTCTCTGTCGTAATCACTGTACCACCCCCCGTGGTGTACACTGTCCCAGAAGGACAAATTCCATAGATACCTTCTGGTGGAAATGAAAGTATGGACGAGAGAATGAAGGAGTTCCAGGAACAGTTCCTGGAAATGCAGAAAGAGCTGCAAGCCTTTCGCGTTCAGGATCTATTTGGAAAGGACGCCGCAAACCTTTGTTTGGTCCCCAATGTGAAAGTTCCGCACAAGTTCAAAGTTCCCGAATTTGAAAAGTACAAGGGTAATTCTTGCCCTCAAAGTAATTTGGTGATGTACGCTCGGAGGATGTCAACTCAGACAGAGAACAACCAGCTACTGATCCATTACTTCCAAGATAGTTTAACCGGCGCCGCACTAAATGGTACATGGGATTAAACCGCACTAAGATCGCCACTTTCTGGGATCTCGGCGCTGCCTTCATTCAACAATATAAGTATAACTTGGATATGGTACCGGACAGAGATCAACTTAGAGCCATGTCGCAGAAGGATAAGGAAACCTTCAAAGAATATGCTCAGAGATGGCATGAAATTGCTGCCCAGATTTGTCCCCCTCTTGAGGAAAAAGAGATGACAAAGATTTTATTGAAAACCTTGAGCTCATTTTACTATGACAGAATGGTCGCCAGTACGCCAAGTGACTTCACTGAAATGGCCGACATGGGAGTTCGTCTTGAGGTAGCAGTCCGAGAAGGACGTTTAGTAAAAGATGTTGAATCATCAAGCAGTACCAAAAAATACGGTAGTGCTTTCCCTAAGAAAAAAGAGCAAGATATTGGTAATATGTCTCTCGGAAAGCAAAGGCGACGGTACCAACCAGTAGCAGCTGTAACTCCTGCTATCAATCCTGCGCCTGTTCCTACGTATCAACCTCAGGTTGCTCAAAGCCAACCTAATCAACAACAATATCAGCAAAGAACACAACAACCTCTTCAGCAGGCTCGTCCTCCGTACAACAACAACCGTGCAACGTGGCCACCAGGGTTTGACCCTATACCGATGTTGTACGCAGAACTATTTCCATTATTACTGGTCAAGGGGCATGTCCAAACCAGGTCTCCTCTTGCAATCCTGGAGAATCTGCCTTTTTGGTTCAAAGCAGATCAGACTTGCCCTTACCATCAAGGAGGACCAGGGCATAACATAGAGAATTGTCTCAGTTTCAAATCTGATGTGCAAAAGCTTGTTAGGAGCGGGGTCTTATCCTTCAAGGATACGAATCCAAATGTTCTCACAAACACGCTACCTCAACACGAGAAAGCTGCGGTAAATTTGATAGAAGGAGAGTCTAACCACAACTATCAAATTCATGATGTACTCTTATTAAGGGCCAACTTGGTCAAGATACATTGTAGACAGAGTGGATACGGCCATGTGCCACCTCACAATTATCACCAGTGTGATATCTGCTCAATAAATAATCAAGGATGTTCTATGGTGTAATCAGCTCTATAAGAACAATTAGATCTTGGATGGATCCAAGAGCACCGAATTCGTGATGTCAACATGACTTACTCGAATTCCAACATCATCCAGAATCACGACATCCGTACGATGAATATCAACTTGGTGGCGATGCACTCAAGGAAAAGCCAACATCATAATCTGCCAAGACACAATTACGATTCCTGTCTGGTCTGCTCGGTAAACAAACAGGGATGCTCTGTTATACAAGAGGCCCTCCAGTGTCAGATGGATCTTGGACGGATTCAGGATTACCGCGGTAGAAGTCATTATCAAGTGAATATGGTTTAAATCTTTGATATTCGCTTGATGAATACCAGCTTGGTGGAGTTACATGCTAAGCAAGTCCGGCTCGGTCTTCTGACTTCGCATAACTATCAGAGCTATACAGTATGCCGTGAGAGAGACCAAGGATGTTCTCTCGCTTAAAGAACGCTTCAACACTTGTTAAACCACTGGTGGCTTCCGATCTATATGGATGAGGACACACAACAAGTCAGCATGACTAACGGGAACCCTGCTAGGCATTAAAGTCAGGATGTCCGACTTTGTGATTCACCGAGGAGTTCGCCGCCAATGGGTTGTTGTCAACGTTCCGAAAGTCGTTCATAAGTCTAAGTAATTGCCATCTTTATCTAAACCTTTCACCCTGCCCAAGTGAAACAAATGTTTTGATATGGCTCACTTTCTGTAAATGTCTCTCTTCGCTTTGCCCGAAGCGACATAGTTTTGTTTTATAGGGCTGTAGTTTCAAGAATCGACCAAATCATAAATAAAATAATGTCGTTATGTAATTTTCGCATTTATTGTTGTTTTCTCTTTTTGCTTTTTCAGAAAATCGTAATCCTAAAACAAAAAAAACAAATAATAAAAACAAGCAGTAAAAGAAATACACTGCACACACTCTTGCATTTCTCTCTGTCTCTTCTAAACATAAATCATCACGTCATGCAGATTGCTTGTTTCAAACCCCATTGAAACATACGATCCAATGCCTTCTCCCAACTTTGAATTCCCGATATTTGAGGCTGAAGAAGAAGATGACGAAGAAATTCCAGAGGAGATCTCCCAATTACTCAGACAAGAGGAAATGTCCATTAAACCTCACAAAGAGCCGTTGGAAACGGTCAACTTGGGTTCAGAAGAAGAGAGAAAAGAGGTCAAGATTGGGGCACTGCTCAGTCCAGCTGTCAAAGAAAGTTTGATAAAGCTCCTCAAAGAGTTTCCTGATGTATTCACTTGGTCCTATTAGGATATGCCAAGGTTGGATACCAGTATCGTGGAACATCATCTACCGTTAAGATCAGAATGTCTGCCAGTAAAGCAAAGACTAAGACGGACTCATCCAGACATGGCCATAAAAATCAAAGAGGAAATACAGAAATAGATTGACGCGGGTTTCCTCGCCTCGTCAGAATATCCTCAATGGCTAGCCAACATAGTACCAGTTCCGAAAAAGGACGGAAAGGTCAGAATGTGTGTAGACTACAAGGATCTGAACAAAGCAAGTCCAATGGATGACTTTCCCTTACCGGACATAGACATACTGGTAGACAGTAAAGCAAAGTTCAAAGTTTTCTCCTTCATGGATGGATTCTCGGGCTATAATCAAATCAAAATGGCGCCGAAAGACATGGATAAAACTTCGTTTATCACCCCATGGGGCACCTTTTGTTACAAGGTAATGCCGTTCGGTTTGAAGAACACCGGGGCAACCTATCAAAAGGCCATGGCTACTCCGTTTCATGACATGATACACAAAGAAATCGAGGTATATGTCAATGACATGATTGCCAAATCTAAAACAGAGGAGGAGCATGTGACCCACCTGTCAAAACTATTTGAGCGGTTGAGAAAGTACAAACTCTGTTTGAATCCTAACAAATGCACATTTAGTGTCCGTTCAGGGAAACTACTAGGATTCATCGTCAGCCAGAAAGGAATTGAGGTTGATCCTGACAAGGTTAAGGCCATTCAAGAAATGCCTTCTCCAAAGACTGAAAAACAAATCAGGGGATTCTTGGGACGTTTGAATTACATTTCCAGATTCATATTCCTAATGAATGCAACATGTGCGCCGATTTTCAAATTACTCAAAAAGAATCAGGACTGTGTTTGGACAGAAGACTGCCAAACCACCTTCAACAGTATCAAGGAATACCTGTTGAACCCACCAATTCTATCACCTCCAATGGAAGGAAGACCACTGATCATTTACTTAACAGTCTTGGAAGACTCTATGGGTTGTGTACTTGGCCAACAAGACGAAACCAAAAGGAAAGAGTCTGCCATCTACTATTTGAGCAAGAAGTTTACAGAATGTGAAACTCGGTATACTATGCTCGAGAAAACTTGTTGTGCTCTGGCTTGGGCAGCGAAACCTCTTTGCCAGTGTATGATTCATCACACTACTTGGTTAATCTCCGAGATAGATCCAATCAAGTACATCTTTGAAAAACCTGCTCTCACGAGAAGGATTGCCCGTTGGCAGATGTTGTTATCAGAATACGACATCGAGTACCACGCTCAGAAAGCCATAAAGGGAAGTGCATTTGGCTTATCAACCGATTGACGATCAAGAATCAGTCAGATTTGACTTCCCAGACGAAGATGTCATGTACTTGAAAATGAAAGATTGCGATGAACCGCTACCCAGTGAAGGGCCAGAACCAGGTTCCCAATGGGGACTAATCTTTGACGGGGCGGCCAATCATTATGGAAATGGAATTGGGGAAATCATCATAACACCTCAGGGTACCCACATTACTTTCACCACCAGACTGATATTCAAGTGTACAAACAACGAGGCCGAATACGAAGCTTGTATCATGGGTTTCGAAGAAGCGATCGACTTAAGGATCAAGAACTTGGATGTATATGGCGACTCAGCCCTAGTTATCAATCAGATCAAAGGAGATTGGAACACATACCAATCAGTATTGATTCCTTACAAAGACTACGCGAGAAGGTTGTTACCCTTCTTTAACAGAATCGAGTTTCATCATATCCCTCGTGAAGAGAATCACATGGCTGATGCATTAGCCACTCTCTCTTCCATGATTAGTGTAGGTAAATGGAATGACGTACCTAAGATTGACATAATGCACCTGGAACGGTCTGCTTACATCTTCACAATTGAAGCAGTTATAGACGATAAACCTTGGTATCGCGATATCAAATGCTTCCTTCAAAAGCAAGAGTATCCACCTGGGGCATTAAGAAAGGACAGAAAAACCCTTAGAAGAGTGGCTGGCAGTTTCTTTCTAAGTGGTTATACACTCCATAAGAGAAATTTTGACATGGTCTTGCTCCGATGTGTAGACAGACCAGAAGCAAACTTGCTGATAAAAGAAATTCACGAAGGATCCTTTGGCACTCATGCCAATAGACATGCAATGGCGAGAAAAATTCTAAGAGCAGGGTACTACTGGTTGACCATGGAATCCAATTGCTACAAGTACATGAGGAGATGTTACAAATGTCAGATATACTTAGACAAGATCCATGTACCGCCAACACATCTCAAAGTTCTTTCTTCCCCATGGCCTTTTTCCATATGGGGAATCGACATGATTGGCATGATTGAACTCAAAGCTTTGAACGGACATCGGTTCATTCTAGTAGCCATTGACTACTTCACTAAATGGGTCGAAGCAGTATCATACACCAATATAACCCGACAAGTGGTGGTCCAATTTTTCAAAAACAATATCATTTGCCGTTATGATGTTCCAAGCCAGATCATTACTGATAATGGATCCAACTTAAACAATAAGATGATGAAAGAGTTGTGCGCTGAGTTCAAGATCGAACACCATAACGCATCTCCCTACCGACCTAAGATGAACGGAGCGGTAGAAGCGGATAACAAGAATTGTAACTAACAAAGACTGGCACAAAATGCTGCCCTTTGCTCTTCACGGTTATCACACATCTGTCCGCACTTCAACAGGGGAAACCCCTTTCTCTCTAGTATATGGCATGGAGGCAGTGCTTCTCATAGAAGTAGAGATCCCATCAATCCGGGTATTGATGGAGGCCAAGCTAACAGAGGCCGAATGGTGTCAAAGTCGACACGACAAACTAAATCTGATAGAAGAAAAGCGAATAACGGCTCTATTCCATGTTCAGTTGTATCAACAGAGAATGAAGAAGGCGTTTGACAAAAAGGTCCGACCTCGCGTCTTCAAGAAAGAAGACCTCATGCTAAAAAAGATCCAATCATTTCTCACTGATTCCCGGGTCAAGTGGACTCCTAATCATGATGGCCCCTATGCGGTCAAGAAAGCCTTCTCAGGCGGCTCCTTGAGACTCGCAACCATGGAAGGAGAGGAATTTCCCTACCCCACAAATGTTGATGTAGTCAAGAAATACTTCGCCTAAAAAAAACGTCTCGGTGGATTGAAAACCCGAAAGGGTGGTCCAGGAAAAAATTAGAGACATAATAAAAAATCATCCCAATGGATTGGAAATCTCAAAGTACAATCCAGGCAAAAGTTAGGGATTAATGGAAAGTAACTACGTCTGATCAGTTCAGCCCCTCAGCAGTCATGCCATCCATCAGGAAAACTCCAGTTAAGGTCATCTTTGACAGAAGCTTAGGATGTCCCGAATTCAAAGTTGGTAGAAGGATAGCGGTCGTTATGTTTTAATGTAGCCCTTTTCCCTTAAATTACCATTTTCTAAACTTTGTAAATACTCTTTAGAATTGCGCGCTTGGATGATCTCCATCCTATCAATAAAATTTGAGCCCTAGTGCTTTTGTTTGCAATTCTTATGTTGTTTTAGCTTTACAGAATGATACCTTTTAACATGATCAACGATTCTTGAAATAAAACAAAAATGAATTTCCTTGTCAAAATTTTTCTGCTTTTCGAAATAAAGATGGCAATTTGTTTTGACTGTTGAACATCGAAAGAACATCGATAGCTTCTCCAAAGGCGGTTAAGCTTCAAAGTGCAGAATCAAAGTACTCCTTCTTAACCAATGCGCCTGAACGAACGATTAGCTGTGTCAGATGCGAATGTTTCATCTGACATCCCTGACAGAATTCTTATCTCCTAAGCCCGACCAACGGTTGTTCCCCACGGGGACTATCTCTCCTAAGCAAGGCAAAATTGCTATCTTGAACAAATGGTGCTTCTTCGTCCCCTGCAGTGGCCGAGTATCCAGTCGTGTTCATCTATTAGCCTGTATATCGCGTCAGTTTTGTCAGCATACACGTTCATAGATCATGCATTATTATTTGCATTCATATTCATATTGCTTCACTATCACGCTAGTTGGTCTTGTCCCCTAGTAATAAAAGTCCTCTTGTCAATTGAGTTGTCAGTTCTTTCCTCATCAGGAATTGTTGCGTTTAAGCAATCTCTCACCAGTTTATCTCTGGATTAGAGACGATCTTCGACCACTTTGATAACTTGAACCTCGGAAAGACCATAAGGCATTCAACAAATGTCACTCTTCTGCATTGAAGGTGACATCTTTGCTTTCCCAGATTAAGGAAAATCCCCAGAGAAAGCCTCTTAATCAAAGATTCGGCAATACGGCAGTTCTTCTTCGGAAAATTCGCTAACAAAATGGTCATCAGCACCTCTAAATTGGGGTATATTATATGGCATTTCTTCGAGAATCTTGAGGAAAAGTATGATGTAATACCCCCAAACAGGAAGTAGTCTCTCAAGAGACTCGTTTTCCCCAGTAGAGCAGACAAATGAAGCTCCAACCAGAGAAGTTTGAACACCTCTACATTTCAGACGAATGGGTTCCCCATCAAGTCTAACATCAAAACTTTTTCCATCAAATGGCGTCTCCCCAGGAAAATTCGGCGAGAAGTTTGAGGAAAACTGCTACAAATAGCGTCCCTTATCAAGAAAGTTTATTGACAAAAGAAACTAAGACCAGTTCCTTGGCTGAAGACCAGGATCGAGGGGAAGTTTATATCAGAAACTGAGACCAGTTCCTTGGCTGAAGACCAAGATCGAGGGGAAGTTTATATCAAAAATTGAGACCAGTTCCTTGGCTGAAGACCAGGATCGAGGGGAAGTTTATTTCAGACACTGAGACCAGTTCCTTGGTAGGAAACTAGGATTGAGGGGAAGTTTATATCAGAAACTGAGACCAGTTCTTTGGTAGAAAACCAGGATCGAGGGGAAGTTTATTTCAAAAGAAATCTGAGACCAGTTCCTCGACTGAAGACCATGATCGAGGGGAAGTTTACCTTTTCTAAGCGTCATTGCTCAGCAAAATTAGATGGATGAGTAAACGACCATTCATAACCATCATCAAAATTTTGGGTATTCCGATATTTAATCCTCTTGTACCTCGAATGCCCGAATACCTTCGCCATTCACACCTTCGGGTCCAAGAAGATTAAATAGGGGCATCTGTCATACCCCAAATTTTAACCACCAAGATTTCCCATCATTGTGCAAATCATCATCACAATATGGATGTACCTTTATGCCTCATCAATCTCCTCAGGAATTGTTGAGCATTCACTACAATCAGAGATTAGGGTTTTCAAGCCCTCTCAGAGCCTTAGACAAAGGATCAATCAAGAAATGACATGATCTTTAACTTTTATAACTTCTCAAACACCCATAAATGATCAAGAGGACTCCCACATCAAGACTCAGGCACAAAGTTGCAACATTCCAAGTGGGTCCAACCTCAAGATCGCCAGTGTCACCAAATTAGGGTTTTGGTCGACTGGGGCCTCCAGATGGAAATTTTCATCTGGGCATGAGTCAATGCTTCAAAGCATAACCCTAAATACTCTAAGGGACCTCATAAACCCAATCATCAAGTCAATTTAGCCTTAGGGGATGCATTCACCAAAAATCAGGAATTAGGGTTTCTTGACCTAATTCACCCCTAAGTTGACTTTTGGGACAAAACATGAGCAAAGACCTCAAGAGATGATTTTAGGGTCTCTAATAAACCACATTGATCCATTTGCAACAATGGATTGATCCAAGAAGCTTGATGCACAAGTTTCAATTTCATTAGAACCACAATTAGGGTTCTGAGGGAAAAGTCAACTGTACCTTTGACTTTTGACCAAGACATGCTCCCAAAGCTTGGGACATGATTCAATACACCCTATAACACCTATGGAACATATCCATCAAGTTTGATTTAGGTCAAGGACTTGATTTCATAGAGGATCGCACAGTTTGGAATTCATCTGATAAAAAGTCAACTGTGCATAAAAGTCAAAATTTGACTTTTTGAGATTTTTTATTATGGTTCCTTAACCCTAAAATTATGTTAATGTGTGATTGGAATCATCATTCATCAAGAAAAATCAAAGAAAGTGGGATAACTTGTAAAAGGGGTAACCATAAAAACTTAGAATTTTTCTAAGTTATGAAATAAAGTGGATAGGGTGCCAACTTCCAAGGATCATAACTTGAGATCCAAGCAACCATTTTGGCTGATCCAAAGATGGATTTGTAATTCTCATGGCATACTTCAAAAGTGTCAAAATGGCTGAAAACATGAAATGTCACTTTTTCTAACACTTAGTGAAATTTTCACTAAGTCAGAATCTGTCTTGCTTTTTTTCAAAATGTAGGAGGATTTTTCACTTGGATCCAAAAAATTTCAAGACAAACTATGTTCACACATATGTTGTATCACATAAGGGCTTTCCAAAATGTCCAAGAGATTCATCAAAATCCATCTGAGCCAGGAGTTATGACAGCTGCAACATGCCTTGCTGCAAACTGTCTTGGCAAGGAATATTTGTGCATAAAGGCACGATTTGCTCAAATTGTGCAATTCCAAGCATGCTTATCCATCTGAACACCTCAAGGGGGAATAACCAAGGGAAAAGCACTGATCCATCAGCCTCCCAAGTCCAAGATTCCCAAAGTAGCATGCCAAACCCTAAAAAGCCTTAAAGAGGCCAAGACTCCAATTTTGTTTCCAAGCATTCAATGGATGCACCAAGGTGGCATGAACTGAGCCATTTCTAACTGAATGAGTCAAGGATAAGCTCTGAACCAAAGAACCATAGACCTGTGCTCTAACCTCTAGTATATGGCTAGAGGAGACTTAAGATTCCAAAGTGATACAATTGGACAATGAGCTACTGTAGTTGCCATTCACTATTGCTTGCAAAACCAACTTGCTATACTATAAATAGAGATCATTTGTGCTCAGTTTGAGTACACCAAAGTGTAACGCCCCGATTTCGATTATTCCAATTTTTGTTGAGTCCTTTATTTAATTGAATGTTAAATTATTCTATTTATGACTTTGGTGTGATAATATGCTTTTATGCTATGTTATGATGTATTATCTCGTTTGAGAGCGTTTTCGGGAATTTTGGGCTTAAGGGCATTTTGGTCATTTTATAACTATTAATGAGTTAGAGAAAATTAAGGAAGTAATTTGTAGAGGAAATTTATTAGAAAATGAATTAAGTGTAGAAATTGAATTAGAGGAAATATTGTGTGGAAATAGAAAATAAGAGAATTGGGAGAGAAATAGAATTATGTTGTAAAAATAGAAATGAGAGAAAAAGAAAATAAAAGAAAAGAAATAGGAATAAGAGGAAGGAAATAGGAGAGAAAGAGAGAAAGGGGAAATAGAAAGAAAAAGAAGAGAAAGAAAGAGGAAGAGGGAAAAAGAGAAGAAAAGAGGAAAAAGAGTGGAAATCATCAAGAACAAGAGCTAGATCATTTGGAATCCGGGTAAGGGTTAGAAACATTGTTATCTTGTCTATGTGTGTAGTTATGTATGTGTATGTTTGTGGATGGAAAGATTTTTATGAGTTTTTGGAAAACCCTAAATTGGTGAAATGTTGTTGATGATGATCCAAATGTGATTTTGTGTTTATAAATGTGTTTCTAATGATGTTTACATGTTGGGTAATGGTTTGGATGATGTATATTGGAGTAGGACTGATTTTGATGGGGTTTTGGGTTGGGAGAAGACTCAGAACAGCGTTTTGGGAATTTCTGGTATCGCAGGTTCGCCTGGCGAATGGTCCAGCGAGGGCTCGCCAGCATTCGCCTGGCGAACGGATGAACATTTCTGGGCACGGGCACTCGCCTGGCGAAGGCCAGCGAGCAGGTCAGCGAAGGTTCACTGAGTTGTTCGCCTAGCGAACTTTGGGTGTTTTTGGGTCTGATGGTTGCTGCCTTGGTTCGCCAAGGGGTTCGCCTAGTGAACTTTGTGTCTATTTTCTAGCTGGTAGTTGGTTCGCTGGACATTCGCCTAGCGAAGGCGGGTAGCGAATGCTCGCTAGAGGGTTCGCCTAGCGAACAATGCTGTTTGTGTAATTTTGTTTTCTGCATAACTTTTGATCTGTGGTTCGGTTTGAGGCGTGGTTTGATGCATTAGAAAGCTTATAAAATGTTACTTCTTATAAAAATGATTTTGAGATTGTTGACTGATTTAATTATGTCAGGAATTGGGAATAGTGTTGTTTCGTCAACTTTTGTCATTATAATTGTGCGTAATTGATGTGTTTCATGCAATGTGCTTTTAATATGGATATCGTATGACTTGTATGACGTTATATGATGTGAAAGCATGTGATGACATGTTGTGGTGATGAATTGTGGCCGAAAGGCAAATAAATGCAATGTGTTGTATTTGGTTATATATGCATGTTTGTGGTTGCATATATGTGTGAAGATGCATTGGTTGTCATGAGTTCTTGTGTGTCAAGCATCATGATATGCATTGTTGTTGCGTCCTGAGTGACGGCGGTTCCAGAGGGAATAAGCTATAACATCGTGAGCCTCGTAAATATGAGGTATGAATAGCCTGAGGACCTAAAGCGATGGTTATAGACGATCGTCTGCCCTCGTGTGGGGTGTGAGCGATCGGGTCGTGAGCCCCTCGTATGGGTGTGAGCGATCCATAAACATCGTGAGCCCCTCGTGTGGGGTGTGAGCGGTGGGTGAACATCGTAGGCCCGACTGGGAGTTACAGTGATGTAACGAGCGATGGTTCCAGCAGAGTTCCTGAGTGAACTAGTATTGAGATTTGATGGAGTCGGTACCGCATATGCATTTGCATAGAGAGTCGTTGTGTCGGTCTCTTTGCATCTGCATGAATTATGATTGCATTGTTATATGTGGAAAGTCATGATTTATTAATTATGTGGAAAATGGTGATGTACATTTATGATAAATGTATTGTGCATGTTTGATATGCATTGATAAATGGTTGATTATATGATTGAGCTTATGATAAGCCTTTGGAAATTGTTGTGCAATTGTGTTGGATGTAGTGAATTGTAAATGATATGTTTTGTGTATAAACGTATGCATTGTATGAGAATAGGTGATTATGTGCATGAATGATATGCTTGGGTTGTGATATATGTTATATAATGGAATTGGTGAGTAATAGTGTATGTGGTAATAAATGTGTATTTTTATGTTGAAATATATAATTATATGCATCGATATTATGATAATGTTTCTTACCCTTCTGCTATTTTATAATGCACTATGAGGCATTGCAGATTAGTTGCTGGAGGCCTTTTTGTGAAGCTTAGGACTTCATTTCTTTTGGTCGGTCGGCTCTGATATGTAGCACCGGGTAGCTAGGATTACATGATTAGTTTGTGATACATTTTGTATATGTATCTTGACTTGAATTGTTTATGTAAACATGATTCCGTGTTGACGGATAGTATTTGATATATATATATATATATATATGATGTTATTCAGTATTTAGATGTTTCCGCTTTTATTCTAAATATTGAGATGTGGGTGTAAGGACAAAGTTCCTCTGTGCAAGTTACCCCACTATTGCATATCTTTATGAGCAGGTGTTGTATGTTTTAATTTCAAAAATAATGTGACATGCTTCTTTTATGCCATGCTTTGTAATTATACTCTGATGAAATTTTTAATATATGCCTAAATGATTAGTACCTGGTTATTTAGCGGGGGGGGGGGGGGGGGGGGGGTATAGAATGGGGTGTTACATTAAGTGGTATCAGAGCCAGTGTTGAGTCAGTTTGTGTCAGTCCTTGTGTTTCGGTGAGCTGTTTGTTTAACCATAGTTACTGTTATTGGAAATGAACAGAATATGGCTCGGGCTGTGCAGGGTGTACCGAATGTTACGGGTAATGATGAGTTCAGGAAGAACGAGCCGCCTATCTTCAATGGAAGATATGATCCCGATGGTGCACAATTTTGGCTTGAGGAGGTTGAAAAAATCTTCCATGTGATGGATTGTGCTGAAGAGAATAAGGTGAGACTGGGTACTCACATGCTGGAGGAAGAAGCAGCTAATTGGTGGGTTAGTTTGCGCCAAGTGTTGGGAGTGGATGATGAAGAGGTTACTTAGGATTTATTTGTCCGAGAGTTTCGGAGGAAGTATTATCCTGAAGGTGTGAAGGAAAAGAAAGAGATTGAGTTTTTGGAGTTGAAACAGGGCAATATGTCTGTTGTTGACTATACTGCTAAGTTTGTGGAACTTGTGCAGTTTTATCCTCATTATGCTGAAGCGACTGCTGAATTTTCTAAGTGTGTGAAGTATGAGAACGGATTGCGTCCGGATATTAAACGGGAAATCGGTTATCAGAGGATTAGAAGGTTTTCTGAATTGGTGGACAGTTGTAGGATTTACGAAGAGGATCGTAAGGCGCGTGCTACTCCCTACAAGAGTGTGAATGACACGAAAGGGAAACAACAGTCTCGTGATGGGCCTTATGTGACACCCGTTGACCATGGTAAGGCGAGGGGTAACTTTGAGAGAAAGGCAAGTGGGGGAGGAATGTCTAGTCCTCCGAGGTGTTACTTTAAGTGTTACAAGTGTGGAGAAGTAGGACACCTTCGGCTTGATTGTGAGAAGAATAAACTGAAATGTTCCAAGTGTGGAGGTTCGGGTCATGTCGCAGCGGATTGTAAGAGAATTAGGGTGAAGTGTTTCAACTGTGGTGAAACAGGTCATATTAGCACGGGGTGTACAAAACCGAAGAGAGCTCCAACTGGTAGGAAGGCGGTTGCATTGGCAGGAGATGAGACTACTAGTGCGGATCGTTTGATTGAAGGTACCTGTTTTATTAATAGTACGCCTTTATTTCACTATTATTGGTACTGGAGCGACTCATTCGTTTATTTCGTATGAGTACGCGAAGCGTTTAAATTTGTTGTGGTCTTTTTAGGGTGGTGAGATGGTTATCAATACTTCTGCTTAGGGGCCGGTAATTACTTCCTGGGTTTGTTTAATTGTTCTTTGACCGTTTATGGTAAAGGATTTGTGATGGATTTGGTGTGTTGACAGTTGGAAGGATTAGAATGAGATAAGTGGGGGAAAAGCTGGTACTTCTCCAAGTTGCTTCAGGTATGGAGCGTTGGCTCAGTGTGTTGTGAATTGCAAGATTGTAAGTGCTCTTTGGACAGTGTGGTTCCCGGTTCCGAAGGGAATGCGGAGGTAAGGTTTATGTCAACTGGGGAATTGTGCCTTAGGTGGTTTTGTGCACAAGGTGTAAGAAATGCTACTATAGGTTGGTGGAGACGGTTTATGCCCCATCATGATTGTCGGCTGTCTATTGGCAAATTGAGGAACTGATCACCCTTAATCTATTGTTGATAGCAGACGGGAATTGTGTTGGAGGAGATAGACGGATCTTTCCGGCTTTAATAGTGAAATGGAATACATTGTTCAGAATTAATGAAGGATTATGGATTGATTTTGATGAGTTGATGAAGATTTTCATATTTGAAGACGAGACGGATTAGAAGTTTCAGTATGTTGGGAAGCCATTAAGAGAGTATGATTGAGTATTATTATTGGTTATTTTCAGAGTTATTGGTAACAAAAGGAAAAGATAATTGCACGAGATAATGAGCATGCGGTGTATGAGGGAATTTATGAGACTTGGGATGTCAAGGGAAGAGATTGTATATAAATTGTTGAGAAATGAATAAGGTGACGATTGAGAATAAGATAACTAGGATGGTTTGGATCATTTGATGGAAGTAGTGATTTGTTTGGGTCGTGGCTTAGGTTTTCAGCATCTGAGAATTCATGAAATAATTAGTACTATTGTAGAGTTGGAATATTGGAAGTATTATCTTGATAATTTTGAAATTCGAAGTGTTTAGTGATTTCGAGAGTATTGAGTACTTGTTTGGTCCGAAGGAATAGAGTATGAGACAACAAAGACGATTAAGATTCATGGCGAGTTATGAATTTAGTTTGGTTTTTGGGGAGGCAGTTGTTAGGCCTAGTGTGTAAGTTGAAAATCTTTATGTATGTCGGTTTTGATGGCAAGAGAGCTAGAATCGTTGAGCAGTTCAGAGACTTGTACCTAGTGAGAGAGGGTTAGACTTTGGGAGCGAGATTGATGGACTCGATAGTTTTGAGCAATCAGAGTGCGCAGTGGAAGCGTGATGTGATCCATTTTGTATGGATGTGTGAGACTTGTAAGAGTTCATCAGTTGGACATTGGAGACATGTTGGAATGATGAAATTATTGGACGTTCCGGAATGGAAGTGTTAAGTGAAAGGTTTAAATTTATTTTGTGGACTACAATGTAGATGGATGTTTGGTTGTATGTTCGATTGGTGAATCATAGCATAGATATGTGAACAAGGAGGTTGGTCTTGTGGTTATGTAGGAGTTCGTGAACGATGTTGTGTCATGGAACTTCCTGTCCTTGTTTGTGTTGTTGGCTCGTCTCCATTGTATTGGTTCGAGTGCGTGTAGTTAATTCCTGTGTGAGGAATTAGTGTTGTGTTACCTACGGTGATGGTTACAATCTTGTTGTGTTTCGGTTCAAGAGTGAACCTGTAAGTCGTGTTTGTGTATTCTTTGAGTTGCGAGTCGGTCGTCAAGTGCATTGTATGGGCTTCGCATCTTGTCGTTATTGTCATCGTGGTCGTGTTGTCGTGGTTGTTGCTGTTAGCAAGGTGGTTTGTCAGTTGTGTTATTCATGGTATGCCTTTCCTTGGCCTATTGTTTTGTTGGTCGGATGCGAGAGTTGTGTCCGGTGTTATTCGTATCAGTATATTTTCGAGGACGAAAATTCCTAAGTGGGGGAGAGTTGTAACGCCCCGATTTCGATTATTCCAATTTTTGTTGAGTCCTTTATTTAATTGAATGTTAAATTATTCTATTTATGACTTTGGTGTGATAATATGCTTTTATGCTATGTTATGATGTATTATCTCGTTTGAGAGCGTTTTCGGGAATTTTGGGCTTAAGGACATTTTGGTCATTTTATAACTATTAATGAGTTAGAGAAAATTAAGGAAGTAATTTGTAGAGGAAATTTATTAGAAAATGAATTAAGTGTAGAAATTGAATTAGAGGAAATATTGTGTGGAAATAGAAAATAAGAGAATTGGGAGAGAAATAGAATTATGTTGTAAAAATAGAAATGAGAGAAAAAGAAAATAAAAGAAAAGAAATAGGAATAAGAGGAAGGAAATAGGAGAGAAAGAGAGAAAGGGGAAATAGAAAGAAAAAGAAGAGAAAGAAAGAGGAAGAGGGAAAAAAAGAAGAAAAGAGGAAAAAGAGTGGAAATCATCAAGAACAAGAGCTAGATCATTTGGAATCCGGGTAAGGGTTAGAAACATTGTTATCTTGTCTATGTGTGTAGTTATGTATGTGTATGTTTGTGGATGGAAAGATTTTTATGAGTTTTTGGAAAACCCTAAATTGGTGAAATGTTGTTGATGATGATCCAAATGTGATTTTGTGTTTATAAATGTGTTTCTAATGATGTTTACATGTTGGGTAATGGTTTGGATGATGTATATTGGAGTAGGACTGATTTTGATGGGGTTTTGGGTTGGGAGAAGACTCAGAACAACGTTCTGGGAATTTCTGGTATCGCAGGTTCGCCTGGCGAATGGTCCAGCGAGGGCTCGCCAGCATTCGCCTGGCGAACGGATGAACATTTCTGGGCACGGGCGCTCGCCTGGCGAAGGCCAGTGAGCAGGTCAGCGAAGGTTCGCTGAGTTGTTCGCCTAGCGAACTTTGGGTGTTTTTGGGTCTGATGGTTGCTGCCTTGGTTCGCCAAGGGGTTCGCCTAGCGAACTTTGTGTCTATTTTCTAGCTGGTAGTTGGTTCGCTGGACATTCGCCTAGCGAAGGCGGGTAGCGAATGCTCGCTAGAGGGTTCGCCTAGCGAACAATGCTGTTTGTGTAATTTTGTTTTCTGCATAACTTTTGATCTGTGGTTCGGTTTGAGGCGTGGTTTGATGCATTAGAAAGCTTATAAAATGTTACTTCTTATAAAAATGATTTTGAGATTGTTGACTGATTTAATTATGTCAGGAATTGGGAATAGTGTTGTTTCGTCAACTTTTGTCGTTATAATTGTGCGTAATTGATGTGTTTCATGCAATGTGCTTTTAATATGGATATCGTATGACTTGTATGACGTTATATGATGTGAAAGCATGTGATGACATGTTGTGGTGACGAATTGTGGCCGAAAGGCAAATAAATGCAATGTGTTGTATTTGGTTATATATGCATGTTTGTGGTTGCATATATGTGTGAAGATGCATTGGTTGTCATGAGTTCTTGTGTGTCAAGCATCATGATATGCATTGTTGTTGCGTCCTGAGTGACGACGGTTCCAGAGGGAATCAGCTATAACATCGTGAGCCTCGAAAATATGAGGTATGAATAGCCTGAGGACCTAAAGCGATGGTTATAGACGATCGTGTGCCCTCGTGTGGGGTGTGAGCGATCGGGTCGTGAACCCCTCGTGTGGGGTGTGAGTGATCCATAAACATCGTGAGCCCCTCGTGTGGGGTGTGAGCGGTGGGTGAACATCGTAGGCCCGACGGGGAGTTACAGTGATGTAACGAGCGATGGTTCCAGCAGAGTTCCTGAGTGAACTAGTATTGAGATTTGATGGAGTCGGTACCGCATATGCATTTGCATAGAGAGTCGTTGTGTCGGTCTCTTTGCATCTGCATGAATTATGATTGCATTGTTATATGTGGAAAGTCATGATTAATTAATTATGTGGAAAATGGTGATGTACATTTATGATAAATGTATTGTGCATGTTTGATATGCATTGATAAATGGTTGATTTTGTGATTGAGCTTATGATAGGCCTTTGGAAATTGTTGTGCAATTGTGTTGGATGTAGTGAATTGTAAATGATATGTTTTGTGTATAAACGTATGCATTGTATGAGAATAGGTGATTATGTGCATGAATGATATGCTTGGGTTGTGATATATGTTATATAATGGAATTGGTGAGTAATAGTGTATGTGGTAATAAATGTGTATTTTTATGTTAAAATATATAATTATATGCATCGATATTATGATAATGTTTCTTACCCTTCTGCTGTTTTATAATGCTCTATGAGGCATTGCAGATTAGTTGCTGGAGGCCTTTTTGTGAAGCTTAGGACTTCATTTCTTTTGGTCGGTCGACTCTGATATGTAGCATCGGGTAGCTAGGATTACATGATTAGTTTGTGATACATTTTGTATATGTATCTTGACTTGAATTGTTTATGTAAACATGATTCCGTGTTGACGGATAGTATTTGATATATATATATATATATGATGTTATTCTGTATTTAGATGTTATTCCGTGTTAACATCATATATATATATATATATATATATATATATATATATATATATATATATATATATATATATATATGATGTTATTCAGTATTTAGATGTTTCCGCTTTTATTCTAAATATTGAGATGTGGGTGTAAGGACGAAGTTCCTCTGTGCAAGTTACCCCACTGTTGCATATCTTTATGAGCAGGTGTTGTATGTTTTAATTTCAAAAATAATGTGACATGCTTCTTTTATGCCATGCTTTGTAATTATACTCTGATGAAATTTTTAATATATGCCTAAATGATTAGTACCTAGTTATTTGGGGGGGGGGGGGGGGTGGGGTATAGAAGGGGGTGTTACACAAAGCACTACAACACTTGCTTTCCTCAAAATCTCTTTCTCTAGGCCAAGATGACTTCTTTTGCAAGGTAACTCTGAGTTTTTGAGTTAGAGATCATTTCCATCACAGCTCATGATCCAAACACATCCAATATATCATATCTAAGCTGTCCAAACTCTCATAAGTGACATGTAACACCTAAATCACAAAGTCCTCTCTCAAAACCTCAAAATTGGACTTTTTTTTTGCATTTTTTAAGCCATGTCTTGATTCAGTCACTTCCAAAACCAGATAAAGCCTCGAACACACTCCAAATATCATCCTTGAACTGTCCCAAATGGTTCTCCACATCTGGAACACCATTTGAGAGAGTTGCTATATTGGCCACTTTTGCCCCTTTTGCAAGAAAGAGCTCAAACTTGTTCCTGAGGATTCCAGTTGATTCCAACCATTCTAAAAGCTTCTAAGGGATCATTCGAGGGTGTCCAAAGCATCAATTTATTTCTGGAACAAAACACTTGATAGATTGCCCAAAAAGCTCCTAAAGAGGTAAGCATCACGATTTGAACTCTTTGAAATATGCATTGCTTTGAGGTCCACTGATCATGCACATCTCATACATGTTATAAGTGTTGTGTTTGAACCAATTCCTCATGTAATTCATGCCTGTAACAAGAGATAGCATAGAAAATGCAATTTAGGCCTATTTCAAGAACACTATCGGGTTTTGAAATAGGAGCCTCATCTGAAAAAACCACCACCACCATTAGGTTCCTTGTGAAATTCTAGGCAGGATATACCAAAAATTTGTCCCAATCCATGGAGAAATGAGAAAGTTACAAGCTTCACATTTTTGGCCAAAATCTTGCCTTGCCAGGCCAAAAACTAGGCATGCCTCATATATCCATGGGGTGGTTTTGATACACGGATGTATCACCACCCCAGTGGTAGGAGGCGTGCACTGCATACAAGAGGTCTGGGGTTCGAATCCCCTTCGCCCCAGATCCTCTCTTTTTTTTTTACCATTTTTCCACTTTTTATCATTTTTCATATTATTTTTAAATAATTTGAAAAATTAATAACTCTCTCAATTTTAATCATTTTTGGTTGATTCTTTTTCTGAAAAACCACAAAAATGTTGAAATATTATATTTCACAAAAGAATCAGATTTATATTAATTATTTAATATAGTTGATATTTTTGTAAATAAATTCATTTTTATTGTTTTCAAACCTTTTAAAAAATGAATATTCTCCTTGAAAAATCAAGACCAAATGAGTTTTAATTCATCTTGTGGTTAAATATCATTTTTTTAAACCTTAAACAAAAATTTCAAGTTGTTTATTCAAACTCATTTGGTATCTTTATCATTTTAATTAATTTTCTTTGAATAATTACTTTAAAAAAATGATGAAATTAGGGTTTTGTTGATTTTCACCCTAGAAAACTTTTTCAAAACACTCATGGGCCTCTTGATAGAGTGTAAGTCCCATCCCTTTGTAAATAAACCATTTTGGGCCTCAGTCATTGTATATAAGTCCCGACACGTTTTCAGAAATCTCGGCGCGATCGCCGTTTTCAAAACAATTTTCATCTGGGCCTTCCTTTGGTTGTAAGTCCCATTTTTCTTCTTTTTCAAACACTTCTGGGCCTCTTGGTAGAGTGTAAGACCCACCCCTTTGTACAGAAAACCTTTTTGGGCCTCAGTCACTTATATAAGTCCCTGTACAAATTCAAAACAACAGTACAATCACTGTTAAAATTTGGGCCTCTCCTTGAGCTGTAAGCCCCGATCTCTGTTCAAAATACTTTCTCCTTTGATTTTGAATCCAAATGTATAGTTGCTATCAAAACTTTCTTTAATTTCTTTAAACAACTAACAAAACAGCATGGAAGCTCTACAACGGGTAAGTGTTTATCCGCTTTCTTTTATCTGCTTTCATATAAATAAATGTATTGTGGGGCTGCTTCAATGTAAGTCTTCTTTCACACCTTTTAAATACTCGTCATATATCAACTGTATATATACTAGTATAATTATTTAGAGTTTTCCCCGACAACTACGTCTAGAACTAGGTAAAGCCCATTGGTCACTCTTGAATACAAACAAAACTAGATCCCCATAGGATTCTAGATACAGTCTTACCTTCTCTTAAGGTTAAACAATATGGAACAAAGAGAAAGGAATTATTCTCGGTGAACCTTTTCTCAGACTGTCACCCTCAGAAATCGTCAAAGAAACTCTACTCCCCAGAGTTGATCTATTCTCCATGAATAGCATCTCTTGAGTTTCTTCCAAACCCTCGAACTTTCCTGGAATGATCTCTTCTCTGTGAATTGCATTTCTTGAACTTCTCTTGGTTTGGGGACCCACAGGCTTCCTAAAAGCACCCCGCCTCCTCTTGGACATTGTACAAGGACCCTTCGGCATCTTAGAAGTTATCATGCCTTCTCTTGGGCTTAATAAAAGGACCCTAACGACCTCTTAAAGGTATAAGACAGAACTTAGTCATCCTTTGCTAGAGCAGTCTTTCCAGTGTCTAATCTCAAGCCACTTTAGGGTTGTTTCTCATCCCTTAAGGCCCTTACCCTCTTTTGGGCATCCTACAAAAGATAAAACTCTTCAACACCAGTAGACTTGGATAGTCTAAACCCCCTTTGAGTCTCAAAGACATTCTCAAGTTCCTTTCAAGCATAGGAAAAAACACCGATCACTCTGGATAAATCTCAAGCAGAAACCCGGTCTCTCTCATGAGAGTTCCCCACCCTTGGACCTGCCTATGTATCTAATCCTCAGCAATAAGATAGCCTCCTCTTAGGCTTTGTATAATGATCTTTCCTTAACACAGTCAGCCTCCTCTTGGGCTTTGTACAATGATCCTCCCCCTAGCAGAGCTAACCTTTTCACTCTCTTGTTGAGTCAATCACTTTTCAGACTCTCTTGTTGAGTCAATCACTTTTCAGACTCTCTTGTTGAGTCAATCATTTTTTCAGAATCTCTTGTTGAGTTAATCACCTTTCCGCACTCTCTGGTTGAGTATAAAAGACTCTCTTGTTGGGTCAATCTCCTTTTAGCCTCCATCTCGGGCTACGTACGAGACAACAAATCACTCTCTTGTTGAGTATAAAAGATTCTCTTGTTGAGTCAACCCTTTTAGCCTCAATCTGGGCTTTGTACAAGACATAAATTTCCCTCTCTTGAGCTGGGGACAAATATCTTCCCCTAGTAGAGTCATTTCCTCCCAGCCTTCATTTAGGCTTTGAGGAATAATTTCCCAAGCAGAGTCAAACTCATTGCAGCCTCAATCTTGGGCTTTGTACAAGAAACATAACATATATCCTCACCAGAGTCAGTTAAATTTCCCATTTCAGCCTCAATCTTAGGATTTGTACAAGACACATATAAACCTCCCCGACGGAGTCAAAACCCTTTTTAGCCTCCTCTTAGGCTTTGTATAATGATATCCCCAAAGAGTCAGTCTCTTTTTAGCCTCAATCTTGGGCTTTGTACAAGACAGATAAAACACTCTCTCGTTGAGTCAGTCTTACCCAGCCTCGTCTTAGGCTTTATATAAAGAAATCCCCTAGCCAAATCAATTAACCTTTTAGCATCAACCTTGTACTTTGATCAAGGCACACAAAAATCAACAATCCCTCTTTAGAGATGAAAAGTTCTCTCTCAGTCAAACCTTTTAGCTTCAATCTTGGGCTTTGAACAAGACACAAATACCCATTTAGCTTTATATCTTGGGCTTTGAACAAGATACAAATCATCTTTAGCTTTATGTCTTGGGCTTTGAACAAGACACCAAAACATCATTTCATCCCATAGAATAGGAGGAACTACGATTGCTCTGATTTCCCTGTTCTGTTTAAACGAGAATACGTAGGCATAAGATTGCGAAATCTTAGCGAGGATACCAATCAAAAACTCTAGGTCCAGTACCTTCACATCAATCAAAACTTAGGTCTAGTACCTTACCAAAAACATCGAGAAAACCCGAACATCAACAAAAACTCACTCAATCACTCATCTTCCTAAGAAACTTTCCCAACCCATCAGGAGATAAACACTATTGATTACAAAGCAAAACCTAAAAGCTAACATCCTGTGGATAACCTCATATAGGATGGGTAATTGACAACTACCCATTGTATAACCTGACCTCGGACCCCCCAATCTCTTTTAAAGCGTTTGTTCAGTTAAACATTCGCGTGCAAGGTTAGTTTTAGATACCTTCCGTTTCCCTTCCAGCTTCATGGGATAAATAAGAAATCAGAAAGTAGCACCCTTTCTCCTTGAGGAGGAAACCCAAACTTCAGTGATAAGGTGTTCGCGTCACCGACAAAAATCGTTCGCTATAACTGGGTAGACAAAACTTAGATCTAGCCAAATTATAGGGAGCCTACCTAAGCTAGGTCATGCTTACATTTTATCTTACACATTCTAAACCTGTTGGATTTCCTATACCTATCATTATCCCTAGGGAACCTTCTCAGATAAGGGTTCCCTATGTACATAACTACCTCTAAACCTATGAGGGTTTCCTTTTATCTGTCACTATCCTAATGTGACTCTTGCATCTCAAACTTTTTTAGCATACCTAAATAAAACTCTTTTTGTATACTCCATGCATTTTCATGCATTTTGCATACATACACATACATTTGCATATCCTTTCCGCTTTCGCCCTTATCCAACTACCAAGAGCTAAGAGATTTCCCGATACTCACAAACAAACTTAAATGATATCTCAAGAAGCTATGGAAGAACTCAAGAGGGGCAAATACCATTGAAGAAAGAGGCAACCCTTCACTATGCCAGCCAAAGGCCTACTTAGAGCCTCAAATACAACAACCTTGGATGATGCCTCCGCAACAGAGTCTACAATAGTATATATTTCAGTAGCAGCCTCATGCAATAACCTCTCCACTCATTCAACCAAATGAACCAATCCCACTCTCTGATACTCTAGAAATTGTCACATCTGAACCTTTCACGGTTTCAGAAATCCTTGAGTTATCGTCCCTTACTAATCAACCAACGTCTGAACCTATTCATACTGAAACTGTTTCATCCCAACCAGCACTGTCTAAAACTCACTCTGCTGAGCCTGATCTTGCCTTGATCATCTATGACATACCCCTTCCAACAACCCTTGAAGAATGCATTGTTCAGTTTTGTAACAAGGTGTTAAAGAAGGTTGCGAAATTAAGAGCAGAAGTAAACAAAAGTGTCAAGCCTCTGGAGCTCGAGAATTCTTGGAAGATCTTTCAGAATTGGTTAGATTCTGAATTTGCAAGAATTACAAGCTTCTCAGACGCCACTAAAACTGTTGGAGTTCAGTTGGCAAAGGAAAAAGCAGAAGCTGGAGAGTGGATAAGGGAATTCAAGATTTTGGCTGCGAAGCAGAAAGAAACTGAAGAAAAAGCTGCTGAAGAAGCGAGACTTCTTGCAGAAGAGGAATCCAGGCTGACAAAAGAAGCTGAAGCTATAGAAAAAGCTAAGCAAGACGCTTTAGTTGTTTCCTCACCTGAACCTGATGTGGTGCATTTGGAAAACGCAATTAAAGAAATCAGAGGAGAACGACAGATTTTCAGAGAAAATTTTTTAGAACAAAAGGTTATCAATGCAAATGTTCAGAACATGCTTCAAAAGATTTTGGACAAGATGTCCTATGGAAGCACCTAAGTTTCCTTTGTTTTGTATAATTTTAGGATTTAGGACTTAGTTTTTCACCCTTTGATTACAAAACTTTTTGATAATGACAAAAAGGGGGAGAAGTAATGAATGTGACATTTTGGTTATTATAGTTAAACTCTGAAAAATAAGCTGTCTACAGTCCAACCAGTAAATTGTTATTTCTGTTAGATGTTTTTGTTTGCCCTTCTTTTAAGGAAATAAAAAATCAGCAAATCAGAACTTTGATGGCTCTAATAGTTCAAGTTCTTAAGTTTTGACAGAAACAAGGTTCTGAGATGACGACCTGAGTTCGTGTCAAACTCTAAAGGATAAAGTTTATAATTGAATCAAGACTATGAAGATTTCAGTGTCTGACCTTTGGAATCAGGGGGAGTCCATCTCGAAAAATTCACAAGTCAGGATATTTAATCTTCACCCAGTCTGAGATTCAGGGGGAGTATCTCATGTGAAGGATAAGTATTTCTTAACCTTCTTATTTCGATTACCCTTGTGTTATGTACAAAATTGTGTCATCAAAATACATAGTTTTGTCATCATCAAAAAGGGGGAGATTGTGAGAACAAGAGTTGGTTCTGCATTAATACCTCTGAGTTTTGATGATATCAAACAAGTATGTTTGTATGAACAATTTTATAAATATAATGTTTGTTATTTGTGAGAATCTAACAAACAGGTTCTGCTTCCGTTAAATGGCGTGAATATGTTGTTAAAAGAAAATACTTCTCCTACGCGTTGCACTTAATGTGCTATATAACAGAAATTACTTCGGGAGAATCTGAAGATTGCAAGACTCTGATATAATATGTAAAGAGAACAAGTTCTGAAGTTCTGAAGACTGAGGTTCTGATGAACGAAGTTCAGATGCTGAAGACTTACGTTATTTAGATAAAGGTTCTGAAGACCCAACTATAGTCTCTACTCATGCTGGAACTAAATACAATCAGAAGCCTCTGAAGATATGAAGACAACATTCTAAGCAAACAAGGTTCTGAAGATCAAGTGTTGAAGACTCCCAAGGCGCAGTTCTGAGGACTCCAAGACTTGAATATCTTAAGAACCAAGCTAAGTTTTCCCTTCTTACTCATGCTCGCAGAAGCCTCTGAAGTTAAGAAGATTAGGAGACGAAGCAACAAAGTACAACTGTACAACGGTACAAACGAAGATATCTTGGAAATAGTGCAACCAATACTAATGAAGATATCTTGACAAGACTGGACACAAAAGTATTATCTGTCCCCACATCTCTATCAAGCCGCCATCAGTCTAAATAGCTATGGTTACTTTTCAACGGACATATTTTACACGGCTATATAAAGACTTGAAGACTTGAAGAAAGATACACGAAAGCTCACTAATAAATACTCTCTTGCTAATATCTTTCTAAAAGTCATTTAGATCTAAACTTGTTTACATTTCAGCTTGTAAAAGAAGCATTATTCTGTAAATGATACTCATTCAAACTTAGGTTTGTATTCCTTAAGAAAGACCTGTAAGGTTGGATTTCTTAAGAAGTCTAAGACGTGTTGTCTTAGAGGATTGTACCTTGAGAAAGACCGGTGAGGTTGGATTTCTTGAGAAGTCTAGAACTTGAGAGTTTTAGAGGTTGTTGTTAGTCACCAGCAGTTTGGCAAATCACCTTGGCGGGTGGACTAGATTAACTTGAGAATTCTCAAGTGAACTAGTATAAACATACTATGTTATCTCTTTCTAAGCTTCATTAAGATTATTACTCATAAGTTAGAAAGTTCTTTAAAAAAGAATTAGTATAAAGAGATAATTTTATTTTGAAAAACCAATTCAAACCCCCCCTTTCTTGTGTTTTTTACACATACACAATGGAGGTGAGGGGTGCCTAACACCTTCCACTCACTTAACCGACTCCCGAACTCAGCGTCTCTCCTTTAGGATTTAGGTTTTATCATTATTTTTGTGTTCCTTAGGACAAATAAAGGATGATGGAGAATCTGTCATTTTGTCGGCCGCGACATTAGCAACCACTGAATGAACACATATTTATTTGTTGTATTTAGCATACAATGAATTAGCGTGTATGTTTTTCGTGCGATGGGGTCTGGATCTAGAGAGACATGATCACATCTTGGTGTTGTGCTCCGTATCACATAGGTTTTTTCCTCGAACATAGGGTGGGATCCCTGTCTATGCCCCGAGGTATGAATTTGTAAGTTCTGTGGTTTTGGATTGCCATAAATTTTGTTAAAATAATTTTCAGCAAGATGTTGAGACAGATGTCCTGATAAGTTAGTCAAACAACATGATCAGCATGATGTTGGGACATGTGGCCAGGACATGTTATACCAGAATTTTAGGGCTGGGATGATTTGGTTTTTAAAGTGTGAGATTTGATAGTGTTTAAATACACAGTGTCGCAATCTAAGGAGGGACATTTTAGGAACTTCTGTCTTGAAAGATTTTCTTGTATTTCTTAAGAAGGGTCATGGAGTCTTTTTAGGAAACTTTATGTTTAATTCCTATTATTGAGCAGGAGATTGTGCAAGTAATTTAAAGCTGATGCCATGTGATATGCGTTTCAAGAGCCCATGCCAATGCTATTGTGATGTCTATTTAAAGGAGTTTTCTAAACCTAATGAAGCAGAGAAGCCATGTATTGAAAGAAAAGGTATTAGGGTTTAATGTGTCTTTATTCTTTGTGATCCTCTCTTATGTCTTTTGACGTCTCAGTTGGACCGTGTTGTTTGTGCATTTGTGAGCCATTCATGTACTCCTTAGGCACTTGAATTGGACTGAGTTTTGAGTTGTAATCACTCCTAAGCTTTTAAGCAAAGAGTGGATTTTGTGTGTCTTTGGAAGTGTGACTTCCAGTGTTCTTTATTGTTGAGTTTTTCAGTGTTCCATGACTAGTGGGAAGTGAGAGGGGTCTCATATCTAGGAGTTCCTAGGTAGAAGTTAGCACGGGTAGTGATTAGGTGAGAAGCTTGTAAACCTGTGGGTGTTTGCTGTGTCTTTGAACTAATACTATTATAGTGGATTTCCTTCCTGGCTTGGATGCCCCCAGATGTAGGTGATGTTGCACTGAACTGGGTTAACAATTGACTGTGTTATTATTTACATTCAAGCTCTTAATTTTTATGCGTAAGTGTTGGTTACTGTCTTGATCCTAGTGTTCTGACATCTGGTATCTGTGTGCCAGAATTTCAATTGGCATCAGAGCTAGTCACCCTTTGCTGTTTTGGGTGAGCTCCAGGGAGATAACCTTTCTGTCATAATGGACAAGGAAGTAGAAGGGAATGTGAACAGACATCCCCTCTTGGATGGAACCAACTATAACTATTGGAAGGCACGCATGGTGACCTTCTTAAAATCCATGGATAGAAAAACTTAGTAAGCTATCATCAAGGGTTGGGAACATCCTGTGGTTGAAGATGAAGATGGGAAGAAAATTTTGAAGCTTGAAGAGGACTGGACCAAGGAAGAAGATGAGACTCCTCTTGGAAACTCCAAAGCTTTGAATACCCTATTCAATGGAGTTGACAAAAACATGTTTAGGCTAATAAACTCCTGCACTGTGGCTAAAGATGCTTGGGAAATTCTCAAGATTACTCATGAAAGTACATCTAAGGTGAATATGTCTAGACTTCTGCTGCTTACTACCAAATTTGAAAATTTAAAGATGAAGGAGGATGCAAGTATTCATGATTTTCACACATGTGTTCTTGAAATAGCTAATGCCTCTAGTGCCTTGGGAGAAAAAATGTCAGAAGAAAAGTTAGTAAGAAAGATTCTCAGGTCCCTTCCCATGAGATTTGACATGAAAGTCACTGCCATTGAAGAAGCCCAACAAATAAGTGTACCGCGAGCGATTTTTCCGAAGGTCGCCCTCTTTACATGTGAACTTTTTATTTAAACTCGTGGGTGGGTGCAATGCAAGACAATGCACTTGAGAGTCCGAGAATCGGGATTGGTTATACAAAGGGAAAGTACCTGCAACCTAAGTATCTATAGTATCTGTCATACCATAAATTTTGACCATAAGACTGCACATCATTGTGCAAGCCATTACCATAATTTGGATTTACCTAATCCTTTCAAAGATTGTTGAGTATTCACCTTAACCAAGGATTAGGGTTTTTGAGCCCTCTCAGAGCATTCAGGAAAAGGATCAATCAAGAATTGACATGATCTTCAACTTATCAAGCCTCCCAATAATTTATAAAGGATATGAGATCCTCAACATCAAGAATCAAGCACAAGATAACAACATTTCAAGTTGATCAAGCCTTAAGATCATCAGTGTCACCAAATTAGGGTTTTGGTCGACCAAGGCCACCAAAGAGAAATGCTCATCTGGGCATGAGCCAATACTTCAATATATGATTAAAGAAGCTCAAAAGAACCTCATGAGTCCATTCATAAGTTCAAAATAGCCTCAGGGGATGCATATATAAAAAATTAGGAATTAGGGTTTTGACCTAATTCAGTCCCTAGGTTGACATTTGGAGTAAGGCATGGTCTAAAGCTTCAAGATATGCTTTAAGGACCTCAAAATACATCATATTGATCCATTCACAAGATTGGATTAATTCAAAGAACTTGATTCATAAGCAATACAAGGATTCAAATTCACCTGGACCATAAACTAGGGTTTCTGAGAAAAAGTCAACGATACCTTTGACCTTTGAACAAAGCATGATATCAAACCTTGGGACATGATTCAAGACACTCAAAAACACCTATGGAATCCATCCATTAGGTTCAATTTAGCCCAAGGACTTGATCTCATAAAGGATCACAAAGTTCAAGTTTCATCTAAGATAAAAAGTCAATTGTGATAAAAACCAAGTTTGAATTTTCTGATTTTTTTTGGAAAACATGGCCTATTTAAGTCAAGAAGCATATTAACTTGTGATTTGGATCATGATCAATCAAGAAAAATCAAGATAAGTGAGGTTACTTGCAAAAAGGGCAACCTTGAGAAACTTAAAATTTCAATAAGTTATGGAAGAAACATGGTTTTTACCCAACTTTGCAAGGCCATAACTTGTGATCCAAGAAACCATTTTTTTTCATCCAAAGCTCAAATGATAGATCTTCTTACATACAACAAGATTGTAAAGCAGAAGTACCCCCAAAAAATGCATAGATTTTGAGATATGAAGCATTAAAGTTAGGGTTTCATGAGATTTTGAACTTTGACACTTAGAATTTTTTAGGCAGAACCTGCCTCATGTTTTGTCCAGCTTTGGAGGCATTATCCATTATGATCCAAGAGGAATCAAGACCAAATGTAAACATCAAATTTGAAGTATGATATACAAGCTTTCCAAAGAGTACAAGAACATCCATTGATTCAACTTGAGCAAGAAGTTATGAGCCTCACAACATGACATAAAACACTGATTTTTTAAGGCAGCATTGGCACACAACTTGCATCCCAAGATTTTTTAAGCCAATATTGGACACTTGCTTAATTGGATTTCTGTCTAATATCAACATAAATGATGAGGAATCTGAACTATAAGGCCAAAGAGTCAAGGGCTTATCTCTTAGCATGTGAAAACCATTATGACCAAGTGAGAACTTAAGTTTTGTTTTCAAGCATTAATGCAATACATAGAGGTGGCATGAACCAATCCATACCAGTCCAAACAAGTCAAGAAACATGAGTTATTAAGCTTGCAAATGTAGTTGAGTCAAGATAAGAGTTAGGCCAAAGAAGACTTGGATGCCTTAGCATTCAAGTCAATGGCTACCTAGCTATATCCCTTGGATAATAGAGTGTCCTCTCATCCAACACTATTCCTCCCAAAACAAACTTCTCCTATAAATAGGAGCCATTTATGATTGTTTAAAAAACCCCAAAACATCACAACACATGTTTTCTCTCATTTCACTCTTCACTTCAAAATTCCAAAACCTTAAGAAGTGAGAATCGAATTTTCAAATAGAGAGCAATTCAATTTAAACTAATGACGCAAACACCTCACATACATCATATATGAGTGATCCAAACACTTAAACAACATCTGTAACATCAAATTCATCAAGATCACATCTCACTCAAAGCAAGTTGCAGTTGGATTCGAGCTACTCAATCCAGGAGTTCCCAAACTATTCCAAGCATATCAACACATCCCTTGAGGGTCAAGGGAGCTATTTGGATAATCACCTTGCATCTGTAACACCTCCAAAGTAGAATTCAATTCCTTCTTGCAGAGGTAAACCTTGAACTTTCAATCTCCATGATCCATGCATCATTCTTAAATTTTAAAGCCCAAATATGTTTGTTATATTGTTGTGATCAGTTCCCATCAATTAATTGCTGTTAATCATGTCTATATAAGATTTCATAGTGTTCTTGCAAAAATTAGGGTTCATCAGGTTCATACGAAATAACTCATGTTACACTTAATTTAAATAAAATTGAAAAGAACCACTCAATTCCTTGTTAAAAAAACACACAACTTTGGTGTTTACATCATGTTAAATGGTTACGAATTGAGAGAGATAGAGTTGCTCTTGCAACTCTGATTCTTGCTCGAGGAAGAAGATGGCCATGGCGCCATTTTTCAAACATAAAAACCAGTTTTAATATTTTATTTTATCATTTCATTTAAATCAACGGATGTATCACCACCCCAGTGGTAGAGAGTGTGCGTTTTGAGTGAGTTTGTCCCTTAGGTATGGGGTTTGAATCCCCCTCGCCCCAGACCTTTTGGTTTTATTTTTAAAACTATTTTCAAAGGTTGTGTTTCATATATTATTCACTCTTTCCATTCTCTATCACCACACGCACATGACTCAGTTGGTAAATTTTGAGCCTCTCACCTTCAGGGCATGTGTTCAATCCTTGGAAGGGTCATCCTATTTTTTTTACCACTAATTTTCTTCTCATTTTCTTTACAACTTCAAATATTGATCTTTCCTATCAAAATTAATTATTTTTAATCCCAATTTTTTCACACATATCATTTAGGTACCCTATTATTTTAATCCACAAAAAATCACAAAAATATTTTTTATTTGATATATTTTTGAATATTTTAAAGAATTTTATTTTAAACTGTTTTAAACATGATAAAATAATTTCCTTTCTTGATTTTTCTCAAACCAATTTGATTTCAACTATTCATGTGAATAAGACATCATTTAATAAACCTTAATCATTATTCATAACATGTTTTAAAGTTTTAATTTGATATTTTTTTATCATTTTTATTGAATTTCTTTGAAAAATACCTTTAAAAAATGAAATTAGGGTTTTCCATTTGATTCAATCTTTCAAACTTCATTTTCAAAATCATCTGGGCCTTTATTAGAGTGTAAGTCCCTACCCTCTTTGTAAATAAACCTTTCTTGGGCCTCTGCTATAGTATAAGTCCCATTGCGCTTTTCAAAATCACGGTACGATCACTATTTTTATAACAATCCATGGGCCTCTGTTAGGAGTGTAAGTCTCATCCCTTTGTACAATAACCCTCACAGACCTCTATTAGAGTGTAAGACCCAAAACCTTTTGTAAATAGAAAATCTTTTAGCCTCATTCATCCCAGACTTTGTACAGGATACAAACAATCATCTGGGCCTCTATTTAGAGTGTAAGACCCAACACCTTTGTTTCTCTCCTACTTGAGATCAAGTCATCTTCAAAATTCAAAACTTTCTTCAATTTCTTCAAAACACTAATCCAATCTTGAAGAAGATATCTAATCAATCACAATACACTGGGCCTTTATCCAGAGAATAAGACCCACCACCTTTCTCAATTCAATTCATAATTGTTTATAAACTTGTTCATATATCTGTATATATACTTGTGCATACCTTGTTAAGTTTCTCTTAGCATTTAAATCATCCTCAATTTAGACTAGTTCAAACAATAGGATCCTTTCAAACAGTATAACTTAGTTCAAACAACTAGTCCCCTCTTGTACAAAGGAATTCTTCTCCCCAATACAGCCAGCCTCCTCTTGGGCTTTGTTCAATTTATTCAATCTTGAAACACTTCAATAAAGAGAGGATTATTTCCCGGTGAAACCTCTTCTTTAACCCCTTTAACCCTGGGACAGTTCAACAATATTGAAAGAGTTATTTCCCGGTGAAATCTTTCTTGAACTTTTCCTAGACTTGGAAAGTCTCAATCCCCAGCCTCCTCTTGGGCTTTATACAAGGACCCACAGGCTTCCTAGAAGCATCCCCAACCTCCTCTTGGGCTTAGTACAAGGATCCTCCAGGCTTCCTAAAAGCATAAGATAGATCCTAGTCATCTTTTCCAATACACTAATTCCCAGGAGAGTCAAAACCTCTAAGATTTTCAAACTCATCCTTTAGGTCTCTTATGATCCTCAACAAAGCTTGGTTTTCACCTTAAAATCCCCAGCCAGGGTCAAGTTACAATCAATGAATCCCTAAAAGAATCATAACCCTTGTGGCAGTTAATAAACTCAACTCTCTGAAGCAAGAGTTAGTCTCCTTTTTTATTCCTCAAACAGTTTGAGCCTTCTCTTGATTTTAAATCTCTTTACCAAGAGTCAAACCCCCCTTATTTTCCCTCAGCCTCCTCTTAGGCTTCATATAATGATTTCCCTAGTCAGCCTCAATCTTGGGCTTTGTACAAGATAAATATAACACTCCCTGGTTGAGTCAGTCTTCTCTTAAAAACAATACTCAAACTCTTCAGCTTCATCACTTGGGCTTCAAACAAGATACTCAAATAAAATTCCCCCCAATTGAGTCAGTTCTCAACCCCTTTTTGCTTCAACCTTGGGCTTTGATCAAGGCGCAAAATTCAATATCCCCTCAAATGAGACCATGAGTCCTCTATACATCACATTTCAAAACAAACAATCAAAACTTTTTCCAGATAATTGATGTAAGTGACACACTCGTTGATTCAAAATCCAAGCTGGAGTCCCTCCTTTATCATGGCTAAATTTCTCTTTCATCTAACTGATGTAAGTGGCAAACCTCTGGATTCTACACATCCAAGTCAATGTCCCTCTCTTAGCATCCAATGACCTATAAAGGAAGTTGTGGCATTGCTAGATTCCACACATCCCAGTTAAAGCAACTTCCCTTATAATTAATTCCTCAATGATTGTGATAAATAGGTGAGATATCTCCCTTTAGGGATGACAAATTCTCTCTTAGTCAAACTTTTAGCTTCAATCTTGGGCTTTGAACAAGACACAAATACTCCTTGAGCTTTAAACAAGACACAAATACTCTTTTAACCTCAATCTTGGGCTTCGAACAGGTCACCAAACAATTACCTCCCATAGAATAGGAGGAACTATAAACGCTCTGATTTCCCCATATACCTTTATGGGAATACGTAGGCATAGGATTACGAAATCTTAGCGAGCGAATTAATCAAAAATCTTAGGTCAAGAACATTCCCAAAAATAATAGAAAAACCCAAAAAACAACAAAAACATTTCCTCAGTCCTCACAAAGGATAAACTTTCCCCACTTAACAGCAAATTGACTTAAGCAAGCAATTCAACAGTAGAAATATGTAAATAAAGGTTCCTATAGATTACTATAGATACTTTGGGTGTTTATAGCTTCCCTTTGTAAAACCAACCCCCGATTCCAGATCTCTTCGTAATTGTAGGGAAAACGCTTGCGTGCAGGGTTAGTTTAAGATATCTTTCCCTTCCTTTTAAGCTTCATAGGATAGATATAGAAATCATAAAGTTGTACTAAAAGTGGTAGTGGTCGCGTCACAAAAACCGAGCTGCAGTATCCTATAGGAAACTTTTGTGTATATTTGTGTTACTATTAATTGAATCATTTGCTGTGTATTTGGAGATTTGTTGACATGTTTTAAGTGAGTGATAATAGTGGGAAATGTTTTTGTTGTTTTTGTAGGGTATGTAGAAATGAACTAAGATAAAGGTGTAGGAACCTAAAGGTTTTACTTATTACCGTGCTCTCTAAGATGTCACAATCTTATACCTACGTATTCTCAAAAGGGAATTGAGAAATCAGAGCATTCGTAGTTCCACCTATTAATGGGTGGAAATGGGTTTGTTGGGTTTGAGAGAAGAGACAAGTTGTCATCTTAAGGGATATATCTCTCCTATTCACCATAAACATTTTGAGAAAGAAGATAATAAGGGAAGAAGCTTTAAACTTGGATGTAGAAAATCTAGAGTAATGCCACATCTTCCTTTAAATGAGTCTTTGCATATTAAGAGAAAGACCTTGGCTTATATGTAGAATCAACAAGTGTGCCACTTACATCACTTAAATGAAAGAATTGCTTTTGTACCATAATAAGAGAATGACCTTTGTAATACCCTAATTTTTACCCCTAAGATCCCACATATCATTCGCATCTCATAGCGCCCCTGTTTTCTTGTTTGCTTAATGTTTGTTTATGTTTATGTTTACTAACCCTTAATTAAAATCCAAAAAATATGTTTGTTTTTCTTTTACTAACTTTTTCACGAAGAGGTTTGGATCAAGAATATCAAATACCAGTTCCTCAACTCGAATGAAATTCATCTGACAAAGTCAAAGTTGATATGTAAATAATTCAAAAATCATCTGATCAAGAGTTTACAAGATTTGATTGTCTATTATTCAAGAGACTCCAAGGTTCATGTGTTTATTTCCATGCCTTCTTTGACAAGTCAAAATAATTGAACCAGAGCCGAGACAACACATCAAAAAGCCATTTCACACTTTTTCACTGTGTCAATCGATTAACACATTTGTACATGCAAATGGTTAATCGACTAACCAGTGCGGTTTTTGTGAAAATGAGCCAAATTCAAATTCTGCAGCATTTGGCACCAAAGTTCACTTGTTCCATCATGAGAAAATTCTATAGCACCTCATTTTAATTCCCCTACATCATCATAATTAATTCCCACCATACACCTTCATTAATCACGACTTGATCTTGATTTTGCCTCCAAACCAAACTCTAAGCCACCAAATTTTCCAAGCCAAAATTCTATAAATAGAGGCCTTATTTCATTCATTCTTCAAGCTTTTGATAGCCAAATTCACCTTGTCAAAATTCTTCCTCATTTCTATTTTTCTTCATCTACCCAAATTCACCATAGCTCTTTCTTTCATTGAAAGTTAGTAAGTTCTACATTGGAGCTTACTAATTTTTGAGCTAAACCTCCATCCAAACACTTTTTCATCATTAATTTCTGTAGATCAAGGCTTTGGAGTGTGGTTCTTGAAGTTGATTTGAAGCATTTTCAGATGTAAAGTGGTAATTCACTTATTCCACCATTGTTGTGCTTGATCCATCTCTCACTTGATTCTTGTTGCTTGATCTTTGGATCTTGCAAATTGTGTTCCATTGGTGTTATTAGCTGTTGTTTTACTTGAATTTTCGTGGTAATTTGCATTCATGATCATGAGGTGTTTGAAGAAATGATTGGATCATGAATGATGATTTTTTTCAAGTTTTTTTTGTTGTCATAGCAGTGTTAATCGATTAGCACATTTGTACATGCAAATGGTTAATCGATTAACCAGTAGCAGATTTGTGTTCTTGTTTCTGTTTTGGGACTGTTTTGGTTCTTTTCTCTTCTTCTTCCATTTCCTCTTGATTTTTGCCTTGGTTTACACTTTTAAAGGTCCCAATCCTCTTTAAATTCAATGGACTTAGGGTGTAGATGAAGTTGGATAAAAATTCACTAATTCAAATCTACCTTTAAAGTGAATTGTTCAATTCATTTTAGGCTCTTTGAGTTAATGATATGTTTAGTGCTTTAATCCACTAAGATGAGTGGTTGAACTTAAAGATGGAATGATCTTAGAATTGTAATTCAATTTGGCTTCCCCTCTCCTCTTCTTCTTTTTCTTTTGATCGATGAAAATCTTTGATATCATTGGAACTTATTTTAAGTTCCTGATGAAGATGAGATCGTTACCTCTTTTCTTTTCATGCGGTATTGCTTTCGGAGAGTGATCTACATATCACTTCTCTAGCATGCATTAGCAATAACATTATTATTGACCAGCCTCAGATAGTCGTGGCTTCTACTTAAGTCCGATAACGATTGCTTAACATAGCGCTAAATTGTCCCGAAATCAGAAAAACGTTGTGATTTGTAAGCGAATTATCAGTCTCATATTCTTCCATGACGTAGTTTGAAATAAATTGGCTTTCTCTTGTTACCCGTGGGGGTTAGTTGGCATACTCGTTGATTTTATCCGAGTTGGAGCACTCCCCATGGTAATGTATGAGACCATGTTTTCATTCTCATGGATGTCTAGTCGAGCATTTCCGAAAACACAACAAAACTTGTGCTCTCATTTTGGATGATTTTTGCTCTATATTGTCATATTAATGGTGCTATGTTTATGTTTCCTTCTTGCTCCCTATCTCTCTTTATTTTTTATGCTTTATGTTATCATATCATATTATTTTGTTTATGTTTATGCTCTTTTGTCCATTTGGACCAAAAACATTAATAAATGCTTAAACCCCTAAAAAACTTGTTCTCTTAATTTTTGGACTATAGTTACTATTCTTTGCATTGGACATGAAACTTTGGACTTAGAACTAGGATCCTAATCTATGCTTGGAAGTTTGTGATGAAAAACCTTGGATTTTGGGTACTTGAAGTTCTCTTTTGAAGACCTATCTTGATCCAGGCTTAATCTGAAGGAAAGAATGATTATGTTATGGAGCTTGCTTGTGTGGTTAGACCGTTCTTATCCTTAGTTTTTATCTTTATGCAATAGGATAGTCCCTTCTTCTCCACCCCTTCTTAAATTTTCAAAATCTCCTCTCTTTTTCAAAACCTTCTTATTTTCAAAAGTTAAACCGCTTTCATAATAAAACCTTGACTTTTGTCAAGTGATTTTGAAACTTTGTTTTCTTTAATAAATGTCAATCAATGTTAATCATACTTTGATAATTTCAAAAAGACATAAAAAATACAAAAACTCATTCAAACTTTTTGTGCTTTTGTGCACTTTTTCTTTTAAACTTTTCAAAAAGATTAGACATGAGTCATTTTCTTTGATGAGATGTAAAACTCCTAACCATGGTATTTTGAGTAAAGAATGGTCATTTTCCACCTAAATGTTGAAGTGATTAGTCTTGTTAATTTTTATTCAAGCAAATCCTCCATCTTAATGTGATGCAAATTCCTCTTTCACATACCATGGGTAATTAGTTGAGTATTCTCTCTTGAGAATGAAAAGTTGTCTTTTCAAGATAAAATGAATCATACCCAATAATTTTTTTTATTTGTACCACGAACTACGGGGTTTTGATCCTATATTGCAATTTGTGGGTACGTAGGCATGAGGCTCAAGAAGTCTCTCCAAACACAAAAATCTTAAAAAATATTTCTCTTCTCGTCTCCCTAATCTCTTTTCAAACAAACCTTTTCAAACCAAAAAGCATAGATATTTCAAAGAGTTCCTATAGAGTACTATATACGTTTTGGGTGTTAACACCTTCCCGTAGCGTAACCAACCCCCTTACACAATCTCTGTTTATTTTTTCTTGTTTTAGAACTTGTTTAGGTTTTATTCACTCTTTTTCCTTTCCTTTTGGATAAAATAAAAGTGTGGTGGCGACTCTTGCTTTTATGAGTTAAGTTAATCAATAGCTTACGCTCAAAAATTTCTCCGCTACAAAAAAGTGGCGACTCTGTTGGGGAATCTCTGGTTCTTAGTGGGTTCGGCCTACTTTGATTTATTTACGCTTTATCTATTTGACTTGACTGTTATTGGTTGTTCTATTTGGGTGATCTTGAGAGGTGAGATAGATCCTATACCCGGATCTGAGAGCTCTTATGATAGGAGGATGGTATAGTCAAGGATGCTTATTGGGAGTAATCCTGACCAAGCTGAATTGAGAATCCATCCGCTCAGTCGAGGCTTCCTCGGGATTATTGATGTCTAGCGAGTAATTACGAAAAATATTACTTTTTCTGACCTCAAGCCCATGACACTGAGGACTTTAGTATTCCTTTTACCCCACTTGGCCTATTATTACGTAGTGCGGTGGCTATGAAGGTGTAAACCTGAAATAGTTGATACGCGATACTACACTCGGACGAGGTTCTCTTGAGAATATTACTGATTCCCGAGTAATTGGCGAGCTAGTAATATCCGAAAGAGGATTGACGACTCTGGGATTTTTTTAGAACCTTGTTCTATAGGTATAAAAACCTTAGTAGACACCATTGGGGGTCGGTTCTTATCCCTTGACTCTAGGATTGCGATCCCAAACCTTTGAACCCGTGTGCTTTGTGTGATCTTGCTTGTGGGTGTTACATCCATGCATTCATGCATCATAAGCATCATTTTGACCAAGTCTTCAAGGAACTTAAAGATTTTTGTTGCAAACATTGTAGGGATTTTTCACCATGGATTTTGGAAGAAGGAAAACTCAAAAGTACACTTTCAAGAGTCCTAAGTTAGAAGGTCTGCAAGAGCTAGGGTCTTTGGTTGCTGATCCTGAGGCTTTTAAAGTTAGACATGGGAGTTTGCTGTCTCTTTTGAAGATAGATATGGTACGGAGTTCTGGCTACTTTGATTCAATTCTATGATCCAGTGTACCACTGTTTCACGTTCCCTGATTACCAACTCATGCCCACACTTGAGGAGTATTCTGGTATACTTGGATTGCCTATTTCTGATCGGATCCCATTTTTCTGGTTTGGAAGAGACTCCTAAGTATCAAGATATTGCTAAGGATACTCATTTGAAGGTATCTGAGATTAAAGCTCACATGGACACCAAGGGATGTATTCTTGGGTTACCTACTAAGTTTCTAATGGAGAAGGCCCGTTACTTCTCTAGCATGATGAGTGTGGACGGCTGTGAGGCAATCTTCACCTTGCTTGTTTATGGATTGTTCCTATTTCCTAATGTGGACAAATTTGTCGACATTAATGCTATTAAGATCTTCTTGATTGGAATTCTAGTTCCCACCCTACTCGCTGACGCCTATCATTCAGTTCATCTCAGGAATTCTTATGGTGGAGGGATGATAACTTGTTGTGTACCGTTGCTATACAAGTGGTTTATTTCTCACTTGCCTCGGTCTATTACTTTTTGGGACCTCAAGGATGGTCTATTATGGTCGCAGAAAATCATATCGCTTACTCATTCAGACATTGTTTGGTACAACCGTGATTATGATGAAGTGAAAACCATTGATAGTTGTGGCAGATTTCCTAATGTACCTCTTCTTGGTACAAAAGGAGGTATAGTTGTAACCCAGTTTTGGCCTGTCGTCAGTTGGGGTATCCTATGAAAGACAAACCAAGTAATATCCATTTGGAGGGTTTCTTCTTCAAGGAGGGTGAAGACAACGAAGCATTCAAGGAAAAAATTGCGCAAGCTTGGCGTCACATCCATAGAAAAGGAAGGGAAGCTTTGGGAAATCCGAATTGTATTTCTTTGGAGCCTTATTTCCAATGGGTACAAGCTAGAGCTATCACGTTGAAGATGCCTTATCCACATCAAGTGACTTTACCTCTAGCTTCTAAAACACCCATTCTTCTTTTCATGAATGATGCAGAGAATCATCATATTGCTTTGAATGAGATGCGACAAGAGAGGGATGCTTGGAGGTACAAGTACCAGATTGTTGACATGGAGAATGCAGAACTTCAAAAGCAGTTGAAGCAAAGGAATGAAGAAGAAATGGCTAACAAGAAGAGAAAAATGCAAGAGGATTTATTTTCCTCTAGCATTAAGAGTTCAGACCCTCCCTCTACCTCCGTTGCTTGGAAGTTGGTTGTTAACAAGCTCATAGTTGAGAAGACTCAGATGAAGGACCAGATTAAAAAGCTCAATAAGAAGCTGCAAGGAGGCTCTTCTTCTCATGGGTTTTCTTAGGATTTCTAGTTCTAGCTTTCTATTATCTTTTGTTTTAATTAGAATTCTTGAAATTGTACTCCAAAAGTTGTAATCCTTTTCCATTATCAATAAAGTGAGAATTTCAGTACTTAAATTGTGTTATTTTAATATAATGTTCGCAACTTAATTTGTATCTTTGAAGTTCCTTGAAGGCTTTGCATTTGCATATTGCACATCAAACATCATATCTTGCATTGTTTCTTGCCTTTTCCAGGTGTCTTATGTTTCTCTTGGTCTTCATTCAGCCAAGCTGTCGCACCACTACAACACTCGAGCTAATCTCAAGAAGAAGATGGATCAACTACAACAAGAGAACTGTGAGCTTTGTGAGGAAGTGACAACTCTGAAGTATAGTTTGGAAAGACTCACTGCTATTATGGAAGCATTGGTGGCTTCTCAGAATCATCCACCCCCTCCTCTTCCGTCTTCGACTCCTGTGCAAAGGACAATCATTTTTGAGAATGTTTCTACGCCCATCTCTGTGGCACATGCTAGTGTTCCTCAACACTCTATGCCTCCTGGCTTCCCTTGGGGCATGCCTCTTAACTTTGTTCCTGAAGGTTATTAACCACCACCACCTCTTGGGGTTCCAGTTATTCCCGTCGTCCAGCCTGTGATGCCTATACCGCAGCCTGTGGTTCATATCGTTCCTTTTGAAGAACCGATTTTCCACACTACTCCGAGTGAAAATGTCAGTGCTTATGAGAAAATTAAAGAGATTCAAGATCAATTTGCTGAAATGCAGAAAGAAATCAAAGCTTTGAGGGGTAAAGAACTGTTTTGGAAGAATGCCCAGGAGTTATGCCTAGTTCCTAATGTGAAGATCCCACATAAGTTCAAAGTCCCTGACTTTGAAAAGTATAAGGGTAACTCTTGTCCGTTGAGCCATTTGACTATGTACGCTCACAAGATGTCGACTCAGACCGATAATCATCAGCTTCTCATTCATTACTTTCAAGACAATTTGTTTGGTGCAGCCTTGAAATGTTACATCGGACTCAACAGTACTCGAATTCGCGCTTTCGAAGATTTGGGTGAAGCCTTTGTAAAGCAATATAAGTATAATGTGTATATGACTCCTGATCGTGATCAGCTTCGAGCAATGGCTTAGAAATATAAAGAGACGTTCAAAGAATACGCACAGAGGTGGTGCGAGATTGCTGCTCAGATTAATCCTCCTTTGGAATAAAAAAGGATGACCAAAATCTTCTTGAAAACTATGACTCATTTTTATTATGAGTGTATGATTGCTAGTGCCCCGAGTGACTTCACTGAGATGGTGAATATGGGGATGAGATTGAAAGAAGGTGTCCGTAAAGGACGTTTGTTAAAAGATGGTAATTCTGTTGAAAGTTCCAAGAAATATGGTGGAGGACTTGCTAAGAAGAAAGAAAGTGAGACCAATTATATTTCCTGTGGAGGACGCAGAAAGAATTATGGTAAGAATAATCAATGTCAGCAACATGTTGCATCTGTTACGCTTGTTATCAATTTAACTCCTTTTGTTCAGGAAATTTCGGTCCAACAACGCTCTCACCAATAGAACAGTCAACGGGGCCATTTTTAGAAGAAATTTGATCCGATTTCGATGACCTACACAGAATTGCTTCTTGGTTTAATTCAGAAGAATCTTGTTCAGACCCGTGCACCACCTGCTGCTCCGAAAGATTTTCATGGTGGTATAAGCCTGAAGTTCATTGCGCTTTCCATCAGGGAGGAGCTGGGCATAATACTGAGAACTGTTATCCATTGAAGATAGAAGTGCAAAGATTGGCTAGAAGTGATATTTTGACATTCGAAGACACCAACCCTAATGTGCAATCGAACCCGTTGCCCAATCATGGTAAGGCGTCTGTCAATATTGTTCAAGGTTGTCCTGGTACAATCAAGATTTATGATATCCGTTAGATTCAAAGATCGCTTATGGAAATGCATTCACTTTTGAGTGAATACCATGATATTGATCATGATTATGCAGCTTGTTGCATCTGTTTTATGAATCCGCGTGGTTGTGTGATAGTGAAGAGGGACATTCAAGAGATGATGGATCAGAATTTGATTGAGGTCACTGCAAAGAGAAATGAACATGAGAATGAGGTGAATGTTATTGTGCCACATTTTAATATTCCTGAAAGAGTTGTTATCTTTTATAACAGTCGAAAGTCCGCTGTCACACCTTTGGTTATTCGGTTACCCGGTGCAGTACCGTATGAATCTGACAAGGCTATTCCTTATAAGTACAATGCTACCATGGTAGAAGATGGTAAGGAAGTGCCCATTCCTTCTTTATCTTTTGTGGTAAGCATCACTGATGTTAATAGAGTGACCCGGAGTGGTAGTGTCTTTGCTTCTGAGTCTCCAAAGATTGTGGAAAATGTGGTTGCTGGCAAATAACCTCAAGATGAGATTAATGTCGACACTCCCCGTCAGTCCAGTGGTTTGAATAAGAAGGCTTATGAAGATGAGGTATTGAAATTGATCAAGAAAAGTGAGTACAATGTAGTAGATCAACTCTTGCACACCCTGTCCAAGATTTCAGTGTTGTCCCTATTGATGAATTTTGAAGCTCATAGAGAGTCTTTGTCGAAAGTATTGAAACAAGCGTATGTTGAGCATGATGTGATTGTTAATCATTTTGATGGCATTGTTGCCAACCTCACAACATATAATAATTTGAGTTTCTATGGTGAAGAGTTACCCGAGGAAGGGAGAAATCACAATTTGGCTTTACATATTTCTATAAATTGTCAAGAAGATGCGCTTTCGAATATGCTGGTTGATACAAGCTCTTCCTTGAATGTGTTGCCAAAGTTTACTTTGTCGAGGCTTTCATACCAAGGTGCTCCCATGAGGTATAGTGGGGTTGTGGTTAAAGCTTTTGATGGAACTAGAAAAACTGTGATTGGCGAGGTTGATCTTCCAATCAAAATAGGACCGTGTTTCTTTCAAATTACTTTTCAAGTAATGGATATTCGTCCTGCTTATAGTTGTCTGGTTGGGTGACCTTGAATTCATGTAGCTGGGGCAGTAACCTCAACTCTTCATCAGAAATTGAAATTTGTTAAGAATGACAAGTTGGTAATTGTTGGAGGTGAACACACACTTTTAGTGAGCCGTCTTTCATCCTTTTCGTATGTTGATGCCGACAAAACTGTTGGAACTCCATTCCAAGCCCTTTCCATCGATGATAAAGCTGTTAAGAAGAATGGGTTGCCCATGTCTTCTTTGAAAGATGCTCTACATGTATTAGAGACTGGTCGGTCTGACGGTTGAGGCCGAGTTATTGATGTGGTTGATAATAAAGATATAACTGGTTTAGGCTTTGAGCCTGGTATAGTTAAAAGAGATCTGAAGCGTATTAATGAGGCCTTTCACAGCGCCTGATTCATCAAAAAAATCACTCTACAGCTACAATTCTTGAAGATGACTCTGAAGACTACATCTCAGATGGCTCTGAAGGTGATTCCATTCCTGCTTAAGATTATGAGCCTTATTTGGAAGATCCTGGATACTTTTCTGAGAAAGAAGATGCATATGTACCCTTTTATTCACCTCAACCGAGGTACAAAGAACCCGAATATGAAGTCAGTGCCATCATAGAAGATGATGGGGAGGAAGAACTTCCCAATTTCGTGACGCATGGACAGATCTGCCAGAATTGGATAGCTGTTGATGTTCCCACTATTATTCATATTTCCAAGTAATTTGTTTTTGTTGCTTTCAATCATCCTTTCACCATGCCCAAGGTGAGAGTGAGTTTGTGAGGGCTTGGTTTCAACTATTATCATCATCAATAAAATGCTATTTTGCTTATCCATGTTATGTTTTTCCTTTTTTCTTTATTTATGAAAAATGGTAACATTAAAAAAACCAAAAAAGTAATAATGTGATAATCATTTTTACTTGCATAATACTTGCACCTCTTGTTCATATTCTAAAATCAAACGTAAATCATTGTGCAGATTGATTGTTAAACCCATTGAAAATAATGACCCTATGCCCTCTCCCAACTTTGAATTCCCTGTGTTTGAAGCTGAAGAAGAGGATATTGAGGAGATTCCAAATGAAATTTCTCGGTTGCTTGAGCACTAGAAAAAGACCATTCAGCCTCATGAAGAGCTGGTAGAATTGGTAAATTTGGGTTCGGATGATGATAGAAAGGAAGTCAAGATTGGGGTACTGCTTTAGTTAGATGTTAAGAAGAGATTGGTAGAGCTTCTTAGAGAATATATTGATGTTTTTGCTTGGTCATATCAAGACATGCACGGTCTTGATACCGATATTATGGAGCATAGATTCCGCGGAAGCCTTAATGTTCACCTGTGAAGCAGAAGTTAAGAAGGACTCACCCTGACATGGCTGTGAAGATCAAAGAGGAGGTTCAGAAGCAGATTGATGTTGGTTTCCTTATGTCTGGTGAGTATCCTCAATGGGTGGCCAATATCGTACATGTTCTGAAGAAAGACGGAAAAGTCCAAATATGCGTTGACTATAGAGATTTGAATAAAGCAAGACCGAAAGATGATTTTCCATTACCACTTATTTATATGTTGGTAGATAATACTGCTAAGTTCAATGTCTTTATGGATGGATTTTCCGGTTATAATCAAATAAAGATGGCACCTGAGGATATGGAAAAGACAACATTCATTACACCCTGGGGAACATTCTGTTATAGTGTGATGCCCTTCGGTTTGGAAAATGCTGGTGCAACGTACCAAAGAGCTATGACCACTTTGTTCCATGATATAATGCATAAAGAAATTGAGGCCTATTTAGACGATATGATTTGTAAGTCGAAGACTGAAGAAGATCATATTGCGTACTTATTAAAGTTGTTTCAATGTTTGAGAAAGTTTGAGCTTCGTTTGAATCCTAATAAATGCACTTTTGGTGTCTGTTCTAGAAAGTTGTTGGGCTTTATTGTCATCCAGAAAGGCATTGAAGTTGATCCTGGTAAAGTTAAAGCTATTTTGGAAATGCATGTGCCCAAAACAGAAAAACAAGTAAGAGGATTCTTAGGACGTTTGAATTATATCTCCCGATTTATATCCAATATGACTACCACATGTGAACTGATCTTCAAGCTTCTCTGCAAAGATCAGGGTTGTGTATGGACAGAGGATTGTTAGAAAGCTTTTGAAATAATTAAAGAGTATCTTCTTGAACCTCCGATTTTGTCTCCTCCCATGGAAGAAAGACCTCTGATTATGTATTTGACTGTGCTGGAAGAGTCTATGGGTTGTGTTCTGGGTCAACAGGATGAATCTAGTCGAAAAGAATTTTCCATTTATTATTTGAGCAAGAAGTTTAATGACTGTGAGTCTCGATACTCAATGCTTGAAAACACATGTTGTGCTTTAGCTTGGGCTGCCAAGCGCCTCCACCATTATATGGTGAATCATACAACTTGGTTGATATCCAAAATGGATCTAATCAAGTATATTTTAAAAAAAAAACTACTTTGACTGGGAGGATTTCTCGTTCGCAAATGTTGTTGTCAGAATATGATATTGAGTACCGAACTTAAAAGGTGATAAAAGGAAGTGTTTTGGCTTATCATTTGGTACACCAGCCAATTGATGATTATCAACCTATCAGGTTTGATTTCCCTGATGAGGATGTGATGTATCTAAAGGTCAAAGATTATGAGGAACCATTACCTGAAGATGGGCATGAGCCTAGATCCTGATGGGGTTTGATTTTTGATAGAGTTGTTAATGAGTATGACAATGGTATTGGGGGCAATAATTGTTACTCCTCATGGTTCTCATATTCCTTTCACTGCAAGGTTGATGTTCACTTGCACAAATAATGCGGCAGAGTATGAAGCATGTATTATGGGCAGAAGAAGCTATTGATTTAAGAATCAAGATTCTTGATGTATATAGAGATTCAACTCTGGTGATTAATCAGATTAAAGGGGAGTGAGAGACTCGTCAACTTAGTTTGATTCCTTATCGTGAAATGCAAGAAGGTTGTCAACTTTCTTCAATAAAGTTGGGTTTCACCATATACCCAGAGTAGAGAATCGAATGGCAGATGCTTTAGCAACTTTATCTTCCATGATTGTACTGAATCGGTGGAATGATGTGCTGAGAATCAATGTTATGCTTTGTGATAGACCAACTCATGTGTTTGCCGTTGAAGGAGTTGTTGATGATAAACCTTGGTATTATGATATTAAATGCTTTCTTCAGAATTAAGAGTACCCATTTGGGGCATCCAAGAAGGCTAAGAAAACCTTGAGAAGACTGGTTGGTAGTTTCTTCTTGAATGATAATATGTTGTATAAAAGAAATTATGACATGGTCTTGCTCAGATGCGTGGATAGACACGAAGCAGACATGTTGATGAAAAAAATTCATGAAGTATCCTTTGGTACCCATTCCAATGGACATGCAATGGCTAAGAAGATGTTAAGGGGAGGTTACTATTGGCTGACAATGGAATCTGACTATTGTAAATATGAGAAGAATTTCCATAAGTTCCAGATTTATGCTGACAAAACTTATGTGTCTCCAACTCCTCTCAATGTTATCTCTTCTCCTTGGCCTTTCTCCATGTGGGGCATTGATATGATTGGAATGATTGAGCCCAAAGTGTCGAACGAACACCGTTTCATTCTGGTGGCTATTTACTATTTTACCAAGTGGGTTGAAGCGGCATCATATGCCAATGTGATAAAGCAAGTAGTGGTCCGATTTATCGAGAACCAAATCATTTGTCGGTACGGTGTTCCAAGCAAGATTATCACTGATAATATGTCGAATTTGAACAACAAGATGATGAAGGAATTATGCGATGAGTTTAAGTTTGAGCATCGTAATTCTTCTCCTTACAGACCTAAGATGAATGAGGCTGTTGAAGCTGCTAATAAGAACATTAAGAAGATCATTTAGAAGATAGTTATTACTTACAAGGATTGGCATGAGATGCTCTCTTTTGCTTTGCATGGGTATCGTACATCCATTCGCACTTCAACAGGGGCAACCCCTTTCTCTCTTATTTATGGTATGGAAGCAGTGCTCCCGGTAGAAGTTAAAATCCCTTCTATGAGAGTTTTGATAGAAGCTTAATTGTTTGAGGCTGAATGGTGTCAGAGTAGATACGATCAGTTGAATTTGATTGAAGAGGAAAGAATGAAAACCTTGTGTCATGGCCATTGTATCAACAGAGAATGAAGAAATCATTTGATAAGAAGGTTTGACCTTGAGTGTTCAGAGAAGGCGACCTCGTGCTAAAAAAGATCTCGACTTTTACCACTGATTCTAGGGGCAAATGGACTCCTAATCATGAAGGCCCATATGTTGTTAAGAGAGCCTTCACTGGCAGTGCATTAATTCTTACAACTATGGATGGTGAAGAGTTCTCTCGTCCGGTGAATGCCGATGCAGTCAAGAAATACTTCGCCTAAAAAATAAAAAGAACAACTCGCTAAGTTGAAAACCCAAAAAGGCTGATTAGGAAATAATGAGCGTCTCGTTGGGCTGAAAACCCGAAAGGGTGGTCCAGGAAAAAATTAGAGACAAACAGAAATAATCATCCCGATAGATTGAAAACCGAGAGGGCAATCTAGGCAAAAGTTAGGGATTATGGAAAGTAACTGCATCTGGCCAGTCTTGATCATTTGAAGTAACATTGTCTATCGAAGATCATGCTTCAATCATCCCTAGTTGAAGTTTTGAGCACAATGGAGTTCAAAGTTGTTAGGGAGAATAGTGGTCATTGTATTTCAATGTAACCCTTTCCATGTATTTACCATTTTTCAAACTTTGTAATGATCCATGGAGTTACGCCCTTTGCTGACTACCATTCTATTAATAAAATTTGGGCCTTTGTCCTTTTATTTGCAATTCCTACTTTGTTTCTATTTGCAAAATTTCATTTATTGTTGATGATTATTTTTGAAACAAAATGGGAATAATTGATTTAAAATTTTGAAAATTATAAAAACATTTTCCTTTGATTTATGAATATAAAAAGAAATGTCAACGGTTACTCCAGGAATGACAAGATCGTGAAGCAAAGCTTATTGTTTTCCTCAGCAAGATTCGTTCTTACTCCCCAGTAGAGTTTGTCGACAGTTCCTCAGCAGAGTTTGTTCCTATGGATATAACCAGTTGTTGACAAGATGATGGTTTTCTTCAGATATTTGTTATGATGTGTTTGACTCATAAGATCCAACATTTCTTAGTTGAATAACGATTTGAGTTTTTTTCTCCAGACGAGTGCTGTTCGGTTTTCCCAGCTAAGTCTCGATCCAGATTTTCTCCAGCTGATTATGTTATTATCATGTGATTAAGCAGTCTTTGAGTTGCACCACTCTCTGATGTTAGTCCATACGTAGAGATTCATCTTTTGCGGTCCCCTGTAGAAATAATATGAGGAACCCCACTCATAATTTTACCCTCTAGACGTGTTGGTTTTTCTTTGGACGTCCCCAAGCAGAGAGCAATATTATTTCCCTCTAAGGAGTATTGACATAGTGGCCGCTTGTCAGGTTTTATCTTGTCTTATGGATATCTTTCTCTCCAGGTTATTGTACCCAGAGATTCGTCCTTGCTGATTCCCCAGCAGAAGCAGTGCATTATTGGTTCGAATGTTTCCCAAGCATAGAGCAGTGATGTTAACTTCTTATTTTCCCCGGCACGTCTAGGATGTTTTTCTCTTCAGATTGTTTAGAGATTTATCCAGTGAAGATTGTGCATCACTATTTCGGATGTTCCCCCCAGTGAAGTAGTTGATGACGTCTCTATTAAAGGAGTATTGATATATTAGTCACCTATAGGGTTTTCTCTCATTTATGATGAGTATTGATAAAAAATCCCCCACAGTTTGACCTTTTACTGTTTTCCCCAGCAAGTCCAGGATGCTTTGCTCAGAATTGGTTAATCCCCAGACAACTTTTTGTATCTCCGGCAGATCTGCCTCGCTTTCCTAGTGGAGTTTGTGTAAATGTTTATATGTTTACAATCCTTAACGAATTCATTATTTTTGCGTAGCAGATCTCTTCATCCTATTGAAATGGAAGTTCCTGTGAATTTTTTTTATTATCCCCAGGAAGATTTGGGATGTTATAATTCCCTAACAACGTTTCTTCCACCCTCAAAGCAGAGTTTATGTCATTATCCTCTTTGTGGATCGTCAATGTTAGAAGATTGATATTTGGGTTTCTTCTCAATGAGTACCTTCCCTCCTCCAACAAGATTTGAGCCCTGTAGTAGGATTTATTTTCCTCTGATGGTTTTTGTTTATCTCTTGCAGGATTTCTTCAGCTGAATCCTTAGCAGAGTTTCTAATGATATCTCCATCTTGTTGAGAGTAGTCGAGTATTCAGTGGTGTTGTGATGTTTATTCACCCCCTGTTTATCCTTATGTCTATTTTGTCAGTATATTCATACTCATATGTATTACATGCACATTCATTTGTTGTGCATAGCATGTTGTTGTTGCATTGCACATTTTGCATTTGTGTTGGTGCTTCTTTGCTCTCTGGCACTGTTATCCCTGCAGAGTGTGTGTGTGTCCTCTCTCAATTAGAGTGTCGACTCGTAAGCAGAAAATGTTTATCTTTGTTAATTCCCCACTGAGTTTATGCCTCGTGGAAGATATTCGTTTTAGCCTTCCTCCCCAGTTCATTTGTCTGGATGGAATTAATTCCCAGTTGAGATATTTCCTCATCGGGTAGAGTCTTGTTTGACCGTTTCTCTTTGTTTTATTCCTGGATTGAACTTTGGTCCTTTTATCTAACAATAGAAGCTTATTACCTCTGTCGTACTACCCATTTAGTTGGCAGTAGGTAATATAGCTTGGTTTGGTTACCTTGTCATAGCTATCACTTCGTTGATAGTTCGTAATCTCTCCTTTTGAGTTTATTACCTTTGTCGTCATGTCCTTTAGTTGGTAGTAGGTAATATTTCTCGTATCCTTTTGGTTGATTACCTCGTTGTAACTATCACTTGGTTGATAGCTAGTAATCCCTTTTCTTTTGAGCTTATTACCTTTGTCGTACTGCCCATTTAGTTGGTAGTAGGTAATATAGCTTGGTTTGGTTACCTTGTCGTAGCTATCACTTCGTTGATAGTTGGTAATCTCTCCTTTTGAGTTTATTACCTTTGTCGTCATGCCCTTTGTTGGTAGTAGGTAATATTTCTCGTACCTCTTAGTTGGTTACCTCGTCATAGCTATCACATGGTTGATAGTTGGTAATCTTTCCATTCGAGTTGGTTACCTTGTCGTAGCTATCACTTGGTTGATAGTTGGTAATCTCTCCCTTTTGAGTTTATTACCTTTGTCGTCCTACCCTTTGTTGGTAGTAGGTAATATTTCTCGTATCCTTTTGGTTGATTGCCTTGTCGTTGCTGCCACTTTGTTGATAGTTGGTAATCTTTCCTTTTAATCATGTTATTACCAGATGTCTGGTAGTAGATGATATTTTCCCTAGCAGAGATTTCTACCTCCCCCGTTGGAATGAGTTTTCCCTCTTTTTATTTCTAGTGTTAGTAATTTTCCCTCTGTGGAATCACACTCTTTAGTATTTTCCCCCTGCGGAGTCTTTTTTTTTTCTTTTTCTCCCCAGCTTTTGTATGTCTCTTGTGGCATTTTCTCCTCACAGAGGTCTTGTGTCTGAATACCATCTGCATAATCATATCATTTTGTGGTCTCTTAGGGCCAAAAATTGGGTTTATTATTATATTTAAGTCTCTTCTATCTCGTCGAGACAAAGATGTCAATCTTCATATCTCCGAATAGAAGAAACTTAAATAGGGGCAGCTGTAATACCCTAATTTTTACTCCAAAGATCCCACATATCATTTGCATCTCATAGTGCCACTATTTTCTTGTTTGCTTAATGTTTGTTTACGTTTATGTTTACTAACCCTTAATTAAAATCCAAAAAATATGTTTGTTTTTCTTTTAATAACTTTTTCAGGAAGAGGTTTGGATCAAGAATATCAAATACCAGTTCCTCGGATCGAATGAAATTCATATGAACAAAGTCAAAGTTGATCTATAAACAATTCAAAAATCATCTGATCAAGAGTTTCCAAGATTTTATTGTCTATTATTCAAGAGACTCCAAGGTTCATGTGTTTATTTCTATGCCTTCTTTGACAAGTCAAAAGAATCGATCTAGAGCTAAGGCAAGACATCAAAAAGCCATTTCACACTTTTTCACTATGTTAATCGATTAACACATTTGTACATGCAAATGGTTAATCGATTAACCAGTGCAGTTTTTGTGAAAATGAGCCAAATTCAAATTCTGCAGCATTTGGCACCAAATTTCACTAGTTTCATCATGAGAATATTCTAGACCACCTCATTTTAATTCCGCTACATCATCATAATTAATTCCCACCATACACCTTCACTAATCACCATTTGATATTGATTTTGCCTCCAAACCAAACTCCAAGCCACCAAAATTTCCAAGCCTAAATTCTATAAATAGAGCCTTCATTTCATTCATTCTTCAAGCTTTTGATATCCAAATTCACCTGGTCAAAATTCTTCCTCATTTCCATTTCTCTTCATCTACCCAAATTCACCAAAGCTCTTTCTTCCATTGAAAGTTAGTAAGTTCTACGTTGGAGCTTACTAATCTTTGAGCTAAACCTCCATCCAAACACTTTTTCATCATTAATTTCTGTAGATCAAGGCTTTGGAGTATGGTTCTTGAAGTTGATTTGAAGCATTTTCATATTTGAAGTGGTAATTCACTTATTCCACCATTGTTGTGCTTGATCCATCTTCCACAATGTGATCTATTGTTGATTCTTGTTGCTTGATCTTTGGATCTTTCAAATTGTGTTCCATTGGTGTTATTTGCTGTTGTTTTACTTGAATTTTCGTGCTAATTTGTATTCATGATCATGAGGTGTTTGAAGAAATGATTGGATCATGAATGCTGAACTTTATTTTCAATATTTTTGCTGTCATAGCAATGTTAATCAATTAACACATTTGCACATGCAAATGGTTAATCAATTAACTAGTAGCAGATTTGTGTTCTTGGTTCTGTTTTGGGACTGTTTTGGTTCTTTGCTCTTCTTCTTCCATTTCCTTTTGATTTTTACCTTGGTTTACACTTTCAAAGGTCCTATTCCTCTTTAAATTCTATGGACTTAGGGTGTAGATGAAGTTGGATAAACATTCACTAATTCAAATCTATCTTTAAAGTGAATTGTCCAATTCATTTTAGGTGCTTTTGGTTAATGATATCTTTAGTGCTTTAATCCACCAAGATGAGTGGTTGAACTTAAAGATGGAATGATCTTAGAATTGTAATTCAATTTAGCTTCCCCTCTCCTCTTCTTCTTTTTCTTTTGATCGATGAAAATCTTCGATATCATTGGAACTTATTTTAAGTTCTTGATGAAGATGAGATCGTTACCACTTTTCTTTTCGTAGGGTATTGCTTTCGGAGAGTGATCTACATATCACTTCTCTAGCATGCATTAGCACTAACATTATTATTGACCGACCTTAGATAGTCGTGGATTCTACATAAGTCCGATTACGATTGCTTAACATAGCGCTAAATTGTCCCGAAATCGGAAAACCATTGTGATTTGTAAGCGAATTATCAGTCTCCTATTCTTCCATGGCGTAGATTGAAATATATTGGCTTTCTCTTGTTACCCATGGGGGTTAGTTGGCATACTCGTTGATTTTATCCGAGTTGGAGCCCTCCCCATGGTAATGTATGAGACCATGTTTTCATTCTCATGGATGTCTAGTTGGGCATTTCCGAAAACACAACAAAACTTGTGCTCTCATTTTGGATGATTTTTGCTATATATTGTCATATTAATGGTTCTATGTTTATGCTTCCTTCTTGCTCCCTATATCTCTTTATTTTTTATGCTTTATGTTATCATATCATATCATTTTTTTTTATGTTTATGCTCTTTTTCTTTTGTCTATTTGGACCAAAAAACTTAATAAAGGCTTAAACCCCTAAAAAACCCGTTCTCTTAATTTTTGGACTATGGTTACTATCCTTTGCATTGGACATGGAACTTTGGACTTAGAACTAGGATCCTAACCTATGCTTGGAAGCTTGTGATGGAAAACCTTGGATTTTGGGTACTTGGAGTTCTTTTTTGAAGACCTATCTTGATCAAGGCCTAATCTAAAGGAAAGAATGCTTATGTTATGAGGCTTGCTTGTGTGGTTAGACCGTTCTTATCCTTAGCTTTTATCTTTATGCAACAGGATAGTCTCTTCTTCTCCACCCCTTCTTAAATTTTCAAAATCTCCTCTCTTTTTCAAAACCTTCTTGTTTTCGAAACTTAAACTGCTGTCATAATAAAACCTTGACTTTTGTCAAGTGATTTTGAAATTTTGGTTTCTTTAATAAATGTCAATCAATGTTAATCATACTTTGACAATTTCAAAAAGACATAAAAAATACAAAAACTCATTCAAACTTTTTGTGTTTTTGTGCACTTTTTCTTTTAAACGTTTCAAAAAGATTAGACATGAGTCGTTTTCTTTGATGAGATGTAAAGCTCCTAACCATGGTATTTTGTGTAAAGAATGGTCATTTTCCACCTAGATGTTGAAGTGATTAGTCTTGTTGATTTTTACCCCCCTCTGTTTATTTCTTCTTGTTTTAGAACTTGTTTAGATTTTGTTCACTCTTTTTCCTCTCCTTTTTGATAAAACAAAAGTGCGGTGGCGACTCTTGCTTTTATGAGTTAAGTTAATCAATAAATTACGCTCACAAATTTCCCCGCTACAACCCTAACTTAGATGTAGAATCAACAAGTGTGCCACTTACATCACTTAAATGGAAAAAAAGTTTGAAAATGTTTGATTGAATGTTGTGGGAATAGAAGAAACATCTCTTCTATAGAAATAAGACATGTCTCATCTCTCGGGGAAAAGTTTTGAATTTGAAGCCAAAGGTTGGCTAGGGTTTGACTTGAAGTTTGAGGTTTGAAGCCACAAGGGGGCTATGGTTTTTACTTGAATGAAGTTGAAAACTTCAAGGGGAATCCTAAGGTTTTATTGAGGTTGAGAACCTCAAAGAGGATCCTAGGGTTTCAACTAGGTTGTAGTTTGAATCCTGGGGTTTGAACTAAGTCTAAACTAAGGATGAGTATTGAAATGCAATAGTTATATGAATGCAAGTGTTGTAAATGACAAGAGAAACTTAATAAGACAAGATTGTTTAAACTTTTAAACAAGTGTAATCATCGAGGATGACATGAACATGGTACGATTAAGCATGATATATCAACATGTGAATATGCATCAGACAAGTAGATATGTTCATCATGGTAATAGTTTATGAAGGAAATACTTGAATATGTGAGCAAAGGTTTAATCCATGGAAGCAATCACAATGAAGTTCAAGTAAGGCATATATTCAAGATGAATCGAGGATCAGATGAATATGGCAAAGGGTAAACAAAACCCTAATGGGAGTTTATGAATAGAAACACATGAAAAATAGTTGAGCATGGTTGAATCAAAATACTGTGAAATCCAAACTCAAGTGGAAGTCTTAGTCAAAAGGTTTTGAAAAGATCAATCAAGAGAAACCCTAAAATTTCAACTAATTAAACACTAAATCAAAGTATTTTTCAAAAGAAATAATATTTAACCAATGTATATATAAGTTAGTACAACATTTTATGTACATCAACAAGACTTTAAACAAAGTGTATCATGATCATAAAGACACATAGGTATGATTAGGTCAAGAAAAGAATCAAAAGAAATCAAGAAAAGGTATGAAAAATACTTAAAAAGTACTAGTTTTCAACCTAATAAAGTTGTCAAAAGTAAATATTACTTTTTTGATTTTTTGATGGATTCTTAAAATAGGGAAGATAAATGAGAAGTGTGCAAAAAATTGGCTCAAAAAGATTATTTTTGCTCGGTGAAATAATTAGGTGAAGTTGTGAAGAAAAATGAGAAAAATAGTGTTAAAAAAATAGGAATGGCCCCCATGGGTGTTGAACTCGTGCCCTTGGGGTGGTGGTTTTAAAATAATACCATCTGAGCCACGCACTATAGGTTGATAAGGAATGGATGGTGAGCATTGTAACGCCCCATTTTGTCCGATTTATTTAATCGAGCCTATTTAATTATTTTTGTTTTTATATTATTTTATTCTTGACTTTTATTTGACAATATATTATTTTTCATCGTTATTATGTTTTATCGCATTTTGAGAGCGTTTCCGAGATATTTGAGCTGAGGGGTAAAATAGTCTTTTTAGGGGTTTAGATATTTGTTATTATAAGAAAGAAAGAAAAAGAGAGAAAAGAAAGGGAAAGGAAAGAAAGAGAGAAAGAAGGAAAAGGAGAGGAAAGAAATGGAGAAGAGGAAAAGGGGTGGAAATCGACATAGCTCCGTTTCAAGCGCGATTAATCGGGTAAGGGTGAGAAGTTTCGATTATATCTTGCTTGTGTATGTATATGTGTTGTTTGTTGTAATTGTTTTGGTTGTTTCACAACTTTTTCTCATTGATAAATAGATGAACAATTGATAGAAATTGATGTTTTCACGGATGAATTTCGATATAAACTGCGTAGAATAATTGTTACTATGATTGGGATATGTTCTGGTTGTTATGTTATGGGTTGGAAGTGTTTTGGTGGATGAAATGTTAAGTTGGAGTGAACAACAGCGCTACTGAGATTTTTTGGGTTCGGAGGTTCGTACTGCGAATAGGGCAGCAAAGGGAATGCGAAGGTTCACGGGAGGTTCGCATTGCGAACTTTCTGCTGTTTTTTCTCTGCCACGGTTCGCAGGGAATTCGCATTGCGAAGGGGAAAGCGAAGGTTTGCTGGGTGTTCGCATTGTGAACTTTATGCTGTTTTTTCTCTGCCATGGTTCGCTGGGGGTTCGCATTGTGAATAGGAAAGCGAACATGACAGATTTTCCATTTTGTTCTTGTCATAACTTTTGGGTCGTGAGTCGGATTGAGGCGCGGTTGGATGCGTTGGAAAGCTAATAAGATGCTCTTTCTTAAAAAATGGTTTTGGGGCTAGTGGCTGATTTAATTATGTCAGTAATTGGAAATGTGTCGTTTTGTCGACTTTTATCGTCGTAATTGTGTGTAATTGATGTGTTAACATGCGATACGCTTTTGATATATAACGTATAGCTTGTGTGCTGTTATATGATGTGAATGTATGTGATGAAATGTTGTGATGATGGTTTATGGCCTTATGGCAAATAAATGCATTGTTTTGGGTTTGATTTCAATGCATGATTATTGATGTTGAGATGGTTCACATGGTTATGTATGTTATGCATTTGATTGTCATGAGTCATTGTATGCCAAGCATCATGATATGCATTCTTGTGATGTCGTGTGCCCTAGTGGGTGTGAGTGACGAAATGATTCCCGAGGGAATCTACTGTAACGGTCGTGTGCCTTATATAAAGAGGACCTAAAGCGATCGGGTCGTGTGCCTTATACAAAGAGGACCTAAAGCGATCCATAAACGTCGTGTGCCTTATACAAATAGGACCTAAAGCGACGGGGAACATCGTTTTCCCGACGGGGAGATATACTAAGTAACAAGCGATGATTCCAATAATTCCTGAGTGAATTAATGATGAGAATGATGGATGGAATGGTACCGCATTAGATTGCATAGAGTCGTTGTGTCGGTTTCTGTGCATTTGTATAAATCATGAATGGATTGATTATGTGTGGGAAATTGTGAATGGATGCATTATGTGTGGGGAATTGTGAATTGACTGATTATGTGTTGAGCTTGTGATAGCATTGGTGATTTGATATGCATTTGTGATAAATGCATTAGTTATGGATGATATGTTTTATGTATAGACATATGCTATGTTTTGTGGGGATGTTGTACATTGCAATGATTGTATTAATTCTCAATGGTATGCTATATATGAATATACGTGATGTGGTGGTGTGTTTCCATATGTTATAACTTTGGTATGCATTATGTGTGAATATGTGATTATGTCGGTATAATTGATATATGATATGTTGTTAGATTATTAGAAATATGTTATGTATCTGTGGCATGCTATATGTATTAATATGTGATGCTTGTGGTGAGAATAATTATGCATGTGACTTTATATGTGTTTGCATATTATTAAGCAATCTTGATTTAGTTGTTATTTCTCACCCTTCTGCTGTGGTTTGTTGCTCTATGAGGAAATTGCATATTAGTATCTTGGAGGCTTTTGTGAAGATTAGTTCTCCATCCTGTTGTCGGTCTGTCTGCTCTGATACGTAACACGGGAGTCGGGGAACGCTTTTGTTATATATGTGTATATTTGTTGGATCTATTTTGTATTACCTTTGTATGAATATTTTGATGTTATAAAATAATTTATGTTGTAAAAGAAGTCAGTTATGGATCTTTCCGCTTTATTCCATAATTGAACTTTCCCTTTGTTGGAAAAAGTTTCCCTTTTATGTTTATTCAATTTTGTGTTATGTATCAAATTTATGAGTAGGGATTGTGTTTGCTTTCTTTAAATGTGGCATCCTTGTTTCTGTCTAAGGATAAAAAATTTATTTACTCTGATTTATTTATGTATTATTTATTTGCGATGGGAATTGGGGTGTTACATTAGTGGTATCAGAGCAGGTCGGTCCGTCCGGCCAATTTGTTGAGTCAGTTGGTGTGACAGTTGAATACTGTCGATGTTGTTTGTTCCTTAGTATGTGATATGTGTGTGAAACACTGTCATTACTTTCTGGTTTTTCTAATCCTTTGTCTTCAGGATTGAGAATGAGATAAGTGGGGGAGGAGCTGGTGCTTCTCCAAGTTGCTTCGGTTGTGTGTCGTTGGTTGCAAGATTGTAAGTGTTGTTTGGACAGTGTTGTTCCCGATTCCAGAGGGAATGCAGAGGTAAGGTTTATGTCGACTAAGGATTTATGCCTTAGGTAGTTGTGTGCACAAGATGCAAGAAATGCTATTATAGTTTGGTAAAGACGGTTTATGCCCCATCATGATTGTCGGCTGTCTATTGACAAATTGAGGAACTGATCACCCTTAATCTCTTGTTGATAGTAGATGGAATTATGTTGGATGGAATAGATGTGTCTTTCTTGCTTTGATAGTGCGTGCCATGAATTGTTGGGATTAAGGAAATGGTTACGGATTGTTTTGTTGAGTCGAAGAAGATTCTAATATCGGAAGATGAGATGGATTAGAGGTTTTGGTATGTTGGTCCAGTTGGGAAGTCATTGAGAGAGAACGATTGGGTATCGTTAATGGTTGTTCTCAGAGAGTAGAGTGTGAACTCAAATTTGACGAAGGTGAGGATTTGAGGTTTGGATCTGCTAAGTAAGTAGAAGAACTTTTAGGATGTGAAACTCAAATGTTTGTCAGGTTTGTGATGATAGTTTTCTAGAAATTGGCAGAAAGGCCACGATGATGGGCTGTCAGTTGTGCGTAATTCCATATGTGTTTTCGGATGGAATATTGGATGTTAGCGTTAGAATTACTCAGATTGAAAGAGCGGTTGGAAGATTTACTCGAAAAGGGATTTGTGAGACCAAGTGTGTCGTCTTAGAGAGCTCCAGCTTTGTTAGTAGCAAAAAGGAAGGATGATTAAACGGAATAACAAGTATGATGTGTGTAAGGGTATTGAGACTATGGAAAGTAAAACTTAGAGTTTTGGAGTTTTTAAAGTTTTAGGGCATTAATGGAAATCTTGAGAAAACCCTAGGTGTGGATGTATTATTTGAGAGTTCTTTTTGGGTTGGTTGTTGCTACATGTTGGGATTTATGGAATTTGGACTGTCCAGAGAAGAAATTGTGTATGGATTACTAACAGTTGAATAAGGTAACGATGGAGAACAAGTGTCCACTATCATGAACAGATGACTGGAATGGTTTGGTTGAGTTTGAGTGAAATTACAATTGTTTGGAATGTTTGATAAGAATGGTGAATTGTGTGAGTTGAGGCTTTGATCGATTTAATGTGACTGGTTATGTTTGTTATCATCGGGATAGGCTGTTATTTACTCGGTTAAGCTTGTATGTGAGTAACTAGTTACCCAGTGAAAAGTTTTGTAAAAGCTTTAAGAATTTATATATTTTGGAATTTGGTTGGGCATTACAACGTACAGTGATGTTATTTGGTGTTAGTAATGCGTCTGTAATGTTGTGGAGTAGAGGAATCGTATTTTCCATACTTGTTTAGATAAGTTTATAGTGATGTTTATTGGATGATATTCTGATTTATTTTAAATTAAAGGATTAGTATGTAGAGTATTTGAGGATTGAGTTACAAGGTTTGAAAGAGATGGAGCTTTCTGATAAATTGTCGAATGAGAATTTTGATTACAAGAGGTTAGTTTTTGGGGATATGTTATTTTAGACGAGAGTATGGTTAAGGATCCATCGGAAGTAGATGCAGTTCTATAATGAGAGGCTCCGAAGTTGGTTAAGGAGATTAGAATCTTTTTGGACTTTAGTTGGTTATTACCGGAGGTTATGGAAGGTTTTTCCAAGTTAGCATTTTTGTTACTTCGGTTGACTTGCAAAAAGTAATTGGTTTGTGGGATGTTCGTTGTAAGGAAAGTTTTAGAGAGCTGAAGTAGAAGTTGTCTACAGCTCCAGTTTTAATTCTGTGTGATCCTAATAAACCGTTTGTGAGGTATTGTGATGTGTCTTTGATGAGTGTAGTTAGTGTGTTAATGCGAGAGGGTAAAGTCATTTCTTATGCTTTACGACAATTGGGGATTCATGATTTCAAGATGGCTTCGGTTACTTTTGTGTTGAGAATCTAGAGGTATTATTTTGAGGGTTTTAGGTTCAAGGTGTTTGGTAATCACAAGGGTTTAGAGTACTTGTTTGGTCAGAAGGAATAAAGTAGGAGACAACGAGGATGGTTGGAATTCCTGATTAGTTATGACCTTGGCTCGAACTATCCTATTGGTAAAGTTAATGTCGTGTCTGATGAGTTAAGTCGAAAGTTTTTACATATGTCTGCTTTGATGGTTAAAGAGTGGGAACTTTTGGAAGAATTTAGAGATTTGAGTTGGTGTGTGAATTGACATATGATAATGTGAGGTTGGGTATATTAAAAGTGAATAGTGATTTTTGGCGAATATGAGAGAGAGTTAGACTTTGGACGTGGGATTGATAGTTTTGATGGTTATGAGTAATTAGAGTACGCAGCGAAAGTGTGATGCGGCACAATTCGTATATGCGTATGTGACTTGTAAGAGTTCATAGGTTGAACATTGGAAACATGTAGGAGTGATGAGACCATTGGACGTTTCAGAATGGAAGTGTTAGGTGAAAGGTTTAAATATTATTCATGTGCTACTATGTGGATGGATGTTTTGGTTATATGTTCGATTGGTGAATCGTAGCATTGTTGTAATATTATTGTGTGACAAGGATGTTGGTATTGTGGTTAAGTAGAGGTTGTTGAAATGATGTTGGGTCATGGAACTTTATGTTCTTGCTTGTGTATTCTTTGAGTTGTGAGTTGGTCGTCAAGTGCATTGTATGGGCTTTGCATCTTGTCGTTGTAGTTGTCACTATTGTCGTGTCGTTGTAGTTGTTGCTGTTAGAAAGGTGTTTTGTCGGTTGGTGTTATTCTTGGTGTTGCCTTTAATGGCATGAGAGTGGGTTAGTCGGATACGAGAGTCGTATCCGGAGTTGTTCGTATCAGTTATATTTTCGAGGACGAAAATGTCTAAGTGGGGGAGAATTGTAACGCCCCATTTTGTACAATTTATTTAATCGAGTCGATTTAATTATTTTCGTTTTTATATTATTTTATTCTTGACTTTTATTTGACAATATATTATTTTTCATCGTTATTATGTTTTATCGCATTTTAAGAGCGTTTGCGAGATATTTGAGCTGAGGGGTAAAATAGTCTTTTTAGGGGTTTAGATATTTGTTATTATAAGAAAGAAAGAAAAAGACAGAAAAGAAAGGGAAAGGAAAGAAAGAGAGAAAGAAGGAAAAGGAGAGGAAAGAAATGGAGAAGAGGAAAAGGGGTGGAAATCGACATAGCTCCGTTTCAAGCGCGATTAATCCGGTAAGGGTGAGAAGTTTTGATTATATCTTGCTTGTGTATGTATATGTGTTGTTTGTTGTAATTGTTTTGGTTGTTTCACAACTTTTTCTCATTGATAAATTGATGAACAATTGATAGAAATCGATGTTTTCACGGATGAATTTTGATATAAACTGCGTAGAATACTTGTTACTATGATTGGGATATGTTCTGGTTGTTATGTTATGGGTTGGAAGTGTTTTGGTGGATGAAATATTGGGTTGGAGTGAACAACAGCGCTGCTGAGATTTTTTGGGTTCGCAGGTTCGCACTGCGAATAGGGCAGCGAAGGGAAAGCGAAGGTTCGCGGGAGGTTCGCATTGTGAACTTTCTGCTGTTTTTTCTCTGCCACGGTTCGCAGGGAATTCGCATTGCGAATGGGTAAGCGAAGGTTCGCTGGGTGTTCGCATTGCGAACTTTATGCTGTTTTTTCTCTGCCATGGTTCGCTGGGGGTTCGCATTGCGAATAGGAAAGCGAACATGACAGATTTTCCATTTTGTTCTTGTCATAACTTTTGGGTCGTGAGTCGGATTGAGGCGCGGTTGGATGCGTTGGAAAGCTAATAAGATGTTCTTTCTTATAAAATGGTTTTGGGGCTAGTGGCTGATTTAATTATGTCAGTAATTGGAAATGTGTCGTTTTGTCAACTTTTACCGTCGTAATTGTGTGTAATTGATGTGTTAACATGCGATACGCTTTTGATATATAACGTATAGCTTGTGTGCTGTTATATGATGTGAATGTATGTGATGAAATGTTATGATGATGGTTTGTGGCCTTATGGAAAATAAATGCATTGTTTCGAGTTTGATTTCAATGCATGATTATTGATGTTGAGATGGTTCACATGGTTATGTATGTTATGCATTTGATTGTCACGAGTCATTGTATGTCAAGCATCATGATATGCATTCTTGTGATGTCGTGTGCCCTAGTGGGTGTGAACGATGAAACGATTCCTGAGGGAATCTGCTGTAACGGTCGTGTGCCTTATACAAAGAGGACCTAAAGCGACGTTATAGACAATCGTGTGCCTTATACAAAGAGGACCTAAAGCGATCGGGTCGTGTGCCTTATAAAAAGAGGACCTAAAGCGATCCATAAATGTCGTGTGCCTTATACAAAGAGGACCTAAAGAGACGGGGAACATCGTTTTCCCGACGGGGAGTTACACTAAGTAACAAGCGATGATTCCAATAATTCCTGAGTGAATTAATGATGAGAATGATGGATGGAATGGTACCGCATTGCATTGCATAGAGTCGTTGTGTCGGTCTCTGTGCATTTGCATAAATCATTATTGGATTGATTATGTGTGGGAAATTGTGAATGGATGCATTATGTGTTGGGAATTTTGAATTGACTGATTATGTGTTGAGCTTGTGATAGCATTGGTGATTTGATATGCATTTGTGATAAATGCATTGGTTATGGATGATATGTTTTATGTATAGACATATGCTATGTTTTGTGGGGATGTTGTACATTGCAATTATTGTATTAATTCTCTATGGTATGCTATATATGAATATATGTGATGTGGTGGTGCGTTTCCATATGTTATAACTTTGGTATGCATTATGTGCGAATATGTGATTATGTCGGTATAATTGATATATGCTATGTTGTTAGATTATTAGAAATATGTTATGTATCTGTGGCATGCTATATGTATTAATATGTGATGCTTGTGGTGAGAATAATTATGCATGTGACTTTATATGTGTTTGCATATTATTATGCAATCTTGATATAGTTGTTATTTCTCACCCTTCTGCTGTGGTTTGTTGCTCTATGAGGCAATTGCAGATTAGTATCTTGGAGGCTTTTGTGAAGATTAGTTCTCCATCCTGTTGTCGGTATGTCTGCTCTAATACGTAACACGGGAGTCGGGGAACGCTTTTGTTATATATTTGTACATTTGTTGGATCTATTTTGTATTACCTTTGTATGAATATTTTGATGTTATAAAATAATTTATGTTGTAAAAGAAGTCAGTTATGGATCTTTCCGCTTTATTCCATAATTGAACTTTCCCTTTGTTGGAAAAGGTTTCCCTTTTATGTTTATTCCATTTTGCGTTATGTATCAAATTTATGAGCAGGGATTGTGTTTGCTTTCTTTAAATGTGGCATCCTTGTTTCCGTCTAAGGATAAAATTTTATTTACTCTTATTTATTTATGTATTATTTATTCGCGATGGGAATTGGGGGTGTTACAAGCATAATATAGAGAAATTGAAGTTGAAAATAGTTTAAAAAATAAAAGTAAAAGGTCTGGGGCAAAGGGGATTCGAACCTCAGACCTCTCACACTCAAACCCTTGAAAATAAACGCTTTAACCACTGGGGTGGTGATACATCCATGTATTTATTTCCATCAAAATAATAATATAGTAAAAATTCATTTTTATGTTGTAAAATGGCGCTATGATCATCTTCTTCCTCCACGAGCTTCATCATCATATTCCTCATTTTCAAATTCTGAACTTTCTTAATACGTAATGAAATAACATGATGTAAACATGAAACATGGTATCATTGAATTTAATTTAGATTAAGTGTGTCAAAAGAAATTAATCTCAAAACTGTATGAACCCTAACTGCAAATTTCAACATGAAATCACATATATTCATGATACATAACAATTAATTGAGGGAAAATGATCCTCATATTGCCAAAAACAAGTTGATAACTCAACCGATCATTTATGATGCACGAATTATAGAGTTCAGGTTTTGAGGAAACTTACCTTGCAAGTGAGAATCGAATTCTTTCTTGGAGGTGTTACAGAAGCAATTTGTTGATGCCAACAACTTCCTTGAAGATCAAGGAATATGTTTCAATGCTTAGAATGAATGGAAACCTTATGGAACTCTTTGGCCAAATCAATCTGCAACCTTGGAGAAAATGGTATATGACTTGATGATTTTAATGTTACAATTGGTAGATGAATGTCTGGATCACCTACACATAATGTATGTGAAGTGTTTTGATCAATGGTTTGGTTGGAAATGGCTTGGAGTTGAATTTCCAAATTTCCACCTCTTTGGATTTTGAATTTCTAAGAAGAGAGAAGTTTCTTAGAAAACAAGCTTCTTCCAATGTTTTGGTGTGTTTTGAACCATCAATCTGAGTTCTATTTATAGGGGAATGTCTCAGATATTTGTGAATTTGAGAGGATTACGATACATGTTATTATCCAATAGATGATGTCATGTAGCTATTACTTGAGTGCCAAGGTACACAACTTCCATTCTCACATGGCTACCAATTCGGATATTTTGAGCTTGATCCTCTCACATTCCATCTCATCCCTTGGTGTTTTGATCATCCTTGGAAAAATTGTGGAGGTTTTTGGCAAAATCACTATAGCACTTTAATGTTAGAGGACAAAACCTCACTTCATGGTTTTTGAAATGATTATTAACACATGCCAAATATGGAATCTTGAAAATTCAGTTATGCTCTTGCAGAGCACATGGTGTATGATCATTTTGGTGTTAATCTTGTAAAGATTTTAGGTTTGCAAGCTCATCCAAATCGTGCAACAACAAATTGTGTAGCAAATATGTCTTGCAAAATAGTTACAACAAGGCTTGTTATGAAATTCATATCATCTCACTCAATTAAGGTAAATGAATGTTCATGGCCATTTTGGAAAGCTGAGATATCATAATTCAACTTTGATGTTCAAAGTTTGTCTTGAATCAATGTGGATCATGGAGAAAATTTTCCCTAAAGTTGGCTCCAATATGAGACAAATTCTGTCTAAAATTTTTCTAAGTGTCTAGGTTCAAAAGTATGGAACCTCCAACTTCATGGCTCCATATCTCTTAATCTATCCATTTTTTGAGATTTCAACCTCAAGGACAAAGTTGTAGTATGTAACAAGCTCTTCAATTTGGTCTTTGGATCAAAGAAAATGGTTACTTGGTTTGGAAGTTATGGCCTTGGAAAGTAGGGCAAAAATCATTGAATTTTATAACTTAGAAAAATTTCAACTTCTCCAATGTTGCCCTTTTTACAAGTAACCTCATATTACTTGTTTTTTTTGTCAATCATGATCCAAATCACATATTAACATCATTCTTGAATTGAGGAGCCCATGCTTGACTAAAAAAGTCAAAAGTCAAACTTGACTTTGATTAGTGGTTGACTTTTTATCATATGAACTAGAATTTTGTGATCTTTAATGAAATCAAACCCTTGGGCTAATTGAACACCATGGATGGACTCCAAAGGTGTTCTTTAGTGTCTTGAATCATTTCCCAAGGCTTGAGATCATGTATTTGTCAAAAGTCAAAGGCGCAGTTGACTTTTCATAAGAAACCCTAGTTTGTGGGCTAGATGAATTTGAATTCTTGTACTGCTTATGAATCAAGCTCTTTGGATCGATCCAATCATATGAATGGAATAATATGAGGTATTTAAGGTCCTTGAAATATATCTTGAGGTGTTGGACCATGTCTTGCTTCAAAATTCAAACCAGGGACTGAATTAGGTAAAAACCCTAATTTGGATGCATCTAATGACTTGGGGCGTGATGATCTGGATTTGATGAAACTTTGCAATTGATTATTCATGAGAGGAAACTATTGATCATAATGGATGAATAAGAGACTTGAGATGTTGAATATGATGCCTATTCCTTGATAATTCATCTACTTGAGCCCTTGGGGAACCACCTAACTTGTAAAGTAAGCAAGCACACACATCTTGTATTTGCAATGGGTTAGTGATGCATAAAGACACACACACACATATAATGATGAATGTTATGCAAATGATGTAAATGAGGTGGCATCTTAGGGGTAAAAATTAGGGTATGACAGATGCCCCTATTTAAGTTTCTCTAATCTGGAGAGATGAAGATTGACATCTTAGTCTCAACCAGATAGGGGAGGCTTAAATACAATAATGCACAATTTTGGCCCCTAAGAAGCCACAAAAGGTGATATGTTATGAATGCACTTATGAATACAAGATACGAGACCTGTGGGAAATGATGCCACAAGAGATTGAGAACAGTCAAAACCACAGAGGTATAACAACAAAATTATCCACTGGGGAAAAAAATTGGAAAATGTTGTAACTCTATTTGGAGAGAGATAGCAGACCCCGACAATTTGAACTTCCATCTTTGGAAAATGATGCAACATCTTCTTTGACTAAGTAACATTACTTAGAAAATGGTAAAATAAACCTTCCCTCGTTTCTGGACATAAGCCACGAAACTGGTCTTGGTTTCTTCTTATCAAGTCTTTCTCTTGAAAAGGTAATCATAAACTTCCCCTCGTTTCTGGACATAAGCCACGAAACTGGTCTCGGTTTTCTAAAATAAACTTCCCCTCGTTTCTGGACATAAGCCATGAAGCTGATCTCAGTTTCTTTTATAATTAAGTCTTATTCTTGAAAAGGGTAAAAACAGACAAGTTCCTAAAAGGGTAATTACTTGCTGAAATAATAACTTCACCGGGGATCTTCAAAGAGATGCGGGTTAGTTAACTTGTAAAATGGATTTCTCAAATAAAGAGAAAAACTTCTTGTAAAGGTCTTTATTAAACTTCTCATAGGGATTCACTAGGGAGATTCCATTTGATGGAAAATATACTTCATTACACTTCTCTTCAAGACTTCTTCGGAGTGATGCCATGTGACGAAGGAAAATTTGGTAGTAGACTTACTGGGGAAATACCATCGCTGCAGTTTTGCTTTGTATCGAGCAGATAAAACTACTTGTTGCCATGTGATGTAAAAAATGAGGATTCAACAATCAAACTTCTCTACGGGACTTTTTCGGAGATGTGTCATTTGATAAAAAAATAAGTATTCACAACAAACTTCTTTAGAGAGATGCCATTTGCTGGAAAAATATCTTCATCATACTTCCCTTCGAGACTTCTTTGGAGGGATTCCATAAGATGAAAGAAAATTTTGACATGCTGATAGCTTCAACGGGGATAGACAAACTGCTCAGAAAGAGACTATCATTTGCCGATTTACTGGGAAATTCAGGGATAGAAACAAGCTTCTCAAATAAAGAGATTGCCACTTGCTATCAAGTGTAGATTCCAAGGCGGAATAAATTTATCTTGCTGGGGAACCTTCAACAGATTCTTTATGGGAATGTAAACCACCTAAAAGGCGCAAAATAAATGCCCTTTATTCAAAGGTTCAAGTTATCAAAATGGTCAAAAGACCAACTCCAATCCAGGAATAAGCTGGAGAGATACAGTCAAACAAGACGCTAATTAGTGAGGAATAAAAACGAACTGGGGATTTATCATATCCAAGTGTGGAAAGGAGAACTAAATTAAAGCTTCCATGAGGATTAAACTCAGTGGGGAGTTAGAAAGGATATTCAATTTCTACCTACGACTGACCACTCTTTCTGGAGAGAGGAAACATATCACTCGGGGATAAACACAACCAAGGTGAATGAAGTAAACATTATTGACAAATGCACTATGAACATGGATAGGAATTCAACTATGCATGATATATGTATGATATGAATGTGTGTTATGTTTCTTATGCTGACAAAACAGGCGAAAGAGATATATTGGCGATGAAATAAACATCACAATGTGACCGGGTACTCAGCTAGTCTCCTGGGAATATTTATGGAGAAAAAACAAAGAGAGACATACTCAGCTTGCATTCAAAAACTCAACTGGGGAATACCATGTTTAATTCTTTTACCGGAGAGCATCGGGTCCAAATTTTCACTGGAGATATGGGATAGTATGTCTAATATATCAAGGTGTGGATGGAGTTAAAGATCCATTATTTTGGAGATACCTTTCAAGGAAAATCACAAGAACATTCGATCCTGTTATTTTGAGGTTTAATCATTCTTGGAGCAACTATTGCTATTCCTTCTTATGTTCATAAATCAAAGGAAAGTAAACACAAGTATTTCAAAAGAAAAATTTTAACTTTTTGTTTCAAGAATTTTTATCAAAGTAAAAATGTCATTTTGCAAGATATAAATAAAACAAGAGTTGCAAACAAATGGGCAAAAACTCAAAATTTATTGATAGAATGGTAAACCGCAAATAGCGTAATTCCATGGATTATTACAAAAGTTGAAAAATGGTAATTTAAAGGAAAAGGGATACATTAAAATATAATGACTGAATTCTCCCTAACAACTTTGAATTTCCAATATTCTTTAGCTTTGGCAATCTGATTTGATTTGAGAGCTCTTTGATAGACGTGGTTGCTTCAGATAATTCAATCTGGTTCGATGCTGTTACTTGCCATATACCCCTAACTTTTTCCTAGATTTCCCTTTCGGGTTTTCAATCTATCAGGATAACATTTTTCATGTCTCTAATTTTTGCCTTGACCTCCCTTTCGTGTTTTCAATCCATCGAGACACTCTTTTTTTTTTCTTTTTGTCAGGCGAAGTATTTCTTGACCGCGTCGACGTTTGTAGGACGAGTGAACTCTTCATCAACCATAGTCATAAGCATTAAAGCACCGCTTGAGAAGGCTTTCTTAACAACAGATGGGCCATCATAATTAGGAGTCCACTTGCCCGTAGAATCAGTAAGGAATGATTGAATTTTCTTAAGCACAAGGTCGCCTTCTCTGAATACACAAGGTCGAACCTTTGTGTCGAAAGCCTTCTTCATTCTTCGTTGATATAGCTGACCATGACATTAAACTGTCATTATTTTTTCTTTGATCAAGTTCAGCTCATCGTATCTGTGTTGATACCATTTAGCCTCTGTCAATTTAGCTTTCATCAAGACTCTCATTGATGGGATTTCCACCTCTATAGGGAGCACTGCTTCCATGCCGCATGCCAAAGAGAAAAGGGTTGCCCCTATTGAAGTACGCACAAATGTACGATATCCATGAAGAGAAAATAGTAGCATCTCATGCCAATCTTTGTAGGTTACTACCATATTCTAGTCAATCTTTTTGATATTTTTGTTAGCTGCTTCAACAACTACATTCATCTTAGGTCGGTAGGGAGATGAGTTATGGTGTTCAATCTTGAATTCAACACATAATTCCTTCATCATTTTGTTGTTCAAGTTTTATCCATTGTCAATAATGATCTTACTCGGAACACCATAACGACATATTAGATTGTTCTTGATAAAATAGACCACCACTTTCCTGGTTACATTGGCATAAGACGTTGCTTCAACCCATTTGGTGAAGTAATTAATGGCCACTAGGATGAAACGATGTCTGTTGGAAGCTTTGGGCTCGATCATGCCAATCATGTCAATTCCTCACATAGAGAAAGGCCATGGAGAGGAGAGAATATTGAGAAGTGTCGGCGGTACATGAATTTTGTCGGCATAAATATGACATTTGTGACATTTCTTCATGTATTTGTAGCAATCAGATTCCATTGACAGTCAATAGTATCCTGCTCTTAATATTTTCTTTGCCATCGCTTTCCTGTTGGTATGAGTACCAAAAGAGCCTTCATGAATTTCTTCTATTAACATGTCTGCTTCGTGTCTATCCATGCATCTGAGCAAGACCATGTCAAAGTTTCTCTTGTATAACACATCTTCATTTAGGAAGAAGTTGCCAGCCAATCTTTTGAGGTCTTCCTATTTTTCTTTGACGCCCCAAATGAGTATTCTTGTTTTTGAAGGAAGCATTTGATATCATGATACCATGGTTTATCATCAACAATCTCTTCTATGGTAAACAAGTGAGCGGGCCTATCAAGGCGCATAACATTGATTTTAGGTACATCGTTCCATCGATTTACAACAATCATGGAGGATAATGTGGCTAGTGCATCAGCCATGTTATTTTCTTCATGAGGAATGCGATGAAACTCAATTTTGTTGAAGAAAGGTAGCAACCTTCTTGCATAGTATTTGTAAGGAATCAATCCGGGTTGACGTGTTTCCCATTCACCTTTGATCTGATTTATGACCAAAGTTGAGTCTCCAAATACTTCCAGAATTTGATCCTTAAATCAATGGCTTCTTCAAGCCCCATGATACAGGCTTCATATTCAGGTTCATTATTTGTGCATTTTAATGTCAACCTTATGGTGAAAAGAATGTGGGTACCTTGAGGTGTAACAATGATTGCCCTAATTCCATTTCCATAAGCATTGACGGCTCCATCGAATATTAATCCCCATCAGGATCCTGGCTCTGGCCCTTCGTATGGCAATGGTTCATCATAATCTTTCATGTTTAGATACATTACATCTTCATATGGGAAGTCAAATTTGATAGGTTCATAGTCATCAATTGGTTGATGAGCCAAATGATCATCCAAAATGCTCCCCTTGACAGCATTTTGAGCATGGTATTCAATATCATACTCTGACAACAGCATCTGCCTGCGAGCAATCCTTCCGGTTAAAGCGGGTTTTTCAAATATATACTTGATCGGGTCCATTTTGGAGATCAACCAAGTAGTATGACAAATCATGTATTGACGGGGACGCTTAGTAGCCCAAGCCAAAGCACATCAGGTTTTTTTAAGCACAGTGTAACGAGATTCACAGTCTGCAAATTTCTTATTTAAGTAATAAATGGCGTGCTCTTTTTTCTTAGTCTCATCTTGCTGGCCAAGCATACAGCCCTTGGAATCTTCTAATACGGTTAAGTATATGATCAAAGGTCTTCCTTCCACTAGAGGGATCAGAATAGGAGGCTCAAGCAAATATTCTTTGCTGCTGTCAAAGGCATTCTGACAATCTCCAGTCCTCATACAACTCTGATCTTTTCGAAGAAGTTTGAATATCGGCCCACAAGTAGCAGTCATATGAGAGATAAATCTGGAGATGTAGTTTAAACGACCCAGAAATCCTCTTACTTGTTTCTTAGTTTTGGGTGTTGGCATTTCCTGAATGGCTTTGACTTTATCAGGAACACCTTCAATTCCCTTTTGGCTGACAAAGAAACCCAAGAGCTTCCCTAAACGAACATCAAAGGTACATCTGTTAGGATTTAAGCGGAGTTTGTATTTCCTCAAACGATGAAATAACTTCAACAAATACTCCACATGTTCTTCTTCAGTTATGAACTTAGCAATAATGTCATCGACATATACTTCAATTTCTTTGTGCATCATGTCGTGAAAAAGAGTTGTCATGGCTCTTTGGTAGGTGTCATACCCCAAATTTTGACCACCTAGATTCCCATCATTGTGCAAATCATCATCACAATATGAATGAACCATCATACCTCATTAGTCTCCCCAAAGATGGGTGAGCATCCACTACAATCAGAATTAGGGTTCCAAGCCCTCCCAAAGCTCTTAGACAAAGGATAAATCAAGGAATGACATGATCTTCAACTTGTATAAACCTCTAAAACATCGACAATGGATCAAGAGGACTCCCACCTCAAGAATCAAGCACAAGGCTGTAACATTCCAAGTAGATTAAGTCTCCAGATCGCCAGTGTCACCAAATTAGGGTTTTGGTCGACCAGGGCCTCCAGATGGAATTTTTCCTCTGGGCATGAGCCAATGCTTCAAAGCACAACCTAATATTCTCCAAGAGACATCATGAACCCAATCATCAAGTCAATTTTGCCTCAGGGGATGCATTCATAAAAAAATCAGGAATTAGGGTTTCTGGACCTAATTCACCCCTAAGTTGACTTTTGGGACAAAACATGAGCCAAGACCTCAAGACATGATTTGAGGGTGTCTAATAAACCACATTGATCCATTTACAATAGTGGATTAACTAAAGACATAATTTGTAAATACTCTATGGAATCACGCGTTTGGCTGATCTCCATCCTATCAATAAAATTTGAGCCCTCGTGCTTTTGTTTGCAATTCTCATTTGTTTTAGCTTTACAGAACGACGTTTTAATATGATTAACGATTCTTGAAATAAAACAAAAATGAATTTACTTGTTAAACATTTTATGCTTTTAAAATAAAGATGGCAATTTCTTTGACTGTTGAACATCGAAAGAACATCGATCGCTTCTCCAGAAGTAGTCGAACTTCAAAGTGCAGAATCCAAGTGCTCCTTCTGAACTAGTACGTCTGAACGAAGGATCAACTATGTCAGAGACCTTGTTTCGTCTGACATCCCCGCCAGAGTTCTTATCTCCTATGCCCGACCAACGGTTTTCCCCGTGTGGACTATCTCTTCTAAGCAAGGCGGAATTGCTATCGTGAACCAGTGATACTTTTCATCTCCCACTGTGGCTGAGTATCCAGTCATGTTCATCTATCAGTCTATATGTCACGTCAGTTTTGTCAGCATAAACATACATACATCATGCATTATTTATTTACATTCATATTCATATTGCCTCGCTATCACTATAGTCGGTCTTATCCCCTGGTGATAAAAGTCCTCTCAATCGAGTTGTCAGTTCTATCCTTGTCAGGAAACATTGCGTCCACACAGTCCCTCTTCCAGTTTATTTCTGGATTGTAGCGGGCTTTCGACCACTTTGATAACTTGAACCTCTGAAAAGGCAAGAAAACATTCAATAAACGTCACTCTTCGCCATTGAGGATGATGTCTTCGCTTTCCCAGATTAAGTAAAATCCCCAGAGGAAGCCTCGCAACTAGAGACTCTCAGCAGCATATTGGTTCTTCTCTCCAGAAAGTCAATGTTAACAAAGTCATCGGCACCTCAAAATTGGGGTACATCATATGGCATTTCTCTGAGAAGACCTCGAGAAAAGTATGATGTAATATCCCCAAGCGGAAGCAGTCTCTCAAAAGACTCGTTTTCCCCAATAGAGTCGACAAATGGCGTCTCCAAACAGAGAAGTTTGTGTACCTCTATAGCTCAGACAGATGGGGTCCCCAGCAAGTCTGGCATAGAAACTTTTACCATCAAATGCCATCTCCCCAAGAAAATTCAGTGAGAAGTTTGAGGAAAACCGCTACGAATAGCGTCCCTTGTCAAGAAAGGTTATTGACAAAAGAAAATAAGACCAGTTCCTTGGTAGGAAACCAGGATCGAGGGGAAGTTTAAATCAGAAACTAAGACTAGTTCCTTGGTAAGAAACCAGGATCGAGGGGAAGTTTAAATCAGAAACTAATACCAGTTTCTTGGTAGGAAACCAGGATCGAGGGGAAGTTTAAATCAGAAACTAAGACCAGTTCCTTGGTAAGAAACCAGGATCGAGGGGAAGTTTGTATCAGAAACTGAGACCAGTTCCTTGGTAGGAAACCAGGATCAAGGGGAAGTTTATTTCAAAAGAAAATTGAGACCAGTTCCTTGGCTGAAGACCAGGATCGAGGGGAAGTTTTCTACCTTTTCTAAGCATCATTGCTTAGCTAAAGAAGATGGACGAGCAAACTACCATTCACAGCAGACCGTCAAAATTTTGGGTATTCCGATATTTAATCCTCTTGCACCCCGAATGCCCGAATACCTTCGCCATTCACATCTTCGGGTCCAAGAAGATTAAATAGGGGCTAAACCTCTCAAATATCCACAATTGATCAAGAGGACTCCTACCTCAAGAATCAAGCACAAGGCTGTAACATTCCAAGTGGATTAAGCCTCCAGATCGCCAGTGTCACCAAATTAGGGTTTTGGTCGACCAGGGCCTCCAGATGGAATTTTTCCTCTGGGCATGAGCCAATGCTTCAAAGCACAACCTAAGATGCTCCAAGGGACATCATGAACCCAATCATGAAGTCAATTTTGCCTCAGGGGATGCATTCATAAAAAATCAGGAATTAGGGTTTCTGGACCTAATTCACCCCGAAGTTGACTTTTGGGACAAAACATGAGCCAAGACCTCAAGACATGATTTTAGGGTCTCTAATAAACCACATTGATCCATTTTCAGCAATGGATTGACCCAAGAAGCTTGATCAACAAGTTCCAAATTCATCAGAACCACAACTAGGGTTTCGCAGGAAAAGTCAACTGTGCCTTTGACTTTTGACCCAGGCATGCTCCCAAACCTTGGGACATGATTCAATACACCCTATAACACCCATGGAACATGTCCATCAAGTTTGATTTAGGCCAAGGACTTGATTTCACAGAGGATCGCACAGTTTGGAGTTCATCTGACAAAAAGTCAACTGTGCACAAAAGTCAACTTTGACTTTTTGAGATTTTTCATAATTATGGTTCTTTAACCCTGAAATGATGTTAATGTGTGATTAGAATCATAATTCATCAAGAAAAATCAAGAAAAGTGGGATAACTTGTAAAAGGGGTAACCATAAAAACTTTGAAATTTTCTAAGTTATGGAACAAAGTGGCTAGGGTACCAACTTTGGAGGATCATATCTCCTAAACCACAAGGCCATTTTTCCCCATTCAAAGATGGACTTGTAGCTCTCATGGCCCTCTACAAAAGCTTCAACTACATCTCATTCCAATTCATCATGGATTTTGAGTTAGGGTTGGGTCAAAACGGCTGAAAACATGAAATGTCACTTTTTCCAACACTTAGTGAAATTTTCACTAAGTCAGAATCTGATTCACTTTTTCCAAAATGTAAGGGCATTTTTCACTTGGATCCAAAAAGTGTCAAAACAAACTATGATCACACATATGTTGTATCATATGAGGGCTTTCCAAAATGACCAAGAACTTCACCAAACTCAATCTGAGCAAGAAGTTATGACAGTGGCAATATGCCTTGCTGCAACTGTCATAACAAGGCAGATTTGGGGATGTTGTTCGATTTGCTCAAATTTTGCAAAGGGGAAGCAAATATATCCATTTGAACACCTCAAGGGGGGACCAAGGAGGCACCAACTCTGATCCATAAGCCTCCTAAGTCTTTGGAACCAAAAGTAGCATGCCAAACCTAGAAATGCTTAAAAGAGGGACAAAAGTCTAATTTTGTTTTGGAGCATTCAATGGATGCACCAAGGTGGCATGGATTGAGCCTTTTCCAACTGAATTCAGTCAAGACTTATCTAACAACTTGGGAACCACAACTCTGTCCTCTAACCTCTAGTCAATGGCTAGAGGAGACTTGGATTCTCACTGATCAACATTTACCAAACTTCTGCAGCAGTTGCCATTCACTATTTCTTGCAAAACAAACTTACTCCACAATAAATAGAGCTCATTTGTGGTCAGTTTGAGTACACCAAAGCCATCAAACAGATGCTTTCCTCAAAATCACTTTCTCTAGGCAAAAATACCTTCTTTAGCAAGGTAACTATGAGTTTTTGAGTTAGAGAGCAATTCCATCACAGCTCATGACCCAAACACATCCGATATGTCATGTCTAAGCTGTCTAAACTCTCACAAGTGACCTGTAACACCAAAATCTCAAAATCCCCTCCCAAAACCTCAAAATAGGACTTTTGTACATTTTTCAAGCCATGTCTTAATTCAGTCACTTTCCAAACCAGATAAAACCTCAAACACACTCCAAATATCATCCTTGAACTGTCCCAAATGGTTCCCCACATCTGGAACACCATTTGAGAGAGTTGCTATTTTGGCAACTTTTGCCCATTTTGCAAGAAAGGGCCAGTTTCCATTCCTGAGGTTTCCAGCTGGTTCCAACCACTCTAAAAGCTTCTAAGGGATCATTTGAGGGTGTCCAAAGCATCAAAACATTTCTGGAACAAAGCACTTGGTAGATATCCCAAAAGCTCCAAGAAGAGGTAAGCATCACAACTTGAACTCTCTGAAATATGCCTTGCTTTGAAGTTCACTGATCATGCATCTCTTATACATGTTATATATGTTGTGTTTGCACCAATTTATCATGTAATTCATACCTGTACCAAGAGGTAGCACAAAAAATGCAAAATATGGCCTATTTCAAAACCACTATCGGGTTTTGAGGAGGATTTGTTTTCTGGAAAAACTACCACCACCATTGGATTCCTTATGAAATTCTAGGCCAGATGCATATAAATTTTGTCTCAATCCATGGAGAAATGAGAAAGTTATGACCTTCACGTTTCTAACCAAAATCTTGCCTTGCCTTGCCTTGGGCCAGGCCAAAAACAAGGCAAGCCTTGTATATTTGTGGTTGTGTTTCAATACACGGATGTATCACCACCCCAGTGGTAGGAGGCGCGCACTGCCCACAAGAGGTCTGGGGTTCGAATCCCCCTCGCCCCAGACCCCCTTTTTAATGCTTTTTCCACTTTTTTATTATTTTTCATATTATTTTTAATGATTTGAAAAATTAATAACTCCCTCAATTTTAAATATTTTTTATTGGTTCTTTTTGCAAAAAAATCACAAAAATATTGAAATATTTTATTCCACAAAAAAATCAAGTTTATATTATTTATTTAATATAGTTGGTATTTTTTTTAATAAATTCATTTTTAATTGTTTTTTAAACATTTTAAAATTGAATTCTCATGTTGAAAATCAAGACTAAATGAATTTTAATTCATCTTGTGATTAAAACATCATTTTTCAAATCTCAACCAAAAATCACAAGTTGTTTATTCAAACTTATTTGGTATTTTATCATTTTTTATTGATTTTCCTTGAGAATTTACTTTTAAAATGATGAAATTAGGGTTTCCTTGATTTTCACCCAAACAAAACTTTTTTAAATAATCTTTGGGCCTCTAGTAGAGTGTAAGACCCAACCCTTTTTGAAAACCAAAATGATTTGGGCCTCAGTGTATTGTATAAGTCCCGATACCATCAAAAAGTTCGGCGCGATCGTCGTCTTTTTAACAAAAACCCATGGGCCTCTCCTTGAGTTGTAAGCCCCATCTCTTGTACAAAAAATTAACCTCTTTGGGCCTCTAGTAGAGTGTAAGACCCAACCCCCTTTTGACCAAAACTAATTGGGCCTCAGATATTGTATAACTCCCTCCGCGTTAAAAGAAAAATCTCGGCGCAATCGGCAGTTCAAAAATAAAATCATCTGGGCATACCCTCATGTTATAAGCCCCATTCCTTTTCTTTAAAAACCTTTGGGCCTCTTGAGAGAGTATAACACCCATCCCTTTGTACAGAAAACCTTTTTGGGCCTCAGTCACTTGTATAAGTCCCTGTACAAATTCAAAATAATAGTGCAATCACTGATAAAACCTTGGGCCTCTCCTCGAGCTGTAAGCCCCAACAATCTTTTCAAAACACTTTCTCCTTTGATTTTGAATCCAAATATATGTTGTTATCTAACTTTCTTTGTTGAACAACTAACAAAACAACATGGAAGCTCTACAACGGGTAAGTGTTTATCCGCTTTCATTTACCGCTTTATATATATATATATATATATATATATATATATATATATATATATATATATATATATATATATATATAACTGTATTGTAGGGCTGCTTCACTGTAAGTCTTCTTTCACATACTTTTATATACTTGTCACATATCCACTGTGTAATACTAGTATAGTTATTTAGAGTTTGCCCGGAAACTACGTCTAGCACTAGGTAAAGCCCTGTTGGTCACTCTTAAATACAAACAAAACTAGATCCCCATAGGATTACCAGATACAGTCTTCCTTCCTCTTGGGGTTAAATAATATGGAAACGTGAAAGGCAGCATTCTCGGTGAACCCTTTCTCAGACTGTCACCCTTAGAAATTTTCAAAGAAACTCTAACTCCCCAGAGATGATCTTTTCTCCGTGAATGGCATCTCGTGAGTTTCTTCCAAATCCTTGAACTTTTCTGGCTTGATCTATTCTCTGTGAATAGCATGTCTTGAACTTCTCTTGGTTTGTGGACCCACAGGCTTCCTAAAAGCATCCCCACCTCCTCTTGGGCATTGTACAAGGACCCGTCGGCTTCTTAGAAGTCCTCATGCATTCTCTTGGGCTTAATACAAGGACCCTGATGACCTCTTAAAGGTATAAGACAGAACTTAGTCATCCTTTGCTAGGGCAGTCTTCCTAGTGTCAAAACTTCAGCCGTTGTAGGGTTGATACTCATCCCTTAATGCCCGTGCGTCCTCTTGGGCATAGTACAAAAGATAAAACTCTAGGCTTGGACATTCTAAACCTCTTGAGTCTCAAAGACATTCTCAAGTTCCTCCAAAACATAAGCAGAAACCCAGTATCTCTCATGAGAGTTCCCCACACTTGGACCTGCCTAGGAATCTCAGTGACCTTTGGCAGTAAGACAACCTCCTCTTGGGCTTTGTACAAATGATCCTCCCCAGCGAAGCTAACCTTTTCAGACTCTCTTGTTGAGTCAAACCTTCCCTTTAGCCTCCATCTTGGGCTTCGTACAAGACACACACAAAACTCTCTTGTTGAGTATAAAAGACTCTCTTGTTGAGTCAAACCTTTTCTTTAGGCTCCGTCTTAGGCTTCGTACAAGACACACAAAAAACTCTCTTGTTGAGTATAAAAGACTCTCTTGTTGAGTCAAACCCCTTTTTCAGCCTCCGTCTTGGGCTTCGTACAAGACACATAAACACTCTCTTGTTGAGTATAAAAGGCTCTCTTGTTGTGTCAATCGCCTTTTAGCCTCAATCTCGGGCTTTGTACGAGACAGCAAATCACTATCTTGTTGAGTATAAAAGACTCTCTTGTTGAGTCAGTCACTCCTTTAGCCTCCGTCTTGGGCTTTGTACAAGACACATGAAAATCCTCTCTTGTTGAGTGAACCCTTTCAGCCTCGATCTTAGGCTTTGTACAAGACAGAAAGAACATTTTCCCCGGAAAAGTCAAACTTCCAGCCTCCTCTTAGGCTTTATATAAGGAAATCCCCAGTTGAATCAATCAACCTTTTAGCATCAAATCATGCTTTGATCACAGCATACAAACACCAACAACTCCTCTTTAGAGATGACAAAATCCTTCTCAGTCAGGATCCCTTTAGCTTCACATCTTGGGCTTTGAACAAGATACAAATCACATTTAGTTTCACGTATTGGGCTTTGAACAAGACACTAAAACATCTCTTTCCTCCCATAGAATAGGAGGAACTACGATCGCTCTAATTTCCCTGTTTCGGGAATACGTAGGCATAAGATTGCAAAAATCTTAGCGAGCATACTAATCAAAAAACCCAAAATCTAGTACCTTCATATATCAATCAAGAAGCATCAGATTTAACACCTTACCAAAAACCTCACAAATAGTCCAGATCCTGTTCTTAGGCAAATAACCCCTAAAGACGAATTCCCCTTTTGATAGCATCTGTAAACCAACAGTTTTGACTGTTTAACCTTAGTTTGCAAGCAGGGTTAATTGGAGACATCTATTTCCCTTCCTTAATCAGCTCAATAGGATAAAAAATGAATCGAACTGTAGTACCAAAGCGATAGTGATTCGAAACCACAAAAATCGCGCTACCGAAAAGTGGCGACCACAATGGGAGGCATTGTTTCTTGCTTTCCCAAGGGATGAAACCTGAAATTCAAAGTGTAACAGAAATGGCAACTCTACTAGGGAGCCATTGTCTGTTAGGATCATAGGATTCAGAGGTCTAGGATGTTAGGACAAATATATATACTGCATTTCCTAATTGATATCCGTGTTTATTTTTCTGCTAAAGGGAATGCGTGTGATGCCGCATGTGGAAAGATTGAGTATACACCTAAGATAGGTGATGGCATTATACGGGTAATCTTGCGGGGAGTGAATCCCAGTTAAGAGTCCCCGGTCGACCATCAAACTCAGTGGAGACTCCCTTTGCAGATACATTGCCTATACGACTTCGGTTGTTGAAAGTAGTGTGGTCGACTGGTTTATCTGAGAAGCTGAGGTTTTTAGTAGACTGAAACCATTTTGTAGTGTGGAAGCTATTGGAAATAGATGTCACGCAATACTACCCTCATTTGAGACTACTCTAAAAGATACACGAGCTCGCTTGGTGATCCGCTTGCTGTTGGTATCCTAAATATGGATCAATTATTTTGAGGACAGGTATAAAAATCACCAGTATAAAACCTTTGGGGATGGGTAGAGCCTTGACTTCATGACACCGACCCTTTGACCTCATGTTTTTTCTATGTTTTTGTGTGCTACATTCATGCCTTCATTTAAAAAAAAAATTAAAAAACCAAAGAAAAATCTTCTCTTCTAGTCTCTCTTTTTCAAATTAAATTGAGACAATGATTGCAAATTTCAGATAAAGAGATTGCGCTAATGGATTTCGGTAGAAGGAAAACTCACAAGTATACCTTCAAGGTTCCAAAACTAGAGGATTTGAGAGGGTTGGCAAGGATGATCACCAACCCTGAGGCTTTTAGAGCTAAGTACGGAGGTCTGCTATCTCTGTTAAGGGTCTATGTAATTGAAGGAATCCTGGCTACGCTGATACAATTTTATGATCCTGTCTATCACTATTTCACGTTCCCAGATTATCAGCTAGCACCAACGCTGGAGGAATACTCTCACCTGACTAATTTACACATTACTGATCAAGCTCCCTTTTCTGAACTGGAAGAAATTCCAAAGGATCAAATTATTGCAAGAGCAATCTATTTGGACGAGTCAGAAATCAGGACTCACATGACCACTAAGGGGGAATCCCGGGTCTACCAGCCAAGTTCTTGATAAAGAAATCTCTATACTTCGCTAGTATAGGGAACAAGACTGCTTTCGAGAGCATCTTTGCCTTGCTCACTTATGGGTTATTTTTGTTTCCCAACATTGATAACTTCGTGGATATCAACGCCATTAAGGTTTTTCTAATTGGAACCCCTGTACCAACTTTGCTCGCAGATGCGTATCATTCTGTACACTTGAGGAATTTGTACAGCAGATGAATGATCACATGTCGTGTACCCCTGTTATACAAATGGTTCACTTCCCATTTACCTAAGTGTAAGACCCGTATATTTTAGTCCGTATGATATTATGATGTTTTATCATTTTAATCTGTTTTTCTACTAAATTTGGAGTAGCGAGCAGATTATACCCGATATTTCTAGGGTGTTCGATTGTGGTCTGGATTGATCCACGTGGTTTCTTTTTAATTCAATTAGACTTTTTCTATTGGCACGGTAGTTATATTGGATTCCGAATGTTTCTATGTTTTCGAAATTTCAAAAATGTGTTTCTGTCGATTTTTGGGAAAACTGGCAAATTATACCCGTCGTTCAAATTTTCACGGACTCCGATTGTTGTCAAAATTTAAATGGGAGTTTTATATATCGCCGATATTGAGAATTTAATCTCAATATATCTTTCTGAGTTAAGGAACAAAAATTTATTCGGAAATTTTTGGTGGTTTTAATTAAAATGCGACGGTGAAATTTTTCGGTTTTCATAAAAAGTTGTTCGTGAGCGAGTTACGACTCGTCTGAGTCAGAACATTTTTTAAGTGTGAGACATTAAATATCTAGATATTTTTGGGTTATATTATTATTATATGTTTTTAAGATAAGATCATTTAGATTTTTTTTTTTTGTTGAGATATTATTATTAAATCCATTAGATATTTTGTTGAGATATTATTATTATATCCATCAGATATTTTTGGCGGGTATATTATAATTTTATTCTTGACTTTTATTTTATAATATATCTTTTTCATCGATGTTTTCGTTTGATCGCGTTTTGAGAGCGTTTAGGAGATATTTAGGCGAAAGGGTAAAACGGTAATCTTGCGGATTAGATATTTTAGAAAAGGATATGATGGGGATTAAGTGGAAAGTTTAGATTATATATATAGAAAGAAGAGAGAGAAAGAGAGAAAATAAGAAAAATGGGTTAAGAAAGTGGGAAGAGAAAGTGAGAGGAAAAAGAAAAAAATGGGAAATCGTCCGAATCGGAGCCGGATCTCCGATTAAATCGGGTAAGTTTACTAAACTCGATTATCCTACGATAGTATATGTATATGTAGGTGTTTGTTTGGTTGGTTTTGGTTAGAAAATGTTAGGTTTTACATATTTGAGCAAAATTGGTAAAATCGATAGAAATCGATGTTTTCACGGATGAAATTCGAAATAAATTGCATAGTTTAGTCGAGGAATGTTAGGCCGTGATTATTGAAACTTGTAAGATTGAATTCGGGTGATTTTGTAACTTTGGACATTTTTGAGAAATGAGGGTTTTAAGAATTGAATCGAAAACGGACGTCGTAGAAATCGTGTTTAATGGTTCTAATTCACTGCTATATGTTAGGTGAGTACGAGTATGTGGTTATTTCGAAGAAAATAATTGAATCGGTCGGATTTTCGGGTGGAAAGGCCAAAACCCGGAGGTTTTCAAGGCAAATGGGGGGTTTTCGGCGAAAACTTCGAAAATTCATATCTTTTGATCCGTAAGTCGGTTTTGATCCCCGTTCGAAGCGTTGGAAAGATAACGGGATGTTCTTTCTATTAAAAATGGTTTGGAGGGCAAGAGATGATTTTAGTTTTTGTGGTTTTGAAAAAGTGTTGGGTTTTATCACGTAAAGTGTGTGCGGTCGGTGTTTTACTGTGTGTTGTGCTTTTGTTATATAACGTGGAGCCAGTGAGCTGTTATATGATGTACTGTGGGTGGCCTAATGGCGTGAATCCTAGATTTTTGGAATTCAAATTGTTGTTCAAAATAAATGAATTTAAATTGTGTGGGTTTTTCTATAGAGTGATTAGGTTAGTAATCGGGGAGTGAAAACCTAAAGCCCTAATTGTTTAGGTTAGCGATCAAGACCCAGCCTTATTGTAGATGTATCTGAGTTGGTTTTAACTTAAGTCCTTTGTGTATTTTATAAGGTTGAAAGTGTGAATCGGGTACGAGATTTCATCGTGAGAGACAAATCGATCTTACGTAGCGTATGTTGTTTGGGTTGGAAGCTTGCTCAGGTAAGGGCATTTTCTAACGATATTATATGTGATTGAATGTATGTGTGTTTGTATTCATGACTGTGTGCCCTTATGGGGATGTTTGAACGATTGTGTGCCAGTTGAGGTTGTGTGATCATATTCATGATTGTGTGCCCGGTTGGGGATATGTGTTTATGCTATGATGCTAAACTTGTGATGTGCATTCATATGATTTGTGATAAATATTTGTTTTGCTGTTGATGTGTATGTCGAGGAGGACAACACGAGGTGTGTCTGAGCCACCTGTTGGTAATGAGAATTATTCATATGATTTGTGATAAATATATGAATTGCGATTGATGTGTATGTCGAGGAGGACAACACGACGTGTGTCTGAGCCACCTGTTGGTACTGAGAATTGTTCATATGATCTGTGATAGATATATGAACTGAATTGTGAATTGTGACTTTACATTTTGTGATTATACATATTGTGTTTATATAAACTGTTGCATTTGCATGTGTGAGTTCATGCATACCATAGTTGCGTGTAGGTAGTTGGCGCCGAATGGGCCAGGGTGATGGGTTCTGAATCATCACCTAATCCCGAAGGGAATTCTACTGCACCAGGTGATGTGACTGAGCCGTCATCGATCCTTTGAGATCAAATTGAGTCAGGAGAATGCGAGGGAGGCAACTCCGGGTGTTTGCAAGGGCAACACTTTTGTGTCTGCGAGGCAGCACGGTTAGTGAGGACCCAAGGGGGTATCACGACTCTCTGCGGAGAGGTTAAATTCCAGAATTCATGCATGGTGAGGGTACCCGATGAATTGGGACCACCAAATTCATATAGGTCTGCATTTAGGATGTGTGTGCATTGCATGTGTGTGTTAAATTAAATGTTGTGATTGTTACATATATCATACTGTCACCTCATTTACGTTGCTCTATATATCATATTGTCATCTTATTCATGTTGTTATGTATATCATGTTCTGCTGGCATGTGTGTATTCTTCCATATATGATGTTTTTAGATTGTGACCCTCTACTACTATTTATGATGTGGCCAACGACCACCCAGGTTTAGAAGTTGTGATAGTTAAGGTATCCAGGTGTCGTGAAGGCTTGTAAGATGCGACGTCTTGGGGCTAGGAATTCAAGATCAGCTTAGGGTCATGCTTTGAGGTTGTCCATGTTGTTGTTGCTGTTATTATTAAAGCTGAGTGCTTACTTTTATGTGTATGGACAAATATTTATACTAGTGGGCATTACGTTGGTCCTATGTATGGAAAAGACTTAGATCGAAAGCTCGTACTCTGATTAATCATTTTATTATTTTTCCTGGAGAGACAGTTGTCAATATTATGTATGGCATTTAAAAAAAAAATATATATACACTCCCGCTGTTAAAAATCGGGGTGTTACACTAAGTCTGCTACATTTTAGGATCCTAAGAATACTTTATGTTGGTCGCAGAGAATCATGGCTCTTACCAACTCTGACATCGATTAGTACAATCCCATCTATGACGGAATCAGAATCATTGACCGTTGTGGAAACTTCCCTAATGTACCCCTCATAGGAACAAAAGGAGGAATCAATTATCATCCATTTTTAGTTCGGCGTCAATTTGGATACCTGATGAGGCATGTCCCGCGTAATGCTCATCTGGAAGGTCTTTTCTTCAAGGAAGGAGAAAACGACAGAGCACTAAAGACAGAAATAGTGCATTCCTGGAAGCACGTTCATAGAAAAGGACGAGAGTCTCTAGTAAAACCAGACTGTGTCTCGATGGAACCTTATCTCCACTGGGTATAAACTAGAGCTCTCAAGCTAAGAATGCCTTACCCTCGTTAGGAAGTTCTTCCATTAAGGGACCCTGTCCTTTATTTTATGTCTGATACGGAAAAACTTCAGGTGACTCTCAACAAAGTTCAACAGGAAAAGAGGTCTTGGAGGAACAAGTATCGTATTCTCAATGTGGAGTGCAAGAAAATACAGCAGCTACTGAAGGATAAAGATGCTCTGGTTGAGATTTTAGAACAACATGCTGTAGAGAATCAAGAAGACCAGAGGAATTTGCTTTCTCCTTTCACTTGGCAAAGGAATGACAACCCGACAACGGCCCAAGAGCCCCGGTCAAAGAAAATGAAAATAGCAGAGCCAGAGCCTGAGCTCCCCTCAGAGAGGACTTAGGACCCATAGGTTTAGATTTCCTTTTACAGCACTGTGTAAAATACTGTATTTCTATTTCCGCAATCTTTGAATTCAATAAAACGGGGTCTTCCCCACTGTGTGATATTTGCAATCTAATTGTTGAAGTTTATTTTGATTAAACAAAAATTAATTGACATATAATTATTGCATTCATCATTCTCATGTAACGCGTTCTTCTTACCTATGAATATCACGTTTGTGTCTCGATTCTAGAGTTATACTGTCTCATTCGTACAATACTCGGGTCAATCGTCAGAAAAAGATGGATGATCTCGAGGAAGAAAACAGAGGGTTGAGGGAAGAGATCGACACTCTGAAAGAGGATCTGAGAAAGCTTCATAACAACATACAAGCTCTAGCAGAAGCTCAAATGCAACAACAAAGGACTGTGATCTCAGAGATCACATCAACGCCCATAGTGGAAAAGTATGATCCTAGGTACCAAATGCCGAAAGATCGTCCCTGGGAACCGCAACAGGAGCCTCTGGGCCTGAAGGTTATAAACTCCGGGAAAGCGAAGATGCCAAGGGAATGACAGCAACTCTTGAAGGTTACAAGCTTCGGGAGGCACCGAGAGTCTCGGTCATAATGACTATACCACCGCCCGTGGTACACACTGTCCCGGAAGGACAGATTCCACAGATACCTTATGTTGGAAACATAAGTATATATTATAGAATGAAGGAGTTCCATGAACAGTTCCTGGAAATGCAGAAAGAGCTGCAAGCCCTTCGCGGTCAGGATTTATTTGGAAAGGACGCCGCAGACCTTTATTTGGTCCCTAATGTGAAAGTTCCACACAAGTTCCAAGTGCCCGATTTTGAAAAGTACAAGGGTGGCTCTTGCCCTCAAAGCCACTTGGTGATGTACGCTCGGCGAATGTCAGCTCAGACAAAGAACTAGGAGCTACTAATTCACTACTTTCAGGATAGTTTAACCGGTGTCGCATTAAAGTGGTACATGGGTTTAAACCGCATCAAGATCGGCACTTTTAGAGATCTTGGCGCTGCTTTTGTTCAACAATATAAATACAAATTGGACATGGCACCAGACAGAGATCAACTCAGATCGATGTCACAAAAGGACAAGGAAACTTTTAAGGAGTATGCTCAGAGATGGTGTGAAATTGCCACTCAGATTTGTCCACCTCTGCAGGAAAAAGAGACGACAAATATTTTCTTAAAAACCATGAGCTCATTTTTCTATGATAGAATGGTTGCCAGTGCACCCAGCAACTTCAGCGAGATGGTGGGCATGGGAGTTCGTCTTGAGGAAGTAGTCCGAGAAGGACGTTTAATTAAAGACGCTGGATCATCAAGTAGTACAAAACGATACGGTAGTGTTCTCCCTAAGAAAAAAGAGCAGGATATTGGGAATATCTCTCTCGGAAAGCAAAGGCGATGATACCAACCAGTAGCAGCTGTAAATCCCACTATCAACTCTACGCCTGTACCTACGTATCAACCTCAGGTTGCTCAAAGTCAACCGAATCAACAGCAATTCCAGCAAAGGACACAACAACCTCTTCAGCAGGCTCGTCCCCCATACAACAACAACCGTACCACGCGGCCACCACGGTTTGATCCTATACCCATGTTGTACGCAGAGCTATTTCCGTTACTGCTGGTCAAGGGGCATGTCCAGACCAAGGATCCTCTCGTAATACCAGAAAATCTGCCTTTCTGGTTCAAAACGAATCAGACTTGTCCTTACCATCAAGGAGGACCAGGGCATAACATCGAGAGTTATCTCAGTTTCAAATCTGATGTGTAAAAACTTGTTAGGAGTAGGGTATTATCCTTCAAGGATACAAATCCTAACGCTCTCACGAACCCGCTACCTCAACATGAGAAAGCTACAGTCAATTTGATAGAGGGAGAATCTAACAACATCTATCAAATTCATGATGTACTCTTATTAAGGGCCAATTTGGTCAAGAAGCATTGTAGATGGAGTGGATACGGCCATGTACCACCTCATAATTATCACCAGTGTGATATCTGCTCTAAAGACAATCAAGGATGTTATGTGGTGCAATCAGCCCTATAGGAACAGTTGGATCTCAGATGGATCCAGGAACACCGAGTTCGTGGAGTCAACATGACCTACACAAATTCCAGTATTATTCAGAATCACAACGTTCTGGAAATAAAGGTCAATTTGGTGGAAATGCACTCAAGGCAAAGCCAGTATCATAACCTACCGCGACACGATTACAATTCCTGTCTGATTTGCTCGGTAAACAATCAGGGATGCTCTTTTGTACAAGAGGCCCTTCAGCGTCAAATGGATTTTGGATGGATCCAAGACTATCAAGATAAAAATCCTTATCAGATCAACATGATTCAAATCTTTGATATTCGTTTGATGAATACCAGCTTGGTGGAGTTACACGCCAAGCAAGTCCAACTTGGTTTTCTCACTTCTCACGATTATCTGAGCTGTAGAGTATGCAGTGAGAGCAGCCAAGGGTGTGCTCTCGTTCAAATAACTTTACAACACTTGTTAAACCATTGGTGGCTTCCGATCTATCTAGACAAAGACACGCAACAAATCAGTGTGACTAACGGGAACCCTACTAGACGTCAAAGTCAGGATGTCCGATCTATGGAAACTGACCAGGTAAGGTTACACTGCATCCAAAGCAGACGTGGCCAAGTGCCACCACACAACTATGAATGTTGTAGAGTCTGCTCGGAGAATAATCAAGGATGCTACCTTGTGCAGGCAGCTCTTCAAAGTCAGTTGGATCGTAAAGAGATTCAACCATGTCTGAGTTCCGAGTCAATCAACTGGACGCCAGACTACTTCGCTGATCAAATCAAGGACGTTGTCATAATCTCTGATCATCAAAGGAATAAAGATGTTTGTGCCATCATCCCTCTACTTGATGCTTCAAAAGTTCCTAACCTGGAACCAATTGAAATCACTTACGATGGTCAGAAAAATCAGAAGGCTCCTCTAGTTATTTATCTGCCGGGACCACTACCGTATGAATCAACTAAGGCTATCCCTTACAAATACGGTGCAACAAAAATTGAGAATGGAAAGGAAACTCCATTACCCTCTGTCGTGAATATCACAGACATCAGTCGAGTAACACAGAGCGGTCAGATCTTCAACAGAGGAGTTAGAGAACCCAGCTAAGAAAAGGAACCTCAGGCAGAAGTTCCTGATCCACCAGTCGGTCAATCCAGTAATCCCGACCTTTCAAAGAACAATGATGAGATGCTGAAGCTCATCCAAAGGAGTGAATACAACATTGTCGATCAACTCTTGCAAACTCCTTCAAAAATCTCAGTGTTATCACTTTTACTTAGTTCAGAAGCTCACAGGGAAGCTCTGCAGAAAGTCTTAGAGCAAGCCTTTGTGGAACAGGATGTAACGATTAGATAGTTCGATGGCATCATCTCCAATATCACTTCCTGCAATAACTTGGGATTTAGTGATGAAGAACTTCCAGAAGAGGGCCATTGTCACAACATGGCGCTCAATATTACAGTCAACTGCCAGGATGATGCATTAGCCAGCGTGCTGGTAGATACCGAATCAGCTCTGAATGTTATGCCAAAATCTACATTGATACGATTATTATATCAAGGATCTCCGATGAGGGCCAGTGATGTCACCGTCAAAGCATTTGACGGATCCTGAAAAACAGTTATCGGCGAAGTCGGTCTTCCCATAACTATTGGTCCTCACACGTTCCAAGTCACGTTCCAAGTCATGGACATTCGAGCAACATACAACTACTTATTAAGAAGACGTTGGATACACCAGGCTGGGGCGGTCACTTCGACACTTCACCAGAAGCTGAAGTTTGTCAAAAACAACCAACTCGTCACGATCTGCGGAGAACAGACCTTGATTATGAGTAACTTATCATCATCCATCTGTGTGGAACAGGAGGAGATAATCGGAACCCAGTTCCAAGCGCTTTCGGTGAGAAATGATAATCAGGCAGAAAGAGGAACCTCGATTTCCTCGTACAAAGATTCTCTCGAAGTAATTGAAAGTAACAATACGAAAGGGTGGGGATAACTTGTCACTCCTACTGATAACAAAGCAAAGAAAGGTCTTGGCTTTTCCTCAACTTATACCCAAATTGCTGCTAACAATGAAAGTTTTCGTCCCATTCAGGATTTCTTCCGCAGTGGAGGTTTCCTTCACTCAGCGTCTCAGGGAGTACATACCATCAATGAAGGTGATTCCTCTGATACGGAGGAAGAATGGAAGTCCTATCTTAAAAAAGACGGTTATATGTCTCAGAAAGAGCTGCCTACACCATTTTACTATTCCGCACAGAGTCCGAGATATATACCAGTCAGACGTCAAAATGATATATGGAGATTGTGATCCGGAAGGATGTCGTGCTCCACCAAACTCATTAGAGGAGGACACTCTAATGAAAGACAACTTTGACCACGATTACTATGGCACGATGGATGGCCTGCCAATTTAGCAGTCGTACCCAGGAGACTCGGGGCCAGAGAATCAGCCGAACAATGAAAATCAGCTGAGCATCATTGAAAAGAATACCTGCGTCCCCACCATTTCATGGGATCAACACTCGGGGTATTTTGAAAATACCTCACACAACGATGAGTTTGCCACGTTCACAGAATTAGAGTTCATCAACTATGTTTTTCCCGAGGTCAACGTCATTGAAAGGGATGACTCCTCCAGTTCCAAAGAGGTGTGGGACACCCTGGGACAACCAATTGGTAAATACGACTTTATGGTCAAATACACTGCTCCTGAAAGCTCTCGTATCAGGCTCGAGGACATCCAGCCAACTGGATGGGGAGATATACCTGAGAGCACAAAAACTATGCAAAATACAGCTGAAGAATCCTCCTACGACAACTCTGCCTGGGAGACAGATTCCAATGATCCTGCTCCACCAGAAATCAGCGTTATTTCTGAAGACAAATCAAGGAAGGTACTAGACTTTGTGATTCACCGAGGAGTTCGCCGCCAATGGGTTGCAGTCGAAATTCCGAAGATCGTCCATAAGTCAAATTATTGCCATCTTTACTTTAACCTTTCACCCTGCCCAAGTGAAAAGGATGTTTTGATAGGGCTCACTTTCTGTAAATATCCCTCTTCGCTTCGCCCAAAGCAACAGAGTTTTGTTTTATAGGGTTGTAGTTTCAAGAATCGACAAAATCATAAATAAATAAATAAACGTCGTTCTGTAATTTCCACATTAATTGCGCTTTTCTCTTTTCGTTTTTCAGAAAATGGTAATCCTTAAAAAACAATACAAATAATAAAAACAAGCAGTAAAAAAAATACACTGCACACACTCTTGGATTTTCTCTATCTCTTCTAAACATAAATCATCATGTCATGCAGATTGCTTGTTTTAAACCCCGTTGAAACACACGATCCGATGCCTTCTGCCAACTTTGAATTCCCGGTATTTCGGGCTGAAGAAGAAGATGACGACGAAATTCTAGAAGAGATCTCCCGATTACTCAGACAAGAGGAAAGGTCCATTAAACCTCACAAAGAGCCATTGGAAACGGTCAACTTGGGTTCAAAAGAGGAGAGAAAAGAAGTCAAGATTGGGGAACTGCTCAGTCCAACTGTCAAAGAGGATTTGATAAAGCTTCTCAAAGAGTTTCCCGATGTATTCACTTGGTCCTATCAGGATGTGCCAGGGTTGGATACCAGCATCGTGGAGCATCATCTACCGCTAAGATCAGAATGTCCGCCAGTAAAACAAAGGTTGAGAAGGACTCACCCGGATATGGCTATCAAAATCAAGGAGGAGGTACAAAAACAGATTGACGCAGGCTTCCTCACCACATCAGAATATTCTCAATGGTTAGCCAACATAGTACCAGTTCCGAAAAAGGACAGAAAGGTCAGAATGTGTGTGGACTACAGAGATCTAAACAAGGCTACTCCAAAGGATGACTTTCCCTTACCACACATTGATATGCTGGTAGACAGTACCACAAAGTTCAGTGTTTTCTCCTTCATGGATGGATTCTCGAGCAATAATCAGATAAAAATGGTGCCGAAAGACATGGAGAAAACTTCCTTTATCACCCCATGGCGGATCTTTTGTTACAAGGTAATGTCGTTTGGTTTGAAGAATGTCGGGGCAACCTATCAAAGGGCCATGACTACTCTGTTTTATGACATGATACACAAAGAAATTGAGGTATATGTCAATGACATGATTGCCAAATCTAAAACAGAGGAGGAGCATGTGACCCACCTGTCAAAATTATTCGAGCGTCTGAGAAACTGCTAGGGTTCATCGTCGGCCAAAAAGGAGTTGAGGTTGATCCTGACAAGGTCAAGGCCATTCAAGAGATGTCTTCTCCAAAGACTGAAAAACAAGTCAGGGGATTCCTGGGACGTTTGAATTAAATTTCCAGATTCATATTCCTCATGACCGTGACATGTGCGCCGATCTTCAAATTACTCAAAAAGAATCAGGACTGCGTGTAGACAAAAGATTGCCAAACCACCTTCGACAGTATCAAGGAATATCTATTGAATCCACCTATCCTGTCACCTCCAGTGGAAGAAAGACCACTGATTATCTACCTAACAGTCTTGGAAGACTCAATGGGTTGTGTACTTGGCCAACAAGACGAAACAAAAAGGAAAGAGTCTGCCATCTACTATTTGAGCAAGAAATTCACCGAGTGTGAAACTCGGTACACTATGCTTGAGAAAACTTGCTGCGCTCTGGCTTGGGCAGCGAAACGTCTTCTCCAGTATATGATTCGTCACACTACTTGGTTAATCTCCGAAATGGATTCAATCAAGTATGTCTTTGAAAAGCCTGTTCTTACGGGGAGGATTTTCCGTTAGCAGGTGTTGCTATCAGAATATGACATGGAATACCATGCTCAAAAAGTCGTTAAAGGACGTGTTTTAGCCGATCATTTGGCTCATCAACCGATTGATGATCAAGAATCAGTCGGATTTGACTTCCCAGACGAAGATGTCATGTATTTGAAAATGAAAGATTGCGATGAACCGCTACCCAGTGAAGGGCCAGAACCAGGTTCCCAATGGGGACTAATCTTTGACAGAGCTATGAATCATTATGGAAACGGAATTAGGGCAATCATCATAACACCTCAGGGTACCCACATTCCTTTCACCGCCCGACTTATGTTCAAGTGCACAAACAACGAGTCCGAATACGAAGCTTGTATCATGGGTCTCGAAGAAGCGATCGACTTAAGGATCAAAAATTTGGATGTATATGGCAACTCAACCCTGGTTATCAATCAGATCAAAGGAGATTGGGACACATACCAATCAGGATTGATTCATTACAAAGACTATGTGAGAAGGTTGTTACCCTTCTTCAACAGAATCGAGTTTCATCATATCCCTCGTGAGGAGAATCACATGGATGATGCATTAGCCACTCTCTCTTTCATGATTAGTGTAGGTCAATGGAACGACTTACCTAAGATTGACATAATGCGCCTTGAACGGCCCACTTACATCTTCGCGATTGAAGCAGTCATAGACGACAAACCTTGGTATTATAATATCAAATGCTTCCTTCAGAAACAAGGGTACCCTCATGGGGCATCCAGAAAAGATAGAAAGACCCTCAGAAGGCTAGCAGGCAGCTTCTTTCTGAGCGGTGATACACTCTATAAGCGGAATTTTGACATGGTCTTGCTCCGATGCATAGACAGACCAGAAGCAGACATGCAAATGAAAGAAATTCATGAAGGATCCTTTGGCACTCATGCCAATGGACACACAATGGCGAGAAAAATTCTAAGAGCAGGGTACTATTGGTTGACAATGGAATCCGAATGCTACAAGTACATGAGGAAGTGTCATAAGTGTCAGATATACTCAGACAAAATCCATGTACCGCCAACGCATCTCAAAGTTCTCTCTTCCCCGTGGCCTTTTCTATATGGGGAATCGACATGATTGGCATGATTGAACCTAAGGCTTCGAACGAACAACGGTTCATTCTAGTAGCCATTGACTACTTCACCAAGTGGGTCAAAGCAGCGTCATACGCCAATGTAACCCGACAAGTCGTGGTCCGCTTTATCAAAAACAATATCATCTGCCGTTATGGTGTTCCGAACCAGATCATTACTGATAATGGATCTAAGTTGAACAACAAGATGATGAAGGAATTGTGTGCTGAGTTCAAGATCGAACACTATAACTGATCTCCCTACCGACCCAAGATGAATAGAGCGGTAGAAGCGGCTAACAAGAACATCAAGAAGATCGTTCAAAAGATGGTTGTAACCTACAAAGACTGGCATGAAATGCTACCTTTTGCTCTTCACGATTATCGCACATTTGTCCGCATTTCAACAGGGGCAACCCCTTTCTCTCTAGTATATGGCATGGAAGCAGTACTCCCCATAGAAGTAGAGATCCCATCAATTCGGGTATTGATGGAAGCCAAGTTAATGGAAGCTGAATGGTGTCAAAGTAGACACGACGAACTAAATCTAATAGAAGAAAAGCGAATAACGGCACTATGCCATGGTCAGTTATATCAACAGAGAATGAAGAGGGCATTTGACAAAAAGGTCCGACCTCGCGTCTTCCGAAAAGGAGACCTTGTGCTCAAGAAAATACAATCATTTCTCACTGATTCTCGGGGCAAATGGACTCCGAATTATGACGGCCCCTATGTGGTCAAGAAAGCCTTCTCAATCGGTGCCTTGAGACTCGCAACCATGGATGGAGAAGAATTTTCCTACCCCACAAATATTGACGTAGTCAAGAAATACTTCGCCTAAATAAAAAAAAAACGTCTCTGTGGATTGAAAACCCGAAAAAGCTGTCCAGGCAAAAATTAGAGACCTAATAAAAAATCATCCCGGTGGATTGTAAATCTCAAAGTACGATCCAGGAAAAAATTAGGGATTCATGGCAAGTAACTACGTCTGATCAGTTTAACTCCTCAGCGGTCATGCCATTCGACAGAAATCTCGATCAAAGTCATCTTCGACAGAAGCTCAGGATGCCCCAAATTCAAAGTTGGTAGAAGGATAGTGGTTGTTATGTTTCAATGTATAAAATTACCATTTTCTAACTTTATAAATACTCTATGGAATCACGCGTTTGGATGATCTCCATCCTATCAATAAAATTTGAGCCCTCGTACTTTTGTTTGCAATTCTCATTTGTTTTAGCTTTACAGAACGACATTTTAATATGATTAACGATTCTTGAAATAAAACAAAAATGAATTTACTTTTTAAACTTTTTCTGCTTTTAAAATAAAGATGGAAAATTTATTTTGACTGTTGAACATCGAAAGAACATCGATCACTTCTCCAGAAGTAGTCGAACTTCAAAGTGCAGAATCAAAGTGCTCCTTCTGAACCAGTACGTCTGAACGAAGGATCAACTGTGTCAGGACCTTGTTTCGTCTGACATCCCCGACAGAGTTCTTATCTCCTAAGCCTGACCAACGATTTTCCCCCCATGGACTATCTCTCCTAAGCAAGACGGAATTGCTATCATGAACCAGTGATACTTTTCATCTCCCACTGTGGCCGAGTATCCAGTCATGTTCACCTTTCAGTCTGTATGTCACATCAGTTTTGTCAGCATAAACATACATACATCATGTATTATTTATTTACATTCATATTCACATTACCTTGCTATCACTCGGTCTTATCCCCTGGTGATAAAAGTCCTCTAAATCGAGTTATCAGTTCTATCCTTGTCAGGAAACGTTGCGTCTACACAGTCCCTCTTCCAGTTTATTTCTGGATTGTGGGGGCTTTCGACCACTTTGATAAATTGAACCTCTGAAAAGGTAAGAAAACATTCAATAAACGTGACTCTTCGCCATTGAAGATGATGTCTTCGCTTTCCCGGATTAAGGAAAATCCCCAGAGGAAGCCTCGCAACTAGAGACTCTCTGCAGCACATTGGTTCTTCTCTTCAGAAAGTCAATGTTAACAAAGTCACCAACACCTCAAAATTGGGGTACATCATATGGCATTTCTCTGTGAAGACCTCGAGAAAAGTATGATGTAATATCCCCAAGCAGAAGCAGTCTCTCAAGAGACTCGTTTTCCCCAGTAGAGTCGACAAATGGCGTCTCCAAACAGAGAAGTTTGTGTACCTCTACAGCTCAGACAGATGGGGTCCCCAGAAAGTCTGACATCGAAACTTTTACCATCAAATGGCATCTCCCCAGGAAAATTCGAAGAGAAGTTTGAGGAAAACCGCTACAAATAGCGTCCCTAGTCAAGAAAGCTTATTGACAAAAGAAACTAAGACCAGTTCCTTGGTAGGAAACTAGGATCGAGGGGAAGTTTAAATCAGAAACTAAGACCAGTTCCTTGGCAAGAAACCAGCATCGAGGGGAAGTTTAAATTAGAAACTAAGACTAGTCCCTTGGTAGGAAACCAGGATCAAGGGGAAGTTTAAATCAAAAACTAAGACCAGTTCCTTGGTAAGAAACCAGGATCGAGGGGAAGTTTGTATCAGAAACTGAGACCAGTTCCTTGGTAGGAAACCAGGATCGAGGGGAAGTTTATTTCAAAAGAAAATTGAGACCAGTTCCTTGGCTGAAGACCAGGATCGAGGGGAAGTTTTCTACCTTTTCTAAGCATCATTGCTTAGCTAAAGAAGATGGACGAGGAAACTACCGTTCACAGCAGACCATCAAAATTTTGGGTATTCCAATATTTAATCCTCTTGCACCCCGAATGCCCGAATACCTTCGCCATTCACACCTTCGGGTCCAAGAAGATTAAATAGGGGCATCTGTCATACCCAAATTTTTGACCACCTAGATTCCCATTATTGTACAAATCATCATCACAATATGGATGAACCATCATACCTCATTAGTCTCCCCAAAGATGGATGAGCATCCACTACAATCAGAATTATGGTTCCAAGCCCTCTAAGAGCTCTTAGACAAAGGATCAATCAAGGAATGACATGATCTTCAACTTGTCTTAACCTCTCAAAAATCCACAATGGATCAAGAGGACTCCTACCTTAAGAATCAAGCACAAGACTGTAACATTCCAAGTGGATTAAGCCTCTAGATGGCCAGTGTCACCAAATTAGGGTTTTGGTCGACCAGGGCCTCCAGATGGAATTTTTCCTCTGGGCATGAGCCAATGCTTCAAAGCACAACCTAAGATGCTCCAAGGGACATCATGAACCCAATCATCAAGTCAATTTTGCCTCAGGGGATGCATTCATAAAAAAATCAGGAATTAGGGTTTCTGGACCTAATTCACCCCTAAGTTGACATTTGGGACAAAACATGAGCCAAGACCTCAAGACATGATTTGAGGGTCTCTAATAAACCACATTGATCCATTTTCAGCAATGGATTGACCCAAGAAGCTTGATCAACAAGTTCCAAATTCATCAGAACCACAACTAGGGTTTCGCGGGAAAAGTCAACTATGCCTTTGACTTTTGACCCAGGCATGCTCCCAAACCTTGGGACATGATTAAATACACCCTATAACACCCATGGAACATGTCCATTAGGTTTGATTTAGGTCAAGGACTTGATTTCACAGAGGATCGCACAATTTGGAGTTCATCTGACAAAAAGTCAACTGTGCACAAAAGTCAACTTTGACTTTTTGAGTTTTTTCATAATTATGGTTCTTTAACCCTGAAATGATGTTAATGTGTGATTGGAATCATCATTCATCAAGAAAAATCTATAAAAGTGGGATAACTTGTAAAAGGGGTAACCATAAAAACTTAGAAATTTTCTAAGTTATGGAACAAAGTGGCTAGGGTACCAACTTTGGAGGATTATATCTCCTAAACCACAAGGCCATTTTTCCCCATTCAAAGCTAGATTTGTAGCTCTCATGTCCCTCTACAAAAGCTTCAAGTACACCTCATTCCAATTCATCATGGATTTTGAGTTAGGGTTGGGTCAAAATGGTTGAAAACATGAAATGTCACTTTTTCCAACACTTAGTGAAATTTTCACTAAGTCAGAATCTGTTTCACTTTTTCCAAAATGTAAGGGAATTTTTCACTTGGATCCAAAAAGTGTCAAAACAAACTATGATCACACATATGTTGTATCATATGAGGGCTTTCCAAAATGACCAAGAACTTCACCAAACTCAATCTGAGCAAGAAGTTATGACAGTGGCAATATGCCTTGCTGCAACTGTTATAACAAGGCAGATTTGGGGATTTTGTTCGATTTGCTCAAATTTTGCAAAGGGGAAGCAAATCTATCCATCTGAACACCTCAAGGGGGGACCAAGGAGGAACCAACTCTGATCCATAAGCCTCCCAAGTCTTTGGAACCAAAAGTAGCATGCCAAACCTAGAAATGCCTAAAAGAGGGACAAGACTCCAATTTTATTTTGGAGCATTCAATGGATGCACCAAAGTGGCATGGACTGAGCCTCTTCTAACTGAATCCAGTCAAGACTTATCCAACAACTTGGGAACCACAGCTCTATGCTCTAACCTCTATTCAATGGCTAGAGGAGACTTGGATTCTCATTGATCAACATTTGTCAAACTTCTGCAGCAGTTGCCATTCACTATTGCTTGCAAAACAAACTTGCTCCACCATAAATAGAGCTCATTTGTGGTCATTTTGAGTACACCAAAGCCATCAAACAGATGATTTCCTCAAAATCACTTTCTCTAGGAAAAAATACCTTCTTTAGCATGGTAACTCTGAGTTTTTGAGTTAGATAGCAATTCAACCACAGCTCATGATCCAAACACATCTGATATGTCATGTCTAAGCTGTCCAAACTCTCACAAGTGACCTGTAACACTAAAATCTCAAAGTCCCCACCCAAAACCTCAAAATAGGACTTTTGTGCATTTTTCAAGCCAAGTCTTGATTAAGTCACTTTCCAAACCAGATAAAACCTCAAACACACTCCAAATATCATCCTTGAACTGTCCCAAATGGTTCCCCACATCTGGAACACCATTTGAGAGAGATGCTATTTTGGCCACTTTTGCCCCTTTTGCAAGAAAGGGCCAGTTTCCATTCCTAAGATTTCCAGCTGGTTCCAACCACTCTAAAAGCTTCTAAGGGATCATTTGAGGGTGTCCAAAGCATCAAAACATTTCTGGAACAAAACACTTGGTAGATATCCCAAAAGCTCCAAGAAGAGGTAAGCATCACAACTTGAACTCTCTGAAATATGCCTTGCTTTGAAGTCCACTGATCATGCATCTCTTATACATGTTATATGTGTTCTGTTTGCCCTAATTTATAGCATAGAAAATACAAAATATGGCCTATTTCAAAACCACTATCGGGTTTTGAGGAGGATTTGTTTTCTGGAAAAACTACCACCACCATTGGATTCCTTATGAAATTCTAGGCCAGATGCATATAAATTTTGTCTCAATCCATGGAGAAATGAGAAAGTTATAGCCTTCACGTTTCTAACCAAAATCTTGCCTTGCCTTGCCTTAGGCCAGGCCAAAAACAAGGCAAACCTTGTATATTTGTGGTTGTGTTTCAATACACGGATGTATCACCACCCCAATGGTAGGAGGCGCGCACTGCACACAAGAGGTCTGGGGTTCGAATCCCCCTCGCCCCAGACCCCCTTTTTAATGCTTTTTCCACTTTTTTTATTATTTTTCATATTATTTTTAATGATTTGAAAAATTAATAACTCCCTCAATTTTAATTATTTTTTATTGGTTCTTTTTGTAAAAAAATCACAAACATGTTGAAATATTTTATTCCACAAAAAAATCAAGTTTATATTATTTATTTAATATAGTTAGTATTTTTGTGAATAAATTCATTTTTTATTATTTTTTAAACATTTTAAAATTGAATTCTCATGTTGAAAATCAAGACTAAATGAATTTTAATTCATCTTGTGATTAAAACATCATTTTTCAAATCTCAACCAAATATCACAAGTTGTTTATTCAAACTTATTTGGTATTTTATCATTTTTTTTATTGATTCACCCAAACAAAACTTTTTTAAATAATCTTTGGGCCTCTAGTAGAGTGTAAGACCCAACCCTTTTTGAAAACCAAAATGATTTGGGCCTCAGTGTATTGTATAAGTCCCGATACCATCAAAACGTTCGGCACGATCGTCGCTTTTTTAACAAAAACCCATGGGCCTCTCCTTGAGTTGTAAGCCTCATCTCTTGTACAAAAAAATAACCTCTTTGGGCCTCTAGTAGAGTGTAAGACCCAGCCCCTTTTGACCAAAACTATTTGGGCCTCAGATATTGTATAAGTCCCTCCGCGTTAAAAGAAAAATCTCGGCGCAATCGCCAGTTCAAAAATCAAATCATCTGGGCCTACCCTCGTGTTATAAGCCTCATTCCTTTTCTTTAAACACCTTTGGGCCTCTTGAGAGAGTGTAAGACCCATCCCTTTGTACAGAAAACCTTTTTGGGCCTCAGTCACTTGTATAAGTCCCAGTACAAATTCAAAATAACAGTGCAATCACTGATAAAACCTTGGACCTCTCCTCGAGCTGTAGGCCCCAACAATCTTTTCAAAACACTTTCTCCTTTGATTTTGAATCCAAATATATGTTTTTATCGAACTTTCTTTGTTGAACAACTAACAAAACAGCATGGAAGCTCTACAACGGGTAAGTGTTTATCCGCTTTCATTTACCGCTTTCATATATATATATATATATATATATATATATATAACTGTATTTGTGGGGCTGTTTCACTCTAAGTCTTCTTTCACATACTTTTATATACTTGTCACATATCCACTGTGTAATACTAGTAGAGTTATTTAGAGTTTCCCCGACAACTACGTCTAGCACTAGGTAAAGCCCTGTTGGTCACTCTTAAATACAAACAAAACTAGATCCCCATAGGATTACCAGATACAGTCTTCCCTCCTCTTGGGGTTAAACGATATGGAAACATGAAAGGCAGCATTCTCGGTGAACCCTTTGAAATTCTGGTACCAGATATGTGATGTCACACATGATGTCACAACAACACACTCTGAACAATGGACAATAAAAACAAACAGAATTGTTAACCCAGTTCAGTTCTAAAAACCTAATCTGGGGGCTACCAAGCCATGGATGAATTTCACTACTTGTAGAATTAAATTACAGACTCAACAACCCGGTTGACAATCTCCTAATCTTAATTCCTACTAGTGACTTTCTACCTAAGAAACCACTTAGATATGAGAACACTACTCAATCCCTAAAAACTCTCAAAGAACACCCTCTTTGAGAAACCTTGATCCTGCTTCACAGCTTTGATCAAGTTACACAAACTCTCTTTGCTTCACAGCTTTAAGATAGGACAGAACTTACCAATTCACTCTTGAATGGTGTACACAAAAACACGCACACAGACTATGATTAACCTCCAGTTAATGCTCTCAATCTTCTGTCTGCTTTCTGTACATTCTTCCTTTGATCTATGCGCTTTATATAGCCACTTGAATTGGGCTTGGACCTGCTACAATCTCTGATCTGATTTGTTGTTTAAAACTGAATCTTCAAAACAGATTTTCTCTCTTAAAATCTTCTTAAATCTCAGTCTTTAAACCTCCTGCAAATCTGCATCAAATCTCTATGCAACAGAGAATATATATCCCAAGATATCCGCAACCAATGAGACTAACAGCTCTCCCAATATCCAGCTAAAACGCAAACCCTAACAACATCACAAACCTGATGTTATTAATTCTGCAGATCTAATGTCACAACATCGCTTGTGACATCAGACATCCAACTTCACACTTAACACAGCCCAGTGTTAAGACTCAATGTTGTGACATCACCCATGTGACATCAGACATTGAACAGCTTCACTACTTAACACAACCCAGTGTTAAGACTCAATGTTGCAACATCACCACCTTGACAACAACATTGAACATACTATGTTTTACCAAAATTCTAGCCAATCCAAGAAACTAACAATCTCCCCCTTTGGCTAATTTTGGCTAAAACAATCTCTCCACCTTACAACTTTTGCAGCAGCATTTCTTCATCACAGCTTCACAACATTTCTTCATCACAGCTTCACAATGCTTTCAGCATGCTGCACACACTCCAATACTCTGCTACATTCACAATACTAACCAGCAGCATGGAATAAATCTCCCCCTCAAGGCAAGAACCAGCATACAAGCTGTTCAATAACTCTCCCACTCAATATCTGCACTTCTGCATCACAACTAGCAACACTCCTTGTCATTGCAGCACCTCTTGCATCTTGACTGACTCTTGACTATTTCTCCCCCTTTTTAGCCATAATTGGACAAACCTCTTGACTGACTGACTCTTGACCATACTTCTTCTGTCAGCAATATCCATATTTCGAAAATCTAGACATATTCTTCATCCATCCAGTTATGAAGGCTTCACACAATCATCCATAAGATCTGAAGCACACACACAATGCCTTCCACTGAACTCTAAGTCAACTCCTCACACTTAGAATAACACACACCAAGACAAGTGTACAATCTATTCAAGGCCATGATTCAATCTTGTCTTCAGACATCTCCTCAGAAGCATGTGAGCACATTTTCTGAGTACATACATTTTGGTACCATTGTCCCTTTCTCCAAAGGCTATCATACAATTCATCTTCACCATCCAAGGCAAACCTTCTACTTCATCATTCTCCCGTATGACTATGTAGATGCTCCTTAGATATAATGTAAGCACTAAGCTTCAGATCCAGAACAAAGACATCCTTCACCAAGGATACTCTTGACACTCTTGACACCAGGGTATTACATATGCTCCACTACTAGACTTACTATCAGCAAAATAATCCAAACTCAACACTGTGTCACAAACTCCACAAATTCTCAGCTTACTTATAAGCTTTACTGAGATCCAGTATCTTCAAGAGATCACAATTCCTCTATCCTTACATCCACCAGTAAACATGATGTTATAACATCTTTTGGGACATCAGCTTCTCATCACCATTCAAAGGACTCATTGCACAAAGAAGTCCTTCAAGAAGCTCCCAATAAAACACAGTCAGAGCAACTTATTCATACACACCTGAATACCATAAGTTCCCACACCCTCTCTGAACCATATCCTGGCAAACTCAACCATATCCAGAGTATCTATACCAAATTCTTTTTCCAGAACATACTTCCACCATTTTATGAAAAGCACAGGAATGTTATCTAGTATGGCCTTTTGAATTTTCTCAGAAGTTCTAACAACAACGGCTTCCTTCATTTGAGAGATATCCTGGACATTATCATTAGACTTATATCTGATCTTCCTATTTCTGGAAGAGATGAACACTTTACTCCTGGATTTTGTAGTACCATCCACATAGATCTTCTGCTTATCAGTTCTCATCTTTGGAGGTGACTCAATAGCTTTCCTTTTCCTTGATTTCAGTCGTTTAGCAACCCCAGGAACCACTTTTGCAATTAGTTCATCATCACTCTTCTTTATTTTAAGGTTAGATGTACCTTTCTTGACTTGAGATGTTTTAACATCAGCTCTAACATCTGCATCTTCCAACCTAAGAATTGTCAACTTGTGAAATTTTTCTTCTGAACTATAGGAGTCATTAGTCAGGTTGTCATCTTTCTTGGCCTTGCAAGTATTCAGCTCCCAACACTTCTTAAGGTCACAGCTTTTGATCCTTCCATCAGCATTGTTGACTCCTTCATCTTGCTCACATAACTGACTACTCAAGTTGGCTTTTAACACATCATCCAACTTAGGAGTAACAGCACCATAAGTCATTAACCCATATTGACTTTTCACCATACTTTCACACTTGATGTCACCATCTGATGTTACAACATCAACCTTAACATCACTAGATAAGTTGTCCACTTGAGGTATCCACTGATAGCAATTATCTTTCGATCTTACTCCCTTCATCACTACCTCACTCTGCTCATCAGCTACCACACATTCATCTTTGGTGTAGCTTACCTTGTAACCTTCATCACAAAGTTTACTTATGCTAATTAAATTAGCACTCAACCCTTGAACAAGGAGCACATTATCAAGAGTAAGACCATCATGATTCTTCATTCTTCCAACTCCTTCTACTACTCCTTTTTCACCATTGCCAAAAATAACATCATTTGCATGGCAAGGATTGAACTCTACTAAATGCTTCTTGGATCCAGTCATGTGCTTTGAGCATCCACTGTCAAAGTACCATGCATCCATAGTAAAATGTCCATCTGATGTGTGAGCCAATAGACATGTGACTTGAGCTTTAGAAACCCATTGTTTTACTACTTTGGGCCTGACCTCCTTCTGTCTAGGTTGAGGAGCAGAATTTGGATAACCATGAAGCTTGAAGCAAGAGAACTGCATATGTCCAAATCTGCCACAATATAAGCATCTGACTCTGTCATTTCTGAATTGGTTAATCCTTCTGCCACCTTGATGATGATACTGCTGTGGCTGCCACCCATAGTGTTGATGTTGTCTTCTACTTCCATAGTTTGACTGTCTTCTATGGTAAGGTTGTTGTCTTCTAGGCTATCTTTTAGGCTATTTCCTATGGTGATGTGGCTTTCTCCTTCCATAATAATGAGGCACAGCATTATTATATCCATACATGTTTCCTTGATGTTGAGACATCTGAAACATGTTCTGTTTGAACCTTGCAGCCTGCATGCTTCTATGGTACTGAGGAGGCATATATTGCTTGGCTCCTTGAACCTTCCCTTGATGAGGACCATGAGCATGCATCTTCCCAACATTCTGAGATTGTGGATTAGCAACCTGCTTAGGTTTAGGATCATGTCTCTTTGTCATGTTGAGACATTGGTTGGGACATCTCCTTCTTGGTTCCTGAAGTGCTTGCTTCAGCAGAAACCTTTTCTTCAACCACAAATCCTATGCCTGACTTATCTCCAGCAACCTTTTCTGTTTGAAGGATCTTATCAAGTGTGTCTGTACCACTGTTCAGCATCATAACAAATTTGGTCATATGATCAAGATGAGCTTTGACCAACAAGACTTCCTTTTCCAAATCAGTTTTAGCAGTTTCAAGCTGAGCAATCTGTTTCTTCTGACTCTTATTTTCTTGACAGATTTCAGCACTCTTCAGGAAAAGCTCTAGATAAGTGGATGCTAACTCCTCAAAAGTTATTTCTCCATCACTTGACTTCCCATCAGATACAACAGTTCCTGTCAAAGCTTTAACATGCTTTGCTGACTCTCCTTCACTTTCACTATCAGAGTCAGACCAGGAGACTGTCATGCCCTTCTTCTGCTTCTTCAAGAATGTGGGACATTCTTTCTTGACATGTCCATAACCTTCACATTCAAAGCACTGAACTCCTTTATCTTGGGCAGTCTTCTCTTCATCCTTCTCTTTTGACTTGCTGATGTCAGAAGAGATATTCTTGACATTAGACCTGGAGTTATTGTTCATTCTCTTGAACACCTTGTTGAACTGCCTTCCCAACATTGTAATGGCCTGAGATAGATCTTCCTGAGAATCATCATCTTTAACTTTCTTAGCTTCTGTAGGAGTGGAGACCAAGGCTATACTTTTGGGCTTCTTTTCTGGTTCTTCATCATTCAAACCAAGCTCAAAAGTGCGAAGAGATCCAATGAGCTCATCTACCCTCATCTGGCAGATGTCATGTGCTTCTTCAATGGCAGTCACCTTCATCTTGTACTTTTTAGGAAGAGACCTAAGGATCTTCCTTACAAGCTTTTCTTCTGACATCTTTTCACCAAGAGCTCTGGATGCATTGGCCAGCTCAAGAACACTCATATGGAAGTCATGGATAGTCTCATCTTCCTTCATCTTCAGACTGTCTAACTTAGATGTTAGAATCTGAAGTCTTGACATCTTTACTCTAGATTATCCTTCATGTGTAGCCTTCAAAATATCCCATGCATCCTTAGCAGATTCACATGAGTTGATCAACCTGAATATGTTCTTGTCAACTCCATTGAAGATAGCATTTAGGGCTTTTGAATTTCCAAGGGCAAGCTCATCTTCTTCCATGGTCCATTCTTCTTCAGGCTTCAGCTTAGAGGTGACTTCTTTATCTTTACCAGCATCATCCTTCTCACACACAACAGGTGCTTTCCATTCTTTAATAATGGCCTTCCAGGCCCTGCTGTCCAAGGATTTCAAGAAGGTGGTCATCCTAGGCTTCCAATAATCATAATTGGAACCATCCAATATAGGGGGTCTGTTGAAAAATCCTCCAACCTCTTTTTCCATCTTTACACCAGAAAGTAACTTCCCCAGATCTCACCCAGAGACAGACAGGATGCCTGCTTTGATACCAATTGAAATTCTGGTACCAGATATGTGATGTCACACACGATGTCACAACAACACACTCTGAACAATGGACAATAAAAACACACAGAATTGTTAACCCAATTCAGTTTTAAAAACCTAATCTGGGGGCTACCAAGCCAGGGATGAATTTCACTACTTGTAGAATTAAATTACAGACTCAACAACCCAGTTGACAATCTCCTAATCTTAATTCCTACTAGTGACTTTCTACCTAAGAAACCACTTAGATATGAGAACACTACTCAATCCCTAAAAACTCTCAAAGAACACCCTCTTTAAGAAACCTTGATCCTACTTCACAACTTTGATCAAGTTACACAAACTCTCTTTGCTTCACAGCTTTAAGATAGGACAGAACTTACCAATTCACTCTTGAATGGTGTACACAAAAACACGCACACAGACTATGATTAACCTCCAGTTAATGCTCTCAATCTTCTATCTGCTTTCTGTACATTCTTCCTTTGATCTATGCGCTTTATATAGCCACCTGAATTGGGCTTGGACCTGCTACAATATCTGATCTGATTTGTTGTTTAAAACTGAATCTTCAAAACAGATTTTCTCTTTCAAAATCTTCTTAAATCTCAGTCTTTAAACCTCCTACAAATCTGCATCAAATCTCTATGCAACAGAGAATATATATCCCAAGATATCCGCAACAAATGAGACTAACAGCTCTCCCAATATCCAGCTAAAACGCAAACCCTAACAACATCACAAACCTGATGTTATTAATTCTGCAGATCTAATGTCATAACATCGCTTGTGACATCAGACATCCAACTTCACACTTAACATAGCCCAGTGTTAAGACTCAATGTTGTGACATCACCTATGTGACATCAGACATTGAACAACTTCACTACTTAACACAGCCCAGTGTTAAGACTCAATGTTGCAACATCACCACCTTGACAACAACATTGAACATACTATATTTTACCAAAATTCTAGCCAATCCAAGAAACTAACACCCTTTCTCAGACTATCACCCTTAGAAATTGTCAAAGAAACTCTAACTCCCCATAGATGATCTTTTCTCTGTGAATGGCATCTCTTGAGTTTCTTCCAAATCCTTGAACTTTCCTGGCTTGATCTATTCTCGGTGAATAGCATGTCTTGATCTTCTCTTGGTTTAGGGACCCACAGGCTTCCTAAAAGCATCCCCGCCTCCTCTTGGGCATTGTACAAGGACCCGTTGGCTTTTTAGAAGTTCTCATGCCTTCTCTTGGGCTTAATACAAGGACCCTGACGACCTCTTAAAGGTATAAGACAGAACTTAGTCATCCTTTGCTAGGGCAGTCTTTCCAGTGTCAAAACTCTGGCCGTTGTAGGGTTGATACTCATCCCTTAATGCCCGTGCCTCCTCTTGGGCATAGTACAAAAGATAAAACTCTAGGCTTGGACAGTCTAAACCTCTTGAGTCTCAAAGAAATTCTCAAGTTCATCCAAAACATAAGTAGAAACCCAGTCTCTCTCATGAGAGTTCTCCACACTTGGACCTGCCTAGGAATCTCAGTGACCTTTGGCAGTAAGACAGCCTCCTCTTGGGCTTTATACAAATGATCCTCCCCAGCGAAGCTAACCTTTTCAGACTCTCTTGTTGAGTCAAACCTTCCCTTTAGCCTTCGTCTTGGGCTTCGTACAAGACACACAAAAAACTCTCTTGTTGAGTATAAAAGACTCTCTTGTTGAGTCAAACCTTTTCTTTAGCCTCCATCTTGGGATTCGTACAAGACACACAAAAAACTATATTGTTGAGTATAAAAGACTCTCTTGTTGAGTCAAACCCCTTCTTCAGCCTCCGTCTTGGGCTTCGTACAAGACACATAAACACTCACTTGTTGAGTATAAAAGGCTCTCTTGTTGAGTTAATCCCCTTTTAGCCTCAATCTCGGGCTTCGTATGAGACAACAAATCACTCTCTTGTTGAGTATAAAAGACTCTCTTGTGAGTCAGTCACTCATTTAGCCTCCGTCTTGGGCTTTGTACAAGACACATGAAAATCCTCTCTTGTTGAGTGAACCCTTTCAGGCTCAATCTTGGGCTTTGTACAAGACAGAAAGAACATTTTCCCTGGAAAAGTCAAACTTCCAGCCTCCTCTTAGACTTTGTATAAGGAAATCCCCGATTGAATCAATCAACCTTTTAGCATCAAATCATGCTTTGATCACAGCATACAAACACCAACAACTCCTCTTTAGAGATGACAAAATCCCTCTCAATCAGGATCCCTTTGGCTTCATATATTGGGCTTTGAACAAGATACAAATCACCTTTAGCTTCACGTCTTGGGCTTTGAACAAGACACCAAAACATCTCTTTCCTCCCATAGAATAGGAGGAACTACGATCGCTCTGATTTCCCTGTTTCGGGAATACGTAGGCATAAGATTGCAAAAATCTTAGCGAGCATACTAATCAAAAAACCCAAAATCCAGTACCTTCATATATCAATCAAGAAGCATCAGATTTAACACCTTACCAAAAACCTCACAAATAGTCCATATCTTGTTCTTAAGCAAATAACCCCTAAAGACGAATTGCCCTTTTGATAGCATCTGTAAACCAACAGTTTTGACTGTTTAACCTCAGTTTGTAAGTAGGGTTAATTGGAGACATCTATTTCCCTTCCTTAATCAGCTCAATAGGATAAAAAATGAATCGAACTGTAGTACCAAAGCGATAGTGATTCGAAACCACAAAAATCGCGCTACAGTAGGTTGCACCCGCATTCTTCAGACCAAAAGACATTACTTTGTAGCAAAATTTTCCCCATGGTGTAATAAATGAGGTTTTTTCCATGTCTTCAGGTGCTATTCTGATTTGATTATATCCGGAGAATCCGTCAAAGAAAGAGAATACTTTGAACTTTGTGGTGCTCTCGACTAATATGTCAATATGTGGTAGTGGAAAGTCATATTTTGGACTGGCTTTATTTAAGTCTCAGTAGTCCACACACATTCTGACTTTTCCATCCTTTTTCGAAACAGACACTATGTTAGCCAACTACTGAGGGTATTCTGACGTGGCAAGGAACCCTGCATTAATCTGTTTCTGCACTTCTTCTTTAATTTTGATGGCCATATCTTGGCCAGTTCTTCTTAACTTCTGCTTGATTGGCGGACATTCTGGCTTCAACGGTAAGTGGTGTTCCACAATATCGGTGTCCAACCCTGGAATATCTTGGTAGGACCAAGCAAACACATTTGGGAATTCTTTGAGAAGTTCTACCATTTTTATTTTAACAGCTGGACTAAGCAGTGCCCCAATCTTGTACTACTGAATGGAGGTTTCTTCTTGCTTAAGTAGTCGGGAAATTTCATCCGGAATTTCTTCCTCTTCTTCATCTTTAACTTCGAATATTGGGAACTCAAAGTTAGGAGAGGGCATAAGGTCATGTTTTTCAATGGGGTTTTTGACGTTTAATCTGCACATATAATTGATTGCTGGATTTTTAGAAAAACAGATAAATGCAGTGACGTGTAGACATTGAAAGTGTTTATTATTTTTTTGTTTTTTTTAGGTTACCATTTTCCGAAAAAATCAGAAAAGTTAAAAATAATAGCAAGGAGTTGAAATCAACATCTTTATTATTGAACGATTACGTCTTGAAACAAAAGCCCGATAAAGAAATATTTAAAAGGGGCCCTAAAAACATCTCTCGCCTTGGGCAGAGCGAGAGGACAAAACAAAGATAGAATATTTACTTAGAGATGTGGACAACAGTTGGAACATCAACAACTATCCAATTTTTAGAAACTTCCCCATGTGTCACGAAGCCTTGTGAATCCCTTTCAAGACTGTTTTTGATAATGGCACTGACTTCTGGCGGAGTCGGTTTAATGGAATTTTTAATCTTTGCGGATACATCAAAAAGGAGGTCTTCGGTCGTCTTTTCGACGTATCACGGGATATGGAATGTACATGTGCGTCCTCTGAAGACATGTATCTGGGGTCTTCTGAATAAGGTTCCCACACACATATATTGAGATCACATGATGCGGTTTTGTACTTGAATTTTTTTTTCACCTTCTCAGGCTTTTCTTTGGCTGGTGGATCAGTAGGAACTGTAGCAGCTCGCATAAACTTGTGAGGCATTCCCCAAGGACAATTGGACAACTTTTGAAGAACTTTAGAAGGTGCCATGTAAGTGGATAAATCCTTTTCAGAATCATCTTCAATTATGACATTTACTTCTAGCAAACTATAATGAATAAAAAACCTTTCAACAATCTTTGCAGATTTGTCAAAAAGGTGATCTTCGACTGCTTTCTCGATGTGTTGAGGAGTATAGAATGATATGTAGGCATCTTCCGGCTGGCCATCATACCCAAGAGTTTCCAGGTAAGGATTCTATACCTCTGGAGGAATATGTTAATCATCCTTGGAGTAGCAAAAATTATCTTCCATAACCGTATCCTCTTTTGGTGAAATAAAGGAAGTAGGATAGCCCTCAGTGTTGTAATTTTCAACATCCATTTCGTCATCTGGCTCAAATACATCCTAGAATTTCTCCTAAGGAGAGGACAATGGAGTATGCGCCTCCTCTTGCGATATGTACCCAGAATCATTAAGGTAGGACTTCCATTCTTCTTTAGAATCTGAGGGTCCATCTTCATAGTCGTCTCCGTTAATGGCGTCGACCTCTTAATGGATAGGATAGATAAATCCTCTGCTACGGAAAATATTTTGAATGGGAGGGATGCCTTCATTCTTTCTAGCAGCTTTTGTGAATACTGGGGAAAAACTGAGGCCTCCCCTGGTCTAGTTATCAGTAGGAATCCCAAACCGTCCCCCCACTTTAGTGGTACCACTTTCCACCACTCGAACTGCGTCTTTGTAAGAGGAAATGGATGCCCCTTTGCTATCTTTGCTACTTACAGAAAGTGCCTGGAACTGAGTTTCAATAACCTTTTCGGGTTCTAAGTAAGAAAATGATGATAAATTGCTTACAACCAAAGCCCATTCATCACACATAGTAACCAACTTGTTATTTTTTTTACAAATTTTAGCTTTTGATGTAGCGTCGAAGTGAATACTCCTACCTCATAGATCCAGGGACGACCCAACAAACAGCTGTATGCTGTTTGGATATCCATCACTTGGAAGGTAACTTAATGTATGGGGGCTAATAGTTATAGGGAGATCAACTTCACCAATAACTGTCTTCTTGGATCCATCAAAGGCTTTTACGACAATTCCACTGCCCCTCATAGGAGCACCTTGAAATGCTAACCTTGGTAGAGTTGATTTTGGCATGACATTTAGTGATGAACCACTGTCCACTAATACAATTAACAAGGCGTCATTCATCCATTTGACTGAGATGTTTAGTGCCATATTGTGATTTCTCCCCTCTTTCAAGAGATCTTTATTATAGAAGCTCAGGTTATTGCAAATGGTAATGTTAGCAACAATATTGCCAAATTGACCCACCGTTACATCATGGTTTACAAAGGCTTGCTCCAAGACCTTTTGTAGAGCTTCCCTGTGAGCCTCAGGGCTCATTAAAAGGGATAATATGGATATTTTGGATGGCGTGTTTAACAGATGGTCCACAATGTTGTACTCACTTTTCTAGATCATCTTTAAAACTTCATCATTATCTTTCATCTGATTGGTATCACTTGATTGACCAATCTGTTCGAAAGGATTCTCCACTTGCTTCTCCTTTCTTACAGCCACATCCTCAGCTTCTTTGTTGAATACCCGACCACTTCTGGTGACTCGGCTCACATCAGCGATGTTGACAATTGATGGTAAGGGCACTTCCTTCCCATTTTCAACCATGGTAGCATCGTACTTGTAAGGTATGGCCTTCTCTTATTTGTACGGGACCGGGCCTGGTAAATAAATGACCAAAGGAGTCACGACGGTATTCCGACTATCATAGGTGATCTCTATTAGTTCAATGGTGGGAACATTAGGAATTCTTCTTCTGTCAAAAGGAATTTCCATGCGTTCGGGTTCATTAAACTGAGGAGTTATGGTATAGACATCCTCATCAGCTTCATCATCAATGGGTTCTCTTTCATAGAGAACTGTGATGGTTCTTCAGTCTAGCAACCCTTGGATCTCATTTTGGATCAGGAGACAACCACGTCGGCTTCTACGACATTTTCTGTAAGTTGTATGATCATGATGATTAGGACCAAAATAATCAAGTTTGCACAAACATTTGTGAAATTTGACTTGCGACTCCCTGATATATTTGATATTATAAACTGCGTACTCTTTTGGATAACCTTGTACCATATTGATTGGTTGGTATGGCCACATTCTGTATTCCAGGATCCAACCTTGGTTCATTTTCTCTTGTAGAGCTGCTTGTACAAAGTAGCATCCTTGATTATTCACAGAACAAATGTTGCATGTTGCGTAATCATAGGGATCTACAAGACCCCACCTGTTGTGTCCTGCGTGCATTTTCACTAGGTTCCTTCTTAACAAACAGACGTCATAAATCTTATAGCTGCACGAGCACCCATGGACTATGTTGAGAGATGCTCCTCCATGTTGAGGTAGCAGGTTCATTTGAACATTCAGATTACTATCTTTGAAAGACAGAATGCCATTTTTGATAAGTCTTTCAACATCAACTTTGAAGTTAAAATAGTACTCGATACCATGCCCGGGTGCTCCCTGATGGTAGGGGAAAAATTGGTCAGCATTGAACCAATAAGGTGGGTCTTTTGGAAGGGCAGGAGGAGACTTTGTTTGAATATGTCCTTTTTCCAATAATGCTAGGAACAGCTCCGTGTATGTCCTTGGTATAGGATTAAACCCAAGTGATCTTTAAACACAATTGTTGTTGTTGTAGTATTGCGGGTAAGCATGTTGTAGAGGTTGTTGCCGCCTTTGTTGATACTATGGTTGTAGTTGATGTTGATGATTTTGCTGATTTTGATTCTGAGAATTTTGTGGCTAGTAGGCCGGAGCTGGCACTGAGTTGATAATAGGAGACACATTTTCTACCTGTCGTGGTTGATATCTTCGTCTTGACTGGCCTTGCAACACACTGCTGACATCGTATTCCTTTTTCTTTTGGAACCCACTTCTTAGACGATTCCGCCTCTTTGGTTAACCGTCCCTCTCAGACTGTTCCTCCAGTCGCACTCCCATGTTTACCATTTCAGTAAAGTCATTAGGCGCACTGGCAATCATATGGTTGTATTAGAAATGATTAAGAGTTTTTAATATATCTTCGTTATTTCTTTTTCTTCAATAGAAGGACATATTTGGGCGGCGACTTCTCACCATCTCTGAGCATATTCTTTGAAAGTTTCTTTCTCTTTTTGAGACATAGCCCTGAGTTGATCACAATCAGGAGCCATATCCAGGTTGTACTTGTATTGTTTCACGAAGGCTTCGCCATGGTCACCGAAAGTTTGGATCTTTTCACTGTCTAATCCCATGTAACATTTGAGTGCGGCACCGGTTAGACTATCCTGAAAGTAGTGTATTTTCAGCTGCTGATTGTCTTTTTGCGTAGACATCTTTCGTGCATACATAGCTAAGTGGCTTCGAGGGCAATAATTACCCTTGTATTTTTCAAAGTTAGGTACTTTGAATTTGAGCGGTATTTTGACATTTGGAACCAGGCATAGGTCAGCTGCGTTCTTTCCAAACAAGTCTTGTCCTTTGAGAGCTTTAATCTTTTTCTGCATGTTTAAGAACCTATCTTGGAATTCATCCCATCTTTCATCTATTCCCATAGTTTCACTTGGAGGAGCATGGAAGATTTGTTCTTTAATGTATGGACTAATATACATCACGGGAGGTGGTGCTGACATGATTACTAAGACCTTTGAAGCTTCAGTAGCTTGAGGTTTGTAACCCTCCGGTACAAAGTTGAAAGGCATGCCCCAAGGAAAGTTGGGAGGCATGGAATACTGCGGCATGGCAACAGATGTGACAGGTGCAGAGACGATTTTAGAGATGACAGTCCTTTGAATAAGAGTTGACGGTTGATTTTGAGCAGTCTTCAAGGATTCTACCATGTTACTAAGCCTTTCTATATTGTGTTTTAGGGTATTAACCTCATCTCTAAGTTCCTTGTTTTCTTGCTCAAGTTTGTCCATCTTCTTTTGACGACTGGCCCGAGTATTATATGAATGAGACCGTTTAGCTTCAAAGTGAGAACATGTGTAAGTTTCTGGTAAATGCAAAATGCTTGAATGATGAATGATGTGCAAAAATGAAAATGACGTTTTTTTGCAATGAACTTTTAACACTTATGTCGTAAATATCTTACAAAATGATAACACTTTAGATAACCGAAAAAGATCTTATTTTATTTAATGTATTTAAAGGATTACAACCATGAAAGTACAACTTCAAAAGATCTAGAATAGAAATGATAAGTCTAAGCATATGGGTCCTAGGGAAATCTTGTTGATTATGACCCAACCCCATGTTGTTACTTCTTCTTTTGTCTCTTCAGTTGTATGTTTTCCATTGTAAGTTGATCGACGATCTTTTTCCAAGCACCCGAGGTAGGAGGAATATGACCAGAGAAAAATAAATTCTCTTGTTTGTCTCTCCACAGCATGTTGCTCCAAATTTTCTATCAAGTCGTCTTTTTATTTTAGTTGCCTTTTCAACTCTCTTCTCTCAGTCCTCACAGTATGGAATTTATCTTCCCAAGTGTCTCTTTTTAGTCTCATTCGAGTTAAGAGCTCTAGATATTCTTCACTTTTCTCAATGGGGATGGTAGAGGATAAATCAATGAAAGGCTGTGAAGGTTTCTCAAGAGGATAAGGCATTTTGACCTCATAAGCCCTGGCATTGACCCACTGAGTGTAGGGTTTGAAAGCAACACAATCTTTATTCTCCAGCTAATCTTTGCTCTTTTTATGAATAGTGCGCCAAGCCTTTATAACTGTTTTTCTTTTCAAATCTGGATTTCCACCCTCATTAAGGTAGAAGAAACTTGACACCAAGAGACTGCTAGGTCTGTCTTTCATGGGGTACCCAAATTGACGTCTTGCAAGAGCGGGGTTGTGGTTAATCTCTCCATGTATACCAAGAAGGGGTACATGGGGGAATTCTCCACAAGTGTCAATGATAACTCCTTTGTCATAAGCTAGGTCATACCAATTCATATTAGTATGAGTTAGAGACAGAAGTCTCTAAGACAATCTGAGTTTGTCTGGATTTTCAACAAAGAGTATGGTTCTTGGTAAGTGTGACTTGAACCATCTGTACATCAAAGGTGCACAACACATGATTGTTCTACTACCCTTCATAGTCCTATGATGAATTAAATGGTAAGTGTCCCTAAGTAAAGTAGGTACTGGGTTACCACTCAAAAATATCTGGATGGCATTAAGATCAACATAGTGGTTGATGTTTGGAAACAGTACAAGACCATAAATAAGTAGTGAAAAGATAGCTTCAAAGGGACTTATACTATTGGCTTTAGGAAAATTTGTAGCTTTCTCTATCAGGAATTTGGAAGTTAACCCTTTGATTCCTCCTTTGGAAGTGAAGTTTTTTTTTTACATATGAAGTTTACAAATGAAGGGCCTTTGCAATTACTAAGTATTTAGGAGTTTCCTCTGAGCCATTGAGGGGAATCTTGTTTAATATTGGCAAACTAATCCAATATGAATACTCCTCTAAAGTGGGTGTCAGTTGATAATCTGGAAATGTGAAACAGTGGTAGAGAGGATCATAGAATTGTACAAGGGTGTCAAGAATTCCTTCTTCAACATTGGTCTTTATAATACCTAAGAGTCCTCTATAACTTCTTCTGATATCCTCTGGACAAGAGATCATACGACCTAACTTTCTTAATTCTGTTGTATCAGGATCCTTGAAGTTGTACTTCTTGGTATTTCTTTTCCCAAAATCCATGTTAAAACCCTATGATATTTGCCATAAAGGTTTTAAGTTCCTTGAAAAAAAATGTTTGGTAAAAAAATGATGTTTGAATGAATGTATGAATGTATGGATGCACACATATACAAAGTAACAAACATGGGTTCAAAGGTTTGACGTCACGAGCATGGAGTCATGGGTCTAACCAAACCAAAAGAATATGTACTAGGGGTTTATTGTACCTGTAGAACATGTTCTAATATGGTTCCCAGAGTCATAGGTCCACCTTTTGGATATTATCGACACACCGACTACTCGAGAATCAATAATATTCTCAAGAGAAACTTATTGAGTGTAGTATCGTGTATCAACTATCTCAGGTCTACACCTGGATAATCACCACACTACATCCTAAAAAGGCCAAGTGGGGTAAAGGAATACTAAAGGTCCTCAGTTTCTCAAGCTCCCAGGTCGGAAAAAGTATGACATTACGACTACTCGCAATGGCATCAGTATTTCCAAAGGGGCCTCCACCGAGTGTGATTATATCATATGTCACTCATGCTTAGGATTACTCCAGACATGTAACTTTTGATTATATCAACGTCCTATCTTATTTATGTACACTTAAATCTGGTTTAGGATTTGTCTCACTCATAGAGATCAACCAAAAACCCAAACAAATATGATGAATACAACAGTAAGCAAATGATATTAGCAGTTAAAATAAAAAATATATGCAAAATAGGCTTAATCCTTTTAGGAGGGATGAAATCCCTAGTTCCCCAGTGAAGTCGCCATTTTTCTGTACCGCGATCGATTTTTCCGAAGGTCGCCCCTTTACATGTGAACTTTTAATTTATCCCATTGGTAGGGAAGGGGAAAAATCTAAATAAACTTGTGGGTGTGTGCAATGCAAGACAATGCACTTGAGAGATCGGGAATCTGGATTGGTTATACAAAGGGAAGGTGCTAGCACCCTAAGTATCTATAGTATCCTATAGGAATCTTTTGTGTATATTTGTGTTACTGTTAATTGAATCATTTGCTATGTATTTGGAGATTTGTTGACATGTTTTGAGTGAGTGATAAGAGTGGGAAATGTTTTTGTTGTTTTTGTAGGGTATGTATAAATGAAATAAGATAAAGGTATAAGAACCTAAAGGTTATACTTATTACTATGCTCGCTAAGATCTCGCAATCTTATGCCTAAGTATTCTCAAAAGGGAATTGAGAAATCAGAGCGTTCGTAGTTCCACCTACTAATTGGTGGAAATGGGTTTGTTGGATTTGAGAGGAGAGACAAGTTGTCATCTTAAGGGAGATATCTCTCCTATTCACCACAAACATTTTGAGAAAGAAGATAATAATGGAAGAAGCTTTAAACTTGGATGTACAAAATCCAGAGTAATGCCACATCTTCCTTTAAACGAGTCTTTGCATATTAAGAGAAGGACCTTGACTTGGAAGTAGAATCAACAAGTGTGCCACTTACATCACTTAAATGAAAGAATTGTTTTTGTACCATAATAAGAGAAGGACCTTGACTTGGATGTAGAATCAACGAGTGTTCCACTTACATCACTTAAATGGAAAAAAAGTTTGAAAATGTTTGATTGAATGTTGTGGGGAATAGAAGAAACATGTCTTCTATAGAGATGATTCATGTCTCATCTCTAGGGGAAAAGTTTTGAATTTGAAGCCAAAGGTTGGCTAGAGTTTGACTTGAAGTTTGAGGTTTGAAGCCACAAGGGGACTTTGGTTTTAACTTGAATGAAGTTGAAGACTTCAAGGGGAATCCTAAGGTTTTATTGAGGTTGAGAACCTCAAAGGGGATCCTAGGGTTTGAACTAGGTTGTAGTTTGAATCCTAGGGTTTGAACTAAGTCTAAACTATGGATGAGTATTAAAATGAATGCAAGTGTTGTAAATGTCAAGAGAAACTTAACAATACAAGATTGTTTAAACTTTTAAACAAGTGTCGTCATCGAGGATGACATGTCATGTTAAGAGTTTATGAAGGAAATACTTGAATATGTGAGTAAAGGTTTAATCCATGGAAGCAATCACAAAGAAGTTCAAGTAAGCCATATATTCAAGATGAAACGAGGATCAGATGAATATGGCAAAGGGTAAACAAAACCCTAATGGGAGTTTATGAATAGAAACACATGAAAAATAGTTGAACATGGTTGAATCAAAAGGCTTTGGGAAATCCAAACTCAAGTGGAAGTCTTAGTCAAAAGGTTTTGAAAAGATCAATAAAGAGAAACCCTAAAATTTCAACTAATTAAACACTTAATCAAATTATTTTTCAAAAGAAATAATACTTTACCAAGGTATCTAAAATTTAGTACAACATGTTATGTACATCAACAAGACTTTAAACTAAGTGTATCAAGACCGTAAAGACTCATAAGTATGATTAGGTCAAGAAAAGAATCAAAAGAAATCAAGAAAAGGTATGAAAAATACTTAAAAAGTACTAGTTTTCAACCTAATAAAGATGTCAAAAATAAATATTATTTTTAGGATTTTTTGATGGATTCTTAAAATAGGGAAGATAAATGAGAAGTGTGCAAAAAATTGGGTCAAAAAGATTATTTTTGCTTGGTAAAATAATTAGGTAAAGTTGTGAAGAAAAATGAGAAAAATAGTGTTAAAAAAATAGGAATGGCCCCCATGGGTGTTGAACTCGTGCCCTTGGGTTGGTGGTTTTAAAATAATACCATATGAGCCACGCGCTATAGGTTGACAAGGAATGGATGGTGAGAATAATATAGAGAAATTGAAGTTGAAAATAGGTTAAAAAATAAAAGCAAAAGGTCTGGGGCGAGGAATTGAATGGTATCATTGAATTTAATTTATATTAAGTGTATCAAAAGAAACTAATCTCAAAACTGTATGAACCCTAACTGCAAATTTCAACATGAAATCATATATATTCATGATACATAACAATTAATTGAGGGAAAATGATCCTCATATTTCCAGAAACAAGTTGATAACTCAACTGATCATTTATGATGCATGAATTATGGAGTTCAGGTTTTGAGGAAACCTACCTTGCAAGTGAGAATCAAATTCTTGCTTGGAGGTGTTATAGAAGCAATTTGTTGATGCCAACAACTTCCTTGATCTTCAAGGAATATGTTTCAATGCTTAGAATGAATGGAAGCCTTATGGAACTCTTTGGCCAAATTAATCTGCAGCCTTGGAGCAAATGGTATGTGACTTGATGATTTTGATGTTTTAGTTGGGAGATGAATGTTTGGATCACCTACACATGATGTATGTGAAGTGTTTTGATCACTAGTTTGGTTGGAAATGGATTGGAGTTGAAGTTCAAAATTTCCACCTCTTTGGATTTTGAATTTTTGAGAAGAGAGAAGTTTCTTAGAAAACAAGCTTCTTGCAATGTTTTGGTGTGTTTTAAACCATCAAACTGAGCTCTATTTATAGGGGAATGCCTCATATATTTTTGAATTTGAGAGGATTAGGATACATGCTGTTATCCAATATATGATGTCATGTAGCTATTACTTGAGTGCCAAGGTACATAGCTTCCATTCTCACATGGCTACCAATTCTAATCTTTTGAGCTTGATCCTCTCGCATTTCATTTCATCCCTTGGTGTTTTGATCATCCTTGGACATATTGGGGAGGTTTTTGGCAAAATTACTATAGCACTTTAATGGTAGAGGACAAAACCTCACTTCATGATTTTTGAAATGATTTTTTAACACATGTCAAATATGGAATCTTGAAAATTCAGTTATTCTCTTGCAAAGCACATGGTGTATGATCATTTTGGTGTTGATCTTGTGAAGATTTTAGGTTTGCAAGCTCATCCAAATCGTGCAACAACAAAATGTGTAGCAAATCTGTCTTGCAAAATAGTTACAACAAGGCATGTTATGAAATTCATATCATCTCACTCAAGTAAGGTAAATGAATTTTCTTGGCCATTTTGGAAAGCTGAGATATCATAATTCAACTTTGATGCTCAAAGTTTGTCTTGAATCAATGTGGATCATGGGGAAAATTTTCCCTAAAGTTGGCTCCAATATGAGACAAATTCTGCCTAAAATATTTCTAAGTGTCTAGGTTCAAAAGTATGGAACCTCCAACTTCATGGCTCCATATCTTTTAATCTATGCATTTTTTTAGATTTCAACCTCAAGGACAAAGTTGTAGTATGTAAAAAGCTCTTCAATTTGGTCTTTGGATCAAAGAAAATGGTTACTTGGTTTGGAAGTTATGGCCTTGGAAAGTAGGGCAAAAATCATTGAATTTTATAACTTAGAAAAATTTCAACTTCTCCAATGTTGCCCTTTTTACAAGTAACCTCATATTTCTTATTTTTTTCTTGATCAATCATGATCCAAATCACATATTAACATCATTCTTGACTTGAGGAGCCCATGTTTAACTAAAAAAGTCAAAATTCAAACTTGACTTTGATCAGTGGTTGACTTTTCATCAGATGAACTTGAATTTTGTGATCTTTAATGAAGTCAAACCCTTGGGCTAATTGAACACCATGGATCGACTCAAAAGGTGTTCTTGAGTGTCTTGAATCCCGTCCCAAGGATTGAGATCATGTATTGGTCAAAAGTCAAAGGCATAGTTGACTTTTCATCAAAAACCCTAGTTTGCGGGCTAGATGAATTTGAATTCTTGTACTGCTTATGAATCAAGCTCCTTGGATCAATCCAATCATATGAATGGACTAATATGAGGAATTTGAGGTCCTTGAAACATATATTGAGGTGTTGTACCATGTCTTGCTTTAAAAGTCAAACCAGGGACTGAATTAGGTCAAAACCATAATTTGGATGCATCTGATAACTTGGGGCTTGATGATCTTGATTTGATGAAACTTTGCAATTGATTATTCATGAGAGGAAACTATTGATCTTCATGGATGAATAAGGTACTTGAGATGTTTAATATGATGTTTATTCCTTGATAACTCATCTGCTTGAGCCCTTGGGGGACCACCTAACCTGTAAAGCAAGCAAACACACACATCTTGTGTTTGTAATGGGTTAGTGATGTATAAAGACACACAAACACATGTAATGATGAATGTTATGGAAATGATGTAAATGAGGTGGCATCTTAGGGGTAAAAAATTAGGGTATGACAATAAGCAAACTGAGGGTGAATGAACTTATTGGGTCACTTCAAACCTTTGAGTTGGCTATGAGTGACAGATCTGTAAAGAAGAACAAGAACATAGCTCTTACCTCCAACATAAATGTTAAAGAGGATCAATTGGTCTTGAACACTGATGTAGGAATCTCTAATGCTATTGCATTCCTTGGGAGAAAATTCAATAAGATGTTGAAGAATCTGGATAGGGAGGTCAGACCAAATGTCAAGGACATCTTACCTGACATCTACAAAAATAGTGATCTTCAGAGAAAAGGAAGAACAGAGGAGAAGCCAAATCAAGATAGAGTCATCCAATGTCATGAGAGTGAGGGTTTTGGTCACATTAGGCCAGAATGGCTAACATATCTCAAAAAGCAGAATAAGGGACCTACTACTGCCTGGACTGATGAGTCTGAAGTGGAAACTAATGGTGAAATTGCAAAACATGTTACAACACTCACTGGTAGATGTAATTCTGATAAAAATTCCTACAATGAAGAGGTCGCTTATGAAGAGTTGGCTGCTTCCTACAAGGAACTGTGTGTCAGAAGTGAAGAAGTGTGTAAACTTGGAGAAAAGCAGAAGAATCTTATAGCTCACCTTCAGGATGAAAAAGAGAAACGTCAGAATATCATCTCTAACATTCAAGATGAAGTATCCTTATTGACCTCTAAAGTTGAAAATGTGACAAAGTTCAGGATGCTGAACAATGGATCCAATGAGTTTGATGAAACACTTTAAGTTGAGAAAGAAGGTAAAGTATTCACGAATATAAGGTTTAATTATCAGTTATTAAAAAATAAAAGAAAAACCCCTGCTGCTCAATTTGTTCCAGGTGAAGTAAAGGGTAAGTTCGCGATGTCTGACCAAATGTTGCAACATTCAGCCAGACCTCAGAATACCTAAACCAGAGGCAATTTCTAGCTTTGGAAATGCCATTACTATGGAAAAAATGGTCACATAAAACCATTTTGCTACAACCTGTATGGTTATCCAAAACACTCTCCTCAACTTAGGACTAATAATGTAAGGATTAAAACCATAGAGGAATGTGATGCTGAGGAAGTGGTCACTAGTATCATTTCCCATACATCTTCCAGACTCTCATCTAGAGAAGGCTGATATTTTGACAGTGGATGTTCTAGACATATGATAGGTTATGAGAACTGTCTGGTTAATATCAAGTCTTGTCCTACCAGGTTTGTCACATTTGGTAATAGTGCTAGCAAATAAATCAAGGGAATGGGAAGGGTTGCTGGTACTGGACTTCCCAGTTTAGATGATGCATTTCTTGTAGAAGGATTGACTGTCAATTTGATCAGCATCAGTCAGTTATGTGATCAAGGGTTAAAGATAAAATTCACTAGGTCTGAATGCTTGGTTTCTAATGAAAAGAATGAGATTCAGGTGAAGGGAGTTAGAACCAAAGGTAATTGCTACTTGTGGGTTCCTCAAGAAACCACATGTTCTTCTACCTATTTAATTCTCAAAGAGGAGATTGTGGCTGTAGAGGACCTTGAAGATATTCGTAAACTTAAAAATGAGAAACAAATCATTATTGCCAAACCAAAAGTGGCAGCATCTCAACATAAATCAAAGTGAGAAATTAAGGGGAAATTGGGAATCTGTCCTTATGAGAAATTATGGCAATCATTATTGATTAAGCATGCAAATAGATTTTTCTCTCTCCATTTAATACTACACGATATTCCTTGCAAGTCTTTGCACCCTTACCATATTTTTCAAATTTTCAAGAAATATCCTTACAACTACCCTACTGTTTTCACTCTCCCTCACATCAGTAAACTGTTCATCTCTTGCTTTCTCTCTAGTATCACTCAGAACATGTTTCTCAACATGAAATCTGAATCCAAGATGTCCAACACTCTTGTTTCAACTCCTAGCAAGTGCTCTGAAGAGAAAAGTGTTGCCACTCCAACGGAGACTAGGGTTTCACCTTTAACGACCAAGGTGTTCTCACCGAACATTATCACTAATGTTGTACCTATCTTAGTTGTTGTTCCTCAAGCCACAACGAAAGGATAATTCAAACCTTCTAGTGTAAAGAAAGCTAAAACCTCAAAGGTAAGTAAAGACTCGTCTTCTTCCAAGAGTGTTCAAAAACCCCGTAGTAATAGAAAATCTGCATCCTCTGGTACCAAGAAACCTCGATCTATGAGAAGCCTTTATCTTGATCCTCTTCCTACCCCTAAGGAATCCTCTATTTTGAATGTTGATTTACCCTCTAAAAAAATTAAGGTTGAACCTGCTATTGTTTAGATTAATGTGAATGATAATGAGTCTGCCAGTATTGAAGAACCTAATGACTCTGTTAACTTAGGTCGATTGGATTTGAGTACTATTGTTCAAGAAACGAGTGATAAGAGTGTTCTAGGATCACCTCCCAGATCTGTAACTACTGATCCTGGCTCTAGTGTTGTGCCAGATGTTGAGACATCTTTGGCCCAAACTGAGCAACTTTTTGAAAGTCCTCAGGAAAACCCTAATTTGAGTAAGGCTGGAAAGATAACCATTGATAGAAATTTGCGCATGTTTGTTGCTAGTGTTCTAAAGGAAAATAGATCTGAGGTTGGGCCAGATGTTTCTATGCCCGTTGTTCAAACTACTCTACACATTGAGAACCATCCAGAAAAACCTCAAAGTGAGGCGGATACAAAATCAGTTTCCTTTGATCTCTCTGAGCATAATGACCAGGAAGAAGTGGATGTCAATGAGAAAATTGGCTATGTGAGGAAGAAATGATGATTGATAATGACGGAAGGCTTTTTGATAAAGAAGCAAATGCTGAACCGAGAACTGTTGAAGCTGTCCATGAATTGATTTCAAGTGATGGGACATTGTCTAAGAAATTAGCTGCTAGTATTGCCAAGAGGTTAAGGGCCAAGAAAGGGAAGATTGATGCCTCGACAAGCAAACAACCTAAGTCTACGAAGAGTACAATAAGTGTAGGACCTGAGAAAAGTTGGATCAAGGTTGTGACCCCTACATCCAAGAAGAAATCTCTAAAAAGGAAGAAAGCCCCTTCTAGTGATTCTGAATATGAAGTGAATGCTGAATTAGATGTCCGGGACATCGTGCCCTCTGCAAAAAATGTTGTAGCAGGGAAAAAGATACATTCAAATGTTCCAGAAGTGGCAATTGATAACATTTCCTTTCATTCTATGGAAAATGTTGAGAAATGGAAGTTTGTTTGTCAAAGGAGGTTATCTCTCAAAAAAGAACTTAGGAAGGATACACTTGAGGTTAAGGAAGTGGTGAGTCTCATTGAGCATGCATGGTTGATGAAAAGTGTTGCTGGACTGAGTAAGTGTTATGAAATGTTGCTGAAGGAGTTCATAGTGAATATTCGTACTGATTTCAACAACAAGAAGAGTAAGGAATATCAAAAGGTGTATGTGAGGGGCAGGTGTATTGAGTCCTCTCCTGAGGTCATAAATAGGTTCATGGGAAGAAATGAGGAAGAACAAGCTGAAGTTGAAGTCAGTGATAACATGGTTTATTGCAATTTATTTGCTACTAGGATATAACCTTGACTAAATTTGCTTGCTACTTCTAGCCCTATCTGTTTCTTTGCATGTGACTGGTTCTTTCCATGTGATTGCTAATAGTTTTATTTTGTCATAACTTCTGCTCATAGGATTTCTTGATTTTTTTAGCATTTTTCTAATTTATGGCTAAAAATGGGGAGTAATGTGAATTCCCGAGATGTGTTTGAATTCGGATGAGAAGGAATAATGATGCTGAGTAGGAGTTGTATGGTTGTGTTCATAAGGGGGAGCTTTGTGACAGGGGGTTCTACTGATTCTATGATGTCAGACAAGATGTCTTGACATTGAATTTAGTTTTGTTTGCTGAATTGATGGCTATGCAATTCAGGGGGAGTTCTTGCTGTTTTGTGATGAAGTTTTTTTGGGTCTTGTTGTGAGTTTTTCCGTTGTGTGTGCCTCTGTTGTGTTTTGTGAATGTTCTTGTTGATTGTTGTTGATTGATTGTAGTTCTCCAGGTTTCTATGCAAATGTTGTTTTAGTCAAAATTTTCCAAAGGGGGAGATTGTAAGTTCTGTGGTTTTAGATTGGCAGAAATTTTGTTAAAACAGTTTTCAACAAGATGTTGAGACAGATGTCGTGACAAGTTAGTCAGACAGCATGATCAACATGATGTTGGGACATGTGGCCAGGACATGTTATACCAGAAGTTTAGGGCTGGGATGATTTGGTATTTAAAGTGTGAGATTTGATAGTGTTTTAATTCACACAGTGTCGCAATCCAATGAGAGACATTTTAGGAACTTCTGTCTTGACAGATTTGCTTGTAATTTTAAAAAGGGTCTTGGAGCCTTTTTAGGAAACTTTATGTTTAGTTCTTATTATTATGCAGGAGATCGTGCAAGTGATTTAAAGTTGATGCCTTGTGATATGCGTTTCAAGAGCCCAAGCACATGTTATTGTGATGTCTATTTAAAGGAGTTTTCTAAACCTAATGAAGCAGAGAAGCCGTGTATTGAAAGACATGGTATTAGGGTTTAGAGTGTCTTTGTTCTTTGTGATCCTCTCTTATGTATTTTGACATCTGAGTTGGACTGTGTTGTTTGTGCATTTGTAAGCCATTCATGTACTTCTTAGGTACTTAAATTGGACTGAGTTTTGAGTTGTAATCACTCCTAAGCTTTTAAGCAAAGAGTGGATTTTGCGTGTCTTTCGAAGTGTGACTTCCAGTGTTCTTTACTATTGAGTTTGTCACTGTTGTGTGATTGGTGAGAAGTGAGAGGGGTCTAATATCTAGGAGTTCCTATGTAGAAGTTAGCACAGGTAGTGATTAGGTGAGAAGCTTGTAAACCTGTGGGTGTTTGTTGTGGCTTTAAACTAATACTATTATAGTGGATTTCCTTCCTGGCTCAAATGCCCCCAGATGTAGGTGATGTTGCACCGAAATAGGTTAACAATTGACTGTGTTATTATTTACATTCAAGCTCTTATTTTTTCTGCATAAGTGTTGGTTTCTGTCTTGATCCCAGTATCCTGACATCTGTCTTGAAATCTGGTATCCGCGTGACATAATTTCAGACTTAAATCGAGGTGAACGTCTCCAGGCTCCACCACTTAACACCCCTGGATTTTCTAGAGCCGAAAGGAGGGCGGGGGAGGGGGTGCTTCGACTATGTTGAGGTGAGTGCACCTTATACGTGAATCATGTCTTAAATGATTGAGTCATGCCGTCCTGCATGGAACACACAATATTCTTTGTAATTGCAACATTTGAAAATTAGGATATCAACTATCAAAATTGTGTTGCGTCTTTACAGAATATCTAACTAATAAAAGCACATGTACGTATACGGTGTCCTATATTCTATCGTATTCTTTTCAATTAGTTGGGGCGGTGGTGTAGCCGGCCTTATCTTCGTTTTCCCGATGGGGTGATGGTCTTCTTCGCATTCCTCTGGATCTTAGTGACAAGCGGACACCACAAACTATCAACTTCGTTGAGGATGTAGCTTGATGAAGACCTGGAGACACGAAAATTACCTTTTTGAATATTCTGGAGCAATACCTTCTGAATGATGACGTAGCTATTCCTTCACTCCCATCTTAGTCTGGCGTGAATACTTGTTGCGATCCATCGAAGTGTGTTTGGTGATCTTTTTATAGGAGACATAGGAGTTTGTCTTATGGCGTGTGGTCGGCTTTTTTTTTTTTGCCATGGGTATGCTCCTACAAGGGTGGGGTTCCTCAAGAGGCTTGTCTTCCGGCCCCTATAGATGGATTTTGATTCGCTTCCTTCACTCGACACCCTTATATAAGCAAAATGATACCGTGTGTGTTATTGAGTATAGCTGCCGACCAGAGATGTCCTTAATGAGACTTCGATGCCCTGCTACAGTAGTCCAGGTGCCTTTTCCCTATGCTTATCAAATGAATTGCTATTATCCTGCAGGTCCGCCTATGGAGTTTCGGTGGTTTAGTCGTGCCAGACCGAGAATTGATGCTCGAAGGATGTTGCTTATGAGTTATCTCGTACAAACTTTTGCACCGATGGAACCCGTTACAATTGTTATGCAGTTCGTAATTGTAGATTGCTCAATGTTCTTTCTATTTAAACCTACGTGCGCTCGAACACCTTCATTTCTTGATACAATGCTCAATAACCATAAGGAAGAGGAGTCTTACCAACAAAACGTTGCTTGAAGGATCAAAGTGATGAGAAGGAAGCACGACAATATGGAGTCGAAATGTCTAACCCTTCACGTCATTGTGGCGTGTAGCAAAATCTACGATGATCACTACTTCAAACGCAAATATTATGCATTGAGAATTCATTTCTCTTGTTCGTAATTAGGTATCTTTGGCTGCAAATTGAGTTTCATCGCGATATATCAAATCTAGCCTGAGGCGACTTTCATTCGCTGTTCGGTGGTTCTTTGCCACCTGGAGAGAATGCTCCGAAGATGAATCTACATCAACACTAGCTATGAACTTGCCGTATCTTCAAGTCATCACGGTAAGTATTACATTAACGACGAATAATTGAGGTAACTCAAAATCAGAAGGTTGATCAAGTGTTGTTAGTACGATCTTGAAGGTGATTCCCTTTATTCTTTAGTAATTTTATTGTAGATCGGGATTTGGATCTAGGATCATTTGTTCTTTTACTTTGCATAGTTTCAGTGGGAATTAGAAATAAGGAAATTTGATGGATCGAAGTTAAAATGATGATTGATCAGATCAAACACGAAAGGCCTTTGCATTTGATCCTGATCACTCGTGATTCAGCAATCCTTGAAGGTTATGCACTGACAAATTGAAAATTAAATCTTGAAAATCGCTGAAAACGGAAGAAACAAAAGTCGATTCCATCAGACGACGTCACTATTCCATCTAGGAACCATAATTTAATGTAATTGAGGAACTGATAATCTTGAACCAGTGACGCTGATCTCAAGTACGGTTGCGCAAGACAGACTCGCAAGGTTAACACTCTAACGCCTAAGTCAGTTCAAGAGTCAAAATGAGTGTAATGAAAAATGAAGATCATAAAATGTACCTTGTTTTTTTATGTGAATCGACTTTTATACCTTTAATCAAGTAGAGTGAATCTGAGATTAATTGAGCCAACCTATTTAAACATTTAACCGTCGCAAAAGAATCACACTTTCAAATTATTTAAAACAACTTACGTACCTTTACTAAATATCTACACAATAAATCAACAACTCTAAAATAGATCCCAAATCCCACCATAAAAACGCTAAAATTGGGTACTCAAGCAATATATAGATGCTATAATAAATCATTGGATGCTTAAAAATTTTATCTAAAATTTATTGGAGAGAATAAAGTATTTTAGGATTTTAGGAAGAAAATGGGATTATTGAAGTGAAAAATTTATCTAAATACTACGATTTTCGGCAGCCATAATTGATTTTGCAGTAGAAAGAATTCAATGACCATGACACAATGACATTCTTAGAACTTTCCTTGTACCCCACTTACCTCCATTCTACTAACTTCTACAAATTTACAAACAAACAACTGAACTCTGACACACACAGAGTCCCAAACAAGATAAACTCTTGAAATTTCTTGGGTAGAAAACATGGTGGTCAAAGTGTACGGTCCAACCTATGGTTGTTCGAAAAGGGTGTTGGCGTGTCTCTTTGAAAAAGAAGTAGAGTTTGAAACAGTTGATATTGATCTCTTCAAGGGAGAGCATAAACAACCCGATTTCCTCAAACTGCACCCTTTTGGAGAGGTTCCTCTTATTCAAGATGGTGATTTTACCCTTTATGGTTAGTTACATCACCCCTTTACTATTTTCTCCATGTATTTTTATTTGGTGCTATGTAGTTTTAAAGATTACCCTTAAGTTTCCTGCACCTTGTAGATCGCTAATATTTTCAACCTTGTATCAAAATGATACTAATATAATAATTTCACACAAAAATTTCAGAATCTCGAGCAATAATCAGATACTATGCAGAAAAGTACAAGAACCAAGGAACTGAATTATTAGGAAAGACAATAGAAGAAAGGGGCCTAGTGGAACAATGGCTTGAAGTGGATGCTCATAGCTTTCAGCCACCAATCTACAACTTGGTCATCCAAGTTCTGTTTGCTCCATTAAAGGGTGTTCCTTCTGACCAAAAACTGATTGAAGAGAGTGATGAAAAGCTCAAAAAAATGTTAGATATTTATGAAGAAAGATTATCAAAGACTAAATACTTGGCTGGTGATTTTTTCAGTCTTGCTGATCTTAGCCATCTTGGATTTGGTCACTATTTGGTGAATCAAACTGGAAGAGGAAGTTTGGTTAGAGAGAGGAAACATGTGAGTGCTTGGTGGGATGATATTAGTAGCAGACCATCTTGGAAGAAGGTTCTAGAGTTATATAAATACCCTGTCTAATGGTTCTTCTTGTGAACTATATTTCAAACACACCAAATAAGTGATATATGGATTGAGAATAAAATGGAGGCTACTGCAATGTACTGATCTGCTGTTTGATATCTAGTTTAGTTTATTCAAGACTTCTAGTTAAGATTTTGTAGGAAGCTCCAAAAATATGTATGGTTTTGTTAAATTTGGTTTCAGTAATAAAATTTGATGTTTGAGGTGTGATTTTAAACTCTTATTCGAGTATATATTTTATGACATTATAATTTGAACAAATTTATAATATAAAAAAATTTGTTGTTCTGGAATTCACAACATTGCCCTAACTTGGTTTTTTGCCACATTATGATTTTAGAGGTATTTTGTGTCCAAAATTTACTTTTTGTAACCAGTGATGTCATATTGTTCAAATGCAACTTGAAGTTTATAGAATAAAGTATAATGTAGTGGGATGATGATGTCACAACACAATTCTTTGGAAACTAACTATGTCCAAAATTTAATTTGTTTATTTTTTCTCTCTCTTTTCATGTGCTTTCCCAAAACATGTGCCACACTTTTCATTTTGTGCATGTTTTTCTTTCTCTTCGACCATCTTTTAGGTCTGGCATCTTCTTCGTCGTCTTTTTTCTTTCTGTTTGAGTTTTCTTCAGAAGGTCATGTTCTTCTTCATCTTCTTTGATAACAAAGCAGTGATGATTTTTTATATATTTTATTCAAACTTTGGGAGAAGAGATGTTTCATGGCAAGGCGATAATGTAACTGTCGAACAACATTAGTTGTATTTCGTCCAGATGCAAGACGCAACCATTGGGAACCTCTTCTGTCGCATGTTCGAGAAAATGTGAATCTGAGCCTTCTTTTGGTCATTCGTCTGGGAAAATTTGTTTGATATTTAGGGTTTTTTGTTTGTAAATTTTGAAACCCTAAATCTGCAATTAATTTGAACGAAATCTGAACAAAGAACCCAAGATCTGTACTTATTTTGTTTTTTATTCTAATTAATTTGGCTTGAAAGTGATAGGGTAAAATGTTTGAAGTCTGTAAGTATTTTGTTTTTTAGTCTTATTAATTTGGCTTGAAATCTGAACTAATTAAGTATTTTCTAATTAATTTGTTTGAAAGTGGTGCTAATTAGTTGCTTTGTTGCAGGTGGTATAGGGTAAAATGTTGATGGTTGATGCAGTGCGACATCTTCTGGAAAATGTGCAACAAGATTCTCATAACCACTACTTTGTTTTACTTTCTTATAGGCAATTTAGTCTATATTTTTTGCACGGTTAGTTAGTTTGTTTTACTTTATGACAATTCTTGCATTGGTTTAGTAGATGTGTGTCGTTGAATAAAATTTAGATTTGGTAAATATTTCCTTTTATTGTTTTCTTTGCCCATTAACTTTGTTGATGTTGTTATCGTTTTAACAATCTGATTCTCCAAAAGATGAACTCATTCAAGGTTACATTTAGTATTTCAATGATATTAGTCTAATTTTGTGTTTGTAACATAGTCATTAATCTTGAAGGATTGTATACCTCACGTATTTCACTTAAAATCTCAATTCAATGTGAATAGATTTTTTCTAATATTAATGGCTTAACTTGCTTACAGCATTCAAATGTTTGTTAGAAGGAAAATGGAGTGATTTCCATTGTTGGTTGTTCATAGTTTGTATAGTTCTATTGAATTTAATATATTGTGACAATTATTATTTGATTACCATGGACATTTCTCCTTATATGAGAGCAAGTTATGAAACTTTCGTGATCGGAAATCCCAGACCATACCAATAGAGTCGACCGGAGTATCGCAACACATTATTCTCTGTATTTGAAGTATTGGGCTACATGCAGGTATGTTACAACTACTGTTGAAACAATACAACTTTCAGATTAGAAATGACTATTGTATTATAACTATACTTTATTGATGATATATAATTTATTTTAGAAAGTTGATAGATTGGATTAAGTGACTACACAGACATAACTTGCCGCCTTTGATTATAACTGTCTTTCTAAGGTAATGTGATACATCATATTGTATTGTATTCGATGTTCTAAGGCACATCTAACATGATATTAATATGGATATGTAATTCATGCATAGGAGTTTTGCGTTAGGGATGTGCGCCTACAATATCTACAGAGCTATTGATCATTTAAGACAATGTCATCTATATCTAATGATGGTGTTATAGGTGTTGGAAGCACTTAACCCCTATTTATAATGATTGGCTAGATTTCTTGGTATCATTTTTTGGTTTTGCACTGATGACAAACTTGAAGTTTTGTAGTTAGGTACATGTTCTGGAAATCACAAATTTGGCCTAATTGGGAGAAAATTAGTTTCATGGCAGTGATGACAATGGGGGAAGAGTTGTTTCATGGCAAGGCGATAACAATGCAGTGATAATTTTTTATATATTTGATTCGAACATTGGGAGAAGAGTTGTTTCATGGCAAGGCGATAATGTATCTATCGAACAACATATGTTGTATTTCGTCCAGATGCAAGACACAGCCATTGGGAACCTCTTCTCTCGCATGTGCGAAAATATGTGAATCTGAGCCTTCTTTTGATCATTCGTTTAGGAAAATTTGTTTTATATTAATGGTTTTTTGTTTGTAAATTTTGAAGCGCTAAAAAGGTTATTTTTGTGATACGAACTTGAGATTAACATAATGGCCATCAGCAGAGATGCAAGCAACTGGTTCTTAGAGGCCTGCGTGGATATAGTTGTGTTTTGCAGACAAGCAGATGGACATACATATAGTTGTATTTTGGCACCATCAGAGTTGGAAACGTGATCTGCAGACATATTGTGGAATGTGCCTATTTTAGCATGGTTATTATCCTGGGGATTATTAGAAGCATTAGGACTTAATATGCCTCAGGGTTGGTCCAACAGAGGTATTTGTTTGTTAGTAGTATTTTTAGAATTTAGATTGTTGTGTTTAATTTCTATTTACTGAAACAACTTGACAACATCATGTCCATTGTATCATATGAATAGGTTCATCAAATGAGTCGACTTCGGAGTTTTTCCGGTTCAACGTTTGTCTTTTAAAGAATGTGTTTTATGAAAATTATGTGCAAGTGTGTCTCTTGTGATTCAAAGAAGAGTTTCTTTATAATGTATGGTTGGTCAATTATGTTGAATTATCTCTTTGTGGGTGTTTGAGTGCAGTTTGAGGCTGGAAGCATATTCTAAATGATTCACGGTTGATGATACATGGTTGGTGCTGTTACAGCTGCTATTGAGGCTTCTCCTGTAGTCATGCTACTGCAAAGAATGATGTTGAAATATCCCTAAATTTAGGAATGCAGGTAAATCATATTTCTGCAAAACCTTGATCAATTTAGTCTTCATTATCCCATTAATTGAGAATTTTGAGATTCTTAATTTGTATATATATATATAATATTCAAATTTAATTTATGCCTTTGAAATCTATTTACCACTTATAATGTAAATAGGATTTTGGGCCCATAATAACTATATACAATGTTTTGCTTCCCAATGTGTAACACCCTGTATTATTTTAAATGCTCAATTGGATATCAGATGAGCTTTTGTTTATTCTATCCTTGGATAGTTGGGTTAATGGAATCCTCTAAGTATTTTAAGTATTGTTATTTGGTATCAATAGAGGATTTTAAGGTAACTCTAATAATTGATCAATTGGGTTGAGACGATAAAATATCAATCAGAGATATTTTACTTTATCAGATTATATTATATTATAAAGTTTATATATATATATATATATATATATATATATATATATATATATATATATATATATATATATATATATGTTAGAAAGAGAAAGAAAAAGATAGAAGAATAAGAAGAAAGGAGAGGAAGAAGAGAAAGAGAGAAAGTGGAGAAAGGTGAAGGAGAGGAACTCATGGATCATCACCATCTTCTTCAAACTCCTCTTCGATTATCGGGTGGGTTCTAGTTAGACACTCTAAGTCTAGAAATATAAGTTTTGGGCTTAGGTTAGATTCGAGAGAAAATGGAATCTAACAGATGAAATTCGATATAAATTGCGTAGTGTAGTCGTAATATGCATGTGATGAATTGATGATACTTGTTTTGATGTTTAGAATTGATTTGGTGGGTAAAAGATGAATTTTGGACCCTTGAAATCATGGGAAATGCAGCATAAAATTCTGTATCTGATGCGTACCGCCGGGCGGCGCTTTGAGCGTCGGGCGATGCAAGGCCTGCGCCGCTGCTCCGCCGGGCGAAAGCCAAGGGGCGCAACATGTCACGTTTCTATAACTCTTGAGTTTTGGGATATGGGTTTGACGCCGCTGCTTCGCCGGGCGAAGCACAGGCGAAGGGGGCACCGCCAGGCGAAAATTGGTACCGCCGGGCGCTCCTGGGAATTCTCAATAATTATATTTTCTTTAAAACCCCATAACTTTTGATCCATAACTCGGATTGAGACGTTCTTGGTATCATTGGAAAGCTATGACAACCCTCTACCCAATAAAAAGTGAAAATATTGAGTATGATGTGGGATTAATTATTTAGTGGCATTGGAATGATAACAATGTTATGTGATATGTTGAAATCCATATCTTTTGGATCGTAAATCCGATCGAGGCATAATTATCGCCGATGTAAAGCTGTGAAAATATCCTACGGGATGAGAGTGAGAATATTGTTTTGTTACCCGATTAACTGAATCGAAGGGAACCCAAAAGTTATGTTTTATGTGATGTGTGATTATATGTATTTACTTGTAATATTTGTGTTATGCCATATCTAGCTAATATTGTTATTAAAATGAATGAGAGAATATGCATGTTAAAATATGAATTAGGAAGAGTGAGGAAACTTTACCCCAGAACTAAATGATATGATTCTAGGTTATGACTAGAAATTGATAGAAACTTTGGATGGCGACGCTTGTGCATTCATTGACGAGTTCTGGTCTGGAGTAGATAACCTAGATGGCGATGCTCGGGCAGTTGTTGTATAACGGTGCATCCGTGACGAGTATTGGTCTAGGAGAGAGTAAACACTAGTATGGAACATGTGTGAACCATTGTGGTTTTGTGATAAGGCAAATGAAGCCTTAAGGCGAATGTGGCCTTGTGATTATCGAATACAATCACGTTGTGTATATGATCACGTAATTGTAACCTTTTATCTTGAGGTGTAGTTTCATGAGACTCGAGCTCCTCCTCTGAAACATATGCACAATTACTTGGCAGGTTTGATTCCCGCGTGTAGTACGAATGGAACCTACGGGTAGAGACTTGTGATGGTTAACAGGTCATGTGAAGTGACGGTTCACGGCTAACAGGACGATGTTCCCGAATCCATGTCGTATGTCAAGTAAGTTACAAGGATCCATGACTCGGGTCGACTTCTAGACGTAGAAGCGGACAGGAAAAGGGAATGCCTTGGTAAGGTTATCGATTAGTGATATTCTTGAGTTAACAGGCTCAGGACATATTTTATGAGTTAACAGACTCATGGCATGTTTCCATATAGTGTGAGTTTGGGAGATTGTGAACTCAAGGTCATTGTCCCTTCCCCTTGACTTGAGTTAGGATTGATAAAACCTTGTAAAGCCGAGAGAATCTATAAGATAGGGAACTCATTGAGATTTTATGTATCTCACCCCACTATAGTTGCTTTATTTCAGGTGTGGTTTGCAGGTCCTATTTTCAAGTGGAGCGATGCTTGGATGTTTCAAGGGAAGCTTAGTTAAGCTTATTCCGCTGTGTATTTTATCGTTCTTGTACAATGAGGAATATGGTATATTATTCTTAGATTTTTATCTTTGGCTAGTTCCATACCTTGTACCATATATTATTTTTTGTTTTCAGGAAATGGTCAAGTATGTGAATTACGCCATTAGGCACTTATGATGGTGTCAGTACCAAATAAAATGTGTGTATTGTATTATTCTAGATATATATTATACAGGGCATTACACAATGCCCGATATTAAATAATAATGTATTTAAAAATTAATGATAACCTTGACCATTAGTATTCAATACCATTAGTATTCAATAACCAGCAATGGTTATTGAACTACCCAACCAATAATGACAGCCCAAATAAAACTTTTAGAATCTCAATGTAAACAGAAGACGAGAAATCAAATAAATCATTATATAAACAAATTTCCACTTCTTATTTTCACACAACCGGCATCATTGAAGAAGGAAAACCAACATGAGTTCGAATGATGCAGTCCATACCCAACAAAGTTCAGCTGTCCAACAACCAACTTCAGATGTTCAACAACCAACTTCCGATGTTCAACAACCAACTTCACATGTTCAACAACCATTTGAGGCGCAACAAGTCCAGGCCGAGGAAGCTGTCCAGAGCCTACACTCGGTTGCAGTTCAAAGAAGACGGACCAAGAGGAGAAATAACAGATCAAGAAGGATACAGAAGAAACGTACGTTCGATTCAGATGATGAAAACTTAGCACCAATTGGTTGGAGCAACTTCATGTCGTTCAGGCCTTTTAGATTTGACTATTAGGAGTTTTATTTGTCTTAATCTTGTAACTTTGGCTTCTAAATCGAGCAGTTTGAATGATATGGATTTCAATTTATTTTAATGAAATTATCGTTGCTTTTATGATTTCCATTTATGTGTTATATAGTTTTAATCTTCTGTGTAAAAAGTTTCCTGTTACATCATTCACTGATTCTGGGGAAGAGTTTGTTGAACGTATGCATGTGCTTCCATGTTAACATGTTCAAAGTATCTCATATAACTAACACCAATAAGTATGAAATATTTAAGTTATAATGTGTTTGAAGAAGGATTTACAAAGTTCTAAAGTTGTTGTCATTAAATTGTTAAAAAAGTTCAATTTTGGTTTTGGTGAAGCAAACACCGTTCTTCTCCCTCATCTCAATTTGGTTTTGGTCATTAAATTGAATTAAGTTTTTTCTGAAATGTATGATATTGTAATGAAGTGATCTATAATGATTGGTTACATTTTAATGAAGGGTTTTGTGAACTAATTAAGTATTTTCTATTTAATTTGTTTGAAAGTGATGCTAATTAGTTGCTTTGTTTCAGGTGGTATAGGGTTAAATGTTGATGGTTGATGTAGTGCTACATCTTGTGGAAAATGCTCAAGAAGATGAACTCATTCAAGGTGACATTTAGTATTTCAATGATATTACACTAATATTAACACCTCACAGAATCCAATTAAAATCTCAATCAAATGTGAATAGATTTTTTACAATATTAATGGCTTAAGTTCCTTACAGCATTTAAGATGTTTGTTCGAAGGAAAATGGAGTGATTTCTATAGATGGTTGTTCGTAGGAAAATGGAGTGATTTCTCCTGATATGAGAGCAAGTAATGAAACTTTAGTGATTAGAGATCCCAGACAATACCAATAGTGTCGACGGGAGTTTTGGAACACAGTAATGTCTGTATTAGATACAGACATAAGTTGCCGCCTTTGATTATAACCGTCTTTTTAAGGTAATGTGATACAACAAATTGTATTCTATTTGATTTTCTAAGGCACATCTAACCTGATATTAATTTAGAAATCTGATTCATGTTAGGAGTTTTGCGTTAGGGATGTACGCCTACAATATGTACAGAGCTATTGATTATTTGAGACAATGTCATCTATATGTAATGAAACACTTAACCCCTATTTTTTCCATACGTACTAAATCATGTAAGGTAAGCTAAAGTGAATGAAGTATTTTCTGAAATGTCTGATATTTTCATGAAGTGATTATAACATGGAGAATTGGTGTTGCGAGAGAAATACAATTGTTTGTCCCTTTAGTGAAGCAAGAATCACTTAACAATGCAGTGATGATTTTTTATATATTTGATTCGAACATTGGGGGAAGTGTTGTTTCATGGAAAGGTGATAATGTATCTATTGAACAACAATTGTTGTATTTCGTCCAGATGCAAGACGCAGCCAATTGGAACCTGTTCTCTCGAATGTGCGAGGAAATGTGAATCTGAGCCTTCTTTTGTTCATTTGTCTTGGAAATTTAGTTTGATATTAATTGTTTTTGTTAACTTTTGTTTCATTTTCTGTTTTCAAGAAGATTTTGTGGTACAACTACATGATGTTTGCAAATGTCCTTACAAAATACTGGTTATGTTATACTGCTTCTTCATGTTATGTTTATTTGAGGTCATTTCATAGTTTGAGAACAAATATACATGTCTTAATGGCTAACCGTATTCTTTTTGTCTTAGTAGTGGAACAAATGTGTGGGAAAAAAGTGGACCTGAGAAAAGAGGTATATGATTTTATTTATGTTCCCATTATATTTTTTCTGTTAGATCAATTATAGATACTTTTTTTTTAGTTTTTACTTTGCTGAAGAAATTCAACTGATTGAAATAATTTGTTGCAGAATGTTAACAATAATTTATTCAATTCACCAGTCTTGCAAAAATCAACTACAGGAGTTATCTCCAACCTTAGATAAGTGTGAGCCTTCAAATTGGTGCAGTCAAATGCGAAGCTTCACTTTTCAAAACAGGTTGTTTGTTTGATTTTACTTGGATCTCCATTTGATGCGAGTTTGTACATCAAAAGAGTAATGTATCAGAACTGGACAATATCCAAGTACCTGTCCTAACTATTATTTCTCTCTCATCTCATTAATTTTATAATAATTTATTTATGTTCTAATACCTATCCCCATTAGCCACAGTTCATGACAGTAAAGAGTATTCTAATCATGAACAATAATGATGCAGGCTAGGTAGGTTATAAAGCCAAGGAAAGAGTGGTCTAATCTGAAGGGTTTTTAAAAACAGAGTGTCATAATGAAATTCTGATACCAGATATGTGATGTTAAGTGCGATGTCACAACAACACACTCTGAACAATGGACAATAACACACAACAGATGAACACACAGAATTGTTAACCCAGTTCAGTTCAAACAACTTAATCTGGGGGCTACCAAGCCAGGGATGAAATTCACTACTTGTAGAATTAAATTACAGACTCAACAACCCAGTTGACAATCTCCTAATCTTAATTCCTACTAGTGACTTTCTACCTAAGAAACCACTTAGGTATGAGAACACTACTCAATCCCTAAAACCTCTCAAAGAACACCCTCTTTGAGAAACCTTGATCCTGCTTCACAGCTTTGATCAAGTAACAACTCTCTATCGCTTCACAGCTTCTAAGAGATGACAGAAAACAACTCACCAATTCAACCTAGAATGGTGTATACAAAACTCGTACAAAATACTCAAGACACTCAGCCTATGCTCTTGATCTTCTCTCTGTATTTCTGTACCTTCTTCCTTTGATCTATGCGCTTTATATAGCCACCTGAATTGGGCTTGGACCCCTTGCAATATTTGATCTGATTTGTTATTTAAAACTGAATCTTCAAAACAGATTTTATCCCCCAAAATCTTTTTAAATCTTCACCTTTTAAATCTCCTACAAACCTGCATCAAATCTCTATGCAACAGAGAATATCTATCCCAAGATATCCGCAACTAATGAGACTGACAGCTCTCCCAAAATCCAGCTAAAACGCAAACCCTAACAACATCACTAAACCTGATGTTATTAATTCTGCAGACCTGATGTCACAACATCGCATGTGACATCAGACATCCAACTTCAGCAACTTAACTTCTTAACATAAACCAATGTTAAGACTCAATGTTAAGACATCACCCATGTGACATCAACATTGAACAACCTTTGTTTTACCAAAATTCTAGCCAATCCAAGAACCAACAATCTCCCCCTTTGGCTAATTTTGGCTAAAACAATCTCTGCAACATCAGAGACTTCAGCAGCGGATAAACATGAATATTTTACCAACCTTCACAGCAGCATTTCTTCATCACAGCTTCATAATGCACACTCCAATACTCTGCTACATACTTTAGCACTAACTGGTAGCAGCATATCTTCAAGCAGCTGCACCGACTTCAAACTTTAATCAGCAGCATAGGGCAAGCACCCCCTCAAAGCAAGAACTAGCATAACCAGCTGTTCAACATGCACACTCCCCCTCAACATCTGCAATTCAGTAACTCACTAGCTGCACTCCTTAGCATTGCAAGCATTGCAACACCTTGACTAACTCTTGGCTAACTCTCCCCCTTTTTAGCCGTAATTGGACAAACCTCAACATGCAAGTCCTACTCACTACAGTTAGTCCTAAACATGCTCTCATTGTCAGTCTAAAGTCAGCATGCAAGACACGACAAATCATAGAACATAAAAACATAAATAGTGCATAAACAAGCACAATATTCAAATTACATAACAGGCACTTCAAGTGCAGAAACAAAAACAGCAAAAAGTAAACCTAAACTACTATCAAGAAAAGGTAGCAGGGAAACTAGTCTTCATTAGAGCTGGCCCCATCTTCATCATCAGTGCTAGGACCACCTTCTTCAGAACCTGGTTCTTCAACCTCATCATCACCTTGTTCCAAGGATTTGATCATCTGCTCAATTCTCAACTTCCTAGCAGTGCTAGTACTGATAACCACATCAAGATCCTTGCATGTTGCCTTCAATTCTTCAATCAACTCAGCTTTAGACCTGGCCTGTTTAACACCAGAACTTGATGTTACAACAATGTCTGGAACATGATGTCCAGCAAACAACTTAGGATGCAAGGACAAGTCTGACTCCCTCTTGCAAGCTATATCTGAACTTGTTAAAGTTTCAGGATGTTGCTCCAAGATGATTCCACAAACCAGGGATGGGAATGCTATGGGTAGCTTGATAGCATTTGTTTCAGCATGTTTCACCACTTGCTCAAAGATGTAGCTTCTATAGTCAAACTTGATCTTCTTCCCAACAGCATAGATAAACCTACCCAATCCAACACCTATTGTTGTCTTGTGGTTTGTTGGCACCCAGTTAGCTGCACCAATCCTATGTAGAATGGCATACTTGATGCTGAGTTTGCTAGCCTTTAGCTTCCCTTTCAATGGCCAAACCTTCACTTGTCCAGCAGTAATCTCCTTGCAGATATCATTATCAGTAGACTCAAGATCACTATACTCTTCATCATCTCTTCCTAGATATTTGTTGATGATACTTGGAGAAAAATTAATACACTTCCCTTTAACAAAGACTTTCATGAATTCAGTGCTCCTCTTATCAGTAATGTTTACAGGAATATTCACAATAAACTCTTTGACAAGCCCATCATAACACTTTGGAAGTGCAGTCACAGTCTTCACCAGACCAGCAGCATTTATCAGTTCCATAATTTCCTCCATTTCCAAAGTTTCTATTCCAAGTTCCCTTTCCAAGGCTAGTCTTCTCTGACATACAAAGTTCCACATTGATGCACTACTGGCATAGTGGAAACAAATGTTGTCAATAGGTACTTCAGGAACTTTATCTGATATTCTCTTTAGGATAGTTTTCCTGACAGGTGTGATGTCTTGAACATCATCTTCGACATCATAGTCAGAATCTAAATGTTCCACAACCTTCCTCTTTCTTGTATTTATCTCCACTTTACTCCAAGATTTTGCTGGTCCAACAACAATGTTCTTCTTCTTATCATCAGATGACTTCTTAGGAGAGGGTTCAGCCTTCTTTCCCTTCCTTGTTTTCAACCTCTTTGCAATACTTGGAACAGCTTTAGCTATCACCTCATCATCTGATAAATTAACTACATTAATTACATCAGCATTATCTTTACCACCAAAAGCAGGTTCAGGTGATGTTCTAACATTTTCTTCAACATTTGTTTCCTCATGCATGTCTTCTCTCTGATCAGCATCTTCAATAACTGTCATTGCAAGTTGTTGAAGATTTGACTTACCTCCTTCCATGGTATCTTTCTCAGTTGCCATTTGATTCAAAGGAATTGAAATTCCTTTAACAGGGATGCCTTTGTCCAGTATTTTTGAGGCAAGATTACCCACCCTTTTGTCCATATTAAACTTCTCCTCAACCGACTGAGAAGTAGAAGATTTGGGCGCAGTTTTGTCGCCAAATAGAGCACTAGTAACAACCTTCTTTGTTTCATGATCCTTAAAGATAGTTGCAGGTCTTTTAGGAATTAGTTTAGTGGGTCTCGAAGTACCTGATTCAGGAAGAATTATCGAGATAGGCTCAATGTTCATAGGGTCAGATGCAGAACCTTCAATAGAGGAAACCCTAGTTGTTCTTCTTGTAGGACTTTGAGACGCAGTTTTCTTTAATGGTGAAGCCATGAATCCTTTGAGACAAGTAAGATTCAGAGAGGATTGATTCTTGAAGACGAAGAAGATGAACAGTTGTGAGAACAGGGCTTTGAAGAAACGTGATGTTGCAACAATAGGAAAAGATGGTCTCAGGTAAGGAGCTTGATTCTGAGTATCAGTTAATGACCAATCAATGAATTTCTCCCTCCATACAAACTTTCCTTTTAAATTTTTAAAAGGATTTACATCATAATTCATTAATTCTGATTGCCCTTTCAGTATCATTTCATGCTTGATGTTACCATCTGATGTTACAACATCAACCATAACATCACCATATGTGCTGACCTCTTTTGGTATCCATTGATAATAATTATCCTTGGATCTAGCACCCTTCAAAACAACCTGATTATGCTCATCAGTTACCACACACTCATCTTTGGTGTAGCTAACTTTATACCTGTCATCACACAGTTGGCTTATGCTGATCAAATTAGCATTCAGACCATTGATAAGAAGAACATTGTCAATTTCAGGTCCATCACCACATTTTACTCTTCCAACTCCTGTAACCACTCTTGTATCTCCATTTCCAAATATTACATCATTTGAAGAGCAAGCAACAGTAACTTCCAATTTAGCTTTGGATCCAGTCATGTGCTTTGAACATCCACTGTCAAAGTACCATGTATCCTTATCAAACTGTCTATCTAAAGTGTGGGTTGAAAGACATTTCACCTTCTCCTTAGGAACCCATTGTTTAACAACTTTGGGCCTGACCTCCTTTAGTTTTCTTTGAGGAGCAGATTGTGGATAACCATGCAGTTTAAAACAAGAGTACTGCATATGTCCAAACCTTCCATAATAGAAGAATCTAACTCTGTCATGTCTGAATTGGTTATATCTTCTACCATTATGATGATGATATTTTTGTGGCTCCCACCCATAATGTTGTCTCCTTCTTCCATAGTTGGCCTATCTTCTATGGTGCTGTTGTCTTTTACCATAGGTAGACTCACTCCTGAACTAAGGATGTTGTCTTCTAGGCTGTCTCCTATGGTGATGAGGCTTCTTTCTTCCATAGTAATGAGGCACAACATTGTTGTATCCATATCCATATCCATACCAGTTACCCTGATGTTGAGAAATCTGATGAAACCTGTTCTGATTGGACCTAACAGCCTCCATGCTCTTGTGATATTGAGGAGGCATATACTGACTAGCTCCTAGAGGCTGCTCCTTCCTTTGATGAGTACTATTTTTCTTCTCAACATTCTGTGGCTGAACAACCTTCTTAGGTGTAGGATCCTATCTCTTAGTTTGATGTTGAGATAATAGTTGAGACATCTCCTTCTTTGTTCCTGAAGTGCTTGCTTCAGCAGATACTTTTTCCTCAACCACAAATCCTATGCCTGACTTATCTCCAGCAACCTTTTCTGTCTGAAGGATCTTATCCAGTGTGTCTGTACCACAGTTCAGCATCCTAACAGATTTGGTCATATGATCAAGATGAGCTTTGACTAATAAGACTTCATTTTCCAAATCAGCTTTAGCAGTCTCAAGCTGAACAATCTGTTTCTTCTGTTTTTCACTTTCTTGACAGATTTCTGCACTCTTTAGACAAAGCTCTTGATAAGTGAATGTTAACTCCTCAAAAGTCAGTTCCTCATCACTTGAGTCACCATCAGAAACAACTGTTCCAGTTAAAGCTTTGACATGTTTGGCTGATTCTCCTTCACTTTCACTTTCAGAGTCTGACCAAGAAACTGTCATTCCTTTCTTCTACTTCTTCAGGAATGTGGGACATTCCTTCTTAACATGTCCATAACCTTCACACTCAAAGCACTGAACACCCTTGTCTTGAGAAGTCTTCTCTTCATCCTTCTCCTTAGACTTGCTGATGTCAGACGCGATGTTCTTGGCATTAGGCTTGAAGTTCTTGTTCATTCTTTTGAACACCTTGTTGAACTGCCTTCCCATCATAACAATGGACTGAGATAAATCCTCCTGGGATTTAGCACTATTCACTTTCTCTTTTTGATCATTTGAAACCAAGGCTATAGTCTTTGGCTTCTTTTCTGGTTCTTCCTCATTCAACCCAAGCTCAAAAGTTTGAAGAGATCCAATGAGCTCATCAACCCTCATCTTGCTAATGTCTTGAGCTTCTTCAATAGCAGTCACCTTCATCTTGTATCTCTTAGGAAGGGACCTAAGGATTTTCCTTACAAGCTTTTCTTCTGACATCTTTTCTCCAAGAGCACTGGATGCATTGGACAGCTCAAGAATACTCATGTGGAAGTCATGGATAGTCTCATCTTCCTTCATCTTCAGACTTTCAAACTTCGATGTTAGAATCTGAAGTCTTGACATCTTAACTCTAAATGTTCCTTCATGTGTAGCCTTCAAAATATCCCAAGTTTCCTTAGCAACTTCACAGGTATTGATCAACCTGAATATGTTCTTATCCACTCCATTGAAAATTGCATTTAAAGCTTTGAAATTACCAAGGGCAAGCTCATCTTCTTCCTTGGTCCATTCTTCTACAGGCTTCGGCTTTGAGGTGCCCTCTTTATCTTTCCCAGCATCATCTTTTTCAAACACAACAGGTGTTTTCCATTCTTTAATGATAGCCTTCCAAGCCCTGTTGTCCAAGGATTTCAAAAAGGTGATCATCCTTGGCTTCCAATAATCATAATTCGAGCCATCCAAAATAGGGGGTCTGTTGACAAATCCTCCAACTTCTTTGTCCATCTTTACACCAGAAAGTAACTTCCCTAGATCTCACCCAGAGACAAACAGGATGCCTGCTCTGATACCAATTGAAATTCTGATACTAGATATGTGATGTTAAGTGCGATGTCACAACAACACACTCTGAACAATGGATAATAACATATAATAGATGAACACACAGAATTGTTAACCCGGTTCAGTTCAAACAACTTAATCTGGGGGCTACCAAGCCAGGGATGAAATTCACTACTTGTAGAATTAAATTACAGACTCAACAACCCAGTTGACAATCTCCTAATCTTAATTCCTACTAGTGACTTTCTACCTAAGAAACCACTTAGGTATGAGAACACTACTCAATCCCTAAAACCTCTCAAAGAACACCCTCTTTGAGAAACCTTGATCCTGCTTCACAGCTTTGATCAAGTAACAACTCTCTATCGCTTCACAGCTTCTAAGGGATGACAGAAAACAACTCACCAATTCAACCTAGAATGGTGTATACAAAACTCGTACAAAATACTCAATACACTCAGCCTATGCTCTTGATCTTCTCTCTGTATTTCTGTACCTTCTTCCTTTGATCTATGCGCTTTATATAGCCACCTGAATTGGGCTTGGACCCCTTGCAATATTTGATCTGATTTGTTATTTAAAACTGAATCTTCAAAACAGATTTTATCCCCCAAAATCTTTTTAAATCTTCACCTTTTAAATCTCCTACAAACCTGCATCAAATCTCTATGCAACAGAGAATATCTATCCCAAGATATCCGCAACCAATGAGACTAACAACTCTCCCAAAATCCAGCTAAAACGCAAACCCTAACAACATCACTAAATCTGATGTTATTAATTCTGCAGACCTGATGTCACAACATCGCATGTGACATCAGACATCCAACTTCAGCAACTTAACATAAACCAATGTTAAGACTCAATGTTAAGACATCACCTATGTGACATCAACATTGAACAACATTTGTTTTACCAAAATTCTAGCCAATCCAAGAACCAACACATAAGATATTAAAGAATAAAGGTAATATCATGCAATATAATAGTCATTTTAATAAATATCAAATAATATAATAGTCAATTCAATAAATATCAATTAAGACCTCAATTAATTAAATATTAATTAATATTAAATATTAAATAATATAATAAAAATCTAAAAATATAGTCATTAGTTAGACTTACTTTTAGTATTCTATAAAATTTGTTTTTCATAATGAAGTTAAAAGTAATATTGGGCTGAGTTGGAAATAAGGTAGCATTGATTGAACAAAGGCCCACTTTATGTAGTATAAATTGGTATTCATTCATAGTAAAGAAAACCATAACAAGGTATGGTTAGGGGCATTTGTTGGAACTGTACATTAAACAAACACTCCATGGAAACAGCGAAACCCATTTCATCTTCAAGCCGGTAAGCTCTTGATTTTCCTGTCAAGTTATAAAATAAATGTTTTTCTTTTATACCTCATCAATGGTTCAAAGTATGACATTTGTTTTTTATTTCAGATCTTCCTCAGATATCTCAGCAACAGAGGACCGAACTGAACAGTATGTTGACAAAGTTGTTGAAGTGCGTCAAGAGGTAAAAGTTGCATCCAGAAATGAAAAAAATGGAAAAGCACATGCAACTGTTCTTGATATATGGAAAGTACGCAAGGCTGCTAAAAGGGTGTGAACAAAGACATTATTTTGAAAAAATCATCCTTTGGTGAAAGTTCTAAAGTTAATGAGTTTGCTGAAAACAAGTTTAACAGGTACCATGTTATTTTTTCGTTAGGGTTAGGTTTTGTAAATGCATGCAGTATTTCATGATACATTTTTGTTTTGGTGATGTTGCATCTATCAATGACATTTTCGTTAGGGTTATGTTTATCAATGACATTTTCGTTTTGCGTTTGGGTTATTTACTTTGTTATTATTAGTTCTGCATGTTGAATGTTATATTTTGTAATTTGTTTCTGAATGTTTTGAAGGGAAGGAAACATAGTTGATGAAGAAAATGAGGAATCGAAAAGCGAACAACACAACAGTGAGAAAGACCAGTCTGATGATGACGACTCAAATGAGGAAGACTTGGAGAAAGAATCTGAAGATGAAAAAGAGGTGGTATTTTACTGGGAAAAGGAAATTTCTTTTGGTTATAAGGCTCAGAAAAATGTTCTTGTAAGACCACCTAACTCAACCTATTTTCTAAATAAAATGAATGTTACAAAATGATATTTAGTGGTTTTAAATTTAAATTTTACAACATTTTCCAAGGGAGGTCACAATGAATTGTCTATTTTGGGATCAAAAAGAAATATTAATAGTTAATGAACATACTGCTAATACTTACTCAGGAAACATTCATTGTGCAAAGCGAAACGGAAAAAACTTGAAGAAGGAAAATTTTATAGGGACCGGGTGGTATGAGTACGCTAAAAAGAAGAAATTACGAAGAGGTGATAAGCTTGGTTTTTCCATACATACTGTCCGTCCAGAAACCATGTATGTATGTTTGTTAAACCGCTGATGCTCTTGAAAGAACTAATGTGTAGCAGTTGATGAATAGGTGGTGCAGCTTTTGTTGTGTTTTTGTATTTGTAGGTGAACGTGGTTTGAATTTGAAGTAATATATTGGTTTGATTTTATGAAATAGGTGGCGTGTTGTTATGTGTAATGTTGGTTTTTCGATTAATGTTTTGTTTCGGTACATTTGATGAACAGAAAATTACAAAGACTAAACATTTTATGCATGTACTGATTTGCTTGAAGTACTGAAGAGAGAAAAGTTAAAATACCATTACAGAGTCATCTTAACATCCTGCTTATAATCTCAACACGTTACAAAATATATTATTAAATTCTAATTCTTTAAAATAAAATATTATTGTTAGTATTTAATTATAAATATTCTATACAAATTGAATAAATTATTAAATTCTAATTCTTTAAAATTAAATATTATTGTAAGTATTTAATTATAAATATTCTATAAAAAAGAGTGTAAAATTTGTAACATTTTTTTAAGCTAAGGTTTTATAAGGACAATTTGTTCACTTTAAATTTATAAAATTATAAAAGTTAATATTTTTAACAATCGACTATTTTACTTAATTGACGTCTAAAAAATAAAAATTTATCAATAGAAAAATAAATATTTTATGAAAACAAAAAAGATGTTGAACAATTGATATAAAATTTTGAAATTTTAAAAAATTAATGCATCGGGAAAATTATAATTTGACAATTTTTAAAATTTGTTTCTTTTAACTTATGTTAGAATAATTCGATAATTAACTTTGTAAAATATTTAATAGATTTGAAAAAATAACATACAATTATTTGTATACATGACCAAAAAAAATACTATTGTTATAAACGGATTTAACTTTAACTACTGATGCAAACATTGAAAAATATAAATTTATCAACTTTTTTATGAACGGACATAACTTTAATTTTGATTCAATTTTTTGTACAGAACAAAAAAATATTATTGTTATAAAATGGCACAACTTTAATTTTGATTCAAATGTTTTTCTATACGAAAAAATACTATTGTTATAAACGGGCACAACTTTAATTTTGATTCAAATTTTTTTATATATGAAAAAAATACTATTCATTTAAACGGACACAACTTAAATTTATATTCAAATATTTTTTTTTATAACGTAAAATACTAATGTTATAAACGGGGACAATTATACTTTTGATTCAAATATTTTTAGAAAACGAAAATAATACCACTGTTATAAACTAGGACAACTTCAATTTTGATTCAAATTTTTTACATACCAAAAAAATTTTGTTGTTTTAAAAGGGCATAACTTTTATTTTCAGGTATATTTTTTTATATAACATCAAAAACTACTCTTATAAACGGGGACAACTATAATTTTGATTTAAATACTTTTATATACGTAAAAATACTATTGTTATAAACGAGGATAACTTTAATTTTGATTCAAATTTTTTTATATATAAAAAAAATACTATTCATTTAAACGGACACAACTTAAATTTATATTCAAATATGTTTTTTATATAACGTAAAATACTAATGTTATAAACGGGGACAACTATACTTTTGATTCAAATATTTTTAGAAAACGAAAATAATACCACTGTTATAAACGGGGACAACTTCAAATTTGATTCAAATTTTTTATATACCAAAAAAATTTTGTTGTTTTAAAAGGGCATAACTTTTATTTTCATTTAAATTTTTTTATATAACATAAAAAACTACTCTTATAAACGAGGACAACTATAATTTTGATTCAAATACTTTTATATACGCAAAAATACTATTGTTAAAAACGGAGATAACTTTAATTTTGATTCAAATTTTTTTTTATACAAAAAAAATGCTACATGTTATAATCCGCCACAACATTTTCTTATACTTACCAATACAAATTTGTAATTTCAATCATATTTGTTTTTATAATTTTACCATTTTTCTTTTCAATTTGATTAACAAATACGCGTCCATAACATAAAATTCTCGAACAGACAGGCTCGTGCGAACGCACGGGTTAGTTACTAGTTTGTATAAATAGTTTATGACATGTTAATAAGTTGTTTTCTGGGTATCTTCATAAGTTCTGAAATATATGAGTAGTTTACAAATAAAGCCTTTGAAGAGGGAATAAGGAAATAACTAGTTGGTATATCAAATGTCACTTGAGTAGAGATAAGAAAACCGTGGAGATAACAAAGCCAACGAGATAATTATCTTACGGCTATGCTTCAACGGTTATCTTACGTATATGCTTCAAAAAATTCATAAATCTCTTTGCCTTGCACCTAAATTGTGATCACCTAAACTACAAATTTTAAATTTAGATAGGTGAAAATTTTAAATCTACTTAGGTGAAAGATTATTTGATAGTTGTTCCACTTGGTAATGAGAAATTATGGTGAGACAGTGAGATGAGATCTTGGATTGGTGGAGCAAGTTTCTAGTGCGGCAGAGATGGAATTGATCTGTAAGGGTAGCACTCTATTGTTCAAGTTAATGAGAAAATAAAGAATAACGTGAGAATTAAAATGAATTTGAATCATACATTTTTTTTTCACGGGAGACAACTTATATATGAAAGTTGATTAAGGTGTCAAATGCTTCACGACTTGGAATGTAGTCCATGGCTTGGATCAACTGTGGGACTTGCACCATGGTTGAATTATAGATCCCTCAATTTAGAGGAAGGACCTTGGACTAATGATTGAGGGTTTTCTCTTATTGGACCTTTGACTGCCCCATAACAGTTGCTCTCAAGAATTCTAGTTGAGTAGAAGCAAGAAGTCTTTGAGAAAATTGGGTTTGACTCTTCGTACTAGGGTCCCTACTTGGATAAGTTGAAGAGATTTGGCAGCCGGCATGAGTAACCTAGGGAAAATTTGCATTAAATGTTAGTCCTATCATTGATATGTTTCTTAGGATCTTTCCAACACATGGCCCTAGGTTTCTAGATCAGGGCGTAACACTTCTTCTTAGATGCTCATTTGCACTCAAATTTTTTTGTATTCCCGAGGTAACATAAAATCATTATTTTTTGTCTCTCTATTTTCTTTCATTTAGACCATTGATTAGTCTCTCTTGCTCTCTAATATAAGAAACACATAATATTTCAAATACCCTTTTCACTTTTTGCGCAAACCATAAGCTTCTTCTCTTCTTCGAACACTGACATTTCCTCTCCAAACTCCGATGACAACCATTTTATCAGTCTTTTTTGTTCTTTGGGTGCTACATTTTCTGTTTATTGTAACCTTAATATCACCTCTCTTTTAACTGCTATCTTTGTTTTCGGATTCTTCAGGTACCATTTCTCTGTTTATTGTTTAGAATTCATTGCTCCCCTTTCGTCGTTTTAGTCATGGACAACATAGAAGATGCACATGCAAATATAATAGATATACCTAATGGTAATTATGCTTATTTATCTACTGGGATATTGAACTCAGGAATTCCAAACATCGACCTTTAGAGTTTAACCAACCCATCACAGACCTTATAGTGTTTAGTGATAGTTCTGGGTATGGCAAAGGTTCCGTTGAAGATGGTAGTGAACCTTCTAGTTCTCATCCTATCCTATTGTTAGGGATGTGAATATTGATCTCTCTTCTCCCACATGACCCTATGCATATCCGAAATTTGTTGAGGTTGCAAAATATGAACAAATGACTAGTTATTTATTAATTACTGTAGGGCAGTGAACAACCGAGATCCTAGTGATAAGGAGGTTATGCATCACATAGACTTTCGAAGCCATTCTTGAATTTGTTAGGTGTGAATAAGTAAGTAGATAAAAGGTCTGGAGGGGGGGGGGGGGGGGGGGGGGTGAATAAACCCTTATTAAAAAATTCAACCGCTTTTTTCAAAAAGAGTACCAGAGTTTTTCAAAAGATGCGAGCGGAAGGTTTTAAGCGAAAATATGAAAATTATATGTTTATTGAAACTTGAATCTTGTTAACTCAAAATCAATTTCCAAATACCAAACGATGGCTTTCGCGATGATACATAAAGGTATACGATTGATTCAATTGTATATTTCACAAGATGTGATTATACAATGATTAAATTACAATGAATTCTAACCTCAATTGTTTATCATATTTTAATCACCAATGCAGCTAGATTATGCACCAATTCTAACAAAACCAAACCTTACACAATAAATCTTTATCAATCGAATAAATGATAAACTACGCTAGAATTGAAATATCTAAACATGCAAATCCTACGAAAATTAAATGCAAGAGTAAGGGAGAGAGATGACACTAGAATTTATAGTGTTTCGGCGTTCGTCCTCGCTTTTTCTATTTGCACTCTTCAATGGTTTCCCTAGAACCTTCACTGTTCCTTATTATTTGACAAATATTTGCAAGAGTTAATACAATCACCAATCCACAATAATGCTAAGAAAAATAAAATCTCCTATTAGGATTTTGACTTATATACAGTGTAATGCCAAACTCATCTACGTAATCTTTACTTGATTAATGCTTCTTGAATCTTCCAATATCACCATTCTGCTCCAAGCCTTCACGTGTAGCAATTAATCCCTTGATCATACTGATTCCTCGAGCAATGAATTTTCTGAAGATTTAAGAAGAACTCTGCCTTATCTGTTGCTTCCACACAGTCACTACCAAGGCAATTTGGAGAGAAGAACCTCCTTCTTTTTACTAGAATTTGTCAGCACCAATGACAACAAACTCAATATCGCAAGCTACCTGAAAATCTCAACCAAATATTCAACAATAATTAGTTTCAAGATAATGTCTCCTTTAATCAAGTAGACATCTCTCGTTATCAAGATATGGAATCAAACTGAAGTTGAAGATGTAAGAGTTTCGTTGCAAGAGCTTTGAACTTTAAAAAACAAAGGGTGTTGATTTTTCACAGAATCACACAAAAATGGTTATGAATTTGTTGATTCATTACTTGAAAAATGATGACAAAAATATTTTATATGTGCTAAAGATTAAGCACAAAATATGTTTGAAAATTTAGTTAGATTCGAATCAAGAGAAATTCATGATTTGAGTCAAAAAACAAGTGAAGTGGAATAAAAGAAAATAGAGTTTTGACCCGTTTTCAGTTGATTATGGTTCAAATCAAGGACCCCGCGATTCAAATCAAGTTTTAATTCTGATTTGAATCAATTCAAGCAGATCCAACTGAAAAATGAGAGAAAAATTTCTAATTCGAACAAGTGTAAAGTCTGATTCATATCAAATTAACCAGAGGTGACCAGAAGATACCTGATATGAATCAAATTCAACCGCTTTTTTCAAAAAGAGTACCAGAGTTTTTCAAAAGATGCGAGCGGAAGGTTTTAAGCGAAAATATGAAAATTATATGTTTATTGAAACTTGAATCTTGTTAACTCAAAATCAATTTCCAAATACCAAACGATGGCTTTCGCGATGATACATAAAGGTATACGATTGATTCAATTGTATATTTCACAAGATGTGATTATACAATGATTAAATTACAATGAATTCTAACCTCAATTGTTTATCATATTTTAATCACCAATGCAGCTAGATTATGCACCAATTCTAACAAAACCAAACCTTACACAATAAATCTTTATCAATCGAATAAATGATAAACTACGCTAGAATTGAAATATCTAAACATGCAAATCCTACGAAAATAAATGCAAGAGTAAGGGAGAGAGATGACACCAGAATTTATAGTGTTTCGGCGTTCATCCTCGCTTTTTCTATTTGCACTCTTCAATGGTTTCCCTAGAACCTTCACTGTTCCTTATTATTTGACAAATATTTGCAAGAGTTAATACAATCACCAATCCACAATAATGCTAAGAAAAATAAAATCTCCTATTAGGATTTTGAATTGTATACAGTGTAATGCCAAACTCATCTACGTAATCTTTACTTGATTAATGCTTCTTGAATCTTCCAATATCACCATTCTGCTCCAAGCCTTCACGTGTAGCAATTAATCCCTTGATCATACCGATTCCTAGAGCAATGAATTTTCTGAAGATTTAAGAAGAACTCTGCCTTATCTGTTGCTTCCACACAGTCACTACCAAGGCAATTTGGAGAGAAGAACCTCCTTCTTTTAACTAGAATTTGTCAGCACCAATGACAACAAACTCAATATCGCAAGCTACCTGAAAATCTCAACCAAATATTCAACAATAATTAGTTTCAAGATAATGTCTCCTTTAATCAAGTAGACATCTCTCGTTATCAGGATATGGAATCAAACTGAAGTTGAAGATGTAAGCGTTTCGTTGCAAGAGCTTTGAACTTTAAAAAACACAGGGTGTTGATTTTTCACAGAATCACACAAAAATGGTTATGAATTTGTTGATTCATTACTAGAAAAATGATGACAAAAATATTTTATATGTGCTAAAGATTAAGCACAAAATATGTTTGAAAATTTAGTTAGATTCGAATCAAGAGAAATTCATGATTTGAGTCAAAAAACAAGTGAAGTGGAATAAAATAAAATAGAGTTTTGACCCGTTTTCAGTTGATTATGGTTCAAATCAAGGACCCCGTGATTCAAATCAAGTTTTAATTCTGATTTGAATCAATTCAAGCAGATCCAACTGAAAAATGAGAGAAAAATTTCTAATTCGAACAGGTGTAAAGTCTGATTCGAATCAAATTAACCAGAGGTGACCAGAAGATACCTGATATGAATCAAATTCAACCGCTTTTTTCAAAAAGAGTACCAGAGTTTTTCAAAAGATGCGAGCGGAAGGTTTTAAGCGAAAATATGAAAATTATATGTTTATTGAAACTTGAATCTTGTTAACTCAAAATCAATTTCCAAATACCAAACGATGGCTTTCGCGATGATACATAAAGGTATACGATTGATTCAATTGTATATTTCACAAGATGTGATTATACAATGATTAAATTACAATGAATTCTAACCTCAATTGTTTATCATATTTTAATCACCAATGCAGCTAGATTATGCACCAATTCTAACAAAACCAAACCTTACACAATAAATCTTTATCAATCGAATAAATGATAAACTACGCTAGAATTGAAATATCTAAACATGCAAATCCTACGAAAATAAATGCAAGAGTAAGGGAGAGAGATGACACCAGAATTTATAGTGTTTCGGCGTTCATCCTCGCTTTTTCTATTTGCACTCTTCAATGGTTTCCCTAGAACCTTCACTGTTCCTTATTATTTGACAAATATTTGCAAGAGTTAATACAATCACCAATCCACAATAATGCTAAGAAAAATAAAATCTCCTATTAGGATTTTGACTTGTATACAGTGTAATGCCAAACTCATCTACGTAATCTTTACTTGATTAATGCTTCTTGAATCTTCCAATATCACCATTCTGCTCCAAGCCTTCACGTGTAGCAATTAATCCCTTGATCATACCGATTCCTAGAGCAATGAATTTTCTGAAGATTTAAGAAGAACTCTGCCTTATCTGTTGCTTCCACACAGTCACTACCAAGGCAATTTGGAGAGAAGAACCTCCTTCTTTTAACTAGAATTTGTCAGCACCAATGACAACAAACTCAATATCGCAAGCTACTTGAAAATCTCAACCAAATATTCAACAATAATTAGTTTCAAGATAATGTCTCCTTTAATCAAGTAGACATCTCTCGTTATCAGGATATGGAATCAAACTGAAGTTGAAGATGTAAGCGTTTCGTTGCAAGAGCTTTGAACTTTAAAAAACACAGGGTGTTGATTTTTCACAGAATCACACAAAAATGGTTATGAATTTGTTGATTCATTACTAGAAAAATGATGACAAAAATATTTTATATGTGCTAAAGATTAAGCACAAAATATGTTTGAAAATTTAGTTAGATTCGAATCAAGAGAAATTCATGATTTGAGTCAAAAAACAAGTGAAGTGGAATAAAAGAAAATAGAGTTTTGACCCGTTTTCAGTTGATTATGGTTCAAATCAAGGACCCCGTGATTCAAATCAAGTTTTAATTCTGATTTGAATCAATTCAAGCAGATCCAACTGAAAAATGAGAGAAAAATTTCTAATTCGAACAGGTGTAAAGTCTGATTCGAATCAAATTAACCAGAGGTGACCAGAAGATACCTGATATGAATCAAATTCAACCGCTTTTTTCAAAAAGAGTACCAGAGTTTTTCAAAAGATGCGAGCGGAAGGTTTTAAGCGAAAATATGAAAATTATATGTTTATTGAAACTTGAATCTTGTTAACTCAAAATCAATTTCCAAATACCAAACGATGGCTTTCGCGATGATACATAAAGGTATACGATTGATTCAATTGTATATTTCACAAGATGTGATTATACAATGATTAAATTACAATGAATTCTAACCTCAATTGTTTATCATATTTTAATCACCAATGCAGCTAGATTATGCACCAATTCTAACAAAACCAAACCTTACACAATAAATCTTTATCAATCGAATAAATGATAAACTACGCTAGAATTGAAATATCTAAACATGCAAATCTTACGAAAATAAATGCAAGAGTAAGGGAGAGAGATGACACCAGAATTTATAGTGTTTCGGCGTTCGTCCTCGCTTTTTCTATTTGCACTCTTCAATGGTTTCCCTAGAACCTTCACTGTTCCTTATTATTTGACAAATATTTGCAAGAGTTAATACAATCACCAATCCACAATAATGCTATGAAAAATAAAATCTCCTATTAGGATTTTGACTTGTATACAGTGTAATGCCAAACTCATCTACGTAATCTTTACTTGATTAATGCTTCTTGAATCTTCCAATATCACCATTCTGCTCCAAGCCTTCACGTGTAGCAATTAATCCCTTGATCATACCGATTCCTCGAGCAATGAATTTTCTGAAGATTTAAGAAGAACTCTGCCTTATCTGTTGCTTCCACACAGTCACTACCAAGGCAATTTGGAGAGAAGAACCTCCTTCTTTTTACTAGAATTTGTCAGCACCAATGACAACAAACTCAATATCGCAAGCTACCTGAAAATCTCAACCAAATATTCAACAATAATTAGTTTCAAGATAATGTCTCTTTTAATCAAGTAGACATCTCTCGTTATCAAGATATGGAATCAAACTGAAGTTGAAGATGTAAGAGTTTCGTTGCAAGAGCTTTGAACTTTAAAAAACACAGGGTGTTGATTTTTCACAGAATCACACAAAAATGGCTATGAATTTGTTGATTCATTACTTGAAAAATGATGACAAAAATATTGTATATGTGCTAAAGATTAAGCACAAAATATGTTTGAAAATTTAGTTAGATTCGAATCAAGAGAAATTCATGATTTGAGTCAAAAAACAAGTGAAGTGGAATAAAAGAAAATAGAGTTTTGACCCGTTTTCAGTTGATTATGGTTCAAATAAAGGACCCCGTGATTCAAATCAAGTTTTAATTCTGATTTGAATCAATTGAAGCAGATCCAACTGAAAAATGAGAGAAAAATTTCTAATTCGAACAAGTGTAAAGTCTGATTCGAATCAAATTAACCAGAGGTGACCAGAAGATACCTGATATGAATCAAATTCAACCGCTTTTTTCAAAAAGTGTACCAGAGTTTTTCAAAAGATGCGAGCGGAAGGTTTTAAGCGAAAATATGAAAATTATATGTTTATTGAAACTTGAATCTTGTTAACTCAAAATCAATTTCCAAATACCAAACGATGGCTTTCGCGATGATACATAAAGGTATACGATTGATTCAATTGTATATTTCACAAGATGTGATTATACAATGATTAAATTACAATGAATTCTAACCTCAATTGTTTATCATATTTTAATCACCAATGCAGCTAGATTATGCACCAATTCTAACAAAACCAAACCTTACACAATAAATCTTTATCAATCGAATAAATGATAAACTACGCTAGAATTGAAATATCTAAACATGCAAATCCTACGAAAATAAATGCAAGAGTAAGGGAGAGAGATGACACCAGAATTTATAGTGTTTCGGCGTTCGTCCTTGCTTTTTCTATTTGCACTCTTCAATGGTTTCCCTAGAACCTTCACTGTTCGTTATTATTTGACAAATATTTGCAAGAGTTAATACAATCACCAATCCACAATAATGCTAAGAAAAATAAAATCTCCTATTAGGATTTTGACTTGTATACAGTGTAATGCCAAACTCATCTACGTAATCTTTACTTGATTAATGCTTCTTGAATCTTCCAATATCACCATTCTGCTCCAAGCCTTCACGTGTAGCAATTAATCCCTTGATCATACCGATTCCTCAAGCAATGAATTTTCTGAAGATTTAAGAAGAACTCTGCCTTATCTGTTGCTTCCACACAGTCACTACCAAGGCAATTTGGAGAGAAGAACCTCCTTCTTTTAACTAGAATTTGTCAGCACCAATGACAACAAACTCAATATCGCAAGCTACTTGAAAATCTCAACCAAATATTCAACAATAATTAGTTTCAAGATAATGTCTCCTTTAATCAAGTAGACATCTCTCATTATCAAGATATGGAATCAAACTGAAGTTAAAGATGTAAGAGTTTCGTTGCAAGAGCTTTGAACTTTAAAAAACACAGGGTGTTGATTTTTCACAGAATCACACAAAAATGGTTATGAATTTGTTGATTCATTACTTGAAAAATGATGACAAAAATATTTTATATGTGCTAAAGATTAAGCACAAAATATGTTTGAAAATTTAGTTAGATTCGAATCAAGAGAAATTCATGATTTGAGTCAAAAAACAAGTGAAGTGGAATAAAAGAAAATAGAGTTTTGACCCGTTTTCAGTTGATTATGGTTCAAATCAAGGACCCCGTGATTCAAATCAAGTTTTAATTCTGATTTGAATCAATTCAAGCAGATCCAACTGAAAAATGAGAGAAAAATTTCTAATTCGAACAGGTGTAAAGTCTGATTCGAATCAAATTAACCAGAGGTGACCAGAAGATACCTGATATGAATCAAATTCAACCGCTTTGTTCAAAAAGAGTACCAGAGTTTTTCAAAAGATGCGAGCGGAAGGTTTTAAGCGAAAATATGAAAATTATATGTTTATTGTAACTTGAATCTTGTTAACTCAAAATCAATTTCCAAATACCAAACGATGGCTTTCGCGATGATACATAAAGGTACACGATTGATTCAATTGTATATTTCATAAGATGTGATTATACAATGATTAAATTACAATGAATTCTAACCTCAATTGTTTATCATATTTTAATCACCAATGCAGCTAGATTATGCACCAATTCTAACAAAACCAAACCTTACACAATAAATCTTTATCAATCGAATAACTGATAAACTATGCTAGAATTGAAATATCTAAACATGCAAATCCTACGAAAATTAAATGCAAGAGTAAGGGAGAGAGATGACACCAGAATTTATAGTGTTTTGGCGTTCGTCCTCGCTTTTTCTATTTGCACTCTTCAATGGTTTCCCTAGAACCTTCACTGTTCCTTATTATTTGACAAATATTTGCAAGAGTTAATACAATCACCAATCCACAATAATGCTAAGAAAAATAAAATCTCCTATTAGGATTTTGACTTGTATACAGTGTAATGCCAAACTCATCTACGTAATCTTTACTTGATTAATGCTTCTTGAATCTTCCAATATCACCATTCTGCTCCAAGCCTTCACGTGTAGCAATTAATCCCTTGATCATACCGATTCCTCGAGCAATGAATTTTCTGAAGATTTAAGAAGAACTCTGCCTTATCTGTTGCTTCCACACAGTCACTACCAAGGCAATTTGGAGAGAAGAACCTCCTTCTTTTTACTAGAATTTGTCAGCACCAATGACAACAAACTCAATATCGCAAGCTACCTGAAAATCTCAACCAAATATTCAACAATAATTAGTTTCAAGATAATGTCTCCTTTAATCAAGTAGACATCTCTCGTTATCAAGATATGGAATCAAACTGAAGTTAAAGATGTAAGAGTTTCGTTGCAAGAGCTTTGAACTTTAAAAAACACAGGGTGTTGATTTTTCACAGAATCACACAAAAATGGTTATGAATTTGTTGATTCATTACTTGAAAAATGATGACAAAAATATTTTATATGTGCTAAAGATTAAGCACAAAATATGTTTGAAAATTTAGTTAGATTCGAATCAAGAGAAATTCATGATTTGAGTCAAAAAACAAGTGAAGTGGAATAAAAGAAAATAGAGTTTTGACCCGTTTTTAGTTGATTATGGTTCAAATCAAGGACCCCGTGATTCAAATCAAGTTTTAATTCTGATTTGAATCAATTCAAGCAGATCCAACTGAAAAATGAGAGAAAAATTTCTAATTCGAACAGGTGTAAAGTCTGATTCGAATCAAATTAACCAGAGGTGACCTGAAGATACCTGATATGAATCAAATTCAACCGCTTTGTTCAAAAAGAGTACCAGAGTTTTTCAAAAGATGCGAGCGGAAGGTTTTAAGCGAAAATATGAAAATTATATGTTTATTGAAACTTGAATCTTGTTAACTCAAAATCAATTTCCAAATACCAAACGATGGCTTTCGCGATGATACATAAAGGTATACGATTGATTCAATTGTATATTTCACAAGATGTGATTATACAATGATTAAATTACAATGAATTCTAACCTCAATTGTTTATCATATTTTAATCACCAATGCAGCTAGATTATGCACCAATTCTAAGAAAACCAAACCTTACACAATAAATCTTTATCAATCGAATAACTGATAAACTATGCTAGAATTGAAATATCTAAACATGCAAATCCTACGAAAATTAAATGCAAGAGTAAGGGAGAGAGATGACACCAGAATTTATAGTGTTTTGGCGTTCGTCCTCGCTTTTTCTATTTGCACTCTTCAATGGTTTCCCTAGAACCTTCACTGTTCCTTATTATTTGACAAATATTTGCAAGAGTTAATACAATCACCAATCCACAATAATGCTAAGAAAAATAAAATCTCCTATTAGGATTTTGACTTGTATACAGTGTAATGCCAAACTCATCTACGTAATCTTTACTTGATTAATGCTTCTTGAATCTTCCAATATCACCATTCTGCTCCAAGCCTTCACGTGTAGCAATTAATCCCTTGATCATACCGATTCCTCGAGCAATGAATTTTCTGAAGATTTAAGAAGAACTCTGCCTTATCTGTTGCTTCCACACAGTCACTACCAAGGCAATTTGGAGAGAAGAACCTCCTTCTTTTTACTAGAATTTGTCAGCACCAATGACAACAAACTCAATATCGCAAGCTACCTGAAAATCTCAACCAAATATTCAACAATAATTAGTTTCAAGATAATGTCTCCTTTAATCAAGTAGACATCTCTCGTTATCAAGATATGGAATCAAACTGAAGTTGAAGATGTAAGAGTTTCGTTGCAAGAGCTTTGAACTTTAAAAAACACAGGGTGTTGATTTTTCACAGAATCACACAAAAATGGCTATGAATTTGTTGATTCATTACTTGAAAAATGATGACAAAAATATTTTATATGTGCTAAAGATTAAGCACAAAATATGTTTGAAAATTTAGTTAGATTCGAATCAAGAGAAATTCATGATTTGAGTCAAAAAACAAGTGAAGTGGAATAAAAGAAAATAGAGTTTTGACCCGTTTTCAGTTGATTATGGTTCAAATCAAGGACCCCGTGATTCAAATCAAGTTTTAATTCTGATTTGAATCAATTCAAGCAGATCCAACTGAAAAATGAGAGAAAAATTTCTAATTCGAACAAGTGTAAAGTCTGATTCGAATCAAATTAACCAGAGGTGACCAGAAGATACCTGATATGAATCAAATTCAACCGCTTTTTTCAAAAAGAGTACCAGAGTTTTTCAAAAGATGCGAGCGGAAGGTTTTAAGCGAAAATATGAAAATTATATGTTTATTGAAACTTGAATCTTGTTAACTCAAAATCAATTTCCAAATACCAAACGATGGCTTTCGCGATGATACATAAAGGTATACGATTGATTCAATTGTATATTTCACAAGATTTGATTATACAATGATTAAATTACAATGAATTCTAACCTCAATTGTTTATCATATTTTAATCACCAATGCAGCTAGATTATGCACCAATTCTAACAAAACCAAACCTTACACAATAAATCTTTATCAATCGAATAAATGATAAACTACACTAGAATTGAAATATCTAAACATGCAAATCCTACGAAAATAAATGCAAGAGTAAGGGAGAGAGATGACACCAGAATTTATAGTGTTTCGGCGTTCGTCCTCTCTTTTTCTATTTGCACTCTTCAATGGTTTCCCTAGAACCTTCACTGTTCCTTATTATTTGACAAATATTTGCAAGAGTTAATACAATCACCAATCCACAATAATGCTAAGAAAAATAAAATCTCCTATTAGGATTTTGACTTGTATACAGTGTAATGCCAAACTCATCTACGTAATCTTTACTTGATTAATGCTTCTTGAATCTTCCAATATCACCATTCTGCTCCAAGCCTTCACGTGTAGCAATTAATCCCTTGATCATACCGATTCCTCGAGCAATGAATTTTCTGAAGATTTAAGAAGAACTCTGCCTTATCTGTTGCTTCCACACAGTCACTAACAAGGCAATTTGGAGAGAAGAACCTCCTTCTTTTTACTAGAATTTTTCAGCACCAATGACAACAAACTCAATATCGCAAGCTACCTGAAAATCTCAACCAAATATTCAACAATAATTAGTTTCAAGATAATGTCTCCTTTAATCAAGTAGACATCTCTCGTTATCAAGATATGGAATCAAACTGAAGTTGAAGATGTAAGAGTTTCGTTGCAAGAGCTTTGAACTTTAAAAAACACAGGGTGTTGATTTTTCACAGAATCACACAAAAATGGTTATGAATTTGTTGATTCATTACTTGAAAAATGATGACAAAAATATTTTATATGTGCTAAAGATTAAGCACAAAATATGTTTGAAAATTTTGTTAGATTCGAATCAAGAGAAATTCATGATTTGAGTCAAAAAACAAGTGAAGTGGAATAAAAGAAAATAGAGTTTTGACCCGTTTTCAGTTGATTATGGTTCAAATCAAGGACCCCGTGATTCAAATCAAGTTTTAATTCTGATTTGAATCAATTCAAGCAGATCCAACTGAAAAATGAGAGAAAAATTTCTAATTCGAACAGGTGTAAAGTCTGATTCAAATCAAATTAACCTGAGGTGACTAAAAGATACCTGATATGAATCAAATTCAACCACTTTTTTCAAAAAGAGTACCAGAGTTTTTCAAAAGATGCGAGCGGAAGGTTTTAAGCGAAAATATGAAAATTATATGTTTATTGAAACTTGAATCTTGTTAACTCAAAATCAATTTCCAAATACCAAACGATGGCTTTCGCGATGATACATAAAGGTATACGATTGATTCAATTGTATATTTCACAAGATGTGATTATACAATGATTAAATTACAATGAATTCTAACCTCAATTGTTTATCATATTTTAATCACCAATGCAGCTAGATTATGCACCAATTCTAACAAAACCAAACCTTACACAATAAATCTTTATCAATCGAATAACTGATAAACTATGCTAGAATTGAAATATCTAAACATGCAAATCCTACGAAAATTAAATGCAAGAGTAAGGGAGAGAGATGACACCAGAATTTATAGTGTTTTGGCGTTCGTCCTCGCTTTTTCTATTTGCACTCTTCAATGGTTTCCCTAGAACCTTCACTGTTCCTTATTATTTGACAAATATTTGCAAGAGTTAATACAATCACCAATCCACAATAATGCTAAGAAAAATAAAATCTCCTATTAGGATTTTGACTTGTATACAGTGTAATGCCAAACTCATCTACGTAATCTTTACTTGATTAATGCTTCTTGAATCTTCCAATATCACCATTCTGCTCCAAGCCTTCACGTGTAGCAATTAATCCCTTGATCATACCGATTCCTCGAGCAATGAATTTTCTGAAGATTTAAGAAGAACTCTGCCTTATCTGTTGCTTCCACACAGTCACTACCAAGGCAATTTGGAGAGAAGAACCTCCTTCTTTTTACTAGAATTTGTCAGCACCAATGACAACAAACTCAATATCGCAAGCTACCTGAAAATCTCAACCAAATATTCAACAATAATTAGTTTCAAGATAATGTCTCCTTTAATCAAGTAGACATCTCTCGTTATCAAGATATGGAATCAAACTGAAGTTGAAGATGTAAGAATTTCGTTGCAAGAGCTTTGAACTTTAAAAAACACAGGGTGTTGATTTTTCACAGAATCACACAAAAATGGCTATGAATTTGTTGATTCATTACTTGAAAAATGATGACAAAAATATTTTATATGTGCTAAAGATTAAGCACAAAATATGTTTGAAAATTTAGTTAGATTCGAATCAAGAGAAATTCATGATTTGAGTCAAAAAACAAGTGAAGTGGAATAAAAGAAAATAGAGTTTTGACCCGTTTTCAGTTGATTATGGTTCAAATCAAGGACCCCGTGATTCAAATCAAGTTTTAATTCTGATTTGAATCAATTCAAACAGATCCAACTGAAAAATGAGAGAAAAATTTCTAATTCGAACAGGTGTAAAATCTGATTCGAATCAAATTAACCAGAGGTGACCAGAAGATACCTGATATGAATCAAATTCAACCGCTTTTTTCAAAAAGAGTACCAGAGTTTTTCAAAAGATGCGAGCGGAAGGTTTTAAGCGAAAATATGAAAATTATATGTTTATTGAAACTTGAATCTTGTTAACTCAAAATCAATTTCCAAATACCAAACGATGGCTTTCGCGATGATACATAAAGGTATACGATTGATTCAATTGTATATTTCACAAGATTTGATTATACAATGATTAAATTACAATGAATTCTAACCTCAATTGTTTATCATATTTTAATCACCAATGCAGCTAGATTATGCACCAATTCTAACAAAACCAAACCTTACACAATAAATCTTTATCAATCGAATAAATGATAAACTACGCTAGAATTGAAATATCTAAACATGCAAATCCTACGAAAATAAATGCAAGAGTAAGGGAGAGAGATGACACCAGAATTTATAGTGTTTCGGCGTTCGTCCTCGCTTTTTCTATTTGCACTCTTCAATGGTTTCCCTAGAACCTTCACTGTTCCTTATTATTTGACAAATATTTGCAAGAGTTAATACAATCACCAATCCACAATAATGCTAAGAAAAATAAAATCTCCTATTAGGATTTTGACTTGTATACAGTGTAATGCCAAACTCATCTACGTAATCTTTACTTGATTAATGCTTCTTGAATCTTCCAATATCACCATTCTGCTCCAAGCCTTCACGTGTAGCAATTAATCCCTTAATCATACCGATTCCTCGAGCAATGAATTTTCTGAAGATTTAAGAAGAACTCTGCCTTATCTGTTGCTTCCACACAGTCACTACCAAGGCAATTTGGAGAGAAGAACCTCCTTCTTTTTACTAGAATTTTTCAGCACCAATGACAACAAACTCAATATCGCAAGCTACCTGAAAATCTCAACCAAATATTCAACAATAATTAGTTTCAAGATAATGTCTCCTTTAATCAAGTAGACATCTCTCGTTATCAAGATATGGAATCAAACTGAAGTTGAAGATGTAAGAGTTTCGTTGCAAGAGCTTTGAACTTTAAAAAACACAGGGTGTTGATTTTTCACAGAATCACACAAAAATGGTTATGAATTTGTTGATTCATTACTTGAAAAATGATGACAAAAATATTTTATATGTGCTAAAGATTAAGCACAAAATATGTTTGAAAATTTAGTTAGATTCGAATCAAGAGAAATTCATGATTTGAGTCAAAAAACAAGTGAAGTGGAATAAAAGAAAATAGAGTTTTGACCCGTTTTCAGTTGATTATGGTTCAAATCAAGGACCCCATGATTCAAATCAAGTTTTAATTCTGATTTGAATCAATTCAAGCAGATCCAACTGAAAAATGAGAGAAAAATTTCTAATTCGAACAGGTGTAAAGTCTGATTCAAATCAAATTAACCTGAGGTGACTAGAAGATACCTGATATGAATCAAATTCAACCACTTTTTTCAAAAAGAGTACCAGAGTTTTTCAAAAGATGCGAGCGGAAGGTTTTAAGCGAAAATATGAAAATTATATGTTTATTGAAACTTGAATCTTGTTAACTCAAAATCAATTTCCAAATACCAAACGATGGCTTTCGCGATGATACATAAAGGTATACGATTGATTCAATTGTATATTTCACAAGATGTGATTATACAATGATTAAATTACAATGAATTCTAACCTCAATTGTTTATCATATTTTAATCACCAATGCAGCTAGATTATGCACCAATTCTAACAAAACCAAACCTTACACAATAAATCTTTATCAATCGAATAACTGATAAACTATGCTAGAATTGAAATATCTAAACATGCAAATCCTACGAAAATTAAATGCAAGAGTAAGGGAGAGAGATGACACCAGAATTTATAGTGTTTTGGCGTTCGTCCTCGCTTTTTCTATTTGCACTCTTCAATGGTTTCCCTAGAACCTTCACTGTTCCTTATTATTTGACAAATATTTGCAAGAGTTAATACAATCACCAATCCACAATAATGCTAAGAAAAATAAAATCTCCTATTAGGGTTTTGACTTGTATACAGTGTAATGCCAAACTCATCTACGTAATGTTTACTTGATTAATGCTTCTTGAATCTTCCAATATCACCATTCTGCTCCAAGCCTTCACGTGTAGCAATTAATCCCTTGATCATACCGATTCCTCGAGCAATGAATTTTCTGAAGATTTAAGAAGAACTCTGCCTTATCTGTTGCGTCCACACAGTCACTACCAAGGTAATTTGGAGAGAAAAACCTCCTTCTTTTTACAAGAATTTGTCAGCACCAATGACAACAAACTCAATATCGCAAGCTACCTGAAAATCTCAACCAAATATTCAACAATAATTAGTTTCAAGATAATGTCTCCTTTAATCAGGTTGACATCTCTCGTTATCAAGATATGGAATCAAACTGAAGTTGAAGATGTAAGAGTTTCGTTGCAAGAGCTTTGAACTTTAAAAAACACAGGGTGTTGATTTTTCACAGAATCACACAAAAATGGTTATGAATTTGTTGATTCATTACTAGAAAAATGATGACAAAAATATTTTATATGTGCTAAAGATTAAGCACAAAATATGTTTGAAAATTTAGTTAGATTCGAATCAAGAGAAATTCATGATTTGAGTCAAAAAACAAGTGAAGTGGAATAAAAGAAAATAGAGTTTTGACCCGTTTTCAGTTGATTATGGTTCAAATCAAGGACCCCGTGCTTCAAATCAAGTTTTAATTCTGATTTGAATCAATTCAAGCAGATCCAACTGAAAAATGAGAGAAAAATTTCTAATTCGAACAGGTGTAAAGTCTGATTCGAATCAAATTAACCTGAGGTGACTAGAAGATACCTGATATGAATCAAATTCAACCACTTTTTTCAAAAAGAGTACCAGAGTTTTTCAAAAGATGCGAGCGGAAGGTTTTAAGCGAAAATATGAAAATTATATGTTTATTGAAACTTGAATCTTGTTAACTCAAAATCAATTTCCAAATACCAAACGATGGCTTTCGCGATGATACATAAAGGTATACGATTGATTCAATTGTATATTTCACAAGATGTGATTATACAATGATTAAATTACAATGAATTCTAACCTCAATTGTTTATCATATTTTAATCACCAATGCAGCTAGATTATGCACCAATTCTAACAAAACCAAACCTTACACAATAAATCTTTATCAATCGAATAACTGATAAACTCTGCTAGAATTGAAATATCTAAACATGCAAATCCTACGAAAATTAAATGCAAGAGTAAGGGAGAGAGATGACACCAGAATTTATAGTGTTTTGGCGTTCGTCCTCGCTTTTTCTATTTGCACTCTTCAATGGTTTCCCTAGAACCTTCACTGTTCCTTATTATTTGACAAATATTTGCAAGAGTTAATACAATCACCAATCCACAATAATGCTAAGAAAAATAAAATCTCCTATTAGGATTTTGACTTGTATACAGTGTAATGCCAAACTCATCTACGTAATGTTTACTTGATTAATGCTTCTTGAATCTTCCAATATCACCATTCTGCTCCAAGCCTTCACGTGTAGCAATTAATCCCTTAATCATACCGATTCCTCGAGCAATGAATTTTCTGAAGATTTAAGAAGAACTCTGCCTTATCTGTTGCTTCCACACAGTCACTACCAAGGTAATTTGGAGAGAAGAACCTCCTTCTTTTTACTAGAATTTGTCAGCACCAATGACAACAAACTCAATATCGCAAGCTACTTGAAAATCTCAACCAAATATTCAACAATAATTAGTTTCAAGATAATGTCTCCTTTAATCAAGTAGACATCTCTCGTTATCAGGATATGGAATCAAACTGAAGTTGAAGATGTAAGCGTTTCGTTGCAAGAGCTTTGAACTTTAAAAAACACAGGGTGTTGATTTTTCACAGAATCACACAAAAATGGTTATGAATTTGTTGATTCGTTACTAGAAAAATGATGACAAAAATATTTTATATGTGGTAAATATTAATCACAAAATATGTTTGAAAATTTAGTTAGATTCGAATCAAGAGAAATTCATGATTTGAGTCAAAAAACAAGTGAAGTGGAATAAAAGAAAATAGAGTTTTGACCTGTTTTCAGTTGATTATGGTTCAAATCAAGGACCCCGTGATTCAAATCAAATTTTAATTCTGATTTGAATCAATTCAAGCAGATCCAACTGAAAAATGAGAGAAAAATTTCTAATTCGAACAGGTGTAAAGTCTGATTCGAATCAAATTAACCAGAGGTGACCAGAAGATACCTGATATGAATCAAATTCAACCGCTTTGTTCAAAAAGAGTACCAGAGTTTTTCAAAAGATGCGAGCGGAAGGTTTTAAGCGAAAATATGAAAATTATATGTTTATTGAAACTTGAATCTTGTTAACTCAAAATCAATTTCCAAATACCAAACGATGGCTTTCGCGATGATACATAAAGGTATACGATTGATTCAATTGTATATTTCACAAGATGTGATTATACAATGATTAAATTACAATGAATTCTAACCTCAATTGTTTATCATATTTTAATCACCAATGCAGCTAGATTATGCACCAATTCTAACAAAACCAAACCTTACACAATAAATCTTTATCAATCGAATAACTGATAAACTACGCTAGAATTGAAATATCTAAACATGAAAATCCTACGAAAATAAATGCAAGAGTAAGGGAGAGAGATGACACCAGAATTTATAGTGTTTCGGCGTTCGTCCTCGCTTTTTCTATTTGCACTCTTCAATGGTTTCCCTAGAACCTTCATTGTTCCTTATTATTTGACAAATATTTGCAAGAGTTAATACAATCACCAATCCACAATAATGCTAAGAAAAATAAAATCTCCTATTAGGATTTTGACTTGTATACAGTGTAATGCCAAACTCATCTACGTAATCTTTACTTGATTAATGCTTCTTGAATCTTCCAATATCACCATTCTGCTCCAAGCCTTCACGTGTAGCAATTAATCCCTTGATCATACCGATTCCTCGAGCAATGAATTTTCTGGAGATTTAAGAAGAACTCTGCCTTATCTGTTGCTTCCACACAGTCACTACCAAGGCAATTTGGAGAGAATAACCTCCTTCTTTTTACTAGAATTTTTCAGCACCAATGACAACAAACTCAATATCGCAAGCTACCTGAAAATCTCAACCAAATATTCAACAACAATTAGTTTCAACATAATGTCTCCTTTAATCAAGTAGACATCTCTCGTTATCAAGATATGGAATCAAACTAAAGTTGAAGATGTAAGAGTTTCGTTGCAAGAGCTTTGAACTTTAAAAAACACAGGGTGTTGATTTTTCACAGAATCACACAAAAATGGTTATGAATTTGTTGATTCATTACTTGAAAAATGATGACAAAAATATTTTATATGTGCTAAAGATTAAGCACAAAATATGTTTGAAAATTTAGTTAGATTCGAATCAAGAGAAATTCATGATTTGAGTCAAAAAACAAGTGAAGTGGAATAAAAGAAAATAGAGTTTTGACCCGTTTTCAGTTGATTATGGTTCAAATCAAGGACCCCGTGCTTCAAATCAAGTTTTAATTCTGATTTGAATCAATTCAAGCAGATCCAACTGAAAAATGAGAGAAAAATTTCTAATTCGAACAGGTGTAAAGTCTGATTCGAATCAAATTAACCTGAGGTGACTAGAAGATACCTGATATGAATCAAATTCAACCACTTTTTTCAAAAAGAGTACCAGAGTTTTTCAAAAGATGCGAGCGGAAGGTTTTAAGCGAAAATATGAAAATTATATGTTTATTGAAACTTGAATCTTGTTAACTCAAAATCAATTTCCAAATACCAAACGATGGCTTTCGCGATGATACATAAAGGTATACGATTGATTCAATTGTATATTTCACAAGATGAGATTATACAATGATTAAATTACAATGAATTCTAACCTCAATTGTTTATCATATTTTAATCACCAATGCAGCTAGATTATGCACCAATTCTAACAAAACCAAACCTTACACAATAAATCTTTATCAATCGAATAACTGATAAACTATGCTAGAATTGAAATATCTAAACATGCAAATCCTACGAAAATTAAATGCAAGAGTAAGGGAGAGAGATGACACCAGAATTTATAGTGTTTTGGCGTTCGTCCTCGCTTTTTCTATTTGCACTCTTCAATGGTTTCCCTAGAACCTTCACTGTTCCTTATTATTTGACAAATATTTGCAAGAGTTAATACAATCACCAATCCACAATAATGCTAAGAAAAATAAAATCTCCTATTAGGATTTTGACTTGTATACAGTGTAATGCCAAACTCATCTATGTAATGTTTACTTGATTAATGCTTCTTGAATCTTCCAATATCACCATTCTGCTCCAAGCCTTCACGGGTAGCAATTAATCCCTTGATCATACCGATTCCTCGAGCAATGAATTTTCTGAAGATTTAAGAAGAACTCTGCCTTATCTGTTGCTTCCACACAGTCACTACCAAGGTAATTTGGAGAGAAGAACCTCCTTCTTTTTACTAGAATTTGTCAGCACCAATGACAACAAACTCAATATCGCAAGCTACCTGAAAATCTCAACCAAATATTCAACAATAATTAGTTTCAAGATAATGTATCCTTTAATCAAGTAGACATCTCTCGTTATCAAGATATGGAATCAAACTGAAGTTGAAGATGTAAGCGTTTCGTTGCAAGAGCTTTGAACTTTAAAAAACACAGGGTGTTGATTTTTCACAGAATCACACAAAAATGGTTATGAATTTGTTGATTCATTACTTGAAAAATGATGACAAAAATATTTTATATGTGCTAAAGATTAAGCACAAAATATGTTTGAAAATTTAGTTAGATTCGAATCAAGAGAAATTCATGATTTGAGTCAAAAAACAAGTGAAGTGGAATAAAAGAAAATAGAGTTTTGACCCGTTTTCAGTTGATTATGGTTCAAATCAAGGACCCCGTGATTCAAATCAAGTTTTAATTCTTATTTGAATCAATTCAAGCAGATCCAACTGAAAAATGAGAGAAAAATTTCTAATTCGAACAGGTGTAAAGTCTGATTCGAATCAAATTAACCAGAGGTGACCAGAAGATACCTGATATGAATCAAATTCAACCGCTTTTTTCAAAAAGAGTACCAGAGTTTTTCAAAAGATGCGAGCGGAAGGTTTTAAGCGAAAATATGAAAATTATATGTTTATTGAAACTTGAATCTTGTTAACTCAAAATCAATTTCCAAATACCAAACGATGGCTTTCGCGATGATACATAAAGGTATACGATTGATTCAATTGTATATTTCACAAGATGTGATTATACAATGATTAAATTACAATGAATTCTAACCTCAATTGTTTATCATATTTTAATCACCAATGCAGCTAGATTATGCACCAATTCTAACAAAACCAAACCTTACACAATAAATCTTTATCAATCGAATAAATGATAAACTACGCTAGAATTGAAATATCTAAACATGCAAATCCTTCGAAAATTAAATGCAAGAGTAAGGGAGAGAGATGACACCTGAATTTATAGTGTTTCGGCGTTCGTCCTCGCTTTTTCTATTTGCACTCTTCAATGGTTTCCCTAGAACCTTCACTGTTCCTTATTATTTGACAAATATTTGCAAGAGTTAATACAATCACCAATCCACAATAATGCTAAGAAAAATAAAATCTCCTATTAGGATTTTGACTTGTATACAGTGTAATGCCAAACTCATCTACGTAATCTTTACTTGATTAATGCTTCTAGAATCTTCCAATATCACCATTTTGCTCCAAGCCTTCACGTGTAGCAATTAATCCCTTGATCATACCGATTCCTCGAGCAATGAATTTTCTGAAGATTTAAGAAGAACTCTGCCTTATCTGTTGCTTCCACACAGTCACTACCAAGGCAATTTGGAGAGAAGAACCTCCTTCTTTTTACTAGAATTTGTCAGCACCAATGACAACAAACTCAATATCGCAAGCTTCCTGAAAATCTCAACCAAATATTCAACAATAATTATTTTCAAGATAATGTATCCTTTAATCAAGTAGACATCTCTCGTTATCAAGATATGGAATCAAACTGAAGTTGAAGATGTAAGAGTTTCGTTGCAAGAGCTTTGAACTTTAAAAAACACAGGGTGTTGATTTTTCACAGAATCACACAAAAATGTTTATGAATTTGTTGATTCATTAGTTGAAAAATGATGACAAAAATATTTTATATGTGCTAAAGATTAAGCACAAAATATGTTTGAAAATTTAGTTAGATTCGAATCAAGAGAAATTCATGATTTGAGTCAAAAAACAAGTGAAGTGGAATAAAAGAAAATAGAGTTTTGACCCGTTTTCAGTTGATTATGGTTCAAATCAAGGACCCCGTGATTCAAATCAAGTTTTAATTCTGATTTGAATCAATTCAAGCAGATCCAACTGAAAAATGAGAGAAAAATTTCTAATTCGAACAGGTGTAAAGTCTGATTCGAATCAAATTAACCAGAGGTGACCAGAAGATACCTGATATGAATCAAATTCAACCACTTTGTTCAAAAAGAGTACCAGAGTTTTTCAAAAGATGCGAGCGGAAGGTTTTAAGCGAAAATATGAAAATTATATGTTTATTGAAACTTGAATCTTGTTAACTCAAAATCAATTTCCAAATACCAAACGATGGCTTTCGCGATGATACATAAAGGTATACGATTGATTCAATTGTATATTTCACAAGATGTGATTATACAATGATTAAATTACAATGAATTCTAACCTCAATTGTTTATCATATTTTAATCACCAATGCAGCTAGATTATGCACCAATTCTAACAAAACCAAACCTTACACAATAAATCTTTATCAATCGAATAAATGATAAACTATGCTAGAATTGAAATATCTGAACATGCAAATCCTACGAAAATTAAATGCAAGAGTAAGGGAGAGAGATGACACCAGAATTTATAGTGTTTCGGCGTTCGTCCTCGCTTTTTCTATTTGCACTCTTCAATGGTTTCCCTAGAACCTTCACTGTTCCTTATTATTTGACAAATATTTGCAAGAGTTAATACAATCACCAATCCATAATAATGCTAAGAAAAATAAAATCTCCTATTAGGATTTTGACTTGTATACAGTGTAATGCCAAACTCATCTACGTAATGTTTACTTGATTAATGCTTCTTGAATCTTCCAATATCACCATTCTGCTCCAAGCCTTCACGTGTAGCAATTAATCCCTTGATCATACCGATTCCTCGAGCAATGAATTTTCTGAAGATTTAAGAAGAACTCTGCCTTATCTGTTGCTTCCACACAGTCACTACCAAGGCAATTTGGAGAGAAGAACCTCCTTCTTTTTACTAGAATTTGTCAGCACCAATGACAACAAACTCAATATCGCAAGCTACCTGAAAATCTCAACCAAATATTCAACAATAATTAGTTTCAAGATAATGTCTCCTTTAATCAAGTAGACATCTCTCGTTATCAGGATATGGAATCAAACTGAAGTTGAAGATGTAAACGTTTCGTTGCAAGAGCTTTGAACTTTAAAAAACACAGGGTGTTGATTTTTCACAGAATCACACAAAAATGGTTATGAATTTGTTGATTCGTTACTAGAAAAATGATGACAAAAATATTTTATATGTGCTAAATATTAATCACAAAATATGTTTGAAAATTTAGTTAGATTCGAATCAAGAGAAATTCATGATTTGAGTCAAAAAACAAGTGAAGTGGAATAAAAGAAAATAGAGTTTTGACCCGTTTTCAGTTGATTATGGTTCAAATCAAGGACCCCGTGATTCAAATCAAGTTTTAATTCTGATTTGAATCAATTCAAGCAGATCCAACTGAAAAATGAGAGAAAAATTTCTAATTCGAACAGGTGTAAAGTCTGATTCGAATCAAATTAACCAGAGGTGACCAGAAGATACCTGATATGAATCAAATTCAACCGCTTTGTTCAAAAAGAGTACCAGAGTTTTTCAAAAGATGCGAGCGGAAGGTTTTAAGCGAAAATATGAAAATTATATGTTTATTGAAACTTGAATCTTGTTAACTCAAAATCAATTTCCAAATACCAAACGATGGCTTTCGCGATGATACATAAAGGTATACGATTGATTCAATTGTATATTTCACAAGATGAGATTATACAATGATTAAATTACAATGAATTCTAACCTCAATTGTTTATCATATTTTAATCACCAATGCAGCTAGATTATGCACCAATTCTAACAAAACCAAACCTTACACAATAAATCTTTATCAATCGAATAACTGATAAACTATGCTAGAATTGAAATATCTAAACATGCAAATCCTACGAAAATTAAATGCAAGAGTAAGGGAGAGAGATGACACCAAAATTTATAGTGTTTTGGCGTTCGTCCTCGCTTTTTCTATTTGCACTCTTCAATGGTTTCCCTAGAACCTTCACTGTTCCTTATTATTTGACAAATATTTGCAAGAGTTAATACAATCACCAATCCACAATAATGCTAAGAAAAATAAAATCTCCTATTAGGATTTTGACTTGTATACAGTGTAATGCCAAACTCATCTACGTAATGTTTACTTGATTAATGCTTCTTGAATCTTCCAATATCACCATTCTGCTCCAAGCCTTCACGTGTAGCAATTAATCCCTTGATCATACCGATTCCTCGAGCAATGAATTTTCTGAAGATTTAAGAAGAACTCTGCCTTATCTGTTGCTTCCACACAGTCACTACCAAGGCAATTTGGAGAGAAGAACCTCCTTCTTTTTACTAGAATTTGTCAGCACCAATGACAACAAACTCAATATCGCAAGCTACCTGAAAATCTCAACCAAATATTCAACAATAATTAGTTTTAAGATAATGTCTCCTTTAATCAAGTAGACATCTCTCGTTATCAGGATATGGAATCAAATTGAAGTTGAAGATGTAAGCGTTTCGTTGCAAGAGCTTTGAACTTTAAAAAACACAGGGTGTTGATTTTTCACAGAATCACACAAAAATGGTTATGAATTTGTTGATTCGTTACTAGAAAAATGATGACAAAAATATTTTATATGTGCTAAATATTAATCACAAAATATGTTTGAAAATTTAGTTAGATTCGAATCAAGAGAAATTCATGATTTGAGTCAAAAAACAAGTGAAGTGGAATAAAAGAAAATAGAGTTTTGACCCGTTTTTAGTTGATTATGGTTCAAATCAAGGACCCCGTGATTCAAATCAAGTTTTAATTCTGATTTGAATCAATTCAAGCAGATCCAACTGAAAAATGAGAGAAAAATTTCTAATTCGAACAGGTGTAAAGTCTGATTCGAATCAAATTAACCAGAGGTGACCAGAAGATACCTGATATGAATCAAATTCAACCGCTTTGTTCAAAAAGAGTACCAGAGTTTTTCAAAAGATGCGAGCGGAAGGTTTTAAGCGAAAATATGAAAATTATATGTTTATTGAAACTTGAATCTTGTTAACTCAAAATCAATTTCCAAATACCAAACGATGGCTTTCGCGATGATACATAAAGGTATACGATTGATTCAATTGTATATTTCACAAGATGAGATTATACAATGATTAAATTACAATGAATTCTAACCTCAATTGTTTATCATATTTTAATCACCAATGCAGCTAGATTATGCACCAATTCTAACAAAACCAAACCTTACACAATAAATCTTTATCAATCGAATAACTGATAAACTATGCTAGAATTGAAATATCTAAACATGCAAATCCTACGAAAATTAAATGCAAGAGTAAGGGAGAGAGATGACACCAGAATTTATAGTGTTTTGGCGTTCGTCCTCGCTTTTTCTATTTGCACTCTTCAATGGTTTCCCTAGAACCTTCACTGTTCCTTATTATTTGACAAATATTTGCAAGAGTTAATACAATCACCAATCCACAATAATGCTAAGAAAAATAAAATCTCCTATTAGGATTTTGACTTGTATACAGTGTAATGCCAAACTCATCTACGTAATGTTTACTTGATTAATGCTTCTTGAATCTTCCAATATCACCATTCTGCTCCAAGCCTTCACGTGTAGCAATGAATCCCTTGATCATACCGATTCCTCGAGCAATGAATTTTCTGAAGATTTAAGAAGAACTCTGCCTTATCTGTTGCTTCCACACAGTCACTACCAAGGTAATTTGGAGAGAAGAACCTCCTTCTTTTTACTAGAATTTGTCAGCACCAATGACAACAAACTCAATATCGCAAGCTACCTGAAAATCTCAACCAAATATTCAACAATAATTAGTTTCAAGATAATGTCTCCTTTAATCAAGTAGACATCTCTCGTTATCAGGATATGGAATCAAACTGAAGTTGAAGATGTAAGCGTTTCGTTGCAAGAGCTTTGAACTTTAAAAAACACAGGGTGTTGATTTTTCACAGAATCACACAAAAATGGTTATGAATTTGTTGATTCGTTACTAGAAAAATGATGACAAAAATATTTTATATGTACTAAATATTAATCACAAAATATGTTTGAAAATTTAGTTAGATTCGAATCAAGAGAAATTCATGATTTGAGTCAAAAAACAAGTGAAGTGGAATAAAAGAAAATAGAGTTTTGACCCGTTTTCAGTTGATTATGGTTCAAATCAAGGACCCCGTGATTCAAATCAAGTTTTAATTCTGATTTGAATCAATTCAAGCAGATCCAACTGAAAAATGAGAGAAAAATTTCTAATTCGAACAGGTGTAAAGTCTGATTCGAATCAAATTAACCAGAGGTGACCAGAAGATACCTGATATGAATCAAATTCAACCGCTTTGTTCAAAAAGAGTACCAGAGTTTTTCAAAAGATGCGAGCGGAAGGTTTTAAGCGAAAATATGAAAATTATATGTTTATTGAAACTTGAATCTTGTTAACTCAAAATCAATTTCCAAATACCAAACGATGGCTTTCGCGATGATACATAAAGGTATACGATTGATTCAATTGTATATTTCACAAGATGTGATTATACAATGATTAAATTACAATGAATTCTAACCTCAATTGTTTATCATATTTTAATCACCAATGCAGCTAGATTATGCACCAATTCTAACAAAACCAAACCTTACACAATAAATCTTTATCAATCGAATAACTGATAAACTATGCTAGAATTGAAATATCTAAACATGCAAATCCTACGAAAATTAAATGCAAGAGTAAGGGAGAGAGATGACACCAGAATTTATAGTGTTTTGGCGTTCGTCCTCGCTTTTTCTATTTGCACTCTTCAATGGTTTCCCTAGAACCTTCACTGTTCCTTATTATTTGACAAATATTTGCAAGAGTTAATACAATCACCAATCCACAATAATGCTAAGAAAAATAAAATCTCCTATTAGGATTTTGACTTGTATACAGTGTAATGCCAAACTCATCTACGTAATCTTTACTTGATTAATGCTTCTTGAATCTTCCAATATCACCATTCTGCTCCAAGCCTTCACGTGTAGCAATTAATCCCTTGATCATACCGATTCCTCGAGCAATGAATTTTCTGAAGATTTAAGAAGAACTCTGCCTTATCTGTTGCTTCCACACAGTCACTACCAAGGTAATTTGGAGAGAAGAACCTCCTTCTTTTTACTAGAATTTGTCAGCACCAATGACAACAAACTCAATATCGCAAGCTACCTGAAAATCTCAACCAAATATTCAACAATAATTAGTTTCAAGATAATGTCTCCTTTAATCAAGTAGACATCTCTCGTTATCAGGATATGGAATCAAACTGAAGTTGAAGATGTAAGCGTTTCGTTGCAAGAGCTTTGAACTTTAAAAAACACAGGGTGTTGATTTTTCACAGAATCACACAAAAATGGTTATGAATTTGTTGATTCGTTACTAGAAAAATGATGACAATAATATTTTATATGTGCTAAATATTAATCACAAAATATGTTTGAAAATTTAGTTAGATTCGAATCAAGAGAAATTCATGATTTGAGTCAAAAAACAAGTGAAGTGGAATAAAAGAAAATAGAGTTTTGACCCGTTTTCAGTTGATTATGGTTCAAATCAAGGACCCCGTGATTCAAATCAAGTTTTAATTCTGATTTGAATCAATTCAAGCAGATCCAACTGAAAAATGAGAGAAAAATTTCTAATTCGAACAGGTGTAAAGTCTGATTCGAATCAAATTAACCAGAGGTGACCAGAAGATACCTGATATGAATCAAATTCAACCGCTTTGTTCAAAAAGAGTACCAGAGTTTTTCAAAAGATGCGAGCGGAAGGTTTTAAGCGAAAATATGAAAATTATATGTTTATTGATACTTGAATCTTGTTAACTCAAAATCAATTTCCAAATACCAAACGATGGCTTTCGCGATGATACATAAAGGTATACGATTGATTCAATTGTATATTTCACAAGATGTGATTATACAATGATTAAATTACATTGAATTCTAACCTCAATTATTTATCATATTTTAATCACCAATGCAGCTAGATTATGCACCAATTCTAACAAAACCAAACCTTACACAATAAATCTTTATCAATCGAATAAATGATAAACTACGCTAGAATTGAAATATCTAAACATGCAAATCCTACGAAAATAAATGCAAGAGTAAGGGAGATAGATGACACCAGAATTTATAGTGTTTCGGCGTTCGTCCTCGCTTTTTCTATTTGCACTCTTCAATGGTTTCCCTAGAACCTTCACTGTTCCTTATTATTTGACAAATATTTGCAAGAGTTAATACAATCACCAATCCACAATAATGCTAAGAAAAATAAAATCTCCTATTAGGATTTTGACTTGTATACAGTGTAATGCCAAACTCATCTACGTAATCTTTACTTGATTAATGCTTCTTGAATCTTCCAATATCACCATTTTGCTCCAAGCCTTCACGTGTAGCAATTAATCCCTTGATCATACCGATTCCTCGAGCAATGAATTTTCTGAAGATTTAAGAAGAACTCTGCCTTAGCTGTTGCTTCCACACAGTCACTACCAAGGCAATTTGGAGAGAAGAACCTCCTTCTTTTTACTAGAATTTGTCAGCACCAATGACAACAAACTCAATATCGCAAGCTACCTGAAAATCTCAACCAAATATTTAACAATAATTAGTTTCAAGATAATGTATCCTTTAATCAAGTAGACATCTCTCGTTATCAAGATATGGAATCAAACTGAAGTTGAAGATGTAAGAGTTTCGTTGCAAGAGCTTTGAACTTTAAAAAACACAGGGTGTTGATTTTTCACAGAATCACACAAAAATGGTTATGAATTTGTTGATTCATTACTTGAAAAATGATGACAAAAATATTTTATATGTGCTAAAGATTAAGCACAAAATATGTTTGAAAATTTAGTTAGATTCGAATCAAGAGAAATTCATGATTTGAGTCAAAAAAACAAGTGAAGTGGAATAAAAGAAAATAGAGTTTTGACCCGTTTTCAGTTGATTATGGTTCAAATCAAGGACCCCGTGATTCAAATCAAGTTTTAATTCTGATTTGAATCAATTCAAGCAGATCCAACTGTAAAATGAGAGAAAAATTTCTAATTCGAACAGGTGTAAAGTCTGATTCGAATCAAATTAACCAGAGGTGACCAGAAGATACCTGATATGAATCAAATTCAACCGCTTTTTTCAAAAAGAGTACCAGAGTTTTTCAAAAGATGCGAGCGGAAGGTTTTAAGCGAAAATATGAAAATTATATGTTTATTGAAACTTGAATCTTGTTAACTCAAAATCAATTTCCAAGTACCAAACGATGGCTTTCGCGATGATACATAAAGGTATACGATTGATTCAATTGTATATTTCACAAGATGTGATTATACAATGATTAAATTACAATGAATTCTAACCTCAATTGTTTATCATATTTTAATCACCAATGCAGCTAGATTATGCACCAATTCTAACAAAACCAAACCTTACACAATAAATCTTTATCAATCGAATAACTGATCAACTATGCTAGAATTGAAATATCTAAACATGCAAATCCTACGAAAATTAAATGCAAGAGTAAGGGAGAGAGATGACACCAGAATTTATAGTGTTTTGGCGTTCGTCCTCGCTTTTTCTATTTGCACTCTTCAATGGTTTCCCTAGAACCTTCACTGTTCCTTATTATTTGACAAATATTTGCAAGAGTTAATACAATCACCAATCCACAATAATGCTAAGAAAAATAAAATCTCCTATTAGGATTTTGACTTGTATACAGTGTAATGCCAAACTCATCTACGTAATCTTTACTTGATTAATGCTTCTTGAATCTTCCAATATCACCATTCTGCTCCAAGCCTTCACGTGTAGCAATTAATCCCTTGATCATACCGATTCCTCGAGCAATGCATTTTCTGAAGATTTAAGAAGAACTCTGCCTTATCTGTTGCTTCCACACAGTCACTACCAAGGTAATTTGGAGAGAAGAACCTCCTTCTTTTTACTAGAATTTGTCAGCACCAATGACAACAAACTCAATATCGCAAGCTACCTGAAAATCTCAACCAAATATTCAACAATAATTAGTTTCAAGATAATGTCTCCTTTAATCAAGTAGACATCTCTCGTTATCAAGATATGGAATCAAACTGAAGTTGAAGATGTAAGAGTTTCGTTGCAAGAGCTTTGAACTTTAAAAAACACAGGGTGTTGATTTTTCACAGAATCACACAAAAATGGTTATGAATTTGTTGATTCATTACTAGAAAAATGATGACAAAAATATTTTATATGTGCTAAAGATTAAGCACAAAATATGTTTGAAAATTTAGTTAGATTCGAATCAAGAGAAATTCATGATTTGAGTCAAAAAACAAGTGAAGTGGAATAAAAGAAAATAGAGTTTTGACCCGTTTTCAGTTGATTATGGTTCAAATCAAGGACCCCGTGATTCAAATCAAGTTTTAATTCTGATTTGAATCAATTCAAGCAGATCCAACTGAAAAATGAGAGAAAAATTTCTAATTCGAACAGGTGTAAAGTCTGATTCGAATCAAATTAACCAGAGGTGACCAGAAGATACCTGATATGAATCAAATTCAACCGCTTTTTTCAAAAAGAGTACCAGAGTTTTTCAAAAGATGCGAGCGGAAGGTTTTAAGCGAAAATATGAAAATTATATGTTTATTGAAACTTGAATCTTGTTAACTCAAAATCAATTTCCAAATTCCAAACGATGGCTTTCGCGATGATACATAAAGGTATATTATTGATTCAATTGTATATTTCACAAGATGTGATTATACAATGATTAAATTACAGTGAATTCTAACCTCAATTGTTTATCATATTTTAATCACCAATGCAGCTAGATTATGCACCAATTCTAACAAAACCAAACCTTACACAATAAATCTTTATCAATCGAATAACTGATAAACTATGCTAGAATTGAAATATCTAAACATGCAAATCCTACGAAAATTAAATGCAAGAGTAAGGGAGAGAGATGACACCAGAATTTATAGTGTTTCGGCGTTCGTCCTCGCTTTTTCTATTTGCACTCTTCAATGGTTTCCCTAGAACCTTCACTGTTCCTTATTATTTGACAAATATTTGCAAGAGTTAATACAATCACCAATCCACAATAATGCTAAGAAAAATAAAATCTCCTATTAGGATTTTGACTTGTATACAGTGTAATGCTAAACTCATCTACGTAATCTTTACTTGATTAATGCTCTTGAATCTTCCAATATCACCATTCTGCTCCAAGCCTTCACGTGTAGCAATTAATCCCTTGATCATACTGATTCCTCGAGCAATGAATTTTCTGAAGATTTAAGAAGAACTCTGCCTTATCTGTTGCTTCCACACAGTCACTACCAAGGCAATTTGGAGAGAAGAACCTCCTTCTTTTTACTAGAATTTGTCAGCACCAATGACAACAAACTCAATATCGCAAGCTACCTGAAAATCTCAACCAAATATTCAACAATAATTATTTTCAAGATAATGTCTCCTTTAATCAAGTAGACATCTCTCGTTATCAAGATATGGAATCAAACTGAAGTTGAAGATGTAAGAGTTTCGTTGCAAGAGCTTTGAACTTTAAAAAACACAGGGTGTTGATTTTTCACAGAATCACACAAAAATGGTTATGAATTTGTTGATTCATTACTTGAAAAATGATGACAAAAATATTTTATATGTGCTAAAGATTAAGCACAAAATATGTTTCAAAATTTAGTTAGATTCGAATCAAGAGAAATTCATGATTTGAGTCAAAAAACAAGTGAAGTGGAATAAAAGAAAATAGAGTTTTGACCCGTTTTCAGTTGATTATGGTTCAAATCAAGGACCCCGTGATTCAAATCAAGTTTTAATTCTGATTTGAATCAATTCAAGCAGATCCAACTAGTAAAATGAGAGAAAAATTTCTAATTCGAACAGGTGTAAAGTCTGATTCGAATCAAATTAACCAGAGGTGACCAGAAGATACCTGATATGAATCAAATTCAACCGCTTTTTTCAAAAAGAGTACCAGAGTTTTTCAAAAGATGCGAGCGGAAGGTTTTAAGCGAAAATATGAAAATTATATGTTTATTGAAACTTGAATCTTGTTAACTCAAAATCAATTTCCAAGTACCAAACGATGGCTTTCGCGATGATACATAAAGGTATACGATTGATTCAATTGTATAATTCACAAGATGTGATTATACAATGATTAAATTACAATGAATTCTAACCTCAATTATTTATCATATTTTAATCACCAATGCAGCTTGATTATGCACCAATTCTAACAAAACCAAACCTTACACAATAAATCTTTATCAATCGAATAACTGATAAACTATGCTAGAATTGAAATATCTAAACATGCAAATCCTACGAAAATTAAATGCAAGAGTAAGGGAGAGAGATGACACCAGAATTTATAGTGTTTTGGCGTTCGTCCTCGCTTTTTCTATTTGCACTCTTCAATGGTTTCCCTAGAACCTTCACTGTTCCTTATTATTTGACAAATATTTGCAAGAGTTAATACAATCACCAATCCACAATAATGCTAAGAAAAATAAAATCTCCTATTAGGATTTTGACTTGTATACAGTGTAATGCCAAACTCATCTACGTAATCTTTACTTGATTAATGCTTCTTGAATCTTCCAATATCACCATTCTGCTCCAAGCCTTCACGTGTAGCAATTAATCCCTTGATCATACCGATTCCTCGAGCAATGAATTTTCTGAAGATTTAAGAAGAACTCTGCCTTATCTGTTGCTTCCACACAGTCACTACCAAGGTAATTTGGAGAGAAGAACCTCCTTCTTTTTACTAGAATTTGTCAGCACCAATGACAACAAACTCAATATCGCAAGCTACCTGAAAATCTCAACCAAATATTCAACAATAATTAGTTTCAAGATAATGTCTCCTTTAATCAAGTAGACATCTCTCGTTATCAAGATATGGAATCAAACTGAAGTTGAAGATGTAAGAGTTTCGTTGCAAGAGCTTTGAACTTTAAAAAACACAGGGTGTTGATTTTTCACAGAATCACACAAAAATGGTTATGAATTTGTTGATTCATTACTAGAAAAATGATGACAAAAATATTTTATATGTGCTAAAGATTAAGCACAAAATATGTTTGAAAATTTAGTTAGATTCGAATCAAGAGAAATTCATGATTTGAGTCAAAAAACAAGTGAAGTGGAATAAAAGAAAATAGAGTTTTGACCCGTTTTCAGTTGATTATGGTTCAAATCAAGGACCCCGTGATTCAAATCAAGTTTTAATTCTGATTTGAATCAATTCAAGCAGATCCAACTGAAAAATGAGAGAAAAATTTCTAATTCGAACAGGTGTAAAGTCTGATTCGAATCAAATTAACCAGAGGTGACCAGAAGATACCTGATATGAATCAAATTCAACCGCTTTTTTCAAAAAGAGTACCAGAGTTTTTCAAAAGATGCGAGCGGAAGGTTTTAAGCGAAAATATGAAAATTATATGTTTATTGAAACTTGAATCTTGTTAACTCAAAATCAATTTCCAAATTCCAAACGATGGCTTTCGCGATGATACATAAAGGTATATTATTGATTCAATTGTATATTTCACAAGATGTGATTATACAATGATTAAATTACAGTGAATTCTAACCTCAATTGTTTATCATATTTTAATCACCAATGCAGCTAGATTATGCACCAATTCTAACAAAACCAAACCTTACACAATAAATCTTTATCAATCGAATAACTGATAAACTATGCTAGAATTGAAATATCTAAACATGCAAATCCTACGAAAATTAAATGCAAGAGTAAGGGAGAGAGATGACACCAGAATTTATAGTGTTTCGGCGTTCGTCCTCGCTTTTTCTATTTGCACTCTTCAATGGTTTCCCTAGAACCTTCACTGTTCCTTATTATTTGACAAATATTTGCAAGAGTTAATACAATCACCAATCCACAATAATGCTAAGAAAAATAAAATCTCCTATTAGGATTTTGACTTGTATACAGTGTAATGCTAAACTCATCTACGTAATCTTTACTTGATTAATGCTCTTGAATCTTCCAATATCACCATTCTGCTCCAAGCCTTCACGTGTAGCAATTAATCCCTTGATCATACTGATTCCTCGAGCAATGAATTTTCTGAAGATTTAAGAAGAACTCTGCCTTATCTGTTGCTTCCACACAGTCACTACCAAGGCAATTTGGAGAGAAGAACCTACTTCTTTTTACTAGAATTTGTCAGCACCAATGACAACAAACTCAATATCGCAAGCTACCTGAAAATCTCAACCAAATATTCAACAATAATTAGTTTCAAGATAATGTCTCCTTTAATCAAGTAGACATCTCTCGTTATCAAGATATGGAATCAAACTGAAGTTGAAGATGTAAGAGTTTCGTTGCAAGAGCTTTGAACTTTAAAAAACACAGGGTGTTGATTTTTCACAGAATCACACAAAAATGGTTATGAATTTGTTGATTCATTACTTGAAAAATGATGACAAAAATATTTTATATGTGCTAAAGATTAAGCACAAAATATGTTTGAAAATTTAGTTAGATTCGAATCAAGAGAAATTCATGATTTGAGTCAAAAAACAAGTGAAGTGGAATAAAAGAAAATAGAGTTTTGACCCGTTTTCAGTTGATTATGGTTCAAATCAAGGACCCCGTGATTCAAATCAAGTTTTAATTCTGATTTGAATCAATTCAAGCAGATCCAACTGAAAAATGAGAGAAAAATTTCTAATTCGAACAGGTGTAAAGTCTGATTCGAATCAAATTAACCAGAGGTGACCAGAAGATACCTGATATGAATCAAATTCAACCGCTTTTTTCAAAAAGAGTACCAGAGTTTTTCAAAAGATGCGAGCGGAAGGTTTTAAGCGAAAATATGAAAATTATATGTTTATTGAAACTTGAATCTTGTTAACTCAAAATCAATTTCCAAGTACCAAACGATGGCTTTCGCGATGATACATAAAGGTATACGATTGATTCAATTGTATATTTCACAAGATGTGATTATACAATGATTAAATTACAATGAATTCTAACCTCAATTGTTTATCATATTTTAATCACCAATGCCGCTAGATTATGCACCAATTCTAACAAAACCAAACCTTACACAATAAATCTTTATCAATCGAATAACTGATAAACTATGCTAGAATTGAAATATCTAAACATGCAAATCCTACGAAAATTAAATGCAAGAGTAAGGGAGAGAGATGACACCAGAATTTATAGTGTTTTGGCGTTCGTCCTCGCTTTTTCTATTTGCACTCTTCAATGGTTTCCCTAGAACCTTCACTGTTCCTTATTATTTGACAAATATTTGCAAGAGTTAATACAATCACCAATCCACAATAATGCTAAGAAAAATAAAATCTCCTATTAGGATTTTGACTTGTATACAGTGTAATGCCAAACTCATCTACGTAATCTTTACTTGATTAATGCTTCTTGAATCTTCCAATATCACCATTCTGCTCCAAGCCTTCACGTGTAGCAATTAATCCCTTGATCATACCGATTCCTCGAGCAATGAATTTTCTGAAGATTTAAGAAGAACTCTGCCTTATCTGTTGCTTCCACACAGTCACTACCAAGGTAATTTGGAGAGAAGAACCTCCTTCTTTTTACTAGAATTTGTCAGCACCAATGACAACAAACTCAATATCGCAAGCTACCTGAAAATCTCAACCAAATATTCAACAATAATTAGTTTCAAGATAATGTCTCCTTTAATCAAGTAGACATCTCTCGTTATCAAGATATGGAATCAAACTGAAGTTGAAGATGTAAGAGTTTCGTTGCAAGAGCTTTGAACTTTAAAAAACACAGGGTGTTGATTTTTCACAGAATCACACAAAAATGGTTATGAATTTGTTGATTCATTACTAGAAAAATGATGACAAAAATATTTTATATGTGCTAAAGATTAAGCACAAAATATGTTTGAAAATTTAGTTAGATTCGAATCAAGAGAAATTCATGATTTGAGTCAAAAAACAAGTGAAGTGGAATAAAAGAAAATAGAGTTTTGACCCGTTTTCAGTTGATTATGGTTCAAATCAAGGACCCCGTGATTCAAATCAAGTTTTAATTCTGATTTGAATCAATTCAAGCAGATCCAACTGAAAAATGAGAGAAAAATTTCTAATTCGAACAGGTGTAAAGTCTGATTCGAATCAAATTAACCAGAGGTGACCAGAAGATACCTGATATGAATCAAATTCAACCGCTTTTTTCAAAAAGAGTACCAGATTTTTTCAAAAGATGCGAGCGGAAGGTTTTAAGCGAAAATATGAAAATTATATGTTTATTGAAACTTGAATCTTGTTAACTCAAAATCAATTTCCAAATTCCAAACGATGGCTTTCGCGATGATACATAAAGGTATACGATTTATTCAATTGTATATTTCACAAGATGTGATTATACAATGATTAAATTACAGTGAATTCTAACCTCAATTGTTTATCATATTTTAATCACCAATGCAGCTAGATTATGCACCAATTCTAACAAAACCAAACCTTACACAATAAATCTTTATCAATCGAATAACTGATAAACTATGCTAGAATTGAAATATCTAAACATGCAAATCCTACGAAAATTAAATGCAAGAGTAAGGGAGAGAGATGACACCAGAATTTATAGTGTTTCGGCGTTCGTCCTCGCTTTTTCTATTTGCACTCTTCAATGGTTTCCCTAGAACCTTCACTGTTCCTTATTATTTGACAAATATTTGCAAGAGTTAATACAATCACCAATCCACAATAATGCTAAGAAAAATAAAATCTCCTATTAGGATTTTGACTTGTATACAGTGTAATGCTAAACTCATCTACGTAATCTTTACTTGATTAATGCTCTTGAATCTTCCAATATCACCATTCTGCTCCAAGCCTTCACGTGTAGCAATTAATCCCTTGATCATACTGATTCCTCGAGCAATGAATTTTCTGAAGATTTAAGAAGAACTCTGCCTTATCTGTTGCTTCCACACAGTCACTACCAAGGCAATTTGGAGAGAAGAACCTCCTTCTTTTTACTAGAATTTGTCAGCACCAATGACAACAAACTCAATATCGCAAGCTACCTGAAAATCTCAACCAAATATTCAACAATAATTAGTTTCAAGATAATGTCTCCTTTAATCAAGTAGACATCTCTCGTTATCAAGATATGGAATCAAACTGAAGTTGAAGATGTAAGAGTTTCGTTGCAAGAGCTTTGAACTTTAAAAAACACAGGGTGTTGATTTTTCACAGAATCACACAAAAATGGTTATGAATTTGTTGATTCATTACTTGAAAAATGATGACAAAAATATTTTATATGTGCTAAAGATTAAGCACAAAATATGTTTGAAAATTTAGTTAGATTCGAATCAAGAGAAATTCATGATTTGAGTCAAAAAACAAGTGAAGTGGAATAAAAGAAAATAGAGTTTTGACCCGTTTTCAGTTGATTATGGTTCAAATCAAGGACCCCGTGATTCAAATCAAGTTTTAATTCTGATTTGAATCAATTCAAGCAGATCCAACTGAAAAATGAGAGAAAAATTTCTAATTCGAACAGGTGTAAAGTCTGATTCGAATCAAATTAACCAGAGGTGACCAGAAGATACCTGATATGAATCAAATTCAACCGCTTTTTTCAAAAAGAGTACCAGAGTTTTTCAAAAGATGCGAGCGGAAGGTTTTAAGCGAAAATATGAAAATTATATGTTTATTGAAACTTGAATCTTGTTAACTCAAAATCAATTTCCAAGTACCAAACGATGGCTTTCGCGATGATACATAAAGGTATACGATTGATTCAATTGTATATTTCACAAGATGTGATTATACAATGATTAAATTACAATGAATTCTAACCTCAATTGTTTATCATATTTTAATCACCAATGCAGCTAGATTATGCACCAATTCTAACAAAACCAAACCTTACACAATAAATCTTTATCAATCGAATAACTGATAAACTATGCTAGAATTGAAATATCTAAACATGCAAATCCTACGAAAATTAAATGCAAGAGTAAGGGAGAGAGATGACACCAGAATTTATAGTGTTTCGGCGTTCGTCCTCGCTTTTTCTATTTGCACTCTTCAATGGTTTCCCTAGAACCTTCACTGTTCCTTATTATTTGACAAATATTTGCAAGAGTTAATACAATCACCAATCCACAATAATGCTAAGAAAAATAAAATCTCCTATTAGGATTTTGACTTGTATACAGTGTAATGCTAAACTCATCTACGTAATCTTTACTTGATTAATGCTCTTGAATCTTCCAATATCACCATTCTGCTCCAAGCCTTCACATGTAGCAATTAATCCCTTGATCATACTGATTCCTCGAGCAATGAATTTTCTGAAGATTTAAGAAGAACTCTGCCTTATCTGTTGCTTCCACACAGTCACTACCAAGGCAATTTGGAGAGAAGAACCTCCTTCTTTTTACTAGAATTTGTCAGCACCAATGACAACAAACTCAATATCGCAAGCTACCTGAAAATCTCAACCAAATATTCAACAATAATTAGTTTCAAGATAATGTCTCCTTTAATCAAGTAGACATCTCTCGTTATCAAGATATGGAATCAAACTGAAGTTGAAGATGTAAGAGTTTCGTTGCAAGAGCTTTGAACTTTAAAAAACACAGGGTGTTGATTTTTCACAGAATCACACAAAAATGGTTATGAATTTGTTGATTCATTACTTGAAAAATGATGACAAAAATATTTTATATGTGCTAAAGATTAAGCACAAAATATGTTTGAAAATTTAGTTAGATTCGAATCAAGAGAAATTCATGATTTGAGTCAAAAAACAAGTGAAGTGGAATAAAAGAAAATAGAGTTTTGACCCGTTTTCAGTTGATTATGGTTCAAATCAAGGACCCCGTGATTCAAATCAAGTTTTAATTCTTATTTGAATCAATTCAAGCAGATCCAACTGAAAAATGAGAGAAAAATTTCTAATTCGAACAGGTGTAAAGTCTGATTCGAATCAAATTAACCAGAGGTGACCAGAAGATACCTGATATGAATCAAATTCAACCGCTTTTTTCAAAAAGAGTACCAGAGTTTTTCAAAAGATGCGAGCGGAAGGTTTTAAGCGAAAATATGAAAATTATATGTTTATTGAAACTTGAATCTTGTTAACTCAAAATCAATTTCCAAGTACCAAACGATGGCTTTCGCGATGATACATAAAGGTATACGATTGATTCAATTGTATATTTCACAAGATGTGATTATACAATGATTAAATTACAATGAATTCTAACCTCAATTGTTTATCATATTTTAATCACCAATGCAGCTAGATTATGCACCAATTCTAACAAAACCAAACCTTACACAATAAATCTTTATCAATCGAATAAATGATAAACTATGCTAGAATTGAAATATCTAAACATGCAAATCCTACGAAAATTAAATGCAAGAGTAAGGGAGAGAGATGACACCAGAATTTATAGTGTTTTGGCGTTCGTCCTCGCTTTTTCTATTTGCACTCTTCAATGGTTTCCCTAGAACCTTCACTGTTCCTTATTATTTGACAAATATTTGCAAGAGTTAATACAATCACCAATCCACAATAATGCTAAGAAAAATAAAATCTCCTATTAGGATTTTGACTTGTATACAGTGTAATGCCAAACTCATCTACGTAATCTTTACTTGATTAATGCTTCTTGAATCTTCCAATATCACCATTCTGCTCCAAGCCTTCACGTGTAGCAATTAATCCCTTGATCATACCGATTCCTCGAGCAATGAATTTTCTGAAGATTTAAGAAGAACTCTGCCTTATCTGTTGCTTCCACACAGTCACTACCAAGGTAATTTGGAGAGAAGAACCTCCTTCTTTTTACTAGAATTTGTCAGCACCAATGACAACAAACTCAATATCGCAAGCTACCTGAAAATCTCAACCAAATATTCAACAATAATTAGTTTCAAGATAATGTCTCCTTTAATCAAGTAGACATCTCTCGTTATCAAGATATGGAATCAAACTGAAGTTGAAGATGTAAGAGTTTCGTTGCAAGAGCTTTGAACTTTAAAAAACACAGGGTGTTGATTTTTCACAGAATCACACAAAAATGGTTACGAATTTGTTGATTCATTACTAGAAAAATTATGACAAAAATATTTTATATGTGCTAAAGATTAAGCACAAAATATGTTTGAAAATTTAGTTAGATTCGAATCAAGAGAAATCCATGATTTGAGTCAATAAACAAGTGAAGTGGAATAAAAGAAAATAGAGTTTTGACCCGTTTTCAGTTGATTATGGTTCAAATCAAGGACCCCGTGATTCAAATCAAGTTTTAATTCTGATTTGAATCAATTCAAGCAGATCCAACTGAAAAATGAGAGAAAAATTTCTAATTCGAACAGGTGTAAAGTCTGATTCGAATCAAATTAACCAGAGGTGACCAGAAGATACCTGATATGAATCAAATTCAACCGCTTTTTTCAAAAAGAGTACCAGAGTTTTTCAAAAGATGCGAGCGGAAGGTTTTAAGCGAAAATATGAAAATTATATTTTTATTGAAACTTGAATCTTGTTAACTCAAAATCAATTTCCAAATTCCAAACGATGGCTTTCGCGATGATACATAAAGGTATACGATTGATTCAATTGTATATTTCACAAGATGTGATTATACAATGATTAAATTACAGTGAATTCTAACCTCAATTGTTTATCATATTTTAATCACCAATGCAGCTAGATTATGCACCAATTCTAACAAAACCAAACCTTACACAATAAATCTTTATCAATCGAATAAATGATAAACTATGCTAGAATTGAAATATCTAAACATGCAAATCCTACGAAAATTAAATGCAAGAGTAAGGGAGAGAGATGACACCAGAATTTATAGTGTTTCGGCGTTCGTCCTCGCTTTTTCTATTTGCACTCTTCAATGGTTTCCCTAGAACCTTCACTGTTCCTTATTATTTGACAAATATTTGCAAGAGTTAATACAATCACCAATCCACAATAATGCTAAGAAAAATAAAATCTCCTATTAGGATTTTGACTTGTATACAGTGTAATGCCAAACTCATCTACGTAATGTTTACTTGATTAATGCTTCTTGAATCTTCCAATATCACCATTCTGCTCCAAGCCTTCACGTGTAGCAATTAATCCCTTGATCATACCGATTCCTCGAGCAATGAATTTTCTGAAGATTTAAGAAGAACTCTGCCTTATCTGTTGCTTCCACACAGTCACTACCAAGGCAATTTGGAGAGAAGAACCTCCTTCTTTTTACTAGAATTTGTCAGCACCAATGACAACAAACTCAATATCGCAAGCTACCTGAAAATCTCAACCAAATATTCAACAATAATTAGTTTCAAGATAATGTCTCCTTTAATCAAGTAGACATCTCTCGTTATCAAGATATGGAATCAAACTGAAGTTGAAGATGTAAGAGTTTCGTTGCAAGAGCTTTGAACTTTAAAAAACACAGGGTGTTGATTTTTAACAGAATCACACAAAAATGGTTATGAATTTGTTGATTCATTACTAGAAAAATGATGACAAAAATATTTTATATGTGCTATAGATTAAGCACAAAATATGTTTGAAAATTTATTTAGATTCGAATCAAGAGAAATTCATGATTTGAGTCAAAAAACAAGTGAAGTGGAATAAAAGAAAATAGAGTTTTGACCCGTTTTCAGTTGATTATGGTTCAAATCAAGGACCCCGTGATTCAAATCAAGTTTTAATTCTGATTTGAATCAATTCAAGCAGATCCAACTGAAAAATGAGAGAAAAATTTCTAATTCGAACAGGTGTAAAGTCTGATTCGAATCAAATTAACCAGAGGTGACCAGAAGATACCTGATATGAATCAAATTCAACCGCTTTTTTCAAAAAGAGTACCAGAGTTTTTCAAAAGATGCGAGCGGAAGGTTTTAAGCGAAAATATGAAAATTATATGTTTATTGAAACTTGAATCTTGTTAACTCAAAATCAATTTCCAAATACCAAACGATGGCTTTCGCGATAATACATAAAGGTATACGATTGATTCAATTGTATATTTCACAAGATGTGATTATACAATGATTAAATTACAGTGAATTCTAACCTCAATTGTTTATCATATTTTAATCACCAATGCAGCTAGATTATGCACCAATTCTAACAAAACCAAACCTTACACAATAAATCTTTATCAATCGAATAAATGATAAACTATGCTAGAATTGAAATATCTAAACATGCAAATCCTTCAAAAATTAAATGCAAGAGTAAGGGAGAGAGATGACACCAGAATTTATAGTGTTTCGGCGTTCGTCCTCGCTTTTTCTATTTGCACTCTTCAATGGTTTCCCTAGAACCTTCACTGTTCCTTATTATTTGACAAATATTTGCAAGAGTTAATACAATCACGAATCCACAATAATGCTAAGAAAAATAAAATCTCCTATTAGGATTTTGACTTGTATACAGTTTAATGCCAAACTCATCTACGTAATCTTTACTTGATTAATGCTTCTTGAATCTTCCAATATCACCATTCTGCTCCAAGCCTTCACATGTAGCAATTAATCCCTTGATCATACCGATTCCTCGAGCAATGAATTTTCTGAAGATTTAAGAAGAACTCTGCCTTATCTGTTGCTTCCACACAGTCACTACCAAGGCAATTTGGAGAGAAGAACCTCCTTCTTTTTACTAGAATTTGTCAGCACCAATGACAACAAACTCAATATCGCAAGCTACCTGAAAATCTCAACCAAATATTCAACAATAATTAGTTTCAAGATAATGTCTCCTTTAATCAAGTAGACATCTCTCGTTATCAAGATATGGAATCAAACTAAAGTTGAAGATGTAAGAGTTTCGTTGCAAGAGCTTTGAACTTTAAAAAACACAGGGTGTTGATTTTTCACAGAATCACACAAAAATGGTTATGAATTTGTTGATTCATTACTTGAAAAATGATGACAAAAATATTTTATATGTGCTAAAGATTAAGCACAAAATATGTTTGAAAATTTAGTTAGATTCGAATCAAGAGAAATTCATGATTTGAGTCAAAAAACAAGTGAAGTGGAATAAAAGAAAATAGAGTTTTGACCCGTTTTCAGTTGATTATGGTTCAAATCAAGGACCCCGTGATTCAAATCAAGTTTTAATTCTGATTTGAATCAATTCAAGCAGATCCAACTGAAAAATGAGAAAAAAATTTCTAATTCGAACAGGTGTAAAGTCTGATTCGAATCAAATTAACCAGAGGTGACCAGAAGATACCTGATATGAATCAAATTCAACCGCTTTTTTCAAAAAGAGTACCAGAGTTTTTCAAAAGATGCGAGCGGAAGGTTTTAAGCGAAAATATGAAAATTATATGTTTATTGAAACTTGAATCTTGTTAACTCAAAATCAATTTCCAAATACCAAACGATGGCTTTCGCGATGATACATAAAGGTATACGATTGATTCAATTGTATATTTCACAAGATGTGATTATACAATGATTAAATTACAATGAATTCTAACCTCAATTGTTTATCATATTTTAATCACCAATGCAGCTAGATTATGCACCAATTCTAACAAAACCAAACCTTACACAATAAATCTTTATCAATCGAATAAATGATAAACTATGCTAGAATTGAAATATCTAAACATGCAAATCCTACGAAAATTAAATGCAAGAGTAAGGGAGAGAGATGACACCAGAATTTATAGTGTTTCGGCGTTCGTCCTCGCTTTTTCTATTTGCACTCTTCAATGGTTTCCCTAGAACCTTCACTGTTCCTTATTATTTGACAAATATTTGCAAGAGTTAATACAATCACCAATCCACAATAATGCTAAGAAAAATAAAATCTCCTATTAGGATTTTGACTTGTATACAGTGTAATGCCAAACTCATCTACGTAATCTTTACTTGATTAATGCTTCTTGAATCTTCCAATATCACCATTCTGCTCCAAGCCTTCACGTGTAGCAATTAATCCCTTGATCATACCGATTCCTCGAGCAATGAATTTTCTGAAGATTTAAGAAGAACTCTGCCTTATCTGTTGCTTCCACACAGTCACTACCAAGGCAATTTGGAGAGAAGAACCTCCTTCTTTTTACTAGAATTTGTCAGCACCAATGACAACAAACTCAATATCGCAAGCTACCTGAAAATCTCAACCAAATATTCAACAATAATTAGTTTCAAGATAATGTCTCCTTTAATCAAGTAGACATCTCTCGTTATCAAGATATGGAATCAAACTGAAGTTGAAGATGTAAGAGTTTCGTTGCAAGAGCTTTGAACTTTAAAAAACACAGGGTGTTGATTTTTCACAGAATCACACAAAAATTGTTATGAATTTGTTGATTCATTACTAGAAAAATGATGACAAAAATATTTTATATGTGCTAAAGATTAAGCACAAAATATGTTTGAAAATTTAGTTAGATTCGAATCAAGAGAAATTCATGATTTGAGTCAAAAAACAAGTGAAGTGGAATAAAAGAAAATAGAGTTTTGACCCGTTTTCAGTTGATTATGGTTCAAATCAAGGACCCCGTGATTCAAATCAAGTTTTAATTCTGATTTGAATCAATTCAAGCAGATCCAACTGAAAAATGAGAAAAAAATTTCTAATTCGAACAGGTGTAAAGTCTGATTCGAATCAAATTAACCAGAGGTGACCAGAAGATACCTGATATGAATCAAATTCAACCGCTTTTTTCAAAAAGAGTACCAGAGTTTTTCAAAAGATGCGAGCGGAAGGTTTTAAGCGAAAATATGAAAATTATATGTTTATTGAAACTTGAATCTTGTTAACTCAAAATCAATTTCCAAATACCAAACGATGGCTTTCGCGATGATACATAAAGGTATACGATTGATTCAATTGTATATTTCACAAGATGTGATTATACAATGATTAAATTACAATGAATTCTAACCTCAATTGTTTATCATATTTTAATCACCAATGCAGCTAGATTATGCACCAATTCTAACAAAACCAAACCTTACACAATAAATCTTTATCAATCGAATAAATGATAAACTATGCTAGAATTGAAATATCTAAACATGCAAATCCTACGAAAATTAAATGCAAGAGTAAGGGAGAGAGATGACACCAGAATTTATAGTGTTTCGGCGTTCGTCCTCGCTTTTTCTATTTGCACTCTTCAATGGTTTCCCTAGAACCTTCACTGTTCCTTATTATTTGACAAATATATGCAAGAGTTAATACAATCACCAATCCACAATAATGCTAAGAAAAATAAAATCTCCTATTAGGATTTTGACTTGTATACAGTGTAATGCCAAACTCATCTACGTAATCTTTACTTGATTAATGCTTCTTGAATCTTCCAATATCACCATTCTGCTCCAAGCCTTCACGTGTAGCAATTAATCCCTTGATCATACCGATTCCTCGAGCAATGAATTTTCTGAAGATTTAAGAAGAACTCTGCCTTATCTGTTGCTTCCACACAGTCACTACCAAGGCAATTTGGAGAGAAGAACCTCCTTTTTACTAGAATTTGTCAGCACCAATGACAACAAACTCAATATCGCAAGCTACCTGAAAATCTCAACCAAATATTCAACAATAATTAGTTTCAAGATAATGTCTCCTTTAATCAAGTAGACATCTCTCGTTATCAAGATATGGAATCAAACTGAAGTTGAAGATGTAAGAGTTTCGTAGCAAGAGCTTTGAAAAAACACAGGGTGTTGATTTTTCACAGAATCACACAAAAATGGTTATGAATTTGTTGATTCATTACTTGAAAAATGATGACAAAAATATTTTATATGTGCTAAAGATTAAGCATAAAATATGTTTGAAAATTTAGTTGGATTCGAATCAAGAGAAATTCATGATTTGAGTCAAAAAACAAGTGAAGTGGAATAAAAGAAAATAGAGTTTTGACCCGTTTTCAGTTGATTATGGTTCAAATCAAGGACCCCGTGATTCAAATCAAGTTTTAATTCTGATTTGAATCAATTCAAGCAGATCCAACTGAAAAATGAGCGAAAAATTTCTAATTCGAACAGGTGTAAAGTCTGATTCGAATCAAATTAACCAGAGGTGACCAGAAGATACCTGATATGAATCAAATTCAACCGCTTTTTTCAAAAAGAGTACCAGAGTTTTTCAAAAGATGCGAGCGGAAGGTTTTAAGCGAAAATATGAAAATTATATGTTTATTGAAACTTGAATCTTGTTAACTCAAAATCAATTTCCAAATACCAAACGATGGCTTTCGCGATGATACATAAAGGTATACGATTGATTCAATTGTATATTTCACAAGATGTGATTATACAATGATTAAATTACAATGAATTCTAACCTCAATTGTTTATCATATTTTAATCACCAATGCAGCTAGATTATGCACCAATTCTAACAAAACCAAACCTTACACAATAAATCTTTATCAATCGAATAAATGATAAACTATGCTAGAATTGAAATATCTAAACATGCAAATCCTACGAAAATTAAATGCAAGAGTAAGGGAGAGAGATGACACCAGAATTTATAGTGTTTCGGCGTTCGTCCTCGCTTTTTCTATTTGCACTCTTCCATGGTTTCCCTAGAACCTTCACTGTTCCTTATTATTTGACAAATATTTGCAAGAGTTAATACAATCACCAATCCACAATAATGCTAAGAAAAATAAAATCTCCTATTAGGATTTTGACTTGTATACAGTGTAATGCCAAACTCATCTACGTAATCTTTACTTGATTAATGCTTCTTGAATCTTCCAATATCACCATTCTGCTCCAAGCCTTCACGTGTAGCAATTAATCCCTTGATCATACCGATTCCTCGAGCAATGAATTTTCTGAAGATTTAAGAAGAACTCTGCCTTATCTGTTGCTTCCACACAGTCACTACCAAGGCAATTTGGAGAGAAGAACCTCCTTCTTTTTACTAGAATTTGTCAGCACCAATGACAACAAACTCAATATCGCAAGCTACCTGAAAATCTCAACCAAATATTCAACAATAATTAGTTTCAAGATAATGTCTCCTTTAATCAAGTAGACATCTCTCGTTATCAAGATATGGAATCAAACTGAAGTTGAAGATGTAAGAGTTTCGTTGCAAGAGCTTTGAAAAAACACAGGGTGTTGATTTTTCACAGAATCACACAAAAATGGTTATGAATTTGTTGATTCATTACTTGAAAAATGATGACAAAAATATTTTATATGTGCTAAAGATTAAGCATAAAATATGTTTGAAAATTTAGTTGGATTCGAATCAAGAGAAATTCATGATTTGAGTCAAAAAACAAGTGAAGTGGAATAAAAGAAAATAGAGTTTTGACCCGTTTTCAGTTGATTATGGTTCAAATCAAGGACCCCGTGATTCAAATCAAGTTTTAATTCTGATTTGAATCAATTCAAGCAGATCCAACTGAAAAATGAGCGAAAAATTTCTAATTCGAACAGGTGTAAAGTCTGATTCGAATCAAATTAACCAGAGGTGACCAGAAGATACCTGATATGAATCAAATTCAACCGCTTTTTTCAAAAAGAGTACCAGAGTTTTTCAAAAGATGCGAGCGGAAGGTTTTAAGCGAAAATATGAAAATTATATGTTTATTGAAACTTGAATCTTGTTAACTCAAAATCAATTTCCAAATACCAAACGATGGCTTTCGCGATGATACATAAAGGTATACGATTGATTCAATTGTATATTTCACAAGATGTGATTATACAATGATTAAATTACAATGAATTCTAACCTCAATTGTTTATCATATTTTAATCACCAATGCAGCTAGATTATGCACCAATTCTAACAAAACCAAACCTTACACAATAAATCTTTATCAATCGAATAAATGATAAACTATGCTAGAATTGAAATATCTAAACATGCAAATCCTACGAAAATTAAATGCAAGAGTAAGGGAGAGAGATGACACCAGAATTTATAGTGTTTCGGCGTTCGTCCTCGCTTTTTCTATTTGCACTCTTCCATGGTTTCCCTAGAACCTTCACTGTTCCTTATTATTTGACAAATATTTGCAAGAGTTAATACAATCACCAATCCACAATAATGCTAAGAAAAATAAAATCTCCTATTAGGATTTTGACTTGTATACAGTGTAATGCCAAACTCATCTACGTAATCTTTACTTGATTAATGCTTCTTGAATCTTCCAATATCACCATTCTGCTCCAAGCCTTCACGTGTAGCAATTAATCCCTTGATCATACCGATTCCTCGAGCAATGAATTTTCTGAAGATTTAAGAAGAACTCTGCCTTATCTGTTGCTTCCACACAGTCACTACCAAGGCAATTTGGAGAGAAGAACCTCCTTCTTTTTACTAGAATTTGTCAGCACCAATGACAACAAACTCAATATCGCAAGCTACCTGAAAATCTCAACCAAATATTCAACAATAATTAGTTTCAAGATAATGTCTCCTTTAATCAAGTAGACATCTCTCGTTATCAAGATATGGAATCAAACTGAAGTTGAAGATGTAAGAGTTTCGTTGCAAGAGCTTTGAAAAAACACAGGGTGTTGATTTTTCACAGAATCACACAAAAATGGTTATGAATTTGTTAATTCATTACTTGAAAAATGATGACAAAAATATTTTATATGTGCTAAAGATTAAGCACAAAATATGTTTGAAAATTTAGTTAGATTCGAATCAAGAGAAATTCATGATTTGAGTCAAAAAACAAGTGAAGTGGAATAAAAGAAAATAGAGTTTTGACCCGTTTTCAGTTGATTATGGTTCAAATCAAGGACCCCGTGATTCAAATCAAGTTTTAATTCTGATTTGAATCAATTCAAGCAGATCCAACTGAAAAATGAGAAAAAAATTTCTAATTCGAACAGGTGTAAAGTCTGATTCGAATCAAATTAACCAGAGGTGACCAGAAGATACCTGATATGAATCAAATTCAACCGCTTTTTTCAAAAAGAGTACCAGAGTTTTTCAAAAGATGCGAGCGGAAGGTTTTAAGCGAAAATATGAAAATTATATGTTTATTGAAACTTGAATCTTGTTAACTCAAAATCAATTTCCAAATACCAAACGATGGCTTTCGCGATGATACATAAAGGTATACGATTGATTCAATTGTATATTTCACAAGATGTGATTATACAATGATTAAATTACAATGAATTCTAACCTCAATTGTTTATCATATTTTAATCACCAATGCAGCTAGATTATGCACCAATTCTAACAAAACCAAACCTTACACAATTAATCTTTATCAATCGAATAAATGATAAACTATGCTAGAATTGAAATATCTAAACATGCAAATCCTACGAAAATTAAATGCAAAAGTAAGGGAGAGAGATGACACCAGAATTTATAGTGTTTCGGCGTTCGTCCTCGCTTTTTCTATTTGCACTCTTCAATGGTTTCCCTAGAACCTTCACTGTTCCTTATTATTTGACAAATATTTGCAAGAGTTAATACAATCACCAATCCACAATAATGCTAAGAAAAATAAAATCTCCTATTAGGATTTTGACTTGTATACAGTGTAATGCCAAACTCATCTACGTAATCTTTACTTGATTAATGCTTCTTGAATCTTCCAATATCACCATTCTGCTCCAAGCCTTCACGTGTAGCAATTAATCCCTTGATCATACCGATTCCTCGAGCAATGAATTTTCTGAAGATTTAAGAAGAACTCTGCCTTATCTGTTGCTTCCACACAGTCACTACCAAGGCAATTTGGAGAGAAGAACCTCCTTCTTTTTACTAGAATTTGTCAGCACCAATGACAAAAAACTCAATATCGCAAGCTACCTGAAAATCTCAACCAAATATTCAACAATAATTAGTTTCAAGATAATGTCTCCTTTAATCAAGTAGACATCTCTCGTTATCAAGATATGGAATCAAACTGAAGTTGAAGATATAAGAGTTTCGTTGCAAGAGCTTTGAACTTTAAAAAACACAGGGTGTTGATTTTTCACAGAATCACACAAAAATGGTTATGAATTTGTTGATTCATTACTTGAAAAATGATGACAAAAATATTTTATATGTGCTAAAGATTAAGCACAAAATATGTTTGAAAATTTAGTTAGATTCGAATCAAGAGAAATTCATGATTTGAGTCAAAAAACAAGTGAAGTGGAATAAAAGAAAATAGAGTTTTGACCCGTTTTCAATTGATTATGGTTCAAATCAAGGACCCCGTGATTCAAATTAAGTTTTAATTCTGATTTGAATCAATTCAAGCAGATCCAACTGAAAAATGAGAGAAAAATGTCTAATTCAAACAGGTGTAAAGTCTTATTCGAATCAAATTAACCAGAAGTGACCAGAAGATACCTGATATGAATCAAATGTAAATTATGATTCAAATCAAAGTTTTTTAAAACCCTTGGGTTGCCTCTATTCAATTTGATTTGAATCACGATATGTGCTTGATTCGAATCAAACACACACAATCTCAATTTTTCACAAATTTCAAAACACTTTGAGATTTTTCTTTCCACCTAACTTGAATCAATAACATATGTGGCTCTTATTCCACTAACTCATGCAATTTGACAAAAAGCATTATGATCAAGTTCAAACCTAACCAATGGTCTATGCATGCTAAAAACATATCATTTAAAAACTTGATCTAGAGAGGTTCAATCATGAAGGAGACACAATAATTGAAAGTAAATCAAAATGAAAGCGATAAGATAAGAAAAAAACACAGCCGTATTAGGGTGCTTCCCCTGACTGTATTAGGGGCATCCAACTACATGATTAATCACTAATATTATCTTTTTCATGAAATATGGAAAGATATGGTTCGAAAAGAGCATCGAGGTCTGGTGCCGCTTACTGGTACTGCTTAGTACTAATTGGATAGAAGTGGAATCAATGAGTATAATCTTCTTTTGCAACATAGCTTCTAGTTTGGAGGGCATTTACACAAACATGGGACCATATTTTGATTGGTTGGTCTGTCATTCTTCCAAGACAATCTTTAGCTCCTTTGATGTGTACTTGATCCCTTTCTATGAATGCTTGTTCTCCAAGTTGAAGTTCAGGCTTCCTTACAACAATTTTGAGGAGGGGGTGTAGAGACATCTAAAAATCACCTTATCTTAACTACATCAGTAGCCTAACCTTTCGTCAAGATGTTTAAGTATTGGTGCGAGTAATGGAGAGAAAAGTTATCTTTGAATCTATAATTCAAAATTTTTATCGTGACACGTACCTCTGCTTTTGGGGGACTTGAGGTAGTGATTACTTTCAGTTCGTCATCCGGTTATGGTGTTTGATGTTTACCTTGACAGTTGGAAAAACTTCAAAGATAAATAATTCTTGGTGACCCCTTAGAATTCAGAGGCTCACTCTGTCTTTTGCAAAGTCCCAGAATGAAAATCTTCTTTATCGGATTCCATTTGTTCCGAGTCCTAAAATGTAAGGGCATGATCTATATATGCTTTATCAAAAACTATTTTAATCGGTAATCGAACATATATACCTTTCCATCTAATAACTCTATGACCTTAAAGGATAATTTGTTGAAGGATAACTCGGTACCCTTTTCGAAGATACTAGGATAAAAAAAAGGAGTTGGCCCTTCAGATGTTCCGCCTACACGGTAGAAGATTCAATTTAATCACGCAGGTGGTTAAGGATGCGACCACCACTTTTGAGAAGAAATATCTCTTTGGGAATAGATAAACTATCTTTATGTTTGTTTTTGTCATTCTTATAATATTATGTTGACCATTCATTGTTCTGGTGCAGATAACATGTCATCACTCAAGAATCTATTCAGGAGGAAGAAGACTCTGATTGCGAATGAGATACTCACACCCCTTTCTCCAACTCCTACTCTGATTCCAACAGAGGTGGCCACCAAAATGGCTATAGGGGAAAGATAGGATTTTCCCGGGGGATAAGTAAATTTGAAGGAACAAGGGTACTCTTTAAAGGGGAAAAAATACACAAGAAGAGGGGGGTTTGAGTTGTGTATAGCAAAAACATTTCACTTCTAAACAACAACTTTATAATCTGAACAATTTCAGAGTCTGAACATTGAATAACAGTAGCAGCAGAATAATAAAGTTTAGAAGCAAGAGTAAATCAACACACAAAGTTTATCTTGGTTCATCCCCTAAACTGAGAGTAGCCCAATTCCTTTTCCTCAACAAGAGCTTTTCACTATAATCAACACTGATTACAACTTTTCTTAATCAAACCAGAAAGAAACTTCACTGCTCAATCAATCCAGAAAGAGACTTTTGCTCAAGCAACCCATCAAGAGACTTCTGCTTAATCACACTAGAAAGAGACTTCACTGCTTAAGCACGCATGTAAGAGACTTCATTGCTTAAGAAACCTTGAAAGAGACTTCCTCTACTTTAAATAAACAATTTAGTAGAAAAGATAACAACTATACTTTGAAACATAATCAGAATTATAGCAGTTGTACAAAACCACAAAGGTTCTTAACTCTTAAGATTTCTAAGATATACAAAGATAAGAAATCTTAAGACCTTTTGTAATAAAATTTATAAACAGTAGCTCAAAGTTATGCTCAAGTTGTTCTAATGTAGTATTGCTGTATCCTTCTTTTAAATCTTCAACTTCCTTTTATAGAGGCTGAGAAAGAGTTGCTGGAAGGGATACGCATAAGATATTTCTTTGGGAAGAAGCATGCCAAGATAGACATTGGAGGATGTATCTAGTTAGAAATATTGTCCAATGAATAATAACAATGTCTACAACATCTTTCTAAATACTAGGTATCTGCCTAAAGGTTGAACAGACTAAAGAGGTCACGTCACCATTCATTGAGCCTTGCAAAATAAAACCCTAGTGGACTTTCTCCAGAAATATGGCATTTGACAAGACAGGTTTGTCTAGGAGATAAAGTACGGATCTGAGGCACATTTAGTCTTCAGAGTATGAGCTGTCACCAGAGGCTGGAATAATATAATTAGATTCTGATCATTCAGAGGCTAATGAACACATTTAGAGTCATCAGATTCTGATCTTTCTTAATCTGAGATACTTTTCTTCTCCATAGATGCTTTTAACAGGGTCTATTCAGATTTAAATATAAGCTTATGATCCCTCACACTTGAACATATGTTAGTATATCCAATTGTTCTTTAAGTACTTAGTTATCATCAAAACCCAAGGGATATGAACAATTTTGTTCCAACAATCTCCCCCTTTTTGATGATGACAAACAAATGTATTTATGAATAATGGTTGGTGAATTTAACTAATCTTGACAACATCAGAGTCAGCGGTTTGTAAGCTCCCCTTAAGTCTAATAATACATAGGGTAATTTTTGTAAGCTCCCCCTAAGTCCTATCCAAGTTAATTAATCGTATCTTAATAAAGTAATGTTCAGATAAAAGCAATATCAAAATAATTGGGAAATGATTGGGGTTAAGGTAAAAAAAACATTTAAAAAAAATACTTTTATCCTCTTAAATACTCCCATGAATTTCTCCTCCTTAACAAAAAATGAATTAGGACATGTTAGCATAGAAGGAGAAAAAAATATAGATGGAATAAAGATATGTGGGAAAAATTGAATTTTGATAAAAATAGAAAAAACAACTTTTGCACTTCCCAACAGAAAGAGAAACGACTGTAATGGATGAAATATTTATTCGCTTCTCAAGACGTTCAGATACACGTCATTCAAGAATTGCAACCATCAGGAGTAATTATTAAAATAAAGATTTAGAATGACATACATTAATGATCATAAATGCTTGAACTTCCATAAGTAATACACCAGACACATGAGTTCATCTATAAAAGCACAATTCTGAAGTCTGAAGTCTCACATCTCCATCCAATACCATTTATTCTTAATCACAATGAGTAATCCTTATGAGAAGACTAAGATCATTGTCTCAACAGAAACTACTGTTGAGAACAAGACCACCGCTATGGTGCAACACCAACAGTAGTCAACTGAAGAGGCCCAACCATCTGGGTCAACCACTATCAGGAATGCACTTAAGGCGAGGAAGACTTCCAAGAAGAAGACACACAAGAAGAAGAAGAAGAGAGTGCCAAGGAAGATCGTCTATTTTGACTTCAATGAAGATGGGGAGGAGCCACACATAGAGTGGGAGACTTCCCTCAGTGCACAAAGATATTGTTATGATTTAGATAAAATTATGTAGATCAATCCCTTATACTTCTTCTTTCAAATTAATGAAATATCTTTCATCCTTTTTGCAATGATACTTTCTAAATAGTTGCTTATTTCCATTTGAATAAACTAATCATCGAAGAAGTAGCAGAAACAATCCATAAAAAACTCAAAGAAGGCAATAAATTGTGTTTAATTTTATCAGACAATATAAATATACCCAAAGAATATAGCTTAGAGTATAAAACACATAAGCAAGGAAATACAAAAAGTATAACAGATACCAAGCATAACAGATAATAAGGAAATAATTTCATAAGATAAAATCAGTCAAAAAGATGAACAAAGAAAACACACAAAAAGGTTAAAAATCCTAAGCATATGGTTTCTTCAGAAGATCCAGTACAGCCTTAAGACCAGCACCCATAATGTCTTTTCTGGCATCCATTGACTTCATTCTCTTATCCATCTTTGCTTACTTGATAACCATGGCTTGATGAGTGTTAACAACAGAGGTCTGAAGAGAATACCACCATGGCTGGAAGATGCGACACATTCTAAAGTGACATCCTTTAGATTCTGAATGACTGATACAATAGAGGTCTGAAGAGAATACCACTTAGCAGTATAGGCTATTGAGTCAGAGGAAGATGTTCTCTCATCGACCAGACTCCATACTTTATCAAGATAGATAGATTTTGATTATATCCAGGTTTGTTTGGATAACATGTGGAAGGGATGGAGTGTTAGTCTGTGAAGGGCCAGAGGATTGGTTTTCTGGGACAATTAGGCTTAGGGAAGTTTCAGGATGAAGAAAGTCAAAAGAGATCTATTCAAATTTAATTCTAGGTTTAGATGTGAATTGAAGTAGAGATGGATACTGAACAATTCGTTAAATTTCAACCTGGAGTTCAAATACAGCTTCACCTTGGAGTTGAGTCTAAATAGGGCTAGGTTCTTTAGGAGGTGTAGATTTTGGTGATGGTTAAGGAGGTTGAGTTTCTGATGGAGGTGGTTGAGTTTCTGGATGGATAAAAGTTACATGTTCAACTTCAAAAGTAGAACATGTTTTGTTAGAAGGTAGGTCTTAAGGATAGAACATTTGAATATGAATGACACAGATAGGTCTAATAAGGAAAGGTGCAGGGGTTAGAAATTTGAGGTTAAGACGAGCTTCGAACCTAACTTCATCATATTCTGACTCAAAACTAGAAGAAGAAGCTTTCCCACTAGAGATTTCTATGAGAGGTTCGAGCATGGTGTTCAGAAGCAGTAACAAGAGATAACCGATTCTGAGTAATAGTGGGTTCAATGGTAGGTAAAGAAAGGTGTTTAAGGTAAGGGTTGTGTGAGGGATTTTATGAAGGAGTTGGTGATTTGTGGTTAAGGGTGGAATAATTAAAATCATCTTCCAAGATAGAGTTCAGATTAATACCTGTCATATCAGTATTCAGAGCTTCTGAGGCAGTCAGAGTCTCTTTAGCAATAACTTCTGAACCACCTTCTTCAGGAATACCAGAGGCGTTAACCTCAATAGACTTAAACTCTGCAATCACAGCTTGGAGCTATGCAGTCTCCAGATCAACTCCAACAATAGCAGTTTCTTTTATCAAAGCATCAAAGGTTACTGGATGCTTTTCTGCTTGACCCAACATGGAAAATGCTAACATTTGAGCACTTCTAAAGATAGACTCTACCACACTCTCTTGAGGATCAAATCCCACAACTCCCTTTTGAGTGGACTGAGCATTCCCTTGGGCCCTGCTATTCACCCCATGCTGTTTTATTTACAAAGTTTTTCGTCCATTTGGGGCAATGGGCCTTTAGCCTACATATTTTATTTTTCTTATCTTATCTCTCCCTTACTACTCCATTCACCTCATCTCCCTTGTTTTATTCTATTTGTTTTATGTATTTTATTTTAAGTTCATTTATTTTAAATTTATAATTTGGACTAATTAAAAGTCATTCTTAATAAATAAAATCAAGCATATTTTCAAATAAATACCTTGATTAATTTCAAGTATTTTCAAAAATCAAACTCAAACTTCTTTTATCAAGTTCAAACTCTTTTCAAACGCAAACCAAAATGCTTGACCGTTGTCAAGTTCTTTTCAAACTTAAGCGCTTTGCCAAAGTTTTTTTCTTAATAAAATTGTAAGAGAAAGGACATTGAAATATACACTCCATGAAACCTTGAATAATCGGCCTTAAGGCACACATCTAGGTCTTATCGAGTATTCTACTTCTGTTATAAAACACTTAATAAAATTAGGATGAAAAAGGGACATTTGGGTTTGCACTCCATGAAACCTCGAATAATCGGCCCTAAGACACACGTCCTCAAATAAATTTCATAAACACCTTTGATGAAAAAAGGACATTGGAGTTTACACTCCTTGAAACCTCGAATAATTAACCCCGAGGCACACGTCTTGGTCTTACTAAGCGTTCATCATCCTCCTAAAAAACAATTCGACCAATCAAAAAAAACTTTTTTCACCTCCGCGCGATTAATAACCTTTTCACAAAATGAATAATGTTTAATATGTTCTACCGCGATACAATCAAATGCTTAAGCAATGTTTAATCGCTAGAATGCAACTTAAACATTCGCTCATTAAAATCAACCAACAAATATGTGGTTTTCTACTCAGAAATGCGTAGCTTTGAATTCCTCACTGCACCTTAGGATACGTAGGAGCAATACTCACAATCTTGTCAAGCTCCCTAATTAAAAACTCTTTTTGCGACCTTTTCCTTTTCCTTTTCTACATTTCAATAACTAGAAGAAAACAAATAACTAAAGCTAACATTCTATTTGCAAATCTAACTAAATGGTTCCCATTGAGTACAACGGATGTGAGGGGTGCTAATACCTTCCCCTTACATAATCGACTCCCGTACCCAAATTTGGTTGCGATGACCATTTTATTTTTCTTTAAGGGTTTAATCAATATTTTACCCTTCCTTTTGGAATAAATAAATTCTGGTGGCGACTCTGTTATCACCTCGAGTGCGTGAACGCCCGTGATCATATTTTGTGACGCGATAGAGATTAATCGACAAGTATCACTATCTATTATTATTATGTTTATCTAAGGTTGTGCATATGTTTTTTTGCGCAAAATTGAAAATTATCGATTTAATTAAAATTCAATAACAAGAGGCTGAAATATGATTTCCATATACATGTGTTACTCCTTTAAATTGAAGCCTTTTATTGTAACGAGAAAATATTTTTACTAGAAAAACTAAGTTAGAGGCACCGTTCGCTTTCGCGTGTCCGTTACCAAATTATAAACTCGCATTCACACACTTTTGAGTGATACAAATTACAAGTTTAAAAGATCTGACAAGAAGTCAAAGAAAATAGTTGATAGAAATAAGATTTCCATAAATGTTTATATTCCTTCCTTATACAACGGGTCTTTATATTATAAGGAAAGTGTGATGAAGTGGAAGTATTTGTATCACAAATGGATAACCCTTGAAAGGAAGTCAAAATAAACTTTGACATGTGAAGAGGTTGTTCATCTGCTAGAGGATATCATTGTGAAAGAAACTTAGAATCCTATGAGAGCTCACATGTATATTGATGACATGACTTACAATATGATGGAACATGTTGTTAATCAAATGCAGTTGATCATGGTAGGAGATGTTACCTAGTTTCTTGATTTTCAAGTGAACCAAATAAAGGACTACACCTTTGATTCCCAAGGTATATATGTTGGAAGTAATTGCACGCAACTATTGTGGAATAACCAAATTCCCAAAGATGCAAATGAAGATGTAAACCAGGTTGTCCCAGACAACATGTATGACATATTGGTGATTGAGTTTCCAACTCAGTGGAAGGATGAACAAGCAGGCCTTGTTAATTCTGAAGTGAATATCAAGCTTGTTCAAACAAGTAAATTTAAGACAGATGCTAAAGCAAATGTCCAGGACATTGTGTCCACCATGAGAAGAAAGGTTGGTGGGAAGAGAATTCTTATGAATGTCACCTCTACTCACATGTATAATATGCCATTTCATTCAGAAACAAGAGTTCAGAAGTGGAAGTATGTTTTTCAAAAAAAGGATTGAAGTAGAGAGAGAGAGAGAGAGAGAGGGAGAGAGAGAGAGAGAGAGAGAGAGAGAGAGAGAGAAAGAGCTAGGTAAATAAACTCTTGATAGCAAAGAAGTCATGAAAGTTGTTGGGCTAATGAAGACTATTACTGATGTTGGTCCTTGCTATTAAAAGCTGGTCATGATGTGTAGAAAGTTGCTTGATAGAGGAAAGTGTGTGAAGCTTTCTAATTTAATTGATTGGACAGAAGCAAGGTTCCCTCTATTGATAAGATTATGACCAAGGAAAGGGGAACCGAGGAAGAATCAAAAAATGCAAATAAGGATGCATAAGAATTTTTTGAAGTACTGGTGTATTATGAACTTATGGAGCTTCATATTAATGGTCAGTTGTTGAAGATAATGTTGAATGTTGGATCTTGTTATCTGAGGTTGATGAAAGAGATTTAGCCTATATGCCTCATCGGTTCTTGAGTTTCAATTAAAAGTTGAATGTTGAAAATTATGTCCCAGACATTGTGTCCAACATCTGTGCACCTGTTGATGAAACTATATGGTTTTTATTGGAAAAGCATTAGAGATGTGTCACCACAACCTGTTGTTGTTGCTACTGCGGGATTGGTGTTCTTTGTTGTATATGCTCCTGTAGTCTGATTATATGGTACATGTTCCCAAAGTTGGGGTCCTTAAGGTGATGATGTGTGCTAGTACCCTGAAGTTTACTGTTGTAATTTAAACTGGTTATGTAATAGCTATGTATCTCTAGTGATTTTGCTGTTACCTTAATATAGTTTTGCATTATGATGTTGTGTTTTTTTAATTTCCATCTCAAACTCTGCATCTCGAACCCTTCATGACCAGCTCTTTAGAGCTTTAGACACTACACCAAGAAAAACTAGGAGCATGCTCCATACAGGCTTCATGGACTAAATAATTTTGGTAGTACTTACTTTTCCAAACCTTACAATTACATAACAGTGAAATTTTTTTACTTTGTGGGTGCCAAAATTATTTCCCTAAAAGGCTCAGATTGAAATCCGCGACACCTCTAAAGCCAATTCCACCAATAGCTTTGGCATCAGAAAGCTTGTCCAATAACATCCAGTGAACTTTCCTCTTCCCTTCTTTAGCTCCCCATGAGAATCTCGCTATAAGCCTTTCAATCTCCGAACAGACACCTTCAGGAAGTTTAAAGCTACTCATGATATAACTCGGGATAGCTTGTGCCACGACTTTGATTAAAACCTCTTTTCCTGCCTTTGATAAGAAACCCTCCTTCCAACCTTTCATCTTCTTCCAAATGAGCTCAACAACAACGAAGAACACCTCTTTCTTTGATCTTCCAATGACAACCGGTAGACCCATATATCTTGAGTGATCAATAACCATATTTACTCCCATCCTTATATGGATCATATCTTTGATTTCATCTCGTATATTTCGACTAAAAGAGACCTCCGACTTATCAAGATTCACCATCTGTCCCAAAGAATCTTGATAAATTAAGAGAATTTCCATCACTTTCCCAACTCCCAACAAATAGGCTCTAACAAACAATAAGCTATCATCTGCAAAGAACAATTGAGAGATACTAGGAGCTCTCTGCAACACATGAATCCCATGTATACTACCAACCATGACCTTCCTCTTCAGTAGCCCCAATAGAACAGACAGGTAAGGGGAGAGAGGGTCTTCTTGACGGAGGCCCCTCTTCAGGAAAAACATTTGGCTAGGCTGGCCATTGAGGAGAACTTGGTAGGACATCGAGGAAATGTATCTTTTAATCAGGGAAACCATATTCTCTGGGAACCCCATGTCGCGGTGAGAATTGGATACCAAGCTATTATATTAACTTGAATCGCATTTCTTTTATTTCACCACCGTCTTTGATTTATCCAAGGGAAGGGAGAAAGATCGAATTACCCACAATGCAATGCAAATGCAAACTAAGAGTCTAAGGTTCGGGGGTTGGTTATACCTAGGGAAGGTGTTAGCACCCTAGATATCTGTAGTACTCTACAGGAACCTCTTGTTTTATCATGTTATTTGTTAATTGTTATCTGTTTGCTAAGGGTTAAGGGTAGGTGACCTAGAATTCTATTCATAAGTGTGCTCGACAAGATATCGCATCTTGTGCCTACATATCCTGTCGGGAAGGAATCAGAGCACATGTAGTTCCTCTCTAAAGGATTCTAAAGTTGTTTAAAGGTTTAGGAGAGAAGATGAGTCATCATCTTAAGAAAACCACCACAGTTTTTTTTGAAATTGTTTGTATTTTGTGGGGTATGGGATTATATGTCCCTTCTTTGAGATGATTCACATCTAATTCTCTTGTGCGGAGAGTTAGGTGAACTAAATTTTGATTGTGGAATCAAAATTAGGGGGACTAACTTAGGAAGTCTATCCTAAAGTTGTCTAATAAACTTATCTTAAGGGTGTAAAACCTATGGGGAGGTATGATGCAAATGAAATGCACCATGAACAATAATTTGATTATCATGCATGGGATTTTCTCTTGGATATTAATGCAATCGATTATATTAACGTTTAAACGAGAGTGCTAGCATAGTGGGCTAGTCTTGTGTCTAGTGACCAAAGGTTGGTAGCGATGCCCAAAGGCGATCGACTTACATAGGTGGAAAATGGCACGACGTTGGATCGATATTTTTAATTTTGAAAGGGTTTAAAACACAAAGACATGCATGCATCACATATAATGATAAACAAGCCAAAAGCATAAGCAAAGGATAATATCAATCAAGTTCTAATCTAAATCCATACAAGCGTAACCAAGCGCGAGGATTCTATCGGGGAACGACTTATTGAAAAAAGAGTTTAATAACTTAAAGGGAAATTAATAAAAGATTATTTATTTAGTTTTCTTTTTGCTAAAAGTTTTAAATATTTTTAAATTTTTATTATCTTTTAGTTTTAAAGTTATATTAACAAAGTTAATAAATAAAAAGGGTTTTCTTATTAAAAAGGTTAATTATTTTAAAAGTTTTTATTATTATTTTAGTTTTAAAGTCATGTAAAAGGAAATTAAAAGAGTTTTCATACTAATTTAGAAAAGGTTTTACTTTTTATATTTTTATAAATAAAAGTTTTTACTACCATTTAATTTTAAAGTTATATAAAAAAAGGTTATTAAAGTTTTTTTCTTAAAGAGAATTTTAATCTTAATATTTTAAAGATTTTTATTAGAGGTTTTTCTTAAAAAAAGAAAGGTTCTAAATTTTATTTTAGATAAAAGGTTATATTTAATAAAAACTAAAGATATGATGAATTTATTTGATAAAAAAAGAATGAATATTAAACGTAGAGATCAGGTGGTTTGCCATGGGAGAGGGTCTATCGCAGACCCTCAAACTGTGGCTGCGCAATGAGATCGTGAGATAGATCTAAGGGCCCAAAAGGAGGGTGCATGGAGTACACTATGTGTGTGCGAGTACAGGAATAAAACAAAACAACAAAACAAAGCGCAACAGACTCTCTCCTCATGTTCTTCTCTCTCGTTCTCCTTTCTCCTCTCAAAAGGCCAACTAGGGTTCTCAAAACCCTAACGGCGTCGTCGCTCTCACCTTTCCGATCAAACAATACGAATACCCTAACCCCACACAGCCCAATACCCCCAATTCATTAATGGATTGATTACAATTTACAGCGATATGAATAAATAAAGCAGAAAAAAGCAGAAAAAGCTTTGGTGATATTGAATAATCTTGTCAATAACAAGAATTTAGGCCTAAACCTTGATTTAAGATAAGAAACCATGATTCAACTTGAATTAACTTAAGCAATTCAGCTAATATCTTGTATCAACTTGATGAATTTTAACCTTGGCCTTGTAACACACCTATCTTATACTTCAATCAAAATTTTCCAATAATTTGGACGTACCCTTAATCCTTGCAATTAATTTCAACTTGGATGAAAACAAATATAACTTAAGGATGGATGAGACTTTTCTTGAAGCATTGAAGGATAATTTCTTGAACCAACTTGCATCAAAACTGGAAACCCAAAACCCATGCCTTGAAATGAATCTATTCATATGTCTTAGGCCAACGATTATGAGATGCCCATCTAGTTATGAGAATAAGGCACACTTCCCTTCTGTCTCCTCTTAGAATCGCTAAACCTACACAAATTGGTTAGTGACAGAAAAACAAACACACAAAGTCCTAAAGATGCTATGTAAAGAACAAAGGATCTTAGGGTCAAAAATTTGGGTGTGACACCCCATAGCACTTAACACTCCAACAACAAAGCTCTATTCAACCCTATCATAAGCTTTAGCCATATCCAACTTAAGAGCCATCACGCCATTCTTTCTTTTCTTCTTTTTCTTTATCCAATGGAAACACTCCATTGCCACCAACGCATCATCTAAGATGAGCCTTCTACCCACAAAGGCACTTTGTTCCACATCAATTATTTCAGGCAGCAACATGTTGGCCCTGTAAGCAATAGTTTTTGTCACAAGCTTCATCACCATGTTGCAAAGGCTAATAGGTCAAAACTCCTTCGGTGTCCTAGGCTTTTTGCACTTAGGGATTAAGACAATAAAAGTCTGATTAAACTCTGAAGGGTCCTTCTCTTGACTCAGGATTCACAACACCATATTCTTCACCTTCTTCCCCATAACATACCAATACTTTTGGAAAAAGAGAGCTGGAAGTCCATCCGGACCCGACGCTTTCAAAGGGTGCATTTGGAACAAAGCATCATCTCTCTCTTTCTCCGTGAACTCCCCACTACACCAAACCTTCTGGTTACCACTTAATTTGTCTTTAACCACCTCGTAGATTTCTCGAATGTTGAAAGGGTTAAAATATTTGAATAGCTCTGAGAAATATGGCACAAAAATTTTCCCACTATTCTCCTCCACTCCACCATTTACCTTCGGCATCTCTAAACTTTCCTATGTAATTTGTTTTCTTCCTCTGATCCGTTTGCTGTGGAAAATTTTTGTGTTTTGGTCCCCGTCTTTAACAATATCGCTCTGCTTCATTTTCTCCACATAACTTCCTCCATTCTCAACAAGTTTTCTCTCTGGGCCTCAAGAGATTTGTAAGTTTTCACATCTTGTTGGCTTGGAGACCACCTATTCTCATCCATTAGCAGCTCCTCAATCCTCCTTAGCTCAACTTTCACATTACATCCCTTATACTTCTTGAACTATTCACTCATTATGGCCATGGACTTCAACTTTGCATAACCAGTTGAGTTAGTAGAATTCCAGAGATTCCTCACAACTTTCACATCTCGTGTCCCTAGCCCAAGAATCCCCAAACTTGAAAAGATGGTTTTGCAAGTATACGACTATAAAAAATTATCGTTCCACATGGACTAAATAACAAGTATCGTTATCTATTTCTTCTATGTGTATCAAAGATTATGCGAAAAATTTGTTTTGTTTTGTTATTTTTTCACGAAAAAGGAAATAATAAATTTAATTCAATAATAATGAATTTAATTCAATAATAAAGTAAGAGAGTGAAACATTGATTTGTGTTTACCAATTTTATTCATATAAATTGCAACACTTAGTCATAACGAGAATTATGTTATATGTATAAAATACTAAACTAGCGGTAACACCCACTTTCGTCGGAGCATCACCGAACCTTAAACCCTTAAAATATTGGCTTTCATAGTGCAAATATTAAGTTTAAAATTCTTTTACAAACTAAAAATAATTTCTAGATTAATTTGAAGTTGCTTTCTCTATCTCGAAATCAAAAGTTTGAATTTCAAGGACGGATAGCGTTTACACCCTTTTGACGCGTAAACGGTATCTCAACACTTCTACTTTTGTAGCAAGACATTTCTTTTCAAAACAAAGATTACAAAACAACACTTTAGTTCTCGTTACAGTTAAATATCTAAGCAACTCGCATAAATTCAATCGGTAAAATACTCCTCATGTTTCGAACTCTAAAACAGATTACTCAGACATGATAAATAGATATACCAAAAATGTATTTAATGAATTCATGATAAAAAGCAGTAAATAATTGAACATGAAAATAATTGGAAATTGCTTATGAAATTAAATATACCCGAAGGGAGACTTTGATCCAAACATACAACATTAGAAACATCAGAAAGTAACTCAAGAATTTGAAGAAATTGAAATTGCATAAAACTCAATCTGCATAATTTTAATGCTAAATTTTAAAGTAAATATAGTGTCAATGTGCTTGGATGCTTTTACAATGAATTATAGTGAAATTCACACTCCAAATGCTCTAAAAATCGTGTAGAAATATGAGCAAATCATGGAGAAGTGGGGCTGAATTACAATTGAAAACGCAAAAAAAAATCGGGTCTGGACGTCAGGATGGGCGTCATGGTGCATAAAAGCCTGCCCGTCATGACGTGTAAAGCTGGAATTTTGGGAACTGGATCCATGATAGGTGTCAACGTGGCTGACGGCCTACCCGTCATGGTCTTTAAATCTTGATTTTTCCTTCACGCTGGGGGCCATGTTGTTCTGCTCCTTCTGGGGCATGACAGGCCTGTAGCCCATCAGAGACTCTAATTCCTTATTTTCTTTGCTTTTTCTCCGTTTATTTCTGCAATTGATGCCGATCTTATTGTGCTTGCAATGAAAGGTAACAAGTCTTCTTATTGAAATAAAAGAGACGTAAAATGACATTGAAACTACTAAAGTAGAGTTAATTAATACGATAAAAATGATTGTTATCAAGCCACCGTTCAAGATCATCAGTTTTCCAACTACATATATTTCAGGTTCCTGAATGGAACAGTTGCACCGTCTGTGATAATCGACTTCCGATTCCTACATTTTCCACAGAACTCATTTTCGCTTCTCAATTCCATCAGGCAAACATAGATGCTTTAGATTTGGATTTTAACGGTTTTAGATCCAAACTCCAATATATCAGTTCGCAACCTCCTTAGGTCACCGAATCTAGAAAAAATTAACTTTCAATTTGGATGCTTTCAACAAATCCAAAATCTTATTTCAGTTTCATCGTTCGCGACCTTCTAAGATCTCAAAATCAATAGCATTTAGAGGAGATGTCGAAGATACGACAAGTTCATAGTTAACACCAGGGATGAATCAATATACAAGACACCTTCTATAGGAACCAAAGGATACCCTCCCGGTCGATGGGCCTACCTCAGGTGAGATCTGGTGTTCTTCTTATCGCTTGGCCCAATACTATCTACAGAGGCCCTTCTGAGGATATTAGATAGAGGGTAGGGGCATCCTGGCACAATAAACACATTTTTCAAGAAGTATTACCGAGCTTGGATAAGATGAAGAGCAAAATATATGGGTTCTGACTAGAATTCCACACCCGAGACCACTGTTACAAAGGAAAGATTTGACTGGAAGAATGATCCAAGCTCTAGTTAAAGGTAAAGGTAACAGGTCTCCCAAGTAACGTCGTTTGCATTTGGCTTTCACACCGGATCTAGAAGAACCCAACCACCTGACTGGATCTTCTATAGATTCGTCTGGAGTAAGAAGGTATCTGAGGATTTCAGTTCTGGTTGTTAAAAAAATGTCTTGTCAAGGCACTCAACAAAGGAAGCATCATGGTTGTCATACCCTAATTTTTACCCCTAAGATCCCACCTTCATTTTCATTATTTTAATAACATCAATCACTTTTTGTGTATGTTTTATGTTTTGCTAACCCCATGGAAATACAAAAATATGTCTTGCTTGCTTTGTTTATGAGTTAAGGTTTTGCATGAAAGAGTTCAAGAGATTGGTCAATCAAGATCCTCAACATCTCAAGCTCCTCTACTTATTCATGACGATCAAGAGTTTCCTTTCATCAATAATAAAGTTTGAGTTTTCATTAATTCAAGTTCATAAAGTTCCAATTCATCATGTGCTCCAAATTAGGGTTTTTGTCAAAGTCAGCTTGATGTTGACTTTTTGACCAAAACATGATCTCATGGCTTGGAACATGAGCCAAAGGCTTCAAATACATATTTGTGTTCCATTCATCTGATTTAATTGGCTCAAGGAGTTTGATCTATTGATAGTTGAAGAATTTTGATTCAACTGATGAAAAATCAACCAATGCTTAAAGTCAAAGTTTGACTTTTGACATTTTTTAGTCAATTATGGATTTCTCAAGTCAAGAATCAAGAAAATGTGGAAAATGATTGAGATTTATCAAGCTAAATCAAGGAAATCAAGAAAAAGGTCAAAATTTGTTGAAATTAGGGTTTTGGAAATTTCTTTAAGTACCAAAAATTCATGGTCAAGTGACCAACTTTCGAAGGTCATGGTGTTTGATCCAAGCATCCAATTGAAACACTTGAGGGCTGTAATTAAAGATGATTTTTGATACTACAAGTTGATAAAAATTGAAGCCAAAAGCTTTCTTGAAGTGGAAGAAATTGGTGGTGAAAGTTGAGGTCTCCAGTTGTTGTAAGAATTCAAGACACTTAGAAATTTTTCTAAGTTTTTAGCCTTTCCAAGTGCATGACTTTATGGCCAAATTGTGAAAAATCCTAGCAACCATTCTTGATGCTTGAGGGTTGAATTTAGAGAGCATACTTCCTACTCCATCATGGTGGAAAATTTGATCCAAAAAGCTCTTGCCAATTGAGAGAAATGGGAGGCCAAAGTCGAGGTTTCATGTTGGTGATCAGTGGCAAGATGAACCAGATTTCACTAAGTGTTGAAGTCAGTTTGTTTGGCACGACTTTGGAGCCAATTTTGAGCACTTTCCAAGTCTTTCCTCAACTCATTATCAACATAAAACTTGTTCCTTTACATGCTAACTTTGCAAAGATACCATTTTAGTGCAAGTTAGGCCCCCACAATGAGGACAAAAACCTACTCCAACTGCTGCACCTAATCTACATTCTTGGCATTATGTGAAAAAGCAAACTTGGTCAAAACTTGCTACACAAGTTATATCTCTAATTCAACAAAGTTCAGATGCCAAGAAAAAGTTATCCAAACCTAAAATAAAAGCTCAAAATGTCCACACAAGCCTAGCCCGAGCCATAGCATATGGTACCATTTTGCCATTTTTGTTTGAATTGGTTCAATGAGAAAAACTCCAAGTCTGGCCTCTGATACAAACCTTGCTCTCAACCAAATTGAAACCTCTACATATGCAAGTATCATCTCATAACCTCAGCATCCAAAAAAGTTGCACAAAAAACACATTGAGCAAGAAAACTCAAAAACTCCATTGAAGCAATTTTTCAAAAGTCACATTCCATCCACTTACCTTCGAATCTCTCTTCACAAACACCATCCACAAACCATAAGTAACCTATTGTATGCATTAGAACACGATTGTAGATTCTAAAACTTTCTATCCAAACCTCACTTTCTCACATTTGCAACTTGATTTGGGTAGACCAAATCAGATAGTTTCAAGTGATTCCAAGCATACACACACACACACACACACACACACACACACACACACACACACACACTCCTGGGGACTCAAAGAAGCTCATTGCACCATTCATTCATTCCTGAAAGTGCATTTGAAGGGGCAACGGACTCACTTTGTTAGGTAACTTTTCCATCATTTCGTTCTCCTACTTAGAAGCACCATTTTTGTTCATTCTTGTTCCATTCATACTCGTTTTGATGTTGTGGTGTGAAGCCCCATGAAAATGGGCATTGGTTGCTGATGCATGTGATTTAATTTCACTTTGAAGTTTTAGGGTTCGTTTGGTTTTTGATCAAATTCATGATTTAGAGCCAATATAAATGTAAACCAAGACCATGATTGTGTTCCTTGTTAAAATCTGAGCAAAATAGCATATTCACATGTCTTGTTTAGTCCGTGTTTGATGGAATCACAAATTTGAAATTCTGAAGTGTCTTAAGGTTAAAGACAACCCATGCGCGCCATTTTTTTTTGTAATATTTGCTTAATATATATTATTTTGAGTTAAATACGTTGACATGCCAGAAGACCTTGGCGCGTTGGCTGTGTGGTTTTGGTTGGAACCAAGGGGTCCCGGGTTCAACACCCATGGTCCCCCTTTTTCTCACTTTCCCTTATTTTCTTCCTTTTCTCCTTATTTTCGTTCTTTCTTTTTTCTTTTATTTCTTTATTTATTTTAATTTCTCTTCATGTTTATTTTTATTTTACTTATTTTTAAAAATACTAATATTTAAAAAATCTAAAAAAAATATTATTTTTATTAGTTTAGTTTGGTTTTTATTCATTTATTTTATAATCACATGTTTCGTTGATTTTGTTTAACAACTTTCTATTATTTTTGGATGAGTCCATGCTTGACCATTCTTTCACTATGTCTTGTGATTAATGTCATGCCTTGGTTGATGTTTTGTTTTGATTCTTGAGACATGTGTTTTTGCATGACTTATGTGTTGATGATTGATTAACTATTGGCCATGTCTTAGGATTGAATGTCTTGATGAATTATGATCATGTCACCTGATGCTTGGTGTCGCATCTGCGACAATCAACCGGCGGAAAGGAACAGAAGAGTCGTCACCAAACGTTATTTATCCCGATGCAGGGAAAGGAAACGATCGAAGAAAACCTAAACAAAGGGAAATACATGGTCATCGCAACCATAGCTGGGGTTTGGGAGTCGGTTACGCGAGAGGAAGGTATTAGCACCCCCTCGCGTCCATCGTACTCGATGGGATCCACGCTTGTTGTTATCGATCAAAGGGTGTAGGTTATCTGAAACTTAACAGCTAACTAGAAATGATGGAAACGGGGAAAGAAAAGAAAAAGACAAAAAGGACTCGCAAGGATCATCGCAATCCTATGCCTACGTATCTTCGTGGACGAACGAAGAATCAAAGTCGACGTAGTTCGACGGACTGACCAGAGAAAGGAAATCATAGCAGTCGTAGTTTGACCTACAGGTCGCTAAAGGGAGACAAAAGGATCGCCGGCCAAAGGCGGACTTACAACAAAAGGAAGGGTACTCTTACTACCTGTCAGAATCGGTAGAAAAGAAAGGAGAAACAAAGAGGTTGATAAATAAGGTTGTGCTCGCAGAGATCTCGCATGATCTGCTGTCTACGTATCTCCATTAACCAATGAAGAATCGGAGCGACGTAGTTCCCCTCACCAGGGATGAATTTGCTTTGTTTGTGTTTTTTAGTGGAAGACGCCAACGTTCGCGTTCCAGCAGTTTAGGTGTTGCCGCTCGTTGTAGGGAGTCTTACGCGTTTACCTGTTTGCGGTAGAACGAAAATGACGTATCCTTTACGAATAGAGTGGAGGAGATGAGAAGAGAATCCCGAAGGAAGGTGGTTGTTTGTTTTTGTCTTTTATGAGAAGTGTTTTGATTTATTGTTTGTAACTCATATTGCACTAAAGTCTATGACATAGGAACGAATGTCGCATGGTCCTCCCCAATAGGACGTATGCTAAACACTCTAGAAAGGCGAAAGGAGACCCTCCTCCTTCCATTTCCAGTGTACTTAAGGCTCATGGCGTACAATACTTGTTGTCTTTATTACATGTTTCTGAGTTTGTTTTGAGATGAGAGAAGAGACTCAAAGTTGTAAAAGTAAAATCTAAGGGGAGACTAATTGTAGTCCTAATGTTAGCATGCATTTGTTGGTCCTAGGGGAAGTTAGTTGTTAGTGTGCTCGCCGAGATATCGCATCTCGTGCCTACGTATCCTCAATCTGAAAAGAAAAAGGAATCAGAGCATCCGTAGTTCACGCTACTACAGAACACAGGGAACGATCTCGATCGCACGAGTGCGAGAGAAAAGTGAGACTCACGAAGGTCACACAAGTAGTTAAAGGGGGAATCTGAACCTACAAGTTAGCATACATGGATTGGTAACCTAATGTTTATCCTACTTTGAACCTAATCCAAAATTAGATTCAATCTAGGAGCCCTACGGGGAACATGCGAAACAAGTAGACATTATGTAACTCAATCCACAAATGAAAGAGTAAGAGAAAGCAAATGAAAGAGATGAAAGAAAAGTTGAGTAATCATGTACTCAAGTACCTTACCTCATAATCCAAGCTAAGCAACCTTGTTTAAAAGAAGGTAAATCACAAGCACTAGTTACCAATTAATCGAAAAGTTATGCATTAAGTTCCTAAACTATGACTAGGTGTCCTATACTTGTGTTAGATGCAACATACAACTATAAACAATGCAAGATGAGTTCTAAGAGTGAAGTAACATGAATAGGCCATTAAGTATACCTAATTAACTTCTACTTATGTTAGGATGTTAAAAGAAATCAAACTATTTCGAACTATGCACCAAAACACCACACGATTACATGTTGTTCACAAACTAGGTGAGATAAGTGTTTAAGAGTAATGTAAATGGATTAGGACATGAATATTCATCAAAGTCAGAAGTTAACATCATGTTAAATGTAGTTAAGAATGTGTACATGGAATCATGGCATTCATATCTAACCACTTTCAAAAGATCAAGACAATCTTACTTAAGAACATACCATTTGAAGTGAAACAATCTCATGGAAAGATATGGCATACAAGTGAAGATGAAATAGGCATACAATGGAACCAAGTCAGTATGTAAACCATATTACAATGTCTAAACATGTCCTATAATCATCACATGAATCTCAAGTCATTACATGTTTAAGGATTAAGACCAAGTAAGCACAAAGCACAATCAACTAGTTCTCAAATGTTAGTAACTTGAAGTGCAAGTAAAAGTGAAACATCAATGATTCATACACATGTTAAACAAGTTAAGGTCAGTAGGTGAGGGTTCCTATAAGTCAAGCATACAATCAATGCGCACAAGTGAAACTCAAAGAATTAAGCAAACTAGGCAAGCAAGTGTCAATTCCCTCTAAGAAGCCAAAGCAAACTTGATCATGCAAATAAGAATGGTAGGTCCAATTTAAATGAAAACAAACATTATAGGTTAGTACCTATGCTTCATAGCATCATTCTTACAAGTATCAAAAGGGATTGACAACAAGAGGTCTCAAAAGCACAAATAGAATGCCACAAAGTTGATGCAAAATGATGCTTAAAACATACAAGCTTCCATGCACACTATGAACATACAAAAGTGACTTGGAATGGATTATAGGTCCTCTAAATTGTGTCACATTCCAAGCATATAAGATCAATATAAGTTTCCAAGTCATGGCATAAATGCCTTCTCATCCAACATCTCACGATTACAACATGGGCACAAGCGTGTTAATCATAATGAAAATGCATGGAAAAATGGTTATGAGCATTGGAAAAATGTGTGATTTAAAGCATAGTTGGATGAGGGCAGGGCCTAAACATTTCAAGAAGATGGGCTCAAAAATTGGCTTTTATCATGTTTAAATTAGTGCAAGCAATTCACCTATGATCAATGACTATACATCCACAAGAGATTACCAAAAGTACACTTAAAAAAGCTCTATAAAATCTCAAACAAATCTACAAGGTCCTTCAATATGTGCACAAACTAAGTATCAAATTAGGTGCAAAAGTTCAATTCACAACTAACTAAGAAAAATCAATTAGGAAGCATGTAATCAAGGGTATGATCATAGAAACATATTTCAAGGTAAATTCAGAAAAAAAAAATACCAAATCATACCAAAAATAGAACTAAAAATTGAGGAAAACTAATTAACATCTCCAGGTACACACCTGACTTTATTAATAATTTTCCTCAAACTGAAACTATTTTTAAAAGTAGAATTTCTAGCATGTATTAAAGAAAAAGAACAAAAATGAAGAACACAAGCTGGGGTTGCGAACATAGCAATTTCCCAGTTTTAATATCTATTGGGCCATAAAAATGGAGTGTAGATAGCAATGAAAGCAGGCCCAAGGAAGGTCAAGGGCCTGAGGGTGCACGGTGGTCCATCGTTGACTAGTAATTAATCTGATCCGTTGGATTGAACTTTGGGTATCATCCAAGGGTTTAAAGGCAAGGGCGCATGATAGATACCGTGGGAGTGCACGCATGGCTAACCAGAGAGATGGCACTGGACGATGACAAGTGTCCCCTGAGGTGCCACATGTCATCGCCGGAAAGGTTGGTGGCAACGTTGTCTTATCCATAGTTTTAAAAACCGGACCGGACCGGCCGGTCGGACCGGTTGGACCGGGAACCGGCCAGGTAACCGGCTGAGTTCGCTTGCTGGATTGACCATGTCGTTGAACCGGTGAGAACCGGTGAGAACCGGGAAAACCGGGAAAACCGGCGAACCGGCGGTTCAACTTCTTATTTAAAAAATATATATATATATATATTTTTTAATTTTTTTTAATTTTTTTTTAAAATTTTTTTTATTCAAATACATAGGAACTTTTCTTCAAGAATAATAGTAATCACTCATTTAATTTAAGTGATACACAAATTAAGTTTTGTAATATCCACAAAACTATTTTTACTATTTTGTATTTATATTGATTGAAAAACCATCATACAAATATTTGTATAGAAATTTAAGAACACAAATTAAGAAACTAAATATAATATAATTTTAGACTTAACTGATTTCCATTATATATATATATATATATATATATATATATATATATATATATATATATATATATATATATATATATATATATATATATATATATATATATATATATAGACTTGGAAAATTTATTATTTAAAATAATGTTAATATTTGTATTGTTTTAATTATTAACATTAAAACTTTTTTTTTATTAACATTAAAACTATGAATTTAAATTAGACTCTGTTTAATTTAGACTCTGTTTAAAATTTACAATTAGACTCTTTTAAAATTTGAATTTAAATTATGAACCTGTGAATTTATGATATGATCTTTTCAAAAAATTTAAGTGCTAGGTATAGTTTTTAGAGACTGAATCATCCGGTTCGACCGGTTTTACCGGTTTTATACCTATTATAATGACAGGTTTATTCAACCGAGTTATCCGGTTTAATCCGGTTTGGTCATGCGGTTCGACCGATGACCCAGTAGTTCGACCGATAAACCAGTGAACCAGTACCCTCACCGATTTGATGACCGGTCCGATTTTTAAAACACGGGTCTTATCCTTATCTCTTGCAAAATCACGGTGGGTGAGGTCAAATATAAACGTGAAACAATATTTTCACTCATCTCTTAACTCTCTCTCCCCGAATACTTTCTTTTCTCTCTGTAAATTAAGTTTTAAGAAACCTAAATACCCACCGGAGAAGGCGGTGGCGCATGGTGGGCGCCGCCGTCCTCCCCCGGCTAACCACCCTAAACCTAAAACGCCATACACGAACCCCTCTTCAAATCTCCTCCTCGTTACAAATCCGGGAACGACCTTTCCTAAAACTCAATCAAACGGCGAGATTGAAACAGAGAAATCCAAGAAAACAAAATCAGACAAGAACTCAAAGCATACACTAAATCACAACGGATTATAAATCTGAGGTCGTAGCTACCACGATTGAAGACGGATTCGTACCTTGATGATGATGAGGCTAACGGCGACGCGATAGGTACTTCGCTTCTCCCTTTTCCTTCTCCTTCTTGCTCTCGTATCTTCTTCCTCCGATTCGCAAATTTTCCTTCTCTCTGAAAATTGTTATTGTCGTAAATCACCGCTGATGTTGCTAAGTTGATGTTGCGATTGGGTTACGAATTTACAAAATTGAATTTGCAGTTGCTTGTTCTTGATTCAATTTGCATGTTATTGATATTGATGAATTGATGATGATGATGATGATGATGATGGTTGATGTTCTTGAAGTTGCAGAGTTGGTGTTGAATTGATGAGGAGTGAAGAATCGATGAATTCTTGTTGGAATTTGGTGGACGACGATAATGATTGATAGCGGATTGGGAAGGCTCCCTGAAAGAATTGCTGCAGCTTGTAGAATTGAAGGTGAATTCAAGAAGGTTGTTGAAGTTTCGAAGGATAGGATGAATTAAAAGCTCTTCAGGAATTCTCTTGGAGTTTCTGTTATGGTGTTGGTTAGAAATCTTAGAGTTTTGATTATTGGATTTTCTGTTAGAGAATAGGTTAGGGTCTTTTTCTGTTATGCACCGCTAGTGTTAGTTGATGAATGTTGTTATAGGTGTTATGAAGAGTTTTCTGGAAAAAAATGTAATTGGATTGGTGTTACGAGAATTTATCTAATATGAAATGGCTTGTGTTGTAATTTTTCTCTGCCTGTTATTTTTGCTGGTTCTGATTTCTATATTGTACATTTTTGTTATGCTGGTGGCTGATAAGGGTGCAGGGTTATGCCATTCCATGTGAAAAATAAATGGAATATAACATTTCACTTTATGTGACAATTCTTCTCTAAAATGCTTCTATCAACACCACCCTTACAGTATCAGTTCTAACTTGCTTTGTAGGCATACATGTAAGTGATCGACGTAGAAGCACTAAGGGGCCCAAGTGGCAGCCATGTACCCCAACGGAACTTTGCCAACCTCGACATGTAGTATAACCAGAAAAACTCCCAGAACAGTGCTAATATACCATGAGCACCAAATCCACCTCCTGTGATGCATTGATTCGTGATGCAGGCCTATGATGGCAAATAAGAATGCTAAAAAAGCCACACAATCTGTACATATGATCATCCGTGAGTATATATCCTTCGTGAAGTAAGCATGATACCGCAACTCCCATGGAGATGAAACCTGATGGAAGATGTATTACAAAAGAAACAGGATGTAGCGGATGACTAAAGCCATAAATACAGTCCTCAAAAAGGGACTCTGTTGAGCCTGATTATTTTCTAAAGAACGAACTGAGGGTGAGAATCTTTGTCGTGAACCGGAAGAGAGAAGTTGTCATCCAACTTCTTCCGTAACTTTCTTGCAAGCTTTTTCATTTCTCCATAACTTCCTCACTTCCTTATTTCTCCTCACCGGGGATGCCTAGTTTGGATATTTTTTTATCCCAAATCAAACTTCAAATCTCGATCAACTTTGTATTCTTAATGAATCCCTTGCTCCAATCTCAACTCCGTATTAACTTGTATTACGAGCAAATAAGCAACTGAGGGAACAACAACGCCTTGACCATAATATGAGTCCTTAACTTGATATCTTGTCCCGTGAATATCAAGATGCCTTCCCCATAAACTCTAACCACCATCTTCAATTGATGAATATCAACCAATTCGCACAAAAGATACAAAACCTGGACCACTTGCTTTAAGTGCACCATGAAGGATAAGTGACCTGATACTCTTGAGAAAAAAACTTGAAGGAGATACACTTGATGCCTTGAGATAAGGAAAACCAGAGATCTCAAGAAATATTCTTTGATCCCACGGCTCGAGATCCCAATGAAATGCGAATGAATGAATGAATATGAGTTGACCTAATGGATATGCAGATGAATGCGAAACAAAAGCCACTGTTATAAGGCAATAAATAAGAGGGCAAATTTTGGGGTACTACAGCTGCCCCTATTCAATCAACTGTGGACCTGAAGGGAGGAGAGCAGCGGTTGTCAGACATTCAAGGTAAATAGGGATTGAATACCAGAAGAACTAGAAAATTTGCGCTCTGTCGGTAAAAGAAAATATGTGGTAATATGTTTTGAATTCTGGGCAGATGTCAGCGAAGGTGGTCTCTGCGGATAATTGGCTATCAACCTAAGTTGGATCAAGCAAAGGATACGAGAACGGTCGAAGGCGAACTCGAAAAGAAAGACCGGTCGAAGGCGGACTAACAATCAAAGAAAACGAGAACAGCCGAAGGCGGACTCGAAAGGAAAGACCAGCCGAAGGTGGGCTAACACATAAAGGATACGAGGACGGCCGAAGGAGAACTCGAAAGGAAAGACCGGCCAAAGGCGGACTAACATATAGAGTAGACGAGGACGGCTGAAGGCGAACTCAAAACGAAAGACCAAGCCGAAGGTGGACTCTCAAACAAAGGAAACGATAACGGCCGAAGACAAACTCTAAAAGAAAGACCGGCCGAAGGCGGACTAATAACAAAGGATACAAGGACGGCCGAAGACGAACTCGAAAGGAAAGACCGGTTGAAGGAGAACTTTCAAACAAAGGATACGAGGACGGTCGAAGGCGAACTCGAAAGGAAAGATCGGCCGAAGACGGACTAATAACAAAGGATACGAGGACGGCCGAAGGCGAACTCGAAAGGAAAGACCGGTCAAAGGCGGACTAACATATAGAGTAGACGAGGATGGCCGAAGGCGAACTCGAAACGAAAGACCAAGCCGAATGTGGACTCTCAAACAAAGGAAACGAGAACGGCCGAAGGCGAACTCGAAAAGAAAGTCCGGCCGAAGGCGGACTAATAACAAAGGATACGAGGACGACCGAAGGCGGACTCGAAATGAAAGACCAAGCCGAAAGTGGAATCTCGAACAAAGAATACGAGGACGGCCGAAGGCGAACTCGAAAGGAAAGACCGGCCGAAGGAGGATTGACATATAGGATAGACAAGGACGGCTGAAGGCGAAATCGAAACGAAAAACTGGCCGAACGCGGACTCTCAAACAAAGGATACGAGATCGGCCGAAGGCGAACCGAAAGGAAAGACCAGCCGAAGATGGGATAACATATAAAGGGTACGATGACGACCGAAGGCGAACTCGAAACGAAAGACCGGCCGAAGGCGGACTCTCAAACAAAGGAAACGAGAACGGCCAAAGGCGGACTCGAAAGGAAAGACAAGCCGAAGGTGGGCTAACATATAAAGGATACATGGACGGCCAAAGGCGAACTCGAAAGGAAAGACCGGCTGAAGGCGGACTCTCAAACAAAGGATACGAGGACGGCCGAAGGAGAACTCGAAAGGAAAGACCAAGCCGAAGGTGGAATCTCGAACAAAGAATACGAGGACGGCCGAAGGCGAAATCGAAAGAAAAGACCGGCCGAAGGAGGATTGACATATGGATAGACGTGGACGGCCGAAGGCGAACTCGAAACGAAAGACCGACCGAAGGGGGACTCTCAAACAAAGGATACGAGAACGGCTGAAGGCAAGCTCGAAAGAAAAGACCAGCCGAAGATGGCCTAACATATAAAGGGTACGATGACGACCGAAGGCGAACTCGAAACGAAAGACCGTCCGAAGGCGGACTCTCAAACAAAGGAAACGAGACCGGCCGAAGGCGGACTCGAAAGGAAAGACCATCCGAAGGTGGGCTAACATATAAAGGATACATGGACGGCCGAAGGCGAACTCGAAAGGAAAGACCGGCCAAAGGCGGACTCTCAAACAAAGAATACGAGGACAGTCGAAGGCGAACTCGAAACGAAAGACCAAGCCGAAGGTGGACTCTTGAACAAAGAATACGAGGACGGCCGAAAGCGAACTCAAAACGAAAGACTAAGCCGAAGGTGGACTCTCAAACAAGAGGGGCGAGAACGGCCGAAGACGGACTCGAAAGGAAAGACCAGTCGAAGGTGGGCTAACACATAAAGGATACCAGGACGGCCGAAGGTGGACTCGAAAAGAAAGACCGGCCGAAGGCGGGCTAACATATAGAGTAGACGAGGACGGCCGAAGGTGAACTCGAAACCAAAGACCAAGCCGAAGGTGGACTCTCGAACATAGGATACGAGGACGACCGAAGGCGAACTTGAAAGGAAAGATCGGCCGAAGGCGGATTGACATATAGAGGACATACCATACAGGATAAATCTACTGGGGATAACAAATAACGAAGGGTAAGAGCAATAGTTCTACGACCCTCAAGCTTGCCTGAAATCACTGTTGGGGAACTGGCTATGCCTTCACTCTGGGGGTACACAATGTAATAGAACCCTTTTTGGGTATTCGAATAAAGTACCAACTGGCTTATGCTTCGCACATGTTTAAATTTTCATGGCGTAATACTCCATATCAATGGAAATGCTACGGGTTTTAGAGGATGCAATGTAATGATCACTATATGCAAGATGCAAGGAGGCTCCTCAGCAAAATAAATGGTGAGGACATCCGCTTGGGATAACAATAGCAACTCTGCTGAAGAAATAACCACTGATCTGATCTTTCGACTTTCTGTGGGAAAATATCAACTCAGCTGGGGATAACGTTGACACAATCTGGGCTCTGAACTGCCAAACTTGCTGAAGATTACTGTAAGGGATGATGATCTTGCTGAAGGAAGGACTATAACCATAGAACTTCGCTGGGGAAATGACAACCTTCTGGCCTGGCTGCTAGGGAATTGAGATCAACTGAACTCTTGTTGAGGAATGAACAACCTGCTGAGGAGATTGAGATTAAGTACCTTCTGCTGGGGATGACCTCTGAACCTCGTACTAATCATGAGATAAGAAGATAAATTTGGATTGCCAATAACCACTGCACTTTAATTGTAGGCAACATCATTGATCTGACATGCTGGAAGAGGAGAATGCTCTGACTTTCCACCCTTTTCAAAACTGCTTGGGAACATTCCATCATTTTACATTGTTGGGAGTGAGGGATTCTTCTATACTACTGGGGATGACAACCTCCAGGAAGAACTTTCCGGTTGAGGGACCCACTTCTGCTTGGGGAGAGCCGTGACCATGGACTCCACTGGGGAAATTAAACTTCCTGATGTCTTTCTAGGAAGAGGGATATTCAGATACTCTGTTGGGAAGAGGAACTTCATTGAATTCTGCTGGAGAAAAGAGATCAAAGACACCTCATGCTGGAAATGACCTCTGTTTCAAGCTTCTAAGTTGATCAACTGCCCATTGATCGTCATGAGTGAACAACAATTCATTTGATTCTCCATTTGCCCCAGACTGCAAGGTCTATGAAAGAATTTTGCCTCGAGAGGATTTTACAGAAGACGTAGCATTCAGAATGCCCCAGTGTCTTCAAACTCTTTGGGAGGTGCTTCTGACTCGTCATATTTTGGAAATGACAACTTCTCGTGCTCTTGAGGTGGTTGCCTCGGGTCTTGAAGAAACTTTGCCCCTAACCGATCTTAGAGAGATTTTCCAAATCGACCCGATTGCCCCATATTAAACGCTTTTGGAGAGATTCAACGAATCTCAACGTGGTTGCCCCCAGTTTGGCTAAACTTTGAAGAGATTTCTCGGCGTGACTGCCCCTGATTACACTGCTTTTGGAGAGATTTATTGAATATCGACGTGATTGCCCCAGATTGGCTGAACCTTGAAGACATTTCTTGATGTGATTGCCCCATATTGGTTACATCTAAACACAACTGGCTGGGAACGCCTTTGCCCAACATAGTCTTTCAGCAACATGTCCTCTGGAGTCTCAGGCATCTCAACTTGGCATGATCAAGCTTCTCGACTGATGTTCATCATGTAAGCTTCTTTGATGTTAAACAAATGTATGCAAGCAGAAAATATTTATTCTGAAAATGATTATTCAAATGCAACACACATATTAATCTTGAAGTCTTTTATTGAAAAGATGTCGCAAAGCTACGTGAGCAAATCACTGCTTAGGATACAACATTGATTTTTGAATGAAAGAACGCATGCACATGCAATACCGATAATATCTTTCAGCATCACTCATGGGAGTCAGGAACGCTATCTCATCAGAGTATGTTCTCGAAATAAACCCTGTTTCAATTAGGACTTTTGAGGGTTATATCGTGGCCTGGTTCACGGTTTTAAGAAAAAAGGATTTAAAGCTCAAAGTTTATTGGTGCCCACCCACTCTCCGTGATGTTCTCCAGTCCTACATTCAGCTAATTTGCACAAGCGCTCGCCTCTCAAAAAGATATTATGATCTTTAAGGAACCCATGTAACTGATGGTTTGACACCTAATGAGGTTTTGGAGTAACAATCATTCCTTTTGTCTTTTGTTCGTAGTCGCACGACTTTGTTCTTGCTCGAGGATTTTCTTTTGTAATCCTTTTCGCTTTTCTATTTGCTTCTCTCTTCATTTGTTTCCCTGATTCTGCCTGGACTGATTCTTTTGAATCCTTTTAGATTTTGATGTCTAGTGGGATGCCCTAACTTTTGCCTAAGTCGCTTGCTTTCAAATTTCGACTTAGCGGGCTTTTTTTATTTTTCTTTTGATTCTTTTTTCTTTACCAAATCGTGCGACACTGGTTTGTCTGACTTGTTTGAAATGGTTGTGACTGCCCCACTCCTTATTTTTTATGGATAACCATTGTGGTTTCATATCTCTTGACCTCTTGATGGTGGAATAGAAGGTAATGGATCCTTAGATGCATACTCCTTTTGAAATTTGAACGCTCGGTCAAATTAACTGATACCTACGCTGCCCCTGGGTTAAATGTGAGGGTTTTTTCATACGAAAAGAAACTCCTACTTCAAGGCTCAAAGGGGTTAACAAGGGTCTATCTCCTTTATATCTCCAATGTTTGGGGATTCGAAACAATGCTTGTACATCGTCAACAGAGTTCTATTCAAAAGTACACCCCTAGAGATTTTTGAGTTTTCAAATCATCATCCTCCCTCAAAGAGTTGAAGCAAGAAAGTCAGTACTGCAATGCACATGAATATTTAAGAGTGAACATGAATGGATTACTTCAAGAAAAACATGTTCATTGTATTATGATTGTCATTTAAAAAACGAACAAATTCTTACATGCAAATAATGTTTAAACAAACAAATGAATGCTACATATGAAGATGCAGTAAAGAAACAGGAAATTGCCGTCGTTGAGGAGACTTGGCTCCGTCTGGACTTGTTGACCTTGGAGACTTTCAGCAGTCAGTAGTCTGGATGTTCATTCTATTACCGGGTGGTGCCAGATTCCCACCTTTTTTTGGTGTGAACACAATAGTCTTGCAGTCAATCAGATCCTGGACCTTGTCTTTACCCTTGTCTCTGAATGATTTACAATCTTCAATTAAATGGCCAGGTTCCCCAGAATGGTAGTCACAGTAGGCATCGGGATCAATTCCCACAGGATAAGGAAAAATAACCAGAACTAATCGCTTGGTTTCCCCCAATAAAAGCTCGAGCAACTGAGGGAACAACTGGATATGAGGCACATGAACTGTGTCGAACTCCCTTGTTGGTTTCCTATGCTTCCGATGACCTGCATGAGCATTTGGGTGATATTGATTCTGATTGATCATCTGATTATCATTGCCTGGAATAGACAACTGCTGTGGGGAAGAAGCCCTTAGAAGTACAGGTTGCGAATGATATTCATGAGTTACACCTTGAATTCACTTGATGAATGGGAACTAGCCGCAGACAAGAAATTCCAGAAACCGCAAGGTTGTGGAAGAGATCCAAAAAGTGCTCCATGGTTTGAAGGAGATTCCAAAGAGATAGGAGGAGTGAGAATTTCTGTTATGGAAATGGGCACATGATTGCTTTCCTTCCTTAACGCCGCATTCAAGATTTCCATAACCAGGCTCATCTGAGTCTTCATCTGATTGACTTTCTCTCTCAACAGTTGTTGACCTTGAGATAATGCCTGCACGTCCACCATAAAATGTCCCATCTGAACTTTTATCTCAGCCAACTCTACATGGATCTGTTCCATAACTGATCTTTGATCGTCAGAAGTTGAGTAATGGGAAGAATTCAAGTTGGAAATTCTGAAGAGAAGACCAAATCAGAATGAGGAATCTGCCTCTGTGCACCTGTTATGAATACATGTATGCATGGATGTATGTAAATGACATGTTCGGTTATTTCCAAGGAATCTTTCTGCTTTGAATCATGTTTTAAACCGAAGAACCACAAGGACTAAATGGAATGCTCAACAGCAATTCTCAAAGCTAATATCCTTGGGAATAACAGAGCATGTGTGTTGAAATGATATGATGTCATGATGCAAAGACATGGGATGAAAGCTGCCACATATTCTGAATAAGTGTTATGCTGATGGCTGAATAAGCTCATAGGTCCGCTCTGAAGAGAATACCGAAATACCAGAACATTCCAAATAAAGAAATCCAGAAGGCCAGCATATCAGCATAATCAGAATACTAGAATGCTCAAATATCGGCATAATCAGAATACCAGCCTAATCAGAATACCAGGATAGTCAGAGTGCCGGAATAATCGAAATACTAGAATATCCGAATAATCATAATACCATAATACCAGGCTGATAAGTCCACACTGATAAGAAAACCACAATACCAGGTAGGTTGAAGGTTACGGTTACCTGCAAACCTGTAAACACCCGCCCATTCTCACATGTGGGTACTAAAAATGAAGGATCCTCAGTTTCTGGCATTGAGGTCAAGAAGAAATAATACATTCATCCTTCTTCATCCTTCTGGGTACAGTATTATCGCCAATCGAGGAGTGCCTCCACTTATTCCCCCTCAAAAAAGGTCATCCTATAGCAAGTTCCCAGCGTTGGGTCCTCATATCGAGAAGCATAATGGGTTTGCCATTTCTGGTCTGCCATTATCGCCCCTCGGGAGGAGTGCCTCAACTGAGTCCTCGGGAATGGTCACCAGAGTCGACAGCTCATAAAGGAATATCCAATGGTCTGCATCAACATGCAGTATTAGATATCTCCTATATGGGCCTCGTCCGGCTGTGGATCTTGCGAACACTTAACGTGGTCAACACCACGCAAGCGATCGACTATCCACTCTAAATCCTATGGGTATACTCAATCCTGGGTAGTGTGGCTTATCTCTTAGAACACCCTGCCCACCAAACAGAAAAATCCAACACAGTCCAGCCTATAATATATGGCAACAGTGAAATGAAAATCAAGTAGATGTAATAAAACAATAAACATGCAACAATACCATAAATAAAGCGAGTAAAGTAAACAGATAAACACTCTAAAATCAAAAGCAAACAAGCGCTAGGATTGACTCGCATAGGGGATGGACCAGCAAGAGGTCAATTATTTCTGCAGTAGAGTCGCCAGTTATCGCATATGCGAAAATCAACCGGTGGAAAGGAACAGAAGAGTCGCCACTGAACGTTATTTATCCCGACGTAAGGAAAGGAAACGATCGAAGAAAACCTGAACAAAGGGAAAGACATGGTCATAACAACCATAGTCTGGGTTTGGGAGTCGGTTACGCGAGAGGAAGGTATTAACACCCCCTCGTGTCCGTCGTACTCGATGGGATCCACGCTTGTTGTTATCGATCAAAGGCAATAGGTTATCTGAAACTTAACTACTAACTGGAAAGGATAGAAACGGGGAAAGAAAAGAAAAAGACAAAAAGGACTCGCAAGGATCATCGCAATCCTATGGCTACGTATCTTCGTGGACGAACGAAGAATCAGAGTCGACGTAGTTCGACGGACTACACTATTGGGGGGCAGGTTGCTCGCCAAGACATCGCGTCTCGTGCCTACGTATCCTCAATCTAACCAGAGAAAGGAAATCAGAGTAGTCGTATTTCGACCTACAGGTCACTAAAGGGAGATAAAAGGATCGTCGGCCGAAGGCGGACTTACAACAAAAGGAAGGGTACTCCTACTACCTGTCAGAATCGGTAGAAAAGAAAGGATAAACAAAGAGGTTGATAAATAAGGTTGTGCTCGCAGAGGTCTCGCATGATCTCCTGCCTACGTATCTCCATTAACCAATGAAGAATCAGAGCGACGTAGTTCCCCTCACCAGGAATGACTTTGCTTTGTTTGTGTTTTTTAGTGGAAGACGCCAACGTTTGCGTTCCAGCAGTTTAGGTGTTGTCGCTCGTTGTAGGGAGTCTTACGCGTTTACCTGTTTGCGGTAGAACGAAAATGACGCATCCTTTACGAATAGAGTGGAGGAGATGAGAAGAGAATCCCGAAGGAAGACGGTTGTTTGTTTTTGTCTTTTATGAGAAGTGTTTTGATTTATTGTTTGTAACTCATATTTCACTAAAGTCTATGACATAGGAACGAATGCGTCGCATGGTCGTCCCCAACAGGACGTATGCTAAACACTCTAGAAAGGCGAAGGGAGACCCTCCTCCTCCCATTTCCAGTGTACTTAAGGCTCATGGCGTACAATACTTGTTGTCTTTATTACATGTTTCTGAGTTTGTTTTGAGATGAGAGAAGAGACTCAAAGTTGAAAAAGTAAAATCTAAGGGGAGACTAATTGTAGTCCAAATGTTAGCATGCATTTGTTGGTCCTAGGGGTTGAGTTAAGAAGAGAAAAGGGGAAGTTAGTTGTTAGTGTGCTCGCCGAGATATTGTATCTCGTGCATACATATCTTCAATCTGAAAAGAAAAAGGAATTAGAGTATCCGTAGTTCACGCTACTACGGAACACAGGGAACGATCTCGATCGCACGGGTGCGAGAGAAAAGTGAGACTCACGAAGGTCACACAAGTAGTTAAAGAGGGAATCTGAACCTACAAGTTAGCATACATGGATTGGTAACCTAATGTCTATCCTACTTTGAACCTAATCCAAAATTAGATTTAATCTAGGAGCCCTGCGGGGAACATGCGAAACCAGTAGACATTATGTAACTCAATCCACAAATGAAAGAGTAAGAGAAAGCAAATGAAAGAGATGAAAGAAAAGTTGAGTAATCATGTACTCAAGTACCTTACCTCATAATCCAAGCTAAGTAACCTTGTTTAAAAGAAGGTAAATCACAAGCACTAGTTACCAATTAATTGAAAAGTTATGCATTAAGTTCCTAAACTAAGACTCGGTGTCCTATACTTATGTTAGATGCAACATACAACTATAAACAATGCAAGATGAGTTCTAAGAGTGAAGTAACATGCATAGGTCAGTAAGTATACCTAATTAACTTCTACTTATGTTAGGATGTTAAAATAAATTAAACTATTTCGAACTATGCACCAAAACACCACACGATTACATGTTGTTCACAAACTAGGTGAGATAAGTGTTTAAAAGTCATGTAAATGGATTAGGACATGAATATTCATCAAAGTCAGAAGTTAACATCATGTTAAATGTAGTTAAGAATGTGTACATGGAATCATGGCATTCATATCTAACCACTTTCAAAAGAACAAGACAATCTTACTTAAGAACATACCATTTGAAGTGAAACAATCTCATGGAAAGATATGGCATACAAGTGAAGATGAAATGGGCATACAATGGAACCAAGTCAGTATGTAAACCATATTACAATGTCTAAACATGTCTTATAATCATCACATAAATCTCAAGTCATTACATGTTTAAGGATTAAGTCCAAGTAAACACAAAGCACAATCAACTAGTTCTCAAATGTTAGTAACTTGAAGTGCAAGTAAAAGTGAAACATCAATGATTCATACACATGTTAAACAAGTTAAGGTCAGTAGGTGAGGGTTCCTATAAGTCATGTTCAAAGCATACAATCAATGCGCACAAGTGAAACTCAAAGAATTAAGCAAACTAGGCAAGCAAGTGTCAATTCCCTCTTAGAAGCCAAAGCAAACTTGATCATGCAAATAAGAATGGTAGGTCCAACTTAAATGAAAACAAACATTATAGATCAATACCTATGCTTCATAGAATCATGCTTACAAGTATCAAAAGGGATTGACAACAAGAGGTCTCAAAAGTACAAATAGAATGCCACAAAGTTGATGCAAAATGATGCTTAAAACATACAAGCTTCCATGCACACTATGAACATACAAAAATGACTAGGAATGGATTATAGGTCTTCTAAATTATGTCACATTCTAAGCATATAAGATCAATATAAGTTTCCAAGTCATGGCATAAATGCCTTCTCATCCAACATCTCACGATTACAACATGGGCACAAGCGTGTTAATCATAATGAAAATGCATGGAAAAATGGTTATGAGCATTGGAAAAATGTGTGATTTAAAGCATAGTTGGATGAGGGCAGGGCCTAAACATTTCAAGAAGATGGGCTCAAAAATTGGCTTTTATCATGTTTAAATTAGTGCAAGCAATTCACCTATGATCAATGATTATGCATCCACAAGACATTACCAAAAGTACACTTAAAAAAGCTCTATAAAATCTCAAACAAATCTACAAGGTCCTTCAATATGTTCAAAAACTAAGTATCAAATTAGGTGCAAAAATTCAATTCACAACTAACTAAGAAAAATCAATTAGGAAGCATGTAATCAAGGGTATGATCATAGAAACATATTTCAAGGTAAATTCAGAAAAAAATACCAAATCATACCAAAAATAGAATTAAAATTTGAGGAAAACTTATTAACATCTCCAGGTACACACCTGAATTTATTAATAATTTTCCTCAAACAAAAATTATTTTTAAAAGTAGAATTTCTAGCATGTGTTAAAGGAAAAGAACAAAAATGAAGAACACAAGCTAGGGGTGCGAACATAGCAATTTCTCAATTTTAATATCTATTGGGCCATGACAATCGGGTGTAGATAGCAATGAAAGTAGGCCCAAGGAAGGTCAAGGGCCTGAGGGTGCACGGTGGTCCATCGTTGACTAGTATTTAATCTGAGCCATTGGATTGAACTTTGGGTATCATCCAAGGGTTTAAAGGCAAGGGCGCATGATAGATACCGTGGGAGTGCATGCATGGCTAACCTGAGAGATGGCACCAGACGATGACAAGTGTCCCCTAAGGTGCCACATGTCATCGCCGGAAAGGTTGGTGGCAACGTTGTCTTATCCTTTTATCTCGCAAAAATCACGGTGGGTGAGGTCAAATATAAACGTAAAACAATATTTTCACTCATATCTTAGCTCTCTCTCCCCGAATACTTCTCTTTTCTCTCTGCAAATGAAGTTTTAGGAAACCTAAATACCCGCCAAAGAAGGCGGTGGCGCGCGGTGGCCGCCGCCGTCCTCCTCTGGCCATCCACCTCTAAACGTAAAACGCCATACACGAACCCCTCTTTAAATCTCCTCCTCGTTACAAATCCGGGAACGACCTTTCCTAAAACTCAATCAAACGGCGAGATTGAAACAGAGAAATCCAAGAAAACAAAATCAGACAAGAACTCAAAGCATACACTAAATCACAACGGATTATAAATCCGAGGCCGCAGCTACCACGATTGAAGATGGATTCGTACCTTGATGATGATGAGGCTAACGGCGACGCGATAGGTACTTCGCTTCTCCCTTTTCCTGCTCCTTCTTGCTCTCGTATCTTCTTCCTCTGATTCGCGAATTTTCCTTCTCTCTGAAAATTGTTATTGTCGTAAATCACCGTCAATGTTGCTAAGTTGATGTTGCGATTAGGATACGAATTTACATAATTGAATTTGCAGTTGCTTGTTCTTGATTCAATTTGCAGGTTATTGATATTGATGAATTGATGATGATGATGAAGATGGTTGATGTTCTTGAAGTTGCAGAGTTGGTGTTGAATTGATGTGGAGTGAAGAATTGATGAATTCTTGTTGGAATTTGGTGGACGACGATAATGATTGAAGGCGGATTGGGAAGGCTCCCTGAAAGAATTGCTGCAGCTTATAGAATTGAAAGTGAATTCAAGAAGGTTGTTGGAGTTTCGAAGGATAGGATGAATCAAAAGCTCTTCAGGAATTCTCTTGGAGTTTCTGTTATGGTGTTGGTTAGAAATCTTAGAGTTTTGGTTATCGGATTTTCTGTTAGAGAATAGGTTAGGGTCTTTTTCTATTATGCACCGCTAGTGTTAGTTGATGAATGTGGTTATGGGTGTTATGAAGAGTTTTCTGGAAAAAAATGTAATTGGATTGGTGTTACGAGAATTTATCTAATATGAAATGGCTTGTGTTGTAATTTTTCTCTGCCTGTTATTTTTGCTGGTTCCGATTTCTATATTGTACAGTTTTGTTATGCTGGTGGCTGATAAGGGTGCAGGGTTATGCCATTCCATGTGAAAAATAAATGGAATATAACATTTCACTTTATGTGGCAATTCTGCTCTAAAATGCTTCTACTAACACCACCCCCACAGTATCAGTTCTAACTTGCTTTGTAGGCATACATGTAAGTGATCGACGTAGAAGCACTAAGGGGCCCAAGTGGCAGCCATATACCCCAACGGAACTTTGCCAACCTCGACCTGTAGTATAACCAGAAAAACTCCCAGAACAGTGCTAATATACCATGAGGACCAAATCCACCTCCTGTGATGCATTGATTCGTGATGCAGTCCTATGATGGCAAATAAGAATGCTAAAACAGCCACCCAATCTGCACATATGATCATCCATGAGTATATATCCTTCGTGAAGTAAGCATGATACCGCAGCTCCCATGGAGATGAAACCTGATGGAAGATGTAGTACAAAAGAAACAGGATGTAGCGGATGACTAAAGCCACAAATACAGTTCTCCAAAAGCGACTCTGTTGAGCCTGAAAATTTTCTAAAGAACGAACTGAGGGTGAGAATCTTTGTCACGAACCGGAAGAGAGAATTTGTCATCCAACTTCTTCAGTAACTTTCTTGCAAGCTTTTTCATTTCTCCATAACTTTCTCACTTCCTTATTTCTCCTCACTTGGGATATACTTTTAAGTCTTAACCATTGTCTACTTTGGATATTTTTTATCCTAAATCAAACTTCAAATCTCGATCAAGTCTGTATTCTTAATGAATCCCTTGCTCCAATCTCAACTCCGTATTAACTTGTATTACGACCAAATAAGCAACTGAGGGAACAACAACGCCTTGACCATAATATGAGTCCTTAACTTGATCTCTTGTCCCGTGAATATCAAGATGCCTTCGCTATGAACTCTAACCACCATCATAAATTGATGAATATCAAACAATTCGCACAAAAGATACAAAACCTGAACCACTTGCTTTAAGTGCACCATGAAGGATAAGTGACCTGATACTCTTGAGAAAAAAACTTGAAGGAGATACACTTGATGCCTTGAGATAGGGAAAACTAGAGATCTCAAGAAATATGCTTTGATCCCACGACTCAAGATCCCAATGAAATGCGAATGAATGAATATGAGTTGACCTAATGGATATGCAAATGAATGCGAAACAAAAGCCACTGTTATAAGGCAATAAATAAGAGGGCAAATTTTGGGGTACTACACTTGGCTCCATTATTTGTTGTTTTTTTCTCTTGATGCTAGGCTTCTTGATAGGTCTTAATTAATTTTAGTGTTTGACTAAGAAATATGTGATTGAAAACCCTAATGTCTTGCTTGAATGTAACTCTTTGTCATGTATTGATGCCTTGCTTTAATGACTTGATGTTTTCATGGTACACTCGAGATCTTCAATCTTGATGCATGATTAGGGTTTTCAATTTGGAGTTACTTGAGATACTTTTCTTATGAGGTTGTGTTGATTGTTGAATCATTTCTAAATGCCTAGATGTTTGCTTTACCATGTCTCTTGTTTAGCTTGATAGTATACATGCTCACATGATCCATGTTTAGATACTTCTTTTTGAGTGTTCTCTCACCATAACATCTTTTGCTCCTGTGCTTTGATTCTAATCCACAACATGGCATGTACTCTCTTTTGCTTAGATTCTTACTTGTGATTAAGACTTGCCTTTTATTTGAGAATTTTCTCCCACTTAAGCCTTTGCCTTGTACATGAATTATGATTTGTTTATGAACCTTTGTTTTGATACCCGAGACTTGTTTGTGATCTTTGAATATCATTTTTATGATGCATACCTTGCTTAATATATACTATTGGTCATTGGTTACTTCTTGTATCTTACTTGTTGCTTGTGTTTTAATCCAAGGGAAAGGGATCATAGTTGACTTATTGTCATATGCATGTTCATTGTGTGTCTTATTGCGTCCATGACTCATTTGCTTCATGTTTACCCTCAAGCTTCCATTTTCTAACTTGAACCTCTTTCATAAAAAAGCTTTGACTTAGGTCATTGCATTTTCAAAACTTTCTTTTCTTTTATAAATGCTTCAAGATATCTTAAGCATATCAAAAATCTTTTCATAAGACTAAAAAACACCAATCTCATTCAAAACTTTTTTCCACTTGGCCTTTTCATTTTAAAACCTTTTCTTAAAAAGGATTAGACATGAGTCATCTCTATTGTTGAGCTATAATTCTCCTACCCCGTAACATTGTTGAGAATGATGTTGATTCTTTTCCACTTGAGGGAGTTATGAGGCATACTTGTTGATTCTACATTCAAGTTAGAGCCATTCTCTCATTGTGATGCAAAGATCCATCTTCCACATGTTTGTGGTGGATTAGTTAAGTATTCTCCTTAAGATGACAACTTATCTCTTCTTCATTAAAATCAACCAAAACAAACCCTTTTGTTATTTGTACCCCGAACTACGAGGTTTTGATCCTTTATTGGTACGTAGGCACAAGACTTCATGTCTTTCCAAATCAAAAAACAATAAAAAACATTTCTTTTCTCATATCCCCAATCTTTTTCAGCAAGCACTTTTAACCAAACACAAATATTTCAAGAGGTTACTGTAGAGTACTATAGATTCTTAGGGTGCTAATACCTTCCTTTTGCACAACCAACCCCCGTACCTTTGATCTCCTTATTGCTTTGCTTTTAGCCTTACTTTTTTGCTTTGCATGTTTGTGGGTTTATTCGATCTTTCCCACTTCCCCTGGAAAAATAAAAGTTCGGTGGTGAAATTTTGTTCTGCGAGCCAAGTTAGTTCATAGCTTGGTCTCTGATTCTTCACCGCGACAGAAATGACGACTTCACTGGGGACATCCCCAAGAGGGTTAAACCTAACTCATTTTATTTGTGTTATTGTTTGTTGTTTTGATTGGTTTTTCTGTTTTTGGGTGTTTGGTCATCCATGAGTGGGAAGATAAGTCCTAACTCTGAATTGAATGCACAATAAGATAGGATGGTGGTATAATCAAAAGTAACATGTTTGGAGTAATTCTAGACATGAGTAACATATGATATAACCCCACTCAGAGGAGACCCCTTTGATGGTAGTATTTGTCGTTGCGAGTAGTTGTAATGACATAATTGAGGACCTTAGAACCCCATAACCTCTCTTGGCCTTTTTAGGACGTAGTGTGGTGATTATCCAGGTGTAGACCTGAGGTAGTTGATACGCGATACTACACTCAGACGAGTTTCTCTTGAGAATATTATTGGCCCGCGCAAGTAGTTGTGCAAGTCGGTAATATCCAAAAGATGGATCGATGACTTTGGGAACCTTTTAGAACCTTGTTCTACAGATACAATAAACCCTTAGTACATACCTTGTGGGATGGTTAGACCCATGGCTCCATGCTCGTGACGTCAAAAACTTTGAATCTTGTTTGTGACCTTATTTGTGGTTGTTGCATAGACATACATTCATGCATCCATGAAAACTCTTTTGGCTTGGTTTCAAGGAACTTAGATGTCGTTTCTTTGTAAACATCATAGGTATCATTATCATGGATTTTGGAAGAATGAATACTAAGAAGTATAGCTTCAGGAATCCTAATTTGACAGAGTTGAGAAAGTTAAGATCCATGGTATCTAGTCCTCAGGATTTTAGAGGTCGTTATGGAAAGCTTTTGGGTATTCTTAAGACCAATATTGAAGATGGAGTTCTTGAAACTCTTGTGCAATTTTATGACCCTATTTATCATTGCTTCATTTCCCTGATTATCAGCTTGTTCCTACTTGGGAGGAGTATTCATATTCGGTTGGTTTACCAGTATCAAACAAGATGCCTTTCAGTGGTTTAGAGAAGATTCTTGAACCTTCAGTCACTGCAAAAACCCTTCATTTGGAGACATCTGATGTGAAAGCTAATCTTACTTCAAAAGGGGGAATCCAAGGGTTAACTTCCAAATTCTTGATGGGGAAGGCTTTTGTCTTAGCCAAAGCAGATAGTAGGGATGCTTTTGAAGCCATTCTCGCATTACTCATCTATGGTCTTGTGTTGTTCCCAAACACTAACAATTTTGTTGATGTTAATGCCTTTCATATATTCTTGATTGGTAATCTAGTGCTTACTTTACTCAAAGACAGTTACCATTCTATTCACCTTAGGACTTCTAAAGGTGGTGGAGCCATCACATGTTGTGCACCTTTGTTATACAAGTGGTTTAAATCACACTTGCCTCGATCCAGACTCTTCGTGGAGAATCCAGAAAAGCTTAGGTTGTCTCAAAGGCTTATGTCTCTTACTCAAGCAAATCTGACTTGGTATAACCCAAATTATGATATTGGAGTGAACATTGACAGTTATGGGTGTTATTTCGCTGATTTTGTGGTTGGCATTTATTTTGCTAAAACTTTTCTAGCAGCTGTAACACCCCAAAATTTGCTCTTTTGTTTATATACTAATTGACTTATGTTTCTTTTCATTTCTTGCATTTGCATTGTGCACAGCATTGGTTCTTAGCATGGGATCAAGGTACTTGGTCCATTTTCTCAAGTCTCAAGTTTCAAGGTAGCTCATGGGGTTCATCATATCTTCATAAGGTCAAGCAGGGCAAAGAATTTCAAGTAGATATTTTCCTCCTAATCAGAGGGACCAATTAGGGTTTGTGAACTAAGAGGACTTCTTGAAGGGCTTTGTATGTTCAAGCATGATGCTATGAGGTCTATATGTTCACAAGTGTTCATGGATGAGGGTTTGGTTATTGATTTATTGTGGAGGATTTTCAGTGGATCAATTGCTTGTGAAGTAAGTAAAAGTCAACTGTAAAGGAGAAAGTCAACTGTGGAATTTTGAGGTTCTTTTCATGGTTTTCAAGGTCTCACATCCTCATATGGTCTTCAATGGTCAAGTTTCGTGCCATTCATCAAGAATCAAGAGTTTGTACAAAAGTTACTAAATTTGGAAAATGACCTATAATGAGAACTTTCCATTTTTGGCATTTTTTCCATCACATTCAACTTGGATTTTCATCATCAAGGAAGCTTCAAATGAATTTTCCTCAAACATGAAAGTTGAAGATTTTTCTCTCCCATTTCCAAAAAGTACTAGAACATTTACATATCATTTGTGGAACTCTAGTTATGGCCAAAATAATGGAATGTGCATTTCTTGGATTTCTTATATGTCAAATTTTCCACCATTTGTATTTTCACTCAAAAGGACTTGTAATGTTCCCAATTGCTTCATGTCACATTGCAACATCAAAATACAAGTCAAGAGAATCATTTGTGGCCTTTGAATCAATTCATTCCATGCCATATTTCTCATTATTTTCACAAAGTACAATTATGCAAATTGATTCAAAACTCACAAACCAAGCAAGTACAAGGCCCAAATTCTATTCAGAGGTGATCCATAAGTAAATTGGAGGTGAATCATGTTGATTACAAGGGCTTATCACGTGTGGATTAGTGGTGGTGGTACAAAATGCATTTTTGCAAATTCATCCAAATCTCATTAACCAAGGTTCTAATCACTTGCTAATCCTAATCAGTGAACTAATGGAGAGTATATAAGCTTACTCATACCCTCACAGCTAGGTCAGAGACTCTCATTTGCTCAGTTTTGATTTTTTGCTCTCACACTTCCTCTCATTGAATCTCGCTCTCCTTGGAGTTTCTTTGAGATTTCTCTTCACATTCTTGATCAGTGAAGAGAATAGAGCAAGAATCAACTGTTATTTTGAGCTCATACTGAGGATTTCACCAAGTTCCATTCAAGAGGATTCAAACTTAAATCTCAAGATCTAACACGATTTCAAGCTCTAGTTGCATTTATTTTGCATCTAGAGGTTCCAAGGAGTAGATCTGCAGTTTTTGGAGGGATTTCTTGGAGGATTTCAAGTTATACAAGGTTCAGGTTGGTGAATTTTTCATACTCATAGAACTCATTTTTATTGTATGCATTATGATCTGTGGACTTCACTGAGCATGTTGATCTATTTTATTTGAAGTTTGGACGTGCATCATGGATGAATTTTGAGTTTAAAGTTTTAGATCTAAAGATGTTTTTGTTCGATTCTCAATGTGTGTTTGTTGTTTGATAAAATGGATTTGATATTTGAGTTCCTCATGTTTTTCTGGTCAAAATGGTGTACACGTATGCATTTTCTGGAGAAATTTTGGTTGCAGTCCACTGGAGAGGGTGACCGGAGCCCTAGCTCCGGCGACTGGTTCTTGCTCCGGCCGGTGAAGGGTGTAAACGAAGAAGATGAAGTATGAGTCGTTGATTGGCTTGATCTAACGTCCCACATGCTGCCACGTTTTTTTTTTGTTTTTAATTTAATGTTTGTGTGTTTGCTCACCCATGATTATTTCCATGCGTCACCAGATCTAGACCACTGATCTTGATTATTATTTAATTGTTTGATTTAATGTGGGGCGTTGATTGAATCATGTGGTTGATATTGAGCCAGCGAATTAATGAGGTCACATGCTGTTCACGTGGGATTTCCATGGTTTGCTGGATGTTTGTATGCGCGCGTGTGTTTTGGATTATGGTGTGCTTGATGATCTGGACCATTGATCATGATTGTCTTTTGGTTATGTTGACTTGTTTTTGAGCGTGAGATTGATCTGTTGGTGGATATTGAGTCTGCATGTTGACTATTTCCACGTGTGCCTGCGCTGACCTTTGAATTGGGCTTTATGGTTTGGACTTGCTTCTTGCACCCCTTTCTTTTGGGCCTTTATTTCTTTCAACGTATTTTTGCTGCTGTTTGGACCCCCCATGTTTATTTATTTTTTTTTTATTTTCTTATTGTTAGTTTTTGCATTTTATTTTTTTTAAAATCATTTTAATGCTTCTAAAAATCCCAAAAAAATTCATGAAGCTAGTTTTTAGGTTTATAAAATTTTTCCAAATTTTATTTTCTTATTTTATTTTATTTTTGGCATCTGAATTAATTAATTACTTAATTTTTCTTTGTGGATTGTTTCATTTGCACACTTAAACTTGTAGAATTTATTTCTCATCATCTATACATGATCTGCATCTCATTCTTTTTGCATTTGTTAGATGACATATTGAAGTGCATAAAAACATTTTTGTTTCATTTTTAAAACTTTTTCATATTGCATTTTTGTCCTCTTCTTTTGCATATTGAATCATGTTTCCTATGTGATCTTTGCCTAATTGTTTGAGATGCTTAACATGTAAATTTTTGTGAGATCTTTTGGCACGTGATTAGTATCTGACTTAAGTCATTTGTGTTCTGATTTCATAATTTTAGAATGTCATTTGATGCATGTTTGATTTTTTTGTGCTTAAGTGAATTATGCATGACTATATCTTGACACTTCTTTGCACAAGTTGATTTACCATGTCCATTTGCTTGAGTTTCTTGCTGGCTCTTTGTATGTGCCTTTGATATAATGTCTACCCCTGGTTGAGGTCCTTTGGGACTTAAGTTTGCACTTTGTGGATCTTTTTTGGTGTTGCCTAAGTGTTAAAACTTTGAGCTTACTTTTGTGGACTTTCTTTAGTGCATATTGCTCCATGTTTTGATCTTATATTGCATAATGTGAATCTCTTTTGCACATGTGAATTGTTGATGATAATATGATGTGAGTTCTGGTCTTGTTTCATCTTCATCTTGCCTCTCTCATTTCATTTTGATATGAAGTCCATGTATGCTTAATTGTGCATTTCATTCAAGTATTGCTTGCATCCTTTCATGTTTATCTTTGCATGCGTACTTGAATTGTTTTGCATTGATCCTTGAAACATGATTGTTGGTTTGAGTTGGACATTTATGATATGATGTGCTTGCTGCCATTTATTGTATCTTATCTTTTCCTTCTCATTCTTCTTCTTTTCTTTCACTCTCTTCCTCCCATGGATCTCAAGACTTGTTTAAGTCTTGGATTCTCTCCCTTTAGAGCTACCTAGTCCAACTTAATTTTTGATTAAGCTTGGAGTAGGATTAGCATTAGGTTTTAGGTAGTGGTTCTTCCTAAGCCTCACTAACCATAGGTCATCCATGCATGATAACATTAGAACTCTTAGTTTTCCCTTTAGAGTTTCCTTTGTGTCTTCTCTATTCTCATCTCAAAATTTATTTAAAACACTTAATAAAGATAAAGTGTATTGCGCACGAGCCTTAAGCTTGGGGAATGAGAAATGAGGGGCTTCCTCTTATCTTTCTAGAGTGCTTAGCGAGCGTCCTGTCTTGGGACGATTCGTTGAGTATTCGTCCCTGTGCCCTAGACTTTGGTGCAATACAAGTTACAAGCTAACTTAAAAAACACTTCTGTCTAAAAAACTTTAAACAAACACTAACGTCTTTCCTTCGGGAATTCTTTGCTCATCTCACTCACTCTCAACGTACGAACGTGCTCCTACTCGTTCTCTTGCAAGACGGTAATGCACTCGATTCAGCGAGCTGCAACACCTGAGCTAGAACGTAAGCCATTTTGTAAAAAACACAATCCACCCCTAGTGAGGGGAACTACGTCGCTCTGATTCTCATGCTCCCGATGAGATACGTAGGCAGTGGTGTAGGGCCCATGCAAGCACTTCTTTTATTTTCCCTACATTTTGTTTCTTCGTTTCTTTCCGTTCTCGTTTCTTCTCCGGTCCAGTAGCAGTGGAGTTCCAGTTGACGACACCCTTTGATGCAGACAACAAGTGTGGATCCCATCGAGTACGATGGACGTGTTGGGTGCTAACACCTTTCCTTCGCGTAACCGACTCCCGTACCCGTTTCTCTTGGTCGTGCGACCATGTTCTTTCCCTTTCTCTTTAGGTTTATGCAGTGTTTCCTTTCCCTCTCTTGGGATAAATACACATTGCTGGCGACTCTGTTTCTGTTGGATGTAAATCTTTCGGAAGCGACAGCTGGCGACTCTGCTGGGGACTCTGGTTGACCTCTGGCTGGTCCATCCCCTTTAGCGAGTCGATCCTAGCGCTTGTTTGTTGTTTTCGTTGGGTGTTTATTTTGTGGTGCTTTATTTTACTGTATATTACTGTAGTGCTGTTTTATTTGTTGTATATTACTATTTTACAGCTTTTATTGCATTGCATTTCATTTTATTACTGTCATACTGGATATTGCTGTGCTGTGCTGGCTGGTTTTCTATTTGGCAGGTTGGGTTGTTCTGAGAGATAAGCCCAATACCCAGGCTTGAGTACACCCTAGGACTAGAGTGGAAAGTAGTGGGACCTACGTGTCTGCTTGGTACGTTTGTGTGTTCACAAAATTCACAACCAGAAGAGGCTATCTTGGGACGCATTCTGACGTGTGTGTCTTGCGCATGTTAGGGTGTTGATCTAGAAAGCTGTCGACTCTGGTGACCGTTTCTCCGACACCTCAGTTGCGCCTCTCCTCCCGACCAGTGATATTGGCAGACCACGTTCCGTGGCAAACCCATTACACTTGTCGATCCGAGGACCCAATGCTGAGGGACTCGCATAAGATAACCTTATTTTTGAGGGGAATCAGTTGAGGCCTCCTCGATTGATGATGATGCCAAACCAGAAATGGTGAACGTATCATCGTTTCTCGACCTGAGAGCCCGGGATATTGAGGATCCTTGCCTTTCTAGAACCCACATGTGAGAGGGGATGGGTGTTTGCAGGTTTGCAGGAAACCGAAACCATCAACCTACCCGGTTTTCAGGATTTCTCATCAGTGTTTGATTATCTGGGTTTCCGGTTATCTCAGTGGTTTGGTATTCTGGAAGTATGGATTTCTGGTTGTGGTTCTCGTCCAGTTAACAGCACAGCACATCCAGCAGTGGTGCCTTGATCCCATGCTTGCATGTGCATATCATTTTTCTTGCATTCTAACATGTTTGACATTTTTCAGGGCTTGCATCTTACTCTTGATTCCGGTTTTTTGAGGTTGCCTTAGCATGGATGTCCAGAGAAAGAAGACTGTTGCTTATACGTTCCCAGACCCGACCCTGACATTGATTCATAAGCTAATCAGTATGGCTGGTCCCGGAGTTCGTACAGAGTTCAGTGGAGGGTATGGGAGACTTCTGAAGTTTGTCTACAACATCTCCAAGTATGAGAAAGATGCCATTCATACACTTCTTCAGTTCTATGATCTGTCTTTGCGTTGCTTCACTTTTCTAGACTACATCTTGGCTCTAACGTTGGAGGAGTTCTCATTTATTTTGGGAATCCCCATCAGGCATGACATAGTTTTCTTTTCTGAAGAACGCCCTGGGATAAAGGAAATGGCCATTGCTCTTCATATTGGTGAATCTATTCTGAGCAATAAACAAGGAGCTAAGGGCTTCTTATTGAAGTTTTTGTTTGATCAAGCTTGCATACATGTTAAAGAAAAGAATTGGACTGCTTTCCAAGCTATTTTGGCTATGTGCATCTATGGGATTGTCCTGTTCCCCAATGTTCCTGATCTGGTGGATATGCATGCCATCAGAATCTTTATTTCAAATAATCATATACCTACCTTGCTAGGTGATGTGTATCACTCAGTCCACTACAAGAATGAGAATAGGCGTGGAAAAACTGTGAGTTGCTGTGCACCACTCTTATCCACTTGGTTTCTGAGTCATCTTCCCGAAGCTGGCGCTTTCGTTGACACGAGAGATTCTCTGAAGTGGTCAAAGAGGTTAATGGGCTTGACTGCTGACAACATTGTTTGGTTCAATCATGACTTGCTAGGAATAGAGATTATTTGCAAGTGCGGAGAATTCCCTAATGTACCCTTGATAGGGAGAAGAGGTGGAATTAACTACAATTCTTCCCTTGTTATCAGGCAGTTTGGTTATCCTTTGAGAGGTCCACCAGAAGAGAGAGATATCAGAGAATCCTTATTCTTCAATGGTACCGAGGATCAAGAGATGATAAGAAAGATTGTGAACGCTTGGAAGCAGGTGACCAAGAAGGGAAAAACCTCATTCAGGAAATGTAATAACCGGACTTTTCCTTCCTATGAAGAGTGGATTAAGAAAAGAGCAGAAGAGGAGCTTCTTCCTTTCTCGGTGGAACCACCTTTGTATCTTTGATGATCGAGGCTCCCACGACTGTTGACATAGAGAGGTATGATAAGTTATGGGCTGAGAAGGAGAAACTCCGAGAAGAGAATCGTGAACTGGGCAGAAAGGTTGGTCAGTTGAAGCACGAGAAAGGTGAAGCTATCCATGCTGCCAGGTTGAAATCAAAATTATTGGCTGCAAAGGAGAAAGAATTGTCTAAAGAAGCCACAACCAAGGAGAAAGTGTCTCAAGCGTTGAAAGGTGTTAGCAAGGTCTTTTCGTCCAAGAAGAAAGAGTTAGCTTATGCTATGTCAAGAATTCACAAGTTCCATGATCGTCGTAATACAACAATTACCGCCAACAGGTTGAAAGAGGACAAGTATCTGGAACAGATTGAAGGTTTGAAGACAGAGCTTCGGAAAAAGGATAAGGAGATTTTATCAGGGGTCTTTGAGAGGAGAGCAGTTGAGGAAAAGTTCAAGGAAACCATGGTAGATATGGAATAACTGAAGATTCAAGCCGAAGTGAAAAGAGCCAGGAGCGAAGGTTCAAGTTCAGGTGGAGCTTCTGGAGAAGATGATTGGGAGTTGCATAGCCGTTATTTAACAGGAATCTTGCACATGAGGGATCTTCTGATTCAGGAGTTGATTCAGAGACTAGAGCATCCTAATACCAAGAAACTTCTCAAGGAAGTGCAGAATTGGGTCAAGAAGAATGACGAATGGGGAATTCTAGCACGGCTGAATCTTGATGATATGCTTTAGTTTCCTTGTTGTTGTTTCCTTTGTATTTCCGGGATCACCGCCAGGCTTGTTGGTCGGGGTCTTTGTTTATGCTTATTCAGACTTGTGTTGTAAGAGATGCTTATTCCATTTATATGATCAGGAATTCAGTTCTCTTCTATTGTTAAAACTGGAATCAAGGGATAGATCTCCTTGATAATGTTCATACATGTTTTCATTTGCATTTGCATATTCATCTCTGTTTTGCATTGTAGGTTATCTTGGTTTCTCTGGTTTTCTTATGCTCTCTCTTTTTTCAGTCAGGGTTGATCAACCAACTCATCGGTATTCTACCAGGCTTAATCAAAGCAGAGTGATGGACAAAGTTTAGGCAGACATGGCAGCTATGCAAGCTCGCATCGATCAGTTCATGGAGATGATGCAGGGTGTGGTGCAAAGTCAGAATGAATTCAGAACTCTGGTTCAGCCTTTGGTGTCGCAGGTTGATGCGAATGGTATCTTACACGGTGGTTTTCTCAATCGTGTTGTTCCTCCGGGCGGAGGTGGTGCTGGTATCAACATTCCTATCCCTGGTGCTGGGGGACAGGGTGGTATTCCTTCAGTGGTTGGAGAGGGAAGTACTATTCGAGCTATCCATGGCCATCATTTTGATGATCAACAGGATGATGTCTTTTCAGTCAGAAGCTTGGACGCTGGTCTGCCGATGGTCAGTGATGAAAGAATCCGTTTAATTGAGGCTCAATTGAAAGGGGTTGTGAAACAGGATGATTTGGGGATAGATTTGGACGACCTAGGGTTGGTCTCTGATATTGTCATTCCACACAAGATTCAGATTCCTACACTGGAGAAGTACAATGGTTCTACCTGCCCGAGAACTCATATAAAGGCCTATACCAGGAAGATGGCTGCTCACGCCCAGGATGAAAAACTAATGATGCACTTTTTCCAAGATAGCCTGTCTGGCGCGTCTTTAGAATGGTACACGGGGCTAGAAAGTAGAGATGTTCGTACCTGGGGAGAACTAGCTGTAGCTTTTATTAAGCATTACCAGTACAACACAGACATGGCGCCCAACAGAACTCAGTTGTTGAGCATGTCTCAGAAAAATGATGAGAGTTTCAAAGAATACGCGCAAAGGTGGCGTGAATTGGCGGCTAGGGTGCAGCCACCAATGCTGGAAAAAGAGATGTTGGACATGTTTATGGACACACTGCCTAAGCACTATTATGAGAAGCTTTTGCCTTGCTCTTTAGGCAAGTTTGCAGATGTGATCGCTATTGGACAAAAGATAGAGGTCAGAATTAAAGCTGGAAAGGTTTCTAGTGGTGATGGATCGTCCTCTGGACATGGAAAGAAGTTGTTTGATAATTATAAGAAGAAAGGAGAGACCAACGCTGTATCATCTCACAAGGGAAAAGGGAAACATCGTCAGAGCAATAATCAACAAGTAGCATCGGTAACTATCCCGACAATGTTACCTCCACCGCAGCAACAAAACAACAATGCTAATCAATATCAGAACGGGCAGCAGGGCCAATATCAGAACAGACAGAGAAGAGTAGATAAGCACTTTGATCAGCCACCAATGTCATATGCACAGTTGTTGCAACATTTGCTGCAGTTGCGCCTAGTTGAGCTCCGTACCTAGCTCCACCAAAAGGGGAATTGCCACGAAGTTATGACGCTAACGCACATTGCGACTTCCACTATGGTGCTCCTGGGCATACTGTAGAGAAGTGTAAAGCCTTCATGCACAAGGTGCAGGATCTTGTAGACTCCAAAGCTATCAATTTCTCGAATGCTGGGCCTAATGTTATTCAAAACGCTATGCCTGATCACAATGGGCCGAGGGTGAATGCGATAGTTGAGGAATGTGAAGCTCTGAATTTGATCATGGATGTGAAAGAGCTGAAGACTCCGTTGGCTGTGGTTAAGAACAGGTTATTGAAGGGTGGCGTCTATCCGAGTTGTGGTGAGAACTGCTCAGATTGTTTGACAAAGGTTAATGGTTGTGATTCGTTGAAGATGGGTATTCAGAATCTGATTGATGAGGGCTGTTTACAGTTTGACAGAGGTAATCAACAAGAAGAGGTTGTTAGTGAGAAGGTTGCTACTATCACCATTCCGTTCAAAACAATTACTATTTCTGGTCCGGCAAGGCCACCTCCAGTCATTATCACAAGGGCTGGACCTATACCGTATGAAGGTTCTAAGGCTATTCCGTGGAATTACAGTGCAGAAGTGTTTGTCAATGGACAAAAGTAGGAATTAATGAATACTTCACAAGTGAGTTCTAGTTCAGAGGTTAAAGTCGAGACTGATGCTATAACCAGAAGTGGTAGAGTGCTTTCTCCGGTTAATGATCAGCCCAGTACCTCTAGGCAAGATAGGGGAAAAAAGGCAATGGATGGTTCTATTCAGACTCCAGTGGTTGTTGATTCTACAGTGAAGATAGTTGATGATGCTTTTTCTGAAAATGCTGAGGAGTTTATGAGGCTCATCCGAAAAAGTGATTACAAGATCGTGGACCAGTTACATCAGACCCCGTCCAAGATCTCTATTCTGTCATTGTTGTTATGCTCTGAAGCCCATAGGAATGCTCTTCTGAAAGTCTTGAATGCAGCCTACGTTCCTCAAGAGATTTCTGTTAACCAGCTGGAAGGGGTTGTAGCACATGTGAACACTGGCAATGGCCTGGGTTTTACAGATCTTGACTTGACTACCGCTGGCAGGAATCATAACAATGCCCTACATATTTCGATTGAGTGCCGTGGTTCACTGATGTCACATGTTTTGGTTGATACTGGTTCATCGTTGAATGTATTGCCCAAGAAAGCATTAATGAAGTTGGATACTCATGGACTTATTTGTACACCAAGCGGCTTGGTGGTGCGAGCTTTTGATGGCTCGAAGAGATCTGTCTTTGGTGAGATTGTGCTTCCGATCAAGGTTGGACCGGAAATCTTCGATGCGACGTTTTATATTATGGATATTCAGCCAGCGTATAGCTGTTTATTGGGTCGTCCTTGGTTCCAGGGGGCAGGCGCTGTAACCTCCACTTTGCATCAAAAGCTAAAGTATATGGTTGATGGTCACGTAGTGACAGTGTGCGGAGAAGAAGATATAATGATTAGTCAGTGTCAACCTTCAAATACATGGAAGTGGATGGTGAAATCCATGAGACGTTGTGCCAGGGATTTGAAAAGGTGAAGGTTTCTGAAGAGGTTGTCCAGTTTGAAGCTATAGATCAGCCTGCAGTGGCAAATCAACCTGAGGTTTCCATGTCTTCGTTTAGAGACGCCAAAGCTGTGGTTGAAGCTGGTAGCTCACAGAGGTGGGGCCAGGTGGTTGAAGTCCAGGAAAAGAGGGATAATTATGGATTGGGATATAAGCCATCCAGGAGAGATGAGGATCCCCCCAAATTCTATGGCCCAGTTCGTTTCACTAGTGCCAGTGTTTTCTTCGACAGGGTTAATGCCATTGAAGAAGAAGGGGACAGTGATTGTGACATGGATAGCTGGATCCGTCCTTGCATCCCAGGAGAAAGTCTGTGCAACTGGTCTTCCAAGAGATTTATTCAAGTGATAGGCTTCGAGTAATTGCTTTGTTTTCCTATTATGTTAATCCTACGTTCTGCCCAAGATGTAGTGATTTTGTTTGTAGGGCTTTTAACTGTTGCATGTTTTGCTTTATCATCAATAAAGGACTTTTCACACTCAAATATTTTGATCTCTGTCTTTCTGTTTTACTTTTTATGCATTAAAAACCCACATCAAAATGGCAATGTGTTTCTTTTGTTGCATACATAATAAAACATACCTCATCAATCATGCAGGTCTTTTTGTTCAGATGACACCGATCATGACTCAGCTATAGCTCGGTATGACTTTGACAATCCAATCTACCAGGCTGAAGAAGAGACTGACGAAGATTGTGAACTGCCCGAAGAGTTGGCCAGATTGTTGAAGCAAGAGGAGAGAGTCATCCTACCTCATCAGGAGGAAATTGAGATCGTGAATCTGGGGACCGAGGACGCCAGAAAGGAAGTAAGAGTAGGGGCTACATTGGAAGACAGTGTCAAGGGAAGATTGATTGAAATACTCCGCGAGTATGTGGATATCTTTGCCTGGTCTTACCAAGACATGCTTGGGCTCGATATTGATATTGTTGTACACCAGCTACCACTTAAAGAAGGTTGTGCTCCGGTCAAGCAAAAGTTGAGAAGAACTAAACCGGAGATGTCTGTCAAAATCAAGGAAGAGGTTCAGAAACAGCTAGATGCCGGTTTTCTTGCCGTAACAAATAAATCTCCATGGGTTGCTAACATCGTGCCTGTACCTAAGAAGGATGGGAAGGTCAGGATGTGTGTTGATTACAGAGATTTGAACAGAGCAAGCCCAAAGGATGATTTCCCGCTCCCTCACATTGACATGTTAGTTGACAATACTGCTCAATATTCTGTGTTTTCCTTCATGGATGGCTTCTCTGGGTATAACCAAATCAAGATGGCCCCAGAGGACATGGAGAAAACAACATTCATAACACCGTGGGGAACTTTTTGCTACAAAGTGATGCCCTTTGGATTGAAAAATGCAGGGGCAACCTACCAGCGGGCGATGGTGACTCTCTTTCATGATATGATTCACAAAGAGATTGAAGTCTATGTTGATGACATGATTGCGAAGTCACAGACGGAAGAAGAATATTTGGTAAATCTTCAGAAGTTATTTGAAAGATTGAGAAAGTTCAGACTGAGGTTGAATCCTAACAAGTGCACCTTCGGGGTGAGATCAGGAAAATTGTTGGGGTTTATTGTTAGTGAAAAAGGTATTGAGGTTGATCCTGCAAAGGTAAAAGCCATACAAGAAATGCTTGTGCCGAAAACAGAAAAAGAGGTTTGTGGTTTCTTGGGGAGATTAAACTACATTGCTAGGTTCATCTCGCATCTCACAGCCACGTGTGAACCAATCTTCAAGTTGCTAAGAAAAGATCAAGCGGTCAGGTAGAATGAAAATTGTCAAAAGGCATTTGAAAAGATAAAAGAATACTTGCAGGAACCTCCAGTCCTTATGCCGCCAGTGCCAGGAAGACCTTTGATTATGTATCTCACGGTTCTTGAGAATTCAATGGGTTGTGTGCTCGGTCAACAAGACTAGTCAGGTAGAAAAGAGCACGCCATCTACTACCTGAGTAAGAAGTTTACTGATTGCGAGTCAAGATATTCGATGCTGGAGAAAACATATTGTGCACTCGCTTGGGCTGCTAAGTGTTTGAGGCAGTATATGTTAAACCATACAACCCTTTTGATTTCGAAGATGGATCCGATAAAGTATGTGTTTGAGAAGCAAGCACTTTCTGGTAGAACAGCCCGTTGGCAGATGGTTATGACAGAATACGATATTCAGTATGTTTCCCAAAAAGGCCATTAAGAGAAGTGTTTTGTTAGAATATCTCGCTGAACAGCCAATTGAGGATTATCAACCGATGAAGTTTGAATTTCCGGATGAGCATATCATGTATCTGAAGATGAAGGATTGTGAAGAACCTTTGCCTGATGAAGGACCTGAGATTGGGTCTCAGTGGAAGATGGTTTTTGATGGAGCTGTTAATTCATATGGTAACGGAATCAGGGCAATCATTACGACTCCACAGGGTTCTCATATACCCTTTACTGCCCGGTTAGCGTTCATATGCACCAATAATGAGGCGGAGTATAAAGCATGCATCATGGGGTTAGAAGAAGCAATTGATTTGAGAATCAAGAACCTCGATGTTTATGGTGATTCTGCGTTGGTGGTTAATCAGATTACAGGTGAATGGGAGACTCGTCAAGTAAATCTTGTTCCATATAACAACTATGCCAGAAGGTTGTTACCTTTCTTTGACAGAGTGAACTTCCATCACATTCCCCGGATAGAGAATCAGATGGCTGATGCGTTGGCAACGTTGTCATCAATGTATAAAGTGAATCTTTGGAATGAAGCTCCTTCAATCAGAATCATGCGCTTGGACAGGCCTGCTTTTGTATTTGCAGTTGAAGGGGTATCAGATGGCAAGCCTTGGTATCATGACATCAAAGTCTTCTTGAAGAGTCAGGAATACCCAGCTGGGGCATCTTCCAAGGACAAAAAGACATTGAGGAGGTTATCAGGAAACTTCTTTTTGAACAAAGACGATGTGTTATACAAGAGAAACTTTGACATGGTCTTGCTACGTTGTGTTGATGAACACGAGGCAGGCTTGTTAATGGAAGAGGTTCATGAAGGTTCCTTCGGTACCCATGCCAATGGGCATGCTATGGCTAGAAAATTATTGAGAGCGGGTATTATTGGATAACAATGGAGTCTGACTGTTTTAAATACGCCCGGAAATGTCATAAATGCCAGATTTATGCTGACAAGGTGCACGTACCGCCTACTCCTCTGAATGTTTTGTCGTCACCTTGGCCTTTTGCCATGTGGGGCATTGACATGATTGGAAAGATCGAGCCGACTGCTTCGAATGGACACCGTTTTATCCTGGTGGCTATTGATTATTTCACGAAGTGGGTGGAAGCTGCATCATATGCCAACGTCACCAGACAAGTGGTAGCCCGATTTATTAAGAAGGACATCATCTGCCGGTATGGAGTCCCGGAGAGAATCATTACTGATAATGGTTCAAATTTGAACAATAAGATGATGAAAGAGCTATGCCAGAGCTTTAAGATCGAGCATCACAATTCTTCTCCCTATCGTCCGAAGATGAATGGGGCTGTTGAAGCAGCAAATAAGAACATAAAGAAGATTATGCAGAAGATGGTAGTGACATACAAAGACTGGCATGAGATGTTGCCTTACGCTTTACATGGATATCGTACTTCGGTACGCACATCAACTGGGGCAACTCCTTTCTCACTGGTGTATGGTATGGAAGCAATCCTGCCATTAGAAGTTGAGATTCCTTCTTTGAGAATTCTGACAGATGTGAAGCTTGATGAAGCTGAGTGGGTGCATTCTGTAATACCCCCTTTTTATACCCCCAAATAATCAATTAAATCATTTACGCACATATTAAAAATTTCGTCAGAGTATAATTATAACATGGGATAAAAGAGGCATGCCACAATTTATATGAAATTAAAACATACAACACCTGCTCAAATAGATATGCAACAGTGGGGTAACTATCAACAATAAAGGATCTCAGTCCTTACATCCACATATCAATCAATATTTAGAATAAAAGCGGAAAATCTAAACATTGCAACATCAAACATATATATACATCATCCAGTGAATCACATCAAACATCAGGTTTATACACATAATTCATCAGCCAGATACATAAATCAATGCATCACAAAAAGGAATTCAAAATCATCCTAGCTACCCGACGCTACATATCAGAGCCAGACGACCAAAAGGAAGTGAAGACACGCTTCACCAAAGACCACCAGCATACCTAATCTGCAATGCCTCATAGAGCATTATAAAACAGCAGAAGGGTGAGAAATATTATCATAATAACGTTGCATATAATTATATATATCTCAACATCTAATACACATATACCACGTTCTCACCACAACTCATCACTATGCATATATTTATACACATAACATCAAACATATACCATAAGTCATTTACAAGGCATAACAATCCGTAATCAACACATAAAATCCCATAGGCATATCCATTCATGCTCAAATACATGTATCACTAATACATATCCATTTATTCAACATAAACACATATATTCGTGTTCATTCACCGATGCATCATTACAAACATACAATTATCATCATTTCACATAAACATACATATTATGTTTATCCTCCAATGCACACCTGCACAATTCTGTTCATTCCACATCAACATATACATATATATGTTCATTCATCAATGCACAAATACAATGATGACAAATGCAACTCATAGAGACCGACTCTCGACTCTATGCAGATGCAATGCGGTACCGACTCATCATCACTAGTTCACTCAGGAACTCTGCTGGAACCATCGCTCGTTACCGAAGTAACTCCCCGTCGGGCCTACGATGTTCACCCATTGTTCACACCCCACATGGGCACACAATGTTTATGGATCGCTCACACCCCACATGGGCACACGACCCGATCGCTCACACCCCACACGGACACACGATCCGATTGCTCACACCCCACATGGGCACACAATCATTTGTAATCATCGCTCACACCTCACATAGGCACACGACATTACAACGGATTCTCATTAGAATCGCACAACACAAGAATGCACATCTTGATGTTTCACATACAACATGACTCATGACACTCTTGAAATGCATACATATTCACAATATAGTCATGCATTCATCACATACATATCACATGCATCAATTGTATAACAACATATACAATTCTTCAAATACAATCATGTGATCCATATAGTCATTTTCATGCATTGTAATTCAATTTACATCAATGCAATTATTTGCCCTAAGGCCACAAACCATCACCACAACATCTCATCACATATTCACATTTAACATGCATTATCACTTAATTCAAACAATGCATATATTCACTAAAGATCCACAATTCACAAAGCATTCTCAAATCAAGGGTTCACTCTACAAACATATCCACAACACATTCATATCATTCATAATTAACATACTTAACATTTTCTACAAAATCACTATTCACAAACAGTCGGAAAAGTCGGCCAAAAGTCGGCTAAAAATATAATTTCTTATCACCATCAAATAGTACATATCAATACCTTCAATTCGATATAAAGAACTCTCAAATCCGATAAACAACGAACAAGTTATGGATATTTCAAAATAACGCAAAAACATAAACCGGACGCCCGACACTACGAAACGGTTCAAAAAAACTGTACCGATTGGACCAGTTTCAGACCTCAAAACTATTTTTCCTAGAAAGAACATCTCGTTAGCTTCCCAATGCTTCGAACGGGGGTCAAAACCGACTTACGGTTCAAGAGATATGAATTTCCGAAGTTTTCCGACAATTACACAAAACCAGAAAAATCAGCAATGCAGCCCTGCGGGTTCTACTGGTGCAGCTGCTATTTTTCGGCGTTTTCGTCCGAAAACCCGACCGATTCACATAATTCCTTCGAAACAAACACATGGTAATATCACATAAATACATACGGACATATTAGAATCAAGAAAAACCCGATTCCACGACTTTTATTTTTCACCAAAATCTCAAAACCCTTAATCACCAAAATTGTGAAAACTCACATAATAAACCAAATTCAACAAAACGAGTTTCTATAATCTCGGTCTAACCTCATACGACTAATCTACGCAATTTGTTTCGAATTTCATCCGTGAAAACATCTTTTACGACCGATTATGTCATTTTCAACCTAAAACTCATATTTCTCTAAACAACCAAAACAATCGGAAACAATCATACATAATCGTATACAAAGTTAGAATAATGATATTTCACACCCTTACCCGAGTTTAGAAACGATTCGGGTGAAAATTCCTCTTTTCCTTCTCTTTCTCTTCTCCTCCTTTTCTTTCTCTCCTATTTCCTTCCCTTTCTCTTACTATCTCTCTCTATATATAGTTTTCTCTCTTTTTCTTTCCTTTCTAATTCTATCCCTTCTATTTCTTTTCTCACAAACACAAAAATATTTACTTAACATAAATATCTCAAAATATCTATTATATCATTAATTAAATACTATCTAATGTGAAAAGTCTAAAATACCCTCTATTCCAATTTTTCCCGCAAACTCTCAAAAACGGTAAAAATGCTTAATATGAAAACATAACATATTAAAACACCAATTTCACAAATAACATAATCATTGTCAAATTAAAGTAAAATACTCCACAAAATAATATAATTAACACCCAAAAATAGAGATAATTAAAATCGGGTCGTTACACATTCCCGGCTGAATGAACTAAACCTCATTGAAGAGAAGAGATTGAAAGCCATTGCGCATGGCCGGTTGTATCAAAGCAGGATGAAGAAAGCCTTTGATCAGAAAGTGCGTCCTCGGTGTTTCCAAGCTGGCGAATTAGTTCTGAAAAGGATCATTCCTCCTCAAACAGATCACAGGGGCAAGTGGACTCCAAATTACGAAGGGTCATATGTAGTAAGACAGGTTTTCTCTGGTGGAGCCTTATTACTTTCAACTATGGATGGCGAAGATTTTACGTCCCCTATGAACGCGGATGTAGTCAAAAAATACTTTGCATAAAAGAGACCCGCTGAACATAAAAAGAAGGTTCAGGCAAAAATGGGGCATCCTGGCGAACCATAAAAAGAAAAGGTTCGGGCAAAAATTAGGGATAAAAAGAAAAGAAGTAAACCCGCAAGGTTGAAAACCTGAAAAGGCAACCTTGGCAAAAATGGGTATCCCGGTGGATTGAAAACCCGAAAAGGGCGATCCAGGCAAAAGTTAGGGATTTAAAAGCAAAGACTACGATCCGCGTTCGATCTGTGATCACTGTTCACGCTCGGAGAATTCGAAGGAAAGGAATCAGTCCAGTTAGTCATCTTCAAAGGCCAAAGTATCTGGGGATAAACAAGTCATATGGGTCATAGCTGAGTCGAGTCATGGTGGATGTCTGTTCCTCACATTACCGACATTTGTATTTTCTTTTGCTTTTTGCGCAATTACCTCTTTTCAGGAATTGCTTCCAGATGTAAATGCCTATTTACAGGCCAATTCATTCAATAAAGTTTGCATTTCAGTCAAAGAGCTTTTGTTTTTGCTTGACTTGTTTTGTTTGTGAAAATGTCTGATATTTTTGATAAAAACATTACATGCTAAAATGTTGAGCTCTGTGAAACAAGTTGGAAAACAGTGGCAATTGCTTAGGCGGCCGTTACTATGATGATAATCAAAGTAATCATTTTTGCACGTAGACCTTTCTTTTGGTTTTGCAGGATGACAGGTGCTCTCCCCAGTAGAGTTGCTCTCTTCAACTTTGAAGTATGACCTTCCTCATGTAGTTTACTACTCTTCCCCGTTAGAGTATCAAAGATCGTCTTTCCTCGACAAAGTATAAAGGAGTAATTCCCCAAGCCGAGGCGTTGAGGATGGTCCCCTGCAGCAGGGTATGAGAGGTTTTCCACCAGCCAGAGTTGTGGTTTGGCTCACATTTCTTCAGCAGATGGTGTTTCCCCACAGGGTATGGGGCATTCGTTTTCCTCATCTAGTCAGGAAATAGTGGGTTTATCCCCCAACAGGGTGGATGTTGACAACTACTTTTCTCCCAAGCGGAGTCGTTGAGGATTGTCCCCCTCAGCAGTGTACAGAGGATTGTATGCCCAGCCGAAGTTGTGTTTGGATTACTATTCCCCAGCAAGCGTTCAGAAGTTGATTGCTTTTAGGTGGATGTTGTTGTATCTCCAGCAGGAAGTTCGTGGACAAAGATGTTATTATCCCCACAGAGTCCTGGTACCTACTTTCCTCAGTTGGCCAGGAAGTATATTCTCAACGACAACGGCTTGATCTAATCACCAGCAGGGTGAGGGTAAAGTTATTTCCTGAGCAGCAGATTAAGCTTACCAACATCCCCAAGCAAAGTTTGGTGGTGAGCGGTATCCCCAGCAGGTCTTAAGTCTAATCGTTTTTGGCAGGCGTCAAATCCGAGTTTTGAAACAGTTGGTCATTCCCAGTGGAGGAGTTTCCATCTTCAGTATTCATTTCCCTACCCAGCTGAATGGGTATCCTCTCGGAGTTCCGTCCATCTCCAACAGAGTTGTTGATCCTGACATTCCCCGACAGAGTGGGTATTCTCTCAGAGTTTCGTTCGTCCCCGACAGAATTGGTGGTTTTGTTTCTTCCCAGCAGGGAGAAGTATACCTCATCAGAGTTTCTTGGTTAAGAATGGCATGTCAGTTTGCCATACTCCGGAGCTACCATTGTCCTTAGCGTTTATTTCGCTAGGACGCCCTTTTTGCATTGCATAAGCATCTTTTGCATGGCATCCTCCCAAATACGTAGCATTCCATTTCGTATGGAGCATTACGGCAAAATTCAAACATATACATTTGAAGCATAAGCCAAGTTTGGTATTTTGTTGTAGGGTTTCTTTTGCCAGCAGAAAAGGATACGCTCCAAGGGTTTTTGTTTAACAACGCGACTGCATCAGGTGATTTCTTCTTATTGCACTTCCCCCACAGAGGTTGATGTTCAGGTCTCTCTTATGTGAAGTCAGGTTAAAGATTTCTTATTGTACTTCCCCCGCAGAGGTTGATGTTCAGGTCTCTCTCATGTGAAGTCATGTCGAAGATTTCTTATTGCGATTCCCCCGCAGAGGTTGATGTTCAGGTCTCTCTCACGTGAAGTCATGTTGAAGATTTCTTATTATACTTCCCCCGCAGAGGTTGATGTTCAGGTCTCTCTCATGTGAAGTCATGTTGAAGATTTCTTATTGCGCTTCCCCCGTAGAGGTTGATGTTCAGGTCTCTCTCACGTGAAGTCATGTTGAAGATTTCTTATCATGCTTCCCCCGTAGAGGTTGATGTTCAGGTCTCTCTCATGTGAAGTCAAGTTAAAGATTTCTCATTGCACTTCCCCCGTAGAGGTTGATGTTCAGGTCTCTCTCATGTGAAGTCAGGTCAAAGATTTCTTATTGCGCTTCCCCCGCAGAGGTTGATGTTCAGGTCTCTCTCACGTGAAGTCATGTCGAAGATTTTCTTCGCCAATTCCCTCTATCCGCAGGGATGGTGTTCTTTATACAAATTTCAGGTTTCTTTTGGTATTTAATCTCCATGCATCCTTTGAACGCATGACAGCCGTTGCTATCATACCTTCAGGACCAAGTTGATTGAATAGGGGCAGCTGTAACACCCCAAAATTTGCTCTTTTGTTTATATACTAATTGGCTTATGTTTCTTTTCATTTCTTGCATTTGCATTATGCATAGCATTGGTTCTTAGCATGGGATCAAGGTACTTGGTCCATTTTCTCAAGTCTCAAGTTTCAAGGTAGCTCATGGGGTTCATCATATCTTCATAAGGTCAAGCAGGGCAAAGAATTTCAAGTAGATCTTTTCCTCCTAATCAGAGGGACCAATTAGGGTTTGTGAACTAAGAGGACTTCTTGAAGGGCTTTGTATGTTCAAGCACGATGCTATGAGGTCTATATGCTCACAAGTGTTCATGGATGAGGGTTTGGTTATTGATTTATTGTGGAGGATTTTCAGTGGATCAATTGTTTGTGAAGTAAGCAAAAGTCAACTGTAAAGGAGAAAGTCAACTGTGGAATTTTGAGGTTCTTTTCATGGTTTTCAAGGTCTCACATCCTCATATGGTCTTCAATGGTCAAGTTTCGTGCCATTCATCAAGAATCAAGAGTTTGTGCAAAAGTTACTAAATTTGGAAAATGACCTATAATGAGAACTTTCCATTTTTGGCAATTTTTCCATCACATTCAACTTGGATTTTCATCATCAAGGAAGCTTCAAATGAATTTTCCTCAAACATGAAAGTTGAAGATCTTTCTCTCCCATTTCTAAAAAGTACTAGAACATTTCCATATCATTTGTGGAACTCTAGTTATGGCCAAAATAATGGAAGGTGCATTTCTTGGATTTCTTATATGTCAAATTTTCCATCATTTGCATTTTCACTCAAAAGGATTTGTAATGCTCCCAATTGCTTCATGTAACATTGTAACATCAAAATACAAGTCAAGAGGATCATTTGTGGCCTTTGAATCAATTCATTTCATGCAATATTTCTCATTATTTTCACAAAGTACAATTATGCAAATTCATTCAAAACTCACAAACCAAGCAAGTACATGGCCCAAATTCTATTCAGAGGTGATCCATAAGTAAATTGGAGGTGAATCATGCTGATTACAAGGGCTTATCACATGTGGATTAGTGGCGGTGGTACAAAATGCATTTTTGCAAATTCATCCAAATCTCATTAACCAAGGTTCTAATCACTTGCTAATCCTAATCAGTGAACTAATGGAGAGTATATAAGCTTGCTCATACCCTCACAGCTAGGTCAGAGACTCTCATTTGCTCAGTTTTTATTTTTTTCTCTCACACTTCCTCTCATTGAATCTCACTCTCCTTGGAGTTTCTTTGAGATTTCTCTTCACATTCTTGATCAGTGAAGAGAATAGAGCAAGAATCAACTGCTATTTTGAGCTCATACTGAGGATTTCACCAAGTTCCATTCAAGAGGATTCAAACTTAAATCTCATAATCTAGCACGATTTCAAGCTCTAGTTGCATTTATTTTGCATCTAGAGGTTCCAAGGAGTAGATCTGCAGTTTTTGGAGGGATTTCTTGGAGGATTTCAAGTTCTACAAGGTTCAGGTTGGTGAATTTTTCATACTCATAGAACTCATTTTTATTTGAAGTTTGGACGTGTATCATGGATGAATTTTGAGTTTAAAGTTTTAGATCTAAAGATGTTTTCGTTCGATTCTCAATGTGTGTTTGTTGTTTGATAAAATGGATTTGATATTTGAGTTCCTCATGTTTTTTTGGTCAAAATGGTGTACACGTATGCATTTTCTGGAGAAATTTTGGTTGCAGTCCACCGGAGAGGGTGACCGGAGCCCAAGCTCTAGCGACTGGTTCTTGCTCCGGCCGGTGAAGGGTGTAAATGAAGAAGATGAAGTATGAGCCGTTGATTGGCTTGATCTAACGTCCCACATGTTGCCACGTTTTCTTTTTTTTGTTTTTAATTTAATGTTTGTGTGTTTGCTCACCCATGATTATTTCCATGCGTCACCAGATCTAGACAACTGATCTTGATTAGTATTTAATTGTTTGATTTAATGTGGGGTATTGATTGAATCATGTGGTTGATATTGAGCCAGCGAATTAATGAGGTCACATGCTGTTCACGTGGGATTTCCATGGTATGCTGGATGTTTGTATGCGCACGTGTGTTTTGGATTATGGTGTGCTTGGTGATCTGGACCATTGATCATGATTGTCTTTTGGTTATGTTGACTTGTTTTTGAGCGTGAGATTGATCTATTGGTGGATATTGAGTCTGCATGTTGACTATTTCCACGTGTGCTTGCGCTGACTTTTGAATTGGGCTTTATGGTTTGGACTTGCTTCTTGCACCCCTCTCTTTTGGGCCTTTATTTCTTTCAACGTATTTTTGCTGCTGTTTGGAACCCCCCCCCCCCCCCCCCCCCCCCCCCACATGTTTAATTCTTTTTTTTTAATTTTCTTATTGTTAGTTTTTGCATTTTTTTTAAAATCATTTTAATGCATCTAAAAATCCCAAAAAAATTCATGAAGCTAGTTTTTAGTTTTATAAAATTTTTCCAAATTTTATTTTCTTATTTTATTTTATTTTATTTTTGGCATCTGAATTAATTAATTGCTCAATTTTTCTTTGTGGATTGTTTCATTTGCACACTTAAACTTGTAGAATTTATTTCTCATCATCTATACATGATCTGCATCTCATTCTTTTTGCATTTGTTAGATGACATATTGAAGTGCATAAAAACATTTTTGTTTCATTTTTAAAACTTTTTCATATTGCATTTTGGTCCTTTTCTTTTGCATATTGAATCATGTTTCCTATGTGATCTTTGCCTAATTGTTTGAGATGCTTAACATGTAAATTTTTGTGAGATCTTTTGGCATGTGATTAGTATCTGACTTAAGTCATTTGTGTTTTGATTTCATAATTTTAGAATGTCATTTGATGCATGTTTGATTTTTTTGTGCTTAAGTGAATTATGCATGACTATATCTTGACACTTCTTTGCACAAGTTGATTTACCATGTCCATTTGCTTGAGTTTCTTGTTGGCTCTTTGTATGTGCTTTTGATATAATGTCTACCCTTGGTTGAGGTCCTTTGGGACTTAAGTTTGCACTTTGTGGATCTTTTTTGGTGTTGCCTAAGTGTTAAAACTTTGAGCTTACTTTTGTGGACTTTCTTTAGTGCATATTGCTCCATGTTTTGATCTTATATTGCATAATGTGAATCTCTTTTGCACATGTGAATTGTTGATGATAATATGATGTGAGTTATGGTCTTGTTTCATCTTCATCTTGCCTCTCTCATTTCATTTTGATATGAAGTCCATGTATGCTTAATTGTGCATTTCATTCAAGTATTGCTTGCATCCTTTCATGTTTATCTTTGCATGAATACTTGAATTGTTTTGCATTGATCCTTGAAACATGATTGTTGGTTTGAGTTGGACATTTATGATATGATGTTCTTTTTGCCATTTATTGTATCTTATCTTTTCCTTCTCATTCTTCTTCTTTTCTTTCACTCTCTTCCTCCCATGGATCTCAAGACTTGTTTAAGTCTTGAATTCTCTCCCTTTAGAGCTACCTAGTCCAACTTAATTTTTGATTAAGCTTGGAGTAGGATTAGCATTAGGTTTTAGGTAGTGGTTCTTCCTAAGCCTCACTAACCATAGGTCATCCATGCATGATAACATTAGAACTCTTAGTTTTCCCTTTAGAGTTTCCTTTGTGTCTTCTCTCTTCTCATCTCAAAATTTCTTTAAAACACTTAATAAAGATAAAGTGTATTGCGCACGAGCCTTAAGCTTGGGGAATGATAAATGAGGGGCTTCCTCTCATCTTTCTAGAGTGCTTAGCGAGCGTCCTGTCTTGGGACGATTCGTTGAGTATTCGTCCCTGTGCCCTAGACTTTGGTGCAATACAAGTTACAAGCTAACTTAAAAAACACTTATGTCTAAAAAACTTCAAACAAACACTAACATCTTTCCTTCGGGAATTCTTTGCTCATCTCACTCACTCTCAATGTACGAACGTGCTCATACTCGTTCTCTTGCAAGACAATAACGCGCTCGATTCAGCGAGCTGCAACACCTGAGCTAGAACGTAAGCCGTTATGTAAAAAACATAATCCACCCCTAGTGAGGGGAACTACGTCGCTCTGATTCTTATGCTCCCGATGAGATACGTAGGCAGTGGGGTAGGGCCCATGCAAGCACTTCTTTTATTTTCCCTACATTTTGTTTCTTCGTTTCTTTCCGTTCTCGTTTCTTCTCTGGTCCAGTAGTAGTGGAGTTCCAGTTGACGACACCCTTTGATGTAGACAACAAGCGTGGATCCCATCGAGTACGATGGACGTGTTGGGTGCTAACACCTTCCCTTCGCGTAACCGACTCCCGTACCCGTTTCTCTTGGTCGTGCAACCATGTTCTTTCCCTTTCTCTTCAGGTTTATGCAGTGTTTCCTTTCCCTCTCTTGGGATAAATACACATTACTGGCGACTCTGTTTCTGCGCCACTCTCGCGTTTGTACCGTTGGATGCAAATCTTTCGGGAGCGACAGCAGCAAGATGTTGAAATAAGATGTTCTAATTTGCTGCATTCAACATGTCGAATGAAGATGTCCCATACTGGCTCATAGGACATCGCGTCTGAATTCAGTTTAAAAGAAGATTCTGTTGCTGTTAATTGTTACTGAATATTCTGTGAATATTTGGTTATCCTATGTGGCATCCAACGTATTTTTGGATTGTGTTTTTGTGTGGTTTTCGGATTTTCAGCACTTTCTAATTATGGAGACATCTTAGGAAACTTTAGATTGAAGACCTATTTTGTTGGAGTTTATTTTGCAGATTTGTGAGTAGTCTCTTTGCTGCGTTTCGAGTGTTATTTGTGAGCCTAGTTGGTATCATTCTAATAACAGTATAAGGACTGTTTTTGTGTTGTAAGTTCTGTCAGTTACTTATAAGCTTTTAAGCATTGAGTTTCTTGTGTGTCAATTCTCATAAGCTTTGAAGTATTGAGAATTGTGTGTTTTGAAAGTGTGACTTTCGTGTTGTTACTTGTGTTGAAAGAAACCAATCACGGGTTGTGATTGTAGAGGGATTTGAGGAGGGCCTCATACCTAGGTGAGTCTTAGGTAGAAGTCATAGGAAGGGTAGTGATTAAGTGAGCAGATTATAACAGGGTTTGGTTATTGTATGATCTGTGAATTGATACTATCGTATATTGGTTTCGTCCCTGGCTTGGTAGCCCCCAGAGTAGGATTGTTGATCCGAACTGGGTAAACATATATACGTGTTCTTTACTTTCTGCACTGTTATTATTATTGTTATCTTGTTCATTGTGTTGGATATCAGTGTCTCAACATCTGTGTAGGACATCTGATATCTGTGCCAGAATTTCAAATGGCATCAAGAGTTTGCACCCTTGTTTGGTTCTGGGTGAGATATAGGGAAGGTACTTTCTGGTACAATGGACAAGGATGGAGGATTTTTGAACAAACCACCTCTGCTTGATGGTTCCAACTATGACTATTGGAAACCGAGGATGATAGCATTCATCAAATCCATGGATGATCAAGCTTGGAAAGCTGTTATCAAAGGATGGGAACCCCCAAAGGTTAAAGATGGAAAAGGTACTCCTACTGATGTGGTGAAGGAAGAGGAAGACTGGGATGATGCAGGCTACAAAGGGTCCGTGGGAAATTCCAAAGCCATGAATGCATTGTTTAATGGTGTTAATAAGAATATCTTCAGGTTGATTAAACATTGCACCATTGCAAAAGAGGCGTGAGAGGTCTTGAAGGTTGCTCATGAAGGGACTTCAAAGGTGAAGTTGTCAAAACTTCAGCTTCTCACTACCAAGTTTGAGAGTTTGAAGATGAAGGAGGATGAGAGCATTCATGATTTTCACATGAACATTATTGAGATAGCTAATGTTTCAAGTGCCCTAGGTGAAAAGATGTCTGACAGTAAACTGGTCAGAAAAATCCTCAGATCTCTACCTAAGAGATTTGACATGAAAGTGACTGCTATAGAGGAAGCACAAGATATAGACAAGATGAAAGTGGATGAACTTATGGGATCTCTTCAAACATTTGAATTAGGGATCAGTGAAAAGTCTGAAAAGAAGAAGAGCATAGCTTTTGTGTCAAATGCTGGTGACTCAGAAGATGAAGGTGACCTGGTCAGAGATGAAGGGGTGTCTAAAGATCTGGTATTGCTTGGAAAACAATTTAACAAAGTGTTGAAAAGGATTGACTGGAAGTCGAGAGCAAATGCTCAGAATAAGTCACTCGACATCAGTAAAAACCAGGATGGAGACAGAAGGTCTAGAACTGAAGAAGACTCCAATCAAGGGAAGAGAGTTTAGTGTTTTGAATGTGAGGGATTTGGGCACATAAAGACTGAGTGTCCCACGTATCTCAAAAGGAAAAATAAGGGCTTATCTGTGTCTTGGTCAGAAGGAGAGTCTGAGAATGATCTTGAAGAAGAATCAGCAAAATTGGTGACAGCCTTGACCGGGATATGTAAGGCTGATGGAGAAACGAGTTGTGAGTCTGATTCTGACAAAGAATCTTATATTGGAGAACTTACTAAGCAAGAAGTCTTCACCGGGTTCTCAGAGTTGTGTATCAAGAATGAAGAGAGGTGCCAGATAATATTAGAACAGAAGGTTCTGATAGCTCAACTAAAAGCTGAGAAGAAAGAACATCTATCAATCATTGCTGATCTTAAAGAGGAAGTTGTATGGCAAAAGTCAAAACTTGACAATATGACAAAATCTATAAGAATGCTGAACAATGGTACCACACAGCTGGATGCGATTCTTCAGACTGGGAAAGATGCTGGAAATGTGCAAGGTCTTGGTTTTAACAATCAAGCAGAGAACTACAAGAAGTCTGCATTAAAGTTTGTTCCTCAGAAAATAAAGCAAGAAGAGGGGATGTCAAATCACATGTTTCAACATCAGATGAAGCATCAGAAAAAAGTATGTAGCTCAAAGTATAAACCATGGAGATGTCATTACTGTGGAAAGATTGGTCACTTAAAGTCCTTTTGCTACAAGTTGCACGGCTATCCCAAAACTGCTCATCAACAAAATAAAGGACAGAGTTGGGCTAAAGTGAAGAGAAGATGGACTCCTAGAAATATGATGGCCGGTCTCATCGCACATACCTCTCTCAGAGCATCTGCAAGGGAAGATTGGTACTTTGACAGTGGTTGTTCAAGACACATAACTGGTGTGAAGAAATTCTTGTCAGATATCAAGCCTCACTCCACCAATTATGTCACTTTTGGGGATGGATCAAAAGGTGAAATAAAAGGTGTTGGAAAGCTGGACTACACAAGACAACCAAATCTGGATCGTGTTTTATTTGTCAAAGGGCTGACCGCAAATTTGATCAGTATAAGCCAACTGTGTAACCTAGGACTCAAAGTAAATTTCACAAAATCTGAATGTCTAGTAACAAATAAGAAAGATGAAGTTGTTATGAAGGGAACCATGTCTAAGGATAACTGCTATCTGTGGAATCCTCAAGAATCGGAAAGTTTGTCTACCTGTTTGATGTCAAAGGAAGATGAAACCAAACGGTGGCATCAGAAATTGGGTCACTTACATTTGAAAGGGATGAAGAAAGTTATGTCAAGTGAAGCTGTTAGAGGTATTCCCAAGCTGAAGATTGATGAGGATAAAATATGTGGTGAATGTCAAGTTGGGAAGCAAACAAGGGTGTCACACAAAAGGCTTCAACATCTTACCATAACTTCTAGAGTTCTGGAACTGCTTCACATGGACTTAATGGGACCTATGCAGGTTGAAAGTCTTGGTAGGAAGAAGTATGCCTATGTTGTCGTTGATGATTACTCCAGATTCACCTGGATAAGCTTTATCAGAGAAATGTATGAAGTATTTGCAGCCTTCAAAGAGTTGTGTCAAAGGATTCAACGGGAAAAGGATTGTGGTGTTGTCCGAATCAGAAGTGACCATGGGAAAGAATTCGAAAATAGCAGGTTTGAAGAGTTTTGTTTATCTGAAGAAATCACTCATGAATTCTCATCACCGATCACTCCTCAGCAAAATGGTGTGGTGGAACGCAAGAATAGGACTATACAAGAGTGTGCAAGGGTCATGATTCATGCCAAAAAGCTTCCATATCATTTTTGGGCTGAAGCCATGAATACCGCTTGCTATATACACAATAGGGTGACTATCAGATCATGTACTTCTGTTACTCTTTATGAGCTATGGAAAGGTAGAAAGCCAAATCTGAAGTATTTCCATGTGTTTGGGAGTAAGTGCTATATCTTGGCGGATCGTGAGCAGAGGCGAAAGATGGATCCTAAGAGTGAGGAAGGAATATTTTGGGGATACTCAACAAACAGTAAAACATATAGGGTATTTAATTCCAGAACTAAGGTGATGATGGAATCCATAAATGTGGTGGTTGATGACTCTGGCAAAGACGAAGATGTCCCAGATGATGTTGGATCATGCTTTCCCATGAACAATGAAATCTCACAAGACATTGAGTCCGTAGAAGATAATGCTCAAGAGACCGACACCAGACCTGAGAATGAAGAGGTAGAGGATGCTAACAAGGGACCCTCTGTAAGGATTCAGAAGGATCACCCTAAGGAGTTGATTATTGGAAATCTGAATGAAGGTGTAAGAACCAGAACGAGGGAGGCTGTGTCAAATGCATGTTTTGTTTCTAAGCTTGAACCAAAGAATGTTAAAGAGGCATTGACGGATGAGTTTTGGATAAGTTTTATGCGAGATGAACTCTGTCAATTCAAGAGGAATGAAGACTGGTTTTTGTGTTGTAAGTTCTGTCAGTTACTCATAAGCTTTTAAGCATTGAGTTTCTTGTGTGTCAATTCTCATAAGCTTTGAAGTATTGAGAATTGTGTGTTTTGAAAGTGTGACTTTCGTGTTGTTACTTGTGTTGAAAGAAACCAATCACGGGTTGTGATTGTAGAGGGATTTGAGGAGGGCCTCATACCTAGGTGAGTCTTAGGTAGAAGTCATAGGAAGGGTAGTGATTAAGTGAGCAGATTATAACAGGGTTTGGTTATTGTATGATCTGTGAATTGATATTATCGTATATTGGTTTCGTCCATGGCATGGTAGCCCCCAGAGTAGGATTGTTGATCCGAACTGGGTAAACATATCTTGTGCTCTTTACTTTCTGCACTGTTATTATTATTGTTATCTTGTTCATTGTGTTGGATATCAGTGTCTCAACATCTATGTAGGACATCTGATATCTGTGCCAGAATTTCAATGGGGAATTCCCTAATGTACCTCTTCTTGGTATACAAGGGGGAATTAATTACAATCCTATTCTTGTAAGGCATTAGTTTGGATATCCTATGAAGGACAAGCCTCGCAACATTCTGGTAGCAGGTTTATTTTACCTTAATGAAGAAGGGAATCTAGATTTGAAGGATAAGGTTGTGCATTCTTGGCACAATATTCACAGGAAAAGTAAGGATCAATTGGAGAAGAAGAATTATGTTGCCTTTAAGTCCTACATTCAGTGGGTGCGTACCAAAGCTTGTGAAGTCAAAATGCCCTACCCCCTGAAAGGCCTTCACTACCATTTTTCATATCATCATCATCCACCATTTCCATTGAGAATAGGGAAGAGTTTCAAGAAGTTTTGACAAGGTTGAAGCTAGAGAGTGACACTTGGGAAAGAAAGTACCATGCTTTAAATGCTGAGAAGATGGGATTGGAGAAACAGTTGAAGGAAAAGGATGATTTGATCGAGATACTTGAGTGAAGTGCTGTAGAGAGACAAGAGGAGCACGAGAATTTATTTTTCTCTAGCATCCGGCCAGTTCCTATTGTTCATAAGTACTATGATATTCTTCCTACTTCAGGTGCTTGGAAGAAGATTGTCGACAAACTTGTGGTTGAAAATGCTTAGTTGAAGAGGCAGAAGAGGAAGCAACAACAAGGAGTTGGACCTTCTTCGGAAGGGATTCCATAGGACCCATAGGATCTAGCTGTTTTCCTCTTGTATTTTTAGGATCTTTTGAAATTGTACTTCAAATTGTAATCCTTCCGTTATTAATGAAATGAGGTTTTTTCAGCTATTAAAAAAGTATCGTCCCTTTATGATGTTTGTAATTTGTATGATCATTAAGTTCCTTGAAAACTAACAAATAAATAACTCATTTTCATTGCATATCATGCATCTTTCATCATTAAGTTTTTTGCATTCCACAAGCTTTCCAAGGACTTATCCATGTCTTTTGTCTCCGTTAGTCAAGTTATTTCATTAGTCCAACACTCTAGCTAGTCGTCGAAGAAGGATGGACAAACTAGAACAAGAGAATCGCGAGCTTCGAGAGGAAGTGACTACCTTGAAAGACAGTTTGGAAAGACTCTTTATCATGATGGAAGTTTTGGTGGCTGCTCAGAATCAACCACCTCCTCCTCATCAGAGGACCGTGATCTCCGAGATTGTCTCTACGCCCGTTTATGTGGTCCCTGTTAACGCTTCTCAACACCAAATGCCTCTCGGTTTTCCTTGGGGGATGCCTCAAAATTTTGTGCTAGAAGGGTATCAACCACCAACTACTGAAGTTCCTGCTATTCCCGTTATTGTGTCTGTGCCACCTCTCGTGGTTCACACCACTCCTCATATTGGATAACCTATTTTCCACACTTCTCCAAGCGAGAGTATTGGTGTCTACAAAAGGATGGATGAGTTTGAAGACCAATTCCTAGAGATGCAAAGGGAAATCAAGGCCCTTATAGGGAAGGATTTGTTTGGAAAGAATGCTCACGACCTGTGTCTCGTGGCGAATGTGAAGATCCTGTACAAGTTTAAGGTGCCTGATTTTGAAAAGTATAAAGGGAATTCCTGTCCAAGAAGCCATCTGAATATGTATGCAAGGAAGATGTCAACCCAGACTGATAACCATCAATTGTTGATTCACTATTTCCAAGACAGTTTGACTGATGTGGCTCTTAAAAGGTATATGAGTTTGGATAGCATGCAGATTCACAATTTCAATGACTTGGGAGAAGCGTTAATTAGACAGTACACGTATAATGTTGGCATGGCTCAGGACAGAGATTAACTCTGAGCTATGTCCCAAGAAGATAAAGAGTACTTCAAATAATACATAAAAAGATGGCGTGAAGTTGCCGCCTAAATCTGTCATCCTCTAGAAGAGAAGGAGATGGCGAAGATCTTTCGAAAAACACTGAGCTCTTTTTACTATGAAAGAATGATTGCAAGTGCACCGAGTGATTTCACTGAAATGATGAATATGAGGATGCGACTTGAAGAAGTTGTCCGTGAATGACGTTTGGATAGAGAAGGAGGTTTTTCTAGTGGGGTTAAGAAGTTTGGAAGTAGCTTTTCCAAGAATAAAGAATAAGATGTCAGTGTCGTTCTGCATGAAAGACCATGAAGATATCAGCAGCTACATGTTGCAGCTGTCTCCCCCATTATCAACTCAGCAGTGGTAGCTCCAACCTACCAACCTCAATTGTCTCAACAACATACTCAGCAGCATATTCAACAACCTGTACAATAACAACAGGCTCAACAACATGCTCGTTCACAATACAATAATCAGAATTGCTTCCAGAGAAAGCCACATTTTGACCCAATTCCCATGTCTTATGCAGAATTATTTCCAGCTTTGTTTGAGAAGAATCACATACAGACTAAGTCTCCTCCTGCTGTTCTGAAGGATATCCCTTATTGGTATATGTAACACCCCGTTTCCCAAATACATAATATAATAATAATTATAATAGCACTTATCAGAGTTTTCATAAAATACGGGATATTACATTCCTTTCAACTTTTTAATAATAGTAACTATAAAAATAATACTTTATTAATTCCATAAAAATTCCTTTATAAAGGTTTATACAAACTGCAGCGAAAATATATTTTTTTTTATAACATCACCATCTTCAACTCAAATGGCACTAAGGCCTTCATTACAACAAATAAACAACTTCTTCATAATATGTTTCAAAATCTAATACGTAACAAAATAGGAATAAAAACAACTAAACAAGACCCATCCCGTTACGTATCAGAGCAGACTCCTACACAAAGACACAAGAGACTCCGAACTCAAGCAACAACTACTCCAATGAATCTGTACGTTACCCACGTAAGAGGTAACATTCAAGCAGCAAGGGTGAGATTTCACAATTCATAATAAAATGATAACATAGTAAGGAATTATCATGTTCAGCAACTTACAATCCTTCACCAATAACAACACATAATGCATGTTATCAACAACAACAATATATTATCATATTATAGCAACAATAGCAATTTATCACGTATGTGTAGTTAACAACTGACATCAAAATCAATACCACATATAACAGCAACCATACAACATCAACTACACATTATTATTCATATTTATAAATAGCTTACGACATCATCAACAATTAGCAGCATCAACAATTTATAACATTTAGCAGCATCAACAGTTAACATCAACATCATATGAAATGCAAGTGCAATCATGCATGTGGTACCTAGGGCATAAGCCCTCAACATTTTTCCTTAAATAAGGATCCAAGGCATAAGCCTTCAACAGTGCCAGTCCAGACCAACAACAGGGCATAAGCCCTCAATAATGCATATGTAATCATGCCAAATGAAATCAGCTCAAAAACATCAACAATCAACATTTGGCACAATGGCCCAAGGCATAAGCCTTCAACAACGTCATCAACAACAACATCATCAATATTAGTACAAAGACCCAACGCATAAGCCCTCAACAACAAACATCAACAATAACATAATTTATTTCATCAAGTAAATAATTACTCCCAACATCATTTTATACATCATTTGATTCGCCCAAATGCGTAACACAACTACCAACGATCGACACAATCATAATCAAATAATTATTTAAAATATCAAACGAAGTCGAAATCACGCAAATGAATATGTTCCGAAAAGCTTGGAGAGTCTATTTCAAGGATATGAATTTTATTTTAAGACCTAATACACCAATCAGTTCAGTTTAATCAAACCATAAGAACACATACTCACACCGGGCAGAATATTTTGTCTAACTTCAAAATGATGCCAAAACTTATATACTTATGATAAAATTCTGAAACTTTCCAGTTGGAAAGGTCATTACGTCCTCTTTCCAACGTAACTGACGCCACCCCAAACGGACTTACGACGCTCCAGTTACACTCGAAACAAAATGACCAACGTATGACCGAAATCGCCAACATTTATGGTTTAAAAACAAGGTAAAAACTACTATTGAAGAACTCCTGGACTTAATTTATCCACATAAACATAAATATTATCGCGTTAGCTTTCTAACGCTTCGAACGGGACCTCAAACGGACTTACGGAACTCAAGATATGCCCAAAACAAGTCGGTCAATACACTTCTACAGTCTCCTGCGATCCCATTACGGAAATTTCACTCTTAAACTTATTTTTTTTCAACTTAAAATTATGTCAAATATTCCCCAACATGTTCAAATAGCTTATTTTGAAAATCACTTATTATTGGTCAATTACTTTTTGTTATTTCACTCTAAACCTATCAACCAATATCAATTCTAACAACATTATGCCATCAAAATTCATCCTCATTCATCAATTCAACATAAATCAACATTTAACAACATTATCAACAAACATATACAACCCTATTACATCAATTCCTAATCAACTCAAAAACATCCCTAAACAACCCTAACCCCAAACATACATTATCAATCCCATTATAAAATGTTAGTCCCCCCTTACCTTGTAACTGGAGGCTCTAACTCAAAGGGTTTGCAGAATGTTACATTCCTTTCTTTCTCTTCTCTCTACGTTCCGTTCTTCACACTTCTCAGCCAGCCTTTTCCCAAATGATCGTACCAATGCTACGATCTAACTCTATTCTCCCTATATTATATTTCCCATATTCCAATAATAACCTTAGGACCCCTAATATCCCAAGTTATTCCAATTCTACCCTTCTCAACTTACAACTTATATATATATATATATATATATATATATATATATATATATATATATATATATATATATACCACTAATCCCCTTTTATTATAATTTCTAATAACAATAATAATAATAATAACCATATAATAATAATAATTATTCCCAATATTACTAATATTATATTTTAAGTATTAATAATAATAACATACTCGCATCCTCATGCCACCCCAAGGTTCTACACTTTTAGTCATACACCCCCTACCTTATATTTTATATTTTAATAAAAATACTAATAATTTCTATTTTTTTTAATTACTCAATAATAATAATAATTAATTAATTATATTATTATATACCATCATCAACATCACGCAATTCATCACAAAACACAATAATTCATAAATCATCACCACAATTAGTCAAATTAATTAATTAGACTCTATAAATAATAAAATAAATAAAAGAGGGCGTTACAACTCTCCCCCACTTAGAATGTTTTCGTCCTCGAAAACACACCAATAGAAACGAGTCCAGATACAACCCTCTCATCCACTCCTCACGCCTTCAAATCCAACTCTTGCCAAAAGGCCAAACATACACTACCCTTACTAAGGTAACTTCCTTGTTTTAGCCATCTACCGAAATTCCCAAGTTTGAATACAACACTCTCATCGGAGTCAAACCACATCGCGGTTTCTACACTTCTTAATATACAAAGTATCATAAACGACCATTCCAACACATCGAATGGGAAAATCTCTCACTTATTTCAATCAACTACTAATGGTTATCTCAAGCACTCCTTCGTCTATGCACCCAAACTTTCAATAATTCCTCCAGGGATTAAATAACTCTCTTCTTCAGATCATCTATCTACGGTTCATAAGAAGAATTCCATCCGACTTAGTACTAACACAATCTGTGCTCCTTACCAAAATGTCAATTATAAATCCCGTATTTCAATCGAACATAATACTCTACAGAATATCACAACTTTCATAACCTTGCTGATATACTACCCATTAACTTTCTCCATCACATTCAACCGTCGAAACAATAGTTCATCAAATTCTAATACATCTTCATCACCTCTGACAGAATATTTATCTTCCTTCGGCGTCCTTTCTCAAACATTATTCTTTTAATTTTCAAGCACGCTAATAATACAAAAACGATTCATAAATCCAATCTCACTATCTTCATCAACATAAATTCATCATTCTATCATTAATACATCAAAACCAATCATTCTAATCACTTTAAATTCATCCATTGATTCTCTTAATTTTTTCCTCAATAGATCCACCAACCCACCTCGGTATTTCCTTCTTGGTAATATCTTAAATTGCACCACCAATTAAATTTAATTCTGTGAGTTTCTTTATCAACTCCATCTCACGATTCATAATCGTCGCCGTAAGCAATATCATATGATTTAAACATTAGTCACTACATAAATATTTCCAAAATAATCGCTCACATAAAACATGGTTCTTCAACAGTCCTAACCATCTTGTCTGTCACATAATAACCTCTCTCGAGTCGACTAAACACTTTAATTTCTGCGATTACTGAATACCTCCATCTTGGTCTTCAAAGGTTACATTACCCACTTACAACACAAACTCTCTTTTAGAAACATCACACTGAACCACTAAAAGATTTCTGCCCAATTCTGCAAAATCAACATCGAAGCAACCGCTAACACTTCTTCGGTTCAAACTTTCCATTCTGGATAATCCAACTTGCACTTCTAAATATCTCAGCACCTAGCCGTATACACCTCTACACTAGCAGTTTCAACCTTCAGAATGTTATTCTAGTTAACTCAAAATCCGACGATATCCAACCTCAATTTGTTCTCACTAAACAACATACCAAGTAAACGATTCATTAACACGGTCTCAAATCCTTTGGTCTTATCCAAAACAATTCAAATTCACGACTTCACACATACAATTCTTATACCAACATACCTATCTGATCTCATAATTCAAAATCCTCCAAGTGCATGTCTCTGTACATGAAAATAAACAACATGTCTATCACAGTGACTCTCATCACTTCCCCTCTCTACTCAAGGAAACAAACATTAAAAACATTTTCTCACATCCTTTCACAACATCTTTATTTTCTTTACAATCATAAAATTAACTCCCAACAATCACCTGAATCAACACATGCGACCGGTATCATAACGTCTATCGCATTATCCTTGATGTGTACGGACGCAACTCTACCAAACATCGCAACATCAATCTTAATTCACTACTCAAATCTCAACAATAACATACATGAAATCTCATGAAGTCAAAACATCACACCACTGCACCCACAACGCAACGACAATGGCATCCGCATTTTCGATCATACCAAAGCACCGTATAAACCTTCAAAAGCATCCAATCCCTTTAAACAACAAATAATCATTTCCTTCCATGGAACATACTTTTATCAAAAAGTTCGCTGCGCTAGCTTTCCAACGCCTCGAACGACACCCAAAACGGATACTTAAAACTCGAGTTATGAATTTTCGAAGTTTTCAAAAATCATCCATAACATAGCTACGGGTTTGACAAAACCCAACCAAAACTCATCTTTGATTCCCCAAACTCTTATTTTAACTTAGTTATACATATTAGGAACTATTGGGAACATAAGAACACAGTTTCATTCCGATCAATTCTTCCCCAAATTCCTAAAAACTCACTTCTCATCTCCAACGTTAGTATTTAAACGACTCTTTATGAATCTATCAATCTCTCCTCCATCAACATCGTCATTTTCCACGCTTCACAACTCAATGCTCCCTTCCACAACCTCCTTATAACTGGAATCACCCGTTACTTATCAACATCTTCATCCTTCATGATGCCAAGATTACAATCCTTTTCATAATCTTCTTTATATCCTCGAGTCCCGACTTGACCTGTTCAACCCACCCGCAACATTCAACAATCATATATATAATTCCAACGACAAAACCATACAACATTCCACCATTCTCAAATGATAACATCACGCTTCATAATAATTCCACACGACTAACTCTACGAATAATACGCAGTCCTGAAAACATCGCAACTATCTGAGCTTCATTTTCTCAGACTCATCCCAACCTTTTAACGACTATTCCTTCGAGACAAGAATCTGCATCTATTCATCAGAACAATCCGTAAGCACTTGGCTCAACTACAACCATCCTTCGATCCCATAATTTAAGCCGAAAGACACGTCTATCCCATCCAACATAATCCCGTATGCTATCAACAAGAGATTGAGGGTGATCAGTTTCTCAATTTGTTAATAGACATCCGAAAACCATGATGGGGTACAAACCGTCTTTACCAACTACAATAGAGTTCAACCGCGCACCAACAACAACTCCACACCCAACATCTCATAGAAGCAAAAGCTTCTCCCCCACTTATTTCGGACTCATCCTCCTGCAAAGTTAGAAGTAAGACAAAAGAAGACCGATAGTGTTTTCACACAGATATCGCATACACACAACACGACTCTACGGACTCAACAACCTGGCCGGACGGACCGACCTGGTCTGATACCAATTGTAACACCCCGTTTCCAAAATACATAATATAATAATATTTATAATAGCACTTATCAGAGTTTTCATAAAATACGGGATATTACATTCCTTTCAACTTTATAATAATAGTAACTATAAAAATAATACTTTATTAATTCCATAAAAATTCCTTTATAAAGGTTTATACAAACTGCAGCGAAAAAATATTTTTTTTTTATAACATCACCATCTTCAACTCAAATGGCAATAAGGCCTTCATTACAACAAATAAACAACTTCTTCATAATATGTTTCAAAATCTAATACGTAACAAAATAGGAATAAAAACAACTAAACAAGACCCATCCCATTACGTATCAGATCAGACTCCTACACAAAGACACAAGAGACTCCGAACTCAAGCAGCAACTACTCCAATGAATCTGTACGTTACCCACGTAAGAGGTAACATTCAAGCAGCAAGGGTGAGATTTCACAATTCATAATAAAATGATAACATAGTAAGGAATTATCATGTTCAGCAACTTACAATCCTTCACCAATAACAACACATAATGCATGTTATCAACAACAACAATATATTATCATATTATAGCAACAATAGCAATTTATCACGTATGTGTAGTTAACAACTGACATCAAAATCAACACCACATATAACAACAACCATACAACATCAACTACACATTATTATTCATATTTATCAATAGCTTACGACATCATCAACAATTAGCAGCATCAACAATTTATAACATTTAGCAGCATCAACAGTTAACATCAACATCATATGAAATGCAAGTGCAATCATGCATGTGGTACCCATGGCATAAGCCCTCAACATTTTTCCTTAAATAAGGATCCAAGGCATAAGCCTTCAACAGTGCCAATCCAGGCCAACAACAGGGCATAAGCCCTCAATAATGCATATGTAATCATGCCAAATGAAATCAGCTCAAAAACATCAACAATCAACATTTGGCACAATGGCCCAAGGCATAAGCCTTCAACAACGTCATCAACAACAACATCATCAATATTAGTACAAAGACCTAAGTCATAATCCCTCAACAACAAACATCAACAATAACATAATTTATTTCATCAAGTAAATAATTACTTCCAACATCATTTGATTCGCCCAAATGCGTAACACAACTACCAACGATCGACACAATCATATTCAAATAATTATTTAAAATATCAAACGAAGTCGGAATCACGCAAATGAATACGTTCCGAAAAGCTTGGAGAGTCTATTTCAAGGATATGAATTTTATTTTAAGACCTAATACACCAATCAGTTCAATTTAATCCAACCAAAAGAACACATACTCACACCGGGCAGAATATTTTGTCTAACTTCAAAATGATGCCAAAACTTATATACTTATGATAAAATTCCGAAACTTTCCAATTGGAAAGGTCATTAAGTCCTCTTTCCAACGCAACTGACTCCACCCCAAACGGACTTATGACGCTCCAGTTACACTCGAAACAAAATGACCAACGCATGATCGAAATTGCCAACATTTATGGTTTAAAAACAAGGTAAACACTACTATTGAAGAACTCCTGAACTTAATTTCTCCACATAAACATAAATATTATTGCGTTAGCTTTCTAACGCTTCGAACGGGACCTCAAACAGACTTACGAAACTCAAGATATGCCCAAAACAAGTCGGTCAATACACTTCTACAGTGTCCTGCGATCCCATTACGGAAATTTCACTCTTAAACTTATTTTTTTTCAACTTAAAATTATGTCAAACATTCCCCAACATGTTCAAATAGCTTATTTTGAAAATCACTTATTATTGGTCAATTACTTTTTATTATTTCACTCTAAACCTATCAACCAATATCAATTCTAACAACATTATGCTATCAAAATTCATCCTCATTCATCAATTCAACACAAATCAACATTTAACAACATTATCAACAAACATATACAACCCTATTACATCAATTCCTAATCAACTCAAAAACATCCCTAAACAACCCTAACCCCAAACATACATTATCAATCCCATTATAAAATGTTAGTCCCCCCTTACCTTGTAACTGGAGGCTCTAACTCAAAGGGTTTGCAGAATGTTACATTCCTTTCTTTCTCTTCTCTCTACGTTCCGTTCTTCACACTTCTCAGCCAGCCTTTTCCCAAATGATCGTACCAATGCTACGATCTAACTCTATTCTCCCTATATTATATTTCCCATATTCCAATAATAACCTTAGGACCCCTAATATCCCAAGTTATTCCAATTCTACCCTTCTCAACTTATATATATATATATATATTTAACAATATACCACTAATCCCCTTTTATTATAATTTCTAATAACAATAATAATAATAATAACCATATAATAATAATTATTATTCCCAATATTACTAATATTATATTTTAAGTATTAATAATAATAACATACTAACATCCTCATGCCACCCCCAAGGTTCTACACTTTTGGTCATACACCCCCTACCTTATATTTTATATTTTAATAAAAATACTAATAATTTCTATTTTTTTTAATTACTCAATAATAATAATAATAATTAACTAATTATATTATTATATACCATCATCAACATCACACAATTCATCACAAAACACAATAATTCATAAATCATCACCACAATTAGTCAAATTAATTAATTAGACTCTATAAATAATAAAATAAATAAAAGAGGGCGTTACAGTATAAGGCTGATCAGTTTTGTGTATGCCACCAGGGAGCACCCAGTATCCGCATAGAAAATTGCTACGGTTTAAAGTCTGATGTCCAGAGATTGATTAAGTACAACATTTTATCTTTCATGGATATTAACCCAAATGTTCAAGCCAATGCTTTGCCTCAGCATGCGGCAGCTTCTGTGAATATGGTATATGGTTGCCCTGATGACTTTCAGATTTTTGATATACGTTGATGAAGGGGGATCTCGTAAAGATGAATGCCAACTTGAGTAGACACGGTTATTTATCACCACATGACTATGTGTAGCTTCGGTTTTATGATGCGGCCACTACCGCTTTTAACGCTACTTTCTGTATTTATCCTATGAAGCGTAAAAGGAAGGGGAAGATATCTTAAACTGACCCTGCGTGCAAGTGTTTTATTTAATAAATGCTAAGAGATCGGGGATCGGGATTTGGTTATACAAAGGGAAGCTATTCACACCCATAGTATCTATAGTAATCTATAGGAACCTTTATTTGCATATGTTTCTACTGTTGAATTGCTCGTTGCTTAAATCCATTTGCTGTTGATTGAGGAAAGTTTCTCCTTTGTGAGGGCTAAGGAAATGTTTTTATTGTTTTAGGTTTTTCTATTGTTTTTGGGAAGGTACTTGACCTAAGATTTTTGATTTGTGTACTCGCTAAGATTTCACAATCTTATGCCTACGTATTCCCGTAAAGAGATTTGGGAAATCAGAGCAATCGTAGTTCCTCCTATTCTAAGGGAGGAGGAAAATTTTGGTGTCTTGTTCAAATCCCAAGATTGAAGCTAGCAGAGTATTTGTGTCTTGTTCAAATCCCAAGATTGAAGCTAAATTTTGACTGAGAGAGAATTTGTCATCTCTAAAGGGAGATATCTCACCTATTCATCACAAATGTTGAGTAGTTGGTTATAAAGGGAAGTTACTTTAACTGGGATGTGTGGAATCCAGTAATGCCATATCTTCCTTTATAAATCTTTGCATGCTAAGAGAGGGACATTGGCTTGGATGTATATAATCCAGAGGCTTGCCACTTACATCAGTTAGTTGAAAGAGAAATTTTAGCCATGATAAAGGAGGGACTCCAGCTCGGATTTTGAATCAACAAGTGTGCCACTTACATTAATTATCTAGAAAAAGGTTTTAATTGCTTATTTTGATATGTGGTGTATAGAGGATATATCCTCCTACAGAGAGTGCTCATGGTCTCATCTCAGAGGATGATGAATTTTGTGCCTGATCAAAGCCCAATGTTGAAGCTAAAAAAGGTTGAAAACTGACTCAACTGGGGAGTATTATATATGTCTTGTACAAAGCCCAAGATTGAGGATGACTAAAAAAAGATTCTTATATGAAGCCTAAGAGGAGGCTGAAGGAATCCTGAATAGAGATTGACTCTTGTTGAGGAATTTCAACTCTAAGAGAAGGTTCCAACTACTCTGAGGAAGAAAACAAAACTAACTCTTGTTGGAGATTAGAAGAGTTGTATTACCATATGCCCTAAAGTTCTGATACTTTTGGGGAAATGGTGATGGTATCATGGTCTTGGTTGGGGATTTTTAAGCCTTGTTGGGGAGGAGAAGGGTTTTAAAGATGAGTTTGAATGCCTTAGAGGATTTAACTCTCTTGGGAATTGATGTATTAGTAAAGATGATTAGGATTTATCCTATGTTTTTAGGAAGCCTAATGGTCCTTGTATGAAGTCCAAGTGGAGACAATGGGGGTGAGACTTTCCAAGTTTACTTGTATGAAGCCCAAGAGGAGGCTGAGACTACCCAAGTCTATTAAGAGGAGGTAGACTCTAGTTGGAGAAAGATCTTTGTATGATGCCCAAGAGGAGGCTAAGGGTTTTAGAGATGAAGATCAACTCTTGAATGATTGGATGTTCTAGAGTTTTGACTTTCCTAAGGATTGAACTAGTAGAGACGACTAAATTCTATCTTATGTTTTTTGGAAGCCTTTGGGTCCTTGTACTAAGCCCAATAGGAGGCTGGGGGAACTTCTAAGAAGCCTGTGGGTTCAAGCCTAAGAAAAGTTCAAGAAAGGTTTCACTGGGAAGTAATCCTTTCTTTGTTGAACAGTTCTAAGGTTTGAAGAAATTCAAAAGAGGTTTCAGCGGGAATTAATCCTCTCTGAGGAAATGAATTTCTTTATATAGGAATAAACTAGTTGATTGAACTGAGTTATAAGTATCCTACTATTTGTCCTAAGTGTAAACCGAGGATGACCTAACTGCTAAAGGAAACTTAAACAGATATACACAAGTATACATACAGATATATGAACAAGTATATAAACAAATATGAATTGAATTGAAAAGGTGTTGGGTCTTACACTCTTAAAAGAGGCCCATGTGTATTGTGATTGGTTGTATTGATTATGAACTATATGATTAGGGTTTTGAGAAATTGAAGAAAGTTTTGAGAAAACTTTGAATTGTAATTTGAATTAACAGAATTGTTGTTGTTTATTTGAATGAATTGGAAAAAAAGTTTGGGGCTTATAACTCAAAGAGAGGCCCAAGTGGTCTAAGAGCAGTTTCACCGGGAATAATGCTCCTCTTAGTACCAGCGTAATTTGAATCTTCTTTTTATTATAAAAAAGGGAAAGGGATGGGACTTACACTCTATTAAGAGTCCAAAGATAATGTGTTTTGAATGAAATAATGAAGAAATAGTATTGGGTCTTATACTCGGGGAGAGGCCCAGGAGATTTCAAATAGTTTAAAACAGACAAACAATATTGGAAACAAAGGTATGAGGCTTACAACTCAAGGAGAGGCCCATGGAGGTTGTTTATTGTTAAAACAAAGTTTATGTACAAAAGATTGGGGCTTATACTCAAGGAGAGTCCCTGATGATTTATTTGAAAACAGTGATCGCACCGCGATACCGAAAGACGTTGTGGGACTTATATTATAACAGAGGCCTAAAATTTATTTATGTACATAGGAGGGTTAGGTCTTACACTCTAATAGAGGCCCATGGATGTTGAAATGAAGTTTTGAAAGATTGAATCAAAGAAAACCTTAATTTCAGTTTTTAAAGATATTTTTCAAAGAAAAATCAATTAAAAAATGATAAAAAATACCAAAAAAAATTCAATAAACATGTTATGAATTATGATTAAGGTTTAGAAAATGAGGTTTTATTCACATGATGATTTAAAATCAAATTGGTTTTGAAAAATCAAGAAAAAGAAATTATTTAAAATGTTTAAAACAAATTAAAATAAAATTCTTTAAAATATTTAAAAATATATCAAATAAAAATATTTTTTGTGATTTTTTTGTGAATAAAATATTTTTAATGTGTGAGTGATTTTTGTGCAAAAATTCATTTTTAAATAATTAAAATTGATTCATAAAAATAATTATTGAAAATAAAATAGAAAAATATAAAAAAAATGTGAAAAATGTAAAAAAAAAAAACAAAATGGCATGGGTGGGTGTTGAACCCACGCCCTCCAACACAAACACACTTGAAAACACACGCTGCTACCACTGGGGTAGTGATACATCCGTGTATCAAAACCACCCCATAAATACATATCAGTAACTTGTTTCTAGGCCTGGCCAAGGCGCCATGGCTTGGTTCTTGCCCAAGGGAGGCCAGTTTTGGTGCCTTTGCAAGAAGGCCATAACTTTCTTATTTCTCTATGAAAATGGATGAAATAAAGATGGATCCTACCTAGAATTTCATGAGGAATCCAATGGTGATCTTGGAATTTTCTAAAAATGCCTATAGTTTAAAACCCAATAGTGGTTTCAAAATAGGTCAATATTTGCAAGTTCTATGCTACAACTCCATACAAGCAATAATAACATGGAAAATTAGTTCAAACACAACAAATATGATATATATGACACATTCATGATCAGTGTACATCAAAGCAATGCATATTTCACAAAGTTCAAGTTGTTATGCACTTACCTCTTGAAGCTCCACTTGCTATCTTTTAAGATACTTGTGACAGAAGTAATCCAATGCATTGAACACTCTTAATAACCCCTTAGAAGCTTTTTGGATGATCTAAATCAAAAGGAAACCTCTGGAACAAAAACTGGCTCTTTCTTGCAAAATTGGCAAAAGTGACCAAAATGGCAACTCCCTCAATTGGTGTTACAGTTGAGGAAGACTTGTTTGAACAATGTAGGGATGATATTTGGAGAGTGTTTGAAGTGTTGTTTGGCTTTGAAAGTGATTGAATCCAGACATGGCTTGAAAAATACAGAAAAGTTAAAATTTGAGGTTTTGATGGTTGACTTTCTGATTTTGGTGTTGTGAGATGAAGGTGAAGGTTTGAACACCTCCAATGGATTATTTGTGAGGTGTTTGGATGGTGGTTTGAGTGGTTCAAGCTCTGGTTTTGAGAATTTCAAGTTTGATCCTTGAAACCTTGAACTTTGAAGTAAGAGAAGGAAAGTGAGAAAACAAGGCTTTGGTATTGTTTTGGGGTGATTTGAAACATCAGAAATGACCTCTATTTATAGTAGAGGAAGTTTGCTTTGTAAGGAATAGTGAATGGGGGGTGGATCACCCTATTGTCCTATGGATATGGCTAGGTGTTCAAAGTCTCCTCTAGCCATTAACTTGAGTTATACTTTGCAGGCTTAGGTCTTCTGATCCTTGGCTAAAGCTTGACTCATTTGGACTGATATGGCTTGGTTCATGACACCTCAATGCATCCTTTCAATGCCATATGACAAAATTGAATTTTGGATTTGCAACATTGATGATCACATTGTAGCGCGATTTTTGTGGTTTCAAATCACTATCGCTTGGTACTACAGTTCGATTCATTTTTTATCATATTGAGTTGATTAAGGAATAGAAATAGATGTCTCCAATTAACCCTGCTTGCATACTGACGTTAAACAGTCAAAACTGTTGGTTTACAGATGCTATCAAAATAGGGGGTTCGTCTTTTAGGGTTATTTGCTTAAGAACAGGATCTGGACTATTTGTGAGGTTTTAGGTTTGATGTTATTCGATTGATGTATGAAGGTACGGGATTTTGGGTTTTTTTGATTAGTATGCTTGCTAAGATTTTGCAATCTTATGTGTCGTACCCCAAATTTTTACCACCCGTCTATTCTTTTTTCGCTTTTTGTATTACGGGGTTTATTTACTTTAGTAGCAGGGGTAGAATAAATTATGATGGCGTTATGAGTTAAATAGGGTTAGATTACTATTATTTTTATTTTAATATATAGGGATTAATTAGGGTCATATTAATTTTTAATCGAATTATACTAGGGTCATAGTGGGGTTATTAGAGGATTAATGTTAATATTACTATTATTATTAATATTAATATTATCATTGAATTATTATTAAAATACCCGCTATTGTTGTTTTATTTTGAATAAATAAAATGATATAGTTGGTAGCAAGGGGAGTATAGGGACTTACAAGACGGAGAGGTTGTGAGTTCGAATCCCACCTTTTTCATTTTTAATGTTGTATTTGTTTTATCTTTACTACTAACTTTTTTTTTCTATTTTTAATAAAAGATCACAAAAATATCATTTTTTAATATTTATTTTTTAATTTTCGTATTTGTATTTAAGGCAATTTTAAAAATATGATTTTTTCATTAAAATCAATATTTTATGGAAAAAATCTCAAAAATCATAAAAATAAAAATAAAAATCAATCAAATCTTTTTTTTTTTTTCTCATTATCATTATTAGGATATTTCTTTTATTTAAAATATTAATTTTTTTATATTTAAATTCACCAAGCCATGAATCCATCCAGATTCATTTGCTTGGGCTCCAAAAAATAGAGGAAAATCAGGTCACATTAAAACCTTCCTAAACTGAAAAATTTTATTCAATGTCTGACCTAATTTTTCATCTATAAATAGACTCTGTTTTTTACATTTGAATTGATCCACAAATTCACAATAATCAGTATAAAAAAAAGTTGTTGTTCTTCACATTGAAGAACAACAACACTAAAAGGGGAAGAGGGGTCGGAATCTTGCGCTAAGGGAAAAGGAGAAAAAATAGGGAGAGGAAAGAGAGAACGTCAAGAAATACTAAGGAGAAAAGGGATACGCGAGGAACGTAAAGAAAAGAGGAAATCAAGAGGAGGAGTAGGAGTGGGAGAAAAAGGGCGTTCAAGACAAGCCGCCGAGTACCACGTTCGCATCACCTCCGTCGCTTTCGCGCATCTCGAGCAGCCACATCCATTATTCACCGTTGGAGCTTTGAAAAGAGAAGGTAATATTTCTTAGTCTGAGAGAAAAAAACTGAGTGTGTAGTTTGTGAAAATAACTTATTTTTTCTTTCGTGGGATGTGTGATATAATGATATTATAATATTGTTTTTTTTCCTTTCCAATTATTTATTTGTTCAAAGTAGTCTATACATGTGAATAGCTATGCTAAAAGAGGGGGTATTATCTGGTCAAATTGACGTGCTACTTATAACATGCTGCTGAGAATGCTACCTCTTTATTGTTTTTATGTTTTAAAGAAAATTATAAAATATGCACTAATATGCTTTGTTTTGGTAAGAAGAGGAAGTCACAATTTTTGATATATCAGTAGTAATTTGAGGACCCCACCCGCCTATGTTCTAGCATGTCCTATTTTTACTTATTAAGTTATTAATTGGTAACACTAATCATGATTAGGATAAAATATATTGTTAATTTTGTTTTTAAGTCCTTCAAATTTTTTTCTAAATTAGCTAGTATAATTATACAAAGAACATAAAAAATATATTGTAATTGGCTATAGTTAATCAATTCTTTTTCTAGGTGTTCTTCTATTCATGAGCTTTTCTCTGAAACAAATTTAGGGTAGCTTTTGTAATTTAATAAATTCAAAAATAGGATTTGGGATTTAAATTAGTTAGGAGTTTACTCTAGGATAATAAGAAAAATTAGGATTAAGGACTAATTCTTAAAAATTGGGTTGATATAATATATACATAATAAAATTAATCTTGGAATGTTAATTAATCAAGGATTATGAACAGTTTGGGAAATATGGTTGATTTTTTGGGATAATTTGAGGATAGTTTATTTAGGGTTTAATTAATAGGATAATGGGGTTGGTAAAAATAATTAAGTAATTAGATAATTAGGGTTTTTTTAATAATTAAATTAATAACTTAATTTACTTATTTAATTAGGTTAAATTTTAATTAGGGTTTTTTATTGATTAAATTAATAACTTAATTTAATCACTGAATTAGGTTTTAAATTTTAATTAGGGTTTAGGTTTTTTAATTAATTAAACTAATTACTTAATTTAATTAGTTAACTAGGTTTTAAATAGTTAATTAGGATTTAGAAGTAAGATTTTAGGTTTTTTGTATAATTAAATTAAAAAATTAATTTAATTGTTTAATTGGGTTAAAATTTTAATTAGGATTTAGAAATAGGATCTTAGGGTTTTTTTTGTATAATTAAATTAATAACTTAATTTAATTATTTAATTAGGTATTAATTGGGGTTTAGAAATAGGGTTTTTGGGTTTTTAATTAATTAAATTAATAACTTAATTTAATTATTTAATTAGGTTTGATATTAATTGGGGATTAAAATATTGTTTTTTTCGGGATTATTAAAAATTTAAAAATCACTTTGGAATAATTTGGGATTTATTTTCTTTAGCACTAAATGGTATTTTGGGTTTTTATTTTATTTATGGAATTTTGTTTTTTTGGTAAATATAAAAAATAAAAAAGGAGTTCTTTTTGGGATATAAAATCAAGGGATAATACTCTTCGTCCGAGAGTATAAATAATGGATATGATTTAGGGATAACACTCTTAGGTTCCAAAAGTATAAATATAGGCCAAGGGATAAGGGATTTTTAAGGGATAAAACTCTCCATCCGAGAGTATAAACAATGGATAAGGGATAGAACTCTCCATCTGAGAGTATAAACAAGAGATAAGGGATATAACTCTCCATCCGAGAGTATAAATAATGGATAAGGGATAGAACTCTCCATCCGAGAGTATAAATAATGGATAAGGGATAGAACTCTTCATCCGAGAGTATAAACAATGGATAAGGGATAAAACTCTTCCTCCGAGAGTATAAATAAGTGGATCAGGATTTAAGGGATAGAACTCCTTATCTAGGAGTATAAATATAGATAAAGGGATATAACTCCTTATCTAGGCGTATAAATATTAGAGTAAGGGATAAAACTCCTTATCTAGGAGTATAAATAATAGATCAAGGGATAGAACTCTTTATCCAAGAGTATAAATAATGGATTGGGTTTAGGATTAGGAATGTGAATAGGATTAGAGGGTAGGAATAGGGGAGGTGAACTACGGTTACTCTGATCCTCCAAATTGAAGGTACGTAGGCATAGGGTTGTAAATCCTAGCGAGTGTAATTAATAAAAACTTAGGACTCTTTTGTAAATAAATCATTTAGACAAACAAACAAGCATACCCTAAAATCTAAGGAGGATCCCATTGAATACAATGGAGGTGAGGGGTGCCTAACACCTTCCCCTCACTTAACCGACTCCCGAACCCCAGGAATCTCTGCCCTTGGGATTAAGGATTTTTAGGTTTATCATTATTTCCCTTAAAAAATATGGTGGCGACTCGATATTTTAGCCGGCCGCGACAGCTGACGACTCTGCTGAGGATTTTCTCCCTAAAGAGAGTCCCTCCTAACCTTAGGTTTTAGGGTCCTTGTTTGTTTTGGGTGTTTATTGTTTTTAATTTTTATTTTTTATTATGATTTGTTTTATGTTTTAGTTTTATTTATTTATTATATTTGTCTATAATATTTTTTATTTTTGTCATCATGCATTGGATTGGGGCAAATGATGTGTGAAGCTAAAGCCCAAGCTTGGAGTACAACCCGAGATTAGGACGTGGAAAGGAAATGTTTTTGGGGGGATGTGACATCCCCAACAATTCATTGATGCCACACTCAGAATAGATCCTTCCAAAGGTGTCCTCATGAAAGGGCTAGCCCTTAACGTAGAGGATGATTTGGATGTGGTCCGAGACTCTGAGAACTTTTAGCCTACCCCTTACCAACTCATGGAGACCCTACGTATTCAACCCTCAAGGGCTGTTACTAGGGTCCTACCCAGATGAGACTTATCCCGAAGGATTACCATAGGAAGGCTTGCTCCTTCTCATGGTAAAACAAGGGTATAGTCTGTGCATTATAGGGTCGTTATGCTGTCCAAACTTTATATCCTACATGTGAGGGGATTGGGTAGACAAAACATAGACCTAACCTATTATAGGGAGCCTACCTAGTTAGGGTCATGCTTGCATTCTCACCTTACCCTAACCAAGTAAAAAACAAAAAAAAAACAAAGTGTCCATGTCATCATGCATTTAAAAACTTTTTTGCATATATGCATTTTTGTGGGGAATTTCAAGATGGGTTGTAGGAACATTAGAAAGATGAATTTAAACAAAAGGGCTACCCTACGCATCAAAGTGCCAAGTGCTGATTTACAAAGTCTCAAAGACCTTCAAGACTTAATCTGCTTAAAGGATGTTTATACACAAGTATGGAAGGATCCTCGGTCTCTTATGGATCCTTATAAAGGTAGAGGTCGTAATCGCTTTTGCACAATCTTATGATCCTTCTCTACGTGACTTCCTCTTCAAGGATTTTCAACTAGCTCCTACGCTGGAACAATTGGGACTACTTGGATTTATAAGGAGAGGGAAAAACCTTACAAGGGGCATGTGGGCAAAAAAAAAGGGAAGAAAAAAATAAGGAAAAAGAAAAAAGGAATTAAAAAAAAGGAAAAAGGAAAGAAAAACAGGGAAGGGGAAAAGGGTCAAGCCTAAAGACTTAGCTGTGCCTGTTGAGGATCTATTATCTCACCACAAGGAGGATAGAGAAGTGCAAGGGCTCAAGCAAGGATACTTGAAGGAGTTTAAAGCTCATTTGAAGATGGCATTGGGGGAATCTATGTAGTTTACGCCTTCTTAAGTTCAGGAGCTTCCATTTTGGGATCATTGTTTTGGGTTATTCCCGAGGAATTATTGTTATAAGTTTGGAAGGCATTTTGGATTTAGGATTGGCTAATGGATTTTGATTTGATATTCTATGTGTATGGGTTTCATCCTTTGGATATATTCATCTATAACTACAATGGATTTTGGAATTCCCCCCAAATAAATTTTTAAAAATTATTTAGCATACATCATGCATATCCATACATTCATCATCAACATGCATTCAAAATAAGGAAAAAAGGAATAAAAAAATCAGTTTCTTTTACAAACTTTGTCTCAGAGTCGTTGAGCATAACAATCTGACTTCCCGACCTCACACTCGAGCGTACCGAATGGAAGCTATGGATCAGATGGAGAAGGAGCTGGTTACTCTAAGAGGAGAAATGGATACTATCAAGGAGAACGTGGAAGGTATGAAAAGCCAGATTAATTAACTGACACTTGCCATCCAGAGTTTGATAGCCAGAGGAACCAGGTCAAGTCCTCAAAGGAAGGTTCCTACTCCTTCTCTCCATGTTGAAGATAATGGCCCTCCACTAGGGTTTGTCCATGATCTGGAACGCGAGCACAAAATTGTTGACCAACCTCTCGAGGGAACCGTCTCTCCACCTATTTCCAATAGGGAACCTCGTACTACTTACAGACCTACTCCACGTGAAAACTGCGCATACGAGGGTGAAAATCCGAGACAAGTGGCCCTTGAAAATAAAGGAACCACTGTTAGGGAAAGGAGAGGGATTGGCGATAAGTACAAAGCACTTGAGGAAAGGTTGAAGGTCGTGGAGGGATTCAATATTTTTGGAGTGGATGCCTTGGGAATGTGTCTGGTGCCCGACGTGGTCGTGCCTCCTAAGTTTAAGGCACCTAACTTCGAGATGTATAAAGGAGTTAGTTGTCCCAAAAATCACATCCGGATGTTTTCCCGAAAGATGGGGGCTCATGCTAAAAATGAAAAGCTGATGATGCATGTTTTCCAAGACAGCCTTAGTGGGGCATCCTTGGATTGGTACATGCAATTGGAGAGGATTCACATTAAGACCTGGGAAGACCTTGCAAGCGCCTTTCTGAAGCAATACCAATACAACGTGGACATGGCTCATAACCGCACGCATTTGCAGAACATGTCTAAAAAAGGGAATGAGTCCTTCAAAGAATATGCCCAAAGATGGAGGGAACTAGCTTCTCGTGTGCAACCTCCATTATTGGAAAGTGAACTTGTGGATATGTTTATGGATACCCTACATGGAACATACTACAAAAGGATGATTGGGGCAGTCTCAACAGGATTTATTGATTTGGTTATCATTGGAGAGAGGATTGAGAACGGTTTAAAGACAGGAAAGATTGGGCAGTCATCCTCCAATCAACATAACAATAAAAGGTATCCCGAAAACAATTCAAAGAAAAACGATGTCAGTGTGGTAGACCCTGAAGGTCCAAATCTGGGAGATAATGCATTACTAGGGCACATTGGGGCAACAATCAACGTCATGGAAGGGATGAAAGATGAATTCCTTATTATGAAGGAAAACATAACAAACTGGGGCAAACAATGGGAGTCACCTAAGGAGAAGGGTTTGTTCGGGCTGGATTACAAATCGGCTAATAAAGGGTCAGAAGACGATTTTCATAGTTTCGGGTTCCAGGATAAGAATCAAGTGGCTGCAATGGAAGATGAGGAAAGGAGTGCCTAATCTCGACAATTGGAGAACCATCAGGATTCCAGAGATGATTTCTATTTCAAAGTAATTTATTTTCTTAAAATAATAATAAGTCCCTTGCTATGCCCAAGGCAAGTGGACAAAGCTTTGTAGGGCCACCTTTTATTTCATTGGATTATTTCTATCAATAAAATTGCATTTTGTTTTCAATCAAGATCTTTTTTCTTTCATTTTTTGTTTATTCAAAATGGCAATATACCTTCTTTCAATATTTTCATTTCTAGCACTTCATTCCAAAATTGAAAAAAAATCTTCTTCCCCATGCAAATTCAAAATGAACATATTAAAAATGACACCGCTATAATCTCGAATGACTTCGAATTACCGATTAACCAAGTAGAAGAGGGTGATGAGGACGAGTGTGAGCTTCCCGAAAAGTTAGCCAGACTGTTGAGGCAAGAGGACAAGGAAATACAACCTCATCAAGAACCAGTGGATGTGATCAATATGGGAACTGAGGAAGATAGGAAAGAGGTCAAAGTCGTGCTTCTCCGGATAAGGATATAAAGGAAAGACTGATCGAGCTATTGCAAGGATACTCCGACGTGTTTGCAGGGTCATACCAAGACATGCCAGGACTTGATACAAGAATCGTCAAGCACAAACCACTACTCAAACTAGAATGCACGCCAATCAACAAAAGCTGAGGAAGACTAGATCAGATATGATCCTCCAGATCAGGGAAGAAGTCAAGAAGTGATTCGACTTTTTGTCACAAGGTAACACCTGTTGGGTTAAAGAACGTAGGAGTAACTTATCAAAGGACTATGGTAATATGGGGCATAAGGAGATAGAGGTTCATAGGGATGATACGATTACCAAGTCACAAAAGGAAGAAGATCACATAACTAACTTGCAAAAGTTGTTGGATCAGTTAAGGAAATTCAAGTTACGACTAAAGCCCACAAGGTGTACCTATGGAATCAGATCTGGAAAATATCAGGGTCTATGGTCAATCAAAAGGGAATAAAGGACAAAATGAAAGCCACCTATATTGGTGCTACCAGTCACAAGAAGACCACTCATAATGTACTTAACAATACTTGAGAATTCAAGGGGTTATGAACTAGGGAAATATGACGTATCAGGGAGAATAACTAGGGGGTATATGTTATTAACTGAATGTGACATCCAATACGTCACTCCAAAGGCTATTAAAGAAAGTACATCTCGTTCATAAACCAGTGGACGACTATCAAACTCTGGCAGATGGACTTCCCGGACAAGGGCGTCGTGATTATAAAGGATTGTGAAATTCCAGACTCCTATGAAGGACATGGACCTGGATCTCGATGGAAACTTCTGTTTGCATAAGGATATGGGATTCAAAGAGGGGCTATCAATTGGAGTGAAAATTCATCATCTAGAATCTTAAAGGAAGCTAAACTGGATAAGGCAGAATGGGTGCAAACTAGGCTCGATCAGCTAAACCTTGTATAAGGGAAACGTGTGGATGTGGGCAGTTATATCCACAGGGAATTAAGAGAGCGTTTGACAAAGAAATTCGTCCTCGCCCACGCGAAGAGGGAGACTTGGGGTTAAGGAAAATATTACCCATCCATAAAGACCACCACGTCAAATGGACACCACCCTATGAAGGGCCATATGTCGTGAAGAGTGCCTCCTCTGGCGGAGCACTAATATTAACAGCCGTGGATGAAGTGGATTTACCGCGACAGGTGAACTCCAATTCGGTAAAAAAATGCTATGCCTAGAAAAAGAGGATAAAAGCCCGCTAAGTCGAAAACCCTAAAGGGCGACTTAGGAAAAAATTAGGGCGTCCCGGTGAATTGAAAACTCGAAAAAGCAATCCAGGCAAAAATTAGGGACTTGGATAAAAATGATACCCGACAAGTCGAAAACCCTAAAAGGCGGCTTAGTCGAAAAAATGGTATATCATCTCGGTGGACTAAGACTCTAAAAAGAGCGGTCCAGACAAAAGTTAGGGATATCGAAAAAGGCATATGACTGAAAACACTCAAGTTACCCCGTAACAGGAATTCAGAAGGGAACGATCATTCCAGCCGTCATCTTCAGAGGCGAAGTGTCGTGATCTTGGAGTCTTAGGGATATTAGCTGGTGTTAAATTTAATAGGAACATAAATAAATTTGTTTTTTTTTTACCATTTTACATTTTTCTGGATTTACGGTAATATCTCCTTATGAGAATTACCCTCCTTACTTATCATTGCCCATTTTCGGGCCAATTCTCAATAAATTTGCTTTCCAAATACATTTCTTTGCCTCCTAAATTATTCCGCTTGATTACAAGGTGTCGATTAATTGTGAAATAATGCATTGAAATATCGGGTATAAATAAAAGATTTGAAAAGGGAAAATGGATTTTACTTCGATTTTGGAATCATCAAAGGGATCATATTCGTCCAAAGCAGGATATAGGGTCTACACACTGACAGGAACATACGTTACAATCTAACCGACATGAGAGATTCTTTAACGGCATGTTACGTATTAAACAGGAACCAAGGGTATCATGGCTTACTAGAAATTATCAAGGTTTCAAGGGTCAGGAAGTCAGGGTGTTGTGGGAAAGTATTATTTCAGACAAAGACATACATTGCATATCATAAAAGAGGCGTTAGCCCAAATAATGCATCATACATAAGAGCACACATACATGCACTCATATACACAAACATGCATACATGCATAGGGTTCATAATCGCCAAAGGGATTTCACCAAGGGATTTTATCAGGGGATTCTGTTAAGGGTTTTTATTTAAGTTTTGAGGGGCTCATCAAAAGGAGTAATCAAGCGGGTTCCACTAATTTTTTTTTCAAAGGGGTTCAATCGGGTATTTCGTCAAGGGTTTGTTACTTGGGATCTTAGGATAATCAGGGTAGTACCTACCAGACTCTGTGTTCAAAATTAGGATCCTTCTTATATTTAATCGTCTCCGCAACAAAAGAGGAAGACTCATCAACATCCTCTTTCTGATTCAAAGACGATTAAATAGGGGCATTTGTCGTACCCCAAATTTTTACCACCCGTCTATTCTTTTTTCGCTTTTTGTATTAAGGGGTTTATTTTAGGGGTGTTCGCATTGCGGTTTGGGCGGTTTTGACGCTAAAAATCACCCGAACCGCAAGAGAAAAAAACATACGGTTTGGTTTGGTTTGGTTCGGTTGGCTTTTAAAAAAATCCGAACCAAACCAAACCAAACCAACGCGGTTTGGATTGGTTCGGTTGGTTCGGTTTTTTACAATATTTTTGTTGAGTGATATTTACATATATAAAGAACAACATAACTTTGTGTTTAGTCGTTCATACATTACCAAATAATAGCAAAACTCATCATATTTAGACAAAAAGTTCTCATTCAATATACAAAAATCAAGTTAAACAAAAGTGGAAAAAATAGTAGCATAAAACAATATCAAAATTATTATAATAAAACAGAAAAATAGAGGAGAAGGGAGATTAGATAAGATGAAAAAGAAAGAACATAAGAGATGTGAAATTAGAGAAGAAATGTGCGATAAAAATATAATTAGAAGAGAAATTAGTAACATAAAAATGAGAAGATGAAAAAGAAAGAAAATGTGAGATGAGAGATTAATGTAGAAGAGGTGAGACGTACATGGCAAAGAAGATGAGAAGAATGCGCAATACTATTAGGAGAGATTTGAGAAGATTAAAACTGAAAAGTTAAGTGTGAGTAAGAGAAAATATTTCGTAATTGTAAGGTTAAGACATAATGGGTTTGAGTTTTGGGTTAGATGTGGGATAAGTAAAGTTTGGGCTATAACATGATGCGGTTTGGTTTGGTTTAGTTCGGTTTACAAAATACAAAGCGCAAACCAAACCGAACCGTGCGGTTTTGTTAAAAGATGACCCGAACAAATCCGAACCAAGTGCGGTTTTTTGCGATTTCGGTTTGGTTTGGTTTGGTTTGCGGTTTTCTATTGGGTTGATTCAGTTTCGAACACCCCTAGTTTATTTATTTTAATAGCAGGGGTAGAATAAATTATGATGGCGTTATGAGTTAAATAGGGTTAGATCACTATTATTTTTATTTTAATATATAGGGATTAATTAATGTCATATTAATTTTTAATCGAATTATACTAGGGTCATAGTCGGGTTATTAGAGGATTAATGTTAATATTAATATTATTATTAATATTAATATTATCATTGAATTATTATTAAAATACCCGCTATTGTTGTTTTATTTTGAATAAATAAAATGGTACAGTTGGTAGCAAGGGGAGTATAGGGAGTTACAAGACGGAGAGGTTGTGAGTTAGAATCCCACCTTTTTCATTTTTAATGTTGTATTTGTTTTATCTTTACTACTAACTTTTTTTTTCTATTTTTAATAAAAGATCACAAAAATATCATTTTTTTAATATTTATTTTTTAATTTTCGTATTTGTATTTAATGCAATTTTAAAAATATGATTTTTTCATTAAAATCAATATTTTATGGAAAAAATCTCAAAAATCATAAAAATAAAAATAAAAATCAATCAAATCTTTTTATTCTCATTATCATTATTAGGATATTTCTTTTATTTAAAATATTAATTTTTTTATATTTAAATTCACCAAGCCATGAATCCATCCAGATTCATTTGCTTGAGCTCCAAGAAATAGAGGAAAATTAGGTCACATTAAAACCTTCCTAAACTGAAAAATTTTATTCAATGTCTGACCTAATTTTTTATCTATAAATAGACTCTGTTTTTTACATTTGAATTGACCCACAAATTCACAATAATCAGTATAAAAAAAAGTTGTTGTTCTTCACATTGAAGAACAACAACACTAAAAGGGGAAGTGTGGTCGGAATCTTGCGCTAAGGGAAAAGAAGAAAAAATAGGGAGAGGAAAGGGAGAACGTCAAGAAATACTAAGGAAAAAAGGGATACGCGAGGAACGTAAAAAAAAGAGGAAATCAAGAGGAGGAGTAGGAGTGGGAGAAAAAGGGCGTTCAAGACAAGCCGCCGAGTACCACGTTTGCATCACCTCCGTCGCTTTCGCGCATCTCGGGCAGCCACATCCATTATTCATCGTTGGAGCTTTGAAAAGCGAAGGTAATATTTCTTAGTCCGAGAGAAAAAAACTGAGTGTGTAGTTTGTGAAAATAACTTATTTTTTCTTTCGTGGGATGTGTGATATAATGATATTAAAATATTGTTTTTTTCCTTTCCATTTATTTATTTGTTCAAATTAGTCTATACATGTGAATAGCTATGCTAAAAGATGGGGTATTATGTGGTCAAATTGACGTGCTACTTATAACATGCTGCTGAGAATGCTACCTCTTTATTGTTTTTATGTTTTAAAGAAAATTATAAAATATGCACTAATATGCTTTGTTTTGGTAAGAAGAGGAAGTCACAATTTTTGATATGTCAGTAGTAGTTTGAGGACTCCGTCCGCCTATGTTCTAGCATGTCCTATTTTTACTTATTAAGTTATTAATTGGTAACACTAATCACGATTAGGATAAAATATATTGTTAATTTTCTTTTAAGTCCTTCAAATTTTTTTCTAAATCAGCTTGTATAATTATACAAAGAACATAAAAAATATATTGTAATTGGCTATAGTTAATCAATTCTTTTTCTAGGTGTTCTTCTATTCATGAGCTTTTCTCTGAAACAAATTTAGGGTAGCTTTTGTAATTTAATAAATTCAAAAATAGGATTTGGGATTTAAATTAGTTAGGAGTTTACTCTAGGATAATAAGAAAAATTAGGATTAAGGACTAATTCTTAAAAATTGGGTTGATATAATATATACATAATAAAATTAATCTTGGAATGTTAATTAATCAAGGATTATGAACAGTTTGGGAAATAAGGTTGATTTTTTTGGGATAATTTGAGGATAGTTTATTTAGGGTTTAATTAATAGGATAATGGGGTTGGTAAAAATAATTATGTAATTAGATAATTAGGGTTTTTTTAATAATTAAATTAATAACTTAATTTAATTATTTAATTAGGTTAAATTTTAATTAGGTTTTTTTATTGATTAAATTAATAACTTAATTTAATCACTGAATTAGGTTTCAAATTTTAATTAGGGTTTAGGTTTTTTTAATTAATTAAACTAATTACTTAATTTAATTAGTTAACTAGGTTTTAAATAGTTAATTAGGATTTAGAAATAAGATTTTAGGTTTTTTGTATAATTAAATTAATAACTTAATTTAATTGTTTAATTGGGTTAAAATTTTAATTAGGATTTAGAAATAGGATCTTATGGTTTTTTTGTATAATTAAATTAATAACTTAATTTAATTATTTAATTAGGTATTAATTGGGGTTTAGAAATAGGGTTTTTGGGTTTTTAATTAATTAAATTAATAACTTAATTTAATTATTTAATTAGGTTTGATATTAATTGGGGATTAAAATATTGTTTTTTTTTGGGATTATTGAAAATTTAGAAATCACTTTGGAATAATTTGGGATTTATTTTCTTTAGCACTAAATGGTATTTTGGGTTTTTATTTTATTTATGGAATTTTGTTTTTGTTTTTGGTAAATATAAAAAATAAAAAAGGAGTTCTTTTTGGGATATAAAATCAAGGGATAGTACTCTTCGTCCGAGAGTATAAATAATGGATAGGATTTAGGGATAATACTCTTAGGTTCCAAGAGTATAAATATAGGCCAAGGGATAAGGGATTTTTAAGGGATAGAACTCTCCATCCGAGAGTATAAACAATGGATAAGAGATAAAACTCTCCATCCGAGAGTATAAACAAGGGATAAGGGATAGAACTCTCCATCCGAGAGTATAAGTAATGGATAAGGGATAAAAATCTCCATCCGAGAGTATAAATAATGGATAAGGGATATAACTCTCCATCCGAGAGTATAAACAATAGATAAGGGATAAAAATCTTCCTCCGAGAGTATAAATAAGTGGATCGGGATTTAAGGGATATAACTCCTTATCTAGGAGTATAAATATAGATAAAGGGATAGAACTCCTTATCTAGGAGTATAAATATTAGAGTAAGGGATAAAACTCCTTATCTAGGAGTATAAATAATAGATCAAGGGATAGAACTCTTTATCCAAGAGTATAAATAGTGGATTGGATTTAGGATTAGGAATGGGAATAGGATTAGGGGGTAGGAATAATGGAGGTGAACTACGGTTACTCTGATCCTTCAAATTGAAGGTACGTAGGCATAGGGTTGTAAATCCTAGCGAGTGTAATTAACAAAAAACTTAGGACTCTTTTGTAAATAAATCATTTAGACAAACAAACAAGTATACCCTAAAATCTAAGGAGGATCCCATTGAATACAATGGAGGTGAGGGGTGCCTAACACCTTCCTCTCACTTAACCGACTCCCGAATCCCAGGAATCTCTGCCCTTGGGATTAAGGATTTTTAGGTTTATCATTATTTCCCTTAAAAAAAATATGGTGGCGACTCGATATTTTAGCCGGCCGCGACATTATGCCTACGTATTCCCAAAACAGGGAAATCTGAGCGATCGTAGTTCCTCTTATCCTATGGGAGGAAAGAGATGTTTTGGTGTCTTGTTCAAAGCCCAAGACATGAAGCTAAAGGTGGTTTGTATCTTGTTCAAAGCCCAAGATGTGAAGCTAAAGGTTTGACTGAGAGAGAATTTGTCATCTCTAAAGAGGAGTTGTTGATGTTTACATGCTATGAGCAAGGCACAAATTTGATGCTAAAAGGTTGATTGACTCAACCGGGGTTTTCCTTATACAAAGCCTAAGAGGAGGCGGGAAGTTTGATTTTTTCGGAGAAAATGTTCTTTCTGTCTTGTACAAAGCCCAAGATTGAGGCTAAAAGGGATTTTGACTCCGTTGGGGAGAATGTATCTTGTATAAAGCCCAAGATGGAGGCTGAAAGGGTTCGACTTAACAAGAAAGTGCTTGTATGTGTCTTGTACAAAGCCCAAGACGGAGGTTAAAAGAGTTGACTCAACAAGAGAGTCTTGAATAGGTGGTTGACTCAACAAGAGAGTATGAAGGTTGATTGACTCAACAAGAGAGTCTTTTATACTCAACAAGAGAGTGTTTTTCTATCTCGTACGAAGCCCGATATTGAGGCTAAAAAGGTTGACTCAACAAGAGAGTCTTTTATACTCAACAAGAGAGTGTTTTTCTATCTCGTACAAAGCCCGAGATTAAGGCTAAAAAGGTTGACTCAACAAGAGAGTCTTTTATACTCAACAAGAGAGTGTTTTTATATGTATTGTACAAAGCCCAAGATAGAGGCTAAAAGTTGACTCAACAAGAGAATCTTATAGACTCAACAAGAGAGTGTTTATTATCTGTCTTGTACAAAGCCCAAGACGGAGGCTAAAAGTGGTTGACTCAATAAGAGAGTCTGAAAAGGTTATCTCCGCTGGGGAGAATCATTTGTACAAAGCCCAAGAGAAGGCTATCTTACTGCTGAGGATTATTGAGATCCTGAAGCGTGTCTAAGTGTGGGGAACTCTCATGAGAGAGATCGGGGTTTCTTCCTATGTTTGGAAGGAACTTGAGAATTTTCTTTGAGACTCAAGGGTCTTAGACTCTCCAAGTCTAGAGTTTTATCTTTTGTACAATGCCCAATAGGAGGCACGGGCATTAAGGGCGAGTATCAACCCTAAAATGGTTAGAGTTTTGACACTGGAAAGACTGCTCTAGCAAAGGATGACTAAGTTTTGTCTTATACCTTTAAGAGGTCGTCAGGGTCCTTGTATTAAGCTCAAGAGAAGGCATAAGAACTTCTAAGAAGCCGAAGGGTCCTTGTACAACGCCCAAGAGGAGGCGGGGATGCTTTTAGGAAGCCTGTGGCTCCCCAAACCAAGAGAAGTTCAAGAAATGCAATTCACCGAGAAGAGATTATTCCAGGAAAGTTCTAAAATTTGGAAGAAACTCAAGAGATGCCATTCATGGAGAAAATATCATCTCTGGGGAGTTAGAGTTTCTTTGACAATTTCTAAGGGTGACAGTCTGAGAAAGGGTTCATCGAGAATGCTGCCTTTCACGTTTCCATATTGTTTAACCCCAAGAGGAGGGAAGACTGTATCTGGAATCCTATGGGGGATCTAGTTTTGTTTGTATTTAAGAGTGACCAACAAGGCTTTACCTAGTGCTAGACGTAGTTACCGGGGAAAACTCTAAATAACTATACTAGTATTACACAGTGGATATATGACAAGTATATAAAAGGATGTGAAAGAAGACTTACAGTGAAGCAGCCCCACAATACACTTTATATACATATGAAAGCGGTAAATGAAAGCAGATAAACACTTACCCGTTGTAGAGCTTCGATGCTGTTTGGTTAGTTGTTCAACAAAGAAATTAAAGAAAGTTTTGATGATAATATATATTTGAATTCAAAGTCAAAGGAGAAAGCGCTTTGAAAAGATTGTTGGGGCTTACAGCTCAAGGAGAGGCCCAAGTTTTAAAGATGATCGCACCGTTGTTTTGAAAACTGTACAGAGGGACTTATACAATATGTGAGGCCCAAAAAGTTTTTATGTACAAGGGGGTTGGGTCTTACACTCTATTAGAGGCCCAAATATTTTAAAAAGAAAATAAATGGGGCTTACAACACGAAGGGAGGCCCAGATGATTTGTTTTTGAACTGGCGATTGCGCCGAGATTTTTCTTTTAACGCAGAGGGACTTATACAATGTATGAGGCCCAAAAATGGTTTTGGTTAAAAGGGGATTGGGTCTTAAACTCTATTAGAGGCCCAAAGATTTATTTTTGTACAAGTGATGGGGCTTACATCTCAAGGAGAGGCCCAGTTAATTTTGTTAAAAAGGCGACGATCCCGCTGTTGTTTTTGAAAATACAGCGGGACTTATACAATGACCGAGGCCCAAAAAGTGGTGTATTTACAAAGGGGATGGGTCTTACACTCTAATATAGGCCCATGAGTGATTTTAAGAAAAATAATGGGGCTTACAACTCAAGGAGAGGCCTAGATGATTTTTTTTAGAAAGGCGACGATCGCGCCGAACTTTTTGACGGTATTGGGACTTATACAATACACTGAAGCCCAAATTATTTTGGTTTTTAGGAGGGGTTGGGTCTTACACTCTATTAGAGGCCCAAAGAGTTTGTAAAAGTTTGATGAGGGTTGAATTAATCAAAACCCTAATTTGTTTTCAAAATATATTTTAATTGAATAAAAATTCAATTAAAATGATCAAAATTGTTAAACATGTGTGAAAACAAATTGTGATCTTGGATCAATGTTTCAAAAATCATGTTTCTATCCACCAAATGATTGGAAATCAATTAAGTTTGGAAAATCAAGGGAAGAAAAAAAAAACATTTTAAATGTTGAAAAACAAATAAAATATTAATTCTTTGCAAAAATATCAAGTATATGAAATAATTAATATTTTTGGGATTTTTTGGTAAAATAAAATATTTTAACATCTTTGTGAATTATTAAAAAAAGAATCAACTCAAAATCATTAAAATTCAGAGAGAAATTAATTTTTGAATCAATTAAATAAAATCACAAAATTCAAATATTCAAAAAAATGGCGCCAAGAACACGCGCCACCCTCTGTTTCTGCAGATTTGCATTTTCTATCCAATCTCACTGAATACTTGATGATATCATGCAATCTACATATCAATCTGCTTGTTTTCACCTCACGATCATGTCTATGGTCTTTAATTTCATTTATTTTAAGCATGGAATAAGAAATCAAAGAGAAACCTCAAGAACCCTAAAATTTGCGTGAAGGCTAATTCCATACACGATTCAAATAAAGTAATTGATTGAGGGTAAACACTCTATGCATGATTATGAACATATGGCCAAATTATTGTGTAGCAAAATATGCATGGATCATAGAGTTAGAAGAGCTCATGCTTACCTCTTGCAGCTGGTGATCGTGTTTTGTGTTAGAGGTGTTGCAAGCTGGTTCCAATGATTTACACAGCTTCCTTAGGTGCCAAGTGATGTGTCTGAATGCTTGGAGTGGTTTGAAACAAGCTGAAACTTGAGATGGTATCTCAACTGCACCTCTGTCAAGAACTTGAGCAGTTGGCAAGTGATTTTGTGATTTTGGTGTTACAGATGTTATGTGAGTGTTTGGATCACTTCTAGATGATGTTTATGAGGTGTGTGTGTGTGTGATTGGTTTGGTTGGAATTGCTCTAAAACTCAAAACCCGATAGTGACTTGCTTTGGAAGGCAAATTTGGAAGTGAGAAGGTGATTTTAAGGAAAACATCTGTTTGATGGCTTTGGTGTACTTAAACTGAGCACAAATGAGCTCTATTTATAGTAGAGCAAGTTTGTTTGGCAAGGAATAGGGAATGGCAACTGCAGCAGAGGTTTGGCAAATGTTGATCAATAGGAATCCAAGTCTCCTCTAGCCATTGACTAGAGGTTAGAGCACAGGCTTCTGGTTCCCTAGTTCTTGGATAAGTCTTGACTGAATTCAGTTGGAAAGGGCTCAGTCCATGCCACCTTGGTGCATTCATTAAATTCTCCAAACCAAAATTGGAGTCTTGTCCCTCTTTTATGCATTTCTAGGTTTGGCATGCTACTTTTGGTTCCAAGGACTTGGGAGGCTGATGGATCAGTGTTTGTCCCTCCTTGGTCTCCCCCTGAGGTGTTCAGATGGATAAACTTGTTTGTCATTTGCATAAATTGCCCAAATAGAGCAAAATGCACAAATATGCCTTGTTATGACAGTTGCAGCAAGGCATGCTGCCACTGTCATAACTCTTAGCTCAGGTTGAGTTTGATGGAGTTCTTGGCCATTTTGGAAAGCTCTCATATGATACAACATATGTGTGATCATAGTTTGTTTTGATACTTTTTGGATCCAAGTGAAAAATGCCCCTACATTTTGGAAAAAGTGAAACAGATTCTGACTTAGTGAAAATTTCACTAAGTGTTGGAAAAAGTGACATTTCATGTTTTCAACCATTTTGATCCAACCATAACTCAAAATCCATGATGAATTGGAATGAGGTGTAGTTGACACTTTTAAAGTATGCCATGAGATCTATAAATCCATCTTTGGATCAGCCAAAATGGTTGCTTGGATCACAAGTTATGATCCTTGGAAGTTAGTACCCTAGCCACTTTGTTCCATAACTTAGAAAATTTCTAAGTTTTTTATGGTTACCCCTTTTACAAGTTATCCCACTTTTCTTGATTTTTCTTGATGAATGATAATCCCAATCACACATTAACATCATTTTAGGGTCAAAGAACCATAATTGTGAAAAATCTCAAAAAGTCAAAGTTAACTTTTGGGCACAGTTGACTTTTTGTCAGATGAACTCCAAACTGTGCGATCCTCTATGAAATCAAGTCCTTGACCTAAATCAAACTTGATAGACATGTCCCATGGGTGTTATAGGGTGTATTGAATCATGTCCCAAGGTTTGGGAGCGTGTCTGGGTCAAAAGTCAAAGGCACATTTGACTTTTCCCGCGAAACCCTAATTGTGGTTCTGATGAATTTAAAACTTATGAATCAAGCTTCTTGGATAAATCCATTGTTGCAAATGGATCAATGTAGTTTTTTAGAGACCCAGAAATCATCTCTTGAGGTCTTGGCTCATGTTTTGTCCCAAAAGTCAACTTAGGGGTGAATTAGGTCAAGAAACCCTAATTCCTGATTTTTTTATGAATGCATCCCCTGAGGCAAAATTGAATTGATGATTGGGTTCATGATGTCCCTTGGAGCATATTAGGATGTGCTTTGAAGCCTTTGGCTCATGCCCAGAGGAAAATTTCCATCTGGAGGCCCTAGTCGACCAAAACCCTAATTTGGTGACACTGGTGATCTTGGGGTTTAATCCACTTGGAATGTTGCAAATTTGTGCTTGATTCTTGAGGTGGGAGTCCTCTTGATCCATTGTGGATATTTGAGAGGTTTAGACAAGTTGAAGATCATGTCATTCCTTGATTGATCCTTTGTCTAAGAGCTCTGAGAGGGCTTGAAACCCTAAGTTTGATTGTAGTGGATGCTCACCCATCTTTGGAGAGACTAATGAGGTATGATGGTTCATCCATATTGTGATGATGATTTGCACAATGATGGGGAATCTTAGTGGTCAAAATTTGGGGTATGACAGATGCCCCTATTTAATCTTCTTGGACCCGAAGGTGGGAATGGCGAAGGTATTCGGGCATTCGGGGTGCAAGACGATTAGATATCGGAATACCCGAAATTTTGATGGTGGTCATGAATGATAGCTTACGCATTCATCTTCTTTTGCTAAGCGATGATGCTTAGAAAAGGTAAAACTTCCCCTCGATCCTGGTTTCCTACCAAGGAACTGTTCTTAGTTGCTGAAATAAACTTTCCCTCGATCCTGGTTTCCTACCAAGGAACTGGTCTTAGTTTCCGAAATAAACCTCCCCTCGATCCTGGTTTCCTACCAAGGAACTGGTCTTAGTTTCTGATGTAAACTTCCCCTCGATCCTGGTTTCCTACCAAGGAACTGGTCTCAGTTTCTGAAATAAACTTCCCCTCGATCCTGGTCTTCAGCCAAGGAACTGGTCTTAGTTTCTTTTGTCAATAAACTTTCTTGACAAGGGACGCTATTCATAGCGGTTTTCATCAAACTTCTCGCCGAATTTTCCTGGGGAGATGCCATTTGATGGGAAAAAGTTTTGATGTCAGACTCTTTGGGGGACCCATCTGTATGAGTTGTAAAGGTGTGCAAACTTCTCTGTTGGAGACGCCATTTGTCGACTCTACTGGGGTGGAAAACGAGGCTCTTGAGACTCTGCTTTCGCTTGGGGTTTTACATCTTACTTTTCTCGAGATCTTCTCGAAGAAATGCCATATGATATGATCCAATCTTAAGGTGCTGATGACCTTTCGTCAGCAAAATTTTTCAAAGAAAAATGGATGTATTGCCGAATCTCTGATTAAGAGGCTTTCTCTGGGGATTTTCCTTAATCCGGGAAAGCGAAGACATCATCTTCAATGGCGAAGAGTGACGTTGGTTGAAGGTTCTCTAGCTTTTCAGAGGTTCAAGTTATCAAAGTGGTCAATGGACCCACTTCAATTCAGTAGCAAAGTGGAGGAGCGGTTGTTCAGACACCACCTTTCCCGATGAGGAAAGAACTGACAACTCGGTTGAAAAGAATTTTATCACTAGGGAACAAGACCGTCTAGAGTGATAGTGATTCAATATGAATATGAATGTAAATCAATAATGCACGATGTATGTATGTATATGCTGACAAATAGACTAATGGATGAACACGACTGGATACTCGGCCACAGCGGGAGATGAAAAGTATCGCTGGTTCAAAAAAAATAGCAATTCTGCCTTGCCTAGGAGGGATAGTCCTTGTGGGGAAAAACCGTTGGTCGGGCTTAGGAGATAAGAACTCTGTCGGGGGTGTCGGATGGAATGTTCGCATCTGACACAGTTGATCCTTCGTTCAGGCGTGCCGGTTTAGAAGGAGTACTTTGATTCTGCACTTTGAAGTTCAATTGCTTCTGGAGAAGCGATCGATGTTCTTTTGACGTTCAGCAGTCAAAAGAATTGCCATCTTTATTTTAAAAGCAGAAAAAGTTTTAACAAGTAAATTCATTTTTGTTTTATTTCAAGAATCGTTGATCATGTTAAAATGTCATTCTATAAAGCTAAAACAAATGAGAATTATAAACAAAGCACCAGGGCTCAAATTTTATTGATAGGATGGAGATCAGCCAAACGCGTGATTCCATGGAGTATTTACAAAGTTAGAAAATGGTAATTTAAGGGAAAAGGGCTACATTGAAACATAACGACCGTTATCCTTCTACCAACTTTGAATTCGGGACATCCTGAGCTTCTGTCGAAGATGACCTTGACTGGCGTTTTCCTGACTGATGGTGTAACTGCTGCTGAGGGTTTTGCCCCTGTTGAACATAGTTACTTGCCATTATCCCTAATTTTTGCCTGGATTGTACTTTGAGATTTCCAATCCATCGGGATAATTTTTGATCATGTCTCTAATTTTTGCCTGGACCGCCCTTTCGGGTTTTCAATCCACCGAAACATTTTTTTTTTAGTTTAGGCGAAGTATTTCTTGACTACATCAACATTTGTGGGGTAGGCAAACTCCTCTCCATCCGTGGTCACGAGTCTCAAGGCGCCGCCTGAGAAGGCTTTCCTGACCACATAGGGGCCGTCGTAATCCGGAGTCCATTTGCACCGCGAATCAGTGAGGAATGATTGTATCTTTTTGAGCACGAGGTCTCCTTTCCTGAAGATGCGAGGTCGGACCTTTTTGTCAAACGCTCTCTTTATCCTTTGCTGATATAACTGATCGTGGCATAGTGCCGTTATTCATTTTTCTTCGATCAAATTCAGTTCATCGTGTCGACTTTGACACCATTTAGCTTCTGTTAGCTTAGCTTCCATCAATACCCGGATTGATGGGATCTCTACTTCTATGGGGAGCACTGCTTCCATGCCATATACTAGAGAGAAAGGGGTTGCCCCTGTTGAAGTGCAGACAGATGTGCGATAACCGTGAAGGGCAAAGGGTAGCATTTCGTGCCAATCTTTGTAGGTTATAACCATCTTTTGAATAATCTTCTTGATGTTCTTGTTAGCCGCTTCTACCGCTCTGTTCATCTTAGGCCGGTAGGGAGATGAGTTATGGTGTTCGATCTTGAACTCAGCGCACAACTCCTTCATCATCTTGTTGTTCAAGTTGGATCCATTGTCAGTAATGATCTGGCTTGGAACACCATAACGGAAAATAATACTATTTTTGATAAATCGGACCACCACTTGTCGGGTTACAGTGGCGTACGACGCTGCTTCGACCCATTTGTTAAAGTAGTCAATGGCTACCAGGATAAACCGATGTCTGTTTGAAGCCTTGGGCTCAATCATGCCAATCATGTCGATTCCCCATATGGAAAAGGCCACGGGGAAGAAAGAACTTTGAGATGTGTTGGCGGCACATGGATTCTGTCTGAGTATCTATGACACTTGTGACATCTCCTCATGTGCTCGTAGCAATCAGATTCCATGGTCAACCAACAGTACCCTGCTCTTAGAATTTTTCTCGCCATTGTGTGTCCATTGGCATGAGTGCCAAAGGATCCTTCATGAATTTCTTTTATCAGCATGTTTGCTTCTGGTATGTCTACACATCGAAGCAAGACCATGTCGAAGTTTCTATTATAGAGTGTATCACTGCTCAGGAAGAAGCTGCTTTCCAGTCTTCTAAGGGTCTTTCGGTCCTTTCTGGATGCCCCAGGAGGGTACTCTTGTTTCTGAAGGAAGCATTTGATATTGTGATACCAAGGTTTGTCGTCTATGACTGCTTCCATAGTGAAAATGTAAGCGGGCCGTTCAAGGCACATTATGTCAATCTTAGGTAAGTCGTTCCATTGACCTACACTAATCATGGAAGAGAGGGTGGCTAATGCATCAGCCATGTGATTCTCTTCACGAGGGATATGATGAAACTCGATTCTGTTGAAGAATGGTAGCAACCTTCTTGTGTAATCTTTGTAAGGAATCAATCCTGATTGGTATGTGTTCCAATCTCCTTTGATCTGATTGATAACCAGGGCTGGGTCGCCATATACATCCAAGTTCTTGATCCTTAAGTTGGTCGCTTCTTCGAGACCCATGATACAAGCTTCGTATTCGGCCTCGTTGTTTGTGCACTTGAACGTAAGTCTGGAAGTGAAAGGAATATGGGTACCCTGAGGTGTTATGATGATTGCCCCAATTCCGTTTCCATAATGATTGACAGCTCTGTCAAAGATTAGTCCGCATCAGGAACCTGGTTCTGGCCCTTCACTGGGTAGCGGTTCGTCGTAGTCTTTCATTTTTAGATACATGACATCCTCGTCTGGGAAGTCAAATTCGACTGATTCCTGATCGTCAATTGGTTGATGAGCCAAATGATCGGCTAAAACATTTCCCTTGATGCCTTTCTGAGAATGGTACTCGATATCGTACTCTGATAACAACATCTGCCAACGGGCAATCTTTCCCGTGAGAGAAGGCTTTTCAAAGACGTACTTGATTGGATCCATTTCGGAGATTAACCAAGTAGTGTGAAGAATCATATATTGGCGAAGACGTTTGGCTGCCCAAGCCAGAGCACAATAAGTTTTCTCAAGCATAGTGTGCCGAGTCTCACAGTCGGTGAATTTCTTGCTCAAATAGTAAATGGTAGACTCTTTCCTTTTTGTTTCGACCTGCTGGCCAAGTACACAACCCAAAGAGTCTTCCAAGACTGTTAGGTAGATGATCAGTGGGCTTTCTTCCACTGGAGGTGATAGAATCGGTGGGTTCAACAAGTATTCTTTAATACTGTCGAAGGTGGTTTGGCAATCTTCTGTCCAAACGCAGTCCTGATTCTTTTTGAGTAATTTGAAAATCGGCGCGCATGTCGCGGTCATGAGGAATATAAATCTGGAAATGTAATTCAAACGTCCCAAGAATCCCATGACTTTTTTTTCAGTCCGCGGAGAAGGCATTTCTTGAATGGCCTTGACCTTGTCAGGGTCAACCTCAATTCCTTTCTGGATGACGATGAACCCTAGCAGTTTCCCTGAACGGACGTCGAATGTGAATTTGTTGGGATTCAAGCAGAGTTTGTATTTTCTTAACCGCTCAAATAGGTTTGACAGGTGGGTCACATGCTCCTCTTCTGTCTTATATTTGGCAATCATATCATCGACATATACCTCGATTTCCTTGTGTATCATGTCATGAAATAGAGTAGTCATGGCCCGTTGATAGGTTGCCCCGGCGTTCTTCAACCCAAACGGCATTACCTTGTAACAGAAAGTACCCCATGGGGTGATGAAGGAAGTTTTCTCCATGTCTTTCGGTGCAATTTTTATCTGATTATAGCCCGAGAATCCATCCATGAAGGAGAATACTTTGAAATTTGCTATACTGTCAACCAGCATGTCAGTGTGTGGTAAAGGAAAGTCGCCCTTTGGACTAGCCTTGTTTAGATCTCTGTAGTCTACACACATTCTGACCTTTCCATCCTTTTTCGGAACTGGTACTATGTTGGCTAACCATTAAGGATATTCTAATGTGGCGAGGGAACCCGCGTCAATCTGTTTCTGGACTTCCTCTTTGATTTTGATGGCCATGTTGTAATACCCCAAAATTTGCCCTCCCATTCTTCATAGCATTTAGCATGAGCTTTCATTTCATTTCATTGTATTCAAGCATAGAAAAATAAAACATTAAGCATTTAGCATGGCATCTTGCATAAGGGCATGTGATCAGTTGTTTTTCAAAGGTGTGGATCATCCAAAGCAAGAGAATAAGAGCCAAGGGTTTCTCAACAAGCCTCAGGGGTCTATTACATCACATATCATCCCAATTAATCCCACAAGTCATTGAAAGAAGGGAAATCATCAAGAAGATTGGGCAATGCATCACCTCCTATCACAAAAATAGTCAAAATTAGGGTTTTGGATTCAAGTGGTCTCCTAATGAAATTTTGATTCAAACTTGATCTCAATGTTTTCTACATGATATTAAGTGTCTAAGGATGGAAGATTGGCCATTGATTCATTTCAGAAGAGGTTCAATTGATCAGTTGCTTGATAATCAAGAAATTGGGGAAAAAGTCAACTGTGTAGTGAAAAAAGTCAATTCTTAACTTTTAAGGTCAAATTCATGAAATTCAAGTCATATATGTTCATTGGACAAGATTTGATCAAGAAATGATGGAGGAATCATGAAAAATCAAGAAATTACAAAACTGCCAAAAATAAAAACTTTAGGGTTTCCAAAAATGGCAAGTTTGGACCATTTTGCACCCTACTTTGAGGCTCTCTTTCTCTATGATAAAAGCTCCAAACCTCAGGCCCAAGTTGATCCAATTAAAGTTCATGTTCTAAGCTTCAAATCCATATAAAGAACTCTTCCATTGGATCAAAATTGAGTGAGATATGATCCATCAAAGTTTGACAAAACTAGGTCAAAAACCAAGTCATGACCAAGCAAGACCTGGCCCATGCGCCATAATTTTGTTAAACACTTGGTGTACCAAATGTACACCCATTTTTCTCATTTAAGTAAGCTTCAAATGGAAAACTTTCCAACATCAAAGGTGTTCCTTTCCATTCCCTTTACAATGTTCATTTTGAACATTTTTTAATTTGAGCAAGTTATGAGATGATTATGATGCGCCCAAGTTGATGGTGTTATGCTGAAAATCCATAGGTCACATTGCCATGCCATGATTTGTCTTACCACGCCCTTAGTGCAGTTTTGGTTGCATGATTTCTAAGCCATTTTCCATCCTCTTCCAAATCTCATTTCAATCCAAAACCAACATCAAACTTGTTCTATGATCTATCCTCTTTCCAATGACACAAAAACCTCATCAAACCATGCACTAATCATGGAGAAATTCCTTCACAAACCTCCATGTTTCAAGTTGCCAAGAACAGAATGTTTTAACATTGATGTTGTCAAACATTCACACGCATGCTTCATGAATCAGTCACTTTCTTTTCCTCTTTGAGCCAAACATGCTCCTACACACACATACATACATGTTGTGCCATGCATAAAAAAGGAAATGAACAAGCTTACACTACAAGTTTCCTCGCTGCAGCATGCTTCCATCACCACCACTCTTTTCACTTCCCCCTCACCATAACATCATGAACACACCACATCATAGCCAAACCTCTTTTCACTTGCCCCTAACTAACTTGACTCAGTTAGTTAGGGTGCACTCAGTTAACCTACCTTGAACTCACCAAACTGACTCAGTTAACCACCATGGTTCACATTTAACCCAGCCTATAAATTGAAAAAACACTGACAAATTCATTTTCAACTTCACTTTTTCATTCTCATTCCAAACATCTCAAATTCTCTCTGCTCTTTCTCTGAATTTTCTCTCTGTGTGTGCACGATTCTAGCATCTTCGTCATCTACATTCCACCACCATCATCTCCAGAAGGCATTCTTGAAGCAAGAACACACTGAATCAACATCATTCTCCAAGTGAAGCTTCATTGAAACTTTGATTCTCTCTCTGTTCTTCAAGACCTCAAGAACAAGTAGCATTTATTTTGCTTAACAAGTTTAAGAGCTCAAGATATCTCTGGTTTTCTCAACACTTCAAAGTCCTTCACAGTTTCAGGTTTTTTTCTCAACTTGTTTCCACTAAATCTGGCTTGTTTTCATGGTGTTTGTAGCTTACTAGAAGTTGTGTGAGTCCTGGCTAGTTGATAGGCTCATTAGGAGCATAGTTGAAAAATTAGGGCAAAGCTTGTCTCGTTCGATTCTCTCTGATTGTGCATTATTTGTGATATCTAATGGTGGATTCATGATCTACTAAACTTCAGCTTCATTTCTATGTGCATTTTGTGCATTTCTGTGAAAATTGATGACTGTGTGTGGTGGTTGCTCGCCGGAGAAGACGACCGGATGTCTTCTTCGGCCACCTGAATCTTTCTCAGGCCAGAACCCTAGCTCATCCTCAGTTTAAATCCTGACTGTCTGATCGTCGCATCCGATGATCCACAACGTGCCAACGCATTAATGTACACTCCCCCCTCACGTGCATGTTTTTTCTCTGAATGACTTCTATGTGTGGATGTGCATGCTACTTATTGTGGACCTCATCTCTGATTCACTTGATGTGTGTATTTGATTAATGATCTTATCATGAGATTGATCCAACGTTCATTATATTGCAAGCGCATTAAAATAACACATGCCTCTCAAGTGTTTTCTCTTTTCTCATTTTCTGATTTTGACTTGATTACATGTGCGTGTGTGCATCATTATTATCATGTGCTTGCTTCATGGACTGTTGGATACACATGTTTAAGTGATTGATTGCATTGACTGAATTCTGTGGCCATGATTGTATCCACGTGTTTTACTTACATGCACACTATCACACACAATCAAACGTAATTGGAATGGGTTTATAATTGATGTTTGCACCCCCTTGCTGAGCCCAATGTGATTTTTGAACATGAGAATTACTCACGCTGCACCCCCCTTCCCATTTCTTTTTATTTTGTATTTTATTTCACATATTGTTTTGATTTCTTTTTAATAAATACCAAATGATCTCTAAAAATCCCAAATTAATTCCTGTGACATCTTAACATGTTTAAATAATTTCTCTATTTTTTAATTATGACTTTGTGAATTTTTGAGCATTATTTCATATTTTCTTTTCAATTTATTTTTGAAAGCTCTTATTCATTGACACTTGCACTTGCATGATTTCTTTCTCTCATCTCACATCATATTTTTAATTCATTCTTTTTGTATTAATTAGATAACATCTCAAAGTGTCTAAATTTTTTTTTTGATTTTTAAAGTCATTATATCCTACCTTTTGATGTTCATCTTTGCACCTTCTTGTGATGTGTTTCAATGTGACTTTGTTGATTTGTTTGGGCATGTTTCATTTTGATTTTTGCCATGAGCTTTTGATACTTGATTTGATTCTGATTTTAGGTTGTTTAAAGACAATTTTAATGATTCTAATATGTACTTTTGATATTTGTTTAGAGCTTTACATTTGAAGCTATCTTTGTGCATATTCTTATACTTCCTTCTAGTTTAATTTTAATGAGGCACTTGTGCCACTCTTTCTTGTTTGCTTTGTGTGAGTTTAGAGGTTTCATTTAGAAGATTATAGTTCTTTCTTAACTCAATTATAGGTCATGTTGGTTTATACTTGCATTTGGTTTGTGTTTATGCATTTTAATTTACCTTTTTGACATGTTTTCACATCTTGTTTACTCTTGTGCTTAACATGAATTGTGTTTGCATTTGGTATGCCATTTCATTATTTCCATTTGCATTTCACCAATGATATGTGACTGCCCATATACATTCATCAATCATTTTACATGATATGCATTTTTGATACGTAACTTTGTGCATCTTAGTGAAACTTGTTTCTCATTCTTTTCTCTTTCTCATCTCTTCTTCTTACATCATTTCATTTATGAACTACATGATGATTCATAAGTATTGTAAAACCATTCCAAAATGACATTGGTTCTGACTTTAACCTTTCATGAAGTATTAATGCATGATTACTTTTCATATCCACTCATTCTTCATCTACTTCTTTCATAATGCACTTCTTTGTGGTTTTAGGCATTGTTGGTGTACATTTGATTTGTGTTTGATCTCATAGCATTAGAGAACATTCTTATGATGTGCATTATGACCTTAGGCTTTCCTTAACCTTTAAGATGCTTTTACTTTGGTTCTTGACTTGTTTAAGCCTTAGTTGTTCATCTTAACTTGTCTCTTCACTTGGAAATAATTGTACTAACTATTTCAGGGGCTAATGGTAAGTCACTTGAGTGTGGGGATGCATCCACATTCTAACTTCTTCCTTCATCTTTTAATCATTCAAGTTGTATTGTTTAAGCATTTAATGATGTTTTGCTTTCATAATCTTCTTTCTTCCCTCTTAGAAATAACTTAACTTCCATCTTGGAAGTAAGTTGCTTTCTATCTTCTTCTTCTCCTTTCTTTTAGGATTAGATTTCTTAAACCACATTAACCTTAGGATCAACATGTATGATAACATTAAGATTGAGTCTTAGTCTCCCTCATTAGATTTTTACCTTTTCTCGACTATTTGAGTCTCTCTTCTTCTTACCTTAAAACAAAAGTAAAAAACACTTAATAAAGGCATAACAAATATTGTATTTGAGCCTTTCATGGGAGAATGAGATAGTGAGGGATCTTCTCTCACATTCTTAGAATGTTTAGCATACGTCCCGTCCCGGGTTGATATACGAGGCATTCGATCCTACATGAAGGACTTAAATACAATGTGCGTTACAAAACACAAAATAATCAAAACACTTCTTTTATAAAAGACAAAAATAAACAAATAATTCTTCTCTCATCTCTTCACTCATTCCTTAAGGATTCGTCAGGTCCGTTCTACTGCAAACAGGTAACGCCTAAGTCTCCCTACAGCGAGCTGCAACACCTAATTGTTGGGACGCGAACTCTGACGTTTCCACTAAAAAACACAAACAAAGCGACCCTCGTTGAGGGGAACTACGTCGCTCTGATTCTCATGTTCCCGATGAGATACGTAGGCAGTGGGGTAGGGCCCATTCGAGCACTTATTTTATTTTCCCTACATTTGTTTCTCGTTCTCTTTCCATTATTTTTCCAATTTCCTACACCCTTTGATCGAACAACAAGCGTGGATCCCGTCGGGTACGATGGACGCATGGGGGTGCTAATACCTTTCCCTCGCGTAACCGACTCCCGAACCCAGTTCTCTTAGTCGCAAGACCATGCTCTTTCCTTTCCCCCAGGTTTATGCAGTGTTTCCTTTCCCTATCTTGGGATAAATACACATTGCTGGCGACTCTGTTTCGGTGCCACTTTCGCGTTTGTACTTGGATGAAAATCCCGGGAACGACAGCTGGCGACTCTGCTGGGGACGAACCCAGAATCTCTGGTTTCCTTAGCAAGTCAATCCTAACGCTTGTCTGTTTTTCTTTCATTAGGTGTTTACTTTGTTGTTGTACTTACTGTTTTTACTGTATTGCTATTTACTGCATTATTGCCTTACTGTACATTACTGTATTTACATTACATATCATTGTTATACTGGACTGTGCTGTGCTGGTTTTCTGTTTGGCGGGATGGGTATTCTGAGAGATAAGCCCATTACACAGGCTTAGGTACATACATAGGACTAGAGTGGACGGTAGTGTGGCCTACGTAGCGTCTTGTTATGTATGGTTTACACGAAATCCACAGCCAGATGAGGTTTTCTTGGGAGATGTTTTGATTTGCGCGTCCTGTGCATTTCAGGGTGTTGACCTAGAAACCTGTCGACTCTGGTGACCGATCATTGAGGACCTTAGTGGAAACCTCCTTCTTTAGTGGTGACAGTGGCAGACCACATTCTGTGGAAAACCCATTCGCACCCGAGGGCCCACTTTGGAACTTGCATAGGATGACCTTTATTTTTGGGGAATCAGTGGACGATCTCTTTGTTTGGCGATAACATTGTATCCTACGGGCTGAATGTGCTATTGCTTCTCAAAATAGAGAATCCGAAACTGAGGAACCGCTGTTCTAGTACCCACATGTGAGTATGGGCGGGTGTTTACAGGTTTACAGGTGACCATGCCTCCCACATACCCTGATACTCTGATATTTTCTCAGACAGATGATGTAACTTGTTACAGTCAGTGGGCAGTATTATTCTCAGACTTGTACAAACACTGTGCACACAGTCCAGCACAGACACAGAGCACGCTGATCACACGCCCTTTTGCATTGCATTATCATGTCATAACATTCATGTTTGTCATTTACAGGTGCTTATTACACTTCTGATTCCAATTAATGGGCTCGACAAAGACAGTTCTCGAGAGAAAACGCAATGTTGCCTACAAGTTCCCAGAACCTGCTTTGGATTTACTGCATAAGGTGATAGCCATGGCTGACCCAGGTATTCTTGTCAACTTCCAGAAGAAATATGGGAAATTGGTTGAGATGGTCCGCAGAATCACGCAGTATGAACATGATGCTCTTCACATGTTGCTGCAGTTTTATGAGACTTCGTTGAGATGTTTTCTTTTTCCTGATTACATTTTGATGCCTACTTTGGAGGAGTTCTCATTTATTTTGGGAATTCCGGTCGAATCAGCAGTGCCTTTCTTTTCTGGTAGTCATCCTAGCATAGAAGAGGTTGCGACTGCGGTACAGGTGAAAGAATCAGTGTTAAAAGGGAACGTGGCTATCAAAAATGGGGTCAAAGGTTTTCACTTAGCCTTTCTTACTGACCAGGCTCAAGAGGCTGCTGAAGCAAAGGATTGGGCAGTTTACAACTCCATCCTGGCTTTGTGCATCTACGGCATTATTCTTTTCCCTAATCAATAAGATTTTGTGGATATGTAGGCTATAAGAGTTTTTATTCTCAAAAATCCGGTTCCCACTTTGTTAGGAGATTTTTACTACTCGGTGCATTTCAAGAATGAAAAAAGAAGGGGAGGACCTGTCAATTGTTGCACGCCACTTTTATCTCGTTGGTTTTTGAAACATTTACCTCAGGCAGGTGCTTTTGTAGAGACAAAGGATTCCTTAAAATGGTCCAAGCAGATAATGGGATTAACTGCTGATAACATCGTCTGGTTCGATCGTAAGTTGATGGGTATAGAGATTATCGCCAGTTGTGGGAACTTTCCCAATGTGCCTCTAATCAGCAGGAAAGGGGGAATTAACTATAACCAGATCCTGGCTATTAGATAGTTTGGATATGCTTCCAGGTCTCCTCCCACAAATCAATTTGTTGAGAAATCTTTGTTTTTTACAGGGACTGAAAATGAGGAAATGTTGCAAGAAATTGTGAATGCTTGGGGTCACCAGCATAGAACAGGAAAAACGGTTTTTAGAAAGATGGATTGTAGATCTTACCCTGAGTATGAAAGATGGCTTGAAATGAAGGTGAACGAGTTGCTCTTGCCTTTTTCAAGGGAACCCCCTCTCTATCCTATAATGCAAGAGCAACCTACCATGATAGCCATTGAGGAGTTTGACAAGCTGCAGAAGTTGGTAAAGGAGCTTCGGGTGGAGAATTCAGATCTGAGTAGTCTTCTTCAAAACGCTTTACACGCCAACAAAGAATTGGAGCACAAAGCTCAAGATGCCGAAAGAATCTTAGCTGCAAGAGAAGAGGATTTCGCCGAAAGAGCCCAATACTTCCAGAAAGTTAGTAAAGGTGCCGATGCTGCCACTCAAGCTCATAAGAAGACCAAACAGACTTTAGCTCAGACCAAGGACATGCTAACCAAGCTTCAGCAAGCCTGGGATGAGGTTAGGATCGAAAATGCAGAGTTGCAAGAACAGCTGAAGACCAAGGATGATGAGCTCAAAAAGGCACATGAACAACGGAGAAAGGTGAAAGTCAAGAGCAATTGGTAAGCACTAGAGAGGTGCCGAGGACTTCTAAAAGTGAGCTTGAAGAGGCCAGGGTAGATGTGGAGAAACTCAAGATACAAGCCAGCGTGAAGAGGCAGAAAGGGGTTTGTGATGATGAAGCTCTCCTGATGCATATGGGTTCACTGACCGAGGCTCTCATGAAAAGAGATGTTCTGATCAAGGAGTTAATTGAAAGACCAAACCACCAGCGTACCCGCATACTCTTCGAGGAGGTCAAGTATTCAAGTGATAAGTTGAAGGATTTAGAGTTGTCAGATTGACAGTTTGTTTATTTCTCTTGATGTAATTTTGTTGATGGATATCATCAGGCTTGTTGATAAATCCACCTTTTTGATGTATGATGAACACCGTATGTATGTTTCTTCTTGAGTGGAATGAGCAGGTTATTCAGAAATGTTCCTCTGGTTGTTATTTGTACACGAGCACATAATCACGGCACGTCTCTTCATATCACGATTTCTGATCTTCAGGTTTTGTGGTTAAGATTGGAATCAGAGTGTAGAGCACCTCGGAAGTGATAAACATGGCTTTGCATTGCATGGCATATCATTTTGCATTTTTTTGCTTGCTTTTCAGGTACTCGTGGCAGGGTCTCTAACCTTTATTTGGTTTCAGGCATTATATCTGAGAATCACGTTCACCGATACGCAACTCGTAGGAATCAAGCAAGGATTATGGATCAAATGTAGAATGATTTGGATGAGATGAGGGCACGCATGGACCAGTTCATGACTCTCATGACTGGTATGGCACAGACTCAAGAGAGATTGAGACTTCTGGTCGAGCGTCCAGAAAACACGCCTGAAGGTAATCAAGTTGACAATTTACAGACAAGGGGCACTCCTCCTCCTGTTGGCAACCCTCCTCCTGTTGGTAATTTGGGTAATGGAAATGGCAGAAATGTTGGCGGTGTTCAGGAAGATGTTTAAGAAGACCAATTCACCCTACTGGATGCTGATATGGGTAATCGTAGTGACAGAAGGTATGATGAGCTGGCTGAGACGATCCGGGCTATAGAGTGCAAGAATTCTCTAGGCATTGATGTTACTAATCTGGGTTTGGTACCAGGAGTCAGAATTCCTCCAAATTTCAAGCCGCCCACTTTTGATAAATATCATGGCAATACATGTCCCCAGACACATATTCAGGCTTATTTCGGGAGGATCTCAGCCCACACTGATGATGAGAAGTTATGGATGCATTACTTTCAAGACAGTTTGGCCGGAGCTTCATTGACGTGGTACATGAAATTGAACAGAGCTGCTGTGAGAAGCTGGAAAGATCTGGCAGAAGTGTTTCTGAAGTAGTACCAGTATAATATAGACATGGCTCCCAACCGCACTCAACTGCAAGGGTTGTCACAGAATGCTAAGGAAAGTTTCAAGGAATACGCTCAAAGGTGGAGGGAAATGGCTGCCCAGGTTCAACCTCCTTTGCTGGATAGAGAAATGGAAGATATGTTTATGGGCACCCTGCAAGGGGCATATCTTGAAAGATTGGCTGCTTGTCCATCGACCAGATTTTCTGATATTGTGATTGCCGGAGAAAGGATCGAGAGTCTGTTGAAACTCGGGAAGATACAAGATGTAAGTGGGGGCTGGCTCTTTTGGAACAAAGAAACCCTTTGCTAATGGTCAGAAAATAAGAGAAGGTGATACAAATGCTGTGTATAGAGGACGGGGAAGAGGACGTTCTCAGGCTTATCACCAAGTAGGTGCAGTGACGATCCCAACACCGTCTGTTCAGCAACAACAGACACAACAGCAAGCTCAGCAGCAATAGCAACAACCTCCTTTCCAGCAAAGGTCTAGGCAGAGGGACCGTAAGATTGACCCTCTCCCTATGACTTATTCAGCATTGTTACCTCAGTTGCTCCAATTGAAGTTGGTTGAGCTTCGTACTATGAGACCTCCTGCTGCTGGCAACTTGCCACCTAACTTTGATGTTAACGCTCGCTGTGATTTCCACTCAGGTGATCAGGGGCATACCACTGAAAAGTGTTGGGCATTTCAGAATAAGGTGCAAGACTTGATCGATGCTAAAGCAATCAATTTCTCTCGGCCTCTTAATGTTATCCAGAACCCCATGCCTAATCATGGCGGGGCAGATGTGCACGCTATTGAGGATGGAAAGAGATTGAACTTGGTGGCAGATAACAGTCAGGTGAAGACATCATTGTTGGTTGTGAAGGATCGACTGTTGAAGGGACAGGTGTTCCAGGGTTGTGATCAAGATTGTGTTGAGTGTATGGGCTAAGAGAATGGCTCTGATAAATTGAGAGTCGGTTTGCAGAGTCTGATTAATGAGGGCCGTCTACAGTTTGACTGGGTTGTGAAAGATATTGATGAGGTGTCAACTGTGACGATTTATTATACTCCCGCTGAAATTTAGGTGCCTACAAGTACAGATCCTGTAGCAAGTGTTGTACAAGAAAGATCCAGTCTTGTTACTATCACGGTGCTAGGACCAGTTCCGTTTACATCTACGAAAGCAATCCCATGGCACTATGGGGCAGACATGTATTATGAAGGGAAAAGGCAGGAAGTCGGGACATCAGCCAGTTCAAATATTGATAATGTGGGTGGTGTAGGTGACTTTACCAGGAGTGGAAGGTTGTTCGCTCCCCAAACTTTGCGCAGTGATAAAGAAGTTGAGGCTGCGGCAAAAGCTAAAGGAAAACAGGTGGTCGAGAGTGTGCTTGTGCTTGAAACAGAGACCAAGATTACCTTTGACAACGAGGTAGAAGAGTTTATGAGGATAATAAAGAAAAGTGATTATAAAATTGTCGATCAATTGAACCAAACGCCCTCGAAAATCTCAATTTTGTCATTGTTGATGTGTTCTGATGTGCACCGAGAAGCTTTGCTAAAAGTGTTGAAGAGAGCCTATGTTCCACAGGAAATTATCGTCAATCAGCTTGAGGGTGTGATTTCTAATGTCAATGTCAGCCACAGATTGGATTTCACAAGTAGAGACTTGACTTCTGAAGGAAGAAACCACAACAAAGCTTTGCACATTACAATGGAGTGCAGGGGTGCAGTGTTGTCTCACGTGTTGGTAGACACTGGTTCCTCGCTCAATGTCTTGCCTAAGAAGGCGCTGATGAAGTTAGAGGTTGATGGATTGATTTTAAGGCCAAGTGATTTGGTTGTTAGAGCGTTCGATGGGACGAAAAGATCTGTGTTTGGTGAAGTAGAATTACCTGTGCAAATTGGACCGTAAGTGTTCAAATCTACATTCCACGTGATGGATATACAGCCTGCTTATAGCTGCTTATTAGGCCGCCCTTGGATTCATGCGGCCGGGGCTGTTACATCCACATTACATCAGAAGCTGAAATACGAGTTCGAGGGACAAGTAGTGACCGTGTGTGGTGAAGAGGACATTTTTGTCAGTCATTTCTCCACGTTCAAGTATGTTGAGATGGATGGGGAAATTCACGAAATGCTTTGCTAGTTGTTTGAAGCAATGAATATTGATAAAGTGCCTAAATCTGCCCCTACACCAGATAGAGCCGGCACGTCCATTTCATCTTATAAGCAAGCTGTCGAGGTTGTTAGAGCAGGTAATGCCCAAGGCTGGGGCAAGCTGATAGAGACACCAATGAAGGAGGACAAGTTTGGTATTGGCTATCAACCCTCTATGACTTCAGTTGCAGAGAACAGTGGACCCATCACTTTCAGTAGTGGGGGAATCATATATACAGATCAATCTTGTGCGGCTACAGAAGATGGCCCTGACAGTGACTGTGACTTGGATAATTGGGTACGCCCACGTGCTCTGGGACAACAATTGCAGAACTGGTCCGTTGAAGAAGTCGTTCAAGTTACTCTTCAAACAGAGTAATTTTCTTTGTTTTTCTAATCATAATGCATGTTAAAATCTTGCGCTCTGCCCAAGGCGTATAGATTCATTTGTAGGGCCACCTTGTTTTCATTTGCAGTTTTAATCATCAATAAAGGACGTTTTGCATTCAAATTTTGTTCTCTGTCTTTCATTTTTACTTTTGCACAAAAAAATTAATATGGAAATGTTTAGTTTCTTTTTGTTTTAAAAATAAATTCTAAAATAAAGCATGAACCCGTTCGTGCAGACTTGATCCTCCGGATTCCATTGATAACGGTTCTGCTATGGCTATGTATGACTTTGACAAACCGATTTATCAAGCCGAAGAAGGGGATGAGAAGGGCTGTGAACTCCCCGAGGAACTGGCCAGATTGTTAAAACAAGAGGAAAGGGTCATCCAACCTCATCAAGAGACTATACAGATCATCAATATTGGTACCGAGGATGCTAAGAAAGAGATCAAGATTGGCGCCAGCCTGCAAGCAGATGTGAAGAAAGCTTTGACTGAAATGTTGTGTGAATATGTTGATATCTTCGCCTAGTCATATCAAGACATGCCAGGGTTGGATACTGATATTGTGGTGCACAGGCTACCATTGAGAGAAGAATGCCCGCCAGTCAAGCAGAAACTTCGTCGGACTCATCCTGATATGGCTATAAAGATCAAAGAAGAAGTTCAGAAGCAGTGGGACGCAGGGTTTCTTGCTGTGACTAATTATCCTCCCTGGGTAGCCAACATCGTGTCGGTACCAAAGAAAGACGGAAGGTGATAATGTGTGTGGATTATCGAGATCTTAACAAAGCTAGTCCGAAAGATGATTTTCCACTACCCCACATCGATGTGCTGGTTGACAATACAGCTCAGTTTTCAGTGTTCTCGTTTATGGACGGTTTCTCCGGGTTCAACCAGATCAAGATGGCACCTGAGGATATGGAGAAGACCACGTTCATTACCCCATGGGGTACATACTGTTATAAGGTGATGCCTTTTGGGTTGAAAAACGCAGGGGTAACGTATCAGCGGGCAATGGTAACATTATTCCATGACTTGATTCACAAAGAGATTGAATGTTATGTGGATGACATGATTGCCAAGTCACGAACGGGGGAAGAACATCTGATTAACTTGAAAAAGTTGTTTGAAAGGTTGAGAAAGTTCCGTTTAAGGTTGAATCCGAACAAGTGCACTTTCGGGGTGCGTTCTGAAAAGCTGCTGGGTTTCATTGTGAGTGAAAAAGGGATTGAGGTTGATTCTGCCAAAGTGAAAGCAATACAAGACATGCCTGAACCGAGAACAGAAAAAGAGGTTCGTGGTTTTCTGGGTAGATTGAACTACATTGCAAGGTTCATATCTCACCTAACAGCCACATGCGAACCAATATTCAAACTGCTAAGAAAAGATCAAACGGTCATGTGGAATGACGATTGCCAATTGGCATTCGATAAAATAAAAGAATATTTGCAGGAACCTCCAATCCTCATGCCTCTAGTTTCAGGAAGACCTTTGATAATGTATTTAACAGTGCTTGAAGGTTCTATGGGTTGTGTTCTTGGTTAACACGACGAGACAGGTAGGAAGGAGCATGCTATCTACTACCTGAGCAAAAAGTTCAATGACTGCGAATCCCGATACTCAATGCTTGAGAAGACATGTTGTGCACTTGTATAGGCTGCTAAGCGATTGAGGCAGTATATGATCAGGCACACAACTTTGTTGATTTCAAAAATGGATCCTATCAAATACATTTTTGAGAAACCAGCACTAACAGGCAGAGTTGCACGGTGGCAAATGGTTTTGACAGAATATGATATCCAGTATACTTATCAAAAGGCCATCAAAGGAAGTATCTTGTCAGACTATCTTGCGCAACAGCCGATTGATGATTACCAACCCATGAAGTTTGATTTCCCTGATGAGGACATCATGTTTCTCAAAGCTAAAGATTGCGAGGAACCACTCCCGGAGGAGCGGCCAGACCCTGAATCCAAATGGAGTTTGATGTTTGATGGGGCTGTCAATATGAATGGGTGCAGAGTTGGAGCAGTTCTTATCACGCCGGAAGGTGTTCATATGCCTTTCACTGCCCGAATAACTTTCGGATGCACCAACAATGAAGCGGAGTATGAAGCTTGTATAATGGGGATCGAGGAGGCGATTAATTTGCAAATTAAGACCCTCGATATCTTCGGTGATTCAGCTTTGGTAATTAATCAAGTGAAAGGGAGTTGGTACATGCACCAAGCGAATCTGGTTCCGTATAGAGACTATACAAGGAGATTGTTGACATTTTTCACAATAGTGAAGCTGTACCATATTCCTTGAGATGAGAATAAGTTTGCTGATGCCTTGACCACATTGTCTTCCATGATCAAAGTGCAAAGGTGGAACCATGTACCTAAAATTGAAGTGTCTCGTCTTGACAGACCTGTATTTGTGTTTGCTGTTAATGCAACATCTGATGACAAGCCATGGTTTCATGACATCAAGTGTTTCTTGAAAAGTCAAGAGTATCCGCCTGGGGCATCTACTAAAGATAAGAAGACGTTGAGAAGGTTGTCTGGTGGTTTCTTCTTGAATCAAGATGACGTGCTGTATAAACGGAATTTTGACATGGTTCTGCTCAGATGCGTGGATAGACACGAAGCAGACTTGTTAATGCAGGAAGTACATGAAGGCTCTTTCGGTACCCATGCCGGAGGACACGCAATGGCAAAGAAACTATTGAGGTCGGGGTATTACTGGTTGACAATGGAGGCAGATTGTTGCAAGTACACCCGCAAGTGTCACAAATGCCAGATTTATGCAGACAAAGTGCATGTTCCTCCAAATCCGTTGAGTGACATGTCCTCTCCTTGGCCCTTTGCCATGTGGGGCATTGACATGATCGGAAAGATTGAGCCTACTGCTTCAAACGGCCATCGTTTCATCTTGGTCGCCATTGATTATTTCACTAAATGGGTTGAAACAGCATCTTATGCCAACGTCACTAAACAGGTGGTAGCTCATTTCCTGAAACGGGATATCATTTGTCGCTACGGAGTGACCGAGAGAATCATTACTGATAATGGTTCTAATCTGAACAACAAAATGATGGCTGAGCTGTGCCGGGACTTCAAAATTGAGCATCACAATTCTTCTCCGTATCGTCCAAAGATGAATGGCGCTGTGGAGGCGGCCAACAAGAATATTAAGAAGATTGTGTAGAAAATGGTTGTCACATATAAAGATTGGCATGAGATGCTGCCGTTCGCTTTGCATGGGTACCGAACGTCAGTACGCATGTCCACTGGGTAACACCATTCTCACTTGTATATGGTATGGAGGCAGTACTACCGGTTGAAGTTGAGATTCCATCCCTCAGAGTCATGATGGATGTCCGGTTAGACGAAGCTGAATGGGTTCGTGCCAGATTTAATCAGTTGAGCCTTATTGAAGAGAAATGACTGGCAGCTGTGTGTCATGGGCAGTTATACCAGCGGAGGATGAAGCAGGCATTTGACCAAAAGGTACGTCCTCGGGTTTACAAAGTGGGAGATGTGGTACTCAAAAGGATCCTTCCTCCTAGTACAGACCACTGGGGTAAATGGACTCCCAACTATGAAGGTCCATTCGTGATTAAAAAGGTCTTCTCGGGCAGAGCCTTGTTACTTACAACCATGGACGACGAAGACTTTTCATCCCCTGTCAACTCAGACGTAGTCAAAAAATACTTAACATAACTAGACCCGCTGGAAAAAAAAGAGAGAAGTCCAGGCAAAAAAGGGGATCTCGGCGAACAATAAAAATAGAATAAAAAGGTTCGGGCAAAAATTAGGGATATAAAATAAAAAAATTTGTACACCCGGTGAGTTGAAAATCCGCAAGGACAACTCAGGCAAAAAAGGGTATCCCGGTGGATTGAAAACCCGAAAGGGCGGTCCACGCAAAAGAGGGATTTAAGCGAATGATTACGGTCTGAGTTATCTGTACTCCATCACCGTTTCAGCAATTGACTTTCCAAAGGGTAGGAATCATCCTAATCACTCCTCAGAAGGCAAGGTCGGGGAGTCTTGAAGACATACTGGCCATAGCAGAATTGAAACTCAGTGGAATGTCATTTTCACATTGCCATTAGGATAGTTTCTTTTCTCAATTTACAGCAATCTCCTCTTTCCAGGGTTTGCTTCCCAATTGTACTTGCCTATTCGGGGCTTTTCAATCAATAAATTAAATTTCAGTCAAAAGCTTCTTATTTTGTTTTTATTGCTTTGTTTGCAAAAACGTCCTAATTTTTTGATAAAACATTGCATTTGAAAACACTGTGGCCTTACAAATAACATGCGCAGAAAAACATTTAAAATCACTTTGAATGTTGAGTAATCCTGGATGGTGGATTTAAACCACGCAATATCCTGGGGCATGTGTGCATATTCTTTTGTTGCAGGTAACAGGTGCAAGTCCTCTAAGCAGGGATCATGTCTTCTAGACGAGGAATCACTTACCCCCATGCAGAAGACTGGGGCAGACAGGTTCAAGAAAAGGTTCACATATCACCTTTTGTCACAATGTTTACTGATTGAGTCCATCTTTGACCGACGATCGCTCGTGGCGATTCGATATCGACAAGTTAATCTCAACTGGGTATTGTTGTATCTTATTAAGTTGATTCTCTTATTCAGTACTTCCAACAGCTACAAGCTTTTCTGTGTCGATAACGGTTGTAAATTCCCTAGTAGTGCTGCCTCGCTGTTAATGTTCAAGACTCAACGAGTGTCCGTGAGTTTGAAGATGCCAAGTCTTCTGTAAAATCCTCTTGGGACGATTTCTTCAGATAAGCTTTGTAGCTTGGGGCAAAAAGCGTGTTTGTGACCCTCCCGAGCATGGGGCATCATGAAATTACCCAGCGAGATGTGTTCCAGATCTATTATCTCCAGTAGAGTGTCTAGCTCAAGTCTCAGCATTTGTCTAAGAGTTTGAAGATGTGTGGTCTTCTGTAAAATCCTCTTAAGGGACGTTCCCCAGCGAGAGACGCTTTGAAGCAATTCTCCCCAGTAGAGTTTGTTGTCAACTCATTATCCCCAGTGGAGTCGTCGAACGAAAGGTTGCCTAGCATGGGACGTTGTGGCTCTTATCCTAAGCTCGACAGTTATATTCCTCAGAAGATTACCATACATTTGCTTGATGTTCCCCAACAGATCTCTAGGGACTCTTTCTCAGCATGTTGCAACAGAATGTCTTCTAACTAGGATTTGTGTATCCCCAAAGGAATAGTTCCGATCCCCAGCAAGATCGTGTCTTTGGTAGTTGTATTCCCCAAAGAGTTCAGCATTGAATCTTGTCAACAGTACTCCCCAGCTGAGTTGTTTTTCTTCCCCGCAAAAGTTTAGCAGGTCAACAGAATCTCTTCCTCAACAGAGTGTTAGAATATTCTCCTCGGGTTTGATAGATCCCCAAGCAGAGTTTTAATGACTTGTCTTCCTTGGCAGAGTGTTAGTACATTCTTCCCCTAGCCAAGTCAAAAAATTCTCATCCCCAGCGGAGTTGCTATGACCAGAATTCGCCCTAGTCAGATGAAGTAGTTCCTGGCAGAGTCATCATTCACCATATTTCAAAGTACAATTTATTTTTGGCAAGCGTGACAATTCGAAGCAAACAGATTGTTCCTTCATTCTCCAATAGAGATACCATCCTTGTAGGAGTCTCTAATGTCAAATCATTGATCATTGTTCCTCAGCAGAGTCAGCAGAGGTGTCTAACATGCATGCAGAGCATTATCCAGTATTGGAATCAGCAAAGTCCAACAGTAGATTGGAAAAAGTCCATCCAAGGGTGGCAAAGCAAGGCAAAGTCCAACGGTAGATTGGCAAAAGTCCATCCAAGGGTGGAAAATCAGCTGCAAAGTCCAACCGTAGATTGGCAAAAGTCCATCCAAGGGTGGCAAAGCAAGGAAAAGTCCAACCGTAGATTGGAAAAAGTCCATCCAAGGGTGGCAAATTAACTGCAAGTCCAACCGTAGATTGGCAAAAGTCCACCCGCAGTGTGGCAAGTCAGTAGTCGTCTGACTCCATTCAAAAAGACAATTTAAAGTCCAACCGTAGATTGGCGAAAGTCCACCCGCAGTGTGGCAAGTCAGTAGTCGTCTGACTCCATTCAAAAAGACAGTTTAAAGTCCAACCGTAGATTGGCGAAAGTCCACCCGTAGTGTGGCAGGCCAGTAGTCGTCTGGCGTTGTACAAAAGACATTGTTAAAGTCCACCCGTAGTGTGGCAGGCCAGTAGTCGTCTGGCGTTGTACAAAAGACATTGCTAAAGTCCACCCGTAGTGTGGCAGGCCAGTAGCCGTCTGACCTTGTACAAAAGACGGTGCTAAAGTCCACTTGTAGTGTGGCAAGCCAGTAGTCGTCTGGCGTTGTGCTAAAAGATATCCCTTCAGCATTATTCTTCATCATCAGAGTTTTATTCAAGCAAAGTTCATTCGGTTGGGTTTATATCCCTTTTCTTCTTCTCCACAAAGTGCAAATTTTCTGGTTATTTTCGGTATTCAATCCCTCCATACCTTGAAAGTCTGACAGCAATCGCTATCATCCATTCAGGTCTACAGTGATTGAATAGGGGCAGCTGTAATACCCCAAAATTTTCCCTCCCATTCTTCATAGCATTTAACATGAGCTTTCATTTCATTTCATTGCATTCAAGCATAGAAAAATAAAACATTAAGCATTTAGCATGGCATCTTGCATAAGGGCATGTGATTAGTTGTTTTTCAAAGGTGTAGATCATCCAAAGCAAGAGAATAAGAGCCAAGGATTTATCAACAAGCCTCAGGGGTCTATTACATCACATATCATCCCAATTGATCCCACAAGTCATTGAAAGAAGGGAAATCATCAAGAAGATTGGGCAATGCATCACCTCCTATCACAAAAATAGTCAAAATTAGGGTTTTGGATTCAAGTGGTCTCCTGATGAAATTTTGATTCAAACTTGATCTCAATGTTTTCTACATGATATTAAGTTTCTAAGTATGGAAGATTGGCCATTGATTCATTTCAGAAGAGGTTCAATTGATCAGTTGCTTGATAATCAAGAAATTGGGGAAAAAGTCAACTGTGCAGTGAAAAAAGTCAATTCTTGACTTTTTAAGGTCAAATTCATGAAATTCAAGTCATATATGTTCATTGGACAAGATTTGATCAAGAAATGATGGAGGAATCATGAAAAATCAAGAAATTACAAAACTGCCAAAAATAAAAACTTTAGGGTTTCCAAAAATGGCAAGTTTGGACCATTTTGTACCCTACTTTGAGGCTCTTTTTCTCCATGATAAAAGCTCCAAACCTCAGGCCCAAGTTGATCCAATTAAAGTTCATGTTCTAAGCTTCAAATCCATATAAATAACTCTTCCATTGGATCAAAATTGAGTGAGATATGATCCATCAAAGTTTGACAAAACTATGTCAAAAACCAAGTCATGACCAAGCAAGACCTGGCCCATGCGCCATAATTTTGTCAAACACTTGGTGTGCCAAATGTCCACCCATTTTTCTCATTGAAGTAAGCTTCAAATGGAAAACTTTCCAACATCAAAGTTGTTCCTTTCCATGCCCTCTACAATGTTCATGTTGGACATTTTTTAATTTGAGCAAGTTATGAGATGATTATGATGGGCCCAAGTTGATGGTGTTATACTGAAAATCCATAGGTCACATTGCCATGCCATGATTTGTCTTGCCACGCCCTTAGTACAGTTTTGGTTGCATGATTTCTAAGCCATTTTCCTTCCTCTTCCAAACCTCATTTCAATCCAAAACCAACATCAAACTTGTTCTATGATCTATCCTCTTTCCAATGACACAAAAACCTCATCAAACCATGCACTAATCATGGAGAAATTCCTTCACAAACCTCCATGTTTCAAGCTGCCAAGAACAGAATGTTTTAACATTGATGTTGTCAAACATTCACACGCATGCTTCATGAATCAGTCACTTTCTTTTCCTCTTTGAGCCAAACATGCTCCTACACATACATACATACATGTTGTGCCATGCATAAAAAAGGAAATGAACAAGCTTACACTACAAGTTTCCTCGCTACAGCATGCTTCCATCACCACCACTCTTTTCACTTCCACCTCACCATAACATCATGAACACACCACACCATAGCCAAACCTCTTTTCACTCGCCCCTAACTAACTTGACTCAGTTAGTTAGGGTGCACTCAGTTAACCTACCTTGAACTCACCAAACTGACTCAGTTAACCACCATGGTTCACATTTAACCCAGCCTATAAATTGAAAACACACTGACAAATTCATTTTCAACTTCACTTTTCATTCTCATTCTAAACATCTCAAATTCTCTCTGCTCTTTCTCTGAATTTTCTCTCTCTCTCTCTGTGCACGATTCTAGCATCCTCTTCATCTACATTCCACCACCATCATCTCCAGAAGGCATTCTTGAAGCAAGAACACACTGAATCAACATCATTCTCCAAGTGAAGCTTCATTGAAACTTTGATTCTCTCTCTGTTCTTCAAGACCTCAAGAACAAGTAGCATTTATTTTTCTCAACAAGCTCAAGAGCTCAAGATATCTCTAGTTTTCTCAACACTTCAAAGTCCTTCACAGTTTCGAGTTTTTTTTTCTCAACTTGTTTCCTATAAATATGGCTTGTTTTCATGGCGTTTGTAGCTTACTAGAAGTTGTGTGAGTCCTGGCTAGTTGATAGGCTCATTAGGAGCATAGTTGAAAAAATAGGGCAAAGCTTGTCTCGTTCGATTCTCTCTGATTGTGCATTATTTGTGAAATCTAATGGTGGATTCATGATCTACTCAACTCCAACTTCATTTCTATGTACATTTTGTGCATTTCTGTGAAAATTGATGACTGTGTGTGGTGGTTGCTCGCCGGAGTAGACGACCGGAGGTCTTCTCCGACCACCTGAATCTTTCTCAGGCCAGAACCCTAGCTCATCCTCAGTTTAAATCCTGACCGTCTGATCGTCGCATCCGATGATCCACAACGTGCCAACGCATTAATGCATACTCTCCCCCTCACGTGCATATTTTTTCTCTGAATGACTTCTATGTGTGGATGTGCATGCTACTTATTGTGGACCTCATCTCTGATTCACTTGATGTGTGTATTTGATTAATGATCTTTTCATGAGATTGATCCAACGTTCATTATATTGCCAGCGCATTAAAATAACACATGCCTCTCACGTGTTTTCTATTTTCTCATTTTCTGATTTTGACTTGATTACATGTGTGTGTGTGCATCATTATTATCATGTGCTTGCTTCATGGACTGTTGGATACACATGTTTAAGTGATTGATTGCATTGACTGAATACTGTGGCCATGATTGTATCCACGTGTTTGACTTACATGCACACTATCACACACAATCACACGTAATTGGACTGGGTTTATAATTGATGTTTGCACCCCCTTGCTGAGCCCAATGTGATTTTTGAACATGAGAATTACTCACGCTGCACCCCCTTCCCATTTCTTTTTATTTTGTATTTTATTTCACATATTGTTTTGATTTCTTTTTAATAAATACCAAATGATCTCTAAAAATCCCAAATTAATTCTTGTGACATCTTAACATGTTTAAATAATTTCTCTATTTTTTAATTCTGACTTTGTGAATTTTTGAGCGTTATTTCATATTTTCTTTTCAATTTCTTTTTGAATGCTCTTATTCATTGACACTTGAACTTGCATGATTTCTTTCTCTCATCTCACATCATATTTTTGATTCATTCTTTTTGTATTAATTAGATAACATCTCAAAGTGTCTAAAACAATTTTTTTTTGATTTTTAAAGTCATTATGTCCTACCTTTTGATGTTCATCTTGGCACCTTCTTGTGATGTTTTTCAATATGATTTTGTTGATTTGTTTGGGCATGTTTCATTTTGATTTTTGCCTGAGCTTTTAATACTTGATTTGCTTCTGATTTTAGGTTGTTTAAAGACAATTTTCATGATTCTAATATGTACTTTTGATATTTGTTTAGAGCTTTACATTTAAGGCTATCTTTGTGCATATTCTTATACTTCCTTCTAGTTTAATTTTAATGAGGCACTTGTGCCACCCTTTCTTGTTTGCTTTGTGTGAGTTTAGAGATTTCATTTAGAAGATTATAGTTCTTTCTTAACTCAATTATAGGTCATGTTTGTTTATACTTGCATTTGGTTTGTGTTTATGCATTTTAATTTACCTTTTTGACATGTTTTCACATCTTGTTTACTCTTGTGCTTAACATGAATTGTGTTTGCATTTGGTATGCCATTTCATTATTTCCATTTGCATTTCACCAATGATATGTGACTGCCCATATACATTCATCAATCATTTTACATGATATGCATTTTTGATACGTAACTTTGTGCATCTTAGTGAAACTTGTTTCTCATTCTTTTCTCTTTCTCATCTCTTCTTCTTACATCATTTCATTTATGAACTACATGATGATTTATAAGTATTGTAAAACCATTCCTAAATGACATTGGTTTTGACTTTAACCTTTCATGAAGTATTAATGCATGATCACTTTGCATATCCACTCATTCTTCATCTACTTCTTTCATAATGCATTTCTTTGTGGTTTAAGGCATTGTTGGTGTACATTTGATTTGTGTTTGATCTCATAGCATTAGAGAACATTCTTATGATGTGCATTCTGACCTTAGGCTTTCCTTAACCTTTAAGATGCTTTTACTTTGGTTCTTGACTTGTTTAAGCCTTACTTGTTCATCTTAACTTGTCTCTTCACTTGGAAATAATTGTACTAACTATTTCAGGGGCTAATGGTAAGTCACTTGAGTGTGGGGATGCATCCACATTCTAACTTCTTCCTTCATCTTTTAATCATTCAAGTTGTATTGTTTAAGCATTTAATGATGTTTTGCTTTCATAATCTTCTTTCTTCCCTCTTAGAAATAACTTAACTTCCATCTTGGAAGTAAGTTGCTTTCTATCTTCTTCTTCTCCTTTCTTTTAGGATTAGATTTCTTAAACCACATTAACCTTAGGATCACCATGTATGATAACATTAACATTCACTCTTAGTCTCCCTCATTAGATTTTTACCTTTTCTCGACTATTTGAGTCTCTCTTCTTCTTACCTTAAAACAAAAGTAAAAAACACTTAATAAAGGCATAACAAATATTGTATTTGAGCCTTTCATGGGAGAATGAGATAGTGAGGGATCTTCTCTCACTTTCTTAGAATGTTTAGCGTACGTCCCGTCCCGGGTTGATATGCGAGGCATTCGATCCTACATGAAGGACTTAAATACAATGTGCGTTACAAAACACAAAACAATAAAAACACTTCTTTTCTAAAAGACAAAAACAAACAAATAATTCTTCTCTCATCTCTTCACTCATTCCTTAAGGATTCGTCAGGTCCGTTCTACTGCAAACAGGTAATTCCTAAGTCTCCCTACAGCGAGCTGCAACACCTAACTGCTGGGACGCGAACTCTGACGTTTCCACTAAAAACACAAACAAAGTGACCCTCGTTGAGGGGAACTACGTCGCTCTGATTCTCATGTTCCCGATGAGATACGTAGGCAGTGGGGTAGGGCCCATTCGAGCACTTCTTTTATTTTCCCTACATTTGTTTCTCATTCTTTTTCCATTCTTTTTCCAGTTTCCTACACCCTTTGATCGAACAACAAGCGTGGATCCCATCGGGTACGATGGACGTGTGGGGGTGCTAATACCTTCCCCTCGTGTAACCGACTCCCGAACCCAGTTCTCTTGGTCGCAAGACCATGCTATTTCCTTTCCCCCAGGTTTATGCAGTGTTTCCTTTCCTTATCTTGGGATAAATACACATTGCTGGCAACTCTGTTTCGGTGCCACTTTCGCGTTTGTACTTGGATGAAAATTTCGGGAGTGACACATGTCTGGATGAGTCCGTCTCAACCTCTGTTTTACTGGTGGATATTCTGATCTCAACGGTAGATAATGTTCCACGATGCTGGTATCCAACCCTGGCATGTCCTGATAGGACCAAGCGAATACATCGGGAAACTCTTTGAGAAGCTTTATCAAACTTTCTTTGACAGTTGAACTGAGCAGTGCCCCAATCCTGATCTCTTTTCTTTCTTCCTCTGAACCCAAGTTGACCGTTTCCAACGGCTCATTGTGAGGTTTGATGGACCTTTCCTCTTGCCTGGGTAATCGGGAGATCTCTTCTGGGATTTCTTCGTCATCTCCTTCTTCAGCCTCAAATACTGGGAATTCAAAGTTGGGAGGAGGCATTGGATCGTATGTTTCAACGGGGTTTAAAACAAGCAATCTACATGATGTGACGATTTTTTAGAAAATATAGAGAGAATGGAAGAGTGTGTGCAGTGTATTTTTTTACTGCTTGTTTTTATTATTTGAACTGTTTTTTAGGATTACCATTTTATAAAAAAACAAAAAGAGAAAACAACAATTAATGCGGAAATTACAGAACAACGTTTATTTATTTACGATTTAGTCGATTCTTGAAACTACAGCCCTATAAAACAAAACTTTGTCGCTTTGGGCGGAGCGAAGAGGGATATTTATAGAAAGCGAGCCCTATCAAAACATCTTTTTCACCTGGGCAGGGTGAAAGGTTAAAACAAAGATGGCCATTACTTTGACTTATGAACAATCTTCGAAACATCGACTGCAACCCATTGGCGGCGAACTCCTCGGTGAATCACAAAGTCTAGTTCCTTCCTTGATTTGTCTTCAGAAATAACGTTGATTTCTGGTGGAGCAGGATCATTAGAATCTGTCTCCCAGGCAGAGTTGTCATAGGAGGATTCCTTAGTTGTATTTTGCATAGTATTTGTGCTCTCAGGTAAATCTCCCCATCCAGTAGGATGGATGTCTTCGAGTCTGATAGAGAGCTTTCAGGAGCAGTGTACTTGACCAAGTAGTTGTACTTACCACTCGGTTGTCCCAAGGTGTCCCACACATCTTTGGAACTGGAGGAGTCATCCTTTTCGATGACGTTGACCTTGGGAAAAGCATAGTTAATGAATTCTAGTCCTGCAAATTTTGCAAATTCATCGTCGTGCTGGATATTTTCTGAATGACCTGAGTGTTGATCCCATGACATGGTGGGGACGCAGGTATTTTTTTCAATGATGCTCAGCTGATTTTCATTGTTCGGCTGATTTTCTTACCCCGAGTCTCCGGGGTACGGCTGCCAGATATGCAGACCATCCATTGGGCCATAGTAGTCGTGGTCAAAGTTGTCTTTCATTAGAGTGTCTTCCTCTAATGAGTTGGGTGGAGCACAACATCCTTCTGGATCACAATCTCCGTATATCATTTTGACATCTGACCTCGGTATAAATCTCGGACTTTGTGCTGAAAATCAAAATGGTGTAGGCACCTCTTCCTGAGACATATAACGGTCCTTGTTAAGATAGGATTTCCATTCTTCATCTGTATCGGAGAAATCTCCCTCGTTGATGGTATGTACTTCTTGAGACACTGGGTGAAGGAAACCTCCACTGTGGAAAAAGTTCTGAACGGGATGAAGACTTTCACCATTAGCGGCAGTCTGGGTACAGGTTGTAGAAAAACCAAGACCCTTCTTTGTTTTATTATCAGTAGGAATGACAAGTTGTCCCCATCCTTTTGCATTGTTACTTTTGATCACTTCGAGAGCATCTTTCTACGAGGATATTGATGTTTCTTTTTCTAACTAATTGTCATTGCTCACCGAAAGCGCTTGGAACTGAGTTCCAACAACCTCCTCGGTTTCTAAACAAGTGGATGATGATAGGTTACTCACGATCAAGGCTTGCTCTCCGCAGACTGTGGCCAGTTGGTCGTTCTTGACAAACTTCAGCTTTTGGTGAAGTGTCGAAGTGACTGCCCCAACCTGGTGTATCCAAGGTCTTCCTAATAAGAAACTGTATGTTGCCCGGATGTCCATGACCTGGAAAGTGACTTGGAAAGTGTGAGGCCCGATAGTTATGGGAAGGTCGACTTCGCTAATAACTATTTTTCTGGACCCGTCAAATGCTTTGATGACGACCTCACTGCCTCTAATCGGAGATCCTTTGAATGATAGTCACATTAGAGTGGACTTTGGCATAACGTTGAGAGCCGATCTGGTATCTACCAGTACGCTGGCTAAGGCATCGTCCTGGCAGTTGATTGTGATATTGAGCGCCATGTTGTGACTTTTGCCTTCTTCTGGCAATTCCTCATCACTAAACCCCAAGTTGTTGCAGGAAATGATGTTAGAGACGGTGCTATCGAACTGTCGTATTGACACATCCTGTTCCATAAAGGCCTTCTTTAAGACTTTTTGTAGAGCCTCTCCGTGGGCTTCGGAACTGAGTAAAAGAGATAACATAGAGATCTTTGAAGGAGTTTGTAACAGCTGATCAACAATGTTGTATTCACTCCTTTGGATGAGCTTCAGCATCTCATCATCGTTCTTTGAAAGGTCGGGATTACTGGATTGACCGACTGGTGGATTGGGAGCTTCTATCTAAAGTTCCTTTTCTCTGTTAGGTTCTCTAACCCCTCTGTTGAAGATTCGACCGCTCCGTGTTACTCGACTGATCTCTGCAATATTCATGACAGAAGATAATAGAATTTCCTTCCCATTCTTAAATGTTGTTGCACCGTATTTGTAAGGGATAACCTTAGTTGATTCATACGGTAGTGGTCCTGGTAGATAGATAACTATAGGAGCCTTCTGATTTTTCTGACTGTCGTAGGTAACTTCAATCACTTCCTGGCTAGGAACCTTTGACTCGTCCAGTAGAGGGATGATGGTACAAACATCCTTGGTTCTTTTAGGATCAGAGATTACGACAACATCCTTAATCTGATCAGCGAAATAATCTGGCGTCCAGTTGATTGATCCAGAACCTAGACACGACCGAATCTCTTTAGGAGGCATCTGACTTTGAAGGGCGGCTCGTACGAGGTAACATCCTTAATTATTTTCCGAGCAGACTCTACAGCGCCCGTAGTTGTGTGGTGGCACCTGGCCACGTCTGCTTTGAATGCAATGCAACCTCACTATATCTGTTTCCATTGATCGGACATCCTGACTTTGATGCCGAGTAGTGTTCCCATTAAGCACACTGATTTATTGTGTGTCTTCATCCATATAGATCGGAAGCCACCAGTGGTTCAACAAGTGTTGTAAAGTTCTTTGAACTAGAGCGTACCCTTGGTTACTTTCACGACATATTGTACAGTTCAGATAATCATGTGAAGTGAGAAAATCGAGTTGTACTTGCTTGGCGTGCAACTCCACCAATCTGGTATTCATCAAATGAATATCGAAGATATGAACCATGTTGATCTGATAGGGATTTCTATCATGGTAGTCCTGGATCCATCCAAGATCCATCTGACGCTGGAGGGCCTCTTGTACAAAAGAGCATCCATGTTTATTTACCGAGCAAGTCAGACAGGAATTATAATCGTGCCGCAGCATATTATGACATTGGCTTTGCCTTGAGTGCATTGCCACCAAGTTGACATTCACCGCACGGATGTCGTGGTTTTGAATGATGTTGGAATTTGTATAAGTCATGTTGACTCCACGAACTCGATGCTCTTGGATCCATCCGAGATCCAACTGTTCCTGTAGAGCTGATTGAACCACAGAACATCCCTGATTATTTTTAGAGCAGATATCACACTGGTGATAATTATGAGGTGGTACATGGTCGTATCCACTCTGTCTACAATGTATCTTGACCAAGTTGGCCCTTAATAAGAGTACATCATGAATTTGATAGCTGTTGTTAGATTCTCCCTCTATCAAATTCACTGCAGCTTTCTCGTGTTGAAGCAGTGGGTTCGTGACAACATTCGGATTCGTATCTTTGAATGATAAGACCCCGCTCCTAACAAGCTTTTGCACATTGGATTTGAATCTGAGACAGTTTTCTATGTTATGCCCTGGTCCTCCTTGATGGTAAGGGCAAGTTTGATCCGTCTTAAACCAAAAAGGCTGATTTTCTGGTACTGTAAGAGGAGACCTGGTTTAGACGTGCCCCTTGACCAGTAATAACGGAAAAAGTTCTGCGTACAACATTGGTATAGGGTCTAACCCTGATGGTCGCGTTGTACGGTTGTTGTTATATGGAGGACGAGCCTGCTGGAGAGGCTATTGATTCGGTTGGCTCTGAGCAACCTGAGGTTGATAAGTAGGAAAGGGCGCAGGGTTAGGGCCAAAAATGGAGTATTTTGTATTTAAGTCTCTCCAATCACGTCGAGACGAAGATTTCAATCTTCATATCTCCGGATAGAAGAAACTTAAATAGGGGCATCTGTCATACCCTAATTTTTACCTCTAAGATCCCACCTTCATTTGCATCATTTACATAACATTAATCACATTTTGTGTATGTTTTATGTTTTGCTAACCCCATGGAAATACAAAAATATGTCTTGCTTGCTTTGTTTATGAGTTAAGGTTTTGCATCAAAGAGTTCAAGAGATTGGTCAATCAAGATCCTCAACATCTCAAGCTCCTCAACTCATTTAAGACGATTAGGAGTTTCCTTTCATCAATAATCAAGCTTGCGTTTGCATCAATTCAAGTTCTCAAGTTCCAATTCATCATGTGCTCCAAATTAGGGTTTTGGTCAAAGTCAGCTTGATGTTGACTTTTTGACCAAAACATGATCTCATGCCTTGGAATATGAGTCAAAGGCTTCAAATACATATTTGTGGTCTGTAACACCCCAAATTTGTAAGAATATTTATTTAATTTATTTGAATATAATATTCATGATTTTTGGTGAATTTTGGTATTTTGGGAATTGTGTGGAATTTTGTGGAGTTTTGGTTATTTAATTAAATAATAGTATATAATATGGAATATATTAGTATTATTATTAATTTAAATAATATTAGAGGAATTAAGGGTAAGATGGACTTTTGAGGAGGATTAGTAAGGGTATTATGGGGAAAGCCCATTTTAGAAGCCCAAGAGTTAGGTTTAACAAAAAGAAGAATTTGAGAATAGCATTCATTTTTGTTAGACCGTGGAAAAGAAGGAAAAGGCGAGAGCTCTGAGGAAAAAGGGAAAGTTGAGGATTCGAGAAGGTTTCCAAAGACTCAATAGAGAAAGATCTGAATCGAAAATCTAAGGTATGGGGGAGTATTACCTTTCATTGTTTTCAATATAGGGATTCGATGTATTTAAAGTGGATTTTGAGTTTTATGTGATGTTGTGGGTTTATGAGTAAATTGGGGAAATTATGATGTATTAGTGAGGTTTATGTGGGTTTGTGGATTTATGAGTAAATTGGTGATTTAGGGGTATCTTCGTGGATTGATGATGAATATAAAGGATGGAATTGATTCGGATAAAAGTAGGCCTTCAAGGCTAAACCTTTTGTTGATGATATGTGGGATCTTGAATGGGAAGGGATTTATGAGGTTTATGAGAATCTTGAGAGTTTGTGAAGGTTTAGGTGATTTTGAGTTAGGATAGTGAAATTATTCGACGTAATAGTCGTAGGTTTTATGAATTTAATTTCAATGATGCCTTAGGAAAGTTTTGGGGATGTTTTGGGGGTGAGTTGAGGTTGAACCCATAAGAATTTGGTGGTCTGAAGTGCTACTGATGCGTAGCTGCGATTGTAGAAATCGCGAGTTCGTAAAGAAAACAATTCCTTCGCAAGGCGAACATTCGCCCCAGACTCACAAAGCGAGCTGCACAGCGAATGCGCGATGATTTTGTTTGAAGATACTAAGATGAACTCTAATTATGATTTTTAGTTCGCACGACGAACATCCCAGCGAATGACTTTGCAAAGCGAACAGAGGTAGCAAGGGAGACAGAGTGGGGTTCTCTGGTTTTTGTATGGGGTTTTGGGGGTTCGCTAAAAGCTCGTAAAGCAAACACCCCAGCGAACAGGTTCGTATAACAAACTTTGTAGTGCACGGCTGCTGTTCGCGAACTTTGTTTTATGTTTCTTGTGATGTCTTGACATTTGAGCTGTGATTATTCTGATGATTTACCATGATGTTATTTATGATTATGAGATGATGATGTCGTGATGTTTTGATGAATAATTGATGATCTGAATTACTATGAGTTTATTGATTATTATGAACCGTTTATACATGATTTTGAAGGTTAATTGATGATATGAATTGCCATGATGTATATTGACGTTATGAGCTGCGTATATGTGATGTTCGATTATTAAATGACGGTGTGAATGACCATGAGATATTGATTGTGAGATGATGATGCATGACTATTTTGATGTGAATTTCCATTAGTTGTATCGATGATTATAAGATGATGATGCATGATGTTTTGATGAATGAATGACGATTTGGTGAGATTGGGATGAATGATGATTCACGTAATGACTTGTGTTGATGATGATGATTATGACGTTGTGTATCATGCATTCATAGCATTACAGTGATGTTAGAGTTAGGTCTATTATGGCTTCCATCCCATTGTGTGGATGTGAGGTGGTTTTGACGTGCTCCGGTTCTTGTGTAGAATCGACCCTAATGACGGGGATCTTTGGAGGGTGATGGCCTAGTGTCCATCGATTGTGACGATTGATACCACATACATGAGTATTGTTGTGCATTGCATTTATGTGGCATTATTGATGTGATTTAATGATGTTGTGATTGTTGATCCTTTTTTATGACTCTGATGATGTTGTATATGATGATGATGTCATTTTATGCATATCCTGTTTTTATATTGATTATAATGAATTGTGATTACTCACCCTGCCTGTTTGAATGTTTCCTCCATGTGGGTAACGTGCAGGTGATCAGGATTAGCTGTGGATGTCTTCGACGACTTTTGGAGTTTATTTTGCTTTTGGTCGATGTAGAGGGTCTTGCTCTGATAGTGCAACAACGGGTTGGATCGTTGAGTTGAACCATTGTTGAGTGGTTATTTTGATGTTATTTGATGATTATGGTTTTATTTTTAAACCTTTTGGATTTAGATTATCGTGGTTATGGTGGTTCCACTGCTATTTGATGGTTTTTTGAATAAATTGAGGAAAACCCGTATTTATGGAGCAATTATTTTATTTGAGTTTATTGAGAAATGTGCACCCTTTGAGGTGGTTCTGATTTTACTCTGATGAATTGTGTATTTTTGTCGTATTTATTTGTAGGGTAGAAAAGGGTGTTACATTAGTGGTATCATAGCAGGTCGGTCCGTTCGGCCAGGTTGTCTAATGTTGTCTATTCCCTAGTGTGCGACATGTGTGTGAAAACACTGCTGATGCTTGTTTTGTTTTCCATTTGTAGGTTGGGAATGAAACAAGTGGGGGAGAAGATGACGCTTCTCCAAGGTGCTTCAAGTGTGGAGCGATGGCTAAGTGTGGTGTTGGATGCTTTAATAGTTTGGTAAGATAGTTTGTATCGCCTCATGATAGTCGGCTGTTATTGACAAATTAAGGAACTGATCACCCTTAATCTCTTGTTGATAATAGACGGGATCATGTTGGATGGGATAGACGTGTCTTACGAGCTTAAGTGGTGTGCGCAGTGAATTGTTTGGAGTTAAGCCAAGTGCTTACAGATTGTTTTGATGAGTTGATGCAGGATGGTGCTGAGATGTTTATGATGAGGGCAACCTTGAGTATTAGTGAAGGTGGAGAAGCTGGTGTTTTGCTTTATGTTTGTGAAATTTCGGGGGTGTTTCCTGATGGCGTAAGTGATTTTCCTCCAGAGCGTGAGGTAGAGGTTGCGGCAGATTTGATACAAGGTGTGAGTCCGGTGTCAATGGCTCCTTACCGGATGTCTGCATCTGAGTTTGGAGAATTGAAGAAACAATTGGAAGAGTTGCTTGGTATGGAGTTGTTCGACTGAGTGTTTCTCTGTGGGGTGCTCCTGTGCTGTCGGTGAAGAAGAAAGATGGTACTATGAGGTTGTGTGTGGATTATAGACGACTGAATAAAGTGGCGATCAAGGATAAGTATCCACTTCCAAGGATTAATGATTTGAGGGATCAATTGGTGGGCGCTTATGTTTTAGCAAGATTGATTTGAGGTCTGGTTATCATTAGATTCATGTTAAGCCTGATGAGATACCGAAGACAACTTTCAGGATGAGGTATGATGACTATGAGTATGATGTGATGTCGGTTGGCGTATCTAATACACCTGGTGTTTGTGGAGTATATGAATCAGATTTTTTCATGAATATTTGGATGAGTTTGTGGTGGTTTTTATTGACGATATTCTGATATACTCTAAGCCTGAAGAAGAGCATGTTGAGCATTTGAGGACTGTGTTGCAAGTGTTGAAAGAGAAGAAGTTGTATGTGAAATTGTTGAAGGGTGAGTTTTGGTTGAAGTAAGTGAATTTTCTTGGCCATGTGATTTCAAGTGGTGGAATTGCTATAGATCCTTCTAAGATTGATGTTCTGTTATAGTGAGAGACTCTGAAGTCTGTTACTGAGATCCGAAGTTTTATGGGATTGGCGGGTTATTACCGCAAGTTTATCGAGGGCTTTTCTAAGTTGGCATTACCTTTGACTCAGTTGACTTGAAAGAGTCAAGATTTTGTGTGGGATGTTGCTTGCGAAGAGAGTTTTGTGGAATTGAAGAAGAGGTTGACGACCGCTCCAGTGTTGATTTTTCCTAATCCGAGCGAATCTTTTGTGGTGTATTGTGATGCATCGAAGATGGGTCTTGGTGGAGTATTGATGCAGAATGGACAAGTGGTTGCCTATGCTTCGAGACAATTGAGAGTTCGTGAGAGGAATTATCCTACGCATGACTTAGAGTTGACCGCAGTGGTGTTTATGTTGAAAATTTATAGACTTATCTGTTTGGCTCTAAATTTGAAGTGTTCAGTGATCATAAGAATTTGGGGTACTTGTTCGACCGGAAGGAAGTGAATATGAGAAAGAGGAAGTGGTTGAAATTACTGGAGGATTATGACCTTGATTTGAGTTACCATCCGGGCAAAGCAAATGTAGTGGCCGACGTGTTGAGCAGAAAGTCATTGCATATGTTGACGCTTATAGTGAGAGAATTGGGGGCAATAGAACAGTTTTGAGATTTGAGTTTGGTGTGTGAAGAGACTCTTGCCAGTATGAAGTTAGGAATGTTGAAGCTGACAGGTGGTATTTTAGAGGAAATCAGAGTGGATCAGCAAGTGGATTTGAAGTTGGTGGACTAATTGACGTTAATTAACCAAGATGACAGAGGTGAATTCTGGATTGATAAGGATTGTGTGATGAGGTTTCGGGATAGGGTATGTGTTCCAGATATTCCTGAAATCAAGACGAGTATTCTGGAAGAAGGACACCGAATTAGGTTGAGTATTCATCCCAGTGCTACGAAGATGTACCAGGATTTGAAAAAGTTGTTTTGGTGGCAAGAGATGAAGAAGGATATTACGGAGTTTGTTTATGCGTGTTTGACTTGTCAGAGTCAAAGATTGAGCATCAGAAGCCTTTAGGTATGATGCATCCGTTGAACATTCCAGAATGGAAATGGGATAGTATTTCCATGGACCTTGTGTTGGAGTTGCCGAGGATGGCAAAAGGGAATGATTCAATTTGGGTGATCGTGGGTAGATTAACTGAATCGCCTCATTTCTTGCTAATGAAAATTAATCATTCTATGCAGAAGTTAGCTGAGATGTACGTTGAGGAGATTGTGAAGTTGAATGGGATACCATCGAGTATTGTGTCGGATAGAGACCCGAGATTTACGTCGAGATTTTGGAAGAGTTTACAAGATGCTTTGGGGTACTAAGTTGAGGTTGAGTTCTGCCTATCGTCCGCAGACGGATGGAAGACATAGAGGGTTGTCCAGTCTTTAGAGGATTTGCTGAGAGCGGGTGTGTTGGATTAAGGTGGATCGTGGAATAGTCATTTATCGTTGATCGAGTTTACCTACGACAACAGTTTTCATACTAGTATTGGGATGACGCTGTATGAAGCTTTGTGTGGAAGGGGGTGTAGGACTCCATTGTGTTGGTATGAATCGGGCGAGAGTGTGGTACTCGGACCTGGAATTGTGTAGGAGACTACCGAGAAGATTAAGACGATCCAAAAAGGAGGAAAATTGGACTTGAGATGTGAAGATCAGATAAGGGGGTCGTATCCGACTCTATTTACTTGAGGTAATTTTTTAGGGCAAAAATTCTTTAAGTGGGGGAGAGTTGTAACACCCCAAATTTGTAAGAATATTTATTTAATTTATTTAAATATAATATTCGTGATTTTTGGTGAATTTTGGTGTTTTGGGCATTGTGTGGAATTTTGTGGAGTTTTGGTTATTTAATTAAATAATAGTATATAATATGGAATATATTAGTATTATTATTAATTTAAATAATATTAGAGGAATTAAGGGTAAGATGGACTTTTGAGGAGGATTAGTGAGGGTATTATGGGGAAAGCCCATTTTAGAAGCCCTAGAGTTAGGTTTAACAAAAAGGAGAATTTGAGAATAGGATTCATTTTTGTTAGACCGTGGAAAAGAAGGAAAAGGCGAGAGCTCTGAGGAAAAAGGGAAAGGCTAGGACTCAAGAAGGTTTCCAAAGACTCAATAGAGAAAGCTCTGAATCGACAATCTAAGGTATGGAGAGTATTACCTTTCATTGTTTTCAATATAGGGATTCAATGTATTTAAAGTGGATTTTGAGGTTTATGTGATGTTGTGGGTTTATGAGTAAATTGAGGAAATTATGATGTATTAGTGAGGTTTATGTGGGTTTCTGGATTTATGAGTAAATTGGTGATTTAGGGGTATCTTTGTGGACTGATGATGAATATGAAGGATGGAACTAATTCGGATAAAAGTAGGCCTTTAAGGCTAAACCTTCTGTTGATGATATGTGGGATCTTGTATGTGAATGGATTTATGAGGTTTATGAGAATCTTGAGAGTTTGTGAAGGTTTAGGTGATTTTGCATTAGGATAGTGAAATTATTCGACCTAATAGTCGTAGGTTTTATGCCTTTGATTTTCATGATGCCTTAGGAAGGTTTTGGGGATGTTTTGGGGTGAATTAAGGTTGAACCCGTAAGAATTTGGTGGTATGAAGTGCTACTGATGCGTAGCTGCGATTGCAGAAATCGCGAGTTCGTAAAGCGAACAATTCCTTCGCAAGGAGAACATTCGCCCCAGACTCGCAAAGCGAGCAGCACAGCGAATGCGCGATGATTTTGTTTGAAGATACTGAGATGAACTCTAATTATGATTTTTAGTTCGCACGGCGAACTTCCCAGCGAATGACTTCGCAAAGCGAACAGAGGTAGCGAGGGAGACAGAGTGGGGTTCTCTGGTTTTTGTATGGGGTTTTGGGGGTTCGCTGGAAGCTCACAAAGCGAACACCCCAACGAACAGGTTCGCACAATGAACTTTTTAGCGAACAGCTGCTGTTCACGAACTTTGTTTTATGTTCCTTGTGTTGTCTTGACGTTTGAGCTGTGATTATTCTGATGATTTACCATGATGTTATTGATGATTATGATATGATGATGTCGTGATGTTTTGATGAATAACTGATGATCTGAATTACTATGAGTTTATTGATTATTATGAACCGTTTATACATGATTTTAAGGTTAATTGATGATATGAATTACCATGATGTATATTGACGTTATGAGCTGCGTATATGTGATGTTCGATGATTCAATGATGATGTGAATGACCATGAGATATATTGATTGTGAGATGATGATGCATGACTATTTTGATGTGAATTTCCATGAGTTGTATCGATGATTATAAGATTATGATGCATGATGTTTTGATGAATGAATGACGATATGGTGAGATTGTGATGAATGATGATGCACGTAATGACTTGTGTTGATGATGATGATTATGAAGTTGTGTAACATGCATTCATAGCATTACAGTGATGTTAGACTTCGGTCTATTGTGGCTTCCATCCCATTGTGTGGATGTGGGGTTGTTTTGACGTGCTCCGGTTCTTGTGTAGAATCGATCCTAATGACGGGGATCTTTGGAGAGTGATGGCCTAGTGTCCATCGATTGTGACGATTGGTACCACATGCCTGAGTCTTGTTGTGTATTGCATTTATATGGCATTATTGATGTGATTTTATGAAGTTGTGACTGTTGTTCCTTTTTGATGACTCTGATGATGTTGTATATGATGATGACGCCATTTTATGCATATCCTATTTTTATATTGATTATAATGAATTGTGATTACTCACCCTGCCTGTTTGAATGTTGCCTCCACGTGGGTAACGTGCAGGTGATTAGGATTAGCCGTGGATGCCTTCGAGGACTTTTGGAGTTTATTTTGCTTTTGGTCGATGTAGAGGGTCTTGCTCTGATAGTGTAACATCGGGTTGGGTCGTTGAATCGAACCATTGTTGAGTGGTTATTTTGTTGTTATTTGATGACTATGATTTTATTTTAAAACCTTTTGGATTTGGATTATCGTGATTATGGTGGTTCCGTTGCTATTTGATGGCTTTTTGAATAAATTAAGGAAAACCCGTATTTACGGAGCAATTGTATTATTTGAGTTTATTGAGAAATGTGCACCCTTTGAGGTGGTTCTGATTTTACTCTGATGAATTGTGTATTTTTGTCGTATTTATTTGTGGGGTAGAAAAGGGTGTTACATGGTCCATTCATGTGATTTAATTGGCTCAATAAGTTTGATATATTGATAGTTAAAGAATTTTGATTCAACTGAGTAAAAGTCAACCAATGCTTAAAGTCAAAGTTTGACTTTTGACATTTTTTGGTCAACTATAGATTTCTCAAGTCAAGAATCAAGAAAGTGTGGAAAATTATTGATTTTGATCAAGCTAAATCAAGGAAATCAAGAAAAAGGTCAAAAGTTGTCAAAATTAGGGTTTTGGAAATTTCCCTAACTACAAAAAATTCATGGTCAAGTGACCAACTTTTCAAGGCCATGGTGTTTGATCCAAGCATCCAATTGAAACACTTGAGGGCTGCAATTAAAGATAATGTTTGATACTACAAGTTGATGAAAATTTGAAGCCAAAAGCTTTCTTGAAGTGGAAGAAATTGGTTGTGAAAGTTGAGGTCTCAAGTTGTTTCAAGAATTCAAAACACTCTAAAATTTTTCTAAGTTTTTAGCCTTTCCAAGTGCATGACTTTATGGCCAAATTGTAAACAATCCAAGCAACCATTCTTGATGCTTGAGGGCTTCATTTAGAGAGAATACTTCCTACTCCATCATGGGGGAAATTTTGGTCCAAAATGCTCTTTCCAATTGAGATAAATGGGAGGCCAAAGTTGAGGTTTCATGTTGGTGATCAATGGCAAGATGAACCAGATTTCACTAAGTTTTGATTCAGTTTGTTTGGCACAACTTTGGAGCCAATTTTAAGCACTTTCCAAGCCTTTCCTCAACTCATTATCAACACAAAACTTGTTCCTTTACATGCTAACTTTGCAAATATACCATTTTAATGCAATTAGACCCCTACAATGAGGACAAAAACCTGCTCCAACTGCTGCACCTGATCTACATTCTTGGCTTTATGTGAAAAAGCAGACTTGGTCAAAACTTGCTACACAAGTTGTAGCTCTGATTCAACTAAGTTCAAATTCCAATAACAAGTTATCCAAACCTAAAATAAAAGCTGGCATAACATATGGTACCATTTTGCCATTTTTGTTTGAATTGGTCCAATGAGCAAAACTCCAAGCCTTGCCTCTGATACAAACCTTGCTCTTAACCAAATTGAAACCTCTACATATGCAAGTATCATCTCATAACCTCAACATCCAAAACAGTTGCACAGAAAACACATTGAGCAAGAAAACTCAAAAACTCCATTGAAGCAATTTTTTCAAAACTCACATTCCATCGACTTACCTTTTAATCTTTCTTCACAAACACCATCCACAAACCATAAGTAACCTACTGTATGCATTAAAACACGACTGTAGCTTCTAAAACTCCATATCCAAACCTCACTTTCTCACATTTGCAACTTGATTCTGGTATACCAATTCAGAAGGTTTCAAGTTATTCCAAGCATACACACACACACACACACACTCCTGGGGACTCAAGGAAGCTCACTGCGCCATTTTCTTTTTTTAATATTTGCTTAATATATATTATTTTGAGTTGAATACATTGACAGGCCAGAAGGAATCTTCTATAGATTAGTCTGGAGTAAGAAGGTGTTTGAGGAGTTTTAGTCCCGATTGTTAAAAAATGTCTTGTCAAGGCACTCAACAAAGGAAGCATCATGGTCCTAAGATGCCAAAGGTTATCCACTACAACAAATAAGGCTTTTCATGATGAAGCTCTCACATCGAACAATAGAAAACTGAGGTATAAAGCTAAGATGTGCTATTTTTTATTAATTAAAAAAACAAAAAAAAACCATAAATTACCTCGGTTTTTCATAAAACCGAGGTGAAAAAACAACTCAGTACAAGTCTTAATTTCCAGCTATCGTAATTTATGATTTTATGTGTTTATAAGTGTAAACAAAATTTTTTAACCGTACGGTTTTCTATTTAACTGAGGCATAAAATAATAAAATTTTACTATAAAAGCACTCGCTAAATAAATTTTACCCTAATCCTTACTAATATGAAGCCGCCCAAAACTCATAAGCATCATTCTTTGGGATGGATTGCGAGATAGAAAAAATCTCCAATGTTCTTCTATCTTGAACAAAACATTTTTCTTCCCTTGCAATCCATTCGAACATAATGGTGCTGATGTTGTCGTTGTTGAATTTTTGGAATAACCCTCAGTTAAAGAAGGGAGCCCAACCTTTGAAGAGTACTCAATTGATAGATTGTAAGTGCGAAAAATTATTCTTGCTTAAACAAAGAATGTAGCTTAACCAACAAAGAAGGGAGCTTAACCTTTGAACAAAGAAGGGAATGCAACTAAATCTGGATATCATCGAAGATTTGTTTAAACATTTATTGTAATATTAATCAATGTAATAAAAAAAAGAATCATTCAACTCGGATTTATATTAGAACCGAGGTGTTTAATAATCATATTTTATTATAAAAACACTCGTTAAACAGATTTTACTCTAAGACTAACTTATATGTAGTCGCCCCAAAGAGAGGAAATATTCACCACCATCCATTTGATCATGAGTTGTTACAACAGATCTGTGGGATGGATTGTAAGTGCAGAAAATAAAAATTCTCATTGGGAAACAGATCTCTAGCATCTTGCATGGGACCTGGACCTGGAAAATAAAAATTCTCATTGGGAAATAGATTTTACAATGTATTTCTAATATTTTGTGTAAACAATGTAATTTTAAAAAAAATTGCTTATTCACCTCGATTTTCTTTGTGACCAAGGGGAATAGTTAAGCGTTTATTTTACTATATTCAACGCCGTTAAACTAATCTTTTCCGTTCTTTTAATGTTTATCAACGCTCAAGAATCTGCCATTAGTGATCCGTATGAAACCTAAGGGACATCCATTATAAAAGCATATTGAATATTGAAAATCTAACCTATATGGAGCATGAAGCGCTTGAAACATAAAGATGTTTGGAAAAGCTCTCTAAGATGGATTGCAAGAGCAAAACATTACTTGGGTTTAAGGTTTTTTTTCTTAAATATTTATTTGAGCACAAAATCATATATTTGAATATTGATTTTATTTATCTAACCCTTATTTTGTTTTGCTTCAGAATCAAATGCATGCAAGATTCGTAGAGAATAATCTTGCATCCAATATTTGATCTTCCCCAAGATTCAATAATTCGAAGATCTAAAATCTAGATCTTTAGAGAATTTGATTTTTACCTAGATCTCTAGGGAATTTGATTTTTATTTTAAACAATGTAAAATTATTGGTAAACAATGTAACAATGTTTTTTTGGTAAAAGAAAAAATCTTACCCCTCCCCTCGATTTTCAAGATAAACCAAGATATAAGATACGCTAATTTTAAAAATAATAAAAGTGTTGCTGTTGGGATTCGAACCCATGTGTATATAACATTACCTCTCGGTTTTAATTCCACCAAGGTGATAAGTGGTGAGTTTTCATGTCGCCCTTTGTTACTTTGCTTCTTTAACTGAGGTATTATGCATTTCATGTCTGAGGTAAAAAATGCTTTTTGTAGTAGTGATCCTTAAGCTACATCCTTGGAGAAGTCGACAATCCAACTATACGCCAGTACGCCAATACAATACGTGACTGTCATACCCCAAATTTTGACCACAATATTTCCGCATCATTATGAGGATCATTGCCATAATATGGATGTATCATCATACCTCATCAATCTCCTCAAGGGTTGTTGAGCATTCACTACATTCAAGAATTAGGGTTTTGAGCCCTCTCATAACACTTAGACAAAAGATCAATCAAGAAATGACATGATCTTCAACTTTTCTAACCTCTCAAATATCCATGAAGGATCAAGAGGTCTCCCACATCAAGAATCAAGCACAAGGTTGCAATATTCCAAGTGGATCAAGCCTCAAGATCGCCAGTGTCACCAAATTAGGGTTTTGGTCGACCAAGGCCTCCAGATGAAAATTTTCATCTAGGCATGAGACAATACTTCAAATCATGACCCAAGATGCTCAAAGGGACCTCATGGACCTAATCATCAAGTCAAAACAACCTCAGGGGAAGCATTCATCAAAAATCAGGAATTAGGGTTTCTTGACCTAATTCACCCCTAAGTTGACTTTTGAGGAAAGACATGAACCAAAACCTCAAGACATGATTTGAGGGCCTCAAATATACCAAATTGATCCATTTACAAGAATGGATTGACCCAAGAAGCCTGATTCACAAGTTTCAATTTCATCAGGACCACAATTAGGGTTTTGAAGAAAAAGTCAACTGTATCTTTGACTTTTGACCAAGACATGTTCTCAAACCTTGGGACATGGTTCAAGACACCCTAAAACACCTATGGAATCCATCCATTAGGTTTGAATTAGGTCAAGGACTTGATTTCATAAAGGATCACACAGTTTGGAATTCATCTGACAAAAAGTCAACTGTGCCTAAAATCAAGTTTGACTTTTTGGAATTTTTCACAAATATGGTTCCCCTAAGTCAAAAAAAATGTTAATGTATGGTTTAGATCCTCATTCATCAAGAAAAATAAGAAAAGTGACGTTTCTTGCAAAAGGGGCAACCATAAGAAACTAAATTTTTTCTAAGTTATGGGACAAAAGTGATTTGGTACCAACTTTGCAAGGTCATAACTCCTAAACCACAAGGCCTTTTTCTCCAAAATAAAGCTCAAATGAAAGTTCATCTTACATACTTCAAATATGTTAACTACATCTCATTCCAAATCCTCATGGATTTTGAGTTATGGATTGATCAAAATCACAAAAAATGAAAATGGACATTTTCATTCCTACACTTAGTGAAATTTTCAAGTCAGAATCTATTTCACTTTTTCCAAACTTTGAGGCCATTTTTCACCTTGATCCAAGCTAAACCAAGACCAATCTTGGACATAAAAGTTAAAGTATGTCATGAAAGCTTTCCAAACAATACAAGAACTCCCATTGATTCAACTTAATCAAGGAGTTATCAACCTCACAATATGCCTTGCTCAAACTGGTTTTCAAGGCAGATTTGGTGCATTTCTTGTGCCACACGATTTCCATTTCAAATTATGTCATCTTGCAAGCTTTGTCCTCTTTCAAGATCAGAGGGAATCTTGATGACTCACTTGATATTTTCAAGCTTGGACCATTGAGTCAAGAATCCAATCCCTTTGGCATGTGATCATCAATGTTGCAAATCCAAAACCAAGCTTTGTCATTTGGAATTGATGTGGTGCATTGAGCTGTCATGAACCAAGCCTTATCAGTCCAATTGAGTCAAGGTTGTTGCAAAAATCAGAAGACTTAGAGCTACCAAGACCAACTCAAGTCAATGGCCAAGGGAAGACTTCGTACCTAGGCATTTAAAGAAGTAATACATGGGCATATCCATTAGATAATAGGGTGAACCAGTTGTCATTCAATATTCCTTCAAAAACAAACTTCCTCTACTATAAATAGAGGTCATTTCTGATGTTTCAAACGACGCCAAAACAATACCAAAGCCTTGTTTTCTCACTCTCCCTCTCTTACTTCAATTTTAAGTCACATTGAAGCAATTTGGGAATTCTTGAAATCAGAGCAAAAACCACTCAAATAACCATCCTAACACATCATAAATCATCCATTGGAGGTGTGCAAACCTTCATCCACATTGCACAACCTCAAAATCAGAAAGTCAACCTCCAAAACCTCAAATTTTGACTTTTCTGCATTTTACAAGCCATGTCTTGATTCAGTCACTTTCAAAACCAAACAAAGCTTCCAATATCATCCTTAAACTGTCCCAACTGGTTTCTCTCAACCTTAACACCATTTGAGTGAGTTACCATTTAGGTCACTTTTGCCACTTTTACAAGAAAGAGCCAACTCTTGTTCCTGAGGTTTCCAGCTGGTTTTGATCATCCTAAAAGCTTCTAAGGGATCAATCAAGAGTGTCTAAAGAATTGGATTACTTTTGGAACAAGGATCTTGATAGTTAGCACAAGGAGCTTTAAGAGGCAAGTGCATCATAACTTGACCTCTTAAAATATGCATTTCATTGAGGTCCATTGATCATAAACATGTCATATATATCAAATATGTTGTGTTTGAACCAATTTACCATGCTATTGTTGCTTGTATGATGAGATAGCATAGAACTTGCAAATCTTGGCCTATTTTGAAACCACTATCGGGTTTTAAAATAGTAGCATCTTTAGAAAATTCCAAAAGCACTATTGGATTCCTCATGAAATTCTAGGCATGATCCATCTAAATTTCATCTAATTCCATGGAGAATTGAGAAAGTTATGACCTTCATGCAAATCCACCAAAACTTGGTTTTTTGCCTTGGTCAGGCCTAGAAACCAAGTCACCCTTATGTATTCATGGGGTGGTTTTGATACACGGATGTATCACCACCCACGTGGTAGCACGCATGTGTGTTTGGTTAGAGGGCGTGGGTTCAACACCCACCCAAACCATTTTGCTATTTCTCTCATATTTTGCTATTTTTCATATTTTTTTTTGTTTTTATTAATTAATTCCAAAATTAATTTCTCTCTCAATTTTAAATATTTTTTATTGGTTCTTTGTTTGAAAATTTACAAAAATATTGAAATATTTTATTCCACAAAAGAATTGAATTTATATAATTTATTTAATATAGTTTGAATTTTGGCAATTTATTTCATTTATTTATTTTCAAACATTTAAAAAATGAGATTTCCACCTTGGTTTTTCAAAACCAATTGAATTTCAAGCCTTCATGTGATTAAACATGATTTTAAAAAACATTATTCAAAATTTACAACTTGTTTTTCAATATATTTGGTATTTTATATCATTTATTACTCATTTTTCTTTGAAAATTATATTTGTAAAAGAAATTAGGGTTTCCTCTTGATCAAACTTCTTTTCAAAGACACTTTGGGCCTCTTGATAGAGTGTAAGCCCCATCCTTTTGTAAATAAACCTTTTTTTGGGCCTCAGTCATCGTATAAGTCCCGATACATTTTTAAAAATCTCGGCGCGATCGCCATTTTTAAAACAATTCTCATCTGGGCCTCCCTTGTGTTATAAGTCCCATCTTTCTTATTTTCAAACAATTTTTTATGGGTCTCTAATAGAGTGTAAGACCCAACCCCCTTTGTACATAAATAATTTGGGCCTCAGTGATTGTATAAGTCCCAGTACAGTTTTCAAAATAACTGTGCGATCGTTGTTTTTTTTTCATCTGGGACTCTCTCTGAGCTGTAAGCCCCATCGCTTGTATAAAAATAAACTTTGGGCCTCTAATAGAGTATAAGACCCATCTCTTTTGTAAATACAATAAATTTGGGCCTCAGTCATTGTATAAGTCCCTCTGTGGTTTTCAAAACTACGACGCGATCGTCGCCTTTTCAAAAGAATTCATCTGGGCCTCTTCTTGAGTATAAGCCCCAAACTCCCTTTTAAAACAAATTTCCTTTTAATTCAAATTCAAATTCGTAGTTGTTATCAAAACTTTCTTCAATTTCTGTAATAACTAACCATACAGTTGTGTTTATAATGCTGGAAGCTTGTACAACTGTAAGTTCTACCATTCTCTTTTACATACTTGCTTATATATTTCATCTATATATGTATGCCTGTATATACTTGCTTAGAGTTTTCCCTAGCAACTAGGTCTAGGTTTAAATCAAACCAGTGGTTACTCTTTTAACACAGTCTAAACTAGTTCCCCATAGGAAATTCCAGATACAGTCTTGCCTCATCTTGGGCTTATACAATATGGAACAGAGAAAGGAATTATTCCCAGTGAAACTTTTCTCAAGACTGTCACTACTTAGAAATTTGTACAAGAAGTTCATTTCCCTAGAGAGGATTAATTCCCGGAGAAACCTCTCTTGAATTTCTTCAAACCCTAGAACTGTTCACTAAAGAAAGGATTATTCCCGATGAAACCTTTCTTGAACTTTTCTTAGATTTGGACCCACAGGCTTCCTAAAAGCATCCTCGGCCTCCTTTTGGGCTTTGTACAAGGACCCTTAGGCTTCTTCGAAGTTCTCAGCCTCCTCTTGGGCTTAGTACAAGGACCCAAAGACCTCCTACAGGTATAAGACAGAACTTAGTCATCCTTTGATAGTTCAATCCTCCAGAGAGTCAAATCTCAAAACATCAGACCAGTTTAGGGTTAATTTTCATCCCTTAAAACATCAACCTCCTCTTGGGCATCATATAAAGATCATCCTCCGGTTAAGATTAACCTCTACATACCAGTAGACTTGGAAAGTCTCATCTCCTCTTAGATCTCAAAGAAACCCTCAAGTTTCCTAAAAGCACAGGAAAAACCCTGATCAATCACCAACAGAGTTAAAACCTCCAAAGGTTAAAAAAACTCAATCTTTAAGCTTTCACTTTAAATTCCCCCAGCTAGGGTCAGATCACTATCAATAAACCCTCAATCAAAACCTCAAGGCATATGATATTTCAACTCTTCTCCATCCCTCAGCAAGAGTTGATTCCCCAATTTAGACCTGTCTCTGGATATCAATAATCCTAAGTAGAAGCTAGCCTCCTCTTAGGCTTCATATAAGAAATTCCCCAACCAACCTCCTCTTAGGCTTTGTATAATGATTTTCCCTCAACAGTTTTAGCCTCAATCTTGGGCTTTGTACAAGACAGATAAAATATTCTCTAGCTGAGTAAATTCTTTTAGCCTCAATCTTGGGCTTTGTACAAGACACATATAAAACCTCCCCAGTGGAATCTTTCAACCTCAATCTTGGGCTTTGTACAAGACAAACAAAATATTCCCCAAAATAGTCAATCTCCTTTTTCAGCCTCAATCTTGGGCTTTGTATAAGACTGAAATAAAACTCCCTAGTAGGGTCAACCTTTTAGCTTCAACCTTGGGCTTTGATCAAGGCACACAAAAATCAACATTCCCTCAGAGGAAATCAAAATCTCTCTGTAAAAGGAAATTTCTTTGTACAATCACACATCAAAATAGACAATCAAACAAACCCTAACCCCAGATAATTACTGTCAGTGGCACACTTGTTGATTCAAAAATCCAAGCTGTAGTCCATATCTTATCCTGGTAAATCCCTTCTTTCATCTAATTGCTGTAAGTGGCAAGCCTCTGGATTATTTACATCCAAGCCAATGTCCCTCTCTTAGCATGGAAGACTCCTAAGGAAGAATGGCATTACTCTATACATAGTTAAAGTTTCCCCCTTCAGGACAAATCCCTTATAAAGGAAATTATGGCATTGCTGGACTCCATATATTCCAGTTAAAGTAATTCTCCTTTATAATCAGTTACCCAACAACTGTGATAAACAAGTGAGATATCTCCCTTTAGAGATGACAAATTCTCTCTCAATCAAACCATCTAGCTTCAATCTTGGGCTTTGAACAAGACACAAATAACCTCTAACTTCAATCTTGGGCTTTGAACAAGACACCAAACATCTTTCCTCCCATAGAATAGGAGGAACTACGATTGCTCTGATTTCCCTGTTATCATTATAGGAATATGTAGGCATAAGATTGCGAAATCTTAGCGAGCACACAAATAAAAAACTTTAGGTCCAGTACTTTGACAAAAACATCGAAAAACCCGAAAACAACCAAAATACTCTCTCAACACTCCCAAAGGAGAAACTTTCCCAACCCATAATAGATAAACACCAGTAAGTAGATGACAGAAGAACATGCCAAACAATCTATGGATAACCATATATACGCTGGGTAATTTACAACTCCCCATTGTATAATCTGACCCCGGACCCCCAATCTCTTAGCATTTGTTAAAGAAAACATTTGTGTGCATGGTTAGTTTTAGATAGCTTCCCATTCCTTTCCAGCTTCATAGGATAAATAAGAAATCAGAAAGTTGCACCCAATTCCAACCATTACGGTAAGGTGGTCGCGTCAACGACAAAAATCGTACGCTACAGAAAAATGGCGACTCTGCTGGGGATTCCTAGGTTTAGAGTTCCTAAGAGGCCTAGGTTATTTGGCATTCTTCTATATATATATATATATATATATATATATATATATATATATTTACTGTCATCCTACTTGATACCTGTGTTTATTTTTCTGTCAAATGGGAATGCGATTAATACGCATGTGAAAAGTTTGAGAGAACATTAAGATATGGGGGGCATATCCAAGAAACGCTTATAAGGAGTGAATCCCGACCAAGCTAACTTGGCAGTCCACCGAATCAGTCGAGGTACCCGTACGAAAGTATCGATGTTGAACGACCGATTGTCGTGAAAGCATTGTCTTTCCTAGTGTGGTACCCATGACCCTGAGGATTTAGAAGACATTAACTATATGACCATTTGGTAGTGCAGTGAATATCGAGAATAGTTGATATGCGATACTACACTCAAATGAGATTCATCCTAGGATATTACATCTCACTCGAGTGAATCAGCCTGCTGTTGATATCTCTAGGAGGGGTTAATGATTTTGGGAACCTTAGAACCCGTTCGACAGGTACAAAAATTGACCAAAATAGTACAACCTTTGGGGATGGGTAGAGCCATGACTCCATGCTCGTGACGTTGAACCCTTGAACCCATGTTTTCGAATGTTTTTGTGTGCTGCATTCATGCATTCATCTAAAAAACTCTTTTCAAACAAAAAAAAAAATCTTTTTTTCAAAATGAACTAAAACAATAATTGCAAATATCAGAGGTTGTGTTATGGATTTCGGTAGAAGAAAGACGCACTGAAGGCTCTGCAGATTTGACCAAATTTTTGGTAAAACAAGGCGCTAAATGAAGTGTTCCAACATGTAGAAGACATGATGTCCTAACAAATGTCCTGACATCTTAAACTAATACACCAGACTATTTTGTCTTATCTAAGAATTAAGGAAGCAATCAGAGCATGGATCAAGGACACAAGACTGAAGCCCAAGGAAGTAGAAGCCTATAAATAGAAGACTTAGACCTAGGTTTTGATATGCCTGAGTACACCTTTTGGAATCTTGCTTTCTTGCGTAAGAAACAAGGGTTTAGGGTTTTGAGAGTCGTTGGCTCTCTAGGTTGTAAGTCTCCCTTTGTATCAATTGATACACTGTGGTAGATATAGGTGTCGTACAGATCCATAAGCCTTGAGGTATTGGATTGTGTATTGTTCTTGGATGAAGCTTTTAAGCAAATCTGAGTTAGCTTGTTTGTCAAGTATGCTTGACAGATTTCTGTATTGACAGGGATGATGTAGAAATCATAGTTGGTGATTAAGGAAAGTGAGTGGGGTATCTCATATCAGGGTTGTAGACGTTTGAGTTTAGCCTTGGTAAAGAGGTTCATTGGGTAGATGTTAGGTATGAAGTTGTAAATAGGGGACTTTAACTTTGTAACAGTCTTCAAATAGTGAAGTCTTCTTCCTGGATTGGTATCCCCCAGATGTAGGTGAGTTGCACCAAACTGGGTTAACAATTACTGTGTTCTTTATCATTCTGCAGATTTACATTTTCTGTTAGGGTTCATGATAAACATGTTGGATCAGATGTCGTGACATTTGTGATGGTGCAGTTCTAATATTCAAGGTATCAATCTGTTGTTGTGCCTCTGAGTTTAAATGATTATGTAGCATAATGTATTGACATGTGTTAGGACATCTGCTGTCTGCATAGGCCAGAATTTCAATTGGTATCAGAGCAGGCATCATGTCTGGTTCTGGATGAGATCTTTGGGAGATACTTTCTGGCGTTTAAATAAGGAGGAGTTTTGAAGATTAGATCAATCAACTCAAACATACTCAAGGGTATTAATGGATGAGATGGATGTTCTGGATCGAAGGGAGCAACCTGGAGGTTGTTCATGTTGCTGAGAAGATTCTACAACAACTACAGGAGAAGTGGCTAGTTCTCTTGTTGGTGTGTCTTATAGGATGTTGTGACATCTTATTAGGGCAAGCAGGATCTGTTCCTTGGTGGTTCCGCTGCATGTGTTTCTGATGGAAGAGCTCTAGAATTATGGGATTCTGGATTTGTTACTGAAGACAGTTGGTGGAAGGTCTCAATCGTCGGCCTCTATATTTTAAGATATCTGTATTCTTTTATTCCAAAGTTAGGAGCGATAAGTTGTAAATAATCAAGAGAACAGGCCATGAACTATGGTTACTACTTAAACTACCATATGGATTCATGCCATCATTAGAAAGTCCAATCCTAAGGTTTCGTGGTTCATTGCCAAAGTCTAGAAATAAGGTATCAACCTTCTTCCATTGCAAAGAATTGGCCGGATGCCGAATTTTTTTCATCACACTTCCTCTATTCTACATGCCATCTAATATTCTTCGCATCATTAAAATTCGCAAACAATCGCTTAAACCTTGGAATAATTGGAAGGTACCATAACACCTTTGTTGGAGGACCCTTTATGGTTACATCACAACCTTCATCATCACCCTTCTTCTTATATCATGATGTCATACACTTGGGACACTTTTCCTTCTCTTCATTATCTTTCCAATACAATATGCAATCATTAGGGCATGCGCGTATTTTCTTATACTCTATACCCATCAGACATAGTACCTTTTTTGCGTCATACACACGGCTCGGCAACGTGTTATCATATGGAAGCATTTCTTTCAATAACCCCATCAACTATGTGAAGCTTTTATCAGTCCAACTATTAATAGCTTTCTAATTGAATAATCTTAAGATGGCAGATAATCGTATGAAGTTTTTACAATTTGGATACAAAGGAATTTCGTTGTCATTGCGAAGAGTATCATGTATGTGTGCTCGTTGAAAAGACTCTTGTCCAATATCACGAATCATTTCTTCTAGACGATCACCCATCTCTATATCAAACTCTTCTCTTACGGAGGCCCTTGGCGCATCAGACAATTCACCATGCCATATCCACTTCGTATAGTTTTGACAAATTCCATTGACTATTAGATGATCCTATGCGATGTTAGCATCTAAAGGTGCAATATTTACACACCTGGCACACGGACAATGAAATCGTCCATTACTTCTGGGAAGATTAGTTTCGGCAAATGTCAAAAACTCTAACACTCCTTTTTTATACTATTCACTTAAGCAATTTTTCTGCATCCAACTACGATCCATAGCTACGAAGAGAAGAGAAGAGAAGAGAAAGAACACAGTTTAAAAAATCTATGAAAACAAGCTGTATAATGGAATAATGCATGTTTCATTATCTAGGAAATTTATTTTTCCCTCTCAACTCATAGGGATGAGTACTCAATTGTGATTTAAAAGAAACCAAGGGACTAATGGATTCAAATCAGCCATCTTCAAGTTTAGGTTTGTAGTGATACTCGGATACAATTAAATTCATCAGCACTGTAAATGTATGAAGAAACTCTTCATTTTGTTTGATATTTTGTAGGGTTATGTGGTGCAAAAGTGTCATCCGTTCCAATATATAGCCAGGGTTCATGGTTTAAAACAAATGGCATATTTACTTTGTACCTAAGGTCCTGGGATTAGTAATGTTGTAACAACTCCCTTTCCTCTTGTCATAGGATATAAAAATCTAGCTAGGATTAGTCATGTGATATTTGGGATTAAGGTAGCAATGATATTTTTAGGACTTTGGTTATATATTTGTGGATGTGATATTCATGTATTCTACCACTGCTTTGTCACAATCTTTTGGGACCTGACCTTATTCCCTAATCAATCTCCTATTGCATATGGTCTTACTGTTTATATTATCAGTAAACTTACACAATGTTTTATATATGTTATGTTAGTCATATCTTTTGTGGTGTTTTATATATTTTTAACATTTATTGATTTTATAGAGACTTTATAGTGTTTTGACCTTTTCAGTTTTCATTATATAACACAGTATAATTCATCAAATAAAACAGTTCAGTAAAAAAAATTACTGATTTACATTTATTGATTTTCAATAGTAATATGATTTAACATGTTTGTGTTTTGGTTGAGTTAGTATTCCTTAAAAATGTTATCTTATGAGATAGATTTAAGGTTTACATGATTTTCAATAGTAATATGGTCTAATTTGCTACACATTCATATAGATAACATTAATATATATTTAAGGTTTACAATGATTTAACATTTAATGATTTTCTATGGTAATATGGTCTAATTTGCTACACATTCATATAGATAACATATTCATATAGATAACATATAGATAACATTTAATGATTTGACATTAATATATATGGTCCAATTTACAATGATTTAACATTAATATATATTTAGTAATATGTTATCTTATGAGATAGATTTAAGGTTTACAATGATTTAACATTTATTGATTTTCAAGACACTTTATAGTGTTTTGACCATTTTAGTTTTCATTATATAACACAATTTCAGTTTTCATTATATAACACAGTGTAATTCATCAAATAAAACAGTTCAGTAAAAAATATTACTTACTAACGGTTTAGTTCGGTTCTAAATAACAGACGGTTTGCCAAACGATTAATTCGGTTCGGTCTATTTTAAATAAATTGTAATAGGTAAATAGCAGCAAAGTAAAGTTAAGGTCAAGACTAGGGATGACTAACCTTGATATATAGCTATCTTTGCAAAAACCAGGATGATATATTGCTTCACTAGTCTTTTGTCTTTGATATATGTCTACAACACCAGGAATTAAGATACATAAGTAATAATTTGCAAAGAGAGACTCATAAGCCTTAAATCACCATCCAAATTCAAATAAGATTTAAAAACAAGACAAAACAGTAAAAAAAACAAAGCACTTTATTTCAACAAAATCTGTGAAATATTACACCACTATATTCACTTAGTGTATGAATACTACAGGCTATTCAAGGAGTTCCTAAGATCAAAGATGGTTATAATCCTGCAACATGGATGTTGCAAAACTCTGTGGCATGGATGACCATCAATGTAAATGTTTCCACCATGAGAAATCTATATAAAGAAGATATGCAGCAACAAATATAAGTTTTGAGGATAATACCTACTTAGAAGCATTAATCTATTGTACAGTAAAGCATGCAACAGATATAGTCTTCTAAATCAGTTGGACATTTTGTTTTTTGTTTTTTTTTATCAAATTGGACATTTTGTTATGATTTGGAAATAACATCTACTTAGTTATTGTTATAACATTACCAACCGCATTTTCTCCAAATATAAAAGTTTATAGCAAATTTCTCTAACACTAGTCCAATTGCAATTTAAAATAATATCTGGTGCTACATAGAAAGAAATCGATAAAGAAGAAAAATATCAACTTCAAATCTAAACCATTTCAAAAAGCTAAATTTGGTAATTTTCATCTTAAATCAGAATGTGAATAAAGTGGTGAAAAACATGAATCCAAAACAAACACTGAGATCCAAAACATACACATAACAGAAACAATTTCATAATCCATATACATTACATTCATAACATTCAGAAAGAGATCAAAAAATTCATAAACTAAATAAAGATAACTAACATCCATGGCATGATTCCAATTCTAACATTCCATATTCCTTGCTAACTACACTAACATAGGCTTCACTTAAACTACATGAGTTGCCTTATGACATTCTTGGCCAAACTAAGCAAGGTAGTTATCAATCCAAGCATTGCAAAAGGTTAGGTTTCAGGAGATCTTTACCATACACCAGTTGGACTAGCTTGTCCACATCAAGCTTGGAATCTCAACTAGAACCAACCGCCCCTGAAAATTACAAATCACATAGGAATCAAGCAAAATCCAAAAAAAAATCTATAATACCAACAGTCACATTTTTATACACTACTAACTCTATCATTTCAATTTTAATCAACACGGTTTAGTTCAGGTGTAGCAGTCCATTCTAATCCAGAACATTAGAGAGTACGCATACATAGTGGTGAAATTTCAGACCACAACATGATTAGTTCAACACTATCAAAACTTACTCCATAATTCATACACTAAGTGATTGTATAGTATATCCTTAGAAAAACAAAATAGTGAAATGGAAGTTGATCCTAAAAAAGTGGTTCAAATAAAATTCAAACCTTAGCCATAAAAGTTTGGACTCATGTTTCAAGTGTTGCAATGTCTGAAGTGGTTTTTCAAAGGAACCTATTGGTTGAGATTAAGAAGAGTTGTTTATGTCCAAAACACTCTAAAGACTTGCTGCAGAGTTTAAGATTTGGCAATATAATAGTAATCCATGCCATTGCCAAGGAAATTATAGGCTTGGATTAGAAACCTATGACTTTTTTTTAACAAAAGGCAGCTATGTGTTTTTTGAATTTATTTAATCAAAATAAAAAGAAACTAAATTACAAAGTTGGAAATTAAGCCAAATTCAAAACAAACAAGAGGGCATATACAACAACATATAATATCATATGACAGTCTGAATAATGATGATCTAAAGACATGAAGGAAGAATAAAAGAAACTGCAATTGTGACGTCCGCTAAGATTTAAGCATCACTGAAAACATTTCCTGGTCAGTCTATATACAACTTATTCACCACAATTAGACACTTAATTTCAAATGTACAATATTACTAGAAGAAAATAGGGTCATTAGCATGGTTTTTTATTTGACATAGAAACAGGGAACACTGTATACCCAACGCAAACACGATAAATAATAAACTAGAGCAATTATTTACCTCGAAAGAAATCGTTTTAGCTGGTTCGGCAGCAAAGACGAGATACTAATGTCTTATCAAACGGTTGCCCCTATGTGCACACAAATACCGAAATGTTAAAACAGGAGCGACATGCAACAATTAATTTGACAACTTTGACTTACAACATATACAAATAAGAAAGACCTAGAGCTCTGTTATAAAAAAAAATCTTATACCATTCATATGTACAATATTACTAGAAGAAAATAGGGTCATTAGCATGGTTTTTTATTTGACATAGAAACAGGGGACACTGTATACACAACGCGAACACGATAAATAATAAACTAGAGCAATTATTTACCTCGAAAGAAATCGTTGCAGCTGGTTCAGCAGCAAAGACGAGATACTAGTGTCTTATCAAACGGTTGCCCTATATGCACACAAATACCGAAACATTAAGACAGGACCAACATGCAACAATTATTTTGACAACTTTGACTTACAACACATACAAGGAAAGATAGGGATGGTGCAAATTAATACAAAAAAATTCTACCTGCTCAGAGGGGGAGGATACCTAGGCTTTGCTCGGTCTTCAATCTCGCGATATTCAATCTGCATTTCATCAATAGAACATATCAATGGGAATCCAGTTCATTTTTTTCATCATTCAACATCAACAACAACATAAGTTTAAATTCTAATTGAAAAAAGAAAGACAAACCAATTAGTCGGGTTTTTCGCCGTGCATGTCGTCATCGAGATGTGATAATGGTCGTGCGGTGATGAGAGATGACAAAGGTTCCTCGTATGTGTGACAATGGTCGTGCGATAATGAAGGTTTGTACATCCGATGAGATGAAGGAAATGGAGCTCGGCAATGAGAGGAACGAGCCGATGATTGAAACGATGAAATGGCGATGATTGAAATGATGAAATGGAAACCACGTTGATTTTATAGTGATTCAGATAAACCCAAAAAGCAGATTTGGATTTTGGATGATTAGGGTTTTCACTTTTAAGAACGATGAATGAAAGAGGATGAAAGAAAAGATGAAATGGAGCTCGTCAATGAGATGAACTCGCGATGATTGAAACGATGAAATCGCGAATATTGAAACGATGAAATGGAAATGATGAACAGAAACGAGAAATGGGTTTAGAGATAAAAAGGGTTTAGAGAGAAATGGGTTTAGAGAGAAAAAAGGTTTAAGTGATTTCAGTAATTAAATTTGATATATTGATATGTGTTTTTTTGTTATTTTAGTTACAAAATATTAATTAATCAATTTACACCCATTAATTTATTTACTTAACCAAATATATCACTTAATAAAAGTTAGTTTGGTTTATTAATATGCTTAATGTTAATATTGAGAGTGATTAAATTAAATAATTAGTTTTCAGCCAATCTTAATTTACACCCATTTTTCCTATAACGGGAGTAATAGAGATATTGTTATAGCAATGATTTTAATTTATTATAATAATGTTTTCAATTTACACCCTTTTTTTTAAATAGGGTGTCTATTGTCACATACTGCTACTACAAATGACATTTTATTTACATGTTTGCCACCGCGTTTATTATTTACACCCGTTTTCAGTATAATGGGTGTAAATTTTAAAATTATATTCGTCACTTTGCACTAGTGATACTGTCATACCCTAAATTTTGACCACTAAGATTTCCCATCATTATGCAAATCATCATCACAATATGGATGTACCTTCATGCCTCAATCAATCTCCTCAAGGAATGTTGAGCATTCACTACAATCAAAGATTAGGGTTTTGGGCCCTCTTAGAGCTTAGACAAAGGATCAATCAAGGAATGACATGATCTTCAACTTGTCTAACCTCTCAAACACACATAAATGATCAAGAGGACTCCCACATCAAGAATCAAGCACAAGGTTGCAACATTCCAAGTGGATCAAGCCTCAAGATCGCCAGTGTCACCAAATTAGGGTTTTGGTCGACTGAGGCCTCCAGATGAAAATCTTCATCTGGGCATGAGCCAATGCTTCACAATATAACTCAAGATACTCCAAGGGAACTCATAAACCCAATCATCAAGTCAATTTGACCTCAGGGGATGCATTCACCAAAAATCAGGAATTAGGGTTTCTTGACCTAATTCACCCCTAAGTTGACTTTTGGGACAAAACATGAGCCAAGACCTCAAGACATGATTTGAGGGTCTCTAATAAACCACATCGATCCATTTTAAAAAATGTATTGATCCAAGAAGCTTAACTCACAAGTTTCATTTTCATCAGGACCACAATTAGGGTTTTGAGGAAAAAGTCAACTGTACCTTTGACTTTTGATCTGGACATGCTCCCAAACCTTGGTACATGATTCAATACACCCTACAACACCTATGGAACATATCCATTAGGTTTGATTTAGGTCAAGGACTTGATTTCACCAAGGATCACACAGTTAGGAATTCATCTGATAAAAAGTCAACTGTGCACAAAAGTCAAGTTTGACTTTTTGAGATTTTTCACAATTATGGTTCTTTGACCCTAAAACAATGTTAATATGTGATTTGAATCATCATTCATCAAGAAAAATCAAATAAAGTGGGATAACTTGTAAAAGGGGTAACCATAAAAACTTAGAATTTTTCTAAGTTATGGAGCAAAGTGGCTAGGGTACCAACTTCCAAGGATCATAACTTGAGATCCAAGCAACCATTTTGGATGGTCCAAAGATGGATTTGTAGCTCTCATGGCATACTTTAAAAGAGTCAACTACACCTCATTCCAATTCCTCATGGATTTTAAGTTATGGAGTGATCAAAATGGCTGAAAACACAAAAGTGACATTTTTCCAACACTTAGTGAAATTTTCACTAAGTCAGAATCTGCTTCATTTTTTCCAAAATGTTGAGGAATTTTTCAACCAAATTCAAGTTGCTTCAAAACCAAAGTTGGACATCACATTAAAGTAGGATACATCAGCTTTCCAAAGTGACCAAGAACTCCATCAAATTCCATCTGAACTAGGCTGTAACATGCCTTGCTGCAAACTGTCTTGGCAAGGCAGATTGTGCATTAGGGCTCGATTTAGTTAATTTGTGCAAATGATAAACAAGTTTATCCATCTGCACACCTCAGGGGGAGACCAAGGAGGAACAAACACTGATCCATAAGCCTCCTAAGTCTTTGGAACTACATATAGGTTTGGCACCCCTAAAAGCTAAAGATGCCTGAAGACTCCAATTTTGTTTTGAGGCATTCAATGGATGCTTAGAGGTGGCATGTATCAGAGCAAAGATGAACACTTCAGTCAAGCCTTATCCTTGAATTAAGGAACCATAAGCCTGTGCTCTAATCTCAAGTCAATGGCTAGAGGAGACTTGAGATTCCAAAGTGATCCAATTGGCCACAGACCTGTACCAGTTGCCATACACTATTGCAGCCAAAACAAACTTGGTGCACTATAAATAGACCTCATTTGTGATCAGTTTGAGTACACCAAAGCACCCAAACTGATGCTTTCCTTAAAATCACCTCTTTCACTCCAATTTTTCCTTCCAAAGCAAGTCACTATCGGGTTTTGAGCTTGAGAGCAATTCCAACCAAACCAATCACACACCCACACACCTCATAAACATCATATAGAAGTGATCCAAACACTGAAACAACATATAGAACACCAATTTCACAAAATCACCATCCAACTGCTCAAGCTTTTAGCAGACTTGCAGTTGGGGTACCATTTTAAGTTCCAACTTGTTTCTAACCACTCCAAGCATTCAGACACACTCCATAGCACCTAGGGAAGCTTTCCACATCATTAGAACCAAGTTGTAACACCTCTAACTCAAAACACGATCATCAGCTGCAAGAGGCAAGCCTCAACTTGGCCATCTCATGATTCCTGCATATTTCCTCGCACAATAATTTTGCCATATGTTCATAATCATGTATGGAATGTTTCCCCTCAATTAATTGCTTTGTATGAATCGGGTGTGGAATTTCTGAGCCTTCATGCAGAATTTAGGGTTCTTGAGGTTTCTCTTTGATTTCTTATTCCATGCTTAAAATAAATGAAATTAAAGACCATAGACATGATCTTAAGGTGAAAACGAGTAGATTGATATGTGGATTGTGAGATTGATGAGAAAATGCAAATCTGGACAAAATCAGAACACGCGGGTGTTCTTGGTGTGTTCTTGGCGCCTTTTTCAAATATTCAAATATTTGAATTTTGTGATTTTATTTAATTGATTCAAAAATTAATTTCTCTCTGAATTTTAGTGATTTTAAGTTGATTCTTTTTTTAATAATTCACAAAAATGTTAAAATATTTTATTTTACAAAAATTTCCCAAAAATATTATTTTTTTCCTATACTTGATATTTTTGCAAAGAATTAATTTTTATTTGTTTTTTAACATTTAAAATACTTGTTCCTTCTTGATTTTCCAAACTTAATTGGTTTTCAATCATTTTGCGGATAAAAACATGATTTTTGAAATATTGATCCAAGATCACCACTCATTTTTCACATGTTTTCTATAATTTTTATTAATTTTTAAACAAAATTAATTCCATTTTAGACAAATTAGGGTTTTGATTAATTCCACCCTCATCAATCTTTTTCAAACACTTTTGGGCCTCTAATAGAGTGTAAGACCTAACCCCTTTTGAAAATCAAAATAATTTGGGCCTCGGTCATCGTATAAGACCCATTGTGTTTTCAAACCTCGGCGCGATCGCCATTTTCAAACAAATAATCATCGGGGCCTCTCCCCGAGCTATAAGTCCCATTCCTTTCCTTAAAAACACTTTTGGACCTCTAATAGAGTGTAATACCAAACCCCTTTTGTAAATAAATTTTTTTGGGCCTCACATATTGTATAAGTCCCTCTGTATATTTTCAATACAACGGCGCGATCGTCGCCTTTTTCAAAATTATCTGGGCATCTCCTTGAGTTGTAAGCCCCATCTCTTGTACAAAAATAAACTTTAGGCTTCTCTTTGAGTTGTAAGACCCATCCCTTTCTACAGAAAACTTTTTGGGCCTCAGTCGTTGTATAAGTCCCGATACGATATTCAAAACAACAGTACAATCACTGTTCAAATCTTGGGCCTCTCCTTGAGTATAAGCCCCAACAAATTTTTCACAAACAACTCCCTTTTGATTTAGGTTCAAATGTACAGTTGTTGTCAAAACTTTCTTTAATTTCTCTGAACAAATAACAATACTGCATGGAAGCTCACTCACCTGTAAGTTTTAAACAACTTTCCTTTACTCGCTTTAATATATAATTGTATTGTGGGAAGGTGCGCATGGTTAGTCTTCTTTCATTCTTTTAAATACATGTCAGATATATATAAATGTATTGTGGGAAGCTGCGCATGGTTAGTCTTATTTCATACCTTTTAAAATACTTGTCATATATCAACTGTATATATACTAGTATAGTTATTTAGAGTTGTCCCCGACAACTAGGTCTAGAACTAGGTAAAGCCATATTGGTCACTCTTAAATACAAACAAAACTAGACCCCCATAGGATTTCCAGATACAGTTTTTCCTTCTCTTGGGGTTAAACAATATGGAACAAAGAGAAAGGCAATATTCTTGGTGAACCTTTTCTCAGACTGTCACCCCTAGAAATTGTCAAAGAAATTCTACTCCCTGGAGTTGATCTATTCTCTATGAATAGCATCTCTTGAGTTTCTTCGAACCTTGAACTTTCCTGAAATGATCTCTTCTCTGTGAATTACATTTCTTGAACTTCTCTTGGTTCAGGACCCACAGGCTTCCTAAAAGTATCCCAGCCTCCTCTTGGGCATTGTACAAGGACCCTCCGGCTTATTAGAAGTTCTCATGCCTTCTCTTGGGCTTAATACAAGGACCCTGACGACCTCTTAAAGGTATAAGACAGAACTTAGTCATCCTTTGCTAGAGCAGTCTTTCCAGTGTCAAAACATCAAACCGTTTAGGGTTGATTCTCATCCCTTAATGCCTTTGCCTCCTCTTGGAGGCATCATACAAAAGATAAAACTCCTCCATACCAGTAGACTTGGACAGTCTAATCCCATTGAGTCTCAAAGCCATTCTCAAGTTCCTTACAACCATAGGAAGAAACCTCGGGCATTCTGGATCGATCTCCAGCAGAAACCCAGCCTTTCTCATGAGAGTTCCCCGACCAGGGTCAACACTATCTCAAATCAGAACCTCAAGGTATCCGACATCTCAACTCTTCTGTAACCCTCAGCAAGAGTTGATTCCCCACTTGGACCTGCCTGGGGATCTCAATTATCCCCGGAAAAAGATAGCCTCCTCTTAGGCTTTGTATAAGGACCTTTCCTTAGCAGAAAGCTAGCCTCCTCTTAGGCTTTGTATAATGATCCTTCCTCAGCGAAGTCAGCCTCCTCTTGGGCTTTGTACAAATGATTCTCCCCAGCGGAGCTAACCTTTTCAGACTCTCTTGTTGAGTCAATACCCTTTTTACCTCAGTCTCGGGCTTCGTACGAGACAGAAAATCACTCTCTTGTTGAGTATAAAAGACTCTCTTGTTGAGTCAATAAACTTTCAGACTCTCTTGTTGAGTCAATCACCTTTCCAAACCCTCTTATTGAGTCAACCCTTTTAGCCTCAATCTTGGGCTTTGTACAAGACATAAATTTCCCTCTCTTGAGCTGGGGACAGATATCTTCCCCAGCTGAGTCATTTCCTCCCAGCCTTCATTTAAGCTTTGAGGAATAATTTCCCCAAGCAGAGTCAAACTCATTGCAGCCTCAATCTTGGGATTTATACAAGACACATAAAAAATATCCTCACCGGAGTCAGTTAATTCCCCCTTTTTAGCCTCAATCTTGGGCTTTATACAAGACACATACAAACCTCCCCGGCGGAGTCAAAATCCATTTCAGCCTCAATCTTGGGCTTTGTACAAGACAAACAGAATATTTTCCCCGGAAAAGTCAAACTTATAGCCTCCTCTTAGGCTTTGTATAAGGAAATCCCCTAGCCGAGTCAATTAACCTTTTAGCATCAACCTTGTGCTTTGATTAAGGCGCACAAAAAGTCAACAATCTCTCTTTAGAGATGACAAATTCCCTCCCAATACCCTTTTAGCTTCAATCTTGGGCTTTGAACAAGACACAAATACCCTTTTAGCTTCAATCTTGGGCTTTGAACAAGACACCAAAACATCTTTTTCCTCCCTTAGAATAGGAGGAACTACGATTGCTCTGATTTCCCTGTTTCGTTTAAACGGGAATACGTAGGCATAAGATTACGAAATCTTAGTGAGCATACTAATCAAAAACTCTAGGTCCAGTACCTTCACACCAAAACTTAGGTCTAGTACCTTACCAAAAACATCGGGAACACCCGAACATCAACAAAAACTCACCCACTCACTCATACTTCCCAAGAAACTTTCCCAACCCATTACCAAATAAACACTATCAATTACAAAGCAATACCTAAAAGCTAACATCCTGTGGATAACCACATATAGGATGGGTAATTGACAACTACCATTGTATAACCTGACCCCGGACCCCCCCAATCTCTTTAAAGCATTTGTTCAGTTAAACATTCGCGTGCAAGGTTAGTTTTAGATAGCTTCCCTTTCCCTTCCAGCTTCACGGGATAAATAAGAAATCAGAAAGTAACACCCTTTCTCCTTGAGGAGGAAAACCCAAACTTTAGCACTAAGGTGGTCGCGTCACCGACAAAAATCGCTCACTACAGATACCAAATAAGGTTTATCCCAAATCCCATTAGATCGTAATGTCAAATATACAGAGAAACAATATTTACCCCAAAAATAGCGTTGATGTGAGGGTAAGGGAACCTTCATCATCCTGCTGCCTAAAAATTCACCCAATAGTAAATAATTATCCCCCTTACCTTAATCGTAGCTTTCACAAAAAAAAAAATCTTGACGTTCCTCCCTCTCCAGGTTTGTGTCGATCGCTCCTTTTTCCCCAAAATTCTAGTTTTTCAATTGTTTTTCCTTTTTCTCCCGTTAATCTCAGATAAAGGGAAATAAAATAATGTTCTACTAATTCGGTTTCATTGTTATTAATAAACTAATAAATACCAATAATACCTGTTACTGTTAATAGACATATGAAACGTAAAAATGCTACGACTCCAAAAACGTTAAATTACTTGTCCCAATTAAAATATTTCAAAATAATAAAAATCAAATATATCACTCATATTCCACTATCCTTACCATTGGAACAAGCTTTCACATTCGAAATAATTATATAAATAAATCCTGAAATATAATAATTCTAACTATTATTATTATTATTATTATTATTATTATTATTATTATTATACTTAAATAATTATTTAATAAAATATGTCTAACTAATTGTCATACCTATTATTTAATTAAATAATTCATTTTAAATATTCTACTCCCATTTAATTTATTTAATTAAATAAAATATCTAACGCTCTCAGACACAATTATTTTAGTAATGATTAAATTACCAAAATACCCTTATAATACCAAAAATCCCCAAAACACCACAATAATTCAAATAAAACACTGTACAAGTCATTGTAATATTCTAATAAAATAAGAAAACTAAAATATGGGTGTCACATATTGATCGGGTGTAAACAAACTAACTGCAAGTGCACAGCCTATCGTGTAGTTTTTAAAGATATCGATCCCACAGAGATCAATAGTCAAAGATTATTGTTTCTAGCTGTTACGGTGTTTATCAAAGGCTAATGAAATAGTTAAAAGACAGGAAACGAAATAAAAGAATTTAATAAAAACAGATAAATAACAATGCTGAAATGCAATTCACATCAATTGACAATGCTCTGGTTGTCTCCACTAAAATAACTTACGGGATAATGTTTCTCATTTAGAAAAGAACTAATTTAACAAGAACTGTCGCTTTCGCTTATTCAGAGCAGAACTTACCCTCTAATTTATACCCTCCATTTGTCACTTATGGAAACCGCTTACCACGTTAAATTAGTAAACTCACTCTTAATAAATTAGACTCTTAACTTAATAGAAAAGTGATTTTGATTGGAAAGATTAACTTAAAAGGGTCCCTGATCTTTCTCTTAAGTACCAGATCCTAAACCTATAAACGCGTCCGCAAATAGTTTTAAAACCTACTTCTAGAAAGGTTAAAGTTTCCTAATTAGTTAACAAAGTGCTTTCGCGGTGTTTGTTAACCAATTTTAGTCTTTAGTGTCGGACAGCTTTCGATCTTACCCGACGTTTTCACTACATCACTTTCATGAAGGCAGATTAAAATAAGTTCAAAAAAATTGCGTTTAAATTAAAACAACCCACAAAGGTAATTCTAAGGAGATAACATGTAGAGCCTCGTCTATTGACGTTCCTCACATGTCAGTATTCAATAATTTAGCCAGACATGTTTAGGGAAAACAAAACATAAATGGTTTTAAGTGCAAAGGTAAACATAATGACGGTTAAAAGAAACGTTTAGAATTAAAGTTGCGATAGAGGTAAATAAGATGAAAAGAATAACTGCGAAGTAAATAAAGCGGAAAAGTAAGGACAGATAAAGTAAATATAAATGTCGAATAAAATAAAAATCTGCTCCAAACGGAGTCTTGAATCTGATACAAATTGCGATAACTTGAAATAAATCTTGACAGAATGTAAATGCTGAAATAAACGGGTGCTCCAAACTTGATACAGACTCAATCAACGGTGCAATAATCCTTCAGTGTGAAGAGATTATCGCTTTACAATTTGACAGTATAATGGCTTAAGTTTGCATAAGCTTGGATGATCTGGAAAGTATCATGCAAAAGGGTATTTATTGGAGTCCAAAACCCTAGGAATTACACACGAATTGCTTCCAAGTCATGGAGAGAAAATAGGACCAGTAAGTGGAGACTTGGGGACTAAGCATGGTCCATTTCCAGCCGTTTGGGATTCCTGAAGGTGGCGACCACCATAAGCTCATGGCGACTTCCATGCTCACAAAGTGGACATGACTTGGTCATCCCATTAGTTGGTGCGTAGACCACCCATGGCACCCATAGGATGAACGCCATGGTGGTCACCACAGGTGCAATTCTGCTCCAATTCTTCGTTTTTTCGTCCATTTTGCCTCGTTTCTTCGCACGCATCTCCTGATTCATAACTTCCTTGAAACAAATGAAAAAACACTCACATAATAGTGGAAATGGAATTAAAACAATAATGAAATATGCATATGTCAAGTCAAATAAACGATTGTTTGAGGTGTCATCAAATTTTCCCACACTTGAACCATTGCTTGTTCTCAAGCAAAATATAAGTAAAACAGGTGAGCTCAATAGCTATTGTGGGTTAAAAAATTATACATTGAATAAATCACATTAATGGGTACTAAGTCACTGAAAACAAAAGCATCGTAATAACACGTTCCGTATTTTATGGTCATAAATCTCTTCCTTACATAGACTAATCCGAATCATTTTATTATTCTTCGGCCTACCTTGCCCATCCCTTTCTAATCCTTTTTCATTCAGACGTAATCACATTAAGCCCGTTATCTTGTACTCGCATGGTGAACAAACATGTTGGTGATCCTGATCCATATTCGTGTCAAGATTCGACACTTTATGCTATTTTTCAACACTTGGCTCAAGCGCAATTTTAAAGGTTCCTCTACCATTGGGCTAAGTAACCGGGTGAGGGTTACCTAACTTAGAAGGCGGATTTCCTTTTCAAATCATTTGCTTTTTCTTATATATTTTTTATTTTTATTTTTATGGGATCATTCACCTATTTGCATCAGTTTATTCACTTAGCGGTAACTTAGATGGTGTTAACTGCTAGAATAAACTACTTAAGGATTAATTCAAAGGCGGGATTTTAAGGCTAGAGCATAACAATTATCCAAATCGATCTCTATATTCGAGATATTTACGGTGTTAAAACGGTGGAGATGTTTCAGGACTTCTCCCAAAACTTTATAACATGTCTTAATAGCCTACACACTGTTTCTTTTTGCAAAAAAATTTTGGTATGGCTCAAGAAAAGGAAGAAAATTTAATAGACAATAATAACTACGCCTATAGACTTGACAATACAAAAACTGGCTAAATAAAAGGAAATAAAACAAAATAAAGTAATAATTCTAACTAAAAAGCAGTAAAATTCCTCTCCCACACTTAAATCATACATTGTCCCCAATGTTTTAATCCAAGGTGAAAGAGAAATGGTAGAACCTGGTGTGCGATCAGATCAAGGGCCTTGACGACCGTGAGTTCTCCTTAATGAATGAATCTCCTGGAAGAGGTGGTCCATTTATTCAGCTAAACTGTCAGTTTGATCTCTTTGCTCACGTCTAAGAGCCATGATTTCCTTTCTCAAAGTAAAGATCTCATAGTCAAGATAATGTGCATGTTGATCATCAGGTTCGATAGGAGTCTCAGGGGGTGATGGATCTTCATCTAGGTTTTCCAATTGGTACGCCAGTTATTTTTGTCATGGACACTAGTGAGGTCGTGGTTTGGTAGGGTGAAAAGATGGACTACTTCATAGTTTATAAGGATTTTGAATTGGTCAAGTCCTTCACGTCTCACTAAACTACGGCTCAGGCGGTGGTCAATATCTAGGAGATTGTATCCACAAGTCGGGGTTAGATTAGCCACTTTATTTTTCAGGCCCAACGCAATAGCAATGTGGGTAACTAATCCTTCTACATTGATGTTTTCGACTCTTTGTTTGACAATCTTTTTAAGATTGGTCAGTAGGAAGGTTGCTGAGTTTATAGGGCGGCTCTAGAAAATTCTCAAGATGAAAAACATCTCTTTTTTGCTTACACAGATTTGGTTCTCATCTTTTCCAATAAATGTTTGGGCGGCTACCACGTGGAAGTACCTAATGGTTGGATTATGGATGAGGGTGTTATTCTTAGCATCATGGTTAGGGGGAAAATCTTCAGTGATCCCTCCCCAAAAGTAATCTAATTCACCTTGCATATTATCAGGTACTTCGAAATAAGCACCAGGGTCATGCTGAAAGGCGAGGCATCAGGCTAGCTCTCTACAGATGATCCTATAATCCTGGCCAAATAGTCTAAAGGTAACTAGGCCTCCATCATGTACTAATCCAGTATGGGGTTTAAAATGGAATGAACTTAGGAATTCTAGCACCTGGCTTCTGTGGGTTGGGTGCTTCGCTATGGAAAACCTATCTATTCTTATTTGGCTAAACATAAAACGGACACTATCAATAAGTCCCAACTGGACCAAGGAAGATGGTTCTCTCATCTAAGGCAGTAAAGCGCCTTCTCTGGTTATCGTTCTTAAAGGTAATATGCATCTCGTTAGTGTAACATCCCAATTTTAGTAATTATTTATTTATTTACATTATATTAATTAATTAATTGAGTGATTTTATGCATATTTGATTTATTGGATTTATTTGAATTATTTGATTTATATGAATTACTTGATTTATTTGATTTAATTGAATTATTTTATTTAATTAATTTATTTTATTTTGTGGAATGATATGTGAAAATGGTAGAAATAAGTAATTGGGCCTTAAATTGAGAATTTGAGTGGGTTAGTAAGCCCAATAGACTAATGAGAAAATTGCGAGTTTGATAAAATAAGAGAAAGAAATAAAATAAGGTTAGAAGTTAGCAAGGAGGCTAAGGAGAGATACGGGAGAAGAGAAGAGGAACCTAAAAGAAAACTCAAGAATCCAAGAAAATCAAGGTAAGGGTGGGTCTTTACATGGTTATGGGATTGTATGAAAGTGTATGATGGGTAGTATCATATTTAGGATCAAAATCCCTAATTTCCATGGTTTTGAAATTTATGATTATATGACGTATGATGGTAGGATCCTTAAACATGTGTTATGGGTGGTTATAATTGTCATATAATGGTAGTATTTTGAATTCTGGTACTGAGACTTTTTACGGAATTGAAATCGGAGGTCCGAAAGGCCTCCAACGGTGAAAAACGCAGAAAATTCGGCATACTGTACTGTTTGTGTCGACGCATCCGTCGCAGCAGTCGACGCATACTGAGTGCATTTTTCTGGATTTGTTTCTGCCTTCAATGTGTCGACTTATCCCACCGCTAGCGGTTGACGCATGCTGTGTATTGGTAAGATTTTCGTTTTGACGATTTTGGCCATAACTTTTTATCCGTAAGTCCTTTTTGGTCCCCATTCGAAGCGTCAGAAAGCTAATGATAGAGATATATCATAGTATAGATAAGAGAATTGGTTGACCAATATTTTTATATCTAATATGTTTGGGAAGCCAATTGTGTATATGTTTTATTAATGGATTGTTGTGCTGTTTGCTGCCGGTTGTGAAATTATTTGTGGATAATTTATCGAATACTTGTGTATGTGCTTGTATAAGTCTATTTTAAGTGTGAAAACATGAAATGAACGATAGTTATTTATTGTTGTAATGAGAATACAATTGTGATTGTATTGTAAAATGTGTTGTATACCATTTGAAAGTGAATTGTGTGTGGATGATTCATAAAAATGTGCAAGTATGTGTAATTATGTGGTAATTCAAGTGTGATGAATTATTGAAGATATGCATGAATGTTAAGATTAGGGAATGGGCTTAATTGCATATGGTTGTTGAACTTGCACATGCATCATTTGTTGTCAAGAGGCAATGCTTGTTAGTTTCGTGGGAACTAGTGACTTGTCCCAAACCTAGAGCGGGATTTGAAAGCTTAGGGAATGGGATTTTTGTGTGTTATTGGTCTAGGGAACGGGCCCGTTTTAATGTAAAAATCAAAAAATAATAACAAGTTATTGGTACCACATGCATGAGTTGCATTAGAGTTTTGTATTGAGTCGCATCATGTATATGTTTGCAATATGAGATTATGCAAAGTATGTGAAATTGATGAATTGACGAATTATGAAATTGTGAGTATGTACTTGTGAATAGTATGGTCACTTGAGTGATAATATGTTGATAAATCTTTTGGAGTGTGAGAATAATTATGTTATGTTTGTACGCCATAAATTATAAATTATCTTATGATTTCAATAATTATTCGAATTCTCACCCTTCTGTTGGAATGATGTTTTGTACGACATTACTCAGGTACCGAGGAGTAGAGTTGCTTCTAGGGCGAGGTAGCCATTGGAGTAGCTTGTTTTAGTTTTTCTATTTATTTTGGGTTGAGCCGTGCTCTGACCATGTAACACTAGGAACGTTTTGATTCATGTTTTGAGAGATACTTTTTGTACTCTACTTCATTTTGTTATTGTTATTTGAATTATGTGGAGTATCGACTTTTTTGCCTAAGTGATGATTATGAATGAGTTGATCATGGGGCTTTCATTATGTTAATTTACGATTGAAGTAATTCCGCTACTACATGCTATGTGAAAGTATATGAAAAGCATGAATTTATTTTAAGTGTTATTGAGCATGATAAGTATATGTGTGATGTTTTGAATTATATGTGACACCCTTATTTGAGATGCATGATAATTTACTCTGATTATTTATATATATTTCGCGGGATTTAGAAGGGTGTTACATTAATGGTATCAGAGCCTGGTTGGTCCATCTGGCCAGGTTGTCTAATGTTGTTTGTTCCCTAGTATGCGACATGTGTGGGAAAACACTGTCTGTACATGTTTGTTTTTCTAACCTTTGTCTGCAGGAGTGGGATTGAAATAAGTGGGGGAGAAGCTTGTGCTTCTCTAAGATGCTTCAAGTGTGGAGTGGTGGCTCAGTATGTCGTTGAATGCTATTATAGTTTGGTAAATATGGTTTATGCCCCATCATGATTGTCAGTTGTCTATTGACAAATCGAGGAGCTAATCACACTTAATCTCTTGTTGATAGTAGACGGGATCATGTTGGATGGAATAGACGTGTCTTACGAGCTTAGATGGTGTGTGCAGTGAATTATTTGGAGTTAAGCCAAGTGCTTACAGATTATTTTGATGAGTCGGTGCAGGATAGTGCTGAGAGGTTTATGTTGATGGAAACTTTGAGTGTTAGTGAAAGTGGGGCAGTTGGTGTTTTTCCAATTGTTTGTGATTTTCTGGAAGTTTTTCCCGATGAGATAAGTGATTTACCGTTGGAACGTGAAGTGGAGTTTACGATCGACTTAGTTCCAGGAACTAGTCCGGTATCGATTGCTTCATATCGTATGTCCGCATCGAAATTGAAAGAGTTGAAGAGTCAACTCAAAGATCTGCTTTAGAAGAGATTCATTCGTCCGAGTGTGTCACCATGGGGGTGCACCAGTTTTGTTGGTCAAGAAGAAAGAAGGTTCTATGAGGCTTTGTAAGGACTATAGATAATTGAAAAATGTGACTATTAAGAATAAGTATCCACTTTCGATGATTGATGAACTGATGGATCAGTTGGTTGGTGCAAGTGTGTTCAGTAAGATAGATTTGAGGTCTGGGTATCATCAGATTCGTGTGAAGGTTGAAGATATTCAGAAGACTGCTTTTAGAATGAAGTATGGTCATTATGAGTATTTTGTGATGCCCTTTGGTGTGACTAATGCGCCGGGTGTATTTATGGAGTACATGAACATGATTTTCCATCCGTATTTGGAAATTTTGTGGTTGTGTTCATTGATGATATTTTGATCTATTCGAAGAGTGAAGAGGATCATGCTAAGCATTTGAAAATTGTGTTATCAGTGTTGAAAGAGAAGCAGTTGTATGCTAAAATTTCTAAGTGCGAGTTTTGGTTATAGGAAGTGAGTTTCCTTGGCCATGTGATTTTGAGTAGAGGTATTACAGTTGATCCGTCAAAGGTTGAAGCGGTATCGTATTGGGAAGCTCTGAAATCAGTTTTTGAGATTAGAAGTTTTCTTGGGTTGGCAGGTTATTATCGAAAAATCATTGAAGGATTTGCCAAGTTATCCTTGTCGTTGACGCAGTTGACTAGGAAGGGTCAAACTTTTGTTTGGGATGCAAAGTATGAAGAAAGTTTTCAAGAGCTTAAGAGAAGTTTGACGACAGCTCATGTTTTGATTTTGCCTAATCCAGCAGAACCGTTTGTTGTATATTATGATGCTTCGTTGATGGGTTTGGGAGGTCTATTGATGCAACATCAGCAAGTTGTAGCTTATGCTTCATGGCAACTTAAAGTGCATGAGAGGAATTATCTGACGCGTGAATTAGAGTTGGTTGTTATTGTGTTTGTGTTGAAGCTTTGGAGGCATTATTTGTTCGGATCGAGATTTGAAGTGTTTAGTGATCATAAGAGCTTGAAATATCTCTTTGATCAGAAAGGGTTGAATGCAAGGCAGAGGAGATGGTTGGAACTTCTGAAGGACTATGATTTTGGTTTGAATTACCATCCAGGTAAAGCAAATGTGGTAGCTGATGCATTGAGTAGGAAATCTTTGCATATGTCGACGATAATGGTAAGAGAGTTGGAAATGATTGAGCAATTTAGAGATATGAATTTGGTTTGTGAAGAGACTTCTTATGGAGTTAAGCTTGGTATGTTAAGTCTTACTAGTGGTATTCTTGATGAGATTCGAGAAGGTCAGAAATCTGATTTGAGTTTGGTAGATCGGTTGACTTTGATTAATCAAGGTCGAAGAGGTGATTTTTGGATTAATGAAAATGGTATCATGAGATGTCATGATAGATTTTATGTTCTGGATATAGCTAAGCTGAAAAATAGTATTCTTGATGAAGGGCATCGTAGTAGATTGAGTATTCATCCGGGTGCTACTAAGATGTATTAGGATTTGAGGAAAATATTTTGGTGGCCTAGAATGATGAAAGAAATTGCAGATTTTATGTATTCTTATTTGACTTGTCAAAAGTCAAAGATCAAACATCAGAAATCGTCGAGTTTGATGCAACCGTTATCTATTCCTGAGTGGAAATGGGATAGCATATCGATGGATTTTGTGTCTGGTTTACCTAGAACGCCGAGTAATTATGAAGCTATTTGGGTTATTGTGGATAGATTGACAAAATCTGCCCATTTTATTCCAATGAGAATGGATTACCTGTTGGAGAAGTTAGCAAAGTTGTACATTAAGAGGATTTTCAGTTTGCATGGTATTCTGTCTAGCATTGTGTCAGATAGAGATCTGAGGTTTACTTCGAGAGTTTGGGAGAGTTTGCAAAGTGCTTTGGGTACGAAGTTGCGTTTGAGTTCTACTTATCATCTGCAGATAGATGATTAGACGGAGAGGACGATTCAGTCACTTGAGGGTATTTTGAGAGCTTGTGTGTTGGAAAAAAGAGGTGTTTGGGATAACTACTTGCTTTTAATTGAGTTTACTTACAACAATAATTTTCATTCGAGTATTGGAATGGCACCGTTTGAAGCCTTGTATGGTAGGAGGTGTAGGACGCCATTGTGTTGGTATGAGTCGGCAGATAGTGATGTGGTTGGACCTGAGATAGTCTAGCAGACTACTGATAAGATTAATATGATTCAGGAGAAGATGAATATTTCTCAGAATCATCAGAAGAGTTATCATGAAAAGAGGAGGAAAACACTTGAGTTTCAAGAGGGAGATCATGTGTTTCTCCGAGTTACTCCTGTAACTGGTGTTGGTAGAGCATTGATGTCGTGTAAGCTAACGCCGCGTTTTATTGGTCCATACCATATTTTACAGAGGATAGGAGAAGTGGCCTATCAGATTGCTTTGCCGCCGTCACTTTCTAATCTCCATGATGTGTTCCATGTATCTCAGTTGAGGAAATACATTGCAGATCCGTCTCATGTAGTCCAAGTTGATGATGTGCAGATGAGAGATAACCTGACTGTGGAGACATCACCTATACGGATAGAGGATCGGGAGTTGAAGCAATTTTGAGGTAAAGAGATTGCTTTGGTGAAGGTAGCTTGGGGAGGACCAGCTGGCGAGAATGTGACTTGGGAACTTGAGAGTCAGATGAGGGAGTCTTATCCTGAATTGTTCGTTTAAGGTAATTTTCGAGGGCGAAAATCTTTTAAGTGGGGGAGGGTTGCAACACCCCTATTTTAGTAATTATTTATTTATTTATATTATATTAATTAATTAATTGAGTGATTTTATGCATATTTGATTTATTGGATTTATTTGAGTTATTTGATTTATATGAATTAATTGATTTATTTGATTTAATTGAATTAATTGAATTATTTGATTTAATTGATTTATTTTATTTGGTGGAATAATATGTGAAAATGGTAGAAATAAATAATTGGGCCTTAAATTGAGAATGTGAATAGTAAGTGAGAGAGTGAGTTAGTAAGCCCAATAGACTAATGAGAAAATTGTGAGATTGATAAAATAAGAGAAAGAAATAGAATAAGGTTAGAAGTAGGAAATGAGGCTAAGGAGAAAAAGAGGATAAGAGAAGAGGAACCTAAAAGAATACTCAAGAATTAAAGAAAATCAAGGTAATGATGGGTCTTTACATAGTTATGGGATTGCATGATAATGTATGATGTGTAGTATCATATTTAGGATCAAAATCCCTAATTTCCATGGTTTTGAAATTGATGATTATATGATGTATGATGGTAGGATCCTTAAATATGTGTTGTGGGTGGTTATAATTGTCATGTAATGGTAGTATTTCGAATTCTGGAACTGGGACTTTTTACTGAATTGAAATAGGAGGTCCGGAAGGCCTCCAACGGTGAAAAACGCAGAAAATTCTGCATACTGTACTGTTTGCATCGACGCATCCATCGCAGCGGTGGATGCATACTGAGTGCGTTTGTCTAAATTTGTTTCTGCCTTCAATGCGTCGACTTATCCTGTCACTAGCGATCGACGCATGCTGTGTATTAGTAAAATTTTTGTTTCGATGATTTTGGCCATAACTTTTGATCTGTAAGTCCGTTTTGGTCCCCGTTCAAAGCGTAGGAAAGCAAATGAATAGAGCTACATCATAGTATATATAATAGAATTGGTTTCCCAATATTATTCTATCTAATATGTTTGGGAAGCCAATTGTGTATATGTTATATTAATGGATTGCTGTGCTGTTTGCTGCAGGTTGTGAAATTATTTGTGGATTATTTATCGAATACTTGTGTATGTGCTTGTATAAGTCTATTTTGGGTGTGAAAATATGAAATGCATGATAGTTATTGATTGTTGTAATGATAATACAATTGTGATTCTATTGTAAAATGTGTTGTATACCATTTGAAAGTGAATTGTGCGTGGATAATTCATAAAAATGTGCCAGTATATGTAATTGTGTGGTAATTCAAGTGTGATGAATTATTGAAGATGTGTGAAATTCTGGTACCAGACGTGTGATGTCAAGTGCAATGTCACAACAACACACTCTGAACAATGGACAAAATAAATAGCAAAAGAACACACCAAATTGTTCACCCAGTTCGGTCTAACTACCTACGTCTGGGGGCTACCAAGCCAGGGATGAAATTCACTACTTGTAGAATTAAATTACAGACTCAACAACCCAGTTGACAATCTCCTAATCTTAATTCCTACTAGTAACTTTCTAACCACTTAGATATGAGAACACTACTCAATCCCTAAAACACTTTAAAGATCACACACTTTGAAAAACTCAACTTGATTCCGCTTCACAGCTTTGATCAAGTTACACAACTCTCTTTGTTTCACAGCTTTAGAGAGGACAGATCACCAAATTACACTATAATGGTTTACTCACAATTCGTACAAATATCCAAGACACTTAGCCTAGGCTCTAGATCTTTAATCTGTACTTTTTCTTTTGGTCTTATGCGCTTTATATAGCCACCTGAATTTGGGTTTGGACTCCTGCAATATCTGACTTGATTTGTTATTTAAAACTGAATCTTCAAAATAGATTTTAACCTAAAATCTTTTCAAATCTTCAACCTTTTAAATCTCCTACAAATCTGCACCAGATCTCCTATGCAACAAAGAATATCTAACCCAGGATATCCGCATCCAATGAGACAACCTGCTCTCCATAATTCCAGCTAAAACGCAAACCCTAACAACATCACTAAACCTGATGTTATTAATTCTGCAGACCTGATGTCACAACATCGCATGTGACATCAGACATTCAAACTTCAGCAACTTAAACACTTAACACAGCCCAGTGTTAAGACCCAATGTTGTGACATCACCCATATGACATCAAACATTGAACAACCTTAGTTTTACCAAAATTCCAGCCAATCCAAGAAACTAACAATGTGCATGAATGTTAATATTAGGGAATAGTCTTAATTGCATATGGTTGTTGAACTTGTACATGTATCATTTGTTGTCAAGAGGTAATGCTTGTTAGTTTCGTGGGAACTAGTAACTTATCCCAAACCTAGAGCGGGGTTTGAAAGCTTAGGGAATGGAAATTTTGTGTGTTATTGGTCTAGGGAACGGACCCGGTAAAAACCAAAAAAAAATAGCAAGTGATTGGTACCACATGCATGAGTTGCATTAGAGTTTTGCATTAAGTCACATCATGTATATGTTTGCAATATGAGATTATCCGAAATATGTGAAATTGATGAATTGGCGAATTATGGAATTATGAGTATGCACTTGTGAATAGTATGGTCACTTGAGTGATAATATGTTGATGAAGCTTTTGGAGTGTGAGAATAATTATGTTATGTTTGTATGCTATAAATTATATATTATCTTTTGATTTCAATAATTATGTGAATTCTCACCCTTCTGTTGGAATGATGTTTTGAACGACATCGCTCAGGTATCGAGAAGTAGAGTTGCTTCTAGCGTGAGGTAGCTGTTGGAGTAGCTTGTTTTAGTTTCTCTATTTATTTTGGGTTGAGTCGTGCTCTGATTATCTAACACTGGGAACGTTTCGATTCATATTTTGAGAGATACTTTATGTACTCTACTTCATTTTGTTATTATTATTTGAATTATGTGGAGTATCGACTTTTATGCCTTAGTGATGATTATGAATGAGTTGATCATGGGGCTTTCATTATGTTAATTTATGATTGAAGTAATTCTGCTACTACATGCTATGTGAAAGTATATGAAAAACATGAATTTATTTTAAGTGTTATTGAGCATGATAAGTATATGTGTGATGTTTTGAATTATATGTGACACCCTTATCTGAGATGCATGTTAATTTACTCTAATTATTTATATATATTCTGTGGGGTTTAGAAGGGTGTTACAGTTAGCCGACTGCATCTTGAAATATGGTTAGTTGATAAAATCTGCCTAAGTAGAAGGTTGTTGCCCTAAAATGAAAACACACACAAGTTAGATTTTTTTTTAAAGAAAAGAAATAACCGGAGTGGATAAAATGAAAAGAAAAACAGTGGGTTGCCTCCCACGCAGCGCTGCGTTTAACGTCGGTAGCTCGACGAAAGTTAAAGTCAAGGTGTAATAGTGACCGGAGGTAGTACTGAGAAAGTAAGACGGTCTTGGGTGATGTTGGCCTCACTACTGTTGTAAAGTTTTAGCCTTTTCCCATTCACAATGAAAGGATTCGTAGGTGGACTTTTAATTTCAATTGCCCCAGATTGTAGGACTCTTGTGACTTCAAAGAGTCCAGTCCAACTGGAGGGTAGTTTACTGGGAAAAAGTTGCAATCTAGAGTTGTACAAAAGTACTGGGTCGCCTATATTGAACTCTCTCCTCGCGATTCGCTTATCATGCTATGCTTTAGTCTGTTCTTTGTAAATTATAGCATTCTCATAAGCATCTCGTCTAGTTTCTTCTAATTCGAGGATATCTAGCAAGCGTTTATTACCTGCCTTCAAGTAATCCATATTTAGGTTTTTATAGCCCAATAGGCTTTGTGTTCTAGCTCGAAAGGTAGGTGGCATGATTTTCTATAAACCATATTAAAAGGTGTTGTCCCTATAGGAGTTTTATAGGAAGTTCTATAGGCCTATAGCACATCTTGAAGTTTATAAAACCAGTCTTTCCTAGAAATAGTGATTGTGTTCTCTAAGATCTACTTTATTTCTCTATTGGAGACTTCGACCTGTCCACTGGTTTGTGGATGATAGGGTGCTGCTACCCTGTGTTTTACCCCATATTTTGCTAAAAGATTATCCAATATTCGCGAGATGAAATGGGACCCGCCATCGCTTATGACTAGGCGAGGGACTCCGAACCTTGGGAATATGTAATTCTTGAACATTCTAATCATAACTCATGCATCGTTAGTGGGTGAGGCGATAGCCTCGATACATTTAGATACGTAATCGACTGCAACTAATATATATATATATATATATATATATATATATATATATATATATATATATATATATATATATATATTTCCCATGGATGATGGAAACGGTCCCATGAAATCTATTCCCCATACATCAAAAATTTCTACTTCTTGAATGTTCCTCAGGGGCATCTCATCACGTCTAGAAATGTTTTCAGTGCGCTGACACCTGTCGCATTTGAATATGTAGGCATGTACATCGCGCCATAAGGTGGGCCAATAGAGGCCTTCCTGGAGGATTTTTGTGCAGGTTTTTGATGTGCTAGCATGGCCACCATAAGGTGCGGAGTTGCAATAAGTTATTATATCTTCAACTTCCTCTTCAGGGACGCAGCGACGAAATATGCCATCTGCTCCTCTTTTGAAAAGTAGTGGTTTATCCCAGTAGAAATGTTTTATGTCATGTAAGAACTTTTTCTTTTGTTGATAGGTCAGATCCGAGGGTAGAATATCGGCTGCCAGATAGTTAACAAAATCGGCGTACCAGGGCACGTTTGTTACTACCAGGGAAGATTATATTTTGGGCTTGGCTTCATCGCTATTTGTGTCCGCCCACTTGTTGACTGATGCCAATAATCTATCATAAGTGAAGTCCTCATTGATAGGAATATGATCTGGTTTTAAGTATTCTAATCTTGAAAGGTGGTCAGCTACTACATTTTCAGTTCCCTTTTTCTCTCGAATTTCAAGATCAAACTCATGCAGTAGGAGAATCCAACAGAGTAGTCTAGGTTTTGCATCCTTTTTCTTTAGAAGATATCTTTTGGCAGCATGGTCAGTGTATACTATGATCTTGGCTCCAACTAAATAAGAACGAAATTTGTCTATTGCAAAAACTATGGCTAGGAGTTCTTTTTTAGTGGTGGCATAATTTAGTTGAGCGGGGTCCAGTTTTCTGCTTGCGTAATATATCATATGCTATTTCTTTTCAGTTCTTTGCCACAGAACAACACCGACAGCGAAGTCGCTCGCATCGAACATGATTTCGAATGGCTTATTCCAGTCTGGGGGGTTGTATGATAGGTGCGGAAATCAGTGCTCACTTTAAGATATTAAATGCTTCTAGGCATTTTTCAGCAAAAACAAACTCGACGTCTTTCATCAAGAGACCCGTTAGGGGTTTTCTGATTTTTCAGAAGTCCTTGATAAAACGTCGGTAGAACCCGGCGTGTCCCAGAAAACTTCGTACTTCCCTAGCCATTTTGGGTGGCTGGAGGTTTTCTATTATCTCAATTTTAGCTTTGTCGACCTCAATTCACCTATCAGAAACTATGTGTCCCAAAACTATACCCTCTGTAACCATGAAATGGCACTTTTCCCAGTTTAATACGAGATTTACCTGTACGCATCTTTCCAAAATATTTTCCAGGTTAGCGAGACAGACTTTAAAACTAGATCCGCATACCGAGAAGTCATCCATAAAAGCCTCCATTATCTCGTCAAGGAAATCTACGAATATAGCCATCATACATCGTTGGAATGTCGCAGGAGCGTTGCATAGTCCAAACGGCATCCGTCGATAGGAAAAAGTTCCATAAGGGCAAGTAAAGGTTATTTTCTCCTGGTCGTCGGGGTGAATAGGGATTTGAAAAAATCCTGAATATCCATCTAAATAGCAGAAATAAGAATGCCTGGCTAAACGTTGTAACATTTGATCAATGAATGGAAGGGGAAAATGGGTCTTCCAGGTTACTTTGTTTAGTTTCATATAGTTAATACACATGCACCAACCACTTACTATACGTTATGGCACTACTTCTCCTTTTTCATTCTGCATTACTCTGACGCCTCCTTTCTTGGGTACGACGTGTACTGGGCTAACCCATTTACTATCATAGATTCGGTATATTATTCTGGCGTCCAGTAGTTTTAACACTTCCTTTTTACCACATCACTCATGTTAAGGTTTATCCTCCTCTGGTGTTCCCTAGAGGGTTTAGAATCTTCCTCTAGCATAATTTGGTGCGTGCACACAGACGGGTTTATACCTTTTAAATCAGAAATATTGTATCCTAGAGCTGAAGGGTACTTACGTAAGACATCTAAGAGTTTATTTGTCTCGTCCTTGTTTAAGTTTGAATTCACTATAACAGGACAATTTAATTACTTATCAAGGAATTCATATCTTAGATTCTTAGGTGTTGTACCCCAAATTTTACCCCTTAGATGCCATAACATCTTGCACTTGTATTTAGGCTTCAATCATCTATGCATTGTTAACTAACCCATATCTTTGCTAGTTTGTTTCCTTTGTATTGAAAATTAGGGTTTACACCAGAAAGAGGACAAGGTCTCCTAAACCAGGCTCTCACATGATTCAAGGTCTCCTAAGGCATTCTCTGGCTCCATACAATCATCATAAGTGTTCACCAGTTTGGGATCTCAAGACATTGGATCAAATAAAGTCAACAATAGACTATCAGACCAAAATTATGGAATTAGGGTTTTAACCTGAAGAATCACTGAGAGGTTTGTCATGATCAGTCAAGGTTTTATTGGTTAATCAACCAATTAAAATTACCTACATTCAATAGGTCTTGTTCAACAAGAAATCAAAATCATCTGGCTTTCATCGCTATTACAAAGAGTCACAAGTTCATCTTGCCCTCAAACTAGGGTTTTGTCAAGACAAGTTAGCCATTGCCTTTGATTTTGACCAAGGCATTTCCCAAGCCTTGAGACATGGTTCCATATGTTCATAAACATCCTTAGAGGCCATCTTTGGACCTTGGAAGAGATTGAAGAAGCAAGATCCTCAAAGATCATCCAGTGGAATTCCTGAGGAGATTAGGGTTTTGACTGACAAAGACAAGCCTCTGACTTTGATGTTATTGGCCCAAAATGAGGTATTCAAGTCACATTCCATCTTAACATGTTCAATCCATTAATGAGAGCATGATAGATCACCATTTGAAAGGTTTCTTGCAAGAAGGGCAAGGTTTAGTTCTTAAAACTTTCTAAGGAAGAATTCACTCTTTGTGCAAAATTGGGAAAGTCGTAACTTTCAAACCACACATCCAAATTTTGTGACTCAAAGCTCAAATTGAAGCTCTCATCATGAACTTCAAAACATATTAGAGGACCCTTCTCAAGCTGAGGCTTGGTTTTTAAGTTACAAGGCTTGGAAGTTCAAAACACTTAAGGACTTCGTGAAATTTCACTACATTTTGCCTTAAAAACCAGCTGACTTCATCTCCACTTTTCACCAAGATCCCTTTTGATCCAGAACTTGGAGTGAACATGAAAGTTTTATAGGGCATTTTGGGCTTTCCAAAAAGTACTAGAACTCCTCAATCCATGGAGGGAGCTGAGAGTTTCGAAGAGGAGAAGTTTGAGGTCCATTTCTAGATTTTCAAGTTACCAACTTATGCATAATGATGCATATCACTTTTAATCACCAAATGCGTCACTATTTTGATGTTTAGAGGCAAGATTAACATGCTACAAACCTCTGCCACAATTTTTATCAAGTTGTATCATTAAAATAACATGTTTTAATCAACTTGGTGCAACTTGATACAAGGTGAGAGAAACTTTTCAACAAAGCATGGCAGCTCACTTTTCTCCTTATAACTTGCACTCTGACCCAATCAAATCAGTCCATAACACTACAGAGCCTATAGCTAGAGCTTTGAAGACTCTTTGTTCAGCAAAGGCAGCTCACTTGCGAGGGAAACTTTTCAAAAGGGCAAATTTGGCACGTTTCCATTTCTGACCATAACTCATGCCCTCAACCTTTCCTATAAACAGGGCATTGTTCTACACTCCAAAGCACACCAGAATCACCCCAAGAATAGGCTTATTGCTCTCTCCAATCTCTCATTCATATGTTCTTGCCAATTTGCTAGAACTCCCCAAACACTAGTTTCACTCGTGCATTTCCTCTCTAACTCTACAAACAATCTCTAAACACCTTGTAGAGAAGCTTCAAACACTTAAACCCTAACTTTAACACTCCTACCACCATCTTCCATTTTTGAGCTTCAACTTGCACAAAGGATCAGGTTGCATTGTCCAAACACTTTCCAAAGCTTCTAAGCATCTGCATCTTCTCTCCAAGGATGAACAAGGTCCCAAAAGGTGGTATTTCTCATCTACAAGTACTATAGAAGAAGTCTTGGACTTTATCCAAGAGGTAAGGTTTCTATCTCTGAAACTCACATATTCATGCATTATTTTGTTGTTGTTTGAATGTGAAAATGTAGTGTGTTTATTGGTTTGTGTTTCTGAATAAAAGTTTGCCATGTTTGGTTGAAATATTACATGTTATAGTATGTTGAACATTTGTGTTGTTGCACTGTTATTGGTGTCTTTGTGTGTTATTTATTGGTTGTTAGATCAAAACAATGATGAATTTAGAATCCTGGGAAGATAGCTCCATTTTCGTTTTAATTTTGTTGGATTTGGTTGAGAAATGGAGGAGATATATTGGCTAGAAATTTTGGCCATGTTTGTTGTTGTTAGGGCATGAGAGAGAAGAGAACGAGGGAGGAAGAAGAAGTTAGGGTGGCCCCCAGTCTGTCCAACGTGGCACTGAGGTGGCCGTTTAGTGGTCTTTTTAAATAAAAATAATTTGAAGCATGTTATGTTTGAATGAGAGCATAGCACCGCTGGTCCATGGAGGAGGTTTGTGTGTATTAGTGAGCGAAGGGTCTGGGGTTCGAATCCCCCTCGCCCCAGACCTTTTCCTTTTTATTTTTCCCATCTGTTTCACTTGTTTTGTTATTTTATTACATGCTTGCATCTTATGTTCACAACGCGTTATTGGTTCAGTTGGCAAGGCTTTTGAGCCCTAAGCCCCATGGCGCGAGTTCAAGTCCCATGTGGGACATTTCCATTATTTTTTTTATCACATGTTTCCTTTTCTATTATGGTTTATACCTTGTTTTCAAAAATTCATAACTTGCTCATTTTTCACTCTTTTTGAACCTTTCTTTTTGCAAAATGTTCTTTAATATGTCTATTTTATGATTGTGAAAAGAAATTGGTGAGAATAATTATTTTTGAAATTTTGATTAATGTTGAAAGTGAAAGGCTTTTTAGGGTTTCATAAAAACATCTTGATTTCTCTTGATTTCTTTGCCATGCTTTCTTGTTCATATTGATAAAATAAGACCTAATGCATGTTGTTCAAACCTTGTATGATGTTGTGACATTAGGTGCCTTTGTTTCAATTTTGTTCCTTGATGTGTAAATGTGTTATTACATGTAAATATCATTTGAAATACCATGAGATCTCTTTAGATCACTTGCCTTGTAACATGAGTCTATTTGATCAAAAATGTGACATGTTTATGTCTTGAAAATTGAATGCCATGTTTGAACCACCTTTGAGTGTTTAATGTCTTGAGTCCGTCACCCTTGAATGCATGAATTTTAAGATATTGTCACATTCTTTAGGTTTACTTATACCACTTATGTTTGCTAAACATTTCCACATGTTTTCCCCATGAAGTGTCTTGGTTATCACCATGTCCACATTTTCATCTTGTTTATGATGTTTTTTATATCCCCTAAGCGAGGCTATCTTATTACCTTTCCTCCTTAACCCTCATTATTCCCCTCCTTCCAAAGGAAAGACTCTCTATTAACTTTAAAGTCATAGATAGCTCATATACCATCTTGGCCTCATTAGAGCCATCATCCACCCTTGGCCTCATTAGAGCCTCTTCGCCCTTTAAACCTCATTAGGTTTCCCCCTTTGTGAGCGCTATCCTCATAGTTGCTCACTTCTCTTTTTGGCCTCCTTAGAGCCACTTACCTCATGACTTAGGTTTCACCTAGAGTTCTTCAACTCTATGTGAGCATCATCATTATGATGTTCCTTCCCCTTTGACCTCCTTAGAGCCATTTACTTCATAACTTAGAAATAGGCTAGAGTTCCTCAACTCTATGTGATTCTCATCCTTATGAGTACTCACTTTACCCATCATAACTTAGGCTTAGAGAGTTATTTAACTCTACATGAGCTCATACTCATCCCCCTTGGAACTTTGGCCATAGTCAATTGTTCCTCACCCCTTAGTTAGGTGAACTACGGTTGCTCTGATTCTTTAGTCAGGATACGTAGGCACAAGATGCGACATCTTGGCGAGCATACTTAGTATACATCCTCCTAGGTCCTTACCTTTACCCTTAGCAGATTTTCCTTAGCAAGCAAACATAACTTAACACACATACAAACAAGAGGTTCCTGTAGAGTACTTCAGATACTTAGGGTACTAATACCTTCCCTTAGTATAACCAACCCCCGAACCCCCGATCTCTTAGCTATGTCTTCACATGGCACAAAAGGTTTTTCTTTCGATCTTTACCCTTTCCTTTGGATATATCAAAGCTCGGTGGTGAATTTAAAAGATGTGTGATTTAAGTTAATTAATAGCTTGATATCCGATTCTCACCGTAACAGAAATGGCGACTCCACTAGGGAATTTTTTTTAGGGTTAAGCCCACCTTGTTTGTGCTTGTGTGTTATTTATGTTTTTGCCTGCATGTTTGTACATATATTTATGTCTATTTTGTTGGATTCTTCTGTTTGGCAGGGTGCTACTATTGAGTGGTGAGATAAGTCTTAAACCTGGACTTGAGTGCACTTATTATAGGATGATGGTATATTCAAGGAGGCTTTGAGGGAGTCGATTCCCGAAAAAGTTGACTTGAGACACCATCACTCAGTTGAGGCCCTCTTGAAAGTCTAGTCATGTTGAACAAGTCTATTCGTGGAAACGTGCTACTCTCAACCTAGGTGCCCTTGATATTGAGAATCGTAGTTACCTTTAACCCCACTTGGCCTTTTTAGGATGTAGTGCGAGGACTATGAGGGAGTCTATTCCCGAATTGGTTGCTACGCGATACTACACTCAGACGAGATTCTCTTGAGAATATTATTGACTACCAAGTCATTTGGGAAATCGATAATATCTGAAAGATGGGTTGTCGACTCTGGGAACTTCTTAGAACCCTATTCTATAGTTGATAAACCAATAGAACATACCAATTGGGAAGGGTGAACCATGGCTCCATGCTCATGACCTTAACCTTAAGCCCTTTGTCTGTGTGTTTGTACATTTGTGAATATGTGTGCATTTATGTGCTTATACTTGCTTTACATTCATACATCATAAGCATTCATTTCATGTCAGTTTCATGGAACTCAACCTCCTTTTGTGAATATCATAGGGATATCATGGACAGTGCAAGAAGGAATACCGTAAAATACACTTTCAAGAGTCCTAAATTGGATGACCTAAGGAGATTAGGAGATTTGCTGACACACCCCGAAGGATTCAAGGACAAATATGGGAAGTTATGGATCTTGTTGAATATGAAAGTTGATGAAGGACTCCTCTCTACTTTGCTTTAGTTCTATGATCCAAAGTACCATTGCTTTACCTTTCCCAATTATCAACTCTTGCCTACCCTTGAAGAGTATTCTCAGATAGTTGGTTTACTTATTAAGGATGAGTCTCCTTTTCCTATCTTCGAGAGGAACCCCAAAGAGCAAGAAATTGCTAAGGATACTCACTTTGAGTTAGTTGACATCCAAAACAATATGACTGCCAAGGGAGGAATGTTTGGTTTAACTGCTAAGTTCTTAATTGGAAAAGCTCAATACTACGCCAAGCACTCAAATAGGGATGCCTTTGAAGCCATTTTTGCATTACTTATCTATGGGCTCTTTCTTTTACTAAACTTTGATAATTTTGTGGACATAAACGCTATCAAGATCTTTTTGAAGAAGAATCTTGTAACAACATTGCTAGCCGATGCTTACCATTCAGTCCATTTGAGGAATGCCCATGAGGGAGGTCAGCTCACTTGTTGTGCTCTTGTGTTATATAAATGGTTTGTTTCACATTTGCCAAAAGCATGAGCATTTTGGGACCCTAAGAAGGGATGGTGGTCTAAGAAGATTATGGCTCTTTCTCATTCCGATGTTGATTGGTATAACCGTGTGTATGATGGGATAATGATCACAGATAGTTGTGGGAACTTTGGCAACGTACCTTTTATTGGTACCAAAGGAGGAATCAGCTACAACCCTTTATTGGCTCGTCAACAATTAGGGTACCCTTTAAAAGATAAGCCTCTTGGTATTCATTTGGAAAACATCTTTTTTGAAGGATATGACAAATATGAAGAGCAGAAAAGGTCGATCTTGAGTGCTTGGGGTAGCAAGCACAAAAAGGGAAGGAGTGTTATGGGAAAACCTAACTGTGTATCCTTGGAACCGTATCTCCAATGGGTCCGAAGAAGAGATATTGAGTTGAAGATGCCTTATTCTAGACAAGAACCAAATGCTTTGAAGGAAGAGCCTGTTCTATTTTTCATGTCAAAGGAAGAAGAGCTGAAGATTTCCTTGAACCAAGCCCAACAGACAGGAGAAGCTTGGAAGCACAAATATCAAGTTGTTGTTGAGGAGAACCTAGGACTTCAAAAGCAACTACAAGCCAAAAATGAAGAGCTGCTTTCATGAAAGAAAAGGAAGACCCAAGAAGGACCAAGCACCTCTGATACTCAATCTACTCCATGGAAGTTGATCGTCGACAAGCTCGTCAAGGAAAAGGCTCAGATGGAGAAGGACATTAAAAAGCTCAACATGAGGCTCCTAGGAGAATCTCCTTAGGTCATTTTAGCTTTTATTTAGCCTTATGTTTAGGACTTTTGAAAGTGTATTGACTCTTGTAATTCACTTTGCTATCAATGAGAATGAGACTTTTTGTATCCCTTGGTATTTCACGAGTGTCTGAATTCCATGAAACTTTGCATTTGCATCCCGCATTTTTTCGCTAAACTATCGAGAAACTAATCTTGTTTTGTAGACTTTGTAGAGATGGATGCTGGAAGAAGAAGAGTATGGCCGTACACTTTTGAGGTTCCCGAGTTGGAACAACTGTTGGGGTTGGGAGATATGATTGAAGACCCATCAACTTTCACTAAAAAGCATGGGAGAATCCTGCCATTGCTGAAACTCCAAGTGACTGAAGGACCACTTGAGAACATTGGTCCAACTTTATCATCTTGTTTACCGCTGCTTTGTGTTCCCAGACTATCAACTAATGTAAACTTTAGAGGAGTATTCTGCTCTGATGGGCATCCCTGTCAATGACTCTCCTCTATTCTCTGGATTAGACGAAGAACTCACTGACAAAGACATTGCAAGAGGAACGAGGCTGAGATTGTCTGACATCAGAGCTCACTTAACCAACAAGGGAGGACGTCGTGGATTACCTGCTCAATTCCTACTTGAGAAAGCTCTCTATTTTGCTGATAGAGGAAACTCTGCACTCTTTGAATCAACCTTTGCTTTACTTGTCTATGGTTTTTTCCAGTTTCCTAATGCCAATTACTTCATCGACATTCAGGCTATTCGAATCTTCATGCTCAACAACCTTGTTCCTACGCTGCTAGCTGATACTTATCATGCCGTTCACACAAGATACATGCGGAATGGAGGACCAGTTGTCTGTTGTGTTGCCCTATTCTATAGGTGGTTTATTTTGCACATACCAAAGACGCCAACTTTTTGGGAAGTGGAAGATATCAAGGTTTGGTCCAAGAAATTGATGGAGTTGACCCACACCGACATTGAATGGTATGACCCAATCTATGGGGGAATTCTGTTGATCCACAACTGTGGGGACTTCCCCAACGTGCCTCTCATGGGCAGGAATGGGTGCATCAGCTACAATCCTGTGCTTGCTCGCCGTCAGTTAGGCCATCCAACGAAGGAGATTCCTGATTTCGACGACCTTGAGATGCTTTTTCTTGAGGAAGATGAAGGTTTTGAGTTGAAGATCAAAGTGGAGCGTGTTTGGCGTGGCATCAACAGACAATGATGAACCGCTTTGGGAGACCCTGATTGCACCGCTACCGAGGCCTTTTTAGAATGGTCTCATGAAAGAGCTCTCATGATGAGGACGCCTTATCCTCGTCACGAGTCATCTACAGAGGAAGAGCTGAAGTTGAAGAATGCGCTAGGAGAATTGACCCTTGAAAGGGCAAAGATCAAGGAGCAAATGAACAAGCTTATGAGAAAGATCAATGGAGGGGAGGGACCATCTGCCAGTGGATCAGATGCTTAGTTTCCTTTATGTTGTGTTTTCCATTTCTGCTTATGTATTTGAATTATGAAGATGTACTATCTCTGATGTAATATTTGCAAGAATTTCTAATGAAGAAGCTTATTTTGATGAACATCCTATTATCTACAATGTTTACAAAATTTATTGACTTCTTGATAGTTTAGCTTGCATTTTCATCTGCATTTTCATTTGCATCATGTCATGACATGTGCATTTTCTTCCCGGTCTTATCTCATGTCACCATATTCTCTTCAGAATTGTCACACTTAGTTCCTGACGCCGCTACAGCACACGAGCCCAAGCTCGTCAAAAGATGTCAGAACAGAACTTTAAAATAGACAGAGTTAACAATGAGCTGAGTGAGCTACGAGGAGGAATGGGGAAGATTCTAGAAGCTATTCAAGTTATGAAAGCAAAGATGGATACACAGGCCACTGTGGTTTCTAAGATTATCACTCCAACTGTGGAACCTCCTACTACTACCTTAAACCCCACATTGGGTATGCCTTTTGATTTTATACGTCCACCAGTTCCCACTCCTACTCAACAAGTTGTGCCCTTGGGTAACGAGAATTATCAAGTTATTCCTACCTTTACTCCAGCTACAGTGCAAACTCAAGTGCACCCTATTTTTCACAACCCGCATCCGGTTTATGATTACCCTGAAATGTATGAAGAGGGTGATGAGCAACATGAAAGGCTGAAAGAAAGTGTTGAGACCATCCAAAGAAAAATGAAGACAATGGAAGGAAGCAATGTATTTAGTACTGATGCTAAAGACATGTGCTTAGTCTCAGGCTTGGCAATTCCACCCAAGTTTAAACTACCCAATTTCGACTTATACTCAGGTGCAACGTGTCCTAAGGCATATCTGGTTATGTATTTTCGAAGAATAGCTGCATATATGGATAATGATAAGTTGATGATCCACTGCTTCCAAGATAGTCTGAAAGGGGTTGCTGCCAAGTGGTACTTAAGTCTAGACCAGTCTAGAATCTGCTGTTTTCAAGATGTATCATATGCTTTTGTAAAGCATTATAAATACAACATGGATTTGGCACCAGATTGTAGACAACTATTGAGCATGTCGCAAAACAATTCTGAATCTTTTAAGGAAAATGCACAGAGATGGAGGTAGCTGGCTTTACAGGTAGAGCCACCTTTGTCTGAAAAAGAATTAGCTGATTGGTTTGTGGATACGGTGAAGCCAGAATTCTATGAAAGGATGATTAGCAGTGTTAGCGCCAACTTCGTTGATATTGTTGTTGTAGGCGTGAAAGTAGAAGCAGGGCTGAAAAGCAGAAAAGTAATCAATTCCTCAAGCATTTCAACCAATACCAATGCCAAGAAAGCTCCTAGCCACTTCCACAAGAAGAAAGAAGGAGAGACTAATGTCATCATGGCAGGGAAGAAAAGGAACCCAATGTGGAAACAACCTATGTATCAACAATAGTCGGTTCCAAACTTTACTCAACAACCTATTTACCCCATGAAGTATGCTCCCCAACACTATGTAGCAGCTGTGACACCTACCTTTAATCATCAAGTAGCACAGCAGGCACCGGCCTATCAACAACAGTCAGCTTATCAGCAAGTACCAAATGCTCGGAATTATCAACAACAACAAAGACAACAAACTTCACAGTCAGGTGCTCCCCACAGAAGACAAAGGGGAACGACCACATTTCCGCCCATACCAATGTCTTACACTGAGCTCTATCCTTCATTAGTGCACCAAGGACTGATTGTTACCAGACCTCTGGGTCCACCCACAGAGAAGTCTTTGCCTTTCCACAATCCAAATGTTAATTGTGCTTTTCACCAAGGGGGAGCCGGTCATGATTTGGAGGGTTGTTTAGCATTGAAATATGTAGTGAAAAGGTTAATGGAAAAGAAGATCTTATCTTTCGCAGACAATCAGCCAAACGTGAAAAGTAACCCATTGCCTACGAAAGGAACTACCAACCCTATTGAGGATGAGAACGATGAGGTGTTAGTATTGGATGCATCAAAGATCAAAACTCCTATCAAGATCTTCCATGCTAAACTATTCAAAGCTGGGTTGGTAAAAATCTGTCATGGTGATTGTGAAGAATGTAATATCAGTGTCAAGGGTTGCCAATTGGTCCGAGACGATGTTCAGAAGTTGATTGACGAGGGGTTTCTGCAGGTGTTCAGTAAAGAGAGGAAGGATGAAGTTGCGGTAATTGAGCTTGTGTTCTACTTGCCAAAGCCAAAGGAACAAATGCCTGTGTTCAACACACCAAAGTCTGGTTCTGTGATTCCTACGTTCAACAAGCCAGTACCAATATTCAACAATTCTGAATCCGTTGTTGCTTCCACTGCTAATCATTCAAAGCCAAGCAACATCCAACAACCCGTTCCATTCCGTTTCAGAGGTTCAAAAGTTGTGCCGTGGATTTATGAGAATACTGGGATTGACAAAAGACATGAAGGGGTGGTTCCAAGGAATGAGGTGGGAGCCACTAATGAAGAGATGACCAACATAGTAGGGACTGGAAAAATGACTCGCAGTGGTAGATTTTACACTCCTCCATTCAGAGGAACTATTCCCAAGGAGGCTCTTGTTCCTGTACCCTCTAAAGATAAGGAAAAAGAGGTGGTTACGAAAGAGGATGATGAAGAATTTCTGAGAATTATCAAGAGAAGTGATTACAAAGTGGTGTACCAGCTTCACCAAACTCCATCCAAGATTTCAATTTTGTCTCTGCTGATGAATTCTCCTACCCACAAAGCACCCTTGCAGAAAATTATAGCCCAAACACATGTAGCCCAAGACATTACTGCTGGACAATTTGACCACATCGTTGCTAACATCACATCCTGCAATACGCTCAATTTTAGTGACGAAGAACTACCTTGAGGAGGCTGAAACCATAATCTTGCCTTGCATGTATCCATAAAATGCCAAGAGGATACTTTAGCAAGAGTGCTTGTAGATACTGGTTCATCTTTGAATGTGCTACCGAAGAGAACTCTAGAAAAGTGGACCTATCAAGGAGTTGGGATGAAGCCTACTTCACTCATTGTCAAAGCCTTTGATGGCTCGAAAAGATTAGTAATGGGAGAGATTGAGTTACCTATTCTGATTGGTCCTCATGTGTTCAACGTTATTTTCCAAGTCTTGGATATCAATCCCGCTTACAGTTGTCTGTTGGGGAGGCCCTGGATTCATGAGGTCGATATCGTAACTTTGACTTTACATTAAAATATGAAATTTGTAACTGATGAGAAGTTGGTCGTTATCCATGGTGAAGAAGATCTAATGGTCAGTAACCTGTCCTCTTTCCGATACATTGAAGCTGATGAAGATGTTTTAGAAACTTCTTTCCAAGCTCTTGAGATAGCTAATGCTGTTATGCTTGACAATGAAGAGCCAGTGGCATCGAATAATCCATCTTTTGCTTCTTTTAAGAGTATCCAATCTGCCCTAAAATAAGGTGTACCTAAAGGCTGGGGAAAAGTCATTGAGATTCAAGAGAGAGAGAGAAAAGTACCAAGGGTTGGGTTACAAACCAACTCTTGATGAGACAACTGCTACAACAAGGCGACTGAAGATGATTCAGGAAGTATTTGTCAGTGGAGGACATCAAGTTCATGCCATCATTGAAGACGCTGAAGACGAGGACATTAGCCACTTGGTTTTTCAGTGTGACGCCGCATTGAGTAATTGGGAGGCTATCGAAATCCATGTTTTGTACCCTATGCCAGAGTAATTTTCTTGCTTTTGTTGTTGTTTTCAAATTTCGTAGCCCTGCCCGAGGCTATCAGATTATTTTGTATGGGCCACCGCTTTTAATTCTTATTAATCAATAAAGTTGGTGTTTTGTTAAATTCTTTGGTCTTTATTTATTGTTTTTGGTTTTAAGGAAATGGCAATCTTTTCAAAAATTACAAAAAACATTTTCTTCTTGCATTTGATTTTGTGTATTTTAATAAAATAAATCCCTCCATCATGTAGAATAAATCCCAAACCCATCGTATTCAATGACCCCACTCTCACTATCGACTTTGATTCACCTATCTATCAAGCTGAGGATGAGGAGGATTATGAGGTCCCTGATGATTTGGCAGAGATGTGTGAGTATCAATACACGGATCTTCAACCGCATGAGGAACAAGTTGACATCATCAATCTCAGTACCGATAAAGACAAGAAAGAGGTCAAGGTTGGGGCAATGCTTGGGGAAGAGATCAGACAACGGTTAATACAACTTCTTGAAGAATATGTGGATGTTTTTGCATGGTCGTATCAAGATATGCCTGGTTTGGATACAGATATTGTAGTTCATAAGCTACCACTCAAGCCTGAATGCCCACCGGTGAAATAGAAACTTCGAAGAAGTAGACCCAACATGGCTCTCAAGATCAGAGATGAGGTCAAGCGACAACTGGATGCAGGTTTCTTAGCAGTTTCCTAGTACCCTGAATGGGTAGCTAACATTTTTCCAGTAATGAAGAAGAATGGAAAAGTACGAATGTGCGTAGATTATAGGGATCTCAACAAAGCCAATCCTAAAGACGATTTCCCTCTGCCGTATATCGACACTCTCATGGATAATACAGCTCGGTTTGCAATTTTCTCCTTTATGTGAAATTCTGGTACATGTGCAGAATTCAGATGTCCTAGAACATGCCGATCGACATCTGGTCTGACATGATCACAAAGGGCAAGGCATATTGCAAAAATCATGGTACTGAAAAGATAAAAGCAAGACACACAGAATTGTTAACCCAGTTCGGTTGAACACACCTACTCTGGGGGCTACCAAGCCAGGGATGAAGTCCACTATTAGTAGTATCAATTCAAAGCTAAACTACCCGTTTACAGCTTATCACTTAATCACTACCCAATGACCCTTCTACCTAGATCCTCTCTAGACATGAGAAACCCTTCTCACTCCCAATCATCGCAATGATGTCTAGCAATTGACAATCCGCCACTGCATCAACGGCTCTTTACCTATACAATAATTCAGCAAGGACGACACCTTTCCAAGACATAACTTAGAGTTACTTAACAGCTTCCTCCAAGAACAATACTCCTCTTACTTACCAGTTTCGAGGATCACACTAACAAACTGTCCAACTCACAGGCCGAGTGGTACAGGAACCAACCCTAATAATAGAACTTTACATCTTTGGTTGTGTTGCCAAACTAGGTTACAAAACATCTATTTATAACCTATTCCCAACTGGATTTGGGCCTACAAAAACCTAGCAAATGAGCTGCTACGAATCAGCAGAAACTTCTGCTACATAATAGGACTTCAATCTTTAACTTCCTAAAATATCTCCACATTTAGAAAGTGCATATTTTCCCATATTCTTCTCAAATTCAGACTTGAATCTTCAAACCTTTTAATTCAGCGCCACCTGGAATTTGCATATTATTTCCTGAAACTTCTGCATCTGTTAGGATATAACAGAATTCTACATTCTCTTCAGTTCTGGCACGATGTCGAATAAACCTGCATGGGACATCTCGATAGGACATGTTGTTCCAGGTGGTAACACTACTTCAGCTCAACATGTTCCAATGCACACTAGGACTTCTTGCTCAACCTGTTCTTCTTTAGCAAGATGAACAAAGCTATCTAACATATTGCTGCTATTATTTGTTTTACAAAATTAATGCCAACCCTTAAAATTAAAGAACTAACATTATGGATGGTTTCTCAGGCTACAATCAGATCAGAATGGATCTGGCCGATATGGATAAGACTACATTCATTACTCCACAGGGAACTTATTGCTACAAAGTCATGCCCTTTGGTTTGAAAAACGCAGGGGCAACCTATCAAAGGGCTATGGTAATCTTATTCCACGACATGATCCTTAAAGAAATTGAAGTGTATGTGGATGATATGATTGTTAAATCTCAGAGTGAGGAGGAACATTTTGACCATCTTCTGAAGTTATTCAAGAGACTTCGTAAATATTAGTTAAGGTTGAATCCTGCCAAATGTACTTTCGGTGTCAGATCAGGAAAGCTGCTCAGCTTTATTGTCAGCCAATGAGGAATTGAGGTAGATCTTGATAAGGTACGAGCTATTCAAGAGATGCCAGCTCCACAGACCGAGTCTCAAGTAAGAGGTTTTATGGGCCGTTTGAACTATATCTCCAGATTCATCTCCAACATGACTCCCACTTGTGAGCCAATCTTCAAGTTGCTCCGCAAAGATCAGACTGTAGAGTGGAATTTTGATTTTTAGCAAGCCTTTGATAAACTCAAGAATTATCTGCAAGAACCACCGATCTTGATGCCCCCCGTTCCTAGAAGACCTCTCTTCATGTACATGACTGTGTTAGAAGGATCCATGGGCTGTGTCTTGGATCAGCATGATGAAACTGGTCGCAAGGAGCATGCCATCTATTATTTGAGCAAAAAGTTCACCGATTGCGAAAGCCGTTATTCACTATTAGAAAAAACCTGTTGTTCTTTAGCATGGGCCGCCAGATGTTTGAGGCGGTATTTGATATGTCACACTACTTTGTTGATTTCCAAAATGGATCCGATAAAGTATATCTTTCAGAAGCCTGCTCAAACAGGAAGACTTGCTCGTTGGCACATGCTCTTGTCAGAATATGATATCCAATATGTCACTCAGAAGGCTATCAAGGGAAGCGTCCTATCAGAGTACCTTGCATATCAGCCTGTCGAAGATTATGAGCCTCTCAAATTTGATTTCCCCGATGAGGATATTATGTTGATAAAGAGAGATTGTGAAGAGCCGGGCCCTGATGAAGGTCCAGAACCTGGTTCACGATGGAAAATGATGTTTGATGGTTCTTCCAACTATAAAGGACATGGCGTGGGTGTTGTACTAATGAACCCCAATGGTGGTTATACTCCTTTCACTGCAAGGTTAGACATCGAATGCACAAATAATATTGCTGAGTATGAAGCATGTATCTTGGGTTTGGAAGCTGCAATTGATCTCAGACTCAAGATTCTAGAAGTCATTGGGGATTCTACATCTATCAGGCCAAAGGTCAATGAGAGACTAAAGACAAGAAGCTGATCCCGTACCATGATTACATTGTGGAGGTGATACAATACTTTGACGAGATTACTTTCCGTCATGTTCCTCGCTCAGAGAACCACATGGATGACGCTCTAGCAATGTTATTTTCAATGTGGCAAGTCAGATTTATTAATGAGGCGCCATTGATTAGAATTGAGCGTAAAACTGAGCCTGCCTATTGCCAGTTAATTGAAGAAGAGGTAGATAGGAAACCGTGGTTTCATGACATCATGAATTATTTGAAGACTCAAGAGTATCCTGCCAATGCTTCCAGTCTTAATAAGAAAACTCTGCGAAGGCTATCATCCAAGTTTATCCTCAACAATGATGTACTTTACAAGAGGAATTACGACTTGGTCCTGCTAGGATATGTTGATAAATGAGAAGCAGACCTGTTGATTCATGACATTCATGAAGGAGCCTTTGGTACTCACGCCAGTGGGCATGTCATGGTTAAGAAGATCTTAAGGGCTGGGTATTATTGGTTGACTATGGAAGCTGACTATATCCGATACGCCAAAAAGTGTCATAAATGCCAGATATATGCTGACAAGATGCATGTACCTCCAACACTACTGAATGTTTTGTCAACTCCTTGGCCGTTCTCTATGTGGGGCATTGACATGATTGGAGCTATTGAGCCAAAAGCTTCTAATGGTCATTGTTTCATTCTAGTGGTCATCGACTATTTCACTAAGTGGATTGAAGCTACGTCCTATGCCAATGTGACCAAGCAAGGGGTTGCTCGTTTTATCAAGAACAATATCATTTGTCGTTATGGAATCCCTAACAGAATCATAACTGGCAATGGGACAAACCTGAACAACAAGACAATGAAGGAGTTGTGTGATAATTTCAAGATTGAGCATCACAATTCTTCACCTTACCGTCCCAAGATGAATGGAGTTGTCGAAGCTGCTAATAAGAACATTAAAAAGATCTTGCAGAAAATAGTCAAGACTTATAAGGATTTGCATGAAATGTTACCATTTGCCTTGCATGGATACAGAACTTCGGTTCAAACTTCGACAGGGGAAACTCCCTTTTCTCTGGTATATGGAATGGATGTTGTTCTTCCTATTGAGGTGGAGATACCGTCCCTAAGAATTCTGATGGAAACCAAGCTTGATGAAGCAGAATGGGTCCAAGAGAGATATGACCAGTGGAACCTTATTGATGAGAAGCGACTAACTGCCACGTGCCATGGTCACTTGTATCATAAGAGAATGAAGAGAGCATTTGACAAGAAAGTCCGTGTTCGAGAATTCCGAGAAGGAGAACTGGTAATCAAGAAGATCTTGCCATCTCAAAGGGATGCTCGTGGAAAATGGGCACCCAACTATGAGGGTCCGTTTGTGGTGAAAACTGTGTTCTCAAGAGGTTCCTTATTCCTTACAACGATGGACGGTGAATAACTCGCACACAATATGAATGCTAACTCAGTACGAAAATATTACGCCTAAAAAGTCCGCTAAGTCGAAAAGCAGAAATGGCGACTTAGGCAAAAAAGGGTATCTCGGTGAGTCATAACCTATGAAGGAGACTCAGGAAAAAGTTAGGGATCAAATAAAAAGAAAAGAGCTCGCTAGGTCGAAAACCTGAAAGGGCGGCCTAGGCAAAAAAGAGCGTCCCGGTGGACTGAAAACCTGAAAAGGCGGTCCAGGCAAAAGTTAGGGACAAAGGCGTTTCACTGTGTCAGAAGGGGTTGTCACCAACGACAAGGAATTCATGAAAGAATTCAAGTTTATTTGCCCTCATCAGCAGCAAAGTTCATTTTTGGGACTCTTAGTCATTAGGGATGCTAGTGGTCATTAAATACGATATAACCTTTTCCCAAATTTCCATTATTCCAATTGAAATGTTCCATGGAGCTTCGCCATTGGCAAATTACCATTCTAATAAAATCAAATTTTTTGCGCCATTCTTTGTTTGGCATTTATCATTGCTCTATTATTTTTCTTGTTATGCAAAACTTCACTTAGTCATTAATAACAGTTTTGAAAGTGGAATTTGTTGTGAAAAATATTTTGAGAAAACACAATGAAAATATAGTTTGCTTTGGCATTAGAGTTTGATTTTGTGAAATCAATTGCTCTCCCCAATAAACTCTGCTTGTGACGAAAGTACTGTTAAACCATCTGGCGTAAGCTCGTCATTAAAGCAAAATTGATAATATATCCCGGATCAAACACTCCAGTGATGACTGGATACTACGATACAAAGGACTTCTCCCAGTATCTTCGCAGATGTTTGTTGAATGTGTAATTTTATTTCTCCAGTGAAGGAAAGGTATTCCTGGATTGATCCTGAGTTTCCGTTATCTTCAGATTCAGTGTGACTCCTGGCAGTGGATGCGTTATCCGTCCACTCACTTTTCCCCAGTCTGTCGCCTCTCGTTAGATTCGTCTTTTGCATATCATCGAGCATTCACATCATACCATATCATCCTGCATCTTTGCATCTGGGTGTGCTTTTGCTTGTGGGTCTTTACCTCCCTTTACTTTAATTTGTTGATCTATGGATCCTTATCTGTGTCCAGCTTGCGTCCAATCTTCACCTGCGTGCGCCATATTTTGCTCATTATCCATTTTTCCCAGGAAATCTAATTTTCATTTATGCAACCCTGGTAGTGACCTATCAGATACCTAATTTCAGGTCAACTATGAACCTTGGTCACCTATGAATCAAAACCTCAGGTCACCTATGAACCTAAACCTTGGTCAACTATGAACCAAAATATCAGGTCAACTATGAACCTTGGTCAGCTATGAACCAAAACCTCAGGTCACCTATGAACCTAAAGTCCAGTAATTGCTGGCATTGTTTCAGGTCAACTATGAACCTAAACTTCAGGTCAACTATGAACCTTGGTCACCTATGAACCAAAATCTCCGGTCACCTATGAACCAAAATCTCAGGTTAACTATGAACCTTGGTCAGCTTTGAACCAAAACCTCAGGTCACCTATGAACCTAAAACATCATTTAGGTCACTTATGAACCTAAAAGTCTAGTAATTGCTAGCATTGTTTGCTTCAGGTCACCTATGAACCTAAGCATAACTCAGGTCACCTATGAACCAAAATCTCAGGTCAACTATGAACCTTGGTCACCTATGAACCAAAACCTCAGGTCACCTATGAACCTAAACCTTGGTCAGCTATGAACCAAAATTTTAGGTCAACTATGAACCTTGGCAGCTATGAACCAAAACCTCAGGTCACCTATGAACCTAAGCATAACTCAGGTCACCTATGAACCAAAATTTCAGGTCAACTATGAACCTTGGTCACCTATGAACCAAAACCTCAGGTCACCTATGAACCTAAGCATAACTCAGGTCACCTATGAACCAAAATTTCAAGTCAACTATGAACCTTGGTCACCTATGAACCAAAACCGCAGGTCACCTATGAACCTAAGCATAACTCAGGTCACCTATGAACCTAAAGTCCAGTCATTGTTGGCATTATTTCAGGTCAACTATGAACCTAAACTTCAGGTCAACTATGAACCTTGGTCACCTATGAAGAAAAATCTCCGGTCACCTATGAACCAAAATCTCAGGTCAACTATGAACCTTGGTCAACTTTAAACCAAAACCTCAGGTCACCTATGAACCTAAAACATCATTCAGGTCACTTATGAACCTAAAAGTCCAGTAATTGCTTCAGGTCACCTATGAACCTAAGCATAACTCAGGTCACCTATGAACCAAAATCTCAAGTCAACTATGAACCTTGGTAACCTATGGACCTAAAGTCCAGTCTTTACTGGCAAACCAACTCAAATTGGTATCCTATCCAAATCATATTAGTTTCCAAGTCCAATCATTTGTTGGCACTTTAATCCTGTTCCCAACAGAGGTTCAGTCATTATCAATATCTCTTTAAAAGTCTTTATGATATACATCAGTTGGGCGCACGTAAAGCTTGTGTTTGTCTCTATCTTTTCTGGCTTTTCTTGAAGATCCCGTTTGAACTCTTCAATATGAGAAATTCCCGGAAAATCTTTGTAGAGTGCCCATCCTCTTATTTCAAGTTGATCCCCAGTGGAGATCATGTCTTCTTTCTAGTGTCATGACCAGTGAGAATGTGTTTTATTTCCCCAGTGTTGTCCGGTCACCTATGAACCTGTCGTCCACCTCCCTGGATCTTCCCTAGTGGAGAACACCTCTCTGGCTCCTATCTCCAGTGAGGAATTGTGGGATTTTCCTATTTACTTTTCTATCCCCAGTGTTTCCTCAGAGTTTCCCCAATGAGTCTCTTTTGTTGGTCTGTATGTATCCCCAGTGAGTCTTCCTTGTGGATATTAACCTTCATCCCTCCCTAGTAAAGCTCACATGTGGTTGTTTGCTCTTTATCTCTGGTGTCTTATTTGTCTACATCCTTGCACTATCATGGCATCATATCATCATACTAGAAGTTCATGGCACGTCAGCATTTGCATGTCCGTCACTTGTCCTTAGCATTTGCATTCCATCTAAGGGCAAAATTTTCAGTTTGCTATATTTAAATACCTTTCACCTTGACGTCCCGAGGATTTCCATTCCTCGTGCCATCTAGTAAAGCTATTCAAATAGGGCCAACTGTTGTACCCCAAATTTTACCCCTTAGATTCCATAACATCTTGCACTTGCATTTAGGCTTCAATCATCTATGCATTGTTAACTAACCCATATCTTTGCTAGTTTGTTTCCTTTGTATTGAAAATTAGGGTTTACACCAGAAAGAGGACAAGGTATCCTAAGCCAGGCTCTCACATGATTCAAGGTCTCCCAAGGCATTCTCTGGCTCCATACAATCATCACAAGTGTTCACCAGTTTGGGATCTCAAGACATTAGATCAAATCAAGTCAACAATAGACTATTAGACCAAAATTATGGAATTAGGGTTTTAACCTGAAGAATCACTGAAGAGGGTTGTCATGATCAGTCAAGGTTTGATTGGTTCATCAACCAATTGAACTTACCTACATTCAAGAGGTCTTGTTCAATAAGAAATCAAGATCATCTGGCTTTCATCACTATTACAAAGAGTCACAAGTTCATCTTGCCCTCAAACTAGGGTTTTGTCAAGATAAGTTAGCCATTGCCTTTAATTTTGACCAAGGCATGTTCCCAAGCCTTGAGACATGGTTCCATATGTTCATAAACATCCTTATAGGCCATCTTTGGACCTTGGAAGAGATTGAAGAAGCAAGATCCTCAAAGATCATCCAGTGGAATTCCTGAGGAGATTAGGGTTTTGACTGACAAAGACAAGCCTCTGACTTTGATGATATTGGCTCAAAATGAGGTATTCAAGTCACACTCCATCTTAACATGTTCAATCCATGAATGAGAGCATGAGAGATCACCATTTTAAAGGTTTCTTTCAAGAAGGGCAAGGTTTTGTTCTTAAAATTTTCTAAGGAAGAATTCACTCCTTGTGCAAAATTGGGAAAGTCGTAACTTTCAAACCACACATCCAAATTTTGTGACTCAAAGCTCAAATTGAAGCTCTCATCATGAAAGTCAAAACATATTAGAGGACTCTTCTCAAGCTAAGGCTTGGTTTTTAAGTTACAAGGCTTGGAAGTTTAAAACACTTAAGGACTTAGTGAAATTTCACTACATTTTATCTTAAAAACCAGATGACTTCATCTCTACTTTTCACCAAGATCCCTTTTGATCCAGAACTTGGAGTGAACATGAAAGTTTTAGAGGACATTTGGGGCTTTCCAAAAAGTACTAGAACTCCTCAATCCATGGAGGGAGCTGAGAGTTTCGAAGAGGAGAACTCCTCAATCGTGATTTTCAAGTTACCAACTTATGCATAATGATGCATAATCACTTTTAATCACCAAATGCCTCACTATTTTGATGTTTAGAGGCAAGATTAACATGCTGCAAACCTCTGCCACGATTTTTATCAAGTTGTATCATTAAAATAACATGGTTTAATCAACTTGGTGCAACTTGACACAAGGTGAGAGAAACTTTTCAACAAAGCATGGCAGCTCAGTTTTCTCCTTATAACTTGCACTCTGACCCAATCAAATCAGTCCATAACACTACAGAGCCTATAGCTAGAGCTTTGAAGACTCTTTGTTCAGCAAAGGCAGCTCACTTGCGAGGGAAACTTTTCAAAAGGGCAAATTTGGCAAGTTTCCATTTCTGACCATAACTCATGCCCTCAACCTTTCCTATAAACAGGGCATTGTTCTACACTCCAAAGCACACCAGAATCACCCCAAGAATAGGCTTATTGCTCTCTCCAATCTCTCATTCATATGTTCTTGCCAATTTGCTAGAACTCCCCAAACACTAGTTTCACTCGTGCATTTCCTCTCTAACTCTACAAACAATCTCTAAACACCTTGTAGAGAAGCTTCAAACACTTAAACCCTAACTTTAACACTCCTACCACCATCTTCCATTTTTGAGCTTCAACTTGCACAAAGGATCAGGTTGCATTGTCCAAACACTTTCCAAAGCTTCTAAGCATCTGCATCTTCTCTCCAAGGATGGACAAGGTCCCAAAAGGTGGTATTTCTCATCTACAAGTACTATAGAAGAAGTCTTGGACTTTCTCCAAGAGGTAAGGTTTCTATCTCTGAAACTCACATATTCATGCATTATTTTGTTCCTGTTTGAATGTGAAAATGTAGTGTGTTTATTGGTTTGTGTTTCTGAATAAAAGTTTGCCATGTTTGGTTGAAATATTACATGTTATAGCATGTTGAAAATTTGTGTTGTTGCACTGTTATTGGTGTCTTTGTGTGTTATTTGTTGGTTATTAGATCAAAACAATGATGTATTTAGAATCCTGGGAAGATGAGCTCCATTTTGGTTTTTATTTTGTTGGATTTGGTTGAGAAATGGAGGAGATATATTGGCTAGAAAATCTGGCCATGTTTGTTGTTGTTAGGGCACGAGAGAGAAGAGAATGAGGGAGGAAGAAGAAGTTAGAAAGCCCCCAGTCTAACCAACGTGGCGCTGAGGTGGCTGTTTAGTGGTCGTTTTAAAATAAAAATAATTTGAAGCATGTTATGTTTGGATGAGAGCGTACCACCGCTGGTCCATGGGGGACGTTTATGTGTATTAGTGAGCGAAAGGGTCTGGGGTTCGAATCCCCCTCGCCCCAGACCTTTTCCTTTTTATTTTTCCCATCTGTTCCACTTGTTTTGTTATTTTATTACATGTTTGCATCTTATGTTCACAGCGCGTTCTTGATTCAGTTGGCAAGGCTTTTGAGCCCTAAGCCCCATGGCGTGAGTTCAAGTCCCATGTGGGACATTTCCATTATTTTTTATCACATGTTTCCTTTTCTATTATGGTTTGTACCTTGTTTTCAAAAATTCACAACTTGCTCATTTTTCACTCTTTTTGAACCTTTCTTTTTGCAAAATGTTCTTTAAGATGTTTATTTTCTGATTGTGAAAAGAAATTGGTGAAAATAATTATTTTTGAAAAATTTATTAATGTTGAAAGTGATAGGATTTTTAGGGTTTCATAAAAACATCTTGATTTCTCTTGATTTCTTTGCCATGCTTTCTTGTCCATATTGATAAAATAAGACCTAAAGCATGTTGTTCAAACCTTGTATGATGTTGTGACATTAGGTGCCTTTGTTTCACTTTTGTTCCTTGATGTGTAAATGTGTTATTACATGTAAATATCATTTGAACTGCCATGAAATCTCTTTAGATCACTTGCCTTGTAACATGAGTCTGTTTGATAAAAAATGTGACATGTTTATGTCTTGAAACTTGAATGTCATGTTTGAACCACCTTTGAGTGTTTAATGTCTTAAGTCTGTCACCCTTGAATGCATGAATTTTAAGATATTGTCACATTCTTTTGGTTTACCTATACCACTTATGTTTGCTAAACATTTCAACATGTTTTCCACATGAAGTATCTTAGTTATCACCATGTCCACATTTTCATCTTGTTTATGATGTTTGTTATCTTATAACTCTGTTAAGTCTCCCCCAAGTGAGGCTAGCTTTTTATCTCTCCTCCTTAACCCTCATTATTCCCCTCCTTCCAAAGGAAAAACTCTCTATTGACTTTTAAGTCATAGATACCTCATACCATATTGGCCTCATTAGAGCCTCTTCTCCCTTTAAACCTCATTAGGTTCCCCCCTTTGTGAGCACTATCCTCATAGTTGCTCACTTCTCTCTTTGGCCTCCTTAGAGCCACTTACCTCATGACTTAGGTTTCACCTAGAGTTCTTCAACTCTATGTGAGCATCATCATTATGATGTTCCTTCCCCTTTGGCCTCCTTAGAGCCATTTACTTCATAACTTAAAAATAGGCTAGAGTTCCTCAACTCTATGTGATTCTCATCCTTATGAGTACTCATTTTACCCATCGTAACTTAGGCTTAGAGAGTTCTTTAACTCTACATGAGCTCATACTCATCCCCCTTGGAACTTTGGCCATAGTCAATGGTTCCTCACCCCTTAGTTAGGTGAACTACGGTTGCTCTGATTCTTTAGTCAGGATACGTAGGCACAAGATGCGACGTCTTGGCGAGCATACTTAGTATACATCCCCCTAGGTCCTTACCTTTACCCTTAGCAGATTTTCCTTAGCAAGCAAACATAACTTAACACACATACAAACAAGAGGTTCCTGTAGAGTACTACAGATACTTAGGGTGCTAATACCTTCCCTTAGTAATACCTTCCCTTGATATCCGATTCTCACTGCAACATTAGGTAATTCTTAAAGTTCTACAGTCGCTGTCTTAGGACCTGGCAAATGGTTAGGGGTAAGTGATAAACATTCATGAAGCCTATCATCCCTATAAGGTGTATATACTTTCAGTCCATCGTCTTCCATTATCTAGGTCGAAGGCAGTTTCATGGTTTCAGTTTGTGTTTTAAGCTCGGTTTTGGTTTGTGTTTCAAACTCTCTTATACACTCATCAATAATATCAATGGATCAATACGAATCGTTTATCGCAGGAACTTGTAAAAATTTGGAAAGGATAAATTCTACCTTCTCGTCACCTACTTCGAAAGTCATCTTTCCTCTCTTAACATCTATTATAGCCCCAGTTGTAAATAGGAAGGGTCTACCCAGAAGGATATGGATTTCTTCGTCTTCTTTGATGTCCTTTACCACAAAGGCTATTGGTATATAAAGTTGACCAATCCTAACAAGGACGTCTTCTAAGATACCTATTGGGTATTTAACTGACATATCGGCCAATTGAAGGGACATCCTAGTTGGTTGCATGTCTCCTAGGTCTAACCTATTACAAACAGCTAAAGGTATAAGGCTCACACTGGCTCCTAAGTCCATAAAGGCTTTATCGATAACATGATTTCTCAAAACACAAGGTATAGAAAAACTCCCTGGGTCTTTCTCCTTTTTGGTTAATTTGTTCTCAGCAATAAAGTTGCATTCTAATGGTTTAGGGTCATCAAGTCTAGCTTATTGGTTAAGAAGTCTTTGAGGAATTTTGCATAAGATGGTATTTGGGTAATAGCTTCGGTGAATGGAATCCCTATGTGGAGTTTCTCGATTACTTTTACAAACCTTTTGTATTGGTTATCTAATTTAGTTTGTTTAAGTCTTTGTGGATATGGAATCAGTGTGGCATATAGGCTTGGTCATTTTTAACTCCTTCCTTAACGCTAGATTCCTTTTCCTTTTCAGGTTCTACACTCTCCTCAGTTCGTTCCTCAGGTGTGGCTACAACTTTTTTTTTTGTTCTGACTTTTTCGACCTAGGGCATGCTGGTCCATCATAAGCGGTTCCACTTCTCAGGGAAATAGCGTTAGCATGCCCCTTTGGGTTAGGTTGAGATTGTCCAGGAAATTGTCCTCCTGGCATAGCGTGGGCAGCTTGTTGTTAGGCTACTTGAGAAATTTGGGTTTCAAGCATTTTATTGTGGGTTATCACATAATCGACTTTAGTGCCTAATTGGGTAATCAGCTCCTTTATATGAATGTTTTGGTTCATGAATTCTTTATTTTACTGAGTTTGGGCTAAAATAAAGTTCTCCGTGATTTTCTCCTGATTTGAATTCTGGGGAGTAGCTTGTATAGGCTGTGTCGGTCTTTGGGCTTAAAAACCTTAGGGTCTTTGGCGAGCAGAATTCTGACTAGGGTTATTGTTTTTATACGAAAAATTTGGGTGATTCCTCCATCCAAGGTTATAAGTGTTGGAAAATGGATTTCCTTGAGCATAATTGACCTGATCCGGGGTTGGTTCAGCTAAGAGACTACATTCAGTAGTTATATGCCTTTGGGTTCCACAGATTTTGCATCCGAGTTGCACTGCAGCTACGGTAGTTATAGGTTTAATGGACATACTTTCTACTTTTTGGGCTAAGGCGTCCATCTTAGCTTTCATCATGTCAAGACAACTGACCTCATATATCCCTCCTTTAGGCTCCTTTTTCTCCTCTGATGTTTATTCCATCCCCCACTGGTAATGGTTTTGAGCCATATCTTTGATGAGAGTGCATGCTTTGGTGTAGGGTTTGTTCGTCAGTGCACCACCAGCGGCAGTGTCGATGGTCATCTTAGTGTTATTGAGAAGTCCATTGTAAAAGGTGTGGATAATCAGCCATTGTTCTAAACCATGGTGTGGACATGCTCTTAATAGTTCTTTATATCTTTCCCAAGCATCGAAGAGAGATTCGTTGTCTTGTTGGGTAAATCTAGTGATTTGGTTTCGTAGGACCACGGTCTTACTTGGTGGAAAATATCTAGCAAAGAAAAATTTCTTAAGGTCATTCCATGTGGTTATTGAATTTGGTGGAAGGGAATCTAACCATGATCGTGTTCTATCTCTGAGGGAAAAGGGAAATAGTCTTAGATGTATCGCCCCAGGAGGACAACCATTGGCTTTTAGGGTATCCGCTAATTAGATAAAAACTTTTAAATGTTGGTTCGGGTTCTCAGTAGGGAGACCGGCGAACTGATTTTGTTGTACTAATTGTAATAGAGCGGGTTTCAATTCAAAGTTATGAGTTGCAAAAGCTGGATTAACTATACTCGAGTGAGGTTCTTCATTAGAAGGCAGGGCAAAGTCCTTAAGAGGTCTTTGGTTAAGTTCTTTGGCCATCGCTCTTCTAATCTTTTTAAGCAAGAGACGTGTGTGTACGTATCTTTCGGGTTCTTCTATTGGATCTACTAAGTTACCAGTGTTGTGAGTTCTTCGCATCGATCGGTAATAAGGTGCCTAAGTCTAGACAGTGTAACAACAAAGTTACAATATTTGATGTAATTGGTCCCTGACAACGACGCCAAAAACTTGATCGGGTGTAAACAGACTAATTGTAAGTGCACAACCTAGCTATCGTGTAGTTTTCAAAGATATCGATACCATAGAGACCAATAGTCAAAGATTATTGTTTCTAGTTGTTACGGTGTTTATCAAAGGCTAATGAAATAGTTAAAAGACAGGAAGCGAAATAAAAGGATTTAATAAAAACAGATAAATAACAATGCTGAAATGTATTTCACATCAATTGACAATACTCTGGTTGTCTCCACTAAGATAACTTACGGGGCAATGTTTCCCATTTAGAAAAGAACTAATTTAACAGAAACTGTCGCTTTCGTGTATTCAGAACCGTACATTTGTCACTTATGGAAAGCGCTTACCGTGTTAAAGTAGTAAACTCACTTTTAAGAAATTGGACTCTTAACTTAATAGAAAAGTGATTTTGATTGGAAAGATTAACTTAAAAGGGTCCCTGAGCTTTCGCTTAAGTACTGGATCCTAAACCTATAAACACGTCCGCAAATAGTTTTAAAACCTCCTTCTAGAAAGGTTAAAGTTTCCCAATTAGTTAACAAAGTGCTTTCGCGGTGTTTGTTAAACAATGACAAACCAATTTTAGTCTTCAGTATCGAACGACTTTCGATCTTACCCGTCGTTTTAACTGCATCACTTTCGTGAAGGCAGATTAAAATAAGTTCAGAAAAATTGCGTTTAAATCAAAACAGTCCACAAAGGTAATTCTAGGGAGACGACATGTAGAGCCTCGACTATTAACAATCCTCATATGTCAGCATTCAATAATTTAGCCAGACATGTTTAGGGAAAACAAAACATAAATGGTTTTAAGTGCAAAGGTAAACATAATGACGGGTAAAACAAACGTTTAGAATTAAAGTTGCGATAGAGGTAAATAAGATGAAAAGAGTAACCGCGAGGTAAATAAAGCGGAAAAGTAAGGACAAGACAAAGTAAATATAAATGCTGAATTAAATAAAAACCTGCTCCAAACGGAGTCTTGAATCTGATACAAATTGTGATAACATGGAATAAATCTTGACGGAATGTAAATGCGGAAATAAATGGGTGCTCCAAATTTGATATAGACTAAATCGACGATGCAATAATCCTTCAGTGTGAAGAGATTATCGCTTTACAATTTGACAGTATAATGGCTTAAGTTTGCGTAAGCTTGGATGATCTGGAAAGTAGCATGTAAAAGGGTATTTATAATAGTCTAAAACCCTAGGAATTACGCACGAACTGCTTCCAAGTCATGGAGATAAAGTAGGACCAGTAAGTGGAGACTTGGGGACCAAGCATGGTCCATTTCCAACTGTTTGGGATTCCTGAAGGTGGCGACCGCCACAAGCTCATGGCGACCGCCATGCTCACAAAGTGGGCATGACTTGGTCATCCCATTTGTTGGTGCGTGGACCATCCATGGCACCCCTAGGATGAACGCCATGGTGGTCGCCACAGGTGTAAGTCTATTCCAAATCTTTGTTTTTTTCGTCCATTTTGCCTCGTTTCTCCGCCCGCAGATCCCGATTAATAACATCCCTGAAACAAATGAAAAAAAATACTCGCATAATAGTGGAAATGGAATTAAAAAATAAAGAAATATGCATAAGTCAAGTCAAGTAAACGATAGTTTGAGGTGTTATCATGTATTCCATACCGCTATATGTGGGGATTTCATCACCATAAGCGTCAATTGCACCGACCGTTTCTAAGGAATTACGGGATCTGGGAGACTAGAGGCCTCCGTATTTAAGTTTTTCTCAGCCTCAGAAGGAGCAACCGTTTGGCATACCAACTACAATAATGGCAAGTATACACCCTAGTACGTCAACATATTCAAATCATGCAATGGCAACGTCATCGCCCTTTAATCCATATTTGGCCTCCGCATCCACCATGAGCAACTTTGGCCAACTAGGTCAAACACCAGGAGGCATGCGGTATTTCCCTCCACAGGGTGCGTTAACTTTTACCAATAAATATCTTCAAGTCTTGAGATAGTTAATGGATGAAAGTAACCACGATATGGTTCATATGATTACACAACAGATAAGCAACGTGTTTACCCCTCTAGTGGAAAACACGACTAGGAGTTATCAACAGTTAACCCACCAAATGGGTAGGATTGTTGTTTTTTGCGGGCACCACCAATGCTACGAACTCCAGTGCTTAACGTCTCTCAGAGGGCTAAATCCATAGAGAATAGGGTTGTCGAAAACAATTAAAAACCAGAAGACCTAGACATGGTCCTAGTATAATGTAGCCAAGATGCCGACCAGGTTTTGTGATAAGCCCGACAGAACAACATAGGGGTACAGGATAACATCACCAATGTTCTCGAACATGATTTGGTCCATAATGGCCTTAACGTTGTCCTTCACAGGCCCAACTATACGTTTCCATTATCTGAGTATGTGAAGCAAGCTGAACTGCCTAAGGGCTGTAAAGTTCCAAAATTCACCAAGTTTGCCGGCGACACTAATGAGTCCACCGTCGAACACATCGTCTGATACCAGACTGAGGCTGGTGATTTAGCCAACAATGAGAACTTGAAAAATTAAGTATTTTCCAAACTCATTGATAAAGAACGATTTTACATGGTTCACCACTTTTCCCCTGAATTCCATTTTACGTGGGCCCAGTTAGAGAGGGTCTTTCACGAGCAATTCTACATGGAGTAGTGTAAGATTAGCCTCAAGAAGTTATCCAGCATGAAGAGGAAGGTGGTTGAGAGCATTGATGACTACCTTAATAGGTTTAGAACCTTGAAAGCGAGATGTTTTACGCAAGTTCCAGAACACGAGCTAGTCGAACTGGAAGAAGAGGGTCTCGACTACTCCATTAGGAAGAAATTAGACACCCAATACTTGATAGATATGGCTCAGTTGGCCAATAGGGTGCGACAAGTTGAAAGTTTAAAGTCCCTTCATTGGAACAAATAAAAAAAGGATTTTGTAAATTTCATAATTTTTGTGTCATAACACATCTCAATTTGTACTTTTCAGGGACCTGGTGCAGAATGCTCTCATAGATGGCTGATCGATGGTTTTCATACATCATTTGACTATTTGTTTTAGTTAATATTTTGTTATTGTTTATTTTTTTTATATCTCTTTTACCGCATTTTATGCATTGGTTGGGTTCTTTAGTGTTTTCAGGTTCATATAAACATTCAGGAGGAATCAGAGCGAAAAACGAGAAAATTGCAAGAATTCGGAAAGGTTTTAGAAGGGAGTCAGTGGCCTGACACGGCCACCTGTGTCGCCTGACATGGGCCGTGTCAGCAGGATATCAAAAGATCAATTTGTTTGTGGTTTGGCAGTGGGCTGACACGGGTGCCCATCTCACCTGACAGAACCCGTGTCAGCATGTCTGGAGCAAAAATAATTTTCATCAAGATGCCAGGGAGCCAACACGGCCACCCGTGTCAGCTGACATGGCCCGTGTTGGCTTGGATGCTAAATAACCTTATTTTCTTGGATTTTTGGCCTTTGTGTTCCATGAGGGTATTTTGGGCATTTCCCCATTAATGAATTGGACTTTGGAGTATTTGAGATACTTTTTGAGAAAGGAAAAAGCACTTTTGACATTACGAAAGACTTGACAAGAAAGATTGAGCGATCAAGAAAGAACGGAGAATGGAAGGTTTTCATGCGCATGAGCAATTGAAGATCAACGTAATCCAAAATTCTTGTAATGTTTATTTTTTATATTGTAATTTCTTCGAATAGTATGAGTAGCAAACCCCCCCCCCCCCCCCCCACACACACACAATGCTAGGGGGTGTCCCTGAATTGCATTGTAATGACTTGAATTTTCATTGTCCTATGGAATATTACTTTTTCCTTTAATCGTTTATTATGCAATGTTTTTAACGCTTTTCGATCTGACAAATTGAAATTGATTTACGGTTAGGGTGTAGGTCAGACCAACCAACCTAACGCTTTTGCATAATATTATTACAGTATATATTCCCTTGGAATGGGGATACCCTGTAATAACCGAATTATTCTTGATCAAATATATTGCTTGTGATTCTTTCTTGACCGCTAAGGAATTAGGGTAAAGATAAAATCTCAAAGGTTTTTCTGCTAAGGAATTAGGAAAAAATAACCTTAAGAATTGGTAAGGTTTGTTTAGAGTAATATTTCATCGAATAAGGATTTAGAGTTTTTGCAGTGCAATTCATACACTTCCTCTAGCATGCTTCTCATACCTGTTTTTAAGTCAAGTTTATAATTTTGTTCATTTTACTATTCTTTGTTATAATTTCAAAACAATGAAAACCCAAGGAACTTTTGTTTAATTGAAATAGCATATGCACTTATAATAACGCACAGTCCTCGAGAGATCGATTCTGGGGATAACCCCTACTATTACTACATCATAAAAATAGTACACTTGCTATTTTTTCGATCAAGTTTTTGGCGTCGTTGCCGGTGACTTCCAAAGTATAAGTTCGTGTGTTAATTCAATTGAAAATTTTCACTCTGTGACTAAAATTTTATTTTTCTGTATTTTTATTTTTTTTATTTTTATTTTATAACTTTTGGATTATTACTGTTACTACTAATCTGCCTCTAACATTTTTATGCGAGGAGAACCCTCAGCAAATTTTAATTTTGATGCAGAAATCGAAAGAACTTTACACTCAAGGCATAGACGAGCAAGACTGACAGCTTCAGAAGCAGAACCGTCAGTCCAAACACCAGAAGAAGAAAAAGTTTTTGTTCACTCAGGACAATCAGATCCAGGTTCAGAAACAGGTTCAGAGGCGGACATAGATACTATGATTATGGCTGGAAATCAACCAGCAGAGAGACTTCTGGGCGATTACGGTGGGGTGAATGCACCGGCTGGTAGGTTGACCATTGTGAACCAACCGGTGAATGTGCCGAATTTCCAACTGCATCCTAGCACCATCACTCAACTTGAGAGGAGACCTTTCATCGGAAAGGTTAATGAAGATGCCAACAAACATCTGCAAAGATTTCTGACTATGAGTACACTCAAGATTGAGGGGCACACGGAGGAAGCAAAGAAGTTAAGAATGATTCCTTTCACTCTGGCGGAAGAGGCTGAAGAGTGGTTTTACTCGTTACCTGCTGGGAGTATTACCACTTGGGAAGAGATGGAGAAGGCATTTTTGAATGAGTATTTTCTGGCCTCTATTTATATCCGAAAAAGATATGATATTGTGAATTTTAAACAGAAGGACGGAGAATCTCTGGGAGACGCATACAAGAGGTTCAAGAAGGTTTTGGTAGCCTGTTCGACTCACAACATGGATCAAACTGAGTAGATGCAGGTGTTCGTCAATGGCCTCCGAATGAAAACTAAGCAACTTATTGAAACAGTTGCTGGTGGATCATCCAACTTCACCGTGACTGGTATCAAGACAATTATTGAAGGTATTGCAGCCAACGAACATTTGGAGTTATATGATCGAAGTGTGAGTAAATCTGAGGGTGTGTTTGATTTGAAGTTGAATAATCAGGTTGTGAAGGTAGAAGATCAGATTGCTACAGAAGTTGAAAGAAGGTTAAAGGCTATGAAAGTGGGTACTCAAAGTGTGGCACAAGTTCAAACTGGTCAACCCATGAGTTGTGAGATCTGTAGTGGACCCCATTACACTGCACATTGTGTTGCGACTCCGCAACAAATTGAAGAGATAAAATTCCTGAAGCAGAATAATCCCTACGCTCAAACTTATAATCCAGGGTGGAATAATCATCCTAACTTCTCCTGGAAAGATCATAATCAACAAGAATACCCACAGCAGCAACAAGCTCCCCAAAAAGCACAATGGGAGATTGCCATTGAGAAGATGGCCGCTCAAAGTTTCCAATTTCAAGAAGAGACAAGAAGTAATCTAAGGAACAAGGTGTTTCCATTAAAAATCTTGAAGTTCAGATGAGACAGATAGCACAATAATTAGCAAGTTCTCAGACACCAGGCGCCCTCCCAAGCGCCACAATTCCCAATCCGAAGAATCATGAGAATGTCAATGTTGTTACCACAAAAAGCCAGGAAGTTGCAGAAGAAGAAGCCAGGCCAACCGAAGAGAAAAGAAAAGAAGCGGTTAAACCTAAGATCAAGTTACCGTACCCCTCAAGAGTGACAAAGAAGGAGACACAAGAAAAAGACTTTGAGAAATTTAGCTCATTGTTCAAAAAGTTAGAGATTAATATGCCCTTCTTTGAAGCACTTGAACAAATGCCTTTATACAAGAAATTCATGAAGGAGGTCATTGGAAAAAAAAACTAGTGGAGAGGAGGTAAAGAGTCTAATTGAGGAGAGTATTGGGGAATCATAAGGTAGGAGAATTCTAATCAAACGGAAAGATCCTGGTTTTGTATCAATCCCCTGTACCATAAAGGACAGGACTTTTAAGAGAGTCTTGATTGATTCGGGTGCTAGCGTGAGTCTCATGCCCCTCTCAATTTTCAAAAAGCTGGGTATAAAGAAAATAAGTGAAACTGGAACAAATATGAAGTTTGTCGACCTCACAACCAAGCGGTCATACGGCTTAGCAGAAGATGTGCATGTGACTATTGATAACTTCACATATCCAGTAGACTTTGAGATCATTGATCTACCTGAGGATGAGGAGACGACTATCATACTGGGTCGAACATTCTTGATGACTAGTCGGTGCAGTGTGGATATTGAGGCTGGTACTTTAACCTTGAAATATTTTGAGGAAGAAGTAACCTTGAAAGTGTTGGAACTTGAGAAGCAAGGTCAAGAGGAAAGTAATCACCCCGCAGTTGGAATGATCTGAATAGTGGGAAAAAGCAAAAGCTCAAAACCACTTCTTGAAAAGGTCTCTGGAATAATCCATCAGGTTGCACCATCTGAGTCATCTATTGCACCTAGCAAGACTCCAAAATCCAGTCAAGAAGTCAATAAGAGGAAGAAACGTCAAAGAAAGAAGAGAAAAAAACATCAAAGGAAGAATGTGGAAGTTGGATGTGAGTTGAATCACAATGTAGCTCTTATTCCTGAATCGGACCGGTGCTCTGTTGCGGAAAGGTTATGCAACAAAACGTGTAAGCTGAAGTACCCCCCATAGCATTGGGGAGTAACCCGTCGAGCCATGCGACATTAAATGAAGCGCTACGTGGGAGGCAACCCACGCTTGTCTGATTAATTACTTTCTATTTGCTGTTTGTTTTTGTTTTGGTTGCAGGAAATAATCCAGATCCTACATGTGCAAACGATGATGTAGCAGTGGTGTTGCATTACCGTCAACATCCTTAGTAAGGATCTCTGTGAGTGACCTCTCTCGCTCTTGTTCGAACACATTGGGGTCAATGTGTAGTTCAAGTTTGGGGGAGGATTTACTGCTTTTAGTTTTTCCTTTTTGTACCGGCCATGTCTGTTTTGTGTGTTGTTTTATGAAAACCATTCTGAATTCTCCCCGAATTAGAACAATCAAAGTTTTTCTTGTGAACACTGTGATTTTGAGATGGTCATGAAAGTATATAGAGTTTGAGGTAAAAGGAGTTAGAACTAGGGACATTGGAAAGTTTGAAAACTTAGGAATGACCCGAACACCCTATATTTCCCGGAGTAAGAAAACGAGTCCAACGTGTAGATTTGTGCCATAGTACTTGGATTTGAGAAGTATTCCCCGATTAGTTCATAGTGATAGTCCGGCATGACTAAAAAGAATTGCATGTATAAGGTTGATTGAGAGAATTACTTAAGGCCCCAAAAAAGCGAATAATGGCGATAAAGACAACTAGTCCTTCTAAGTTGGGTAACCCTCACCCGGTTACTTAGCCTAACGGCGGTTGAGTCTCAATTGTCGTCCCAAAGTGGACTAATAAAAGCCAATGAGCGAGAAAAAAAAGGAGATCATGGTGCCTAGAAAAAGTTTCGATCAATCTTGTACATGTGAGGGAAAACGAAAAAATTGCCTTAATCTGATTATCCGAATGAAAGGGGTAGAAAATCGAAGAAAAGACTTAAGCCCAAAGCATAGTTGGAGAGGTAACCAAAAGGGGGATTTAGGTCCGTGGTTTTATCGCGGTATGTGTTTGGGTAATACCTTCGTTAACAGACGATTACCAAGAGAACTAGTTTTAGCCAATCGGAACAAAGGCTCACGTATGAGTATCGACGCACCTTACCTTCACAAGTTTTTCTTTTGAATAATACCGTTTGATCTAGGAAGTCTGTATGCAAGCTTGTTGCTTGAGGTCAAGCAACGGTTTAAGTTTGGGGGAGTTTGATCAGTGGTTTTCATACGTTATTTCACTATTTGTTTTAGTTAATATTTTGTTATTGTTTATTTGTTTTATATCTCTTTTACCGCATTTTATGCCTTGGTTGGGTTCTTTAGTGTTTTCAGGTTCATATAAACATTCAGGAGGAATCAGAGCGAAAAACGAGAAAATCGCAAGAATTCGGAAAGGCTTTAGAAGGGAGCCAGTGGCCTGACACGGGCCGTGTCAGCAAGATATCAAAAGATCAATTTGTTGGTGGTTTAGCAATGGGCTGACACGGGTGCCCGTGTCACCTGACACGGCCCGTGTCAGCAGGTCTGGAGCAAAAATAATTTTCATCAAGATGCCAAGGAGCCAACACGGCCCGTGTTTGCTTGGACACTAAATAACCTTATTTTCTTGAATATTTGGCCTTTGTGTTCCATGAGGGTATTTTGGGCATTTCCCCATTAATGAATTGGCCCTGAGAGTATTTGAGATACTTTTTTAGAAAGGAAAAAGCACTTTTAACATTACAAAATACTTGACAAGAAAGATTGAGCGATCAAGAAGGAACGAAGAATGGAAGGTTTTCATGCGCATGAGCAATTGAAGATCAACGTAATCCAGAATTATTGTAATGTTTATTTTTTATATTGTAATTTATTTGAATAGTATGAGTAGCTAACCGCCCCACCCCCCCCCCCCCCCCCAATGCTAGGGGGTGTCCCTGAATTGCATTGTAATGACTTGAATTTTAATTGTCCTATGGAATATTACTTTTTCCTTTAATCGTTTATTATGCAATGTTTTTTACGCTTTTCAATCGGACAAATTGAAATTGATTTACGGTTAGGGTTTAGGTCGGACCAACCAACCTAACGCTTTTGCATAATAATATTACAGTAGATATTGCCTAGGAATGGGGATACCCTGTAATAACCGGATTATTCTTGATCAAATATAATGCTTGTGATTCTTTCTTGACCGCTAAATAATTAGGGTAAAGATAGAATCTCAAAGGTTTTTCTGCTAAGGAATTAGGGAAAAATAACCTTAAGAATCGGTAAGGTTTGTTTAGAGTAATATTTCATCGAATAAGGATTTAGGGTTTTTGCAGTGCAATTCATACACTTCCTCTAGCATGCTTCTCATATCTGTTTTTAAGTCAAGTTTATAATTTTGTTCATTTTACTATTCTTAGTTATAATTTCAAAACAATCAAAACCCAAGGAACTTTTGTTTAATTGAAATAACATATGCACTTATAATAACGTGCAGTCCTCGAGAGATCGATTCTGGGGATAACCCATATTATTACTACATTATAAAAATAGTACACTTGCTATTTTTTTGATCAATGGCAGACTCAAGTTTGTTGACAAATAGACATCACGGTTGTCGACACGCTCAACCATACTGGGGCTGAAGATGGCAAGCCAAACCCCGAGGATCAACTTGTAAAGGCTTATCCCAAAGATGAAGGGGAGCTGGTCGGGTTTCTGAATCATTGCAGGTTGAAAGACTTATAGGTGATGGTGTTTCCCAAATGCATTTTTGTGTTTGACAAAGAAGCTACAAAAGAGCAGGAGAGGGAAAGTCCCCAAGCCAAGAAGTTTGTCCGACAGAATGAATCCAAGGAACCTTTATCTAAAAAAGTAAAGGGTCCAACAAAATTCCAAGGCAGGACTTATGTACCTACTACAAATGCACCTACCAGGGAATAGGTACGCCCTACTCAAAAATCAGAAACTAGTGTGGGAAAGTGGAAGGTTGTTAATGTTGTTTCTAGATCCTCATATTGAGACAATTCCCAAGTGTCAAAGAACTGCGTCTCACAAAACTACATGGGAAAAACCCCATGATTAGAACTTAATGGAGGAGACAGCAGAGAAACAAGAAAGCTGCACGAGAAGCTAGAAGGTCCAGTGGAAGTGATAGCATTTGATCTGTCGATAAAGGCCGAAACAATCGATGTCCAGTCAAAAAAAGGTTGTTCCCCCCTCTAGAACCCATAAAAGAGAAGAAAGCAACGAATGACAAGGCGGTCGAAGGCGCAAATATAAAGATGAACAATTTTTATCCAGGATCTGAGCTGGAGTTAGATATCATCTGTAACATGATATCTGTAGTGCCTTTAGAGTACGACACAATCACAGAGGTGATTGAAGAAGAGGTCCTCGATGTAAAACTGGCAACTCACAAGCCTCTGTGCTATTATGTAATGAATGATGGCTCAGTGAATGTAGATCGTGCCATTTTTGAAAGGCCAGACATAGGCATGCAACAACACTTGAAGCCTTTGTACATAAGGGCCAAGGTAAATGGCGTGGGCATCAACAAGGTCCTGATCGACTGTGGAGCATGTGTTAATGTTATGCCCAGTCTCTTTTGGGAAAAATTTGCAAATTCACCATGGATTTAGCCTACAACAACATGGTACCATCAAACTATGAGGGCAAAACCAGCAAACCCTTAGGTGTCATCCCAGTCGACGTAGTGGTAGGAACCACTACTAGGGCAACCGTATTTTTTGTGGTACCGACCAAAGCAAACTACAATTTGTTATTAGGCAGAGAGTGCCTACATAAAGTAAAATGTGTACCCTCGTTGATGCATCAGAGAATCTCCATTTGGAAGCCTGATGGGAATGTTGAAACCATTGAAGCAGATCAAAGTTTTTTTAGAGTGGATGTTAATCACATCGACAAGCTCAACTTTGACCGAAAGATGGCAAACATTTTGCCATGTAGACCTACCGGGTGCCGCGTGAGGTATCTTACACGGTAAACCTACACCCCCATTATGGGTTTACCTAGGAGTAAGAAACCGTCGAAGGTTATAACCGAAGGTCTGAATCAGGTGGAGATCATGATTGAGTCAAACTGTTGCCTTAAATTTTGACCTATGTGGGTGAAAACAAAATACTAGCGGCCTTGGAGGTCGAGTCTCAATATATACTGGTTATCAAAGCCATTAAGCCTGAGAACTCTTGGGCAGATCAATTTGGCTTTACCGGCCAAACAACAGCTTCAGAAAGCCGAGGCTAGATTGCATCTATGTCGATAAAACTTTGGGGTTCGAAAAAACCCAACAACCTCGACCAAGAAAATGCAAGTGCGTGACCCATTGGAGGAGATTGACTTAAGAGATGGCACGACAAAAAGGCCAACGTACATTAGCGAGATTGCTTTGCATAGGACTATGATGAGATGCCTGGGCTTAGCCACAACTAGTTGAACTAAAGCTGCCGATCAGACCCGGCAAGAAGCTTGTGAAGCAGACCCCAAGGAGGTTCACACCTTAAATCATGTCTAAGATAAAAGTTTAGATTGAAAGATTGCTCCGAAATAAATTCATCAGGCATGTTAGGTATATCGAATGGCTTGCTAATATTGTTCCAGTTATTAAGAAAAATGGTACCCTTAGAGTCTGCATAGACTTTAGAGATCTTAACGCTGCTACTCCTAAAGATGAATATCAAATGCCGGTGGCTTAGATGTTAGTCCATTTGGTAGCTAGATTCAAATATCTAAGTCTCCTCGATGGATACTCTGGTTATAACCATATTTTCATTGTAGAGGAGGATGTAGCAAAAACGTCGTTTCGATGCCCGGGGGCTATAGGCACATACGAATGGGTGATGATGCCATTTGGCCTGAAGAATGCTCGTGCCATGTACCAGAGAGTAATGAAATCGATGTTTCAAGACTTTATTGAACCATTCATGCAAGTGTACATTGATGATATTGTCATTAAGTTTTCATCTAAGGATGGTTACCTCTATGAAGAAGAGTTCTTCTTGTCCTAGGTTATAGTTTTGATGAAGAAACACATCAACAAAACGAAGAGTCAAAGCTTGAAGACCAGAGCAATCAAGTTCAAATTATCAAAAAGCTTTGAAAAATTAATGGAAGAATCAAGATGGTTGAATATGCATTACAATTCAAGTATATATATATATATATATATATATATATATCTTAATTGCTCAAAAAAATCATGCATATTCATCTTGAACCTTTCATGCATCTTTGAAAATTATTTTTAAATTAATTATTCTGTTTTTGGTAAATTATGGCATTTCAAATCGCCGTAATAACACTTTAAAACCGCCATAATTTGCACAATTTTCTCATATATTTTCAAAAAGTGTTTTTCAAAACTTTTAGTGAGGTAACCAGTTACATGAACATTTTTTTAAAAAAATTGTTACGTAACCGGTTACGTCCTTGAGGTAACTGGTTACCACTAAACCAGTGGCACTTTTTCATGAAAATTCTGATGCAAACGAATTTTTGAAAGCTTTTTTTAACCATGACATCTTTTCATGTATTTGTACACTTTTAGAGAGGTGTTAAGGCACTATATAAACCATACTTTTCAGAATTCAAACTCATCTCTCTTTCATAGCAATTCAAAACTTATATTCTCTCATTTTCAAAATAAAGTGTTCTTGACATAACTTTTTGTTGAAACGTCTGCTCATCAATTTCATTACATTTTCAAATAGTTTCAACTACATAAATCATTAAGCACTTGTACTGCATATTAAAAATTTCCTACTTGATTGAGAAGATCAATTCTAGGAATTGATATACTTTGTTATATAACTTCAAACCCTTGTAAAAAATTCAGATTATTGTGTTGTCCAGGATTATTGGAAGCAAGAGAGTGAATAAGGGAGGATTGTTCTCTTGTTGCACTTTGTAAAGATCATAAGGGGATTGTCCTTATTGATTGTGTTGCTTATGTTATAAGATTGTAGGATAGGTCTTGGTGGAAGACTTGTACAAAGATCTGGCATAGTGGAAATCTCTCACGGGGAGTGAGGGGACTAAGTACTCTCGGATTGTGAGGGGAACCCGAATATATCTTTGTGTCCTTTACTTTCTACATTTATTTTTTAGCATAATTACTTTCATATCATTTCTGAAAAATAACAAAACCAGTGTTAACACTTCAAATTGAGAAATGTATAATAAATCTAATTCACCCCCGTCTTAGAGACCGCACAAACTTATAATTAGTATCAGAGCAAGTTCAAGTAATTTGCTCTTGTGATCTAGAATAGCTTCCGTAAACCCAGTATTCAGAGATGGTGGAAGCAATAAATAGGCTCCATTGTTCTGTGGCAAATACTTTGATTTTTGGAAAATCCGTATGAAGGAACATCTAGAAGCACAAGGAGAAGATATTTGGGATGTTGTACAAAATGGTCCATTTGTTCCTACTAGTGTTGTAGATGGTGTTGAAATTTTTTTTTTAAAATTCATGGAATGAAGATGATAATAAGAAGAAGGTACTCTATGACAAGAAAGCATTCAACATACTTCAAAGTGCACTTCTCATGGATGAATTCTTTCGAATTTCTCAATGCACAACGGTGAAGGAAATATGGGATACGTTAGTAGTAACTCATGAAGGAACCGCTGAAGTAAAAAGATCAAGATTGAATACATTATGTCAAGAGTATGAATTATTCAGAATGCAGCCCAGAGAATCAATCCTTGATCTACAAAAGAGATTTGTTCACTTAACTGATCATCTGATTGCTCTCGGTAATACTTTTACTAATGATGAATTAAATCTTAAAGTTTTTAGGTGTTTAACTAGGGAATGGAAACCAAAGGTGACAACGATATCAGAAAAGAAGAGTCTTACTACCATGACGTATGCTTCCTTGTTTGGAAAACTTCATGAACATGAAATAGAACTTGAAAGATTAGAGAAACGTGAAATACAAGTAAAAGATTCAAAAGATGTTGTATTAAAGATAAGAGTCAAATTTCATGATAGAAATCAAGAGGAAGAATCCAATGATGATGATGATATTCCTATTAAGAAGTTTGAAAAGTTCTTGAGAAAGTAAAGGAAAAAGGAGATCATTCACAAAGAAGCGCCAACAAGGAGAGTTACATGTTTTGAATGTGGGAAAAGGGGACATGTCAAGAGAGAATGTCCTACACTTGAAAAGAATGAAACATTCAAAAACAAGAATCACAAAAAGGAAAAGAAAGCATCATGCATGCAAGGCATTGATGGTCTCACATCATTCAAGTGATGAAGAACATGAGAAAATTGGGTACCTAGATGTAACTAATTATTTTGTAGGTACTTGAAGATCATATGCTAGCATTGTCAAATCAAGATTGATCCTTCAAGACACAAGAAAATATAATATGGTAGTTCTAAAAGTTTCATTGATTAAAAATATGTTTTGAAGAAGCATCAATATTCATATCAACTTTGACATCAAATTCTTATGAAGGAGATAAGCGTCTAATTTTGTGCTATTAATTTTAAATTATAATAATATATCATTCCTATGTTATCACCATGCTTTATATTTTATTCTACTTTGTCTTCTTTTTTATGATGTCAAAAGGGGGAGAAATAGTAGGTATTGTATTTGTTCTTGTTCATAATTCTTTCTGGGGAAAAAGCCTTGAATGGAAAAAGTAAGGGGGAGATATACAAGATAGGGGGAGATTCTAGTTGCTACTCAACATTTTAAAAAGTCACATATTGAAGCAACTCATTGATGAACAAGTTAAATTTCAAAGAATGGTTTGTCATCATCAAAAGGGGGAGAATGTAAAGAAGAGTTCTTCTTGTCCTAGGTTATAGTTTGATGAAGACAAACACATCAACAAAAATAAGAGTCAAAGCTTGAAGACTAGAGCAATCAAGTTCAAATTATCAAAAAGCTTTGAAAAATTAATGGAATAATCAAGATGGTTAAATATGCATTACAATTCAAGTATATATATATATATATATATATATTAATTGCTAATAGAAGTCATGTATATTCATATTAAACATTTCATGCATCTTTTAAAATTATTTTTAAATTAATTATTCTGTTTTTGGTAAATTGTGGCATTTCAAACCGCCGAGATGTCACTTTTAAACCGCCATAATTTGCAAAATTTTCTCATAGGTTTTCAAAAAGTGTTTTTCAAAACTTTCAGTGAGGTAACCAGTTACATGAACATTTTTTTGAAAAAACTGTTACATTACTTTTGAAGTGACTGGTTACATCCCTGAGGTAACCGGTTACCACTGAACCAGTGGCACTTTTTCATGAAAATTATGATGCAAACAAATATTTGAAAGCCTTTTTGAACCATGACATGTTTTCATGTATTTGTACACTTTTAGAGAGGTGTTAAGGAAATATATAAACCATACTTTTCAGAATTCAAACTCATCTCTCTTTCATAGTAATTCAAAACTTATATTCTCTCATTTTCAAAATCAAGTGTTCTTGACATAACTTTTTGTTGAAACTTCTGCTCATCAATTTCATTACATTTTCAAATAGTTTCAACTAAATAAATCATTAACCACTTGTACTACATATTAAGAATTGCCTACTTGATAGAGAAGATCAATTCTAGGAATTGATATACATTGTTATACAACTTCAAACACTTGTAAAAATTTAGATTGTTGTGATTTCCTTGTTGTCCAGGATTGTTGGAAGCAAGAGAATGAATAAGGGAGGATTGTTCTCTTGTTTCACTTTGTAAAGATCATAAGGGGATTATCCTTATTGATTGTGTTGCTTATGTTAGAAGATTGTAGGATAGGTCTTGGTGGAAGACTTGTACAAAGATCTGACATAGTGGAAATCTCTAACGGGGAGTGAGGGGACTGGAGTACTCTTGGATTGTGAGGGGAACCAAGATATATCTTTATGTCCTTTACTTTCTGCATTTATTTTTCAGCATAATTACTTTCATATCATTTCTGAAAAATAACAAAACCAGTGCTAACACTTCAAATTGAGCAAAGTCCAATAAATCTAATTTACCCTCCTCTTAGAAACTACACATAAACTTACAACCTCGACCACCTTCGACAATCGTTCGAAAGGATGAGGAAACATGTCCTTAAAATGAACCCATTAAAATGTGCTTTTTATGGCCATGCAGGATATTTTCTTGGCTTTTTTTTCCATATGAAAGGCATAGAGATAAATTCGACAACAAGACAAAAACCATACAAAATACTGAGCCTCCGACTAGCAAAAAAGAACTTCAATCCTTGTTGGGAACAATCAAGTTTCTAAGAAGTTTCATTTCAAATCTAAATGGCACGACACAAATATTCTGACCACTGCTAAGATTAAAGAAATAAGAAGGTATCATATGGGGACCAGAGCAACAGCAAGCCTTTGACGAGATTAAGAGGCACCCGTCGACGCCTCCAATGTTGTTACCCCAATAAGGAACAAAGCCACAAAGTTGTACGTTTATGCATTTGACTTGACAGTTGGGAGTATGTTAGCCCAAGAAGATGATGGTGGAGTCGAAAGACCTATATATTATTTAAGTCGAATTATGAATGATACTGAGACTAGATACACCATGGTAGAACAATTGTGTTTATCTTTATAATTTTCTTGTACCAAACTCAAGCATTATATAAAATCTTCAGATGTGTTTGTTTATTCACATTTCGAAATTATTAAGCAAATGGTGTCGAACCCAATTTTACATAATAGAGTTGGAAAATGGGCATTAGCCCTGACTGAGTATTCTTTAACTTATGCACCTTTAAAGGCCATGAAAGGTCAAATTGTTGCTGATTTTATAGTAGATCATGCAGTAATAGAAATGGCTCAGAACTATGTAGAGTTCCCATAATGGAAACTATATTTTGATGGTTCACCCATTCCAAGGGATGGGCATAAGGATTATTATTATGTTTCCAGAAGGGATTCCCACCAAGTATAAATTCAAGATTAATGGCCATTGTTCCAATAATGAGGCTGAATATGAACCTTAATCACATGTCTTACCATATTGTTAGACTTATGGGCAACTAGAGTCAAATCAAGGGTGACTTTGAACTAGTAATAAAACAATTTAAAAAGGAATACAAGTGTATTAAAGATAAAATTTTGATATACTTCGTTAAGGCTAATTCAATGCTTAAACGATTCAAAACTGTGGACATTGAACATGTGCCACGAATACACAATCAAGTGGCCTCGGGCTACAAGATAGCTAAGAGATAATTAAATAATTTCTCTAAAGTGAAAGATAAGTTGGTGTCGACTAGTGTCATCCGACCAGAGTTGTCAACGCCAAAACTAGTGGGGGCAGAGGAGTTACCAGAACTTTGTAAAATTTTTGAAACTTTTGCCAACGATAACTGATTGGCAAAAGGAAATTATTGTGTTACTTAGAAACCCAATGGGAGAAACTAATCAAAAATGAAATATAAGGCATTAAGTTACGTCATTATTGGGAACAAGTTGTTCAAAACGACTCCACAAGAGGTGTTGTTCAAATGCATTGGTGAGAGTCAAATGTATTTGGAAATTTTTGACAACAGCGGATCGTGTGACGCTCATCAAGTAGGCCAAAAAATGAAATGGTTGTTGTGTCGATAAGGGGTATACTAGCCCACCATGTTGAAAGATTGAATCAAGTTTGCTCGAGGATGCCAAGAATGTCAGAAACGTGGAGGAATACAATATGTACCCGCTAGCGAATTACATTCGATCATTAAACCTTGGCCATTCAGGGGATGGGCGTTAGACCTAATAGGTGAGATCAAGCCATCATCTTCTAAAAACCACAAGTATGTCCTCGTGTGCATTAATTACTTTACAAAGTGGGTCGAAGCGGTGCCTCTAACCAATGTCGACCAAGATATGGTGATTGATTTCATGCAGAGTCATATCAAGTGTAGATATGGGACTCCTGAAACCATAACAATTGACCAAGGCTCAGTCTTTGTCGGTCGAGAGATAATGGAGTTTTCTGCAGAGACGGGGATTAAATTCCTGACGTTAACCCCTTATTATACAAAGGCGAACTGCCAAGTAGAGATTGCCAACAAAGTCATCATAAGCTTAATAAAAAAGCACATAGGAAAGAAGCCAAGAAGTTGGCATACAACTTTGAACAAAGCACTTTGGGATTGTAGAACCACACCCAAGAAGGCCACCAATGATATGCCTTTTCGACTTAAGTTTGGCCACGATGCAGTTTTACCTGCAGAGATATGCTTGTAGTCGGTAAGAATTCAAAGGCAAAATGAAATCACATCATACCATTTTTGGAACATGATGATGGATGAATTGGTCGAGTTAGATGAACACGCTTTAGATGCCTTGATGAGGAAAAAAAGGAGGATAGCTGAAACTTATAACAAATAGGTTAAAGCCAAAGTATTCTCTATCAGAGATTATGTTGGAAAGGTTATACTCCCTCTCGACAAGAAAGATATAACTTTGGGAAAATGGTCACCCAATTGGGAAGGACCTTTCAATGTTAACCAAGTTTTTTCCAACAACGCATACGAAATTGAAGAGTTGAACTCTGATAATTGAACACTACGAATAAATGGAAAATACCTAAAGCAGTATATGCATATGCTTTAAGAAGTCAATATCACAAAAACAAAATAGCACTTGTAATGTCATTAATTTGGCCGAAATGTAAAATATTACAAAATACCGAAATGGAAAACAATACAAGGCCAAAAATTCAAATGCATTTACACAAAGAAACTAAAAGGCTAAAGCGAAAGGGCCTGCTACAAGGCTTCGATGTAGGCTTTTACACACCCGAGTTTTTGGTCATTCGAAGATCATGAGCTATCAGTTGATCCGCCTCTTTTTCCAATTCAAAGGCTACTTTAGTCTGCTTGACGCTTAGCTCACCTCTTCCGTTATCCTCATTTCGAGGGAATCTAAATTAGTGGTCTCAATTGCAGACCTTTTTTGCTCGCCTCCTCAAAAGCCTTCTGCCCCCAGTTGATATGTTGGCTCCATGACAAGATGTCCTTATCAAGAGAGGTCAACAACTTTTTATCAACAACCTTGGCCTCCCAATGAGCAACATTTTGTTGAGACAGAGAAACCAAAATTTGTTGTTGGGCCAAGGCAATAAAATTTTTCTCAACACATTTGGTAGAATACCTTTTGAAGGCTACGGTTTAGATAGCTTGTTCCAGAAGAATTTCCAAATCCAAGACCATAGTAGAGATCGAAGAAGGGGCCTCCAGTCGACTCAACTTCAACATCAGCTCTTGTAGTTATGTGAGGATATGAAGGTTATCATGGGCAACTTCCAAAAGGTCTACACTAGCCACCTTTATTTTTAATTGTTGAAAGAGTTAGTCGAAATTAGGAACCGGGGGTGCTTCAAGGGAGGCAGTAGAGTCCATGGCAACCTCGTCATATGAATCGACGCGACACTTAAAGAGTTTGATTGGGGTCTCTTCAGGCACCTCACTCAGCCTCGACGGGCTAATGTTTGGTTGCAGATCAGGACCATGAAAAGATCCTGCAGGCACATTCGTATTCTCCAAGGTTGCAGGCTCCCCCAAAATAGTCTCCAAAACCTTCACGATAAGAGAAAAAATTACAACCCAGGCAAAAGGTAAACAGGAATAAGTCAATATGAGACCTAAAATACCTGAGCAGCTGAGGGTGTGGGTGTAGAAGATGGAGGATGATGGATTGAAGGTTGAGCTGAAATGCTGTGGGACTTCTTCTTCTTCTTCTTCTAATTCTTCTTCAACAAAACAACTTCCCCTGCATACTCTGTGCCAACGAGAGTGAAGGAATCAAGCCTAAGCCTCTTATCGCTTTTCTTCCTTATAGAAGACTCCAAAACCACAATGTCTTGGCACGAACCAGGTGCCATAACGCTTGTTGGGGTAGAGACTTTGAATTATTTGGGAAGTGAGTGGGGGGAACTAGGAGCCTCTCCATTGCTGCAGAACTCAGACTCTTTTTGTAGATACTAGCAGCAAGTGGAAGTTAGGCTCAGAAATAAAACAAGTAATGAAGAGACTAACAAATCTGTAAGAACTGGTGCTCCTTGACTAGTAGAGACTTTGGGAGAAGTCCGCTCCATAACTCGATGCTTGGAAGTACCAGCATATGAAGAGGTAACATGCCTCACCTTGGCCTGAAAAAGAAAGTAGATAAAGACCACATGAACAAAAATTTTGATCCTAAAGGAGAAGCTGGTAGTCTTACCTTTGATGCCTTGTGCGTAATTTATCGCCCCTCCTTAGGCCCAATGGTTGTATAGGAAGAACCCCCCGGGTTTTTAGGAGACGTCTAAAGAATAAACCATAGAAGGCGTAACTCTAGAAAAGAAATCAAGGATGACTATCAATAATTAGAAAAACGCAGTAAGAACATACCTTGGTTGGTGTGTCCTTTGGCTGACTGAAAGGAGAAAGCCCCAAATACCTGTTTTGATATGCACCAACGCTACGCCTTTTAGGTGTAATAAGAACTCTACCAGTCGTCGAATTCCTTCATGCAGAAGAAAGACATGGAGTAGTTGAAAGAGGGGAGATGAGCAAGCTTATCTCGGAAGTATTCAACACAGACTCCCAAGGTCCCCTCCTGCGTGGTATTAGTGAAAAGGACCGTGCCTTTCATATTTTGGACCAAGGCTTTGGGAAGCGGTTGGCTTAAGCCAAATTGTCTTACAACCAAGTTAGGTTGATACAATCCTGGGCATATCCCAACTTTCTTGGGGGTGAGCCTCGTCCACAAAGAAGGAGGACGCATACTCTCCAGAAGAATATTGTGCATAAACTCCACCTCCTCAGGAACAAGATTGGGAAACAATGTGCGAAACCAAGTTGGGCCACACTACTGAGCAGTAAAGGGTACCATCGACGGAGCAAAAGTATCGCATTTATAAAAAAGTGTAAAAATATTTCTCAAAGGCTTCTTGGGATGCTCCCTTACCATCATCAAGAATAAGTCGAGTGAGCCTTATACCCTCAGCGTTCATCTTAGTGCTATGGGGAATTTGGATGTCGAGGGCATGAGCAAAAGTGGCATTGAGCCATAACTGTACTAGCCAGAGAGGACCCCAGTTTGAAAGTTGTCGACCCCTCGTCGAAGGTCTTCAGATGCATGACCCATCGATTCATAAAGGCTTGCTAGGATTAGTTTGCTGAGGCAGACATTCACCCCTCATGAAAGCGAGTGGCTACAGAAACATACATCTTAGTAATTTGAATACCACGAGGGAAAAATACGTACCTACACAGCCAGTAGGTTAGAAAGGCTATGTGTTCATGAGCGTCGACGACGTCACTAGAGCCCCGGTGCTCTCCTATGAAAGTGTTATAAGTGTGGCTAGAAAATTTGAAGTCAGTCTCAACAAAAGATTCATAATCTTCCCCACTAGACCATAGTCTGTCAATAGCAGCAAGGTTTAAAAGGGTGGGAGTAACCATCCCACAAGGTAGTTGGAAGGTATTGGTATAAATCTCCCAAAAGGATTGTATCTAAGACATATCCTAGAGAGCTGCATAAGGTCGTAGATCCCTTGTTCTTCCCACAAGGGTCTTTTTTGTGACTCTAGCCAAACTAATCAGGTAATATAAGAAGAGTCAGCAGTTTTAAAAGGAGGCAAGGAGCGAAAGATTTGATTTTGCAAAATCCTAAGGTCAAAGGATGAACCCTTGAAGACCACGGGAGCCCAGTTTTCCTTCGGATAGCTGGGAAAAAAGTTGTTAAAGCACTCCGATAGTTTGGAGGCTACGGGGATAGGACCTGTGAAAGAGAAGGTGGTGCCTGCTACTGAAAAAGGGACCAATCAATTCGTGTACCAGGGACGTCGCCAAACATCCGCCATAGGTGGTTTCCGAACGTATCTTTGATCATTGACCATAATCAACTCATCAAGAACAGTAACGAACGGAGGGTGATCGTGAATGAGACGTTTTGGTACCATCCCAAAGTTGAGGAAGGTGACAGATTTTTCGCAATAGAAAATAATGAGGAATGTTGTTTAGCAAGGTTGTCAAACTCGTGAGTCTACTCAAACTCGTAAAGGGTCCGTAGACTCGACTCGCGAACTCGTACGAGTCTAAGAAAAATTAAAAACGACTTTCAAAAACCTATATATGACATATACATGACACACACACACATATTTTTAAACTTGTAAATGCCTCATATATGAGACAAATATATATAATAGAAAACCAATTAACATCAAAATTTAAATTTCATACTCCATGAAAAATTTCTTAACAAAAAAAAACTCAATAATAAAACAAACAAAACAACAAAGTATGTAGTTAAAGACTTAAAGTGCTAATTTCTTCTTAATTGGATACTAGATAAATAAAAAAATCATAAAACATATATGATAATAGCTTTAAACATCCAAAGCTTTAGTGAAATCATCACCATCACTTTCATCGGTATCTTGAGTATCATCATCAAACTCTGTGCCAGATGAAACATCTTCATCATTAACCAAAGTTGGATTGTTTGATGTTACACTTACACCTAATTCTACATTTCCACCACCACCACCACCACTTTGCACAATATTAGCAACAACAACATTAACTTTCCCGGTATTGTTAACAATAACATCATCTTTCTCAACATTAACTTCAGTTTGCACATTTTATTCATTTGGATCTTCAATTATCCATTCGTAATCTTTACACAAAAGAATAAACAAGAGAAATATCCAAGTTAAATATATAAGAAAATACTTACACAATGAAGGATTAATTTATAGGAATAAACGTGAACAAATCAAGAGACAGAACAAAAGCACACCGTCAATGAAAGGAGGAAGAAACTTTGCTGAAACAAGAAACTATGAGAGAGGCTTTCTAATTCATGTGCAAGAAAAAAAATAAGGGTTTTTTTAAAGGGTTAATGAATTTTTTGGTCCTCATAAATATCTCAATTTCACTTTTAGTCCCTCCAAAAATTTCCTTCAAAGAATGGTCCTCATAAAATTTTTTATTTTAACTTTTGGTCCCTCTTTCCAATTAGCGACGGTTTTTACAACTTAGAGACAGAATTAGCGACGGTTTTAGCCGGTTTTAGCGACGGTTTTTTATTTAGCGACGGAAATGGCGACGGTTTTAGGGACGATTTTGGCATGAGGGACCAAAAGTTAAAATTAAAAATTTTATGAGGACCATTCTTTGAAGGAAATTTTTGGAGGGACTAAAAGTGAAATATGAGATATTTAAGAGGACCAAAAACTTCATTAACCCTTTTTTAAATTAAAATAATTTTTTTTAGGGAGTTTGGTCCTTTTATAGGTTTTAAAAAAAAATCAAAATTCAAAAAAACTTAAAGACTCTTAAACTCTCCATAGACCCGCGAGTTTATACAAGTTTGTGCGAGTCTACCTGAGTCTTTTTTAGTCTATAAAAAACTGATTCTATGCGCGAGTCTACTCATTTTTGCTTCCTAGACTCGTAAATTCGTACGAGTTTACAAGTCTACCCGCGAGTTTGACAACCGTGTTGTCTAGGGTTCCACTACCGTTTGCTTCATAAATAAGAACGATGAGGAAAAAATGGATATTGGAAGGAAAATGGGTTTAAATAAACCAAGAGAAGATGGCAAAAAGTCTCTCCCAGGGGCGTGAACAGATGGCGTGTTTGGAGCTAATAAGCAGTCACGAGGAGAGAAAATTCATGATTAATAAAATCATAAGCAAAATCTCGAATCCCGATTTAATGGCTAGTTAATAACCTTGGAATTCCCGGTAATGACGTACTGACGTTTGCATGTTTTGGATGCGTAACGTTTGGTAAGAAAGTTAGCCATAATGTCTGACAATAAGCATGACTCGGGTGACGTGGCACAGAGCATGAACAGTGTTGAAGTAGTTACAAACAATGCCACTTTTATCCCCTCAAATATGGGTGGACAATGACATTTTTTGGGGGGGCATCTGTTACACTTGGATTTTCAGCTACTAGTGTTGTACCCAAAAATTTGCCCTCACTCTATCCTAACCTGGCCGTTACTCCACATTCATATGCATTACCCATTAGGTCATACACTCACAACTGTTCATTTGCATAAGATCCTAAGGCATGGGATCAGGACCTTCTTAAGAATCATGGTTTTATATTGGCTTGCGGTTTCTACTTCATTGAAGATCAATTCCACTGGTACTTTCATGAATCTTGGAATTAGGGTTTGAACTGTCGGCATCATGAGTCTATTTCTGTATCACAATGCTATATTCTTCAATATTTCTCAAGAGCAAGAGAATCAGGGTTTCTTATTCATGGTTGAGCTTGTTAAACATCTACTAATTGAAGATTATGAGATTAAAGTGGTCATGTTTCTTTCTGTATTTCAAGTATTATCTTCATCTTCAAGAATTCTTCAAGTCATTGCTTTCTTTTCAAGAACTCATTATTTGTGATGCAATTTAGGATATTCATTAAGAGTGCGAGTTGGTTTTCATTGTGAATGAAGAACTTTGGTGGAGTGTTCACTTGAGGTTTTGAAGCCGGATTGTTCAAATACATTGGTTCGAAGCTTTAATCCTTTGATTAGAACATAATCAATTTAGTATGCTAAGATCTGGAAGTTCGTGGATTTTTTTTTTTGGAAGTAAAGGTGCAAACCAATTATTTTTTGGATTCAAGGCATTCATTTTGCTACATCCTCACTCGACTCAAGATTATTTTCCACGTTACATTTCAAGTCCATCTCCAATAATCAAGGTTCAAATTAAGTTTAAGTGTTTAAGACAAGGTTCAAATTAAGTTTAAGTGTTTAAGACATGATTCATTAATTTTAAGTCATGATTCAAGTGATTATGTGATGCCAAGCCATTTCTAAGTTATTTTCAAAGAGTTGTTTCATGGTCAAATAGTATTGAATAATTATATGGAGGAAAAGCATCTTGGTGAAATGTCACAAAAATGAAACCAACGTATCTTTAGGGAGTACTGCCTCATATGTTTAATCATGTAGAACCGGCATGGAATCCGTTTGGCCAAAAAGTTTGGCACACATACATGAGCATTGATGAAAAGGCTGACATGTAGAATTGTGCTTAAAAAAAAAAAATAAAAAAAAAAGGAATATCATTCACCAAGTTCAAAACAACATATACCTTTATAACAGATTACACGCATAACATTGATACAAAATACAAAGAGTTATAACATTGAGGGCTATTACAAATCCAAAATCAAGCCAACACAATTCAACATACAAAAAAGCTCCGCCAGCTATAATATACAACAATTCTTCATTGTCTTTACCCAACACAATCATCGTTGATCTATTAGGAGCGGGACAAAGAAACTTGTACGCGGCACAGTTGAAACTAACAAAGCTGATCCGAAGTACACCAACAGTTTAAACTATGCCCTGTGAAGGTAGAAGGCTCTGACCTGTTTGGAAAAGAAAAGAAAACACGGGCAACAGTGTATTACAAATTCATCACATCTAGTTCTCCCTTGAAATAATGTGCAAGGATCAATTAAGGCTCGTGGTGATTTGTATGAACCTTTTCAAGAATTTGCTACAAGCTGTATATAAATTAAAAACACCTCTTTCCAAAGACATAATATACTCATTTGGTGAGTTTTATGGCATGTGATGAATCTAGATTTCCGATAACTTCAGTACCGCTAATTAGTGACATCTCTTTGTACTGAAGTGGAGGATGTCTTCAACCATGCTTAAATCTCCTGCAGATTCAAGTTAGTTATGAGTATTCTAATCACAAGCACACGTAAAAAAGGAAATGGAAACAAAGTCGAATAAATCATTCAAAAGAAATAGGATCAGACTTTAGGATTTCATCCGGGCATGATAACTTTAGCTACGGTTTACCTCGAATTCAATTTTTTAGGATTCTGATCCAGTTGCATGATAACATTAGGGTAGAATTTTCTTTCTCATCCTCAACTATAGGACCATTTGACATGACAACATCTAGGACTAAGTCTCCCTCACAAATCAAAGTAAAATACTTAATAAATACGATGTGCATAGTGCGTCACGGGCCTTAAGCACATGGGAAAAGATGAGCGGATGCATTTCTAACCTCATCTTAGGATACTTTGCGCGCGAGACGTTTGGATCATTAGCGCAAAGTATCTGATCATATGTCATAGACTTTAGCACGATGCGCATCTCAAACAAATTCAATTCACTTCTTCAACAAATCCAGAACCTTTTCTATCACTCTAGTGCGATTGAGACATTTCCCACCCGTATTTGCCGAACTACGAATGCTCTGACTTCTTCATTCTCGTCCGAATGAGGATACATAGGCACAAGACGGCGAAGTCTTGACGAGCAACCTTCCACCTTTTCTCAGAGGCCGAACTACGAACGCTCTGACTTCCTCATTCTCGTCCGAATGAGGATACGTAGGCACAAGACGGCGATGTCTTGGCGAGCAAAGTCCCCCCATTCACTCGTAGTCCTCCGAACTACGTTGACTTTGAATTTCCCATTGCACGAGGGAATACATAGGCCTAGGACGGCGAAGTCCTATCGAGTCTCCTTTTGTTCTCTCCCTTTTCCGTTTCTGTTTTCAGATAGCAAGTAGGCTTTAGATAAACACGCCCCTTGATTAGAACAACAAGAGTGGATCCCGTTGAGTACAATGGACGCGAGGGGGTGCTAATACCTTCCTCTCGCGTAATCGACTCCCAAACCCAGGACCTGGTTGCGATGACCATGTCTTCTCCTGTTTGAGGTTTCTTCGATCATTTCCTTTCCCCCGTCAAGATAAATAACGTTCGGTGGTGACTCTAATTTTCCGCCGATTGTTTTTCACATTGCGACAACTAGAAAGTCAACAAAGAATGTCAATGAAAAGACATTGTCACAAAGAATGAAGTATCTTCATAAAATTATGAGAACATTAATGAAGTATCTTTAAAGAAACATTAATGACAGGTAGTCGAAGGACTAACTACGAAGGGGTCTACTGTAACGCCCCATTTTGTCCGATTTATTTAATTGAGTCGATTTAATTATTTTTGTTTTTATATTATTTTATTCTTGACTTTTATTTGACAACATATTATTTTTCATCGTTATTATGTTTTATCGCGTTTTGAGAGCGTTTGCGAGATATTTGAGCTGAGGGGTAAAATAGTCTTTTTAGGGGTTTAGATATTTTATAAATAGAGATTTGAGAGAAAAAGAGAGAAAAGAAAGAGAAAGGAAAGAAAGGAAGAGGAAGGAAAAGAGAAGGAGAGGAAAACTTGGGAAAGAAGAAAACATTCAAACCAAAGCTTGAACTTCGATTGATCGGGTAAGGGGGAGAAATTTCGATTATATTGTGATTGTATATGTATATGTGTGTGATTGTGTGAAGGTTTCCTTGTTTTTATAATGTTTTTACATTTGATAAATTGATGAACAATTGATGGAAATCGATGTTTTCACAGTCGAAATTTGATAAATTTATGAACAATTGCTGATACTTGTTTTGCTGTTGGAATTGATTTGGGATGAAAAATGGGATTTTTGGGATGTGGAATCGTGTAAAACGCAGCAAAGAAATTCTGCATCTGATACGAAGCGTCGGGCGATGCTTTGAGAGCCGGGCAACGCATGTGTTGCGTCGCTGCTCCGCCGAGCGATACCCAAGAGGCGCAGCTTGTCACGCTGCTGACTCTTTTAAAGTTTTGGTTGGGGAATGTACGTCGCTGCTTCGCCGGGCGATGCAGAGGCGAAGGGAGCACCGCCGGGCGAAAATATGTACCGCCAGGCGCTCCTGGGGATTTTTCAATACTTTTGTTTTCTTTGAAAATGCATAACTTTTGAGATGTTCTTTCTTATAAAAATGGGTTTTGAGATTGGTGGCCGATTTAATTGTGTCGGGAAATTGGAAACGTGCCGTTTATCGACTTTTACCGTCGTAATTGTGGGCAATTGATGTGTTATCATGTGATATGTTCTTGATATATAACGTATAGCTTGTTTGCTGTTATGTGATGTGAATGCATGTGATGTGAATGTTGTGATGATGGTTTGTGGCCTTATGGCAAATAAATGCATTATGTTATGTTTGATTGTATATGCATGATTATGGATGTTGAAATGGTTTGCATGGTTATGTATGTTATGCATTTGATTGTCATGAGTCATTGTATGCCAAGCATCATGATATGCATTCTTGTGATGTCGTGTGCCCTAGTGGGTGTGAGCGACGAAACGATTCCCGAGGGAATCTGCTATAACGGTCGTGAGCCTTATACAAAGAGGACCGAAAGCGACGTTATAGACGATCGTGAGCCTTATACAAAGAGGACCTAAAGCGATCGGATCGTGAGCCTTATACAAAGAGGACCTAAAGCGATCCATAAACGCCGTGAGCCTTATACCAAGAGGACCTAAAGCGACAGGGAACATCGTTTGCCCGACGGGGAGTTACCCTAAGAAACAAACAATGAATCCAATAATTCCTGAGTTAATTAATGATGAGAATGATGGATGGAACGGTACCGCATTGCATTGCATAGAGTCGTTGTGTCGGTCTCTGTGCATTTGCATAAATCATGAATGGATTGATTATGTGTGAGAAATCATGAATGGATTGATTATGTGGGAGATTGTGAATTGATTGATTATGTGTTGAGCTTGTGATAGCATTGGTGATTTGATATGCATTTGTGATAAGTGCATTGGTTATGGATGATATGTTTTATGTATAGACATATGCTATGTTTTGTGTGGATGTTGTACATTACAATGATTGTATTAATTCTCTATGGTATGCTATATATGAATATATGGGATGTGGTGGTGTGTTTCCATATGTTATAACTTTGGTATGCCTTATCTGTGAATATGTGATTATGTTGATATAATTGATATATGCTATGATGTTGGATTATTAGAAATATGTTATGTATATGTGGCATGCTGTATGTATTAATATGTGATGCTTGTGGTGAGAATAATTAGGCATGTGAAATTATATGTGTTTGCATATTATTATGCAATCTTGATTTAGTTGTTATTTCTCACGCTTCGGCTGTGGTTTGTTGCTCTATGAGGCAATTGCAGATTAGTGTCTTGGAGGCTTTTGTGAAGATTAGTTCTCCATCCGTTTGCAGTCTGTCTGCTCTGATACGTAACACGGGAGTCGGGGAACACTTTTATTATATATGTATACATTTGTTGGATCTATTTTGTATTACCTTTGTATGAATATTTTGATGTTATAAAACAATTTATTTTGTAAAACAAGTCAGTTATGGATCTTTCCGCTTTATTCCATAATTGAACTTCCTTATGTTGGAAAAAGTTTCCCTTTTTTGTATATTCTATTTTGTGTTATGTATCAAATTTATGAGCAGGGATGTGTGTTTTCTTTCTTCAAATGTGGCATCCTTGTTTCTGTCTAAGAATAATAAATTTTTATTTACTCTGATTTATTTATGTATTATTTATTCGCGATGGGAATTGGGGTGTTACATTAGTGGTATCAGAGCAGGTCTGTCCGTCCGGCCAAGTTATTGAGTCAGTTGGTGTGACAGTTGAATATTGTCGATGTTGTTTGTTCCTTAGAATGTGATATGTGTGTGAAACACTGTCAGTACTTTTTGGTTCTTCTAACCCTTTGTCTGCAGGATTTAGAATGAGATAAGTGGGGGAGAAGCTGGTGCTTCTCCAAGTTGTTTTGGTTGTGGAGCGGTGGTTGCAAGATTGTAAGTGTTGTTTGGACAGTGTTGTTCCCGGTTCTGGAGGGAATGTGGAGGTAAGGTTTATGTCAACTAAGGATTTGTGCTTTAGGTAGTTTTGTGCACAAGATGCAAGAAATGCTATTATAGTTTGGTAAAGACGGTTTATACCCCATCATGATTGTCGGCTGTCTATTGATAAATTGAGGAACTGATCACCCTTAATCTCTTGTTGATAGTAGACGGAATTATGTTGGATGGAATAGACGTGTCTTTCCGGCTTTGATAGTGTGTGCAATGAATTGTTTGGAATTTAAGAAAATGGTTACGAATTGTTTTGATGAGTCGATGAAGATTCTTATATCGGAAGATGAGACGGATTAGAGGTTTTAGCATATTGGTCCAGTTGGGAAGTCATTGAGAGAGAACGATTGGGTATCGTTAATGGTTGTTCTCAAAGTGTAGAGTGTGAACTCAAATTTGACGAAGGTGAGGATTCAAGGTTTGGATCTGCTAAGTAAGTAGAAGAACTTTTAGGAAGTGAAACTCAGATGTTTGTCAGGTTTGTGATGATAGTGTTTTGGAAATTGGCAGGAAGCCACAGTGATGGGTCGTCAGTTGTGCATGGTTTTCAGATGTGTTTTTGGATGAAACATTAGTGTGTCGACTTGAAGAGGTCCAACATGGTTGGTAAGGAAAAGGATGATAGTATGAGGTTGTGTGTTAATTAGTGAGTAGTATGGAAACTTGCGGTTGTGTTTTGGATAGCTTAAGTTTCGAATTGTGACGAATTGCGAACGATTTGAAGTTCCTTGATGGTATTACTTTTGTTATGGGTTGAGATCTCATGTCAGCAGAAACCTTGAGTGAGTTGGAACCCTGTAAGAAGAATTGATATGGAATGTTGTAACCAGAGATTGTTAAGCTATTTTGGATAAATTGTTTCGAGCTCAGAATGAATTTTGAAGGTTGTATATGTTATGTTTGTGGAGTATATGAATCGTATCTTCCATACTTGTTTGGATAAGTTTATAGTGATGTTTATTGGATGATATTCTGATTTATTTTAAATCAAAGGATGAGTATGTAGAGTATTTGAGGATTAAGTTACAAGGGCTGAAAGAGAGGGAGTTTTCTGCTAAATTATCAAGTGAGAATTTTGATTGAAAGAGGTTAGTTTTCTTGGTTATGTTATTTCCGATGATGGTATTGTTGTGTATCTATCCAAAGTAGATGTAGTTCTACAATGAGAGACTCTGAAGTTGGTTAAGGAGAATAGAAACTTTTGGGCTTAGTTGGTTGTTACTGCAGGTTATGGAAGACTTTGCTAAGTTAGTACTTTTGTTATCTCAGTTGACTTGCAAAGGGTGAGTCGTTTGTTTGGGGATGTTCATTGTAAGGAAAGTTTCAGAGAGCTGAGGTGGAAGTTGTCTACGACTCCAGTTTTGATTCTGTGTGATCCTAATAAACCATTTGTGAGGTATTGTGATGTGTCTTTGATGAGTGTAGTCAGTGTGTTAATGCAAGAGGGTAAAGTCGTGGCTTATGCGTTACTACATTTGAGGATTCATAAAGGATGTATACTATTATGGATTTGGAATTGGTTGCGGTTGTATTGTGTTGGAAGGTTTGGAGGTATCATCTTTATGGTTCTAGGTTCGAAGTGTTTAGTAATCACAAGGGTTTAGAGTACTTGTTTGGTCAGAAAGAATAAAGTAGGAGACAACGAGGATGGTTGGAATTCCTGATTAGTTATGACCTTGTCTCGAATTATCCTATTGGTAAAGTTAACGTCGTGCCTGATGAGTTAAGTCGAAAGTTTTTACTTATGTCTGCTTTGATGGTTAAAGAGTGGGAACTTTTGGAAGAATTTAGGGATTTGAGTTTGGTGTGTGAATTGACATCTGATAGCGTGAGGCTTGGTATGTTAAAGGTCATTAATGATTTTCTGTTGACCGTTAGCGAGAAACAGAGGCTGGATGTGAAATTTGTTGATTTGATGACGGTTGGAGATAAAGGGGTAAATGGTGACTTTAAAGTGGATGATCAGGGTGTTTTGAGATTCCGTGGTAGAATTTGTATCCTGATGATTCGGAATTGAAAAAGATGATTTTAGAGGAAGGACACCGGAGTATTTTGAGTATACATCCGGGAGTTAATAAAATGTATCAAGATTTGAAGGAGATCTTTTGATGGTCAGAGGATTAGAATTATTTGAGCAGTCAGAGACTTGTGTCTGGTGTGTGAGATAACTCAGTGGGGTGTAAGGTTAGGTCTTTTAGAAATGAACTATGTTTTTTCTGGTGAATATTAGAGAAAGTCAGAAGTTGGATATGGAATTGGTAGATTTGATTATTGTGGGTAATCAGAGTGCACAACGGAAGCGTGATGTGGCACAATTCGTATATGCGTGTGTGACTTGTAAGGGTTCATAGGTTGAACATTGGGAACATGTAGGAATAATGAGACCATTGGACGTTTCAGAATGGAGGTGTTAGGTGAAAGGTTTAAATATTATTCATGTGCTACTATGTAGATGGATGTCTTGGTTGTATGTTCGATTAGTAAATCGTAGCATTGTTGTCCTGATGTTGTGTGACAAGGATGTTGGTATTATGGCTATGAAGAGGTTGTTGGAACGATGTTGGGTTGTGGAACTTTATGTTCTTGTTTGTGTTGTTGCCTTGTTTCCATCGTGATGGTTCGAGTGCGTGTAGCTAATTCCTGTGTGGGGAATTAGGGGAGTGTTACCTATGGTGAGGGTAACGATCTTGTTGTGTTTCGGTTCAAGAGTGAACCTGTGTGTGTTCGTACCTTGGGTATTCTTTGAGTTGTGAGTTGGTCGTCAAGTGCATTGTATGGGCATTGCATCTTGTCATTGTCGTCGTTGTTGTGTCGTTGTTGTAGTCGTTGTTAGCGAGGTGGTTTGTCAGTTTGTGTTATTCGTGGTGTGCCTTTTGTTGGCATGATAGTTTGTTAGTCGGATGCGAGAGTCGTATCCCGAGTTGTTCGTATCAGTATATTTTCGAGGACGAAAATGTCTAAGTGGGGGAGAATTGTAACGCCCCATTTTGTCCGATTTATTTAATCGAGTCGATTTAATTATTTTTGTTTTTATATTATTTTATTCTTGACTTTTATTTGACAACATATTATTTTTCATCGTTATTATATTTTATCGCGTTTTGAGAGCGTTTGCGAGATATTTGAGCAGAGGGGTAAATTAGTCTTTTTAGGGGTTTAGATATTTTATAAATAGAGATTTGAGAGAAAAAGAGAGAAAAGAAAGAGAAAGGAAAGAAAGACAGAGGAAGGAAAAGAGAAGGAGAGGAAAACTTGGGAAAGAAGAAAACATTCAAACCAAAGCTTGAACTTCAATTGATCGGGTAAGGGGGAAGTTTCGATTATATTGTGATTGTATATGTATATGTGTGTGATTGTGTGAAGGTTTCCTTGTTTTTATAATGTTTTTACATTTGATAAATTGATGAACAATTGATGGAAATCGATGTTTTCACGGTCGGAAATCGATATAAGTCGCGTTGTATGATCACACTGTGTTTATGAACATTTGATGATACTTGTTTTGCTGTTGGAATTGATTTGGGATGAAAAATGAGATTTTTGGGATGTGGAATGGTGTAAAATGCAGCAGAGAAATTTTGCATCTGATACAAAGCGTTGGGCGATGCTTTGAGCGTTAGGCGACGCATGTGTTGCGCCGCTGCTCCGTCGGGCGATACCCAAGAGGCGCAGCTTGTCACACTGCTGACTCTTTTAAAGTTTTGGTTAGGGAATGTACGCCGCTGCTTCGCCGGGCGATGCAGAGGCGAAGGGAGCACCGTTGGGCGAAAATATGTACTGCCGGGCGCTCCTGGGGATTTTTCAATACTTTTGTTTTCTTTGAAAATGCATAACTTTTGATCCGTACTTCGGATCGGGACGTTCTTAGTACCGTTGAAAAGTTAATGAGATGTTTTTTCTTATAAAAATGGGTTTTGAGATTGGTGGCCAATTTAATTATGTTGGGAAATTGGAAACGTGTCGTTTATCGACTTTTATTGTGTGTGATTGATGTGTTATCATGTGATATGTTCTTGATATATAACGTATAGCTTGTGTGCTGTTATGTGATGTGAATGCATGTGATGTGAATGTTGTGATGATGGTTTGTGGCCTTATGGAAAATAGATGCATTGTGTTATGTTTGATTGTATATGCATGATTATGGATGTTGAAATGGTTTGCATGGTTATGTATGTTATGCATTTGATTGTCATGAGTCATTGTATGCCAAGCATCATGATATGCATTCTTGTGATGTCGTGTGCCCTAGTGGGTGTGAGCGACGAAACGATTCTCGAGGGAATATGCTATAACGCTCATGAGCCTTATACAAAGAGGACCAAAAGCGACGTTATAGACGATCGTGAGCCTTATACAAAGAGGACCTAAAGCGATCGGATCGTGAGCCTTATACAAAGAGGACCTAAAGCGATCCATAAACGTCGTGAGTCTTATACCAAGAGGACCTAAAGCGACGGGGAACATTGTTTTCCCGACGTGGAGTTACATTAAGTAACAAGCGATGATTCCAATAATTCCTAAGTGAATTAATGATGAGAATGATGGATGGAACGGTACCGCATTGCATTGCATAGAGTCGTTGTGTCGGTCTCTGTGCATTTGCATAAATCATGAATGGATTGATTATGTGTGAGAAATCATGAATGGATTGATTATGTGGGAGATTGTGAATTGATTGATTATGTGTTGAGCTTGTGATAGCATTGGTGATTTGATATGCATTTGTGATAAGTGCATTGGTTATGGATGATATGTTTTATGTATAGACATACTTATGTTTTGTGGGGATGTTGTACATTACAATGATTGTATTAATTCTCTATGGTATGCTATATATGAATATATGGGATGTGGTGGTGTGTTTCCATATGTTATAACTTTGGTATGCCTTATGTGTGAATATGTGATTATGTTGATATAATTGATATATGCTATGATGTTGGATTATTAGAAATATGTTATGTATCTGTGGCATGCTGTATGTATTAATATGTGATGCTTGTGGTGAGAATAATTAGGCATGTGAAATTATATGTGTTTGCATATTATTATGCAATCTTGATTTAGTTGTTATTTCTCACCCTTCTACTGTGGTTTGTTGCTCTATGAGGCAATTGCAGATTAGTGTCTTGGAGGCTTTTGTGAAGATTAGTTCTCCATCTGTTTGTCAGTCTGTCTGCTCTGATACGTAACACGGGAGTCGGGGAACGCTTTTGTTATATATGTATACATTTGTTAGATCTATTTTGTATTACCTTTGTATGAATATTTTGATGTTATAAAACAATTTATTTTGTAAAACAAGTCAGTTATGGATCTTTCCGCTTTATTCCATAATTGAACTTCCTTTTGTTGGAAAAAGTTTCCCTTTTATGTATATTTTATTTTGTGTTATGTATCAAATTTATGAGCAGGGATGTGTGTTTTCTTTCTTCAAATGTGGCATCCTTGTTTCTGTCTAAGAATAATAAATTTTTATTTACTTTGATTTATTTATGTATTATTTATTCGCGATGGGAATTGGGGTGTTACATCTACCAGGCCATCGATACAGCTAAACATGGTTTGGAGGACTCTCAGAGAAAAATCCCTAATTTATTCCTAAAATCTCGTAAAGGACAGTCGACAGATATATGTCCATAATCTTGAAAAGAACAGTCGATGAAAGCTCTCGTTCCATTCAAAAGGACCAGTTGATGACACACAGAAGTATAAAGACTTAGTTATTCTTACAAGTCTTGGGTCTTTTGAGAGAGATTGTCGACGACACTTTGGAGCAGTTATCGTCGAGAGGTCGTGAAGATGTGGAAGAAGTGGGAAAACGGTTACCACTCAACATGGGTTCTAGATAGCATCAAAGGAAAAACACACAATCACACTAGTGGAAACCTGAAGGACAAAACGTGGAACAAATGCAAGGATCCCGTAGTGGCCATAACCTCCATCGACGATTATATTATAAATAGAATAAATATAAGACTTATACATGAGAATAAAGGTCGCAAATTTTCATACATTACTCTCCAAACAACTAGAGTACTCGATTCAAAGAGCGAAATAGTTGAGTGAGAAATATGTAGGAGTCTTCGTCCACCCTTTTTTAGTATTTTTTTTCTTCCTTCAACAGAACATTTTATTTCTTCTTTTACTTTGTTTAAAGTTATTTACTTACCTTATCATTTATCAAAACTTGACTTCATTTAAAGTTTTTTGTTATACTACACTCAATTCACACTCACGTGTGTTGGCACGAAGTATTTGCACAAATTGCTTTGGAGAATTTTCGAGTTAATCTCATAAACTTTCAAACTTGTGATTTTTTACCAAAAACACCGATAAAAAAATTGGCACGCCTAGTGGGACCCTTTTGTGCAGATATTTTTTGCAAAAAAGTAGTGTCATATGTTTAGTTTGTAGTTTTGCCCATTTCTGTGGTCTTTTGCGTTGTATGCACTTGAGGAGTGATAAGCGTCTTTCTAAGATGTCTAGAAAAACACCTTCCCAAAGTAATACTCCAAACCTAAGAGGACAACCGAAGGTTACTAGCGTCGCCAGTTCGGTGGCTCGAACCTCGGTTAAGGAGATGCCTACTGTCATCAACCAAGAAGTGGTGTATTCCATACCGCGATAGGTGGGGATTTCATCACCACATTCATCAATCGCACCAATCGTTTCTAGGGAATTATGGAATCCAGGAGACTAGAGGCCTCCTTATTTAAGTTTTTCTCTACCTCAAAAGGATCAACCGTTTGGCAAGTCAATTGCAATAATGGCAACTATACACCCTAATATGTTAATATATTCAGATAACACGATGGCAACATCATCGTCCTTGAATCCATATTTGGCCTCAGCATCCACCATGGGCAACTTTGGCCAACTAGGTCAACCACCAGGAGGTATGGGGTATTTCCCTCTACAGAGTGCGTTAACTTTGACCAATAAATCTCTCTAAGTCATGTGACAGTTAATTGATGAAAGTAAACACAATATGGTTCATACAATTACACAACAGATAGGCAACATGTTTACCCCTCTTCTGGAAAACACGATTAGGAGTTATCAATAGTTAACCCACCAAATGGGTAGGATTGTTGATTTTTTGGGAGCACCACCAATGCCACTGAATTCAGTGCCTAAATTCCCTCAGGGGGTTGATTCCCTAGAGAATAGGGTTGTTGAAAACAATCAAAGGCCAGAAGGCCTAGACATGGCCCTGGTGCAACGTAAGCAAAATGCAGACCAAGTTTTGAGACAAGCCTGATAGGACAATATATGGGTACAAGATAACATCACCAACGTTGTCGAATGGGTTTTGGTCTAGAACGGCCTTAACGTTGGTCTTCACAGGTCCAAATATACGTCTCCATTATATGAGTATGTGAAGCAAACTGAATTGCCTAGGGGCTCGAGAGTTCTAAAATTCGTGATTGTTTACCAAAAACACCGGTAAATAGAACTGTCGTTCTGACGAGACTCAACAAAATCAACAACATTGAATTTTTTCAACAAAATAAATTTCTGGTTCCGAATTTTATTTCACAAAGTTTAAATTTCACCGCGAAAGCGAAAATACATTGATACCTGTTTCAGCGCGAAAGTGTGAAAACGGTATCCAGTAGTTAAAATTTGGATTTTTAATTTTTAAAAACAACGTCATCACTTTATTAATTAATTAGGAACTATTGGTTTTCAAAAAGTGTTTCGAAATTGTAACTTGTACATGCGAAAGTATGCGACTACGATTCCGAAATCCAATATGGGTTGCGCAAAAGTGAGCAGTATTTTTAAATTAATAATTCTTCCAAAAATGAGTTTTAAAACAAATTGAAGTACTGAATTATTGTACGAGTCCCGAAGGTTCCCAAAAATTACATTCCAGTATTCGTTTCTATTAATTCAAAAACCAGTTATTTTTATTCGTTTTTAAGCATAACTATTACCGATAGCCTTAGACTTAAAATGCTACAATAGATAACGGTAGGTTTACATTGGTATCAGTGGGTTCAACATTTTTATACTATAACTAATTTTTCTATGCACTTGCGGAGCAACCATCAGGTGTTGAGTTGACTTGGCTTTTTCATCCATCAACCGCTCGACTTGTCAAACCCTATCAGCTAGTTAGGCCATGTCTCTAAGGTATTGGGTATCTAACTTCTTCTTCATGAAATAGTCTAACCTACATATAGTTATTTCAACTCACTCATGTTCAGGCACCTGGGTAAACAATCTTGCTTTCAAAAACCTAAACCTATTAAGGTAGTCATCTATTGACTAAAAAAACTTTCTCTTTACATTGGCCAGTTATTTTATGCTAATATTCAAATGCCCCATGTAGTACTGCTCATGGAATGCTCTTTCTATTTGATTCCAATTGCATATGGAATTTTGGGAAAGGGTAGTAAACAATGTAAAAGAATTCTTAGTTAAATAATTTGGGAAATACTTCATTTTTAAGTTTTCATTATTGGGCAAGTCTCCGGTTAGATTGAGATCTAGCAATGTGTTCAACAATGGATTTGTTGGTATCCACTACAAACTTGGTGAACTTAGGGATTTTCCAACCCATTCGAAGTTCATTCCGCATCACATATTATGAAAAAGCAGCGACAAAACTTGGCCTATGAAGGCCAACACTTAGGCCATTTTAGGATAAAACATTTTCGACCATGTTGGCTATATTATTGTGCCCCCAAGACTATTTTGTTGGACATTCCTAACTTGTTGTTATGCATCCTGGTTTCTATGCACCAACACCACCTCGGGGCCATTTTGGCATGTGTCGCCTTTGAATACCAACGATACAGGTTGTTCGACATGTATAACTTGCTGCCTAATTTGGTTATTAGGCATTGGTTGGGTAGGCACTTGAGGAACACCAAAGAAATCAACAACTAGACCCATCTGGTGCACCAAATTACTGGTAACTATGGTTAGTGTTTTAGATCAAAGGGTTAAACACGGTAGGAGTTTGCTGTTTAAACATGTTAACCATGTCGTGATTACTCTCATCCATTTGTTGCCTCAGATACAGGAGGGAACTAGTGACTAAGGATTGCATAACATGACAGACATATCCTAACACTCCTTGTGGTTTTGCCATTTAATTATGATTTCTTATAGCAGATCCTGATGCTATGTATAGATTGAGAGGGGATGCAACAGTTATTGCATTATATGTATATGTAAATGCATTAGTTTGTAGCATGTCATCATTATAGTTGGCATGCCATATGGATATTCCCTACCAACAGGGGGTAGTGTGAAACTTGGGAGAAAAGAAGGCTTGGTATCTCCCAAAATTGGTTATGTGACCCTGGGAGTAGTTGGGGTACTCGCTAGACGTGGTAGGGAAACCGTCACTTTAGGAAATACTGTCAAAATTAATATTTAGCTTATAACAGTAGTCGTTACGTACCTCAACAGATGTTGAAGTTCCCACACCACCAATCGTCGTTTCAATTAATTGTTCTTCCATATTTGGGGCGTTATTTTATGGAAGGGAAGTATTCTTTGACTTTTTTTGCTTCCATTTTCCTTTTAATTTTACCACTTCTCAAATGAATACACACTCTAACATTGATATGAAAAATAAAACAAATAAACGAAAATACGCAGTTTCCTTGTAAAAACCTTGAATTACTAGTATTTTTAGTAAAAAATCACGAGTTTGATTCACTTAAGAGATTAAACTCGAAAATTTTCGAGGAAATATTTGTTCATGGATATTTTGAGAAAAGTTCGTGTGCTTTTGTTTGAGTTTGTGAAAACTCAAGAACAACGTGAATAAAATGGGAATATATAAAAAAAGTATGGAGACTTTGAACGAAAAGAAGTAAAAATAAAAATTAAAGCAAAAAATATAATTAAACAAACTGAAAGTAAGGTGTTTGCATCAATATAAAATGGTTTTCATAATCATACATTTCTCACTTAATCTCTGAATCACTGGGACTTGGATATTGAATTCTATAGAGAACTGAATGAAATTTGCGACCCTAATCACAATGCAGAAATTTGAGTAATATACAAGTGAAAAATAATTATTGACAACGATTAATTTCTCAGCACTCAACATGTTCATAAGTATGCGGGTTACTGGCCTTTACATGGCCTCCACATGCCTTCATGTTTGAACTGCTACAAATCGTCGCCTACGTTGATATCTGCATTTATATCTCTCAACTGCCTTTGTTGAGAATCTCCAATCGACTCCCATAGTGTTATCGAAGCATCCTTAGTTCAACCGACCTTTGAAAAAACACACACTAAGTGTCTAAATCTGATGGATGCATTGAACTCAACCCTTTTATACCATATTTCCACGTTGAAGTACTGCTCTGTGCAAACCTTTTCAAGATTCTAAACATGTTTTGAAGAGAGAGTTATCCTAATCTTGTGGATCTGTTCCTAAGACTCTTCCAAACCAGGCTCAATGTAGTGTTAAAAATCATAGGCTAACAGTCATTTGATGCCTTTATATAAAATGTTTGCAGAGGAATTAATAGTCTCGTGGCTCCTATCATCCCTTGTATCTTGATCCATTGTCGCACACGGGTCAAAAAATGAGTAAATAAAGTGTAGTATAAGAAAGCAACACTCAAGTCGTATCACATGGATTCTAAGTTAATTTTCCAAATGAAAGAAACGAAAACAGTGGTTTTAGGTTTTGAGACAATTGAAAATAAAGAAAATGATTACAATTATGATCAACGGATTAATCTACTAGTTCGGTAACTTCAAACTTATCATCGATAATTATATCACCAATTCCCTAAGCGGATTGAATTTCTATTTGACTATAATCTCGATTAGACAAGTACAATCAACATCATGTGAATTATATTCCTATTTACCGCATTAAGCATGTCAGTTAAAGATTATAATATGTTAAGGAATAAGCTAAGTTAATGCACGAATTTAAGAAACATGCATCGATCAAATTTAATCAATCCTATTCTATGAAACTCAAATTAAGCAAACAAGGCACATAAAATAGAATTGAAAGGAATTGAATAAAAATTAGATAATATAATAACCTCAAAGTCTTAATGAAATTTTGAAACAGTAGATTAACTTTGGAGTTTAGCCAATTATGTAATCATGGTGCTCTTCTTTATTTCCTAAAAAATGTCTAACTTTCCCTAATGTTGAGCTTAGCTTAAATAATAAAAAAAAATTGGGCTTTAAGAGCACCAGCCCGAAAAACATAAGCTAAACCAAACCTAAATAATTTATTTTTCATTAAGTCCGTGATGAAATCTGATAATTTAATTCCTCCACATTTCGAATTGTGTTCCTGATAAACACTTATAATCTCTCTGAAGTGAATCAGGTACGACCATAAACACAATGGGAATTAGGTGTTACTTGATTGCTTTTATTTTTGCATGTTATTGTTTCCTCCCTCGTTTCTCCCTCAATGGGGAGCCCTTTTATACCCATATCACCTCCTAAGATCATTAAGAAGTTCCCCTTCAAGTTTCATGATTAAATGATGCTAATAACGTCTGTCGTCATCATCATTATCGTGTAACGTTCTCTCTATCAATTTTCGTAACTCCCATTCATCATGGAACTACCTTATAGCTGTTACATCAGTTGTACACACCGTCTGGAAACGTGTCTCTGAGAACCATATGAACCGAGCTAATAGTTGTCTAATAAGTATTAAATCAGTAATTGTTACCTTTTACAAGCACCTGACACACCCGACTTTTCCTTCTCGACCTTAATGAATTGTAACTTAGTTTTTAGAATTTTGGGGTGTACATAAGCCCTGTGATCATGATTCCCAATGGGAAGAAGTGTTCGAACAAATAAACCTGGAATTCTTCTTGAATGGGTTGTACTTCCATCCGGTTTGGTTTAATCCAATGGTCACCTCGTAACCTGTTGACGTGTGATAATGGGTATTTAAGAGTAATGATGACGTCTGTCTTGTTAGATCTCTTCTCTTCTTGTCATGATGACTTTTATAGGGAAGCCAATCGTCATCATGACTCTAGTTTGATAGTGTTTCCAAACTGTTTTAAATTTCTTACAATAAAATCCCAACTTTCTTTATACCTTTGCTCATCATTCTCGACCCCTTTTCCTATTTTTTTAAGATTGTTGTCCATATTTTTGCGCTTTCTGCCAGTTGCTTGAATGCATAAATCTCAGCTATTACTCATTTGCCTTACAAATTTCTATGTAATTCTTTCATAATGGTTATAATAGGTGAGTGCATTGATTCGGGAAATGTATTGATTCCCAAGAATTCCCAAAAGAGAAGCAAACTCTGGGATGCATGCATGAAAGAATGTGAGGGCCATCTAGGGAAAGTAGAATTCGATTAGGTAATTAAGGAAGTTTATGGATACGTTTTTTCACCTTGTAGGGAAACTGATTCAGAATATTCATCATTCGGTTTTGTGGACATTGTGATGGAGATGACTGGATCTTTTATTGATAAAGAAGTCCTAAGTTATGACCACAACACGATTGAAGATAGTGAAATTTCTAAAATCCAATCTATCAAGCAAATTTCCTTAACCGGGAATGAATAAGGTGTCGTATTGGAACCCTGTGTGGGTGGTAAAAGAGTTTGTATCACTCGACCAAGGGGAATATCAAACAAATATTTTTATTTCTATTCAGGGGTGATTAAGGATTTTAAGATCTGTATCCCCTTTACTGATTTTGAATCCAACCTCCTCAAAACCCTAAATATCTCCCCTTCTCAATTATGCTCAAATGGTCGGGGCTTTATTAAAGCCTTTGAAATCGTTTCTGAGGCAGTAAACATAATCCCCACCTTAGGTTTGTTCTTATATTTCTTTGAGCTAAAGAGGCGGACAATGGAGGTTGGGTTTCCCTTAGTGGAATCTCAGGGAAACGTTTCTTACGGGCTTATACCATCAACTACAAAGGCTTCAAAGATAATTTTTTTCGGGTAAAAAGTGGGAAAAGATGCTCCAAGTTTATGTATGCGTTGGACGAGGATTATCGTTTCCCAATCTACTGGACTGATAACCCAATGTCAGTGTCCAATTTTGACTATGACAAGTTAGATGCTTTAGAAATCCATGCTTTAGCTATTCTAGATGCTTTTCGGGTAGTAAAGATCAAGGATTTAATAAACATAGCCGATGATCCTGAACAAATCTCTAATTTCTTGGGTAATGCTTATATGTCTCTTACTATGCTTTAGTGATCTCTTTATGTCACTCCTCTGAACTTATTTTCTCATTACTTTTTATCTAAAATGTCGAACCTTAAGTTGAAGGAGCAGAAGAAGTTGATGGCTAAAGCGAGGGCAGGGCGAGGAGTACAAACCGCCTCTAAGACTGGTTTGTCTAGTATTCAAACCCGGGGGCCCTCAAGAAAAGGAATGTAGATGCTGGAAAGGTAACCCCAGGAGCTTCAGGGCCCCAAGCTGTCTCCCTTCCCCCTTCCTGAAGGCTCAAAGCTGAGACTCTGGCAGTAGAAATAAAGCCAACTTGTCAACCGAATTCAAATTTTGGTCCAATAGCTTTGATGGCCTGAAGTTCCTCTATGACCATCTGAATGTGACAGAGGATATTGAGAAGGTGAAAACTACATGGGCTTAACAACTAACCCAAAACATTGGGGCTTTCCTGATGAGGTGTGCTATTATGATCTAAGGAATGTTTGAAGTCAGTGACACCTATGAGCAGAATGAAATCAGTCTCATAAAGGTGATGACTCAGTTGAAGGATACTTTGAAGGTTCAAACCAACAAGGTGGAAGATCTAAACAAACATTTGTTGGGAGTGAAGAAATAGAAAGAAACTTTTGAGTCCAAATGTCTGGACCTTGAAGCAACCATAACTTGCGTAATCCAAGATGTTGAAAAGACTCGAGAAGCTAATGAGACGCTGAAGAAATCTTTCCAAGAGGCCCAGGTGGACGTTCTTTTAGCCGACAATGACACTTTTGAGAGAGCTAAATTCCAAGAGTTATTCCTCCAAACCGACCTCAATGTGTCCGAGATGGACTTCTTCAAGACCTTGGTGTATGGCTGGCTTGTAGATATGGAGGAAGCTTCTTTTGAAGCTGAGGTTTATAAGGATACTACGAACTGTGATCAAGCCCCCGATGTTCAAGAGGAGGAGTAGCACGATGTTTAAACTTATTTGATTTTATTGTTAGTCATCCATGGCGATGCACTTTTGTAATGTTTGGATAATTTCCTTTTTCTTTCTAATACATTGTTTTAAGCTGCAATGCTTTTTCAAATGTATTATTACTCCCTTTCATGAGTTTTATCACAGTTAATCCCTGATCATATGTATAGACCTAGGCACATCTTAGATTATTAAGGATTTTATCTTAGTGATATGTACCCAGATCCGCGCCTGAGGCATGCCAACTTGGTCCTTTTAACTAGGTCAGAGATCTCAATTAATTTAACCAACCTGCAAGAGATATTAATTAACTTGGACATTTTTTTGTCAAAGATTTCAATTAAAATAACTTGGTCAGAGGTTTCTATTTACTTGACTGATTTGCCATAGGTTCTTATTTACTTGGACTTTTGATTCAGTTAGTGGTTTTTAATTACTTGGCCTTTTTTCCCAAAGGCTCTTATTTACTTGGACTTTTGTTTCGGTCAAAGGTTTCAATTAACATAACCAGGTCAGAGCTTTCTATTTACTTGACTGATATTCTAGAGCTTCTTATTTACTTGGAATTTTATTCAGTTAGAGGTTTCAATTAACATAACCAGATCATAGGTTTCTATTTACTTGACCGATTTGCCAGAGGTTCTTATGTACTTGGACTTTTGATTCAGTTAGAGGTTTTTATTTACTTGACCTATTTTTCCAGAGGTTCTTATTTGCTTGGACTTTTGATTCAGTCATAGGTTTTAATTAACATAACCTGGTCATAGGTTTCTATTTACTTGACTTGTTTGCCAGAGGTTCTTATTTACTTCAAATTTTGATTCGGTCAGAGGTTTTTATTTATTTGACCTTTTTAACTAGAAGCCGACAATAGCGAGCATGCTCAACGTTCCTAGGACGAGCTCGATTTGTTCCCTGTAAAAACTGAAAAGCGTAACACACATTAATATGCACCGAGGGTGCCTCATTAAAAACCCTTGCCCTTGCAAGGGAAAAGAGCGTTACCTACAATTTTTATTTAATAAAACATTACATAGTTTTAACTATAATACAATCTTAGGATGGTGACATTTCAAGCCCTAGGTATCTCAACTCCTTCCAAACTTTCAAGCTTATAAGCTCCGCTTTTAGCCTCTGTCGGATTCGGTAAGGCCTTTTCCAATTTGGGGCGAGCTTTCCTTTCTTCTTTGTATCTGTAACCCTCTTTAAAACCAGGTCTCCCTCTTGAATACTTCTTGGACAGACTCTAGTATTTAACCTCCTGGAAATTCTTTGTTTTGTTGTAAACTATCTAACACGAGCCATTTCTTTGATCTCCTCTATGAGGTCGACCGAGTTGTCGAAGCCTTCCTCGTTAAGATTATTATCAAAATATATTGGACGCTAGGTTGGAGTGTTAAATTTTACTAGTATCATTGTATCATCACCATACATCACTCGAAAGTGAGTCTCCTTAATGGTTGAGTGAGGGATAGTGTGATAGGACCATAAAATCTCGTGTAAATACTTAGCCCAAACCCCTTTTGTTTCATCTAGCTTTTTTTTCATTCCTGATAGGATGATTTTATTTGCTGCTTCTTCTTGGCCATTAGCCTGGGGGTGCTCGACAGAAATAAACTAGTTTTGTATGTCGAGGTGCGTGCAAAATTCTACAACCAACAAACTCGCAAACTGCATGCCATTATCAGAAATAATCATCCATGGTAGACCAGAACGAAATATGATATTCCTATAATAAAAATGCCTCACCCTTTCCACCATGATCTGGGGCACATCCTCGGCTTCAACCCATTTGGTGAAATAATCCACAGCAACTATAAGAAATTTTTGTTGTCTGACGGCTAAAGAAAAAGGGCCTAGAATATTAGACCCCCATTGGTAAAAAGTCTAAGGGGGAATTACATAATGCAACAACTCGGTAGGAGAGTCTACAAAAGGAGCATAAATATGACATTTCTCACAATTATTCACGAATCATGTATAATCTTGTAGCATACTAGGCTAATAATACCTAGCCTGGAGTATTTTCCCAAATAACGCCATTCACCCAATATGACTTCCACACACTTCTTCATGCACTTCTTTCATTATAAGTCCTACCTTTTCTTCAGCAACACACATCAACATCGGAGAGGATCTGCCCATTTTGTAGAGTTGGTCGGCTACCATGAGGTATTGAGAAGATATCCTCTTGATGTACAGGGATTCAGTCTCCTCGTCCGGTAGCTTGTCTTGATTCAGAAATTGAATGACAGGTGCCATCCAGCCCCGTGCGTTTTCCAGCACCATGATTTCCTCCATTTTCGTTCTTGGCGCTTCCAAGGTTTTCTAGATTATCGTTCTATTTAATTTGGGGCCTTTAGTGTTGGCTAAATGGGCCAGTAGACTGGCTCTAATATTTTCTTCTCAAGGGATATGTGATATTTCAAATTTCGTGAACCTCTTGGCCAGTTGCATAACCTGCTGTAGATATTTGAGTAACAATGGATCTTTTTTTTTTATAGTCCCCTTTGATTTGACTAGCAATCAATTGTGAATTGGTGAGAACCATCAAATGGGTAGCTCCGACTTCTTTAGCTATTCTTAAACCGACAATCATTGCTTTATATTCTATCTGATTATTCGTGCTCCATCTACTGATAGAATCCATTGCTCGGGTATTTCTTCTGAAGTGGGTGAACTCAGCTCTATTAAAATAATCCTCTAGTACTTGTGATTTGATATTATTCTTGGGTGTGAACGTGATGTCGTACTCTGACAATTCTACGGCCCAGGCTACCATACTACCCGCCAAGTCCGGCTTCTTCAGAATTTGTTATATAAAACATTCTCTAAGTTTCCAGACAGTGATCACTACAGCCAGAGCTAATCGTTCGATCTTTTGTTAACGAATCTCTGCTCCTTTGAGAACCTTGCCAATAAAGTACACCGACCTTTCACCTTCATCAGTGTCATGAACATATACAGAGTTGATACCCTAGTCTGAGACTTCCAAATATAGTGTAAGGGGTGAATTTTCTTTGGACGGACCAAGAATGGTGGTGTCGCAGCGGGGAAATATGACAAAGTCGCCACCATATTTTATTCATTCCTAAGGAACAGGGGAAATAATGATAAAACCAAAAGGAAAGGATAAGATGTTCGTTGCAACCGAAATTGGGTTCGGGAGTCGGTTAACGAGGGGAAGGTGTTAGGCACCCCTCACCTCCGTTGTACTCAACGGGAACCTCCTATATCCTAGGGTTAAGGGTGTTTGGTAATGTTTGCCTAATTGTTTATTTCATGCTTTTATTTACGTGATATTTACAAAAAATAATTAAAGAATGAAAATGTTAGTTTTAGGTTAGGGGACTCGTCTTTGGTTTCGCAACCTTGTGCCTATGTATTTCTCATTGAATGATGCGAAAAATCAGAGTCATCGTAGTTTGTAGTTTTGTTGGTTGGTAAATTTTAATTTGTGAAAAAGACTTTTATCGCACGGAGCAAAAGATGTTAATTGACGCCGGCGTAAAAAAAAAGATTTGATGGGTTGAGTTGATTTTAAAGTGTTTTGAGTTGTGAAAAAAATTAGTTAATATATAGGAATTATGTACAAGTGAAACAAATTTATTTTGGTATTTTTGAGTTTAATTGGAATAAAAGAGATATTTTTAATTTAGATAAAGTAGAATATTTTTTGTCTTTTTGGATTAAATAAATAAAATAAGTGTTAAATAAAAATGAAATAATCTAATCAAGAGTAAGATTTTTGTAATCTTGTTATTTTTGACTTTTTAGAATTAAATGAAGATAAATATCTTTTTTTATATATTTCTTGATAACTTAACGATAATAATAAAAACATATTTTCTTATTTTTATTTCTATTTTAAGTAATCACTAAAAATGAACGAATTGCAAATGAAAAGTTTATATTCGTTATTTTTGAATTATATGAAATAAAGAAATATTTTGTACTTTTTGAGTTTTTAGTGATGAATTAAATAAATGACATGTTTTCTTATTTTTGGATTTTTTTATTGAAAGTCTAAAATATATTTTGCTAAAAAGATCTAAGTTTAAAAGATAGTCACACAACTAAATTAAACATAAGATCAAAATAATTAAATTACATAAAACGATGGAGTAAATATGTTTTTGATCCGCCTAAATATCTCAAATTTTGTTTTTATTCCTTCAAAATATTTTCTTCAAAGAATGATCCTTCAAGAATTTTTCATCCATACTTTTGGTCCCTAATACTAAAATCATCGCTAAAATTGTTGCTAATTGAGTCGCTAAGTAATAAACCGTCACTAATTCAGTCGCCATGTTGTAAAAACCATCGCTAAATTGCAAGAGGGACCAAAAGTGTGGATGAAAAAATTTTATGAGGATCATTCTTTGAAGAAAATATTTTGAGAGACTAAAACAAAATTTGAGATATTTAAGAGGACTACAAACATATTTAATCCTAAAACAATTAAGTTAATTTATTTAGAATTTGGAGGTGTATATATGATTTAATTAGTAAAAGAATATGGGTATAAAGTTAGTAAAAAACCCCAAGCCCAAGTGAAACAATAAGACCTTAATTGAAATATATTACTCTTAAATAAATATATAAAGAAAATAAGAAAAATTAAATAATAATAATAAAAAGAAAAAACG